>LR991097.1:21567500-24562500 GCA_905163515.2 Lymantria monacha | reverse complement strand
GTCATTTAAGGATACTTGACTTTTTAAGACAAAGCGATACCTTAACTGTCAAGATCCGTATTGGGTTGATAATAGCCCTTAGCTCATCTAACAGTCCAGGTTGTCTAAGGTATTTATAATTTGTGGTTTAAGCATATCATTATACGAGGGGTTGACTTTTGATAGAACATGCACTCCACAGTTTCATTTTCCTTATCATCTTTCTGATGAGTAAATTGCCGTGATGACTAGTACCTACTTCGGATCCATCGAATCACTTTCTTTGCTTATAATACATTATCTAGATCATGATTATCTTACACACATACATACATACATATCATCATGCCATATCCCTTGCAGAGTAGGCAGAGAGAACAGTGTGCCAGAGAACTCTATCCTTGCATACTTCACTCGCTTCCTCAACATTCATAATTCTCTTCATACACGCTCGCCGGTTACGGAGACTCTTGACTCCACCTTCCTTCAGTACATGACCGATCTGGTCTAGGTAGTTTAGTCTCGGTCGGTACCTACATACTTCCACTTTCGCATTGTATTATATCTATCTTATTATTATCCTCTCCTATCCGTATTATTATTTTTATTTTCAATAAAACTTAAAATTACAAAATAAAATCATTTTATTTCTACAGAATAATGTCTCTTGGATTGTCAAGAAAATAATAAAATACTATCATTTATAAAAACTTGATTACATACTATCATTAATAAGAAGACTTCATACAATAGTTATGATAATTAATATTAAAAGAATCTCTCGCCATATTTGCCCCGCGAAGCAATCCCGTCTAAGAAATTTTACAGTGCAATTTTATTTATAGCAAAATTATACGGTGGTCGGTGTGTCCGTGAGAAATTCTGGACATGGGGCCGGATACCGGGGAGTGGATATATTCGAGTTTTTAGGACACATTTGAATAACGCACCGATAGTTTTTTGATTATAATATATATTCTATGGAGGGAATTCTTTGAGCTCTACTTTGAATTCTTTTTTCTTTAAATTTGACAAATTCTTTTTTATTATCTTTAAAACTTCTGTTCAGCATATATACGAGTTGGATGAAGAGATGAGCACTCTTTTAATAAGGATATTTAGCATACCTTATAATCCTGATCAGATATGAATTTAGTGTGGTGACGGATTAAGAATACAATTCACCACCCCCTATCTTACCTGTGGGTGTTTGTAAAAGACGACTAAGGGATATAAAACGCATAGAACATTTATTTGAGAGAAGGAAATCTCGAAATAAAACCCTATACCAACACGTCTGACCAGCGTGGTATAATAGGTCAATTTCCCTTCTATTATTTAGGAGGCTCGAGCCCAACAGTGGGACATATATGACCTAGGATGATGATGATTAGATATGAATTTCCCATAGGTGTCATAGAGGAGGATTTAATATGCATATAGCAAGAGAAATATACCAAACTTTCCGTGTGGTGACGGAGTAAGAATACTATTCACCACCCCATATCTTACCCGTGGGTGATCGTACGAGACGACTAAGGGATATAAAACGTATATAACATATATGCGAGAGAAGGAAAACTCGAAACAAAACCCTATACCAACACGCCTGACCAGGGTAGTGTAGAGGGTCAATTTCCCTCCCATTACGCAGGAGGCTCGAGCCCAACAGTGGGACATATATGAGCTGAGATGATGATGATGATGAATTAACGGACACAAATTACATACAATGTTAAGGTAACAATTTATGCCACCGAAGACAAAGATCGGGTACCGGTGGCCCGCTCGCACGGTGAAGAGAGATGCTTGCAGAATGGGTATATGGGGAAGTGCGCCGCCTCATCCGTTGCCCTGTACCGATTTGGTGGGCGCAACCACTGCCACAATCAACCGCAAGAGAAAAATAAAGAAAAGAAAAAGGGTAACAATTTATGGATCGCACAAGGTATCCTACATGGAAATCGAACCCACGTTACTGGTGCGGTACCATTATTATCTTAACCACTACGTCATCTGTACAGCCGAAAATACGAAATATTTTTACGTGAAATGACAAAAAAGAAAGAAAGAATGATTTCTGGTGTGTGCGCGAGTAAAAGCCAAAAATCAAAAGTCTAACTGTTTTTTTTTTTTTTTTGTGTGTCTTAGTTGTTAGCCTCAGATGGCTATGACAACTTTACCTGGACTGTGGGTGAGCGCTGAGAGCTCTCAATCCGTAAGTCTAACTGGGTGGGTTTTGGGCTTTTATTGGTAAGCAGCGGCCCTTGGTATTGCAAGGGTCCATAGGCGGCAGTGACACTTACCATCGGGTGTGCTGCATACTCATTTGCCACTATAAGGGATAAAAAAAAATATAAAAAAGAGAAATCGAGGTTTTAACGATTTTATTGTTTGAATTTGAATTCGTTGACTATTAACGGTGTAAAGTGTACAAGCCGACGCGAAGGCAACAATTAAAAAACGTGAAAAAAGCCGTAAAAATAGTTTTATTTAATATACAAATAATGTACTACATATTTCTAGAAATGGACAAAGGTTTATTTCAACTTTTCGTTTTCATAAAGTTTTGAACTAAGTTCTAAATCATATCTTGAAGGAAACGTTGGCTTTTACATAAAGTATCCTAGTCCTCTATTATGCGAAGAGGGTTCCTCTTTGTAAATATTAATCTCGTAAATTTTATGTCAATAGTTTCCTTCAGACCCTCTTTGATGGATAGGGGTACGATATTGACGTAATATATAATAATATTTGCGATAAAATGAGCTATTTCCGTGTTGATTATATTAATCATACTTGTGTTTTGTATGAAATATTTCTAAATAAACTGATACTAGAGTCTTTCTAAGAAATGAAAATGAAGTAGGTTGTACACAACCTGTCTTATTAATTAAAGACTGTAAAGAAATTTTTATATTTCAGAAAGCATTTTAATTAAATTATTTATCAAATCTTTTTGAATGATATAGATTTTGTTTATCATTAATTTATACAATTATTGAAATTTTTGAATTTTTTCGTTCGGTGACGAAGTAAGAATACAATTCACCACTCCCTATCTTACACGTGGGTGACCGTAAGAGACGAGTAATGGATATAAAACGCATATAACATCTATGCGAGAAAAGGGAAACTCGATACAAAACCCTATACACGTCTGACCAACGTAGTATTATAGGTCAATTTCTTTTCCATTATAGAACAGGCTCAAGGCTAACAGTTGGACATATAGGAGCTGAGATGAAAGATGATGATATACAATTGAGTAATCATCATCATTCTCCTAATCTTGTCCCAATTACTTGGGGTCGATACAATATGTACTCTTCTTTCATAGTACATATTATAAAAGTTATTGGCAATAGTTTTATGACCGACCGCCTGCCAGACGTCAACCCTCCTTGGGAATGTAATTGTTGACCAAACGGCATCAGATGTAGTTGGCCCAGGTCGTTATAAGAGTCTTAGTCGTCTCTTACTACCTCCACGAGCAAAGTAAGGGTTGCCGCTACCACACAGCTAGATATACAATTAAGTAATATAAAATCAAAATACTTTAAGCTTCTGGACTTCAAGCAAGCGGTCCACGCGAGATACGCACGGATACTGCTCGCTTGAAGCACGTTGATGGCCTGTACGACTTTGCTATTCTGTATTTTCCCTATTTAAGTAATTTTAAATAAACGAGAGAATCAAAGAGAGTATTGGTGTAAAGATGCGAAAGGGAATGCTCCGATGGTTCGGACATGTGGAAAGAATGCCGAATGAACGCCTGGTTAAGAAGATATACAATGCGAAAGTGGAAGGATGTAGGTACCGAGGGAGACCGAGACTAACCTACCTAGACCAGATCGGTCATGTACTGAAGGAAGGTGGAGTCAAGAGTCTCCGAAACCGGCGAGCGTGTATGAAGAGAATTATGAATGTTGAGGAAGCGAGTGAAGTATGCAGAGATAGAGTTCTCTGGCACTCTGTTCTCTCTGCCTACCCTGCAAGGGATATGGCGTGATGATATGTATGTATGTATGTTAAATAAACGATGATATGTAGGCAAATCAGTGCTGATCCATAAGAAACGACTGTTAGTTCTAAACGCGGGGACAACTAGTTGCTTGACAGCTGTAAGCACGTGGACAGCTGTTGGCCTGCTATCTATCAGCGCGTGGACAGCGAGTGGAGTATCGGAGCGGAGCCGTGAGAATGAGTTGCGACCTTAAATATGTGAGACAGCAGTCGCTTAAGATTTTTCTAGCGAATTTTTTGTCACAGAAAAAGGTTACGTGTCATAATTAATTGCACAGGGTAGTGATTAAGATACTGACCTAATCTGCTAAATGTCGTTAAACCTGTTCTCAAACTGAGTAATATTTTGTGCGATACACAAATTGTTAATCGATCGCTTATTTCTAAAGTCCCATGCAAATACAAGGATTATGTCTTTAGTGCAGCGTTGCCTTTAAAAGAAAACATCCATTACAAAGTTTTGCTTCAATAAACTGCTACATTTTTCTTGTGGTGACAGACTAAGAATACAATTTACCACCCTTATCTTGCTTGTGGATGATCGTAAAAAACGATTAAGAGATATAAAATGCATATAACATCTATGCAAGAAAAGAAAACCTCTAAACAAAACCCTATACCAACACATCTGACCAGCTTGGTATTGTAGAAGCCAACAGTGAGAGATATATGAGCTGCGATATTTTGAAACGAATATTTAAATACATTCACGTCATGGGAGTAAGCTAAAATTTAAAAAAAAATTATGCGTGCGTACAAAGTACACATATCAGAAGTGAAACTTTGGCAAACTATTTTTTAAATGTCGTTTACATACATCAACAAATAGCGTGTACTCTCTCTCTCTCTCTATCTCTCTCCCTCTCTATCTCTCCCTCTCTATCTCTCTCCCTCTCTATATCTCTCCCTCTCTATCTCTCTCCCTCTCTGTTCCTCTCCCTCTCTCCCTCTCTATCCCTCTATCTCTCTCCCTCTCTCTCCTTCTCTATCTCTCTCCCTCTCTATCTCTCTCCCTCTCTATCCCTCTCCCTCTCTATCTCTCTCCCTCTCTATCCCTCTCCCTCTCTATCTCTCTTCCTCTCTATCTCTCTCCCTCTCTATCTCTCTCCCTCTCTATCTCTCTCCCTCTCTATTCCTCTCCCCTCTCTCTCTCTATCCCTCTATCTCTCTCCCTCTCCATTCCTCTCCCTCTCTCCCTCTCTATCCCTCTATCTCTCTCCCTCTCTATCTCTCGAGTGGGGGGTCAAATAGTGGGGATGCTACGAAGAGTCGCACAAGGAGGAGACCGAGAACGTCTAATGTAGAACACATTCTCTCGCCAGCTGAATCCTATACATTTATGTGTTTGTGTCTCTATGGACTTATTTTTTCGTTTCATCGAGTTTGAAATCCCAACGATTCTAAACAAGTTTCACTTCAATAAGATTTAGACATATCTATTATTATTTATAATATGATCATGATTTATTTTTGTTCTTTTAGGGTCTTTATTTTACTGTGTCTTTTTGCTGGAATAAAATTATATCTTTCTTTCCTTCTTTGGTTATTTTGTCCAAAAGCAAATACTTGTGTGATGTTTAGGTAACGTATAAAGCAATATAGGTACATATAAAATTGATATTGTGTCTGATGTATATCGTTCAAGATATTATAAGATTTTAATTTTATTTAACGTCAATTAATATTTAACATATAATTGACCTTAATATTTTGTGTTTTAAATTCCTTTAAATGTTGGCTAAAATTTAGGAAATTATTCGTTAATAATAGGAATAAGGACTCAACACTGATTCGGTGCACTTTGTTTAAATTCGACATGACATCATATGGTCAACAATTTCATTCCCATAATATCAACACAAACACTTTTATTTGTATAAATGTTGTTTAAAATTGTATAAATGCAAATATATCAAAAAGGCCGTTTAAAAATATGAACTTAAAAATTATTTCTTTACTATCCACAAAAAAAGCACTAAAATATAAGAAGTACTTGGATATGAAATAGTTTTAATGTTTCTGGGCGTGAGATATTCCAATTTTAAATGGAACTTGTTAGTGGTCATTTTAAAAAAAAAAACACAAAAGAAACGCAAATTGGTACACACTCGCCGCTGTAGTGACTATGAATACATTTTTTTTTTAAATCTGTGTGCCATAGAAATAATTGTTTATGTAGATTCATAAAAAATACTCGAATAATATTTTTACTTCATTGAATATTTTGATGAGTTTTTGGCGGGAATCTAAAACGTCATGTGGTGCTCTTGTATTATATTCGATATCTTAGTGTTTTAACGTGTTATATTAGATAATTTTGATGGCATTTTATGTAATGTGATGTGACGGAACTGCTGAGATGTAGTGAATATCATATAAAAGTGCTTTACAACGTTTTCGTTTTTCATCAAAATTCTCACAAGATACCATTAACAGTGTGGCCATAGCACTGTTGATGGCGACAATTTGACTTACTGACGGACAATGACTAATCTGAAGACACTAAAAACTTGAAGATAATTATAACTCGACACTGGCAACAATGGCTCATTTAAGTAGCTGATTGCCAATACATAAAAATAAGAAGAAGAAGAATATTTTGATATTCGTGTGGTGACGGAGTAAGAATACTATTCGCCACCCCATATCTTACCCGTGGGTGATCGTACGAGACGACTAAGGGATATAAAACGCATATATATAACATCTATGCGAGAGAAGGAAAACTCGAAACAAAACCCTATACCAACACGTCTGACCAGCGCGGTATAGTAGTTTAATTTCCCTCCCATTACGGAGGAGGCCCGAGCCCAACAGTGGGACATTGATGGGCTGTGATGATGATGATGATGATGAAAATTATGCAAATGTATGTTATAAAAAAAAATGTGTATGAAATAAGTAAACATTTATAATTCTTCTTAATAGATGATATTCTTATAAATGATGATGATAACTAATGCTATCAAATTTATGACTAGGTATAAGAACTTTGTGAAATAAAAAGAAAATTAAAGAAATTAAAATAATGTTTTTATTTTCTCCGCTCTTAATAGGGATTAGAATTGGCATGGTCTCATTTACCAGTATCAAGTTCTTAAAATAAAAGTTGAAAAAAGTTTAAATTACTGAAATTTAGCATTTAATATGCTTAATTATTTATAAAACCCGATTACGAAGCGAAAAATGATGTCACAAGCGGGATTCGAACCCGCGCCTATTGGGAATCCGGCCCAATCGTGCTGCCACTACACCACCGTGACTTATTGTAGGACATGCAAATTTCGCTTCGTATCATATTTACGTCTTAAGGTGACGGTATGCTATCTACCCGACAATGTTTACACATTGTTATAGGCTTAATACCTCAAACTTTGCAGTTAGAATTGTATTAAACGATGACACAGCCTTGTTATTTAAATTACTGAAATTTAACATTTAATATGCTTAATTATTTATAAACCCGATTTGAAAAAAAATTTTTCGCTTCGTGTAAACATTGTCGGGTAGATGTGGCATACCGTCACCTTAAGACGTAAATATGATACGAAGCGAAATTTGCATGTCCTACAATAAGTCACGGTGGTGTAGTAGCAGCACGATTGGGCCGGAATCCCAATAGGCGCGGGTTCGAATCCCGCTTGTGACATCATTTTTCGCTTCGAAATCGGGTTTGAAAAAAGTTATGAAAACTATAGACAATATCATTATTTATATGTAGAGCTGAAGACGAATTTTTATCTGGAAAATTACTTTAATATTTTTTACCGTTTACCTGAATTTACTCTGTACAATTATTATCATTACTTCGAATTAAAATACCTTCAATAAGAATTCAATAATAAACTAAACTAAAAGCACCCTATGTCCGAATTTATAAGATAACGATCACGTGTGTCCATTTTCGTAAGCAAAACACGTCGGCAAAATAAAGAAGGTCCACACGACCACACAAAGGTGCAGCTTGTATTGTTCGAACTTCATGCACAATCTTGGCACAAAATATAATTGCCTTGGCCCCCTCGTGTTGCATTCGCGTATTATGGGATTAAAAAAAAAATAAGATGGCATTCCGTATTCAAAACATATGTCATTTTCTGTATCGATGTGTCCATTGTGAATATAGCGGACCTTATTAGTAGCATCGAAAAACCGTGAAGTCGATGACATTTCCCATGACGATGGAATTTTATTTTTGAATTATTTTTACGATTTACTAGATGACATATCTTTATTGTTGTAAATTCGGAAGTGAAGCGGATTAGTTGCGTGAACGCATCTGTAGATGTATTTATTATACAAAAAAAAACTTACGTAGACATTTTACTTTCATGCCGTATGAATGTAAATTTGGCTTTGGGTACGATTTAAATACAGATGTTTTTGTTATTGAAAATGTTATTGCAATTAATTATATTATCTTAGTATATAGATTAAAATTTAAATGTTCGTCAAAGCTTATTAATACATAAGTTTACTTTATAGCTTTATACTTTATAACAACTAATAAAAATATCAAAAATAATATCTATACGCTCTCCATTCTCGCTTACTCTATTCTATTATATTAATGGTAAAATATACGAGCTATTTTTTAACACTTTCCACAGCATGATAAAACTTTAAATAAATCATAAATCTCGAAACTCGAATAACTCTTTACCAGCCCATTTGACCAGAATGTTTTGCAGGCAGTTCGAAACCAGCCGTAAGACATGCGTACATATGTGAACAAAGTATTTTGTCTAATTATCTTTCAATTTTATTAATATCTAATATTTGTAAATAAATAATTAATTTCAGAATTCATTATATTGATTATATTAATAATAGCATTTCATTTCATACTTATAGTAGTCTGAATATAGAGTAATATAAACCGCCCACAGAGTATAAAGGGCCCATCAGCTAATAATCATCATCGAAGCGGCTCTGATTACGTCGACAACAGTCTAGATGTTACAGATAACCCTATGAGCGGTTATATTACACCCTCCGGCTAAATAGGGGTGGACCATAAAGAGTTAAAAATCATAATACAACTTACCAAATTAGATTAATATGTTGGGCTTGTCTTTCACTTATAACTAGGTATTGCCTACGACTTCGTTCATGAAGTAATGATATCTACGAATATGATTTTTATAATTTTTGTTGTAAGATGAAAAATATTACAGCAAAATTCACTCCTTATTTGACAACCTTAGGGAGGAATATATCCTTTGAGGAACTCCTCAAACTGATTTTCAGAAGATTATTTTTAATGAATTTCTCCATCACAAAAGTAAGTTGCCATCTAGTAATTAATTATGCTAATTTTTCATTCAACAAGAAATTAAATAAATGTCACCGTAAAATTGAATTTCGCATTTTATACCCTTAGAGGACGAAAATTGACAAATGTTGAAATACCTACGTGTTTATTTATCTTTAATGTAGGGTTTTTTTGTTTGGGTTTGCAGACAAGGGAAGGAAAGGTGTACCTTAAAAAATTGCATACACTGCGGCAGTGTTATCACGAATACCCCTAGAAAATCCGGCACTACCTTTTTTAAGATTGAGTTTCGTAAAATCCTTTATTAGTGAATTTTTGTATCACAAAAGGAGACTGCTGAAAAAATTACATGTTTCTGTTTCAGTAATTTTGGCTCGACGTTGATAATTCAGTGAGATTCTTTACAAATATTGAAGTTTGTGACGCCATTTAAAATAAAAAATAAAACTTAATTTTTTCAAACAGATGTAGTAATATTATTCTAAAGTTAAATTTGATTATATGTGTGTGGATTTAATAGACACGTAATTCTTATAAAACAATGACTAATAATGGATAAATTCAGTGCTGCTTGAAATAACTCTGTAATTATTTAAATGCTTTAAAATATAATAACTTTAACCATTTTTATTCTTTCTTTTATATTTTATTATATTTATCTATATAATAATATAATTTATACAAATTAGAAATTATTTAATATGACAACCCTAAACTGAAGAGGTGACTATATTAAAAACCCACGCAATGAGTGACATAATAACCAAACTACAGATCACAGATAAGCTATTAATTTGGCTTCCATATAGAAACTGTGCCCCTGGCTACCATTATAAATTTACCGTTACTTTTTATATCTATAAACTCTATTTTACTAACAATAAGAACGATAATTCTATTAATATTAAGTACGGATTAAGGATATTATATTTGTTTTTTAATAAGCAAGAAATTGATACGAAGCTCTTTTATGTGGCAACACAATGGTCATATTGTTTTCTCAACGTTTGAACCACGAATATGTTACCCTTGATTGGGGCGAGATTATTTTATCTGGCAACTCGAGGGTGATTGATTAGGAGGGAGAACTCTAAAGACTTTATGAATTATTTTTGGTTTTTAATAACCGCATGAAAAGGATTTATATAAAAAAGAGTATCGGTTTGCTTTTATTAACTGTATTTCAAGTCAGTCTTCTGCATTTGATATAGAATCTATAGTTCATCTAATCTAAGAAGTGCATTTTGATATTTTGCATTTTTTACATACATATATACCATCACCCCATGTCCCTTGCAGGATAGGCAGAGAGAACAGAGTGCATTTTTTAATACACTATAACCTTGGTGAAATGTATACACATGATTGAAAATAATAAATCGGTAATTTTAAAGAAATATTCAGTTATTTACATAATTAACGTTGCGGGTGCCTTTCTTGTACAATAATATAATGTTGACACTCGTAAAACTAATTTTAAATAAAAATAACATGGTAAATAGTAATTGTTATTGACGATCTTGCAATGTCACATCATTACGTTCTATACAGTAGTGCTTGACAACTTCCAATTTACGAATATCCAAATAATCGGTAAAAATATTAGAATAATATAATTAATCAAATGGAGATTTTGTCAGATTTCGACAATTTTATTGCCAACGAAATAATTATTAACGTTCGCGACGATGATAATTCAAGTAATAATAGTGATTCTTAATAAATAGCTATTTCAAAATCCAGTTTTTGTTTTTACTTAACCTAATCCTACTAAATATGATGAATAGATTTTATGCTGAAATAATTAAATTTCTTTAGTATTAATTAACAACATAAAACACTTAATTTATTCATTACCTTTTTGAAAAATAAAGCGATTATTAATTAAAATTAATCAATATCGATTTCTAACTAAAATCGGATATTTTCGATAACGATTATTTGGTTCACATACCTAGACAACTTACTCCGACAGCTGTCAAAGTTCACTTCTTAGACTAGACAGGCTATAGTTAATATATGTATTTTCTTTTAAGAAATCAAACCTTGCACTAAAGATTATTTATATTGCGAGGGACTTTAACAACAATTAAACATGCAATTAATAGACACAAATTATTGCCACACACAGAATTTCTTTTTTTTTGTAGGTATTTGATTTCGAAAGTAACAATTTGTGAATCACACATTTGACGAAGCGAGTGAAGTATGCAAGGATAAACTTCTCTGGCACTCAGTTCTCTCTGCCTACCCTGCAAGGGATATGGCATGATGATATGTATATGTACAAAGATTATTTGCCAAAAAAAAGAGCGTGGTGCCTAGAAAAGATAACATTCTGCTTAGTAAATCATTTGACATGGATACATTGTAAATCTATACACAATAAATAACAACATCATCGTCATAGCCTTTGTTATTCTTTAATATTTGTTTCCGATAGATATGAAGATTGCGCCATTTATTCATTGAAAAGTGATGACAGACAATTAATATTGACATCATATGATACCACTATTAAAAAACGTAAACATGGCTGCTATGGCAATTAATTCTTGATCGATTGTCGCTTGTGAGATTTCGACTAGCCATTTTGTATTATATTTAAGAACTACATATATTCTCGTTTAAAAAGCATCATACTGAAGCTAATATTTATTAAAAAAAATATCGCAATGATATATTTAAAAGAAATTTTTGCGGCAATTTGAAAGCGTCAATTCTTTTATTATGTTCAATATATTACATAATATTTTTATGTGTTATATTAAATACTTTTAATGATACTTAATATAATATGATGCCGAAAGACTGCTGGGTTGTAGTGAATATGATTTACTAGTGTTTTACTATTTTATTAAATTAATGTAAAAAATATTAAATTTAAAAAATAACAAATTCAAAATAAACAAGTTAATAGGAGGAGGACCAGTTTATTTGATTAATTTAAGCTGAAATGTAAAAGTTACAATATTTAAGTATCTCTAGTTTATATTATATAATAAATTATTTAAATTTGCTCATTAAAAATACCTTCTATATCAATTTGTCAAAACTATATCGAATAAACCAATCAGCGATAACTAAATGAATCTAATCTAAGTTACTAATTACTAAATCCAATAGACCTCTTGGCCTATACAAAAAGACATTGAAAATAATGACACTATTTACAAGTTAGTTAATCAGTGTAATAGCGACCTAATTCACTATCATAACATAACGACCTTTGTACACAATTAGACATAATAAACCGATGTTTATTGCATGAACTGCGGCTCAATCGTGTCAACATCGCTCTAAAATTGTCTGTAGTAATTATATTTTACGTTTAAACATTAATATTAACTAATTAAAATGTATTTGTTAATGATTTAACTTATAGCTTAATTATAATTGAAGATAAACTTCTTTATGTACGTTAAAAAAAATAATAGGAGTGAAGTTTATGCGAGTGATGCATAAACTTCAGTGTGAAGTTGCTAGCAAGCGGTTTAGCGAGCAACTTCAGATCGTCAATAACGAATGTGCCAAATCAGACTTAAACAGAAAATGCAATGTCTATGGACAAAGTATATATTTATATACCTATATACCAGCTTTTGCCCGCGACTTCGTCTACGCAGAAGTCATCTCTGACAGAGTTAACAGAGTTAAATAGAAAAAGCAATGCAAGGTGTTAAAGGTTTATCGCTATATATCGGACGATGATTAACAGCGTCAGAAACTGGAATGCGGTCGCCGTCTTCTAGGAGTTAGTTGTCTAACGGCATTAGGCAATAGGGTGGGCCCGACAGAAAATACTCTTCGTTGACACGCTCTACCATCGGTGGTTTGGGCGGCGCAAGCTTGAGTACCTTTATTGAGGTTCACTGCATGAGGGCTTCGATCCGAGATGATACCCGGTTGCGGTGGGCCGCCCGCATAATCTAGATGTACGTGTACGGCGCGCTATGGGGTCACGCGTCACCTCAGACGGATTGGGCGCGGTGTGTCTATAATTCTATATACCATAGCCCGTCACTAAAGAAAAGGTTGTTCAAAGTTCTATTCATTCTACAAATTATATTGCCTTTAATATACTATTTACGGTATGACCATGGAATAAAAATATAATTATCGCCACCCTTTATTTGACTGTTTTGTTTCACCAGCAGAGTTGCGACCTCGTTAGATATGATTTATTATTTGAGTTATAGAGTGAAAATTTTTGAAGCTAAACTTAACCTGTATCTTAAACCCTAGGCAAGAACCTATTGCCGTCTACTATGTATATCGTGTGAGCTCTCACACCAGCACTGGTCACCACGACGGCACTGGTGCAGGTTTGATGGAGAGGGAGAGAGAAACACGTGTTTATTTATTTTTAACGAAGAATATTTGTACGTAATTTTAAAAGAATCGATAAAGAAATTTTCGCCCCATACACACTTTGCCACTTTGTTATACCCCCTTAGGGATGGAATTCATAAAATCCTATCATATTAAATCTCTATGTCATAAAAAGAAACGTGCGTCAAAATTTAATGTTTCTAGCTTTAATAGTTTCGGTATGGCGGTAATGAGTCGTTCAACCCGCTTCACAGGCCTAATTTACACAACCACAGGGTGAAAATTGACAAATGCTGGATATTACCATAGAATATTTGATTCGACTCGTAATTTAAAAAGAATCAATAAAGATTTTTTCTCCCCATACAAACTTTGCCACTCTGTTCCACCCCGTTAGGGGTGTAATTTCGTAATATCCTTTCTTAGTAAATCTCTACGTCATATAAAGAAACCACTGTCAAAATTTCAAGTTGCCAGCTTCAATAATATCGGCTTGGCGCTAATGACTTATTGAGTCGTCTAACCCACTTCGCAAGCCTAATTTACACCCCCAGAGAGTGAAAATTAACAAATGCTGAAACACGTATTTATTTATTTTTACTAAAGATAATTTGTACGTAATTTGAAAAGAATCGATAAAGATTTATTCGCCGAACATTTTTTAAATTGCCATAACTTTTTTATTTATAAACTAATTGACATGAAATAATGCCTAAATGTTAAGTGAAGCTTACCACAATATATTAGTGAAAACCGCGTCTAAATCGGATAAGCCGTTTCTGAGATTAGCGTGCACAAACACACAGACAAACAGATAAACAGACAAAAATTTTAAAAATCATTGTTTTGGGTTCTATTAGTGTTGATAAAGGTCCCAGTAAGATTTTTTCTCATATATCTTCCATGTACAGACAGCGATCCGTTACATTTTTATTATATGTATAGATAAATATTTATATATTTTATTATAGAACTTTTTTTATATGTGAAATAAAATTAAGATTACCTAATATAAAATTCATATTTGGATCACCCGCATAAAACTTCATTCTTATGATTTTTTCATAACGCACATTATTAACGTTAATATATTCCTATTTTTTAATTGTCATTGCAGGGCAATTAACCTACTATATCAGGTTATATATTGGGATTTGGGACGGGGTTTTATATCAAAATTGTCTCCTTTTGCATCGATGTTATCTGAATATTATATCCCTTAATGGTCTTTTACAATACCCAAAGACAAAAGAGGTGTTGTCGATTAGTGGTTTCGCGTCACTTTACGAAAACTCTATATTCCTTTGACATTTTATTTTAATATTCTATAAATCGATATACATTTCGCCCTTCATAATAGGAGGGAATATAAACTATTATACAACGCTAGTCTGTCTAGTCCGATAATATAATACAAGATTTTATTTGTTATCTGTTTGCATCTTTTAAGCGTTTCTCTCCGTTGCCGCGGAATTTATCAATCATTTTGATTGAATTAACTATTAGATTATATAAAATAACATAAAAACAATAAAATATTATGAGTAAGTCCTAGTCAAGACCTAATTCGGAGCGTGACTATATCATATTCAGCCAACAAAAAAAAAATTCTTAGTTAGTAGTAATTTGTTTACTTATTTTCAATATTATTTATATGAAATAAAGTTACCACGCAATATACACAGCATCGAATGAATAACACACAGTGTATATTAAAAGCTTCTTGAACTAAATTCCAAAAAATTAAAAAAATCATAAATTGGTACTAATACACATAATTACTGTTACTTTCAGAAAGTTTTAGACTTAAATCCGGCTGACATTTAAACTTCATGTTTTTTTTACGTTTTTGACATTAATCTCGCAAGCGTTCGAATTTTAAATTCAAACTTAGAACAAAAACTAAAACTGGGGTGAGACCACTTGACAAATTTACGATGGTTTTTGCTATTTTTTTTTTACAGTTCCTGTAAATGGCAAATCGTCTTACGGTTTCTTTTTTTCGACTTGTTTGAGGTGTTAACTCTGTTTGATTTTAAGTGTACGGTTTCATCTTGACAGATTTTTGAGATTAACTGTTTTTACTGGAATATTAAAGGTCTGAGGTTATTTTAAAACCGTTGCCGTTACAGTGAATTAGCTTGTGCAGCTTGATGTCATATTTTTGATACAGTTTTATATATTTTTCTTAAAGTCATCAAACCGAAATTTATAATTTTTCAATCTGTAATATGTAATACAGGTACAATAAGTTAGAATTATAAATATTGTGAATTATTTCATTGGTAAGACTTTATAAAATTGATAAAGAAAGGAAGCTGAGAAATAAAACATTATACTATGTTTACGTATACTATGTTAGTAGTTCAATTTGATTATAATTATAGAAGAGATTTACAGCCAATAGGACATAATAGGTTTGCGAAGCCTTTTCCTTTTCCAATTGGTGAATGATTACACTTAAGGAGGATTATTGTCGAGGTAGGTTCTATTTTAATTTATATTATCTCATCATTCTCCTACTCTTATCCCAATTACTTGGGGTCGATACAATATGTATATCTTCTTTCATAGTACATATTGTAAAAGTTATTGGCAATCGTTTTATGACCGGCCACCTGTCAGACGTCAACCTTCTTGGGAATGTAATTGTTGATCAAACGGCATCAGATGGAGTTGGCCCAGGTCGTTATAAAGCTCTTAATCGTTTTTTACGACAACCACGAGCAAAGTAAGGTTTGGTAGTATTCGAAGCCGCTACCACACAGCTTCTTTAATTTATATTATATCTTTTTATAAAAATAAAACAGTATAAAAATAACAATAATAGACAAACCCGCGTTTCGGGTTGAGAGCCCTCAGCGCTCACCCACAGACCGGTTACGCTGTAACAGCCCCTAGGCTAACAGCAATCGCAGTGGATGCATTTTAGTGGGTAACCTAGCCCTAGGCTAGGAGTCCTGCACTTCCCATCCGGAGTAAGTGCGTCATGCATTTCGGACCACTACGTTATCAAAAACAAAAAAAAAAAAAAACAATCCCGCTGAGTTTCTTGCCGAATCTTATCAGTAGCAGTCTCGTTCCAATTCGGTGGTAGTTTATTATATTAGATTAAAATGTCAATAATAATGACAATATGTAAGTGCCCTCGCAGGGTGTATATAAATGAATTTAAATCTGAATTTGTAGCTGGTAGTAAAATTTAATGAAATCCCTATAAAACGTGATTTGTTACTTTCTTCACCTGCATTAGAAGAAGCAAAGAAACTGTACCAAATCAATGTACTTATATTATTTGGGAGAAGAGTAAGACAATGACACTTTCTACGTAACGTTATAAAAGGATTTTTCTATGACGACAAAAATCTCAAAAAAATTGTTGTCAGACCGAAATGAAGGCGTGGACTATGTTTGACATATTTTAGTAATTTGTGACTCACATACAACGAAATAATGCCTCGTTTTAGTTAATTATTTTGACTTTTGACTCACGTGTGACACATTATAGTCAGAGAAAAAAAAAGCTGCTTCAGTTTTTGTGTTATTGTAATTTAAATTAATTTTATTAAACGACTTCATCATCTTTTTTGTTGGAGTTTACTCCTTAAGAATCGATTTTCATATAAAGCGTCTGGTACGAATAAAATTTGAGGAGTAAAATCTAATGATCGAATGACCTCGTTACGTTTCTGGTGCGCAACCTATTCTGCGCACGTTTCACTTTCTGACGTGAGATAATACTTCACTGAACAGTTTTAATAAATGTAAATAAAAATATAGATATATATTATTTTTAGTCAAATGAGCTTTTTTTGCGCCTGTTTTGATAATCGTACTTAAGGAGTAAACTCCAGTCGTGCGTCGGAGCTGACACACACACTTTTTTTTATTGCTTATGGTGGCAAACGGATAAATGGATAAAATAAGAAATGAACATATAAGAGGAAGTTTAAATGTTGCGCCAGTGACGGAAAAGTTAAGGAGTGAAAAGTTGACATGGTATGGACATGTGATGAGACGGGATGAAAGTAATGTTGTGAGGAAAGTTTTAAGTATGAACGTTAAAGGTTTTAGAGGTAAGAGAAGATCGAAGAAAAGATGGATGGATTGCGTGAAACATGACATGGATGGACAAGGAGTGACCACAGAGATGACGTCTGATAGGGTTGTATGGAGGGAGAAGACATATTGCGTCGACCCCAAATAAATTGGTTTGAGAGCAAGTTGATGATGTTGGCAAACAAGGAAGCAGCGCACCTGATTTCCTAAATATTATAAAGCCACAAGTTTTTCTTTTATTGTTTTAAGACAAAACTATACAGTAAGGAAATAATTCGTGTGTTACGAAGGACTTTACAAACATATAATTTACGCAGATTAATTACACAAAGAGTCAGAACAAGTTTGTGGACAGCACAAAATTATATTCTGCATTGGAATTGATCCCATGACACTGGCACGGTAGATTGGTTATCTTAGATATTACGCCATTCAGCCATTGCCTGCTTTGACGGCAGAACGTTTAAAGAATAGTATAAAAAACACATTACTATATACACAAAACTCATAAAAGGGGTAAACATTATTAAACACGAGCTTTTTATTCACAAAACTTGCCTCTCGCGTGCCCTTGCGCAGCATCCAACCCTACCGATCCTATCGTTAACCCTACAACGCGTGCCGGGATCAATACGACCCACCTCCGTGATACCTCAGCCCCTGTGCACCCGTTTATCTCAGTCACAATCCGTTTTTATCCCTTTTAAGGGTAAAGGGTACATGAATCGTGCGCAAGGATTCTGTGCTCACGTGCCCTATTGTTAAAATGGAAACGAGATGTAACCCTTACTTAACATCTTACAAATATAACTTAAGTTAGAATTTTCAATTTTGTTGGATAATTTTGTTATATTCCACATGAAAATTAATAAAAAAAATGATTTTGAATTTCGAATCTATTTCTCTATGTCACTTTTTAAATTTGGAACATCAAATTTTAACGTTTCTTTTCAAATTCAAAATCCAGTTCTTAATTTGGATTACGTTGAACGAGTTCTTCAATATTCCCAGAACATATTTGGTACACATGAAGTTACCCCGTGAGACCACACATGCTCTGAATAAAACCCATATAGACGATTTCCAAAACCAGATTCCTTTCTTCATCAATATTCACAATATTAGGCGAAGCCCCTTTTTTACTTATCGTTTTTTTTGTACTTTTGAGGACGTAACGACTTTTTTCTTTAGACAAAATATACGATGGTGAACTATGACCCCAGAGCCCTTTGAACGGTTGAAATCTAGTTTGTATTAAAAAAAAGCATGTCTAAGTGTTTTGTTGCGTTCACAATGAAGTGAATACATGTCCGAAAATCATTCTATGTGGTCGGGTCGGTTAAGTTTGTCCTATGTATAGTATTGTAAATAGTGGCTCTACGAAGTCTATGGTAGTTATGTAAAGACATAAAGAAGTAACGGCTTCGCAATTTCACGTTTGTATTTCATTATTTTTTAAACTTATAAGAATAATATTCAATGGTAGAAATTAGAAAATAATAGTATTTCATTTACAAGAATATTAGTCAATGGTATAGTAATAATAATAGTCTTAGCGAGTATAGGTTCTAAATATTGGATGAAAGATTTCTATAGAAAAGAAAAAAAAATACTATTGATTTTGATTGACATAAAATTTTATTTCGATATTTTCTTTTCTTGTAGTAATTATATACAGATAGACCTTGTATACAGATAGACATAAGATCGAATAAGAAAAGCACTGTCCTCTTTCTTACTTGTGAATGTCATAAAAAAAAACGAATATTGAGATCTATTCAAGAGAAGGAAAATCTTAGCTGTGTGGTAGCGGCTACGATTATTACCAATCCTTACTTTGCTCGCGGATGTCGTAAAAGACGACTAAGAGCCTTATAACCACCTGGGCCAACTACATCTGATGCCGTTTGGTCAATAATTACATTCCCAAGGAGGATTGACGTGTGGCTGGCGGCCAATCATAAAACTATTGCCAATAACTTATACAATATGTACTATGAAAGAAGAATACATATTGTATCGACCCCAAGTAATTGGGATAAGAGTAGGAGAATGATGATTCAACAGCAGGTAAACTCGATATAAACTTTATAAACAACACATTTAATCAAAGTGATATAGTAAGACAATTTCTCTCTCATTATGAAGGACGTATAAGTCCAACATTGGGACTTAATAAGTCGAGATGATGATGCTATGCACGATACTAAGTCCTTATTCTCATATGTCAAATTACCTATACGTATATAAATATAGACCAAATTAATATACAAATTAAAAAAATATCATTAATAACTACTATTTATGAAATATCTATTAATTAATTTTAAAATAGTTGCTCGTGCCTATGTTTGTAGATCTATGAAAAAAAAGTGAAAACATTGACAATAACTTTTTTTTTGTTGCATCCCTACATTCTACAATAGGGCTGCGCTCCCGTTAAGTAACCCAATTTTTACACCATAAATAAAAAGAAGAAAAAAACGGACATAAAAGGTAACGGTCTTCTAGATTTTTTATTCGCACAAAAAAAAATTGGATTCATATGAATTAATACATATATAACGCCTCGATGCTTACACACAAAATGGTTATTGAGAGCAAAAATTAGGCCACATTCTTTGCCGCTTTTTTGCTGTAGATATTTTTTTTATTATTTTCTTAATGTTTTGTGACAATATTGACAGATCAGCCCCATTGATACTTTGATGTGCAGTTGGAGGATTTGTAAATAATCTCATTGAAAATTAATATCTTTTTTTAAAAGATTTCTTAGAGGCTGATTGGCTATATTGTTGTTAGTTTTTTTTTTTTTGTTAACGTCTCAAGTTTTACAATGTTTATGAATTTTGATGAGATGTCTTTGATAGTTTTTTTTTATAACACATATACGGCAAGACAAAGAAGTTTCTTTTTTTATGAATTTTATGTTTGTGATTTTTAATTCATCTTTTGGTTAGTTACTTGCTGTTTATTTAATTAAATATGATGTGTGTTTATACATATACGCTATGCTTAGTATATATCTATATGATTTGTGGTAGCGGTTACGAATACTACCAACACTTATTTTACTCGTGGATGTCGTAAAATACGACTAAGAGCTTTAAAACAACCTGATGCTATTTGGTCAACAATTACATTCCCAAAGGGGATTGACGTCAGGCAGGCGGCTGTTAATAATTTTTGCAATATGTGAGAGTACATACGTCTACTCCAAGTAATTAGGACAAGAGCTGAAGAATGATGATGCATGTTGATATCCATGTTTTTATAGTCATTATACAATTTGATTTTTTTAAAGGCTAAGTTCTTTTTGGCCACCGAAGACAAAGATCGGGTTTTGGTGGCCCGCTCGCACGGCGAAGAGAGGTGCTTTGCAGGATGGGTCTATGGGGTCTATTTTTAGCAATACTAGAATAAGATATTTTAGCTGTGTTGAGTAAGTTTGAAATTCAAGCGTATTTTATTAGCAATCTACTATCATTTTCTAGCTTATTCACATGTGGCTCAGTGGTTAAGATACCGAAAATATCATGTATCGCCTGTTCAAGCCCCATGCCCGTTAATATTTTGTACCATAAATTGGTGCCTTGAATGTAAGTGTAGTTATTTGTATGATTATAAATAACCACAATACAAGGATTGTTATTTTAGTGCAGTTCCAGAGATTTTCAATTGGATTTTCTTAATCGCAACTGAAAATATAATATTTCAATATATAATCGTCCCATTTTAATAAATAGTCGATGTTTTTTACAATTATTTACAATGATTAAGTTAATGTGAGTATTATACATAATTAAACAATTTTTAAAGAGTGTTGTAAATTAAACGTGTTGTAAATTAAACAATTTTTAAAGAGAGTTGAGTGTGAGTTTTTAAAGAGTGAATGCGGGAAATAGAGTGAACGGAGTATTGGGGCAACTTCTAGGCAGCTACCACCTCAGCCAGAAGGCACGTGTAGCAATACATAATGCAGTGCTTGTCCCAACATTACTGTATGGAAGCGAGAGTTGGGTATGCAGAAAAGAGTATGAAAGTAAAATTAATGCGGTCGAAATGCGATCTCTGCGGAAAATCTGTGGAGTTAGGCTGACCGACCGCATTCGTAACGACGACGTAAGAGAGCGAGTAGGTATGAAAGAGAGTATTGGTGTAAAGATGCGAAAGGGCATGCTCCGATGGTTCGGACATGTGGAAAGAATGCCGAACGAACGTCTGGTTAAGAAGATACCTATACAATGCGAAAGTGGAAGGATGTAGGTACCGAGGGAGACTGAGACTAACCTACCTAGACCAGATCGGTCATGTACTGAAGGAAGGTGGAGTCAAGAGTCTCCGAAACCGGCGAGCGTGTATGAAGAGAATTATGAATGTTGAGGAAGCGAGTGAAGTATGCAGAGATAGAGTTCTCTGGCACTCTGTTCTCTCTGCCTACCCTGCAAGGGATATGGCGTGATGATATGTATGTATGTATGTAAACAATTTTTTAATTAAACGAAGAATTAGCACGCTGAAGTGGCAATGGGCAAGCCACATCGCTCGACGACCTGATAACCGTTGGGGTAAAAAGGTTATCGAGTGGCGACCACGCATCGGACGTAGCAGTGTTGGTTGCCCTCCCATCAGGTGGACCGACGATCTGGTGAAGGTTGCTGGGAGTCGTTGGATGCGGGTGGCACAAGACCGCACTTTGTGGCGAAATATGAGGGAGGCCTACGTCTAGTAGTGGATGACAAAATGCTGAATGATGATAATGATGATGATAATGAAACAATTTTTACGGATTTTTATCATATTGGTACTTGAATTTTATTTTCCCAATGTTTCAGATAGGGGAAGGTTGCGATCAATGGACCAGCGCTTTCTTTGGACCACCTAAGTAATTCAAAAATTAGACAAGTTAGAACGAGTTTAATCCATTGTTAGGCAAAAGTACCGAGCCCAGTAACTGCCCCTCAAACCTCAGGATCGCCTTGCCATCCGCCCCCAGCGGACGGGGTGGACGCCGAGGCTGTCCGCATCCGCAGTGCGTTAACGCAGATCTGCGATGCGGCCATGCCCAGAGTGCGGCGGCGTCTACCTCCGAGGCAGGGGGTCTACTGGTGGTCCCCAAGATTGGCGGACCTTCGTGCGGCATGTATCAGAGCCCGAAGGTCGTACACCCGCAGCCGGCGGCGTCACCGCGACGCTAAGCGGGAGGGCCAGCTGTACGAGGCGTACCGCGATGCGCGGACGGCCTTTCGGCTGGCCATCCGAGTCGCCAAGGACGCGAGTTGGCAGGAGATGCTGGACGGTCTAGACCGTGACCTCTGGGGTCGCCCGTATCGCGCGTCGCTGAACAAGCTTCGCGCGCAGGCCCCCCCCCTCACCGAGATCCTCCAGCCTGACTTCCTCTGTAGGGTGGTCGAGGAGCTGTTTCCACGGCAGTCGGAACACACGCCCCCGGTCATGGCCTCGCCAGAACAAGACCGGGAGGCTGACGACGAGAGTATTCCGCCCGTGACGGAGACGGAAGTGGAAGCAGCTGTGGCGCGGATTCGTTCCGCGACCACGGCCCCCGGCCCGGACGGAATACCAGTCCGGGTGCTGACGTCGCTCCTCGAGCACCTCGAGCCTCGCCTCAGGCAGCTGTACAACGCCTGTTTGGCGTCTGGGCGGTTCCCTGAGTGCTGGAAGGAGGGGAGGTTGGTTCTCCTGCCAAAGCCGGGACGGCCCCCGGATTCGCCGTCGGCCTACAGACCCATCGTGCTCCTCGACGATGTGGGTAAGCTGCTGGAGCGCATCCTCGCTGCCCGCATCGTCCAACACCTGGAGGAGGTGGGGCCCGATCTGTCGGACGCTCAATTCGGTTTTAGAAGGGGGCGTTCGACCATCGGGGCCCTGCTACGACTGAGGCAGACGGCCGCGGAGGCTGTCACCGGCGGGGGAGTCATGTTGGCGGTGTCGCTGGACATCGCCAACGCATTCAATAGTCTTCCATTCAGCTGCATCAGGGAGGCGCTCCGATTCCATGGGGTGCCCTTGTACCTGAGGCGGCTGGTGGCGGACTATTTGGAAGGGCGCAGTGTCCTCTGCGCGAGTCCCGCAGGGGACATTGTGCGGACGTCCATGTCGTGCGGCGTTCCACAGGGGTCGGTTCTGGGGCCGACTCTGTGGGACATCGGTTACGACTGGGCGTTGAGAGGGAGTCTCCCCCCCGGGCTGAGCGTGATATGCTACGCTGACGATACGCTCGTCACAGCCCGGGGCAGGACACTCGAAGAGGCGGCGAGCCTGGCCACTCTCGGCACCGAGGAGATGGTCGGGCGAATCGAGGCGCTGGGGCTCAGGGTGGCCCTAAATAAGACGGAGGCCCTATTGTTCCATGGGCCACGCGTAAGGCCGCCAATCGGCGTCTCGCTAGTCGTCAACTCCGTCCACATCAGCATCCAGGCCCATATGAAGTACTTGGGTCTGGTGCTCGACGGGCGATGGTGGTTCCGGGAGCATTTTCGCCGAATTGCTCCCCGGCTGGTCGGCGCGGCGTCCGCCCTTTCGCGGCTCATGCCGAACGTGGGCGGACCCAGCTTCGAGGGCCGACGGCTGTATGCGGGGGTGATCCGTTCTATGGCCATGTACGGCGCACCCGTGTGGGCGAGGGCTCTGAACGCCCAGCTCAGGGCTGTTCTGTGGAGACCCCAGAGAGTCATGGCGGTCAGAGCCATTCGCGGGTACCGCACGGTATCGACCGAGGCGGCATGCCTACTGGCCGGGACACCCCCGTGGGACCTAGAGGCGGAGATGCTCTCCGACCTCTACCGGCGGGTGACCTCACTGCGCGACGAAGGTGGCTCCCCATCGCTGAGCGAGATAGCCACCTGGCGCGAGGACGCCCGCCGAGACGTCATCGCCCGTTGGGCTACGCGGCTGGAGAGGCCTAGACACGGTGTCGTCACCGTCGAGGCTCTCCGGCCCGTATTGATGAAGTGGATGGAGCGGCGGCACGGAGTCCTCTCCTTTCGACTGTTGCAGGTGTTGTCGGGGCACGGATGCTTCGGCTTTTACCTGCACACGGTCGCGCAAAGGGAGTGGACTTCGTTCTGCCACCATTGCAGCAGTGACGAGGACACGGCGCAACACACGCTGGAGGCGTGTCCGGGCTTTGACCGGCAGCGCCGTGACCTCGTCGCTGTTATCGGTGCCGACCTGGCGCTGCCGGCTGTCGCGAGAGCGATGGTCGACAGCGTCAGGAACTGGGACGCGGTCGCCGCCTTCTGCGAGGCTGTCATCTCGCAGAAGGAGGCGGCGGAATGAGTCCGGGAGGAGTCCCGCGACCCGGGCCGCCGTCAGCGGCCGGGGCGGCGCAGGCGCGAATACCTGCGCCTGATGCCGCCCTAACCGAGGCCTCGGGTGATCGGACCGGGGAATTGTCCGGTCACCCGACGTGAGGCCACCGCGTGAGGGCGACGCCCCGACGGCGAAATCTGTCGGGGCGTCGACGAGAGGAACCCGCGAGGGTAAACCGCCGGGCGGGCCACCGAAGTTAAAATCGAGTACCGGTGTTCCGCTCGCACGGCGAAGAGAGAAGGTTTTACGGTGGGTCTATGGGGTCACGCGCCGCCTTTCCGTCACCCCGGACCGATTCAGCGGGGCGAGACGCACCCATAGCCCACCAATAAAAAAAAAAAAAAAAAAAAAAAAAAAAAAAGGATCGCCTTGCCATCCATTGTGGAGTAACGTGTACGCACGGGTTTGTGAGGACGGCGATATAAAAATTACACAACGAAAACATCCATGTAAGTATTGTAATACTTTTTTTTATTAAGCGATAGTATTCTATATTGATAGAATATTAATCTGTATTTTAGTCTAGTCTGTATTCTAGTCTACTCTTAGTAGAATCTTTCCCATTTCATACCCTTTTTTTAATAGAAATATATTTTTAATTTAGCATCTAGTTGCTACCATTGGCTCACCACAGTGATGCTATGAATGGACTGGTCCAATCAAAGAAACTTTAATATAGGTACAACTTTTTAAAAAAGAACTATAGGATTAAACGAATCATCTAGAATTTATGGTGTTCCAAAAACAACTCTAAAACGCAGATTGGACGGCAAAAACCAAAAAGCCGTGAAAGCGACTCAAATTATAGGATCAGAAGGTGATCTTCCTGCAGTATTAGAAACTGAACTTGGTAAGCACATTATAGAGATGGAGAATTCATTGTATGGAGTTACTCTAAATATGTCGTGGAACTAGCATTTCATTTAGCCAAAAAAAAAAAAAATTAAGCATAGATTTATTAAACAGAAAACCTAACTGCAGGAATGAAATGGTATTACGCATTTATGAAGCGCCACTCGCAATTGAGTTTAAGACAGTATATATAGATAGGGGAAGGGAGGGCAAGATGGAAGGAGTAGGCAAGATGGAAACTATCTATCAATTACGATCCGAGTGACGAAGCGCCTGAGTCTTCACGTAAACAGAGTCAGGTGCCCAAGCAGCATTTACGAACGACCGCTCAGTCCGGCTTACGCCACCTGTCGACGTGTATGCATGCTTTTTGTTTTCGCGGAAAAATATTACGCAATTATATGATTTTTGTAATAAGATTATTTAAACAAGGTAAGTAATATTACTATTATGAATTTATATAAATATTATATTAGGGATAGATTGTGTTAATTGATATTTAAATGAGTGAATTAATAAAGCTTTCTTTAAGTATTAACATTTTTATTGAAAAGGGGGTTATGGGCAAGATGGAAAATTAGACTTTAGGGCAAGATGGAAATGTTTCCATCATACCCGCGCACTTATTTTATTCATTGTTTTTAAATTCCGTAACTAAAATTCTTTGTTTTTTATTGTTTTTAGATGGTTAACAAGTATATAAGGAAAAGCAATAGAGGTTCTTGGACTGAAGGAATGATGCTGATGGCAATGTATGGAGCTAAAACTACATCAATAAGCTCAGCATCAAAAAAAATATGGAATTCAGTCATATCAAAAAAGGGGATTCGTCCAAAAATCTACTAAAACATAGAATGAAATAGCAGAAGATAGTATGCGTAAATCTCGTTTCAGTGTTGTAGAAGAACTGGGATCAATTATCTGGGATAACTACCTCGCACTACATTTCTCCAATTAAAATTCTTCCATCACCAAAAGTTACACCTACCATAAAGAAACGGAAAGTAATGTTAAAAATCTGAAGTTTTAACCATTTCTCCTTTTAAAAACACTATTGAAATGAAAAATGAGATAAAAGCAAAACCAAAGCTAGTATGTAATCGGACCATCAAAGGCAAGGAAAATAAAAGCATGCAAATAGGAACCAGTAAGAATAAAAGAAAAGGGTAAAGGAAAAGAAAAAGGAATAAATATTGTACAAAATTTAGAAGATTCTTCAGAGAACAATGTCTACTGTGTATTATGTGGAGAACCTTATGTGGAACGGCCAACTGAGGACTGGGTACAATGTCCAATATGTAATGGTTGGGCACATGAATTGTGTACCGATACTGAAGAGAGTAGTTTTATATGTGTAAACTGTAAAATGTAATGATTTCCAATAAAAAATTCCATCTTGCCCGAACAAGCTTTCCATTTTGCCCTCAGGGTAAGGGCAAGATGGAATTTTTGACGTTATTTTTGAATTACTTATAAAATATATTTACTTATTATTTTTTATTTTTTAATTACTAGTTTTTATAACTACAGAAGATCTATTTCAAGACTGATTAAAAGAAAAGCTTTATATTACGTTGTTTAACTTGTTTTTAAATCATAAAGTTAAACCTTCCATCTTGCCCTCCTTTCCCCTACCTATAACATCTACATTTTGTCACCAATGTTTTAAATTTTAACGTTAATCGTTAATTATGTGATTGCGATTGTTCTCATTAATAAAAGTTGAATAAAATTATGTGGTTTAATCATATTACCATGATTGGACCTTTTGCCTATAGCTTCCTAAGTCCATTGATGGCAACTGGGAAATCATTTTAACACTATTCTGCTAAAATTGCTCAACTTTAAATTGAAATAAATACAGCATCGTATTTGTATTAAGAAAGGATTCAATCTTAATCATTAGTTTTGTTCTATCACTTTTATTTTATTAGATATGACACTTTAAAGTTATGTGGTCCAATCATCGCAACCTTCCCCTACATTTGAGGGTTCATGGTAAGTGTAGAACTGTCCTTCCTCATAGATCTTCGGTGGCCATTAACGCTGAAAAGTACAATAAAATTTATTTTAATTTTAATCCTGTATAATCTAAAAACTGCAACGTTTATTTACGTAATAACAATTTAATATATAGTTTAATATAATTATTTTTTGTTAAAACTGAGGTGAAACTACATTTTCCCTGTATGGTACCATATAAAAAAATATTTAGAACAATAACGATATTTCTTTTACAGCAAATATTAAACTATATAGAAAGTACTTATTATGTATGAGGCTGGTAGCTAAGAATACTACAAACTCTTACGCTGATCGTGGGTGCGGTAAATGAAGACGAAAAGCTTTACATCGACCTATTTTTTTTGCGTGGGTGGTGCCTTTACGCATGCCCACCTCTCAGGAGAGAAATGAGGTATGCCAGGCTCGGCACTAACTAAGTGTTAGCGCCACTGCCTGCTACAAAACCACACGCTATTCCTTCCTCACGGTTATGGCGAAGTCATAGGACCGTCATCACATGCACCGCAACTTCGCCGGGTAAAAGCTTTACACAGACCTGGACTACCTCCATCTGATGTCGTTTGGTCAACAATTACATTCCCAAGGTGGATTGACGTCTAGCACACGGCCACTCATAAAACTATTGCCAATAACTTTTGCAATAAGTA
The DNA here is from genome assembly GCA_905163515.2 of Lymantria monacha. Taxonomy (NCBI): domain Eukaryota; kingdom Metazoa; phylum Arthropoda; class Insecta; order Lepidoptera; family Erebidae; genus Lymantria; species Lymantria monacha. Next base: position 24,533,973 of record LR991097.1, on the reverse strand, counting down.
TGTTTATATATTTCGATGACATCAACTAATTGGGTTAAGAGCAGAAGAATGATGATTATAGATGCTGTCTGATCAACATATATCCAAAGAGGATTAACGTTACGCAGACGGCCAGTCATAAAACTACTTACAATACCTATGTATGATGGAAGAGGAGTACATATTGTGTCGACCCCAAGTGATTGAGATAAGAGCAAGATAATGATACAAAGCACATGTAAAAATTTAAACTCCACCCTTTTTTTGAGAATAAAAAGACAAGTTCTTACAATAAATATAACAGCATCCGTTACAGTTTATAGGGTTAATAACGACGATGACTTATTTAACCCTTATCCACGTGCTAGGAGAGGGATTACATTAAAAATGTAAAGCAAAAAAAGATAAAGTTTAACTTAAGTTTACTTCGTATGGTGACGAAGTAAGAATAAAATTCACCACCCATCTGTTTTGTGTCGTAAAAACTACTACTAAGAGATATGATATGCATATAATAACTTTGTAAGTGAAGGAAGACTGATCTTATTATGGGGGAGGGTTGAGCCCAGCAGTGGAATATATTAGCTGAAATAATGATGATGATGAAAATATCTACAACTTTCTACCTCTTGTACCTACTTAACACATAAAATAGTGTGTAGTAATTTTTTTGTACGACACCCACGGAAAAGAAAGGGGCATGAACCAGCTTACAATCTTAAAATTTAATAGTGGTAGGACCACGCTGTTGACAGTTTTCTGTCTACAGCCGGGGGCCGGTCCGTCCGGTGTAGTATCATACTCGCGAAGAAGATCAACGTATGAGTAATGGCAATGTGCTATTGCACTTCGTTCGTCGAGCGAGAGAGCCGGCAGTCCAACTGGTTGGGTTTAGGGATTTTATTGGTAGGCAGCGGCCTATACCCTTGGTATTGCAAAGGTCCATGGGCAGCAGTGACACTTACCATCAGGTGTGCTGCTTGCTCGTTTACCACCATAAGCAATAAAAAAAAACCATAGTCACCAGTTTAACAGTTTTTTGTTTATTTCGTATTAAAGTAATGGAATTCAAAACAAATTAACGATATTAACATCTGAAATCAGTATACCCATGATTACAATAAGTAGCAGGAAAAGTCTTAACATAAATATACAGAATGACCGAGTTCAATTATTGTAATATAGATTATACCTCGTCTCCGGGGAAATACTCGTACACGTTGTCAAAGGTAATCTATAAAGTTGAGACTTAATCATATGACCTCGATGATTCAGGGGAAGTAGAAATACATCTCTTTATATATATACATTATATATATATATATATATATATATATATATATATATATATATATATATATATATATATATATATATATAGCTGTGTGGTAGCGGCTTCGAATACTACCAACCACTTACTTTGCTCGTGGATGTCATAAAAGACGAATAAGAGTCCTGACTAACGACCTGGGCCAACTATCGCATGCCATTTGGTCAACAATTACATTCCCAAGGAGGGTTGACATCTAGCAGGCGGCCGATCATTAAACTATTATGCCAATGACTTTTACAAAATGTACTATGAAAGAAGAGTACATATTGTATCGATCCCAAGAAATTGAGATAAGAGTAGGAGAATGATGATGAATATATATATATATATATATATATACACATATATATATATATATATATATATATATATATATATATATACTAGCTGTCCCGGCAGACGCCTTTTTGCCCGGAAAAGTTTTAAGCGCTATGCCGACATCAGCGCCATCTACCGGGTCCAATTGTGTTTTGAAATCCTTCAGGGACCCGTTGGAATATACATAGAAACTTTCATCCCAATCGATTCATCCGTTTGACATACCGACATCGGCGCTACCTACCGGGTCCAATTATGAATCAAAACCATTCTCGAATCAACTCGAACAAACACAAAAAATTTCAAGGCAATCCGTTTAGCCGTTTAGGAAGAGTTCACTGTCAACACACGTGTAGAAGATTTATATAATGTGATAATAGTTGCTATAGAGTTAAGTGTATTTTTATATATATATATATATATATATATATATATATATATATATATATATATATATATATATATATATCTGTACACGTGATGACGGAGTATGAACTCAAATTACCACCCCATCTTACCCGTGGGTGATCGTAAGAGACGACTAAGGGATATAAAACGCATATAACATCTATGCAAGAGAAGGAAAACTCGAAACAAAACCCTATACCAACATGTCTGACCAGCGTTGTAAAGTAGGTTAATTTCCCTCGCATTACGGAGAAGGCTCGAACCCAACAGTGGGACATATACGGGCTGTGATGATGATGATGTTGATTTTTTTTATTTGACCTTCATATTTAGTCTGCTAAGTCAGTTGGATTGTTTTATTAAATAATTATAGTTGCCCTGTTGAGTATGTTATATATTGCAATAAATTATTACTGGGCCATCAATGCCAAAGACTTCATACCAATGGTCAGTCCAATTGGCAGGACAGAGATACAAGAAGGCAGATTAAAGGGATGCACGCTGTCCCTTCCGTCACTCTGGACTGTTTGTATAATCCTGCCGGGTGTAATCAGATATTAAACCTATCACAAAAGTTTGAAATATAAAAGAAAACTATTGCTAATACAATAGCCTTTTTTTTTGCGGTGGGCTATGGACGTCGCACCCCGCCAAATCGGTCCGGGGTGACGGAAGAGGCGGCGCGCAACCCCATTGACCCACCCTGCAAGCACCTCTTCTTCGCCGTGCGAGCGGGCCACTGGTACCCTATCTTTGTCTTCGGTGGCCTGCTAATACAATAGCCTAAGAAAGTGTTTTCTTTTTCTCAAAAGGTCTACAATTTAGCAAATATTAATCAAGCATTATTTTTTTTTTCATTAACATAAACGGTTAATTCTCATATGATGTTTGAAATGCAGCCTTTATATCCAGTTTGCCACTCTCCTTTTGTATACACCAACGTTCATCCTCACTCCAACGGAACCGAACCCTTGCTTAATCGCTCAGATTAAGTGGCGTTAAACGCTCCCACGCAATCCTATCACTTACCAACAAATCTCATTTCCAATGCACTTTAATCCTATAACAAACCCTTACTATAAAACGTTCCACAACATACGTCTGGTAACCATTGCTCGCTGTGTACAGAATAAATGTTCAGCTTCTCTAAGATAATCCGCTATGTATATTTCTAAATTTGTAGTATATAAAAACTTGATATATTTACAAACCATTTCTTTTCAACTTAATAATAAATGTTATAGATATTGAATTAAAACGTCAATGTATGTTTCACAGTTAGAAATGTTAGTTTTGAAATAGAGTTTCCCTCAAAAGCTCTCGCTCTGTAGTCAATTAAGTGATCAGCCAGGGGTTCTGCACAATTGATCGCCTTCGCACAAAGCGACAGTAACGCCACCGCGGCTTTGTGAAACTCTCAATGAGGTTTTATTAGATGGATTCTGAGGGATGATGCTTTTTAAGGATTACAAATTTGAGCATATTTGAGATATTAATATCTAGGGAGAAAATGCACACGAATAGATGCTAATATGCGTATACACAATTTCTTTATATTTTGTAACTTTCAACAATATTTTATTTTACATTTTTTTTCTCAAATCGGATTTAGAGCTCGAATATTAAAAATGCAAAAGCGATTGGGCGCGAGGATTTTTATTAAAAATTTTAAGAATTACAATTTTAATTAAGATTCCTTTCTCATTTTTGAATAAACTTAAATAGCTATGTTTAAGTAGCTAATAATAATAAATATTACTAAATAATTTTAAATACTGATAAACATTCTAAATATTAACAATTTAAAATCATCACATAGGTAATTAAATCACTTTAAAACATTTCATTATTATCTTTGCTGGTATTTCATCATCATTCTCCTACTCTTATCCCAAATACTTGGGGTCGATACAATATGTACTCTTCTGTCATAGTACATATTGTAGAAATTATTGACAATAGTTTTATGACTGGCCGCCTGCCAGACGTCAACCCTCCTTGGGAATGTAATTGTTGACCAAACGTCTTCTGATGGAGTTGGCCCAGGTCGTTCTAAGGCTCTTAGTCATCTTTTACGAAATCCACGAGCAAATAATATGTCACCACTCTTTTTTTTTCCGTATGTGTCGAAAGAGAGCCAGTAAGTAAAATATCATCATTGCCAAGAAGAAAATATCCGAAACACAATAATTATTCATATAGTACGGCGTTTTGGCATTCGTGTTGTCAATTTAATATATTAGGTCATTTTTGAGAGGCTTATATACAGTTGGATGTGTTTAAACTAAAGGCAAGAAGAAGGAAATATTTTAGTTTATCGTTGAAATAATCACCACATAAACAGGTTGTATGACTGTAGTAAGTTCTTTATATTACCTAATACATTTTCAATTTCATTCTGGGTTCATTCCAATGCACTCGAGCATTTAACAGTACGAACTGGAATGAATCTCTGTGAATATTTTGCAACTCGTTATGTCTCTAAATTATTTAAATAGGATTCAAAATATTATATTATCATAGTAACTAGGGGCTGGAAATTTTCCAAATTCTGTAAGCAATAGTCATCTTTTTCATTCCAAAACATTAACGCTTAATGATTTCTGATTTTTAAACGAGTATCACATATTTGAAATAAAACTATTTTTACATATTTATATATATTTGCTTTTTAATTGCCCGACGTTTTGAACACATTATAGCCTTCAGGAGTTCGAACTTGACAGTATTCATCTAATGTTTAGAGCAAGCATTGTAATTGAAGGTAACTAACGCCCTAGCTTCTTAAGCAATGAGTGGAAACTTTTTTATATTTGCTTTCAAGTGATCGCTGTTCAGAATTTGTTGATACAGTTATTTAGTACTCAAAAGTATTACTTTATTTCAACCACTTATGATTCGAAACCAAGGCCTTATGTTCAGCAGAAAAATGATCATACTACTAACAGTTCATCTCAAAATTGGAAATAATTATAAGAAATACACTTATTTTTTATTAAACCAAACTAACTAGAAACTCAAAAAAAGTTACCGACAAATTTTTAACGTAATTTTTCGCATTGCGGACAGCCACTGGTGGGCGCGTTCGTGCATGAAATCGCATCATGAAAGAGCTAGTGGACCGCGACCAACTGTTGTGAGCTTCTGACCGCTCGGCGAATTTCTGCTAAATTTATATTTCCTAGAAATTCTCTTATACGTTTCCGAGATATAATAAAATATTCTTATTATATTTATTTATTATTACGAATACTTCAATTATATAATGGAAAATGCTTATGATATTACGTTGTGAGTTATTGTAAAAATATCGAATAAAAAAAAAGTATAATGGAATTCATAGAAATTTTGTTTTTCATAGTGAATGTAAAGTTTGAAATTAGTATTTGTAGTTAGCAATGTGCTTGGGAAACTTAGAAGGATCTTCTTGTTCTATATATATATATATTACCAGCCACAACACAACTTATGCCACTGAAATAGAGTTTCTAAATGTTGCCTCCTTAAAAAAAGTCGTTCAACGTGCTATAGAAAGATTTTACTCAGTATTCTTATACAAGATATAATCAAGAATACAGAGATCCCTAAAAGAAACCCAAATAGCCCGAAGAATTAACACGTTGAGGTGGTAATGGCCTGACCTGAACCGATAAGCGTTGCAGAAGACACTTTCTCGGCGACCACGAATCGAACAACACAGCGTAGGATGACACAGTACTAGCACTGAACTGGCGACATCGCGATAGTCGTAGGGACCCGTTGGGTGCAATTGGTACAGTACCGTTCTGAGCAGCATTCTCTTGCTTCTCCCCTAAGTTCAACAGTGGACGCCTACGAGCTGATAGGCGTTTTTGTTTGTGCGTGACTTATTTTTTAGCCGCAGATTTCTATGACAACTTTACGAGGACTATTGGGTTATTGTTGAAGGCTCTTAACCTGAAAGCTGATGGCTGGATGAACTACCAATATGTTCGCATATAGCGATAATCTTAAATTTAAGAGATGAGAATGGCAGCGATTCCTAGATAACTTTTAACACTGACTGCTCTTGCAATACCGCCTACTAAGAGTGCGATTATAGCACTATTTCAATGTCTCCAATAATTTTCTAAGAGGTGACTATAAAATAAAATGTATCGACACTTCTTGTTTTCCCATGGAAGTTATATAAACCAGCAATGTCTCTTGGAAATCTTATAAAACCAACTGCAATCGCCAATCTACCTGCTAAGCATGGTGGTTTATTTCGAATTTTCCTTCTCTTATATAAGTATTATTATATTTACCCTTAGTCCATTTATAGACTTATTGATAAGATCATCATCATCATCATCATCATCACAGCCCATATAAGTCCCACTGTTGGGCTCGGGCCTCCTCTGTAATGGGAGGGAAATTAACCTACTACATTGCGCTGGTCAGACGTATTGGTATAGGGTTTTGTTTCGAGTTTTCCTTCTCTTGCATATATGTTATATGCGTTTTATATCCCTTAGTCGTCTCTTACGATCACCTACAGGTAAGATGGAAGAGGGGGTGGTGAATTGTATTCTTACGCCATCACCACACAGGTAATTGATAAGATAGATTTATATATTACAAGGAAGCACATACTCCAAATATGATAAGGTCTGAATACTCACAGTGACATATGATAACCTAATGTTATCATCGAGAAACTTGCCAGCTCTAATTGTTTCGAATTGAACAATATTGAAAATGGTTCCTAAATCATAATTAAAAATATATATGAATAATTTTATTAGCTAATATTTTTATACAAGGGGTGATAAATAAATATAGCTACGTTTTATTTACAGAAATTATCGTTTTCTCTGTGTAATTATCGTTTTATGTGTGTATATTACGCTGTGTGATAGCGGCTACGAATACTACCAACCCTTACTTTGCCCGTGGATGTCGTAAAAGACGACTAAGAGCCTTATATCGACCTGGGCCGACAATACCTGATGCCATTTGGTCAGCAATTGCATTCCCAAGGAGGGTTGATGTCAGGCAGGCGGCCGGTCATAAAACTATTGCCCATAACCTTTGCAATATGTAGGAAAAGGGGTACATATTGAGTCGACCCCAAGTAATTGGGACAAGCGCAGGAGAATGATGATGATCGTTTTATCTGTGTTATTAGCCAATGAAAAAAATTTAGTAGTGGGCCACATTATTGACAGTATGTATTCTGTCTACATCTGCGGGCTGATCCGTTCGGGGTACTACCCTGCAACAATTTCAGAAAATTATCGTTTGAGCAGTGACAATGTCCTTTTGCGCTTCGGTGAGAAAGAGAGACTGAAGTTCCACTTTCTGGGTGTGTTTGGTTTGGTAAACGGCCTAGCTGTACCTCTAATATTGCAAAAGTCCTTGAGCGGTACTAACTCTTACCATCGTACAAGCTGATCCTTTACTGCCATAAGCCATAAAAAATATTAGAATATGAAGGCAAATTTGGCCGTTGTTATTGAGAATAGATATAGCTTAGTTGGTAAATCTGGAGCAGTCTAATCTAGACAGCTCTGGTTTGATTCTTGGTATTGCCTTTTTTGTCGAGTGAATCCAGGATTTTCATGGGTTAGCAGTGGCCTAGCTAGAGGCGGCAGTAGCATTTATTATCAGGTGTCCTGCTTGCTCATTTGCACCATAAGCAACGAAAAAAAAAAAACATAAATGCTTTTACATTTCACTTATACCAAAAAGAACAAGATCTTAAATGTATAGTATGTCTTTATCAAAAGAAATAAGCATTATTACGATGTTTTAAACGTTAAAATTTATCATTTTTCTTAACCAAATCGGACAGGATACATTGCCAGACGCTCCTAAATTAGAACAAACAAAGAAACATGATCACAAACAGACAAGCAAAAGTACAAATGCGTGATTTAACGCTGACATATGCAACACTTAGTTTTCTTATTAACGAATCGATCTTATTGTAAATTGTAATGGACTGATTGATTTATTTCACGCTACGGGCAGACCAAAGCTGTGGCAGGATATTCTGAATAACTGAAGCTAAATTTAGATAATGTTTTTTAACGATGTAAAGCCGCATGTTGAGAGTTTAAAGTATATTTTAAAAAGGCAGTATCCACGAAACGGATTTTTTTTTTTGCTGACCATAGAGCATAATTTTTCTTGGAGATCAGCGGCAGTTGATATCAAGGAATCGGATCGGTCAGCGCAAATAGCAAGTTATGAAACCATACAGCGCTATTACCTACTCCTTGTGGTTCAGCTCCTGTGTATCTAATTTATAGTCTGCTAAAAAAAGATCAACTTCTTCCATTCCGTGTGGCGACGGAGTAAGATAACAATTCACCACTCCCCCTATCTTACCTGTAGGTAACCGTAAGAGACGACTAAGGGATATAAAATGCATATAACATTTATGCAAGAGAAAGAAACTCGAAAACAAAATGCTATACCAACACGCCTGACCAGCGTAGTACTTAAGATCAGGAGAGGAGCCCGAGAGCGCATACCGCCGAGCGGGCCACCGAAGACAAAAATCGGGTACCGGTGGCCCGCTCGCACGGCGAAGAAGAGGTGCTTGGAGGGTGGGTCAATGGGGTTGCGCGCCGCCTCTTCCGTCACCCCGGACCGACTTGGCTGGGTGCGACGTCCAAGGCCCAACGCGAAAAAAAAAAAAAAAAAAAAAAAAAAAAAGCGTAGTAGGTACTTAAGATCAATTTCTGTCCCATTATGAAAGAGTCTCGAGCCCGGCAGTGGGACATATATGAGCTGAGATGATGATGATGATAAAATTATTTTTGAATATCGTAGGTATTAACTAACAGCTAAAGCACTACTATAAGTAAGTAATATCATTATCTATTTATTTTCTATATATGTCATAAGCGATTTTCGCTTGGGCGCAAGTATATATTACCACTGTATCTATACCTAGTATTAAAGACATCGTTGTACTGTGTAGTAACGAGTACAAATACTGCCATCTGATGGATTGCTCGTATTGTAAAATACGAGTAAGAGTTTTACATCATAACTGGGCTAGCTCTATCTGATGCCACCTGATGCCACAATTACATGAGCAAAAATGGTTGACGTCGGACGGATGGTCTGTCATAAAACTATTGCCAACACTTTCGTAATCTTTACGATAAGAGAAGAATAATATGGGTATATATATCTACAATATAAATAATAGTGATAGGAGCAGGAAGATTATGAAATAATTAACTTTAATTAAATTACATATTTAATACAAGTGTGGGTCAAAATTTAATAATTAAAACTTTAGCAGGTACAAAACCCTGGGATCCTGAGACCGGGACCGGATCAAAACCTACGTAGGTTTTGAACCGGTTTTCCGGCTAAGGTGTCCTATGTCCAACAAGTTATTATTGTTACGTATAATAACGACTTATTGGACATGTGACACCTTAGTCCTCGCATAACCATGAACACTGAAAAAAGTTTGGAACATAGTGAAATTAAAAACAAAATACAAATATGATAATTTATTTCATATTTATATACATACGTGTATAAAAAATCAGAAATCATTATTCAATAAAATGGTAAATTAAAAGCACGACACGTCATGACGTTTTCAAGTTCCCGCCAAAAAAAAACACTAAGACTTATTTGTGCTAACGGTACGTACTTGTGCAGTGTAGTACCGTTGAACGTCTGTGGCTGTATATCGCAGTGCTGACGATTGATCGATGTGACATTACACGAACATCTTAGTACTTTTATTGTACAATTTATGTGTTTACTGAGAAATAAAGTACTTATCATGTAGCTTGTTTATCGCTCTAACATCATTGCTTGATTTATTTTTGAAATAATTTAGTTTTTGAATTGAAAGAAGTTAACGTGTCTTCATCATCATGTCAGCTCATATAGGCCTCACTGCTGGTCTCGAGTGTCCTCCACTATAGGAGGAAATTTAACTTACTATACCACGCTGGTCAGAGATGTTGGTATAAGGTTTTATTGTTTGTTTCCCTTCTCTTAAATGTTATATACATATTTTATCCCTTAGTCGTCTGATACGATCACCCACGGGTAAGATATGGAGTGGTGAATTTTATTCTTACTTCGTCACCACACGAACAGGGTCATTTTAACATTTTTTTTTGGTAGTGTACTATGGTATAGTCACATCCCGCCTGATCCGACCGGGGTGACGGAGAGGGCGGCGAGTGACCCCATAACTTGCCACGCAACGTACCTCTCTCTACGCCACAGGCGAGCCCCGGAACCGGTCTTTCTCTGGGTCTTTGTAACCATGCTATAAATTTTCTAAAAAAATATATCTTATCTCATCTCAGCCCACATAGGTATGTCCCACTGTTGGACTTGGGCGTCCTACACAAAGGGAGGGAAATTGACCTACTATACCACGCTGGTCAGGCGTGTTGGTATAGGGTTTTATTTCGAGTTTTCCTTCTCTTACACAGATGTCATATTCATATTATATCCCTTTATCGTCTTTTACTCCACGGGTTAAGATAAATGAATTGTATTCTTACTCCGTCACCACACGGAAATAATATATATCTATCTAAATCCATCATATAGGTAATATTGTGCGTTGGCTGCCAAAACTCTCCTATCTATAAAAAATAACAGCAAGATAATTTAAACTCACTTAAATACCGCAGCACTCGATAAAGCAGCAAATGTATCCATATATAAAGAAAGAAAAATAGCTATAACATTAAATAAGTCACCATATTGCTGCACAAAAATTTACTGAAAAATAACTTAAGTCGGGCCGGTACCTGCACCCAATTACTCAGTCAACCCAATGGGGAGGGGGTGGACAGCGCTGTCACGATCGATGATAAGCCTAGATACAGCGAACGTCTTACTTGCAAAACTTTATGAGTGTAAAAGGTGTTTTTAGGATAATATAAATGGTGGAACGAATGGTAGTTCGTTCGTTTTACAGCTTTAGCCGATTTGACGTTTCTCTTTTTTATCTGTGGCGTTTTTAAATGTCAAAATCTTTTCTTTTTATTTGTCAGACAGTTCTAAATTCATATTTTTTTTAATGTTTTCTGACTTGCCTAGTCAATATTGTATTTCAGTTAGTTTTTTCGATTTATTTTTGCAGCTTTTCAATATCATCTGATTACTTTTTTACTTTATTAAAAGTAGATGGCTAAATACGTAGAAAGTTTTAAGCTTTTTATTCTAGTAAGATTAACAAGAATCAGAACGCTATCCGGATTATAATAAGGATAACTGTAAAATTATATACGTATTATTGGTTTTAAGAACTAACAAAATTTTCATATAAGGTACCTTAAACGTTGTTTATTTTTATGGCCAAGTTTCACACATGAAATTAATATAGGTTCTGCTTAACAGAATTAAAAGTAAGTTAACTACCGTTGCACTTATAAATTTGTTTAGATTATAACTTATTAAATGGATTACGTATCTATATTTTACAGCCAAAATATTGACATTTTATTTCTTCAATTTAAATGGGTTAATTCTACTAATGAAACGGTTTATGATATAGTTTATTAGAAGCATATGTGTTGCTAGACTTTAAAAGCTTATCTTCTCATCTCAGTTCCTATTCGTCCCACTGCTAGGTTTTCTTCACAATAACACGGAAATCGACCCCTACCTATAGCACGCTGGTCAGGCGGATTAGTACCAACAGGGTTTGTTTCGAGTTTTTCTTCTATATCTTATTGAAGCTTAATTAACTTAAATGAACCTTTGGTCATATTAAAAGGTGATGACTGTGTTAACCTGCCATATCCCGAACGGTCGAGCGCAAGTTAATCAGAGCATAATTCGTATGTAGGTAGATACAGAGAAATAATATAACAGTCAACTCCCCTTCCTTTCCCGTAGGTCATAAAAGGCAACTAAAAGACGGCAAGCACAGAAGAGAAGAAAACCCGAAATAGAACCCTATACCAACTTGTCTGATCACCGTGATATAGTGCCGCGGTTTCGTCCTCGCCGTCGAGGTGCGAAATCGCGACGCGCAAAAATAATAAATCCAAACATGGGCACGCCCACTTTGACACCAGCGACGCCCAAAGCCGAGGTCTGTTCCCCACAGGGGTAGCCCTTGGGCGATGTCGCTTAGCTTACCTCAATCGGATTGATAGGCTTCAGCGCTCACCCATACCTAGTCCACGTAAAGCTGTCAAAGCCATCTGCGGCTAACAGCTAAACATACCTACACAAAAAAAACCCGTGATATAGTAGGTCAATTAGTATAGTGGTACGGTCCACTATAGAGGAGACTCGAGCTGTGGGATATGACGTATATAACCTATAAGGTGAAGATGATGAAAAGGATCCGTTCACAAAATCTCTTAATCACGTAATCCGTATTCTTACAATGATATACTTTGTCTTTTAAATAAACAATATTTAATTACATAGCCTAGGCAGCTATAAATAGGATTTTTTGCCTATAGAAATGTCCTTATAAAAAAAAGAGCGAGCGTGTATAAAGAGAATTATGAATGTTGAGGAAGCGAGTGAAGTATGTAAGGATAGAGTTCTCTGGCACTCTGTTCTCTCTGCCTACCCTGCAAGGGATATGGCCTGATGATATGTATGTATGTAGAAATGTCCTGACCTGAGACAATACGGCACAGTCTGTCACAGGTATATCACAAAGTATCATCTAACTCTACTCACACACGAATATTTAGTTCTAGCACTCACACTGCGATATATTGGGCGGGGTCGACCCCTGACCCGCCCTCATACCGCTCACCCCGTCCGCACTTCACCCCCGCACTTTCACCTCCGGCACTCAGGGGTGAGCTCTCCCGTTTTCTTCGCATTTATTTTTCAAAAGGAAAGCTGCTTTTCAGAAGTAAATAGACTGTCCAAATATATATCTATAGTTAAGTTTTCACACAGCCATTGTATTGATAAGGACTATGGAAGTTAGATACGATAAATTTTAATGAAAGTGAATTATATACTAAACTTTGCTGGTGGACGTGCAAACTGTTTATCTGATGGTAAGTGGTTATCGGTGCTCAAAGACTTGAGTAATATTAGGAGACAGATCGTCTACTAGGTGGAGTTTCAATCAAATTTCGCTCCCCGAAAGAAATACAATGACGAATCACAGTCAATCGTAGATTTTCTGCAATAGTAGGGTATACAGATAAGTCGACTTAGTTCTTCATCATCATCGTCCCACTATTGGCCTTCAGACTCCTCAACGATAGGAAGAATATCCACCACAGTGGTCAGATGTGATGGTATAAAGTTTTATTTAAAATTTTCCTTCTCTTGCATAGGTGTTATATTCCTTAGCCGTTTTTTACGATGATTATGGGTAACATAGAAGGTTGTAAATTTTATTCTGACTTCCTTATAGCTCGACCTCATTTATGTTTGCTGAAAACTAACAGCAACATGCCTATACCACTAGAAATTTAATCATGTTCTTAATTAAAGTCATCTGTAAGCTTAAGTAAGCTGTATGGTAGCGGTTACGAATACCTACCTACTATCAAACTTTGATTAACACTTTGGTCGTGGATGTTGTAAAAGACGACCAAGAGTGATAGGTATATCACATGGATCAATACCATCTGATGCTGTTTAGTCAACAATTATATTCCCAAGAAGAGTCGAAAACAAAACTGGCTTTATACGCTCCATCTGATGCAGTTTAGTCAACAATTACATATATTCTCAAGAAGAGTCGAAAACAAAACTGGCTTTATACGCTCCATCTGATGCAGTTTAGTCAACAATTATATTCCCAAGAAGAGTCGACAACAAATCTATCTTTATTTGGTCACGGGAAGACTGTCTAAGGTATTGGCATTTGAGAACGCAACCTTTAATCCTAAGTTAACTGTAGGTATAAGTTTTTTTATTTTTTTGTTGGCAACTCTGTTTCTTTCCTTTTGCCGCTAACTCATGTACGAGTATGATATTAATATACGTTTATGTGCATTCTAAAGTTCTTTATACTTATTTCTTCACATATTGACCCGAAATATCAACATAAGGACATCTGTTCCGCTGTATTCTCTAAAACCGCTGTATTCGCTGTCTTCCGTACAATGTTGAAAATGACAGGAAAGTAAAAATTAAACATAAACGCGATAAAATCCGTAAAAACCGTTTTATTTAATTCTAGCTAGTTTTACAGATTCTATTGCGTTTGTATTTGATTTTAATTTCTCAACGTTTCGAACACTTTACAGCGTTCTTGGACACGGGAGTTGAGCACCACATCCCGTCACCATGAACACTGTAAAGTTTTCGAAACGTCGGGAAATTAAAGCAAATATAAACGCAATAGAATCCGTAAAACTAGTTTTATTTCAAATGTGTAATACTCGCGTAAAAATTAGAAATCTAGCTTTTTTTCCGCGTAAATACTCACTTTCACTATATAAAATTATGTCACTAATTTACCTCAGGCAACATATTATCGGGATAAAATGTATGCTATGCTTTAATACAAGAAATAGTTCATTTGTGTGTCATATAGTATCTAAATCTGTTTAACGGTTTACGAGTGATTGAGTGACAAACATCCGAATATGTTCAGATACATTCACATTTATAATATTGGTAGGATATAGTTTTGTGGCGACCGAAGACAAAGATCGGGTACCGGTGGCCCGCTCGCACGTCGAAGAGAGGTGCTTGCAGGATGGGTCTATGGGGTTGCACGGCGCCTCTTCCGTCACCCTGGACCGATTTGGCGGGGCGCGACCATTTCCATAGTCCAAAAAAAAATCAGGATATAGTTTTGTAATACTCGCTTAAACATCAGAAAAATATGTTCTAATATGAAGTCTAATCCCAGAATATAGTTTTGTTTGTAGATTGCATGCGATGGAAGTCATCTATGAGAGAATAGTATTTTACCAAAATTTGTTAGAGCCAGAAAGTAGATTCAAATATTGAGATAAATAAAGACAAAGAAGATGATGAAAATAAATATTTACTAATATCTAACATATTATAAATGCGAAAGTAGGTAACTCTGTCTGTCTGTCTCGCTTTCACGGCAAAACTACTGAACCGATCTAAATGAAATTTGATACACAGATAGTCTAAAGCCTGAGAAAGGACATAGGCATACTTTTTAATTGAAAAAGCGTCGTAAAGGGTTAAAAAGGGGATTGAAATATTGTAGGAGGAATACTTTGTTACTTTGGATTAACGCTATCTTACGATTATTCCACGCGGACGAAGTCGCTAGCAGCAACTAGTCTTCTATAAGTATTAAACCAATTAGTACAATCAAATCTACCTATCTCATTTAAATGAGTTTCAATTTCATCATCCTTCGAATCTTTTCGCAATATATAGGTAGGTTCGAGGTGGACCATGGATGTGGTCGCGCCCCGACAAATTGCTCCTGGGCGACAGAAGAGGCGGCGTGCAACCCCATGGACACACCCTGCAAACACCTCTCTTCGCAGTGCGAACGGGCCACCGGTATCTACCCGATCTTTGTGTTCGTTGCAATATCTTCTCTTTTTTCTTTAAAACTCTATCAGATGTCATATTTGTGTTCATAATTATTACCATCTCAGCTAATATGCCTTCCACTGCTGGTGTGGTGCACAATAAGAGAGAAAATGATTTACTATATCAAGCTGGTCATAAGGAATGGTATAGGATTACTACTGCAAGTTTTCCTTTTCTTGCATAGACGTTATACCTATGTAGGTATATTATATGGATTAGTCGTTTTGTACGACACCCACGTCCAAGATAAAGTTGTGATGGACTATATTCACACACAGTCACTTTACTAGAACTTTTTCATGCATTCAGTCCTTCTCTATCCATGTGAAGCTCCATCTTTTCCTTGGTCTCCCCTTAACTTTAAAACATTCGATGCCAATGCCTACTCAAAAATTTTCCTCACAATATTACCTACTTTCATCCGGGCTCTTATACCTACCCGTACCAAGTCCCTTTAACCCCATTTAACTTTTAATAGGCATCATAGATACTTGTAATGGGTAGGATAGATATTTTTATATACCTATATAGGTACCCACCTAGGTAGGTAGGTACTTACATACGCTTAGGTACATTACAACATATCGAATTAATCGTTTATTACCTATTTAAGTACAATCCCCTAAATATTGTCAATTATAGGTACATTTTTTTATATTACCTACTTATGTGGTGAAAAACGAGCAAGCAGCACACTTGATGGTAAGTGTCACTGCCGCCCATGGACCTTTGCGATACCAAAAGTATAGCTTAGGCCGCTGGCCTACCAATAATCCCCAAACCCACCCAGTTGGGCTTCCGGCTCTCTCGATCATCGAACGAAGCATAATAGCACATTACCATTACTCGAACGTCGATCTTCTGCGAGAGTGTGGTACTACCCCGGACGGACCGGCCCGCGGCTGCGGACAGAGAACTGACCACAGCGTGCTCCTACCACTACTAATATAATTATTTAAACATAATTTAATGATAAGTAGGTACTTATCACCTAAGATGATCCGGCAAGAAACTTAGCGAGCTCGTCTTAATATAAGCATCTTATAACCTTTCTATATATTAAAATATAAGAATAAGCATAGGTTTTTTCTTTTTGTTGTTGTTGTTCTACCTACCTATTGTTTTTTTCCGTGTGGTCACGGGGTAAGTAAGTATACAATTTACACCCTATACCTTACCCGTGGTGGGTAAGAGACGACTAAGAGAGTTAAAACGCATATAACATCTATGCAAGAAAAGGAAAACTCGAAATAAAACTCTATATCAACACGCCTGACCAGCGTGGTATAGGTAGGTAGTAGGACAATTTCTCTCCCATCACGAAAGAGACTCGAGCCCAACAGTGAGATATGAGCTGAGATAAAGAAAGAAAGAAAAGATCTTTATTTGTTTTTACAAAGGAAAAATAATATTAGATACCTACATTAAGGATATAGGTATTAGGTATCTACTTACAATTTTAACAAATTTAATATCTATTAGATATTATTGAATATTATATTTTAATATTATTTACAATTAAAAAAAATATCTTTGTATTCAAACCAAACTGAAAAAATACTAGTTGTTTGTATTATATATTTTTAAATTATTTATTATATTATGACACGAGATATTATTTTGTTATTAGTCACCTGAAATTAAACTATGGGCAATAATCGTTTAACACTTCAGCCATTATGGATAAGTAGATACCTATAGTAGATACTTTTTTTAATGTTAACAACCTTGCAGTAAAGAATATATTTTTGTGTTATACCTACTTACCTACGAGACTTTATAAATATACAAATTAAAGGAAATTACACCCAGGCTCAGGATAATACTTATAAAGAATTTTCACGCGTGGGAATCAATTGTACCACAATCAGCACGGAAGATTGGTAGGTACTTAAATTTGAGTAATCTAGCATTATGCGCAGTCAATCAAACAGCAATTAATAAATATCTATAATCTTTATATCAATCAATAATCTATCTCTATCTTTATTTCATACGAATTTGGTACAACAGTTACGCAAATCGGTAAGGTCCAACAATAAAACGGTACAACTCAAAAATTATAAAAATCCGTCGAATCATTCCGCCGCCGTGTCGCGATACGTCAAATCGCGTCGACGTCACGTTGACAAGTGCGCAGGAGTGGCGCCCTCCCCCCCTCACCTCGGTCCGCGCGGCCACGCCCATGCGCACGCACCGCCTACAAAATGATCTAGATCGATCTAGATCTAAAATAACGTTACGTTTATAAATTATAATATGAATGATGTATATTTTTTTTCTTCCTCTCGATGACAGAAGTTGGTGTGTCTTTATTGATGGTTGTTGATGTCAACGTCCGTTAACGTGGTCAAATATGTTTGTTATTTTAATAATTCACGCAATTAGATTTATAGATTTAATATTAGAGAAATAAGAAGTTATTTTTATTCGTTAACTCGAAGCTTATTCACAAAAATGAGCATAAATAAAATCATTTTGTTGAAAATTAAATGTTTGATTATAATAGATAATGTAGGTACCTGTTAATGTGAAAACTGATATTAACTATAAAATCAGCGCGATGGAGGTGATTCGTATCTAAATACTGGAAGAATTAATATGAAGATATATATGTAAATATGATTTATCGGTTTATGTATGTGGGTACCTACCTATATGTGTATGTATGGGTCATAACAAGCAAGTTACTCGAACACCTGTATGTAGATAGCTAAGTATACCGGGTGCCTATCAGCCCGCAGAAATACGGAGGCAACGAGAAAGTTGATACAAAGTAGAATTTTCATGTACCGTCTGAAAATTAAGAGCTTAACATATGTTCAAATATTAGTTAAGCTTCATTTTATATGCCAATATGATTTTATAGAACAATATTATATAAAATACATTACATTGTTTTATAGTCGTTATAATATTTTAATCTATAGGTATTAAAATAATCTCTTGTATACCTAAATATATAGGTAAGGATATTATGGTTACTTAAATTCAAGTACATATACATTTTAACAGAAACGTTGATAGAAAGAGACAAAATATTGCATAAAAATATGATTGCTGATAAAGTCGTTACTATACAAATAAACTCACAATAAATCTCAATGAATAACGGCCAAACGCCCAACGAATTTTCTTACCGACGGTACTTGGCCACTGAAAGATTTCCACCCCGCGACGGGTGGGGGGCCGGTGTCGAGGTGGCGGGGCCTTCGCTCCCTGCCCCCGGGCCACCGGGCCAATGGCGGAGCGGCGCGCCCTGGCCCGACCCGGCTCAGTCGCGGCTGAACCGCGACCCTTGACACACAAGCGCGGCGCGCGTTCTCTTGCCCTGTGACGGCAACCGGCATCATCACGCACGGAGCGCTAGTTTACAGCGGGGTCGGAGGCCCGGGGCTTTGCCCTCCGAGAGGCCCTGACCTCCCGCCTCTTGAGCTCGGCTTCCGAAGTAGCTGGCGGGAAGACGAGCTTCTACCGTCGACGCCCGCAAGCCAGGCTGCGTCGACGCAAAGCGGCTCCTCCGCGACGGATAAGGGCCAGAATGTGGAGTGCGTGGTCTGCGGAGACAAGTCTTCAGGGAAACACTACGGCCAGTTCACTTGTGAGGGTACGTAATTTTGTGCAGTGAAAGTGACAGTGTATTTATCTACGTCAAATCGGTGTGGTTTAGTGACAGAGGTAACATATATAGTATAGGTATACATATATAGTATAGGTTTTTAGTGCGTATTGGGTACATAGAATAATTAGGTGATATATTGCGATTAAATTAAGGTCACAAAGAGGAAATACTACACATATCTTGAATATAATATACTACCAAACAGGACAATTTTGCTAATAGTGTAATGTTAATAATAAAATTTATAGACAATAAAAAAAAATTCCATGGCTCCATTGATTAGTTCAATTATTTTTAGAAGTTAATTATTAATATTTGTGATTAAATAAATTAAATAACCATGATTGTAATTCTACTAAAAATTATTGAAAACGAAGGCAATCATCATATCAGACGTTATTAAGAAACTATTTCTTTTGCTGTTTGAAATTGTTGACTACGCAATTGATTCATAGTTACTTTACAATTTGTACATCTTCTGATTCATAACGCTACGGCAATAAACAATTAAATTTTATTAAATAATTGCCTTGTTAATTTTTTGTTACCTAATTGTTTTCCTGTTAAAATAAAATTGTTTGAATTCAAACAAATAAAACAAATTTTCTCCTCCTCTTTTGACCTTTAAAAATCTCAATTACAAACTTAATGCAATACGACCAAAGTTTTTGCAAACTGCCTGTCTTTTAAGATAAGGGGTTGCCTACTTTATGCAAATTAGTCAAAATTGATGTTTTTGAGTTATTCCGTTTTGGATGTCGCGAATTATCGTGATTTTATTACCTAGATAAAATAAATATTATTTCATATTAAATTTAGGTGACGTTTATTTTTAAATATATTTATTAAATATATTTCAAAATTAATAATATAGTATTTTTTTATTGCTTTGTTCTTAGTAAGTACCTATTTAAAACCATAGCAATAAACTAACTTTTTATTTTATCATAAAAAAATACATATTAAATAAGCAATGCAAACATCGAATATTAGCAATTTATTTTCTCTGTGGTTTATGTAAACCTATGGAATTATATAATCACGTTAATAAACTTTAAATATATCTGTTAAATAAAGTGAAGTTCTAAAATTAAAGACTTGGCTTAAAGGTGTCAGCAACCAAGCAATAAACTCCAAAAAAAAAATATGGAATTATAACTCGTATTCTTAAAAGGCTTGCTAATATTGTCTGCCATTTTAAAAATAAAAAATTAAAAAGTAATAAATTTAAATATCTACAGGCAAAGTAAGTTTGCATTCGAAATATATCTAGTACAATAAAAAAGAAAGTTCGTTTAAAATGAAACAGACAAGACGTCGTCAACTGGATACAATTACTGGTAGCGTGTCACCAAATAATTACGTTCAAGTGTAGATGACCGCGAGCGATGGATCTTGGGAAACCCAAGTGTTTATATATATTGTGTTCTATACGATGTTTGCGATATCAATATGATCTGGTTCTCTTTGCTCATTAGATTATTATGAAAAAAAAAAGTTAATGAGAAAGTGTAAATCTATTGAAAATGTAGTTAATAATATCTATGTTTTAAAAAAAACAACAACATTAATACAGAGTAATTAAAATACTTCCCCTCTCTCGTTATATTTATTTGTAATAGTAAAAATTAAATAAAATTATATTTTGACTTTTATATGGTTATCTACCTATTATTAAAAAAAAGCAAAGGAACAAAATGATATTTAAAAATTGGATCTTTAAACTACTTTGTTAAAAAGAAGTAAATACAGCAGAGAAGAGACAGAAACAAGAACTTTTAATAATTTATCTTAGTTAGTAGTTAGTTTTTCTTTTTTGCAGCAATAGTAGTTAGTTTTTTATTGCAGCAATGTATGCTGCAAAAAAATGGAATTAATCTATCAATTTCAAAAAAAGGGTATTCAAATCTAATAATTCATTAACATATAATTCATACAAATAGAAAACACTTTTTATTAACTAAAATAACTTCAGAAAAAAAACACGACCAATTTTAAAATGTTTTTTTTTTTCAATTTCTTCTTATAAAAAGGCTCAATGCGCGACTAACCCGGCTATAGTAAGTTAACCAGTTGATGACATAATAGTTGGCATCAAGTGCAACAGTCATTAAAGTGCTCACAACCTTGACCCGTGGGTTAGGAGCCAACCTGCATGACCTCTGATATGAGAGTGTAAACAAAACGTTTTAAAAGGGAACCATGTTGTCTTGAATTCAGAACTTTCTTTGTTGACAACAGCTTTTTGTGTTTTTTTCTTTTTTTTGGGGATTAGGAAGGGGCAAATTTAGAGATGAGAATTTTGGTGGGAGCGTGAAAATATCATATAGTGAAGAGTTGCCATTTTATGCAATATATAATGCAAAGAAAGTCCTGCGATCTATGATCAGACGTATAATAATGCTTTTGGTAGATACGTGTATTTTCGTGTTTCTAAAAAAAACCTATAAGGAGCTTATAATTCGGTTGTCAACGCTTAATTAAAGTCAATATTTTGACTTACCTACTGATGAAAATTTATTTAAATCGGCTATACAATATGAAACATTTCGATATTTTATGAAAAAAAATTGTATATAAATAAAATTGTATCTATACCTAATTGTAAAAGCTTTGACACTTTTGAATTTTCGAACTGACGAATCGAACCAAAAATAAAAAGAATAGATTGAATGAATGAAGAAGAATTTTATGCCGAAGTATACTTTATGTACTAACTGAAAATATGTTTAAAAAGGTAGGTATATTCAGTTAATTAATAATATACTATCTAGTAGACAGTATTTTAGATTATATTTAGTAAGCTTTTATAGACACATTGGTACTAAAATATGAATTTCTAGTTAATATTACAGTTATTAATGGATCTTTTATAATTACTAAGTGAATTATGGTGAAGAAATATTAATACGTAGGCAAATAAATTGTTTAACAAAATGGCTGTCAATGCATTTCGTATTTCGAACGATATTGATTTATTTTTTAATTTTTTTTTTTTTAACACGCGATTTATCGAGAATCTGTCTTTTATAAATAGATAAATGTAAGTTTATTTAAGATAGCTGAAATATTGAGTTATTTCTACATTCACATACAACAAGAACAACAGAATACGTAGGCCTGATATTAAGATTAAAGAGATAGCCATGTAAGCTAGCAGTGCGCGACGTTGCTTAAAAAAAATACCGCGATGACTCTATACTTTATCAGTAAACATTGCACAAATTGTATTTAATATTGCCTTTTTTTTTAAACTGGAAATTACGTATTATTATAGGTTTTTTTTTAAATAACACACAGTTTTTAGTGCAGATACTAAAAAAATAATTCTTATATACCTAGGACTATTATAAATATAGAATTAACGGACACAAATTACACCTAGAATCAGAACAATAATTTGAAGGATCGCACAAAGTAATATCCTGCATGGGAATTGAACCAACGACACTTATACAGTAGGTTGATATGTTAAGCAGAACATCGTATCTTTTAAGTACGTCCATCTATCATTTATACTTACTTATTCTCGTCAACGTCATCCACTAGACAGGTGCCTCCCAAATGCCATAACCTCCAAATAATTCCATAACCGTTACGCTTAGCAGGTGGGTTCGCGATTGTAGCTAATATTATACATATATATATACTATATAAGTATATATATAGTCATATTTTTGTATATAATTTTAACTTTTATGATATGGAGGAATATCAAGCCCAGCAATAGGAGTCTAGGACGTATAAACTGAGATGATGATGATGATGATATAAAAGACAGCTTGTGGCGAATGGTCCTTAATTTAAGTAGAAAATTCGCAGTCTGCATATTTTAAGCAGAAAATCTCATGGCTCCCGTTATAGACTAGCGACATCCACTTTAGTCATTTCATTACATTGAAATTGTCAAGGATTGGGTAAAACACATTTAAAAAGAGAGTTGGACTTTTGGCGAGAATGTGCAAATGTCCTGTTACAGACTTTTATTATAAATTATATAGATATGCAGAAGAATATTATATAAATTATATAGATTTACTTACTTTTATTATATAGATATGCAGAAGATGTGCTAAATTGTGTTGCGACGATGCATTCGAAACTAGCAAGCCTTATTATAGTGATTAAATATCAAAACTAACAAAAAAGCAACAACAAACTCATTCCAAATTCAAAATATATTTTTTTAATAATTTAATCGGCTTTGTTACTCGTTAACCACATCGCCCATCAAAATATTTCAAAATCGAACATATTTTTTAAATTAGGTACACCAATAAAATCTTACTCAATATCATTTACAATAGTTAAATTATTGTTCATTCAAGTTCCACAGATTAATGTAAGCATCAAAACTATTGTTTCAAATGTGTCGAGATGAATTAAAATCTTTAATTCACACAATAGTGACCGATGGTATTCGTGCTTTGTCTATTACACAACCAACTTGTATAACCATTAATACATTGTCACTCAACTTTCATTTTAAGTCGTAAAATACTATAAGTTAATTGAAATGATAGATATTATTTAACATAACTGAATAGACATTCCACGTTGTGATGGAGTAAGAATACAATTCATCACCCTCTATCTTGTCTATAGGTGTCTTAAAAAACGACTATAGGTAAGAACATCAATAAAAATTTGAAATAAAACTCTATTCCAATCCGTTAGACTGTTTTTTTTTTATAAGCTATGGTCTGGACACAATTTGTCCTTTCCGCCCAAGGCGACGAAAGGTCTGCGCCGTAATCCTTAATCCACAGTACTCCCTCCTCATCGCCATTGAGCTGTTTACTGAAACTGAATCCTTGACGTCCGTGACTATTCCAGCAATCCGACCCTGGTATATACATTCAACTAATTTCTCTTGTATTTTCCACAATGGAGGAAGCTCGTTCGCCCAGCAGTGGTCTAATACGTTCTTGAGTTGTTTTTTACAACACCAGCAGAAAAGCTAGTACCTAATGCATTGTATTCTAACTTCATTAATACAAGGTCAGGCGGATGGATAGTAAGTACATAAACAGTCTTGTGACACTAAATCAAGAAACTTGACCTCGAGAAAAAGTAATGCTTTAAAACGAGTTTCTTTATATTAATTCTAATAAGGGATATTCGTCCCTTGTTTTGAAGCACCTCTTAAATTAGTCATTATTCTGTTCTTATCCCAATTACTTGAAGACAATTCAGTACTCTTATTTCATCGTTTACTTACATCGAAAAAAAATTAGCGATAGTTTTATATGCGACCTTCCTAACATCAACCCTCCTTGAGAATGTAGGTAATTGTTGACGAGGCGACATTAGATGGGATTTGACTAAATTGATTGATGATGAATGTAAATGATGTAAAACTATCAACCAAGAGCATTGTAAGGGTTGGTAGTATTCGAAGTCATGATGGTAAATATAATATGTAAACATATGTTTATATATAACATAGACTAAATGGTAGAAGGTACCTAGTGATAGTGTTGGATGATTTTATAAATATCTATCTATCGATTTTTAACTTCGAAGAATTAGCCAAAGGTGTGGGTGTACATTTTATTCAAGTATTTTTTTAATTAACCTCAAAACTGTTTTGCTGTAATAGATTTAGGCATTACACGTTTGTCCGATGCCTGTCAGCGGTTGGGCATTACTCTTCACAACTGGAGTACCAAATAATAAACATAAACGACCACATCTCTAGACATTTATATAAAAGGCAATACGAGCGATTTATTTTCATAGTGAACATTGGACTACCGAAACTAAAACGTTATCATGCATGAACACCCATTTTTCTTATTCTTCTTCTTTTTATGTATTAGCAATTAGCTACTTATACGAGCCATTGTTGACAGTGTCGAATTATCACTAACTTCACGTCTTTAGTCTCTTCAGGTTAGTCATTGTCCGTCAGTGAGTGAAATCGTCGTCATTAACAGTGGCCACAGGCCTGACTGTTAATAGTATCTTCTGGGAGATTTGTTTTAAAGCACTTTTATATGATATTAACTACATCCCAGCAGTTCCGTCGCATCACATTATATAAAATGCCATCAAAATTATCTACTATAACACGTTAAAACACTAAGATATCGAATATAATACAAGACCACATGACGTTTTCAGCCTATCTATCTAAAAAGCCCTATCTTTCTCGTAGATACCCTAATATAGAGATACAAATAGATAATAAACAAAACGTGCATATAGATATAGAAAATAAAGTAGTTTCATTAATCTATTCCATTCCCTTAAAATACGAACTCACCAAAAAATTCTTTCGTTTTTATAAAAGTGTTAAATAGTAGATACGTATGTACGTAAGTTTTATAGAATAAAACTAAAATATAAAAATAGTATAAAATATTTATTTATTTAAGGCAGAATGCAAGTGTTGTTTAGTATTACTTATTTTAATAAAATAAGTCTAAACTAAACAAGTTACAACATTCGTGTCAACGTCCTCCAAAATTATTCCATTTTCAAACATCATTATTTAATCATTTTTATTCGCGCCTAATTTAAAAAAAGAACACGAGGCCGATATCCGGTAGTTTTACATACAAACTAATTGGTGGTAGAACTCAGTTCAGTTCTTTTTTTACATTTATTTTCTTTTATCAAGGCATTGGCGCCAGCTAGGTCCTGACCTCCGCTATCAAATGGGCACCGATAATATAAATTTAACAAGAAAACCTTGCGGTGTCTGTCACGATGGAGGGTTATGATTACGTAATTGTGATTACAAATATATTTTTATACTGTTGTTGTATTGTGTGTACGACATGTTGAAGAACAGGTCTTTCCGTTAAAGCAAATAAAAACAAAGCGCTGTCAATTTGATGATACCGGTCGATATAATCTGTATTTTTTAATGTAGAAATATTAAAATTATTTTTTGTTATAACGAGTCCAAAATCCATATTGTATTGTTCTTGGTGTAATTTGGTACATTTAATTGTATGTTTGTAAAACCTACCGTAAAGATTATTTCCTTAGTCAAGGGTGTTGTTTTTAAAAACAATTATATCCTAAGTATGAATATCTATATAATAGTCCCTCTTGATACAGTAGCATGAACAGGCGACTGCAGACTGAAGAATCGTATTCAAATCCAACCGTATTGGACAATAAATATAATATGTATATGTATAGAGTTGGTGGGTTTTCTATAGAATTTTCTAAATACATACATAGATTTAACAACAAATCCATTTTTTTAGTCTTAAGTTTCTTTCGAAGCATAGATATTTATATATATTTATATGTTAAGAGTTTTAACATTCACCCCTTATTATCATCATCTCAGACGTCAAACGGATTGCGATAGTGTTTCATTACAAATTTTCTTTCTCTCACATATTTTTTTCCCCTCTCACATTTTTATTTTATTTCCCTTAGAATTCGTTTACGATCTCCTCGGGCAGGATATAGTAATTGTATTGTTACTCACCATAAGAAAGTTAGAATGAAACTGAACTGTGCAAGAAAAAGGAATAGGTAATATTATTATATAATTTATTTAGTAAACTTCCACTTACCGTTTACTTTATAAATAACAAATCTTGTACAGTACTTTAGCTTCGTATCACGTGATAAGTCCTTAAGAGTGTATCGATAAACCGCATTAGTGTTGTGCTCATAAAGTGTTATTTTGATGTCGACGAATCCACTTTATTAGCGGCGGGACCCCCCGTTGTTGGGAGTTAGAACCTTGTCGATATAAGAATACGCAGGGACTGAGGTCATAATGTACTAAAACGGTTTATAGTTGTTATAATGACAAAGTCCCTGACCGGAGCGCTTCTTTTGACTTAAATGCTCGCGTCCGTGAGCGACAATAGTGATTGCAGTTGACACCTGTATTTAGTGATGTGAAATGTGTATTGAATTTTGTATCGATAAATATTACCATAGTTTGTTGTATCTACATTATATATGAAAAATACGTCAAGTGCGAGTTGTACTCGCGCGCGAAGGGTTCCGTACCACTATATATAAAATTAACCTCTTTTATTGTATGGGAGACCCCTTAATTATTTATTTTATTTTATTTTAATTAATTATATTTAAAGAGAACATAAAACTAATTATTCTGTGAATAGTTAAAGCGTCTAACTGTCACCGTTATTATTATCGAGCAAGAAACGGTAAAAAATCAAGTTTGTTGTGTGGGAGCCTCCCTTAAATATTTATTTTATTTTTAGTATTTGTTGTTATAGCGGCAATAAAAATACATCATCTGTGACAATTTCAACTGTCTAGCTACCACCACCGTTCTTGAAATACAGCCTGGTGACAGACGGACGGACGGACAGCGAATTCTCATTAATAGGGTCCCGTTTTTACCCTTTGGGTACGGAACCCTAAAAATGTAATTGTGGTTATGCTTTCACGTAGCTACAATATTATAGGTATATTTATTTGTCATAAGCCTTTGGCTATCAACTGCTCGACGTATGCTTCCACCTTAGAATGTCGCATAGCGCGGTCAATCTTTTATGACATTACTATCACAATCACCACCCTTGGCAAGCGAGTTGGCGATTGCAATGGAGTGTTATACGTTACCTAAGATAACCGAGTCGATTTTTATGGTAGGTACCCACGAGCAAGTAAGGGATGACAGCAACTGTATTCTTACCTCGTTGCTGTACAAAAAACCACATATATTAGATATTAAATTTATTTCAACGTTATCTATAACTCATTATTAAGTTTGTCTAATCTTTTTAATGTAATATTTTTTTATTGGTTGTTAATAAGTGAAAAATATTTATGAGACCTGATGACTCAATTTTTATTAGATATGTTGTTAGTTTTGACGAATTAATTTTAGTATCTTGAGGATATAGTATCTAAATACTTAATAATTTTTGAAGTGAAAACTTCTTTTGGCGCACTGTACACAATTTTTTTCGTAGGATGGACTGAGGATGATCCGTCACACTCTGAGGTGAAAGACTCGTTCGGGTGAACTCGGGACTGCCAAGTGTAGATACACGAGCAGGAAAGATACAATCAGTTGCTCTTTACCGCTGTGTCACTATGTTTACTATATTCAATTTATATGTAATAATAGTTCTTATTCATTATTATCAATTATTCAATAGTTTAATTTTTTAATAGGTTTAAGTTTTCACTTCTGTTAGCATTCCTCATGACTGCTTTGTGTTTTTTTTTATAATAGTTTCTTTAACTCAATAAAATTAATGATTAAAATTAGATAATTGATAATAAAAATTATTTTATTCATATCTACAAACAACAACAATATCAGGCATTAAGCGTCAAATTTCACAAATAATTTATTCTATCGTTTAAACGTTTTGGACGTAAAAGATTTTCATTTCAAAGGCAATTAGATTATTATCTAATTGACTTTAGAATTAACATCTTTAAATCCATTTGCTTTATTATATAGTTTTAAAATATACAATTATATGTAATACTATAATTAGATCATAGGCAGGTGCCTAGTGCCTTAAGCTATATCCATAAAAAACGCATTTTCCATTAATGATATATAAATTATATAATGTTATATCAATAGTAAAAGCTGATATCTATTAAATGATGACCTAAAATTACATTATAATATCGACACGCAATAATTGAAATTCAATGTTATTTAATTTATTATATAAACTTTTAAAAAATAAATAAATCGAGAATCGATATGCTTATAGCATCACTACTGGCCACTATAACCGGTCAGTTTATGGTATGTTTTGTCCAACGATACTGTGGCAGTTAACCCTATCTTTACGAGCGACTCTAAACATAAGTGTCTTTCCGAACTTATTTATTTTTATCTCATTCCACTTTTTAAATTGAATCCACGTTCGGCTCGTGTGTGGCTCTTCTCTCAACACTAAAACTGTCAATAAAACGTTTCGAACGCTTTGAATCATGTCGTGTTTTAATGAAAATTTGACTCTTTTTAATATATTATTTATGTGAATTAAACAAGTACTAGCTACACCTTAATAAGGTAAACATTCGGGCGTGTGACTTTAACGGCCATTTTTGAAATTTAAGAGCCGCCATGTTGTTAAATAGTACGCGTGTTTGTCACGTCGTAAATCCAAAATTTATATAATATTTTTCGTTATGTATGAGTTCTATTTCATTTTGTTTGAATTATTTTTATTGTTGATTTAAAAACAATAAATTTATGCGGCGTTTTCTTCTTAATCACGATTTCGTAATCAAGCCATTACATACACAATAAATTAGATAGTAATAAGCGGTGATATATCTATTAATTTTTGATAGCTCAATATTGCAAAAGAACGAATCAATTTGCACCCATTATAAGCATAATCAAACTCGTGAAAGTGTTATTTCAATTATTAATTTAAAAACATCTAAGAAATTAACTGTTTATCCGTGTTAAAATTGAAATATAATTTATCGGTTAAAGTGATATTTTTCAAAAAATTTGAAAATTGATACACATAGATACATACATACATATCATCACGCCATATCCCTTGCAGGGTAGGCCGAGAGAACAGAGTGCCAGAGAACTCTATCTTTGCATACTTCACTCGCTTCCTCAACATTCATAATTCTCTTCATACACGCTCGCCGGTTTCGGAGACTCTTGACTCCACCTTCCTTCAGTACATGACCGATCTGGTCTAGGTAGGTTAGTCTCGGTCTCCCCCGATACCTACATCCTTCCACTTTCGCATTGTATATCTTCTTAACCAGACGTTCGTTCGGCATTCTTTCCACATGTCCGAAACATCGGAGCATTCCCTTTCGCATATTTACACCAATACTCTTTCATCGAGCTCTCTTACATCGTCGTTACGAATGCGGTCGGTCAGCCTTACTCCACAGATTTTCCGAAGAGATCGCATTTCGACCGCATTAATTTTACTTTCATACTCTTTTCTGCATACCCAACTCTCGCTTCCATACAGTAATGTTGGGACAAGCACTGCGTTATGTATTGCTACACGTGCCTTCTGGCTGAGATGGTGGCTACCGAGAAGTTGCCCCAACGCTCCGTTCACTCTATTTCCCGCATTCACTCTTCGCTCTATATCAGTGGTGTACCTTCCATCTCGGCTAAATCTACATCCAAGATATACAAATTCATCCACTTGCACTAGTACATCATTACCTATTGTTACTCTAACATCTGTTCTGGTTTCATCTCTTTCAAAGACCATTATTTTGGTTTTGTTTACATTCACATTGAAAATTATATTATAATATAACGTTTTGTTATAGTTTGTATTTTAATAAAAAAAAATGGTGAATCATCAAATTAAATGTCCAAAAACTGTAACTGTGTATATTCTATGTTGAGCCGCACATTTGTTTGTTAAAAAAAATCTTTAAATGCGTGTACTATAAAATTTGGTATTTTTGATTAATAGCACTTTTCTATTTAACCGACGAATTATTGAATTAAACACATCGAATCTGAGTTAGTTTTGTCTTGATAAATCGGTAACACTAATGTCCAGACAAGCTCATTTCGTTTGTGATGATGCTTCAAATATTGCCTTTATGTTCTAAGGTTGATATAATTTTAACATCTCTAAGTAAGAAGAGCTGTACACCTCTGTAATTATTGGTTGACTAGTCATTTTGTTTTTCTGTGTCCCGCTTTGCCTACGAGGGAAGTGGAATCACTCTTTCCAATTCCTCCTCTTTAACCTTTTCTAATTAAATTTGTTGCGGATCCCAAGACAATTAAAATCATATCCCGGGACTGCCTGAGAGTCGAATCTCTTTGTCATTTATGGAGACCATTGTGGATCCTGGTTTACAGGAGTTACAATCGTGGGAATGTGTGGTGGAATTAGTCCCTAAAAATAACTCTAAGTAAGATGACAGGATAAAAATACAATTTAGAACTTCATAATACAATTCAACTTCCGTGTTGACAGATCAAAAATAAATTCACTAAACTCCTTTCGTGCTCGTGGGTATAAGAGGACTAAGGGATATATTAAGCATGTAATGTCTGTCTCATCATCATCATCATCACAGCTCATATATGTCCCACTGTTGGCCTCGGGTCTCCTCCGTAATGGGAGGGAAATTAACCTACTATACCACGTTGGTCAGACTTGTTGGTATAGGGTTTAGTTTCGAGTTTTCCTTCTCTCGCAAAGATGTTATATGCATTTTATATCCCTTAGTCGTCTCTTACGATCACCCACGGATAAGATAGGTGGTGAATTATATTCTCACTTCGTCACCACACGGATAATGTCTGTCTAAGAGTAGAAAATTGGAAACGAAGTCCTTTGGCAACACATCTAAGCAGCGTGGTATAGATTAATTTCCCGCTCATAGTGGGTAAAGCCCAAGCCGGGTTGCATTTCAGTTTTTCTCTTGCAATGATGTTATCTGCTTATCATATCACTTAATCGTCTTGTACGACACTCGCGGATAAGAAAGGGAGTGATGAATTGTATTCTTACTCCATCACCAAACGGAAAGCAGTGAAGTAGGCAGTTACAGTCCTTAAAAAAATATAAAGATCTTTGAGTTATTGTACATCCGCATACATTAAGATATCAGCATCGGCTACGGCCCCCGGCAGATCATTCAAAAGCAGTATTGACTGTGTATTTATGAATACATCATCTGCTTTAACACATCGCTTGCCCAGAAGAATAGTGACACAATTCAAAAAGTTAAATTTTTCAAGAGGGTCAAAATAAGTATTTCCTTTCTTTCAGCTCGGTTCAGCAGCGATTCCAAATACACGAACATCAGCATAATATTCTTAAGAATGACGAGAAGAGTTGATAGGGTGAACTTATAATATTAACACTCCTCCACCATCAAAAATTGAAATATAATGAAAATTGTAATTTTTAGATTTGTGACACTATATTCCGGGGCAAGTGACATGTTAAAAAAAATAACAAATAATAAAGAGGACATCTTCTAAAGCATACTGCTAGTTTGCAAATGGATGACGATGACCTAACCATAAAGTTTTTAATTGATTTTAAGATACTAATGCATACTAATGCGCTATAGGTACTTTTGAAAGTAATACTCATTAATTAAAAAGATATTCTTAGATTTTTGTTTAAAATAAATGTAGTCCGTCAATATATTTATATGTAAATCGTCAATTCTTTACGCCGTATATTGAATAGGCCATTGTTTAAATACCTATATTAATATTCATTATTTGCTTCATTAAGTCTGAGGGCAATTAAATAAAATACTATTAAGTTTATTGCAGGATATCGTAAGGGAAATTGGTGTTTTAAAAAAACGATATCCGACCTAAAAACCAATAACGTCCAAGTAAAATCCGAATAATTTAAATATATTAACGTTGAATAGCTCCAAATTTAAAACCATATTCGATCAACGACAATAGACTTGCTCGCTATTACCTGCCAAAAAGATGATTGTGTATCCCGTTCATTCATTCCCGGTGTATTTTTTTAAAATATAATATCATATTATATTACGCAAAAAATGTAGGTTTATTCACACTTGAAAAACTACAAATTTTGGTACGATCTACAAAATGTTTTTATTTAATTTTAATTATATAGTGGCACAATTCTATATACATAGATGCCCCTATCTAAGATTGTGAGGTAAATAATATATGAGTATTTTAATGTTTTGCCTAAATGCCCAAAAAGATCATAATTTCGTTATTAGCGCCCAATTTATGGTAACGACTTGATTCACTGACGGACGGTGACTATTAATAGGCAACTCAATCTGAAAAAATATTAAACAATATGTGAAGACAATTATATAGGACTTTTGACGGGAATTTGAAAACGTCATGTGGTGCTCTTGTATTATATTCGATATTTTAGTGTTTTAACGTGTTATATTAGATAATTTTGATGGCATTTTATGTAATATGAAGCGGCGGAGCTACTGGGATGTAGTGAATATCATATAAAAGTGCTTTACAACGTTTTCGTTTTCCATCAAAATTCCCACAAGATACCATTAACAGTGTGGCCATTGCACTGTTAGTGGTGACAATTTGACTTACACAATGACTAACTTGAAAGACTAAAAACGAAAATATTTATAACTTGACACTGGCACCAATAGCTCCTATAAGTAGCTGATTGCCAATACATAAGAAGAAGAAGAAGACAATTATATAAGACTTGGCTATGCTCCCTTTGCGTGTCCGAACAGACAAATAGAGAAAAAAACTATAGAATTCATTGGCGATTTGCTCATAGATGCAAACAAAATTATACCTTATTGATAAAAGCTTAAATAACTATACGCAATCATTACGTAAAATGTGTTAAACACAGAAACTTTAATATAAGGTAAAATATTATAAAATATTAAAATTATCTTTTGTTTTGGAGATACCTATTTTTACGAATACCTAAATATTTTTGTTGTGTATATATAACAAAAAAATTAAATGCTATAATGGTGTGATATTATTATTGAATGAATCCTTATATTTTTTGTTTTAATAATGTTTATTCATGACTATAAATACTTTCTGTGTGGTGACGGAGTAAGAATACTATTCACCACCCTATATCTTACCCGTGGGTATTCGTACGAGACGACTAAAGGATATAAAACGCATATAACATCTATGCGAGAGAAGGCAAACTCGAAACAAAACCCTATGCCAACACGTCTGACCAGCGCTGTATAGTAGGTTAATTTCACTCCCATTACAGAGGAGGCCCGAGCCCAACATTCAACATTGGGACATTTATGGGCTGTGATGATAATGATGATGATAAATACAAGGTCTTTCACTCGAATACTACTTAAAAACTTACCTTAACAATCTGAATATAACAAAGCTTTGTACAATTTTCTTAATAATTTAGTAGAGTATACCATTATATCTCACAATTGTTCATATTAATTAAATTAATTATTATAATAGTCAGTCAGTACACTAAAGCATTACTATTAATTGGGCGCTGACAACTAACTTACATTTTATCTAGGAATTTAGGCATAAAGTGATAATAGACATAAGCCACTATTATATAATATTCACAATACTTCAGTACTTTCTCTGTATTAGATTAAATGAAATCCAAAATCATTCAATATAACACTATGTTGCCGCCAAAGTTCAATCTCGCCAAAAAAATATTAGAGTTGCCTGTCAATAATAGAAAACAATACCATGTCTTGGGTAAATTCACATAGAATTAGTAGTAAATACCTAAATATAACTTGACAGAATAAATGTCCTAAGGAACAGGACTTGAATCATTAAACTGATCGGTCGAGTCATTAAACCGAGTAATTTTTCATTAGTCCTTTTGTTGCGAGTGTCTTAATGAAATGATTAAAGGAAGTCGAGTATCGATATTTATGTATACGTAATATATACGCAACACTATTATACGATTAGAGAAGTAACAAATAGCAACTATCGGCGGGAACGTGAAAGCTGGAAAGTTTGGTCAATGTAATATAAAAGCGCTTTATAATAAATATATAGGTAGGTACTTTATATATTTAATATTGTTATATTAAAGCACTTTTGTGCTTTATAATAAATTTTCGTTTTCCCATTCACAAAAAATACCATCAGAAGACGATTTGACTTTGACCGCCGGATAGTAACTAACTTACAGAAACTAAAGTTATTAAGAATTTGATAATTTGTGAAGAAAATTGAAATTCTACACTGGCAACAATGAAGCTGTAGTAGTAATTGATTTTCAATACGAAAATAAAAACGTAACAAAAATATTTTAGCGGGAAATATAGTGTCGATTATTCTATATAAGCTGACTCAAAGGACGTGGTGGTGTACAAATATAAAAAAGAAATAAAATTAAAATTTGTTGAAATCGCATTGCCACCTATGGGTTCATAATGGATTGTTTTGATGGTCCAAAATTATCTTGACATTATTGCCTTACTATTCATTACCAATTCGGAGCACTTTGGTTATATGGTTTCAAAATCTAAAACGTTCAGATTTCAGATTCAGACGTTTCATCATTTTTTGTATTCTATAGATGTAGATCATCATTTCAGCTCATATATATCCCACTGCTGGGCTCGAACGGCCTCCATAATACGTGAGAATTTAACCTACAATAGCATGTTAATACAACGGATTGGTACAGGGTATTTTTCTAGCTTTCCTTATCCCAAGCTTATAATTTCAGCGTTTGAGCTGGAACTTCCACCATAATAAGAAGGAAATTGACCCTGGTGGGTCAATTGATATAGTTATCATGGTTGGTATTAGCATAGAGCCCCGTTAATTACATCTTTGTTAAGTGCCCCGCAATAGAAGGATTAATTCCTTAGTACAGGAATTGTCTATTTAAAAAAAAATACAAAATATGATTTGGGCCATCCATACATTGGGTTTTAGTAAAAGTAAAAAGTATTTTTATCACAGTCCTTACCGTTTAGTAAAGGATATAAATAATCTTCTTAGTATTCTTTTTAATTATCGATTGTCTCAAATACATAAATCAGCCAGCAAAGCGGAAACTCTTGTCCCAGACATCAAGAACGGTAACCATACCGGCCACTAGTGACCACTAAATGAAGATTTAATGGTGTTTAGCTATCTTTATTTATTACACCATAGACACCGACAGGTGCTGTTAATACCTATTGTGTTAAAGTTTTTTTCTTTATTTGTTTATGGCGGCGGAAAATAAAGACAATAAAATTTAACGATACTTTTTGAATATAATGTAACGGTGTTATAGAGTTTTAGCAGGATTGTGAAAATATTACGCGGTGCTTTTAATTTGTTTTAAATATTTTGGTATTTTTAAGTATTATATTAAATATTTGTGCTAATATTTTATGTAATGTAAAACAAAGAAATGCTAAAATGTAGTGAATATGATATAACAGTGGTTAACGTATATTTTCGTGTCGTGGCAAATTTCTCAGAGGAATCGCAATTTGGTTGTCAGTGTCCAATTAATACTACAACTTGATTTACAAACCGTGACTATGAATAAACTACTTAATATATAGAAATGTAATAAATATCATTCATAAACTTATAGAGAAAGACTTGTGAATTTAGTTATTAAACTAATGGATTCCTTGCCAAATATATAAAAAAAATATTGGAGTTACGTTGGCGCCGCTTGAGAACCTTTCTTCCCTAGGGATTATCGGTTCGTTGATTTGGCCTACATATACCTACTACAGGATACTACTACTAATTTTCCTGGTATGTCAAGTACACCCGTTCTACAACGGAGTTTCGTATTTCGGATCCTATCTCGCAAAGAAATCCCTAGCATTCAGCATCTTTAGCACGTTGCAATTTTGAGTCTAGAAATAAGGCGATATTTAGAGACCACTTTTCTATGCTGATAATATGCACTAGACATACATCCATGCTTCACACGCATCATAAATTTTTAGTCATCCCTCCATTTCAAAGCCACAGCCAAATTTGAACTTCTTTTTTTAAAACATAACGGTCAAGTCAGATTGTAGTTACGTCAGTTTTCGTGTTCGCATTTGGGTCATATCCACACCTGTAATCTGCCATCATTAGTTTACCAATAATTGTGGACAATGATTACCATGAGAATAGAGTTCCGTATATAAATAAACTGCATAAAATTACGTGCAAATTGAAACAAATAGTATCCATACTGAGTGCTGTCGAAAATAACAAATAAAATATTAAAAATTACTGTAATTAAACATTGTTATTGTGTGGTAGCGGCTGCGAAATAAGGTTTGGTAATGCCAAACCTTCGTAATCGGGTATTTATAAATAATTAAGCATATTAAATGCTAAAAATTTCAGTAATTTGAATAACAAGGTTGTGTCATCGTTTAATACAATTCTAACTGTAAAGTTTGAAGTATTAAGTCTATACAATGTGTAAACATTGTCCAATAGATAGCATACGTCACCTTGAAGACGTAAGATATAATATGAATCGAAATTTGCATGTCCTAAAATAGTTCACGATGGTGTAAGTGGCAGCACGGTTGGGCCGGATTCCCAATAGGTGCGGGTTCGAACCCCGCTAGAAATTTACGATGAAAAGACGAAAAATTCATATAACTGGATGTGGATGGACATATACTGAAGTATCTAGTAGGTATATTGTCCAATACACCATAGGTAGTCCTAGCTTAAGTATCTCATGTCTTACGCGGTCGCCCATCTCCAATTTCTAACGATTTAGTACTCAACTTCAGTCGAAAAACTATATATATAGTTAGGTACTTACCAACTTATTAATAAATAAGATAACTATAGCTACCTAGATATTCATAACTAAAAAGTATGGAATAAAAAAAATAATTAAAATAATCAAAAAACCCGACTGCGTAAAAAGTAACTAAAACTACGTACATAATAAAATAATTAAAAAAATGAAAAAAACCCGACTGCGTAAAAAGTAATCAAAACTACGTACATAATAAATAAACTGAAAGGAAAAAACAAGCACTTAGATGTCCGGTGGTCTAGAATTCCATAATATATTATTGAATAAATACTATTGCAGAAAATAAAATATATTTTAATAATAGAATATGACAACTGAACAGTCGGGATCCATTATTCGACAGCAAATCTAATTTTAATAATAGAATATGACAACTGAACAGTCGGGATCCATTATTCGACAGCAAATCTAATTTTTCAGTGGATCCCGACTGTTCAGTTGTCATATTCTATTATTAAAATATATTTTATTTTCTGCAATAGTATTTATTCAATAATATATTATGGAATTCTAGACCACCGGACATCTAAGTGCTTGTTTTTTTCTTTTCAGTTTATTTATTATGTACCTACGTAGTTTTGGTTACTTTTTACGCAGTCGGGTTTTTTCATTTTTTTAATTAACTCGTGAAATCGTAGAAAAAAGGAAAATTAATGGTTTCTTATATTGCCGCGAAGATATACTTACCTACATATAAAACAATTTTTTTTTTGAATTCATCACTTTTAGTTTGGATTTGATTTCGTTTGCTAAGTATCCAGCTGTTCGATAACCATCAAAATTAATATAATATTCCTATTATTAAAATACGGATCGTGACAAAGTCTATTTGAATACATTTTCTTTTAAAAATACGACTAATAGTTAAAACTGTTGGTCATATTTCTGTGCATTGCTTAGTTTAAATCTCAATTTTATATACGGAACCCCAGCCTTACGTAACTAGATAGTTGACGGGTTTATACGTTTATAAACGCGGTGTACCATTTGCCTGTTGACATTCAGTCTTACTACAACTCAACATCTACTCGTTTTGAATTTAATGATGCTATTTTTTTTTAACTTCCACTTTCTTGTGACTTTGTACTTTTAAGAACTTGTTTCTAAAGGTTTAATAAATATCGGTGTTCAATTTCAATGTATTTAAAATTAATATTGTATCCTCGAAGTATCCATTTAGTGACGGGCTAAGAATAAAAAGTATCACGCATTATTTGCCCATTGGAGTTGTAAAATCTGGCTATCATGATGAAAATAGTCAGCAGCGCAATCCTAGGAGAAAAAAAATATAATTCATATTTTTATTTTTAACAAGTCGTCACAGCGAGCATAATCTGAAGTTAATTTATATAAAACTAACTAATCCAGCCCGTTGGTTTGTTTATAGAATTCAATATATCGCAGCGCCACCTGATGGTGAGTTACATCAACGGGATGGCGAAAACACCTTCTCTGTGAAAAAATACATATACATATTAATTTTTATAATGATCGGTCAAATAGTTTTGAGTTTAGGATATAGATTATCACATTATTTCTTTACACCTTTTAAAATATATAAAATGCATAAATACAACAAAAGTAATTTAAGGAAAAATACTAACTTCATTAATTCTTTATAAAATTTAAATAAAATCGTATCGGGTAAATTACTTTAAAAAAAATGTGGCAAATCCATCTTTATATAATGGAATTAAAACCGAAGTTAACAACCGAACTAACAAAAAGAACTAGACGGGGAATATTGCAAATACATACCTACGATATAATGAAAAGAACTTACTCGTATATATCTCATCAAGCAATTATAAATAGTTTGTATGTCAATCTCTCATATCTCAAATGTTCTATTCCCGAAGGAAAACGAGATTTTAAAACTATGATTATTTAAAAATGTGTGACGAATACGTGTAAGTTACTTAAGCTATTTTACTCGCGAACATTACGTCATACAAAAAGATTAATGATCAAATATTTAAAAGTAAAAAGATTCACCTCAAACAAAAAAAAAGTGTGTATGTACTTATGTACACGCGTTAGAAGTATACTTCTTTGGCGTAACAAGATAAAAATCTTTTCAAAAATTTCATCTTTCACCTTATTCTGCGTTTGTTGAAAAAACGACACTAACAATAGAAAAAAAGGTATTTAATACATTGAAAGTTTTATTATAACGCATTATCTAGTTAAATAAATTTTATTTAAATATCACAAAAAAATTTAAATGTTGACTATAGCTAACTAATTTGAGGATGTCGGTTTTTCGTGACGGTGTGCGCGCGCGCATCGTAAAAATTTACTCTCATCATTTTTCCCTAACGCGCCAAAGATGTATAACTTCAAAAAATAAACAACTCTGTTTTTTAAGGCGTCTATCATTCAATACCATATAGACAAGTTATAATATATTATCTGTTTCACTTTTCTAACAATAGAGTGTCGTAGAGTCTATGCTATTGTTTTTATTTTCCCTTCAAATCTTATGTCGATGCACTCTTTATCATTCGCATGGTACACAATTTGCAAGCAAGTTTGCGATGTTCCCAGCGATAATCGTAATTGGGAGACTTGTCTCTTTTAGTCTGAAGTGCGGTAGGCGAGAAAACGCTGCGATTGAAACGCAGACGCTTAAATAGCTGGTTTCAGACCTTTTTTTAAAAGTCACAGATAATTCGTTACCGTAAGGTGGTGTTTGGGCATCTGATTCTTTAGCTGATTGAACGAACCGTAATGGAAAATTGGTGCAATTCGGACGTTAATTATTAACCATAAATGTCACAATTTGCCCGGAATATTGTATGAGCGCTGAGGGTTTTCAACTCTGCCAGACGAGTCATTTACGGCTGCATACAATAACTTTCAGTAGCGTAAGTGGTAGGACTACTTATATCTTAAAAAAATATTGGGTATACCTTCTATTTTAATTATATAAAACTATAACATATTTTAATTAAGAAAAAAAGAAAGAAATTATCTATTTTTGCTACAAGAGACATACATACATATCATCACGCCATATCCCTTGCAGGGTAGGCAGAGAGAACAGAGTGCCAAAGAACTCTATCCTTGCATACTTCACTCGCTTCCTCAACATTTATAATTCTCTTCACACACGCTCGCCGTATTCTTAATTAATTATTCTCTTCATACACGCTGCTACAAGAGACGCATAATAAAAAAAAAATCTTAGAGTGCTATTTTTACAGATATTCTATCACGTTTGTGTTTGATTTTTAATTTCTCGAAGTTTCGAACACTTTACAGCGTTCATGGTCACGGGAGGACTGTGTCCTCTATCTATCTCTATGCTATAGATAGCTATATTATGTTACCTCTATCTATATGCTACATATATCTATATGCATACACTACAACGATGATTTACGGATGTTACGTACATATTAAATCAACTTTCTGACTAACCATACGGTCTATTTCAGTATCACTATGAACAATATATCAAAAATATAACATACCAACTATGCGAGCAAAATTCTAGAAACAGCCAAATTCGTGAAATGAATAAAAATAAAAGGATAAATTAAAAAAACAATCTTCCAATAGACAAATTTTGTGATTAATGTATTAATTAATGATATATGATTATTGCCATAGACAAACTATTAAAAATATAATGATAGCTAATAAAAGTGACAGTAATTAATTATCTTTAAATATGCATGCCTTAGAAAAAAGATGAGTAGTTCTTAAAATTGTGGTTTATTTAGACAAAATATATTTAAGCGTTAGTTCAATCCATTATCCAAGAGTAAATTTTAGACTTGCATTTTTTTAAGTCACAGGTTCCTTTCCGTGGTAAGATGCGGGCATCAGCATTCTTGGCAGTCAAGTTGGTGATCACACCGTGTTATAGTTTTTGCAGGAATATGTTATTGACAGAGTATGTAATTTACGCTATTGTGTGTGTAGTGGTGATTTTTTTGGAACGAAGTTCCTTATCGCGCGTTGTGAAAGGGGGCTAGACGGAAAAAATTCTTACGAAAAGTTGTCACGACACTTTTTGCTATAGTAAGCTATTGTAAGCTGTGCGGCGTCGCTCGTCGGCTCTCTTATAGAAAGCAAGGCAGATATTTTCATTTCTATTTCGCATTGAACAGTGTGGTGTCGCGACGATTTTTTTTATAGATAGAGTGATTCAAGAGGAAGGTTTATATGTATAATATATGCATAATGTACTAGAGAAACACTGATAATTTTAGAGGTTTCTAATGTGATGTCGTAAATAAACGCATTATTTTGCGCTTACATTGCAAACGCTGGCTGAACCCTACGAAATAGATCAAAATAAAGTACTACAGTATTATACAGCTTAAAAAGGCCTACAAAAAAGTCCGCGATGGTATATATCTATCTCTTAAGGATAACATACTATATCCATTTTAATACTTTAAAAAATGTTCTATTATAAAACGGTAATTGAAAAGCTATTTACACAAATACTGTATTAATCCTTATCATTTTAAATACATTAGTTGGCTTGAGCATTTCATGAAGATATTTTTTTTCCTTCAGACCATGCAAATTAAATCAATACCTTAAGAGATATAGCAAAATCAAAATAATGCGCAACGAAATTATTTTCGCCCGTGACCGGGCCGCGTGGCCGGCTCGCGTTCGAGCTCGGGGCCGAAAAGTTTTGGTAGTCTAGTGGAATTGTATATCCTATTATTAATATTATAAACGTGAAAGTATGTAATAATGTATGGATGTGAACATGTTTGTTGCTCTTTCACGTAAAAACTACTGAATGGATTTTGATGAAATTTATAGTAATATAGCTTGCACATCAGAATAACACATAGGCTATAATTTATAAAGATATTTTGCAAATTGGCTAAAATATAACGATAAAAATCGCTTAAGGCAGAAAAAAATTATATAATTAAAATAGAACTTCGTTCCATCCGGGTGTCCCTTGACACCTCCGGTTTTTTTTTTGTTGTGAATGGTGATTTCTTTATCGGTTTTTATGTCAGCCATGAAAAAGTAAATATT
Organism: Lymantria monacha; assembly: GCA_905163515.2. Taxonomy (NCBI): domain Eukaryota; kingdom Metazoa; phylum Arthropoda; class Insecta; order Lepidoptera; family Erebidae; genus Lymantria; species Lymantria monacha. Next base: position 24,491,606 of record LR991097.1, on the reverse strand, counting down.
ATTGACAACTTGTTTTTTTAAGCCATAAGGTTTTCACCGACGACAAAGACCAAATTCCGGTGGCCCACTCGCACGGCGTGGAGAGGTACATTGCGAGGCGGGTATATAGGCTTCATCTGTCAAAAAAAAAACCATAAGGTCAATAATATCTCGATAATGGGTTGTGTTGCTTATCACATTTAATAGGTACATTAATTCGTAAATGGCATGTGGTCTAATTACTGAATTGCCGTGCCAAATACCATAAGGATCTATCCGCACGCAAAAAAATATATTTCAAAATGATTGCTCTAAGTATACATAGTGGGTACCCATTTTGACTAAGTCTGTTATTAGATTATGCATAAAAATTAAGTGCTCAAATCTTAATAAACTCATATAAAGGACATAAACGAGAAAGCATTCTATCCAGAAATCATAATTCTCCTGTTCTTATCCGAATTACTTGGAGTCGAAGCAATATGTACTCCTCTTCTTACATATTGCAAAAGTTATTGGCAATAGTTTTATGACCGTCCGCCTGCCAGATGTCAACCCTCATTGAGAATGTAACTGTTGATCAAACGGCATCAGGTGTTGGTGGCTCAGGTCGTTATAAAGATTCTTAGTCGTCTTTTACGATATCCACGAGCAAAGTAAGGTTTGGTTGTTTTTGAAGCCGCTACCACACAATGGAAATGATTATCGTAATTCTAAGTGTTATTGAGTCCGTCAATTGTTTGTAAATTTCCTCATAACATAAGGATTTTTTTCTAGTGTTGGGGTATTTGTTGTTAAATAAAAAAAAAAAAAAAAATATCTCTAAAATATCCATTTTAGTGTAACAAGCGTTTACCCGTCGCACGTAGACAGTACCGAAGTGCCTGCCGAGTGGCTTATCTGCACTCGCTACGTGAGCAAGCCCGCTAACGGTATATCCGACGACAAGCTTGCCAAACTTGCACTATATTCAACGGAATTTTCACGTGACCTTTGTTATTTATTGGCACTTATATTATTGTTTTGATGTAAGGAAATAACTATTTACACCTCGGTTCATAGTTTGAATTCGAGGATAGGCGTTTTTTGGAGATTTCTTAAAAAAAAAATTTTTTGTTTTTTTTTGTGTGTCTTAGTTGTTAGCCTCAGATGGCTATGACAACTTTACCCGGACTGTGGGTGAGCGCTGAGGGCTCTCAACCCGTAAAAGTTAAGCGACCGTTCCCGAGGGCATCCCCTGTGGGGTACGGACCTCGGCTCGGGGGGTCGCTGGCAAAATGGGTTCACCCACGTTTATGATTTGAACGCGACACGATTTCCGACCTCGACGGCGAGGACGGAATCGTGGATACTTATTTGTCAGGGCCGCGCGGGCTGTGTATGCCTCCGTTTGGGCGAGCGTAATAATGTCGTCGGGTTCGTCGAGTATTAATCGCGATTGACGGATCGCGGCAATTTTTGAAGGGGTATAGCTAGAAGCCCTAACCACTATGGGATTGACTATGGGATGTCAGTGACGGCAGAGTCGAAGTAGCGGCGAGAGCACTGCTTCATGTACTGCCTGACGGTCGTCATCATCCTGCTTTTATCCTGTCAAAGCAATTTGTACTCTACTACCATCGTAAGAATTGCGAAAGTTTGACAATAGTTTTATGAATAGCCATCTGCCTGATGTCAAGCCTCCTTGGGAATAATTACATTCGCAATCATACCAGGCAGCATCAGATATAGCGCATGCTCTACATGGATTAGTCGTAAAAGACGATCATGTAGTCGTCTTTTACGACACTCACGAGTTAAGTAGGAGATGTTAGTATATATAACCGCAATCATCATCATCATCATCACAGCCCATAAATGTCCCACTGTTGGGCTCAAGCCTCCTCCGTAATTGGAGGGAAATTAACCTACTATACCGCGCTGGTCAGACGTGTTGGTATAGGGTTTTGTTTCGAGTTTTCCTTTTCTCGCATAGATGTTATATGCATTTTATATCCCTTAGTTGTCTCGTACGATCACCCACGGGTAAAATATGGGGTGGTGAATAGTATTCTTACTCCGTACACGGAAGTAATAATATAACCAAAATAATACAGGTAATTGGATGTTTTTTCAGAAAAGTATTATCAGCATAGATTCTTAATTCTGCTAAATGGATTACATGGATAGAACATAATTAAATCTAGCGGGCTTATAATTAGAAATATTTTAATCTTTTTTCGTGGCAAACTATGATCTGGACCCACGCTTCACCCATTCCGTCTAGGGCGACGGAAAAGCATGTAGTGCCATAACCCATCTTGTTCCCACCCCAACGCCATTGGGCCGACTATTGGTACCGATTTCTAGATATCCGTGGACAGCCCGGCAGAAATATTACAACTTAACCAAAATATATTCTTTTTTAATATATTTTTTTAAATTTAATGTATTTAATATTTTAAATATAGCAGCCATTTTTGTACCAAAATTTATCTATAAGTTAATCCATACGTTTCAGCGTGAAGAGCGTTTGTATTAAGCATTTGTTGAACGACGAGCCAAAGTGTGAAAGTAAGAATTAAAGGTGTCGTTTCGGTCACTATTTAAACCAAATGGCCCAGGTTTTATAGTTTAAAATGTTATCTCGGAAGTCACAGTTTCAAATAACCTATCGTGCTTACCGATTCAAATCTGATATTCTAATAAAAATCGATGTTGGGTATCCGAAATGATGCCCTTTACGAAATTTATAGATTTATACATGTCAATTTTAAATACCCACTCATTTTAAATGTACATAATTTTTATATACATGCCGTAGAGATCGTTTAATATTTTTAAAATTTCTGACCCTTCCACACCCGGTATTATAGTGAGGCGATAACTCATTTACATATATATATATATATATATATATATATATTCTATTGCTAAGTTGCTAAGTAATGCTGTATAGTAGCGGCTACGGATACAACCAACTTTTACTTTGCCCGTGGATGTCGTTATGCATTTACGCACCACCCCCCGGAATGGGGAGTGTGGGACTCGCTAGCCTCTAGAATACCCACTAAAACGTATCCACTGCGATCGCTGTTAGCCGAGACGGCTTTGACAGCTTAACCGGACTATGAGTGATCGTTGAGGGCTCTCAACCCGGTATATGTGGATGTCGTAAAAGACGTCTAAATTTTATATCGATTTGGATCAACTCCATCCGATACCGATTGGTTAATAATAAAATTCCCAAGAAGGGATGTTATCAGGCAGGCGGTCGGTCATAAAACTATTGCCAATAACTTTTGCAATATCTATGAGTACATATTGCGTCGATCTCAACTAATTAGAATAAGAGTACGAGAATCTCGAGATCTTTTGCTAAGTTTTTCATGTGTTGAAACAGTGAGAAATTTATCACCCTCTTTCTTGCCCGTGGATGTTGTATCAATTAACAGAATATGCAAATAATAACATATATGTACGAGAATCCTTATGCCATTCTATTTTACCAGTGGTATATCAATATAACTCTTATTGTAGAGGAATCCCGAGATTAGTAGTGGACCGTGTATAGACTGAGAAGTTTTTAACATGCAAGTATAAAAGTTCGCAAAGATATAAATTAAGTTATTTTTTTTATTGCTTATGGTGGCAAACGAGCAAGCAACATACCTGTTAAATCTTACTGCCGCTTATAAACTTCTGCAATACCACGGATATGTCCAGGCTGCTGCCTAGCACCACCGAAGACAAAGATCGGGTACCGGTGGTCCGCTCGCACGGCGAAGAGAGAGGAGTTTTACGGTGGGTCTATGGGGTCACGTGCCGCCGTTCCGTCACCCCGGACCGATTTGGCTGGGCGAGACACATCCATAGTCCACCAATAAAAGAAAAAAAGGCTGCTGCCTAGCAAGCAAAACTCACCCAGAAAGTTGGGCTTTTGGCTCTCTCACGCACTGATAAAAGTCAAAAGCATGTTCTGTCGATTTTCTGTGAGACTGTGGCTCTACCGCGGCAGTAGATAGAAAACTGTCAACAATTTAGCCCTACTACTACATTTCCACCTAAATCAAACTTGCACAATTGTCATTAACAAAATAAATGGTATATTGTTAATGTTAAATGTTGCTAAGATTTTGTTGTCTCACGACTTTATGCCCTAATACATACATCTAAATCAACCCAGAACCCCATATTATTTTGTCGCCTCACCTCTCATTATTGTGTGCCATCTACCGGACAATGATTACATATTTTTTTATAAATAATACATACATACATACATATCATCACGCCATATCCCTTGCAGGGTAGGCAGAGAGAACCGGAGAGTGCCAGAGAACTCTATCTCTGCATACTTCACTCGCTTCCTCAACATTCATAATTCTCTTCATACACGCTCGCCGGTTTCGAAGACTCTTGACTCCACCTTCCTTTATAAATAATCTAGCATATTAAATGCTAAATCTCAATAATTTGTCCAATGAGATTTTTTTACCCGACGTAAGGTAAAAAAAATCGACGTAGTTATCTTTTCTTTTAAAGTTATTTTTATCAATAAAACTAAAATTATTTTTAATTATTTCTTCGGGTTTGTATTTGTATTTGTTTTAAAATTCGAAAAAATCTCCTTATATATATATTTATTTTGAAATATTTTTTTAAAGAAAACATCCGGCAAGAAGGAATTAATTTCTTTTATTATGGGGGACATTACAAACATATTTAACAAACACAAATTACACCCAGACCCAGCACAACAATTTGCGGATCACACTAAGTATTGCCTTTTTTTTGTGTGTCCTAGTTGTTAGCCTCAGACGGCTATGACAACTTTACCCGGACTGTGGGTGAGTGCTGAGGGCTCTCAATCATATATTTTCCGGCATGGTAAGTCAGTGGCTTAACTACTTCTCCATCTGCGCAGTCGAAATTGGCAGAAAGATTTTTGTTTAGAAACTAATAAAGCTTATAATTTCATCAATATTTTTAATATACTATAAGTAGGTACATTAATAACCAATTAAGAATACAAATTGTCATCGTTCTATTCTTTCTAATAAAGACAATAATAATAAGTAGGCCAAGGTCAGTTTTGCAAACACAAACCAACTAATGGTAGGTTATGATATATTGTCTCATTATAGCGTGAAAAATTATTGTTTTCGAACGAAGCTTCGTATTTTGGAGGTTTCGTAAAAGATGATTTGAGTCAATGCTAAATAAAAGCTCAAAAAATATTATTATAATAATATTTCTCAACATCATAATTATTCGTGCGGAGTAATAACACAATTCCCCACCCCTATCTTACCGGTAGGTGATCATAAGAGACGACTAAGGGATATAATACGCATATAACATCTATGCAAGAGAAGGGAAACTCGAAACAAAACCCTATATCAACACGCCTGACCAGCGTGATATAGTAGGTCAATTTTCCTCCTATTATGGAGGAGGCTCGCGCCCAACAGTGGGACATATATGAGCTGAGATGTTGATGATGATTTCTCAACATTAATTTATTTAGATTATTATTTTTTAATTTACTTCGATCGTCCAAGGAAAGACGAATTAATAAATTTAAAAGTAATAAACCATTCATCACCGTATCTATGTCCCCTAATAGATTTATTTAAAACGCATTACTTTAACCCTGCTTAGGTATGCTAATCGCCACATTTAGAAGGCGAATAGGCGATCGTAGTTCGTGTTATAAAATCTTTAAATCGATTTTTACGAATTACGTGGAAAAATTATTTCTTCTCAGTTTTTATTTCAGTTCCAAACCAATTTTATTTAATTTTTTGTCCACATTTAAAATAAACTTTGTATAGTCGTAAAAAACCACAATATTGGAATATTAACCGTACTATTTACTATAATTCAATATAAAATCGACAAAGTATATGCCTTTAACTTGTATAATATCTTTTAGTATATCTACTTGAATTATATTATTCTCGAATTACATTTCTCGTTCGTTATAGGTAGCGTATGAATACTTATTTCCTTTCATTCGAGATAAATGTATCTGATATTTAAATGTATTAATACGAACATGGTGATTGCACAACATTCACTAAATATACATATACCAATGAATATATTTTATTAACTTCTATAGCTACAAAATATGAGACTACTACTCTAAATTCCTCAAAAATTATACATTTGTAATTTAATAGTATTCAACCACCCACTGGTAAAACGATAATATCAAGTTTATGAATTTGTAATTCGGTGAATCGCTAAAATTGATATTGTCTAGCGATAATTTTATTAAAACGATTACACGGCTACAATAATCCAGACATATTTTTTTTTAAATAATTTACTGCACTTCAGCAGCCCTATATCTCATTATTAAAAAAACCTATTTCTATTTCAAAAACGCAAAATTATATTTATTATATACAGCTTTAAGCCATTATAGATTCTATTGCGTGTATTTTAATTACATAATTCATTGCACTTAATTTAAGCGCCAGAATGTACCAATGAAAGCAAATTGTTTCTTATTCTAATAAATACGCATAATATATTCATGAGATTGGTTTTTACTGTCTTTAAGTCGTTAAGTTGGTATTTTAACTATTTTATAACTTTGTATATACTCGTGCTTTCATACAAATCGTCATATTTTGATGCTGTATATCTAAAGATATATGTTATTACATTAATATCTATAAGAATATTAATGAAATAGGTTAACAAGTAATTACTACCGAGAGTAATAAAGTTTAATAAAATATTAGTATAAACCTTTGTTTGCATATACTTAAATATATGTAGGCTTGTTGACAGACGCAGATATTTTATTTTCTGATTATGATATATGATCATACTACCGAATTTTTAATATGTGTTCAATCTGAATTTATGTCAAAATTATGCAGTGAGCTTACAAACAAATAAGAATTTGAAAGACGTTGATGATTAAATTTTTATAAACAAACTAAATTACTAAGATTTAATTTTTGATACGCTAAGTTATTTATAAAAACTTATTTGGAAGTAAAAAATAATTAACACACATAGGACTTGTACCCACGTCAATTGGAAATCCGTTTCAACGGTCTTAGTATTGAGGCTAGTGTGGGTAAGTAGGTACGTATGATAACTAAAGTTTTTATCTTCACAAGAAATATTGGAACAGATTTCCATTAATATGGGTTCAAAACTCACGAGTGAGAATCATTTTTCACTTAAAAATAAGTTTCTATAAACAAAGTTATAAATGTAAAACTCTTTCCCGCAGGTTGCAAATCATTTTTCAAGAGGTCCGTGAGGAGAAATCTGACGTACTCTTGCAGAGGAAGTAGGAACTGTCCCATCGATCAGCACCATAGAAACCAATGCCAGTTCTGCAGACTCAGAAAATGTCTCAAAATGGGCATGAGGAGAGAAGGTGAGTCGAAAATATTATGAGAGAAATGAACAAAATTTTAATGGGGGTTTAAAATCGCATGGAACTTTTTTCTAGTAAGAATCGAAATTGGGAATACATACTAACAAAATTGGCAATTTACTAAAGCAATTAACATCCATGCCTATATTGAGACATTTCATACGCGTTTTAAACTAAACATTTTCTTTTGTTCACCGGTACTTTTTGTCAGTATGTAAGTATTAAGAGATAAGATATTTTAAAAACCGTTAATTTATTTATTATATTAAATAACCAATATTATTTTGCTACCACTTTTATTTTTAGCTTCGTAGTTATTTATTTAATTGGTATTTTTTTAATTGAAAAAAAAATCAGAATCCTTAAGTTATTTATTTCATTAAATTACCAATATTATTTGGCTACCTCATTTATTTTTAGCTTCGTAGTTATTTATTTATTGCCATTTTTTTTAAAGGATAAATATATTTTAAAAATCTTGAATTTATTTATTTCATTAAATTACCAATATACTTTGCTTCCACTATTATTTTTAGCTTCGTAGTTATCTATTTAGAGGTAATCTTTTTTTGATTTAAAAAAATAATAATTTTGACAATCGTCAATTTATTTATTTAATTAAATTACCAATATTTTATTGCTACCACATTTATTTTTAGCTTCCTAGTTATTTATTTATTGGTAGCAATAAAATTATATTTCTATATTCTTCTAACTACCATAAGCATTGGAATATAAATACTTAGATTACATGCGATTATGACTCATAAATGCAAATTAAAACATCGTGGCCTTTAAAACTGTTATATTTGCAACATAGTTATGATTTACTAGTTTTAAAATTATATAATTAATCTATAATACTAGACTATGGTACATAAATGATACAAAAAGCTAAGTTTATAGACGTATTGATTGTCACAACTGTAATTAGTGAAATCATTAATCTTTGTAAGTCATTAGTCGAGAGGTTCCCCAAGGGTATAAGCTCTAACTGTTGACTATCAATGTTAATAACAAGTTATAGTGGTTAATAACTTATTATTATTAGGGGGAATTTATTCAATCAGTTATTGTTTTAAAGACAGCAAAATGATTGATGTTGTCCCCGAAATATGTATGACCTCAATTCGTCCTTCTGAAAGTATGTAACATATCGAAAAATAAAAACAAACTTAATGATTTTTTTTAGTAAAGAAGGCCACCAATTTACTATACGTGTTAGTAATTTTTTGTGAAAAGCGTAGGCCTTCAAATCTTTATTACCCGTCACAATATTGCCTATAATAAATAACCCATTCAATTTAATATTGTAGAAATATTATGTAGGTATAATTTGCAGAAGGCCTTAGATATTTCGGTATTAATATACAAATATCAAAACTAATATATAATAATTCTTATCGCAATTATTTAATTGGGATCGAAGCAATATATACTTCTCTTCCATCCTATTACAAAAATTATTGGAAATAGTTTTGTAAGCAACCGCCTGTACAAGGTCTACCGTCCCTTGGAATATAATTGTTGATCAGATGGCATCAGATGGAGATGACCTACGTCGATGTAACACTTCTAGTCGTTTTTTATGTCATCTACGGAAGCTTATACGCAATGTGAAGATTAGAAATATCCGTAGTTGCTACCACAGAACAAATTTAATTATAGTAACACCAAAAATACTCTCTCACTCCGTAATATTGAAAAAAAATGTTTTCTTTTTAAACAAAATTCTATAAACGTACATTACATCTATTTGGAGCTTTAATATACTTCTGGTATTCCTAAAGTTCACGGCTTATCTTAGTAATAAAAAAATAAATGAATAATTCAATGATTCTTAAAGTCCATTGCTCCAAAATATGCGATTAAATAAAATTACTCATTCAAAATCTAACGACACAGGTGCACAATTTAAAAGATAACATGTGTACCATATAATTTCCTTGTCTCATAAAGGAAGCGATCTTAACAGAGGGCAGCGAGGTTGAAGAGTTCATAACGTGGACGGAACTCCCGCTGAGGCACTTATTATACCCAACCACGTCACAATGGCACCCGTTTGATGACCTCACATATTCAAATACTTGTCTCCATATTTTAGTCGCAAACTATTTTAGGCAATTTTAACGAAATATCTTGTCTGTTTTAAATGATTATTAGTATTCAAAATTAAAAAAAAAAACTTAACAGTAAGTACCTACATAAAAAAAACTGTGTTCATAAAAATGCACCTTTTTAAACAAAAAATAGTCAAAAAAATATAAACGAAAATATGATTAATATATATAATATTAAAGAAAAAGTAAATCATGCTACAATTTATTAATTGTAAATATCAAAGTAGAGTAAAAAGTCAATAAAATAATATCAGCAATACTTAATAAGTAATATTATTTTATAATAAAAAATAATCAATTTTATGCGATTAAATTTTATTCACTCGTTTTTTTTTTTTAAATAGAAAAACCCGCCAATAATTATAAATCCTTATGTAGTAAAGAGATTAAAGATTAGTAGATTTCACATTCATACAAATAAGGAACACAAATAAAATCCTAGCTCAGATCAATTTTTTGTTGATCACACATAGAACTGTTCCTCCGTCCTCTGTTAAGCATCTTACTTCGAACACTCCGTATGGCAGGTCGTTGTTTAAACAATTATGATATTTTTTTCTGCAATGAAATAAATAAACAGTTTAATTTTATTTTATAATTCATGTCAATGTAATATGGATATAAATAAAAACTATATTTTTTTAAGACAACCTTTGAGCAATAATTACTTAATATAAAATTTTCAAAAATTTAAATTTTAAGAAAAATAATTATTATATGTTTGTTTTAAAAAAGCCTGTGTGTACACGATCTGTTCTAACCTTTTCTGCATTTTGTTCATAATTACCAAGTTTATTAACATCGTCAGTATCAGCGAAGCCCACAAAACTTTTTACGAGTCCCACCTTTGCATCATTAGGGCGCTCCCTTTGATAATGCCAGGCCAGTTCATACCGGAAAGGACACTGTAACCCGCTGCTCTTCAATTCAACCCTTGAGCACGCATTAGATACCTCGACCCCGTCATATTTTGCTTAACAAACGATTTGTTTGCTGTCAGACAAAAGAAAGGTGTGAACTGCAGACTCTTTTTACAGAGATTAAATGTTGATAGAAAAAAATAAGTGTGCCCCTTTTGTCGCTTTGTAAATCATCTTAAATATCAAACGGGTAGATGTTAAGATTAGAATAAATCTTTTGTATTTATTTTTAATATTGTTTCATAGTTGGTGAATGTTTTGTAAACAGTTTTAGCTATATAAGTAAGGTTCATAAAGGGATAGTGTCGCTACCTAATATTTCTGATTGTTGACGCTTGATGTAAGAGATAGGTTTTTTTTTTATATCATGTCCATTCTATAAATAACCATTGTTGATGGTCAGTTTTGCATTTAATCTTTTTATGTTGTATTTGGTTTTGTTGATAATCCTTGAGTGTTGTTTTCACTGCTATCTATAAATATCTTTTCTATATTATATCAAGGAAAACAATAATAACGTAACGACGACGTAAGAAAGCGAGTAGGTATGAAAGAGAGTATTGGTGTAAAGATACGAAAGGGAATGCTCCGATGGTTCGGACATGTGGAAAGAATGCCGAACGAACGTCTGGTTAAGAAGATATACTATGCGAAAGTGAAAGGATGTAGGTATCGGAGGAGATTGAGACTAACCTACCTAGACCAGATCGGTCATGTACTGAAGGAAGGTGGAGTCAAGAGTCTCCGAAACCGGCGAGCGTGTATGAAGAGAATTATGAATGTTGAGGAAGCGAGTGAAGTATGCAAGGATAGAGTTCTCTGGCACTCTGTTCTCTCTGCCTACCCTGCAAGGGACATGGCGTGATGGTATGTATGTATATCAAGACAAACAATAATATTTGCTGCGATTTCGGTTACTATATTTGATTTCTTCGCGAAATACAAGTATTATACGGACGCAACAAGCGTATTTGCTATTGAAATAAAACTATTTTTACAGATTCTATCGCGTTTATGATCGATCTTTTTTTTTATTGCATATGATGGAAAACGAACAAGCAGCACACCTGATGGTAAGTATTATGGCCGCCCATGGACCTTTACTGGGTGGCAAATCCACCCAGTAAGGGTTTTGTATTGGTAGGCAACGTCCAACGTCTTCCCGTGACTGTAAAAATTGTTTTATTACATATACTTATAATATTAATACTCGTATAAACATCTAAAATCATATTTACTATTTTCTACGACTATATAAATAAATAGATATTAATTATATGTAAAATATTGAAACTGTATATAGGGACTGAGTAGGAATACAATTCTTCCTTACCCTCTTTCTTATCTGTGGATGTATTGAGATATATTATGCATATAACGTCTTTGCAAGAGAAGGAAAACTCTATAGTAGCACAAATTTCCTCCTGTTTTGGAGGAGGTTTGAGCCCAACATTATAGGGGATGGATATAAGCTGAGATGATGATGAATAAATGTCACAAGCGTATTGAATTTGTGAAAAAGAGTTAGATCGAGTTTGAAAACTAAAGAAATGATCGTTCTTTTTCATAAATTTTATGAATAGGGATATAAATGCAAAACAGCTTAGTATTTGTGAAGGCATTGATTAATTAAATCCCATTAAAATACCGGTATATTAAAAGTGCACTATACATGTTTAGTACGATGGGTTCGCTCGTAACAATGGCGGTGTACCTTTTGTTCAAAGCGGCGCATCAATCATTCCCAACATTGTTTGGTATATCTTAATAAGTTTTTGTGTTAGCTCGGTCATTTAGAAAGATTTGAAGTCCCCTTGCGATGAATTTGAATGCGATTTTTAGAGAGAAACGCTTAAAAATCTGTGTTGATTTGAAGTAATTCATTATTTTGCAAGATATGACTTCGATAAAATTGATTGGATACTGAATAAAGTGTTTATTTTTATCTCTAATTTATTTATACTATAATATATTATAGAAAATTAAACTATAATTATACCATAATTTAACATAAAATTTTACAAACAGAAAACATTTCAAATATTTTTTATAACGGAAAAAGCTTTTTTATGTAAATAATAATTCCACTTCAGTTTATATTTCTAATTATGATGACTAATAAGTTCTTACAGAAGGGTTTCGTGAAATATGACTACGATATATAATATGGAAATAACATCTATGTAAGAAAAGGTACTCTCGAAATGAAAACCACCCCAATCTATCTAACCAGTATAGTAGGTCAATTTCGCTCCTATTGTGGAGGAGGCTCGAGCTCAACAGTGGGACATACATATAGCAGCTGAGCTAATAATGATGAAATATTAATCATTACTAGGTTTTGAATGGAATAGTTACATTCGCATCGTGTCAAGTCATGAATCATCAAAAATATATTCATGCGTAAACCATCACTAACCATACATAATACACATTGTGCAAATGTCAAAAACATCATCTTTACTTTCCCATGGCGATTTGTAAAGGGACAAGCTTTCAATATTTGTTACTTAAACCCCAACACGCCTACTGTAATACAATAAGTTTGAAGTCTACGAATTTTTAGGGTGACAGACCAGGTGACCAACTGACCGTAAAGGTTTGTTTGCTTTAGTCTTCCATTAAATAGTGGACCCCGTGAGAATTAGTAACGCTTTTGCAAAAACTAATGGATTAATTTACTGCATAGACGCTATAGTTGTATAGCTGGAGACGTCTTATGGCAAGTCTCGTTGGTTCCATATCCAATCAGGAAACATAAGATATGCAGAGATTTCATTATTTAAAAAAAAAGATTGAAATTGAAATTTTGACTCGTATAATCCCACTTATAGGCTCGGATTCTCCTCCTTAGTAGGAGAAAAATGGACCTACTATCACACTGATCAGATGAATTGGTACCTATAGGATTTTATTACGAGTGTATCTTCTCCTGCAGTGATCTGCTTGAGTCCCCATGTTAAATAGAAATGCTGATTGTAGTATTGCTAGTTTATCACCTTCTAAGATACAGATAATACGCCTATAGCTATTATATAATGAATCATTTGACTATTCAATGTTACCAATAAAGTAACCACGATCAAGATACAAAGTGAAAACAAATAAAGCACACGTTTTAACCAACAAATTGTAATAAGTAATCGTGCCAAGCATCAGAGAAACGCGTTACAGACATACAAGAATAATCTCAACACATACCCACTTTGTGGTATGTCATAGCCGAAAGATATTATCGTTACTACTAACCATAATAACTGTGATATACAAGCTACAACTCAAATCGTTTTATTCTTGGAAAAACAGAGCCTTACCGCCAAGCATTAAAGATACCATCACCACGCCCGCTTTCCCACGGAACGCGAAATCCCAATGGAGAACCCTTGTGTTGTTGCTCAAACAGGAACTGGACTTTGGTCAAAAGTTACACATTGACCAAAATATTAATTAATAAAAATAAAAATACTGATACCGGTTTTTAGCAAGGTGTATGAACCCTTCGACTAATTATATTTCAGCACGGTTTTATCAAGAAATTTGCATGTGAATCGTTACAATTATAACAATAGAGAATGGTGCGGTAATCTGTTAGCGTTCTGTAAAAGGGCAGGTATACGACGGGACGCTTCAATAGTTGTTAGAAACTTGATAGGTTTTCACTATAAACATCGGCTTTAAAGTGTACGGTAGTAAGTATTAAATTTCACGTTGCGATGAAAGGAGATTTCATCGAGTTATTGTGCCTTTGATATACAGGGTGTCCCAAAATTCAACGATAAGCCGGCACCAGCAGATGGACCTACATATGACTACTCGAGAACAAAAAAGAAAAAAATTCTACCTTGATTTTTTTTTTCATTACGACAAAAAAACCGATTTCTTTAAAAATCGTCATCTTTTATTATATTATTAAGTGCCATTGCTACAATTTTACAAGTAATTCTGTGATTTTTCTTGTATTGGCAAGGTAAGTAGTACTACTATCGATCACAACCATTAAAAATTCCAGAATATCTATAGTTTTTACACAAAAATCAACCAAAACTATGTTTTTTTCATAAATTATGTAAGATTTTGACTTTCAGCTCACTTTCACTCATCACAGTGAAAAAAAAAAGTATGGACACTACTGTGGCAAATAGTATTAAAAATTGGCGCAACTAACTACAATTCTAAAATGGTATAACATTCTAGGCAAACTAGCCACAAAAATATACTTAGGTGTACTATTTCAAAATAACAACCATACTTCGAAAATTGTTAGTGTTGATAGTAATCACTTCTACTATGTAGCCAAAATGTTTTTGTTGCAAGTTCTCAGAATTTGAATGAGACATGTGCGTAGTCCATAAGATAACATAAGTTAGACAGAGATAGATATAGAGAGATTAGAATTTACTATATTATTAAAATTACAATAAATGTTCGAATTGTTTGCCATTGGCAGTAATGCAGGCACGACATCGCCTTAAAAATGAACGTTTTATTTTTCTGGCATATCTGATTCTGTTCATGTGATCCACAGCCTGAATTATTTTTTGGCGAAGCTCGTCCAAGGTTGCAATGGGTTTTGAGTAGACTCTGTCCTTTAGACAACCCCAATAGAAAAAATCCAGGGGATTTAGATCGGGTGAACGGGGTGGCCATAAGATAGGACCAAGTCGCCCGATCCAACGCCCTGGGTACTCTTGGTCTAAGTACTCTCGCACAGGGCGGGCATAGTGAGCTGGGCAACCATCGTTTTGAAACCACATGTTTTGCAAATCACTTAAGGGCACGTCTTCTAATAATCCTGGTAACTCATTTTGTAAGAAGTTCAAATAGCTATTGCCATCTATGTTTCCTTGTAACTCAAAGGGCCCTATCACTTTTCCATTTATTATGCCCGTCCATAGGTTAACCTTAAATTGATATTGGGATTTGTCTTCTCTCACCAGGTGCGGATTTTCATTGTTCCAGCTATGAAGATTGTGAAGATTTAAATAGCCATCTTTCTTGCAGGTTGTTTCATCCGACCATAAAACTTTGTCTAAGAATTGGGGATCTTCCCTGTGTTTTTGCAGCATTACACGGCAAAATGCGACCCGCAGTGGATAGTCCCGCGGTAATAACGCCTGCACGCGCCTGTAATGATATGGATGAAACTGGTGACGTTTTAAAATTCTATGTGCAGTACTTTTTGGAATTCCCGTTGCTACTTGTATGCCACGTACAGAGGTAGTTGTATCGCTTTCTATTTCATTGAGAACTTCTTCATCGTGTTCCGATCTAGGTCTTCCAGCGTTTCTCCTGTCAGATGGTATACGACCCTCCGAAAATGCTTGATGCACGTTAATAAATACGCGATAATCCGGATACCTTTGAAGAGTAGGGTACCTTGCTCGATATAATCTGCTAGCAGCGTTGGCATTGCATCGGCATTCTCCATAAATTAGGTGCATATTAGCGTATTCTAACGCTGTATATGGTAGCGGCATAATGAATGCTAAACACTTGAAAATAAGGCAAAACTTCTTTAAAAAAACACAAAATCACAGTCTAAAATAATGCCAAGTCAGGTCAATTTCCAGGTCACTTAATTCAATCCAAAGTCGTTAGTATCAGAGCCACTTTAATTAAAACAGAACGGTGTGCAGTAAACAAAGAAGTAGAGCGTACTGACTTGCTGTGCTGCTGAGGACATTAATTACTTCTCTACCTGCATTAATGTTACTAAACAATTAGCATCTATCTATCTCCCTCTAACGTATAATCTCTCTATCTCTGTCTAACTTATGTTATCTTATGGACTACGCACATGTCTCATTCAAATTCTGAGAACTTGCAACAAAAACATTTGGGCTACATAGTAAAAGTGATTACTATCAACACTAACAATTTTCGAAATATGGTTGTTATTTTGCAATAGTACACCTAAGTATATTTTTGTGGCTAGTTTGCCTAGAATGTTATACCATTTTAGAATTGTAGTTAGTTGCGCCAATTTTTAATACTATTTGCCACAGTAGTGTCCATACTTTTTTTTTTCACTGTGATGAGTGAAAGTGAGCTGAAAGTCAAAATCTTACATAATTTATGAAAAAAAACATAGTTTTGGTTGATTTTTGTGTAAAAACTATAGATATTCTGGAATTTTTAATAGTTGTGATCGATAGTAGTGCTACTTACCTTACCAATACAAAAAAAATCACAGAATTACTTGTAAAATTGTAGCAATGGCACTTAATAATATAATAAAAGATGTCGATTTTTAAAGAAATCGGTTTTTTTTGTCGTAATGAAAAAAAAAATCAAGGTAGAATTTTTTTCTTTTTTGTTCTCGAGTAGTCATATGTAGGTCCACCTGCTGGTGCCGGCTTATCGTTGAATTTTGGGACACCCTGTATATTATAGTCAATTAAGTAAATTTAAAAGCATAGTTTGGTATCTGCTAAGTGAAAACCCGTATTGCTTAGCGAAACCGAGGCAATTAATGTTTCTAAATCTTAAAGTCGTATCTAATATTTATATTATTTCTCATTATATTTGCATAGTAGATAGTATTATAGATAGTCATACTATTTTGATAAAATATTGTATAGGAATTATAATATAATTATCACAGATAAGAGTTTCACACGAAGAGTAGGAAGCAGATATCTCCTGGAAACCGCATACATTTCACTTCACTGGGATTGCCAACCCGCTTCATCATCATCACAGCCCATAAATGTCCCACTATTGGGCTCGGGCCTCCTCCGTAATGGCAGGGAAATTAACCTACTATACCGCGCTGGTCAGATGTGTTGGTATAGGGTTTCGTTTCGAGTTTTCCTTCTCTCACATAGATATGCGTTTTATATCCCTTAGTCGTCTCGTACGATCACCCACGCGTAAGATGGTGGTGAATAGTATTTATACTCCGTCACCACACGGAAAGCCTTACCAAGCGTTATATTATACCACTATCTCCTCATTTATAAAGAAGACGCGAATAGTTACAGGCTGAATGGTTATAATTATTTGAAGAAAATGTGCTTCTTTATAGTATTATAATAATAGATTATCGATTTTGAGTCTTTATAAATTCAAGTGCACCTGATTACAATGCTTATAAAACGAATTTAGTCACGATCGTTGAGGTCAATAGATTCATAATCTTTAACAATATAATAAGAAGCATTATTGATAATATATAACATCACAAAATCACAAATCAAATCACTTTAAACTTCAATATTCATGAAATCAGCGTAGAATTATGTATTGAATTTGCTAATAGTATTAAAATTACACTTATAATAATAGAAGCTATATACTATCAAGCACGATTGGCCTATATTAATCTAAAAATCCATTCAACATCATCAAAAGGCTTATTTAGATATAAAAAAGTGGGTAAGCACCAATAAGTTCAGTTGTACAAAATACATTTCCGACGAAGTTCGAAGCGAAATGACGTCACAAAAAGGAATCAAAGTGTAAAATCATTTGTGTTGGATTAAAAAAGGAGCTAGCGAGCGCGAGATGTGTACCACTATCAATCAACCTGTGATTTATATTCCTTCATATGATGTATGGCCTCAGCTCGCCACACCAAATGGTAAAAGTATCCGATAATTAACTTTTTAAATTTTGACGGACGCCTTCGTCTCGCTCAAGATATCATTTAAGTGTAAAGAAAATAAACAAGTAATGTATCCGAATGTGGCAGAATGTGAAATTCCTCTGCCTATAGAGATGTTCCAAACCTGTTGCTTACGACAATCGTGTTGGTATGCGGAAAGTGTCTATGGTACCATTTCTATTGGCGCCAACAATAGAATTTAATTATTCATACATTATGAAAGTTATTTAGTTGTATTGCATTAATAATTGTCATTTTTTTTTGGTTCGTAATTTTTATCATAATATTATATGAAAGTTAGTATTAAGTAATTAGATTGACAATCAATAATAACATCTAATCATTGACAATATTGTCGTTCAAATTACTGAAATTTAGCATTTAACATGCTTGATTATTTAAAAAAAACTTGATTACGAGCGAAAAATGACTGTCACACATGGGATGACAATCATTTTTCGCTCGAAATCAAGTTTTATATCGTCTTTATTTGTCATCCACATAAGCATGATCTATCTAAAATGAAAGAGACTGGCTCCTGTAAAATACTTCTATAACATAAAAAGGTATCTACTGTAAAAATACCTCTTAACTTAAAATAATAAGAAACCATTTAATACTTCAATGTAATATGCAGGTAAGATAGTTATTACAACTTTGAATGAGTTGATGAATCTTAATGAAGATTCAAACCCAATATCTTTAATGATTTCTGATGTTTACGTGAATGTTACACATTTGAAATAAAACTACTTTTACGGATTCTATCGCGTTCGTATTTGATTTTTAATTTCCCGACGTTTCCCTCCCGTGACCATGATCAAAATCTTTATTCGTATTGTTTCACTTATTTTCAATACATCTAACAAAATCTGCTTTTAAAAACCACTGCCATTAAAAATTCAATTGTTATTTACCATTCATCAAGCCAATAACTTGACAATATACACCCGTCATAATATTCAGGGGGTCTACAGCGTTCCACTTGCCGGCAGAGGATTCGAAGGTGGACCCCTGCGGAGCCCGTCTCGTTCATAACGAACTGTGTAGGTGATTTATCTGAGAGTACCCTCACACTCTCGATACTAATTCCTTTAAGGTGTGATGTTGGAATAAATATTATTGCGCTTGATTTAAATTATAATTTTCATATATCAATGTTATTGAGTTTGTTGTTTGAAATATTGTTTTCTTTAACTGACGCGGGATGCTTTATTGGTATACCTACTGGCGTAAGACCGACACTGACTGTGAAGTCTCAGCTTTAATTAATACCAAAATGAAAACTACATATTTTTTTCTAGAAAAAAAAACCTCAAAAAACATATCTTCTTTTTCCTTGAAAAAAAAACAACAGAAATTGTAAAAAGAAGGATTTTATCATTTTTGTCCCGTTTATTTTATTTGTTTTAACGCGTGGATTAAAAGAAAAATACAATTAAGGGACGAAAATTATATTCAGAGTTAAAACAATTATTTGTAGTACTCATAAAGAAATCTCTTGTGTAAGAATTGAACGCATACCACAAGATGCTAGAGGTAACTACATTATCTGTGCTATCAAGTAATAGCTAGTTTATACTGGCTGTTACTTGATAGCTGTTTACTTATGTAAATGTGTTATCCCTAGTGTATCAAAGTCCAAAACTCCTGTCTCTTCTTCTATACCAAAAAAAAAAGTTAAAAGTAATGAAATTAACGTCACAGATAATAATATATATTATTAAAACAGATAACGTCACGAAAGAAAGGGAAACCTTGAAAGAAAACCCTTTGTCAAACCATTTGTGTAGGGCGTTGTAGTAAGCTAATTTAACCATGAGGTTAAACCTATCTAACAGTGGGATTAAACGACGCATTAAATTCGACTAATTTGAAATTTGAAGTGATATTAAATTATTAGTAATGATTCTTGCGGTGCTATAATATTGCATCAGGAAAGTCTTAATCGCAGTCTAAAATTCTGGTAAAAACAACACTGTAAATATTAATGAACAAGAACAATAATAAATAAACCATATCTTGATAGCGGCTACAAATACTACCCACCCCTTACATGGCTTGGGAGTGTCGTAAAAGGTAACTAAAAGTTTTAAATCAAACTAGGCCAAGTCCATCTAATTCCGTCTGCTCAACAATTACATTTCCAAGCAGAGTTTATGTCGGGCAGACGGTGGTCATAAAACTATTCCTAAAATTTTTGCAATATATATAATGGAAGATGAGTATACATTTACATCCACCACAAGTACTAGGAGAGTATATGCATAGAGAGAGAATAGAAATATCCAGAGAGTAAGTAATCTTCTTATCTATTGTAAGTATACTTCAGTACATATGATATGTTAAGTTCATATATTTAATAATGATGTTAAATATAAAACTCCTTTAGATATAATATTTTCAATTTGAATTTCTATATCAAAAAATTTGTGCACGTATTTATTTCTAAACCTGTCATTACTTTCACTACTATTATATTCGTATGGAACTCCTCTATAATTACCCGTTCAAAGCCCATAAACGACAATAATTCGCTACTACAACGATCGCTTGAAAGGTCGTATAAACATCGATAGGACTAGTACAGGTGAAATTTTCTCACAGCCGCACCGTAGCCAGCGTCTATATAATCTTGAATATTCGAGAGTAATGCACGTTCCAAATGTATATTGGTTACTACGTTAATAGTCACAGGGAACCTGTTCCGACTGTTCGTGCCCTCTGTACCGTACCCAACTATACCATCCGCATCCAACATTATAGTTTCACTTTATATTTTAACATTACATATTGCAACTAAGTTATTTGCGAAATCAGATTTCAAAATTTCAATCTCCGTTGTCCCCAGACAGATCTTAATCAAGGTTAATTTTTGATGCTATCTATATATATAATGTTGACAGTTTAATAGACAGGATATGAGTAAAACCATAGATTAGCAACAAATCTATTAAAAACTAATGATATTTAAAAAAAAACAAAATGTAATTTAATATGTTAATTCTATGTGATGGCTCAATAAAATTAACGATAACAGTTTTTAATAATCATGAGCATATTTAAAAATTGAAACCACTTTTCTTGTAAGCTGTCGCTTGGGATTCATCTTGCGTCCGCATCTCTATATGTCAGTTCGTTTGTATGCCCGTCATTACACGTGAATCATCGTCGGTATCGTGCTTCGAGAATTTCGTGAGGTCACAGTTTACTATAGCGGTTTAGGCGCCCTGCGGTCGTTTGCCCGATAGAGATAAAACTATTGGAATTTCCACGTGCTAGAATAGGATGTACAGCATCTTCTCTGTCTAACACCGACCGTTTCGTGACCCCACAACTAATCACATATCTGCAAGCGTATTATGATTATCGCAAGGCTTCGTTTCTCGTACGTTGTTGTGGTCAGTGACTCTGTGCATCGTGTCTTCGTTTTATTTCTATCTAAGATCATTTTATATACACAATTTGGTTTAAGATACCTTGAAAATTTATTATAAGCCTCTAATACATGTTCTAGGTTTATTAAATGCAGATCTTTGGTTAATAGAATTAAATATACGTTATAGAATCATGTAATTTGTTTAAGTGTTTTATAATATATTAGCCATATTAGAATCATCAAATGCATTTGCATGTACATTTATCAATGGATGGGTGTAACGAAACCGATTTACCTGTTGCCGGCCCTGAGATAAATCTCGGTCGGCATTTAATAAGTTGATAATTACAAAAAGCCGACGCGAGCTAATGGGGTTGAGGTGTATACTACAGGAATGCATTTATTCACAGCACGTGCCTTTCAATGACTTTATTATACAAAATCTTTAGCATATTCCCCAATCGGTTTTTATCTTAAGATAACTTTAATTATTTAATTCGGTCCTGTTTTGTTGTCTTCCGTGTCCGGATTTTAGTGTTCATTTAGATATGCACTTCGCTGTGGGCGGTTTTGTTTACCTTTTATTTCGATTTAACGGCTTTCTATCAGCCTACGATTACGTCGCTAATATTTCAAATTACTTCATATCATCTATATCTGAGACTATAACAAATCAATTTTTTTTTACATTTATCGTACAAATGTCGTACTAATCGAGTGTCTAATCGTGCGTACCATCCGTCACCGCCTCTACTTACTGACTTTCTACATTAGTAACATACAAATCTCTAATCTGTATATTAGAAACAATATTTCTCTCTGTCGTAAAAGCGAGAAATTTTCTAACGATATCAAAACACACACCGTTATAGCAACAAAAGGTGGATGGTCCACCATTTGTCGGTGTTCAAGTGTCGGGCGACAAGTCGCGTGCTGGCGTCTTGTTGAAAAATGTGAAGCATAAATAACGGATTATCAAGTTGTATCGTACTGTAACGAGATAGGCAACTAAAATAAATAGGCAAACGGTAAATGAAGTTGTGCACCAAAACATTACTGATACTTAAATGGGTATATGTATTCGTATATGATATATAATCTTTATTTTTTTAATGTAAGTAATGAGAGTTTAGTCTGTTAATGTTACAATTTATGGGTGTTATTTATAACGTTTTGTTTGCTGGCCGTTCCGTGCGGCCATTAGAAATGAAATGTTATAGTGATATGTTTATGTATTCGATGGAACAGATAAAAACTCTTTTGATTAGAATGTTACTGTTTTAATAGGTCTTGTGTCTTCGTATAGAATTACCGTAGAGGTCGTGTATTTTGATTATTAATTCTTTAACCAATTATGGTATGTGGGACTCGCAACTAATGAATGATTTGGAATTAAGTGCAAGAATTTCACTGAGTAGCTTTAAATTTGGTTTAGATAAACGAGTTATCAATATTTCACAATATTATGTTATATTTATATATAATCAATTAGAAACTACATGAATAATAGGTATCGTAAATGGCAACAAAAATTTCTGTGTGGTGACGGAGTAAATATACAATTCACCACTCCCTATCTTATCCGTAGGTAATCGTAAGAGACGACTAAGGGATATAAAACACATATAACATATAGATGCATAGGCAAGAGAATGAAAACTTGAAACAAAACTCTATAGAGGAAAGGAAGGTAATATGGAATATGCAGTTAATATGGGATACTGAGATTTTATAAAAACTAGTAGTGCCATCTATGCCGCGATATTGTGAATTGAAGCGTCAAATGAACCTATTAATCTGTGCAAGTGACAGTAATCCGCCATATTGTTCTTTTCTTTTTGAGACACGATCAACTAGAAGGCTGTCCAACAAAATTTTTTTGGCAAGTTTTAATTTTTTTGTTATCATAACGTATAATTACTTTATTTTTTATAACTGGTATTCAAACAATGCTTAGGGTACTAAAGTTTAAGGATGTGTATTGATTTTCATCGTATATTGAAACCCCTAAATCTAAATTATTTTTTTTTGCTTATGCTGCCGTGTTGATAATATGGAATACTGTTAGTGCATATTATATGAGCCATGGCATATAAGGCTCATAATAAGCCTTGAATTGTCACAGTTCAAAAAATCTGCAGATTTTAAAAGAGATTTAAAAAGCACAATAGCTATAAGTCAAGTGAAAGGGAAAGAAAAAGTGCAGAAACAGAGTAAAGGGCAAGGCAAGGGTAAATCGTCAAAAAAGAGATCAAAGGAAGTTTACTCAGTTAGCGACTCTTCAGATAATAGTTTAAATGAAAATTTTAATAATCATGACGAAGATGACGATGACCTCTTCTCATATGACGAGAATATAAGCGAGGTAACGCCTCAAAATGGTTCAGAATGCTTTTTTTGCAATATATAAGTATAGCCAAGATGATAAAGGAGAACAATGGGTTCAGTGCCTTATTTGCCAATTGTGGGTGCATTGTGACTGACTACGCGGGCTATGAATTTGGGAACTAAGTTTGTGATTATTGCAAATAATTTACATTTTTAAATTCTGATTTTTTTTATATCGTTCGACTAATATGGTTTATAATTAGTTTGATTTTTACTTATAAGTTATGTTGATTTTTGAATATTTTATTATATCTAAGATTGCTATAAAAATACTGTGATTAATCAAATTACTATTATAAAAAGGATTTTGTTTGAGTTATTAAAATAACTGTTAAAAGTGTGTACGATTTTGCCACAGATAATATGGAATACTATATTCCATATTACCTGCACCTTGGGTCGGTTGTCATTTAACAACATTTTTGATTTATGGTTGTTTTTTGTCAAGAAAATATGGTTATATTATTTTTGTAATAATTATTATTAAAGCTAATTAATGTTCCAACAAATTAGTGTGTGTATTTCAATTTTAACTCTGGTGAATATTTTTTTATACTCAAAAAAGAAAATGGTATTCCATATTACCTTCCTTTCCTCTACTAACACGCCTGACCACCATGGTTTTTTTTTTTTTTTTTTTAATCTTTATTTTTAATAGGGTCTTTTGAACGCAGTTCATGTCAGACCCATCATAGACTTAAAACATATTATATAATCTTAAATATTTACTAAGTTATAAATCATTTTAGCTTCACGAGACATTGGCTGAGTCAGGAAGTCTGTAAATACACCTACGTGACCACCATGGTATAGTAGGTTAATCTCGCCCGTTTGGAAGAGGCTCGAGCCCAACAGTGGGACGTATATGAGCTAAGATGAAATGGCAACGATAGTAGTAGTGTTAAATATGTGTTTCCCGAGCGCTATAATATATTATTTTTTAAACGAGGTTTAAAAAAATCATTTTCTTCACGGTAGGCAGCAGCCTAACTATACTCCAGGTTTTGCTAAGGTCTATGAATAGCAGTATCACTCATCATCAGATGTGCTGTTTTCATGTTTGATACCATCAACACTAACAAAAAAAAAACAACAGGCAGTCATGGGGACTGCCGATAGAAGTGAAAACTATTAACCTAAGACTAATTGAAATAATAATAATTTTCTAATTTTTATATAAAAATAAAAAATATTATCGAACATCTAGGAATCGGTTTTACCACGCTAGTAAGATAACCTTTAAACCACAATGATATTATAGATATACTATTAGCATTAGCATGTCGGTGACGCGAACCTATAAGTTTTCCCCCTCTAAAAACGCTCAACGCGCCTAAAGAAGTTTTCACATAGCTATAGATATACTATTAGCATTAGCATGTCGGTGACGCGAACCTATAAGTTTTCCCCCTCTAAAAACGCTCAACGCGCCTAAAGAAGTTTTCACATAGCTATAGATATACTATTAGCATTAGCATGTCGGTGACGCGAACCTATAAGTTTTTCCCCTCCAAAAACGCTCAACGCGCCTAAAGAAGTTTTCACTTCAAAAATCGTTAAAGTAATATTATTATTATTATTTTGTTTCATTGCTTTTGGTGGCAAACGAACAAACAGCACACCTGATGACAAGTGTTACTGCCGCCCATGGACCTTCACAATACCGAGGGTATACCGAGGGCTAGGCCGCTACCTACCAATATAAGCCCCATACCTAGGTTGGGCTTCTGGCTCTCTCAATAATTTGTATTCTCTGAGCCTTTATTATTCTTAATCGTATTGGAATCTGCTTTCAAGACTAATTATTAATTATTATTATTTTTAAATAACGCGACTGTCGTTTGATTTTCGCAATCCAAAGGGACTTATGGATTAAACCAGATGTTAGGCTATTTGTTTGTACTGATCGCTTGAATTAACATGATATTCGTGACCAAAAATAATCACTCCATGTGAGATTTGAACACATATCCTCATCCTCCAAGAGATAATAATATGTTTCACAGGTGAAATTCTCATCTTTCAAGCTACCTATCAATTGCGTTAGCAATTGGGTTGGTGTGGATACGTGCCTACCAACACTGGCTCAATTGGTAAGACGGTTGGAAAGAATTTCCAATAGACATGGATTCAATTCCGCGTGTAGTAATCATTTTATACAAATGAGTTTTTATACATTACCCAGCGGATCTAATGTTAAATATTGAAAAAATCTATACAATATTGTGTAGGCTTATGTTGATCTAAAAACCTCCCCATATTTTTTTTTTATAACTAATGGTGGCAAACGAGCAAGCGGCACACCTGATGGTAAGTGTAACTTTACAATATAGCTAAGCTGCTGCCTACCAAGCCGGGTGGGCCACCGAAGTCAAAAATCGGGTACCGGTGGTCCGCTCGCACGGCGAAGAGTGAGGAGTTTTACGATGGGTCTATGGGGTCACGCGCCGCCTTTCAGTCACCCCGGACCGATTTGGCGGGGCGAGACGCATCCATAGTCCATCAAAAAAAAAAAAAAAAAAGACTGCTGCCTACCAATACAAACCCCAAACCCACCCACTTCGGCTGCCGGCTCTCTCGTTCACCGAACGAAGCGTAATAGCACATTATCATTACTCAGATGTCGATCTTTTGTGAGAGTGTGTTACTACCTCGGACAGACCGGCACGCGGCTGTAGACAAAAAACTGTCAACAGCGTAGTCAGTAACAGTCCTACCACTACAATTTTTCTTCAATACCTATAATTTAGAGACTTATAGAGACGATAGGGTTGTATGGAAGGAGAAGATATATTGCGTCGACCCCAAATAAATTGGGATAAGAGCAAGTTGATAATGACCTATAATTTAGAGACTGTTGTGTTACATATTTGATAAATGTTGGTGGCTTTTCTTGTGGTGATGGAGTAAGAATTTAATTTATCACCCCCATCAGTGTCGTAAAAGACGAATAAGGTATTAAAAAGGCATTTAACATCGATATAAAAGGAAGAAAACTCCAAACAAAACCCTATCAACCCGTATGACAGGCGTGGTATAGTAGGTCAATTTCCCTCCCACAGTAGACGAGATTCGACTTCAATAGTGGGACATATGTGGGCTGATATGAATGAATAAAATATTTATAAGCGTGAAATACTAGCTACGCTACTAACTAACATTATAATTAAATGTCGTGTTTGTAAAAAATATATATGTCAATACATTTAAGAATATTCGATTGTGACTATTTAAAACTATTAACTGGTATTATAAAGTTGCTACCGGTTCGTTGGTAAGTAATTAAAATGCTTTAAACATCATTAAAAATATCATAAATAAATAAATTATTATATTTTGTAACATTGTATCATAAATTATGTGATTATAGCCAAAGGTTTATAACTGAAGAGAAAAGTAAGTAACTTATTATAAGATTGAATCTAATGTATTACGGCAATATATAATCGAATATGAGATTTGTCAGATTTATCGAAATCAGACTAAAGTCTAAGATATTAGCAACCTTTTCGTTGTAAAAACCCGATTACGAAGCGAAAAATGATGTCACAAGCGGGGTTCGAACCCGCACCAATTGTGAGTCCGGCCCAATCGTGCTGCCACTTACATCACCGTGAACTATTGCAGGACATTCAAATCTCGCTTCGTATCATATTTACGTCTTTGAGGTAACGTGTGCCATCTACCCGATAATGTTTACACTTCAAACTTTGCAGTTAGAATTGTATTAAACGATGACACAGCCTTGCTATTCAAATTACTGAAATTGAGCATTTAATATGCTTAATTATTTATAAAAACCCGATTACGAAGCGAAAAATGATGTCAAAAGCGGGGTTCGAACCCGCACCTATTGTGTAAGTGGCAGTACGATTGGGCCAGGCTCCCAATAGGTGCAGGTTCAAATCCCGCTTGTGACATCATTTTTCGCTTCGTAATCGGGTTTTTATAAATATTTAAGGATATTAAATGCTAAATTTCAGTAATTTGAACCTTTTCTTTACTCGTGAATCATTATCATTATCCTACTTTTATCCCATTCCTTCATTACTTAAGGTCGATGCTATATGCACTCCATCTCAATCGTACTTATTGCAAAAGTTTAATCTCTCGCTATCGTCGTTATTGCAAAAGTTAGCCTTAATTTTATGAATTGTCGCCTGTCTAAAATTAACTGTCTTTGGGAATTTAATTCCTGATTAGAGCTCATAAAATATAGATGGCGCTGGTCGATGCTCGTCTTTTACATCACACACAAGCCAAGTAAGAGTTGATAGTATTCATTGCCGCTATCACAGAAAACGACATTGAAGTTGTGGCAGATCGAGATTAAAACGTATGGTAAACTAATTGAAAATTATTGTCAAGATAGGTATGCCAGAAATATTAGCATTAAATCTAAGGTACGTAGGAGGTTTAGAGATTCCTTCAATAAATCGGTACTAAAAGCATAATAGATATATTGTTAGCTGTGGATTCCAATATCACAAATGCTGAGATAGGGCTCGAGATAAGTTTGATACACAGCATAGGATCTCAGTGATACATACAAATATTTTGTAGACATATATCCTTAAGAGTAACAAATGTCCAGGCAAGCCACCGATGTTAAGCAATTGTTACTGGTGGTCAAACGATAGGGAAGTAATAAGATAGATTAACCCTCCTCCATTCTTATTAAATATTTATTTAATTTTCATCTTCAATTTAAAAGCATTATAAAAAATATCAACCATTATCATCTCAGCTCGTATACGAGTATATCCCTCTGCTGAGTTCGAACTCTTTCCACAATACCACGCTACCGCTGGTCACTTTTATATCGAGATTTCCTTCTCTTGCGTAAGTGTTATTTGCATTCAATTTATCTATGTAGTCTTTTATAACATCCTCGGGTAAGATGGGGGATAATGAATTGTATTCTTACTCCGTCACTATATGGAAAAATTTCAATAATAATTTAATATTTTCACTGTAGTTAAATATCCACTTAAACAATCACATGATTTGATAAAGCTATCCGAAGTATTGGGATAAGAACAATATTTTTATTTTTTACAATGACACTTGATAACATACAAATTACTGAAATTTAGAATTTAATATGCTTGATTATTTATAAAAACCCGATTACGAGCGAAAAATTATTGTAAATAATACGATGACAAAAAATATAATACGATACGAGAATTGAATGTCCTACAATAGTTCACAGTGGTTTAAGTGGCAGCACGATTGGAACGGTGTGGGTTTGCATCCCACTTGTGATAATCATTTTTCGCTCGTAATCGGGTTTTTACTTGATAATATATATAAAAATAATAATTATTTCATAGTTATTTAGATTCAATATGGTTTTTTCTTTACGTGTGTCTATTTACCGGAAACAATTAACACATGGCGGTTAACGTAGGGTTGTACGGCATAATATTCATCATCTTACCTAATATATTGGGCTCGAATTGCCTCCATAATGGATGGGAAATTGACATAACATACTGGTAAAATGTGTTAGTAGAGTTTTGTTTAAAATTTTGCTTCTCTGACATAAATGTTATATGCGTTTTATATCCCTTAGTCGTCTCTTACAATCACCTACCGGTAAGATAGGGTGGTGAATTGTATTCTCGCACCACACGGATTATCTCTTTATTCTCTCATTACTCCGTCACCACATGGAAAGTCAATAATTTTATAAAGTTTTAATCGTTATATAAAGGTATTTCGTTAAATAAGTTATTATGTATGTATGTATGTATTGTACATGCTGCTGGGTTTTCTGAGCGCTATAACATATTAAAACGAGGTTTAAGAAGAGCACTTTCTTCACGGTTGGCAATAGCCTGGGTGTGTGCCTGGTGTTGCCAGGTCTATGTGCAACAATAACACTTACCATTAGGTGTGCTTCCTGCTCGTCTGCCATCGTAGGCAATACAAATAAACTAAATATTGTAATTAAATATATTTAGTAGCTTGTTAATGTAATTATTGTTTTATAACCACCTGGGCCAACACCATCTGATGCCGTTTGGTCAACAATTACATTCCCAACGAGGTTTGATGTCAGGCAGGCGGCCGGTCATAAAACTATTGCCAATAACTTTTACAATATGTACTATAAAAGACGTGAGTGGGACGATTACAAAGGGCAGACCACGTCGTACTTTTCTGAATCAAATTGAAGATGTGTTAAAGGTCAGATTAAGAGGACGCGTAACTGTAGAGCATGCATGAAGACTGTGATGAATGTGAATGAAGCCATGGAGGTATGTCAGGATCGTGGTTTGTAGCAATATGTAGTCTCTGCCTACCCCTCTGGAAAACAGGCGTGAGGCTATGTATGTATGTATGAAAAAAGAGTACATATTGTATCAACCCCAAGTAATTGGGATAAGAGTAGGAGAATGATACATACATATCATCACGCCATATCCCTTGCAGGGTAGGCAGAGAGAACAGATTGCCAGAGAACTCTATCTCTGCATACTTCACTCGCTTCCTCAACATTCATAATTCTCTTCAAACACGCTCGCCGGTTTCGGAGACTTTTGACTCCACCTTCCTTCAGTATATGACCGATCTGGTCTAGGTAGGTTAGTCTCGGTCTCCCTCGGTACCTACATCCTTCCACTTTCGCATGAGAATGATGATCAATGTAATTATTTTATATTAATTATATTTTCTCTTCTATATAAGTTATATCAGATTAGGGAAACGTCGGGTAGTCGGTATACTTCTTATAATAATATCTTGCTAATATTATAAATGCGTTCAGATATATTTACTGTTTATTAAAGGCTACCAATACTACCACATTCATCATCATCATCATCATCATCATCTCAGCTCACATACGTCCCACTGTTTGGCTCGAGCCTATTCCATAATGGGAGGGAAGTTAATCTACTTATACCACGCTGGTCAAACGTGTTGGTAGAAGGTTTTGTTTCAAGTTTTCCTTCTCTTGCCTATGCAAGATCTATGCAACATCTATATGTTATATGCCTTTTGTATCCCTTAGTCGTCTCTTACGATCACCCACGGGTAAGAT
The DNA here is from genome assembly GCA_905163515.2 of Lymantria monacha. NCBI lineage: Eukaryota > Metazoa > Arthropoda > Insecta > Lepidoptera > Erebidae > Lymantria > Lymantria monacha. The sequence goes on along the minus strand of LR991097.1, from coordinate 24,460,773 downwards.
AGGGGATGAATTGTATTCTTACTCGGTCACCACACGGATGCACTCTTACATTGCCTACTCGCATTATCGTAAAAGATAACTGTGAGTTTTATGTCAACCTAGGCCAACACCATCTTATGCCATCTGGTCAACACTCACAGACCCAAGGAGGGATAGCTTCAGTCAGACAGCCAATAAAACTATTGCCAATAATTATATTGTTTGACAACCCTAAGTCCCTAAGTTGTCATAAAAACTACATATTATTAAATGTATGACATTATTGTCACTTTATCCTCATGACAAGTTATAATAATCTATAATGACGTGTACATATATCATGCCACATAGCTACGTTACGTTGATATTTTTATTGCCTTAAGAGGTAATGAAATGGTATTATATTGACGTCATTATTTTTAAGGGGACGTCCATTAATCACGTGATTTTTTTTTTTTAATTTTTTAACCTCCCTCTCCCCCTTGGTGATACGTGGTGAGGTTTAAGACTATGAGCCCCTCTGCCCCACCAACATCACGCGACTATTTAGTTCTTACAAAGAAATAGCCCACAGCTCATTATATTCTCGGCTTTTGCTTTTTTACACGTCGCAAAAAGGTCTTTATGCAGATCACCTACTTTAAGCTTCGTTCGTTGCCTGGCAACGGCAAGTAAAAGTCACACTACACGCCGCTTTTCAGTTTAGAAATCTGACTGATCTGACGTGATATCTTACTAAACCCCCCCTCCCCTTGTGATATTTCGTGATTTTTGTCAAACCTCTCCTTCCAAATAGCCCAAATTTAATTGCCGGGGCGTTGAAATAAGATGATAACCGAAAGAGTAACTCTGTCCAATCAATAATGGGAATCAGTATACCAGTCTGTTTAATCAGCGTAGTATTGTAAGTCAATTTCCCTCCCATTAATCTCACCCATACGAGCTGGCCTTAATGCGTCCCATACGAGCGGTCTGAGCTACGTAGTATAGTGGGCCAATTTCCCTCATCTTGTGAAGGTGAGCCCACACAGGATGTATTTTCACAGGATATATTTGATTCTGAGATATTAATATCAGCTAAAGAAAAATAATATATTTTTTTCTTCATTAATTATTTATATAGGCCAACTATCCTACAATCGAAAATATCATTGCGGCATCTAAACCATATTAGGAATCTATCACCGGTTATAAGTATTTAATATTTCGTCTGTAACTAAACAAATAAAACAGATTAATGTTAGGACCACCACATTGTTGACAGCTTTCTGACAAGGTTGCGTTAAACGTTTAACGCAATGGCACTCAAACGCATGCGTGTGGTATACCTGTTACAGGCCAACACAAACATTAGCAACGAGTAGCGTCCAATATTCCAACGCAACAGTGACAGAGAAAGAAAGATACACAGAGGTGGAAAGTAGGAGAGAGAAAGAGACTGAGTCGGTAGATCCCGAGCATATGCGCGTGTTATTCTTGCTATGCAGCGAAGTAAACACTGTTTACTAAACAGTGTGAGCGTCGTGAAATTAGATGAAATACGTACTAGTTGTTCTATTTTATTTTATAATACATATTCATTATTTTCATAGGTTAATGTTTTCACTTCTGTCGGCAGTGCTCATGACTGCTCTATGTTTTTTATATTTTGTCTCGTAAATTTAGCCATATTTAAATAGGAACTAAGTCTGTCTAGTGATTGTATTCATTTGCAATCACTGTATTCTTACTTTCCATAGGGTATCACAAGAATTTGTTAAGTAGAGTAAATAACGTACAACGTACGCGCAGGATCTGGAATGAACTACCTGCTGTTGTATTCCCCGAGCGCTTTGACGTGTCCTTTTTTAAACGAGGTTTGAGAAAAGCACTTTCATCACGGTAGGCAGCGGCCTAGCTATGCCCTGGTATTGCCAAGGCTTATGAGCAGCAGTAATACTTCCCATCAGATGTGCTGCTTACTCGTTTGCCACCACCGGCGACAAAAAAAAAGAAAAATAAAAAATAAAACTCGAGATAAAAGGTCATGCTAAAACGCTTTGATCAATTATTATAAAATAATTTAAGTTTTTTATATAGCTAAGACTTTAAACTACTGAAATTTAGCATTTAATATGCTTAATTATTTATAAAACCAGATTACGAAGTGAAAAATGATGTCACAAGCGGGATTCGAACCCGCGCCTATTGGGATTCCGGCCCAATCGGTGTAAATATTGTCGGGTAGATAGCATACCGTCACCTTAAGACGTAAATATGATACGAAGTGAAATTTGCATGTCCTACAATTAGTCACGGTGGTGTAGTGGCAGCACGATTGGGTCGGAATCCCAATAGACGCGGGTTCGAATCCCGCTTGTGACATCATTTTTCACTTCGTAATCTGGTTTTATAAATAGCTAAGACTTGTTATATTTTAAGAATCTAATATTATACAAGCAAATACCCATGGTTTCAAACGCGTCGCTGCTGCTCCCGTGGGAACGGAATAAATTAAAGGTTATGTTATTTTCAGATAGCACTGTATTGGTGAAAGAATTTTTGAAATCTGTTTAGTAGATTAGACATGGAAGCGTAATAAACAGATTCACTACTCAGGAATACGGGCATAAATTAAAGCTTATTTTCTGATAGCATTATATTGATGAAAGAATTTTTAAAATCTGCTTAGTAGTTTAGACGTAGAAGCGTAATAAACAGATTCACTACTCAGGAATACGGTAATAATTTAAAACTTATTTTCAGATAACATGTGTATGTATTTGTGAAAGAATTTTTAAAATCTGTTTAGTAGTTTAGACGTGGAAGCGTAACAAATAATTTCAAATTCGCATTTATGATACAAGTTATTATAATACAAGTATATAATTTTAATAAAATCCTACATAACCGTCAGTTGCAAGTGTCATGTTACGTCAAAGTTAAAAATATTAACAAAATATATGTTTACATGACATACTGATTGGCAGCCGGCCTGCCAACTCAATAGTAGAAATGTTAGATAGCATTGATGTACAAAAAGATTATTCAATTTATTAACATATATAAATTTTTGCTGTGTGGTAGCGGCTGCGTATACTACCAGCTCTGACTTTGCTCGTGGATGTCCTCAAAGACGACTAAGAGCCTTATGACGACCTGGGCCAACTCCATCTGATGCCGTTTGGTCAACAATTCGCGATCTCTGGCGAAACGAGCGTAACCTTATGTTAAACAGTTTGCAAGTCACCTGTGAAGTAGTATACTATACGGACCTTGTGGCAACTCAAGAAAATTTCCGTGCGTTCATAAAAAACGTTTAACGCAACCTTGTTGACAGTTGCATTAGAAATATTCACTTCAAAAAAACATAACACTATTATATAACAACAACAATTTAAATAATAAAAATAACATGATTTATAATCATCATCATGATCATCACAGCTGGGACATATAGTGTCCCACTGTTGGGATTACCGCCTCTACAATAGAAGTGAAATTCAATTATTTGCATTTTATATTTCTTATTCGTCTTTTACGTCACCCACGGGCGAGAAAAGAAAGAAAGGAAGAGCCACCACACCGAAAGTTTATTAGTAAACACAAATCACTTACCTTATTACTTTTATTAATATTTTCAAAATGTCACATTGCTTGATTTCCTTAAAGGAATCTGTGTCAAGATTGCACTTGTCCTTTTTATATTCGACCTTCTAAAATCTTTATAACAATTATATAATGTTTATTATTGTTTAATATTAAAGTAGATATTAACTTTGTTGTTTGTCAAAGGATGTTTTGTGACTCTTGAATAATAACATAATAATTTAAAGATACAATTTAGCGTTGGATTCACGTAAATAGGTTGCACGTGGTTTGATTTTAGAATCTGTTTAAATAAGTACTTACGTTTCGCAATTTAGAAAAAAACTCATCTTTATTTTTCTTTTTTTACATGAATATTTTGACGTTTTTGTTTCTAATTTCAAACTCCCTTCTTCGTATCTTGATCTAATTCAAATCAATTTTTTTTTTATAAATTTATGTAAATTAAATGATCATGTAATATGGTCTTATGGTGCTAATCTGGTTGGCAGTAGCTCCTAGCTGATGCGTTATCAGCTAAAAATAAACTTAATTTCATCTTCTATTGTTTCCTAGGCAAATACTATATTTCTAGATAATGGACTAATCACCGTGGATCGTGGATACACTGGCTGTTGCAATGCCATAAAAAGACTTATCAATCTTAGTGTTACATGTTGACTAAAATCAATGAAGCTAAAAACCATAATTCCAAACTTAAAATTTTAAAAGCTTGTGTTAGAAAGAAACATTAAAAAATATTAAATTTGGAATGTTTACATTACTCGTTCCGCTTAAATTCTTTTCGATGAGTCAACATTGACAGTTTGACCTTAAACAATTATTATAAGGCTAAACCTTTCACATTAATAAAAAGTAATAACTATTTTCTATTCATCGAACTGACGAGTTATTAACTAACCCGTTATGAAGTAGCAATTTAATTTATAATATAAACACTGCTAATTTTCACTTAATCCGATGAAGTATGCGTGGTGGGTGCCGAACGATTTAATCAATGTTATTTATACAAGAGAAATCAGAAATGAGACGTAGCCATATGCAAATCACTATTAATGGACCTAGTTGTATTAACCTTTTGGGATGCCCACTAATATTAATACTAATTTACATTAATTTCCATCGATATACCTCCAGCTGTCAATAACTAGAATTGATTTACGATATTTATTTAAAAGAAAATAATAATGTTTCGTTTGACGTTTTGGCACGTTCGAAATTCGAATCGTAGGTGATTAGTATTGAACGCGATGAACAATCGCTTTGTTGGAGCTCGCGTCGAGTGGTCATCGATTACACGAGCAGATAGTGATGTTCTGTCGAGACGTACCGTAGATGTATCGACAGATAGTGTAATGACTCGCTATTAGGCTAGGTGTCGACGCGGCGTGGGAGAGCTCGCGGCCTACATTTTGTTCTGAAACCGGCTAATCACGCGCGCAATTACTCTAATTCAAACGGAATTATTCCAGCGATGTAACACTTTAATTGAATTGTTGATGCGGGTCGTAATTCGTGAATGCGTGTTATTCCAATGATTGATATCGTGATATTTAGATGGTAAATATCAATATTGAGCGTACATATCGTACATACCAACGTTCGTATGTAATTGTTGTAATAATGTAAAATGTCAAAATCAATGTCATAATAATTTATAAGTATCGGAATTTTGTAACTTTACTGTGGGAAATGCTCGTTACGAAATAAATGTGAGGGGAGAATTCCAGTCAACCTGTCATTCAAAGAAAAAATAATAATACAACCTGTTTACTCGCTTTTTTCTTGTTGTACTGGCAAGAAATAAAAAGGCGGGTACGCGCGTGCGCAAGCATTCGCGCCGGCCCGCGATGCGTTCCCGCCAAAAAACGTGGCGCGCTCTGAATACTTAGCGCGCTACACATTTTTGTTCTCCTTTGAATGAGTATTTCCGAATGAACGATTAGAAGCGACGATTCCGCGTTTTCACGTCGATTCGTCTCAGATTGTATCGATGATTTGTGGCGTCACGATCTTTGAAATGCCTCGTTGTGTACAGAAACAACAGGTTAATTCTTTAATGTTTCTAAAGGCAACTAATACTTTGGAATAAAATAAATAATGTTTAATAATTGTTAGAATAGGCATTTATGCGTTAGTTGCTAAATATTTTATTTGTAAACCTATTTTTTTAGTCAAAAAATGTGCCGCTATTTAATGTTATATAAAAATTTACAGTATGCTTCAGTTATTTGCATGCTATTTACTGTTTTGAGAGTCATGATCGTGACATAAAAAAAAATCGTATCTATTGAGTTTTTTGTATAAATTGATTGATACGGACTCTTAACATTGGATTCGAGAAATGTCGATGGCTTTTCACAATGAATGTGAATTAAATTTCATACAATAAAAAACATGTAATTTTAAATGTTAATTTATTTGACTGAAAATTTTCTAAACTATATATTTAATCGATATTTTTTAAAACGCTACAACAACGAATATTTTTAACATAATTGAAAATTGTACATTTTTATTAGTAGGTACTTATAAAATTACATCAATATAATTGCATCGTAATCTTCCATCATATATATATGTATATATATTGCATAAGTTATTAGTTTTATGACCAGCCGCCTGTCTGACTTCAAACTATCCTAGGGATTTGGGAATGTATTTGTTGAACAAACAAGATCAGAGTTGATCCAGGTCGATGTTGAGATTTGAGGTGCCGGGGATCATCGAATGTCAGTAAACGACCTCTCCGGTGTCCCGTAAAATCGCGGAGGAGGCCGCTGTGGTTTTAGTGGGTATCCGGTTTTATATCTGGATTTATCCGATCGGGCTTCAGCTAGCCAGTGAGTATGCCTGTCACCGACGGGGTATAGCGCGTATGCGTTTCCACAGCGATAACAAAAACAAAAGTCGATGTTGAAGCTCTTAGTCGCCTTCTATGACTCCCACGAGCAATGAAAGTGTTGGTGTACCTTATCGTAATAACTTTACAGCATAAATAGAAGTTTAAATTGATTAGATTTTTTTTATAATTAAGAAAATCTATAGATTTATTTTATAGACTTTTATAAACACAATTTGTATCAATAAAACGTATAAATTTATTAGATATTTTTTCACATAACGAACTTTACTGTGTAAAATTAAAAACCTAATGAGCTAACCATAGATAAGAATTGAATAAATATTGAATTAATTTTATATACGTACATATAAAGATAAAGATGAACAGTTTATTTGTTGTTTTTAATTAATTAATTAGGTATATTTTTTATTTGGAAATTCATTTAAGCGATTAAAGCGAGATAAATATTTGATAACAATAATAGGAAGAATGCAAGATATTGGTCTTCTATTATGGTCTAGGATTCCTGGATGATCAATCACCCATCTGCTTAGCGGATAAAAATTTTGATTTATCAAATACATTTTATCAAGTACAGCCATTTAGGAAGTTTTCATATATATTGGTTTAAAAGAATTATATATGGAAAAGATTAACAAAACTTATTCAATATAAAAACAATAAAAGCGAAGATAGAGCCTCAGTATTGGTGGCTTGTACAAATGGCGATAGAAAAATACATTAGATGTTATGTTAAATGATGCATTGAGCGATCTGAATGAGCTAAGACCGAATATCAACCGCCTATCAACAAAAAAAAACATAAACTTAAAAATGGCGCCATAAAATTGAACTACGTAGATACGTGCTCAATCATAGAGGTTATAATTGAATTGAAAACATAAATAAACTACACAAATCAAATCGATTAATTAAACACACATCGATAATCGCTTTTCTGTACCGTATCTAAGAAACTAGTGTCGTAACAAATAACCGGTAATACTAGGAATCGATTAATATACTCAATTAGCTACGGAGCATGCCGTAAATACTTATAATAATAGTCTCGATATCAAATGGTGCTTACTTCAATTATGATTCCTGTTTGATCGGTTAACGATAAAAATTCTTAAAAGATTACTGTTGACTTAATATCTGACTTATTTCTTTATTTTATCCCCACTCACATACGTACACACACGTACAGCTGGGCTCGAATCCCAAGACAATTTAAAAGGTTTTCTGGAACTTTCTAAGAGTCCAATCTTAGTGCCATCTACGAAGATGAGGAGTTACAACTGTGGATAAGGCGTGGAAGGATTAAAATTAATCGTAAAATTTACCATCGAATGACGCAAGTCTTATTCACTATGACGTCAAAGCTCGACGCTAGCATTGTTTGCCGCCTAAACATAATATGTAATTGACATTTTAAATTTCCAATTGATTGCACAAATGGCTTAGTGACCATGATAGAAATATACTACGTCAGTATTTTGTGTTCGATTCCCACACAAGACAATACTTCGAGTGATAAATTGATGTTCTGAGTCTGGGTGTAATTTGTATCGGTCAAAATATACGTTTGTAAGGCACCCGCAATACAAAGATTGTTTCTTTGGTGCCGGGTGTTGTACTTAAAAAAGGTTTACCAGAAGGTAGAATGTTTTAAGCACTATCTACCCTAAATAAAAAAAGTATAGGTATAGATTCTTCTATCACCCACTTAGTATAATAAAATTATATATTCCGTTTTGCTATTGCAAATTTGGCGACAGAAAATCTAGTTATTCATAAAATGAACTATCAGGCCGTGATTTAATCAACAATCATATTATTATAATAATAAAAGACAAAATAATATATAACAAAATAATAACTTTATATTTTATTGTATTATTCTTTTACTATTTAAGCTCACATATGTCCCAATATTGGAGATAGACATCCCGTATAGAATAAAAACACAGAAGGATAATTCGGTAGGTACTTCAAGTATTTAAAAAAGTGAAGCCAAAAATCCTGTTAGTGTGCAAGCGATTATACGCACATCACTACTATAAAATGAAACACAATGACCTTGTACACTACGAAACGTAGCGACGTGGGGTGACATTTCTGACACCAATTTAGTGGCGTCAAATATTGTGTGTGGAATTGGTTTCTATGTGTTATTATTCTAAGCATCCCGTACTAATGAAAATTAAATTATGATATATTTTAAAGGTAAAGTTTACCACACTGGGTAAATAGGTTAGAATAATGTTTAATTTTTTCGAAGGTTTTGATGTTTCTTGTCGTGCATTGATTTTTACTTAAATTCTATAATCTTAGTCATATTTTATGAAACCTATGAAGGAAAGTGGTGGTGCATTATTTTTAATCACTCACCACCATCATGATGATCACCTTTTCTTTTTTTGTAATGATGGTATATGCTGCTTCTGTTAGACGTATAATCATCCAAGAGTAAAAGAGTAGTGAATTGTGTTCTCAATCTGTCACCAAACAGGGAGCTCTGTCATCATACTTAATTCTTATTTAGAATCTTTATTCATCATTCTCCTACTCTTATTCCAATTACTTGGGGTCGATACAATATCTACTCTTCTTTCATAGTACATATTGTAAAAGTTATTGGCAATAGTTTTATGACCGGCCGCCTGCCACGTCAACCCTCCTTGGAAATGTAATTGTTGACCAAACGGCATCAAATGGAGTTGGCTCAGGTCGTTATAAGGCTCTTAGTCGTCTTTTACGACATCCACGAGCAGAGTAAGGGTTAGTAGTATTCGTAGCCGCTACCAAACAGTAATTTAGAATCTTTATTGCATTACTAATATTTTTTTCTCTTTTGTTACAGCTGTGCAAAGAGGGCGAGTACCTCCAACACAACCAGCAGGGCTGGCCCTGCCTGGCCAGTACGCGTTATCAAACGGCGACCCTTCTGCCGCCCTCAATAGTCACCCATATCTCTCCTCTTATATCTCTCTGCTACTTCGGGCAGAACCTTACCCCACCTCACGATATGGCCAGTGTGTCCAACCAGCCAATGTCATGGGAATAGACAATATTTGCGAATTAGCCGCCAGGCTACTCTTCTCCGCAGTAGAATGGGCCAGAAATATCCCATTCTTTCCTGAACTACAAGTAACAGACCAAGTCGCTTTATTAAGGCTCGTTTGGTCAGAACTTTTCGTTCTAAACGCGTCTCAGTGCTCAATGCCCCTTCATGTGGCTCCGCTCCTGGCCGCCGCGGGGCTGCACGCATCCCCTATGGCGGCCGACCGAGTCGTCGCCTTCATGGACCACATCAGGATCTTCCAGGAGCAAGTGGAAAAGCTAAAAGCACTCCATGTGGACTCCGCCGAGTACTCCTGTTTGAAGGCCATCGTCCTCTTCACGACAGGTAAAATTTTAGACAGTCTTTTTGGGGAAGCACGGTTGTTGCTTTACAGAGTGGCTGGGGCTTCTGGTTCGGTTATGAACTACGGAGAATTATTGGTATTAATTCGGACGCATTTAGATGCATACGCTGAAGCGTCTAGGGCGCAGCAACCACAAGCACCTCCGCCATCTGCCGCTTCATCCGGGTACTATTCCACATTAGACACGTCTTTGGGCGTCAACTCTTCTCTGTCATACGGTAGTTTCCTATCAACAACATCTAGATTACCACCTACTTACACTAGTAGTCCTAGAGTACCTGATCCGAGTACATTATCGCCTTTTAAGCTTTGGGATGCGAGTAATAAGTTTCCAAAGACAGACCAGGGGGGTTGACGTATCGTACTTGCGTAGAGGGTAAAGGGTCTCATACTGAGGTGACGGGTTACACGGAAGAAATGCTTAAATTAAGAAGTAAATCGCGTATTTAATCGTTATTTAATATTAAAATACACATATACTTGTTTACGAGGATAATAACTCTCACCCTCCGAAGCCTATAAGATTGGGAAGGTAGCGACTTATTGTTCTCAAAAAAAAATTCACACCATTTTTGGTTATATATGTAAAAAATACAATTATATTAATCTTATATACTATTATAATTCATTTAATTTATTTTCATGTAAATAACTAAGATTTAAATTGAATATAATCGCGTAATTAGTAACTAAAAATAATATTGTTTCATTTTTTTATATTAATATAAATTATTTCCCCCATTTAGTTCGAGTGATTAATATATAATCGCGTAATTAATAACTAACGTAATATTGTTTCATTTTTAATTTCTATATTAATAATTTATTTCCCCCATTTAGTTAGTTGTTAGTAATGATTAATTTGGTTAATTTGTGTTATATAAACATGTTGATTTTAACGTATATGTCGTAATTAACGCTAAATTTATTAGATACACAAATTATAAATCAGAATTGGACGTTATGTCTAGTTCGGTACAAGATTTATAGTATATTTTGCATCGTTTAGAGGATTAACTAACTACTAGCGATAAAATATTTATATATCTTATTATAATATATTAGCCAGCTATATAAGTATTTGAAAATAAACATACTTTAATCTTTATATGGAATTATTTTCGTGTGGACAATATCTATTAGGATTAATTATATCGTGCTTTTTATTTGGACATGTATGGCTCGATTTTTATTATATTTCTCTTTTATATTAGTAATGATGGGTATGTTTGTTTTTACATCGAAAGATAATTTTTAAGGAGTCAAGTTTTTAAATAAAATTTTGGTGATACGCTGATTATTTCTACTTATTTTATTTTTTAAATATTTACGACAATATTGTTACTGCCCCGATGATGAGTGTTTTAAGCATGCGCGTGCCGACTGAAAATTTTTAGATAAATTTGTAACTAGAAAAATCAATTACCTATTTGAATTTTTTGACGGGGAAAAATGCTCGGTGGAGGTGAACAAAAAAGTTTCGCGAGTCTCTTGTATTTAAAATAGGTAGTTTTTCATGGACAAGGGCGCATAACTATTAAAATTAAGAAAGTATTTGAGATAGCTTTATTTATGTTACTCCTGTTCCTTAATTACAAAAAAATATGCAACTCGTAGGTTTACTGAACATGACATTAAATACTTAATCTTGGATTAGCTTATAGCTTTTGCATATATTATTTTAGAAATAGATAATAAACTCTCCCACGTTTATGTTCGCAGAGACAGAAAACTTCAAGTTATAATGTTTTACAACATATTAAAAGTCAGTTACAACATTTAATGCCACAAGGATAATTTTAAAAGGCATTATAAGTTTTAAGGGCTGTATTTTACTCGTTACGTAATTAATTTCGCGTAAATGACGCGAATGTTTTATGTGTAATATTAATAAATTTACGCCGATATTTTATATGTAATAATAATTTAATTTGACATATAAAGTATATTTAGTATTTACCTACGCTTATTTAATTGGTTAAACCAGAAGTTTGTATAATTCCTTAGTACACAATTTTTCGAAATTTAAAATTTGAATTAAGATATGAATTTAAAAATAAATGCGTATTTCAATGTTCAAAAATGTTGCTTCGATATACACCATCTTACGCATTTATATCATAACTATAAATTACAATGAATATAAACAAATATGTAACAAATAATTTCAAAACAATTAGATAAATTTGTAGCCTAATAAGAATAATTTAGGTAGCTTTTCCACTGTCGTGACTATGAATAGAGCCGATGTGAGAATAGTAAAGAAAACAGACAAATAATTATTACAAAACACGTGATGAGTTCTAATTTCAAATAGGGAGATCAAAAATTTGACAATACGTTCCAAATTTAAAAACGAAGTATATAGGTAGTGCAATATAGGATACCTCCGCCATTTTTTTATTATGAGTAGGTAGTACTTAGTATGATTATATTTGTCGATATTTCTATACAAGCACTTTAGAATATAAGTTTATATAAATGAAAATATTTTTATAAAAATTATAATCAAATATATACACGCCTTAAGATCACTTCCTCAACTCTAATTCAAGTTTTATTCACCTTATGCTTATATAAATAAGCACACTATTACTTATCGTAACTAATGACTTGTATCACTGTGGCAATATTAAGATATCATAATTAAAACAGTAAATAAGATGTAAACAGATTCGTAAGACATGATGTTGAGGATAAATAGATAATTATGATTCAATATTTATTTATATAATACATATAATTAATTATACCTTACACGTGTATAATAGGGGTCTGAATAATTTGATCATATATCATTGTGTATATACGAGTACTTATATAATAGTAAAGTTATATAGTACGGTATGACGTTTGCGATATCTAATCGCAGTTTCCAATTTTCTCAGTTTGTATATGTATGGATTTTCTTTTAACAATGGATTTAAGTGATTCGCCAAGAAAACAATTATTTTTTTAAAACAGTTAATAATTAACTTACTAAATCTATATCAGCCTTAATAAAGCAATGTGAAAAAGTGATGTCCTTTTTAATGAATATCATTTTATTTTGAGCCCGTTCATTTCTTTTATTCCGTTATCTATATAATTCACATTTCCTACTTCTTGTAGGAAATACTAGATATAGTAATGTGGCAATTCAAAAACGTATTCAAATATCTACGTAGTATAACTTCTTAAAAAAAGTAAATAAGTTGATAAAACATACTTATACCCTTATTAAACCTTATTAAACCTTATACCCTTATTAAAATTTCTAATCACAGTAAAACATTTTCTCGCATGTCTTGTTCTAAACTCATCGTGTACTTGTCGGCTAGATAATCTGCGCGAAGCGAGTCTGACGGGACACATCCGACATGCCTACGTCATACACCCGAGACACGTACCGACAACTCTGCCTATGCACTTTTGATGAACGTTTGATATTAGGGAGATAACACTAAACGCTAATAAACTATAATGGATATAAAATAGTCAAAATGAATGGCACTGTTGACATTATTATTGTTATAAATAATTACTATTACTTTCTCGTTGATTTAGTGGCGGGCCTCTGACTGCTAAGATGACATTCAAGATGTATTGTATCCAAATCATTGGTGACGCAATTATGTTAAACGATTCTCCATTGATTCAGAATATATGCGACTATAAAAAATATACGCCAAAATTATTAGAGCTAGTTCACTTCTGATTATTCTTTTTATGCAACTTGGGTTTATTCTAATGTATATAAAAATATATTAATAGGTCACGTTAAATAAATATGCGTATAATTTAATGTTAATTTTTCGCGCGTAAAAAGTATTTCATACAATTTTATGGCGCGTAATTTTAATTTCCTATCGTTAAATTAATAAAATAAAGCGTCAATTAATAGTTAATTTTCTTACATGTCATAGTACGTCATTCCTTAGCAAGTTTATAGCGGGTATAATAATAATTATTTTAGTAGTATCGCAGTTTTAGTGGTCTTAGTCGCGTAGACAGGGGCAGTAAAGTGTTGAATGCATAAAGTTAGTAGACAGACACTGTATGACATTAGATGGGTTGATATTGAGGGATGTTACGAGTTCCGGTCTCTTGTCTATTATCGCAGTTTAAGCTTCGTTATCACTTTTGGATTTGTATTACAATACATTTTGAAAAGCTTTTCATGAAGTAACAATAATACAACAAAATGTTTTAGGAAGAATTATTTATATAAATTATGTTTCTATTTAACAAAATATTTTTGGTCTACTAATGAAGATTTTTTTTGGATGGTTTTCTTCTTCGGACTTTTAGAATGCAATCCAGGGCTCTCGGTTTTATTGACTTAGTTACACTTTACATGTGTTAAAATCTATTAAATGTGTTAGATGCTTTTTATCTCATCATTCTCCTGCTCTTATTCCAATTACTTGGGGTCGACGCAATATGTACTTTTTTTTTTTTTTTTTTATTGCTTATGGCGGCAAACGAGCAGACAGCACACCTGATGGTAAGTGTCACTGCCGCCCATGGACCTTTGCCAATGGTATAGCTAGGCCGCTGCCTACCAATACAACCCTGAACCCACCCCAGTTAGGCTTCCGGCTCTCTCGCTCACCGAACGAAGCGTAATAGCACATTGCTATTACTCAGACGTCGATCTTCTGCGAGAGTGTGGTACTACCCCGGACGGACCGGCCCGCGGCTGTAGACAGAGAACTGTCCACAGCGTGGTCCTACCACAATAGAAAGTACTTTTCTTACATTGGCCGGCTACCTAACTAATGTCAACCCTCATAGGGAATGAAATTGTTGACTGAAGAGAGGAGTTGCACGGTGGGTCTATGGGGTCACGCACCGCCTCTTGCGTCACCCCAGACCGATTTGGCGGGGCGAGACGCATCCATAGTCCACCGTATAAAAAAAAAGGTTGATATAAAGCTCTTAGTCAACTTTTATAACAACCATGAGCAAAGTTAGTGTTTGTACTATTCGTAGCTACCACACAGCAGGATTAGATTCCGTTTATCTATCCGCTTATTAAAATACACTGTATACAAAAAAGTCGAGGATAGCTGCTGACTACTCTCTGCTAACTCCGAACTGGTTTCTCCAACTCCTTAATTGGGCATGTAAGGAGTTGTAAATATTGTAATCTTAATATGTGTTATATTTTATACTAGCTTCTGCTCGCAGCTTTACCCGCGGTAAAAGTTACTTGAACAAAGTTGAACTTGTTATACCAAGGAAACGCATTATCGGGATAAAAAGTGTTCGGTGTTATTCCAAGAAATGCTCTATCTGTGTGTCAATTTTCATTCAAACCTGTTTAACAGTTAACGGGTGAATAAACATCCAAACGTCTTAACAATCTTTCACATTTATTTTCTTTTTCAAGTGGTATGTCGTTTAAAATTTTCAAAATTTTTACATTAATTTAATTTAAATGATTGTTATCGTTAAAATTATTAATATTATTGTCATATTTTTATTATATATTGCATTTTCTGTCTGAGAATTATATCGTAATTATACCGTATAGTTAATGGGGAACGGTAATTGTAATTCCGCAATGAATGCTGAATAATAATGTAGAACATTACTTTGGTATTTAGGTAGATATAATAATATAGACAGTCATTGTTATTATCATAAATACTTTATATAATATTTATACAATTCAATGCATGTCGATTTTATGGTATTTAATAATAATATTAATAAAAAATATTACAATGATTTATGATATTTACGCAAATCCTTACTGATATTATAAATGCGAAAGTAACTCTGTCTGTATGTCGCTCTTTCACGTCAAAACTACTAAACCGATCTAAATGAAATTTGGTACACAGATAGTCTAGAGCCTGACAAAGGACATATGCTACTTTTTAATGCAAAAAAGGGTTGTAAAGGGAGATGAAAAGTTGTTAGGAAGGATCGTCATTTTTATAAATTTTACATTAAATTTTGTAAAAAGAAAAACTTTAGGAAAGCAACCTTTTCGCGGGCGAAGCCGCGGGCAGAAGCTAGTTTTAAATATATTAAATAAAACTTCATACGTCACATGCAGAAAAATGATATTTCATACATCCATCCATAACAACTTTTTTTTCAAAAAAAAAAAACACTAATTACTATTATATTATTATCAGCGTGGTAAAAAAAAATGAATGAATTACTTTGATTATTTGAAGTCACTTATCAATATCATCAGCATTTTAATTAGTAAACATCCCACAGGGTTCGATTCTTTCTCCGCAATTGGAGGGAAACAAACGGATTGATATAGGATTTTAATTCGAGTTTTCTTTCTCTTGTTCTATACAAGAGAAAGAAAACTCGAATTAAAATCCTTGTTATCTGCATCTTATATACCTTAGTGGTTTTTTATGATACCTACGAGCAAGAAAGAGGATGCTGAACTGTATTCTTTCCCCATCATCATGTGTATAATATTATTCATTATCGTCATCGTCACAGCCCATATATTCCCCACTGCTGGGCTCGGGCCTCCTCCGTAATGGGAGGGAAATTGACCTATACGCCACTGGTCGTACGTGTTGGTATAGAGTTTTATTTCGAGTTTTCCTTCTCTTGCATAAATGTTATATGGATTTTATATCCCTTAGTCGTCTCTTACGATCACCCACGGGTAAGGTAGGTGGTGGTGAATTGTATTCTTACTCCGTCACCACATGGAGTGCATATATTTTTTTATAAATGCATCTGAACTAATATTCATGACGAACTATGTCGTTATAAAATATTCTATATCAGTCCCACAATAACTTGTTAATACGTGATGAAATTATCCGTGTGGTGACGGAGTAAGAATACAATTTACCACCACCTATATTACCCGTGGGTGATCGTAAGAGACGTCTAAGGGATATAAAACGCATATAACATCTTTGGGGGAGAAGGAAAACTCGAAACTAAACCCTATACCAACACGTCTGACTAACGTGGTATAGTAGGTTCATTTCCCTCCTATTATGGAGGAGGCTCGAGCCCAATAGTGGGATATATATAGGATGTGATGATGATGACGTGATGAAATAGTGGTATGTAATGCTCAAAATATTGGTAGGTATAGGTACCTATGGCTTTTATGCAAAAGCATAAAATTATTAAAAAAAAATACATTTAAAAATAATAGCTTTAATTTATATGGTTACATAGGTAGGTACATATACACAATTAAGTTTTATTATTGATTACGATATGGTATAAATAGTTTAAAAGGTTATTTCATTTTATCTTGCGCGGGTACAAAACTGCCGTAGAAGTTTTGCTGTCGTGGTGAAGGTTATTGGGAATCAATCAGCCGTCCACGCTGATGAATGCTTGGCACTCTCGACATATCTCTAATGATTCTATAATTTATGCTCAGACTGACAGGTGTAATCTATTGCCTTATGCTGTTAAAAAAAAAAAAACAATTTGTCGTCTTAATTTAGTCTTTATAATTTTAGATACAATGGACTTAATACGATAATATGAATACAATTAAATAAATATGTGTTTAGGTTATTTAAAAAATATATGTAACCGCCAATATATTGCTAGTTTTTTTTTAACCTTAAAAATGGCGGTTTAACACAAAACTTGTGACAGCACAGAATTTTTGACGTTTGATGACGTGTAATTTTTCTATAAAAATACAAATGATAACAAAACACATTAACAATTAATATCAATTATTTACATTTTTAAGAAATCTCATTCTTCTTTTTAACCGACGATGTATGATCATAGATCTTCGAAATAATTTATGTAAAAGTTCCGAATATTTTATTACGTCTAAGCATCACAGAGAAACACATATTTTATTTAGCGCCATGGCCTTTTAGGCAGCTAGTAATGGAAACCACAAACTTCTAGTGGGTAAAAGACACGGTCTGCAAATTGTTACATTTGAAATTAAATATAATTATATTTGCAGTCGCAGAGCTTAAAAGATGAAAAGCATTTGTATAGCATGCTATTTCCTTGTCATAATACCGGACAGTTGAGAAATTGCCAATACGTTATCATCTCTAAAACCAGATACATAGCAGAATTGTCGACACCGGCACATTGCCATGAAGAAAAATTAAAAGATTCAGGGCCTGCGATCAGAGAATTAGGATAAGTAATCTGTTAGCATTTACGGATAATGATAAAAGTGTTGACATATTAAAATCTGAATGCATCATCACATTAGAACGAAGTTATTGTTTCTGAGGAACAAGTTTATATTTTCATAGTATGTACAATTTGACAAGTAATCTTGTTAATCAAACATGCTATATGTAAGACGGGTTACAAAGCGATATTTTTTTCTCACAGATGCTTATCGTAGATATAACTTAAAGATATAAGTACGAACAAACACCTAACACAACACTGTCACTATACAAAACAGAATATAAAACTAGTTACAAGTAGGTACTACATGACCATTTCATGTTGAGCTCTATTACTATCATAATATACAACAAGTTTATTCTTCGTGAAGGTTTCTATGGATATGTAGACAGGTCTGGTATGAATGGCATAGTGTTATGCCCAGGGGTACGATGAATATGCAACACCAATAAATGTAGTTTTATCCGCACCGACCAACTTTCTCCGTCAGTCGCGTCTAACACAACTCGGTCGGTTAACTTCTACGAAACTAACTTTGCGATGTAGTTGGATTATAGTTGATTGATTTTTTAATTTTAATGTAACAGGCAATGTGTTGTACTTATTCGTAAGGCAAAATAATATAACTAAATATAATTGATTACTAATAAGTCAAGATATTTTTAGTTTTTCTTTTAGTTTCATATATTTAGCAACAATTCAAGTAGGCAAAGGTCAATAAACATATTATTAACTACATAATAGAGCATAGATTATCCATGCTTGTCATTAAGATTTTTTGGCGCCAAACCGAATAGCACTATTCTTTTAGGTACCGCGTTCTTTTTACATTTTTTTTTAATTTCCATATTACATTATTAAAGAGATATTAATATTAGTATTTATAAAAAAAAAGTGCATAAGGTAGATTAGACATTAGCTTTTAAATTTAGGTAGTTAAAATTTAGTTTATTATGTTTATCTTTGGATGCTTTATAACTGTTAGGAAAAGTATAGGTACTATGGTATTAGTTACGGTAAGTTATGGGATCCTATGCTGTTTTGTTGACCGAAATGCTGTATAAGCACCTCTCCGACAAAAAATGTATGAATGCAGTCTCATTATCATTATACCGTATTTTAGTAGAGACCTATTTATTAGAACATACTTTATTCGAACTAAGTGACTTGTGTATATACAATATGACATTTGCGAAGACTAATATCTAATAATGGTAGGACCACGCTGTTGACAGTTCTCTGTCTAGGTCCGTCAAGTCCGAAAAGCGACGTTTGAGTAATGGCAATGTGCTATTTCGCTTCGTTTGGTCAGCGAGAGAGTCGGAAGCCCAACTAGGTGGGTTTGAGGATTTGTAGGCAACGGCCTAAGTTATACCCTTGGTCTATACCAAAAAAAGGTCCATGGGCGACAGTAACACTTACCATCAGGTATGCTGCTTGCTCGTTTTCCACCATAAGCAATAAAAAAAGAACAAAGTTGTATATGATTATGATACCAAATCGTTTTTATTGTAGTTATAAAGCTAAACTGTATATAAGAGGAACTAATATCAGAAAAAAAATCAATCTATACAAAAAAAAAAATAAAAAAAAAGATATTGCTGATTTAGTGTTTGACAAATTTCAAATCACTCTCGTCTAAAGTGATCATTATGCAGATGTAACTTTGTTCTACGGATGGGTCGAATATGATTATGATTTTTTTTTTTCAACTTCAAACAACAATTAGTATTTGCTTTTGAAACCGGACAGCCTTGTTTTTATTGCACGATTTAATTTTACAACCAACAGGAAAAACCATATTAATTATAAGATACGACATAATTCGCAGAACGTAACACCTAACAAGCTTTATGACTATTTTTTTTTTATAGAAAAATAGGAAGATAATTTATTTACAATATGCGTAAGCGTTTATTTCCGTTGACTAGTTTGTAATTTTAACCTACAATATGATTGTATCGGTTGTTCAGTAATAAAAAAAACTGTTTCGCGAAATATGAACGCCATAAAAACGTTATTGGATTTTTATACTTTCATTTATATATTTTTAGTATATATATGAATTATTATGTCACTATAAATCAAAATGAGACGGATGCCTAAATCAAACTTTTTACAATAAGTATGTGAAATTTGATATCGATTAAAATATTTTGCTAATTTTATTACATTCGTTAAAATTATATTCGATATGGATATTTTCTTTTTATTAAATAACGGAAATATTCTAATTCTGATTCTGGGCGAATGAGTTCAATTTATGAATTAGGTATATGTATATATTCTTAAAAAAAATCTTAAAAATAATATTATTAACTATGAAATAATACAGCTTTTTTTATGGTTTTTATCGCATTTGCTTTTCTATTTACTATAATCAAGTTTCTTCGATATTAATGAAAAATTAAAATCTATAAATGCCAGTAAAATAATTATAATTTACGTATACATAGGTATTATTAATATCTCACATTCTATCGCATTGGTTCATGGGTACGGGAGGTCCTCCCGCAAAATGTTCGAAAGTTCGGCAAATTTAAAATTACATATAAAGCGACAGAATCCGTAAAAATAGTTTTATTTCAAATGTGTAATAGGTACTCACGTAAACATTAGAAACCTTATTTTGTTCCCCATTATCTAGACGAAAGAACGTCTGGTTAAGAAGATATACAATGCGAAAGTGGAAGGATGTAGGTACCGAGGGAGACCGAGACTAACCTACCTAGACCAGATCGGTCATGTACTGAAGGAAGGTGGAGTCAAGAGTCTCCAAAACCGGCGAGCGTGTATGAAGAGAATTATGAATGTTGAGGAAGCGAGTGAAGTATGCAGAGATAGAGTTCTCTGGCACTCTGTTCTCTCTGCCTACCCTGCAAGGGATATGGCGTGATGATATGTATGTATGTATACACATACATATGTGTATAACACACACGTGTTATCTAGACAAAGAAACGAAGTTCACTAGATTATATTATTCTAGATACAAATTAATATTTAGGCCATTTTAGGCTAACTTTGACCTCAAAAGCGATATACAGGTCTTGACTCCACAGATAGCATAATAATTAAGATAACCAACAACGCCAGAGTCGTAGTTGCAATCCTTACATAGGACTATACTTTGTGCGATCCACAAATTGTTATATTAAATCTGGGTGTAATTTGTGTACGTTAATTATATTTTTGTAAAAATCCCGCGCAATACAAGAATTATATAAAATTATAAATAATTTAGTTGATTCTTCATATCTCTTAAGCCAAATAGGATTACGTTGTAAAAGGCAGACATCTCGTTGTTTGTCTTTTTTTAATATACCTTATTCAATAACTTCATATGGACAAAATCTATTTATAAAACGTGCTTGTAGCTGTTACAATATTAAGTATAACAACATAGATATTTTTAATGAAACTCTTAGTACTTTTAGATCTCAACTTTCCAAAATTTGCGCCATAACTTATAATTTTATGTATTTCTTTACCTACTTCTTTTAACTTTTCCTTTTATTTTATATAACATTAAATAGACTCTTAATTACTAATCTCTTAATATTTATTAGAAACTTTATTGGAGACAGTGTTAATTATCTTAATATTTTTTTCTTATTGTAAATTAATTATAATACTGTGTTACTTATGTTTCTTTGATGCAATAAATAAATTAATTTCCTTGACGCAGGGTGTTGTTAAAAAAAATAACAAGTCACCTGTATGAAGTTAGCAAACGTAGAACACATGATAAAGATGATTCCTCTAAATATTTTTGCGTTGATTTTACAATATTATTACAAATCATATTATTTTAACCCTGATAGTACAGAATCTATATATTATACCAGACTAGTAAACCCGAACCGTTGGTTTAATTGTAGAAATAGATATATCGCAGTGCCACATAGTAGCAAGTTATATCAACGAGGAGAGCATATAGACCTTGTCCGTGAAAAAAAAAATATATATATATATATACCAATTTTCACAATGATCAGTCAAATAGTTTCTGAGTTTAGCGACGTCATATACACAAACATCCTCTTTAACAACATCTATAGATAAATATTGTAATATAATATTTTTATTCATATCATATTGGATACAATCAAATCAATCAATAATCAAATAACACATTGTGAGAAATTTCATAATTTAATTTATTAAGTTTCAAATATACGAACAAAATACCTACGTCTCAATGTCTGTCCATTGAGTCGCGTAATTTGAGTTGAAAATTACGCACGGTCACGTCTAACACGCGACTATTTATTATTATTTGCGTAATATGTATTTAGGATTTGTTCATAGTGTAGATTTCGTTTATATGTGGTATATTTAACATAGAAGAGTCTCCGAAACCAGCGAGCGTGTATGAAGAGAATTATGAATGTTGAGGAAGCGAGTGACGTATGCAAGGATAGAGTTCTCTGGCACTCTGTTCTCTCTGCCTACCCTGCAAGGGATATGGCGTGATGATATGTATGTATCATTCATTCTCCTACTCTTACCCCAATTACTTAGGGTCGATACGATAGGTTCTCTCTGCCTACCTGTGTGATGATATGTATGTATGTATATAACATAAATTAAAAATGTATTATTTACGTCTTAATGTTAAATCCGTTAAGTCATTCATTTATTCGTTACGTCGAAAGAATAAGTAATATGTAAACAAGGTTATGATATAATTAGGTTTATTACAAGAAGAGACGAATAGTGAAATAGTAGATAACAGGGCGTAGATGTGTAATGACTCTGACCCATTTGTTACCAAGCTTTTTTTATTTCTCAAACACTTGTCTTTGTATAATAACTCCATATCAAACAATAGACAACATTTTAATACGTTAGCATATCAAAAACAAAGAGTAGGCCTCTCAGATATCCTTCAGGCATTAAGACTTAGCTGTCAAAATACGTTTATCTTGCTCTAGCATAATATAAAGGAGTATAGTGTAAGGAGTATAGCCTGGATAACGGTACCTAGTTCGTGACGGCGAGGCAGCGGGACGAGTCACGATTTTGAAAAAGTGTCGGACCGGCCGACGGAGTCCCTGCGTTCCGAGATCTTAGTGTATGGTTTAATGCATAAACTTAAAATAATTTTACTAAAGATAAATCTATAATTATAGACAGTTTGTCGTAAAGAGACATAATAGAAATGATACTTCGTAATTACATGGAAACATTTTAATTATTCATCAATCACTTTAAAATAATTTAAGTTGTATTTCTCATTAATTTATTTACATAAAATTATAAAATCCAAATCAGCGTAGTTACATCTTACTTTTCTGAAGTTTGCGAGAAAAAGGTGCAAAAGCGGCAGTAACACCTACAATTATTTGTGCTGTTTCCTCGCTTGCTACCACAGTCAATAAAAATATTGCTTATAATATCTATTACAAGAGTAGGAAAACTCAAAAAATTGAACTCTATTCTGATCTGTCTGACCAATATAGTAAGTAAATTTGCCTCCAAGTGTGGGAGATGATCGAGCCCAGCAGTTTGAGCTATATGAGCTGTGACAATGAAAGCCCCTCGCAATTCATAGATTATTTCCTTAGAGCCAGAGGTGTTTAAAATATGCGTCATAACATCCATAGGAATATAATTACAGTATAATGCGAGAGTCAAAAATATCATCCTCTCTGCTCATATACATCGCACTGCTGGACTCAAACATCCTCCAGAAGGAGAGGGTAATTGACTTTATATACCACGCTTGTCAAATGGGTCAATATAGAGCTTTGCTTATTTTGTATTAATGTTATAATTTTTTTCCTCATCCGTATGTAAAATATAATTTTTAATCTATTAGAAAAATATTACATTATTGTATTTATTCCATTGAAATTATAGACATTATTCGGTATACTTACATGCTATTTCAGTAGTTTATAAAAAGAGAGTAGTGTTCACCAACGACAAAGACGGCGCTCCGGTGGCCTGTCTTAACGGCATAGAGAGGGACGTGTTATGAGGTCACTCGTCGCCCCTCTGTCGCCCCAAACTGATCGGGCAGAGTATGACTACCGTACCGTGCCACTAAAAAAAGGTTATATAGTAACTTTGTATTCGGACATGGTTTTCAAAAAATAAATAACTGATGTTATTTCACATGAATCTCATATAAAATCATCATAGTAAATAAATAATTGATTAAAAGAAAGTTAAAATATATCACCGCTGTTCTCTTGTAACTTAGATCTCAATGTTGTACGCTGCATATTTTAATGTACTTACATACTGGCAAGTTCTACACACGATTGCACATTTATGCTTAATACTTGTAGTAAGATGAGGTTTTTTTATTTTATTTTTTAATCCATCGATCGATCTATCAGCTTATCGACGTCCACTATTGTATTGCACAGGTGTAATGTAAAATTATCATTAGCCAGTTGTCGTAGGTTCGATTCTCATACAGAACAATACTTTGTGGCCATCCATAAGTTATTATGAGTTTAATTGCAATTTGTGTTCGTTATTTCTATATTAATCCCCGCAACACAAAGGATGGATCCGTGCCGGGTCTATTTCTTTTTAAATAGACTTATAACTGTTCTGTCTAGGAAATGAACCCATAACTTTGTCATTAATACCTACAGTAGAGTTACGTCGAATATATTCTGTCTTAATAAGGCTTCAATTTATATTTTTTGAAATAAAACAATTTTTACGATTTCAGGAGGAGGACTCTCCTCTGTTGATCATCAACGCTGTAAAGTGTTCAAAACGTCGCGAAATTAAAAATCAAATACAAACGCGAAAGAATCCGTAAAATTAGTTTTATTTCAAATGTGTAATACACGCGTAAACATCAGAAATCATTATTTTATTATTTCATATATATGTATAATTAAAATTTTAGAAGAACATTGTGAGGAATTAAATTTATTTGTTAAAAAATCAGCCAAGTGCGAGTTGTAGGTACTCGCGCACGAAGGGTTCCGTAAAACTAAAAAAAATCAAGATTATTGTATGAGAGCCCCCCTTAAATATTTATTTTATTTTTAGTTTATTTCATTTGTTGTTATAGCGGCAATAGAAATACATCATCTGTGAAAATTTCAACTGTCTAGCTATCACCGTTCTTGAGAAACAGCTTGGTGACAGACGTACGGACGGACAGCAAAGTCTCAGTAATAGTGTCCCGTTTTTACCCTTTGCGTACGGAACCCTAAAAAAAGCCCTAGTCATATTATGACGTAGTCGTAGTTATGAATACTACCAAGCCTTACCTACATTTCTTGTGGCTGTCACAACGACTAAGATTTTTTTTACATCGACCTGGACTGTTTATGAAAAAAAAAATGTAATTTGCATAGAATCAAAAATGGATTTAAAATATTGGCAACCGTTCCTGACATCACCTATCGAACGGGCAAGCAGGTAGTATTACGTAATCTATACAAATAAAAAGCACGGAGAACCTCACTCCATAGATTATATAGACAAAAATAAGATAGGTACTACTTACCGGGACCGGTTAAAAAAATGTCAATTTTTTTCCATCTCAGCTCACATAAGACCCACTGCTGGAATAGAACCTGCGTCATAATGGTAAATTAACCTTCTGTAGCATGCTGATCAGACGTGCTGGTATTGGGTTTTATTGTCGAGTTTTCCTTCTCTTGCATAGATATTATCTATTTATTATATCTCTTAGCCATCTTTTATGACACCCACGGTCAAATCAGGGTAGTAATGATTTGTTTTCTTATTTCGTCACCACACAGTTCTTTTTCAAATCAACCCTTTAAATACTTTGTGGGGGATGAGAAAATATGCTTATTTTTATGCTCCGCTTTTAATAATAATATATAAAGATCGCTCACGCGGATTTCTTTTTCGATTTTTATTTATTGCTCTTGGTGGCAAACGAGCAAGCAGTACACCTGATGGTAATTATTAACTGTTCTCCATGGCCCTTTGCAATACCAGTCATATAGTTAGGCCATATAGACAGAAAATTATCAACAGTAGGTATGGTTCTACCACTTTTAAAAATATTCCTACAGAAAAAAAGAAAATCTATGTATATATATATATATATATAGAAACAAAATTCAGCATTTTCTAGCTCTTATATCAATCGAAAGATAGGTTATTTTCTATACAATTTTGTAGTCATTTAAATATATATACATATACCTAAATGTTTTCTCATATTTATTAGTTTTTGGTATTTTAAACTCATGTTTCTCCATATTAACTATGTCTTCACACAGTGCTGGGTGCTTGTAGCTTCCGTGAGAAGCCCCGCTATGCATTAATAGAGACACAGACAATATACTAATTCAAGTAATTTATGTTTATCAGCATTCCACTACTGGTTATTTTAACATATTTGACATTATCACGCAAGCCCACCATAGTTTATTATTTGATTCATCGCTATGACGACCTATATTTATACTATCCATTGACGTGCACTGCAGAAGATAGGGTTTCTAAGGAGAATTATAACCTAGCTGAGTTTGCGGATAATGGGAAGTCCGGGTTAAGAGCCCTCAGCGTTCACTCATAGCCCGAGTTAAGCTGTGATAGCCATCTGCGGCTAACAGTTAAAAGATACACAAAACAAAAGGCGGGTGATGTGACTGAAGATAACTCTGTTGATTGTTGCGGGAGGTCGATGGGAGACGTTACACAAAGGGATAGTACGTCGCTGCCAGTAGTCAGGGTAATGGTGACGGAAAGTTAATAGAGCTATATGATCCACTACCGTCAACCCGAACTGTAGAAGATAATGAAGAATTGACAATTACATTTGGTTTTATAAGTTCAGGAGAGCCTTATAATCTATTTCTTAGTAATTCCGCAGTCGAACTTAGGTACAACTCTGGCATAAAAGTAAGGGATGTTGGCATATTAGGTATACCTCAAACCCATTACCACACGTATACCTATATTCTACAGTACTGTATAAATCTGTAGGTTTACTCAGTATATCTTTGGCTCATATCTTTTTGCTCTGTTACTCGCTGATACAAATTCTAATATTTCTAAAATCCAATTTTCAAATATCTAGATTACTTTTATATGTTTAATTTGTTAGTAAAATTAGTTTAGACAGTATCCTAGCAATACTTTTAATATCAACCTATCTCTTTGAGAAACAAGTCCCTTTACGAGTCCAAGTATAGATTACTTTTCTAACATTCTCATTTATTAATAACCATAGAAATAGCAGAAAGCGTTTTAATCATATTAAAGATTAGACAGTTAACCTACCTAAAAATGTATAAAATTACATTAGTAGACATCGATGACTACAAAACTCTAATAATTGGATTACTAATGAACTGATACCTTAATAATTATATTCGTCATTTGTGTATGCAAAACTATATCAAAGAATTTGAATGACAAATCAAAAAGTTTAAAATCTCAACAATAAAATGGCGACCAAATTTGCAGTATTGTGCGGCAAGATGGGAACAGTCGGATTTATAAAACGTTTCTGACCGCGCCAATCACCAACCTATTGTGGTCGGATTACTTGCAAATTCTATTAAAATATTCAAACTTGGAATTTTCGAACGCGGGAAAAATTTGAACAACCATTGCGGATCTAGTAATAATTATTTTAATATAGTTTATCAAATAAACGAGCAATGGAACTTGTTTAGAATAATTGAATGGTGGGGCTGGCATGTGGTTTTGTGGTCAAGATATATGGATACTATGACTATCGAGTTTTTGATTGTTACGTCAGTAACAGTGTAGGTAATATATGATAGGGAATTATTGAAGAATTGATTCAACGAACGGTCATAAGTCAGAATGGCGCAGCTGCATTAATCTTGAAAGAAGTAGAGATATTTTAATACGAAATTATTGTTTTGAATGCTATGTTCATTGATTCATATATTACAAGGCATTAACGTCATTTCAGAACGAGTTTATGTTGATATATAGTCTTTTTGTTATTTTCACCATATTTATATTAAAAATAAAATTAAATCTAATGAAATTTTAAACTGAAAGAATCTTTTAATAAAAAAACATAGAACCTCCTCCTTTTTGAAGTCGGTAAAAAAGTATGTTATTAAGAAAATCAAGTTAATAATCTAAGTTTCATATCATCTTCTTTTTTATTGCGAATAGTGGTAAACAAGAAAGTGTGACCAAAGAATAAAATTCAATGGTAATTGCTGTTTATATAGCAAATAGCAAACTTAAACTTAAGTGAAATGATTTCTGATACTTAAGCAAGTATTACACATTTGAAATAGAACCATGGGTATTTGTCAGTATGTAGTACAGCTTCATAGTTAGTCCTCCCTTAATTATGAACACTGTAAATTGATAAAAACGTCGGGTAATTAAAATCACATACAAATGCTACATATAACATCCTTAAAATATTTTTATTTTAAATTCAAGTGGCTATTTTTTGCTATAGATTATATATTTTTTGAACCACATATTAAAATATTTATTTTTGTTAGGTAGGTACTGATATGGTTGTTGCCATGAGAAATGGTTGCTATTTACTGTCACGTGAATAAGAAAACTAAAATAACAATGCCTAGTAAATGATTCGAAAAAAAAACTTACAATCTCGTTTTTTTTAAATTAATTCTTTATAGAAAACAAAAAGTTTTATTTTAAGAAATGGTAATGAAAATGTCAGTATACAATATTAGACAAGTCAAAGGGAGACTAACAGTAATATAACATCCACAGATGCGTACCAAATCAACACGAGGTCATACATTGCATAATGTTAATGTACGAAAAAATAACAAAAATATTTACTGCGTTCGAAATGTATATGAACAGAGCGAACATATTTTTTTTTGTAAGAAATAACTTCCTATTTGTTAAAATAAGGTTTAATTTTTTTATGCGCCTTAAAAAAGAATAAACTTATTATATACATATAGCAAGTATTGTAACGTAAATTGTTCTTTTATTTTCCATCTAGTGACTAAATAGCAACACAATTTACCATCCCCTTTATTGTCCATGGGTATCGTAAAAGAATACGGGATATAAGGGATATAACATGCAGTTAACATCTATGCAAAAGAAGGAAAACTCGAAATAAAACCTTATACTAACTTT
This sequence comes from Lymantria monacha, assembly GCA_905163515.2. Classification (NCBI taxonomy): domain Eukaryota; kingdom Metazoa; phylum Arthropoda; class Insecta; order Lepidoptera; family Erebidae; genus Lymantria; species Lymantria monacha. Next base: position 24,431,739 of record LR991097.1, on the reverse strand, counting down.
TGACCAGCGTAGGATAGTAGTAGGTAGATTTCCCTCCTATTGCGTACGAGGTTTAAGCCCAGCAGTGGGATATACATATATGAGCTAAGATGATGATAAAATGTATTTATATAACAGTGCTGTATAAGTATTATTTTTAGTTTTTACATCTTTATAAACGAAAAAAATCACTTATGTAACTTTTAAGTCCTACGCAATACCGAATGTGCTGGAGTTTTGTGGTTACCATTTAAATATTATACTAACAAGATTATTGGGTACAAAAAAAATCTAACTAAAAGTAATAAATTACCTTAGAAAGACAGAGATTTATGTCACTGAGAGAGAATTTTTAAATTAATAACCACAACTATTCTAATGTGAGCTCCTTTGCACCTTAATAAAATTGATAAATAATATTCATAGGAGAATTTAAGTCCCAATATTGTTGGTTACCTCTTAGATGGAAAGTAAAATTTTACGTTATTTTTAAGTTATTTTTATAATAATTAATCAGTTTTTTTTTATAAACATATTAAATTCTTATGATCACAAACATTCGGAACAGAAGGTAGCAAAAATTGAAATACGCGCGTTTCCAATTGGACCCTCGTCAAAACGTGTCAACGGAGCAAATATAAAACTATTGACAAATGTAAAACAAATAAAAATACACTCTATAACTGATAGCACACCGTACAATTTTTATAAAAGTTATTATTTTTTAAAATACCTCATTAATTCCAAAGAATAAAGCTGTAAGTGTTATTTGCGTAAAATTTAATAGACACTTTATTAATTAGCAAATAAAGTATTATTTTAATAATATCAAATTTTTAACCCTAAAATTTGATGTATGGAAGAATTAATCACACTGATAAGAGTAGGGTGTTACATACACTGTTTATCTGATGACACTGTGAGGGTTGAGGGTGTAACAATAACACGTGCTTTTGGCTTATCAATGACCAGAGATAATCCGTTTGAGCGCTTACAATAAAAATCATCTTATATAAAGTTTGTGGTTTTATTCATTTTGATTTTGTTCTTTTTCGTTGTCATATTAAGTGTTAAAGTTTTAACCCACTTTTATATGACACATTCATACCTTACCCATGGCATATTTAAAGATTATAAAAAAAACGTGTGTACCGAATAAAATATGAACCATTTTATTACTCTTATTACCAGTATTTTGGTTGTTCTAAAGTAGTCAAAGAGCCATTTTCTCTATATTATTTCTCATATTTTAGATATTTATGTTTTTCACGTCTTTCCTCCCTCTTGATATGGATAAGTAGTAGACGCACAAAGTAATTATAACAATCTATCAGTTACTATTTCATTTAAAAATTTTAAAGTTTCCTCAATGCTATTCTTTGTTATATCTTCGCATTGAACATATTAATACAAAATCTATTGGCAATATCGTTCTATCACCCTATATTGGTCTGCCTTTAAGACAGCTATCCAGTGCCTTCTTGTGCAACCAATAGCTGCTTGTGACTTTTATTAAGACATCAATCTAGCCGAAAGAAGTCTGTCTCGTGAGTAGTTTCGTTACTAAACCGATGTCCGCCATCCTATTGCCATTTCAGTACCTATGCTATCACTCTATGTCAGTAAAATGCCCACTTCTACGTATACCTGTGCTTCATAATGTAATTTTCAACACAAAGGAATCCTGAGCAATATTATAAACTGCTATAAATATGACTAAAAGAAACCTACTTGTTTGTTTAAATAGAGTACTAAAAGAGTTCAAAAAGGAATAATATAATAATAACATCATCTAAATATGTTATATATCTATTAAACAAAACACAATTGGCTCTTATTCTGTATAGGAATATATATCCTCGATTTATCTCACTACCCACCACGAATGTAACCAAATAAAGCAGAACATTAGATCGTGAAACCAATATTAATTAGCCGATGTTTATCTCATCTTACTTAAAGCTTGCCGTGGGCATGTTGGTGAGACCCTCACTATACTGTCATATATACCGGTATATCTAAATTCCGGTATCGATACATACCGGTATTGGTAACTACGTAGCGGTATTGGTCACTAATGTTGTCTTGGGCAAAATTAAAGCCCATTTTGACCTCTTAATGGCGTATTAATGTGGTTTGCGGATAGCTTGTACGATATTAGTGTCTTGTGATTAGTTTAATCTTAGTTATTAAGTGTTACTGATAGTTTGTTAAGTAAATACTGATATGGCAACGGGACAATTTATTTGAATATATATTGTTTTAATATTGATGTAAACCAGTTGTATTATTAGACACCATGATGTTTCCATCAAATATTTTGTATATAATTATGAATTATTTATCGGACGCATGGGGATTAATGCTCATCGCTTGAATTTGTGTCTCGTCTAATAGACAAGTCAAGTATCGGCTTATATTTTGCATTTATAAATATAGCTTTTTTTTATTAGAAATATATTGATATTTAACTATTAGATTTTCTGATATAACTACTAAGTTTAAAAATACACACATTCCCAAGGAGATTTAAAGTCAGGTAAGCTGATACTTGAAAGGTTTAAAGGCCGGTCATAAAACTATTGCCAATTTTTTTGTGATATTTACGATGGAAATAGAGTAAATATTGCGTCGAACCCGAATTGTAATAAAAGCAGGATAATGATGATATGAAATTCATTCAAAATTAAAATTTATATACAAATGCATAATAAGTTAAACTATTAGTTGTAAGATTTAGCTGGTGTTCCATTTCTGAGTATAATAAAGCATATAAGTTTTTACGCTTATATTTTTTTTATCTCAAGTGAATAGCTATTCTCAGCTCAATCTCTATCATGTAGAACTAAAATTTAGTTTTAGAACTACACTGTTCACAGGTTTTTGTCTACCATAGCGTACCGGTCCGTCCAGGGTAACAATAAATTCACAAAATATTGACGTCTGAACAGTAGCAATATGCTGTTGCGTTTCGTTCATTTAGTAAGAAAGCCGGCAGCTCAACTTTCTGTTTAGATTTTAGGCTTTTCGTTGGTAGACAGCGGCCTAGCTGAAGCCCTAGTATGGCAAAGATTCATGGGTGGCAGTAACCAACAGATGTGCTACTCGCTCGTTTCTCTGGACTAGCAACCAAAAAAAAAACTATTCACACAGAAATGAGGTAAGAAGACAGTATGTTGCAAATTTGTCCATCCCTTGTGCAACAAGTCAGAAAGAACTATAAAAAATACTATATTGTCTTCTTGAATACACTGTTAGTTTAAATGTATTATTCTGACCTGTTTGAAAAATGCCAAGGCGATAATATTTTGAAAATTTATTAAACCAATAACAGTGTATCGCTATACTTTAATATATTTTATTTTCGTTTTATATCTATAAGAGGTTACACTAAACGAATAAACTCTATTTTGATATGGTTACTTGTTAAATATATTTAATATTTTATGTTTCATTGTTTACAGTTTGGGATTATTAAATTCAATGCTTTGACATTAAATTCTCAAAAATATGTTTATCTCTCTGGCCACACTGTTAACGAAATCTTCTGGAAATTTTAATGTTAAACCAAAACGTTGTAATACACTTTTATATCACATTCATTACATCCCAGCAGTTTTCTCGTATCACAGTACATAAAATATCATCAAAATTATCTAATATACCACGTTAAAACCCTAAGATATTGAATATAATTCAAAACCAACTCATACGTTTTCAGATTCCCGCCAAAAGTCCAATATATACTCTTTTTTTCAGCCTACATATTATAAAATCTTCAAAAAGTTTTGTCAATAGTTTTATGAGAGGCTTGCTTGATATCAATCCTCCTTAGAGAATGTAATTATTGACCAGGTGGTATTAAATGTAGTTGGTCCAGGACTATGCAAAGTTCTTGGCTGTGTTTAACGACATCCATGAGTTATGTAGAGGTTAGTAATATTTCTAGCCGCTATCACACAGGTTAGCTTAGCCTATATACAAATCAATATATCTTAAGAAATACATACATATATATCATCACGCCATATCCCTTGCAGGGTAGGCAGAGAGAACAGAGTGCCAGAGAACTCTATCTCTGCATACTTCACTCGCTTCCTCAACATTCATAATTCTCTTCATACACGCTCGCCGGTTTCGGAAACTCTTGACTCCACCTTCCTTCAGTACCTGACCGATCTGGTCTAGGTAGGTTAGTCTCGGTCTCCCCCGGTACCTACATCCTTCCACTTTCGCATTGTATATCTTCTTAACCAGACGTTCGTTCGGCATTCTTTCCACATGTCCGAACCATCGGAGCATTCCCTTTCGCATCTTTACACCCATACTCTCTTTCATACCTACTCGCTCTCTTACGTCGTCGTTACGAATGCGGTCATTCAGCCTAACTCCACAGATTTTCTGCAGAGATCGCATTTCGACCGCATTAATTTTACTTTCATACTCTTTTCTGCATACCCAACTCTCGCTTCCATACAGTAATGTTGGGACAAGCACTGCGTTATGTATTGCTACAAGTGCCTTCTGGCTGAGGTGGTGGCTGCCGATAAGTTGCCCCAACGCTCCATTCACTCTATTTCCCGCATTCACTCTTCGCTCTATATCAGTGCTGTACCTTCCATCTCGGCTAAATCCATATCCAAGATATACAAATTCATCCACTTGCTCTAGTACATCATTACCTATTGTTACTCTTACATCTGTTTTGGCTTCATCTCTTTCAAAGACCATTATTTTGGTTTTGCTCACATTCACGCGTAGACCCCTTTTCTTACAATCTTCTGTCATTGTGTCGACTAGGGTCTGCAGGTCAGTCGCTGACTGTGCCAGCAGAACTGCATCATCTGCATAAAGTAGAGCAGTGACCACTGAGTCGCCCATCTGGACTCCCACATTCATATCGTTCAACCTTTGGAGACATTTATCCAGATATAATTATGATAAAAAGCCTGGCTGACAGAACGCACCCCTGCTTAACGCCGATATTGACGTCAAACCAAGGTGACATTCCATCATCCAGCCGCACACAGGCTCTACAGCCCATGTAACTGGACTGCACAGCCTGTAGCAGTTTACCGTTAATACCATACTCCGGTAAAATGTCCCAAAGTTCCTTTCGTACAACCGTGTCAAATGCTCTCTTCAGATCCATAAAACTGCAGAAAACCCTCTGACCTAGAGCCAGATGCTTCTCCACAATGTTGCGCAGAGAGAACACTTGAACCATGCATCCCCTTCCACTCCTGAAAACTACTTGTGTCTCACACAGTAAACCATCGGACACCATCCTCATTCTCCTTTCAATAATTTTACCATACACTTTTGCTGCCAAACTGGTCAAGCTTACGGCTCTGTACTTTACGCAGTCATAACGTGAACCCTTATTTTCAAACAAAGGCACGATGACTGCGCTATTCCAGTCCCCGGGAACCATTCCCGAGCTCCAGCATAAATTGAGGAGCAACAGGAACGCCTCCCAGACACAGGAGCCACCAAGCTTGATCATCTCGGGAGACACCATATCAATGCCCGCTGCCTTACCATTTTTCAAACTTCTTATCGCCCATTCAACTTCATCCATACTGATGCCATCGGAGGACGCCGTTGTCGAATGTTGATCTACTAAACCACATGCAATACCGGCGCCAACCGTAGCATCCGCATACATATCGCTAAAATATTCACTCCATCGGCTTAACACGTTTTGTGTTTGTGTAAGAATGTCTCCACCTTTAGACCTTATTTTATTCATTCTGAAGGCTGACCAACCACCCCGAGACTTCTTCACCTCCCTCCAAAAGAGTTTGGTGTTACCCTCGAAGTTTTTAGCCAGCCTATCTTCTGCACTCATATTTGCTCTATCACGTTTCTCGTTCACTAAGGCCTTGGTGTCATTCTTACATTACCGATATATTTCTTTCTTCTGTTCAGTCATACTGTCATTCAGATTCAAAGAAGAGACATAGTCCAGCCACGCTTTCTTCTTTTGCTCTACGGAAGCTGCCACTTCCGCATCCCACCATGCATCACCATTTGTTTTTCTATGCTTCTTTGAACTTCCACATACTTCTTTCGCTGTATCTACCATACTCTCTTTCAATACTCTCCAGCATTCTTCAATGTCCGATTGCGGCTGGCTTGCCATCGTCAGCCGTTCTCGGACACCCTCTGCATACTTTTCTCTTACACACTCTTCTTGCAACCTTTCAACCTTTATTCTTTCTAGCCCTCCGAAGTGGACACGCTCTCGCCAGTGCCTCCACTTTCTGAACAGACCATTAAATCTCGCAATAACGAGTTAGTGGTCCGTATCGACTGTTGTTGTGATTGACAGGGGCCCCCCCTGTAAGCTCTTGCGTCCAATATTTTGCTTCGGAGGCGACTGTCTACCAAAATTAAATCTATTATACTTTTCTGTTCATTCCTTCTCCATGTATACATATGGATGTCCTTATGTTGGAAAAATGTGTTTGACACAATAAGGTTTCTCTCCATGCATACATCCGCTATGAGCCTACCTGCGTCGTTCACTCTCTTATCACCAAATGGACCAAGTACGTCCTCATAGTCGGGACGCTTGGTCCCCACCCATCCGTTCAAATCTCCGTATACAATCACTCGTTCACTGGTTTCTGCCATATCCAGAACTTCCCTAACATTATCCCAAAACTTCTCTAGGTCTGATGCCACCGAGGATCCTACGGGAGCATATGCTACAACCATGAATAACCTTGGTGACAACTAGTTTTATACGGACCCAAAGAAGTCTAGGATTATACATTCCGTAATCTTTCACACCTGAGGCCAAGCGAGAGGACAACAGCACTCCTATCCCCATGCTGGCTCGATCGCTCTGTGGTACACCAGACCATAGAGCCATCCCGCCACCAGGAAGATCGCAGGCGTCGCTGCCCCTTCGCTTGGTCTCTGTCTGTGTTACACAGAGCACGTCTAGCTGTTTGTCCGCCATGACGGATATCAGCTCGTGCAACTTACCTTCCACACAACCTCTTACATTCCACGTGCCCACCCGGCCCTCTGCTCTCCTCGACTCGCCTGACTGGGCAAGGCGTGATGGGTGGCGCCCCCCATCACCGCAACTGCCGAAGTTCGTACCGACGGGGGCGGGTCGGTACGCGTCGCCTCCGGGGGACGCCCTAACCCGCATTGCGGTACGCATATCGAGCCGGATTAGCAGTCTAATTAGACTGGCCGGGAACGTGAACGAGCACACTCCGGACTATGCCCCCCAATTTTAAGAATTTTTTTACATAAAACTAGTGTAAGTATGTAAAGCCATATATTTTCATCTTATATATGTACCTACTCAATAAACGTTTAAATAAAGTCCAAGGAAATAGGTAGAACTACTTATTATGCGCATATGTATTACACATCATTGCAATGACGAAAAAATCAAAAGCATATAAAACTTTAAATTTATAGTGATAGTAGTAGAAAATAAATTTAAAAAAAATATATATTCAACAGTAGTAGAAAATTAATTTATAATTGTGTATCTGAGTTTTAGCGGGACAGGAATAGTGTCATGTGGTGCTCTTGTATTATTCAATATCTTAGTGTTTTAACGTTGTTATATTAAGTAATTTTGATGGCATTTTATGTAATTTCATGAGCAGGAGGTACTGAGGTGTAGTGAATATGATATAACAGCGCCTTACAAACATTTTCGTTTTCAACCAAAATTCCCAAAGGTACTTTTAACAGTGTGGCCATAGCACTGTTGAAGGCGACGATTTGACTTACTGACGAACGATGACTTTAAATGAAGTTAATTTATGAACTTATAAACCAAGTTGTAAGATACGTAAGACAAGGTAGTATGGTCGACTTACTGTAGCCAGCTCATAAAGGCGAATAAATTTAAAAATATATATATACTTGTGTAGGTATCTTTTTAATTGTCTATAACCCATCAAATGTCGATCGATAAATGAGTGCAAAAATGGAGAGAGTCAAGGGGTCGACGGGACCGAGACAATGGTTAGGGTTGTGGTCACAGATGTTGTTTATCGGACTCTCGCCTAATCTTTAACCCTCCAAATGTCACACGCTTGTTGGAAAATATCCTAAATGATATTTTATATTGCTTCACTTTTTTAAGCAATGTTAAGATTTCTTGAATTTCTGCTATCTGTGGTACAAATAAGTTTGTATATGCATATAGTATTAACTTATAAAACACTTTGTTAGTGCTTAATCTAAATATCCATAAAAAAATAAACCACAACGAGAAGGTTTATGTTTCATTTAATATGTTTGTCACGTATCTCATCGTTTTCCTACTCTTATCCCAATTACTTGGGGTCGATACAATATAATTGTGCTCTTCTTTCATTATACATATTGTAAAAGATATTGGCAATAGTTTTATGACCGGCCGCGTGCCAGACGTCAACCCTCCTTGGGAATGTAACTGTTGACCAAATGGCATCAGATTAAATTGGCCCAGATCGTTATAAGGCCCTTAGTCGTTTATTACGACATCCACAAGCAAAGTAAGGGTTGGTAGTATTCGTAGCCGCTACCACACAGCTACGTTTGTCACGTAGGTATCTATTAACATTAAAGTATTATCTACAATGCAACTATATTCCGAACAATGTTCTATGAATTGTGTAATTTCATATTCTATTACAAATAATTAACTAATATTTTCTACTAATTAGTAAATTTGTTATTTTTTTATTTTAATTTATAAAAGACAACGCAGTAAGGAAATAAACCTTATATTGCGGAGAACTGCACAAACATATCATTAAACGGAAAAAAAATTACAACTAGACTCAGAACAACGATTTGCGGTTTTCATAAATTTTTGTTCAGTACGAGAATCGAACCTACAGAACTGGCACGGTAGGTCGGTATTTTAACAACTGCGCAGTTAAATGCTGACTATTGTATGTAAGTTTGTTTCATCCGTCGACCGTAACCACTCAATCGGTCACCATAAATTTTGTAAAAAAAAACATTCTTAAAAATGTAATTTTCATCCAATAATCGCAAAATTTTCGATGCACAGACTGAATGAACTCTTAAACCGTCAAGCAAAACAGGTAAACGAAACCGCAAAAATAACTAGTAATCTATAAAATCCATTTGAAATATACACTTACCCCATTCTCAGCGCAGTACGTTACGCAAATAAGCGCGTACAATGATAGCGGGTGTAAGTTTTTAGACGATGTTTGTTCAAATCACACTGAGGGGGCGGCCATTAATTAAATTACGTGTCTCTTCATATTACTACCACGCCCGTATATTTGAGTTTGTTTTATTACTACTAACACAAATTGGTATCACCATTTCATAATAAAACCTTTTTACGGTAAACCTTTTTAAATTTATAATATTATATTAAAATGTTTGTCCCATTATCTTTACAGGATTAGCGAATTTTTATAGCCGTAGCTGAGATTTTAGCGTGACTCGATAGCTGTCGCTATCTCTAATTTCTGCATCGCACTTTTCAGTTCCGTTATTTACAAAAAGGTTTTATAGTTTTATTTTTAATTACCTATTTTCTTCCTTTAATTTCGGAATTGCAATAGAAATAAAATATTCTAACGACTTAACATTGTTATGCCTGTATTCGATAATTCTCAAAGTTTAGGCCGCACCATAGAAAATTTGAACTTATGAACATGAAAGAATTTAATTAACCTCGCTGTTGTGTGTTATTTAGTTTATTTTAGTTATTACTTAAAATTTAGGGGTGGTTAGTGAAAATCGTCACTAATATGCTATAAGCTGACTAATAAACACCTTAACACCGATGATATCTAAATCTTAATTAACACGAGACAAGAACGAATAATCTATAGTCAATATCATTCCTAATTTCACAGAATTTATCATAAACATAAGAAAATTACTATTTTTTTAAACTTTTATGTTATCAACAATTTATTTTACTACTTTTATTTTAATGGCAATTGTAAAAAAAAAACTGAAATAAAGTACTCCCGTGACCATGAAATGTGTAAAATGTTCGAAACGTCGGACAATTAAAAATCAAACACAAACGCGATAGAATCCGTAAAAATACTTTTATTTTAAATGATTAAAATAAAAATATTTAAATAAAGGAGAGTTAATGTGCTGCAGCAGCAAACCTATGGCGATTAAACGATCATATTTATTCACTGGGGCCCCCACTATTTCCGGGACAATCCGAACGGAATGAATCCACCCAAAGTAAGGACACCCGTCACTTCTTGTATCTTCCCATTGTCTCCAACGAAGTTCGGGTCCCGATAAGACGAGATTCACAATAGGTATAGGTCCAAGTTAACATGGGGATTTGTAAAGCGTTTCAAAACCACGCAGACGATGGAAAACAGACAGGTGTTATGCCTTTTCTTTGCTTTATCTTTCACGATAAATTTCGTATTATGTTGAGTCGTTCCGTTTTACATGAAAATTGTGTATTTTCACTACTAAAGGACCAAGCTTAGTTTAGTAAAATTGAACAATAGAACGTATAACATATATTAACTTCATAAATATAGAGACACTTGTTCGTATTTACTACAATTTCCTTAACTATATATACAGGGTGGAAATGGACCGCTCCCAAAAACAAAGACAGAAGACTCTACTAGTCTTACTTGTAAGGATAAGCTAGAAAAAAAATCGATTCGGATGAAAAATAAATTTTCTTTTCACCACGCGATGTCGTTGAACTCTTGACCATATGATCGTGAGTGTTGAATAGATTACGTCTTTTCTCATCAGAGTAAAGTGACGTGTTTTTTATAGAATTGTCGTTACATGGCACTGTCCTACTACAATGGAATGTGAAAAAAGATTTTATCTGTCTGTACCTACGTACTTAATCGTCTTTTACGATATCTATAGGCAAGAGAAAGGGCCGGGCTGAGCGTGATATGCTACGCTGACGATACGCTCGTCACAGCCCGGGGCAGGACACTCGAAGAAGCGGCGAGCGTGGCCACTCTCGGCACCGAGGAGATGGTCGGGCGAATCGAGGCGCTGGGGCTCAGGGTGGCCCTAAATAAGACGGAGGCCCTATTATTCCATGGGCCACGCGTAAGGCCGCCAATCGGCGCCTCGCTAGTCGTCAACTCCGTCCACATCAGCATTCAGGCCCATATAAAGTACTTGGGTCTGGTGCTCGACGGGCGATGGTGGTTCCGGGAGCATTTCCGCTGAATTGCTCCCCGGCTGGTCGGCGCGGCGTCCGCCCTTTCGCGGCTCATGCCGAACGTGGGCGGACCCAGCTTCGAGGGCCGACGGCTGTATGCGGGGGTGATCCGTTCGATGGCCATGTACGGCGCACCTGTGTGGGCGAGGGCTCTGAACTCCCAGCTCAGGGCTGTTCTGTGGAGACCCCAGAGAGTCATGGCGGTCAGAGCCATTCGCGGGTACCGCACGATATCGACCGAGGCGGCATGCCTACTGGCCGGGACACCCCCGTGGGACCTAGAGGCGGAGATGCTCTCCGACCTCTACCGGCGGGTGACCTCACTGCACGACGAAGGTGGCTCCCCATCGCTGAGTGAGATAGCCACCTGGCGCGAGTACGCCCGCCGAGACGTCATCGCCCGTTGGGCTATGCGGCTGGAGAGGCCTAGACACGGTGTCATCACCGATGAGGCTCTCCGGCCCGTACTGATGGAGTGGATGGAGCAGCGGCACGGAGTCCTCTCCTTTCGACTGGTGCAGGTGTTGTCGGGGCACGGATGCTTCGGCTTGTACCTGCACACGGTTGCGTATAGGGAGTGGACTCCGGCCTGCCACCATTGCAGCAGTGACGAGGACACGGCGCAACACACGCTGGAGGTGTGTCCGGGCTTTGACCGGCATCGCCGTGACCTCGTCGCTGTTATCGGTGCCGACCTGACGCTGCCGGCTGTCGCGAGGGCGATGGTCGACAGCGTCAGGAACTGGGACGCGGTCGCCGCCTTCTGCGAGGCTGTCATCTCGCAGAAGGAGGCGGCGGAACGAGACCGGGAGGATTCCCGCGACCCGGGCCACCGTCAGCGGCCGGGGCGGCGCAGGCGCGAATACCTGCGCCTGATGCCGCCCTAACCGAGGCCTCGGGTGATCGTACCGGGGAATTGTCCGGTCACCCGACGTGAGGCCACCGCGTGAGGGCGACGCCCCGACGGCGAAATCTGTCGGGGCGTCGACGAGAGGAACCCGCGAGGGTTAACCGGCCACCGAAGTCAAAAATCGGGTACCGGTGGTCCGCTCGCACGGCGAAGAGAGAAGGTTTTACGGTGGGTCTATGGGGTCACGCGCCGCCTTTCCGTCACCCCGGACCGATTCGGCGGGGCGAGACGCATCCATAGCCCACCAATAAAAAAAAAAAAAAAGGCAAGAGAAAGGGCCGCCCCGACGGCGAAATCTGTCGGGGCGTCGGCGAGAGGAACCCGCGAGGGTAAACCGCCGGGTGGGCCACCGAAGTCAAAAATCGGGTACCGGTGGTCCGCTCGCACGGCGAAGAGAGAGGAGTTTTACAGTGGGTCTATGGGGTCACGCGCCGCCTTTCCGTCACCCCGGACCGATTCAGCGGGGCGAGACGCATCCATAGTCCACCAAAAAAAAAAAAAAAGGCAAGAGAAAGGGTGATGAAGTGTATTTTTACTCCGTCATCACGCGATATATTCTTTTATTAGTAAGTTTTAATTTATGGGCTGTGATGATGATGATGATGAAGTTTTAAATACATAATCAATATATCTTAGGCATTATTTATAAGTAATCAAATACTTCTTTCAAATAAGTGCCTTACACAAAACCTTGATGATTACCTTCAAGTTATTTAACCGTGTATTATATATTTAAAATAGCATTTTTCTCATTTCATCGATGTTAGAAATAGTTGGTTATAATAATTATTCTATCACCATATAATAAAGCAAATCGAATATTATATGACGAATAATAGTAGATTTTAAAACGCAACATTTTATTATATTACTTCTTTTTTTTTTCAAATAATATGTACAATCGAAAAAATATTTTTATGTTCCTAAAATTTATTTCTCACAGTACGGAACGAATCATCGCGCTACAATTGACATTTGTCGCTTTAAAATAAATTAGAAAAATAATTGGATACCGTATGCACACAGACAAATTATGTTTTAAGACTCAAGTCGTAAAAGCATCAGTGTAGTCGTCCACTTTAAATTTCGATAAACGGACACATCAACATATTTTAAAATTGCTATTAAACTAAAGTATGAATGAAATTATCGATACTATCTTAGTATCATTATTGTGTTCGGATTAATTTGCTTTGCGATGACGGAAGAAGAATTTCACGCGGTTCTTACTCATGACTGTTTTTTTTTTAGTTTTTTATTTCACATACCTACTTTTCTAACTTCTATAAACCAGAATTCATAAATCATCAACATTCTCCTACTCTTATCCCAATTACTTGGGGTCAATACAATTTACATATATTCTTCTTTTAGAGTACATATTGCAAAAGTTATTGCCAAAATTTTATGACCGGCTGCCTGTTAGACATCAACCCTCCTTGGGAATGTAATTGTTGACCAAACGGCATCAGATGTAGTTGGCCCAGGTGGTGGTTTAGTCGTCTTTTACGATATCCATAAGCAAAGTAAGGGTTGGTAGTATATAGCCGCTACCACACAGCTAACCCAGAATTCATCAATGATTACCATAAATGAGGCTGACTTTTAAAGCTTAAACTCTTGCTTGAACAATCATAAAAAAATTATAATATTATTTGTTTTAAATTGTCTTGGGACCCGCAAGAAATTTAATTACAAAAATTAAAGACAAATTGGAAAAAATATTCCATTTCCCTCAAAGGCAATGTCGAAGAGAACATTAATATGCCAATTTGCCTCCCTACATATAGCCGTCGTTTAATTTATTTTTATAGTTCATCAATAAAAAACTCTTAAAAATTTATCCTTATTAATTTTTTTAGAAAATTTTGCGTCACAAAAATAATAGCTTTCCTTCTATATGTCTTCTTTTCGATCTGATTAAAATATTAATTTTATAAAAACCAATGAGTTTACTAAAAAACATATCGTTTATTGAAAATCAATTAGACCCCCTACTAATTTCGAGCACTCGTAAAATTCGGTCTAGTTGTATGTTAGTGGTTGGATTACTATGTGTGCGATGATGGCACCCCGGGGCGGTTATTAACACCGTGATTAAGATTATCGTTTATTAATATATACGATTACATTCACTGAACCCATGGGTCGACGAATTAATACCGTTTTGTAATAAGTTTTGCTGTAGTTTTACTCAAATATATTGTTTCTAATCATATTTCTATACAATATTATTCAATACTATTCTATTTAATACTAGATAGTGTTAGGACCATGCTGTTGACAGTTCTCTGTCTACAGCCGCGGGCCGGTCCGTCCGGGGTAGTACAGACACACTTACAGAAAATCGACGTCTGAATAATGGCGATTTGCTATTGCGTTCGGTGAGCGCATGAGCCGGAAGCCCAACTGGGTGGGTTCGGGATTATTGGTAAGCAGTCTAACTATATCTTAGGTATAGCAAAGGTCCATGAGTGGTAGTAAAACTTACCACCAGGTGTGCATGCTCGCTTCCTACCAAAAGCAATAGAAAAGAAATAATATGACTGCGAATATGACATATATTGGTAAGATATCAACTTGCATTACTATAACAGGTATTGTAAGTAAAATTTCGATCCAGAATGGCAAATTGTCCAATCTACAAGTCGATGTTTTGAATTTGAGTGTAATTTGCGTCAACTAATTGTATGTTTTTAGACTCCCCCGCAGTATAAGGATTACCTCTTATATATAGGATCTAGTCCTTTTAAATACAAATAAAATATTTTTTTAATACACAGAGCATTTAAAAAATATTTAGATATGAATATATTACTTATATTTAATACTGAATATTATACGTAAAATGTATATAAAATATTTATAAGAACATTCACAGGTTGCAAAACAAGCATTGTTTGTTGAGGTCGAGGTCCTAAGTGACCCTTAATTGATTTGTAAGCCTTTAAACACAACGATATTACACCGCAATATAATGATAGTTCTGCTTATAGATATAACTATAGAATAGATTGAAGGCTAAAGTGTGAGAAAATTATAGATATTTTTAATTTATAAAATATAATTAAAATGGACGGATCGTGGATTATGCGCCATTAGCAGAGAGAACGATGATGTGAGAATGACTGCCCGGGATTTTTAGCCGTGCAGTACACGACGTCCGAAAGGATAACTCATCAAGGAATCGTTACAAAGCGAAAGAAAAAGAAAAGCGACAGCGTTTGCATCCCGATCTACTTGAACGCGTAGTGGTCAGACCTTATACCATGAAAATTATGGTTTATAAAATTAATAATTGCTTAGTAGACGGCAATTCGCTCCTTCTATAAGTGAGATTAAAAGTTACAGGACCAATTGTGAGAGTATTTATATGTAGGTAAGCATAAATATATACTTATTCCTACCTCTTTGGGTTAAAGGTATACATTTAAAGATATCTAGATATTTTAACACATTCCTAGCTCACCACTCGGATCCGAGTGGGACGGGGCTATAGTAGCGGCGCCTCCCACTCGGATCCGAGCGAGCGTAGTAGTAGGATATCTTGTGTTAAATAACATATACTTTCTCAGTTTGACAAAAGACAGGTCATATCATTGTATGATCTGACAATCCATCTACACTATTGGACATAGGCTGCCCTTAATGAGAGAAATTTCTTAACCACCACGCTTTGCAGGCGGATTTATTGCACATTCTCCTCATAATTTATTAGTGGTAGGACCACGCTGTTGACAGTTCTCTGTCTAAGGCGGGTCGGTCTGTCCGGGGTAGTACCACAATCTCGCAGAATATCGACGTCTGAGTAATGGCAATGTGCTATTGCGCTTCGTTTGGTGAGCGAGAGGGCCGGTAGCCCAACTGGATGGGTTTGGGGTTTGTAATGATATTCAGCGGCCTAGTTATAACCTTGGTATAGCAAAGGTTCATGGGCGGCGGTGACACTTACCAATAGATGTGCTGCTTGCTCGTTTGCCACCATAAGCAATAAAAAAAGTTCTTACTAGGGAAATAATCACTTATGCAAAAGATAAAATAATAGAATAATTTATTATTCTCTACTAAACGTTTACGGAACCCAACTGATATTAAAAGCTACTTATTATAATGCCAATAATAATAAACATTTGAACTATCTACCTGCCCACATTGACCATGTAAACATTGAAGGGTTAACGGCCATTACAAACAAGAATAGCAACAAATCAGCAAGATATTCAATCTCGACACAATAACATTAGAATATCAGCTAACTGCTCAACTAAAGGACTTTGGTGACGTTATCTCGCTTAGAAACATATCACAGATCATTTCTATACTAGATGTGACTAATTTTATATTACACACATACATACATATCATCACGCCATATCCCTTGCAGGGTAGGCAGAGAGAACAAAGTGCCAGAGAACTCTATCCTTGCATACTTCACTCGCTTCCTCAACATTCATAATTCTCTTCATACACGCTCGCTGGTTTCGGAGACTCTTGACTCCACCTTCCTTCAGTACGTGACCAATCTGGTCTAGGTAGTTGAGTCTGGGTCTCCCCCGGTACCTACATCCTTCCACTTTCGCATTGTATATCTTCTTAATCAGACGTTCGTTCGGCATTCTTTCCATATGTCCGAATCATCAGAGCATTCCCTTTCATATCTTTACACCAATAATATAATTTTATATAACGCTTTTTTTTTAAATGGTGACAGAGTAAGACAAACAATTACCCATTCCCTTTCGTCCGTCCTTGTCCGTGGACATCGTTAAAAAATGACAAGGGAAGGAAATCTCGAAATAAAACTTTATGTCAATACGTTTCACAAATGCCAAAACACTTGTTTAATTTATTTTTATTCAAAAGTATTTGTACAATAATAATAATATTATTTTTGCCTCTTACAAACTGTGCCTTTGCGTTTCATCCACTTTAGGGTTCAATTAATTATTTTTTTATATACAAATTGTAGTACCCATTTAAAAGAAAACTAAATATAATTTTAACACATTGTAACAATACAAGGATTACTAGGAAGTAATCCTTGCATTCAGGATAATGCAAAGTGGTGTATTTTCTTTTTAATATTACATAAAGACACTTGGAGTAGAATATGAGAAATCCATAGCTATCTATCTTTGTGATTCACAAATATACCATTAATTTTAAGATAAGTAGAGACTTGATCCTACTTAAAATTTAATTTAGTATTTAATATTCAACGAAATATTTAAATATAAATATTTTTGACTTCCAGTGCAACTAATTCCTACTAATAATCTGTAAGGGCTGCAAAGGGATAGGTGAGGGAATTAAGGGCCTAATGGTTATCGGCGCATCTCCGTTAGGCCACGCTTAAACTGCCCTTGTAACATGCGATGAATTTTAATACCCACTACTAGGATATGAATGGGTGCAAGATGGTTGTTAAAAGATTAGAGAATAAGGGATTATATGTTTTATGGTCGAACAGAAGGCATTGTTTATTAGGAATGGCTAAATGACTACTATGGAGAATTCCGCCAGTCAAACCATAGATTGTATATATGATTTTGAAAGATCTTTTCGCTTATTTTGAAAGTTAAGTTATGATCATTTTAAAAGTTATTTTCGCTTAAAAATATTAAATGTTGTTAAGATACCAACTTTTTTTTGCGGTGGGCTATGGAGTTGGTTACGCCCCGCCAAATCGGTCCGGGGCAACTGACCGACTGAAACGACGCGCGATCCCATAGAGCCATAGACCCATCCTACAAAGCGCCTTTCTTCGCCGTGCGAGCGGACCACCAGAACCCGAAATTTGTCTTCGGTGGCAAGATCCAACCTACCGTACGGAATGTTGAAGTTCGATTGCCACGCAGAACGATGCTTTAGCACGATTCACAAATTGTTGCATTAAGTCTAAAAGTGGTTTGTTTTATCAGTTGGTTGTTTATAAAATTCACACGAGGATTCTCAGTTCATGTTTTTTTTTAATAGAAAGTCCTTGTGTAATGTTCCCACATTTAATAGAAAAATCTTTAATTGCCATTTTCATCGTCTTCTAAATATTTAGATAACATCTAAAGCCAAGATTAATGCAGAATATGTAGATATAGTAGGTATTACCGGTGGCCCGCTCACACGGCGAAGAGAGGAGACTTGCATGGTGGGCCTGTGGAGTCACGCGCCGCCTCTTCCGTCACCCCGGACCGACTTGGCGGGGGGAAACCACATCCATAGTCCACTGCAACAAAAAAAAAAGTTTAGTAGGTATAGCTCACAAGTGCTTTATAACATATATTAATATTTCTAGTCTCACGCTATTTTCTCAAGCATAGGTATACAAAACATTCTGACACGTAATTTTTAGCCCCACTTAATTTTATTATTGCCACTTACCTGCTCAGTTTTACTTAGACTTTGCGAATTAACTTATTTTCGCGGCTTTTTACTGCATGTATAACATAAAGCTCAAGTTTTTTTTTTTTTTTTTTTTTTTTTTTTGTGGCTCTGTTTATACTTAAGCCAATGTCAAAGTTAAGTTGCAGCTTCTTCTTCTTCTTCTTTTTATGTATTGGCAATCAGCTACTTATACGAGCCATTTTTGCCAGTGTCGAGTTATAATTATCTTCACGTTCTTAATCTCTTCAAGTTAGTCATTGTCTGTCAGTAAGTCGAATTGTCGCCATCAACAGTGCTATGGTGACACTGTTAATGGTATGTTGTAGGAATTTTGATGGAAAACGAAAACGTTGTAAAGCACTTTTATATGATATTCACTACATCCCAGCTGTTCTGTCACATCATATTACATAAAACACCATAAAAATTATCTAATATAACACGTTAAAACACTAAGATATCGAATATAATACAAGAGCACAACATGACGTTTTAGATTCCCGCCAAAAGTCCAAGCTCAAGTTTACAGCTAAATGCAATGAGGCAAATGTTTTTTTTTAATTAAAGATATATATCACTAGCCGGGCGCCATGTCATTTGAGTCGATATCAAACATCTCACCTAATGACTATTTAATTAATGAGTAGAATAATTAAATTAGTTGAAAACAAAAAAATCTTAATTAATGTCTTAATTAATATGTTACCTAAATTCCGTTTTAATATAATATATACACGTGACTTTTGCCATCATCGCGATACGCTGTCAGTGTGTTTTTACATAAATTACATGAATTATTAATTAAGTTGTTGTCTGCGAATTTAAGACGCACATTCATCTTCGAAAAGTCTTAGTCGTGTGCGGTAATTATTCAAATTAAAACCTTATCAGGTCACAGCAGTTTTCAGACACCCCCCCTTCTCTTGTATATCATCAGTTATATTGAATTCAATGAGCTCTTGTTATGATGTAATAAAGTTGAAGTTCCAATGGCTATGGTGAAGTTTTTTGTTTTGAGACTCGCGTTTATCAACGCATTGATATTTTAATTTACAGTTTTGTTTTAATTAATCTTTGTTTTGCTAGTGTTACGGTCTGTGTTGTGATAGAAGCGAATGAGATGAGACAAACAACTCGTATTTGGTATTTTAAATTGGTCTTATATTTAAATTTTGACGTCCTAAAAAAATATTTAAGTTGTATTATATATTTTTTTTTTTTTTTTTTTTTTTTTATATCTTTGTCACCTTTTTATTAATTGGTCGGTTTTTTTTTTTAAATACAATTCGAGTATCGTAAAAGACGATTAAGAGATATACATACATACATATCATCACGCCATATCCCTTGCAGGGTAGGCAGAGAGAACAGAGTGCCAGAGAACTCTGCATACTTCACTCGCTTCCTCAACATTCATAATTCTCTTCATACACGCTCGCCGGTTTCGGAGACTCTTGACTCCACCTTCCTTCAGTACATGACCGATCTGGTCTAGGTAGGTTAGTCTCGGTCTCCCTCGGTACCTACATCCTTCCACTTTCGCATTGTATATCTTCTTAAGAGATATACTATGCATATATTACATGTGCGAGAGAAGAAAATCTCGAAATGAAACCTTATATCAACACGTTTGACCAGCGCAAAATAGTAGATCCTTTCTCTGCTATTATGGAGGAGGCTTTGCTATGTAGCCATCTGTCATTAGTCTATCGATGTCCAGTATTGGACATTGGCCTCCATTTAGGAGAAGAGTGAAACCCTAATTGCCATACTAGGCAGGCAGTTTGACAATTGTAATTACTATAATGATTTCTGATGTTTACGCGAGTATAGTGAAAGTTAATAATTAATATTATGCCCTGTGAATTTTCTTGGTGAATCCTTTCTGGGGTGTGCTCAGTTTTTTTTTAATTATACTACTCTTAGTCATAATATAATAATTACCATAAAATTATATGTATTAATAATTAATATATGTTTAGTTAATAATAACTGGCCAAAAACAATATAGATTTTTATACGCCATTATTTTCTTTTCTATTAGCAATGAATTTATCAAAAATAAGGTGACAAAATTGAATAACTCATGCTATAGCGTGAAGACAAAAACCTCTGTAATTATGATGACTCGTTGGACAAAAAACACCTTAGTCTTTTCGTGAACATACATAAGTCTTTTTTGGTAGGCTATGGCCTGGGGACACGCCGTTCACTCGGTCCGGGGCGACGACATGGCAGCACGTGAATCTATAAATCACCGTATTTCCTCCCCATCGCTATTGGGTCGACAATGGTACCGAGTCCTTGACGTCCGAATATAAACGCTGAAAGATATTCGAGACTTTAGGAAACTAAAATCAAACTCATAACATTAGTTTTATTCATATTGTAGTATATGAATGTCAAGACTGATGCTGCCTTTCTCCTGGTTCACAATACTAAATTTAATTTGTATGTAAAACGTAGTAGTGAACGAGTATCTTAAACCATAAGTTATTTGCATCGAGATATCGATCTAGTTTATCTGTTCACGATTATCGAGTATCGTTTGTATCGATAGATTTATCGATTGTGCATTTGTCACGACAATGGTTCAAGATAAATCGTGTTAAGGGGTTGTAATGTAGTTAATTTGGGTTAATTTCTGTCGTATTAAAGTGTCATTCCGGTTAAATAAGTTATTTAGAAATGATTAATTCTTGATGGAGAGAGAGCAAGTAGGTATGAAAGAGAGTATTGGTGTAAAGATGCGAAAGCGAATGCTCCGATGGTTTGGATATGTGGAAAGAATGCCGAACGAACGTCTGGTTAAGAAGATATACAATGCGAAAGTGGAAGGATGTAGGTACCGGGGGAGACTGAGACTAACCTACCTAGACCAGATTGGTCACGTACTGAAGGAAGGTGGAGTCGAGTCTCCGAAACCGGCGAACGTGTATGAAGAGAATTATGAATGTTGAGGAAGCGAGTGAAGTATGCAAGGATCTATCCTTAGAGTGAACAAAGTGCCAGAGAACTCTACTTAGAGTTCTCTGGCACTCTGTTCTCTCTGCCTACCCTGCAAGGGATATGGCGTGATGATATGTATGTAGGTATGTGTTAATTCTTGGATAACTATTTTCAGTGTGTTGATGTAGTAAGAATACAATGTGCTACCACAGTTTCTTTTTTTTATGCGTAGTCGTAAAACATACCTAACTAACATGCAAGCAGATAAATCACTGCTAAAAAAAGGAGAGAGAGAGAGAGCGGGAAGTCCAACTGGGTGGGTTTGGGGTTGTAGGTAGCGGCTTAGCTGTACCCTTGATATTGCAAAGGTCCATGAGCGGCAGTGACATTTACCATCAGGTGTGCTGCTTGCTTGTTTGCCACTATAAACAAAAAAAAAAAGGAAATGTCAAAATAAAAATTAATGCCAACTGGTCTTAAAATTATGCAGGTTAATTTTTCTTCCATAGCGGGCTCGAACCCTAACTGTGTGGTAGCGGCGACGAATACTACCAACCCTTACTTTGCTCGTGGTTGTCGTAAAAGACAACTAAGAGCCTTATAACGATCTAGGCCAACTCCATCTGATGCCGTTTGGTCTACAATTACATTCCCAAGGAGGGTTGACGTCTGGCAGGCGGCCGGTCATAAAATTATTGCCAATAACTTTTACAATATGTACTATGAAAGAAGAGTACATATTGTATCAACCCCAAATAATTGGGATAAGAGTAGGAGAATGATGAGTGGGTTCGAACCCAAGGGAGGGTAAAGATAATAATGATGAGTAGTAATAGATGTTCATGCCAACTGCAACCAACGGCTTAAGGTTCCTTTTTCATAGTTTTCGGGTTAACAAGTTTAATGCCAATTTTCACTAATGATCTTTTATCCTATCAATTGATATGATAATTAGGGTAAATCTTCCATCATCATCATCATCATCTCAGCTCATATTTGTCCCACTGTTGGTCTCGAGCCTCTTCTATAATGAAAGAGAAATTGACCTACAATACAACGCTAGGCAGAAGTTTTGGTATAGGGTTTTGTTTCAATTTGTCCTTCTATTGTATAGATGTTATATGCGTTTTATATCCCTTAGTCGTCTCTTACAATCACCCACGGGTAAGAAGGGGGTGGTGAATTGTATTCTTACTACGTCACCACACGGAAACTTTGATGTCTAATCGTCAAAATTATTTTATCTTTTTAAATTTTATCAAGCTTTAAATTTATTTTTACTATGTTTCGGAATATTTTACAGTGATAATGATGTTTCTTAATAAAAAAAAAATCTGTAATAAAGATGACACGTTAAACATCAAATAGCTACCGTAGTCCCCCATTAGGACCTACCATGATTGTTGCAACGTTTTCGAAATTTTCATAGTAGCTATATATTGTAAAAGTTTTATGACAGTCCGCCTGCCAGACGTCAACCCTCTTTGGGAATATAATTTTTGACCAAACGGCATCGGATAGCGTTGGCCCAGGTCCGTTATAAGTCGTCTCTCTCTTAATCGTCTTTTACGACATCCACGAGCAAAGTAAGGGTTGGTAGTATTTGTAGCCGCTACCACACACCTTTATTTTTATATTTATAATATTTGCATAAATGTGAAAAATTAATTAAGAAAAATTAATTATCATCGTTTAATTTTAAAAGAGATTAAATAATATTTAAATTGTTTTTCTCTTAAAGTTAAATGAAGCAACAAATTAATTATTTGCTATTTCATTGATAGACATTCAAGACGCTATCTCAGTTGTCAGACGTATCAAAAATATAAGAACACAGAGTTAATAACACGAAAAACCACGTTATCTTTTGATCGCAGTATAGTGCTTGTGTTTTATAGTTTCGGTGAAGTGTAAGTGCTGTGAGTCATAAGATTTTAGTGGTTTTATTTATTTAGTTAATGATTCACTCTAGACGTAGCTTTTTTATTGCTTGTGGTGGCAAACGAGTATACAGCACACCTGATTGTAAGTGTTACTGCCACCTTTGCAATACCAAAGGTATAGCTAGGCCGCTGCCTCCCAATAACTTCGAACCCACTCAGTTGGGCTTCCGGCTCTCTCGCTCACCGAACGAAGCGCAATAGCAAATTGCCATTACTCAGATATCGATTTTCTGCGAGAGTATGGTACTACGTTGGACGGACCGACCCGCGGCTGTAGACAAAAAATTGTCAACGGCGTGGTTCTATAACTAAAAAACCGCTAGTTGCGGTTCATAGTATTTCTTTTATATATGGCTCTTCTATATATGGCTCTTCTTTTCTGATCTTCTCAGTTATTTCATCAATCTATGTATGTCCTGCTAAGAAGAGAACATATGTATAGTTTATATATTTTCCCTGTATTTGCCTGGTCAGATTGGTTGATGTAGGGTTATATTTCAATAGTTTCTTTGCAGTGGTATTGTGTGAATAGAGTCCTTAATCGTTATTCGAGACCTTGCGGATAAAAAACTCGTAATAAACTACATTTATACTTTATTACCACACAGATAGCGAACACACACGCGTGGTAACTAACAGCTATGAATACATACATACATACATATCATCACGCCATATCCCTTGCAGGGTAGGTAGAGAGAACAGAGTGCCAGAGAACTCTATCTCTGCATACTTCACTCGCTTCCTCAACATTCATAATTCTCTTCATACACGCTCGCCGGTTTCGGAGACTCTTGACTCCACCTTCCTTCAGTACGTGACCGATCTGGTCTAGGTAGGTTAGTCTCGGTCTCCCTCGGTACCTACATCCTTCCACTTTCGCATTTTATATCTTCTTAACTGACCGACCGCATTCGTAACGACGACGTAAGAGAGCGAGTAGGTATGAAAGAGAGTATTGGTGTAAAGATGCGAAAGGGAATGCTCCGATGGTTCGGACATGTGGAAAGAATGCCGAACGAACGCCTGGTTAAGAAGATATACAATGCTATGAATACGATGTCCTACAATACGACTAAGAGCTTTTTATAGACCTGGGCCAACTACACCTGATACCGTTTGGTCAACAATTACATTCCAAAGGAGGATTGACGTCAGGCAGGCGGCTGGTTATAAAACTATTGCCAATAACTTTTGTAGTCGACCCCAAGTAATTGAGACAAGAGCAGGGGAGTGATGGAGAGCAAACAAATATTTTTTATTCCCTCAATTTTACTGTACCTACCTTTTTTTTTATAAACCATAGATTTAATATGTGGTGGTAGAGTAAGAATACAATTAATCATTTCCTTTTTTTTTATTCATTAGTTTCTTAAAAGACGACTAAGAGATATCATTTGCAGATAATATAATTGCAAAAGTTTTTTATTAAGTTTTCCTTAACTTAATAAAAACTTATACCAACTCGTCTGAAAAACGTAGGTAACTTTACCTCGTGAGATGTTGATATTGATATATTTCTATGCTATATCGAGTCAAACATCAAGTTATTTCGCAGTAAGATATAACTTGTAACTTAGACCACACATGGCGCGTACGTCAGTCTGTCAGTGAACGTTGACAGGTGTTAAATCGTACGCGGCCAAGTTGCTCGTACGCACAGTAATTAGTGGTCGATTCGCGGCCATTGTGTAATACTTTAACCTGTTCGTAACAACTGAAGCGCGAGCCTCTATAACTCTATGGTTCTCCGTAATATAGTCTGTAGTACAATTAGATAGTTATATATATATATATATATATATATATATATATATATATATATATATATATATATATATATATATTTTAAACGAAATGAAATTTATTACTGTTGACGTGGTAATTTAAGTTCATAAAATAGACGTGTAATAATTTTCGGTAATATTATTACCTTTTGTCACGTAACGATATAAAATTGGATATAATATGAATAAATTTTCTCGTTTGTATTTGATTTTTAATATGTCATATCCAGTGGGAGTCCTCCGGTGAACTATGAACGCTGTAAAGTGTTCGAAACGTCGGGCAATTAAAAATCAAATTCAAACACGATAGAATCCGTAAAAATAATTTTATATAAAATGCGAATTCATTTCTCATTTATTGCTTTTGTGTAAGCAAGAAAGGATTTCTCTTTTTACATCTGAATACCTTCATTGCAAAAAACGCACAGAAACTATTCTATTTTTAATTACGCATATTCGAAACCAACGCGCTTAAGTGCATTGTATTAAGATTTTAATAAATATATCTAGATAATATATGGCTCGTATAAAACAAAAAAAGAACACGGTAGGTATTATGCCCGAATTTTTTTTTTGCGGGGGTATAGGGTGGCCATTATAACCGCCTTATCAATTGAGTTAATGTGTTAAAGTAGATTCTTTTACTTGACGTAGAATGAAGTTCCCTTTGCGTTATAATTTTTTTTTTGGTTACATTTTTTTTTTAATTATACCAGTATTTGAGTCTATGGGGTCGCGCGCCGCCTCTTCCGTCGCCCCGGACCGATTTGGCGGAGCGTAACCACCTCCATAGTTCACCGCAAAAACAAAAATAAAAAGTGCTCGCTTAGAACAGCATTTTACAATTTCTTTAGTAAAGAAAGAATTGTCAATGATTGTAAAATTGATATTATTTTAAACAGTCTCATAATAGATAGGTGTGATTATAGACCCACTTTTTTTTTTTTTACGGGTGGGTTATGGTCGGCGCTCTTCTCGCACCACTCCGTCCGGGGCGACAGAGGGGCGTACGCAAGCATTCCCGCAACCCACCCATGAACCTCGCCTACGTCGTTGGACCGGCCACTGGAGCAGCGTGAACTTGTCGTCAGTGGCCGGCCCGACGGAATACCCCCTGAGGGGTACCCTCTCCTTGAGCGACTCCCCCCCCCCCCGGGGCGGACGTCGATTATAGCCCCACTACCGTTAAGTGGGATGTACCTAATTATTGATAGTTGTAGAGTTAGTGCCACTAGATGAACGGAATTTCATTAATTTAGTTGGATTTTTCATTTCTATGTGGATTTTCCATTTCTATCAAATTAAGTGACTCTGTGTTATTCTAACAGCAAGAGTTGGAAGACTTGGGAGACTCGCAAGAGTCTTGCATTTGGGCAACACTAACCCGCACTGGCCTAATGGGTTTTCGCTCGCAATCAAATGTTAGGTATTAACTATCCTAATAATACTAGATAGCAGTATTTTAAAACACAACATTAAATAAATCAGTCGATGATATGACCAATAAAATCAGTCTACTATTTATTTTCTTGCATGATACATAGTATTCTAAGCAATTTCTCAGGTGATAATACCTCTAACGTGAAGCTGTAACATCTGTCCCCGTCAGAACAGGCCATAGAGTTAATATTTCTTCGTATAAACACGACAGACTGACGTACTATAGGTGAATACATATATGGAAACGTTGATTTAATAGGCAACCGCGCAAGTGGACTGACCAGGCGGGATAAATGCTCATTTGATTCATACGCTTTATTCGATTAAAAAATATAATCTTATGAAAAAATAAATCCAAAATTTGTTTTTCTTTATCATATTTCAGTCCGTGGACGTCCGCTAATAAGGTCTATCTCGGATGCCGTAACGAAAATGTCACCTACTTTTAATTGGTTATTAATACTCCAATGCATTTTATCACCCTATCAATCGCAGGAATCACTTAAATTTCGGGCCTACCGGGCCAGCCACGAACATCAAGGATTCGGTACCAGTGGTTAGAATAATAGCGATAGGGAGAGAATACGGTAGCTTATGGCGCCGCGCGCCGCCATTTAATCACGCCGGACGGAACGGACGGCGTGTGTCCGGGCCATAGCCTATTAAAAAAAATGGATTTCCTTTAATAGTCTCAAACTGAATCCACGTAACCAATAAAGGGTTATGCTTTTATTATTTAAAGTATTAGAATAAACATATATAAACCCATAAACAATAACGTATTTCTAATAAAATTCTTTAAAAAACAAAAGGCGTGACCCAAAATGAAACAATCATAAAACCACATTACAATATTAGACGTTGCACACCCAATAACTCTATCTTAACATCTATAACACAACCGAATTAAATAGTTATCAATAAATAAACAACATAGTACACCTGACATCACAACTTAACATAGCAGGTTAATGCGAGTTCACACGAGGTGAGAGCGATCCACCAGCGGCAAGGCCGAGAAAACCGATCAATTTAAAATGAAACTTACCTGACACGTAATAAGGTCAACATTCCCACGGTTGATGCTTAAAGCACAATTAAGAAAGTAACCAATAAGGCTCTATGTTTGTCATATGAAACTAGACTCTACTATTAAACAAAATAAAGTTTAGTTTTATTTAGTAAGTGTTCGCGAACCGGTTGGATCGGTCGCGAACTTTTACCTATAAATTTGTGTCGGCTAGTCTATACGAGGCGTGTATTTGTGTCTAGAAGTTCTCGCATACTTGGTGCCTTATGTTATAGGAACTTAGAGGGAATATTTTAAACACGAATTCTTTTTTAACTCTTGACCCAAAAAAGGGATGTTATAAGTTTGATGAGTCTATGTGTCTGTGTATCTGTTTGTAGCTTCCTAGCTCCTAAACTAATTAATTGATTATGATGTTTTTTCGTTTTAAAGTTGGATTTGGTCAGGTCGGTCTAAATCTCTTAGTTGACTGCACCGATGGCGTAGTGGTTAAGATACCGACATTTCGTGCCAGTGCCATAGGTTCGATTTCCACGCAGGAAAATACTTTGTGCGATACACAAAATGTTGCTATGAGTCTGCTTGTAATTTGTCTGCGTTAATTGCATGTCTGTAAAGTTCCCCGCAATACAAGGATTATTTCCTTAGTGCAGGGTGGTGTCTTTTTTTTAAATCTCTTACGACACTCATGAGAAATATAGGGATTGGTAATATGTATTTATAACCCCCCACCACGCAGCAATTATCTATAAAACCAAATGAATAGGTATATTTTGTAGGCTATCCGTGTGGTGACGGAGTAAGAATACAATTCACCACCCCCTTATCTTACCCATCGGTGATCATAAAAGACGACTTAGGGATATTTAACGCATAATATAACATCTATGCAAGAGAAGGAACTCGAAACGAAACCCTATACCAACACGTCTGACCAGCGTGGTATAGTATGTCAATTTCCCTCCCATTATGGAGGAGGCTCGAGCACTACAGTGGGACATATATGAGCTGAGATGATGATGATGATGAGGAGGTATATTTTATATAACTAGTGACCTTAAATTTTTATAATTTACGACTATTTTTTAAAGCTTTTACACGTGTTAAAGATTAAAAAACCCAAACACAATGAATATGAAATAAATATATAATATTTGTCAAGAAAATTACAAAATTATTATAAATTTTAATAAATCTCTATTTATGTAGGTACTTGATAAGAATAATGAAATGCAAAATATACATATTTTTTTAGAAAAATAAAGATTTCTCTTCCATGTAAATGTAACGATGTTTTGGACATAAGTACGGAAATTTAAAAATAAATATATTTAATTTTGTGATACATCTATTGCTTATCCATCGGAGAATAAATCCGTTTTCACAAGACACATAAAATTTAACATTTAAAGCAATTGAAATTGCAATATTAAGTATTAGACATCATCTTATCGTCATCATCTCAGCCCACATATGTCCCACTATTGGGCTCGGGCCTCCTTTACAATGGGAGGGAAATAGAACCTAATTATACCGCGCTGGTTAGACGTGTTGGTATAGGTTATTATTTCCAGTTTTTCTTCTCTTGCACAAAACACGCTTCAAAAGACGATTAAGGGATATAATATGCATATATCATCTACATACATACATATTATCACGCCATATCCCTTGCAGGGTAGGCAGAGAGAACAGAGTGCCAGAGAATTCTATCTTTGCATACTTCACTCGCTTCCTCAACATTCATAATTCTCTTTATACACGCTCGCCGGTTTCGGAGACTCTTGACTCCACCTTCCTTCAGTACGCGACCAATTTGGTGTAGGTAGGTGAGTCTCGGTCTCCCCGGTACCTACATCCTTCCACTTTCGCATTGTATATCTTCTTACAACGTTCGTTCGGCATTCTTTCCACATGTCCGAACCATAGGAGCATTCCCTTTCGCATCTTTACACCAATACTCCCTTTCGTACCTACCCGCTCTCTTACGTCGTCGTTGGGAATGCTGTCGGTCAGCCTAACTCCACAGATTTTCCGTAGAGATCGCATTTCGACCGCATTAATTTTACTTTCATGTTCTTTTCTGCATACCCAACTCTCGCTTCCATATAGTAATGTTGGGACAAGCAATGCGTTATGTATTGCTACACGTGCCTTCTGGCTGAGGTGGTGGCTACCGAGAAGTTGTCCCAACACTCCGTTCTCTCTATTTCCCGCATTTACTCTTCGCTCTATATCAGTGGTGTACCATAAATCTCGGCTAAATCCACATCCAAGATATACAAATTCATCCACTTGTTCTAGTACATCATTACCTATTGTTACTCTTACATCTGTTCTGGCTTCATCTCTTTCAAAGACCATTATTTTGGTTTTGCTCACATTTATGCGTAGACCCCTTATCATCTATATATGCATATTATATCCCTTAATCGTCTTATACGATCACCCACGAGTAAGATAGGGAGTGGTGAACTGTATTCTTACTCCGTCACCACACGAAAGTAGAAAATATTAGATATAACATTAATCAATTCATAATGTTATGTATCATATAGATGGTATCTAAAATTTAGGTGCTGTTAATGAAATAATTTCAACTCCTCATATACCTACTTATATCCCACTGCTAGGTTCGAGTCTTCTCACCGAAGACAAAGATCGGGTACCGGTGGCCCACTCGCACGGCGAAGAGAGGTGTTTGCAGGGTGGGTCCATGGGATTGCGTGCCGCCTCTTCCGTTGCCCCGGGCCGATTTGCCGGGGCGCGACCACATCCATGGTCCCACCTTGCAAAGAAAAAAAAAAGGTTCGAGTCTTCTCCACAATAGGAGAGAAATCTACTAGAACACCAGGCTAATCATGCGTGGACTGTAGGGGTTTGTTTCGAGTTTTCTTTCTCTTGCACAGTTTTGGTGTGTTGGTGGTTAATTGTATTATTATTTCAAAATCATACCGACAATTTGATGAAAACTTGTGTACTCAAATGCTACGTGAAAGCAATATCTAAATATTTTTAAATATATTGAATGTATATTTTATTGCGCACCATATACAATAAGGTGCAGAAGTTTCAAGAAACCAGACTACCTTCGTTTTCCTCCCGTTCTATGTATATCTATGTTTTACGTTCTAGAAAGTTTCTAGTTTATAATGGGATGTCAATTAGTTTGTTTAGTTTTAAAAAGCATAACTTTTATATTTAATTTCTTCTTAGTTAAGCTAATAAATAAATTAGATAACACGTAGCACTAGAGGGGATGCCATAGATAATAGCGGTACTACACTAGACGGAATTGTATAAACCAGTAAATGTTAATAAACCAACTTAATTAGCAACACTATAGTGTCTATTCCAAAATATAAATCAGTGTTTTTTTTATTTTAGCGGGAAAGGAAAGTATCATGCGGTGCTTTTGTATTATAAATATAAATAACTTAGTGTTTTAACGTGTTATATAAAATAATTTTGATGGCATTTTATGTAATTTGATGCATGGTGTAGTGTATATGATATAACATCACTTTAAATGAAGTTGTAAACTAAAATTTGGCTGAAAGGACTTAGTAACCAAGCCATAAAATCCAAAAAAAAAGAAGTTTTTTTTTTATATTACTTAAAATATACACTCGCTTCCCACTTATATATAAGCCACAATTCTAAATACCTGATGTATTTCAAAACAAGTCAATTAAAGGCACATCATTACCATCCCTTTTACCGCAGCAGGTACGACTAAACGATGCACTTTCATTTAGCACGCATACTTACAGATTTGCGTTTAAACATCAATTTATTTAAACCTCATTAGAACAAAATACAGTTATCGTAATTAGATACAATGTAATATTGTATTAAAAGGTTTGCATTTTCATTGCAATAATCAAGTTAAACTTGATTTGCTCGGACAATCATTTATAGTAGACGCATTCAATATATAAAATAAAACGAATTATTTAATTTTTAATTAATATAAGTTTTTCTTGTATTAATTGCAATCATAAATAATTAAAATTTCTTAGATGAAAAATCATTAAACAAGTGGTCATATAATCTAGAAAAAGTCATTGATACAACATATATCATGTTAACTGTATAAGAGAAAGTCGCATTAGAATCTAATGCGACATGTAACGCGACAATATCTAATGATTAGATATTGTCTGTAAAACATTATTAAAGAATAAATATATTATATTTATATTACTGGAAAAGTTGATCATTTTTATTTCTGAAATACAAAATATATAATAATAGAATTACTTATCTTGTATATCAAAATAGACAATTGAGGTTTAATTTTCGTAATGAAAGTTAATTACTCTATTGCTATACATACTTCATCTTATCTGTGGTGGATTCCTTAAAAAACATGCCGATCAGTTCTTGTAGCGTATTTTAAATATAAAATTTCATTAAATATGGATTATAAATCTGGATCAAAATTAAATTAAAAATACGTAACTGATATTTCAATATATTTTTAATATAATTTGTGATAGGGTCCTTCAGCAATGTAATAAGCGGTATGAGCGTACTTAGGACTAAAAGCCTAATACTTTATGCACCCTTGCGGCTTTTTAGTACGTGTGGCGCCTCTCTACTTTGTCCAAATGTTCCTGTTATTTATAGTCAAGTATTAGCTAAGAGATTGTCAGGAAAAACCTGTCGAGTGATTTTATAAATTAACTATTTGTTTTTTAAAGAAATTAGAAGGACTTACTAACGATAAAATCGCGGCAATTTTAGTAAATGCGAGATATAGAATTTCATTCTTTTGATAAGATTTTATTATTTGTATCCACGTTCTAAGTTTAAAAGTAGTTGCTTCGGTACTTTTGGTGAGAATTTCAAAATGTCATGTGGTGCTTCTGTAATTCTTGTATTATATATAATATCTTAGTGTTTTAAAGTGTTATATTAGATTTAATAGCGGTGGGACCACGCTGTTGATGGTTCTCTGTCTACAGCAGCGGGCCGGTCCATCCAGGGTAGTACCACACTCTCGCAGAAGATCGACGTCTAAGTAATGGCAATGTGCTATTGCGCTTCGTTCGGTGAGCGAGAGAGCCAGCAGCCCAACTGGGGTGGGTTTGGGGCTTTTATTGGTAGGCAGCGAGCGGCCTTATACCCTTGGTATTGCGGAGGTCCATGGGCAGTGACACTTACCATCAAGTGTGCTGCTTGCTCGTTTGCCACCATAAGCAATAAAAAAACAGATAATTTTGATGGCATTTTATGTAATGCGGTACTAAAAAACTGCTGGCGTGTAGTGAATTAGATATAAAATTACTTTACAATGTTTTCGTTTTCCACCAAAATTCCTAGAAAATACCATTTTTTATATATATTACTAATATGAAGATACTAAAGACGTGAAGAAAATTATAACTCGACACTGGCAACAATGGCTCGTATAAGTAGCTGATTGCCAAATAAAAAAAAAGAAGAAAAATAGTTGCTTCAGAGATAAAATTATTTTGACCATATGATGTGTGTGATGACCATGATACATTAATATTTTCTTTATTTATATAGTAGATAAATATAATATAAAACATAGAAATGTCATTATTAATTTTATATGCAGCGTTTCATAGTCTAAGATAACTCAGAAAAATGTTGAAACGAAAGTTGATTCATAATCAAAGCTTTGATACAAAACCAGCCATTATCATTAAATTATTTAAATATAATTTTTAAAACACATTAACACGTTATAAATCTAAATACACCGTGGAATTATATTCTCAGGTTACAAATTAATGCTGTGTCAGCCATTATTGTTGTGCGTTATTATTTATATATTACATTTAGAATTTACATATATAATTCATGAATATTATGCACTTCTCACTTTATTTCAACATTATATTAATAAATACTCAAGTAGATGTATTATTAAGTTATAATTTGAAGATTAAACGTAACTTGAAAGATGCAATGCGATGAAAATGAAAAAACTTTAAGTTTTTTTTGGATTTACACATTTTAATTTAGCCGTTGTATCTTTTAACTCATATTCGACTATAATTATGCATATTTATTTAATTTTGTTAAAAAGGGCCCGTGTGTAGTAGGTACTATTAATTCATGTTAATATTACCTTACAAACTACAATTCAATACCTCACGTTATCTAAAGATTGTTATATAGGTAATTTCAAAGCCATCTTTAAATAGCTATTACTCTTAAAAATCTTAAAATATAAAGGATTTCTATAATTATGTGCGAATTTATAGGCCGTCAAATTGCCATTAACTAATGATAAAAAAATCCTTAATTTTGAAAGATTACAAAAGAGTTCCAGCCATATTTAATATGTTACTATTTTTAAATTACCCTAATTTACCATATATTGGGCGTTATATACACATATTACATCTAATATCACTAGATATTGGCTAAATTTGAACTAAGCAGTAAGTAGCAGTAAGTACAGGCAATCGTGATATTTTAATAAGTATTATATACGTGAAGGAAAATTTAGGATAACATATACATAGTTTCCGTGTGGTGACGGAGTAAGAATACTGTTCACCACCCCATATCTTACCCATGGGTGATCGTACGAGATGACTAAGGTATATAAAACGCATATAACATCAATGCGAGAGAAGGAAAGCTCGAAACAAACCCCTATACCAACACGTCTGACCAGCGCGGTATAGTAGGTTAACTTCCCTTCCATTACGGAGGAGGCCCGAGCCCAACAGTGGGACATTTGTGGACTGTGATGATGATATACATAATTGATAAGAATTGTTCTTTACCTAAATATAGAAATGTAAACAATTCGCCACTCTGCGCCAAATACTACCATATAACGAGCGATGTTTTATAGTCTATGGTATGCGGCATAGATACTAAAAAAGAAATGTCTATCATGTATTTTTAATTTACATTAACCTTAAGATAGAGACGTAAACCATATGCATAATATATTCAATAATATATTGATTTACGTAGATATATTGTAAATTTAATAAATATATTAAAACTAGAAGTTCTAAATCTAAATCCAGGCAAGCTCTTAATAAAATATTTCTGGAGTCTTTAGTCCACCGCACGATGCTATTGACGGCGGCCATTGATTTATTCCCGCCAACCCTCGGAATGAATAAAGAACTAACGGCCCCAGGCAGCCATTTGTCTCTATCCTTTATGGTAAATGTGAGATTTAGGAGCTTTTATTTACTATTAAAAAGTTTCATACAATATACATGGTCTTACTACATACATATTTATAAAACAAAACAGACAAGTGAATACATTAGTAAATATAATATAAGTAGCTTCATACAAAAGATTGATTGAGATGATAATTGAACTAATACTGCCTCTTACTTTATTATATTTTACCGCATTTGTATTTAAAATATGATATATTAAGACATTCATAAACAATATTACATATAAATATATTAGATATACCACATTTTTACAACTCCATGACAGCCTTGGAATAAAATAAACTTGCTAACTAAATAGAAGTACAATTTACAATAAAAATATTTATTATAAGTCAAAACATTATACCTTTTGCGTTCCTTTCTGACATGAAATGAAAAATTGTGTTGGTAATCTACCAATATATCATGGAATAACATTTTTAAAACTACAATACCGAAAAACATTAATAACTAAGTGAAAATATAATGTACCCTCGCCTGCATTCCGGTATCCCCTAAACTATATTCCGAAAAACAAGAGGAAACTATTTTCGTCGAACAAAAAAAATGTTTCCGGCATAAGATTTATAGGCCACCTTACTCACAGCATAGGCCCTCCG
This sequence comes from Lymantria monacha, assembly GCA_905163515.2. Taxonomy (NCBI): domain Eukaryota; kingdom Metazoa; phylum Arthropoda; class Insecta; order Lepidoptera; family Erebidae; genus Lymantria; species Lymantria monacha. Next base: position 24,396,340 of record LR991097.1, on the reverse strand, counting down.
AATAAAACGCGTGAAATGAAGTGTTTCCCTCCCCTCCTAGCTTTGCCCTCACTTTTTTCTTAGCCACAGATTTTTTATTGCTCAATTAATCCAATAAATTCGCCTTGATGTGCGTTTTGACTCGTGTAACAGGCGTTTTAAAGTTTTATTTCTTTGTTTCTAAACGATCGTTCTATATTTAAATAAATCATTTGAAACGCGCCATTTAAGAATAAAATTAAGTAGCAAAATATTTATTTATCTTTGTAGTATTCTTATAGAATTTTTTTGTAAAATGTGTGTAATTTAGATTCACAATTAGATTTCTGAGGTGGCGCTGCGGTTGAGAACTAAAAATTTTAATGTGATACTTATTATTTCCCCAAAACATCGTATGTCGATTAAACCAGTACCTTATATTTTTTTTTATTTTATCTAAATTTAAGCATATTATTAACTATATATATATATATATATATATATATATATATATATATATATATATATATATATATATATATATATTATCTGTGATATTAATTTAAAATACGTCATAAAGTAATATTAATAAAAAAGCTCAAAAAATATACGGTCAGTCAATAAAAAAGTTCACCAATGGACATTCACGTCACGTACGCCCTCACTTGTCGCTATACCCATTGTTGAAATTGATATACATTACTGACAAACATTAACATCATCTTATGTGAATCTTATTCACCAATAATAAAGGTCATATTCATCTGATTAATACGCAAAATATTTTTTTTGCAACGCGCCATTGACCACTATATGTTGATCTTTCGCGTTCGATTTTCAATTCTGTAGTTAACAATACTTGACGCATGAGAAAGGTCTTATTGAAATGGATGCCTCCATTGACTCGACCGCGCACTTTCTTCGATGTTATGAACGCCTGGTACCAATTGCTTGAAAAATATTATTAGTATGAAGGTTAGAGTGGGTGTCAGGGTTGATAAAATAAAGATAAAGAAATAAATTGAATTGTATTGCCATTTGGTCAAACTTGTTAGTACATGGCTCTTTAAATATCGCCAATTTTAAAGAAAAGTTAAAAATTTAAACAAAAAGTTTAAAAGTGACTTTTTATGAGGTAAACGTTTCTAATTTATCTGTCAAATGGCTCTAACGTCATCTTCATCCTCATGCTCAGCAGCTTACTAGACGTCTCCTTCTGGACTTAGTCTTCCAAACTCACATTCACATTTATAATATTAGTTAATTTAAGACTAATACCACTACAGATCCTCATCACTATAATTGCTATTTTTCTTTTGCGACGGGCCATGGTCTGGTCACACCTCGCTAAATCCGTCCGGGGCGACAAATGAAGCGGCGCGCGACCTCATAAACCCGCTTCGCAATGTACCTCTCCACGCCACCGTGGCCACTATAAGCCAGAATCATTTAATGAAATCAATGGATACGCTTTTAATTCTCTTAAAATAATATTATTAAAGAAAATTTCCAAATCAAACCTTATACTAAACCATCTAGCTAGTTTATATGAATAGAGTTGAGTAGACTCATTCATTCTCATACTCGTATCCCCATTACTTGGGGTCGATACAATATGTACTCTTCTTACATAATATATATTGTAAAAGTTATTGGCAATAGTTTTATGACAGGTCGCCTGCCAGTCTTCAATCCTCCTTGAGAATGTAATTGTTGACCAAACGGCATCAAATGAAGTTGGCCCAGGTCGTTATAAAGCTCTTAGTCGTCTTTTACGACATCCTCGAACAAAATTAGGGTTGATAGTATTTGTAGCCGCTACCATACAGCAATAAGTAGCTATATAAGTAGACTAATTTACAAAAACTCTTCATTTAGAAGCCATGATGTTATGTATCCATAAGAAACATTATTGGCTAAGAAGATAAAGAAGTATTTTAAGATTATGATAATAATTGATTGATTTGTGAAATGGAATGGAACTTTACCATTTTCGCACAATTTATCAGTATACCGCATACTTTAGGAAAGAAATACTGGATAAAGAGTTTAGATGAGAAAAACATGTGGAATCAATTTTCGAAGTTCTATGACAAATCGCAAATTCAAGTTCTGGAAGCTACTTGCTCTTATCCCATATTCCTTCTTCTTTTGAGGTGTGCGGTATATTGGTAAACCGTGGAAAAATGGTGGGTTTCCACTCTTTTTCTGCATTTATATTTTTTCAAAGACCCGCAAACCACCTGCTTTAAGGAAATAATCTTTGTATTGCGGGAGTCTTTACAAACATGCTATTAACGCAGACAAATTACACCCAGACCCAGAACAACACTTTGTGGATGGCACAAAGTATTGTGCTGCGTGGGAATCGAACCCACGACACTGGCACGTCGGTATCTTAACCACTATGCCATCTGTGCACAATTTCCTTAATGTATCGCCTAATTCAATCATTTATCACACTTTTAAGATAGTTCATCAACTTCTTAGTCTATATACTTATATTTCTTAGCCCACATTCCACTGCTCGGAACACGGTCTTAATCCAAATGGTATTCATTTCAGTCATTATAAAATCTTAAAGCTGTATTTAGCCAAAGTCTTTAAAAGTATAAAATATCAGAACCAGTTCCCTGTGAACTAAAATGATTGTAACATTAACAGATTTTGTCTAAAGATATAAACATTAGAAACACAACGTAGGCGGTACCGGAGGGCGTCACCAATTGATATACGACTAAAGCTATATCGATTCAATTAACATATACGTTAGTATTTGTATTACTAAATAGTCTATTTCTATATATACCATAGACTAAATCCCTTTGTTACCTTCTCTAGAATCTTATCGACACCATATAAGATCATAAATGTGTCATTGCTGGGCTCTAGCAACCTACATAGTGGAACAAAAATCAACAATTTTTCTGTGCCGTGATAGAATAAAAAATATGGTCGTGGTTGTTGTTAAAAATTACTAAGTATAATATGCATATAACATTAATACAATAGAAGGAAAATTTAAAATAAAAAGTCTATAGAAATGAAGCTGGTATAGTAGGTCAATGTCCTTTCTATTGTGGAGGAAATGAACCCAGTATTGGCATGTATATAAGGCGAAGTACGATGATGATACCACATACGGGTTGAGAGCCCTCAGCGCTCACCCACAGTCCGGGTAAAGTTGTCATAGCCATCTGAGGCTAACAACTAAGACACGCAAAAAAAAAAAATGATACCACACTGGTGAACGAGTTGGTATTTGTGTTTTTCTTCTCTAGATCACACTGACACTTCTTGTTGTAATAGACAACTTAAAGATGTTAGTAGAAAAAAAACATCATTGCGACAGTAAAAAAACTCAAAATACCTATGTTCTTTTACAATTCCAAATGTCTGAAATTAAAATAAATAATTTAATTACACGTATTACAATTATCAACTAACTAAATAATGAAAAAAATATATATTAAATCTGTAACGAATTACGTTCAAACTAGTGTGGTAAATACATAGATCTTCTTCTACTAAATGTATAAACAGTTCACTGTTGGACAAGGGCTTTTCCCATCACAAATTATCTTACAATGCCACGCTGGCCAGACGTGTTACAAAATTTTATTACAAATTTACCTTATTTTTAAGTTATACGACTGAAATCCCTTACTATCCATAATATTCTTATTCGTTACTACACAATCAACTATTATATAAAAATAACTACGTATTAAACCGAGTTAGCATACGTGCTCGGCTTTATTTTCTGAAAGACGCGGATTTCGGAGTAGTATTCATATATACGAGTACATTGAATATCAGCAAACTTGCAAACTAGGTTAGAAACATAGTTAAGAATAGGACAAACTTATGTTAAAGTTTCACGCTTTGATTTTTATACATACTATAATACTCCGGGCACTTCTTTAAACATATTCAGTTAAACAAATCTAACATCTCCTCAAATAAACAAAACATTCAGCCGGGAGCCATAAGCTTTCTTTATGTAACCACACCATCTATATTTTAACCTACTAACTACTTCAATCAATTCATACATTTTTATGATTAGCCTTTTTTCAATTAACTTTTTCATATCTAAATTGGCTGCAGTTTGAAGGTGATAGTATTCTGTTAACAATTTTCTGTCTGTAGACGCGGTCCGGTTCGTTCGGAGTAGTACCACATTATCGCAGAAAATCGACGACTAAATGGGATCTTGCGCTTCGCTTGGTGAATGAAAGTGCCGGTAGTTTAACTTTCTTGTTTGGTCGGTAGCAGCCTAACTGTACCTATTAGTACTGCAAAGGTCCATGAGCGACAATAACACTTACCTTCAGGCAATAAAATATCCACATTTCATCTTTCAGTATAAAAATATGTCTGACATTTATCTGGACTCTTATTCTATAATTACATTATTATAAATAAGACTATTATAAACTTATAATACTAATAATGATGATTTTTAATTCACACGAATTATTAGACATTTAAAAACATCATATAAATTCGCTCGTGAATAATATTGGTTTTAAATTATCCATTATTGCGTTATTGTGCATATAACATTTAAATATATTTTAATTTATATTCTAAACAACAAGCTATTTTTAAAGTAAAACTAATTAATAATAATAATAATAATTCTTACTTAGTTGACGTTTCGAACTTTTCAGCGAGCTTAGTCAAGAAAGAACTAATGTTAACCTGCATTCTTAATATAGAAACAGTGCTGTGTGGCTACGAATAAAACCAACCCTTAATTTGCTCGTAGATGTCGTAAAAGACGACTAAGAGCTTGATATCGACCTGGGTCAACTCGACCTGATGCCGTTTGGTCAACAATTACATTCCTAAGTACGTTTAGCGTCAACCAGGTATTAAACTATTGCCAATAACTTTTGCATTATTTACGAATACACATTGCGTTGACCCCTAGTAATTGAAATAAAAACAGGTGAAATATAGAAACTTATCACAAATTTCGCTAAAATTTACTTTATAGCTCAAGCGCTCTTCTTAATCTACCATCACACGGTGAAATTTCTCACTTGCTTGATGTAATTCATGGTATGCGTGACTACGTTCATGACTAATCTTATTTCAGAGTATTTTTAACTGTGACAATAACAATTACTAGTTACGAAGTCACAGATACAGTGACAGTCACGACTGTTACAAGTATTCGTTTCACGGTTGTTACAAACTGAAAATGCGTGTTACAGCAATTGGCAAATAGAAATTGGAAGCTAATTGATTAAGAATAGATTAAAACGTTGATTAGTCTTAGTATTATGAAAGAGCCGGATGTTGTATTGTTCCGCAATAATTTGTTAATTTATCAACGTATTTATGTCGTAATCTATACATCTATACAATTGTTCATTCATCCATCCTTTAGCCTGTCAAAGTCCACTGTTAAACACAAACTTCTGCAAGAGGGATAAGGAAATAACCGCCATGCTTGTTGGACGGATTGATGATTGCAGTTGATGTGATGATTATAGCGGGAGAGTGCTTCTACGCATTCTCACGATGATTCATCACCTTCTACGATCCCTATGGGAAAGTAGAAAATAAGAAAATAGATATTATATATTCCTAACTCGTCACCAATTGAGAATTTTAGTTTTAAAATCACGTTTTAATCTGTAAAGGCGTAGACATTTAGGTAAAGTTTACACACTAAGCTTTTAGCCTACGAAAAAGTATGTTATAAACGACATCTATCGGATATTGACTACACTTAATCAGCAAAAATACTGACAATATCTCGTTATAAATACGTTTTAAGGGTATTTTAGTAGACTTAATAAATATATATTTATATTGATGAATATTAATAATCCTTACATTTGTTATTTCTATGCTTTACAACGGTTTGGACTAATTCTATTTAATGCCGTCTGATCAACAATTTCATTCACAAGGATTGTTGATGTCAGGCATATGACCATGACCGATTAGTTCTGTATTTAGAACTATTGCCTAAACTTTCGCAATATACGTACGATTATACGATGTGAAAATTATACAGCCTACTACCTACCCCAAGTAACATCAAAAATACTAACAGTAAATACATCTCTATAAACTATTGCCAATAACTTTTGCATTATTTACGAGTAGGTAGTATATAGTATATATTGCATCGATCCCAAGTAACAAAATTCAATATAAGAGTATTTTAGTATACTTGTTTAATAAATGTATAATCATCTCAGCTCTTATATGTCCTACTATTGAGCTCGAGCCTCATCTGTAATGGGAGAGAAATTAACATAAAAAAGAGTGGTATATTAGGTTAATTTCTCTTCCATTACAGAGGAGGCTCGAGCCCAACAGTAGGACATATAAGAGCTGAGATGATTATACATTTATTAAACAAGTACATATACTAAAATACCCTTATATTGAATTTTATTACTTGGGATCGATGCAATATATACCTACTCATAAATAATGCAAAAGTTATTGGCAATAGTTTATATAGATGTATTTATTGTTAGTATTTTTAATGTTACTTGGGGTAGACGAAATATGTATTCTTTTTACATCGTATACTCGTATGTATATTGCAAAAGTTTTGGCAATAGTTTTGTACCGCTTACCGAACTAATTGGTGATATGCCTGGCATCAACAATCCTTCTGAATGAAATTGTTGATTAGACGCCATTAAATAGAGTTAGTCCAGACCGTTGTAAAGCTTAAAAATACCAAAGTTAAGGATTAGTATTCATAAATACATGCATATTTATTAAGTCTACTAAAATACCCTTAAAACACATTTATAACGAGATATTGTCATTATTTTTGCTGAATAAGTGTAGTCAATGCCCGATAGTTGTCGTTTATTTCATCCTCTTTCGTAGGCTAATAAGTTATATGGCCTAGAGTGAGCGGTGTTGGTATAGAGTTTTATTCCACTTTTTCTTGCATAGATGTTATATATGTTTTATATCCCTTGGTTTCCTCTTACAAATACTCACAGATAAGATAGGGGGTGGTGAATTGTATACTTATTCCATCACCACGCTGATATAATAAATGTATATTTCTTACTAATTAAAATGTGATTCGATATAAAAACACGTGTGCGTTATTACATCAATCTTATTTACGACTATGCATGTTTTTTGCTTTATTCTTCTGCTTATGCATGTATTCTGTGTGGTTTTTTTTTTGCATTAATATGGTGAAGGTTACTGTTGGTGGTGGTTCATTAAAATTCTAATATGACTAACCACACTTTTCTGTTCTGAGTATATATCACCCATAGTAACCAGTTCACTAGCTAGTACATCACTAATAACGGAGTGTTTTGGAGCATTATGGAGCCTTGGGTAGTTTCGACTGCAGTTATATAAGTAAGTATTCATTTATTTTAATACTAGTTACTGATACCTAATAACTGCTTTTTTTACTAATTAAGCACCTCTCTATTATCCTAGTATTTTTCAAGAGCTGTTTTTCTGATATGTATTTTGTGTAATAGTAAATTAAGATTTGGCCCTCAAGACAAATATTAAGTAGTTTTTTGCATATTTAACCTAACACTAATATCAAAATTTTCATGACGTTTTTACAATTACTTTGTATATGGCCCTTACTAATCTGCTCACAAATACCCCAATACAAGCATACATTAATGTTAAAATATGTAGTAAAATTTCTATCGCGTCAAACTAACCCTGTTTTGCGACGGGTCGAAAGGACCCTGCCGGGAGACCGCTAATAAGTGAAACAGAGATTTATGAGTGCACAGATATGCAAATAGAAATTTGCGGTCCCCCGCCGATAAAAAGACGCCCGGGCCCCGCAGGGCACTGTTTGTCCAAATGTCGGGGGATGACGGCCTTCTAATTATTTCAGATAGAATATCTACGAGGTGCTTATAAAGGGTAGATTATACGTTTCAAAATAAACTTCAATGTTTTAAAATAAAAAATTCTATCAGAATATTATCAAAGAAATTAATATTAATGATAAATATGTGATCATGACAAAAAAATATAATTAATATAAATTAAAATTATACCTTTATAGGAACATGCGTAACTTTAATATAATATATCTAAATTCATTATATATATGACAATTATATATATATATATATATATATATATATATATATATATATATATGTATTTATTTTGTAAATTACATATTTTTTAAATTAGATAGTTGAATATCTAATACGTTACATAATTGTTTATTTTGTCGAAAAGCATTACTGATATTTTAGATTTTAAATAATTTTGTTACTGTGTAGTTAGATATTACATACATGCAGGGTAGACAGAGAGAACAGAGTGCCAGAGAACTCTATCTCTGCATACTTCACTCGCTTCCTCAACATTCATAATTCTTTTCATACACGCTCGCCGGTTTCGGAGACTCTTGACTCCACCTTCCTTCAGTACATGACCGATCTGGTCTAGGTAGGTTAGTCTCAGTCTCCCCCGGTACCTACACCTTTCAGTTAGTATTTATATTTATTTTTATATCAACTCATATAAGTCCCACTACTGTTACCAATTTCCTTCCTATTTTGGAGCTAACTCGAGGCTAGCAGTGGAACATATATGGGTTTAAATTATGTTAAATACTAAGCTGTAAAAGTATTCCTTATTCTATCTTTTAAAAAGAAAAACACATAATATTATGCGACTGAATAAATATCAAGAAAACAAACGACATAAAAGTATCCCTTCCTATCTTAAAGTACAAGCATTTAATGGTTTTTATCAACAACAGACTTATCTCGAGGGTTATCGTAAAACTCGTGAAACTTATTAAGCCTAGATTTAGTTATCTCGCTTGAACGCTCTTACTTTGTAAGGGAATTGCTAATTATTCACATCGGCGAAGGTGACGTTGTAGCGAGATTGTTTTCAATCTTATAACACTTATTATAGTTAATATCTTGTTTTCAGCTCAGGGATACGATTAGACATATCTGTATTTAAGTGGTTAAAAATATATTAGCATGGTATTATTTTGGTTACAGCATCAAATACTGAATAGTACATAGTTTTTTTATTAGGTATTACATAAATAATAAAGTTTAATTACTTTTAATTTTCTTTGCCGAGAATAGTGATTATAAAAAAAATAAAACTTTGCGATTATAAGTAATTAATGAACGAAAAATTGCGAGCCTAGTTTCTTTCTTATTTACAATAATAGTTAATAATATATTTTTTTAAATTATAATTATACATCTAAACTTATATAAACCTTTATAAATATTTATATGTAGGTATATTTTTTTTAAATTGTACGACAATACTTAAATAATAATTCCTAAATAGTTTCAAATGTGTTTATTTAGTGCCGAGTTTATTATTTAAAAAATAATTAAAATAAATATAAAGCTACCAGTAATTATGACAGACTCATTTCGTAGTTGGTACGCAATAATGGGATAAAAATGTAAAGCTTTCTCAAGTAATGAAACATAATTTGAACATAAGGATATAAAAGATCAAATACAGCCAATTGTTGAGACTAGCTCTACCTTTGGGGATACTTACGTAAGACAATAGAAGAGTATTTCCTCTAAATAAATTCCACATAATAACGAGCACAGATATTTAATATGCCCAAGCTGAGTTTTATTAGTGATTAATCTGTGTTGATACTAAAAAAAAATATATTTTCTTGAGCTAAAATCCTATAAAAAACTTGTATTAATCTATACAAAAATAAAATGACTTATTTAAAATATATATAATTTTTTATATATTTTTTTTTAAATGTAATTTCGTTCGATTCATTATTTTTTTTTCTTTTCTTTTTGGCTTCTGCTGCACAGTAGGAGCAATTTCGCCAATGTCCAAGTTAAAGCGCCTCGAAGAAGTCTTTAGAATTATAGTTTTCCTTAGTAAATTAAATCCTTTAGATCTTGATAATCGGTAACTCTGTCTTTCGATACTTCCAAATCTTATTGGTCGGTATAGTCAATGGTGCAACTCTCGGGTTCATATGACTTGACGACTTGACTTTGATATTTAAATAATGACGATTCATTATTAAAATATCAAAGGACATCGCTCAAACAGCCAAAACCGTCATAAATGTCAACATTTGACACTATGTCAAAGCGAGATTACAGAACAAATATGAATAGTGCTATGGAGCGGTTAGGTTCCTGTTAGACTTTGTTTGCTCATTAGGAGCATACGAAGGGAACATCGGCTATCAACTGTTGCCAGTAAATGGCACTGCAGTATATGAATAGTTGATTGGCTTATACTTTATATCCTCGTCTTGATTACTGATAATAGATTATATTTTTTATTCATGTGGTGACAGAGGCAATACAACGCTATTTTTTTTTCTAGTGGGTGATCGTAAAAAATGGCTTAAATGACTAAAGTAGCATTACAAGCAAAGGAAAATTCAAAAGTAATTCTATGCCAAATTATATGACTAGCATTGTGTATTAGGTCAGTTTTCCTCACATTATGAAGAAGCTCGAGCCCAGCAGGGGGAGGTATTTTAACTGAGCAGATTATGATGTTAAATCGATTTATATTTAATAGTAAGAAGATATTTTTTGCTGTGTGGTAGCGGCTCCGAATACTACCAACCCTTACTTTGCTCGTGGATGTCGTAAAAGACGTCTAAAAGCCTTATAACGACCTGGGCAAACTTCATCTGATGCCGTTTGGTCAGCAATTACATTCCCAAGAAGCGTTGACATCTGGCAGGCGGCCGGTCATAAAACATTTGCGAACAACTTTTACAATATGTACTATGAAAGAGGAGTACATATTGTATCGACCCCAAGTAATTGGGATAAGAATAGGAAATGGTGTTAAGAATGCAAAATGTTGATAATATTTTCTTTGCCAAAGGAATCGTAAAATGCTGTCGTATGTAACACTGCAAGACTCTGGCAGCGAGTTCTTGGTCTTATATTTGGGCAACACTAATCAGTACAGTCTAGTTATCTAAAATAAATATAAGTATATAAATATGTGCAGAGATTGAATGGACCCTCGCGACAGATTGTTAATACTGACCGTCGACGACCTAACGAGCTGTGACCACATGAATATGCACGCAACAAGGACGAATTAATTAAATTTGTCAGCGCCTAGCCGTGTGCCAAATGAAAAATATTTCGTTCATACAAAAGATGTGAGAGAGATGCTAAAATTTAATAAAAATACTTAGCTTAATAATAATAGGTACCAAATATCAACATTAATAATATCCATAATTTAGTATTCACTACACATATGGCGTAGTCGTTAAGATATTGACTTACTATGCTAGTGTTCTGGGTTCGATTCCTACACAGGACAATACTTTGTGTGATCCACATTTTTTGTTCTGAAGCTGAGTGTAATTTATATGTATTAATTACATGTTTGTAAAGTCCCCCGCTGTACAAGGATTATTTCCTTAGTGCAGGTTGTTTAAATTAAAAAAAAGAATATTACTTAACACCGCCTTTTTGGCAGTAATGAAAGTCTATTAAAGGATATGCGTATAATATCTATGTAAGAGAAAGAACACTCGAAATATAATCCTATAATAAATAGCCTGCGTAATTAACGCTTCATATAGTTCTTTGCAATACTCGCGGGAAAGATGGGTGATGAATTGTATACTTACTCTGTCACCACACATAGACTCACTCCTATTTATCAAAGCATATAAATTGAGATAGAGTGAGGGGAACAATGATTAAATAAACCAGACTTCACTTTATTTTTTTTAAGGACACCACTTTGGACTAAGGAAATAATTCTTGTATTGTGGAGGACTTTACAAACATGTAATTAGCGCAAACAAATTACACCCAGACTCAGAACGACATTTTGTGGATCGCACAAAGTATTATCCTGCGTTGGAATCGAACCCATGACACTGGCACGGAAGAATCTTAACCACTACGCCATCTGTGCAATTATTTTTTTTATTGCAAAATATATATTTTTTTTCATTACTCAATCTTAAAAGCTGTTGTCTCCAATCTCGAAGTTGCTAATTTTAGAAAGTTCATGAGGTAACTACATTGTCTATCAAACAATCTTTATTATCATCATGAATTTAAATAAAAAGTTTCTAAATATGCACAAATGAACGAGTCGGTATTATTGTGATAAAATCGCTATTGATGATAAATAAATCTTGGTTTTAGAGTTCCTTATCCAAAGGTTTTCCGTGTGATAATGGATTAGAAATATAACTCGTCAAAGTAAACAGTGATTCTCTACTTTCTTGATGGAATCGTGTAACTCAACTACGGAGTCACCAGGCCCTTGCCTCAAATTTGATCACGTCGTTGTTTTGATCCTGTTAATACTTAGTTGATAAATTATTAATACAGTAATTAAAAGTAAAGTCATTTGCGATTTGATCTGTAAAGTTCATATGTTATATAATTACACTATCAGGCTTTTTTTTTTATTTTTTTTTTATTTTACGGACTTTGTCGCATAGCGACCACATCGTCCTATAAACACTATCAGGCTTGCTGACAAAAACCTAACAATAATAAATATTAGTAAATGTAGGCGGTTCCCTTTGTCCGAATAAAAACATAATAAAATATGCGCGGGCGCAATTCTGTAGCGGCGCCGTCAACGACATCTGTGGTCGCAATCATGGTGGATTTATAAGTTAATCGTCCGTTTGAAACACTTGATTAATACCTTGTACAAATAATCACACGTTTTTTTGTATCACAACATAATAGACCGTGAATGGGAAGCTGTAATTTTCTACTTTTTTTCTGAGCCGCCATTTTGACACGTGCCCTAAAAAATAGGGTTACTTGATTACTGGTTTTGGCGATCCTGTTGTGGTTATAAGTTACATTATTGTACGAATTCTATATTAATAATGAGTTTTATTTTAATAATAGTTATCAGAAATCTCGAACTTTTTTTTAGGTCAGGGAGTAATGTAGGGGTGTCAATTCGATGTGTCGCAGTGGCTCAAGTGACGTGTGTGCAGATATGATTATCCGCACCCCTAGGGGTGACGGATAAAAAACTGCATACATGCATACGTAGATCGCGGATAAATCTGATGAAATCAGTCATGAATGTGAGAATATTATTTTGATATGGTGTTAAAATATTTATTTAATAGAATATTTAAGGTAATTATTTGCTTACTATGATGTTTATTTATTGCAAATTATATCACTAATTCTTACAAAGTTCATTGTGCAGGAGACTTGAGCCCAACAGTGGGAATTAATATATAAATTATGAGAATAATAATCGATAATACCTATGTTTTCGAACAGAGTTCCTTATGATGCATACATTTAATTTTATATTGTTGAATACTTTTTGTTGAGTTAATATTATAAAATTAAATGCTATACTTTTTATAAAAAAAATGTGAAAAAAAAGAAGATCATTTACCTGGCATTTCAAATACAATACAAAAACAATTAGTGTTATACTCATATCAATACCAATTAAAAAGATAATCATAAAAAATGCGGGAAAAATGTCTATGGATTAATTTAAATTTAGAATGTAACGATTTTAAATATGGAGTTGTGCAATCACAAGACTTGTCCGCCGCTCTAACATTCATGTGTCAATCGTATGTGAAGCCAAAAGTCGTGCTTGTTACGAGATTGCGGTCTCCCGACCGGAGGGTCGCACCCTGTTTTAGGGTTACAAGTTTGCGGCTTGTCACACTTTAGTTATTCGGTGGGTTATCCTTTAGGCTGGCATCCCCAATGGGGTTAACGGAGATGTTTGATCGAGTGTCAAATATCGAGATAGGATGAACAGGTGGCCTTAATTTGTTATTAGATGGGTTTGCTTGTAAGTAATAATTATTGTGGCGCTTGATCTGATTATTCATATAAACTTTATACATTACGTAATGCTCTAAGTTCTTCCAATCTTCTGCAATTCAAAAAGAATTATTTCGCGTAATTTGTGTCTGGTTGTAATTTGTGTCTCGTTAATTAAAATTAAGTTAAAAGTTTTCTTTTTTTTTATTGCTAATGGTGGCAAACGAGCAAGCAGCACACCTGATGGTAAGTGTCACTGCTTCCCATGGACCTTTGCAATACCAAGGGTAGACTAGGCCGCTGCCTACCCACCCAATTGGGCATCCGGCTCTCTCGCTCACCGAACGATGCGCAATAGCACGTTGCCATTACTCATACGTCGATCTTCTGCGAGAGTGTGGTACTACCCCGGACGGACCAGCCCGCGGTTGCTGACAGAGAACTGTCTACAGCGTGGTCCTACCACAATAAGTAAGTTTTGTAAAGACTCTCATTATATAAATATATATTCCTTACTGTTGACTTAAAAAAAATATAAAAATAAAGAGGTGGTTTAAATTTTAAATTACAAGTCACAAGCTGAAGGGGAGATTCACATTTAATTAATTATCGTATTCACTATCGACTCCTAAAATTAAGGCCTAGGTCAATCTATAGGTCACTGATGTTTAAATTAACTTAGTAGTTACCTAAAATTTTGGTGTAATCCGTGAAAACGGACATCAAAATAGAAAGGTAGATTAGATTGTCCCTGAGGGCAATAAATTACACTTTATTTTGATAAATAGGTACGTATATAAATTTATTAATAATCATTATTATTACTAATATTATCTACAAATGTGTATTAAGAAAGTGTGTTTGTTTGTTTGCTACGTTTTCATGCCTAAACTGAATCGATTATGATGAATTATGGTATAATAGATGCGATGGTTATAGTATGTTAATTTTTTTTTTATTCTATATAACGCGAGCGAAACCGCAGGCAAAAGCTAGTATTTTGATGAGATCTTATTTAATGTGATACACAGAAAGTACTGAGATGTAGTGAATATGATATAGAAGTGCTTTACATGCAGTGACACCGTCGAAGGCGACGATGTGACTTATTGATAGACAATGACAAGTTTTAATTTATAAATAAAGATTTGGCTTAAAGGTCTTAGTAACTAAGACATAAACTCTACAAAAAAAAATATCTATCGCTAATAAATATAATATAATTTGATTTTGTAACGTAGATCTTTTAGAATCTTTTTTCAAAGATTTAAAATAAAAACGACTGTGGTTTTACATAAGCTCATTAAAAACTATCATTGTTGTAATATCGGGTCGTGATTTCCGTCGTTCGTTCACTCGTTCTTTTAACTTTTAATTGAACGGCTGAACATACGCTGAATTAACCAAATGAGGACGGTACAACTCTAACAAAGCTTTTGTACAATCAATGCCAACCTCTTTACATAGAATATAAAATTCTACTGCATTTAATTCAACTGGAAATATTGCACATGAGCTCCGTACATAATGACAGGGAAATTTGTCCTACTATACCACACTGGTCTTTCTTTTGCTATGACGTCATTGGCTTACATCCCTTAACTCTATTATATTTCTATCTTGTATCTATTTTACGATTCCCATAATAAGATAGGAATGTAAAATTTAATTTTTACAAGAAAAGCATTTAAAAAAGAACATAATTTTTTTGTTTATTAATTTTATATTATGTTTTTTTTATATGAAAGTTGTGAATGCAGATATGACGGCTGATAGAAGTTTGTGGAAGGTAAGAACGTGTTGTGCCGACCCCACTTAGCGTGGGATGAGGGCAGGCAAATGATGATGACTTTTATATTAAGTTTTTCTTTCAAAAACATGTAACAGGTAGCATATTTATTACCATCTAGCGAGCTCTACTTGATAGATAACTCCGTGTTTCCTAAAGACAATTGTTAAAAGAAAAATTTAACGGCACTTTTAGCCGAGCCAAGATTCGAACCTAAAATCTTATGAGCCACAGTCATATTTATATTAGTCGCCTCGTATAACAACTTTATAAAGATACAATTGTAACCATTCTTTACTTGTCCGTGTGAATTATAAAATCGGTTGGAGGTTGCACTAGGACTGGGTAGGAATATCTTTCTAAGAAATGTACGTATAACACACCAACCTACATTACTATGGAAATAACTCCATCAAAGAAAGACCGCGGTATGTGATATTTTATAGGTCTACATCCAGCACTAAACGGCAAAAGACTGAATTATAACGATGACTCTAAAGTGTTAATAGATTTTTTATACTTAATCGTATAATATACACACTCTGTATTGTTATTTTTAAAAATAAAAATCTTAAGAGTGTCATATTCAAACATAAAAACATAATCTGCTCATAAAAATATGTCTATAAGGTCATTAACATCAAAATAATATTCACATACACATTATAAAGAATCGAAGACTCGACATTGTACGACACTAAATCAAAATATAAAAAAAAAACCTCAATAATTAGCACTAAAAACTAATGACTATGCCCACACAGGGATTTATCTGAAACGTATCTTTGTTGAAGTGTACATTTTAACAAAAGGAGTTTCTTGATCGGCAGAAACTTGCACGACGGAACCATTAACGCTACGTCGTGGGCGTAATTAAAAGAGTTACAATACAACGACTGGCGAATTAAAAACAATTAAGTGGGAGCCGAATTGAGTACAATGGTCGTACGTATTCACGATTCACTGTATCGGCTTTAGTACGACCTCGTATCGTGTAATAACGCGGCAGATGTTTAAATTTTTTAATAAGACAACTCTGTAATAAGGAAATAATTTTTAAATATAAAATTAACGGACGCAGATTAGAGACAGACTTAGAATCGTACAGAGTAATGTTTTATAAAAAAAATTTTGGCATGATAGGTCGGTGTTTTAAAAACTACGCTAAGTATCATATAAGTATATATATATATATATATATATATATATATATATATATATATATATATATATATATATATATATATATATAAGTATCTGTGCAGTTAATTTATTGAGATTAGGATGTTTATTTATTTAGGTATACCTTAAACGGATAGCGGCTAAAAGCGGCAAAAGGGTCTTTACAATGGATGGGAATTTAATATCATATGGATACCACGGTGATTAAGCAATTGATATTAGTTTTTCTTCTCTGACATAGCTGTCATCAACTTATATCTTTTCGTAGTCTTTATAAACACACATAAGGAAGAAAAGGATTAATGAATTTTATTCTTATTCCATCATTAGCCGGTAAGCTTAGCTTGTTTTACTTTGATAGCATTTATTTTTATACGAATATATAAGACAATGATGTTGATGTTTCTACAAGTATTATATCTGTCTGGTGACGGAGTAAGAATACAAATCACCACCCCCTATCTAACCCGTTGGAGATCATAAGAGACGACTAAGGGATATAAAACGCATATAACATCTATGCAAGAGAAGGAAAACTTGCAACAAAATCGTATAGGGTTTCAACACGTCTGAGCAGCGTGGTATAGTGGTTAATATCGCTCCGGTTTGGAGGAGGCTTGAGCCCAATAGTGGGACGTATATGAACTGAGATGAGATGACAAGTATTATTTATGAAGAGAAAACTATATTTAAGCAGAATCCTCTCGTCATGGGTGCTGTAAACCATCCGAAACATAATAAAAAATAAATTAAAACCTGATAATTATAAAATAGTTTTATTTTATATATTTTGTAAACATTAGACACTATTATACTAATAAATGTTAGTCTGAGGATGTTATCTATACCTAATAAAATGTTACTTACGTAAAACTTTGTATGAGCTTTGTTCCCTTTGCCTGTACGAAAGGACGGACAAAATTGAAAAAAATGTATGGTCCGTATACTCAAAGTAGAATAGTTTTCTTTTAGTAAATCGTATAATGTTTAATGTAAAGTCATGTGCAGTTCTAAATCAATCATAGCACACGAACAAAAACCCAACTGTGGTAATCGAGCCGTCAAATTGGGTTTTCAACGTTTAAGCTTATTCTGTAAAAGTGCTGAATCGCACTGACACCCCACGCTATACTGTGAGGGTGTGACGACACTGGTATTTTTTTCTTTTTTTACGGTACTGCAATTCTATTACCGCCTTTTAATCTACAAGCCCGCATTGCCTCTCTGACGTCATTATATTTAGTCACGCTTGACATTTTTATTAATTTTCAAAATTCGAACACTGATTCCAATTTGGAATGGTTTTATTTTTTATTATTTGATTTAGTGGCTAATGAGGGCTGCCGTAGTGTCGAGTTACGGTTTTTAAAGTTCACTTTTTGAGGGTGCCCACTAGGTTTACCATTATTATTAATACTCCCTCGTTTTATTATTTGTATTACGTTAACAGACTACTATTTATAAATATATTGATTATTCGTTAAAATATTGTTATTTGATAGCTATTCATATAATAGTCACCTGTCTTTTTTTTTTCATGCGTCATGTCTCATGAGACTATTAAGGGACCTAACCAGAAAATATAACTAGAAGTAAAATAAAAAGTTAAAACAATCCCTATAACAACTTGCCTTAACTGTTTATATTGCTTCGCCCTCTCATTGTAGAAGAGGCTGGTGCTTTACAAGGAAACATGTATAGAAAAAAGAAAGAAAGCTATCTTAGCTAATATAAATATTTAAAATACCAACCACTACGTGACCCAATTTTACAATTTTCAACACCCTCCACCCATCGGAGACTCATCCATAGTATGCGAAAAAACCTCAGTTTTAACCAAACGTGGTATGAAAGACTGCCACGGTAGGTTGGTATCTCAACCACTGCCACATCTGTGAAATCAGTTTAAATTATATTTACAGGGCATTCTTGTCAAAATAAATAATTTTATTAATTTTATTTGTTACGTTGTATATAAATTTTTAACTGTATATAATTTGAAATTACGCGGCAAAGCCATAAGCAGAAGCCAGTTAACTGTGAATTAACCTTTATGAACCTCATAGTACATAGTCTTTACGTTACCAAGGACTAGACGTCCAAAAAAAAAACACTGAGTGGTATGACGAAAAAAAATTGCATGCTACACACACATCATGATGTACTAGCGACAACAATGCGACTTTTTGTCGGTCGCGGCGGCCCGTGGCTTTTTGAACTGAAATTTTTTCACTCCATTCGGTCGAGAAGCTCGGCTTTATTTCACATCGTCAGCGGCTAGGGATGGTTAACTTCTTTTTTTCTATATATTTTGAGTTAGAATTGTGAGTTCCCCAACTGATCTATATACAGAAATTTATTTGAAGAATATAATTATTGTGTGTTATAGGGGGGCATAGTCCGGAGCGTGCTCGTTCGCGTCCCCTGCCAGTCTAATTAGACTGCTAATCCGGCTCGAAATGCGTACCGCAATGCGGGTTAGGGCGTCCCCCGGAGGCGACGCGTACCGACCCGCCCCCGTCGGTACGAACATCGGCAGTTGCGGCGATGGGGGCCGCCACCCATCACGCCTTGCCCAGTTAGGCGAGTCGAGGAGAACGGAGTGCCGGGTGGGCACGTGGAATGTAAGAGGTTGTGGGGAAGGTAAGTTGCACGAGCTGATATCCGTCATGGCGGACAAACAGCTAGACGTGCTCTGTGTAACAGAGACCAAGCGAAGGGGCAGCGACGCCTGCGATCTTCCTGGTGGCGGGATGGCTCTGTGGTCTGGTGTACCACAGAGCGATCGAGCCAGCATGGGGGTAGGAGTGCTGTTGTCCTCTCGCTTGGCCTCAGGTGTGAAGGATTACGGAATGTATGATCCCAGACTTCTCTGGGTCCGTATAAAACTAGGTGTCACCAAGGTATTCATGGTTGTAGCATATGCTCCCGTAGGATCCTCGGTGGCATCAGACCTAGAGAAGTTTTGGGACAATGTTAGGGAAGTTCTGGATATGGCAGAAACCAGTGAACGCGTGATTGTATGCGGAGATTTGAACGGATGGGTGGGGACCAAGCGTCCCGACTATGAGGACGTACTTGGTCCATTTGGTGATAAGAGAGTGAACGACGCAGGTAGGCTCATAGCGGATGTATGCATGGAGAGAAACCTTATTGTGTCAAACACATTTTTCCAACATAAGGACATCCATATGTATACATGGAGAAGGAATGAACAGAAAAGCATAATAGATTTAATTTTGGTAGACAGTCGCCTCCGAAGCAAAATATTGGACGCAAGAGCCTACAGGGGCCCCACAGTCGACACGGACCACTATCTCGTTATTGCGAGATTTAGTGGTCTGTTCAGAAAGTGGAGGCACTGGCGAGAGCGTGTCCACTTCGGAGGGCTTGAAAGAATAAAGGTTGATAGGTTGCAAGAAGAGTGTGTAAGAGAAAAGTATGCAGAGGGTGTCCGAGAACGGCTGACGATGGCAAGCCAGCCGCAATCGGACATTGAAGAATGCTGGAGAGTATTGAAAGAGAGTATGGTAGATACAGCGAAAGAAGTATGTGGAAGTTCAAAGAAGCATAGAAAAACAAATGGTGATGCATGGTGGGATGCGGAAGTGGCAGCTTCCGTAGAGCAAAAGAAGAAAGCGTGGCTGGACTATGTCTCTTCTTTGAATCTCAATGACAGTATGACTGAACAGAAGAAAGAAATATATCGGCAATGTAAGAATGACACCAAGGCCTTAGTGAAAGAGAAACGTGATAGAGCAAGTATGAGTGCAGAAGATAGGCTGACTAAAAACTTCGAGGGTAACACCAAACTCTTTTGGAGGGAGGTGAAGAAGTCTCGGGGTGGTTGGTCAGCCTTCAGAATGAATAAAATAAGGTCTAAAGGTGGAGACATTCTTACACAAACACAAGACGTGTTAAGCCGATGGAGTGAATATTTTGGCGATATGTATGCGGATGCTACGGTTGGCGCCGGTGTTGGATGTGGTTTAGTAGATCAACATTCGACAACGGCGTCCTCCGATGGCATCAGTATGGATGAAGTTGAATGGGCGATAAGAAGTTTGAAAAATGGTAAGGCAGCGGGCATTGATATGGTGTCTGCCGAGATGATCAAGCTTGGTGGCTCTTGTGTCTGGGAGGCGTTCCTGTTGCTCCTCAATTTATGTTGGAGCTCGGGAATGGTTCCCAGGGACTGGAATAGCGCAGTCATCGTGCCTTTGTTTAAAAACAAGGGTTCACGTTATGACTGCGCAAATTACAGAGCCATAGGCTTGACCAGTTTGGCAGCAAAAGTGTATGGAAAAATTATTGAGAGGAGAATGAGGATGGTGTCCGATGGTTTACTGTGTGAGACACAAGGAGGTTTCAGGAGTGGAAGGGGATGCATGGATCAAGTGTTCTCTCTGCGCAACATTGTGGAGAAGCATCTGGCTCTAGGTCAGAGGGTTTTCTGCAGTTTTGTGGATCTGGAGAGAGCATTTGACACGGTTGTACGAAAGGAACTTTGGGACATTTTACCGGAGTATGGTATTAACGGTAAACTACTACAGGCTGTGCAGTCCAGTTACATGGGCTGTAGAGCCTGTGTGCGGCTGGATGATGGAATGTCGCCTTGGTTTGACGTCAATATCGGCGTTAAGCAGGGGTGCGTTCTGTCAGCCAGGCTGTTTATCATATATCTGGATAAATGTCTCCAAAGGTTGAACGATATGAATGTGGGAGTCCAGATGGGCGACTCAGTGGTCACTGCTCTGCTTTATGCAGATGATGCAGTCCTGCTGGCACAGTCAGCGATTGACCTGCAGACCCTAGTCGACACAATGACAGAAGATTGTAAGAAAAGGGGTCTACGCGTGAATGTGAGCAAAACCAAAATAATGGTCTTTGAAAGAGATAAAACCAGAACAGATGTAAGAGTAACAATAGGTAATGATGTACTAGAGCAAGTGGATGAATTTGTATATCTTGGATGTGGATTTAGCCGAGATGGAAGGTACACCACTGATATAGAGCGAAGAGTGAATGCGGGAAATATAGTGAACGGAGCGTTGGGGCAACTTCTCGGCAGCCACCACCTCAGCCAGAAGGCACGTGTAGCAATACATAACGCAGTGCTTGTCCCAACATTACTGTATGGAAGCGAGAGTTGGGTATGCAGAAAAGAGTATGATAGTAAAATTAATGCGGTCGAAATGCGATCTCTGCGGAAAATCTGTGGAGTTAGGCTGACCGACCGCATTCGTAACGACGACGTAAGAGAGCGAGTAGGTATGAAAGAGAGTATTGGTGTAAAGATGCGAAAGGGAATGCTCCGATGGTTCGGACATGTGGAAAGAATGCCGAACGAACGCCTGGTTAAGAAGATATACAATGCGAAAGTGGAAGGATGTAGGTACCGAGGGAGACCGAGACTAACCTACCTAGACCAGATCGGTCATGTACTGAAGGAAGGTGGAGTCAAGAGTCTCCGAAACCGGCGAGCGTGTATGAAGAGAATTATGAATGTTGAGGAAGCGAGTGAAGTATGCAGAGATAGAGTTCTCTGGCACTCTGTTCTCTCTGCCTACCCTGCAAGGGATATGGCGTGATGATATGTATGTATGTATGTAATTATTGTGCTGATATTTTTAAGTATGATAGTTTTCTTTGTGCAGTCCATATACGGCCTACTGTGTATCACGAGCCACTTTCAAATAAGGAAAAAACGTTCCTTTACAACACACTGGATTGTCAGATTGGCATAAAACTTTATTTCGACATTTACGTATTACAGCGATGTTACTCGACTAGAAAATAAGTATGGTTCAACCAGATCATGTATCTGGACCGGATCAGGACAGAATGAAGCATGCCGGATCCGGCAAACCCTATCAGGACCAGGTCTGGTCCTGATCAGGATAGCCTGATGTGAAATAACATCAAGTATGGTAAGGCATGCCGGATCAAGACCAGATCAGGACCAAATAAGGATAGCCTGATGTGAAATATCATCAAGTATGGTAAGGCATACCGGATCAGGACCAAACAAGGATAGCCCGATGTAAAATATCATCAAGTATGGTATGGCAATATCGTATTGCCTATAATATATAAAATAAAAAAAAATATCAATGAAGATTGTCATATTTATGCCACGGTATAAATTGTATTTACATCAGAGGAGATTAATCTGAAATCTTTAATTAATCATATTTATTTAATAATAATAATGTTTAATTAATAATATAAAAATAATTTATATTTAAAGTAAAAACAAAAATAAATAATAGGTATTTGAAAACAGAAATAAATATAATAATATTATAACAACCATTCTAACATTTAATGTTTTGGGTCATAATAAATTGTTGATGGCGTTAGTAAAATGACGTCATTATCTGAATCGCGGTGTTAAGATTCTCCGAAGCATAATGACATCGCCTAATACTAAATTAGTTGTTATCGAATCAGATCAAAACAGATCGATCAGGTCATGAATGAGAAATTCAGGCGACAGTAGATGTCGTTAGCATCTGGTGGTTGCGCCCTAATTGGAACAGCTCACTGGCACTCTACTCTCTATGATAAGAATTCAATACAGCACTGCATTCGCTGCCTACGTCATATATTAATTTATATTTTTATTTATTAAACATGTTTTTAAGATATCCATGTTTTTAAGAGGACCGGACTAGGCATACTCGTTTTGGATCAGGCAAGGTATATAACGCAGATGATTGACTTGGATCCGATCAGTAAAATTTCATCCGGACACGATCAGGAATACCTAATCTGGACCCAATCAGGAATGCCTGATCTGGACCCGATCAGGAGTGCCTGATCTAGACCTGATAAGGTTTTCCTGATTGGGTCCAGATATATCTTCTGCGTTACATATCTTATCTGGTCCATATCGGGCATGCCGGGTCCGGTCCTGCTAAGGAAGATGAAAAAATTTCTAGTCGGGTATATCTATACATCCCTCAATTGGTTTTAATGTCAGTTGAATAAAAAAGAAGGTTGGAGATAATTAGATCCCTTCTGCATCATAACGTGAAGAGTAACTATTCATCTGTGATCATTTTAATTTAATTAAGTCTCATTTGCTTAGAATTAATAAATTCAATTATTTTGTCACCGTAATACTCTCACACACTCTTGAATTGTCTAAATATAAACCTAATATGAAAGATAAAATCTAATATGAAAAAGAAAAAAAAAAGCTTAAATATGAATAGAAAAGAAAAAAAAAATTGGTTTTTATTTATTTATAAAACATCGACAAACTACATCCAACACTAGTTTTCAACTCGGACAGTAGCCCTCCTGTTCCATGTACAGTCGCATCCAGCTAACCACTAAGTGTCACAATGTCAGAAATGAAACTGTGCGTCAGTGTCCAACGTTCTCTATTCAAATACATTTTTTTTGTTTCATTGTAGTCACATTTTGTTTGTAATATTTGAATTTGAAAAACGAACGAGTGGAACTGTCAAAGCTGTACAGCCTTTTATATCTGTAATGAAACAAAGCGAAATAGTCATAATAAAATTGTGTTTTATTACGATTAATGATAAATGAGCCACCTAAAGGAAAGTGATCTTATCTATTACGGTTTAAGGTAGAGATATATAACTACAAGAGAATTGGCAACATCACTCCGCTGAGAAACTCATAACACCATTTGTGATCGGTCAACCCAAAAGCCAAGCGTGGTGATTTCTTATAAACCATTGGAAAAGCTTATGTAGTGTAATTCAACTTAATAGGTGAACGAACGAGTAAATGAATGAACTTGAAAACGATAACAATTCTTCAGAGCTAAAAACCTTGAAAGTAAATCTAAACTCCTATGACAGATTAACATTTTTTTTTTTCTAAGGATCTATCTATGTAGTTAATAAATTACGCAGCCTCGTTTTTTCTATGCTCGTTAGTCAACATCAATCGTTATTCGTATCTAGACCGTACAGAATCCATTGCAACCTACAATTCACGCACGTAACCCAATCAATACAAAATTATATCATACAAAAAAAAAATCGAACAATTCCACTTGTTAATTTCCATTATAAAACACAATAGATGAAACCCAATGGGCAATAATCGCCACTAATCTTTAAATTGAGCAACAATTATGTCGTTACTTAACCGATTCAGATTCTAATCTCGATTCGAACAATGTCCATAACATTTTTGTTTGTAAATTAAAAGTTTTGTGGTGCGCTTCGATGCTTCGATAAAGTCTCAAACATTTTAGACAATAGGTTAAGCTGAATGTACTTCCGAGCGAAGTGACTTTGTGAAGTGGTTATCGGCGGTGTCAAGTGTGCACTGATCTCGGTCGATCGCTACTACATCGTTGTGTAGTACGTGATTAAACCGCGAATGTCAAAGTGCAAAGATCGGCCCTTTGTTGTGTGCTATCACTCAATGCTTCCCGTTCTGATGTGTTCATTCATCAAAAAATCCCTAGCGGCTATGTAATGTGTGTATTATGACGAGAGATTTACGTTTCTGGTTAATACATATATATGTGAAAGATAGTTTCAAATATTCTAATATTATATTATCATTCTCTCTTACTACTCTTATCCCAAATACTTGGGGTCGATACCATATGTACTCTTCTTTCATAGTACATATTGCAAAGTATATAAAGATTTGAAGAGTGTGACCTCCATTTCCTTAGGATTTCATGATCATATCCTAGACAACACAACAATTGAATCACATTAAAAAACATATCAATAAAATCGTCTATTAATAATTAAGTCAAAAATATATTATGACGGTTGAAATACCTTTTATATTAAAGAAATGGTCATTTATATGATAATGAATTACTATACCATTAATTTTTAATACAGATGGAATGTTAAAAAAAAGAAGAATAAAGATTTTCTTTTCAAATATTAACAAAAAATTCTCATTACTTTTATTACTAATTATAAAATATGATTGAGAGAAATGCTACTTTTACGGATTCTATCGCGTTTGTATTTGATTTATAATTTCCCGACGTTTCGAACACTTTACAGTGATCATGGTCACGGGAGGACTGAGGTGTCTTACGTCCAATATGTCATTGTTATTACAGAAATTTATTTATATCTACCCTATAAGATAAAATGTGTGGGTCAAAATTTAATATCTAATAATAATAAAATGTGTGGGTCAAAATTTAATATCTTATAGGGTAGATATAAATAAATTTCTGTAATAACAATGACATATTGGACGTAAGACACCTCAGTCCTCCCGTGACCATGATCACTGTAAAGTGTTCGAAACGTCGGGAAATTATAAATCAAATACAAACGCGATAGAATCCGTAAAAGTAGTTTTATTTCAAATGTGTAATACTCGCGTAAACATTAGAAGTCATTATGAGAGAAATGCTTCAAGATAAGGGATATCTTTATCTTGGAGCATTTCTCTCAATCTTATTTATAAGTAGGTATTTTTTTTTTTTTAGATGTTATAATTATGCTTATTAGTATAACTTAATTTTATAGTTCTGTTCTATCATTTAGATCACAGTCAAATTAGTCATTTTTCTAGTCCATTAATTCTATCATGTTCATTTTATCCGTTTAAAGTAAGAATATGAATTTAATTCTGCAACCGTTCAGTTGTTAACCAGCCTTATAAAATTGTAAAAAGGTCTTAAATTATAACATAATATTCGTTATCATAATCTGTGACTCACTCCATTCAGGAGTGTGTGTCAATCTTTCATTTTTCCACCACAATCGCGCGGTCAGGTTGCTTTGTTATTCAAATTAAACACGCCCAGATGGGCCGACGTACATGGTGGAATAATTAACCGATGTTATTATACAAAACACTTAAAATACCTTTATACGTATTAAATAGAAACATTTCAGTATCATAATGTTTGATGAAATTTATTATAATATGCCATTCAGTATTTGCATGATAAAATCCACAAACGCGGCATTTACAAATAATTTTATCGTTGGGACATTAAATTCTTTATCGACGGAAGCAGTAAACGTGTTTTCTATACGTCCTGTGATTTAAGTTTACTTTAAATTTAATCTCAGCAAGTACTAAAGGAAGGATCCAGCCTAACAGGTGATTTACTCCATCGTTAGTGAAGGCTAATTCTTCCGCGTTCTCGCGTATCTGTGTTGTTTCTATCTCTTTCTTGCGATGCGAGGCAGGTTTACGACGTCATTAATGTTATCACGACGATACGATGCGACGTTGCTACGAGCTCACAGCCTACAGAACTTGCGTTCCTTTTCATTCTACTATGAGATAATGTTAAGATTCTTATTTCGATTTTATTTTATGTAAACCACATTTTTAATAAATATAATTTAGAATCAATGTAAATATTTTAATAGCCTCGATAGTTACCGGTTCTTTTTTGTTTTTTTTTTATATAACCGAGGGTTGTAATCTTAATAGTTTATGCAAAATCGTTAGTCGATTTTGAAGTCTTCACATAGAGTTAGTTGATTAAATAGATAATTTATATACATTTCGTATCTTTATTGAATACACATACATGTTTTGATATGGTTAAACGGTGTCAAATAGAAGATTGTGAAGTAGATGTGCCCGTGTTTAATTGGGAAAAGTAATTTAGATGTATATTATGTTTTTAATACATTCAGCTTTTTTTTTTAAAATACAACTATTTCTTGATTACAAAAGGTTTAGATTGCCATATGAAATTCTTACCATCATTATCAATATAGTGGCAATAAACTTTCTATTCAATATGTTGTCGTGTAATAATCAAATACTAGAAATAAAAACGTTTTATCAAGCGTGAAAGATCTAATAAAAATTCCCGTTTAAATTTTAAATTAATAGTAAACAATTTTGATAGGTAAATGACATCAAGATATAATATAGACTTTGTATAGAAATATATATATATATATATATATACATCGGCTTTTAAAAAAAGATTCTATACTTAGACTTATACATTCACACTATAACGGTTTGCTTTTTATTATGCAAATAAAACAGATTTATTTTGACAAACTCTGGTCTGGCCACACGCCTTCCATCCTTAGGATGAAAGGTGTGTGGCACAATAACCCACCGGGTTCAATATCAAAGAAACTGATCCACACTAGTCAGACAAGTTGGTATAGAGTTTTATTTCAAAGTTTCCTTCTCTTGCATAGATGTTATATGCATACTATATAAGTATATCTTCTTTTACGATATCCACGTGCAAGATAGTGGGTGGTGAATTGTATTCTTACGCCTTCACTACACGAAAAATACGTTTACATATTCGTATAAAAAATATAGTTATTAAGTTTTTATAAAGATATTTTTGCTTAGTTTTTCTCAATAAATTCTCAATTTTTAGCTCCACGTATGTAATTGTACCACATTAGATTCAATAAACCGGACACCGTTTCTAATATTTGCATAGATAAATATATGGTATACACCCACATACACTTATGCTAACCACTTTTAGTAATAGGGACTAAAAATGAGACTAAAAATGCTATGCTATACTAAAATAAAAATACATATTCAGATGTTATTACTTTTACGTCTTACCTCTACTTACGTCCGATTCGTAGGCACAGGTTAAAAATTTGAAACGTAATGGCTCCACTTGTTTTCTTAATCTGTGTTTTATAGTTCCCTGAGCCAATTACACCGAATAAATACGTCAGCCACGTATCGTATTTTCTCAAAGATATCTCAAAACATTTCAAACAGGTATACATACTAAACATAAATTCATAACGCCATCGTATTTTTTTAAAAGCAAACTTTAGTAGTTATTTAAATAAATAATCGACTAATTAGTAGTCAAATAATGATTATTATATCTTCATTCGATAGAAATGTGAAGGTGGTTACACACTAGCGTGAGGCCGCATTTCCATTTGACGTTTGACATGGCCGTCATCCCGCCATTATAAAGTTATGAACTATGAACTTCAGACCTGGGACGTCACTATCAGTGACATTGTGGTATCCGCGTAAGTGTTGTACGTTATGAGTTTGACACTTTAACCTGGTTGGGAACATCGTATTGTTCTTTTGTTAAAATAATTATATTCAACAAAGTGTTTCGTTAAATGACACCGAATATAATCTATATTGGACAGTAAATTGCTTTTTGAGTGATTCATCATTCAGCCCACGTACATCCCAATACTGAGACCGTACCTCCGTAATAACAGAGAAATTAACCTCCTATACCACGCTGATCATACGCATTGGTATATTTATTTCGAGTTTTCCTTCTCTTGTTATCGACATTTTATATCCCTTAATTGTATTGGTGCCGGGTGCTATCTTTAAAAAAAACATACATTCACTATTCAAGCCTGTTATCGTCACATCAAGCATAATTTTAAAATCTGTTGTATAGATACCTTTTTGACGGCATACTGAATAGGTATACTTTAAAAGAGCGATTTTTTTTTAATTTATATTTATTAGATTGTTGCTTTGGTAGACAACTAATTGAGCTTGATAACTAAATGATTACCACTGCTATCTAAGATTGAAAGTTATATTAATTAAAAGTTAAATTTGTAAATCTATCCAATTAGTCTTTCGCGCTTAAAAACTAGGTGGAGTGATGATTTTATAAGGGTCGCAGGAAACCGTGAGATGCAGGTGGCAGGACAAATTAGACTTTTAATATATATTTCTTGTATATATTTTTCGAAGTAGGTATTTGATGGTGTTTCAATAATTCTAAAATGTGCATATTTTTTTTCTATATCATCATCATCGCAATTCATATATGTCCTGCTGGATTAGTGCCTTCTCGAAAATAGGAGGGAAGAAAATAATCTATAACAAGCTGGTTAGTTTGCTATTGGGATGTATTTTAGTTTTATTTTCTTGTAGTCATGTTATATGCATATAATATCTTTTAGGGGTAGACGATATTATTTTCTTACTCAAACACCACACGAAAATAATATATAAGTAAATGTAAAATACACAGTAGTTCAAATATTCGATAAATATATGGCAATATGAAGATTAACAAAGTTTTTGATATGAATATCTATATTTAAATGATAGGGCCGCATTAATTACGCTGCATTCATTGCATATATGCATTTTAAAATTGTTTAAGTATAACGTTTCAAATATCATGACAACGTTATTATTTTAAAATTATACTCATTAATATTCGTCAATTATTTTATAATATCTTCGTTTTAATATTTGATTTGAATATTATTATTGAAAATAAGTTATGTTATATCTGCTCACAAAGTGACTTTGCTGTATAGTAGTGGCTATGAATACTGCCAACCCTTACTGTGCTTTAAGAGCTTTAAGAACTTTATCAATCTAAACCAACTCTACCTGATACTGTCAAGTAACAATTTCATACCTAAAGAGGATTGACGTCGGTAATAAAACTACTGCCTGTAACTTTTGCAATATCTACGATGTAAGAGGAGTACATATTGAGTCAACCCCATGTAAATGAGATAAGAGCAGAATAATTATGATATTCTTAAGTACTAAACTAATATGTTTTAATGTAAAAGAAATATCTAGTACCTAGATGGTATCAGGTCATAAATCCAAATATATAAAAACTTGTGAATATACAACTATGACAACTGAGGGAAATGCATCAAAATAATTCTTTGTGTTATGATTTCTAATGTTAACATTGTATTACACATTTGAAATAAAACTATTTTCACGGATTCTATCGCATTTGTATTTGATTTTTAATTATCCGATGTTTTGAACACTTTACAGTTTACAGCGTTCATAGTCATGGGAGGACTTTGTGAATTCTTTAGAATTCTTTTTGTTCAAAATAGTTGTTCCGAGAGAGTTTCGAATCTATATAGTTGGAAGCGTTTAACGACTATATCTTTATTTTGCGAAATACCAATAAATACCTACCTAGACCAGATCGGTCATGTACTGAAGGAAGGTGGAGTCAAGAGTCTCCGAAACCGGCGAGCGTGTATGAAGAGAATTATGAATGTTGAGGAAGCGAGTGAAGTATGCAGAGATAGAGTTCTCTGGCACTCTGTTCTCTCTGCCTACCCTGCAAGGGATATGGCGTGATGATATGTATGTATGTATGTACCAATAAATATTTTTTATTTGCTTATAGCATATGAGCCAACAGCACACTTAATAGTAAGTGTTACTACCGCCCTTTGTAGTATTAGGGATACAAAGGGAAAATCTGCTATCCCATGCGGACTAAATAGGTTGCCAGATTACATGTTGTCCTTCTCTTGCAATGATCTTAACTGTTTATACTTTTTAATCATATTTTACGATATACAGAATAAATGGAGTAATGAATTGTATTCTTACTCCATCATCACAGGGAAAATCACAAATTCAATTGCAATATCTCATTCTGATAATATTTCTATTCAACATTTCATCTCAGCTCATGTATGCCCACTGTTGGGCTCGAGCCTCCTCCATAATGGGAAGGTTAATTGACCTACTATACCACGCTGGTATAAGATTTTCTTTCTAGTTTTCCTTCTCTTGCATATATGTTTTAGGCGTTTTATGTCCCTTAGTTGTCTCTTACGATCACCAACGGGTAAGATAGGGAGTGGTGAATTACTCCTTCACTAAACGGATGTGAATATTTATATTAAGTAATAATACATATACCAAAGTTATATAGTATATTTGTCTTTATACTTGTAAAAAAAAAATATCATATATGAACTTGTATGTTTTAAAATTTAATTCTTTTGCAAATCAATTGCTAATGCAATCCACAAATATGTATTCTGAGCATATATATAATTTGTCTGTCAATTATGCTCTCGTAAAGATCTTACGACGCAAAGACATCATCACTAGAAAATAAAAATTAAAAATATCTATAAAAATTTGATCAGATATTTTCAGAACAAAAATACCGTAAGCATGTTCGGTTCGGTAGCCAACAAGTATTTTTGTGACGTCGTAAAGTCTCAAGTTGGAGTCCCGCGTCGGTAGCGCCACCCGCCGTGTTGTTTATGTCGCACGATCGTGCGATACCACGCCAATGTGCACGCACCTTTATGGTATTATGTTACCAACTTAAACTAAAGTTATGTGCTATTGGATGCAACATATTCTTAATACGTATTAGGTAAATCTAATTTGCGCCGTGCTTATTGTAGTTGTTTAAGTTTTTTTATTCTAAATCCTGGTTCAATAGTTGAGAGGTATTTTATTTTTAAAGTCCTTAGAGGTTTAATTACTTTTCGAAAACCTTTTTTTTAGTTTGTAGTGTGGCAACATAGCATCACTTCGTCAGCGCCATCTACGTGATTTTACAGCAGTGTAACTGTTTGACAATCGAAATTTGAAAATTAAAAAACAAAACGATTTTGGTGTCATATATTATTGCATTTATTTACTGAATTTGTTTATTACTTAGAATAAATGTACGTTAATTTCTTAAGTTCCTTATTTATAGATATATTTAATAGCCAACAGTTATAAAAGCGAAGCAACAAATTATCTAATGTTCTCAATTCGAATGCGTAAATAATAAATTTTGTATGTTAAAAACACGTAACAATATTGCGTGATTGTCACACAACACCCCTGCAGGGACAGTTGTTATAAAATCTTATTGTAATGTCAACAAAAACCTATTTACAAATACTCGCGCTAACGCCCACTCAAAAGGTGTTTATTTAAAATTTTATTTCACAATAATAAAATGTCACATTTTTTCACTTTTCGTACCATTTGATGCTATTTGTAATATCTACCAATGTATTCAAGCAGTACAAATACACCAGTCATAGCAAATTCATCTGTGTGACATAAAACTTAAGTGTTAGAATCGAATTTTCATTTTTCGCGCCAGAAATTCTTACTTCGAATAGTGCTGGCCGTATCTTTTTTTTAAATTCGGACACGTGTCTATGGACGTCCAATTTGTGCCTATTGATCTTTTGTTGGGACTCTTTTGAATTTAATACTTTTCAATGTTATTATCTAATCATAAAAGGTATAAGAATATTTTTCTTTATGATTTCTCTGTATCATTTTACCGACGAATTGTAAAGATTCAAAACTGTGACATTTAGTAACTGTATTAATATTCATTGCGCATAACTAGTAGATACTCCTAAAAATTTTCAACAAAGCAATAAAAAGCCTATAATAGAATAATACAGAAATGGGTGATTTTATTGGTTTGATTGCAAGATACGTAGGACCGATTTTAACATAAGAATGTACGCCTTAAAATTTAAAACAGTGCATTAAATGTCAATTTAACTAAACAAGTTTCTAAACGTAATCTACGTTTATATCTTTTCCGATGGCATCTAAAAATAAAATCGTTTACAACGAGCACATATTGTGTTATGTGTACATAACTTACAATAGTATTACTTTAACCATTAAGAACGTAAATATACATCTCTTATCTAGATAAGGGCTTTGGGTGTTACTCTCAAAGATTGGAATCTCGGTGACAAACACCACGGTCCTATTGTGGTGGCTAAATTTGCTCCGCTATTTCCGATCTCCTTACAAGATTATTTTATTATTGTAAAGCCGTTCGAGATTAAATCGGCGCGGATGTTACGCTAAAATGTTTTGAGTACCAAATATTTTAAGGTACCTACTGTATATGCGAAGTAGGACAACATTAAAACTATTTTTTTTTGTTTAGTATTTACGTATATTCATGACATGAGGATAAAAAACTTAATTATGTTATTTTCAGAGCTTTTAATTTGATTAGATATCTATTAGATGCAAAAGAACCATATATGCAACCCCGTAGGATAGTAGGTCGATTTTCCTCCTATTATCGAGCTCTAGCCCACTATATGAGCCGAGATGATGATAAATATGTATTTATATGAAACCATTCGTTTTAGCTATATAGTATAAACGAAAATGCATGCATTTTTTTATCTATAAAGCATGCACCATTCTTCGAAAAAATACTGCATTTTACAGTATACAATAATTTGTTATATACATACATACATATACATACATCACGCCACATCCCTTGCAGGGTAGGCAGAGAGAACAGAGTGCCAGTAATTTATTAGATATAGTTAATTTGTTATATATTTATGTTGTAATGTTTACATTTTTACTTATTTCATCGTTTTTGTATTTGTTTAACAGAAATTAGGGAGAAATTGTAGATCTATTCAAATTTACTTTCTATACATAGCTTTGCAGCACGAAAACAAATCAAAAACTATATTTATTATTTAAAGATTCCCTGTGATTTTGTTTTCTTTTTTAAATCTCTTTAGATTTTTTGAGAATAATATTTTGAGATTACTCTTTCGAGTATTGAAGTGAGTTTTAGTTGTTTTAACCATCAAGCTATCGATCCCATTGTTGGACTGAGACCGTCCCTATGGTATTGATACCATAATGGCCATGTAAGCTTGCGAGCTAATATCACAGTAAACATTGTAAGCTTCCCAGGAAAGTGAGATTTTATACTACTCCCACGGAAAAGTGAGAATTGTTGACAACATTGTACCTCTTCACCCAAAAGGCTTTCGTTCTTAAAACGTATCTAAAGTTGCACAAATGGCGGAATATTAAAGATATTATCGTGCCAAATTTTGCGATTTCGATTCAACTGCTATTCTGAGTCTGGGTTTAATTTTTATCCTTTAATTTCATGTTTGTAGAGCCGCCCACAATGCAAGGATTATTTTCTTAGTGTACGGTATTTAAAGAAATAAAAACTATAGACAAAATTTATAATCACAAGAAAAAAATCGAATCCATAATCCAATTGATGTAATGGAAACAACTTTAATAGGATTCAACAACAAAACACTTTTGTAGTTTTATAACAATTGTATGAGTAAAGTCTATTCTTCGGATATCCTCGTCTGTTGTCGGGTCTTATCGGTTTTCTTCAGTAAGCAAACATCTGCTCAACCGCCCACGCCTACATGTTTGATATTCCACCTCCTTGCAACAAAAAGATTATGGATTTGTAAACTGTACCTATTTCGTTTTGTAGTATATTATTATTTGTAGAATATTTAGTTGTACCTATTTTTGCCTATAATATGGCTACTATTTGGCTAATATTTTTCATAAAATGTATAGTTATAATGAGTATTTCAAGATGGAAATCTTGAAATACTCATTATAACTATACCTACATTTTATGAATATCCTAGAATCCTAGAATATTTTATATGAAAAATCTTTTTAACAAGGAAACCTTTCATTAAATACGTAAAGGTCTCCTACTTGCAAATTGGGCGAAAATAAATTGACCTAATACACTGCCACGTTAGATTTTGATTTAGACGTTTTTTCCTAGCAGTGTATTCTCTTAAATTCATTATATGTGGCTTATTAATGTGCATAAGCGATTAGAAAAGACTGGAACACATAATTCACTCAATCAATCAATGACAGACAATCTAAGGATTACGCATATAGAGTCAAAAAAGTATATAAATTAACCCCCAACAAACTTTTTCCATGAATTAAACCCATTGATATCAAAAAATGTGTCACAATAAACACCCGCATAACCCGTGAATCCACTAATAAGAGCCTATTACTTTATTTTTATAAACCATATAGTAATTTGAACCATAGACTAGGAGTCGATGCGGGCCATCGATTTAATTCTCGATTATCACCCTTTAGTCGAGTATTTAATGAGAGTCAATATGATTCGTCACTCGGTATTCAATCTGAAGGGGCTTGTGATAAAATGGATTTATTTATTTAAATAACTTTAATGAATTGTTGTATTACAAATTATTAGCGTAATAAATTAATTGAAACATAAAATGTAACGCTTTTAAGATTAGCTTCATCCAAATCATCGTCATCATCTCGGGTCATATATGTCCCACTGTTGGGCTCAAACCTCCTCCATAATGGAAGGGAAATCGACTTACTATAGCACGCTGGTCAGATGTGTTGGTGTAGGGTTTTGCTTCGAGATCTCCTTCTCTTGCGTAGATGTAACATGCGTTTTATATCGTCGTCTCTTACGATCACTCACGGGTAAGATACGGGGATGGTGAATTGTATTCTTACTCCGTCACCATACGAATATTAGGAGCTCAGCATATATCTCTTAAAATTAAATTTTAAATTATGCAATAAAGTTGTTTAATCACAAAATATTTACTAATACGATGATGTCAAAATTTCTCTATACTACGAATGTTTATTAGCTGTGTGGTACAAATACTACCAACCCTTACTTTGCTCGTGGATGTCGCAAAAGACGACTAAGAGACTTATAAAGACCTAGGTCAACTCTATCTGATGCCGTTTGGTCAGCAATTACATTCACAAGGAAGGTTGACGTCTGGCAAGCGGCCGATCATAAAACTATTGCCACTAACTTTTACAATATGTACTATGAAAGAAAAGTACCTACATATAATATCGATCCCAAGTAATTGGGATAAGAGTAGGAGAATGATGACAACGAATGTTTATTTTTATATTAGGTATAATAACTATTATAGTGTATTTATTAAAATCGCTTATCATAATCACGAAAAGTGCTTTATTTTATCCGTAGGTATAACGCCTCGTAAGAAGTTAAAAAAAATCGTTTATAAAGAATTAATTACCAAATTTATTTCTAAAAATATCAAACGCATATTTCTCTGGTATTTCGTGCAATTAAATTGTATGTGCGCAGTTTCCCATAGTTTTCTAAATAAGGAATTTTAATTCGTGTAGTTTGTTGCGAAATGCCTGTCCCTACATTCTTCAGTGTTGACTTCCAATCAATACTTTGTAGTCGGCTACTCGGCGCCAGAGTTAAACTTTGCCTTTATTGCTACTGATAGAGCATTGATTCTTGAGGTCAAATCTGTTGACATTACCATCAATACTGCTTAAGAGTTGCCTTCAAATATAGCTCATGTAGGGTTTAATAGTAAGCGTCATTTACTCTATTTATATGTAATGAGATGTTGGCAGTTATATTCAACGATCCGTAAGCAGTTTTATGACTAAGCTTTATAAGATCAATCTATAAATGAGTGACTGTTCCCTCCATTATAATAAATTGGTATGGGGATAACGTTGGTATCATCGTCTTAGCGTATACTGCCAACTACTGTGTTACAAGCCTATTTTACAATGGAAGGGAGATTACGATGGTTAAATGGAGTTTTATTTTCTTAAATTTTTCTCATGCCTATGTTACCTTTTATATCCCTTAGTCATATCTTACGATACCAGGAATAAAAAAAAGGCTGTAATGAATTATATTCTTATTCTATCACCACATGGAGCATTCGTATTATAGAAAAATTAAAATTTATCACTGCATTAATAAATATTTTTTGATCAAACATCTTAAATAGATGAATTTTAATTTCAATTTAAGAAACATACCTTCTATTTATTATCTTATTGTGTATCCGTGTGGTGACGGAGTGAGAATACAATTCGCCATCCTCGTATCTTACTTGTGGGTGATCTAAAAACGACTAAGGAATATAAAACGCATAAAATATCTACGCAAGAGAAGGAAAATTCTTAACAAAACCCTATACCAACACATCTGACCAGCGTGGTATAATAGGTCTTTTTTTCCTCACATTATGGAGCAGGCTCGAGCCCATCCGTGGGACATATATGAGCTGAGATGATAAGATATACTATTTCCTATCAAAAGATAAAAAAAATAGACGATATTTAAGCTAATAAATTTTACGTGAACGATTCACGTAAAATTTGTAGAGTGAGAGAGTGGAGTAAGGGCGTATAATCTCAAGACTGCCCTATCAAATCGAAAGGTGTACAACACTGATCCAAAAGACCAAAGATCAGGCAAAGACGGTGCAATAGTAATTAACCTTGCGCTTGCCGGACAATGTAACAATGTAATATATTTTAATTGAAACGACCCCGCCGTATATACAGTAAATATTGGTCGCAATGAACGAACACTGAATGTAATTGATTGTATGAAGCTTTGTTCATTCTTAAATATGTAGGTAAACGTATGACGTCATTCGTATTTTTCTATTAAAACTCAATTCTGGGTTTTAAAATAAATATTCACTATACATTTCCGTATTATGATGGAATATGAAAACATTTCACTACCTTTATCATGGCTACGGATATTATAAAAAATGGCTAAGAGGTATAAGGATAGGTAGGAATGAGGATGGTGTCCGATGGTTTACTGTGTGAGACACAAGGAGGTTTCAGGAGTGGAAGGGGATGCATGGATCAAGTGTTCTCTCTGCGCAACATTGTGGAGAAGCATCTGGCTCTAGGTCAGAGGGTTTTCTGCAGTTTTGTGGATCTGGAGAGAGCATTTGACACGGTTGTACGAAAGGAACTTTGGGACATTTTACCGGGGTATGGTATTAACGGTAAACTGCTACAGGCTGTGAAGTCCAGTTACATGGGCTGTAGAGCCTATGTGCGGCTGGATGATGGAATGTCGCCTTGGTTTGACGTCAATATCGGCGTTAAGCAGGGGTGCGTTCTGTCAGCCAGGCTGTTTATCATATATCTGGATAAATGTCTCCAAAGGTTGAATGATATGAATGTGGGAGTCCAGATGGGCGACTCAGTGGTCACTGCTCTGCTTTATGCAGATGATGCAGTCCTGCTGGCACAGTCAGCGACTGACCTGCAGACCCTAGTCGACACAATGACAGAAGATTGTAAGAAAAGGGGTCTACGCGTGAATGTGAGCAAAACCAAAATAATGGTCTTTGAAAGAGACAAAGCCAGAACAGATGTGAGAGTAACAACAGGTAATGATATACTAAAGCAAGTGGATGAATTTGTATATCTTGGATGTGGATTTAGCCGAGATGGAAGGTACACCACTGATATAGAGCGAAGAGTGAATGCGGGAAATAGAGTGAACGGAGCGTTGGGGCAACTTCTCGGCAGCCACCACCTCAGCCAGAAGGCACGTGTAGCAATACATAACGCAGTGCTTGTCCCAACATTACTGTATGGAAGCGAGAGTTGGGTATGCAGAAAAGAGTATGACAGTAAAATTAATGCGGTCGAAATGCGATCTCTGCGGAAAATCTGTGGAGTTAGGCTGACCGACCGTATTCGTAACGACGACGTAAGGTATGAAAGAGAGTATTGGTGTAAAGATGCGAAAGGGCATGCTCCGATGGTTCGGACATGTGGAAAGAATGCCGAACGAACGTCTGGTTAAGAAGATATACAATGCGAAAGTGGAAGGATGTAGGTACCGAGGGAGACCGAGACTAACCTACCTAGACCAGATCGGTCGTGTACTGAAGGAAGGTGGAGTCAAGAGTCTCCGAAACCGGCGAGCGTATATGAAGAGAATTATGAATGTTGAGGAAGCGAGTGAAGTATGCAGAGATAGAGTTCTCTGGCACTCTGTTCTCTCTGCCTACCCTGCAAGGGATATGGCGTGATGATATGTATGTATGTATGTACTAAGAGGTAGCTATATATGTAGATCACCGAAGACAAAGATCGGGTACCGGTGGCCCGCTCGCACGGCGAAGAGAAGTGCTTTGCATGGTGGGTCTATGGGGTCGCGCGCCACCTCTTCCGTCGCCCCAGACCGATTTGGCGGGGCGTGACCACAGCATAAATTACCGCAAAAAAAAGGTATATATGCAGATAACATCTATACAAGAGAAGGAAAACTCGAAA
This sequence comes from Lymantria monacha, assembly GCA_905163515.2. Lineage (NCBI taxonomy): Eukaryota > Metazoa > Arthropoda > Insecta > Lepidoptera > Erebidae > Lymantria > Lymantria monacha. The sequence continues at coordinate 24,357,007 of LR991097.1, read as the reverse complement.
TGAAACCCTGTTATCTGTATGTGAAGCGTTATATAAGCCAACAAAAAACAATTATGTATATGTTTTAAAAAACCCGCAATACAAGCATTTATTCTTGGCTATAGATTTTTTTTTGAGAGTTTGTCTTAGTTACCGGAACCTTTATGCCAAATCTTTGTTTATAAATTAACTTCATTTAAAGTCCTTTTCCGTCAGTAAATCAAATCGTCGCCTTCAACAGTGCCATGATCACACTGTTGAAGGTCTTTTGGAGATTTTGGTAGAAACTGAAAACGTATGTGAGGCACTGTTATATCATATTCACTACACCTCAGCACTTTCTGCGCATCAGATTACATAAAATGCCATCAAAATTACTTAATATTACAGGTTAAAACAAGAACAGATATTGAATATAATACAAGAGAACCACATGACACTTTTCCTTTCCCGCTAAAATTTCTAGCGTTTATTCCCTTTATTTTTGGTTTTGTTCGTCCGTTCGGACAGGCAAACGGATCAAAGCCCATACAGCCAAGTCTTATTTTTTTTTCCATATATTATTCAATACTTTTTCATATTGTATAGTCTTAATATTCATTGTCCGTCAGTAAGTCAAGTCGTTACCATTAATCGGGTGCTGATAACCAAACCTATAGTTTTTTGGAAATTTTGGCAAAATATGAAAATACACGTAAACCACTATTATACCATATTCACTACACTTCAGCCTTTTAACAGTATCATATTTCATAAAATACCAGCAAAATTATTCAATATACTACTACTACTACAAAACACAAAAGAAATTAATATAATACAAGAGCGTGACATGACATTTTCATATTCGCGCCAAAACTTCGCATTTATTTATTCCTTAGTGCAAAGTGTTGTCATTAAAAAAAATAACAGACGTACTCTATGCTTCGTTAGATAGTTGGATGATTAATTAGGTCAATCCTAGATATACGAGTATGGCAGGTGTTCGTTAGTTCTAACGAGAGCTTAATGACTGTAATAGAGTAATCTACGCACTAAACATAACAGATCTATGGTACTATTGACAGTTGAATTAATATTTATATTTATTAATTGCATATTCGTATAAAATAATTTGAAAATTAATATGTATTAATTTAAAAATTAATGTGAAATTATTTAACAATTATGAGTGAAAATAAAATTAAGTTAAAAATTAAAATGAAATTAATTTAAAAAGTGTGTCTGTACTTATGTACCTATACGTGTTAGAAGTCTTATACATAAAAATCTTTTCAAAAATTTTATCTTTCGCCTTATTCTACGTTTGTAGAAACAACGACATTAACAATAGAAAAAAAAACATATTTAATACATTGAAAAATTTATTATAACGCATTATCTAGTTAAAAATAAAACCGGAGGTGTCAAGGGACACCCGGATGGAACGAAGTTCTATTTTAATTATATAATTTTTTTCTGCCTTAAGCGATTTTTATCGTTATATTTTAGCCAATTTGCAAAATATCTTTATAAATTATAGCCTATGTGTTATTCTGATGTGCAAGCTATATTACTATAAATTTCATCAAAATCCATTCAGTAGTTTTTACGTGAAAGAGCAACAAACATGTTCACATCCATACATTATTACAAACTTTCACGTTTATAATATTAATAATAGGATATACAATTCCACTAGACTACCAAAACTTTTCGGCCCCGAGCTCGAACGCGAGCCGGCCACGCGGCCCGGTCACGGGCGAAAATAATTTCGTTGCGCATTATTTTGATTTTGCTATATCTCTTAAGGTATTGATTTAATTTGCATGGTCTGAAGGAAAAAAAATATCTTCATGAAATGCTCAAGTCAACTAATGTATTTAAAATGATAAGGATTAATACAGTATTTGTGTAAATAGCTTTTCAATTACCGTTTTATAATAGAACATTTTTTAAAGTATTAAAATGGATATAGTATGTTATCCTTAAGAGATAGATATATACCATCGCGGACTTTTTTGTAGGCCTTTTTAAGTTGTATAATACTGTAGTACTTTATTTTGATCTATTTCGTAGGGTTCAGCCAGCGTTTGCAATGTAAGCGCAAAATAATGTGTTTATTTACGACATCACATTAGAAACCTCTAAAATTATCAGTGTTTCTCTAGTACATTATGCATATATTATACATATAAACCTTCCTCTTGAATCACTCTATCTATAAAAAAAATCGTCGCGACACCACACTGTTCAATGCGAAATAGAAATGAAAATATCTAGCTTGCTTTCTATAAGAGAGAGAGAGAGACAGACAGAGAAACATGCGACGCCGCACAGCTTACAATAGCTTACTATAGCAAAAAGTGTCGTGACAACTTTTCGTAAGAATTTTTTCCGTCTAGCCCCCTTTCACAACGCACGATAAGGAACTTCGTTCCAAAACTAAAATGTTGACTATAGCTAACTTCAAGGTGGCGGTTTTTCGTGACGATGTGCGCGCGCGCATCGTAAAAATTTACTCTCATCATTTTCCCTAACGCGCCAAAAGAAGTATAACTTCAAAATTAAATTTTTAATTGATTTTTATTATTTCCCTATCTTCTTTTCAATCCATACGCCGCAAAAAAAGGTATTTATAATAGATAGCACACGTAATGCAAAACTCCCCGTTTTCTTGTTTGGACTAGGGATGTTAGCTTCAGATGGCTGTTACATCCTTACGCAAACTAGTGGTGAGCCCAAAGGGCTCTCAACCCAAGAAACTCCTCGTGTAGAGCTTCTTAAATTTAAATGCCGCAAAGACAACTTGTTAGTACCAACGTTACGTAAATATGTATTTAGAATCCGGAGTTTGTAAAGTCTACAAAAACATTTGTTCTGGCTATATAAAATCACATTACGAGCAGTAAGAAAGGAGTATTGTAGAAAAATATTGCAAAAATAGGAGTATTTCATCCTTTTGAGACCATTCGTTCCAGACCACGTGTTCTAAGAAAAATGTATCAATAAAAAAAGTTGCAAAAATGGGATAATTTCATTCTTTTAAATTTCCATTGCGTGCGCAACATGTTATATATCTGCCTACGAATTACGATACTCTCTTTCCTTTCTATCTCTTTCTCTTTTATGTGACGCAAACGAAATTGCACAGGTTTGCTAATTATTTATAAAAATATATACAGAGTATTGAATATTTTGATCTACATATATATTTACTAGACTCGTCAGTCATTTTGTACTCTCTTATACCCTTTAAGTAAACCATATCTCCCACGTTAAGTGCGGAAATGCAAATTACGTAAGACATCGTCCAGTTTACAAAACAAATGGCAGACAACATCCTTCAATAATCCTTAAAAAATCGCTCACACAAAAATATACTTTAATCACAATAATTAAAACCTAAAATCATTCACACCCTCATTTTTAAACACTTCTTATAACGTACACAAGTGAAATAGGACGTTGGTATGTAAAAAATAGAGTTGAGAGTTGATGTTTAGTTGTGTTGTATCAATTATCAAGCAGCTGTCATCGTTTAGTGGCATCGCTGTTACAATTAGGACAAGTGACCATAATTATGGTGGCAGGATTGCGTCACCGCGTCCCAAGACGGCAGAGCGCGTGGCCACCACGAATTAGAATTAATAGTTGGCGTTTATTGAATGAAAATGTAGGTTGTTCGGGCCTCCAGTGACGTCACACTTTATTGATACAGTTTATTGTACCTACAGATTCCTTGTTCCAATGACATAAATGTACCTAAACCTTCAAACTCCTAAATCGAGCCAAAATAATGTTTTCTGGTAACATTATATGAACTTTTCAATATGCTTAGTTGTTGCCTAACATATTTAGGTTTTTGTCATCTTAATATTCTGATGGTAGTTTGTAGTTCCCTGTTTGCGATAATTACGTAGAGCGAGGCTCTCCCTTTTCTCCAATGTGGTTCGAAAACTATAATACTGGAGCTAATAGGTACTTATTAAATATGTATAATTTCTTTCTTCTTTCTTATGGCCACGCTGTTAATGATAATAATATCTTCTGAGAATTTTGGTGACCAACGAAAACGTTGTAAAGCACTTTTATATCGTATTCACTACATCTCAGCAGTCCCGTCGCATAACATTACATAAAATGCCATTAATATTATTTAATATAACACGAAAACATCAAGATATCGAATATAATACAAGAGCACCACATGACGTTTTCAGATTCCCGCCAAAAGTCCGTCCACTGTGTTCTTGTGAGTTAAATGAAACTTTTGGCCGCGTTCCGATTAGGTGGTAAATTATTAGATAAATTTTAATACAAAAAAATAATAACGACAATATATGAATGCTAGTATAACGGTTATATATAATAAAAGATTTGATTTAAATAAATAATTTGAAGTTTTTAAATATGATTGGATAATTAATTTCTTTTCTTATTATGTGAGAATAAAAATTACTCAAAAGATGGATGTATTACTTACAAGTTTAGCGATAACATGTGATCTTTAAATAAAAAATCTAGCCTTTACCCCAAAACCAACTGATATACCTAATATTAAAATAACTTTTTACGGAATTCATCATGTCCATATTTGATTTTTAACTTTCCTGCACTTTGGATACTATTGAATAGTATCCAAAGTGCAGGAGGCATTTATAGTCGCGGAAAAGCTAAGGTGTTTCACGTCCAATAAGCATAATTACAGAGTTTTTTAAGAAATTACAACGCGTTGTATTCTTTTTATATATGTTTATATCTACATAGAATAATTCTCATTAGATATGTAGGAAAATGAACGATAATAATTGTCTTAGCAATTCTTGTCTCGTTCATATAACTAGGTTAATTTATAATTACACGTAAACTATGCTGTCAGAATGAATGTAACACGCGATAAGACACGTTTCATTAAACTAACGCATGTTTTAATTTAGTTGATTAATATTTTCTGTTGATTAGTTAAGTTGCTTGAGATTAATTGTTTTGTTTTAATATATTCAATTTATAAGAACAGAATAAAGGTAATATTATAAGGTGTTTTAAAAAAATATGGTATATTTTTAAATTGAAACTGGCAACGGAGTTATTAGTTTAAATCAAATTACAAATGTTCATATGTTTTGTACAATAATTCATTTTATAAATTATAGAAAATATTAGTTTTTTTTTCAAATTAAGTAGCTAATTTATAGTCGTGGTCCGCTAGCAAGTTGTTACTATTAATTGGGCGCTGACAACCAAACTAATAATTTCTCTCTGAAATTGTGCAGAACATTCAAATAAAAGTAAATTACTAAATATTGTACTTATTACACTTTATTTTCTCTGTATTATATTACGAACTTGGCCTAGGAGCTTAAGTTGAAGAGTGAAGTGAGTCCTCAATCTTATAAGTCATGGTCATCAGTGATCCTGCGCCACTTGCATCAAATGGGGAACCATTTCATGCAAGTGGAACACGACCATTCTGAATGACTTTCTCGTGGAGAGGTTATGTTCAGCAGTAGATATCAACAAATTAATAGATGGATGAAAATATTTTGAAGTTTATTTAAAGAATTGAACTTAGTTGTTTTCGTAATAAATAATTATAAATGGGTACATTGTACCCAATAAATGCAAATTCTACGACTTAAATGGACTTTGTCAATACATTTTTAATTTTAAATTCATCGTTCGAGTCACATTTAAATGTGGTACATATGTATATACCTAACATTCGCATTCGTATGTACATAATTTATTTATTTAAATGAAAGGAATTTTCAAAGGTTTCATTTAATTTTATTTATATTATCACTGTAAAATATTACGAAACATAATAAAAAATAATTTAAAGCTTGAAAAAAGCGTCTCGCAGTGTGCTACCTTATGTCTAAAGCATTTTACGATTCCTTTGACAAAGAAAGGTTTGTCAACATTTTGTATTCTTAAAACCACAACAGAAAAATAATTTGATGTTATTTTAAACAGTCTCATGATAGATAGGTGTGATTATAGCCCACGTTAAGTATTATTGATAGTGGTACAGTTAGTGCTACTAGATGAATGAAAGTTCATTAATTTAGTTGGAATTTTAATTTCTATCAAAACAAGTGACACTGTATTATTCTAATAGCGAGAGTTGCAAGACTTGCGAGTCTTTTTCACAATTTGGGCAACACTATATACCTATAATATTCACAGAGTTTTGGCGCGAATGTGGAAATGTCATGTCACGCTTTTGTATTATATTCATTTCTTTAGTGTTTTGTGGTGTTATATTGAATAATTTTGCTGGTATTTTATGCAATATGGTACAGTTAAAGTGCTAAAGTGTAGTGAATATGGTATAATAGTGGTTTACGTGTATTTGCATATTTGCCCAAAATTCCCAAAGAAAATCATTGATTAGGTTATCAGCGCCCGATTAATGGTAACGACTTGACTTACTGACAGACAATGACTATTAAGGCTACATAATATGAAGAAATGATGAACAATATATGAAAAATAATTAAATAAGACTTGGCTGTATGGGCTTTGATCCCTTTGCCTGTCCGAATGGACGAACAGAACCAAAAAAAAAAATATTCACACTACGTCCTTCTGTTTGGAGATACAGCAGAACGGCGTTGTAATCCATTAACGAGTCTGTGGAGGACCTACGGATTTCGAACAGTATTTGTACGACACCCAAAAGAAATTAATAGTTTCATAGTAAATAGAATGAAAAAAAAAACAATAATAATTCACGTTTTTATTTATTTAAACCTTGTCAAAAGACTAAAAAAGGATTTAACTATATGATTTATAATATTAATCGTACACCGTTCAATTGTAGCAATCTTAAGAAATCGAAACAATACACATTAATCCTTAGACCCCCCCCCTAAAAATAAAAACGAATAAACATAATAACCCGTGAATGGTCGCAGGAGCGTAATGCGATTAGGGTAGCGGTAGATTTGCGCGTAACATTAAATATTTTTTTTATTCTTATACAGAGTGTTTTAGTCAGTGTTCACTCTTTTTTAACTATCTCCTTTATTGCCATAAAAAACGTTCTTCATCATCATAATCATCACAGCCCATATAGGTCCCACTGTTGGGCTCGGGCCTCCTCCGTAATGGGAAGGAAATTAACCTACTATACCACGCTGGTCAGATGTGTTGGTATAGGGTTTTGTTTCGAGTTTTCCTTCTCTTGCATAGATGTTATATGCTTTTTAATATCCCTAAGTTGTCTCTTACGGTTACCCACGGGTAAGATGTGGGGTGGTGAATTGTATTCTTACTCCGTCACCACACGGGCCAAAACGGTAAAACACTTTAGTTGGTGGTAAAATATTCTCACAGGATAGTAGTTCTGCGTGGAAACCGGATCGACCTGGATCTTGTGATATTGCCTACTTCAACTATCATTCAATCAATTAAAAAACGTAATGACTTCTGATGTTTAGGTACGCGTATACATTTAAAATTAAACTATTTTTACGGAGTCGTTGGTTTTAACGAACACTTTATAATGTTCATGGTCCCATGAGGACTATCCTTCCGTCACCATGAACGCTGTGGAGTCCGAAATTCGGGAAAATAGATTTATTTGATTTTTTTAAACTGATAAGCTTCGCCGACAGGTATCTAATATAAAACAAAAAACAAATGCATCGGAGACTGCAATCTAATGTTGATTAATTCAAATTAATATAAATAAATATTATTTTTTCATTTTTCACATATTCTTACTTTTTTTTTATAAATATTAATATAATTTCTTATTTTCACCTATTTCTGCAAGCGTCCTGTTCTGATATAAAAAATATGGTCACGTATGACTAACGTGAGCTTTACATTACCTATTCACAATTTACTTCTAGCAGCAAACATCAGCCTGTATATAAAGATATGGCTCGGTACACAGTATCGTTATGATCCCAACCAGATGTCTGCTTGGCTTGGCTAAGTGTTATAAATGTCACATTTGTGGCGAGACCTTTATTTTAGGGGGCGGGGGGTAACGTCCGGTTAGTATTTAGTAATGAATACTCTATGATCTACTGGATAACTAGAGAGTATGAAAATAAACAATCTTGGCATAGTCTGGTCATCCTACTAATGTTAAAGTTTGTGAAGATGTTTCGATATTTGTTACAAAATTATAGGGTAACCGTTAAACAGATTTGAATAAAAGCTAGCACATAGATAGACCATTTCCTTTTTTTTTTTTTTTTTTTTTTTTATTGGTGGGCTATGGGTGCGTCTCGCCCCGCCGAATCGGTCCGGGGTGACGGAAAAGACAGCGCGTGACCCCATAGGCCCACCGTAAAACCTTCTCTCTTCGCCGTGCGAGCGGACCACCGGTACTCGATTTTAACTTCGGTGAAGATAGACCATTTCCTGGATTAACACATAGGATATTTTTTATCTCGATACTGTGTTCCTTTGGGATAATAGTCCAACTTTGGAAAAATAACTTTTTGTGCGGGCAATAACGTAGCTAATTAAGTTATATAATTATTCCACTCATCAATGCTCTCATTTCTAACCCGTCACAACATGGATATAATTAAGTAATTCATCACAGTCCATATATCTCCCACTGTCGGGCTCGGACCTCCTCCATTTGAGGGAAATTAACCTACTATACCGCGCTAGTCAGACGTGTTGGTGAAGGGTTTTGTTTCAAGTTTTCCTTCTCTTGCATAGATGTTATATGCGTTTTATATATCCCTTCGTCGTCTCTTAAGATAGGGGGTGGTGAATTGTATTCTTACTCCGTTACCACGCGGAGAATTAGAAAAGTCATTATTTAGTAATATTTCTATATTTCACTTAAAATCTATTATTAATACTCTCACCTGTATATTTTTCATGTTTCGTTCATCATAATTGAAAGCATTCAAGTTAAATGTACCAAATGTTCTTCTATAACATTAAACTTTTTTTGATGACGTCATTACACAAGTAATGAAGAGAATAAAATAGATTTATGTAGCATTAAAAGCAATAATAGATTAGTCGTTGGTTCAAAAAATAATTATAAATAAATTAATAATAATAAAGTAATAAACTAAAAAAATGTAAAAATAGCACGTTTTATTTTCTATAACTTTGTTCTTTACAATAACTATTTCTATAGCAGAAAATATTATTTAATTATTTTGATAGTGTTTGGGTCATACTTTTGATAGTATTCTGTCTACAGCCGCGGGCCGGTCCGTCTGGGGTAGTACCACACTCTTGCAAAAAATCTACGTCTGAGCGGAGGCAATATGTTGTTGCGCTTCGTTTGATCAGCTAGAGAACTAGCAGCCCAACTTTCTAGGATTTTTATTGATAAGCAGAGGCCTAGCTGTTCCCTGGTTTTGCAAAGTTCTATGGGCGGCTAGCACTAGCAATAAAAACATTGGGGAGAAATTGAGAAATTGGCCTATCATACAACGCTAGTCAGATTTGTTGATATAGGTTCTTGTTATATCTTCTCTTGCATAGATGTTATATGCGTGTTATATCTATCGTCTTTTACAACAACCACGGGCAAAAAAGGAGCTGGTGCACTTGTACTCTTACTCCGGCACCACATTCAGAATACTTTTAAATTACTACAATTAAATATGAGAGAACTATTATCTAATAACTTCCAACTTTCACAACTATGAAAATAGGTAATATTTAATGATTTATTGCCAATTAAATGAAATAAATTGTTTAATTTATACTTATTTTTAAAATTATTGATAATTTGATTGTTTTATTTTAAATCAAAATATATTAAAGTAAATAAATTGCAGCAAGCTTGCTAAAATGTAATATGTATGTACATAAAAACTAAACTAAATTTCTCCTTTTCCAGATGCCTGTGGTCTATCAGACGTGCCACACATAGAGAGCCTACAAGAGAAGTCACAATGCGCCCTTGAAGAGTACTGTCGCAGTCAGTACCCCAACCAACCGACGAGGTTCGGCAAACTTCTCCTCAGACTACCCTCCCTCCGGACAGTGAGTTCTCAAGTCATTGAACAACTCTTCTTCGTTCGGTTAGTCGGCAAAACTCCTATAGAAACACTTATCAGAGATATGCTCCTATCCGGCAGTTCGTTTTCGTGGCCGTACATGGCGACCATGTGACATACGATGTGGAGGCAGCTGGCAGCGGCATGATCCACGCCCTACGGCTTCCCGCCGTACCTGCCAAGCCAGCGGTTCGATCCGTTCCAAAGGTATCAGCGCGAAGCCCAGCCTGAAGACACAGTGACGTCTTCAAGCGAATTCCATGAAAATACGGAGACGAGTGAAGAATATTTCGGCTCAAGGACTAGTAGAGAAAGCGAGCGGCCCGATCCCTGCACATTCGACCCCATATCAGCATTTTACGCTCCAAAATCGAATGAGGAATATGAAGCGAATTCTGAAAGTCAACAGAAAAAAACGCAAAAGTCCCTAATGATAGACAATTTGTTAAATATAGGCCAAGAGTGTAATATACCGGACTTAAAATAAAAAGTGTTCAGTGGGATTCGTAGTTTATTAGTTCACGTTTGTTCCTCTGTAAAAATAGTATCATATTATTGTAAATAAAATGTTTTTATTACTGTAAATTTATAGATAAGAGTTTTTTATGATGATGAATGGATTTTTTTATATATACTTTATACTGTTGGTTTTTTTTGTAGCAACTGTAAAGCAATTTTGATAGATAAGGCCACGAAGCATAGATACAAAGAGTCCGAACGCAATGTTGAACAAATGGTCTCAATTTACGGGCCAGAATTTTTGCCGGTAGAGCACACCACTTTTCAAGAAATACTCGTTTAAATCCTTACGCGGGAAGTTTTGTTGCTATTGATAGCTCTGGAATGTTTATTGCTTATTGACAGCTGTGGAATTTTATATTTAAATCAATTACATTAAACATTCGGGAGCCAATGCGTGTTTACGTGTAATAGGTACTAATAATAGCATCGGTACGTCCTAAACTCTAGCACAGCCAGTGGCAGAAAAGAGAACTAAGATCTGAGTTCATTATTGTGTCCATGAATACTATGGAAAAGCCGTTTGGACTCCTTGTATCTATACTTCGTGGATAAAGCAATAAAATGTACATGGTCGTGCAATGTTGGTATTTAGTTACATGTGTAGAGGTAAATAAATGAAGTGTTTGAGAATTTAGGATACTTTTTGTACAGTTTTGTGGGTAAATATCCTCTGCCATTGATTGAAAATCTTAACAATCTTAAGCAAATTTTAATTCAGTTCAAATATTTTGATATTAATAAAAAAAATAACAATCCAATTACCGTTAATAATTTTGGTTTTCATTTTCAAGAAGACTATTTTTAAGGTTGGCTAAAATTTTCAAGAGAACTTTTCTTTACACAAAATTCTTATAAATGACAAATGGCAATTGTTCATACCTACAAACTCTTTCGATGTGGTATTTTAATTTTTTAATTTCTGATTTTTTTATATTTTTTTTTATTTCGTACTGGTGCTCCTTTAATCCAAATATTGTAACTTAATAAACAAATTCCATAAAGCATTTATATATGTCAATTGTTCCTTAACATATACTAAAGCGTATGAGAAGAAAATTTGTTTTTTTTTAATATGTTATTTTTTTTCGTGTGTAAACAATATATGAGGAATATAAATTATGTGAGAATAGTCAACAGAATTATTTTATTTAATATTTAGAACAAAAACATATTAAATTAGGATTTTTATTTTGCTTATATACCAGAGAATCTTAAAAGTTTACATCTAAAATTTATATTTTTATTTTCGCGTTTGCTTGTAATATATATATATATATATATATATATATATATATATATATATATATATATATATATATATATATATATATATATATATATATATATATATATATATATATATATTAAAATATGAGCAATTTTTCTCATAAACATTTTTGATATACATATGTAACTTATTAAGTAATAAGTTACATAAAGACATCTGAATTTCAAAAGATTATATGAATTAAAATTTATCAAAAACTGTAATATATATATATATATATAAAAAATATATAAAAGCAAATCCCGATAAGTAAAATAATAATGAGCATTTTTTTTTAAATAATAATTATTATTTCGTTCAACTAAATTTATTAGAAACTATGATGATAATATCTTTAAAAGAAAAGCAATGTATTTATTGGCAATAAATTGTACAGTGAATGAAATAAAAAAAAAACATCGGAGTGTGTATGAGTATGCATGGAGTTGTATAAAAAAAATATTGATAAATAAAAAATGTCTCTGGATCTTATTTTGTATTCTTTATTTACCATTTAATATGACTTATGGCACAGAAACTTGGTCTCGCAATAATTCCACCTCATAACTAAACTCAGAGTCTCTCAGCGTGCTATGGTTATGCTCAAATTTCTATGCGAAATAGGATCCGAAATATAGAAATTGGTAAAAACATGGCTGTAACTGTTATATTACGAAGAATTAGTATGCTATAGTGGTTATGGGTAGGCCCACATTGCTTGACAAACTGATAACCAATTAACCTGCCCCAACTATATCTGCTAGCATCTGGTCCACAATACATTTTCAAAAAGGATTGACTAAAGTCAATACGTGCTTGACGAAAACGTTAGCAATATTTACGATGGTATAAAGAGTATATATTACGACCTCAAGTAATTAGAATGAGAGCAAGATTATGATAATAGAGCACAAAGCTCTTTCGTAATGGAAATAATGGAGGAGAAATTAACTTAACCAATGCCACGGTGCTGATTGGTTATTAAAAGGTTTTATTCATAGTGATATTGTCTGCTTACACTTTTATCTGTCTTTTACGATAACCACAAAAAGATTATTGTAAAGAAAGAATATTGAAATAATCACCATAGGGTAACCACCACCCTTTTTTTTTTTTTTTTTTTTTTTATTGGTGGGCTATGGGTGCGTCTCGCCCCGCTGAATCGGTCCGGGGTGACGGAAAGGCGGCGCGTGACCCCATAGACCCACCGTAAAACCTTCTCTCTTCGCCGTGCGAGCGGACCACCGGTACTCGATTTTAACTTCGGTGGCCCGCCCGGCGGTTTACCCTCGCGGGTTCCTCTCGTCGACGCCCCGACAGATTTCGCCGTCGGGGCGTCGCCCTCACGCGGTGGACTCACGTCGGGTGACCGGACAATTCCCCGGTCCGATCACCCAAGGCCTCGGTTAGGGCGGCATCAGGCGCAGGTATTCGCGCCTGCGCCGCCCCGGCCGCTGACGGCGGCCCGGGTCGCGGGATTCCTCCCGGACTCGTTCCGCCGCCTCCTTCTGCGAGATGACAGCCTCGCAGAAGGCGGCGACCGCGTCCCAGTTCCTGACGCTGTCGACCATCGCTCTCGCGACAGCCGGCAGCGTCAGGTCGGCACCGATAACAGCGACGAGGTCACGGCGCTGCCGGTCAAAGCCCGGACACGCCTCCAGCATGTGTTGCGCCGTGTCCTCGTCACTGCTGCAATGGTGGCATAACGAAGTCCACTCCCTACACGCGACCGTGTGCAGGTAAAAGCCGAAGCATCCGTGCCCCGACAACACCTGCACCAGTCGAAAGGAGAGGACTCCGTGCCGCCGCTCCATCCACTCCATCAATACGGGCCGGAGAGCCTCGACGGTGACGACACCGTGTCTAGGCCTCTCCAGCCGCGTAGCCCAACGGGCGATGACGTCTCGGCGGGCGTCCTCGCGCCAGGTGGCTATCTCGCTCAGCGATGGGGAGCCACCTTCGTCGCGCAGTGAGGTCACCCGCCGGTAGAGGTCGGAGAGCATCTCCGCCTCTAGGTCCCACGGGGGTGTCCCGGCCAGTAGGCATGCCGCCTCGGTCGATACCGTGCGGTACCCGCGAATGGCTCTGACCGCCATGACTCTCTGGGGTCTCCACAGAACAGCCCTGAGCTGGGCGTTCAGAGCCCTCGCCCACACGGGTGCGCCGTACATGGCCATAGAACGGATCACCCCCGCATACAGCCGTCGGCCCTCGAAGCTGGGTCCGCCCACGTTCGGCATGAGCCGCGAAAGGGCGGACGCCGCGCCGACCAGCCGGGGAGCAATTCGGCGAAAATGCTCCCGGAACCACCATCGCCCGTCGAGCACCAGACCCAAGTACTTCATATGGGCCTGGATGCTGATGTGGACGGAGTTGACGACTAGCGAGACGCCGATTGGCGGCCTTACGCGTGGCCCATGGAACAATAGGGCCTCCGTCTTATTTAGGGCCACCCTGAGCCCCAGCGCCTCGATTCGCCCGACCATCTCCTCGGTGCCGAGAGTGGCCAGGCTCACCGCCTCTTCGAGTGTCCTGCCCCGGGCTGTGACGAGCGTATCGTCAGCGTAGCATATCACGCTCAGCCCGGGGGGGAGACTCCCTCTCAACGCCCAGTCGTACCCGATGTCCCACAGAGTCGGCCCCAGAACCGACCCCTGCGGAACGCCGCACGACATGGACGTCCGCACAATGTCCCCTGCGGGACTCGCGCAGAGGACACTGCGCCCCTCCAAATAGTCCGCCACCAGCCGCCTCAGGTACAAGGGCACCCCATGAAATCGGAGCGCCTCCCTGATGCAGCTGAATGGCAGACTATTGAATGCGTTGGCGATGTCCAGCGACACCGCCAACAGCACTCCCCCGCCGGTGACAGCCTCCGCGGCCGTCTGCCTCAGTCGTAGCAGGGCCCTGATGGTCGAACGCCCCCTTCTAAAACCGAATTGAGCGTCCGACAGATCGGGTCCCACCTCCTCCAGGTGCTGGACGATGCGGGCAGCGAGGATGCGCTCCAGCAGCTTACCCACATCGTCGAGGAGCACGAAGGGCCTGTAGGCCGAAGGGTAACCACCACCCTAAGGTATAAGGAAAAGAAGGAATCCCTTCTTCCATTCTTACGACCAAACTTATTATTATCGCACATAAAGTTAAAACAATAACTTTGAATCTCACAAAGAATTTACGTGCATATAAATTGCACTTGACTTGGGAATTAATTAATCTATAGCGCCACCAGGTTAATAAGCTTTGATCAGTTTCAATTGCAATAAGCTAGCGGTTATAAATACGACCAACCCTTTATGAATATCGTAAAAGACGACTGCACAAGTTAATTTAAAGCTCTTATGATGGAGATGAAGTTCCATCTGATGCCGTTTGGTCAACACATACATTCCCAAGGAGTGCTGACGTCAGGTAGATGGCCGGTCATAAAACTAAAACTAAAGCTAATAACTTTTGCAATATACAGAATAGAAGAGAAGCATAAAATATATAACACAAAAGCAAAAGACATGCGTCAACCCCAAGTAATTGGGATAAAAGTAGAATAATGGTGATTTGGAAACTACAAAATATTTATTCTAATCATTCGTTATATTATCCGTGTGGTGACGTAGTAAGAATACAATTCACAACTCCCTATCTCTACTCGTGGGTGATCGTAAAACACGACTAAGGGATATGAAACGCATATAACATCTATGCAAGAAAAGGAAAACTCGAAATAAACCTTATACCAACACGTCTGACCAGCATGGTGTAGGTCAATTTCCCTCCCATTACGGAGGAGGTTAAAGCCCAACAGTGGGACATATATGAGCTGAGATGATGATGATGATGATGATTCGTTATATATAAGCACTATAAGGTCATTTATACTTTGTGAATTTTATTTTAAACTTTTACTTCTGCCATGGCTTCGCCCGCGTAAAAGGTTACTTTCCTAAAGTTTTTCATCCTCTATCTTTATTTTACCCCTTAAGGGTAATTTATTTACAAAATTTTAATCTCACATTTAAATGTCTAAAAATAAGTTTCAAGCTTCTAGCTTTAAAAATGACGATACTTCTTTGCAACTTGTCGTCCCCCTTTATAACCCCTATTTTTGCATTAAAAAGTAGCCTATGTCCTTTATCAGGCTCTAGACTATCTGTGTACCAAATTTCATTTAGATCGGTTCAGTAGTTATGGCGTGAAAGAGCGACAACAGACTAACAGACAGAGTTACTTTCGCATTTATAATATTAGCAAGGATTAATCCAACAATCTACTCTTTAGCCTAAACCTTAGCCACATTTGTCTGATACGGTCAATGATTACATTCCCAAATGGATTGACGTCTGACATACGGCCAGTCATATTAACTATTACCAAAATTTTTACAATATGTACTATGAAAGAATATTTACATATTGAATTGCCCTCAAATAGTTGAGATAAGAGCACGATAATAATGAAAGTTATCACAAGTTTGTGTGATTTGTGATTTAATAAGACAATGTTCCGTGACTTTCATTTGGAGCAGATTTGGTAGATGAATGAGAAAAGTTTTTTCGTTTCGTATGCATATTCAAGACTGCTATATGGTAGCTACAAATACTACCAACCCTTTCTTTGTTCGTGGATGTCGTAAAAGACAACTAAGAGCATTGTATCAACCTGGACCATTTCCGCTTAACACCGTTTGATCAACAATCACATTTCCAAGGACGGTTGACGTAAGAGCCGGCAAATGAATGAATATTCAAATTCAAGACAATTTTCATCATATTTTGTTTAGATTTGATTATCCTTACTAATATTATAAATGCGAAAGTAACTCTGTCTGTCTGTCGCTCTTTCACGACAAAATTACTAAACCGATCTAAATGAAATTTGGTACACAGATAGTCTAGAGCCCGATAAAGGACATAGGCTACTTTTTAATGCAAAAAAAGGGTTATAAAGGCGGATGAAAAGTTGTAAGGAAATATCGCCAGTTTTAAAGCTAGAAGCTTGAAACTTATTTTTAGGCTATTGATTAGATATAAATAAATTTGACATTAAAATTTTATAAAACATTTACCCTTAAGGGATAAAGAAAAATAGGGGATAAAAAACTTTAGGAAAGTAACTTTATACGCGGGCGAAACCGCGGGCAGAAGTTAGTAATATATAATACAGTATTTTATTCAATAACTTGTTGCCATTTTTAGGTAGTGAAATAACCCTATTGCTATAAAAAATTGTAACTTCTTATTAAAAGACTGCAACAATGGAGACATTGGAGCAATAACTTCGGAATTATCTACTATCACTATTTGTGTGCGTAAATGTCACAAATGTGTACATTTGGCGTGTAGGTATGAGCGCAAGCGCAGGTGGCTAGCACGCGATCCGTATGTAGCGTGATTTGTATTGCGTGGGAAGCGTTGCGTGGCAATCGTATTTCAATTAAACTTCCGTATTTAAAACTAAACTGCCTCGTCAATCTAATGGATAAGGCACGCGAATATCAACCATATGATACCAGCTACAAATCTGAACAGATAAAAATAATATGCACTACAGCGTTTTACCGACTTCATAAATAGAGGCATTCCTCATTCTTCTTGTGATCTCTAAGTTAGTTTTTACACCTTTCACTAGAAAGTGGTAGCGGTACCAGTAAACAATCTTATAATAATATTAAATTTGATTACACTGATGGCGTACGAGTGACAGTGATCGCACGTTTCCATTATTATAGGTTCAATTCCCACGCAGGATAATTATATGTCATCATTCTCCTACTCTTATCCTAATTACTTGGGGTCGATAGAATATGTAGTCTTCTTTCATAGTACATTATAAAAGTTATTGGTAATAGTTTTATGACCGGCCGCCTGCCAGACGTGAACCCTCCTTGGGAATGTAATTGTTAACCAAACGGTATCAGATAGAGTTGGAGTTATAAGGCTCTTAGGCGTCTTTTACGACATCCACGAGCAAAGTAAGCGTTGGTAGTATTCGTAGCCGCTATCACACAGCTCACTTGTACATATTGCAAAATATATTAACAATAGTTTTAAGACTCTGCCTGACGTCAACACTCATTGGAAATGTAATTGTAACCAAACGGCTTCAGGTTAAATTGGCACAAGCTGATATAAATCTCTTAATCGTGGTTTACGACATCCACTAGCAAAGTAAGGTTTAGTAGTATTCATAGCCGCTAACCACAGAGCACTTAAACATCAGAAATCATTAGAAATAAAATTGTCTCTTTTAGAAAGAAAGAAAGAAAAGTATTTATTTTGTGCCACAAAAAAAGAGACGTTAGGAACACACAGAAAAAAAAAACAAAAAAGAAACCTTACAATAAATGAAAAACACATAAAATCTATAAACTAAATAAGGAGACATAATAATAATTCGATTTCGATCGAGTGAACGTCTCAGCTGTGGCAGAAAACAAGGATAACTGCTCAGCAATTGTTGTGATTTCAATGTAACACCTTAACATTGATTTTCAGCAATATACTTTCTTTTTTTTTTAAATCAAACACATGAAATTCCAAATCAAATTCCCATGAATAAAAGTTGCATGTCATTACATACCAACCCTATATTATTACAAATCACAGCTACATTACGGAAGTCAGGTGCTTTACAAATAAAATAACCACTTCCATGCACCTGTACTGGGGTTCACACTGAACTGATAAGGGACTGTTACTCTGTCATGCGTATAGTCTATGAGATAGAGTCCATGGGAATATATTACTATTTTTTATCTGCCATATTATGACGAAATAAGCATACAATTCACCACTCCCTATATTAATTGTCATCCCATCTCAGCTCATATATGTCCCACCATTGGACACGAGCCTCCTCCACGCTGGTCAGACGTGTTGGTATAGGATTTTACTTCGAGTTTTCCTTCTCTTGCATTAATGTCATATGCGATTTATATCCCTTTGTCGTTTCTTACGATCACCCACAGGGTAGGGAGTGGTGAATTATATTCTTACTCCGTCACCACACGGAAAAATATTAATTGTGGCTGTCGTAAAAAAAGACATCATCATTTTCCTGTTCTTATCTCAATTACTTGGGGTCGACGCAATATGAACTTGTCGAGCAAATATTGCAAAAATTATTAGTTTAAGTTTCCTCCTCGTTAGGTTTCCTCGATTCATCTATGACTATTCCCAGAAGAATTATTTTTTTTAAAGATCACTCTACACTAAGAAAATAATCCTTGTATTGCAGAGAACTTTACAAACATGCAATTAACGCAGACAAATTACACCCAGACTCAGAACAACATTTTGTGGATCGCACATTGTATTGTCCTGCGTGGGAATCGAACCCATGGCACTGGCACCACTACGCCATTTGTGCAATCGAATTGATTGTCAACGCCAAATCAATGACAACAATAACTTGACTGGTGCGGTGAAATGGATAGACATTATAAGTTATCTACTCAATATGAAAAAGTTTCAATATTGTTATAGAACACATTGATAAAAAAAATCTTGTACAAAACTTGTAAATTTCATAATTTATATATTAAATGAACTGCCGTTTCCAAACATTTTTAATAAAAAAAAACTCGGAATTTTTTTTTATTTAATGAAGCTTTGGCGATGAAGCCATCAGCTTAAACCAAATTACAGAACTAATTTTCTTTTATTTAGCAGTTCTTCGTATTACGTAGCTGTAATAGTCACTGTCCGTCAGTAAGTCAAGTCGTTACCATTAATTGGGCGCTGATAACTAAACCCATGATTTAATTGGGCATTTTGGCAAAATATGAAAATACACGTAAACCACTATTATACTATATTCACTACACTTCAGCACTTTAACTGTATCATAATACATAAAGACTAGTAAAATTATTCAATAAAACTCTACAAAACATTAAAGAAATGAATATAATACAATAGCGTAACATGATATTTCCATATTCGCGCCAAAACTCAAAACCATAACAACATTAAAAAGAAATAAATGTTACGAATTAATACCACCTATTTCATATTTCTCACGACAAAAACTACCACATCACGATACGTGTTTAAATCGTACCAAACGGAACTCAAATTATATTTTTGTTAACGATTTACAGGTTAAATGTTAATTTTAATAAATAATCCATTTATTTTCAAGTGCTAAAGGTTATTAAGTACTCTGCAGGCGGTATATAAATTATTGACGTCCAATCTATGGTTTCATTTTTTTTATTCATTTTATGTGTCTAATTAAAAGTAAATATGGCGGTCAAACGTATATTTGTAATGCACAAATTAATAAGTTTTTATTTTTTATTGATATTTAATCAGTTTATAGGTGTCAAACGTGATATACATATTAAAGATTGATAAATGTCTAATTTTTGGCCCGTGACTTCGTTCACGTTGTGATATTATATCACTTTTATTATATATTTTTTAAGATGAATAATCATCTCATCATCATCTCAGCTCATACACGTCCCACTGTTGGGCTCGAGCCTCCTCCATAATCGGAGGGCAATTAACCTACTATACCACTCTGGTCAGACGTGTTGGTATAGGGTTTTGTTTCGTGTTTTCCTTCTCTCGCATAGATGTTATATGCATTTTATATCCCTTAATCGTCTCTTACGCCTTTAGGGGTGAGAAAAAGGGTTAGGTAGGTAAAGGTCTTACTCCGTCAATACACGGACGATATAATAATTTTATATATATATATATATATATATATATATATATATAAACGGGTTCACGTTATGACTGTGCAAATTACAGAGCCATAAGCTTGACCAGTTTGGCAGCAAAAGTATATGCTAAAATTATTGAAAGGAGAATGAGGATGGTGTCCGATGGTTTACTGTGTGAGGCATAAGGAGGTTGTACGAAAGGAACTTTGGGACATTTTACCGGAATATGGTATTAACGGTAAACTGCTGCAAGCTGTGCAATCCAGTTACATGGGCTGTAGAGCCTGTGTGCGGCTGGATGATGGAATGTCGCCCTGGTTTGACGTCAATATCGGCGTTAAGCAGGGGTGCTTTCTATCAGCCAGGCTGTTTATCATATATCTGGATAAATGTCTCCAAAGGTTGAATGATATGAATGTGGGAGTCCAGATGGGAGACTCAGTGTTCAGTGCTGTGCTCTATGTAGATGATGCAGTCCTGCTGGCGCAGTCAGCGACTGACCTGCAAACCCTAGTCGACACAATAACAGAAGATTGTAAGAAAAGGGGTCTACGCATGAATATAAGCAAAACCAAAATAATGATCTTTGAAAGAGAACAAGTGGATGAATTTGTATATATTGGATGTGGATTTAGCTGAGATGGAAGGTACAAAGCTGTTATAGAGCGAAGAGTAAATGCGGGAAATAGAGGAAACGGAGCGTTGGGACAACTTCTCGGTAGCCACCACCTCAGCCAGAAGGCACGTGTAGCAATACATAATGCAGTACTTGTCCCAACATTACTATATGGAAGCGAGAGTTGGGTATGCAGGAAAGAGCACGAAAGTAAAATTAATGCGGTCGAAATGCGATCTCTACGGAAAAGCTGTGGAGTTAGGCTGACCGACCGCATTCGCAAAGACGACGTAAGAGAGCGAGTAGGTATGAAAGAGAGTATTGGTGTAAAAATGCGAAAGGGAATGCTCCGATGGTTCGGACATGTAGAAAGAATGCCGAACGAACGTCTGGTTAAGAAGATATACAATGCGAAAGTGGAAGGATGAAGGTACCGAGGGAGACCGAGACTCACCTACCTACACCAGATTGGTCACGTACTGAAGGAAGGTGGAGTCAAGAGTCTCCGAAACCGGCGAGCGTGTATGAAGAGAATTATGAATGTTGAGGAAGCGAGTGAAGTATGCAAGGATAGAGTTCTCTGGCACTCTGTTCTCTCTGCCTACCCTGCAAGGAATATGGCGTGATGATATGTATGTATGTATATAAAAATGATATAAGCGAAAATATATATTATTTTATAATATATATTATTTTATATTATACATATATATATATATATATATATACATATATATATATACATATATATATATATATATATATATATATATATATATATATATATATATATATATATATATATATATATATATATATATATATATATATATATATGTATATATATATATATATATATATATATATATATATATATATTCGTTTATATCACTAAAGATTTGTAAATCAGTAAGTTTTGCCCGCAGTAAGATTTGTCTGTGTAGAGGTTATTTGTGATATTTTTGTTAAGTATCATTTCTATTATATATTTTGTAGAATAAAAAGATTCAAAGCAAAATTGTGGTGAATTTTGCTTATTATTATTATTCACTCCCTTTTAGGATAAAAATGGAGGGATACAAAGATTAGGTATCTACTTAGCAATACAAAGATCCTTAGTGCATATTTTCTGAAATTTCTGATTTAAGATTACTTCGTTAGCGCATATGGTTATGGGTATTGAATTCTAAAACAAAATTCTTAATGAGTTTCTATGTCACAATTAGAGATTACTGTTAAAATTTCATGATTCTAGTTTCGGGTCTTTGATGAGTCACTCAGTCAACCACCATGTTAAACTGATACACTTTTCTAAACATCATGGAAGTATATAAATTAATTTTGTGAACTGTTGATATTTTTTATAACCACAGTTTATAACATCATCATTCATTACTGCTCTTATCCCAATCCGTAGGATCGATGTAATATGTATTCATACATATTGTAAAAGTTATTGGTAATAGATTTATGGTCATCTTACTGATAACACAACACAATATCTTTCCGTGTGGTGACGGAGTAAGAATACAATTCACCACCTCCTATATTACCCGTCGATCGTAAGAGGCGACTGAAGGATATAAAACGCATATATCATCTAGGAGAGAGACGGAAAATTCGAAACAAAACCCTATACAGATATCAGTCCTCTTTGTCATTGCGTCGTCCTCCTTGCATTAGTGCAGCGTTCGCAAATGTCAATGTAAAACTCTTAATCGTCTTTTACGACATACACAAACAAATTAAGGGTTGATAGTATTAATAGCCACTACCATACAGCACTAAATTAATTTAAAAAAAAAAAAAAAAAAAAAAAAAAAAATATTTAGTTGACCCAACAGATGCTGTTTTCTATATATTTAAAATGTAATAAAAATAAATTTTCTAGGGCATGAATTCCACACCACCTACCAGGTCTACAGATGAATTTGAGCCATCCAGTTACTTGTTTAAATGCACATATAAAAATTATTAAAATCTGCCCAGCAGTTTAGTAACACGTGAAAGACAATTTTTAAACATATATCATTTGCATTGTCTAGATATTGTGGTTTAATTATTAGAATAGGATCTTTATGTAGATAACTACTGTTTTATTTTTTAAATTTATGGTCTGATTACACACCTCCCGAATAATCCGGAACGAAGAAAGAAACGACGTACTCACAAACTACCGTATTATATCTCTATCGCTATTTGATCTGACTTCCCTTCCGAGCCCTTAGTGGCCTGCCCGAGATATTTACCACTTGCCCAAGATATCATCCACTATGGTGGCTCCCCATCGCTGAGCGAGATAGCCACCTGGCGCGAGGACGCCCGCCGAGACGTCATCGCCCGTTGGGCTACGCGGCTGGAGAGGCCTAGACACGGTGTCGTCACCGTCGAGGCTCTCCGGCCCGTATTGATGGAGTGGATGGAGCGGCGGCACGGAGTCCTCTCCTTTCGACTGGTGCAGGTGTTGTCGGGGCACGGATGCTTCGGCTTTTACCTGCACACGGTCGCGTGTAAGGAGTGGACTTCGTTCTGCCACCATTGCAGCAGTGACGAGGACACGGCGCAACACACGCTGGAGGCGTGTCCGGGCTTTGACCGGCAGCGCCGTGACCTCGTCGCTGTTATCGGTGCCGACCTGACGCTGCCGGCTGTCGCGAGAGCGATGGTCGACAGCGTCAGAAACTGGGACGCGGTCGCCGCCTTCTGCGAGGCTGTCATCTCGCAGAAGGAGGCGGCGGAACGAGTCCGGAAGGAATCCCGCGACCCGGGCCGCCGTCAGCGGCCGGGGCGGCGCAGGCGCGAATACCTGCGCCTGATGCCGCCCTAACCGAGGCCTCGGGTGATCGGACCGGGGAATTGTCCGGTCACCCGACGTGAGGCCACCGCGTGAGGGCGACGCCCCGACGGCGAAATCTGTCGGGGCGTCGACGAGAGGAACCCGCGAGGGTAAACCGCCGGGCGGGCCACCGAAGTTAAAATCGAGTACCGGTGGTCCGCTCGCACGGCGAAGAGAGAAGGTTTTACGGTGGGTCTATGGGGTCACGCGCCGCCTTTCCGTCACCCCGGACCGATTCAGCGGGGCGAGACGCACCCATAGCCCACCAATAAAAAAAAAAAAAAAAAAAAAAAAAAAAAAAAGATATCATCCACTATAGACCTTTCCGTGTGGTGACGGAGTAAGAATACAGTTCACCACTCCCTATCTTACCCGTGGGTGATTGTAAGAGACGACTAAGGGATATAAAAGGCATATAACATCTATAGAAAATTTCGAAATAAAAGCTTACTCCAACACGTCTGACCAGCGTGATATAGTAGGTCGATTTCTCTCCTATTATGTAGAAGGCTCGAGCCCAACAGTAGTACATTAGAACATCTGTTGATAAGAATACACTATTCCTTTCTTTTCAGCGTATATCGCCATAGATGATTCATCATTCACCTGCCCTCTTCTCACGCTAAGTGGGGTCGGCACAACGTGTTCTAGCCTTCCTTAAACTTCTATCAACCGTCATATCAACACTTACAGCTTTCATACACATATCCTCTTTCAAACAATCCACCCATCTCTTTTTGGATCTCCCACGATTCTGCTGTCCATCTACAAACATTTCCTTTAATCCCTCTTTATCACATGTCCATACCAAGACAATTTTGCGCTCCTAATCTTCTTTATCACTAGTATCACTTTCAAACTTGCCCTAATATACTCATTTCGTGTTTTCGCTAATTATGTCACTCCACACATCCATCGCTAAAGATGACTAAGGAATGTAAACAGCACTGCAAGAAATGGAAAATTCGAAACAAAATTCTCTGTCTGTCTAATTAGCGTATGATAGTAAAAAATCTCAATATTAAAAATTAAATTCCAAATATACGAATAGACAAAATATTCTCCAAATTATATATCGTCGGTCAACAAAATAAATAAGAGTAAAACTTCTCAAAATTTTTGAATATTGATATTATTTCATTAAAACGTTTTGTTATTCTTCTTCTTCTTAATGAATGGCCTCTGTGAGTGATTAACCACAACTTCGCCAATGTAAAGTAAAATACGTTTAAAAATTATAATAGATTTATATTATAGTCGTCAGTCATGTCGGTTCATTGTCTAAGTCCTATTCAACGTTTTGTTATCGTTTCTATTTTATAATAGAAAAATTACACATCATCAAATTAAACATCAATTACTCTGTGCTGTCACAAGTGTCATTTTGATATTCTCTTGTTGAAAAAGAAATGAGAAGAAAGGACTTTTGACAGGAATTTGAAAACGTCATGTGGTGCTCTTGTATTAGATTCGCTATCTTAGTGTTTTAACGTGTTATATTAGATAATTTTGATGGCATTTTATGTAATGTGATGCGGCGAAACTACTGGGATGTAGTGAATATCATATAAAAATGCTTTACAACGTTTTCACAAATGCCATTAACACACACAAGATGCCATTTACAGTGTGGCCATAGCACTGTTGACGGCGACAATTTGACTTAGACAATGACTAACCTGAAAGACTAAAAGCGTGAAGATATTTATAATTCGACACTGGCTCCAATAGCTCGTATAAGTAGCTGATGGACAATACATAAGAAAAAGAAGAACAGAAGAGAAATTACTTGACTTTATTGACGACTAAAATGTAAAACTACTAATTTTTTAAACTTATTTTACTTTTACATTGGCGAAGTTGTGGTTAATCACTAACAGAAGCCACTCATCAAGAAGAAGAAGATTGTTAAAAAAGAAATCATTAAATGCGTGTACTTTTGGTATTTTTATGATTAATGTTACTTTTCTATTCAACCAACGATATTTAATTATGATCAAGAATATATATATATTTTAATTTATTAACGGTTTTCTCCAGTGCTCTTATGTGAGTCATTTAAATGTGTCTTATGCGTATGGTTTACATATTTTATAAGTATTGTCCTCATGCCATCCTCGTCAACTGCACCGTACATTTTAGAGGTTTCAGCTAGGTGTAGGGCGGTAGGCGGGGCAGAGGTCGCCCAATAAGGTCGGAGGTCGCGACCCCCGACCTCCAACGACCTACAGGCGCATACTCTGTACAAAACGATTGATTCGCGCTGACTTTGACGCCCCTGTTTCTCTATATGTAAGTACTATCCTACAGGAAGGTAAAACTTGTATTTATACATAAATTTATCGATCGCCTTGGGCATAAATCGGTTACTCCTGCAAAAACATCGATAAACTTTATTTTAAAAGCAGATGAAAGTAACAATCCGAAATGGATAGCTATGTTTAAAAACAAACGCAGCGCCTTAAACTTTTCTCAAAACTCTTTAATAAATCAACTACCATATGCGAAAAAAAAACATGCAAAAGATATAATTTTTACGGCAGTAGTTTTTGTTTCACATATCAAATATACGAGTAGGTACAGAAACCTCCAAGTTGTTTAAAAATATTTTGGTTAATTCTAAGTGAAAGATTAAGCTATTAACCTTGCGACTAATATATAATTCAATTCATAAGTCAGAGCTCAAGGGATCGTGATATTTTTTTTAACTTATAAATGTTTCTAGTGAGAAACCTCGGGTTAGTGAACCCTAGTATTAACAGTAGTAGGTATAGAAGATGTCTGTCTCATTAATAGAGGTATATAAAAATACAGCAATATAAACTTTTTTTCGGATATACCTAATATGAATTCCTCGAACTATAAAAAAAAACAATAACAGCTTTGGTTATTTCAGCGGAAGAGTGCCTCGTAATTTAAGAATAAGTCAAAATAAAGAACGTTAAGTAGGTGACTGTGAATTCTAGAAGTTACAGGTAAGTAGTAATCTCAGCCATAGAGATTCACAAGAGAAAAACAACTGCCACTGATATAAATTTATATTTCTCATTGAGGTTATAGAGTTTACGGGATTACGGGGTAGAAAAAGGGGTAATTAAGTAAGTGTTCCGTGTGGTGACCAATTAAAAAAAACAATTCATCACTCCCTATTTTACCCATGAGTGATCGTAAGAGACGGCTAAGTGATATAAAACGCATATAACATATATGCAAGAGAAGTAAACTTTGAAACAAAACCCTATACAAATACATCAAAACCAGCGTGGTAGAATAGGTCAATTTCCCTGCCTTTATGGAGGAGGCTCAAGCCCAACATTGGAAGGCATATGAGCTGAGATGATGATGATGATGAAGTAAGTTTAGAGTTATAAAACTACGGGGTAGTAAAGTGGATAAGAATAGAGTTACTAACTGTGCCTATTGTTTCACTTATATCACAATTCTTATATCATTTTATTAAACAACATAATCTCACATGTTCAAATATTGTCCTGAGGCAATTATACACGATCTATTGACGCGAATTTTATCTCCACGATCGACCCAGTTCTAGACTCGAGTGTAGACTTTCAAGCTTCACTTGATAATGATCGAGCACATTGATAACTATCGCTACATAGTAACAAATCTAATTCACCGATCACAAATTTGCTAAAAGCAGATTCAATAATGTGGACACTATCTATCTAAATCATTGGTTATATTTTGTTGATCAAATATTAATATCATATGCTAAACTTAAAAAAAAAGTATTTGTGAAGAGTGTAAGTGATTACCACAGGCAGAACTTGAAGCCGCAAACGAGAATGTGAACAAAAAATTGATTATTATCTACAAACATCACTGTTGCTTAATTAGTAAAGCAAGTTGTGTCATTGTCATCATCATCATCATAGGCCATAAATGTTCCACTGTTGGGCTCGGGCCTCCTCCGTAATGGAAGGGAAATTAACCTACTAGGTAGCGTAGTAGGTATACGCTGGTCAGAGGTGTTGGTAAGTATAGGGTTTTGTTCCGAGTTTTCCTTCTCTCCCATAGATGTTATATGCGTTTTATATCCCTTAGTCGTCTCGTACGATCACCCACAGGTAAGATATGGGGGTGGTGAATAGTATTCTTACTCTGTCACCACACGGAAGCAAGTTGTGTATCAATGTAAGTCAACTCTTACTTCTGATTCTCTAATTATTTAACAGTTGACGTTAGGCAGGTGGACAATCATAAAACTATTGCCAAAACTTTTTCACGTACTTATTGAAAATGTTATTCTTTAGCTTTATGACCGGTCGCCTGCCTCCTGTCCTTAGAAATGCAATTCGTGACCAAACGGGCAACAGAAGATGTTTACCTAGATCGATGTAAAGTTCTTAGTCATCCTGCTTATAACAAGATAATGATGAGGCCCACGATTATTCACCCAAACTCAGTGGATAATAGGTATATTCCGTTTTTATTATCTTCAAGAGAAGAGTATTATTATAAATATAGGTATTTATAATAAAACAATAGACAGACTCATTAGAGTTTTTGGCGGGAATCTAAAACGTCATGTGGTGCTCTTGTATTGTATTCGATATCTTAGTGTTTTAACGTGTTATATTAGATAATTTTGATGGCATTTTATGTAATATGATGTGACGGAACTGCTGAGATGTAGTGAATATCATATAAAAGTGCTTTACAACGTTTTAGTTTTTCATCAAAATTCTCACAAGATAACATTAACAGTGTGGCCATAGCACTGTTGATGGTGACAATTTGACTTACTGACGGACAATGACTAATCTGAAGACACTAAAAACTTGAAGATTATAACTCGACACTGGCAACAATGGCTCATTTAAGTAGCTGATTGCCAATACATAAAAATAAGAAGAAGAAGACAGACTAATTGAATCACACATCATTAAGATAAAATATCGTAGAAAATATTTGAGAAAGAATAAGTATAAGTATTTTAAAATCACTATTTAATTTATGTAGTCTGTTAATTTTTAAACTTTTACACAAAAAGATTTTTTTTTACATTTCTGACTATGCCGATATTTATCGCTGTATAATAGCGGCTACGAATACTACCAACCCTTACTTTTTAAATATCATCGACCATGTAGTACCATATGTATGACCATACCATCGAGTCAACACCTTTTGATGCCTGATGATGAAAGTTATCTGGGTGGGTTTTGGTATCCCTGACATTACAAAAGTTCATGAGTGACAGTGACACTATCAACTATACCTATTACTTGCTCGCTTGCCACCATAACCAATAAAAAAGGAGAAGGGAAACAAATACTTTATGCGATTTACAAATTATTTTTCCAAGTGTGGGTGTAATTTATATCCATTAACTCTACATTTGTCAAATTCTGGCAGTAAAAAAGTTTATTATAATTTAAAAAGAAATGTGTCTGTCAGCTCCGACGCACGACTGGAGTTTACTCCTTAAGTACGATTATTATTTACATTTATTAACACTGTTCAGTGAAGTATTATCTCACGTCAGAAAGTGAAAGGTGCGCAGAATAGGTTGCGCACCAAAAACGTAACGAGGTCATTCGATCACTAGATTTTACTCCTCAATTTTTTTTCATACCGGGCCCCTTATGTGAAAATCGATTCTTAAGGAGTAAACTCCAAAAATAATAATAAAAAAGTATAGGATATCTAACATAAAAATCTAGATTGTATGAGGTGTCGATAAAACACATCGCATTGTAACCATATAAACGAACGTAACTGTACCTACTACCAAGCTAACGAAACGTAATAATGTGAAAATCAAAAATATTGTTTTGTGTGTCCATTGTGAGGTGTGAGATAGAAACGATAAGGACAGACGGACGGACAGATATCTAGTAAACGTGCTGCTTATACACCTAGATGATTGGAGCACAATAGTGGTGTGGAGTGTATTACATTAATTTTATTTTGAATTGTCATTTCATTGTACATAATCTTAATGCTGTATTAGCATTTTTTTAGTGTTTTGAGTTTGATTGCTACGTTGGATAGACATTAATCTAATCATAAATTATAATTTGAGTTTAGGTGTATCATATGTCATTAAAAGTAATATGGATTTTTTTTTTTATAAAGTTTTATATTGGGTATGTATTTGAATTAGGTATGTGTTTTTCCTGTGATGACTTAATAAAAGTATAATTATCCACTCCCATTATTACTCATGGATGTCGTAAAAGATGTCTAAAAGCTATGATATACAGATGATATATGTATATATGCAAGTGAAGTAAATTTGAAATGAAAAGCTTATACCAATCCGTCTGGCCAGCGTGGTATACTAGGTAAATTTACCTCCTATTGCGGGGGAGCTTCGTTTCCAGAAGTAGGAAATATATAAACTTATATAGATAGGATATGTTTTTACAATTCCCCGCGGCACATACATTTATTCCACAGTATAAACTCCCAGTCATTTAAAAAAAAAACAATAATCTGAAGAATTTTCTTTCACTGTCTAACATGATTGTAACTAGTTCCTAGAACTAATTTTCTAGAAGAATTCTGTCAGCTATTCATCGTATCGTATTGGACCTTGATCCTATTTCGTATTCCTGCTTGAAGTATCTTCTTTAAGTATATTGAGTTTCTGTGTAACGAAATAAGAATACAATTAATCACATCCTTTTTTGCCCTTATGTATCATAAAAGACGACAGATAATATCTATACACATACAGGAAACCTCGAAATAAAACTCTATACCAATTCATCTGACCAGCCACTAATAGTGGTAGGACTACACTGTTGACAGTTATCTGTCTATAGCTGCGGGCCGGTCCGTCCGGGGTAGTACCACACTCTCGCAGAAGATCGACGTCTGAGTAATGGCAATGTGCTATTGCGCTTTGTTCGATGAGCGAAAAAGCCGAAAGCCCAATTGGTTAGGTTCGGGGTTTGTATTGGTAGGCAGCGGCCTAGCTATACCCTTGGTATTGCAAAGGTCCATGGGCCGTAGTAACACTTACCATCAGGTGTGCTGCTTGCTCGTATGCCACCATTTTTTTATTTTTTTTTTATTGGTGGGCTATGGATGCGTCTCGCTCCGCCAAATCGGTCCAGGGTGACGGAAAGGCGGCGCGTGACCCCACAGACCCACCGTAAAATCCTCTCTCTTCGCCGTGCGAGCGGGCCACCGGTACCAGACTTTTGACTTCGGTGATGCCACCATAAGCAATAAAAAAAATAAAAAAAAAAAGCGTAGCATAGTAAGTCAATTTTTCTCCCACTGTGGAGGAAGTGCAATCCCAGCAATAGTATATGCACTAAAGTGATGAATCAATAAAATTTATATAGTAAGCTGCTCTATGCATTTCTAGTTCACTATCCCGCGCCTAATCGTGCGGGTGGTCGCGCTTGATTGTGATTGACAGCACCAAGTCACAGCAACGCATTCAATCCAAGACAATTCTAACATAACGCAATGTACACTATACATTACTGTACACACAAACTATTTCAAAGTACATTAAATTAAAAACTCGTCAATGGACAACGATATATGTTTTAGTTCGATAGAAAATAGGTGATCGAGCTTTCGAATGTTGCCTTTTGAATGTCTGAAGCTTGGAAATGCCGGTAACGTATGCATCTGACAGGTCAGGGTTTGGGTTCCCAGGTAAATACCGTATACGCATCTAGTTATGGGATAAATAAAATAATTATGTATAAGTTCTACTGAGAACCAAGTCTAAGGTCATGTCAATGTTACCGTTTGCTTATACTAGGTTATTCAAAATATTAAGTATTCCTAGGTATCACTTAAGACTGCATGATTTATCTTATATAACACTAGTTTCTACCCAAAGCTTTGTCCGAGTAAAAAGTGGGTTTTGAAATATAAAATTGCATCCCTAAATTAGCCCAAAGGAACATATCATCGCGATAAAAAGTAGTAGGTATGTGTTAATTTAGAATATTGTCTATCTATGTTCTAATATTGTCTATCTATGTTCTAATATTGTCTATCTATGTTCTAATATTGTCTATCTATGTTCTAATTTTCATCCAAAATTGTTCAACAACTTACGCTTAATTAATTGACCAAAATCCCAACATTGCATTTTTATGTGAAACAAACATCTTCACAAACTTTTACATAAAAAAAATTGTAGGATTTAATTGAAAATTTTTAATGGAGATTTTTTTACATTATTCTCGGTGTGAGATGACTAAGGGATATGCGTATAATATATATGCAGGAGAAGAAAATCTCGAAATAAAACCCAGTCTGATCAGCGTGGTATAATGGATCGGTTTGTTATAGAAGAGAGTCGCACTCCCACCCCAGCAGTGGGGCTTATACGAATTGATATAAATATGATGATAATGACAGACATCTGTAGAATCATTGCATCAAAACCATGGAAGTAATAAGTACTCTGTAGTACTTATTACTTCCATGATCAAAACCTAAACCTATTTATGGTAAAAAATATACGTATACCTGTAACAGAATAATTCTATCTTAAACGTATATGTCTCAGCTCATATTTATCCCACTGATGGTGTTAAACCTTTTTTGTTTTTTGTTATCGCTGTGGAAACGCATTTACGCGCTATGAAGAGGCGTACATATTGCGTCGATACCAATTAATTGGGATAAGAGTAGGACAATGATGAGTCAGAACAACTATTTGTGGTTCACACAAAGTATTATCCTGCTTGGGAATCGAACCTGTGCCACTTAGTACGGTAAGTCGGTATCTTGATCTAGTGACGTAGTCGTCGCTTGTGCAATCATTAGGTACTCAGAGCCGTAATCACTACTCAAGAACTTTCAAAATGGTTGTCGGTTCATTGACCGATATTTCTTATCCCTTACCTTATTGGTTTCACCTCAAATTTAGGGTATAATGACTATAGTAATTGTATTATTAACCCAAACGTGGGCCTTATAATCACCTACAGTAAAACACATAAACTATCCAACACGTAAAAGCCCAAAAAAAACAATAGCTTCTGAATAAAAAGCAATAAAACCTTTAATTCTCACTATCGAGAGTGACAATTTATTGAGCCGCCCGCCCTAGCCGCCCTGGACCGCCTCACGACGTTTTACTTCACGACGCACGACCCTAATGAAATTGACGAGTTCCGGATATGCGAGGACAAAGTATCTAAAGATATATCTCAGCATATGTTTATTATAAATAGGTAATTCTTCGGTTTTTCTTTAAACATAGCAATATACAATTAGTCATGTTTTACGATATTTACGGCCAAGATAGGAGGATCTAGAATTATATTCTTACGCTGACATTAAAAGGGAATAGAAACTCTTCATTTTTATTATTTAAAAAACAAGCGTTCATTGTTATTTATTAAGAAGAATAAATAGAATTAAGACCATGTTATAGTCAGACACAAAGGTTTGGAGACCTTTATTTTATTTTAAAAAAGCTATTGTCTGGCCACATCTGGCTCAAGCCGTCTAAGATAAAGAAAGAAGGGCGTGCGGTCTAATAACTTGTTTTATTACTCGTCACTGACATTTGAAAGGGCAACTGGGACATATTTTATAATTTTGATTAGACGAAGCTAACTAGCAAAAACTTACTACTGGTAAAACTCAATCATACTCAACTACAGAAAACAGTTAAGAGTGAGCATCTTCCCATGGCAATATCAAGAGAAGTGAGAGTTGTGAGTCTAGATATAATCTGAGTCCATTAATTAACAAAACAAGAATATTCTTAGTGCTGGTATTTTCTTTTTAATATAAATAAAATCTTTGTAGAAGAAATGTTCTCGGGTGACGGCCGTGAAAGAAACATGCGATCAGCGAAAAACCGTTCGATTTAATAATTCTGTGCGGAAGATTACGTGGAAAGATGAATGTTAATGGTTTTATAGCTGAATGTATATTTAAAGAGTGTTTGATCAAATCATTAAGCATGATTATTCGAATAATCATATCTCTGCAATTAATAAATATTAACAATTTAAAATATTTTTAATAATATATAATTGATTTGATTTCAAAATGACTTTATTTAAAAAACAATTTTTTTCGTAGGAAAAGTACAATTGATCTTATTCTACTTATTATTAATTATTATTATTTAGATATTTTAAGTAATCTTAGCTATGTAATCTTTACGCATATTGTTGATTATATTAATATAATAATGAAAGGAAATCATATCTTAATACGGCTAGAGCTGTGGGTTAGAATGAGAGAGGAGGAGCAAACCGCTTCCGTATGCGTGAGAGAAAGGGAAGTCAGACAGACTGGCACCGTTACGCGTTACGTAACGAAGCGGTTTATCCTTCCATAAGAAGTTATTACTTCAATAAACAATCATTTCTTCTCAATCATATAACGTTTTACTACCTACTGACGTCTAGTCTCCTCTGCAATAAGAGGGATGTTGCCCTATTTAAATATATTATATTGCGTATGGCAAGTCTGGTAACGCTGGTCTTATTTCGAAAAAATAAGAATTGGTGAATTGTATTCTCACTCTGTCAACACACGAAAACATTATCATTTACAGCATATAAATGAAAAACAAATAAAAAAAAACCTTTTAAAACGATCATGCAATATCTTGAAAACTTCTATCTCATGTATAACACACAACATATCTCGAAATTGGCGTGGACGTGTAAAAACAAACGTCTTGTCCCTTGTCCGGCTTATCCGCACTTTTTTTTTCGGACATTCGCGACGTCACCACTTAACGTTAAAATATATCCGCACTTCTTTACCGCACTCATAAGGAAAACCTGTTGGCTCGTATTACTTACACTGATGGTGTACAAATTATTATCATTCAGTTTCTTTATTTTTAGTAGAATATATTTTTATCTTATCTTCTATCTCTATAATAGAGGATATTTGTATATATGACATCGCTAAACTCAGAAACTATTTGACTGATCATTATGAAAATTGGGTATGTATATATATTTTTTCACAGAGAAGGTTTATATGCTATCCCTATTGATATAACCCGCCACCAGGCGGCGCTGCGATATATCGGCTCCTACAAAAAAACAACGGGCTGGATTTGCTAGTCTTTATTAAAACTTTAGTGCAAATAATAGTGATCGATTTAATGATGGAGTACCATTCCATATCTGGCCTGTGGGTATCGTAAAAAAATACTATGGGATATAAATATGCATAGGACATCTATGCAAGAGAAGGAAAACTCAAAATGAAACTCTATACGGACTAGTCTGACCAGAGTGATGTAGTATGTAGGTCAATTTCCCTCCTTTTGTGGAGGATACCTGCAACTAGCAGTGGAACGTATTTGAACTGAGATAATAAATCATTCCAAGATCACAGTTTAAAATAATGACTTTATTTTTCAGCCTTCTACCGGCGTTCTTCGAACACCAACTGCGATTGTCAACCCGTGTACGATTATTATGTTATATTCCCTCGGGCGTCTCTTATTCCAACAATGAGCTGATAGTAATAAGCGGGTCTAAAAATATATATTTTTTTTTTTTTAAAGACACCACCCTGCACTAAGGAAATAAACCTTGTATTGCGGGGGACTTTACAAACATCCAATTAACGCAGACAAATTACACCCAGACCCAGAACAACACTTTGTGGATCGCACAAAGTAATGTCCTGCGTGGGAATCGAACCCACGGCACTGGCACGGAAGGTCGGTATCTTAACCACTACGCCATCTGTGCAGTCAATTATTTTTAAACACCCTGCACTAAGGAAATAATCCTTAGATTGTGGGTGAGTTTACAAACATATGGATACAAATACAAGTTAACATCCAGAAGCAGAACAACAATTAGTGGGTCGTACACAATAATGTCTTACCTGGGACTCGAATCCGCGACATGTGGCACTGTAGATCAATATCTCAATCACTACGTCATCTATGCAATCGTATGTCGGGCCACCGAAGACAAAGATCGGTTACCGGTGGCCCGCTCGCACGGCGAAGAGAGGAGTTCGCATGGTGAGTCTATGGGGTCACGCGCCATCTCTTCCGTCATCCCGGACCGATTTGGCGGGGCGAAACGCATCCATAGACTATCACAAAAAAAAATGCAATCGTATGTCAAATAGAGTATCTAAATAGTACATCTCAATGATTTTTAATATTTAAGTGAATATTATATAACATTTCGTCACGAGAGGATATTAATGTTCAAAATATCAACAATTAAAAGTCAAATATTAACACCATAAAAGCCATAAAAAATTGTTTTATTTCACATATTGTATCTCTATTTAACACTTCAGAGATAAACAATTTTTTTTTTTTTTTTTTTTTTTGCTTTGGACTGTGGACGTGGTCGCGCCCCGCCAAATCAGTCCGGGGCAACGGAAGAGGCGGCGCGCAACCCCATAGACCCACCCTGCAAACACCTCTCTTCGCTGTGCGAGCGGGCCACCGGTACCCGATCTTTGTCTTCGGTGGCCCGCCCAGCCAGAGATAAACACATGGGGATATGAATAATATTCAATACACCACCGTAATAAAAACCTTACACGCTCAGTATTTGTTTCAATCAAGAAAATTCACGTAAAACCAATTTCAACGTTATCACTTCATCTGACAGTTCGCACCTTAATAAAGTGAGAAAACGGAGCGTGCGAACGTAATAAAAAAAAACACAAGAAATCTCCGTTACCCCACTCAAAGACATCTGTTCGAAAAAAATATAAAATATAAAATTAAGTCAAATACGCCAAACCTTTTAGCCGCATTTCAAATTCTGCTGTGAATTGGAACAATTTACATAGTCATAAATATATTTGATTCCCGACATTGTTCTTGGGTTCGCCGTGGGGTGAGAGCCACCCCTGCGGTTTTTTTACCCTTAAGATAAGAGATGTCAGGAGTTGACAGATGTCGTGATGTCTTCTCAAGTAAAAACAAGAGATTGTCACTTGTGGAAATTTTGCTTTTGGAATGATAAAAAGTTAAATGTCAAAGTTAATTTTTATGATAATTTTAACTGCATTATATAAAAATAAAATTATGTAATATAACATTTTTTCATTGCACAGATAACGAACTGTTTTTTGAGCTTATGGCTTGGTTACTAAGACTTTTAATCCAAGTCTTTGTTTATACATTATTTATTTAAAGTCATTATCCGACAGTAAGTCAAAGCGTCGCCTTCAACACTGTTAAAGGTATCTTTTTGGAATTTTAGTGGAAAACAAAAACATATGTAAGACACTGTTATATCATATTTACTACACATCAGTACTTCCTGCGCATCAAATTACATAAAATGCCATCAAAATTACTTAATATATATACATACATACACATACATATCATCACGCCATATACCTTGCAGGGTAGGCAGAGAGAACAGAGTGCCAAATAACTCTATCCTTGCATACTTCATTCGCTTCTTCAACATTCATAATTCTCTTCATACACGCTCGCCGGTTTCAGAGACTCTTGACTTCACCTTCTTTCAGTACGTGACCAATCTGGTCTAGGTAGCTGAGTCTCGGTCTACCCCGGTACCTACATCCTTCCACTTTCGCATTGTATATCTTCTTAACCAGACGTTCGTTCGGCATTCTTTCCACATGTCCGAACCATCGGAGCATTCCCTTTCGCATCTTTACACCAATACTCTCTTTCATACCTACTCGCTCTCTTATGTCGTCGTTACGAATGCGGTCGGTCAGCTTAACTCCACAGATTTTCCGTAGAGATCGCATTTCGACCGCATTAATTTTGCTTTCATGCTCTTTTCTGCATAGCCAACTCTCGCTTCCATATAGTAATGTTGGGACAAACACTGCGTTATGTATGGCTGAGTTGGCGACTACCGAGAAGATGCCCCAACGCTCCGTTCCCGCATTCACTCTTCGCTCTATATCAGTGGTGTACCTTCCATCTCGGCTAAAACCACATCCAAGATATACAAAATCATCCACTTGCTCTAGTACATTACTTAATAATATAACACGTTAAAACACTAAAATATTGAATATTATACAAGAGCACGCCGTGACACTTTTCCTTGCCCGTTAAACCTCTAACGAATTATATTAATGCTAATTACCACAGGATATGTGCATACCTAACCCTCCAATGCCGAGCATTCTGTAATAGGTTATTGACGTTTCCTACTCTTGAAAGTTTTACTGAAATCAAGTGGAAATGGACACGCAATATTATTGCGTGTCCATTTCAAGGAACAAAATTAGCATTAGG
Organism: Lymantria monacha; assembly: GCA_905163515.2. Lineage (NCBI taxonomy): Eukaryota > Metazoa > Arthropoda > Insecta > Lepidoptera > Erebidae > Lymantria > Lymantria monacha. Next base: position 24,318,936 of record LR991097.1, on the reverse strand, counting down.
TAGCACTAAACGGTACTCTGGGCTTCAAGCGCTTCTGTCGCGCACATTTGCCAGCTCAAATTGTGTTTTAAAAGAAAGAAATACCTATTTCTTCAATTTTCAATTCATTCATTGTAATGAATGAATTCACAAAAATCGCTTTATTTATTACAGAAATATTTCAATGTAGGTATGATATACGTTATAATATAGACTTATGTTTTGTTATCACTCCATTGATTAGGCTAAATCTTGTGACAATAGCTATGAGTATGATAAATAAAATAAATAAATATACTTTTCAAGTGTAAAAAAATTAATTTCAATCTATCAGAATTGGAGAGTGAACATCCAGGTTCTTTGTCTTCAAGTATTTAACATAGGGGTTTCAATACTCACTAGTCTAGGCGTATTTTAGTATCAGTATTAATTCTTCTACAGACCTTAAGCGTCCCAATTCTAAACATGAGCTTACTACTAGGAATGATTCTGGCGTACTTTTCCATGCTAGCCGGAGAAGTTGTTATAACTTTCTTATCGTACTTCGGAGGAATTATGTACAAATTGATCATTGCCGTCACATTAGACTAAATAGCATGGATATATTTATACGAATAAAATAGCAAGGATATACTTATAGACACATTTATACACTAAATATTATTCGTAGTTGATGTCCACTGATACAAGCTAAGGTGGCAAGCTGAGCTGGCCGAAACACGGATAATTGATGAACGAAAGGTTATATTCTAGTGTTTTTTTTTTTGAGTGACATAGTTGTTAGCCTCAGATGGCTATGACAACTTTACCCCTTTAACCGGACTGTGGGTGAGCGCTGACGGCACTCAACCCGATATATTCTAGTGGTAGGTATTATTACTCTTCAGGAACGGCTGATAAAAATAAATAGTCGCCAACCCGTACTAGTTGAGAGGAATTTACTGAGAACGGCTAACGACCAGTAGCGTTCATCTTTGAAGGATACAAACACCTTATTTGCGTTTGTTAATCCGTTTGCCAAACGCGACGATTATGGTAATAACCCTTCCAATGAACCGCACCACGCGCAAGGCAGAGGTACATCCAACAGCGGACGGCGACAGGCACAATGATGATAATGGCGCATTATCATATATTTAGCGGTAAGATTTATCATCCCTGACTGTCACAGCACCTTCCCTCACAAATCCAGATCACAATCTTTATATGCCCATGATACTTTAATGTCTATCAAACTATATATAACAAACGGTATCAAACCATAACTAATGTGAATAATTATCACCTTTAACGTAATGAATTAAGATTCAAAATGCGATGAATAAAAAAAAATCTATCAAAATTATTCTATGTAACTTCCCAGGCATCCCATATTTGCTTACGACGAAAAAAAAATACTTTTGTCAAGATACCGTCCGAAATCTTTTGATTAATGATATCAACCCGCCACCGGTTGCGGGGTCCATACGACCCGGGTTCTAAGAAAACAAAACGCACAGACTAATGATATGGGTAATGGTGTAAAATAATTGTTGTAAAGACCATTAGCAAGTAAACGTTTACAAAAATGACCTGTTTGCGAAGTTTTGATGGCCAGTTGAACAAATATGGCCTGTCTCTATATCATTAATTCTTAGCTTTGTTAAGTTAAAATTCGCATGGATTCTACCAAGGCGGCTGTTGCGTTGTTAACACCCTTGCTTTTGATAAAATTTGTCAGATATTATGTTTATAATTTGATAGCTATATGAATTAGAGAAGATTCTTTGAAAGTATTCTGGTTTTTTTTTTCATTAAAGCAAGCTTTTTATAGAATTTATTTTATATTATTAAGCTTATACCTAAGTAGAACTTCGTAGCTGATTTCAGTCTGTAGGTATCTGCTTTCTTTGGCATTGATATGTCCAAAGAGTCAGTTATTCAAACTAACTGTAAGTTCTTCTTTGGTCTTTAAATCTTAGATTGAGTTTCTTTTTGTTCGAAATATCTTGTATTCAACTATTAAGTATACACTACAATATTAAATGAGTATGTCTACCAATATTGCTTCATTCTACATATCTAATAATTAATTACAATTAATTTACAAAACCATTGAATTAAGCAATTAACTTTTTAGACATGAATCTAGATTTTGATACAAAACATGAACATACATGGAAAGAGTATATAGAAAATATCAACACTACTAAATAGGCAAAAAGGCAACTACAACATACTCCAAAGTCAGTCTTCGATTTTGACGTATAAAAAACTGTCATGCAACATTCATACTTCAAATATTTTTTTCGGTAAAAGGTAATGGTTGAAAGCATAATAGCTTGAGGACCGACACATGTCTCCAACTTGCACAGCCCTCGCTTAAAACAACCAAAACGACGAGAATTGTCATCAAATACGCATCCTTAGAGGGCGGGAATCAGTTTTAAAAGCCATTAGAGGAGGGGGATGGAAGGTTGTAATTAGACTGCGTTAATATTTAACAAGTGCGACGCCACACAGATTAGCGTAATGCTGCCCCAGCTGCGTCCAGACACCTTCTGTGACTCGCCCGGCTTTTAAAAAAGCCACTCTGTCAACGGGATCGTCAAAAATTAATTACGTTATATCATAGTCCGTAAAAAGATGATTTTAAGCTAATGGTTTTGTAATAACAAAGACAGTGATGCGAATACTGAATTGTCATTTTTCTGCATCAGTCCAAATTAGTTTTTGATTTCTGGCATAATCCGCCATTTCAGCCGATTCAGCAGTATATAAGCAATATGGTTTTCATATATTGTGGAACAAAGAATTGTGTTACCACTCACATCCTGCCGCTCGGTATTGTAGAAGTCAACCAAGGGAATTTTTAATCCTATGATCTAATCATCTTGACGGCACCTAGTGAGAGACTTCGACTGGCTGCTCATTTAGTAATCTTACTGCCAAATTATTCATGTAATTATAAGTCATAATATAATAGTTAATACCCAAAACATGATACTAGAATAGTTTACTACCTAAAACGGCAATGCTATTTAAAATCAGGCGAAGTATATTAGATTTAACAATTAATCTGAATGATTTAACAATATATTATTTTATACAAAGTATATGTCATTCGTTTTCTAATATCTAAATGAATGAAGTTTTATTAAGATTAAACTGATCTGAATTGTACGGGACAGCCTTGAAAGATAACTAACGTGCTCTTCAAGCTTTTCAAACATCTTCAAAATTATAATGTTTCTAATGTTTACGCAAATATTATCTACACATTTGAAATAAAACTAGTTTTATGAATTCTGTAATATCCCTGTATTGTATGCCCCCCGGTGACCATGAAGGCTGTAAAGTGTTCGAAACTTCGAGAAATTAAAAATCAAATACAAATGCGATCAAATCTTCCAAATTTTATACAACTTACATCGATTTATTTGTAATTAAAATAGAAGGGAAAGGAGAAGATCATTTTCCTTCTATTTTAATGTAAAATTGTAAATAATAAATAGACACATAATTTCAACAAAATATCGAGACTCAAAAATTACATACAGGTGAAAAACCAATGTTTTTCTGCAATCAAGCTCTGGCACCTTCAAGTTGAAACAGCTAATTAATTCCAAAAAGTAAGGTTGGAAGTTAAAACAGATTTGGGTAAAACTGGGCAAGTGTAATCCATTCACCCTCTCCGCAATTAGAATTAAAGGCAAGACGGGCTCGGCATCTGTGGGTTAACTAATGGCGAATGCATTATTAAAGGACGTGCAAGGGTTGGGGACAGATTATGTTATTATAGATTTACGTGTTCGCTTAATATGCTGATGTGATGTTAAGATGATGCTGTGAATATTTATAGGTGGGTTTGGGTTTTTGGCATTTCAATATAAGCAATCAAACTTATTTGAAATACCTTTATACTTGAAGAGCTAAGCAAATATATATTACACTCACAATTTATTAAGTAATTTTTATTCTCACTACTTATTATATGACCCATGTTCCTATTGATCGGCGCAGTTTCAAGTTATCTGGATGTACAGATTTTTTGGAATAATCTTATAACAAGCTTTGTCCATGTTTGAAATAAAACAATTTTTACGGATTCTATCGCGTTTGTATTTAATTTTTAATATTTAGACGCTTCGAACAATTTACAGTGTTCATGGTCACGGGAAGGTAGTTCTAATCAAATACAAACGTGATAGAATTAATAAAAATTGTGTTATTTCAAATGTATAATACTTGCAAAAACTTTAATAGTTGTAAGACTACACTGTTGATAGTTTTCTGTATACAGCCACGGACGGTCCCCGTCCGGAGTAGTATCACACATTCGTACAAAATCGACGTCTGAGCAGTGGCAACGTGCTTCTGTGTTTCGTTCTGTGTGTGAGAGAGCCGGAAGTCCAACTTTCTGGGCGGATTTAGGATTTTCATTGGTAGGCAGCTGCCTTTCTATATCCCTAGTATGACAAAGGTCCATAGACGACAGTAACACTTACCATCAGGTGTGCTGCTTGCTTGTATGCCACCAAGAGCAATAAAAAAAAGGCAGTCATGGGGACTGCCGATAGAAGTGAAATCTATTAACTTAAGACTAATTGAAATAATAATAATTTTCTAATTTTTATATAAAAATAAAAATATTATCGAACATCTAGGAATCGGTTTATCACGCTAGTAAGATAACCTTTAAACCACAATGATACTCATTTCATGACATAAAGGTTAAATATTAAAAATACAATTAAAAATAAATAATGCCATACTTTTAAATGCAAATATTGATATGAATATTGAAAATATTTGAAAATAAATTCTTTATTTTCATTATTGATTTATCTATATAAAAGCATTAAAATGTTCAATACTCACTTTTATATTGAACAGTAATCCTTTAATTAAACGATTACAATAACCTATAAGTTTTTCCCCTCCAAAAACGCTCAACGCGCCTAAAGAAGTTTTCACATAGCTATAGATATACTATTAGCATTAGCATGTCGGTGACGTGAACCTATAAGTTTTCCCCTCCAAAAACGCCCAACGCGCCTAAAGAAGTTTTCATATAGCTATAGATATACTATTAGCGTTAGCATGTCGGTGACGCGAACCTATAAGTTTTTCCCCTCCAAAAACGCTCAACGCGCCTAAAGAAGTTTTCACATAGCTATAGATATACTATTAGCATTAGCATGTCGGTGACGCGAACCTATAAGTTTTTCCCCTCCAAAAACGCTCAACGCGCCTAAAGAAGTTTTCACTTCAAAAATCAGAAATCAATCTTTACCCACACCAAAATTCGTATACAAGTTTCATGGTTTTCTTGCATGTATATTGTATATGTTATTTGTACGAACAAGTTATATTTATATATATTATAAAATATAAGACACGCCATGATGGCAAACATTGATTGACCATTTTGAAAGCCATAATTTAAAAAAAAACTTTTCACTTAAGTATAATAAAGACGTAATTCTCATTTTGAGATCAACTATTCGCTAATGAGATGACTCAACTTGAGTCGTGATTCATTGTTTATAGTAAAACTGAAAACATAAAATAAAAAGCAACTACGAATTTCAAATCTACTATTATAATTTAATTGTAGACGCGTCGACCTACTCACACACAAAGTGTTAACCTTTCTGATTATATCGGTTACATTTTTTACAAAATAAAAATACGAACGGCTAATAACCTATAGTGGCAATTGGCAGTCTTATCACAAAGAGTGATATCTTCCAAAGCAACCATTGGATGAAACATTAAACAAGGAAAATGTAAATATTTTATATTCTATAACCTATCAAATATTGTATATTCAGTCAATACTAAAAGAGGATAATAATTTAAAATATATATTACAAATTGTTGATATTAACAAATATCTTTTTTAAAATCAAATATATAAAAAACCCTATTCAAAAACTTATTCAAATAAACCGCTGCCAATGGGCAATGTGCCCAAAATACTGTTAGCATTGCCACATTGAATAGCTATAGGTACTTAAACTTAAATATTACAATATAGAGATATTTAATTTGATTAGGACATTAATATTTTACATAGATATTTTTTTTATTCCGTGTGGTGACGGAGTAAGAATACTATTCACCAACCCATATCTTACCCGTGGGTGATCGTACGAGACGACTAAGGGATATAAAACGCATATAACATCTATGCGAGAGAAGGAAAACTCGAAACAAAACCCCATACCAACACGTCTGACCAGCGCGGTTAATTTCCCTCCCATTACGGAGGAGGTCTGACCCCAACAGTGGGACATTTATGGGCTGTGATGATGATGATGATGATGAATTATTTTCTTATAAAATCGTATACAGTAAAACTCTTACCTAATCGGTCCTTTGATTTATTATCACAGCGTTCTTTACCGAGAGTATAGTATGAGACGAATGAGAAATATAATCAAATGATATTTCTGGAAAAGTAAACAGCCACCCAATGCTAGAATACTTAACGTGGTATAATATACCAAATTTTTATGAAGATATTTAAATTTTAAGAGAGCGAGTAGGTATGAAAGAGAGTATTGGTGTAAAGATGCGAAAGGGAATGCTCCGATGGTTCGGACATGTGGAAAGAATGCCGAACGAACGTCTGGTTAAGAAGATATACAATGCGAAAGTGGAAGGATGTAGGTACCGAGGGAGACCGAGACTAACCTAACTAGACCAGATCGGTCATGTACTGAAGGAAGGTGGAGTCAAGAGTCTCCGAAACCGGCGAGCGTGTATGAAGAGAATTATGAATGTTGAGGAAGCGAGTGAAGTATGCAGAGATAGAGTTCTCTGGCACTCTGTTCTCTCTACCTACCCTGCAAGGGATATGGCGTGATGATATGTATGTATGTATGTATGTATGTATATTTAAATTTTTATAGATATAGTGGTAAATGGAACAAATTAAGTCATAAAAAGATGAATATCTCAGTATTTCTCTGCCTTTTAACACTTAGTTCACAAACTAGTTGAACAACTTGAAAATTTGTCAAATCACTCTCTCAACCTTTCCCATCATTACTGACCGTCCCTGCCTGAGAATCTTAAAACCAATCAGTCACAGTCATCCCGGAAAGCCGATTAGCATACGCAAAAATCACAATAGACCATCTAGAAGTCAAGTCAATAGGATATACCGTGAATAATTTTGTGTATAACAAAAGGGTTAGACAAAGGTACTGCAAAAAGGTATATTAATGTTATACTTAATCACGCGCGGTCCGTTATACCGGTTGGACATTTCTAGTGTTGATTTTAATATTTTTTTGTCTTTTTTTTTTCAATTTTATGTTTATTTAAAATATTATTTCGGTTTCTCGTTTAAGATTTATGTTGTTACGGTAGGTAATTGAGAATGTTTTTAATTAGTTTGTCTATTTTATTTATGTGAATACTCAAGTAGATTTTCCTATATGGCAATTGTCAGGTTATTCAAAAGCTTGCCGCATTTAACGCTTCGTACTTGGGGAGATTTCGTTTTTTCGTTCGGGTTTTCATCTCAGGGCCTAGAGCAATGAGAGGAAATTAAAAAATATATAAATTCTCAAGCTTTTTTGTTATAATATGACATCTAGACTCCGTTGATATAGGGTTCAATACATCCCATGGATGAGATTATTATATATAAAATTTATTGAGTTAAAATATAATCTAATAAATTCTGAATTTATAAAAACCTGATTACAAGCGAAAAATGATTGTCACAAGATTCGAACCCAGACCTATTGGAAATCCGTTCCAATCGTGCTGCCACTTACACCACCACCGTGAACATTCAATTAAGACATAGTACATAGTATACATTCAATTCTCACATCGTATCATATTTTCGTCTTTTAAGGAGACGTGTGCCATCTACCCGACTTTTTTCGCTTGTAATCAGGTTTTTATAAATAATCAAGCATATTAAATGTTAAATTTCAGTAATTTAAATTCTGAATTATCAAAAATAACAGAGACATTAAAAATAACGTGATATTTAAATTTTATGATCCAAGCATGCACTATTGGAGATACCCTTGAGGATAAAGCGCTTAACGCCAAAATTGTCACGTTTGATAGGCGAGTTAGCAATCGTAGTTAGAACTCTAATATTATAGGACCACTTGGTCAACTTTTACGACTACCACGAGTAAGTAGGAGATGTGTAACCAATTGTATACTTAATCCAGTACCAGACACATAATATTTACATAAAAATATCATTTAAAAAAAAAAAAAAAAAAATTGTAAGACCTAAAAGGAACTAAACTAGTGTCTAAAAAAAAAAAATCGATTAAAAAATATCGAAACATATCCAGTATCATTATAATAGGCAATTAGATATTTAAAGAACCATAACACCACTATCGTGGGACCTAGCAATCCTATAAAATTGCAAATAACGACAGTTCAAGACAAACTGGCACAATAACCAGCGTATGAAGAACTGTATTTTGAATGAAAATACTATAATGAAAGATCAGACAACAATGGCCGTAACAGAAAGGGGTTGCCAGTTATTAAAGTAGCTTATTTGTTTTCATCCGTCATTTCTTAGCGAAAACAAACAATGAATAAATACGGACACTTTTGTACTTCTTCCCATTGCTACTATTGTTCCATTGTAACCTTTGTTGTTTTTTTTTTGACCTTTCGTGTAACCTATTGTGGTTGACAACGGAAAGTCCGGCTGCGAAGATGTTACTGCGAGGGTTAATTTGCGAACAAGGTATGCGCTTGATAATATACAGCTGCTTTTAACTATCACAAGATTTAATTTATGCATTTATTGACTGACTTTAAATATTAAGGCACGGCTGAAGTAGTACTTTCCGTGTGGTGACGGCATAAGAATACAATTCACCAACCCCTATCTTACCCGTGGGTGATCGTACGAGACGATTAAGGGATATATAACGCATATAACATCTATGCGAGAGAAGGAAAATACGAAACAAAACCCTATACCCCTATACCAACACGTCTGACCAACGTGGTATAGTAGGTCAATTACCCTCCCATTATGGAGGTGGCTCGAGCCCAACAGTGGGACATATATGAGCCGTATGTTTTGGCGTTTCTGCCATACTTACTATTGAAAATAAATATTAAGACTCACGAATAAGCCCCTTAAGTGCTGGTATATTGCTGCGCTTCTTGAAGTTGTATATCTTCTTATTAATTAGCCCATTTATCGACATAAAATCAGACAGGAAAAACAATATTAGGTGCTAACCAGACAGACTTTTTAATAGCTTTTATTCTGAAATAATACTATTTTTATGCGTTACAAACGCATAAAAATAGTTTTACTTTTTACTTTCCAGATATTTTTCGTTCACAAATTGAACAAACATTTAATTCATATACCTAAATACTCAGTAAGGCTGTGTGATAGTGGCTACAAATACTACCAACCCTTACTTTGCTCATGGATATCGTAAAATACGACTAAAATCTTTATCAACCTGAGCCAACTCCACCTAAAGCTGCCCGATCAACTAATACATTCCCAAGGAGGGTTGACGTCAAGCAGGCAGTCAGTCATAAAACTACTGCCAATAACTTTTGCAATACGTATGAAGGAAGAAGAGTAGATATATTACGTCAAACCCAAGTAATTAAGATAAGATCAGAATAATAATGATGCAATACTTACTTAAACATCAAAAACTATATTCTATAAGATATCTGTTCTTCTTTATAAAAACTTGATTACGAGCTAAAAATGATTGTCACACATGGGATTCGAACCCACACCTATTGGAAATCCATTCCAATCGTGCTACCACTTACACCAGCGTGAGCTGTTGTATGACATTCAATTCTCGTTTCATATTTTCGTCTTTAAAAGAGACTTGTGCCATCTACCCGACAATGTTTACACATACATTGTACAGATGTGAGTTCGAATCCCCTGTTTTTACAATCATTTTTCGCTCTTAATCAAGTTTTTATAAATAAACAACCATGTTAAATGCTAAAATTTCAACATCTTGTCTTTATAACTATTCATTTTGAATGTATCTTTACTAGAAATAGAATCTAATAGGTATATAATATGTTTACAAACCGACGAATCAATAGAAAAAAAATTAATACCATGGAATTGGATGTTTTTTTTTATATAAATCATAATTTTCTTTAACAAATTCTATCAGAATATGTTTATTAATAATTAAATTCTTTTGACATTATTAATGATATATCCGAAATATGTATATTTTTTTATCTTTAATTTTCATTTATTAAATAATATGTATTAAAATTTGTAACTTGAATTATTGATACTATAACATTAGTTAAGAATATTTTTAAGTGATATTATTAAGAATGAAAAATTTATAGGCAATCAATTTTAGGAATTAATATTTCGATTCCACAAATCTGTCATTATAAAAACGCTGTAATACTTTAAGAGAAATAGTTGCAAAAACTATTTTGTATACAAAATAGTAACTATGATGAGATTGAAAAGAATTTAAATAAAACTGATGTTTTTAAACAAATAGTTAATACTTACTACTAAAACCTTAGTTCTTCCAAATCAATTTTCCTAACGTTGTAGAGGAACCGTCCGTCCTTCCGTCACCACACTACCCGTGTGACGACGGAGTAAGAATACAAATCACCACCCCCTATCTTAACCGTGGGTGATCGTAAGAGACGACTAAGGGATACAAAAGGCATATAACATCTATGCAAGAGAATGAAAACTCGAAACAAAACCCTATACCAACACGTCTGACTACGTACTGACTGGAAATTGGCCAACTATACCACGGTGGTATAGTTGGTCAATTTCCCTCAAACTACGGAGGAGCCTCGAGCTCAACAGTAGGGCATATTAAGAACTGAGATGATGATGACGTAGAGGAAATTTCTGGCCCAAAAGTGGTTCGTATTATCCCTACTAATATATAAATGTGAATGTAAGTTTGTTTGTTACGCTTTCACGCTAAAACTACTTAACTGATCATCATGAAACATTGTACACATATTCTTGGAGGTATTAAAAGTAACATAGGACACTTTTTATTAAAAAAAAATCGAAATTTTTATATGAAAAATAAAAAAATTGTTTGTCAAAAAATCTCAAAATCTAGCTTCTTCAACGCCATCTAGCAGTCCAGTAATGAAGTTCCAACCCTGACTATTGTAATACCGTTGCACTGTATTACCGACGGTCAAAAATAAAAATAGGGGATCAAAAACTTTAGGAAAGTAACCTTTTACGCGGACGAAGCCGCGGGCAGAAGCTAGTATTTATATAAAAAACTAGTGATAAAATCGTAGATACACAGATCCATAATAACTAACTCCTTCCCGCATAAACAAATGGACTACCGAATGATCTATAAATGACCTATGAAATTGCTTTTAGCCTTTCGCGAGTAGCCACAGTTTGACGTAACCTTAAAAATAAAGAGATAGTAATTATTGGCACTATTGACAACCGTTTGGTGATCAAGTGAGGTGTTTTTCCAAAAGAAATGTACTGCCTGCTTTCGTACTCAGACTTAGCCTCATCAGACTCTAAGGTGTGGCGACATTTATATTCTTATTTCATCACCATGCAGATTAAATAGATTTTCGAAGAAAGCTTGATCATTTAGTATGAAGTTCACTACTTATAGTAATTTTAATAAACACACTGGATTTATGTGGGTCTTTTCGGCTTTGTAAAGACCCTCTATGTAACATAATATTTTAAAATGAAAATGTGCAATATTTTTAGTAATATACGCCTCAAAGATATTAATAGAAATACTAAGACTATACGAATATAAAGAGGTTGTAATTTTACACGTGCTAAGGCGGACCTAATTTACTATGAGGCGCAATTCACTAAGTACACGTATATCTATTTTAAATGAAAAATAATGAGAATTAATTTTACATTGTACTTAAAAACTACTAGGTAATTATTATGCTACTTATTATCACATTCACTAAATAACAAAAGTGATTTACACAATGGCATCTATTGTTTCATTCAACAATAACACCGGCACACAAAAAAAAAGTAAGTAGAATGTGCATTTGACCGGACCTACCTACGGGTACGTATTTTGGTCTGCTGAATCCGAATTCGAGGTCAGTTTGACCCCTACACCCTCGAAATTTCGAGAAAACTTCAAAAAACCGTAAAAATGATGAAAATCGGCAGTTTTAATGATAAAAAATTTTTTTGGAACTAAACTAAGCGTGATTTTCATGTATTTCGATGCGCTAAATATGAATCGAAACTTTATTGAGACCACGAGCCGTTTTAAATGTAAAAAAAATCACACAAAACCTCCAACCGGCGAGCGTGTATGAAGAGAATTATGAATGTTGAGGAAGCGAGTGAAGTATGCAGAGATAGAGTTCTCTGGCACTCTGTTCTCTCTGCCTACCCTGCAAGGGATATGGCGTGATGATATGTATGTATACGTATGTAATAGACTAAAAAAATTAAGATGCGAATTGAAGACATCAAAAGATAGAAAATTTTATCTCAATTGGACCAGAAGAAGTCTTTTATCATGAAAACTATATTTTTTCGGAATTTTCGAGAGTTTTGTGTGATTTTTTCACATTTAAAATGGCTCGTGGTCTCAATAAAGTTTCGATTCATATTCAGCGGATCGAAATACATGAAAATCACGCTTAGTTTAGTTCCAAAACATTTCTTTATCATTAAAACTGCCAATTTTCATCATTTTTACGGTTTTTTGAAGTTTTCTCGAAATTTCGAGGGTGTAGGGGTCAAACTGACCTCGAATTCGGATTCAGCGGACTAAAATACGTACCCGTGGGTAGGTCCGGTCAAATGCACATTCTACTTTTTTTTTGTGTGCCGGTGTAATGATTAAAATACAGTAGTTTTATTTATTTCAAATGAAAACAATTAGGAATAATGTTAATAAAATTCTTAAAATTTCTATATTCGTGCGTCATACAAATGTCAATCAATCACAGTGGGTGTCTATGGGTCACAGTTCATCATCTTCAATATACACGCTATTATACCATTATAAAAAAGAAATTTAAACCAACCAAAATGACCCTTTGCGTCATAGCATTAAGGTAATATTTAACTTCCTTAAATAACTTTGCCCGATAAGCATGCTACAACTGCCTTTCTGCTCTTAAACATTCATGTCATTCCGTAGAATAAACAAGCAACAATGCTCGAGTCACTATCCCTTTTTATTAATATCGGTGGCTGAATGGTAACAAAGGGTTTTGTCCTCATTATGGGTAATCGGAGCCGGTCAGGTGTTATATTATAGTAATAATGGGCTTATAGATAATAAAACCGCAAACGAAGGGATGGGACATTGTTCATCGTTTTTAGGTATAGTTTTCTAACCAATAGTATTGTACAATTAATTGCAGACGTATAATTTAATATTATCTACTAATATATAAAATACACAAATTGTTTTTGTCTATGTCCGTTATAGACTTTGAAAAGATTAATCGTTTTGCTACAATATTTTTAATTAAAAAAGTGCGTTGATGGGCTTAAACCACTACAGCAATACATAAGTCTCGGTAGATAGCGCCGCGATCAAATTGAAGGTATCCTAAAGTTTTTGTAATTTGTTCGGAACCGCATCTGTTTGATCAGCTGGTCAGTATAAAAAATATACATACATACATACATATCATCACGCCATATCCCTTGCAGGGTAGGCAGAGAGAACTGAGTGCCAGAGAACTCTACCTCTGCATACTTCACTCGCTTCCTCAACATTCATAATTCTCTTCATACACGCTCGCCGGTTTCGGAGACTCTTGACTCCACCTTCCTTCAGTACATGACCGATCTGGTCTAGGTAGGTTAGTCTCGGTCTCCCTCGGTACCTACATCCTTCCACTTTCGCATTGTATATCTTCTTAACCAGACGTTCGTTCGGCATTCTTTCCACATGTCCGAACCATCGGAGCATTCCCTTTCGCATCTTTACACCAATACCCTCTTTCATACTTACTAAATATAAAAAATATCGTTTCACGAAAATATTCGAAATGTACGTAATGGACCAAGAATAGTATACCTATGTATAATTCTAATGTAATTCCTCCTATTCCCTCAAAAAAGAAGTGCAGGAGAACCTTTTAGTCAATTGTTGGTATAGAAAAAAAAGAATATTAAAATTGATCAAGTCCCCGTTTTCTATAGATTCATTTTAAATTACTTTAGATTTTTTTTTTACTATTTAGGTATCATGATTATACGAAAAAAATATCATAATTAAAATATTGCACACACTATCTTCGCCAATTTATTTTTATATTATAGCATATTATTTTTTTTAAGAACTTCTTTATAAAACCTCATGACAAACTTACGAAATGAAAAAAAAATACTAAACATTTCAACAATTAAATTAAAGTTAACTTTTCTCTAAGGTTAATGTTTATCACATACTAGCGGCTACAGACGCTGTTCTATACATTTATGAAAATATAAAAATAGAATCCTTTATATCGATAGCAGTGCCTCCTACCAGCTTCAATCGTTTATATAAAATGTTCTTAATACACATAAAACATTTCATCAAAATAGATTCAGTCGTTTAGGACAGAAGTAATACAGAAGAATTATATGAATATAAAAGATATATAAAAAATTTGCAAAAATCATAATTTCTCTTAGCTGTGGACAATTTCAGTAAAGTTGGTGATAAATGCATAAATATTTTACATAGACTCAGGTCTGTTTCCCAGAGTTACCACTCTACAGCAGAGACTACGGATTGCCACAAAACATGATCCTAAGATACCGCCATCGCTTCATTCACATTTTCATTCCTTCTACGGTTACACGTACTCTTAATCTGTCCCTTCGCCAGCACATCTCCAATTATTTTACAATAAAATGTTTATAAATAACCCAATTAATGTCACTTCTGTGTTATAGCACATTTCGAAATGGTTTAGCGACCAAAAAAAGGCTTGTATCAAGGCTTACTTCACGACAAAATGTTAGTTAACTAAACTCATTTTGTGTCATTTAATTACCAAACATATCCCTTATAGAAAATATGTAATTATGTAGAGAACGATCTCCATTTACCAACGATTAGTTATAAAACAAAGAACATCAAAGCAAAAACTTTTCCAATTTCCATCGAAAAAAAAGCCTCTCAAAGTGATTTGCATGAGGTCCGGACAATGAGCGGTGTATTTTGCAATATTTTCAATACCACAGCATGGGTCCCACTACTCGGGGGTCCGTCCTTTGTTCACCACTTTAATATCTGTGGGAATGGACATACCGACTCCATTTATGTAATTTATCATTCTTAAACGAGTGAGGAGACTATCCACTATTATCCACCGTGTAGTCTTTCGAGTTCTGAAAGGGCGTCTTCGCCCTTTGTCCGGACTTGTTCAAATTAATGACGTATTTGGCCCCAACGGGTTTTGGTATTAGTGATTTTGAACACCGGACACAAGAGTCCGGTATCCGATATTTATGAATTATTAGCTATTTCGGGTTCCCATGTAATCTGTATTGGATGTTAACTGGACAAGGGTCAATCTAAAAATTATTATGTGTTATTTATTGTTTTGATTTGTTTAGTTTATTTTAAAAACTGGCTTTAACGGTTCACAACATTAGCTGTATTTATTCTATACTATCTTCTGCCCGCGGCTTCGCCCGCGTGAAGGGTTACTTTCCTAAAGTTTTTCATCCCCTATTTCTATTTAACCCCTTAAGGGTAATTTTTTTACTAAATTTTAATGTCATATTTATTTCATCATCATCATCATCATCACAGCCCATAAATGTCCCACTGTTGAATTTGGGCCTCCTCCGTAATGGGAGGGAATTTAACCTACTATACCACGCTGGTCAGACGTGTTGGTATAGGGTTTTGTTTCGAGTTTTCCTTCTCTCGTATAGATGTTATAGCCCTTAGTCGTCTCGTACGACCCACGGGTAAGATATGGGGTGGTGAATAGTATTCTTACTCAGTCACCACACGTCATATTTATTTATATCTAATTAATAGCCTAAAAATAAGTTTCAAGCTTCTGGCTTTAAAAATGAAGATAATTTCTTACAACTTTTCATCCCCCTTTACAACCCTTTTTTTGCATTAAAAAGTAGCCTATGTCCTTTATCAGGCTCTAGACTATCTGTGTACCAAATTTCATTCAGATCGGTTTTGTAGTTTAGGCGGAAAGAGCGACAGACAGACAGAGTTACTTTCGCATTTATAATATTAGTAAGGATTACGATTACGATATATATATATGTACATCATCATGTGAGCACATATATATCCCACTGCTGGGCTCGCGCCTTCTCCACAAAAGAAGGGAAATTGACTTACTATAGGAATCGAACCTACTGCACTAACACGGAAGGTCGATCTTAACCATTACGCCATCTGTGCAGTCATCATTTACATTTTCCATGGTAATACCTTGAAGGCAATAAAAAATACATAACTAATCTTGAACCGTTATTATTAATACGTTCCATTTAAATACAGAATCACAAATTGAATTAAATGCAGACATCAAAAAGATTAACATAATAACAAAGGGTCAGTGAAAAATGCGAGATGACCACGGCACAGCATCCCCGGGTCAAAGAGCATACGCGAGCCCAACACGCTTCTTTACAAATACCACAAATTCGGGTGTGACATGAGATTAAGATGTTTTATAATATCCAGTAGTGACAGTGAACGCGAGTCAACAAAAAAAAATGGGGAGACGAACACATTAAAATACATATTTGAAAGCAGGGCTACCAAAAACTACACTTATTTAGTTAATTTCTTTAACATAAATTACCTAAATTCAAATTGCTGAAATTTAGCATTTATATACTTGATTATTTATAAAAACCCGATTACGACCGAAAACTGATCATCACAAGTGCGATTCGAACCCACACCTATTGGAAATCCGTTCTAATCGTGCTGCCACTTACACCACCGTGAGCTATTGTAGGACATTCAATTCTCGCATCGTATTATATTTTTGTCTTGAAGAACCTAAATTACCTATACGTTTTAATCACATTTAATTTCCCTTCCATTGTGGAAAAAGTTTCAGTTCGGCTTTGCGACTTTTCTGAGCTAATATTTTGATGATTTATTTATTTAATTGGACAATCAATAATTGTTATAACTTTATAAATATAACAAACAGTATAAAAAAAGGAAAAAAAATGTATTCCTATCCATAGACTACATGATAATTATTATAATTATCCATTTATTAACCTCTTATCCACTATCATACAAAGGCCTACCTACAAAAACAGTCTAATAGTTTTCTAGAAAAATACTGTTAATCATTTATCTGGTAATCTCTTAGCCATTTTTACGACTCTCACTACAAAAATATCCTATCCGTCTGGTAATGGAGTAAGATTATAATTCACTAGGGGGTAGTATATTATAGGAGATCTTACTCTTAGATGTCGCAAAATACGACGAAGAGACGTGCATATAACGTTAATAGAAGATATAAAAAAAAAATCTATACCAAACCGCCTGACCAGCGTGGTTTATATGTCAATTTCCTTCCTATGGGAAGAAGGCTCAAGACCAGAAACGAGAACAAATTACTAACAAATCACTGAAATTTAGCATTTAATATGCTTGATTATTTATAAGAATCCGATTACGAGCGAAAAATTATTGTCACAAGTGGCATTCGAACCCACGCCTAATGGAAATCCGTACCAATCGTGCTGCCATTTACACCACCGTGAACTATTCTAGGACATTCAATTCTCGCATCGTATTATATTTTCGTCTTTAAGGAGATGTGTGCCATCTACCCGACATTGAGTCAACCTTGTATTTAAACATTTTCGTAGTAAATTAAATTTTGAGTAATGCTTACTCACTGTAACATAACAACCCATACCTCTCAATACATAGCCTTTGGCCCTTTTCACAATTTATTAACACTCAAATATGTGATCATTTTCTTGACTCAGAATCGAAGCTTATACAGAACGTATTAAATTTAAATGCATATTGCAATATACGTTTTATGAAGCAGTAAAATATAACATAAATAATATTAATATAGTCATACATATGCAAGAGAAAATGTAATGTATTAATAAAATTAAATTGATGAATTTACTGGTAATGATAGTAAGGAACTTTGGAGCGTTACGTAATTATTCAAGTTGGTACAGCGCTAATATAAAACTTTCTGAACAGCCTCACGTATAGTTAGGCCCACATACTTATAATTCCTCGTCGATTAAATAGAAAAATGCCATTACAAAAAAAAAAAAGTGTGTGTGTCAGCTCCGACGCACGACTGGAGTTTACTCCTTAAGTACGATTATCAAAACAGGCACAAAAAAAGCTCATTTGACTAAAAATAATATATATATATTTTTATTTACATTTATTAAAACTGTTCAGTGAAGTATTATCTCACGTGAGAAAGTGAAAGGTGCGCAGAATAGGCTGCGCACCAAAAACGTAACGAGATCATTCGATCACTAGATTTTACTCCTCAATTTTTTCTCATACCGGGCGTCGTATATGAAAATCGATTCTTAAGGAGTAAAATCCAAAAAATTAAAGATAATGGCAATGGCGGATATGCTGTTGTGCTTCTTTCTGTGAGCGTGATTGCCGGAAGCCGAACTGGGTGGATTTGGAATATGTATTGGTAGGCAACCAAAATGGTGGTTTGTGTTTTTTTTTATTGCTTATGGTGGCAAACGAGCATGCAGTGCACTTGATGGTAAGTGTTACTGTCGCCCATAAACCTTTGCAATACCAAGGTTATAGCTAGGCCGCTACCTACCAATACAAATCCCAAACCCACCCAGTTGGACTTCCGGCTCTCTCGTTTACCGAACGAAGCGCAATAGCACGTATTAGCCATCACTCAGACGCCGATCTTCTGCGAGAGTGTGGTACTAACCCGGACGGACCGGTCCGCGGCTGTAGACAGAAAACTGCCAACATCGTGGTCCTACCACTAAAAACGGTTTAACGTATGAACACTAAAGAAACAGCTTGGTGTCGTACAGGTCTTGTACCTACCTACTATATATATTAGCACTTTTTAACTGAAACTCAGCGGCCTCGTCATTTTGTCAAATTATATGTTTTCATCAAAATGATTGGATACATATTTAATTTGTATTAGCTGCAGTGAGATGCCCTTCGAGTAAGAATAATTTTTTTAAAAAGTGAAAAACAAAAAGAACAGAAATGGCTGGACCAGATTCCACAAGCGGCATCCGATCACGAGTTAACTACTAGAGTCATCACGCCCCTCAACCACATTCGAAGGAAGGGAGAACAAAATCTCTTTATGAATGTAATTGTGGATTAGACGGCATCAGATAAAATTGTTTCAAGTCGATGTATCTCTTAGTCATCTTTTAGGACATCCTTAAGAAATGTTAGTAGAGGTGGAGAGTTGTTGATAATATTCATTGCAGCCACTAAAAATACTTGAATTTTAATATTCCTCGCTCACTTCAAGGAACAATTAGAATTGAGATTGACTTCGGGAAGCACAAAACGTGTGGTTCCGTTTGGTGACGGAGTAAGAATACAATTCACCACTCCCTATGTTACCTGTGGGTGATAGTAAAAGACAACCAAGGGACATAAAACGCATATAACATCTATGCAAGAGATTGAAAACTCGAGAACTCAAAACCTATACCAACACGTCTGACTAGCATGGTATAGTAGGAAAATTTCCCTCTCATTGTAGAGAAGGCTCCAGCCCAACAGTATGATAAATGAGCTGAGATGATGAGATGATGATGAGCACAAAACTTTAATTCTGAATTTAATAGTGCCTAACTATAATTTTCAACATGGACGGATTCCGAATTTAATAGTAACTATAATTTTCATCGGACATGTGGAAAGAATGCCGAACGAACGTCTGGTTAAGAAGATATACAATGCGAAAGTGGAAGGATGTAGGTACCGGGGGAGACTGAGACTCACCTACCTAGACCAGATCGGTCATGTACCGAAGGAAGGTGGAGTCAAGAGTCTCCGAAACCGGCGAGCGTGTATGAAGAGAATTATGAAATAGTTAGGAAGCGAGTGAAGTATGCAAAGATAGAGTTCTCTGGCACTCTGTCCTCTCTGCCTACCCTGCAAGTGATATGGCGTGATGATATGTATTTGCAAGAGAACAAAACATCAACATCGCTACCTCGATCGATGGGAATTAGAGACTAAGAACTCGGATGATTTAGTAAGAAGATGAAAACTTATAGCAATACGGATTAGCATAGACTCATCATCATCATTCTCCTACTCCTATCCCAATCACTTGGGGTCGATACAATATGTAGGTATTCTTCCTTCATAGTACAGGCGTGATGAATATATATGTAGGTATGTACCATAATATAATAGGCCTTCACCAAAAGACTGTTATTTTAATCACATTACTTAAAATAATGATTTATAAATAACATTCGTTTAATTCAGTTCGAATATATTTTATTTTAAACTATTAAACTTTGACACTTTTATAATAGTGTTATTTGATTTCTATTTAAATGTTAACTATCCATCATTAAACACTAACGGTTGTCTGGTAAATGTGATCTGTAATATATTAACGGTCGAACCGATATGTCTGGCATAATTATTTATCTCTATGAAATTACTTTATTTGTGGGACATTAAGTAAATTGTTAATATAATCATTATGGACAGCCCCTTTCAAAGTAGGAGGACATATGAACACGCCCACGTCGGTTATACGGTTTTTTTTTATAAGATGTTCTCGTAATTATTTTAACTGTGTGGTAGCGGCTACGAATACTACCACCCATTACTTTGCTCTTGGATGTCGTAAAAGACGACTAAAAGACTAATAACGACCTGGGCCAACTCCATCTGATGCCGTTTGGTCAACAATTACATTCCCAAGGAGCGTTGACGTCTTGCAAGCGGCCAGTCATAAAACTATTGCCAATAACTTTTACAATATGTACTATGAAAGAAAAGTACATATTGTATCGTCCCCAAGTAATTAGGATAAGAGTAGGAGAATGATGATACGATTTTCGATTGCACAACGTGCACTGCTGTTCCCAGTTGTTATTTTCTAAAAGAGTTTGAGCGACCTCCCCACTGACCTAGTCAACCTTAAGCCTTCCTGAACTCCAATGAAAGAATAAGGAGTGTTAACATATTGAGTTTTTTACTTATCATACATTTTTATTATTTTGGTTGGTTATGGTTTGCACATACCCCGTCCATTTCATTCGAGGCAAAGGAAGGTCCGCTTGCGGACCTATAACCGACCGTGTTCCCTCGCTATCACCATTGGACTGGCTACTAATGCTGTGACATTCGTGGTCAGCCTAGCAACCTATCAACCACATGGGGGAGATTTTATAAAATTATAAACTATACTTATAAGCAAAGTAAAGTCCCCGGCAACATAAGAATTACTTACTTAGTGCAAGGCATTGTCTTAAAAAAAAAAAATACTGAAAAAAAAATAAACACGGTACATTAAAATAATGTGTTTTGTATTTCGCTTTACACCGGTATAGAATCTGTATTTAATGTCAATTTTTAAATAATAAATAAGCTATAAATAGATAGGACTCGAGTCTCTTATTAACGTGTAAGAAGTCAAGTCCTTAGCATGTACTTACCTACTACTACTTGTACGACACCTGTGGAAAAAAATACTGGTGATATATCATATGACAAAACCCGCAGCAATAAATAAATCCTTTTATTTTTGAGAAACAATTTTCGAACATACAGTTTACGGAAAGTATGCTGTGTGGTTGTAGTTTCGAATGCTACCAACCCTTACTTTTCTTGTGAATGTCGTAAAAGACATCTAAGAACCTTATATCGACATAATAGTCCAGTGCAATTACGGAAATAAATAAACATAAAATTATGTACTTTGGGGATTATGAAGGATCGATAGGGGGGTGTATTCTGAGCATATATTGCAATTTGAGGGATTCTGGCGAGGTCAGCTCAAGGTCATTTCGATGAAAACGCGTTTAATTCGATATCTCGAGAACGGCTAGTGTTAGGCAAAAAAACTGTAGAGACCTTTTCCTTTTTTCTTTTTATATAAGCCAATTCCATCTGATGCCGTTTGATCAACAATTACATTACCAAGTAAGATTGACCTCAGGCAAGCAACATCAAACTATTGCCAATAACTTCTGCAATAAGTATGTTTACATATTGCGTTGACCCTTAGTAGGTAATTGGGATAAAAGCAGGAGAACGATGATGACAGTTTACCTAGAGAGATGACACCTAAACTCTGTATAATATTATTCTTGCAAATGATATCAAGAAAGCTATATATGTGGTCAGCCCAAATATGTATGAGGTGGTATTACGATAAGTTATAACCGCACACCGCCTTACGTTCGCCCCGAACGCTTTAGGCGAATCTGTGTTCAGACCACAACCTATAAAATAAAAAGACTGAAAACAATAATTCCAAGTACAGATATAAATGAAACACATAATATTCATACATACATACATATCATCACGCCGTATCCTTTGCAGGGTAGGCAGAAATAACAGAGTGCCAGAGAACTCTATTCTTGCATACTTCACGCGCTTCCTCAACATTCATAATTCTCTTCATACACGCTCGCCGGTTTCGGAGACTCTTGACTCCACCTTCCTCCAGTGCGTGACCAATCTGGTCTAGGTAGGTTATATCATAATATTCAGTATGGGATATTAGTAACGTAAACGCACCTAATAACGACCCCCTAAAATCCGCGCTCATTACCGCCCTTTTCAGAAAACTATTATTTTAATGTGATGTATTAAAGTTACACAAGTGGTTGCTTTAGAAAAAATGTAGATGTATTTGTATTGCAAATGTTCATCTCTTGTTTGAGTGCGTAACACAACGATTTAAAGAATAATTGCTCAATTCGTCTGTGGACGCCGGCGATAGTGCATTTTCCATAGTGTGGCGTTGCCGATGACGTAAGTACTCTTGTTTCTTTCTTAGCAGAAGATATAATCTTCAAGCATTTTAATGTAACTTCTATTTCTTTTGATGTATTTTTAATACTTTCAGGAACGCAAATAATAATTAATTTTAATGAGATACAATTTAATTTTGCTTAAAATTCAATATTAAAAATAGGCGGTAATAGGACCAAAAATCACAATTTTATTCCTATTAACGACCCATGTCGCTGATAAATACTTTTCATATCTTCTGTGTATCATGATTTTTGTTTAAATGCATCAATTAATAGGCAGGAGGCTAAACTAACTCATTTCCTTAGTATGCTAACTTGTATTTGAGCTATTAACGCCATATATTTAAGAGCATTAGTAGCCGTAAAAATAACTTTGTTCTTAAGTAAATATATTGATGACTAAAGGAGGTATAATTTTTAAATATTGTATTTTTATAGTTGAAATATCATTATTATTAAATATTTAAAGCAACCGCACCATTTAAAATCATACAAATGTACAAAAACCACATGTATTTACCCAATTCATACACATTCCATTGGGTCGATAATAGGTTATACGATTTCCTTTAATAATACCTATTACCGATCTACTTGTACATTTACAACGAACCCCCCTACTACCTGTTATTTTATTTGGTATTTATTTTCAAGTAAACATAAAGTTATCTAATTAATATTATAGTATTCCATAATAAACATACAAATTTAAAATATCATAAGCTTTATTTATTATATAGTAATACATAACTAATATTTATAAGTGGAAGTCAAATGGTAATTTTTAATTACTATTTGACATCTATTTATAGTAGTTATATTCTAGACTTAATGTTTCAGAAACATGGATCGTACGACCAAAACGTAAACAATTAGCTAATTAACTTGACACGGCACTGATGGCTATCGCTAATGGAGCAAATATCTATAAAACCTCGAAGAAGTTTGGGATTCCTAGAACAACTCTTCGTGACATGAAAATTGTGGTGTTCAGACCGTTTTAACCAACGACGTAGAACGTCAGTTAATAGACTGTATTCACTATTTGTGAAGATTAGGTTTTCCTGTACCAAAAGACCAGCTACTGGAAACGGTCTCAAAATTAGTGGAAATATTAAAGTGCCCGCACCCATTTAAAGATGGAGTGCCCGGTCGACACTGATTTAAAAAAAATTTGAAAAGACATACCTACCACAATTTCGGAAAGAACTGAACAACAAAGATGATGAACCTTTTAAGAACGCATTATATTTTCCCGAGAACAAGACCACGACGAAAAAGAGAGCATGTAAAAGAGTAACCCCAACTGTTGCAATATCCGATGAATTTATAGCATATCAGAAAAAAAATTGAAGCAGAAAAATTAGAAAAAGAAGAAATGAAAACGAAACGAAGATTTGGAGAAGAAAAAAAAAATAAATTAAGCAAGTAAGGCAATCCAAAATCAAAATTACTAAATAAGGCAAAACGTAAAATAACCAAGGTAGATGCTTCAAAAGAAGGTACGACTGATTCCGAAATTGATTTTCACCTTCGACAAATGAGGCATTTGTCGACAATAAGACGACATAATAATATGCAGTCTTTTGCGGAACTAAGTTTTGAGTCTGCATTATGATCTACTCACAAGATGTGAACCTCTGTAATGATAGTTCTTCATCAGATGATTGTGAAATAAACCGTCCTGCAAAGATTATTATGCGGCCGAGATATGATCTTGGATTTGATTCAGAGTCAGATGAATCTATTTTTTAATCTTATTTTTTTTTTGCCAAAGATATTTTTTCTTAATCTGCTTTTTTAAAAGTTAATCTAAGCCAGACTTAAGATTATATATGTCTATGTTACATTTTGTAAAATAATATACTATTATTACACTTTAGGTTATAAATAATTCATATTAAGTAGTAGTTATATTTTTTAAGATTGATTGAAGGCTGTTAAGAATATATATTAATAACATTAAGTTTTTAAAACATTCTTGGAGCATTTATATAAATAGTTCAAATATACAGGAGCATTTTTATTTAACTTTAACGGTTCCACTTATTTAGTGGTCGGTATTAGGTGTCACATAAACGGTATTAGGCGCACACCCTATATTTTGGATCGGTAATAGGGAAATGGTCTTTTTTTCTTTTAGTTAATATTTATTTTTTTAAATAATCTTAGTATAACTGTTTCTATACATGACTACAAAATTCGATAATTTCAGTACTTGAAAAACTATTTTTATTGGCGCCACATATTAAGAATGTGCTTATTTTTTGGACATTAATCTGAACTCTGCTTAAACTGGCGGTAATGGGTGCGTTTACGTTAATTAGATTATTAAGCTACCTTTCTAGTCCTCATCCAACCTTTTCTTGTCCACTACTAAATGTAGGCGTCGTTGGAGACGCCGTTGCAACTCAATAACCTTTCTTTTCCAACAGTTATCAACTAATAACCGTTAGAAAAGACCCTTACCCCGTTAACTCCGTTCGGAGTGACAAAAAGAACGGTGTGTCCCCATAAACCCGCCCTACACGCACCTATCTACGCCGTGTGAGATTGCCACTTCAGCCTGCTAATTCTTCACGCTATGTCGGTTACACCCGTTTGTCTTCGGATTGACGTATTTCGGATCCTATCCCTGAGAAATCGAGAACAAAGTCCGCTCCATAACACCCTGAGCGTCTTTGAACTTAATTTTATGATGCTGATATTTAAAGACCGAAAGATTTTTCCGTGCCATAACTCATCACATCACATCTGTCAATATTATAAATTTTAATCTTTTAACTGTCATTAGAATATAGAAAATAAACAAATTACTACAAAAGTTTGAAAAGCATGTTTAATATTAAATTAACTATATATATATCTCATTAAATTGTTTCATTAAATACATTATGATCAATAATTGAATTAATCTATTGACAACCGATTGATTCAATAAAAATATTCATAATGGCGGCCACACAGAAACATTATCGTTATACATACAAATTAACAGTATTGTTTTAATAAACATATTATATAATTGATGCTTATTGGACCGCAACCAAGATTAAAGTTTTATTAACGGCCGCACAGCATTCGACATCTTTTATTCGAATTTTACCCACATTCTTGGGTAAATCACCATTACAAAAGCAATACATATCATTAACAACATAAATGGTTGATATACAGTATGTTTGAAAACTTACGCATCGATAAATATTTATTTCAATATTCTTTCGAAGTTTAATAGATAATTAATTGCCTTTTTTATTATTTAAAAAGTAATTACATTCTGATCCAGGTGCACTTTCAACCACTTGATGGCCATTTCAGTTGTGTTGCATTAGTCACTGCTAAATATGTGATCATTATTATTATGCTGCTCTTATTCCGATTATGCTGCTCATATTGCAAAAGTGCTATAGCAGTTTTTTTTTTTTGTGTGTTTTTAGCTGTTAGACGCAGATTGCTTTGACAGCTTTACGCGGCCTATAGTTGAGCGCTGAGGGCTCTCAACCCGAGGCTATAGCAGTAATTTTAGAACTAACCACCAACTCTCCTTGAGAATGTAATTGTTGGTCAGACAGCATCAGTTGGAGTTGGCTCAGATCAAAGTAAAAGCTCTTGCACAAGCAAAATAAAGTTGGTAGTGTTCCTTGCCGCTAACACAGCAAATATATTACAATCATTATACATAAATACTAATGTATAAATAGTAAGGAGTGCTATACTAGCTCGTATGCGGTTTCAATATCTTTCTGTAAAGACGACTAAGATCCCTTAGTCTTAGATGGATTGATTCTTACATTTATATTATCGAATGAAATCTTAATATAAAATCCTATGCCAAGACAAGTATGGTATAGTAGATCCATCTCTCTCTCTCTCTCTCTCTCTCTCTCTCTCTCTCTCCTTCTCTCTCTCTTTGGGACATATATGAGCTGAGGTAATGATGATTACCACCTGAGAATTGAAACTTGAAAACAGCAGTATTATTTTATGAATTATAATAATGTTATTAAAATGTTTTATTGTGATGTGTGTGATAACGATTCTATCATTTATATACATTAATTATACTATTATATGAATGATATATGTTTAATTTTATCGCATTTGTATTGAGTTTTTAGGGTCAATAGTCACAAGAAAACAGCTTTCGTGACCATTAACACTGAATATTTTACGAAAAGTAAAGATCAAATAAAAATATAATAAAATCGGCAATAATATAAGTTTTATTTCATATCAACTAACCAGCTCAACTTCGTCTACGCTACATAAGAGAAATTAAAGAGAGAGAGAGAGAGAGAGAGCATTAAAAACAGTAAGTCGTAGATACTTATAACGCATGGCGCACGTGGTGGAATCTCACAAAAGGAATGAATTATCCTTATCTTTTAGCAAAATTTTTCATTGAAGCTCTGCTCCTATTAATCATAGCCTTCCTCGATATATGAACTATCCAGCACTAAAATATTTTTTCAATACGCACCATTAGTTTATTAGATTAACGCGTTCAACCAAACAAACTCTTCAGCTTTATAATATCAATACAGATGTGTAATATTCACCTAAAATATTTTATCGGTTTTTTTATTACCTTCGTTTTTTGCAGTTTAACCACCAGTTTTGACTTCATATTCATATTCAGCGGTAAAAAATACGTCGCAAAATCTTTGTCAAACACCCAGTACAGGCCCTTTTTTTTGTAGACCTGTGTCTAATTGATAATATATGTTTCGTAACACGCTGTATATGAACGTATGTATAATGTCGTATAATACTTTCATTAGTGCGTGTCATGACGTCAGACGCGTCATTTGTCAAATGGTTGATGGTTACAGTTGACACGGCGTTTGGCTTGATTGGACCTTTCATACCGGATTTTTGGTATTTTGAGAGGTTGCACGTGGAATATATGCTTGTTTGAGATCTATTAAAGATAACGTTGACTTTTAATGATTTAAATAACATTCACGGGTTCTTTATAACTTACTAATGCACTTGCATACGAATGCTAGAAGTTGAGACAATTTTCTTTTTTATTACTCTTTTTTTTTATTTTCCTTTTTTTTATAGGTTATATATATAACATTTTTCCTCAGATATTATTTATCTATTGTGTACTGGTTACGAATACTATCAACCCTTACTTCGCTCGTGGATGTCGTAAAAGACGACTAAGAGCTTTATATACACATAGGCCAACTCCACCTGATGACGTTTAGTCAACAATTACATTCCCAAGGAGAGTTGAAGTCAGGGAGGCCGGTCATAAAATTTATTGCCAATAAGTTTTGCAATATGTATATTAACATATTGCGTCGATAATTGGGAGAATAATGAGAATGACCATAAGTCTAATCATACAATTAATTAAATATCCATCCTCAAATTGTCTGTAAGAAGTTGCAATATGCAATAGAACCGCTTAATTGTACCAAAGCTTTAATGTCACTTTTTAATTCTTATAAATTTTGCTAGTATTATATTGGATAATAAATATTCGCCTAGACCAGGGTTTCTTAAAGTGCGGTCCACGTACCCCTTAGGGGTCCGTGGCATGTGTATCAGGGGTCCGCAGTGGGTCGGGCCCCTGATTTTTTCTTCTAAACAAACGTATTTTTTGACAGGGGTCCATGAATTATTTAAATTGTGAAAGTGTGTCCGTGACTATAAAAAGTTTAAGAAACCCTGGTCTAGACCTTAGGTCCAAATCTTAGATGTCCGTCTAATTCAAATAAATAATTAACTAACCGAATAATGAATCAAGCAAGAAGACTAGAATTCAGTCAGAATCCCATCTATGCTACTCGAAAACCTTTCTTCGGCCTATGTAAGTTACACCCGTTCTTCTACAGATTTCCATATTCCACATTTTATTATGTAAATAAATACCAAGCATAGTCCTCTACATAGTATACTGAACGATTTTGACCTTTTTTATTAACCAGATATTGAGTGACCACGTTTCAATGCCATATGTGATCGCTAGACATTCACGAATAGATTAAACAGTCATATTTATATCATACCCAAAGTTCATACTCAGAGAATTGACATCAAATCTACTAAAATCGCAATCTGATGATATACAATACTTGACAATACCTATCAAATATCAATAGCACAATTCCAAAACGATGAAAGTAACATTAAAATTTTAATAAAACTACACTACCGTTGAAGCAAATCGCATAAGATTTTATCTAAGGATTATCTCGGGTTATCGCACATCTGTCCTCTACTAAATATCCCATATTTTATATACCATATATATAAAGCATATCAACCATAGCAGTTTTAAAACTAACTGAAAAGTTTTATACGAAAATAAATGCAGCATTGGATAGTGAATTTTGAGTTTTGATTGTACGACAATGTAAAGATTCTTCTTCAAAAGATTTGAACGTTGCAAGCGTGATCTTGGTTACATAAGCTATTTATGTAAAGTTTGTATCGTCTCGTGCGATCTATCTACTGATAGTTACATTGTCCACATTCTGGTATTGTTTGATCGGGGCAGATGTAGTAGTTTGATGTTTCTGATGGCCCTTGACTTAAGGAAATTGATATTGGTTTTTGGAACGAAGTTCCTTATCGCGCGTTGTGAAAGGGGGCTAGACGGAAAAAATTCTTACGAAAAGTTGTCACGACACTTTTTGCTATAGTAAGCTATTGTAAGCTGTGCGGCGTCGCATGTTTCTCTGTCTGTCTCTCTCTCTCTTATAGAAAGCAACCCAGATATTTTCATTTCTATTTCGCATTGAACAGTGTGGTGTCGCGACGATTTTTTTTATAGATAGAGTGATTCAAGAGGAAGGTTTATATGTATAATATATGCATAATGTAGTAGAGAAACATTGATAATTTAAGAGGTTTCTAATGTGATGTCGTAAATAAACACATTATTTTGCGCTTACATTGCAAACGCTGGCTGAACCCTACGAAATAGATCAAAATAAAGTACTACAGTATTATAGAGCTTAAAAAGGCCTACAAAAAAGTCCGCGATGGTATATATCTATCTCTTAAGGATAACATACTATCTCCATTTTAATACTTTAAAAAATGGCCTATTATAAAACGATAATTGAAAAGCTATTTCCACAAATACTGTATTAATCCTTATCATTTTAAATACATTATTTGGCTTGAGCATTTCATGAAGATAATTTTTTTCCTTCAGACCATGCAAATTAAATCAATACCTTAAGAGATATAGCAAAATCAAAATAATGCGCAACGAAATTATTTTCGCCCGTGACCGGGCCGCGTGGCCGGCTCGCGTTCGAGCTCGGGGCCGAAAAGTTTTGGTAGTCTAGTGGAATTGTATATCCTATTATTAATATTATAAACGTGAAAGTTTGTAATAATGTATGGATGTGAACATGTTTGTTGCTCTTTCACGTAAAAACTACTGAATGGATTTTGATGAAATTTATAGTAATATAGCTTGCACATCAGAATAACACATAGGCTATAATTTATAAAGATATTTTGCAAATTGGCTAAAATATAACGATAAAAATCGCTTAAGGCAGAAAAAAATTATATAATTAAAATAGAACTTCGTTCCATCCGGGTGTCCCTTGACACCTCCGGTTTTTTTGTTAGACTGGTTAATATCGATTGAAATTACTAAAAATTTTTAACATTTAATATGCTTAATTATTTACAAATACCCGATTACGAAACGAAAAATGATGTCACAAGCGGTGTTCGAATTTGAATAACAAAGTTGTGTCACCGTTTAATACAATTCTAACTGTAAAGTTTGAAGTATTAAGCCTATACAATGTGTAAACATTGTCCGGTAAATGGCACATGTCACCTTGAAGACGTAAATATGATACGAAGCGAGATTTGCATGTCCTACAGTAGTTCACGGTGGTGTAAGTGGCAGCACGAGTGGGCCGGACTCCCAATAGGTACGGGTTTGAAACCCGCTTGTGACATCATTTTTCGTTTCGTAATCGGGTATTTACAAATATTATCGATTGGTTTGAATATTAGTGTTTTATTGCCTTTCATAGCAGATGGGCACGCCATCACCTGATAATAAGTAGTAGCTGCAGCAATACAAACTTCTGAAATATCAGTAGCACAATTTGGGACAACTAAGGTGTTTAAGCCACAGTCTTTCTCTACAGTAGCTAATTCCCAGTACTCAGACATCGATTTCTTACGAGATTATTATACTACTGCTAACTAGCTCGAACTCTCTATGTTACCGTTTGTTGTTTCATCACTCAAAACAATATTCTTTCTAATATTTTGCGATGACGGCTCAGCACCATATACAGTCAGTATATTTTTACATCGAAGTCTCTCAGTGCCTATTAAGAGAAAGAAAAAAATAGTAATATTAAATAATACGAAGAAAGTATTGTACACTATAGAGATGATGGAATGGTTTAAATATCGTCAATACAATTGTTCCCTCGTGCCGAGTGTAGTCAATTTGATCCCATCCCCACACAGAATCATTTCTTGGGTAATTCGCATTTGAATAGTCTGCGTATTATTATATATGGGAGTAATTTGTATCATTTAAATATTTATGTATGTTTGTAAAAGTCCTTTGCGTCACAAGAATTTAGAATTTTATTAAAAGAAAGCATAACCTTATTGAAAAGTAAACTTAGACCTAACTTAAAATAAAAATATCAATATATAATAAACAAGTTATCCATGTCATGCTTCACGCATTCCATTCACATTTTTTTGGCCTTAACTCTGAAGCCTTCAACATTCATATTTAAAACTTTCCTCAAAATCCGTCTCATCACATATCCATACCACATCAAGCGTTCACTGTTTAACTGATTTGTCACAAACGCAGCTATTAAACATTCTCTTATACATTAATTCCTTATTTTATCCATTCTCGTCACACCGAACATCCATCTCAATATTCGTATATATTTAATACTGTTTAAATTAAATTTATATAAAAAGAACGACCGAACTAAGAAATAAATTCTTGTATTACGATAAACTTCAGAAATACAATCAACGGGCCCAAATTATATCTGGCTTCAAAACATTAGGTATGAATCGCACAAAAATTGTACTTCACGGCAATCGAAGCAAAAATACACTCAGCTAGCAATCGCTATTATATTAACTAAGCCATCTATGTAGTAATATTGAAAATCTTAAAAAACAACCACTCAAATTTATTCTACCAACCGTAAATCATAAAACTTTTTGAAACAAAACAAAAACTCCATCGACAATTGTGAAACCACTCAGCAAGTTAAAAACAATTAGTACCGCTAGCCGGGCTGATTACGAGACACTTATTAAAATTGAAAAAAAAGGATTAAAAACAATAGACATGAAAAAAGAAAAAAGTTGTCTCTAAATTTATCCGTTGACAACATCCATCTCAATCAATTGCGTTCTCCCTGAGGAATAACCCTTCCCTCCCTAGAGCTAGAACCCCTCGTAACCCAATTAATGTGAGGGTTTCATGTGACCGCAAAAAAAATTAAATTGAAATGTTAATTCGATATGTGTGGAGAAGATTGTTATTGATTAAAACAAAGTTAGTCTTATAACCAAAAAGAAATTGTAATGTTCGACTTTTAATTTTTTTTTTCTAAATTACATATATGTAGAATTTTTTACATCTCTACCTACAATAAAAGAAATAAAATCGATACAATATTATTAGGTTAATGTTAATTTTTTTAATGGCCACCACTTGGAAAATTTACAGTAAGAATACAATTCACCACCCCCTATCTTACCCATGAGTTATTGTAGTAGATTACGAGGATATAAAATACATAAACCATATAAAACCTATGCAAGAGAAGGAAAATTTGAAACAAAACCTTATAACAACACATTAAGCATTTGTATTGTAAGTCAATTTCCCTTCCATTACGGAGGAGGCTCGAGCCCAGCAATGGGACATATATGAGCAGAAAAACCTTATACCAAGACATTTAAGCAGTGTTGTATTGTAAGTCAATTTCCCTTCCATTATGGCTCGAGCCTAACAGTGGGACATATATAAGCAGAAATAAAGTTCATGATAAGGAATGTTAAATTTTGTATTTAATAAAACTGAATCTAATCTGAGTTAATACATAAGTTCCTATTAGAGATTCCCGTAAACATTTCAGTTATAAGAGCTTCCTAAAGATGCTTTTAATGAATGAACATGAAGTGTACATTAAAGTATGTATTCTAAAACAGTGCCTATCAATTGCACTCGAAACGAGAATTGTAAAAAGCCAAGACCATCACAATAGAGTTTGATTAGCGATGATTGGGCCTCAACATAGCTGGGAGGGGGTACTGACCCTAAAATTAATTATTCAAAGTACAACTCGACGAAACGAAGAATTTCTTCTTATTATAAGACATTGTTTACATCATCATAGAAACTTCATAAAAATTTTATCTTTCTGTATTGTTTATTGCTAATAATTTAAATTCATTTACATTTTGAGCAATTGCTCCTTTAAAATATATTATACTCATATGTATATCACATATACCTCTATCGACAGCTAGTCGTCAGGCATTGAGATTTTTATATAATTTTACTCTAAGAAACTCTTAAAGGATTTCAGAATTTATATTTAATAAGCGATTAGCCACAATTTTTGTAGGATGCAAGTTAGCCTACAGCTCTTTTACATCTCAATCAACGTGTGAAATTTCGAGGTTATCAGTTGAATAATTGAAACGTGAAAACTTAACAGACCAAACAAATAAATTCACATTTATAATTATCAGTAAAATTTATAAAGATTTAATAAATATATGAATTTTACTAATATAAATCGCAAACACACCCAGAAAGTTGCGTTTCCGGATCTCTCACTCACCGATCGAAGCACAGCAGTACACTGGATGTCGATTTTCTGCGAGAGTGTGGTACTACCCCGGACAGACCGGCCCGCGGCTGCAGACAAAAAACTGTCCAACCACTAAGAGCTTTATTTAGATTTATAGGATAAATAATCAATTAGAAATTTAAAGCGGAGTAACAGTAATATAGTTTGATATTTTCTCACAAGGTTTTATTTCGAATTTTATTTTAAATTTCCATAAGATGTTATGATTAGCAGAGAATTTTATTTCGATTCTTCTTTTTAAATGGACTACGTTCGTTATTGAACTACTTTCTAAGAGACTAAGCATCTCTTCTGCATCTAGTCTCATAAGAACTGATAGGGAATAGTTGGTGAAATATTGTATTCTTACTACTTCATCAGCATCACACATAAAAATAATGTCATTTGATCCATAACATAAATATAAATTTTCAGAACAACTTTACTACACAAACAAATCTTAAGTACCTAATATAAAGGTAGGTATAGAAGCTAGAAAACAGTGGTGAGTCGTCCCCAGGCCGTCCGCAGGCCACAAAGAACTCAAAGAGCGAGGTCTATATTAAAATTTCCTTCAGAATAATCCGTATACAACACAATATCAAAATTTAATATCATTTTAATCTTAATTCTCCTTATTAATGTTGGCCAAGGAGGGTTCTGTGTAGGGTTGGCACATGAGCGTTAATATTATTTTGTTTTATTTTTTGCTAATATAAAATATATTACTAAAAAAATGCTATATGGTAACGGCTACTAATACTACCGACTCTCACATTACTCATGGATGTCGTAAAAGATAATTAGAAACTTTAAATTTGGGCTAACCCCATCAAATGCAGTCCGGTCATAGTTATATTCCCTAGAAAGGTTATCGTCAGGTGGATGGCCGGTCATATAACTATTGCCAAAACTATTTGAAATATGTATGATGGATATAGTGTAAATATTACGTCAAACCCAAGTAAATAATAGGGGAAAAACAGGATGATGATCTGTTATGTTATGATATGTTTATATAAAAGGTATATTCATGTGATGATCACAGCTCCTATACAACCTACTACCGGGCTCAAGCCTCCTCCACAATTGGAGGGAAATTGATCCACGCTGGTCGGACACGTTGTTATAGAATTTTATTTCGAATTTGCCTTACTACAAACAT
This sequence comes from Lymantria monacha, assembly GCA_905163515.2. NCBI lineage: Eukaryota > Metazoa > Arthropoda > Insecta > Lepidoptera > Erebidae > Lymantria > Lymantria monacha. Next base: position 24,283,967 of record LR991097.1, on the reverse strand, counting down.
CCAAAGATCTTCACAAACTTTCACATTTATAATATTGGTAGGATTATAATTCATTTTTTTTTTTTGACAATTCTATATGAATGTTAAAAAATGGCAGCGTGAACCCTATTCATAACCAAAATCTTTCAATTTCACATGATTATTTCAAAATGAACTCTATTTTATTCATAACAGATTCGCATTATCATTAGCAAGACGAATCGAATTTGCATCAGAAGGTTTTAAAGCAGGTAAGTTCAAAGATAGCGCTTGTCTTTGGTAGAATAAGGCTTAATTAGGTCGCATTACTTCCATCGAAATGTTCAGGATTAGCATTTTATGATTTCGTATAATAAAACAAGATGTTTCTATTGCTAATGTAGGATACGGAATAATACTCATCGAAATACGTTGACGCATGAAGACTATTATGAGTGTGAATGAAGCGATGGAAGTATGCCAGGATCGTGTTTTTTTTTATTACTAATGATGGCAAACGAGCAGAGAGCACACCTGATGGAAAGTGTCACTGCCGCCCATGGACCTTTGCAATACCAAGGGTAAGCTAGGCCGCTGCTACCAATACAAACCCCATACCCACCTAGTTGGGCTTCCGGCTCTCTCGTTCACCGACCGAAGCGCAATAGCACATTGCCATTACTCAGACGTCGATCTTCTGCGAGAGTGTGGTACTACCCCGGACGGACCGGCCCGCGGCTGTAGAGAGAGAACTGTCCACAGCATGGTCCTACCACTATATGGTTTGTGGCAATCCGTAGTCTCTGCCTACCACTCTGGCAAACAGGCGTGAGGCTATGTATGTATTAAATACGTCAAGTATCTAATAATCTTTAAAAGTTATTTAGAAATTAGTTATTTCGTGTGGTGATCGCTTAAGAATACAATACACTATTCCTTTATCTTGGCTTTGGGTGTCATAAAAGACGACTAAATAATATAATATATTTTTTTTTTGTATCGCTGTGGAAACGCATTTGCGCGCTATCCCCCGCCGATGACAGACGAGGGGGAGTGTGGGACGCACCGGCCAGCTGGAACCCGACCGGAATACCCACTAAAACCACAGCGGCCCCTTCCGCGCTTTTACGGGGAGCCGGCGAGATCGTCTACTGACATTCGATCCCCGGCACCCCCACACTTAGCCTTCTGGCCACGTCCTATCGTCCCTCAAGGCGATGGGAGGTGATGCGCATAACGGCGCCTCCTCCTCCCCGGTCGCCGGCGGCGAAGCGAGTCAGCTGGCGCAAGCGCCCCGCGTTCCCGCTCCGCGGCCTCCTTCCTTTTCATAATGGCCTCACAAAAGGAGGCCATTGACGACCAGCTCCTGTCGCTGTCAAGCATCTTCGAGATGATGGTCAACAACGACAGGTCTCTCCCAACGACCGCCGATAAGACGTAGCGCTGGGGCCCCCAATACCAACACGTCTGACCAGCGCGGTGTAGTAGGTTAATTTCTCTTCCATTACGGAGGAGGCCCGAGCCCAACAGTGGGACCTTTATGGGCTATGATGATGATGATGGACATACTATATTAACTATGCAAAAGAAGGAAATCTTGAAATATAATATAATTATACCAAACCCATTTGATCAGCGTGCTTAAAGTAGATAATTTTTCTACTATTTAGGAAGAGACTGAAGCTCTAGCAGGGGGGGACGTATATAAACTGAAATTGTAATGATTGATGCTGTAATAGTCAATTAAGCATAGTTACAAAAATTCATGATCAGCCAGTGAAATTCGAGTTTTTTTTTTGGGGCTGTATTTACAGGCAGTACAGGCACACCCCATCCGGGATGACGGAAGTGACGGTACTTCCATAACCTGTCATACATGTACCTCTCTATTGTCATGTGGATGGGTTATCAGTACCCGGTCCAGTACCAGTTTTTTTTTTTTAAGTTAAATTGTTGGTCTACAGACTTTGGTCCGTGCCTTTTTTATGTTGTATATTTTAGTCATTATGTTAAAGTTATATAATTCAATTTTTCTTGAAGTGGCTATGATATTATACATTTATGATGGTTTATATGTATTTTAAAGACATTCTGCGTTATTAGTTTATTGTGAACTTGTGATAATGTCTTTGTCCAGTACCAGTTACCCGGTAAAAAAAAGGATTAACCTAGGAATATTCACATTGTTGACAATTTTCTGTCTACAGCCACGGGCCGGTCTATCTGGGTTAGCACCACACCTGAGCACTGGCAATGTCCTATTAATTCAGTGAACAAGAGAACCGGCAGCCCAACTTTCTGGGTGGATTTAGGGTTTTCATTGGTAGGCAGCTGTACCCTTGATATTGTAAATGTCCATGGGCGGTAGCAACAGTTACCATCTGGTATGTTGTTATTCGTTTGCTACCATAAGCAATAAAAAAACAGTCCATGCGTTAAGGAACTAAAAATATTTTTCTTTATAGAATTCACGAACTCGAGAGGACTAAAAAAAAGTATAGATATATATTACCAAACTAGACTGGATGTAAATAAATGACATATGAAAGGGGTGGTTTTCATCTGAAATCGGTGTCGAGGGTAGACTCTTTAATTAAAACAATGACCACCCCAATGATGGATCACTGGACACTCGTTAATTGATGAGTTTTGTGTCCCAGGTTCGAGCCCGGCCTGTGTTTAATTATAATAACTTTTTTAAAGCAAGCGACACTTTTACCTTACGGTTTAGTTATTTATTATTCTATATATATATATATATATATATATATATATATATATATATACACATATATATAAAATTACGCGTCACGTTGCTTGTCCGGAGGATGGACTCCTAAAGTACTTAACCGATTTTAGTCAAATTTGCACAGTATGTGTAGTTTGATCCAAGTTGAAATATAGGATAGCTTCCATCTCAATTTATAGTCGCAATATTTTATTGCAAATTATTTGTCTATTATTTGACAGTCGCAATTATCTGTTATCTCCAAACCATTCTAACAGATGGCGGTATCTGTTGACTGGATTGAGTAAGTATTTAATACATGGCGCTAAGTTAAACGTAAAAAGGTTTCATATAATCTACATTTTTTTTGAAAAAATTAATAATTTATTTTTAAAAGTATTGAATCCCATGACCGCAACGCAACAGCTAACCGCGAAAATAAAGTTTTCCCTACGATTAATAAGGAGTTCAAAGTAAGAGTTTTGTCATCTGTGTATTATTGAGCGATGGATTCGCTAATAATAGACGTTTTGTCACGAATCACCTGTAGTAATAAACATAATGAAGGTTTTAGGGTGATTTTTTCGAGTTGATTAACTCGGTAAAGATAAGAGTTTCGATGAGACATTCATGGGTCACCATCATAATCCTCTAAGCTCATATACGTCAGATTGCTGTGCTCAAGGCTCTTCCACTATAGGAGAGAATTTGATCTAATATAGCACGCTGGTCAGGCGGACTGGTATAGGTGATGATGCATAGATATTATCTGCATATTAGCTTTAGCCGTCTCTTACGACATTCAAGGGGGTGATAAATTGTATTTTTAATCTGTTACCACACGTAAAATTCGTGTGTTGTACATGGCTAATAAGGGAATGGGTACATGATCTCATATAAATTCATAGAGTATATGCTGGAAGATATTAGTCAGGGTTCTTCTCAGCACATCGATTTCATATCTTTATGTACGAAACCTTCAGTAGGAGGAACAATTTACCAACTATGCAGCATTGGTTAAACAAGTTGCTGAAAAGTTTAATTTCGTGTATTTCTTTCCTTGAAGTGGTGGCCTTACAGTAAGAATCTTACTCTTGAATGTCGTAAGAGACGGCTAAAGCTAATATGCAGACAATATCTATGCATCATCACCTATACCAGTCCGCCTGACCAGCGTGCTATATTAGGTCAAATTCTCTCCTATTGTGGAAGAGCCTTGAGCACAGCAATCTGACGTATATGAGCTTAGAAGATTATGATGGTGACCCATGAATGTCTGATCTAAACTCTTATCTTTACCGAGTTAATCAACTCGAAAAAATCATCCTAAAACCGTCATTATGGTTATTACTAAAGGTGATTCGTGACAAAACATCTATTATTAGCGAATCCATCGCTCAATAATACACAAATGACAAAACTCTTACTTTGAACTCCTTATTAATCGTAGGGAAAATTTTATTTTCGCGGTTAGCTGTTGCGTTGCGGTCATGGGATTCAATACTTTTAAAAATAAATTATTATTTTTCTTTACATACGTACATATCATCACGCCATATCCCTTGCAGGGTAGGCAGAGAGTACAGAGTGACAGAAAACTCTATCCTTGCATACTTCACTCGCTTCCTCAACATTCATAATTCTCTTCATACACGCTCGCCGGTTTCGGAGACTCTTGACTCCATCTTCCTTCAGTAGGTACGTGACCAATCTGGTCTAGGTAGCTGAGTCTCGGTCTCCCCCGGTACCTACATCCTTCCAATTTCGCATTGTATATCTTCTTAACCAGACGTTCGTTCGGCATTCTTTCCACATGTCCGAACCATCGGAGCATTCCCTTTCGCATCTTTACACCAATACTCTCGTTCATACCTACTCGCTCTTTTACGTCGTCGTTGTGAAAGCGGTCGGTCAGCCTAACTCCACAGATTTTCCGTAGATTCCAATGGCATTTCGACCGCATTAATTTTGCTTTCATGCTCTTTTCTGCATACCCAACTCTCGCTTCCATATAGTAATATTGGGACAAGCACTGCGTTATGTATTGCTACACGTGACTTCTGGCTGAGGTGGTTGCTACCGAGAAGTTGTCCCAACGCTCCGCTCACTCTATTTCCCGCATTCACTCTTCGCTCTATATCAGTGGTGTAGGTACCTTCCATCTCGGCTAACACCACATCGGAGATCCTGTTCTGGCTTCATCTCTTTCATTTTTCTCTTTTATCTTTAATTTTTTTTTCTCTTTTATTTTTCTTTAAAAAGACAAATACCGAGTACTAAGAAAATACTTCTTGTATTACGACTTTACAAACATAATTAACGAACACAAATAACTTTCAGACTCAGAACAACAATTAATTGACCCCACAGAGTTTTGTACTGCATACAAATCTTACCCAAGATGAAACGGTAGATCAGTATCTTAACCGCTGTTCCGACTGTGGAGTCAAAAATTTTCTTTTCATCTGGTGATGAAGAAAAAATATAATTTACTACGCCTATAAAAAGGCAGCTGAAGGATTATAATATGTATCATCATCATCACCGCCTATAAATGTCCCACTATTGGGCTCGGGCCTCCTCCGTAATGGGAGGGAAATTAACCTACTATACCACGCTGGTCAGACGTGTTGGTATAGGGTTTTGTTCCGAGTTTTCCTTCTCTCGCATAGATGTTATATGCGTTTTATATCCCTTAGTCGTCTCGTACGATCACCCACAGGTAAGATATGGGGTGGTGAATAGTATTCTTACTCCGTCACCACACAGATATGTATATATTATTATAATATGTATATAATATCTATATGAGAGAAAGATAACAACATAATCAAACTTTATACCAAATTTTCTGATTAATATTTTTTTTATACTTAAGATACCAACCCTGCACTAAGGAAATAATCCTTGTATTACAGCGGGACTTTACAAACATATAATTAACGCAGACAAATTACGCCGAGACTCAGAATAACTACTACATCATCAGCTTGCCGATTCCACTCACATTGTGGAGGAGGAGCCCAGCGGTAGGACGTATATCTATAAGTCCAGATGATGAATGAAATTTACCCAATCATTACATAATAACGGCGCAGTCTTCATATTGAAATTCAAAAAATATCCAATAGCCGACACCTCTCAAGTTTGCAAGAAAAATATTACAAAATTAATGTATAAAAATAGTATATTATAACATTTTTACGACATGCGTGTCATGCTTAGGCAGGTTGTAAATCAATCTAAGTTTAATGGATGTACAAAAAAAATGCTATAAAGAAACGATCGTCAACGTAAAATGATCTTGGAACACTTTAATGGAACCCAGACACATTATCAACTTCATTCTATCTTAATAAGATAATAATAACAATGATTTTGATTTTGATATTTTTATGTATTTTTACTGAATTGCACTTCCTGCTTTCTGCGTATGATTCAAGAAGAATTGATCCCTAGCTATTCCTAAACATGTCTAGTTGTTGAAAGATTTATCATCATCTCAACTCATATATGTCCCAATGTTGGGCACGAACCTATAGGAGGGAAACTGACTTGCAATACTACGCTGGTATCATCGCTGATACATCGTGTTGATATAGGCTGTTGTTTCAAATTTTCTTTCTCTTGCATAGATTTTATATGCGTTTTATATCCCTTAGTCGTCTCTTACGATCACCCACAGGTAAGAATATGTTCTTTTATTTTATTTTACATTTATTAAAAAAAACACCCACGGTTAAGAGAGGTGGTGAATTTTATTCTTACTCCGTCACTACACGGCAAGTTAAAAAAAAATACTAATAAAAAAACTCACTTAAATATACAACTTTTATTAATCAAACTTTTTAATAAAAGAAAGTGCTACTTTTTTAATCTTACTCCGTCATCATACGGAAAAATTAAAAAAAAATACCAATAAAAAAACTCGCATAAATGTACAATTATTTATTAATTAAACTTTTTAATAAAACAAAGTGCTAATTAACTGTGTTTGCTATTATGTAACTAAGTGTCTATAATTATTAATTATTGCCAACATAATAATTTTAATTGACAGTAACAACAATGAAATTGCCATAATTTGCAACCTTTGACTTTTTTGATCTTTAACTCGGGAGAGGTATCTACGTGTATCATAACAATAAGATTATGCCAACCAAGAAACCTTATTTCGAGTTGACTTTTGTGGAGAAAATTTTAACAGATGATCGTAGATCATCGTCAGCTTTTTTTTAGTACGCTATAGTCTCGACACACCCCGGCCATTCCGTACGGGGCGACGGAAGTACGGGGTATGGCCTCATAACCCACCATGTCCATTGCTATCGCCTATGGACCTTTGAAAAACTATAGCTAACTATAAGGTAGGCCGCTACCTAACAATAAAAACCCCAAACCCACCCAGTTGGGCTTCAAGCTCTCTCGTTTAGTTCTTAATGAAAGATGATGTTTATAAAAGAAAATAAAAATGGAGTAAAATATTATAGATCAATTCCACGGCCGTTACCTCGAGTGCATACAACCGCGCATTGATTAGAAGACAATAGCTGGCATGGTTTTGTTCGATGGCACTGGAGAGGGGGCTTCGCTAATGAAAAACACCGACGCATATTTAACTTCGAACCCCATGATTGAACAACATCGATTTGTTACACGATTATTTGTGCTATTGTGTCAATTTAATAATAACACTGGTGGGCTCAAGTCTTCTCCACAATAGGAGGGAAAGTTACCTAAAATACCTCGCTGGTCAGATGGACTAGTAGGTAAATATAGGACTTTATTACTTGTTTTCCTTTTCTTATAAAACTAGCATTAAAATTAATGCACTGTAATACGTTTACTTATAAATATTAAGCGCCATTATCCATTTCTACGGAAACATCAAAATAAAATTCAAGACAGTGCATCCTCGAATGATGGAGTACAATACTCGTGTATTCCACAATAAATGTTTGGTCCTGTATATCATCGGCCAGTCGTGAACAATGGCCGAACAGCCGGCGCTTGCGCAGGCCAAAACCAAACTATAAATAATCTTGATACTAGATAGTTATTGACTATTATAAACATAAAGAATTATTTAAAATTAAGGTTAAATTGTGTTATAAATATTTTTTTAATTGCTTATTGTGGCAAACGAGCATACAGCGCACCTGATGGTAAGTGTCACTGCCGCCCATGGGCTTTTACAATACCAAGGGTATAGCTAGGCCGCTGCCTACCAATACAAACCCCTAACCCACCCCAGTTGGGCTATCGGCCCTCTCGCTCATCGAATGAAGCGCAATAGCACATTATTATTACTCAGACATCGATCTTCTGCGAGAGTGTGGGACTACCCCGGACGGATCAGCCCGCAGCTGTAGACAAAGAACTGTCCACAGCGTGGACTACCACTATTAAGGATAGAGGAATTATAAGTTTTTGAAGTTATTAGATGACATATTTTCAATCCCTTTCAAACAAAATGATAGTTTGTTTTTACTAGATTTGGGTTAGTATATAGGTTTAATAAATTATAAAAAGGTACTTTGTTTTTGGTACAGCTCTTTCTCTCTCTATCTTATAATTGAAATGTAACTAGCTTGATATGAAAATAACGCTACGTCATTTCCACAAACCGATATAGTTCTATGTACTTACATATGTATATGTTTTACAGAAATCAGTACACATTCTTATCATTAGCTATTTACTAGTGCTTCTGCACTATTATATACGTTCTTAAGCATTTTTGAGTATTAAATATTTTGTCAACTTGCAAAGGAGTTATTATAAACTAGGTAACTAATATCATATTCTAAATAATAACTATTTTTTTTTGGGGGGCGGGTTACGGTCGGCACACTCCTCGCACCACTCCGTCCAGGGTGACAGAGGGGCGTAAGCACGCACAACCGTAACCCACTCGTGACGTCGCCTTCGTCGTTGGGCCAACCACTGGAGCAGAGTGAAAATAATAACTATAAAAAAAAATATTCTTTTGTTTTTTAAAATTAAATGGCAATATCCGGCAATAAGAAAATAATCCTTGTATTACGGGAGACTTTACAAACATAATTAACGGACACAAATGACAGACCAGACCCAGACTCGGAACAACAATTTGTAAATCACACAAAGTAAGCATCAAAATCGAACCTACCACACTGGTACGGTAAGACGGTATCATAACCAGTACGCCATATGTTCACTCAAATCGAGCAAAAAATTTAATATAATACATTAATACATAGGTATTGCCAAACTATCTACTTAGCCTGACGATTATCGCTGTTTCTTTCTTTGAAATGGAACTAATTAACTAAAAGCAACATTGAAATATATCGACGTAACTCTTGACAGAATCAATAATTCTCTTTTCACTTTCTCTATTTTATCATATTGAAGTCACAAACCTAGAACGATCAAAATCTTTTGCACTCACTATACGCTAAATAGCAAGTTATAAACTTACCAACAATGCCTTGCGGTCAATATAACGCATTCAAACCATCAAACTTGAACACTGCAACACAGCTTCAAGTGACATCTTCCCACGAAGACATTGTTCAACAAAACAATCGGAAGTCTCAAAAATATTGACCAGATACACAACATTTATTTACACCTATGAAAAAAAAATATATCACTCTTATTACAATGGTTTAAATACTATATTTAAATATTTCCTTGTTTAACTGAATGTAAATATTATTTTGCATTATACAATGGTCTTTTATGTTTGACGTGTAGTAGTCCAAATATATGGTTAGTTGTATTATTTAATCTCCAAGGGACACGAATGACATGATTTGTACTATGGCGTAGGCGAAAGGGATTAGATCCTTAAATATTATCTAAATATCGTGGGAAAATAAGATTCGCGACATAAAAACTCCTTCATGCTAAACGTATTGAAATGTTTGCATTGTCAAATTGATATATAAACATTCGATTGTAATAATGATTTTAAGTTTGGAAGGATCGAAAGGCAGAGTTACCGATTATCAAGATCTAAAGGATTTAATTTGCTAAGGAAAACTATAATTCTAAAGACTTCTTCGAAACGCTTTAACTTGGACATTGGCGAAATTGCTCCTACCGTGCAGCAGAAGCCAAAGAGAAAAGAAAAAAAAAAAAAAAAAAAAAAATGATTTTAAGGGACTTTGATGGACTTTTGACGGGAATTTGAAAACGTCATGTGGTGCTCTTGTATTATATTCGATATCTTAGTGTTTTAACGTGTTATATTAGATAATTTTGATGGCATTTTATGTAATGTGATGCGCGGAATTACTGGGATGTAGTGAATATCATATAAAAGTACTTTACAACGTTTTCGTTTTCCATCAAAATTCCAACAAGATACCATTAACAGTGTGGCCATTGCACTGTTGATGGTGACGATTTGACTTAGACAATGACTAACCTGACAAGACTATAAACATAAAATGATAATAACTTGACACTGGCACCAATAGCTCGTATAAGTAGCTGATTGCCAATATATTGTACAAAGAGAAGAAGAAGAAGAAGGGACTTTGACAGAACACGACTAGGAAGACCTACATGATTGACGACTAAAATATAAATCTACTAATTTTTAAACTTATTTTAAAAGGCAAATTTGTGGTTAATAACTAACAGAGGCCATTCATTAAGAAGAAGAAGAAGAAATGAATGATAGGAAAAATATTGTGTCCGTTAATTTCTTTTAAACTTTACGTTGCGTTTTTATAACTTACCCAGCTAAGGATTAGCTTGCGTCGATTCAAATAACGGACAAATCTGATTAAATCTCAGAATAACTGTATGAGGATAGCACAAACAATTGTCATGCATGAAAACCGAATATATAAAAAGTATTTCATTTTGATGAAGATAAAACATATTTGCCTATTTGACATTTATTTGACCGACATTTCTGTAATGTTCAATTTTGGTTTCCAAAGTCTCGCCATACAATTTTTACGATTGCTTTTTTTTTATTGATCTCAAATTATTTTTATCTAAAAAGTAAGCACAATTTTTCGTGTGGTGACGGAGTAAGAATACAATTCACCACCCCCTACCTTACCCGTGAGTGATCGTAAGAGACGGCTAAGGGAAATAAAACCCATATAACATCTATTCAAGAGATCTATGAAATCTCGAAACAAAACCCTATACTATAACGTCATAATCATAATAAATTAAATTCGATAGTTCTGAAATATACATACATACATATCATCACGTCATATCCCTTGCAGGGTCGGCAGAGAGAACAGAGTGCCAGAGAACTCTATCCTTGCATACTTCACTCGCTTCCTCAACATTCATAATTCTCTTCATACACGCTCGCCGGTTTCGGAGACTCTTGACTCCACCTTCCTTCAGTACGTGACCAATCTGGACTAGGTAGGTGAGTCTTCCCCGGTACCTACATCCTTCTACTTTCCCATTCCGAAATTTCGTTCTGAAACAAAAGACTTAATTAGCCTACTGATAACTTTAGCTAATAAAAAAAGTCAATTGTAATGATGCTTAAATATTTTCATGACGATTAAAATGTTCTTTTTCATCCACTCCACATCTAAATTCGTTGGGAGCATCATAAAACTTATTAATATTGCACCCTCGACTAATGCACTAGCAATTATTACTGGCGAACACTCATTCACTGAGGCGACGGGGTACGTTTTTACCATCTGCCTTATTGAAATGGTAAGTATTCAAATTAAATATGAGTACATTTCATCTATCCATCAGCCTATGTCCACTGTTCAACGAAGATCTGCCCAAAGGTGATTAATACCGTGTTTAGTAGACGGATGGGCGATTACTATTCTACCGATGATTTCTGAGCCAACTTTTTTGACGCCCACAAGAAACCCTTCTTAAAAGGTATTAGATTACTGGTTTAAAACTATCGTTTATTTGTGTGCAATAATCTTAAGAACTGCTACACTGATTTGTAAAAACCTTTTAGTTCGATAGCTGTACAGTATAGATAACAAGCTATCTCCTAGCTTGTTATCGATTCTATGACCTTAAGGAGTAGAGTAGAAGAAGTAGAAGTAGAAGTAGTCAACTAAGACGGCAATACGTCTCACTTCTGGATTCGACCCTCTTCCACCAATGTGGAAGAGGGTCGAATCTTTGCCTTTTTGCCTTCCCAATGGAAGGACATTGACCTACTATACCACGCTGGTTAGAGGGTTGCGCGAGTTTTCCTTTTCACGCATTGATGTTATCTGCTTGCATCCTTTAATCGAGTTTTACGATCATCCACCGGAAAGAAAGGGATTGATGATATACATATATTAAAAGTGTCACAACTTCATTGCCGAAAGGGTAAGCAGAACACATCCTCATTTACCTAATTTTCAGTCATACTTTGTTGGGGTGAGTTTATAGTTTTGTTAAAGACTCTAGGGAAATAATCCTTGTATTGCTGGGGACTTACTAACTGTTTGTTAGTAACAAACAGTTAATGGACACGAAATACATCCAGACTCGATTATGTGCTTTTTTTCGATCACACTAAGTATTATCCAGCGTAGGAATCGAACCCATCGCAATAGGACTGTGGATCGCTACCTTCTCTACGACTACGACATCTATGCAGTCATAGTTCATTGCTAGTTATATAATAGTTACAGAGTTCAATCCTGCTACTTAGAAATTCTTCAAAAATCTGTTCCACATCTCAACCGCACTTTTTTGCCATTCCAGGATTAGAACTTAAGAGCTTACGATCAACAAATATAATAGTATGTATAACGCAATTACATGACATTCCCAATCTTTATGTAAATAATATAATTCGTTAATAGCTGGAGGCTATCATTAATTGATTGGTGTTTGCCCCTCTCTAATTGTAGCGTGTGATTCACGCTATTGAATTATTCATAGATTCATGGGTGTTTCGTATATGCCTACTAGCTCAGCTTTGCGCTTGAATTGTGTAAAGGAATACATGAATAAGTTGCTTAGTATTCTAAATAGCAACTTTGCAGTGTCATATGTTTTCAAGAACTCAAAATTTGTGCAATGCACAGTGAACTATTTTTAATTTATTGTGTTAAAAAATACTCTGCATTAAGGAAATAATTTTTGTATGGGAAACTTTACAAACATATAATTAACAGAAGTAAATTACACTCGGACTCAGAATAACAATTTGAGGCTCGCACAAAATACTGCAGAAACTGCGCGGGACTCGAATTCATCGCACTTGGCACGATAGATCGGTACACTGTTAAAAATTTCTGCAATTTTTTTTGCAAAAAAACCTTGGAAGTTTTTACGCACAACAAGAAAGTAATACTATAACTCCGTTTGTAAATTTACTATACACGACGTGTAGGGTTATAACAAAAAGATTCTAAAATTAGTACCTAAGTTTCTTTCATTCCTTAACATGTCTTGTAATTTTACTCGAATTGTATTATGTTTTGTATTATTGTAGTATACGTTGATTTGTAATTCTGCTCTTATTTATTTTGTACAACATCTTAATCAATATGCCGATTAGAGTCAGTATGTACGTACTATAGTTTATTAATTAGATTTGTAAATTATTTACCGTTACTAGAATTAATTCTCTAGTGAAATTTTAATTTGTTAATTATATTTGTAAATTGTTTGCATTACTAGGATTCATTCTCGAGTATTGTTCATTTCGTCATTTGTGTTTGTAAATTGTTAAATATTACTAGAATTTATTATCTAGTATAGTTTTAGTTTGTTAATTAAATTTGTAAATTATTTAACGTTACTAGGATTTATTCCTTAGTATACCATAGTTTAGTTCATTACTTCGATTTGTAAATTATTTATTGTTACTAGAATTTATGCTCGTCTGTATTTTAATTTATTAATTATATTTGTAAATTATTTATCGTTACTAGTATTTTAGTATTTTTATTACATTTGAAAGTTATTTAATGTTGCTAAACAAATCCCTTTTTTTTATTGCACGCTTAGTGATAATATGCTCAGTAGCTGAAGAGAAAAAAGGAGAGGAGAAACCGAATAGAGTATGTAGCCACACTGCTTTGTTGACACCCAATTCAATGTTATTTTCGATCATACCACTATGCTACAACTATACTCACGTGGTTGAACATTAGAATACAATATGTCACCATCCATTACTTTCCAGTGGGATTTGTAAAAACCGGATGAGATATCTCTAGGAGCAATAGCTCCGCCCATGACGAGCACCGGGTACCGGTGGCCCGTCTACATGGCATAAGAAAGCTAGTTTTAGGACGTGTACCGCAGATACGTGTACGCTGCCCTTTTTCTCACCCCGGACGGCTCTACACTAGTGTGTGCTACTTATAAAAAGGGGGAAATATCTAGAATTCTCAAAACACCAAAAACGATAATTAATTTGCCTGCCAAAACCGCTTAAGAACAAACTACATAACATTTAAAACAACTAAGTATGTATTTGTATTTTAGAACTTTTTTTTTATTGTAAGCTAAACTCATCTAAAATTACTTACACATTCCTTCACAAAACTAAAACTATTCGCGAGGGGTGGATGTGGAAAAATTGTTATTTTATTGCATCCAGGGCACCGCATGTCATATTTTATCCACCACTCCACATTTCTCTGAATCTGCAACTTCTTATACATTTTTACGAAGAAAATAAACATTTCGACGAATTCCACCCTTACTACTTTTATAATAGGGACTATTTTTACACAGTTTTGTATAACGGATTGAGAATTACAGTTCCATATAGGGTTGTAATTCGTATTGAATATACTTAAAAACATAATTTATATTTTTATAGTATAAAAAATATTTTTTTCTTATTTTAAGTTTAGTGCAAATAATTATATTGATACTATTATGTCCTAAAGTCAAAATTTTGGTTTTTATTTTTCGTAGACGATTGCAAGCACTAAAGCAATAACCCTTTACAAACATACAGTCAATAGATACAAATTACACCTAGACTCAGAACATATATTGTTCTGTGTGGGAAACGAAACCAAGACTCGGCAAAGTTAGGTAAGTATCTTCGTCACTACCATCTTTGACTGAGAGAGATTGTAAAAACGCCAAATTCTAATCTTTCTTAATTACGTGATCTATTTCCACAAATGAGAATTGCCTCCTGGTATTGTAATGATTCATGAGCGGCCGTAACCAATTACCATACCGATTTTTACCCTTGTATTGCACATCAAGAGAAGGTAAACTCAAAACAATACAAACTGATAAGACTCGATGTACCAGCGTGGTTCGATGTACCAGCGTGGTTTGAAAAAAAATAAAATGCACTTGATATTTATTAATATAAACTATGGGTAATCCCATGACTATAACAAGCAACGGTTAATAGACGTAAGCCTGATAACATCACTGCAAAAAGACTAAATGTCCGGGTAAAGAAGAGAAGAAAGAGTGGTGGCCCGCTCGCACGGCGAAGAGAGGTGCTTACAGGGTGGGTTTATGAGGTCGCGCGCCGTCTCTTCCGTCACCTTGGACCGATTTGGCGGAGCGTGGACATGCCATAGCCCATCGCAAAAAAAAAGGCTAAAGATGGAGTAAGTTGTTCGTGTGGTGACGGAGTAAGAATACAATTAGAAGAATTAACCCGTCTAACTACTGTGGTATAGCAAGTCATTTTCTCTCCTATTGTAGAGGAAGCGAATCCAGCAGTTTGGAAATAATGAGTTGAGGTGACGAGATACATAACATTAAATTAATTTCTCTCCCACTGTGAAAAAAGTTCATCATCATCATCACAGCCCATATATGTCCCAATGTTGAGCTCGGGCCTGCTCCGTAATGGGAGGGACTTTAACCTACTATACCGCGCTGGTCAGACGTGTTGGTATAGGGTTTTGTTTCGAGTTTTCCTTCTCTTGCATAGATATTATATGCGTTTTATATCCCTTAGTCGTCTCTTATACACACCCACGGGTCAGATAAGAGGTGAAAAAAGTTAGAAAAGATTAATAAAAGACATTATTTTATTATTTATATATTTATATATATATATATATATATATATATATATATATATATATATATATATATATATATATATATATATTTATTATATTATACAAAACATAGTTGACAGCCCTACGTCGATGCATGTGACACGCACGGATGAGTAGTATATCATTTTCTTTGTACAAATGGGTAAAAACATCTTTCGAGGCGTCCTAATCTACTTAGAATATAAACAAGCAACAGAGTTTTTGCCTATGACGAATCTTATCTATAAAGGTAGTTTATTTGCATTTCAAAATATGTAATTGTGTCCTATAGAATTCGGTAATCTGAATTTTGAATGAATTTTAGCAATTAACTTCATGAATCATCATCATTTTTACTCTTATCCCAATTACTTGGGGTCGATACAATGTACATATTGCAAAAGTTATTGGCAATAGTTTTATGACCTGCCGCCTACCAGACGTCAACCCTCCTTGGGAATGTAATTGTACCCAAACGGCATCAGATAGAGTTGGCCCAGGTCGTTAATTAACTTGGCCACCGAAGACAAAGATCGAGTATCGGTGGCCCGTTCGCACGTCGAAGAGAGGCGCTAAGCAGGGTGAACATCCATAGTCCACCGCAAAAAAAAGGTCGTTAATTAACTTCATGAATATCTAAATGATTGCTAGATTTGATATTAAACTGCCATTTTAACTGGACTTTTGATACCTACTTAACTTTAACATAAAAAGAAAATGCAGTACAGTTATTTTATATTTCTTATTGAAACTAATCATAATCGTATTTTAGAAAACTTTGACAGGTAACTAAGTTAGATTCTATACAAATCAATTATACAATTGTATATTCTTTTTAGGTTTTTACTTCAAAAAGTTAAAGCATGAGATAAGAATAACTTATATGCCAAAGTTATAAAGGGTATAACAAGTTATAAAAAATTAAGATCAGTTATAAAAAGATTCATTTCAAACCTTGGCTTTTAAGATCTAACCTTGAACATATGTAAAACTGCATACACGACAAGTCTGTCAATATAATAGCATTAAATCCAATCATATACTTCAAAAACAAAACTACCGAGACTTATACATAACTTCGGTCGCCGTCAGGCTATTTTTACAAGTCGGGAATCGAACCAACGCCGATCATAAATCACCAGCGATATAAGCACTAATGTCTTGGAACTAACACAAAATTTCACGGTCGATCAAGAAAGTTAATGTGGCCCGAATGATGTTTTGGTTTTAAAATTTACCAAAATGACTCTTATACAATTTACAACTTGTTTATTTGGTATAAATATTAATGGCAATATGATGAAATTGCTTTTACGTTATAAAAATTGTATTGTATTATTGTTCATAATATTAAATGACTGTATTTTGATTTCGGCAAGCGACCATGATATTCGTGGCAACAAAATTTTTAAATCAAAATATCAATAAACTACTGTGCTTTTAAATTAAACCTCTTCCACATCATCTCAGCTCATTTCATAATGAGAGGGAAATTGACCTAGGTGTTATATGCATTTTATATCCCTTAGTCGTCTCTTACGATCACCCACGGGTAAGATAGGGAGCAGTGAATTGTATTCTTACTCCGTCACCACACGGATAAACCTCTATTTAAATAAACCTCTATTTTACAGAATTTATTATCTATATATTGGGATTTTACTTGCCTAGTGTATCAAAAATTAATTAGAAATACGAAAAAACCCGTAATATATGTTATTTTATGTAATACTTGCGTAAACAATAATTGATCATTATGATTGTTTTGCTTAGAAACTTACTGCGGTCTAATGTAACCAGTTGAGAAAAAAAATATTAATTGTCCAAGAAATCATTGCCTCTGGAACTCAAATGATAACGATATACTAGAGTGAGACTAGACCTCACTATGAAGTCTACTAAAGCCAAACAATCGTTATCGGTGATCTGATCAATTAAATACTGAAAGTTATTATAGCAAACCATGGGAAGAGTTGCCTTCTGCTTTTTTGCTCTTCTGGCCTTCTGGCGGTGGGCTATGGTCTGGTCACACTCTGTTAAATCCGTCCGGGGTGACATAAAGAACGGCGTCCGACCCCATAGACCCGTTCTACCTATAATATAACCTATCTACGCAATGTGAGCGGGCCACCCGGTCTTTGTCTTCGGTGAATTGACAGCTTAAACAAAAAAAGTAGTCCTTGTATTACGGGGAACTTTACAAACATATAATTAATTGTTAGAAATTCTCACTCGTAATCAGAACAATAATATTTGAATACCACAAAATATTGTCTTACACGGGAATAGTATACGCGATACTTGACATGGTAGCATGGTTTCTTAAACATTACACCATTTATGCAATCAGTCTTGAACTTGGGCGGGATATGGCCCGATAAGAGTCTGTCAAGAACTGATTCCATCAGATGAGGGTGCTGACTCCTCCATACTGACTATCATAAATATTCAAAACAACCGAAACTGGCGATTTAACATGCCCCCAGAGAATTCTTTCTTCCCGATTTCCTTCACCGTTAAATCAAACTATTATTAATAAATTACCATTTAACATATAGGTACCTAACTTCGCAGAAATAGCTAAAGAGAAGACTCGAGAAAAGCGCCGGTTCCTCCAAAATGCCACCTCAAGATCTCATACGTCCTACATACCATATTCCAAAGCCGTAGGCAAAGTCGAGCTATGAACCCGTAACATCTCACCCGAGAGCGTTCACCCCTGACCCCTGCTTACCTCTGGTCATCTCGAGACATCCGCCATCTCTCTCGCACTTATAAACGACACACTATGTCTGTCTCGCTCGTGTTGTGCACGATCCGATCTGTTGTGGATCCGGGTATCCTCGGAATTGCAGTTTACAACTCGGTACAAGAATTGTGGACATCAATATTTAAATTGATTAAATTATATCGCATGCTAAGAATATATGTTGAGTCACTTTTCAACATTTTGAGATATTAAATTAAGTATACAGAACTTAAAAACGAATAATCTTCTACCTAATTAATACAGAAATGCCGATATTTAGTTAGAATATTTGTGTATCTTTTCGACCTGTGCGATGTAGTGTCAACAAATTTTAACATCTAATTAGTTAACTATCTAAATTAAAATAACAAGTTCTACGTTTTTCTACATACAATGTATTAAAATCACATTTTTGAAAACATTCTTCTTGATTAACCTAATGTTGTGCATTTTTCATTGGGAATACGATATTTTGAATATACTGTTTGGCTTGAGGGCGATTTAAAACAACATTAAAATTATATCATCTGATTAAAACTTGCACACGAGCGTATTTATATATGTTATTAAATTATATCCAAGATATACATACATCTTTGTAATATTCTTACTATAGGTAAACACAGAACAAAGTTCCTTATAGGTAAGTATCTATGTGGTAAGTAAGAATACAATTCACCATACCTTTTAATACCCGTGAATATAATCGTAAGAGACGACGAAGAAAAGTAAAAAAAATAAAACTATATCAATCCACCTGACCAGTGAGGTGTAACTTAAATTTAATTGTAGAGGACGTTCGTAATCAGCAGTGGTACAAATTGGATATGATCATTGAAAATTAAAGAATTAATTGTTCAATTCGTGATACTCGTTATAATCAAAACTTAAGACGCTCCCAGTACTAACATACATCCAGCACTGTGGCAGTTATGCACATGTACCTAACTGTACACTCTAGTATATAATATTCTAATTCAACATACATAGTTTTAGGTTCGATGGTGCTCTAAGCCCATGGTAATATAACGCTATTACATATAATAATCATCTCAGCTCATTTATGTCCCACTGCTGGGTTCGAGCCTCCTCCATAATGAGAGGGTAATTGACATACTATACCACGCTGGTCAGACGTGTTGGTATAGTATAGAGTGTTGTTTTGTGCTTTTCTTTTCTTGCATACATGTTATATGCGTTTTACATCCCTTAGTCGTCTCTTACGATCACCCACGGGTAAGATAGGGAGTGGTGAATTATATTCTTACTACGTCACCACATATAATAATACCGTAATGAATACTTTTTTTAATATAATTTGATAGATATTTTACTTTTTAGTTTTTTTTTTTTATTTTAATATTGTGAAAGGAATATAATATGAAGAAAAATAGATAGATTTCAAATACATATTCGAAATATCCAAAATTTTGGTACCACTAAAAATTTGTCGTTCTAGGCCCAGACTTCGTGTAGGTACCTTTTTATTTTTTTCTTGCGGTGGACTATGGATATGGTCGCGCCCCGCCAAATCGGTCCCGGGGCTTCGGAAGAGGCGGGACGCAACCCTATAGACCCACACTGCAAACACCTCTCTTCACCGTGCGAGCGGACCACCGGTACCCGATAAACTTCATGTACCTAAGCCTAAATCCGTCACTGTAGTTATATATGTTAAACAAATGTATGCAGGTAAACTTGTAATAAAACATTATACTAGCGTGGGTTTTATATCTAATGTGCCTAGGTTTATACCTTTTTTTTTTTTTTAGCGGTGGGCTACGGCTTTAAAAAATTGCTACCTACAGCCTAGTACCTACTATTTTCATCATAATCATTCAGCATGATGGAATGAATGGACGATGATGATGATGATGGGAAATGTCGCTGTCCACTGCTGGACTAATCGTAAAGCTTAACAGACGGATTGCAGTAGGTGTTATACGCTTACCAAGAGAGAGCTGCTGCCTACTGCACTGGCGACATCCTCAGCCGATTTTTATGACTTCCACGGGCATGTAATAGCTGAAGACGATTGTAATCTTATCCCATCGCCACATAGGGATTTATTGCTTTTACTGTATTTGTATGTAGGTATATCTTCTTTTTTGTTGTAACTAAAAGAGTTAGATAATATCCGGCTGTATCTAGAAAGAGGTGGAATTTAGTTTAGTAATTCCTCCTTTTATTTGGAAAAGATATTTTCTAAATAAAAGGAGGAGCAATAAAAAGATTTCAAAACTTGAAAATTGTCCTAGTGTTATCGTTGACTTCTTGAGCGTAAAAATAAACTCTAGTCGATCACCCACGGGTAAGATAGCGGGTGGTGAATTACCACACGGAAACAGAGGTTAGGTTAGTTAGGAGTTTTTTTTTCTAGTTTGCCTTGTCTTATTTTATCTCTTTTACTACGAAAGGTCAGAAAAAGTATGCTCATATTATAATCCATTAACAATAAAACGCTATAGATACACTTTAAATGAAAAAAATATAAAGAAGCACAAATTTAATTACAATAAAACATAATAGAAACAGTATTTTTCTGTAACAAATAACAATAACAAAAACGTGCATAATTATAGCAACGATTGACGTAAGGGGTTGTGTTAACAGGGGATGACAACAAAAGACGCCATAATGATTTTTATGTGATTTTCACGCAACGCCGCGCAGGCACAGGAAGCTCTTATACAGCCAATGTTTATTTGCGGTTTTTTTATGATGATATTTTATTATTCTAATATTGCCTCTAGTAATATAACTTTAAAACAACATTATTTATCTTATTAATAAAATTAACTATTTACTCAGTAATAACTTTAAAATTTCTTTCTATTAAAAATAGTGGCTTTCTGGTATGTATGGTGACTGATTAAAATGCAATGTGTCGTCACCCATATTACTCACCCGTGCAAGTCGTAATGCCTGACTCAGTTATTACCAGATGAATGAATAGCATCCTCCTGGCGATCATAACACCAAATGCGATCTCCAATCTGCCTCCCAAACGTGGTAATTATGGAGGCTTATGTCCAACAGTGGATGTTAATAAACTGATGACGATAATTATACCTATACAACAATTCATTAAATATATCATATTATCTTACTGCTTTACAATTAAATAAGTAAAGGAGTTACCCATTTTTCCCACTAAGGAAAGATTAACGTGAAATTTACACAGAGAAAGTATACCCATACTCAGAACAACGCTTTGTGGATCGCAGAAAGGATTTGCCCTGCGCGGGAATCGAAGCCACTGCACTGAAACGGAAGGTCAGTCGGATGTTAAACACTAAGCCATCTGTGCAGTCAGTTTGAATTCCTCCTCACGAGAATGCCATTCAACACGGTCCCGCGCCACCTGTATCCAGCTGTTGCCTGTGACCTTGATAATGTCGTCAGTCCACCTAGTGGGGGTCGTCCTACGCGTAACTTTTTACGCCCACATAATTAGGTGAGTCCATTAATACTTTCAAACATTTCACATTTTTTAATCTAATAAGGCGTAAGGGCGTCCATTAATTACGTGAGGATTTTTTGATTACGGATTTTTTGCAAGAAAGGGGTGGTGAATTAAATTTTTATTCCGTCACGATATAGAAAGCCAGAGATTAAAAATAAAGTATATCGTCTCCATTTATTACTACTTTCTACTGGGAGTCATAAAAATAGGTCTCTGAAAGAATATATGAGTGGTATAAAATTAAAATCGACAATATATACGAACTCTATACGAATGGAACTCTATACGAATTAAATAAATTATTACCTAAATAAATTCATTTTCGTGTGGTGACGTAGTAAGAATACAATTCACCATCGCCTATCTTACCCATGGGTGATCGTAAAATCTACTAAAGGATATAAATCGCTTACAACATCTATGTAAGAGAAGGAAAACTCGAAACAAAGGCCTATACCTACACATCTGACCGTGGTATAGTAGGTCAATTTCCCTCTCATTACGGAGGAGGCTCGAGCCCAACAATGAGCTGAGGATGATGAAATAATATCACAAGTAATTAATGATTACCAGGATTTGATATTGACCTGCTGTTTGAAATGGATTTTCGACACCATATAAGAGGTTGTGACATCAAAGAAGAAAGAACGGCATTATCCCCGTATAGTGAAACTTATTTCCTGTAGGTACCTATATGGATGTTAAATGCACTATAATCTAAACAAAATAGTAGGCTAATGATATTAGATTAGGTATTTGATTGATGATTTTCGGTATTAAACATTAATAAATAACTCATTTTACAACATCCATAATATTTATTTTTGGAACGAAGTTCCTTATCGCGCGTTGTGAAAGGGGGCTAGACGGAAAAAATTCTTACGAAAAGTTGTCACGACACTTTTTGCTATAGTAAGCTATTGTAAGCTGTGCGGCGTCGCTCGTCGGCTCTCTTATAGAAAGCAAGCCAGATATTTTCATTTCTATTTCGCATTGAACAGTGTGGTGTCGCGACGATTTTTTTTATAGATAGAGTGATTCAAGAGGAAGGTTTATATGTATAACATATGCATAATGTACTAGAGAAACACTGATAATTTTAGAGGTTTCTAATGTGATGTCGTAAATAAACACATTATTTTGCGCTTACATTGCAAACGCTGGCTGAACCCTACGAAATAGATCAAAATAAAGTACTACAGTATTATACAGCTTAAAAAGGCCTACAAAAAAGTCCGCGATGGTATATATCTATCTCTTAAGGATAACATACTATATCCATTTTAATACTTTAAAAAATGTTCTATTATAAAACGGTAATTGAAAAGCTATTTACACAAATACTGTATTAATCCTTATCATTTTAAATACATTAGTTGGCTTGAGCATTTCATGAAGATATTTTTTTTCCTTCAGACCATGCAAATTAAATCAATACCTTAAGAGATATAGCAAAATCAAAATAATGCGCAACGAAATTATTTTCGCCCGTGACCGGGCCGCGTGGCCGACTCGCGTTCGAGCTCGGGGCCGAAAAGTTTTGGTAGTCTAGTGGAATTGTATATCCTATTATTAATATTATAAACGTGAAATTTTGTAATAATGTATGGATGTGAACATGTTTGTTGCTCTTTCACGTAAAAACTACTGAATGGATTTTGATGAAATTTATAGTAATATAGCTTGCACATCAGAATAACACATAGGCTATAATTTATAAAGATATTTTGCAAATTGGCTAAAATATAACGATAAAAATCGCTTAAGGCAGAAAAAAATTATATAATTAAAATAGAACTTCGTTCCATCCGGGTGTCCCTTGACACCTCCGTTTTTTACTTTTTAATTACAAGGACCCTTAAATAAAACGAGGACATATCTGTAATATCTGTATCAATAAATTTGTAGAATAGCGCCATCTACCGGTAACAGTCGGTGATAATAGTTGTTGATTATAAAAGAAACAAATAGTAAATAACGACACAAAACTTTTCAAAGTTTGTTAATAATATATAATTGTTGTGTAAACTAAGTTAATGAAAACTTTAATAGTTAGATACTGAATTATTAAACATTAACTACATTATAAGGTACATATCTAAACGAATGAGTATAATAATAATATTTTTTTAATGTCAAAGACGCATTCTCTTTTCGTCTTTGTTATTGAAAGATGTCATATGTAGCTAAATTAAGTTCTAGTGGTTATGTATTATTACTTCTAAAGTATATTTCTAAACTGTCGTCAATAAGAAATAGTAAGGGATATATAATTTCAACTACTTTCTTATCGGGGATGTAACTCAGTGGTAGAGTGTCTGCTTCGCATGCTGAAAGTCCTGGGTTCAAATCCCAGCATCTCCAAAGCGTCTTTTTGAAGATTTTAGTTCTTAATATTTGCAAATTATGAATAAAAAAAACAATTTATATATTTGCAAGTATTTTTTTACTTCAAATTTATTTATAAATGATATAAAATTATTTTTACGGATTCTATCGCGTATTTGAATTTTAATTTGCCGATGTTTGGAACACTTAACAGTGACCATAGTCACGGGAGGACTGTAAAGTGTTCAAAACGTCTGAAAATTAAAAATCAAATACAAACGCGTGGGAATCTGTAAATATAGTTTTATTTCCAAAGAGTAATAATACATACTCGCGTAGGTATACATCAGAAATCAAAATGACGTTTCTATCTTGCAGCTATTGAATTGTTCGGCAATTCCAATCAAAATGATAAAAAAATATTACATATCATCTATATGTAGTATTTTTTGTGTACGTACCTACATATCCTCTAAGTAGATATATGTAACTAGCCTATATCTAGTTTATATCTCTTGCAGTAAATATTATACATCATCATTATCATTCTCCTACTCTTATCCCAATTACTTGGGGTCGATACAATATGTACTCTTCTTTCAGAGTACATATTATAAAAGTTATTGGCAATAGTTTTATGACCGGCCGCCTGCCAGACTTCAACACTCCTTGGAAATGTAATTGTTGACCAAACAGCATCAGATGGAGTTGGCCCAGGTCGTTATAAGGCTCTTAGTCGTGTTCTATGACATCCACGAGCAAAGTAGGCTTGGTAGTATTCGTAGCCGCTACCACACAGCAGTAAATATTAACGTTTATAATATGTATTTTAAACTATTAAAAGACTATAAAGTAATGATGACAATCAGAGTCCAGTATAACGGTCTGCGGTTTCATTACTCGATTCAATAGACCGAATAGCCGCGCACGTGGACAGAGTAACTTTTGTTATATTAAAAGACGTGATTGACATACACCTGGCGCAATTAAATTGTTTTATTAATATCATATTTACATTTTCATAGTTAACTAGCAAACCCCGTTGGTTTGTTTGTAGAAGTCGATATATCACTGCGCCACCTGGTGGCGTGTTACATCAGTGGGGAAAGCGCATAAACCTTCTCCGTGAAAAAATACATATACAGACCAATTTTCATAATGATTGGTCAAATATATTTTAGAGTTTAGCTATGTCATATCGCGCGCTTCTTCATCTGTCGCCCTGGACGGTTTTAGCAGAGTGTGACCAGACCATAGCCAGCTGCAAAAAAATATGGCAACAAAATAAGAATACAATTGTCGTCATCCTTCAGGTACTTGTCCGTGGAAGTCGTAAACATCGGCTAAGAGTTCTTCAGGAGAGCAGACAGCAGCTATGTTCTACGCAACGTATCAAGCACGTCACTGCACGCTTACCTATCTGCCAAACATGACGATTACGGCATAATCCCTTGGTATGTGTGTCACTCACACTCAACACGATCTGTGATAGAGACCTTTAGCCGTCTAAGCCGCTAAAAGTTAAAAGAGGAGCGTTATCGTTTACGGTCGTTTCAGCCACTAAATATTGTGCAAAATTTTGTAACAAGATTTCTTACTAATATAATTTTGTGGATAGTTTTAACCTCGTTAAGTCATAATCATAGTCCTCTGTAACTCGAAGAAATAAATAATACTGCCTTGAACTACCCTATTGCTTCGAGGTATTGATATTACATAATAATACTCTATAACTCGATTTTATAAAGCAAAGTAAGTTGAAGTTAGTAAATTATAATTATGTAGTAGTAGACCAAGTAAGAACTTGGAATTGCCTGAATTCATAACAAAAACTCTAAAAAGAATGTTCGGTGCTTCTAATATATCCATTAAACTATATAAGCACCTTAAAAATTGCGCCTACTTAAGTCAAAATTTTAGTAACTAAACCATTTATATCTCGAATTGCTTGTTAAGTCGTAAACTTAATTAACTTTAAGATTCGAATTATCGAGATTTGGCTCCGTATATGTATGTATAGATAATAATTTATAGACATACCTTTAATAAGACAAAATTAATTATTACATAATAAGAATTTCCGTACAGTGACGGAGTACGAATTCATCACCCTTTATCCTACCCGTTTTTGTAAAAGACGTCTAAGGGATAAAATGTGCATTTAACATTTAGATGTTAAATACACATTTTAGCCCTTATTATCCCCTCTATTGTTCCCTTGCAAGGAAAGGAAAACCTTGAGTTAAAACCGTATACCTATTAATCCATCAGAGTATCATGGCATAATAGGCTAATACGTCTCACTACTGGGCACGAACCTCCTTTATGTTTTAGTCGTTTTTACTACATCCAAAGACAAGACAAAGCAATGTATTCTATTCTTACTCCGTCACCACACAATTAAAATTAAAGATCCTTACAAAAGAAAATATCTATTTCATTAACTTTTACCAAAAAGGTCAGTCCTATCATGGCATGAGGCTTTTTTCATAGTTAGATCCATTAAGTACAGTCAGCCATATGAATAGTTGATATCGACCTAAATGTCAGGCCAAATGGAATAAAATATAAGCTACGGCTTCATCAGCTGCCGAAAATGGTCTGCCATTAATATTACAACTGTGTGGTGAGTTGGACATTTGTTTATTTATTTCTTTTTTATTTACAGGTCATAGCTTGGATACACCTCACTTAGACCGTCTAAAGTGATAAAAGGACAACGTGAAACCTCATAAATCTAAGTTATTAACCCCTTAACGCCATTTACACTGACCAACGATACCGATACATTTTTTTTTTTTTTTTTTTTTTCTTTTTTTTTTTTCTTTTTTTACACACCACCCTGCACTAAGGAAATAAACCTTGTATTGCGGGGGACTTTACAAACATGCAATTAACGCAGACAAATTACACCCAGACTCAGAACAACACTTTGTGGATCACACAAAGTATTGTCTTGCGTGGGAATCGAACCCACGGCACTGGCACGGAAGGTCGGTATCTTAACCACTACGCCACCTGCAGTCAAAAATCATTTATATCGGAAGCCCATTACTTGAAGACTAACATACTAACTTGAAGGCTAATATGTAATATAACTGTTTTTATGAATTTTATCATGTTTTAATTTAGTAGGTTTAAATGTCAACTTTATTTAAATTTTTTAGCTGGCTATTATGGACCAAAAACCACCTAGCCGACTTAAATAGCAGAAAAGATGATTCAAATACCAATACAAAATCATTTATTAGGTATATAAGTTGGAAACCTAACGTGTCCTCTAATATTATTATTAATTTTAACATTTCTTCTTTACCTTATATTAATCTAATAACTACCACATCGGAACACGGTGCGATTTGGCAAGAAACTCATCATTCCATTCTATGCTTACATCATTCCATTTTTACGACGCTCACAGTAAATTATGACCTTGTGGTACATTGTATTCTTAACATCTAATTTTAGTCATATCATTTTTGTCTTTGAATAACAACAAGCGAGTTGGAGATAGGAATTCGTGTTATAATTTTACCCAGAAGTACACTGCGAAAACTTCTCTGGTATTCTCTAAGACGGTCTGTACGACTATCACTCTTACTTAAGTAAAGACTGGACGCTAAACTTTATATTAAAAAAAAAACATTAAATTCTCATTATTATAAAACTTTTT
Source organism: Lymantria monacha (assembly GCA_905163515.2). Classification (NCBI taxonomy): domain Eukaryota; kingdom Metazoa; phylum Arthropoda; class Insecta; order Lepidoptera; family Erebidae; genus Lymantria; species Lymantria monacha. Next base: position 24,256,082 of record LR991097.1, on the reverse strand, counting down.
TCAAAAGCATTGCCTACAAAGATAAGTATAAAAAAGTTACTGTTTGGTTAACTGTCATGACATTATGATACTTATTCGACTTTACCGCGCTCAGGAAATGAAGTGGCGACTCAATTTCCACGGCGGTGGTAATCCGCGCGGAAATCTAACGACAATATCGCACCTTTTACCTTTCTGTTATATTCAAGATAAAATATATATTTACATGTTCATTACAGGATTACATTAAATGATTTTGATAATTTTTAAGTGAAGCACTGCTGCTAGTAAATGATTCTATTAAGATGGACGTTTTAGGTTTTGTTTTCAGGTAATCTCCAATGGTAGTACTGTCTCTAGAGTTGCGCTTGATGGCTGATGATATACAATTATATATCATATCATCATTCTCCTACTCTTATCCCACTTAGGGTCGATACAATATGTACTCGTGTTTCATAGTACATATTGTAAAAGTTATTGGCAATAGTTTTATGACCGGCCGGCTGCCAGACGCCAACCCTCCTTGGGAATGTAATTGTTGACCAAACGGCATCAGATAAAGTTGGCCCAGGTCGTTATGAGGCTCTTAGTCGTCTTTTACGACATCCACGAGCAAAATAAGGGTTGGTAGTATTCGTAGCTGCTACCACACAGCACAATACAATACAATTATACATCCTTCTGTATAATACTCAGAAGGACTGTAAAGTGTTGAGTATTTTCTAGTGCTTTACTTCAAATAAGCGTCCGGTCATAAAACTACTGCCAATAACTTTTGCCATATTTACGATGGAAGAGGAGAATATATTGCGTCAACTCCAAGTAATCGGGATATTAGCACTGCTCTTATCCCTGTCAATTAAACTGATAGTTATGATGATTCTATTAAAAAATAAGTATGAAAGAGTTTCGGCACGGCTCAGATTTTATTGCCAAGTACTCTTAAGTATAGGAATGTCTTTGGAGCTGTGTCTGATAGCTGGTAATAGATTTTCTGTTATTCAATAATAGAAATCTAGAATTTTGAAGCTTCATTTCATGGTAATAAAGGTGTATAATTTTCCAAAAAGCATAACGTGGAGATGCTGGGACTTGAACCCAGGACTTTCAGCATGCGAAGCAGACACTCTACCACTGAGTTACATCCCCTATTGAGAATAACTTCTATTTTAATCTACTAGATTTCAAAAGACATTTATTAAAAAAGCGCATTCAGATAATTATACACCTTTTTTTTTTAATATATATTACTCTTTTTTCACATTTCCGTGTGATGACGGAGTAAAAATACAATTCACCGTCCATATCTTGCCTGTAGGTGACGTAAAAGACGCTTAATGGATATAAAAGCATATACATCTGTGCAAAGAAAGAAAATCTCGAAATGAAGGTCTCTATCAACCGGTTTGACCGCTTGATATAGTATGATGATGATGATAGCTTTTCCATGTCTTGATTCAAACAAGAAGTAATTACTTATTACATTTCAAAAAGTATTTTCACCATCAGTCTTTCAACGTCCATTAGTTTTTTTTTTTTGTTTATGTTAGTTTTTGGTATGGGGCCGTTCAAGTTTATATTACGTAACGAAATTTTTCTTGTTAAGTGTTACAATGCGTTACATACCCGGGAGGGGGTTCAAACAACGCGTGACGTAGCATTGTTTTTGGAACGAAGTTCCTTATCGCGCGTTGTGAAGGGGGCTAGACGGAAAAAATTCTTACGAAAAGTTGTCACGACACTTTTTGCTATAGTAAGCTATTGTAAGCTGTGCGGCGTCGCTCGTCGGTTCTCTTATAGAAAGCAAGCCAGATATTTTCATTTCTATTTCGCATTGAACAGTGTGGTGTCGCGACGATTTTTTTATAGATAGAGTGATTCAAGAGGAAGGTTTATATGTATAATATATGCATAATGTACTAGAGAAACACTGATAATTTTAGAGGTTTCTAATGTGATGTCGTAAATAAACACATTATTTTGCGCTTACATTGCAAACGCTGGCTGAACCCTACGAAATAGATCAAAATAAAGTACTACAGTATTATACAGCTTAAAAAGGCCTACAAAAAAGTCCGCGATGGTATATATCTATCTCTTAAGGATAACATACTATATCCATTTTAATACTTTAAAAAATGTTCTATTATAAAACGGTAATTGAAAAGCTATTTACACAAATACTGTATTAATCCTTATCATTTTAAATACATTAGTTGGCTTGAGCATTTCATGAAGATATTTTTTTTCCTTCAGACCATGCAAATTAAATCAATACCTTAAGAGATATAGCAAAATCAAAATAATGCGCAACGCAATTATTTTCGCCCGTGACCGGGCCGCGTGGCCGGCTCGCGTTCGAGCTCGGGGCCGAAAAGTTTTGGTAGTCTAGTGGAATTGTATATCCTATTATTAATATTATAAACGTGAAAGTTTGTAATAATGTATGGATGTGAACATGTTTGTTGCTCTTTCACGTAAAAACTACTGAATGAATTTTGATGAAATTTATAGTAGATAATATAGCTTGCACATCAGAATAACACATAGGCTATAATTTATAAAGATATTATGCAAATTGGCTAAAATATAACGATAAAAATCGCTTAAGGCAGAAAAAAATTATATAATTAAAATAGAACTTCGTTCCATCCGGGTGTCCCTTGACACCTCCGGTTTTTTTTTATTAAATAAAACACTAGCGAATTAAAATTTCCTAACTTGGCAAGCACATTTTTATTTTTTAGATGGTAAATAAACAACATACACATGTATTGCAAGTTTGGAATCTCTTTTTTTATTTATTATTGCCTCAAACACGATTAAAAACGGTCACTTGGGTGTTACGTAACGTTCAGGGAGGGGAAGGGGGGATACAGACATACGTTACGGCGCGTTACATGTGAGGGAGGGAGGATCAAAATCTTCAAAAATTGCGTTACGTAATACTTGAACGCTCCCTATGACAACACCCTGCACTAAGGACATAATCCTTATCCTAAGTATATTGTTGTATATTGCGAGGGACTTTACAAAACTCTATAATTAACGGACACAAATTACACCCAGACACAAGAAAAAAACAATTGTTTGAATCACAGAAAGTATTATCCTGTTTGGGAATTAATCCGCGAAATTGGTAGGTACAATAGTCGGGTAGGTATCTTAACTAGTACACCATATATGCATCCTGTTCACTATATTCCCACTCCCAAGCTTGGGATATAATTTCCTAATCACAGTAGATATTATAAGTCTACCAATAGAATACTTATTTGCTTGATATTCTTTAAGTCCATTTCTACGATTCCCACGGGCATGTATCCCGTGCCAAACATGAGTAATGACACATCGGATTCTTAACTCATCACAAAACGAGATGAATGATTTAGTTGGCCGATTACTCTATCTTTGTGGAAGATTGCTTGCCAAAGACGTGCACATCATCATCATCCTACTCTTATCTCAATTACTTTTGAGTCAACCTAATATGTATTGGTATTCCGTAAAGTTATTGGCAATAGTTTTATGACGACATCAGATGGAGTTGGCACAGATCGATAAAATGCTCCTGACGGAGTAGCGGTGTATGTGAAAACCACAGCACAGAAAGCCACAGCGTGTGGTTTTTAGTAGGTAGTGGCGCTAACATTTAGTTGGTGCTAAACCCGGCATATTCCATCTCTCTCCTTTTTCTTTTTTTTTGCGGTGGGCTATGAAGTGGCCACGGTCCGCCAAATCGGTCCGGGGCGACGGAAGAGGCGGCGCGCGACCCCATAACCCCAACCTGCAAGCACCGCTGAGAGGCATTTTACCGCGCAAAAAAAAGGTCGTATTGAAGCTCTAAGTCGTCTTCAATGACACTCACGAGCAATGTTAGGGTTGGTAATATTCGTAGCCGTAACCACACAGCAATACATATGTGCTGAGAATAAAAAAAACTGGTCAATTAACAGCTCAAAATCATTCACATATAAAAATCATTAAAAACGATCAACACGTAAATAAATCCGTCAATTTTGTATGTAGAAATCTCAGCGTAACGATTGTACATGTCCCGTACAGGGGGCGCTACCGCCGCACGCTATGATTGACAGCTAATAACCGCAGATTTCCCATGGGAGCCCGCAATTTGTTCCCTAAGCCCATGGGTTTTTCACGCAGTCATAGAAATGTCTATTTTTGATATTAAACTAAGTTGTGAAATACTTCATATATTTATTTCTTATGGCGTATAATAGTTTATTGTTAATATAGCAGAATGAAAAAAAAAATCCGTGTGGTGACAGAGTAAGAATACAATTCACCACGCTATAAAAAAAAACACATAACATCTATGCAGAAGAAAGAAAACTCGAATCAAAATCCTATACCAACACGTCTGACCAGCGTGGTATCATCATCATTTAATTATTATTTCAGCCTATCGCCGTCCACTGTTGGATGGACGTAGGCCTCCCTCATGTTACGCCACAGAGTGCGGTCCTGTTAAAAACCTTTACCAGGTCGTCTGTCAACCTAGTGGGGGACGTCCTACACTGCGTCGTCCGGTACGTGGTTGCCACTCTAGAACCTTTCCTACCCAGCGGTTATCGGTTCTTCGAGCGATATGGCCTGCCCATTGCCACTTCAGCGTGCTAATTCATCGTCCTATGTCGGTTACACTCGTTCTTCTGCGGATTGCTGTATTTCGGATTCTATCTCGCAGAGAAATCCCGAGCATAGCCTGTTCTATAGCACGCTGAGCACCTTTGAGCTTGGCTATGAAGCCTACATTTAAGGACCACGTTTCTAGCGTGGTATAATAGGTGAATTTCCTTCCCATGATGGAGGAGGCTAGAGCCCAACAGTGGGACATATATGAGCTGAGATCATGATGTAAGGTCTTAATAACAATGCTATTATTGTTCTGCTTAACTTCAGAACGAATGTTTATAAATAAAGCACAGCTACTTACAGCTAGATATGGTTCGTTCAATATTAACTAACATCGCCATTAGTTACAAAGCGAGAGCTTTTTACGCGAATAGATAGACCGAACGATGTATAATCTGTCATACAAAGATATTTATATACTAGAAACGTCTACCTTTACGGCAAGTTGTTTAGTTTATTACTGGTTGCTATGTTTTGTCCAATATCATTTACCTTTCACCATCATCATCATCATCACAGCCAATATATGTCCCACTGTTGGGTTCGGGCCTACTTCGGAATGGGAGGGAAATTAACCTACTATACCACGCTGGTGAGACGTGTTGGTATCGGGTTTTGTCTCCAGTTTTCCATCTCTTGCATAGATATTATATGCGTTTTATATCCCTTAGTCGTCTCTTACGATCACCCACGAGTAAGATAGGGGGTAGTGAATTATATTCTTACTCCGTCACCACACGGGATCTTTAATATTTTAACTTTAATTATTAATAAATACAAATTCGTAATTATTTCTGATAATTACTTATCTCTTTTATTATATTTATAAAATAGGTTGTTTTTATATATGACATCGCTAAACTCAGAAAATATTTAACCAATCGTTATATATTTTTTTACGGAGAAGGTTTATATGCTGATATAACTTGCCACCAGATAACTTCAAACAAGCCAATGGGCTGGGTTTGCTAGTATTATATAAAATAAAACTATTTTAATGAAGATATTATATTTAATGAAGGATTTATCCCATCGTAATGGAAACTGAAACGTGTTCGAACACAGAACTTCAAATGATAACACTCACGCAATAGCAATAGGGAATATGCACGTGACTCCAAAATGAACAAAATATTTTTTTTTTGTAATCTTTATTGCTTAAAAAACATACCTATACAATTATTTTTGAAATTCATCATTATTTAATAGTGAAATTTAATTATCAAAAATGGGCTTTTTTTGAAATTCGCTCGCAAATTTCTAAAACACAACGCGATTGTTTGTTCAAAACGTGATGTCATCGTACACTCGAGTCTTCTGGTATCAAAGTGTTTCTATAGTGATTATTTTCTATCGTTACCCAGTTATTTCATGAGTTATTAGTTTTATGTGTTCAAGTATTAATCCTTGTGAATGAGAGACTTAACAAACGTCACTTTTTGTCCCTGTTCTAATGCCATTATTTTGTATTGCATATAATTCTCTGTATCTGAAACCCAATAGAAAAATGAATAATAAATATTTTCAAACTTTTATCTTACACTAATAAGTTACATGTTTTCATTCATAGGCATCATAGATGACTAAACATATATTACTTTTAGACCCATGTCCCTATTACATATTGAGAATATATCTTTAAGAACTTTACGTAAACTAGGTAGGTAGATATGTGTACGTCGAAGTATGTTAACAAAACAAGTATGTGCATGTAATTAAGAAAAAATGATTCTTTTATGTACTTCATCACTTCTGTAATGTGTTTACTTACGTTAAAATGATCTTCACAACAGTATAAACTGCTCAAACACAACACATTGCCTTTTCTCATCGCCTTGCATCACTTTTTCTTATTTATTATATTTCTCGGCATAAGGAATTATAATTTGTTAGGTACAGTTTTGATAATATTTTGGCAAATAGGAACGACACAATATTTATAATACGGGTTTCTGTTCTTTTCCATGATAATAAGTTGACTTTACACTCCCTTTTTTAATTTTCAAAAGCTTCGTGAACCAACCATTTCGTTATTGACATCCAACTTGTGTGTGTATTCTGACGTCACAAAAGCACGCCATAATAGCCGCGTATTTATCGCCCAAAAATTATAGTGATTTTAATAAATTTTTTTTAGCTTAATGGTTTATATTTTGGATGTGTTGTATTTATTTTTGGTAATGTAATAACTAGTAGAAACGTTTAAAAAAAATCATGCATATTCCCCATTGTTGATAATAAAATTATAATATTTTATAATATTTAAATTGTTGATAATGGATGTAGAATGATGTAGGCACCGGGTAGATTGGTCATGTACTGAAGGAAGGTGAAGTCAAGAGTCTCCGAAACCGGCGAGCGTGTATGAAGAGAATTGTGAATGTTGAGGAAGCGAGGGAAGTATGCAAGGATAGAGTTTTCTGGCACCTTGTTCTCTCTGCCTACGCTGCAAGGGATATGGCGTGATGATATGTATGTATGTAAATTGTTGATAATAAAATTCTTATAATTTATTATCAATATTTTATTGGCTATTTAAAATTTTTAACATTTTCTATAATAAAACTAAGATTATACTCTCTATTTTATTATTTCATCCTTCGAACCATCAATCCAATGGACGTAAACATTTGCCAATCATCGAACATTGGTGACTCAAGGAAATACTGCTGGAATCATCGCTTAGCAAGCAGTATTCGCAATAGTAGTTGGTACAAGGAGTGTGCTGCTATCCATTTTCTTTATAATTCTTTACCCGGCTTTTACGACTTCCATGGGAATATAATAACCTTGTGTCGATACATTATATACTTTGACCGACACTACCCGGGACAAATTTTCTAAATAATAAATTTTATTTTATTAATTTTAAGCCACTTCCATACTTGCTATTTCTACGCACTTACCGAATAATCATAAGGCACGTGTATTAGGCAATAGGCAATAAATCTACAAAACGTCGACATAACTCACGCACTCAAAACCATCCCTCAATTAGGGGTTACAGTAAAAATAATTATTCTACGCCTATTAGCTTCTAGTGGAGTCATAATTATGTATAATTGTTAAGTGGTTATAAGACGGTCTTAAGCAGATGTGTATATTAATCTATTAAGTGAAATAGAAATTAAGTACGCTTATCTATAGATGGAGAACTTTTGTAAGGATTTTCAAATGTTGACTTTTTTTTTTTGTCAATGGTGGCAAACGAGCTCACCCGATGGTAAGTGACACTGCCGCTCATAGACCTTTGCAATACCAGGGCATAGCTAGGCCGCTGCCTACCGTGAATAAAGTGCTTCAAGTAAACCTCGTTTAAAAAAAAGGACATGTCATATCGCTCGGGCAACACAGCAGCAGGTAGTTCATACCAGATCCTGCACGTACGTTGGAAAAATAATCGCTGAAAACGTACGTAGTTGAAGTCCGTATCGTTTCCATGTGAAATGGATGAGTTGGATTTGCCAGGGAAGACATGAAAGTATAATAAATGCTGTAGAGATGAGAGCTCTTCGTAGTATGTGTGGTGTAAGTATGAAAGATAAAATTAGGAATAGTGTTATAAGAGAGCGCTGTGGTGTAAATGAAGAAGTAGTGACAAAGATAAAAAAGGGTATGCTGAGGTGGTTTGGACACGTGGAAAGAATGAGTGAAGAAAGGTTGACTAAACAAGTATACAAAGCGAGTGTGAGTGGGACGACTACAAGGGGAAGACCACGTCGTACTTTCCTGGATCAAATTGAAGATGTGTTAGTGAAAGGTCAGATTAAGAGTACGCGTAATCGTAGAGCATGCATGAAGACTGTGATGAGCGTCAATGAAGCGATGGAGGTATGTCAGGATCGTGGTTTGTGGCAATCCGTATTCTCTGCCTACCCCTCTGGGAAACAGGCGTGAGGCTATGTATGTATGTATGTATGGATGAACCATGCTGCTGGTGTCGAGTGGTATGGTGATATAATGGTAAGTGTCTAAAAAGCAAGCGGGATATAAGTCTAAAAGCAATCGAGTTCGATCACAACGCTGGATTTTATATGCGATTCATAAATATTTTTTCTGAGTCTAGGTATAAAAATATTATATGTTCGAGCGCTGCTCTGCATTCTCTCCATGGTTTCATCAGCTATTATTTACGAATCAAAAGGGAAAATAATAGCTGGTGACATTATATTCTTTACTTAAGAGTAGTTTCTTTTACAATAAGGTGCAAATTGACTTACTATGCCACGCTGACCAGATGGTTTGGTTTAGCGTTTTATATCAAGTTTCCTTCTCTTGCATAGATGTTACAGAATAGCTTAGTTATCTTTCCCGACATCAATAAGCAAGATAATGAATTTTAAGGTAGTGATGAATCGTATTCTCAGTCTGTCACTACGAAAATTTTCGTACAGGTTTTTAAAAAGTCACAAAATTTAAAAAAATACGTAATTCAAATTGCTGAAATTTAGCATTTAACATGCTTTATTATTTATAAAAACTTGATTACGAGTAAAAAAATATTGTCACACGGGATTTGAACCCACGCCTATTGGAAATCCGTTCCAATCGTGCTAGCTACCACTTACACCAGCGTGAACTGTCGTATGACATTCGATTGGTGGTGAGGTGTGGGTTCGAATCCCATGACTGAAAATAATTTTTCGTTCGTAATCAAATTTTTATAAATACGAAATATCTATCAAGTAATTATTCGATACGTAGAATTATCAAATCGAACTATAACTACAAAATATATATATGTTAGTACGTATTAATTGGTAGTTATAACAACAGTCCGTAAATGATAACACGTGATAGACGTCTACTATATGAACCGTAAGGGCGCTGTCATAACAACACTTTTCATTACATAGTACAAAACAAAGTCGCTTATATAGTAAGCTAAGATTTTTTAAACTACGCAACCGATTTTAATGCAGGTTTTGACAATGGATTGAGCGATTTAAGAGGAAAGCCGAGAACTTATTGTGTATAGCCTATTTGTCAAGACAGGTTTTGGGCTATAATACATAATGCATGCCATAAATAAGTCCAGAGCAGAGTCTGTAAGTATTAGCGGATCAGGCAAAATTTGCTAATAATGAGCCACGCCTTACCAGTTTGCCGCACAGTTGCTCGCTAAGATATTAAATTCAAATAGGGATTCTTTCTATTCTCATACATACATACATACATATCATCACGCCATATCCCTTGCAGGGTAGGCAGAGAGAACAGAGTGCCAGAGAACTCTATCTCTGCATACTTCACTCGCTTCCTCAACATTCATAATTCCCTTCATACACGCTCGCCGGTTTCGGAGACTCTTGACTCCACCTTCCTTCAGTACATGACCGATCTGGTCTAGGTAGGCTAGTCTCGGTCTCCCTCGGTACCTACATCCTTCCACTTTCGCATTGTATATCTTCTTAACCAGACGTTCGTTCGGCATTCTTGCCACATGTCCGAACCATCGGAGCATTCCCTTTCGCATCTTTACACCAATACTCTCTTTCATACCTACTCGCTCTCTTACGTCGTCGTTACGAATGCGGTCGGTCAGTCTAACTCCACAGATTTTCCGAAGAGATCGCATTTCGACCGCATTAATTTTACTTTCATACTCTTTTCTGCATACCCAACTCTCGCTTCCATACAGTAATGTTGGGACAAGCACTGCGTTATGTATTGCTACACGTGCCTTCTGGCTGAGGTGGTGGCTGCCGAGAAGTTGCCCCAACGCTCCGTTCACTCTATTTCCCGCATTCACTCTTCGCTCTATATCAGTGGTGTACCGTCCATCTCGGTTAAATCCACATCCAAGATATACAAATTCATCCACTTGCTCTAGTACATCATTACCTATTGTTACTCTTACATCTGTTCTGGCTTCATCTCTTTCAAAGACCATTATTTTGGTTTTGCCCACATTCACGCGTAGACCCCTTTTCTTACAATCTTCTGTCATTGTGTCGACTAGGGTCTGCAGGTCAGTCGCTGACTGTGCCAGCAGGACTGCATCATCTGCATAAAGCAGAGCAGAGACCACTGAGTCACCCATCTGGACTCCCACATTCATATCGTTCAACCTTTGGAGACATTTATCCAGATATATGATAAACAGCCTGGCTGATAGAATGCAGCCCTGCTTAACGCCGATATTGACGTCAAACCAAGGCGACATTCCGTCATCCAGCCGCACACAGGCTCTACAGCCCATGTAACTGGATTGCACAGCCTGCAGCAGTTTACCGTTAATACCATACTCCGGTAAAATGTCCCAAAGTTCCTTTCGTACAACCGTGTCAAATGCTCTCTCCAGATCCACAAAACTGCAGAAAACCCTTTGACCTAGGGCCAGATGCTTATCCACAATATTGCGCAGAGAGAACATTTGATCCATGCATCCCCTTCCACTCCTGAAACCTCCTTGTGTCTCACACAGTAAACTATCGGACACCATCCTCATTCTCCTTTCAATAATTTTACCATACACTTTTGCTGCCAAACTGGTCAAGCTTATGGCTCTGTAATTTGCGCAGTCATAACGTGAACCCTTGTTTTTAAACAAAGGCACGATGACTGCGCTATTCCAGTCCCCGGGAACCATTCCCGAGCTCCAACATAAATTGAGGAGCAACAGGAACGCCTCCCGGACACAGGAGCCACCAAGCTTGATCATCTCGGCAGACACCATATCAATGCCCGCTGCCTTACCATTTTTCAAGCTTCTTATCGCCCATTCAACTTCATCCGTACTGATGCCATCGGCGGACGCCGTCGCCGAATGTTGATCTACTAGACCACATGCGACACCGGCGCCAACCGTAGTATCACATATCGACATATCGCCAAAATATTCACTCCATCGGCTTAACACGTCTTGTGTTTGTGTAAGAATGTCTCCACCTTTAGACCTTATTTTATTCATTCTGAAGGCTGACCAGCCACCCCGAGACTTCTTCACCTCCCTCCAAAAGAGTTTGGTGTTACCCTCGAAGTTTTTAGTCAGCCTATCTTCTGCACTCATACTTGCTCTATCACGTTTCTCTTTCACTAAGGCCTTGGTGTCATTCTTACATTGCCGATATATTTCTTTCTTCTGTTCAGTCATACTGTCATTCAGATTCAAAGAAGAGACATAGTCCAGCCACACTTTCTTTTTTTGCTCTACGGAAGCTGCCACTTCCGCATCCCACCATGCATCACCATTTGTGTTTCTATGCTTCTTTGAACTTCCACATACTTCTCTTGCTGTGTCTACCATACTCTCTTTCAATACTCTCCAGCATTCTTCAATGTCCGATTGCGGCTGGCTTGCCATCGTCAGCCGTTCTCGGACACCCTCTGCATACTTTTCTCTTACACACTCTTCTTGCAACCTTTCAACCTTTATTCTTTCAAGCCCTCCGAAGTGGACACGCTCTCGCCAGTGCCTCCACTTTCTGAACAGACCACTAAATCTCGCAATAACGAGATAGTGGTCCGTATCGACTGTGGGGCCCCTGTAGGCTCTTGCGTCCAATATTTTGCTTCGGAGGCGACTGTCTACCAAAATTAAATCTATTATACTTTTCTGTTCATTCCTTCTCCATGTATACATATGGATGTCCTTATGTTGGAAAAATGTGTTTGACACAATAAGGTTTCTCTCCATGCATACATCCGCTATGAGTCTACCTGCGTTGTTCACTCTCTTATCACCAAATGGACCAAGTACGTCCTCATAGTCGGAACGCTTGGTCCCCACCCATCCGTTCAAATCTCCGCATACAATCACGCGTTCACTGGTTTCTGCCATATCCAGAACTTCCCTAACATTATCCCAAAACTTCTCTAGGTCTGATGCCACCGAGGATCCTACGGGAGCATATGCTACAACCATGAATACCTTGGTGACACCAAGTTTTATACGGACCCAAAGAAGTCTGGGATCATACATTCCGTAATCCTTCACACCTGAGGCCAAGCGAGAGGACAGCAGTACTCCTACCCCCATGCTCGATCGCTCTGTGGTACACCAGACCACAGAGCCATCCCGCCACCAGGAAGATCGCAGGCGTCGCTGCCCCTTCGCTTGGTCTCTGTTACACAGAGCACGTCTAGCTGTTTGTCCGCCATGACGGATATCAGGTCGTGCAACTTACCTTCCACACAACCTCTTACATTCCACGTGCCCACCCGGCACTCTGCTCTCCTCGACTCGCCTGACTGGGCAAGGCGTGATGGGTGGCGGCTCCCATCGCCGCAACTGCCGAAGTTCGTACCGACGGGGGCGGGTCGGTACGCGTCGCCTCCGGGGGACGCCCTAACCCGCATTGCGGTACGCATTTCGAGCCGGATTAGCAGTCTAATTAGACTGGCAGGGGACGCGAACGAGCACGCTCCGGACTATGCCCCCCAGCACGCTCCGGACTATGCCCCCCTATCTTTCTATTCTCGCAAAGAGTAAATTTCATTCTTGCGAAGCGTGACGTCCTAAATAATTACTAACTTTTGCAATAAGTACTCGTACATATTGCAAAAGTTACTGGCAATAGTTTTATGACCGGCCGCCTGCCAGACGTCAACCCTCCTTGGGAATGTAATTGTTGACCAAACGGCATCAGATAGTGTTGGCCCAGGTTGATATAAAACTCTTAATCGTCTTTTACGACATCCACGAGCAAAATAAGGGTTCATAATATTCATATCCATTACCACATAGCTATATATATATATATATATATATATATATATATATATATATATATATATATCGACTATGATATATATATATATATCATAGTCGATATTTTTATCATCCACGGGTAAGATAAAAGGTGAGAAATTGTATTTTTACTCCGTCACCACACAAAATTGAGATTTGGTTTTGTCAATTTGCGATTTGCAATCGTATCGTAAACATTACACCATTATGGACTCGGTTTAATTCAGATCATGCATAAGGATATTCCATTACATACGTCATTAGGGGAGGTAACGTGTGTTTATTACGAAAGGGTTTAGTCCTTTGATTACTGATACATAATCAACTATTTGTGTCTAATTATTTATTGGAAAGGGAATGGTAGCTTAGCGATGGTTACGGAATGAAAAAATATATCACCATCATATTTATACAGTCTTTATCGCTGTATGGTAGCGGCTACGAATATTACCAACCTTTAATTTGCTCGTGGATGTTGTAAAAGACGATTAAGGGCCTTATATTGACCTGGGCCAACACAATCTGATGCCGTTTAGTCGACAATTACATTCCTAAGGAGGGTTGATATCAGACAGGCGGCTGGTCATAAAACTATTATCAATAACTTTTGCAATATTTAAGAAGAAGAGTACATATAGCGTTGACGCAAGTAAATGGGATAAGAGCAGGAGAATCATGATGTTTATTTAGTATCTCACCGTCCATTGCCGAAGGCAAAGCTCCCTAATAGAATTGTATATGACGTCATCATCAATTAAAAAGCCATGATCACCACACTTTTTTGTTAAAGGAAACACTCTGTACTAAGCAAGTAATTCTTATTTTGTGGGGAACTTTACAAACATATAATTAACGGACACAAATTACACCCAGATTCAGAAGAGAAAGAAAGAAAGAAAAATGATTTATTTCTCTCTCGCAGAGGGACACATAAGTAGGTATATAACATATAAAGTACATAACACGAGACATATGTAAAACACAACACATAAAAGCTAGAGTCCCACCCGCGAACAAGTGAAAAGGATCGCTACTCAGCATAATATTATGGTAGCTCACAAGAGAAACCACAACGCTGTAAATGAAGAGCAATTTGTGGATCGTGCAATGTGTTATACTGCATCGAAATCAAACCCTCGATACGTGGCATGTTATACATTTCCACCTACACCTCTACATACCAGCTTGCTCTTCTACCACAAATCATCTACCAACAACAGTATTAGTAATAAATTATCCAAAATTATAGAAGAAGAAGTTACAACAAAAGCTTATAAAACATGGTTACCTCATGGTCGCATAATTGTGTCGTTTATCTCAATAACTGGTGGTAATTAACATGACGTGACAAGAAGAAATATTGTCACGCGATCAGCTAATATAATGTGTTAAATTATCTATTAATTTAAGTAATAAATACACTCCGACTTGTATTTGTCATTAAAAACAATGTTTTATTCAAATAATAATAAATAAAAATTATTTATTATGAATAAACCCGGCGGGGGCACTTATATATTGTAAGTTTCTATATATTCGTCTTAAATTAATCCAAATAATCTCCACGAGGATGCAACCACACTTAGAAGAGCCGACAAGAAACTTAGTGGGTTTGTCCATTTATATTTTTAAACAACGTCTTTTACATAAAAAATGCACACAATATGTCGAATAAGTAGTATGATGGCCATCGAACCGCTAAATATTTCGAGGAGAGGGTACTCCTCAGGTGGTATTCTGTCGGGGCGACCACTGACGTCAAATCACTCTGCTCCGGTGGTCGGCCCAACTACGAGGGTGTTGTGCCACGGGTGGGTTTCGGGTTTGCGTGCCGCCTCTGTCTCTCCGGACAGAGTGGTGCAAGGAGAGCGCCGACCGTAACTCAACCCCAAAAAAAAACCGCTAAATATTCTAGTTCCCAAATAAATTGCAACAGTAGTATCAGCAAAATAAAAAAGTGCGTAATACTTTAGTTAAAATTATAAAGAAATTGCTGAAATAGGAACAGCTCGTAACTAGTTTATATTTACTATATTAATTAAAAAAAAGTTTCCGTGTGGTGATGGAATAAGAATATAATTCGCCACAACCTGTATTATCCGTGGATGATCGTAATAGACGACTTAGAGATATAAAACGCATATAACATCTATGCAAGAGAAGGAAAACTCGAATTAAAACTCTATACCGAATTAACCAACACGTCTGACCATCGTGGTATAGTAGGTCAATTTCCCTCCCATTATAGAGGAGGCTCGAGCTAGCACTGGGACATATGTATATTTGTTGAAATAATGATGATGATGAAATTGAAACGCCATAGAATTGCTAAAAATAATTTAACCTATCATTTAATCATAAATAAATAACCAAATCTCACAGAAAAATACAATTTTATTCAAAACCGATCGCTGAAATGAGGCATTACTTCATTAGATTAGAAATGACTTGTAAAATTAACCACATATATGTGTATACCCTAATTTGACGCCGGTTTTAATTAAACAATTTGCGAGCGGTTCGCGTAGCTAACCACCCCACAGGTGTTCGTAGCATCTCGTAGCACGATGCCACCCCTTACAAATATGATTTATACATCCAACAATAAATATGGTGACATATAAAGATCTTATAAGTGACAAGTATTATACGAGAATTGTGTATGGTAAATATAAACCACAACTAGTATGCTATAAATGCACAGGTGGCGTAATGGATAAGATGTGTGGTGTGGTGAGTGGCGTGGGTTCGCTTCCTACCCAGGTCAATACTTTGTGCGATCCACAAAGTTGTGTTCTGAGTCTGGGTGTAATTTGTCTGCGTTAATTATATGTTTGTAAAGTCCCCCACAATGCAAGGATTGTTTTCTTAGTACAAAGTGGTTTTTTTTTTAATTTAAAAATATGTATTTTCTTTATTTATATACAAAATATATATAATATATAATATAGTAACTCGAACTTAGTTAAGTCTTAATATTATGTAAGTCAAAATTATTTCACTGTAGAACTTTTAATATTTTTGATGATATGATTTTCTTTTTAATCATATTTTTGCCGTTTGAAATATCTGTTATAGACTTACTATAGAAAAGTTGCTCCTTTAAAGTTAACATAAATCAATCAGTTGCCAAAAAAATAATGTCAATTATGAAATAAAATTCGGTGACTTACTAAAATATCATAATAACAAGAGCAAGTGTGGTAGGACCACGCTGTTGACAGTTCTCTGTCTACAGCCGCGGGCCGGTCCGTCCGGGGTAGTACCACACTCTCACAGAAATTTGACGCCTGAGTAGTACAGTGTACTGCTGCGCCTCGTTCGATGAGCGATAGAGCCAGAATCCCAACTTTCTGGGTGTTTGAGATTTTCATTGGTATGCAAGCAGCCCAGCTATACTGGTATTGCAGATGTCCATAACACTTACCAGTATCCATCCATTAACCCTTACAATCAGATGTGCTGCTCGTTTGCCACCAAGAGCAATAAAAAATAGCAAGAAACAATTTCATTCAGAATGTATATACAGGGTGGAAGTGGATAAAAAAACAAAGACAGGTGACCCTACTAGTCCTACTTGTAATGATAGGCTAGAAAAAAAAATCGATCAGGATGAAAAAAATTTTTATTTCACAAATATTTTTAAGTTTCTTTCACATTCCATCGTATTAGGATAGTGCCATGTAAGGATAACTCGATAAAAAATGCGTAACTATACTCAAATGAGAAAAGACGCAATCTATTCAAAACTCACGATCATATGTTCAAGAGTTCAACGACCTCGCGTGGTAAAAATATTTTTTTTTTTCATCCGGATCGATTTTTTTTCTCGCCTATCATTACAAGTAGGACTAGTAGTGTTACCTGTCTTTGTTTTCGGGAGCGGTCCACTTACACCCTGTGTAGTTGAGGAAGACCGACATAATTGACGACTAAAATATAAATCTACTAATTTTTAAACTTATTTTACTTTTACATTGGCGAAGTTGTGGTGAATCAATAACCGAGGTCATTCATTAAGAAGAAGAAAAAGAAGTATTCTTCTAAAAAGGTTTGTGTATTAAAAATAAATAACTGACAATTAGGAACATTTTCATTATGACAGAAATTTGTCACCGCGTTACGTTTTGTAAGCATTTATTTTGTATTATTATAATTTTAGAAAATGTTACTAACATTATGCACAGTTTTAACAGTGTTATCTGAAACTATAGCATTTCACGAAAAAGTATACAGTACTAACGTTGGTACAGTTTTATTTACAGCAAAAGACAGGGAAAAGAAACAATGGAGCAAGTCTCAAATATCCCTACTACAAGCTAGGAAGCATTTTCAAACAATACTGCCACCACCTGGATTCATTAACAACTTTAACGAAGATAATATTCAAATATTATTGAAATATTTTAAAAATATATATTCTCACGTTAAAAGAGAAGCTATTGATGTTGAAACTGATGCTATAATGACAACAGCTCTCTCAGATGCAATAGGAGGCTATCTTAAAGTGTGGATACTTCCCGTTGCTAAACTAAGTTTTTATGCCGGTACAATCTCCCAAAATCATGTTGTAAAACTTTTCTTATTTTATAACGAGATTAGAGACTATATTGGCACTGATGGTGAAGGGTGGTTATGTCCCGATGACTACTTAATCAATACTTTGACAATCAACGTTGCTCCTCGAATAGTCTCAATGACAAAAAGCATGCATGATCCTTGCGATCAATTAGCTTACTTTGAAAAATCTCCCAATGGATTAAACATACCACTGCCTAATATTAAATGGGATAAGAAATCGAGTACAATGTTCATCCCTCTCAAGAATGTTTCCTTAATATCATTAAATTCACCAGATAAAGAAAATAACCTATTGAAATACTATGATGTAGCAAAAAAATGCATGGCTACAAGTAATCCTACAGAATCAGTTATATTTGAGGAGAAATTCCAGCAATGGCTTACTGACAATATTATACCACATTTGAAAGATGACAATTTATATCTCCCATTGGAGAGTGTGCTTACTTTAGTGAATCAGACAAGAGATCTCTATGGAAATATCTTCCAACAGTATAATAGTAAATATCACTTTCTACCAAAACATTTACCAATTGAAATAACATCAAAGAAGGTAATAATCATATTTATTATATTATTACTTGAAGTGGCATGGTGTGTTCCAGCCCTAATATATCTGCTATGTAATCGTACAAGAAAAAAGAAAAAAGGTAGTAGCAACATATATCTATTTATACACCCGAACAGACCAGAAAAGAGAGATAAGTTAAGTATATATAGAAACGATAAATATAAGAACATTGAAATTATTCCTCATTCATCATCTATAAAGGATATTAAGGATATAGAGACGCAACGTCCAAGTACCCCTCTCCGTCTCTCTGATGCCGGTACAAGTTGTACAGGTAAATTATATTTAAGACAATCACACGTGACCTATAATGCGTTTGAAACACAATATCCTTCGTCACATTGCGCTATTGCTGCCGGAACAGGATCTCGTTCATATGTTAGCTGCAAAAATCAATCCGCAGAAACGTTTATAACAGATACTAGAATTCTACCTAAAAAGTCAGCATTAAAGAAATCACCTATCTCGCCAATGCGAACAATCCACATGGCACGAGTAATGCCAATGTCAAGTCAAGAAAACCTTCTCCGATTGCATCAGGTTGATAAAATGCTTCCAATTATAGAAGACGTTGCCAAGGCATCACTTAAACGAAATCTTCACAGTAAAATTATTGATCTTAAACATCAGAACAAGACAGAAATCACTAAAATTACTAAATCTCTTTCACCACCTAAACGTTTTGAACACAATAAAGTTGTGAAAAATATACCACGAAAAAGAAATAACCAAAATAAAGATTTAACATCTATACCGACTAAAGCCAGTGAAAAATGTAGCAATATTCAAGTTAAAAGTGAAATACAAAAGAAAGATGAATCACATATAAAGCTAATGAAAACATCTATATCTGCAAAAGCATCAGCTCAAATATCAAAAGCAATGAACTCGAATATGACAGAAATTCAAAAGCCTTCTTGTGATAATTATAAATCAGAAACTAATGTAGGACACAACATTGCTACAAAAATGCCAAATAAATTTAAGAAAGGGATAGACGAAGAGATGAAGGTGACTGATTCGTATCACGACGATAAACCAAATGCAGTTAAAGAAGCACGATTTCAAATTACCAAAGGCAATAAATCTAAAAAGGCAACGTTTAAGGTAAGTGATTCTGGAAAGCCATTATGCGAGACAACTCTAAATAGGCCTGCGACAGAAATTTCTGCCGATGTATCCGGTACACATAATAAGTACCAAAGACGCAGTAAGATCCCTAAACCACGCTCGAACATACAAGAAGTGACAAAATTATCAGAGATAATACAAGAGACATTGAATGCTAATGAAATCGATAACCATAGAGACTTAATTCCACAACTTAGGGAAACAGTTGACGATATTGTTCTAGCTCGGGATAATTGCAAATCAGACATAGATTGTTCAAACAAGTTAAATGACACTATTTAAGGTTTTCAGTTTCTAACATGGACGTTCAAGAAATGTGATTATATGAGTCTGATATTAGAATAGATGACAACATAATATAATTCACAATAATTAGATTATAATTAACAAATTATTTTAATATTTTCTCTATATATATATATATATGTCGGAGAAGCGTCGTTTCCATTGATGTAGTTATTAGTTGTTGCAGATTTAGTGGGCGTCATCAGGGTAAAATGCGAGCACAAAACAACGATCGATGTCTTGTAGTGTTTTATTTAATTTTTAACAACGTTTTATTCTTATACTATAATTTGGTAATCAAAATAAACCGTTAAGACCGAGCAGCGAGTTCGTGGCTTCTCTCTCCTCTTACTTTAACCACAAATACACTCTCAACAACGATCCAACTCGAGCCGTTGCTACAATTCAAATGTGTCGCCCATACGTTGGCCGCTATAAAGTAAAGTAGAGATGGCGCCTCGACCTCGCTCGAGGTACGTGCTTTGCTCTGATTGGTCGTTACGTAAATTACAATATTCATTACTTTTATTAGATTAAGAAGATATTTAAATTATAGAAAAACGTGTAAATGTAATAAAATTAAATAATGAATTTAGAAGGTAATTAGAATGTAAACAAATAATATTATGCATGCAAACAACAATCAACTCGACTCAATAGCTATCTGCTTTATCTACGGCTCTTTCTGCTTTATCTATGGCTCTCTCCGACATATATATATATACATATATATATATTATATATATATAAGAGATTTCCACCTATGTATTTACTCATCACGATATCTCTGGAACCATAAGGTCTACAGACTTTAAATTTGGTAGGAATATTCTTTTCGCCGAGTAGAGGTCAGCTAAGAACGAATTTTATGAAATTTTACCCGCAAGGGGGTTTGCTGGGGAGTAAATTTTTTTTTTAAATATAGCTCTTACAGACATGGAATTTGGTGTGAACTTTCTTTCTACCCTGTAAAGGTCAAAGAAAGTTGGATTTTAAGAAATTCCTTCTCCGAAAGGAATTCTATGTAGCGAAAGTAAACTACACAACTGAACTGACGTAACCGAAGCGAAGCGAGGGCGGGTCGCTAGTCATTTAATATACCCATATAAGTTGACAACGAGCTCAACGCTGTGCTGCATAAACCCTATTTTATTAAACAATTGCATTTAAAAGCTAGTAAGGTAACGCATTAAAATACAGAAATAATCAATTCATCATCTCATCTCAGCTCGTATATGTCCCACTCTTGTGCTCGAGCCTCCTCCATAATGGGAGGGAAATTAACCTACTATACCACGCTGGTAACACGTGTTGGTATAGGGTTTTGTTATGAGTTTTTCTTCTCTTGCATAGATGTTATAAGCGTTTTATATCCTTTAATCGTCTCATACGATCACCCACGGGTAAGTTATAGTGTGGTGAATTATATTCTTACTCCGTCACCACACGGAAAGTAATCATTTAAGACTTTTATAACATGAGGATCCACTATTTATATATGGATAAAAGATGGATTGGAACACGCAGCGTGAATACTGGTCTCAGATTATTATCAGAAACATCTTTCTATTATAAAATATTCATCTCATTCAGTAGGATTAATTTGTTATACGTAAATCTTTTGATCCTTCTCCTTCCGTGTGGTGACGGAGTAAGAATACTATTCACCACCCCATATCTTACCCGTGGGTGATCGTACGAGACGACTAAGGGATATAAGACGCATATAACATCTATGCGAGAGAAGGTAAACTCGAAACAAAACCCTACACCAATACGTCTGACCAGCGCGGTATAGTTGGGTAATTTCCCTCCCGTTACGGAGGAGGCCCGAGCCCAACAGTGGGACATTTATGGGCTGTAATGATGATGATGATGAAATCTTTCGAAGTGAAACTTTTTTGGGAGGGCTTATAAATAATCTGCAATCTTTTGCGTGTTCGAAACTTTCGCGAGAAAAAGAGCGTAAGTAACTGGCTACATCGAATGATACATGTGTTCTTTATATACTTGAAAGTGAAAATATGTTACGAATACACGTAAGTACGCTACATAGCAGTTTAATTGAACTTGAGAAGATTGAGACGTAAGCTTTTCTCATATAATTTTATGTAAATAAATGAAGTTTCCCCATAATATAAAATCTCCACTGCTAACGTGTGTCTTAACTACACAACCTGTCTAATTTTTTTGTGTTTGCATTTTAGTATACATACAACAAAAGACTAATTTTACATAACAATAAAATATTATCGTCAATTGGACTTGAAATCAACATCACTCTCCTACTCTTATCCCAATTACTTGGGGGCGATACAATATGTACTCTTGTTTCATAATACATATTGTAAAAGTTATTGGCAGTAGTTTTATGACCGGCCGCCTGCCAGGCATCAACTCTCCTTGAGAATGTAATTGTTGACCAAAGGGCATCAGGTGGAGCTGGCCCAGGTTTTTATAAGGCTCTTAGTCGTCTTTTTTTTTTTTTTTTTTATTAAACTTCATGCAACAAGTACAATGGCGGACTTAATGCCGGAGGCATTCTCTACCAGTCAACCAAAGGTGAAGCAGAAATGGTAGAAGGTAGGGCACGATCCAAGGTATAAACTTAATGCTAGACAATAAACGAAAGAGCGTTTGTACACTATATACTACAAACTTATAATAATACACTTTACAAACAAAGATAGATACATACATACAAGTCTTTTCCGACATCCACGAGCAAAGTAAGGGTTGGTAGTATTATTAGCTGTTACCACACAGGACTTGAAATATATTTAGATAAATGTCAACGTAATTTTATCATTTTAGTTGTATACACATAATTATCTAATTTGGATATTATTATTAATATAAACTTTATCGTAACAATTGAATTTAATTATTTAATTCGTAATTTTCTATTGATGTAATTCTAGAAAATATCATCATCATCAGCTCATAAACGTACCTTCTCAACATTAAGACGTCAAGACTACTACTTCACAATAAGATGTTGGTATAGGACATTTATCTGTTTGGTGACGGAGTAAGAATACAATTCACCACCCCTTATCTCACCCACGGGTGATCGTAAGAGACGACTAAGGGATATAAAACGCTTATAATTTTTTTTTTTTTTTTTTTTTATAAATACCCGATTAGAATGTGTAAACATTGTCTGGTAGATGGCACACGTCACTTTGAAGACGTAAATATGATACGAAGCGAGATTTGCATGTACTACAATAGTTCACGGTGGTGTAAGTGGCAGCACGATTGGGCCGGACTCCTAATAGGTGCGGGTTCGAACCCCGCTTGTGACATCATTTTTCGTTCCATAATCGGGTATTTATAAATAATTAAGCATATTAAATGCTAAAATTTTAGTAATTTGAACGCTTATAACATCTATGCGAGAGTAGGAAAATTCGAAACAAAACCCTATACCAACACGTCTGACCAGCGTGGTATAGTAGGTCAATGACCTTCCAATTATGGAGGAGGCTCGAGCCCAACAGTGGGACGTATATGAGCTGAGATGATGATGATGATAGGATATTATTTCGAGCTTTCCTTCTCTTACATAAATGTTAATTGCATATTATATTAGTCACCTTTTACGACACCCATGGCTAAATAGGAGATAGTGAATTATATTGTTACGACCTCACCACACTGACAAATAATTAATCGGCTTTTAAAATATTTTACTTAATGATTTCGTTTATGCTTCTAAAATATGAAAATACAATGTAAAATTAATTTTACCTCAGTATGCACCTCCATATTTCGTTGTTCCCTAATCACAGTGACGAATTTATTGGTTGCGATCTAGTTGAATTAAGGGGAATCCTGAGTTATTGTATGTTTTGGTTAGCTCAGGTGGTCGGGCACAACACTAATCTGTCATTGTAAATACAACTGGGCAGTGGCTTGCCATTCTGGCGATTGTGTTCGCACCTATTGCTTATTCATGTTACTTTTTGTTTAATTAAAATAGGTAGATATATAAGAGTTTTTATTATTTTGTTTATGGTTAAATATGAATCGTAAAATATTAAATGTTGAAATGGATGTGTGGTGTGACGAGATTGGATAAAATAAGAAATGAGCATATAAGAGGAAGTTTGAAAGTTGCACCAGTGACGGAAAAGTTAAGGAGTGAAAGATTAACATGGTATGGACATGTGATGGGACGGGATGAAAGAAATGTTGTGAGGAAAGTTTTAAATATGAATGTTGAAGGCTTTAGGGGTAAAGGAAGACCAAAGAAAAGATGGATGGACTGCGTGAGGTGTGACATGAATAGACAGGGAGTGACTGCAGAGATGACGTCTGTATGGAAGAAGATGACATATTGCGTCGACCCTAAGTAATTGGGATAAGAGCAAGGTGATGATGATGATAGTTAAATATTAATCGTGAGTTTATATAAACTTTCTGCCACCAATTAAAATGAAATTTGAAATATCTATATGAATAACAATGCAATAAAATTACTATGAAGCCGATCTGGCTTTTAAGAGGATTTGATGAAAACTCAACGAGTTTTTAATCATCAAATATTACTGATAAATTGAAACCTAAAAACTTTAAAACTACTGACATCTTCATGCTATATATCACAAGTGTATCAACGAAACCTTCTCAATAAAGAACTATAAAGAAGAAAAGAAAGAAATATAAAGAATAAAAGAAATATTTTACATAAATAGTTTATGGGTTCCATGAGTCGTTGTTAGGGATTTTTTTGTTTTGTGCTTAGGATTTTTTTAAATAGAAATATCCTGCACTACGTCAACAGTACTTGTATTTCGGGGGAGTTTACAAACTTACAATTAACGGAAACAAATTACACCTAGACTCGGATCAACAGTTTGTTAATGGCGCAATATATCGTCCTACATAGGAATTGAAAAATAATACTGGCACCGTAGGTCGACATCTTAAACACTACGAACTTAAACTGGCACCGTAGGTCGACATCTTAAACACTACGAACTTAAAAAACTTAGTCTTTATGAAATCATAACAACTAAGTTTTTTAAAAAATATAATCTTCTCAATATAAAAATATTTTAGTTGAATAATTTAGTGGTTTCTCGCTCTTAAGTATATTTTTAAGACAAACAATTTTATTATATAAGAAATTTCCTTTACACGAGTGACAAAAATCCTTTCAGATTAAACTTTTCCTTTAGATATTTTTTTTGTCAATAAAACAAAAGTATGTAGTACCATTGTTTCTTTTAAGTGGCAACTCTTAAGTGGGCACGAAATTTTCAGTAGACTCAGAAAGCGCAGTGATAATTTTTACAATATTACCTAAATTCAAATAGATTTGAATTTAATTTTACATTTTAGCGTTTGACGTTCAAATTTTGCTTTTGAAGTGTTACTTCATATTTTTTGATTCCATTTGAAATAAAGTAATTAGTGAACCTTTGAAAAATATTAGTGAAATATACTTTATTTTTATAAGTAATAACCTGTAATAGTTAAAAATTATAAGACTTAAAGCAAGCCTTTTTAGTAATAATGGCAGTTAATTAAATTAGGAGTGGTAATAAAATAATACTTATTGTTTCTCCTTTATCACATTGCCAGAATAAAGTTTATTTTCATTACTGTATCTTTTTTAAAGTTCCAAAAAATGGCAACAAAGTCTTATTACTAAGCCTCTGTCCGTAACAAGTAAAAGGTTATCTATAAAAAAATACACACTATAATGTATTGGGCATAGCCTAACCGAATACGATTCACACTTGGTTTATTTTTTTTACACATATGTACATACATACATATCATCACGCCATATCCCTTGCAGGGTAGGCAGAGAGAACAGAGTGCCAGAGAACTCTATCTCTGCATACTTCACTCGCTTCCTCAACATTCATAATTCTCTTCATACACGCTCGCCGGTTTCGGAGACTCTTGACTCCACCTTCCTTCAGTACATGACCGATCTGGTCTAGGTAGGTTAGTCTCGGTCTCCCTCGGTACCTACATCCTTCCATTTTCGCATTGTATTTCTTCTTAACCAGACGTTCGTTCGGCATTCTTTCCACATGTCCGAACCATCGGAGCATGCCCTTTCGCATCTTTACACCAATACTCTCTTTCATACCTACTCGCTCTCTTACGTCGTCGTTACGAATGCGGTCGGTCAGCCTAACTCCACAGATTTTCCGCAGAGATCGCATTTCGACCGCATTAATTTTACTTTCATACTCTTTTCTGCATAACCAACTCTCGCTTCCATACAGTAATGTTGGGACAAGCACTGCGTTATGTATTGCTACACGTGCCTTCTGGCTGAGGTGGTGGCTGCCGAGAAGTTGCCCCAACGCTCCGTTCACTCTATTTCCCGCATTCACTCTTCGCTCTATATCAGTGGTGTACCTTCCATCTCGGCTAAATCCACATCCAAGATATACAAATTCGTCCACTTGCTCTAGTATATCATTACCTATTGTTACTCTTACTCTTATATATTATTTTTTTTATTAAAATGAAATAGATTTTTAATAAAATAAATAATAATATCGCTCTTAAGTGTAACTTCTGTATTAATATATATCTTCGGTAAGGGTTGCTATATCTAAATTAAAAGAAAATCCATCTAAACGACATCGAAATCTGTTACTATATACTAATCACTAAAGACTAACGTAGTCAGTTGACCAACCCATAATAAATATCGGGAGCTTGTCCAAATTGGTACAATGTTGTAGGATTACCGACAATCGTCGGGATAATCCTCTATAGACAGGGATTATCGGACAAATTGAACTTGTTCGTGTTTAATTTATGGTCACACTGAAATAGGACAGTTTGGGTATTGTATCCATAGCCGTTAATAAATTAAAAAAAAAAAAAAAAAACAGTTTGGGTGGTGAACGAATATAGAAAATTTGCTACTAATGGGAATACATACATATTTTATATACCTGCATTTACACGGACAAATTGCATCATTAATTTAATATTATAAATACGATATTTTTGTACGCAAGTGAAAATATCATATGGCGAATGTGACACAATATTTAGAAATAATATTGTTAGTTAATCAAATTACTGAAATTTAGCATTTAACACGCTTGATTACGAGCGAAAAATAATTGTCAGAATTCGAATCCACACCTATTGGCAATTCGTTCCAATCGTGCTACCACTTAAACCAACGTAAACTGTTTTATGACATTCATTTTCGCTCGTAATCAAGTTTTTATAAATAATAATCAGTCAAATTAAATTGTGTAAGTGGTAACACGATTGGAACGGATTTCGAATCTCTAATGTGACAATCATTTTTCGCTCGTAATCAAGTTTTTATAAATTGTTATTTAAGTTATGAAGAAAATTATTGTACAAGAATAAAATAATTTTATTCCAGCAAAAAGGCAGTAAATTAAAGAACTTACAAAAGCAAAAACTAATCATTATTATAATAATATTATAATAATAAATAATAAAAGTTCTTATCGGAAAAGGTAGCCAGCTCAGGACAAGCTAAAAAAATAGAATAAAAATATGTCACATATATATATATATATATATATATATATATATATACATATGATACGTAGCATCAAATATATAATAATAATAATATAGCTACATATAAAGTACCCAATAAATAAAAACAAAATAATATTTAAATATCAGAAAGATTAAAATTATAGTTTTTGAATTTTACTTGATTTAGTAATAATAGCTGTGTGGTAGCGGCTACGAATACTACCAACCCTTACTTTGGTCGTGGATGTCGTAAAAGACGACAAAGAGCCTTATAACGACCTGGTCTAACTCCATCTGAGGCCGTTTGGGCAACAATTACATTGACAACAATTACACACAAGGGGGTTTGACGTCTGGCAGGCGGCCGGTCATAAAACTATTGCCAATAAATTTTACAATATGCACTATGAAAGAAGAGTACATATCGTATCGATCTCAAGTAATTGGGATAAGAGTAGGAGAATGATGACTTGATATAGTAATAAGTAAGACCTGTGAATTTAGTAATTTGATTTAAACTCATGGATCTATTGCCAAATTCTCAATAAAAAAAATACACTTTTCTATAGGATCTTATTTCGAGGTTTACTTTTCTTGCGTATTTTGCGCATTTAACATAAATGCATATTAGTCGCCTTTTACGACACCCACGCAAGATCCTATCGTAGATTGCGTGTGGGTTGAGTATTTGGGAGGAGTCTTCTTACTCCCTCACTACACTTTTCTAGTTATATAAAACAAAATGTACAAAAGCATTCAATGAGAGATAAAATGAAATAAATCTTGGTTTTAATTTCAGAGTTCAGCACTGAATTACGGCTGGCCCAACGACCCGCTGTAGGATTATAATGTCCGAACAAATAATGAATTACTTATAGGCTTTATATTGTCAAAATAGAATTAAATCATTGATTTATGAAGGATGTAGCTGTTAAAAAATATTATTTTAAAAAATATAGAAAGCTTAAACATTTTTTCAAAAATAAAATAATATGCCAAAATAAAAATCTATTAATAACATTAAATGGATCAGATGTTAAAGGGAAAATTACTTTTTTCATTTTTTTCAACACACTATTTTTTTTACTATTATACAGTAGATAAATAACTATATTTTATCGTTTTCTACTTATGAAAGCATTCGATGCCCATATCAAGGATAGAAAATGTGATCCTAAAGCGGCAATTTTAATATTGTATTTAGTACTATGTCATTAACTGTATTGTATTCTACTCTTCAAGCCCTTTCATTTGACACCCATATTAAGAGGGTTGAAAAGAAAACGTAATTTGGTATCTTAAAGCTGGGCCATGTTCAATTTAGTGTAATATCATTAACTATATCGCTTTTTTTTACTTTTTAGGTCCTTTCATTTTACAGCCATGTTAGTTAAGCGAGTTTGAACAGAAAAATGTAGTTCACTGTCTTATAATTGCGCCCATATTTATCTTAGTGGGATCTACTAACTATATCGTTTTCTACTCTTCAAACCTATTCGTTTGATACCCATATTAAAGGTCGCAAAAATATATTTCCCTTTTGTATATCTGTTATCTACTTACGCGCCTTAGTCATTTCCTCAAACGTGACCCGTGGGAATGGTGAAAGACATTATACATACCGTGACCCATAGGAATGAGAAGATATATGGTACATACTAATGTACACACCATGAAGAACCCATAGTATCAAATTTACATCACAAAGTACAATTTGTTCTCTTTTTAAGTACTTGCCCGAATTTCATTCTATTATAAAAATGCCTTAATATATACGAAATGATTAAAATTATAATGAATTTATGAACTCTGTAAAATCTTATCGTGCGTACAGAAAGAAAAATATCTTAAATGAACTCGTTGACAAGGAACAATTGTACCCTCCGCCGCCGTTGTAAGGCCATAATTTAAACAATCTTACCCCTTGCTCGCTGAAACCCGAGATTTACCATAGATACCCATTCGTAACCCCTTATCGCCCTGATGGAGTGTGAGGGATGGCGAAGGAAGAGAGGTTATTTCAAGTGGTATTCCACTTTTGGCTCGATCACAAGTACTACTAAAGATATGCAAGATTAATTTGTTGTTAGTATAAATATCAATAAATAAATTCCAGACTTGTTTATATTTAAAATCAATAAGGTTTCTGTTTAAAATAAATAACGTGTCTGCCGAATCTGCATAAAGAAAAATATCCTGTACATTCAACCAGACCCACCTATTTCGACGTGGTATATTCGAATCTGAGGTCGCTTTGGTTTCTTCATTTTTCTAAATTTTATACAATATATCATGAATTTGCGTGCTTTGTGTTATATATTATGAAACAATTTTTTCTCCATGCTAATTTATGATATGATATGATGGCTAAATTATAACATTACAAAGGGAAGCCCGTAATAATCTGAATTAATTAATTATTATTTATAAAATATGATATTATTATCATAATATATTCAGGTTGCCTATTTAATTAGTAGAATCCTTGAACGGGGTATATCAGACCATGATACACTATCCAAATCAGTAAAAAAAAATAGTACTTTTGATTAAATTGCCATACTGATAAGCGGTCAATACACTTGTACTATAAAAATTCGATGTAGGCATATACTCATGCGTGTGACACTGAACTAATAGGCAAATAGTCCCGCTCTCGCTGCGCTCACCGCTGCACAGCTGGTCGAAATGTACCTATAGGTCAATATACGCTAACAAACCTACTATTTTGATAACAAACAAATGACTTTATCTCGGGATTGGGCAGAATTAGGACTCTGCAACTAACTTTAATGTTTTTATGACATCATTCCTACACCTAGTTTAAGTTATTCTAGTAATAAAATCGGCACCCTGTATATATATATATATATATATATGTGTGTAATTATGCATACAATTAATTATCATTAGCTTTGTTCATAATTTGAAATTTTAACATTAAAATGATCCTTATTTTCTTCCAAATATATTCCGAAATTATTTGAATTATTTTATTATTTTTTATAAAGTATGATAATAACAGTTAACTAGACAATTATTATTAGTATTATTTATAGTTTATAATTTAAATTGTTAACATTAAAATAAGTCTTATTTTATTATTTCATATATATTCCAAAACTGTATTTAGACAAATTGTTAACTAAAATCTCCATTCACAACGACTCGTCCAAATGCGAGTAAGCAAATAAGCCGTTGTCACTAATTGAGCCAGATAGGTGTAGCTGTAATTATGACACCGTAATAATATCCCGGGGGATGCTAAGATATCGCCAAGACGGTTCCCCTCCACGCCAGATGGTAGATGAAAAACGATCCTGCTGATAAACCTCAGGAAAGTCACGTTTTGTTCAGCAGCTGAAGTTTAATTTTTATTAAGGAAAATTTTAAACAAATACCTTTTTGAAATACCGTGATTAACTTAATATTCAGTGCCTTACACATGCGATTGGTAATCTTGACATCACGATTTGGTAGCCTGGATAGAAAATCGAGGATTATGAGCTAGCTATATGATATAGCTATTATGATATAGCTAAAAGATATACAATGTGAAAGTGGAAGTATGTAGGTACCGGGGGAGACCGAGACTAACCTACCTAGACCAGATTGCTCACGTACTGAAGGAAGGTGGAGTCAAGAGTCTCCGAAACCGGCGAGCGTGTATGAAGAGAATTATGATTGTTGAGGAAGCAAGTGAAGTACGTAAGGATAGAGTTCTCTAGCACTCTGTTCTCTTCTCTTCTGCCTACTCTGCAAGGGATATGGCGTGATGATATATATGTATGTATGAGCTAGCTTCCTGTACTAAAAAGTTCACACAAGAATGGGTAATCTGCCTAATAAACTGTAGTAGTTTAGAAGCAATGATATTGTGAATAAGTCATATATATACACGGCGTATTATTTGTTAATAAAATGTATAGAAGTAAGCAATTATATGTTTATCACTCATTTAAATTAATGTATAATTAATGATTATTTCAACTTACCGAGCTTCTATTGTAGTACATATTGCGTTCTTCTATTGTAGTATTGTGTGTTGTATTCTATTGTATTCAAATTACTGAAATTTTAGCATTTAATATGCTTAATTATTTATAAATACCCGATTACGAAACGAAAAATGATGTCACAACCGGGGTTCGAACCCGCACCTATTGGGAATCCGGCCAATCGTGCTGCCACTTACACCATCGTGGACTATTTTAGGACATGCAAATTTCGCATCATATTATATCTTACGCCTTCAAGATGACGTAAGCCATCTACCGGACAATGTTTACACATTGTATAGGCTTAATACTTCAAACTTTACAGTTAGAATTGTATTAAACGATGACCCAACCTTGTTATTCAAATTACTGAAATTTTTAGCATTCAATATGCTTAATTATTTATAAATAGTCGATTATGAAACGAAAAATGATGTCACAAGCGGGGTTCGAACCAGCACCTATTGGTTGTGTTGCCACCTAGTGGTTCTATTGTATTGTAGTGTTGTCCATGTGGTGACGGAGTAAGAATACAATTCACCACCCCGTATCTTACCCGTGGGTGATCGTACGAGACGACTAAGGGATATAAAACGCATTAATATTTATGTGAGAGAAGGAAAACTCGAAACAAAACCCTATACCAACACGTCTGTCCGGCGTGGTATATTTAGTGGTTTAGTGGTTAATTTCCTTTCGAAGGAGGCCCGGGCCCAGCGGTGCGGCGTGCTGTGATGATGTGATGATGATAATTTTTGGTATTTATGTTGTAGTATTTAAATAACTTTCATATGATGACTTGTATTACGATGTGATGTTATTACCGTGAATTCTTCTTTTTTACGGATTTTGCCGTATTTGGATTTGATTTTTAATTGACAGAGATTTTTAACTGTAAAGTTATAGCATTCATGGGCATAGGAGAACAGACCATTGCTCTCGCCAGTCCTCTCGTTAATTTCAAACACGATGAAAGCCCTAAAAATTGTTTTATTTTAAATGTGTTAATCTATTTCATTAATCCGTGTGGTGACTGAGCAAGAATACAATTCACCACCTTCTTACCCATGGGTGATCGTACGAGATGACTATGGGATATAAAACGCATTAATATCTATGTGAGAGAAGGAAAACTCGAAATAAAAACCTATACCAACACGTTTGACTAGCGTGATATAGTAGGTCAATTACCCCCACATTATGGAGGAGGCTCGAACCCAACAGTGGGACATATATAAGCTGAGATTATAATGATAAAGATGAACCTATTTAATTTAGTTTCAAGGTTAAATCTTCACCCTATGTGGCGACAGAATAGGAATACAGCTGTCACCACCCCTAACTTGCCTGTGGGAGACGTAAAAATAGGCTGATGGATTGCCAGGAGAGTGATCAATAGTGCTCGAAAACATGTAAAATGTTACTGTAATCACCAACCGCTTAATAAGCGTGGCAATTATGGCAATAAACTCTGCAATAAATGACTAGGTCTCGCAGTGGACACCAAACGGCTGAGTGATTATGATAATGATAAATCGTCATCAATTATGAAGCTCTTTGAATCTGCCATCCTTCATCATCATCTTGGCTCATATATGACTCACTACTGAGCTCTAGACTCCACCACAATCGAAGAAAAATGACCAAATATATCACGCTACTCAGACGAGATGATATGGAGTTTAAGTTCGAATTTTCCTTCTCTAGCTTCCTTTGGTCGTCTTATACGACATCCATGGCCTAAATAGGGGGTGGGGAACTGAATTCTCAATTTCTTACTCCATCGCCACACGAAGAAACATTATAATTTAACCCTTTCTTATTTTTGTTTTCTAAATACCGCACTAAGGCAATAATCCTTGTATAGCGGGGGACTTTACAAACACGTAATTAACGCAGACAAATTACACCCAGACTCAAAACAACTGTGGACCGCACAAAAAAAATGTCCTGCGTGGGCATCGAACCCACGACACTGGCACGAAAGGTCGGTATCCTAACCACTACGCCACCTGTGCATTCAATTTAAAAACGTTTGAATACAAAATAGATAAGATCACATATTATCTTAAATATGTATATGTAAATACATGTTTTTCTTTTTACATTCATTATCTCGTACCCGCTTCAAAGCTGAAGCGCTGAAGCAAAAGGAACAAATACGTATAATTACATCTCAGCAAACATCTCGTAGATTCCACTATTTATTGAGCTCCCAATGTCAACTAACCAAATAAGCAAGGAATTTTAGCTACACGTTATCCAATTAAACCAGACCTCTGTCTTTCTACAGCCTGCCTACATTACTAAAGGGTTTTTTACACAGCAAGGGGTGTGGAAGCTCATGATATAATTGTTGATGACAAATTACATGGTAGGGGAGTTAAACAAATTAATCATGGAGTCCAATTTAGCGGAAAACAATGTGGGGTGACAACGATGGTGGAATGGTTGGGCTTTGGTATTTTACCGTGTCGGATATCTCTATGCATCTCTATGGAGTCAAAGATAAATTAGTTAAAGGTACCATTTCTCGTTCTTTTCCTTATCATGATCGTCATCATCTCAGCTCGTATATGTCCCACTGCTCGGCTTGAGCCTCCTCCATATTGGAAGGGGAGTTGAACTACTATACCACGCTGGTCAGACGTGTTGGTATATATATATTTCGAGATTTCCCTCTCTTGCACAGATGTGATAAGCATATTTTATCCCTTAGTCATCTCTTACGATCACCTACGAGTAAGACAGGGAATGGTGAATTGTATTCTTACTTATTAAGAATACAATCCAACATCCTCTTTCTTGTCAACGGATTACATAAAAGACCACTAAAGGATATAATATGACATATTTCCAAAAGAAGAGGAGAAAAACAGAATTATATAAATTTTCCAGAAAAGAACTGAACTCTTTTGGTAGTCGTCAGACGGTTTTTACAACTCCCACTGAAATTGAAGGATAACAAAACAAAGTATTCTCAAACCGTCACCATTGGCCACGAATATCAAGGAAGCTGTAAGTACTAGTAGCCGGCCCTGAACACCTAATTACCTCCCAGCAATGAGAGAAGATTCGGTGGGTTATAGGGCCGCGCGTCACCCTTCTGTCGCTCCGGATGGAACGGATGGCGTCTGTCCAGACTATAGCCAGCCAAAAAAGGCGTCACCACACGATTTTAAAAGACCCAGAGGAAGTGAAAGGATAATTAATTGTTTTATTATTCAGTCATACGAAAACTTAAGACAAAATCTAAACACCGGTGGTCGGTGCAAAAAAACTATAGAGATGTATAGTACGATAGGTTATGGGGTTGGACGACGTCCTTTCACCATCCCAGACGGTTTCGGAAGAGTATGACCAGGCTATACTCGGTGCCTGTCACAAAAAAGGCTTACATGTTGTTTTAGAATATTTTCAGGTTTTTTTTCATCATTATTCAGTTTTTTCTCGTCTACTGCTGGAAATATACCTTCCTCATATTTAACCACCAAGTGTGGGCCTGTACCACTCGCATCCAATGACTAATCAGCAACCTTCACTAAATCATTCGTCCATCTGGTGGGAGAGTGGGAGGGTAAACCTAGACTGCGTAGTTCGATACATGGCCGCCACTCGAGAACCTTTCTCTCCCAGCGGTTATCGGTTCGTTGAGCGACGTGGCGTACCCATTGCCAGTTCAACGCGTTAATTCTTCGTACTATGTGTTTTACATCTGTGCTTTTGCGAATCTCCGTATTTCACATTTTATTTCACAGAGAAATTCTGAACACGGCTCGCACCATAGCACGCTGTTTTGAGTAATATATTTTTAAATGAATAAAAGTAGGCATCAGAATACCTACATCAAAATGATTATCTGATGACATCATATCACTGCCCTACGACTGGTCAGAATAGGGTGTGTACTTTGCACCCCTGTATAGGGAGGGGTCAAAGGTGCCCAATCGCAAACGGAAGCGGCAACCAGAGCGGAACTTACTTCCGGTACAATATATTTTTTAATTGCTACATTGGTTGAAGCAACGTCGGGCTTCCGCCAGGTGTGGATGTATCCTTAAATAATATATTCATTTTGTTTACCCAATAGTGTATTTATTTATAAATATCTTTATATACCTATTATAATTAATTGAATGTTGAAGAAGCGAGTGAAGTATGCAAGGATAGAGTTCTCTGGCACTCTGTTCTCTCTGCCTACCCTGCAAGGGATATGGCGTGATGATATGTATGTACATACATACATACATCATACATACATACATCATACATACATATCATCACGCCATATCCCTTGCAGGGTAGGCAGAGAGAACAGAGTGCCAGAGAGCTCTATCTCTGCATACTTCACTCGCTTCCTCAACATTCATAATTCTCTTCATACACGCTCGCCGGTTTCGGAGACTCTTGACTCCACCTTCCTTCAGTACCTGACCGATCTGGTCTTGGTAGGTTAGTCTCGGTCTCCCTCGGTACCTACATCCTTTCACTTTTGCATTGTATATCTTCTTAACCAGACGTTCGTTCGGCATTCTTTCCACATGTCCGAACCATCGGAGCATTCCCTTTCGCATCTTTACACCAATACTCTCTTTCATACCTACTCGCTCTCTTACGTCGTCGTTACGAATGCGGTCGGTCAGCCTAACTCCACAGATTTTCCGAAGAGATCGCATTTCGACCGCATTAATTTTACTTTCGTACTCTTTTCTACATACCCAACTCTCGCTTCCATACAGTAATGTTGGGACAAGCACTGCGTTATGTATTGCTTGCTACACGTGCCTTCTGGCTGAGGTGGTGGCTGCCGAGAAGTTGCCCCAACGCTCTGTTCACTCTATTTCCCGCATTCACTCTTCGCTCTATATCAGTGGTGTACCTTCCATCTCGGCTAAATCCACATCCAAGATATACAAATTCATCCACTTGCTCTAGTACATCATTACCTATTGTTACTCTTACATCTGTTCTGGCTTCATCTCTTTCAAAGACCATTATTTTGGTTTTGCTCACATTCACGCGTAGACCCCTTTGTATGAATATGATATGTATATATGTATAATTAAATGTATTTTAATAAAATCTTCTGCGTGGTGGCAGCTATGAATATTACCAACCTAATAAAAGACAAAGCTTTAGTTCAACTAAGCCCCGATGCCGACTGGTCCGAAAAATTTAGAAGATCAGAAAAGTATATATTGTCTATACCCCAATTAATTAAGATAAGAACAAGACGATGAAGATGATGATTATATGTTAAATATGTTTTCTTGTGAAGAATGAATAGCACATATTTACACTCTATGGCTCTTATTTTACGAAAGTGACACCATAAGTCGTAGTTAGTGAAATATAATGATGTGTTATTTGGAAGTCTCTAAAAGGACCAAGGACTTTTGACGGGAATCTGAAAACGTCATGTGGTGCTCTTGTATTATATTCGATATCTTAGTGTTTTAACGTGTTATATTAGATAATTTTAGATGGCATTTTATGTATAATAGATTTATATTTATATAGAGTTATATTAGAGGGCATTTTATGTAATATGATGCGACAGAAGTGCTGGGATGTAGTGAATATCATATAAAAGTGCTTTACAAAGTTTTCGTTTGCCATCAAAATTCCCACAAGATACCATTAACAGTGTGGCCATAGCACTGTTGAAGGTGACGATTTGACTTAGACAATGACTAACCTGAAAAGACTATAAACGTAAAAATAATTATAACTTGACACTGGCACCAATACCTCGTATAAGTAGCTGATTGCCAATACACAAAGAGAAGAAGAAGAAGTCTCTGAAATCAACAAAATCTATATACGTATGTCGTATATGTAATAAATGTTCAATGCTTCTCAACTATTGTTTGTGCTTGGTAATGGTACAATGAGTGAATACATCCATTAAACTTGCAACTTAAAATTAAAAGTAGAAAAACTTTGTTAAAAAATAAATTTAAAAAAAAATAACTTTAAAACTTTTACTATTAACTTATATTTTACACTTATATGTCATAAAAGCTTGTCGCGAGATTTAAGTACACGTATTTACTGTAATTCTTACATTTCCCTTGACATCCTAGTCGTACAGATTCATTATACTCACATATTACATATACATTAAATACTTAAATAAATATTTAAAAAAAAAATCACCACCAAAATATTATATTTTTAATTAAATATTTATCATCATTCTCTTACTCTTATCCCAATTACTTGGGGTCGACACAATATGTACTTTTCTTTCATAGTATATATCGTAAAATTTTTGGCAATAGTTTTATGACCGGCCGCCTACCAGACGTCAACCCTCCTTGGGAATGTAATTGTTGACCAATCAGCATTAGATGGAGTTGGCCCAGGTCGTTATAAGGCTCTTAGTCGTCTTTTACGACATCCACGAACAAAGTAAGGTAATTAAATATTATATATTTAGGAAATAATAATTCTTATATTACGTAGGACTTTCATCATCTCATCTCAGTTCATATATGTCCCACTGTTGGGCTCGAGCATCCTCCATAATGAGAGGGTAATTGCTCTACTATACCACGCTAGTCAGACGTCTTGGTATAGGGTTTTGTTTCGAGGTTTCCTTCTCTCGCATAGATGTTATATTCGTTTTATACCCCTTAGTCATCTCGTACGAACACCTATGGGTAAAATGGGGGGTTGGTGAATTGTATTCTTACTCCGTCACTACTTTACAAACACAAATTACACCCAGTCTCACTACAACAATTTGTATATCGCACAAAGCATTTGCCTGAATGGGAATCAAATCCATGATATTTGCACGGTAAGTATCTTAAACCACTAAGACATCTATGCAGTTTGCGGTGGCAATTATCACAGGACATTCAATAACAACGTCTAATCATATAGCAGGTCTGTAAATTAAAAAGTATAGACAGGATATACGAATTAAGCTGCTGTTGACGACATAAATGTAATATGTAAGACAAGTATTATTGCGACGCGGCACGTAACAGGATGAATCCCATTACCGACCAACGTCCAGCTGGTAAACTGATTTGTTGATCTTATTGTAAGATAAATACTTACTTACTTCCCTTTACAACTCATACAGATCGATTAATATCTGAGAAAACAAATCTATACACTTGAATTACTGAAATTTAGCATTTAATATGCTTGATTATTTATAAAAACCCGATTATGAGCCAAAAATGATTGTCACAAGTGGGATTCAAAGCCACACACCTATTGGAAATCCATTCCAATTGCGCATTGAGCACAAATTGAAAAAAAAAGGGTTTTTATAAAAACAAATCATTAAACTCTTTGTTAATCTTTGAACGAGGAAGCGTTAGTATAAAGATTTTTATCATCATCTTAGCTCAATCTAATCAATCTATATACGTCACACAGCTGGGCTAGCGAGTTAGATAACATGGTATAGGGTTTTATTTCAGGTATTTCGTGTGGTAACGGAGTAAGAATACCATTCACCACCCCCTATCTTACCCGTGGGTGATCGTACGAGACGACTAAGGGATATAAAACGCATATAACATCTATGCAAGAGGAGGAAAACTCGAAACAAAACCCTATACCAATACGTCTGACCAGCACGGTATAGTAGGTTAATTTCCCTCCCATTACGGAGGAGGCCCGAGCCCAACAGTGGGACATTTATGGGCTGTGATGATGATGATGATGATTACTTCTCTTGTAGTGATGTCTGCTTGTGTCACTCGGTAACCTCTTAATTTCAACCACGGATAAGAAAAGTAATGTTAAATTGTTATATTATTCTGTCACCAATCACTATACGAACGACCATTTTAATTTTTTATATTTTATTATATTCTTATATTATTTATAATATTGTTGTTGAATCATCACGAAAAACCAAAACCAAAACGACAGCAAAAAAATTCATATAAAAAAAATGATTACATTATATCAGCCCAAACCCAATAACTAATACTTATTTATTCGTTTTGTTAGATCATTTTAATAGAATAATAATTAAATTCTTGAGGTATGCGATATAGTGTTTTACCATGGAAAAGTGATGGGTCTCCCTTACATTCCACAGTTTCAGAATTATAATGGATCGCTGCCATACATCGCTCATATTAATCAGAATATCCGGATGTCAGAGCTCTCGCTCGGTCTTTTATTTTTAGTGTGTTTTGAAGATATATTTAAATATAATAAAAATAATTAATTAAATATCATCATCATCATCATCTTGCTCTTATCCCAATTACTTGGGGTTGACGCAATATGTCATCTTCCTCCATACAGTCCTATCAAACGTCATCTCTGTAGTCACTCCCTGTCTATCCATGTCATACCTCACGCAGTCCATCCATCTTTTCTTTGGTCTTCCTTTACCCCTAAAGCCTTCAACATTCATATTTAAAACTTTCTTAACAACATTTCTTTCATCCCGTCTCATCACATGTCCATACCATGTTAACCTTTCACTCCTTAACTTTTCCGTCACTGGCGCAACTTTCAAACTTCCTCTTATATACTCATTTCTTATTTTATCTAATCTCGTCACACCACACATCCATCTCAACATTCGCATCTCCGCTACATGCAGCCGTCATCCGTCGCTTTGGTCGCCCAACATGCTGATCCATACAGTACAGCAGGTCTTATTAGGGTTTTATATATTTTACCCTTTAATTTAGGGGGTACTTTGGGGTCGCATGTTGTACCCGTGACCTGCCGCCATTTCATCCATCCCGCATCCATTCTGTGTTTCACCGCACGATCCAGGTCGCCATCGCTTTGGATAAGAGAACCGAGGTATCGAAAATCCGAGCATACTGGTATAGGTACTCCATCTAGAGATATGGGTGTAAAATTGGAGAGACCGCCGATATCGCAGAACATATACTCTGTTTTAGGTCTGCTGATTTTCAAGCCAGCATTCTCCAACTTACAGCGCCACTTCTCCAGCATGCTCTGTACCTCAAGTCCTTCTTCTCCGACGAGAACAATATCATCAGCGAATAGCATGCACCAGGGTGCCTCTTCCTGTATCTCCGATGTTAACGCATCCATTATCAACAGGAAGAGGTAAGGACTTAACGCCGACCTTTGGTGCAAACCCACCTGCACACTGAACTCGTCGGAGTCTCCAGCCGCTGATTTTACGTACGAACTAGATCGTTGGTACATAGCACAGATTAACCTAGTATACTTCACAGGCACACTTTTCTCTTTCAATGCCCACCACAAAACTGTTCTCGGTATTCTGTC
This sequence comes from Lymantria monacha, assembly GCA_905163515.2. Lineage (NCBI taxonomy): Eukaryota > Metazoa > Arthropoda > Insecta > Lepidoptera > Erebidae > Lymantria > Lymantria monacha. The sequence goes on along the minus strand of LR991097.1, from coordinate 24,215,425 downwards.
GTAGGCCTTCTCGAGGTCAACGTATACCATATGCAAGTTTTTATGTGCACCACGATATTTTTCGCACAGTTGGCGCAGTGCAAATATGGCATCCGTTGTCCCGCGGCCCGGCATAAAACCGAACTAGTTTTGGGTGATCTTGCTTTCTTCTCGCAATCGCTTCTCAACCACTTTTTCCCACACTTTCATACTATGTGACATGAGCTTTATTCCCCGATAACTGCCGCAGTCCTGAACATCACCCTTGTTTTTAAAAATGGGCACTAGCGCACTACTGCACCATTCATTGGGAATTACTTCATCCTGCAGCAACTTATTGAGGAACAAAGTCAGCCACATATATCCATCCTCACCCAAAACTTTCCATACTTCCACTGGTATACCGTCCGGCCCTACAGACTTTCCGTTTTTCATACTTATCACTGCCTTTCTTACCTCATCTATTGTAATTTCTTTTACTAGACCGACGTTCTCAGGCACATCTTTTAACACTCCACTCCATAAATTCTCTTCATTCATTAATCTTTCAAAATATTCCTTCCAACGCTGCCTTATTTCCTCGTCTTTTATTAAAACTTTACCATCTCCATCTTTCATGCACTTAACATGCCTAATATCTCTCGCTCGTTCCTCTCGGGCTTTCGTAATACGGTACAGCGCCTTTTGTCCTCGAGGCCCATCTAACGAATTATAAATTCTGTCTTGGGCCTGGGTTCTCGCTGTAGCTATTGCCCGTTTAGCTTTTTTCTTACATTCCTTGTATTCAATATTTTTCGCTTTCTTCAACCTTTCATTATCTTCTTTCTGCCACGCTTTAAATTTTTCCTTCTTTTCTTTCAGAATCTTTTGTACATCTTCATTCCACCACCATGTATCTCTATCAATTATACCCTTCCCTTTCGTTTCTCCTAGTATTACTTTAGCCGTACTCCTAATACAACTAGCTATATCATTCCAACTTTCATTCACAGATTTATCCTTCATATCTTTCATTTCATTCATTTTATCAATCATACTTTGTTGAAATCGACTTGCATACTCTTTTCTTTCCAGCATACTCCATCTTACCTTAGGAGGGGGTCGGTTTTTGCGTTTAATAGCGCATGTTTTTATTTTGGTATCTAGTATTAGAAGCCTGTGTTGTGATACTAGAGCCTCACCTGGCAGCACCTTACAATCCTTTACAGAACTGAATTTACTTCTTTTGACAAGAAAGTAGTCAATTTGCGTACAGTGGTTACTACTTTTGTAGGTAATAAGGTGCTCCTCGCTTTTCTGGAACCACGTGTTTAGGATAGCCAGGTGAAACGACGAGGCTACTTGAAGCAGCGTCTCACCACCAACATTCCGCTTTCCATACCCCCATCCTCCATGCACTCTTTCATAACTATCATTTGCTGCTCCAACGTGTCCATTAAAATCGCCTCCTATACATATCTCCTCACTTTCTGGAATACCAATCATAACTTCATCGAAATCCTGCCAGAACCTTTCTTTCACTTCATCCTTACATCCGGCTTGGGGTGCATACGCGCTAATAACATTCAGTATCACATTTTCCAAAACTACTTTCACCACTATTAACCGATCATTCACCCTTGTTACGCTCGTCAATCTGATATCAGACGGTTCATTTTTTGTTCATTTTTGTCTTTAATTTGCATCTTTCACTCGAAGTGACGCATCTGAACACAAAATGAAACATTAGTGCCGAATGAATTCATTAGTGAAACGACAGTATTGGATATTGGCATTCGGCATCTTTCACTCGCACTCCGAGTGAACGAGAAATGAACAGTCTGAACACTGAGAGACCTTTCATTCGGGTCCGGTCATTTTGTTTCAAGTTCTGTAGCCGAAGGACGTCCCGTGTTGATAATTTTCTGCGCTGCGTTGCACTGGTCGCACGCGGCAAATGTGTGAATGTGTGTGTGTTGATCGATCGATTGGATCAATCAAAATACATTACATTTTTTTGGAGAACTTTAAAAAGATTATTACAATATGAATCAGGATCTTCAACTGCTGGTTCTCTCAACAATGTATTTGATGCTGCTAATATTTTTTTCTTTCAATCCATGGTAGCACCCATCACCGTCGACGTTTTCTTTACTTCTTTTTTGTCTACTCTTTGATTTTTTTTAGTGCTCTGGTGGCAAACGAGTAAGCAGCACACCTGTTGTTAAGTGTTACTGCCGTCCATGGATCTTTACCACACTAGAGGTATAACTAGGCCGCTGCCTGCCAATAATCCCAAACCCACCCAGAAAGATGGGCTTCCGGCTCTCTCGCTCACGGAACGAAGCACAGCAGCATATTGCCACTGCTCAAGCGACGATTTTCTGCGAGAGTGTGGTAATACCCCGGATGAACCGGCCCACGGCTTTAGACATAAAACTGTCAACAGCGTGGTCCTACCACTAAAAAAAATATCAGTAAAAATTGATTAAATGATCATAAATTAAAGTAATTCCAAGACGCACGACTTCATTCGATGATATATTGAAAGAAATAAATAGTGAATGTTCATTTTTAAATCATTCCCTCTTAGCCGTGTGAACATAAAATGAAAGAAAAATGAACCATCACTCGAGTGAACAATCACTCGAGTGAACCGTCTGATATCAGCTTTACACATTCCTTCAAATATCTATCTAACACTATTCCTACACCATTCCTTTTACCATCACTGCCACTATAATAAAACTTGTATCCTTCACCAATTTCTCTAGCTCTAGTGCCCTTCCATTTCGTTTCTTGCAGACATGCAACATTTATTCTTCTTCTTTTTAGCAAATCCGCCAACTCCCTTCCTCTTCCAGTCATTGTTCCAACATTCCAACTTGCATACCTCATTCTGATCTCTTTCATACAAAGGGCTCGCTTCTTACGTCGCACCCGCCCGTGATGCAACAACCCTTGTCCATTTTCCACAGAGACCGGGTGCTGCCCCTGCGCGTCGCCTGCGGGGTACGCCCTAGCCCTGTCCTCATTCACTCTATTTTTCCACATATTGCAATAGTTTTGGCAATGGTTTTTATGACCGGCCGCCTGCCTGACGTCAACCCTCCTTGGGAATGCAATCGTTGACCAAACGGCATCAGATGGTGTTGGCCCAGGCCGGTGTAGTGCTCTTAGTCGTCTTTTACGACACCCACGAGCAAGTAAGGGTTGGTAGTATTCTTAGCCGCTACCACACAGCAATTACCACACAAAAATTAATTAAATAATAATGGAAAAATTAAAAAGTAAAATGACAGCGTCAAAATTTGCCTTCATATTTTAATAGTTGTCAACCAACGCAAAATTATATTTTTTTATTGCCTGAAAATATTGATAAAACAGTATTTTCTACAAATGAAACTTAGCTAGATCGATTAGTCGTCCCCGGAACCCCTTGCATGCTAAATTGCAAGAAAATTTTTGGTGCCGTTACATATTGCGATAATATATATATATATATATATATATATATATATATATATACACAAGAATTGCTCGTTTAAAGATATTAGATAGATAGATAGATTAGATAAATATATAGATTCGTTTAAGATTAATTGAAATATTTCATCCTGTTGTTTTTCTTTAAAGATATAACACACCTGTGCTAAGGAAATAATCTTTGTATCACAAACATTTAATTTAACGGACACAAATTACATCGAAATTTAAAACAACAATTTGTTGATCGCATAAAGTATTATTTTACGTAAGAATCGAACCCAAGATACTAACACGGTAGGTCGCTATCGTAACCAATGCGCCATCTGTGCAGTCTCAGTCTATCTAAGATTATTTATATTATAGATAGTCAGAAGGCAAGTGTAGCAATACATAACGCAGTGCTTGTCCCAACATTACTGTATAGAAGCGAGAGTTGGGTATGCAGAAAAGAGTATGAAAGTAAAACTAATGCGGTCGAAATGCGATCTCTACGGAAAATCTGTGGAGTTAGGCTGATCGATCGCATTCGTAACGACGACGTAAGAGAGCGAGTAGGTATGAAAGAGAGTATTGGTGTAAAGATGCGAAAGGGAATGCTCCGATGGTTCGGACATATGGAAAGACTGCCGAACGAACGTCTGGTTAAGAAGATATACAATGCGAAAGTGGAAGGATGTAGGTACCGGGGGAAACCGAGACTCACCAAACTAGACCAGATTGGTCACGTACTGAAGGCAGGTAGAGTCAAGAGTCTCCTAAACCGGCGAGCGTGTATGAAGAGAATTATGAATGTTGAGGCTGCATGTGAAGTATGCAAGGATAGAGTTCTCTGGCACTCTTTTCTCTCTGCCTACCCTGAAAGGGATATGGCGTGATGATATGTATGTATACGTAGTCATTATTTAAAATTTAAAATGATATGTAATTAGGTAACTAATTAAAATTTTTGTTTAAGTAAAATATTCATATGTTTGAAGATACATTTTAAATAACTATTGATAGCTTCCAAAAACTGCATAGATAAGACATCAAAGTACCGTGATAATACGAAACTAAGCGGTCATAAATCATTGAATTGGAGCCCTATTCTGTTGGCCGAAACTAAATTGAATTTTCGATTAAAAACATCTTATTAATAAAAGTCTAAAAAAATTGTAAAAATACTAAGAAAGAAAACTCCATAAATCATTGAATTGGAGCCCTATTCTGTTGGCCGAAACTAAATTGAATTTTCGATTAAAAACATCTTATTAATAAAAGTCGAAAAAAATTGTAAAAATACTAAGAAAGAAAACTCCATAAATCATTGAATTGGAGCCCTATTCTGTTGGCCGAAACTAAATTGAATTTTCGATTAAAAACATCTTATTAATAAAAGTCTAAAAAAATTGTAAAAATACTAAGAAAGAAAACTCCATAAATCATTATTCAGAGAAACAAATAAAAGAATATGTACTAACAATGAATAATTTAGTATCTAACAAATCTAATCATGAATCAGCTAGTAATGAAAGTAATTGTTCATTGTTAGGACATTCCTCTAATGTATGTATGTCAGAAACTGAGCAAACTATTGTAAGCTCAGATACTACATCTTTCTCTAACGGTTCCCTGCGGACAGCCACTACACACCTACCTTTAACTGAATTACAAAATATAAGTGTTAAAAGCACAACTGTCATGTTCAGTGATGAAATTGGTAAAAATATGGGTGTTCTTCTATCACATAAAGGACATTCAATTGTCAATAACTGTTCGCCGGGGTTGTCTTACCATAAAATAATACAAAAAATATTTAATTATAAGTTTAGTCCTGGTAGTACATTAGTAATACTTGTAGGTAATAAAGAAAATGTGAGCAAAAAGCAATTAATACAATATAACAGTAAACTTTGTAATTTATTAAATGTAGATAAAATTGTTATGTTCACATTTCCTTACAGGACATGTTTGACACAGATGGAAAATGAATCCATCTATAGTTTAAATTTGACATTACATAATATTAAAACAAAAACAAATTATATTTTAGAAAATAAAATGCATATTATTGACATTAACAGTTATGTTAATAAGAAATATTTTATGACAAAAGATAGTTGTTATCTTTCAAAGTAATTTAAGGACCTGATAGCTGATTCGCTATCTTATTATTTTTTTACATCAGCCAAGAATTTGGCTAAAAAAGTTGCTTTTATTGAGCAATGTAATATTGACATTACTAATTTTAATTATAACATTTCCAATTGTGGAAATAATGACATTCATTTAAATTACACAATAAGACAATAGAGAATTCCTCTTGCTTTAAAAATAGCCTTAAGAATACATATAATTCAATCAACCTGGTACATCAAAATATTCAAGGAATGTTAGGTAAGGATTTGGAGATTGAATTATTTTTGAATGGTTGCCAGATAGATTTTCTCTGCATTACTGAACACTGGCTTAAAAGTAACCAATTAATGTTCAATTTTCCCAATCACCAGGTTATTAGCTCGTTCAACAGAACCAACATGATACGAGGTGGCTCTTTGATAATTTCAAACAAATTAATTAAAACTAAGGAAAGAAAAGATATTGTAAAGTTGTCTGTTGAACGTGTTATTGAAATTGCTTGTGTTGAGTCTGAGCAGTTCATAGTTGTATGCGTATACAGACCCCCATGCTCCCCATATGAAGAATTTGAGAGATTAATGGAAGATGTCTTATTCATAACCTCAGCCTCAAATAAAACAATTGCTATTTGTGGGGATTTTAATATTAACTTATTAGATAATAATAATACAACACAAAAATTTAAAAATTTAATGTATTCTTATAACTTATATAATGCTTTCTTGGAACCTACTAGGATAACTGCTGGAAGTGCAACTTGTATAGATAATATTTTTATAAATGCTAAACTGATTAGTAATACTATTATAAACACATTAGAATCAGATCATTGCGGACAGCTTGTTGTACTTCCTAGAACTAATAGGATTCCACGAGAGAGCATTACCTTTGTTCCTATGAATGTCAGCCGCTTAGAGCACTTTAAATATAATTTGAGTATGAAAGTACCACTATTGCCTTTTCATGACAACCCCAATGAATTGTATACGTCACTATTTCACATCATTGATGATGAGTTTAGTAACATATTTAAACCTAAAACAGTAACAATTGGAGTACCTGCTGGTTTTAGTGAATGGGCAACTTGTGGTATCTACAAGAGTAGACGAAGGTTATATGATCTTTATGACCAAAAATCTTATAACCATAATCCAGTGTTTTTGGAATATGTAAAAAAATATTCCAAAATATTCAAACGTGCCTGTTCCTCTGCTAAAGCAATTTATCTGAAAAATAAAATTAAACAATCCAGTGACATAATAAAAATGACTTGGAATGTGATAAACAGTGAAACTGGTAGGAATGCTGTACGGAAGAAGGACTTCAATTTAATAATAGGTGATAAAAATATATGTGGAAACAGTGAAGTAGCAAGCGAATTTGAAAATTATTTTAGTAATATACCTTTATTAACAACTAAATCGTTGATGTCGTCTCCTATTCTAGCTGAATCACTCATGAAACAGTGTATTTTAAAATGCGACACATCCTTTGAATTTTTAGATGTCAGTAAGAATGATATCATAAACTCTTTTAAAAATCTTAATGTTAAGAAGACGGCAGATCTGTGGGGCTTGTCTGTAAAGGCAGTTAGTTCTATAATTGATATTATTGCCCCCCATCTGGCATCTGTATTTAATGGTTGTGTTGCTCGGGGCGTATTTCCTGATCTCATGAAAATTAGTAGAGTGATTCCTTTGTTTAAAGCGGGTAGTATGTCAGATCTTAATAATTATCGACCGATTTCCATACTGCCTACACTTAGTAAAGTTTTTGAAAAACTGATGCTTAGTCAAATGTTAAATCATTTTAATAGACATAATATCTTTCACAAAAATCAATTTGGATTCACTAAGAATTGCTCTACTACTGATGCGGGTGTGGAATTATTAAAAAATATCTTTGGAGCTTGGGAGGAATCGCATGATGCTTTGGGTATATTTTGCGATTTATCCAAAGCGTTTGATTGCGTACACCACGAAACTCTCATCAAGAAATTATACCATTATGGGATCAGAAATAAGGCTCTCGAACTTTTAACATCGTATTTAGGCAACAGAATTCAGAAGGTCGATGTTAATGGTGTACGATCACCTGGTTCTGTTGCAAGAATGGGCGTTCCACAAGGATCTATTCTGGGGCCATTTCTGTTCCTTGTATATATTAATGACTTACCTTATTATATAGGGGATAACCAAAACATAGTGTTGTTCGCAGATGATACCTCTTTATTGTTTAAAATTAAAAGACAAATGCTTAATTATGACGATGTGAACAATGCTCTGTCAAATGTTGTTCATTGGTTCAGTACAAATAACTTGGTTCTTAATGAAAAGAAAACCAAATGTATTAAATTTACCACACCTAATGTGAGACTAGTGGAAACCAATGTTCAAATGAATGGTGTGGCCCTAGAAATTGTGGAGTCCACTACATTCTTAGGTATTACTATTGATGCTAAACTCCATTGGGGCCCTCATATTGAGAAATTATCAAGTAGGCTAAGCTCAGCGGCTTATGCGGTAAAAAAAATTCGAATGTTAACCGATATTGAAACGGCTAGAATTGTTTATTTCGCTTATTTCCACAGTCTTATGTCTTATGGCATACTACTTTGGGGATGCTCTGTAGATTTGAATAATATCTTTGTTCTCCAAAAACGGGCTGTCCGCGCGATTTATAATTTAGGCCCAAGAGCATCACTGCGCGAAAAATTTAGGGAGATAAACATTCTAACTGTTGTATCACAATTTATATTTGAAAACATATTATATGTAAAAAAAAATATTGATAAATTTGATAAATATAGTGACATTCATCACGTGAATACTAGGAATAAGGATAATCTAGTTATACATCATACTCGCCTACAAAAAATTAGTAGGTCTTTCATGGGGCAATGTATACGCTTTTACAATAAACTACCTAAAGATATCCGAGATATGCCCATAAATAAGTTTAAAAAGGCTATCAAAACTAGACTTTGTAAAAAAGGATATTACAACATTTCGGATTATCTAAATGATAATACGGAATGGTTATGAGTTGCTCCTCTCTCAGCAATTACTTTATATAATTTTAACTTTTACGTTGTTTTAGTGCTGATCCTCACTGTTGTCTGAACTCTGTATATTTATCATTGTCACAAATTGTACAGTGTAGCGTGTTTTGCCTAACGAGTTATTTATTGATTTAATTGAGCGATTTGATTGTAATTTATAGATCTTGGTGTGGTCATGCTTACTAAAAAGGTCTCTGCCTGCGCTAGCTACGTGAGCGGGTCTCTCCCTTCCCTCGAATGTGGTTGAGGGGCGTGATGGCTGCTTTAGTAGTTAACTCGTGATCGAGTGCCGCTTGTGGAATCTGGTCCAACCATTTCTGTTCTTTTTTGTGTTTTTTGTTAATGATGTATTTAACTTTTAAAAAATAAATCTTTACTCGAAGGGCATCTCACTGGAGCTAATGGGGATTAAATATGTATCTAATAATATTAGAAAACATACAATTTAAAAAAAAATGACGAGCCCACTGAGTTTCTTGCCGGATCTTCTCAGTTTGTGGCGGCTTTCCGATCCGGTGGTAGATTAATTTAAAAAAAAAATGTAATATTGACAATATGTAAGTGCCATTTTAGGGCTTATGCATAATAAATGATTTGATTTGATTTGATTTGATTGAATTGGAGCCCTATTCTGTTGGCCGAACCTAAATTGAATTTTCGATTAAAAACATCTTATTAATAAAAGTATAAAAAAATTGTAAAAATACTAAGAAAGAAAACTCCATAAATCATTGAATTGGAGCCCTATTCTGTTGGAAACTAAATTGAATTTTCGATTAAAAACATCTTATTAAATAAAAGTCTAAAAAAAATTGTAAACATACTAAGAAAGAAAAGTCTAAGAATATTAATGATTAGTAGTAAATCAAATATTTGCTAAAATATCCGTGGCGTCGAACTGTTGAGCAAAATCCAGTTTGAGAGTCATTTAGAGTACAAAACCAAATTGACAAGCAAAAAGCTGAGAGCTCTGAACGGAGTCAAGTTACTTTACGCCCAGGCAGCGTCTTATGCTATCATCATCATCATCATCACAGCCCATAAATGTCCCACTGTTGGGCTCGGTCCTCTTCCGCAATGGGAGGGAAACTAACCTACTATACCGCGCTGGTCAGACGTGTTGGTATAGGGTTTTGTTTCGAGTTTTCCTTTTTTTTTTTTTTTTTTTTTTTTTATTGCTTATGGCGGCAAACGAGCAGACAGCACACCTGATGGTAAGTGTCACTGCCGCCCATGGACCTTTGCCAATGGTATAGCTAGGCCGCTGCCTACCAATACAACCCAGAACCCACCCCAGTTAGGCTTCCGGCTCTCTCGCTCACCGAACGAAGCGCAATAGCACATTGCCATTACTCAGACGTCGATCTTCTGCGAGAGTGTGGTACTACCCCGGACGGACCGGCCCGCGGCTGTAGACAGAGAACTGTCCACAGCGTGGTCCTACCACAATAAATAACTTTCCTTCTCTCGCACAGATGTTATATGCGTCTTATATCCCTTAGTCGTCTCGTACGATCACCCACAGGTAAGATATGGGGTGGTGAATAGTATTCTTACTCCGTCACCACACGGAAAGTCTTATGCTATACGAATTGCAAATTCATTCTCACGTGGTGTGCACCTCACGTGTTTGGGCAAACACCTAAGTATCAACTAGACCCACTGAACCTTCTGCATAGACGTGCTATTCGAATCATCAATAATCCCAATTTTACGGATAGAAATCCCTCGAGCGGTGAAGAGACTTTGGATCAGTTTATTTACAAAGAGTGCTCTGAGGAACTATTTGACTTGATACCACCGTCACCATTTTACCACCATTCTACTCGGCACCATAGCAGGGTTCATCTATTTCATCTAGAAAAGTTATGTCCATCCAAGGTAGTGCCACACTCCAATGTAGTACCACACTCCGGCAATGTGCTTTCGCGGATGGATGGGTGAAGTTGGACAAACAGGAGCCTAGGCGTACCCCTGTTATTTCGAAGATTCATAACCACAGTAACACTCACTATTACGTGTGCTGTTTGTTCGTTTCATACGATGAACAATAAAATTTCTCTTACTCTCTCTCTCTCTCTCTCTCTCTCTCTCTCTCTCTCTCTCTCTCTCGTGTAGCGGTTCTCGTGTCGCGTTTCATCTGTAAAAAAAAATTACTTTCATACGCGCAAAGAAGTTTCACTTTAAAATTAATATGGCGCGTAACGGAAATATGTGACTTAGAAGTAAAGATGGCGCGTAACAAAAAAAACGTTACAATAATATAAAATTTCTCCCATATATCGATAACAAAGTTTCACTTCAAAAAATTAAAAATATAGTGAAACTATAATATAACAGGTAAATAAAAATACAACAGAATTAAGCTCGTTCACTGATAAACGAATTAATACTGATAAAGCCAAGTTCGTAATAATTCATTTAATGATAATAAAACCATAATACACTATGCTTATATCTATACCTTTTTAACAACGTATCTGGCAATAAGGAATTTCAAAATATCTATACATGTTTTATTGGGGGCCTGCTGCTTTAAATAAATATTGGTTGCCGTCACGTCTGCGAGAACTTAAAAGCCATATCACTATGCGAGAATCTTCTATAATATCTATACTAATAAACGTGGAGCCGGTTTTTGTTTGTTCGGTTATACTGCAAAAAGTACTGAACCGATCGGAATAATACTTATACTATAAGATGTAGCGTGTTTTAGAGAAGGTTTTAGTATATGATATGTTGGTGATTACTTATCCGGAAAGGAGGGAAGCGGGTGGAGGATAACTACTAGTAATACATATATAGATTTTCTGTGTGGTGATTTCGAGGGTTATTTTTAATGCACAGATGTTATATGCATTTACGACACCCACGGGTAGGTAAAGAGTAGGTATTTATTGTTAGGCAACACTCATTACTAAGGTAATGTAACAGACGCAAATTACATCCAGACTTAGAACAACAATTTATGGATCGCTGCATTGGAATCAAACCTCCAACACCGACACTGTTACCTTAACTACTACACTATTTGTGCAATTGATTTATACAGCCAGTCATTTATTGTCATCTCTTGCACTAAACATAATCTCGCTAAATTATCTATCTAAGAAGTGACACCTTATACAAATCGCTAATTAATAATTAGCACATCGCATTATAGTCGTAATATGCAAAATACGAACAATTTTACAGCACTGCGATGTGCAAGAAACAGGCAATGGACTATTCAACTATGCCTTATGGCTGTGAGCACATATTTCAAACAATTAGACGGCCCAATCGCAGCCAATTTGAACCTCGACCGCCGTCATGTTGTAGGCAGTAGGCGAAATTTGGGTTTTATGTGAAAATTAACCTATTAAGTATAAAAAAAATCTTATTAAATAAAATTTAACTTTAAATTAATTATTATACAATAATTATTTCTAGTAATAAGCTGTGTGGTAACTGCTAAGAATACTACCAACCCTTACTTTGCTCGTGGATGTCGTAAAAGACGACTAAGAGCCTTATAACGACCTGAGCCAATTCCATCTGATGCCGTTTGGTCAACAATTACATTCCCAAGGAGGGTTGACGTAGGCAGGCGGCCGATCATAAAACTTCTACAATATGTACTATGAAACAAGAGTACACATTGTATCGACCCCAAGTAATTAGGATAAGAGTAGGAGAATGATGATGATTAATATTAAGAACATAGTTTTATTATATAGTAAATAAATTTAGCATAATGATAAGATTTTTTTCATATACTGTTATTATTTTGAGATAAATGTGAGCCTTTGTTTATTTTATTTATTTATTGAGTAAATTTAGTTATATCTCGCGAGATTAATTGCTTATATTTCATCTAATCTAAGAAGTGCATTTTGACGTTTTGCATTTTTTAATACACAATACACATGATTGTAAACACTAAATCTGAAATTTTAAACAACTACATACTAAGTTATTTACGTAATTAATATTGCGGGTGACTTTCTTGTACAATAATCTAATGTTGAAACTCTTAAAACTAATTTAAAATAAAAATAACGTGGTAAATAGTAATTGTTATAGACGACCTAACAATGTCACGTCATCACGTTCTATACAGTAGTGCTTGACAACTTCCAATTCACGAATATCCAAATAATGGGTAAAAATATAAGAATAATATAATTAATCGCATAGAGATTTTGACAGAGATGTACATTTCGACACTTTGATTGATGAGGAAATAATTATTAATGTTCGCGACGCTGAAAATTCAAGTAATAGTAGTAATTCTTAATAAATAGCTATTTTGAAATCCAGTTTTTATTTTTAATTAACCTAATCCTAATAAATATGATAATAGATTCTGTGTTGAAATAATTAAATTTGTTTAGTACTAATTTAGCACATAATTTATTCATCACCTTTTTGAAAAATAAAAAATAAACCGATTATTAATTATAAAGAATCAATATCGATTTCTCAGTAAAATCGGATATTTTTGATAGCGATTATTTGGTTGACATACCTAGACAACTTACTCAGACAGCTGTCAAAGTGAAAAACGTCATGTGGTACTCTTGTATTATATTCGATATCTTAGTGTTTTAACGTCTTATATTAGATAATTTTGATGGCATTTTATGTAATATGATGTGACGGATCTACTGAGATGTAGTGAATATCATATAAAAGTGCTTTACAACGTTTTCGTTTTCCATCAAAATTCCCACAAGATACCATTAACAGTGTGGCCATAGCACTGTTGATGGCGACAATTTGACTTACTGACGGACAATGACTAATCTGAAGACACTAAAAACTTGAAGATAATTATAACTCGACACTGGCAACAATGGCTCATTTAAGTAGCTGATTGCCAATACATAAAAATAAGAAGAAAAAGAAGCTGTCAAAGTGCACTTCTTAGATTAGATAGACTACAATTAGCGACAACAACTAGCTTCTAAGCCAAATAAAACTAGCGAATGTTTTAATCGAGCTTTGTCCGCCACTCGTAGGGAGTTCCACCGCGTGAGAACGACGTCTCAGCAAAAAAACGCTGAAGACCTGGACAATAGGTATGCGTCCGATATATCAAAACGAATCTGAAATCGGATTTCAGTCAGAAATCGTATCGTATCGATATTCAACACTATACAAACTGATTTTAGAAAACGTATTTCGGCAGAAACTAAATCAACACATATCAAAACAAAACGACGAAAACGCAAACTAATAATAAATCTAATCATCGCGCAATCGTTTTCTATTGCTAGTTTTGCAAACCAAACCAATATTTGAAAACTTACTAACTATCTCTTTCACTCCGCTAAGCGATCGCTTAGTCAGAATGAGAAAAAGCGAATTTCATTAAAATTCGCCTCCTTTCATTCTAACTAAGCGATCGTTTAGTGCATTGAAAGAGATGAAGCGAATTGTCATCTGTTTTGGAATTTGGCGGTTTCTAAGAAACTCAGAATGGCAGATGGAAACTAAACAGAATTACAAGAGTCAGGGAATAAGATCTATATTAGAATGCAACTACTTCCATGATAATATTACACAATACTTAATGATAGTAGTTTAAGTTTTGTGTTTGTTAAATAGATTTTTGAATTATGGGAGAGTTTTTGCACACTTGACCTTGGTGACACGTGCGGTGTGCGCGTAATGTTATTTTTGTGATCTCGTGAACTATATAATTAGATAGGTATTTTACGATTCAATACTATACTAACGTATGTTAGTATCATACATACGATTTGATGATAAATAAGAAATAACTATTTAATGTAAAAAGGTAAGATTTTCGCTTCGTAATCGGGATTAATAAAAAAAAACCATACAAAAAAAATGTACATTATATAATCTAATCATGAAATCATTGTAAATATGACGATTTTTAAATACGCAAGAAAGTTTTGTATCATATCCAAAACAAAACATTTTTGCTAGTCTAGTACTCCAGTTAAGTCTAGATAAAGCATGAAGGAAAATCGTACACCTAAATCCAATCAACAAAGAAATTATAGAAAAATTATTTGAATGCGTTCGTTCGATTGCGTTTTTCGTTTGCTACGCTAAAATAACTAAAAACACCGAATATCGATCGAAACTAAAGTAAACCCGCTCCGTCAACCGCTCTGGAAATCGATTTCTGAAATCGGTTTTTAAAATCGATTTAAATATCAGAAATCGAATTTGTATCGGTTTGCGTAAAAATCTGAAAACGCCCATCTCTACTGGACAAGACACCTTCTTCAAGAAACCGGTTGTCTGTACGATGATATAGAAGAGTAGCAAGTAGTGTTAGTTAGTGCGTAACAGATACTCCTATTTTTATTATTTCCGTGTGATGACGGAGTAAGAATACATTTCACCACCCCCAATCTTACCCGTGGGTGATCGTACGAGACGACTAAGGGATAAAAAAAACGCTTATAACAGCAAGAGATGGAAAACTCGAAAAAAAACCCTATACCAGATTTTTTTTTTTGGAGTTTATGGCTTGGTTACTTAGACCTTTAAGCCAAGTCTTCATAGTTTAGACACTTCGTCAATACTTCTTCATATTCTTTAGTCTTAATAGTCATTGTCCGTCAGTAAGTCATGTCGTTACCATTAATCGGGCGCTGATAACCAAATCAATGGTTTTCTTAGGAATTTTGGCAAAATATGAAAATACATGTAAACCACTATTATACCATATTCATTACACTTCAGCACTTTAACTGTACCATATTGCATAAAATACCAGCAAAATTATTCAATATAACACTACAACACACTAAAGAAATGAATATAATACAAGAGCGTGTCATGACGTTTCCACATTCGCGCTAAAACTCCCCTATACCAGCATGTTTGACCAGTGTGCTATAGTAGGTAAAATTCCCTCCTATTATGGAGGAAGTTCGAGCCCAACATTGCGACATATATGAGCTGTAATGATGAGATAGGTACTCCTATTTTCCAAAAGTGCTGCTTCCCATTCTCCTAGGTAAAATAGAGTGATGACAGTTTGTATTCTTAAAATATCACCACAAGGTGTGTTAATCCATTGTTTGATATCTTATATATCACGATACGGAATAACCAAACTGTGTAAATTAGAACTTGCTTAGATAACAAGCTTGCTTAATATAAGAAGTTTGGAAACAGCCAGTAATATTTTAAAAACAAATTGTTCACATAGATTTGACATTTTATTTTTTAACTATCACTTCATCACACTGGGAGAGAAATTGATCAACTTCACAACGCTGGTCGTTTATTTCAAGATTCGCTTCTCTTACTTAGAAATTATCACCAGATCATGTCTCTTAGTCACTATTTAAGACAAGATAGGTAGTAGTGAATTGTTTCTGTCACCACCATAGAAAAATACAATAAAAAATAACTTTACAATTTTCCTTATTTCCAACATAAACCGCAGCATCTATTACGGCAATACCGTCTGTCCAACGCGGCTATAACTCAATGGACAATAGCCCGACATTCTAATCCAGCCCCGTCAGGGCAGGCCTAATGAAATTCTCGGGTTATAGCCCCCAGCTTGCTACTGGTCTGTCGTTATTACAGTTATCCATATCATTATCTATACTCTAGGATAAAATAAATAGTTATATAAAAGTTTAAATTAAAAATTTTAATACTACAATAGATACTTATATTGATATTTTTTTAAATATTTACAGTGAACGTTGTGAATGCAAAAGTTATCGTTATTACAGATTTACTGTAATAATTATGACTTTTGGACGTAAGATACCTTAGTCCACCCGTGACCATGATCACTGTAAAGTGTTTGAAACGTCGCGAATATAAAAATCAAATACAAACGCGATAGAATCCGTAAAAGTAGTTTTATTTCAAATGCGTAATACTCGCGTAAACATTAGAAATCATTATGGCATTACAGGCGTTTGAGTATTCCATTTTATTCTTCTCTAACAAGTGCATTCGTATTCTTTGCTCAGAGTAAAGCAGTAAATATTTAAATGGAATAAACCTTTTAATTTATTATAACTTTTATGGAATAAACCTATTAATTTTTTCTGTGGGGTTGCGGCTACGAATACTACCAACCCTTACTTAGCTCGTGGATGTCGTAAAAGACGACTAAGAGCCTTATAACGACCTGGATCAACTCCATCTGGTGCCGTTTGGTCAGTAATTGAGTTCCCAAGGAGGGTTGATGATCTGGCAGGCGGCCGGTCATAAAACAATTGCCAATAACTTTTACAATATGTACTATGAAAGAGCAGACCGGTCATATATTTGATTCGACCGATGCTTTTTTATTACTTTACGTTGAATCTTACCCGCAAATTATAAAGTTTCTATATAATTTGTAATGTATTTATTAATATTAATACAGTGTTTAATTGTTTGTTGTTTATGTGTTCAATTTATGTTATTAGTTAGGCATACTCACTAAGTATGCTTGCAATACAGATAATATGGTAAGTAACCTTGTTACTCTTATATTTTCTTCATTACTTTATAATAATTATTCTATTCATGCCAAAAGTTCATAAAGGCGTACTTAGCCTAAGTAACATTATTTAATATATCGAAATTGTATCAATTAGAATAAGATCAATTGTATACTGCCTATGTAAACATATTTTATAAATAAAGACACTTTTAAATCAATCAATCAAATCACTATGAAAGAAGAGTACATATTGTGTCGACCCCAAGTAATTGGGATAAGAGTAGGAGAATGATGAAACCTTTTAATTTATATTGATTAAAGACTACACAACATGATGTAAAATATTTTCTTAACATACTTAGAAACACTTCAATTAAAGGCTTATTTAAGAAGATTAAACTCTGCAGTAGAATATATACATGTAACTACAGCGTAGGCAATACAAGGTTATCGATAGACAATCTTTTCTTTTTCTATATAAGTCTTACATAATCATTCTCCCTCTTTCCACATAAATAAGGAGATCGTACCATAATCTATAGGTTGGCGATCGCATTAAGTTGTTATGCGTTACCTAGGCGAGAGCTTATTATGTCCACTCTCTTATTGAGACCCTTACCCAAATTTTACAACTCTCGTGCATAAGTAAAGACTAGCGACAATTGCATTCTTATTCCGTCGCCACGGGAGTATAAAGTCTTACATATTACTTTATTGTCCACCAATATTAAATATAATTCTATTGCTATTTACTTCTGCTATATATATATATATATTGTAATTTTCCGTATGGTGACGGAGTAAGAATACTATTCACCACCCCATATCTTACCCGTGGGTGATCGTACGAGACGACTAAGGGATATAAAACGCATATAACATCTATGCGTGAGAAGAAAAACTCGAAACAAAACCCTATACCAAAACGTCTGACCAGCGCGGTATAGTAGGTTAATTTCCCTCCCATTACAGAGGAGGCCCAAGCCCAACAGTGAGACATTTATGGGCTGTGATGATGATGATGATGATATATTGTAATAAGATAAATAATTTACAAGCAATTTTAGTAACGAGGGTTTGAAATAAAACTATTTTTACGGATTCTATCTTTCTATCGCGTTTATATTTGATTTTTAATTTCCCGATAGAAAAAAGAAGGTTCTCAATCTGAATGGTTTTATATATTTTATGTAGCTTTGGATATAACTCCGTTATGTATCAAACGGATTGCAAAATTATATTTTTCTTTCCATTTAAATTTTGTATTTCCGTGTGGTGACGGAGTAAGAATACAATTCACCACCCCCTATCCTGCTCATGGGTGATCGTAAGAGACGACCAATGGATATAACACGCATACAACATCTATGTAAGAGAAGGAAAAGTTGCAACAAAACCCTATACCAATACGTCTGAACCGGGGTATAGTAGGTCAATTTCCCTCCCATTATGGAGGAGGCACCAGACCAACAGTGCGACATATATGAGCTAAAATGATGATGATGATGATGAAATTTCGTAAGGAATTGTGAGTTTCGAAGAGAGACAACGACACTTTTTAATAAACGCTAACAAATTAATTGCATCTATTTTGTTCCTTTTGGAGTTTACTCCTTAAGAATCGATTTTCATATAAGGCGCCCGGTATGAGAAAAATTTGAGGAGTAAAATCTAGTGATCGAATGACCTCGTTACGTTTTGGTGCGCAACCTATTCTGCGCACCTTTCACTTTCTGACGTGAGATAATACTTCACTGAACAGTTTTAATAAATGTAAATAAATATATATATACATTATTTTTAGTCAAATGAACCTTTCACTTTCTGACGTGAGATAATACTTCACTGAACAGTTTTAATAAATGTAAATAAATATATATATACATTATTTTTAGTCAAATGAACTTTTTTTGCGCCTGTTTTGATAATCGTACTTAAGGAGTAAACTCCAGTCGTGCGTCGGAGCTGACACACACACTTTTTTTTTAAACGCTTTTTAATTTCAAGTAGGTACTTAGTGCATCTGCTTATATGTTGCAACTAAAGATTTTAAATATACTAAGACTTTGATGGGTATTTTCATCCCTAAATTTTAGCTAAAACCAAGGCAATATCTTCACCAACAACTCGTATCTAAAATTGTAATTTTATTTCATTGGAATTAATATCAAGCAATTTAATTAACATCAATGTTATGCATTATTTATATAGAATTAGGTGTCACCTAAAACTTAAGGTTCATTAATAAAACGGAACATAAGTCAATATACTTAAGAATTATCATTCATTCATCCATATTCAATCCTAGTATCACACACATTAATGAGAGCTAATTTTAGTTAAACGCCTGTACAAATTAAATAGCAAGCCATAATTACACGACAAACTATTCAGTTCGCGTGTCGCGCCCCGTCTTCTCCCGTTATAATATATTCATTGCGACCTCAACGTATATTGAATATGAATAATGATTGTATCATTGAGATACGAATACAGAACAACGCTAAATACAGCTTGCAATGTCAATAGTAATCGCTTTGCTCATAAATTATATGAATACAATGCAATTAATTGTAATAAGACTATTCAATAGTTTAATCAAGTATTTCCTATTCTATGTTGCTTTTATTTATACATTAGCGACATAAAATCTCGGCATTTCTATGCTGGGTAATGATTTCTAAATACTTATATACTGAGTACCTTTAAAAATAACTGACAATAACTGCAAATTACCGTCGATACTTTCGTTTTAATCACTAAAAACTGTCATTAAATCATATGACAGTCCATCTAATGAACGTGGTATAGTAGGTGAATTACCCTTCCAATGATTGCGGAGACAAAGAAGAAACTTATTTTTATTAAAATATCGGCGAAGACAATTTCACAGCATTTCTGTATTCAGTACTCCTGGAGCATCGATGGTACCCGAAGGGGTAACCTGCCGGGCAGGTCATCGGACGCAAGCGTTATTGATGGTCCACCGATTCGGCTATAGAGAGGTAGAACGTTAAGATAGGCGAGTGACCAAAAAATATGCCAATAAAAGTTATCCCGTGCTATTATAGTACACGTGCTTTTCCTTTAGAATTTTTCCTATGGGAAGAAACTCTTTTTGGATAAACCGGACAGATGATATCTTTCTTTGGCTATATTTTGTTTTACTTTCGTGATTAGCTGTTAACCGCAGATGACTTTGACAGTTTGACTCGGACTATGGATAGCACTAAGGGCTCTCACCCCAGTGAAATTATACCAAGCATTACCACCCAAGACCACCCTCTGTGGGTTACGGACCTCAGCTTGGAGCGTCGCTATTTTTTTTTTTTGTTTTTGGTAACGCAGTGGCTAAAAATGCATTTTTGCATACCCGCCCGTACGGGGTATGTGGGACTCGCAGGCCCTGAAGGGATCTCTGAATACCCACTAAAAAACCAACTGCGAGCTGTTAGCCGTTGGGGCTTTTACAGCTGAACCGGACTGTGGGCGAGCCCGAGGGCTCTCAATCCGAAAAGGAGCGTCGCTTACTAGCTACATCTTTATCAACTTGAGTTATTTATTATTTTATCTGAGCTTCATATTATACTTTCTCTCTCTCTCTGTTCAGTATATGACCAACAACAATAATCAGAAAGGGATAGCGAATGTTGCAATTCGCACTACAATGAATGCTAAATCATTCACGAAGAGATTTATACGTTCATTTGTAAATAACGAAGGCGCCACTCATTATGATTGAAGTACCATTGATGACGACCTAACCACACCCCTATGCTCTAGGGCTGTCAGTTATCAGATTAAAAATTGAACATCACAATCACCATTGCAATACCTGTATTCGATAAGACTTAATATATTTTTTTAATACGGCACTGCAGGATATCTTTGCTGAAAGATTTATTTTACCCATTTCTCAATAAAATTAATCAGTGCTTTGGAGAATGATATGCTTTTGACTGAACAGAACTCACTGAAAAGGTCTCTGCTTATGGTAGCTATGTGGAGCAAGTCTCTCCCTTTTCTTCAAAGAGAGAGCTGTAGTAGTTAACTCGTATTGGATGCCGCTTGTGAGGACTGACCCAAACATTTATTTTTTTGTATTTAAAAAAAAATAACTAGAAATATATCCTTTTTTAAAGGGCATCACACTGAAGCTACAAAATGGATGACGCAGCGTAGGACGATCTCCCATTAGGCGGCTGACGTCATCTTGAGTGTCGCAGGAAGTCGTTGGATACAGGTAGGACGGAACCGTTCTAAGTGGTATTCTTGTGGTAATGATGTCCAACAATGGACGTCTACAGGCTGATGGATGGATAGATGTACAGATATCAACCTACATTTTTATAATCATACATACATACATACATATCATCACGCCATGTCCTTTGCAGGGTAGGCAGAGAGAACAGAGTGCCAGAGAAGTCTATCCTTGCATACTTCACTCGCTTCCTCAACATTCATAATTCTCTTCATACACTCTCGCCGGTTTCGGAGACACTTGACTCCACCTTCCTTCAATACATGACCGATCTGGTCTAGATAGGTTAGTCTCGGTCTCCCCCGGTACCTACATCCTTCCACTTTCGCATTGTATATCTTCTTAACCAGACGTTCGTTCGGCATTCTTTCCACATGTCCGAACCATCGGAGAAAATTCATCAACCATCCATCACCATTTTTATAATCAATATATCGAAAATATTCAAATAAAATAAATATGTTTATAATTTCGTTGGCAGCCCTATTATTAGGCCAATTACTTAAAGTCAGTATGCATCACGACTCGGGAACACCTGCCATTGTGCCCATCGCTTAATACGAGCCCCGCTTGTACTCCAAGCATCAGTTGTATGAGCACTTCGCACAATTAGCAAGCAATTTACTAACACTAATACGCAACGAGCTTAGTATCAAAGTAATTTTACTTAAAAAGTATTATCATGTTAAGTGGAAATGAAAATGCGACTGTTTTTCTCAGTAAAATATTGCATTTTTGTTTTAATATCGGATGCACATATGTCTTAAACAATTCAAGTGGGTGTAATTTGTCTGCGTTAATTGCATGTTTGTAAAGTCCCCCGCAATACAAGGATTATTTCCTTAGTGCAGGGAGGTGTCTTTAAAAAAAAAAAAAAAAAAAAAAAAAAAAAAAAAAAAAAAAAAAAAAAAAAAGTGTCACATATTCGAATCTTATGTAGGACTATTTTGTGTGACGCACTTATTCTGGTAGTGACAGGACCACGTTGTTAACAATTCTCTATCTAAAACCGCGGGCCAGTCCGTCCGGGGTAGTACCACACTCTCGCAGAAGATCGACGTCTGAGTAATGGCAATGTGCTATTGCGCTTCGTTCGGTGAACCAAAAAGACGGAAGCCCAGCTGGATGGGTTTGGGTTTTGTATTGGTAGTCAGGGACCTAGCTATACTCTTGGTACTGTAAAGGTCTATGGGCGGCGGTGACATTTACCATCAGGTGCGCAGCAGGCTCATTTGCCTCCATAAGGGTTCCGGTGGCCCGCTCGCTCGGCGCACAGTGGGAAAATCGCGTATGTTTCGTCTCAAAACTCCGTATTTCAGTTGTTTCAAAACTAAATGAGCTGTAATTTTGCACACATATACTTGAATGTTTAAGGTTTAAATGAAATAACTTTGATTTTAAAAATTCTGTTTATAAATTAATTTAAAAAAAATAAAATAAAAAAGACATGCATTATACAGAGTGGAGACGTCAATACGACAATAAATTAAAACACCGTCAATACTAGGGTATAGGAGTATTTTGAAACTATTAAAAAAGTCCTCGCATGCATATTTAAAAAACAATTTTTTCAAACAAACTTTTTATCATAAATATTGAAACAAAATAGAACACCGTTTGTAAATATTAGTTCACTAACCTGTGGTCGGCAAGCGGCGAGTGACCTTGTGGTATCATATGTTACAACTTCGAAACGTAGGTAAATACATACATACACTTAATGTTTGGGCGCTATTCATTCTCACTTGATTATTTTATTAAAATAATCACGATAACTTTAATAATTCACTTGGTCGTTAAACTTTTAAATTTTCGATATGTGCGCCATGGACCCGAACGCACAAATTATATCGTCTTAAAATATTGTTTCGAACTCTTGTTAACAGGTCGCCATTGACGGCGATGTATTTTAACTTGTCGAAAGATCGTACAATTCCTTTTTTTAAGTTCTCCACATTATCAACCTCTGTCAAATTTGCGAGACAAATAATTTAAAATTTGTTCATCTAGGGTGACTCTTACACGCGAAGGAGCACTATCCATATGAGGCAGTAAGGATTGATTATCCCGTAACCTCTGGACAGCTTGCACAATAGTCCGGCCATTGGTAGTACAAACACGTGTGTTTCCATATCTCTTTCGGTACGTACGTATGGTTAAAGCTGCATTTCCGTGATATTCTCCATAAATTAAAATCATATCCGTATACCCGAAGCTGTGTAATTATAACGAGGCATTGTAAATGAGAAAGAAATACTATTCTAACACAAAGTGAGCGTCTAATTACGCACATTCACGTCACAGGATCACGATGGCACACTGACCTACAGACCTATTATGATAGTTTTGAACATGAGACCGAGGTCTTCTTTCATTAAGCCGCATTAGGTAGTTTTAAATTTCTCATCTAAGTCTGATGACACGGTTTATAAAAACTTAGGAATAAGGTATAATATGCATTAATTTGTATTACGTTTGGGGAAGACTTGAACTGGTAAACATGGCGATATGTAGGTACTAGTTTCATATTAGTTTATACCGATGCGGCGCGGGAGCTCATTGATAGGCGAATAATTTTAATTTTTATACAGAGTGTGGAAATTGTTAATAATACAAAGTAATGTGCTGCGGCTAAACTATACGACATATTGTATTCAAAGTTTGTATACAGGCTGGGCAAGTCATCAGATACACTAGATTAAAATTATTGTCGTATGGTCGTCTCCACCTTGTATAAGAAAAAAATACAAAATATGCTTGTTTAATTTAGATAAAATAGTAGAACATAGTACCAAACTAGAAAAAAAAATTATATACACAATTCAGCAAGCTCCTACAGATTTTCATTGACAGCAAGAAGGGCCTTGGCTTCATCTAATAGTTCTTTCGATATTGTTTCTGAGGTATTTCTCAAACTTGATATATATGGATCAGAAGTGTACAATAAGGTATGGAACACGTCTTCGTTGGTAGCCGCTCTTGAACACTTTTTAGAATGATGCAGTCTAAACTTTTTGTAATCCTTATTTCGGGATTCTTGCGCGTCTTCGGACAATTGACCGATAGGTAAAATAGCATAGTACTCAATGATTTTTTCTCCGTGAATAAGTATTTTATGTATGGAAGAAGGCATATAATACCAATTATAATTATTTACGTATAGTTGGGCTGTACTATATACGTATTCACCGAAGTTTTTTGAATCAATAGCCATACCAGATGACATAGTTTGTAGTATTATGTACATTCGTTTTATAAGTTCTACGTCTACACCTGTAATGTTTGCAGAGCACGAGTAATTCTGAAAAAATGTCCGAGCGGTGTTTCCGTCATTACTATTTCCAGTGCCTTGATGAGGTTTATCGACAAGCAGTCCCATTTCTTCCCTAAACCGCTTTTGCACCAGTTTTTTCTTTTCGTCTTTGATTTTTTTATTTTCAGGTGTAGTAGCTGACCACTTTTCAAAAGACAAGTTATAGGAAATGTCATCTCTCATCTCCATACTCCTAATCCAAGCATGTAGTGTTGACAGTCCGTATTGAAATGAACTTTCGTTAACATCTCGTGTCCTAACTGCCTCTAAGTTATTCATTTGCCGAGGAGTAGCTCCACAAACTGTACAAGAAGCGCTCGAACGAGTTTCAGTTAAAACTTGTGCCACTTTACCATCAATCGTGGTTAAAAATAGGTCATGCGTAATTTCGATTACCTCACCATTCTTATTTATCAGGGAAGGAGACAGTTTTTTTTTTGATCGTTGATATCAGTCACAACAGACGTGGTTTTTTCAGGAGTTTCTTTGGCAAACTCTAACAATATAGGTCTGCAATATCTAACAGATGAGCAGGTTTCATTCTTCCAAACAACAGTATTAGTTGTCTCATCTATGAGTCTAATGGGTACAAGTGAAGCAATAAAAAGGTTTGTATCTGATATAAAATCGCTTTCTTCGGGCAAAACTTGCTTGTATTCACTCTGCCCTGATGACCCGTCACAACCCCATTTACAGAATAGTTTCAATTTTCTTAAACCGTTTTTATAAACTGAACCAATTTGTAATATACGTGCCACAGTATGATCTAACAAGTCTTGCAGATTCACTTTTGCACTTATGTTAGTAATGGTTATGCTCGAATCTGGTGGGTAACACATCTTCTTCGCTTCGAGTAAAGTTGGATAAGAAGGAAACACTGAGCAGTTTTTGTCCTTCAAACAAAGTCGAAGTTTCCCATACTGTCCTTTGTTAAGGTCTAAGTCAATAAATGTCCGTAGTGCTTCTTCCTTTGTAAAAGGTGTAACGTCTTCAGGGTTCTCAGTTATATATTTAAGAAATTTGTTCTTATCATTTCTTGATGAAGTTCGTATAATATTAACGATTGTGGCCTCCTCCGTCTCACTCATAGACCGTAACTCTTGAGCATATGCATTGAGCACACAGTCCAGTCCGTACTCTTGTATCAATACCATGTTTTTTCGTTTCATTGTTTTTTCTGAAGATGCTTCGTATGGTTTCGAAGGTCTGCCACCACCACCACTTCCAGGCGTTTTAGGGTCAGTAACTGTGACTCGACACTCTAGTGGAACACGAAATTGACCATCTAACCAGTTGGCGTTCTTACTTTCAAAGCGTTCTTTTATTCGAGATGCATTTCTCCAGCGTTCGTTACATTTAGATAACAAGTTTCTTTAAATGTAGGAGACCACAGTAGCCATATCCTCTGGTGACAGATTGAAATTTTCTTGTATGTAGTCTTCTATGTTATGACCATTTATCAATAAATTGCACAACTCTCGTTTGCTACAAACAAATTCACCCATTTTTCAAATCAGTCAACTTCTGCCAATATTTGAAAATAAGTGCTTCTGCTTTTTAGGGCAACTGAATGTCTAACCAACAACTCAGAATGTTTCAAGGTTCGCCTTCCTTTTATAGGCCAATGAAATAGTGATATGTGCAAAAACTACTAACTTGCACTCTTCCCATATCCTGTTTTGAATTTGACCTTAATAGATAATAAGTGACCATAAATTATCAAGTAAAGTGGTCAAAACTGTATCAAAACCACAAAAACTGCACTGTAATCAATTCGACCTTAATAGATACACAATAATTTTATGAAAGATAAAACAAAATTGATAAGTTTTTTTTATTACGCGATATGTTTTGGCCCCGTGTGTAAAAAGGAGCAAGTATGAGCAAAATTTTTTTTTCGCCTTGCATTTACTAATGTATAAAGATCTTAAAACAATAAATATCTCGACAGCGGCAAGCAGCGGTAAAGAGTAAAAGTCTCGTTAAAAAAAATGAACACTAAAAATATACCATCTTAAACTATGTTGGTTAATTGTATTTTATTAAACCAATATTTATAATATTAATTATGAAACGTTATGAGGAGATCATAAGCATTCCAAAAATGTATAATACTTGTATATTTATATGAAAAACTTCTGAGTAATGTGGCGTTGAATTGTAGTAACGTATTGCGTCAAAATTACGTTATTAAACATGAGTTAGCTTTGATGCCTATTTATATACATTATGATTAACTAAAAAAAAACTAAAAAATTGCGAAAAGAAAGCTTATTTATTAGACTAAATTAATTTATTAATTTTATTCTATTACAACGACTTTCACATGAAATGGTTTTGAGACGGCTTTGTATGGGGCTTGACCATAGTGCGCCGCCAAAAAAAAAATGGTCTTCAATTACATACCACTGAATTTTAAAAATCACTACCGGTGGCTCACCCAAATGATATTAAGGGGGTGTGAGCTGAATAAATGAAATATTAGTTATACCACGACTCTTATCTCCTCCATAAGTGAGCATAAAGTTCTTTTTATCTCTTGTAATAAAATTTAAAAAATAATTAATGGACCATGTTTTATGTTTCTTTTTGTGTTTTTTTTTATTATCTTATTGTTTCACATTAATATAGGCTGTTATCTACTTCTAAGGTCTTCTATGGTCCAAATTTCCAGTAGGTATCTAGCTAATCCAGGAGATTAATTTAAAATCAGTTATAAAATTCCACCCGGACATACAAGAAAGCGAATTAATAAAAGGATGGTCAAACAGCAATTGAATAGATTTTTGACAAGCTATGGTCTGGACTCACCTCTTATCAGGGAGGAGGAAGGGACGCTTAGAGCCCCATAACTAGCTATATATAAGTTCCACGGCTGAACTTGAGCGAGCCTCCTCCAAAATAGGAGTGAAATTGACTAATTGGCACGTTGGTCAGAGAAGTTTATAGTTTTATCTCTTTCGAGTCTTTCGAGTTTTCCATGTCATCATTCTTTTACTCTTATCTCAACTACTTGGGGTCGATACAATATGTACTATTCTTTCATAGTGTATATTGTAAAAGTTATTGGCAATAGTTTTATGACCGGCCGCCTGCCAGAGGCCAACCCTCCTTGGGAATGTAATTGTTGACCAAACGGTATCAAATGGAGTTGGTTGGTTGGTTACGACATCCACGAGTAAAGTAAGGATCGATAGTATTGTTAGCCGCTACCACACAATAAACTTTCAAGTTTTCCATGTCTTGCATAAATATTATTATACATAACATAACTCGTACTCGACTTTTAAGGATCTACGCGCAGGAAAGTGTACTACGTGTAGTGAACTGTATTTTTCTCCGTCACGGCACGAGAAGTAGATACAATATGAAAACCATTATTTTTCAACCACGGAACTAACGATATTGCTAATGGATTCGCTTAGTTATCCGTCAACAATCCTCTAAAGATAGTCGAATTTGTGGTTAGTACCCACAGCATAGATTAAACCACAGATAAAAAACCGCACCCTAAAAAAACCGACAAGTAAGAAGGTACGTATTCAAGTCAACAACGTCTTAAAACGATTACCGACAGTGTTCAAGGTGTGAAGGGGAGTGCGACACGTAAATCGCATTAGATATGTTAAATCTCAGTCCTTGGGGGGCTGGAAGCGCTTGAGACGATATTTTTATTCGTATCGCTTACTTTCGTGATTATTGTTCGGCGGCCATTTGCATTACACGTCTGGTTATATGCCGCTTATATAATTTTGATCCTGTAAGATTATAGATAGTATTCAAAAATGCTTTGCTCCTATTAAATGCTCTTTTTATTATTGAATGTCTTGTTTTAGAAGCAAAAGGTAACAATAAAACTATTGCAATTATTAAAAAAAATACAACCAATTTAAAAAATAGAAAAAAGCGAAAATAACATTCAAAAGACTACCGCTTTATATATCCAAGCCAAATAGCTAGCATTTATGTATGCATATAAGTAGAGTAGGCCAATGAGACTATAGCTATATTTTATACCATAATATTAAAACCTTCGCGCCTGATTATCAAAATAAAACCAGAGTCCAAACGTCATTGACGCGTATCTTGAAGCAGCATTCCTGTATTACTATTAATTTTCATAATTCAACTTCGCTAGCAATAAAACATTGTCAGAACAAAATATTTAGAATATTTATGAACTGTTTGCACTAGTATTTATCGTTTGTGAACTCAAAAAGAGCTTACGCAGTAGAATCTGCATCTATCAAAAGTTCACTGCAACTACCACAATAATAACAACGTGTAGTAACTATTTTTTAGTTAATTTCTTAATTATCGCCTTATTATTTCACAAACAAATTTAAAGAGAGCATTACACATCGAATACTTTCTTAAAAAAAAACGAAAATAATTTACAGTACTACTTTTTAAAACAGCGTTTAGAAATAAGAAAGACATGAATTGAATAACAGCCGAAATTACTTAGAATACTTTTATATTTTCTTATAATTATAAATCACCTCTTCAGTATAGTAGCAGATGAAGAATACGATTCATTAGCCCTTTCCTTCGCGTGGGTGTCATAAAAGACTATGCGATAAAGCAAGCACTTCAAGAGCAGGTAAAAAGCCATTAAAAACTATATAAACCCATCTAGTCAACGTGATATAGTAAATCAATTTATATCACATTATGAAGGTAGCTTGAGCTTAGCAGTGGGACATATATGAGCTGAAAAAAAAATAAAAAGTGTGTGTGTCAGTTCCGACGCACGACTGGAGTTTACTCCTTAAGTACGATTATCAAAACAGGCACAAAAAAAGCTTATTTGTAAATACCCGATTACGAAGCAAAAAATGATGTCACAAGCGGGATTTGAACCCGCGACTATTGGAACTCCGGCCCAATCGTGCTGCCACTACACCACCGTGAACTATTGTAGGACATGCAAATCTCGCTTCGTATCATATTTACGTCTTAAGGTGACGTATGTCATCTACCCTATAATGTTTACACAATACTTAATACTTCAAACTTTGCAGTTAAAATTGTATTAAATGATGACACAAACTTGTTATTCAAATTACTCAATTTATTAGCATTTAATATGCTTAATTATTTATAAATACCCGATTACTGCAGTGGCAGCACGATTGGGCCAAAACCCCAATAGGCGCGGGTTCAAATCCCGCTTGTGACATCATTTTTTGCTTCGTAATTTGAATAACAAGGTTGTGTCATCGTTTAATACAATTCTAACTGCAAAGTTTGAAGTATTAAGCCTATAACAATGTGTAAACATTATACGGTAGATGACATACGTCACCTTAAGACGTAAATATGATACGAAGCGAGATTTGCATGTCCTACAATAGTTCACGGTGGTGTAGTGGCAGCACGATTGGGCCGGAATCCCAATACACAGACACTCTTTTTTTTTTTAGTAAGTTAAAGTAGGCCGCCACTCAAAAATTCAATAATAAAATTAGTATCATGCCTCCTGAGTTTTCTCGCCGGATCTTTCTCAGAGTGGCCGCGTTCCGATCCGGTAGTAGCTGAATAGTTTTTGTTAGTTTTGTAAAAATTGTAAAATTGCCACAATAATAATTATCATAAATTAAATACCTTAATAATAACAAATCATAAACAACATAAAATTTTATATATAGAATCATTCTCTTTTTGTACTGGCAATGAATTGTATTAATTTTGTATAAAAATGTGGGTCAAAATTTAATATCTTATAGGGTAGATATAAATAAATTTCTGTAATAACAATGACATATTGGACGTAAGACACCTCAGTCCTCCCGTGACCATGATCACTGTAAAGTGTTCGAAACGTCGGGAAATTATAAATCAAATACAAACGCGATAGAATCCGTAAAAGTAGTTTTATTTCAAATAATTAAGCATAATTAGGGGATTAATCAGTAATTTGAAAGCTTATTTGACTAAAAATAATATATATATATATTTTTATTTACATTTATTAAAACAGTTCAGTGAAGTATTATCTCACGTCAGAAAGTGAAAGGTGCGCAGAATAGGTTGCGCACCAAAAACGTAACGAGGTCATTCGATCACTAGATTTTACTCCTCAAATTTTTCTCATACCGGGCGCCTTATATGAAAATCGATTCTTAAGGAGTAAACTCCAATAATAATAATGATGATCATCATCTCATCATCTCAGCTCATATATGTCCCACTGTTGGGCTAGAGCCTCCTCCATAATGGGAGCGAAATTACCTACTATTTCGAGTTTTCCATCTCTCGCATAGTTGTTATATGCGTTTTATATCCCATAGTCGCCTCTTACAATCACCCACGGGTAAGATAGGGGTGGTGAATTTTATTCTTACTTCTTCACCACACGGCTATGATAATAATGATAACTCACCGTTAAACTTGTAAAATTTAAATTTAAAATCTTTAAAATATCAAATCTTCTCATTCGCTCTACACAGGTGATATTGCCATGAATTTACCCGCCAAATGCGTGACATAAAAAACCTAGACGCAAAGCAAAGTCAACGACGTCTCAGCGAACGTCGAAACTGACTATTTATTCAGTTTTATATTTATACAGTACCTTGTCTCTTGTCATTCAATTCGAGGGTGTTATGTTACACTTTTTACTTATGCCAATCGACAATTCTTTGTTACGATTACGTGTTTTGCCTTCACTTTTTATCAGGCACTAATATATTAAAAGAAATGCCACTCTTACTCTTTATTTAGAATAATTGGAAAAGAAATTAGAAGTTATAAATATAGATAGGTATAACAGATAGATATCGTAGTAAAACGTCTTTCGGTAAGACAACAATGTCCAAATTATTACAATGGGTATGTAATTCGGTACCTTGATAAAGAAATTAAAGGGGTTTCTAATAGAGGAACCTATCTTCATGGCCTTTTCAACAGAAAGGTTAGATAACTGTAACTCCGGACAATTGGGCGCAGTAATTCCGCCATCATAGTGTAGCAAAAATTGGCGTTACAGCCAAACTTCCAACTGTTTTTGCCTTTCAGGCATGGGATTCTTCCATAAATGGGACATCTCGTTCTGGATAGTCACCCTTGTGCATAAAATCGATATTTGTTTGGTAGTAATATGCAGTTGCGCTTTATTCAGTGCCAAACCCAAACTTAGAGTCGACCACTGCCTAATTAGATCACTATCTATGGCCTTAATATTGCAAAACTCTATGAATGAATATGAAAATTAGCTATGCTTCTTGCCGGTTTGTATTACAAAAAAAAACTTATATCTTCATCTAAAACAACAATATTATTCTATATTTACCAAATCTATTCCATTTTCTCTTTACAATAATTACCACGAAAATAATAATGTCATTTTCATATCTCCCCCTAAGTGAGTGTTATGTCGTGTTTTTATAAGTCGCCGAGAGATATTTACAGTTGAGTTGGCGATTTGTTTACGAAACCCTTCCCTTTGTGCGCAATCGTTTAAATGTTCCTACGTTTCGATTTGACTGGTTGAATGTCAATTTTTGTTTCTTTGTACATTTATAATCTATAATATATTTATATATATATATATATATATAATAGCTACGTTTTGTTATTGCTTATGATGGCAAATGGACAAGCAGCACACCTGATGATAAGTATTACTGCCGATTATGAGTCTTTGTAATACCAAAGGTACTACCTGGGGGGCACACTTAAAACATTACTTATTTTTACTGACCGTCGCGCCGCCTACAGATTGTTTGTACAAACTTAACTGCTGCCATTTTGTCCTGTATCTCAAACGTTTGACAACTGAGAATTATTATTTTTTGTTCCTAGCGTAGGTACTTAATGTCATCAATCTATTTACGGTTATTGATGTACTTTCTGAAAATTATCTCAATTTTCATTGTTAAGCTGATATTATTATTGCTTCGTTATCAGCTGATATGTTTTTTTTATATTTCAGGGTAGCTTTCATAGTAAAAGAAAATTCTATATAATTACACATACTACATGTGTATGTGTACTGATATGTATATATATCACTTCAACTTTAGTTCACCGTGTAAACTCTGGGTAGCAGCACCTTCCATACATGCATATTTTATCATGGAGTTGCCACTCTTTTTCAGTTTAATAACTTTACTCTTTGGGTACTACTAAGCCGCTGTCTACCAACCAAAACCCACCCTGACTTTCTTATACACCGAAGAAAGCGCAACAGCATACAGCCACTACTCAGATGTCGGTCGCAATAATTATTATGATGATATGGCTATCACTTTGCTGGTTCATGTCGTTGCTCAAAACGATTTTAATAATGGGTTACTTTTATTTTATTGTACATACATACATACATATCATCACGCCATATTCCTTGCAGGGTAGGCAGAGAGAACAGAGTGCCAGAGAACTCTATCCCTGCATACTTCACTCGCTTCCTCAACATTCATAATTATCTTCATACACGCTCGCCGGTTTCAGAGACTCTTGACTCCACCTTCCTTCAGTGCGTGACCAATCTGGTCTAGGTGGGTGAGTCTCGGTCTCCCCCGGTACCTACATCCTTCCACTTTCGCATTGTATATCTTCTTAACCAAACGTTCGTTCGGCATTCTTTCCACATGTCCGAACCATCTGAGCATGCCCTTTCGCATCTTATTTTATTGTCCTTATTGGTAACCAGCTGATGGTAAATGGTAACTGCCCCTCAAGGTATTTAGCAATACCACAAGTACAGCCAAGTCCCTGCACCGTATGTTCAAAATTTGAATGAAGTCAAGCAAGATTGTAGGGTTTTGGATTCTGATTGTTTCACTCACCGAACTCTCTACTCCTAAATACACAAAATTTTATATCTTACGTGGCCATTTAAATATTGAAATTCAATTGAAATAAAACTATTTTAACAGATTCAGTGACGTTTATATTTGATATTTTTAATCACTGTAGTGTTCGAAACATAAATAAATAAATAAAAAATACCAATCCGTAAAAATACTATTTGAAATACAATACGTACGTAAATACTGGAAATCGTTATTCAAATTCAAACTCAAAATCATTGACTTATAAGCAATGGGAAAACGCTTGACGTATTAACAATTTTAGCACTTTACCTTAAATTAGTAAAGTAGTACCTACTTAGTTAGTTTAGTTTATAAAGTAGGTACCACCGGATCGAAAGGCGACCGCCAAACAAGACGGTCAGACAAAAAATTGCCTATTATTTCTATATTTTTTTATATAGGTATTTTCCGTGTGGTAACTGAGTATGTATACAATTCCCCACCCCCTATCTTACCCGTGGGTGATCGTACGAGACGACTAAGGGATATAAAACGCATTAATATCTATGTGAGATAAGGAAAACTCGAAAAAAACCCTATACCAATACCTATATTCAGCGTGGTATAGTAGGTAAGTTACCCTCCCATTATGGAGGAGACTCGAGCCCAGCAGATGGACATGTATGAGCTGAGATGATGATTTGACATTTTTATTCCATCA
This sequence comes from Lymantria monacha, assembly GCA_905163515.2. NCBI lineage: Eukaryota > Metazoa > Arthropoda > Insecta > Lepidoptera > Erebidae > Lymantria > Lymantria monacha. The sequence continues at coordinate 24,181,317 of LR991097.1, read as the reverse complement.
TCAAAACACGATATATTATAATTCTCGATTAATAAAAAAAATATATATTTGAACCAGATCCCACAAGCGCTACCACATAAATTCACTCATCAAAATATTGAGTAAAATTGGGCACGCGAATTTGTTCTAATAAAAGTAATAGCAGTAATAAAACAAAAGCGTCTGTATCTCCCATCCCATTTCTTGACTCAGACACAGGTGTCTGTAATTATCTTGAAAAGAAAGGGTTCTTTCATGATCTTTACATTCATTTCTATTATTACAATCCTTATTCCTTGGTTGATTAAGATTATATTGCAAAGATCTATATATACTTACTTCTGTCTGAATGAACCAGTATAAGTAAAACTTTACAGCAAGATTATTATTATATTAAAAATGTTTATATTCAGCTAAAGATGACAGATCAGTGAGTTTTGGTCGACATTTTATAGCGAACTTAGTACTAATTTTGAGTTAATGACTCAAAAGAGACGACGGTATACGCAATAGCTTTGGGATTTATGAAAATAATCCCAATTTGTTAGCGGTTATTTTTAAATATATCATCATTTTAATCCTAGTTAATATACGTCTACCTAAGGTCGAGTGTCCTCCAAAATAGAAGGGACGCCGGACGGTACAACAAAAAGTGTGTACGGACCATAGCCTTTTTTTTGCGGTGGAAAATGGAGTTTGTCGCGCACCGCCAAATCGGTCCGGGGCGACAGAAGAGGCGGCGCGCAACCCCATATACCCACCCTACAAACACTTCTCTTCACCGTGCGAGCGGGCCACCGATACCCGATCTTTGTCTTCCGTGGCCCGTCCGGCTATGGACCATAGCCTACCCAAAAAAAGAAAAAGAAAAGAACAATAGAAAGGACCTAGAACGGACAAACCGTTAGCATAGGGTTTTACATATACATACATATCATCACGCCATATCCCTTGCAGGGTAGACAGAGAGAACAGAGTGCCAGAGAACTCTATCCTTGCATACTTCACTCGCTTCCTCAACATTCATAATTCTCTTCATACACGCTCGCCGGTTTCAGACTCTTGACTCCACCTTTCTTCAGTACATGACCGATCTGGTCTAGGTAGATGAGTCTCGGTCTGCCTCGGTACCTACATCCTTCCACTTTCGCCTTGTATATCTTCTTAACCAGACGTTTGTTCGGCATTCTTTCCACATGTCCGAACCATCGGAGCATTCCCTTTCGCATCTTTACACCAATACTCTCTTTCATTAATTAATTATAGTTCATCTAATCTAAGAAGTGCATTTTGACGTTTTAGGGTTTTATTTTGAATGTTTCTTTTTTGTATTCCTTAATCATCTTCTACGAAACCTACGGGTAAATGGGTGATATATTGTACTCTTACTCCATCACCACACGGACAAAAATAGATAGTAATAAGATATTAGATGACGAGACTTTCTTTATATTAATATTTTTAATTACTTTACTCATAAAGATCATTCTCATTGAACATTGGCTTTCTTTCTAGTCTTAATCAAATTATGCAGAATAACTCCTGTTATCTGTTATCTCCGAGGGAGACCGAGACTCACCTACCTAGACCAGATCGGTCATGTACTGAAGGAAGGTGGCGTCAAGAGTCTCCGAAACCGGCGAGCGTGTATGAAGAGAATTATGAATGTTGAGGAAGCGAGTGAAGTATGCAAGGATAGAGTTCTCTGGCACTCTGTTCTCTCTGCCTACCCTGCAAGGGATATGGCGTGATGATATGTATGTATGTAACTCCTGTTATTTAACTTTCGCAACTCAAAGGTATAACAGTGTTTTATGACATTAGAGGGTAGTAATTAACGACTGCAACAAATATTCTTAACAACCAAAACTAACAATTTAATGTGAAGCCTGTTCGACATCTTTGAATTTTTTTATAGTAATTTTTTTTTATTGCTTATGGTGGCTAACGAGCCAGCAGCACAAATGATGGTAACTGTTACTGTTGCCCATAGACCTTTGCAATACTAAGGGTATAACTAGGTCACTGCCTACCAATACAAACCCTAAAGCTCCCAGTTGGACTTCCAGCTCTCTCGCTCACCAAACGAAGCGCAATAGCCATTACTCAGGCGTTGATCTTCTACGCCCCGACGGCGAAATCTGTCGGGGCGTCGACGAGAGGAACCCGCGAGGGTAAACCGCCGGGCGGACCACCGAAGACAAAGATCGGGTACCGGTGGTCCGCTCGCACGGCGAAGAGAGAGGAGTTTTAGGGTGGGTCTATGGGGTCACGCGCCGCCGTTTCGTCACCCCGGACCGATTTGGCGGGGCGAGACGCATACATAGTCCACCAATACAAAATAAAAAAATAAAAAAGGCGTTGATCTTCTGCGAGGCTGTGGTACTCCCCCGGACGGATCAGCCCGCGGCTGTAGACAAAGAACTGTCAACAGCGTAGTCCTACCACTAAACTCTTGGGGAATTTTTTAAAAGATATTTTCTGTTACGATTACAGTAAGCGATAGTTAATAATTTACGATTTAATACTAGTATTGCCTTTTATACGGGTAGAAGTTATATATGAGCTATAAAACAATATCTACGACTAATAAGAGCGGGGTAGTGACTATAAATATAATAACTATGGCAAGCATATCAACGTTATCTGGTGGTATACTCTCTCTCTCTCTCTTTCTGTATGTCTCACTGCTGGGCTTTAGACATGCGCGAAACAGTACTTCGCGAAGTGATGTTATGTGTCATTACATTTCGTGTCGAGTTATATTACATTTTACCATCACTTCCAACATCACACATGACATTTCATTTAATATAAGCCTTAATGTTCTGCAAATAGAGCTCAAAATAAATATTTATCGACCGCAGGCGCAGCGCGGTCCAGTCGTTCTATCCCTCTCACTTTCCCGAAAAGACACACAGTGCGTTTGAGAGATAGATAACCATTACCAAATTACCGAACATTGCAGAAATACAGAACAGTACACGAGTGTTCGGCGTCATGTTTAATGTGATGTGTGATGTTTAATGTCATGACATGTTTAGTCGCGCAATGTGTAATATGACAGTACGCAGTCGGGTAATATTACGTGTGATGCATCACTCTCATTACTTACACATGTCTACTGGGCTTATAGCCTCCTCCACATTAGGAGGGCAATTGACTTAATACACCACGCTGGTCAGACATGTTGGTATTGGGTCTTATTTCAAGTTGTCCTTCTCTTGTATAGATGTTATATGCATACTTTATCCCTTAGTCGTGTTTTACGATCACCCACGGGTAAGATGCGGGTGGTGAATTATATTCTTATACCGTCACCACACAGTAAACGGTATCTGGTGTTATACAAATTGTTGATAATACATATAAATACATACTTTATAGTTGAACGCATCTGTAACTTCATAAAGTCAGACAGGCAAAAAATGTCAGAACTATAAAAGCGACCGCATAGATTTTATATAGTTTACGCCCTTTGCGGAATCATTGCCATATCGTCTGCAAAGGTTGCGACCCCATCACCAAATGTCGTGCCCTTTGCGCCTTGCCCCCGCAGGAATACTTTAAATACTATTGCCAACTTAATAATATCATAGTTTGTGGTAGTTAATTTATATTTTAAATATTTTTGTCTGTTTTTTTTTTGTATTAGCAAAGCAGCAAGTGCTGTGGCCACACTGTTTAATCCTTATTATCCTTACTAATATTAAAAATGTGAAAATAACTCTGTCTGTCTGTCGCTCTTTCACGCCAAAACTACTTAACTGATCTAAATGAAATTTGGTGCATAGATAGTCTAAAGCCTGATAAAGGACATAGGCTACTTTTTAATGCAAAAAAAGGGTTGTAAAGGGGGATGAAAAGTTGTAAGGAATTATCGTCATTTTTAAAGCCAGAAGCTTGAAACTTATTTTTAGGCTATTGATTACATATAAATAAATATGAAATTAAAATTACGTAAAAAATTTACCCTTAAGGGGTAAAATAAAAATAGGGGATGAAAAATTTTAACTTTTTTACTTTACGTTTTACGCGGGCGAAGCCGCGGGCAGTAGCTAGTAGTATATATAATCTAGTTTTATCTTCTGAAAATTTTGGTGAAAAATGAAAACCTTTGTATAACACTTTTATATCATATTCACTATACGTCTATACCCAGCAGTTCATCCGCATCGCATAATATAAAATTCCACCAAAAATATTTAACATAACACATTAAAATACTTGTTGAATATAAGACAATAAGCTACGTATGACGATTTTATGTTTTCGTCGAAACAACATTTTTTATTGTTGCCTCTCAGTAAATCAAAGCACCATTTCAAGTTGCCTTCCACAGTGTCATGTTAATGGGATACCATTAACAATTCCTAGAAGATATTCTAGGAACGTTAATGGAAATGGAAACATATAAAACACTGCTATATTACTTATTATATATTTATTCTATATTTCTTCTTCTTCTTTTTATGTATTGGCAACCAGCTACTTATACGAGCCATTGTTGCCAGTGTCGAGTTATAATTATCTTCACGTTCTTAGTCTCTTCAGGTTAGTCATTGTCTGTCAGTAAGTCAAATTGTCGCCATTAACAGTGTTATGGCCACATTGTTAATGGTATCTTGTGGGAATTTTGATGGAAAACGAAAACGTTGTAAAGCACTTTTATATGATATTCACTACATCCCAGTAGTTCTGTCACATCACATTACATAAAATGCCATTAAAATTATCTAATATAACACGTTAAAACACTAAGATATCGAATATAATACAAGAGCACCACATGACGTTTTAGATTCCCGCCAAAAGTCCTTATTCTATAGGTATTATTATATTTACTACAATAGAGGTGTAAAGGTGTAGTAGTTATAACATAATATATCCAACTATATACTATGTAGTTATGTACTCGATTCAATATATTATATTAGTTTCTAATAAACAGCTCAGTTCGTATTCAGCATTCACGTGTTTGATTTCTCTCCTAAAACGACTAACATCACAGGGGTTCCTCCGCATCAGATTACATAAAACGCCATCAAAATTATTTGAAATTATAATACACCATTTGACTTTCATGTTCCCGCCAAAACACCGGACTTCTTGTCTTTTTTTTTAGAAGCTTATGATTTGGTTACTAAGACCTTTACGCCAAAATTTTGTTTATAAATTAACTTTATTTAAAGTAATCGTCCGTCAATTAGTCAAATCGTCACCGTCAACAGTACCATGGCCACACTGTTAAAGGTATCTTTTGGGAAATATGGTGAAAAACGATATCGTACATAAGGCACTGTTATATCATAATCGCTGCACCTCGGTACTTCCTGCGCAATAAATTAGATAAAATATCATCAAAATTACTTAATATAATACGTTAAAACATGAAATATTGAATATAATACAAGAACACCACATGACGTCCTTTCCCGCTAAAAATCCTTCAGCTTATATAGCTCATAGCTGGACAATAACCACAGAATAAAAATATACTATGGCGGCACAATTAAATATTATGGCGCAAATATTTTCGAAAATGGATTGCGTATAATTCGAAATTTAAACTGTCCAATGTCGTCCCTCGCTTTGATGACGTATGGCACCCGCGGGGGTGATCAACTATACTCTGTATTGCCAACTTAATTGTGCCCGTAGAAAATATTAAAATCGACTTTAAGCTTTTCACTGTAAAGACTTAAAAGATTTTATTGTTATATTGGTATTTAGTTGTTGTATGACGAATTTGTATTGTCAAGGAGCTGTGCAATTATTAATGCGGTGTACGTTAGGTGGGTGAGAAAGTCCAAACAAAACATGTGGGGCTTCGAACATTAATCTCTTGTTTGACGATTGTGTACAAGTCAATTTGAAAGGTGTCGTACATAGATAGAAACCTCATCAAATATTACAAGCCTTATTACATAGTACATGCGCTATTGAACATAGGCCCCTTCAAAGAAGATTATTCTATTTTGTTTCGTAATCGGGTATTTATAAATAATTAAGCATATTAAATGCTAAAAATTTCAGTAATTTGAATAACAAGGTTGTGTCATCGATTAATACAATTCTAACTGTAAAGTCTATACAATGTGTAAACATTATCCGATAGATGGCATACGTCACCTTGAAGACGTAAGATATAATATGAAGCGAAATTTGCATGTCCTAAAATAGTTCACGATGGTGTAAGTGGCAGCACAACATGTCAGGTAGGCTATTAAAAGAAAGAGGCCGCGGAGCGGGAACGCGATCGGGGATTAGGAGGCACCGTTATGTACACCTTCTCCCACCGCCTTGAGGGACGATAGAACGTGGCCAGAAGGCCAAGTGTTGGAGTGCCGGGGATCGTATGTCAGTAGACGATCTATCCGGCGCCCCGTAAAAGCGCGGCAGAGACCACTGTGGTTTTAATGGGTATTACGGTTGGGCTTCAGCTAGCTGGTGAGTCCCACACTCCCACTGTCTGTCAACGACGGAGGATAGCGTGTAAATGCGTTTCCACAGTGATAACAAAACAAAAAAAAGGTCGGTAGGCGATTGCAGCTGATGTTATGAGTTTGCTAATATAGCACTGCCGCCCACGTCCCTTGTGCCTCCTTATCTGGTTTTTATGACTCCCACGCGAAAAAGGAAAACTTTTCCATTTTGTATCCTTAAAAAAAATAGTTTATACAATTGTTTTTTTAAGAATACAAAAGGTTTTTTTTTTAATTTACGTTATTATTATCATGACAATTTAATTCACTATCTCCTTTCCTTACCCCTGGATACAATATGCAGATAAAATCTATTAGATGCAAAAGGATCGAAATAAAACCCTACAGATGTTTAACCAGACTAATACCATGTAGGTTATTTTTCCTCCCATTATGGAGAACACTAAAGCCCAACACTGAGATGTATATAAGCTGAGATAAATATTAAAAATCACCATAGGTACTACCTATATAATGTGCAGTGAAGACACCATAAAAGAGTATCAAGTGCAATAATTATAATGAGAGTGGTAATAATTGGATATGCCCGGGCTCTCATCGGAGGGTCGTAATTGAATAAAACGTTATGATGGATCACACCCGCACTCCCGTTCTATATCAAGAGGTCATTACGTGTGCTATGGACTATGTCACAAACATATTTCATGAGCTATTATAAATAGCAATTATTAAGGTGCATAAACATATATAACATATTGGATATTTTATAAAAACTTTTGTTAATTTTTAATCTGTGGTTGCTGAGTGCGATAATTTTCAGAGATTTTGGCGGGAACGTGTAAGTAATATGGCGGTAATGTATTACTACATTCAATATTTAGTGTTACATTAAATAACTTGTAGGATAATTATATAATAAAATTCTGAGAAAGTGCTAAAGCGTGGTGAATATGGTTTAACAGGGCTTTACATACGTGTAGTTTCATCAAAATTTCTCAAAGTCCATTGACAACTACGTACCCTTTGTGCTGTTGAAGATGACGAATTGACTTACTGACAGACAATGATTTCAGCTGAACTGATAATAAATAAATAAAGACTTGTGAGCATATTTATTATTGTCATTATAATAAATGTACTACGAAACTAATAGTTAGAAAGACGGTCTCGACCGGACACGTTACAGTAGCGAATAATAAAAGCTAGGAGTATTAGTAAGAGGATGTTTAATATAACATGCCTAGACAACAAAGATTCACCTGCCCATACTTTTTTATGCTTTGTTCAACACAAAGCTATGTTTTTGAACCTATTCCACCATCAAGATAGCCCACACATATTTTCTTTCTCTGTCTACAGCCGCGGGCCGGTCCGTCCGGGGTAGTACCACACTCTCGCAGAAGATCGACGTCTGAGTAATGGCAATGTGCTATTACAATTTGTTCGGTGAGCGAGAGAGCCGGAAGCCTGTTGGGGGTGGGTTTTGGTATGCCCTTGTTATTGCAAAGGTCCATGGGCGGCAGACACTTACCATCAGGTGTGCTGTCTGCTCGTTTGCCAACATAAGCAATAAAAAAAAAGGAAGACTCCTCTAAAATGGGAAGGACACACCTACTATAACCACGCAGGTTAGACGTTTTAGCTTAGAATTTTATTTCAAGTTTTCCTTCTCTTATTTATACTAATCATACGTATACATTAATATGATAGTTATTTTTTTTTTAAATATATTTCAATGTCTATGGTTGCAACACAATAGTAAAACCGCATACCACAACAGATAGTATTTCATTCTATTTATCTAAATAATTATATCTATGATTGCTCAATCAATCAATCGAGCTACCGTGCCATATATAACACACGGTTTCACTCCTGAGCCTGGGTGTAATTTTATCCATTAATTACGTTTGTAAAGTCCCTCGCAATTCAAGAATTGGTACCTAAATGTAGGGTTTTTATATAAAAAAAACACAATCCATATACCTTATGTAAGTTTGATGAAAATATAAAAGCAGGATAACAACAAGCTTAACTACTGCATAAAATCCTAGTTAACTAAACCTAATTGAACAAAAAACGCTGTTGAAGTGTTTCATAGATTTTCTAAAGTTTCCAGAATCTGATCGGCAACTTGTCGATTTGAAATTCAAGTTTGGAATTATGGTCTATTAATGTTTCCGTGTGGTGACGGAGTAAGAATACAATTCATCGTCCCATATCTTACCCGTGGGTGATCGTGTGAGACGGCTAAGGGATGTAAAACGCATATAATATCTATGCAAGAGAAGGAAAACTCGAAACAAAACCCTAAACCAACACGTCTGACCAGCGTGGTATAGTAGGTCAATTTCCCTCTCATTATGGAGGAGGATCCAGCCCTGCAGTGGGATATATATAAGCTGAAATGATGATGATGATGAATGTTACATTTTCCCTAATTATGTATATCCATTTAGCATATGGATGTCGAATGTTGTATAAGGGCCATCCCAAGGGTGAAAAATACCAAAACTGTTATACTTAGGTTAAGCAGGCGGGCTGATTGCAGCTAGTTGTTAGAAATTTCCAGAAAAATATTACTGACCATTTCGTCTGTGTGATCGTCAGCCAGTTTTTACAACTGCTATGGAAAAAGTAGGGAGTGGAGTCTCAACATGGTACGAAAGAGGATGATTATGTAGACAATAAAAAATATTCTTTTAAGAACTACCTAGTCTATTAAAAAAAAAAGCTTCTTAATAAAGACTTAAATATGACATCTATGCAAGACTATTTTTAAGTATCTTCATGGATTATTTTATGAAAATAAATTAAAGAAATCACGTATTGCTAAATTAATGTAACATTAGGGAAAGTCAACAATAACATGTCACTCCACGGGCAAGTCTGATGTTTTAAGATGTTTAGACCTGTCTCTTGATAGCGTTTGGAATTCTCTAAGGAAAAACTATCCTTAAATTGAAATATTAGTACTGACTTATTTATAAATATCGATATAATAAAAAATATGCAGCATTGACACGAATTAAACAATAAACCTTAGCAAATAATAACTGAATTTTGAAGTATTATTAATTAATTAACGTTTAATTTATTTTTATAATATTATTGCGTTATTTACCGCAAATAATCGCATTATAATCTAGACGTGTACATTTTATAAAAGGCGCCATTTTAAATTGATAAAACGCGTTCTGAAACTGTTCATGAGGGTGGTAGCTACGTATTCTATTGTGCGGCCTTCACATGACACTAAAGGGGTTTTCGAGTGTGCTTTTCAATTTGCCTTAACCGAATGGAACAAGGAGATGTATTGGGTAGAATAATGTAAACATAATTTTGTTTACAATGAAAAGAACAGTATATGTGCAATAAAAACGTGAAACTGTCCAGAATTTTAAGAAATAGCAGATCTAGGTATTAAAATATGTACCTGAAGACCAACGCAAGACAGAGGTCAAATATAGTAGCGTAAATATAGGTTAGTAGCACGAGCATCACACTACGGAGCCGCTATCCAAGGTAGTCCGTTGCCCTTACAATGCATAAACAAAACAGAACACTTTTGAAAATTTTGTTATTTTAATCAAAGTTTTAAGTTATATATTAACTGAAAAACATACTTATATGATTTATAAAAAATAATTGTAAATAACATTTCTAAAAAAATATACCTACCTGACTATTTTAAATTATGTAATACCTATATTTTTTTTTATTTTACGATTAGGTATCCTATCCGACAAATTTTGCGATAGGCCTTATATAGTATATTTACGCTACTGATCTAAGATATATTATTTAAAATATATCTACTAAATTTGACTCTGGATATTGCATCGAGTTTACATGAACCGTAGACGTAATGAGCATCATCTACACACAAATTGAATGGATTTGGTATGAATATGATCGTCCATCTTACGGCATGCCATAATTGGAACAAAAATCTTAGAATTATTTCGTAACATTATTTAATTTAACGAATAAATAAATATTGTTACGAAATAACTGTAAAAGTTAATGTTTTAAAATAGATAAGAAAAGAAATCCACTCCACAGTTTTTAATACTCTTGGTCAAATCAAGTTCGCGTAATAGTGAAACTTTTTTTACAATGGTTCTGTTAAAAAACCTCTCGCATCGCGTACAGAGTGCAACGGAAATGAAATGGAGCATGTGTCGATGAAATCGGCCAGCGAACTATTGTCACTCGCCCACGTTTTTGAACGGAACGACACTTGTCATACGTGGCGGGAATTTAGAAAAAAATATCAATGGAAACGGAAAAATCAAAAACACCTGCATGCGTTAAATTTTAAGGTTGAACTGATACTAAAACATATTAAATAGAGTATTTAAAATAAGCATAAGCGTATTTTATAGTAAAATGCATATCCACTTTTCTATGCGTGTCAAAATAGCTGACAATGTAGGTAATACGAATATCTTCTTTTTTTTGTTTTGATAATATGAAAAAAAAAAAAGATACTAATACGAACTTTTTGTTGCCAGTGTCGAGTTACAATTTTCTTCATAAATTAACAGTTTCTTCATCTCCTTATACTAATCACAAAATAAAAGGCCCGTTTTGACAGTTCACACCCAAGAAGTTCTCTATTTTTTACCGATCGAAATGTTCTAAGGTAATTACATTTTTCATTGATGGGTACCGCCCACTCGGCTAAGTGTCGTTCATAACGATTTTTTCATATTCTCCACAGACTATTAATAATCGGTTAAAGAAAAAATAAATCGATCAAAATATTTTCTTTTAAGGTGGACTCGCAGTTGTCCGGTTTTATTAATTTTAATACTAGTGTTTAGAATAACTGAATTTCACCAGCTGTGTATTGATCTTTACTGAAAGTTATGAGTTTGGAGCTAACAAAGTCACAAATTAGGACAATGTCATATTTGTCGAAGAGATTTGGCTGAACTCGAATCATACCGTGCCACAGTAGTGGACGGACGATACCAAGGCATCTTGCTCAAAAGTGCCAATGGGAAAAGGTGGACGCTTAACAATCTGCCACGCTGAATCAGCTGGGGGAAGTTTTTTTTTTAATGATGCCTTGCTTGCAATGGAGTCTAAAAGTACAAAAAAATATCACGAAGAAAAGGACGCAAATAAATTCACAGAGTGGTTCAGCATGGACACAAAATGATAAGAGCGCCACCATACCATTGTCAGTACAATACTTTGATCTGGGCTCAAATGAAAGAATACGCAGCACGCCACAATACAAAGCCGCCATTCTCCACTAAGAAAATTATGACATTGTTGAATGAAGCTTGTGCCAAAATTACTAAAGAAGGCAAGGACAAAAGTGGTAGAAAACTCGAAAAATAATTAAGGAAGACTATGATAAAGACATCAATATTGACAATATAATTGAAAATGAAATAATTATAGATGCGGGTGACGATAGCTCAACCGACAATTTTGGCTCATCATTTGAAGAAAATGAAGAAATTAAATGAAGAAATTGAAGATTCACTTTTTCTCGATTTTTTATTTTGTGATTGAGTGAATGTTATTGTAACACAAATATATAATGATAGAAAATTGACCTTTCATAACATTGTGTCATATCAAAATACCCATAATATCAAAATTTTAACTTAAATTTTCAAATCAGAACTTTAATCCAATGCACTTTACAATACATATTCAAATCGAATAAATACTCACGTAAACTTGAATCGATATATCGTGAGTATCGAGTACCGAGTCGTATGGTTATATCACTATATCCATCAATAAGACAAATATCAAAACGACTTTTGGCGGGAATCTAAAACGTCATGTGGTGCTTTTGTATTATATTCGATATCTTAGTGTTTTAACGTGTTATATTAGATAATTTTTATGGTATTTTATGTAATATGATGTGACAGAACAGCTGGGATGTAGTGAATATCATATAAAAGTGCTTTACAACGTTTTCGTTTTCCATCAAAATTCCTACAACATACCATTAACAGTGTCACCATAGCACTGTTGATGGCGACAATTCGACTGACTGACAGACAATGACTAACCTGAAGAGATTAAGAACGTGAAGATAATTATAACTCGACACTGGCAAAAATGGCTCGTATAAGTAGCTGATTGCCAATACATAAAAAGAAGAAGAAGAAGAAATGTCAAAACGGGCCTTTTATTTTGTGACAACTATAGTTTCGTCCTATTAGTCACTTTCGGTCAGTAAGTCAAATCGTCGCCTTTAATAGTGTTAGCCATAACACTTAATGGTATCCCTTAGGAATTTCGGTAGCAAACGAAAACATTTATAAAGCACATTTACATCATATTCATTACACTCCAGCAGTTCCTGCGCATTACATTATGTAACATGCCATCAAAATTATTTAATATAAAACGTTAAAACTAACTAAGATATTGAATATAATACTTTCACGTTCGCGCCCAAACTTCTAATGCGAAATTATTTCACTAATAAAAAAAAACTATCGGTTATCAATATATTACAAAAGTAGTAGCAATTATAATAATACACAAAAGTTTGCCGTGTGGTGAAAGAGTAAACATATATTCCACCACTCTCTATTTTACTCACTGGCGTAGACGTATAAGATATATCCTTATAATATCTCTAAAAGAATAGGAAAACTCGTAGTAAACGCTTGACTAGTATGGTGGTGTGGATCAGTTTCCCTCCTATTATGAAAGAGGGTCCAGCCCAACTATGATGATAAAAAGAACTCATCAATACAACAGATACATATCCATTTATTAATTATATTATCTAAGTATCTCTAAATTAATTAAATTAAAATAAATAAAATTGTATTTCCAGATCTGTGTAGTCACTATGCTTAAACATTTTTTTTTTATTGAATCTAAATTTATATAAGTTTTTCTTAATATGCACTATAATATACATCCTACTTCTGGACTCAAGTATCTTTCACAATACTCGTATTGTGGAAATTAACCTACGCGGGTATATGATTTTGTTTCTTGTTTCTTGTCACAGATGCTGTATGACATTCTTCTGCTATAAGAATGCAAATATCTTCACGCCTTATTTGCCCGTAAAAATCGTAAAAATACGCCAAGCATCTCTCTTCTAAGAAACATATAACACCTCACTGCATTCGCTAACCAGTCTGCAATATCTATTACGGCACTTTCCCATCATTTCTGGTTCAGTACTACGTTTATTTATGAACGGGAAAAGGGTGATGATATAATTATCATCACCCTTATATTCCTAAGTCGTCTTTTACGACACCCATGGGTAATATAGGTAGTGAATTTTATGCTACTCCGTCACCACACGATCAAAATAGCATTATTTGTATATTATTAGTCTAAGTATGTTTTTTATTCATTATTCTTATATCATTACCGATCAATAGGAGTTTTAGCGGGAAAGGAAAAGTGTCATGTTGTGCTATTGTATTATATTCAATATCTTAGTATTTTAACGTGTTATATTAAATTATTTTGGGGGCATTTTATGTAATGTGATGCGGCGAAAGTATTGAGTTATAGTGAATATGATATAACAGTGGCTTACATACGTTTTCGTTTTCCACTAAAATTCTAAAAAGATACCTTTAACAGTGCGGCCATGCACTGTTGAAGGCATTCGACTTACTGACGGACGATGACTTTTAATGAAGTTAATTTATAAACAAAGATTTGGCTTAAAGGTCTTAGTAACCAAGCCGTAAACTCCAAAAAAAAAAATGTTCTTATATCATAATATTCCTACTCATATACACGAGCACTATCTTATACCATACATAGTAACACACAGTAGTATAACACACAGACGCACACACTTGCACACGCACACACATACGCGCACTCACGTACACACACACGCACAAACGCTCATGCACACACACACACAAACACACACACACACACGCGCGCGCAGGCACACACACACACACACATAAACATACACAATACAATAGATTCACGGGGATGGCTGAAAATCAGCGCTGTTCTTGTGACAATAGAAGCTGAGCCAATTCCTTTTGCCTACTAGATTTAATTTTGTTTATTATAATTGTTAGTTTTTAGTTTAAGTTCTGAAAAGGCAATAAATTATTATTATTATTGCATCTCCATTTATTCACGGGATCTTCCATAGGGAAGATGCCCGGTCCTTTGGGAGGCTTACATGGGGATATGGATCCAACATGCAGAGGCCTTTGGAGAAATTTAATCTAAATATTGGGATGGGACATCTACCGATGACATTCTACGTCTGCACATAACATACGTGGACTGTCAGCGATAAGTGTAAAACTATTGTGTGATTATGGTAGCTAATATCTGATTATAGGAGTGGATGCTTAGTGGACTGGTTCATCTTAAAACTATGAAATTTTAAACTGTCGTCTGCCTTCAAACCCATATTGAGAGATGAACGGTGGCAGACTGTGACTCGACAACTCACTGAATGGGCCTCCTAAATAGTCGCCACAGGCACACAAGCCATTCGGGCAACAGGGGGCAACATTGGTGCAAGTGGCTAGGGGTGTTCAGCGGTGCGGCGCCGGTTTCACTATTGAGTCTGCGATAAACAGAGCCATGGTTTCCCCGTAGTTATGTCCTTGAAAATGACACTTCCATCCCCGAGCATATAGCTCTGGCGACCCCTCTCTGACCAGCTGTTTAAGGCAAACCAGAGCTGAGAGTCCTTCGGGCACTCTTCAGTTTCCACTCTAGCCAGCCAATGAAGGCCAGCTGGAGATGAGGCCCTGATCGACTCTCTGGAGTATTCGGGACCGCAGTGTCGCCACTCACATTCAGCTCGCCACAAGCTGCCCTGCGGTTTATTGGTTTTCCTGTAAATCTTGTGATACATTTTTTTTATATCAAAAGAACTTAGGAAGCCGTATAATGTTCCTCCGAGTTTTGCGTTAACCTCATGGTGAGGTAACGATTGGCCCGGAGGTATTATTATTATTATTGTATCTCCATTTATGCTCCATTATTATTATTATTATTATCATTACCGACCAATATGAGTTCAGGAGACATGTCTTCTTGTTGGAAAAAGAGCATAAAATAATACACTATATTAAAATTTATTTTATAATTATTATAAATCCCATTTGTTTTAGTTTTTTTTTAGGTTTGATATGTAATGACCACGGATGGCAAGGAAGCGGTACCAGTGGCCGGCCCAATGGTGATGGGGAGGGAATACGGTGGGTTATATGGCCACTCCTTGCCCTTCCGTCGCCACGGGGGGCACGGGAGGCGTGTGTTCGGACCATAGCCTACCAAAAAAAAAGGTTTGATATGTAATCAAAATGGAAATGTATATTTAGTACTTAATATTATAAATTGACTGTAAGTTTGTTTACTAGACTTTCACGTCTAAACAACTAATCTAATTTTAAAAAGTCTTTTACTAATTGAAAGCTACATTATCAGTAAATAACATAGGCTGTATTTTATCCCCGAATTTCCACGGGAACGGGAACTACGTAGGTAAAACTGCAGTCATTTGCTAGTACAGAATAAATCTACTTAAGTACATTCTATAGTTACAAATTTATTCAAACAGCGTAATACACGAACAATATAAAATTCACATAAAGGGTTCTTTATTTCCAAAGGAATCAGCTTTATTCTATTATCGCTATGCGTGCGAAAAGAATAGAAATTTGAATCTCAGATATCTTTCCGGCATTTTTGTAGTTGTATCTTTACGTAGTTTTGCTGAGAATAGTAAATGTGATTTTGATTTTATTCAATGCTTAGTTATGTTAGTATTCATTCATATTTATAAAACTGCTAATATTTTATAAAATGTAGCACAGAAGAAGTACTAAAATATAGGTGAAATAGGAAATAATGATGCTTGACATATATGTGCACAAATCATACCAAACAATATAGCTAGACAATCTTAGGCAGGAATACATGAGGCTTTATCATTAAAAAAAATATGGTGGACGTCCAGAATGCATCAAGTTTCTCCTGTTCGCTTATTAAGCGGACCTTCGAACCGGTGCATTGACTTCAGTGACCCGTTCGGTGGTCTACCCTTTCGCATACCTCCCTTACTCAATATTTGCCTCCAAACAATTGGTCTACTCTTTCGTCAGACTGCACGAGGCACTTGTGAGGCGCGGGGAATGGTGCATACATGCTACATCGGCGTACCAGGTTAGCGTGAACGCTATCCTCCCTCCATTGCTCTACTGTCTACGAATTTAGACGACTCTCAAATTGTAATTTGATGTTACATTGCTCGTGAGGTGTTGCAAAGGGCGACTAATAACTTTACATCAATCTGGCCCAACTCCTTCTGATGCCGTCTGGTTAACAATTACATCTCCAAAGAGAGTCGATGTCAGACTCGCTGCTTGTCTTAAAATTACTGTCAAAACTTTGGCAATATGTACGATGGCTGAAAAATACGTACTGCATCGAACCCAAGTAATTGGGATAAGAGCAGGCTAATAAAGATGATGAAGAATTTTTGTTAGTAATGTCTTCCGCGACAAGTATTTATGCTAAAAAAAGAAAACAAATCATCACATTAATTATCTGTGCTGCTAATTTACATTTAAAAAAAGAATACCCCGGGCCAAACGTGCAGCTAAGTTTAATGAGAAATTAGAGGAAAAATTGAAACAGCCAGTCGTAAATGAAAAATTAAAAAAGTCCCGACGGAAACGGAACCGCGGCCATGTTTCACGTGCAACGCAAACGGTCTTAATTATGCGCGGCGACAAACAAACCGACGAAACATTTATTGTTTTTGATCGAATTAAAATGAGTTTACTTTGAATTGTTTTTTTGGGGCACTCGAGTTTTAATTGAAACCAGACTTCAAATATCTTTTTAGCTGTAGGTATTCTTTATTATTAGAAATAAATAGTTACGCTTATTAGCTTACTAATGCACGTCAGTGTCGGTATTTGGTAGTTTTTTTACCACCAAAGTCCATTATTAGTTTCTACTTGATGTATCAGTAGCATCGCTTCCATGTTATTTCTCCATACTTCAGAAATTAAAATTAATGAATATTTGTAATATCCATAATACGTTAAAAAATTAGATATACAAATTTTTTATTTCAGCATTTGTTAGACCACAAAGATATATGACGAGAAGACGACAATTTGTTTTTCCGCGAGTTTATTTCAAGATGACTAAGGGATATGTCACACGTAAAATAACTGCACAGGCTACATAGTGGTCTAATTGGAGGGTCGGTCTCCATGCGGGACAATTAACGGGTGTTCTTCAAAACATTGAGGTGTTTTTGTTGTTTAATTTCATGTTTATGAATTACTTCATAAGGATTTATACCTTAGCACTAAGAAAAATTTCACGTTGAAGTGACAATGGGTAAGCCACATCGCTCGTTAAACACATAGCCGTTGTGGATCACAGTTTTCGAGTGATAGACACTGGTTGACAATGGTAGACACAGGACTGCTCTGAGCGCAATTATGTATTTCATTATCAGCGCCCAATTAATATTAACGACTTGATTTATTGACGGACAGTGAATATGAATGAACTTATGAAGTAGAGAATTATTATTCTAAAAAATATATAGAGAATTTTACATGATTCAATTTGTCAAGATAATGGCCATAAAGAAATAACAATAAAAAAAAACATATTTGAACATGGAATCTGACGATCCCTAAACAATATAACATTATTATTAATTATATATTATTATATATTATCATCAGCAATCTCTTGCTCTTGTCCTATTTGCTTGGACTCGACGCAATATATATTATAGATACTTGTACATATTGCAAATGTTATTGACAATAGTAGACTACAAGCCCATGGAAAAATTTAACCTGTGAAATGAACCAACGTGAATAACGCTTAGAAGACTGTTACTATATCATAAAAAAACTTTGCGCGCTATGCCGATGCCGTCATTTCTGAGCGGTACAGGTGAGTACCTACTTGAGTAAATGAAATTTCCCAGGTACAATTGAGGAATTACAACTAAAACTACAACTACTATAAAAAATGCCGTACATTAATGATTAGCCGTACTATAATTCCTCACTGAGAAATTCACGTACTCACCTGTATCTACCGTTAAGAAATGACGGCATAGCGCTCAGAATTATTTTATGATATAGTATCAGCCTTCTAAGCGTTATTCACGTTGGTTCATTTCACAACTTAATTTTTTTCATGGGCTTGTAGTCTATAGTTTTATGATCGGCCGCCTGCTTCCCGTCGACCCTCCTTGGGAATGTAATTGTTTACCAAACGGCTTTACGTGTTATTAGCCCAGGTCGATATCAACTCTTAATCGTCTTTTACGACATCCAAGAGCAAAGTAAAGGTTGGTAGTATTCGTAGCCGCTACCATATAGCAGACATTTCTATGTATTATAAATAATAAATAGGAAGTTAAGTGTAAATAAAAGGTGTACTCAACACACAAGGCGTTAGATGTCGCGGGTGCTCCCGTGACATCCGGCCGCAACGAGATGACACTACACGCAACCCAGTTACCGCATAGGGTTGCTACGTAAATATTCGCAATTATTATTAAATAAATAAAAAAAACTGGCAGTATGACTGCACAGATAGCGTAGTGGTTAAGATACTAACCTTCCATGCCTTAGGTTTGATTCCCACGCAGGACAATACTTTGTGCGATTAACAAAGTGTTACTCTGAATCTGGATGTAATTTGTTTGCGTTAATTATGTGTTTATAAAGTCTCCCACAATACAAGGATTATTTCCTTAGGCAGTCTTTTTTTAAAAAAAAAGGTACTTGTAAATAAACATGATAGAAGTTAAACATCACTTTTCTATAGAATATTTTATGTTTATTAGTTATTTATTTATATTAAACTAGCAAATCCAACCCGTTGGTTTGTTTGTAGAAGTCGATATATCGAAGCGCCGCCTGGTGACGAGTTTACATCAATGATGAGAGCATAAAACTCTTCTCCATGGAAAAATACTTAGACATACCAATTTTAATAATAATCGGTCGAATAGTTTCTGAGTTTAACGATATCATGTATCCACACATCGACATCCTCTTTTATAGATATAGATTATGAAAGCGACGAGAGTGTATCTCTTACTTTTCTTCGATACACGAAGACAACTGAGACACTGCTGCCACTCTTTTTTTTTTTGAGAGGCAATGGTCTGGACTCACCACACTGCTATAAAAAATCAAAATTGTCTATTTTTTAATATCAAAATAAGAGATTTATTGAATGACAATATATACTAACCATATGGTGATAGACTAAGAATGTCATAATACCACCACTGCCTTTCCCATCGGGTGATCGTGATTACTAAGGGAGCATCCCTTAGCAGTTAGAATATTGCAAGAGAAGGCAAATTAGAAATAAATAATATACATACTTCTTATATCTTCGTATAGAGTAGTTAATTTTCCCTCTCACTGTGAAAGAGACTCAAGCCAGCAACAGCGGGACAAATATGAGCTGGTGAGTATGATGACATAAATAAATAAAAAAAATTGTGTCGGCACGTTCTTTTCGACTAGGCTGTGAAATAGCTAGTCCGATTTAGACAGCACCATGAATGATCCAATGTTGTAAGAAGAAACTTAGTCTAACTTCATTAAAAAAATAGGGTGTCGTAAAAACAAAAGTAAAACGTAAAAAGTTTTGAACAATTTTTATTCAAATAGCGAATCAATTTTTATTCAAATATCGAAATATTTTTTATTCAAATAGCGAAACAATTTTTATTCAAATAGTGAAACAATTTTTATTCAAATATCGAAATAATTTTTATTCAAATAGCGAAACAATTTTTATTCAAATATTGAAATAATTTTTATTCAAATAGCGAAACAATTTTTATTCAAATAGCGAATCAATTTTTATTCAAATAGCGAAACAATTTTTATTCAAATAGCGAAACAATTTTTTTTTCTATTTCATTTTTAATGGAAATCGAAAGTGTATTTATTAACTTAGGTGGTACTCTGTGCTATCGAAAATAAGGACCTGGAACCAAAAGCCTACCCACATATCATAAAGCACAGCATGTACGGCTAGTTATGGGGTTGCCAGCCATCCCTTCTGTCGACCCGGATGGATCAGATGGGTTGTGAATAGATCTGTAGCCAAAACATGTGTACAGAATATTAATAACATAGTCAATTATATATATATATATATATATATATATTCTAAAAAAATAAAAATATTTCGACAAGACGAAGAAGTTATTTGATAGAATTATAATTTTAAAACTTTTACTTATCAATCTTTAACTTATCAATTTGAGTCACATATTCTAGTTAATAATAATAGAACAACACTTTCAAACTTTTTCAATTATATTTTAATTTTTGATAATATAACTTTCATTCTTATTTAAAAATAAGTAATCTCTAAATTATTGTTCTGAGTCTGCACATAATTAATTATGTTTGTAAAGTCCCCCGCAATACTAGGATTACTTGCGCAGTGCTACGATTTTTCTTAAAAAAAAAATCATCATATTTTATTTCAAACTTCTTCCATATCCTCCAACGTTTTTAGCGCGTGTATTTAATCATTCTTAATTCTTACGTAACAGAAAGAATTATTATATATTTGGAGTTAAAATTACCAAAATAAAACAAATCCATCAGGTTTCCGCAAAGAATTGACCTTCAAAAGCTTAATTAATTAGTAAACATACCAAAAAAAAATACCTCGCAATAATTGGTGGAGATAATATCTGGAACTGTGCCCTATTAAATGAATTAAAAAAAATGCTTGACTTCGGATACGGGCTGTAGAGGACATCTACAGTACCATATACGACATGAACCTCCTCGATAATGAGAAAACAATTGTTCTATTATACCACAGATTAAACAGGTAAATATAGTATTTTATTTAGAGTTTTCATTACAAACTATACAATGTCATATCAGTTTATAATATTTCTAATTACCCTTTTGGGAATAAAACGTCTTACTTAATATAAGATGTACAAAACTACTAAAGTAGCGTAATAAAAATAATGAAGACCTAATTTTTTATTTTAATAAATACTGAAAAGTAACAGACTTCCGCAAATGACCTTCAAATAATTATTTAAATATTTAATACGATGAAATAATTCGAATTAGCTTCATCAACAAACATTGTGTATTTTCCTTAAAATTATTTTATTTAATAGCCCTGCTCACATATAATATTGATGCGGTTCCTTTCACATGGCACCTCACCATTGCTGCTGTGATGATTATAATAAGAGTTACTTGATTCTGCTATTTTACCTGCCCCCCCTGGACGCAGTCTCCAGTCTACACGCAACATCCCGTAAAAATGGTTTTACCTAGTTCTATGATGCCATTTGTCATTATTAACATTATAAGTTTCATCCTTTTCATTTAAAAATATTGTCGATCTTCTCACGTGTGCCATCCTTTACGTAAGTATGTTTATCAAAGTGCAACGTATTATCTTAATAACTTTTTTTTTTGCGGTTGGCCATGGATGCGTCTCGCCCTGCCAAATCGGTCCGGGGTGACGGAAAAGGCAGCGCATGACTTCATAGACCCACCATGCAAACTCCTCTCTTCGCCGTGCGAGCGGGCCACCGGTACCCGATCTGTGTCTTCGGCGGCCCGCCCGGCATTGTCTTAATAACTGTTGAAATAATCAATTCGTATTAAATTGCATTAAATTTTCAATGCAAAACAGATTTAATAACTTACAATAGACAATTTTGTACTCAAAATTACCTATAACATCAATTTTGTAAGCATATACATATAATACGGTAGTTATTTTTATTTATTGCGGATGACGGTAAACAAGCATGCAGCATACCTGATGCTTCGTACCTGATTGCGATAAGTATTACTGCCACCCATAGACCTTTTCAATACCAACACCGAACGAAACACATTGCCGCTGCTCAGACGACAATTTTCTGCGAGAATGTGGTACCACCACGTACGGCCCGCGCCTGTAGACAGAAAACTATTAACAGTATTACAGATCTTACAACTAAATATTTTATTTTACTAACTGAGTTGCAAGACCAGGTATTTATTAGATAAAAAATAAAATCTAATCGCCAACCCTGCAACAAAGACATCATTATTGTAATGGATGTCACGGGCTGCAACTCCACAAGTGCTCTAGAAAGTAGTGGTTTTACAATCTACTAAAGCAACAAAACAAACAACTAAGAACCTTAACGCTACAAAATAAGATATGAAGTGACCGCAGTGCAATATTTGCTGTTCCGCAGACTAGATGGTGCGACAATCGCGAGAGCAACACATTAGCGACATCTCACAGCGAGTGAGAAAATTACAGTGGAATTATGGTCTCCGCGAGTGTCGAAGCTTTCAGTAACGTATAAGTACTCCAAGCTTTTGGAGAACAACGTGATGGTGTTAGCTAGACTAGTTATCTCGGCTCATAATTTTCCCACTGCTGGGCTCTTCCTCCACAATAGGAGGGAAATTGACCTACCTATTGACCTCGTTGGTCAAACGTGTGTATTTCCGTTCCTCACAACGATGCAAGACAAGAAAAATCAACATAAAACCCTATGCCGACACGTCTAATCAGCATAATAATGTTGGTCAGTTTATCTCCTCTTTCCCTCTCACAGTGGAAGAGGGACGATCCCAATTCTATGATGTATAAGAGCTGATGTTACTTAAAATTATAATCATAATTTTATAAGCATATACAAATATCATTAAATGTAGGTAACCTTTATAAAATCCGATTACGAAATGAAAAATGATGTCGCAAGCGGGATTCGAACCCGCGCCTATTGGGATTCCGGCCCAATCGTGCTGCCACTACACCAACGCGACTAATTGTAGGTAACCTATTATAAAAATATTAGTAATAAATTTAACATTTTGATTTTCAGCTACCATATTCTTGAATTCACCAAGTCAATCGTTCAAGTTCAACAATGTTGGAAAAAACTTAACAGAATCTCTTCGTCGAATACTCCGCAATGTCTGAAAACGAAGCTAATACTCAACCATAAAAGTGGATCATTTTTCTTTAGATTTTTTACATAAAAGTCCTGCATATGTTTAAAATGTTACTTGATGAATTTAAGTGTATATTATTAAATCTTTTAACCCAGACCGCAACATATGCAATTATATTCTAAAAACACATTACTTTTAAGCGAATTTAGTATTCAACTACAGACCAATAATAATGGACTGATAAAATTAAACGACAAATTTATTCATGGGATTAAAATATAGTGTAAACAAATCGAAAATTGGATCTACCTACATGTATATTCATCCATGCATCAGCCCGTAGACGTCCACTGTTGGACGTAGGTCTCTCCACAAAAACACTACTCAGAATAATCCTGTGCCACTTGAATTCAACTGCTCCCTGCGACATTTGAGATGTCGTCAGTCCACCTAGCGGGAAGTCGTCCTCGTCTATCACGTCCGATTCATAGCTAGTCAGATTATAATTTCAAATTACTGAAATTTAGCTTTTAACATACTAAGTTATTTATAAAAACTTGATTACGAGCGAAAAATAAATGTCACATGTGGGACTTAAATCCGCACCTATTGGAATACCGTTCCAATCATCCTACCACTTGGACAAGGGTGTATAATTTGTCACCGTAGATAAAGATCGGGTACCGGTGACCCGCTCGCACGGTGAAGAGAGGGGTTCTTGCAGGGTGGGTCTATGGCGTTGCGCGCCGCCTCTTCCGTCGCCTCGGACCGATTTGGCGGGGTGCAACCACATCCATAGTCCCAGGTAGATGGCACTCGTCTCCCATAAGACGATAATATAATACGAGCCCAAAATTGAATGTCATACGATAGCTCACACTTGTTTAAGTGGACAATTGGAACGGTATTCCAATAGGTGCGGGTTTGAGTCCTACGAGTGACATTATTTTTTTTCTCGTAATCAAGATTATAATTTCTTAACTGTAGAAGAAGATCATACACAAGAGTGGGATATATAGGCTTAGAAGAAGAAAATGGCATCTTTTATTTGATGCTTGATTATTGAACATAAAATTTACTTAGTATTTGTTGACATTACTTAGTTTAATAGGTACCTATATGTTATGTCATTACGTAACTGTGTCCCAATTAAACTTGTCTTGGCAAGTATTACTTGACTAGACTGCTAAATAATATACTGGAACTCAACCTAACTAGATCACTGCATACTGATTAGGTTTATAAAGTGATTAGGTTTGTTTTTTTTTTTGGTTCTGTTCATCCATTCGGACAGGCAAAGGGATCAAAGCCCATACAGCCAAGTCTTATTTAATTATTTTTCATATATTGTTCATCATTTCTTCATATTGTGTAGCCTTAATAGTCATTGTCTGTCAGTAAGTCAAGTCGTTACCATTAATCGGGTGCTGATAACCTAATCAATGGTTTTCTTTGGGAATTTTGGCGAAATATGAAAATACACGTAAACCACTATTATACCAAATTCACTACACTTCAGCACTTTAACTGTACCATATTGCATAAAATACCAGTAAAATTATTCAATATAACACTACAAAACACTAAAAAAATGAATATAATACAAGAGCGTGACATGACATTTCCACATTCGCGCCAAAACTCTTAGGTTTATTTGTGACCCAGTATTGCCAATTAAATTACCTAAACAGTTTTCGCTCAGTGTCTCTTGTTTTTTTTTTCAGGTAATAATTATTAATATTGTATCAAAAAAATTATCGAAAATTAATAACAAGAAAAAACGAGGGTAAAATTAATTACCCAAGTATGTATGGGATAACTATGATATACTTCTTTTTCTATTTGCTGAATATTCTTATACTTCCATTTGATTTTCTGGCAAATAAAATTTAAAACAGAAAAGAAGATTAAGTTTTCAATGCAATATCTAAATGAACTAGGTTATAAACTAGTAATTCTAATTAAAATTCATCATTCATATTGGTTACATAATATTCAAGAAACTGCGTAGTTCGAATAGGTACCCTATCATTCCTACCAGCGTGTGTGTGTGTGTGTGTGTGTGTGTGTCTACCAGTGTGTAAAGTTATTAGAACTAATAGGTATCATTTTACACCATTATTAGTAAACGATCGTAATTGCATTGTTCATATATATGGTGAAAATGCTTACCTATATTCTCCAAGATCTGATAAGGATTAATATTTTATAAATACAAGAATCTAGAACTTTCACCGAATCAACATCATAATCATCAACTCAGCTCATTTATATGATTCCCACTGCCGACCTCGAGCCATCTACACAATTGGAGGAAAACCATAAGAGCTATAATCTCCTTGACAACATCTTATTTTTATCTTTATATATATATAATTCTTATGTACGTTTATATGTCACTGAACTCCTCCTAAACGGCGTGACGGATTTTGCTGAAATTTATTGTGCGTATTCAAGTGGATTTGAAAATGGTTTAGATTCGCAAACAAACCTGGTTGGTGACGTGTGATCGAGTTGTAGTATTTTTACTTTTCATACATTGACTGTTAGACGGAAAGAATATAAAAAAAACTGTGTAGGTAATACAAGCCCTAAACAAAATTATAAACAACTTAGGTACTTACTGTAATGAAATTCCTACACTAAAGATACCGATACCGGCACCGACTTCAAACCTATCAATAGATAGCACATACAAATGATAATATTTTAAGTTATTTTGTACTTTTCAGTTTTTTGAAGTCGGCTTTTTTAACCGTGGTTTTTTTACTAAATAGTTTCCATACGTAAGAATATTTAAAAAATGTGTCATTGTTAAATCTAAAAAAAGAACACAGGCACAAAATATCTACCTTACTAAAAATAAATCGTTATGAGCTTTATAGATAGAAATAAATCTTAAAAAACAAAGATATATTTTTAATACACTTTTCTAGTTAGGTATAATATAAGTTTTTATTCTTACGAATCTGAGAAATTTATTAATAACACATCATGATATAGATCCCACTGCTGGGTTGGAGCGTCTGCCACAAAATGAGGGAAATTGATTTTTTTTGTGTCTTGTCTTTTAGATGTTAGCCGCAGATGGCTGTCACAGCTTAACCCGGACTATGGGTGAGCGCTGAGGGCTCTCAACCCGGTAAAAATTTTAAGCGACAACGCCCGAGGGCGGGGTAATTGACCTACGATACCGCGTTTATATAGGATTTTATTTCCAGTTCTCCTTCTCCTGCATAGTGGTTATTTGTATATTATAACTCTTAGTCCTCTTTTACGACACCCACGTGAGCCAGAACTTTGAATTGTATTCTTATTTCGTAATCACAAGGAAAATTACTCATAAATACTAAACAACTAACTTAAATCGAAACGAAGACGAGTAGCTAGTCTTAAATATAGATAATTCTAATAACAACATATTTAATTAAATGTTGATATTTGATAATTATCGAGAATTATGAATGTTGAGGAAGCGAGTGAAGTATGCAGAGATAGAGTTCTCTGGCACTCTGTTCTCTCTGCCTACCCTGCAAGGGATATGGCGTGATGATATGTATGTATGTATGTTAATAATATTGTAAAGATAATAGTTTATTGCCATTTTGTAATCGCCTCTGTGGGTGGTACAGAATTGTTATCATAAACAGGATAAATTATATATACCTATCTAAATATCTATAGAGATACGTATACGAACATAGTATATTATGTTCTTGTGGCAGCGGCTACGAATACTACCAACCCTTACTCTGCCTGTGGATGTCGTAAAAGACGACTAAGAGCCTTGTAACGATCTGGGCCAACTCCATCTTATGCCGTTTGGTCAACAATTACATTTCCAAGGAGGGTTGACGTCTGGCAGGCGGCCGGTCATAAAACTATTGCCAATAACTTTTACAATATGTACCATGAAAGAAGAGTACATATTGTATCGACCCCAAGTAATTGTGATAAGAGTAAGAGAATGATGGTATATTATGTTCTTATTTTTTGTTATTAATTTCTACTTTTTAGGATTACATGAGTGAAATTTTCGAATTGCTTTTAAATGCTTTATTTTGTTTATTTTATTTTCATTTTCTTCTTTTTTAAAATATCAAGTATCCAGCTCATCGGGAACTTGGTTTAAAATCAATTACAATATTCCACCCGGACAAACATAAAAAAGCGAGGTAATAAAAAAGTGATAAAAAAATTGTGTTCGTGATTTATTTCTTTTACACCTCATTTTAATATATCGCCTCTTTGCTTCAATAATGTGAATGAATAAATGAAAGAAAAATGAAATTTTAGAGGAGTGTTTTTCAAGTTTCAAAAAATAATTAATATATAAATCTATGATTTTATTTATTGGATTATTCTATAACTAATTCATCTATAATTTAAATCAGATTTACGATAAAAAAATATTCGTTGCGAAACAATAATTTTTTAAAACTTGAAAAAGACTCATCTAAAATGTCATTTTTCAAGATAACACATTATTGAAGCAAAGAGGCGATATGTGTTTTTGCTGTAATTGAATGGTTTATATCTTTCATTCTTTAAGTTCAATCTACCTACGTAATAATTCTTTAGTTATAAAAAAAACAATTATTTTAGACCTATTACTACTTAGTCTGTGTTTGGACCTGAATATAATCTATGTTAGTTAATTGTATGTTTGTAAAGTATCTCGCAATTAAAGTATTTATATCGTATAACCTCACTCCAACAGAAATTACCTAATAAGTACTCAAGATAATAAGTCCTTCGCTATATTTTTAAAGTAAAATAACAAGTTGTTAAAAATAACAAACAAAGTTAATTATTTTCATTTGAGTTGATAAAGTGTTTAAAAAAAAAACAGCTGCTTGATAATTTAGTCTTATCATAAAGGGCACTCGGCGTATCAAAATTACAATGTAGCAAAATATATCATATGTGTATAAGATTCGGTGCTGTTTTCTGAGTATACGAATAAATTAACAATATTAACGAAAGCTCTAAGCTACGAATATTACCAACCCTTACTTTGCTCGTGGATGTCGTAAAAGACGACTAAGAGCCTTATAACGACCTGGGCCAACTCCATCTGATGCCGTTTGGTCAACAATTACATTCCCAAGGAGGGTTGACGTCTGGCAGGCGGCCGGTCGTAAAACTATTGCCAATAACTTTTACAATATGTACTGACAGAAGAAGACATATTGTATCGAACCCAAATAATTGGGGTAAGAGTAGGAGAATGATAATGATGAATAACGAAAGCTCTAAAAAAAACCATTATACAAATTACTGAAATTTAGCATTTAATATGCTTGATTATTTATAAATGAATTAATTAATTATGAAATTAATTAATGAATTAATAAATGTTGAGGAAGCGAGTGAAGTATGCAAAGATAGAGTTCTCTGGCACTCTGTTCTCTCTGCCTACCCTGCAAGGGATATGGCGTGATGATATGCATGTATGATTAATTATAAAAACCCGATTACGAGTATCTGTACAATGTGTAAACAATGTCGGGTAGATGGCACACGTCTCCTTAAAGACGAAAAATATAATACGATGCGAGAATTGAATGTCCTACAATAGTTCACGGTGGTGTAAGTGGCAGCACGATTGGAACGATTTTGAATTGGTGTGAGTTCGAATCCCAGTTGTTACAAATCCTTTATAGCTTCCCTCCTATTGGTCTATATAGCCTATAGCACTTTTCGATAAATTTATCAGTGTATCCAACACTAACCAGTAGTTCTTGAGAAACTTACTTTGCCGTAATAATTTGACTAACGTGGGAAGTAAAAAAAATTATCTGTATTTATCACAAAAATATTGTATTAATATTTCGTAATCCGTGTGGTGCCAGAGTAAGAATACAATTCACCACCCCCTCTTACCCGTGGTTGATCGTAAGAGACGGCTAAGGAATATAAAACGCATATAATATCTATGCAAGAGAAGGAAAACTAGAAAGAAAACCCTATACTAACACGTCAGACCAGGGTGGTATAGTACGTTAATTTCCCTCCCATTACGGAGGAGGCCTGAGCCCAACAGTGGGACAGTGGATCATATTTCATAGATATAGATAAATATTAATTAGAAATAATAATAGTTAAATTGAGCTAATTTTTAAAGAGAAATGTTGAATAATATTACTGTAAAATACCATGTCGAAAGTGAATACATAATTTATGAACTTTAAATACATTTCTTATTGGTTTTTTTTAAGAACACTCTGAGCTAACGATATATTGAAAACATCCTGCCCATTTTTTTTTTTTTTTGGGTTGGGCTACGGTCGGCGCACTCCTCGCACCACTCCATCCGGGGTGCCAGAGGGGCGTAAGCACGCATACCCGTAACCCATCCGTGACGTCGCCTTCGTGGTTGGGTCGACCACCGGAGCAGAGTGACTTGACGTCAGAGCTCGGCGGCGCTGAGATTCGAACTCATGCCTACGGTGTCTAAAACCAGCGCCTTAGACCACTCGGTCACGCTGCCTGTTTAAACATCCTGCCCTAAGGAAATAAATCTTGTATTGCAGACTACAAAAATATAATTTACAGATACAAATTACTCTCACACTCCGAACAATTATTTGTCAATCCTTTATGCGATCCATTTTCTATTATCCTACATGGGAATCGCACCCATGACACTTGGAGCGGTAGGGCAATATCTCACCAACTACGCCATCTGTGCAGTCATCAAATAATAGTGATTTTTTTTTAATTTGGGTATCAGTCCTATAAATATTCATATTATTTTTTGTTTGAGAGTTTATGCAGTGTACCTAAAAATTTAATATGAAATTGTCATCATCATCATCTCAGCCTATTCCCGTCCACTGCTGGACGTAGGCGTCCCTCATGTTACGCCACAGAGTGCGGTCCTGTGCCGCCTGCATCCAAAGACGCGTCGTGACGCCCAGGCAACCTTCACAAGGTCGTGTGTCCACCTAGTTCGTCCTACAGTGCGTCGTCCGGTACGTGGTCGCCACTCTAGATTCTAGAACCTTTCTTCCCCAGCGGTTGTCGGTTCTTCGAGCGATGTGGCCTGCCCATTGCCACTTCAAATTATAGCGTATTATAAATACATTTAGTGAACATGTTACTATGCTACATAATTAATAATAATTTGACCACAGATAATTCTGAGTTTATTGTACTAAGCTGGTGTACTTAAAAGTTATAAAATTATTCGTTCAACCAAACAATCTCTTCAGCTCTAAAATATTAGTATAGATTTCATAGCAAATGAAACCATGGCTCAAGGACTTTAAAAATATCATAACTCCAACCATTTTTATAGAGAATCTTTATATATTAACACCTACAGAATTTCTCCATTTGATAAATATTCATCACTATTGGCCTAGAAGTCTATATCCCTTCATACGAACGCCGTATGTGTAAGCTAAGTTAGGTATCAAAGCCAGGCATCGTTAAGTTTTTCACAAACAAATTCAATAAATGTAATTAGGAAGTAACAAGGAGTTATACTCTGCCGCCCGCATCTAACGTCTAAAATCTTACAATGTTTGAGACATAAAACATATAAAATATACTAATTAAATGAATAATAAATGCAATAATTAATTTATAATTGGTGAATTATTAATTAGGATGTAGTAGCAAAAATAATATCACAAGTCAGTATTCATAATTTTTGTAGCTTGCGTAAAATATTCTCAAAATACCTGCTACTATGATATATTTATTACGTAGATCTTAAATCATAAAAATATTATAAAACTGCCTTCATTAGCAATTTATTAATAATCTTTTGGCAATTTTATTATAGGTAGGAAGAGAGACAGCAAAACTTGAAACATAACACAAGTTAAAATTAAGCCGTATTTACGATAAGTAAGAATGGCGTTACAGAGTTGTCATAGTGGTTAAAACACAGACCTACTGAGTATAGTGTATTCGATCCCCATGCAGAACGATGCTTTTTACGATCCATAAATTATAATTCAGATGCCGAGTATTATTTATCTCGGATAATTGTATTTTTTTAAAGTCAATACAAGGATTTATTTCTCAGTGTAAGGTTTTCGTTTAGAAGTTAAATATTTATTTAAATAATTAACTATTATTTTAATCATTATTATAATTAAAACAATTACCTACAAATCATTATTATAATTAAAACAATTACAACTGTATATGTATGTAGACTTCGTACGTCACAGTGAAATAAATAAATCGTGTAAATATCATATCGATATTTGAACTAGAAATTTCTACGACTGCACAGAGAGTGGTAGTAATGAATACCTATAACGGTTCATGTTCGACTCCCACATAACAACAATACTCTTGGTATCTAGTCACGTCTAGTTTCTACAGATTTTGTCTACATTAAATGCGACACAAAAATGTCTATCTATATACGTATATCTATTCCCTTGGTCTGAGGTATATATTTAAATTAAAAAATAAACCTTTTTTCTAAATGTAAGTAATCCCCAATGATGATTTAGCTATGCCTTTGACCTGTGAGGATAAAGAAAAACGCAAAATAGTTTTCATACATACATATATTTGAATAAAAAATATAAGTATTTGAATTTATGCGAGTACATAGACATTTTGATTTTTTTAAAGCGAGATCCGAATTTAGGTGCAATATCTTTTCATTCACTTGTCGTTCTCACGCACAACTTGTGGCTTAAACTCTAGATCAAGTACCTTTTTAAGACTCTCAGCATACATGTCCAAACGTTGCGTCATGTAATAGCAGCGACGGTCCTTGATCTGCCTGTTCTTATTCAGATCCATCTCACTAATAAGTAAACCGTCTCTAGTGCGAGAAAGACCAGGGCATCTGACACCATCAGGCCCAGTAAAATAACTAGATCCATAGAAAAGACCCAAATCTTTGTGAGCGGGTTTACCGTCAGCTGATGTGAACTCGTTCGGGAATACCTCATAACCTACACGATTGATAGCCGCCGTGTAGTAACAGTTGGTAATTGCTGCATTTCTAGCCTCAATATTCCACATGTACTCGCTTCCAGCTTCAGCAGCAATGGTAGCGGATGGATTGAACACAATCTCAGCTCCGTTCAATCCAAACATCATCCAGTTTAAGACATGGTGACGTCCGAAGCAAATATTCACAGCAATCTTACCATATCTTGTCGCAAATACCGGATGGCCGGTATTGCCTTCCATATAGTAATTAGATTCGTTGAAATCTCCTACCCTCGGAATATGATTCTTACGGTGCTTGCCAATAACGTTACCAGTATCACTGATAACTACAGATGTGTTCCATAAGATCTCTGAATGATTTTCATCTCTCTCGAGAATAGAAGACACAATTACCATGGCATATTTGATTGCTAACTCCCTCAGGAATCTGGTAGTCGGGCCGTTTTCAGCAGACTCGGCGAACTCGCACCATGGCTGCTTCTCTCTCGTACAAAAGGCAAAAGGCATGTTCCACAGTTCTTGGAAACAAAGAATGTTGACTCCTTCTTGACCAGCAACATCGATAATCTTCTTAACTTTATCGAATATGGCTTTCTTCTGCTCCATTATAGGACGGTCGGTAGGCGCTGCGATGGAATGTTGTATAACACCCACCTTTACGATCCTGGGTGGCCTTGTATCTTCTTTCTTAGCAGGGAATGAGTAGGCTGCAACTTCGAAGTCATTTTCCTTAGCAGCGGCGATGGATGACTCTTTAAGTTTAATTTCGAGGTTATCCTTCCTTCCGAAGTATATTCTATTGAATTCCTCAAGGTCATGACCAGTGAGGTTGTTGTTAATGATAGACTCGAAGCTTAGAGTTTCTTTTTCCATTTTTGCGCTGTGCCCGTACGTTTAGAGAAGTCGGCAACGACTGAGGCGTCAAATCGCCGGCAGTCCGCTTAAATACCCTCGCTGTTTGTTAACAGTGGTTTGTACGTGGGATGTTTTTATCTGCTGTCCTCTCGGATGTATTCGATCTTCGACCCTTTTGATAAGTTTAGAGCCTCGAGTTTAAAAATATTTATTTATCTTTTGCCTCGTCTCGTAATCTCGTTGCAGTTTTAACAAAATTTCCGCTAAAAAAAACTGATTCAATAAACACATATTTTAAATATAGTTTATAACTATTGTTTTAATTTTTGTTATTAAATTTTAGAGCTTTATTTATTAAATTAGATATATAACATTTAGAAAATTTATAACGATAAGTTAGTGAAGTACGATTTTAGTGGTTTACCGAAATACGGATGATATTTTACACTCCTGTCTGTATGGAATTATAATAAGTAGATAGCATGTCACCGAATGATTAACTAAAATGTAAGTAAGTTTTTGTAAGGCCTATAATATTGACTAATTTAAATATGAAGCGAGATATTCATCCTAGTAATTCTATAACTTAAAAGATACTTATATTTCTTCTGAAGGTACGTATGTGATCGAACTCCTAAACAGAAACAGCCTCATTTAGATGATTTTCGTGTATGTTCAGGTGGATTCAATAGATAAATTTGCGATCGATTTCATCATCTCAGCTTAAACTTGTCCCACTGACTCTATAAAAGGTAAATTAATCTACCACTGTGATCAGGGTTAGGGTTGGTACAGGATTTTATTACAAGTTTGCCTGTTTTTGTTGGATTAGATTAGATTTCGGGGGATGGTACCCGAAAGGGTAACCCAACGGGCTGGCCACGGAAGCGGTACCAGTGGCCGGCCTAATGGCGATGGGGAAGGAATATTGTGGATTATGGGGCCGCCCTTCCGTCGACCCGGACGGAACTGGTGGCGTGTGTCCGGACCATAGCCTACCCAAAAAAAAGGGGATGCGTTATTACGCATAATATATTCCTATCGTAAAAGACAACGGTATTTGATTGATAGACAGCGGCCTAGCTATACCCCTGGTATTCCAAAGGTCCATGTGCGGCAGTAACACTTACTATCAAGTGTGCAGCTTGCCTATGTGTAATATAACAATAAAAAAATATTTTTATTTCGTCAACAATATTTATACATATCAATGAGGGTCATCAGAGGATAAATGCAACAATTTTTTTTTTTTTTTTTTTTTTTTTTTTTTTTTTTTTTTTTTTTGGTAGGCTATGGCCTGGTCACACGTCGCCCGTACCGTCCGGGGCAACGTAAGGACCGCTTCCTTGCCTTCCGTGGTCAGCCCGGCGGGTTACCCTTTCGGGTACCATCCCCCGTCGACGCCCCAGCTAACTGCCGGAGCGTCGCCCTCACGCGGTCGGCCTCTCTGCGGGTGAAGGACTATTCCCCGGTCCAGTCACCCGAAATGCAACAATATATAGTATTTAAATATCTACCTACTTTATATTTTTACAATTATAATTTGTTACAAAAGGGAATTTCCGTCCTATCCGTCTAATAACGAAGTAATAATACAATTCACCACCACCTATTTTTCTCGTATCTTAAAATACGACTAAGGAATATATATGCATGTAAAATATATGCAGAAGAAAGAAAGCTCGCAAAAACTTCCCTTTATGAACTCGTCTGACCAGGGTGGTATAGTAAACCAACGACACTTCGATTATGGATGAGGCTTGAGCCCAGCAGTGGCAAGTATATGAGCTTTGCTGTGTGGTAGCGGCTACGAATATTACCAAATCTTAATTTACTCGTGGATGTCGTAACTGCTGACTCATAGCTTTATATCAACGTGTGTTAACTCCGCCTAATGCCATCTGCACAACAATTACCTTCACAAGGATAATTGAAGTAAGGCGACCGGTTATAAAGCTATTCCAAATAACTTTTGCAACATTTACAATCGAAGAGGAGTACTTATTGCGTCGTCGAAGTAATTGGGATAAATAGCAGGAGACCGATGATGATTTTTTCTTTGCTGTTTGTATTATTATTTACAGACTGTGGTGACAAGCTTAAGATACAATTCGTCACCATTCCTGACTTTGCCATGATAGTTGTAAAAACCCGGTTGAGGTATCACTAGAATTATGGATATATTAATTGTTATAATATTAATTTAAACCAATAACTCTGGCAATTCCGTATCATAACCAAGTAAGAACACCATTCTCCACCCCTTATTTGGCGCGTGGATATCGGAAAACAACTAAAGGATGTATTGTGCAGCTAATATCTTTGGAAAACTCGAAATGAAACCTTATACAAATGCGTCTGATCAACGTGGTATAGTAGGTCAATTTCCCTTTTACTATATAGAAGGCTCGAGCTCATGATTGAACAATGTAAATAAACACTTATGAAGTTGTCTGCTTATACTGATTCAATGTTTAACAAACATAAAGAGAATAAACGGGTTTTATGAATAATTTAAATGTGTTTAT
Organism: Lymantria monacha; assembly: GCA_905163515.2. Classification (NCBI taxonomy): domain Eukaryota; kingdom Metazoa; phylum Arthropoda; class Insecta; order Lepidoptera; family Erebidae; genus Lymantria; species Lymantria monacha. The sequence continues at coordinate 24,145,614 of LR991097.1, read as the reverse complement.
TTATTAATAGGTGCTATGTCAATTCTTATCTAGCTGCGAGTAACGTGTCGCCTTGTTAAACGTCGATTACGTTAACTTATTATTTATTCCCAGTAAACAACATTACGCAACAACTGGTCTCATGATTTATTCAAGATAAATATGGACACACCGCTTATAGAATCAATTGAACAAATTATTAAAAACAAACTGAGTGCCAACCAGTTAAAGGAGTATAATAGAATACACTATGGAAGAATTGATCATGGTGAGTTAAATCTAAAAGAATCTACTTTAAAAGCATGCGAAAAACTAGATTTGGACATAGCTGCTTATTCTTTTGATGCTTCTTTAAAAGATGGACCAGCAAATATAGTAAAAATTGGACTAATTCAACATTCAATTGTACTACCAACAAATGAGCCAATAATTAAACAAAGAGAAGCTGTTTTTGATAAAGTTAAGAGGATAGTAGATATAGCGGCTTCGGAGGGAGTTCAAGTTCTATGTTTGCAAGAAACTTGGTATATGCCCTTCTTCCTGTGTACAAAAGAGAAAAATAAATGGCAAGAATTTGCAGAATGCCCGGAGAACGGTCCAAGTTTTAATTTTCTTAGTAAACTAGCTAAGAAACATCAAATGGTTATTGTATCACCGATTTTAGAAAAAGATAATTACGGTGTTTGGTGGAATACTGCAGTAATAATTAATGAAAATGGCAAATATTTAGGTCAACATCGCAAAAATCATCTACCAAGTGTTGGCAGTTTTAGTGAAATATCGTTTTATTCCCCTGGCAACACCGGCCATCCAGTCTTCGCGACAACTTTTGGAAATATTGCAGTGAATATTTGCTATGGTCGTCATCACGCAATGAATTGGCTAATGTTTGCGTTAAACGGCGCAGATATTGTATTTAATCCAGCAGCCACAGTTTCAGAATATGGTGAATCATTTTGGGGTATCGAAGCAAGAAATGCTGCTATAGCTAATGGCTATTTTACGTGTAGTCTTAATAGAGTCGGTTCTGAATATTTTAACACAAATGATAGTAATAAAGCAATAGTAAGAAATTATTATGGGTCTAGCTATCTTACAGCTCCAAATGGCTGTCGAACTCCTGGTCTTTCACGGCATAAAGATGGTTTACTTATTGTCCAAGTAGACTTAAATTTAAACCGACAAGTCAGAGAACAGGTGGGATATAATATGACATCTCGTTTAGACATGTATGCGAATGAATTAAATAAAAAAAATTGATAACTGATTTTAATTAATAAAGATTACGTCTAAAATTGTATTTTAATCTGTTTTAAAAAACAGAATTTTCTTAGTGGTAATGTAATAGTAATACAATTTATAATCCCTTTTTTAGTCTGTGAATCTGAATAAACTAATGACTAAGGGAGATGGTGTGCAAATAACATCAACACCAAAGAAGGAAAGCTCGACATCCCTATCTGAGAACACGTCTGACCAGCATGATTATGGGGTATATATTATTATAGGTTAATTTCTCTCCTACTGTAAAGGAGTCTTGGGCCCAACATTACAAAGCTAACAAGAAGAATTAAAAAACGTTATTGTCTGGGGGGGCACAGTTAAAACATTACTTATTTTTACTGATCGTCGCGCCGCCTACAGATTGTTTGTACAAACATAGCTGCCATTTTGTTGTAATTGTCAAAATTTGACAACTGAGAATTGTTATTTTTTTTGTTCCTAGCGTATGTACAAAGAGTAAAGTTATTAAACTGAAAAAGAGTGGCAACTCCATGATAAAATATGCATGTATAGAAGGTGCTGCTACCCAGAGTTTACGCGGTGAACTAAAGTTGAAGTGATATATATACATATCTACATGTGTATGTGTAATTATATAGAATTTTCTTTTACTATGAAAGCTACCCTGAAATATAAAAAAAACATATCAGCTGATAACGAAGCAATAATAATATCAGCTTAACAATGAAAATTGAGATAATTTTCAGAAAGTACATCAATAACCGTAAATAGATTGATGACAATAAGTACCTACGCTAGGAACAAAAAATAATAATTCTCAGTTGTCAAACGTTTGACATACAGGACAAAATGGCAGCCGTTAAGTTTGTACAAACAACCTGTAGGCGGCGCGACGGTCAGTAAAAATAAGTAATGTTTTAAGTGTGCCCCCCCAGCGTATGTACTTATTGTCAATAATCTATTTTCGGTTATTAATGTTCGTTCTGGAAATTATCTCAATTTTCATTATTAAGTTTATACTATTGCCGTTTCGTTAACGGCTCATATGTTATTTTTATATTTCAGGGTAGGTTTCATAGTAAAGCAAAATCCTATATAATTACATACACACAATATGTAGATACGTAGGTATATATGTATATTACTTCAACTTTAGTTCACCGCCTTAGCTCTAGGTAGCAGCACTTTCCATACATGCATATTTTACCATCGAGTTGCCACTCTTTTTCAGTTAATATAATTTTACTCTTTGGTTATTGTTAAGAAACCAAAACATTTTTTTTTTATTATTAAAACCTAGTTTTTGTCAGTAATGAGTTGCAAAATTATCAAATCCTGAAATAACTATTCATATAAATTATTTTTCATATCTAACTTCAATTGTTTAGTTCAAGTTTCATCATTAAACCATTAACTTTTCTCATCATCCTTTTTATAATGCGCAATTTAGTCACGGTGGGAGAGGGAATGAAAATTATAAAAAAGCGGGTCACGTAACATGGGTATGTTCCTAAAGAGAATCCCCTAGGGCCGGCCGGCCGTTATTACTACTTAGTCTGTGCCGCTCGCCTGCCAGATGTCTACTGTTTTTGGAAATATAATTGTTGACGAAAAGGTAGCAGATGGAGTGGGCCCAGGTCGTCATAAGGTTCTTAGTTTATAAGGGTTGGTAGTATTCGTAGCCACTACCACACAGCTAGCGTCTCCCTACAGTATGCACATGATCATAAGTAAATCAGCTGTTGTTATTTTGTTAACAAATCCCCATCTATCTGGCTATCTCGATGTATGGTTCTACACCATTTAAGCTTTAACTATGACTTAAATAATGCAGGACACAAGACGTAGAATGGATCCTAATAATATAATCGACTATCTTAATTGTCAGACTTGAGAAATAGCAATTAATATCTACCTATTAAATTATCTAGCTATTAATATTAATTAATGCTTCATTAATATCTTTACAAAAAGTAGCAGGGAACCGATGATGCAAGTAACACAAGTCACAGTACTATTCTGTATGGTATTTTCCTGAGCAATATGTATGTAATACATAAGGAGCATAAACAGAACTTACGTACTTCGTCCTACATTGGACTTGTAGGGATGATGGACGGACAGAATATCTGTTTCATCTTCTTTTTTGTAATGGCAGTTAACTTATAATACAAACCCATTGCTGCCGGTGTCAAGATTTTACATGACATGTTATTTATAAAGTATCATTTAATTTAATGATGTCGTCCATCAGTAAATCAAACCGTCACCTTAAGCAGTTATGGCGACACTGTTAATGGTACCTTCTAAAATGTTGGTGCCAAATAATAACAGTTATAAAGCACTGTGATATCATTCACTACACCCCCACACTTTCTGCACATTATTTTGCATCACATGTCAAATAATAAAATGATTTAATGTAAAGCTTTAAAACAGCATAACGCTTTCATGTTCTTGTCAAAATTAGTTTATCAAAACTAGATCGGATATTTTGTGAGCAGCAGGGTCCAACTACAAATATTATATATTAGAAAAATACACATTTCATTGACAAGTAAATCTTTTACCAAACTGCAAAATGTTTTGTTGGCAGTAATAAGATATTCTCCATGCTATTAAAAAAGCCATTCAATGGGCATTTCATCTTCTTGGCAGCCATGTGCATACTGTTGCAGAAATGCTCATGAATGAGCAAATAAGAACGGAACGAAAACTACTATTTAATATTTATTTCAAAGTTATTGCTATTGTCCATCTGTGGTTGTTTGCCGATGAATTGTCATTTTTTCGGTTTTTCATCTAGGGTTTATTGCTGTGTTTTTATAAGATATTAACTGATTTAATATAAATTCTTAATAATGGTAAGCATATTGATACATATATTGATAAAACAGTCATGTATAACTATTTATAAATTGAATTTATGGTGATATTTGGTTATGATAGCATCACGAACATTACATAGCAGAATCCATATTTTACACCAAATAATTGAATTTATAATAACACGTTAACAGTGGAACAAATCTTAAATTCTAAGATTAGTTCCTTTCCAAATATATGAAAGATATTTTCACTCATAATTTGAGTTTGTAAATTAATTTTGTATTTCATTGCTTTTTACATTTCATTATTTTTTCAGTCTATATTAGCATACAACGGAGGTGCTGTAGTTGCGATGAAGGGTAAGGACTGCGTGGCTATTGCAACAGATAAGCGTTTCGGTATCCAAGCACAAACAGTATCCACTAACTTTCCCAAGGTCTACCAAATGGGACCCACGCTGTATGTCGGCCTCCCCGGTTTAGCTACAGACACACAAACAGTATTCCAAAGGCTTAAATTCAGGTACCTATTCTGTTAAATTTTCCCTACTATAAATTGTCTCAATTTAACAACTCATTGAACTATTACAATGCCTTTTTCAGTTAGCTATCAGTTTTCTATTTAAAAGATCTTTATTCAGAGCTTAATCTTGACACTTACATTAGTTTTAGTAAAATAAGCATACATGCCACCTCAGTTTTTAGATTAAACAAGGAATGTTGTAGTTTGCCTTATGGAAAGCAATAAACTAGACTTCTATTATGTGATATCCAAAAGTTATGCACAAAATTTATGTTAGTCATGTGTCCATTTAGACAAAAGCAATGATAATATCAACTCACTTTTTGTATTGCCATACCATGCATTGTATCCATCCAATCATATTGACATCTACTATTGACCTATGAAGAAAATATTGTTTTGACTTGCAATGATAATGTAATAATGAAAATACTAAAGCTCAATGCCAATGTCGCAAGTTTGATTCCTATGTAGGATAATGCTTTGTGCAATCCAAAAATTGTATTAAGTCTGAATGTAATTTTATCATTCATTAAATATTTGTAAATCCCCTTAAAGTACAAGGTTTGCCTTAGTGCCAGGTGTTGTCTTAAAAAAAATTCATAATCACCATTCTTGGAAGGTGAACTGGCGTAAAAATTCATTGTTAGGAGTCTCCTAACAGCAAATTTACTACGCTGGTGCTCACTTAACTAATTTTAATCTTCCCATTGGTTACTTGATTGTATTAGAAGAAATTGTACAAGAAAAGATTTTTATTGTTAGTAGGTACTATGTATGAAAAGTTTTGTCCAGATATTTCGAACATGTTAAAGTATAAAAATAACAAAATGCTAGCCCACATAACTTAATAGGATTATATATAATAAAGGTCTCCAAGAGTCACTTATATGTATGAAAGTCTATGGAATATATGGGCAAAAATAACATTTTTTAAGACATGTTCCTGCACTATAGAATTAATCATTATATTGTGAATGGAACCATAGAATCAACAGATATAAATTTTCTTTTAAATTCATACTTTCATCATTATGTCAATATTCCACACCTGACCATGAGTATGAACAATCAGCACATCACATTATTTTAAAGTGCAATCTCTGGCGTAACGAATGCGGCCTTATTCTAAGTTAGACAGTTTGCAAGTCACATCTGGAGTATTATACTATATGCATAGCTGGGCATTAATTCGTTAATCGTTAATTAACGAAGTTAACATTTTGATTAACGGATTAACTTTTAAAAATGTTAACGGACACGTTAACTTCCGTTAATATGAAGAAGTCCGTTAATCGTTAATCCAATGCCTAATAGTTACCGCACGGGACTGACAAGTGCAGGGTGGCGCGTGGCAGCGAGTGAAACAAAAACAAAACTAGATATATTTTGCCGGCGCGTGCGAGTGAGAAAGAAAACTGTGAAAAGATTTGTTTGGTTTGATCATTTCTTTACTTCAAAATGTTAATGTTCATAAAGGGGAATATGCACTTAAAGCCCGATGATTAAATTACACATTTGAATTATACAAGTATTTTGTTTTGTTCCTAACCTGTTAACTTCCAGAACCTAAACCAACAGGTTTTATAAGTTCACTAGCGCAACGATATAAAGATGCAATTTTACACATATTAACGATTAACGTTAACTTGCGTTAATTCTTCCGAAATGTAACGCTTTAACGTTTAATGAAGCTAACTTTTTTTGTAGCGGTTTAACGATTAACGAAGTTAACTATTTGATTAACGGTGCCCAGCTATGACTATATGGTGTTTCTGCCATACCTACTACTGCAATCAATCTTAAGATTCACATATAGGCCCCATTAATTTATCCCGTATCCATGGTGCTGTGCTTATCATAGCTATACATCCTATTACTTAATGGCTGACTAGTCCATATTGCTTCCTGTTTTCCACTTTGCCCAGGAGGGAAGTGGAATCACCCTTTTCCAACTCCTCTTTAACTTTTCTAATTAAATTTGTCGCGTGTTCCGAGACAATTAAAATCATCCACCGGGACTACCTGAGGGTCAAACCTTGGTGTCATTTATAATGTTCATTGTGGATACTCGCTTACAGTAGTTACAATGGTAGGAATGTGTGGTGCGATTGATCCTAAAAAAAAGATATAAGTTACAGCCAGTTAGAAGGTTCATTTGTGAATCACAGAAAGAACTATCCAACATCAGCATCAACCCACAAGACTTGACATGAGTGGTTGGTGCTTAAACCAGTCCACCATATTTGCAGTCAATATTTACTTGCTTAACGTTTCCTTATAATATCTATATTTCAGAATGAACCTGTATGAACTTAAAGAGAATAGAATAATGAAGCCCAAGACATTCTCAGCCATGCTGTCCAATCTGCTGTATGAGAAGCGTTTTGGACCATACTTCATTGAGCCTGTAGTAGCTGGTCTTGATCCTTATGATAACCAGCCTTATGTATGCAACATGGATCTGGTAAGTAGTCACTATAGATATATTCATGTATGGAAAGATTTTCAATATCTCAATTTGATTATAAATAACAGACATTTTAGTTCAAAATAGTCTTTTAAAAAGGAAATAGAAAAGTAAAGTAATTAAAATAAAAACCTATACGAACCCAGCTGACCACAATGGTATAGTGAGTCAGTCTCCTTCATTTCTTTCAAGTCACTGGAGCCCAGCAGTGGAATGTATGAATTGAGATGATGAAAAAGGGAAAGAAGATGATGTATTCTTTAAATTTTGACATGATAATTTTTAGGAAATTAAATTATGACAGGGGAAATAAATATTCACAGTTATAGTAAAGCAAATATGCCATAATATAATTTATTAAACTAAACTACAAAATCTTCAAAAAAAGGCAAGATATAGATGAAATCATAAAGGTGTACAGTCATAGATTCTCATTACTACTCCTAGAGACTTGTCACTTGGTCAGCTTCCCAAATGTTTTCAATTAGTATGTTTCAAATTCATATGCAAATGTATTTTTTTTATATCATACAACTTATGTTATATGCTTAATTAAACATTTTAACATGTTTGTGGCAGGTCTATGAATATTTTCAATTGAAACAAATGCTATGATCATCATAAAAAATCCTACCATTAAAATATTTCAATAACAGCTTTTAGTTTTGATTAATATTTAATTGTTGAAATTTTCACAGCATCATAAATTAATATGTGAAATTGTAGATGTCCTTCAAAGGATTTTGCTGCTAGGAAAACAAATGTACCATTATTGATCCACTCTCTGCTCCTGAATGTATCTGTGTATAATAATTGCTAATTTCTGAGTAACAGATGTAGTTAATCATAATACAAATGTTAATGAGTTTGCAAATTATTCAAACAATAAATATAATAAACAGCAATAAAAGGAAAGTCTTCAAATTCTTTAAAAATATTACCAATTTACTATTTGTTGTTATCCCCAGATTGGCTGCCCTAATGAACCGGAAGACTTCGTGGTATCAGGGACCTGTTCTGAACAATTGTATGGTATGTGTGAAGCCCTCTGGGAACCCAATTTACAACCTGATGAGCTGTTCGAAACTATCTCACAGGTAATATATACAACTTATGTACATTATAAACTATATGTACTTTAATTCAAAAAGTTTTCTTTTCAAATTTAGAAATTGTTAAAATGTAATAATTACGAAATATTAATTATTATTACACTAATACTAATCCTACATAACAAAGAGATAAAAATTCAGCTGTTTCCACCTCCTACATTCCTGTGGGAGTAATAGGAATTGGTATAATGTGACTTGCCCAGTTACCACATAAGATTTAAGTAAGGACGGTCTGTCAAATGACCTATAAAATGATATTATTTAAATAAATGTGTGTCTATCTGTAAGCCATATGGTGATGGAATAAGAATACAATTCAACACCTATCTTGCCTGTAGGCGTCGTAAAAAAATATGCGAGGGAAGGTGTATAATATGCAGACAACATCTGTACAAGAAGGAAGAAAACTGAAAACCCATCTGACTGGTATGTTAGAGGACGTCCATTAATCACATGATCTTTTTTTTTGGCATTTTTTAACCCCTCCTCCCCATACGTGGTGAGGTTTACGACTATGAACCCCCTCCCCCCACCAACATCACGTGAATTTTTAGTACCTACAAAGAAGTAGCCCACAGCTCATCATATCCTCGGTTTTTTGCTTTTATATAATTCGCAAAAAGGTCTTCATACAGATCACCTATACTTTAAACGACTTTGTTTGTTGTCTGACAATGGCAAATCTGTCATGCTCCTGCACACCCTGCTTTTCAGTTTAGAAGTCGCAGCGTTTGACGAAAAAATAAATACACGTGATATCTTACTACAATCCCTCTCCCCCTTGTGATATTTGTCAAATCACTCCCTCCAATTTCAAGCCTCACGTGATTAATGGACGGCCCTTAGGTCACATTACTACCTATTTTGAAGGTGGCTCAAGCCTAGCGATGGGGTGAATATGAGCCGAGATGATCTTTAATATTACTGCTGTATTTATATCCTTTATATAGAATTGCATAATTTAAAGCAGACATAGGCAGCTTGATATCAATGTTAAAAGCTTGCCATTGTGGAGCCACCTGCTCTATTAAATTCATGTACTACACTTGATAGTACAACCTATTGTAAGGATTAATTGGAGCTTTCCTTCTCTTGTAGTAATATTATATTTTATCATATTGTATATGCTAGATCCATATACAACAAATCTTAGTCGTTATTTACGACATCCTTAGGTAAGAACGAAATTGTTATAGATTATGTTCCTAATTAGCAGTGGCGGACTAAGCGATTGTCCTATATATTTATTAATTTATTTCAGGCATTGGTAAACGCGGCAGATCGTGACGCCATCACAGGTTGGGGTGCCGTAGTATATATCATCGAGAAGGACAAGATTACAGAGAAGCATGTTAAGACGAGAATGGACTAATGTTTTGTAATATGGTGGAAGCTTTTATTAATTAAATCTCTAAAATTATTATCATGTTATTATTATCTATCCATTAGCTTATTTAAGGCCATCGTTAGAAACAGGGGCCTCCAAGGGAAATAATGCCCTAATCGCCGCAATTGCCAGGAAGTTGGATAACTGTAGTTGGTGTTATATATACCTCAGGACTGCTGCGACTGAAATATTATAATTTTTTTGTCATGGTTTTCAATTCTATATAACTATTTCTACCAAAATTATTAACATCTTTGATTGTCTACAGTTTCCACATATTGACGACATTCATAGGCAGGCGCTATTTATGATTTATATGCAATCGGTTCCAAGCAGGCTTATGCTAGGGCCGCACCTGCCTGTATCGTTCCAAAGTAATGTGTGTCGAAGCTTCGTACGTTTTGTAAAAGTTATCGCGATAAAACTGTGGTCACATTAGCGACTTCGGTATTTTACACGAAGTATCGTGCAATAATTAAAGATGGCCGAAATTATTTTCATGCGATTAACTATGGATGACGAATTGCTTTACTTTTATAACTATATTATGGTAATAATTACATGATTTCTTTTTGATCCCTTCATGGGTTCAGCTTCATAACGGTGTAAAAATTCTAACACCATTTCATCGTTCTACTCCATATTTAATAATTAACTGGAGATCCTCGATCGCGTCTAAACACATCGAAAATTTCCGCCGAAATGAACAACACTAATGTGACACAACGCGATATATTAGCGCGCTAAAACCCTTTGACTTATCGCCACCCAAGCGATAACGCACACGAAGCTCAAATGTTCGCGACGATAGCCAATAATGACCGGTCACATTTACACGTATCGTCTCATTGCACGAAGCTTCGTGAGGATACACGCAGGTGCGGCCCTAGCATTAGTAAAAAAAAATAAAACACATTTAATGCAGAATATTTATAAACCGAATTTTAAAAAAATTAAGTTTTAATTTTTTTCATACACATTTTTTTGTCTTTACAAGAGTAGTAGACTAGAGAACTAACATTTCAACCGTGTTGCTTACATGCCGAATATGTTTTTATTTAGCGAAGCTATCGTTTTAATAAATATAAATATGCCGTACAATGTGTTTATTACGGCATCAACCTTCACCTTAAAACGAGATAAAAACTATTCGAAAATAACTACAAATTAAAAAATACGAATTAGCGAGCTAAAACAATGGCAACACATATGACATCATTTGAATCATTTCATGACTAACGCATTGTTCAAGAATATCAAGAGACGGCTATGGATAAAATTAAAATTACATCCTCCACATAAAGAAGGTTAACAAAAGATTTCTTTTTAACATCGCTAAAGCCAATCACCTCGTATAACAAAATAGTAATTTCGCTTCGTTTATAATTTAGAAACAACATAATCGATTACCTTTATATAATATAAAAAAATTAATATCTAAAAAGTAAACAATATCTATCACAAAAAATAAAATAAACTATAAGGTCGACAAAATTATCTCAATACTAAGTCAATTTTATCCACTGAATACTGATTCACACAGATTAATATTTGTTGTATTATATTTCAATGATAAATATAAAAAAAAAGAAATATGGATAGTTATATTCATAATAATTTTTAATTTTTACGCATGTATTTGAAATACAACTATTTTTACGGCGTTTATTTGACTTTTACTTTCCCCGAGGTTTCTCATACTTTTCACAGTACATGATTATGGGGCAGCTAAGGGGCGTTCATTAATTATGTGAGGTATTCAGAGAGAGGAGGGGATCGAGCCGAATCTTACTCTCTTGGGGGAGAGGGTGTCTTGGTAAATATCACATATTTTTTTAGCAGGAAACGGTGTGAAAGTTAAGTTAAATGAAAGTAAAAAACCTTTAAACCCAAGTACGAGTATTGTGAATAATCTCGCGAAAGATTGGGGAAGGAGGATCGAGAAAATCTTACGACATCTCACCAAGGGGAGGGGAGTCAAAAATGACTCACGTAATTAATGGACGCCCCTAAGATGTTTTAGACGTCTAAATCGTAAAAAAAATATTTCAAATTCATAATAACATTTTCAAAGACATGAACATTATACAATATTGTATTCCGTATAAAAAAAATGTTTAGCTATCATCGTAGACGGTAAGTGTAATTTCGTATGGGCCGGATCCAAAGGGAACTCATTAAGTCCTGATTCCGTCTGATTAGGGTGTCAGGAACCTAATTCAATATAGTGTTGACCGCTTAATTTACAAGATATTTTTGTGGCGGTCACAGATGTGACCTGACACTTAAGTCTAGAGACCAGTGAAACAGAGCTCTCTCCCACTATATAGATCGGTTCCACCCTTGAGAGCACAGAACTATCCACAATGTCTCCATAACAAATCAAGTCTTATTTCGAAATATAGAATAAAATAACAAAATCTTACATCATACTATAAAAAATACTATTCTAGACGGAAACTAAGCAAACTAGAAAAATTGGGTACATTGGCAAACTATAATATTTTATTTATTTGACTGACACGACAATGATCGACATTACCACATGGGTCAAAATTTTTTCGTGTAAGTATAAAATACAGAGATATAACGAGAAAATTTTACAATACAAATATATACAGTTTTTCCTGGGCACTCTGCACATAAGGATCTAATAACTGAGAAAAAAGATAAAGTAATTTATTTCTTTATTTTCCATTAAAAAAAAATTAATAAGTAGTTCTACAAACAGGCTTTTCATCAGTACCGTCTTTACTATAAGGACAAATTGAGACTATGCCAATGGCCTCCACAATGATGAGGCCCAAAAAATCTGATGTGTTGTATTCGTTATCAGAAAATAAATTCCTAACGTGGCCCAGTGCATTCTTACCATATATTTTAATGAAATCTGTATGATATCACGTAAATTTACTAAAATATCGCAACCAGGCCACGCTAAATATTTATCTGCTTAACAAATATGAAGTTCTACAGCATATTTGTAGCAATCAGGCATATTTTTCATTTTACTATTGGGCCCCAAAGGCATAGCTTACGGCGTTTCTGGCTTACCATAAAAACAATAAATATATATATTGAAGAAACTAAAGCTTAGTTTCTCCAATATTAATAATTTGCCTGAAGAATTCGTACATTATTTTCCATAGATCAGTGCAAAATTCAGTATAGATTGTCGGCCAATGTAAATAACATTCATAATTCAGTATTTAACATCAATATAAATTCGTTTATTGACATTTTCATAAGTTAGTTCAAGCCGTCAATCTATACCGTCCCAGGATTAAATACATATTATAAATTACATATAAAGGAACGTACCCATATTTTTAATTTTGACATTTTTTTACAATTTTCACCCTCCCGTCTTTCAATGTTGCCATAGATGAATTTAAATAGCGCTACCACTGCGCGAAAAAAGCTTGGGTTTAAGCGTCAACATGACATAAACTGATCTTTCTCCCCGGCTCTGTGACCAAGTGTGGTATTTCTGAAGAGCATTAACAAGTCACTCAGTACGGGTACGTTTCCTAATCTTAATCACATGAAATTGATATTAGAACAATATTACATTATATCCGAGGTATTCATAATAAGTTATATATCAACAGCCAATAGTATACATCGAATTTATCATATTGTAATATGTAAAGTATTTTCAAATACGCTCACAGTTTCCAAAGAATATCTTGAAGAGGCGCAAAAAACCATTTCGTTATCTGTATTCATAATTTTTAAAAAAAAACATGTTAATAAAATGACTTCATCATATATATTTTTTTTAGCAACAGTATACTACGAACCATAGTCGGCCAAAATAAAAAAAAAATACTTGAAGGGATTGAAAGCAGAAGTCATTGCTGCCTAAAAAAAAGTCAAAGTTAAAAAAAATGAGCAAAATGAAAATACTTTACAATTAATTTGGCCAACGGCAACACTTCAACAATCTAATTCAATGCTTTTTTTTATTATAACATTTTTATTTAGAATTCAAGCTGACCGGCTACTTTTTGTAACAATATATAAAGCTATATTTTATTAGGTACCGGGGGAGACCGAGACTTACCTACCTAGACCAGATTGGTCACGTACTGAAGGAAGGTGGAGTCAAGAGTCTCCGAAACCGGCGAGCGTGTGTGAAGAGAATTATGAATGTTGAGGAAGCGAGTGAAATATACAAAGAGTTCTCAGACCCTGTTCTCTCTGCCTACCCTGGAAGGGATATGGCGTGATAATGTGTGTGTATGTATGTATATTTAATTAATATTATAATTGCTGTGAATTAAATAGTAACTGCAGTTCTTTTGTTTAAAGTTTGTACAAACAATTTTGTTCATTGTTAAAATTTAACTAATTTCTCTTACTAGAGATGAGAACACATGGTTTATAGGCTTATTGATTTTTAAGTAATCTAACTCAAATTATTAGCCATATTCAGTACCAGTTACATATGTATGCTAAACAATATCGATTATTCATAAATTATATGTAATTGAAATGATAAATTCACTCAAAATCATTATATGTCATAATCCTATGAACAATAGTCATAGGACCTGTGAGTCGAGACCTGTTGAATAAAATTTTATTGAATATAATCATCATCATCATCACAGCCCACAAATGTCCCACTGTTGGGCTCAGACCTCCTCCGTAATAGGAGGGAAATTAACCTACTATACCGCGCTTGTCAGACGTATTGGTATAGGATTTTGTTGCGAGTTTTCCTTCTCTCGCATAGATGTTATATGCGTTTTATATCCTTTAGTCGTCTCGTACGATCACCCACGGGTAAGATATGGGGTGGTGAATAGTATTCTTACTCCGTCACCACACGGAAATATTTAACTGAAAATTTGTATATAAAACAGTATACGTGATTTAATTAGTCCTTCTTAATTGACTTTTTCCAGTATGTTAAGCTAAAGTATATATAAAAGAAACATTCAGTATACTCAAGTTAGAAAAGTGCATTATTTTTCTGTATTTTACTCAAAACAGTACAATATTTCGGAGCTTTTTAACTTAGAAAATATTTTAAAATATTGAACTTAATTAGGATAATATATCGAAACGAACTTTACCACTCGTAGAAAGTCCAACGACAAAAGTAAAGAGAAGACAGTCCATTATAAAATATAGCTTTACAAACTCGTAATAATGAACTATTTGTTACAAAAAGGTGCCAATTATACTCAATTATCCATTATAATTTATTCAATACTAAACTACGCATTAGCGGAACATTATAAAAGCTAGTAACGATTTATGGAAATTATTGCAAATACGTGCTTATATATTTATCATCTTGTGGGTAGTGTGAGAAAATTCATTGAACATTGGGCACGTACACGTAGCACGAAAAAATCAATTTAGTTGGAGACCGTTCTGTATTAGGTAACTAGTATCCAAATAAATAACTAAATATTAACTGTTTCGGTCAAATGAACTTATCAAATGAACGGCGAACGAGAAGTCCTCATCCTTCTTTCGATCACGTATATTGTACTATATTCAAATATATAATTGGAAAGGATTATAAAATAATATATCTTAAACCAAGAAAAATCTTTTCAAATTAATTCAATAAATTCAAAGCTATTATAGTTTATAATTCCAATTCATCTAAATTCTCCCACCATGATAAATAAAATCCAATGACGTTCACGAAATAGACTTGTGTTGTGTCTTACTATTATTAGAAACAGTAAATTACTAAATATATCAGTAAATCACTAATTCCTACCTTTTCCTCGCGTTAGATTTTAAAACAACAAAATTAGTAGTCCTACTGGCACCAAAACAGTGTAGATGATAATCAATTTTCTGGATACTAGTTAATTTCTTTATAATAATTCTTTTTACACACAATCTCCAGCTAAACTAATCAATGCACAAAACAGGTTCTTAATAGTGTGTGATAAATATAAGATTAAGATAATATTGTCAAAAGGGTCCACTTAATATATTATTGCAAACATTGAGTGTTAAAACTTTTATTATTATTAAATCTGTGGGGGAATCCTGTATCACCCGAGGCTGTCCCAATTATAGAAAAGGTATTACTTCCGACAATAATTGCCTCCAACGGATTTTAGAAACTGTAACACGACATTATTCAGATTTTATATCCGAAAAATTATCTGTCTTTCTAATAGAACAGATAAATATTTTTATCTGATAATTCTGTTACTATTGCCGCCATAATAAATAGATTCACATTGGCTATTTGTTGACGAATTTATTGATGGTTTTATTAATCAGGAATCAATCAAATTAAATCTCTAATCAATCATAAAAAAATCATAGAGATTATATAACATAATGTCTACATCTATTTTATGAGGTAATATTAAGTTGCAATGAAATGTTTAGCAACAATTTTGTTTCAGTTTCCGTATGATAAAATGGTCAACAAATAGTCAATTAAAAACCATAATATGCATAAAACTATTGAACAAATGTTATTCGCCCGCAAAGCGAATGTTACAATAGTTAAAGCAATTTTCCTCATGCGAATATTATGATCATTCGCTAACGTAAATACATAAACAAATTTAATTAGCATAAGTAAACTGCTGTAAACTTGATTCTCCTGATGATTTTTAACCGACTTCAAAAAGGAGTAGGTTCTATGTTTCATTGTATGTATTTTTCAAAAAATAATACGTTCAATTAACAAAAATTGAAAGAAAATTTGCGCCCGAGAGTTTTTATAAAAAAATATTTAGACTTTTTTTATGAATAAGAATAATATAACTAAAATATTAGTTAGTAATCTGAGAGTCATTAAGGAGTTGCAAAATTTCGTTTAAATATAAAAAGAAATATCTTCATTCAGTCTTATATTAAAACAACTGAACCTTAAAATAAAATATGTTTTTAAATAAACCAGTGCATCTAATTTTGAATATCTTCATATTACTTTCTTAACTCAATTTACAATTTAACTTAAATAAACTTTGTTATCAAACTATACTTACGAATATATGACAAGTATGTTATAATTTTAGATACTTTCTAGTTAAATAGATTTAAAAAGTATTTTGAATCTAAAATAAATAAATAGTATTTTCATAAGATATTTTATTTCGAGGCTATTAATCTTAAGATATCCTTTCATGATATTGCACAGACAAGCGCTAAACCAGCCCTGTGAACCATCAAAAATGTCAATTTTACAGCAGTTTATTTATAACCCGATGAAATTTTATTATTTTTCATTACGAATAGACGTTTTATACTTAATATACCGAGGTACTTGTCTTTGACAAGATATAACAATGTTAATGCGGTGCTTCTTTCAATACATAACTATAACAATTGGATACGTCCTGACAAAGTACAGAAGAAAATAGTAAAAGTGACATTTATAAAGCATGCAGAGTAATGCAGACTTGTATCGCCATCTGTTATTGTAATTCAGTACTAAAAGAGGCACCACACAGCAATATGACTAAGCCAGGTTTTCTCTGAGGGTCAAACCTTTTATATATTTTTCAATTAATGACAACAAACAATAAAGTATCCAATTCTGGTTATTATACATCTTTAAATGGTTTTAGCCCAACAACCAATTAATAAATCAAGGCATTGTTTTCCCAAAAGCTATCAAGAGCAACAATAATCCCTTACCATGAACTAAAAGTATAATAAAGATATTAAAACAATATAGCGTTAACAAACACCACGTCCAGCGGGGCTAGTTAATTAATAATTAATTATTAACGACATTAATTAATGATTAACGACTTATTGTCATCGCTATCAACGTCATGTGTCATATAATATGTGGGCTGATGAAATTTGATGTTAATTTACGAGTAGATTTAGATTAGTTAACGTTTTTTAAAATAGCCTTTAAATGTAATATTGTAAGTTCGTTATTAGTTTTATGCAGAGACATGTTGGTCAAATCATTCACCATTTAGCGCATAGCACTATATTCCGAGTCACTAGGAACATGTGTTCGTGTGTTCTTCTGTTAGTGTTACAGTACCCAATAGTTATTACAAAATCAACCATATAATATATTATAAAGCTTATAACGACCTGGACTAACTCCATCTGATGCCGTTTGGTCAACAATCACATTTCTAAGGAGGGTTGATCTAGCAGGCGGCCGGTCATAAAACTATTGCCAATAATTTTTACAATATGTACTATAAAAGAATAGTACATATTGTATCGACCGCAAGTGATTGGGATAAGAGTAGGAGAATGATGTTTATAAAGCTGAAGAGTTTTTTTGAACGCGCCATTCTCGGGAACTACCTATTGTATTCCAAGAAATCGAATCGAAATACATTTATATTACATAACGCTGTGACAAATGGGAAAGGACCGGTGTTGTTAAATATTAGCAAATCGGACAAAATATACTAACAATGGTCGTCGAGCGTTCCTTCTGCTCAATCGCCATTGTCACAACAACTGTTGTAATAACAAAAAATGGTGTCTTGTAATACGGATACTATTATTTCTTCTGTCGTAGTATAATATGCATGTTTAAGGGGACGTCCATTAATTACGTGATCTTTTTTTTTAGCATTTTTTAACCCAACCTTGGTGATACGTAGTGAGGTTTAAGACTATGAAGGTTTAGGACTTCGTGATTTTTATCAAACACCTCCCCCCCTTTCAAACCTCACGTGGTTAATGGACGGCCCCTAAATAAGATACGTAAGTAATCTATGCTAGCAAAATCTTTATAAAAAAATTGTCAAAACCATTTTCTTGCAAGAGGATTAACGGTCAGAGAATACGTGGTATAGTGGTTATTACATTATGTACTGTTCATATTGCCTAATTGCCCTCAATGGCCTTGGCAACGAACTCGATAAACCTCTTGCCGTACTGTTCGGGATCGCAGGTCGATATGCCGTCGACGTTGCTACCGTATTTCACAGTCTTCGCTGCTTTTGCCGCCTGGAATAAAAAATATGTCAATATGAATAGACATGACTAATCCAGACAAACCAGAGCTCGGTTGGGATCCTTAGTTGGCTTTTTTATTATTTTTCCCATTTTTTATTTTATTTTATTAGTTTTTTTTTTTATAATTATGTTTAGAGACATCAGAAACAGCGTTTATGCCCTACATTTCAAGGAATTACTCTCGATTTCCACAGGATCCCAGCATCAGACCCTGATACCCTGCATATGGGACCAACTTTAGAGTATCCTCTTTCTAACAAAGAAAGCATTATAAGAATCCATCCATTATTGGCGTTGCTATCGCGTAACACACATACAAAAAAAAATGCTTTCGAATTGAGAACCTCCTCCTTTTTGGAAGTCGGTTAATAAAAATTTAAATATATCTGCCAAACACACACTAAAAAGAAAATACCTACCAAACTCGGTAATCCAGATATTTGACATTATGTAACGCCCTCGTGGAGTTTATAGATAACGAATTTAAATTTGCAAATTCTCTATAAGAAAAACTACATTATCCGATAACATGACGCTATAACCATTTCTTTATCGTCGTAAAAATATATTATTGCCAGGAATACTGAGATATCATAAGCGCTAACCCGTGGAAAAATCTGAAATGAATAAAATTTAAATTTAATACAACTTACCTGCTTTTTAACGCCATAGTGGGTCAGTACATCAATAAGGGCGACGAAATATATCTCCTTCTTTGGAGCACCTGAAACAAAACCTAAAAGGTTATATCTTAATAGTAGGCCACGCTGGTTTCGTATTGTAAAAGACGACTAAGAGCATCGACCTGGGCCAATCTCCTTCTGATGCCATCTGGTCAACAATTACATTCCCAAACTCGACGTCAGGCAGGCGACCAGTCATAAAACCCAATAATTATTTGTAATATGTACGATGGGAGATGGGCATATATTGCGTCGACCTCGTGTAATTCGGATAAGAGTGAGGTAATCATTCTGATTATACACATACTTGTTTAAATAATGTAAGTACCCTTTGACAGATTAAAACTCCTTTTGACAGATTAAATTTCACAGGTCATTTGACAGTTGCAAAGTTTAATAACGATTATGAGGTTGGTATCTATCAACCACCGAAGTTAAAAATCGGGTACCGGTGGCCCGCTCGCACGGCGAAGAGAGATGATTTTACGGTGGGTCTATGGGGTCACGCGCCGCCTTTCCGTCACCCCGGACTGATTCGGCGTGGCGAGACGCATCCATAGCCCACCAATAAAAAAAATAAAAAAAGAGAAGAAAAAAAAAAAGGTTGGTATCTATCATCTGACAATATGCTCTGCCTCTATTATATGATGCTTTTTCACTGCCTTCGAGGGCAAAAGCCTATCTGATCTGATGGTAAATGTGAACTACCACTTATAGACCTTTGCAATTACAATACCAAGGGCAAAGGTATATCGCTGCCTACCATATGGTCGGATTTGGACTTGCGACTCACTCTACTCAGGACGTCTACTTTCTATGAGTGTGGTACTACCCAAACAAACCGACCTTCTTGTACCTGTAGATAGAAAATTATCAAAAGTGGACCACTAGAAAATACCAATTAATATTACACAGGCAACATGGATTTTCGTATCCCTAAATACGCTTGCCTTTCCATGTATGACAGAGTAAGAATACAATTCCCCCACCTCATATCTTCCTCGAGGATGTCGTAAAATACTACCAAAGAATATAATATGTATAACATCTATACAAAAGAAGGAAAAATTTAAAATAAGACCCTATACCAAATCGTTTTTCGTGTGGTGACGGAGTAAAAATACTATTCACCACCCCCTATCTTACCCGTGGGTGATCGTACGAGACGACTAAGGGATATAAAACACATATAACATCTATGTGAGACAAGGAAAACTCGAAACAAAACCCTATACCAACACGTCTGACCAGCGTGATATATAGGTCAATTACCCTCCCGTTATGGAGGAGGTTCGAGCCCAACAGTGGGACATATATGAGTTGAGATGATGATGAGATGAGATGACCAAATCGTTTGACTAGCAAGATATAGTAGGTCAGTTTCTCTTCTATGGTGGAGAAGACTCAAACCCAACAGTAGGTCATATATGAACTGAGATGTGATGAAAGTCTTTAGACTATAAGTAACTGTGCAGTCGTACATACTTTCCTGGCTGGGTATGGCATAGATGTCCAGTTCAGGAATGATACCCTCATACCGCAGAGACGATTGCCTCCCGAAACCGCGCGGGCTATCCGGTGGTGTGTTGTATCCCCATCTAAAAATGTTACTTCATTAAAATTTTGCATGTAGTGGCGAGCTAAAAAAAATGGTCTCTACCCCTTTGCCTTTCGTGGGTTATCGTAATAGAAGACCAATGGACATGAACAGACAACAGCACTGTAAGAGAAAGGAATCACGACTTAAAATTATACCACGACGTCTGATCCATACGGTATAATAGGTTTTTTTTGCCATTGTGGGCGTGGCCTAAGTCCAAAAATGCGACTTATATAGGATGGGATGATAATAATGATGATTATTGGACGTACTGCGTAACTAGTGCTGGCCATGGGTTTGTACGCGCATCATGTAAACACCAACGTCATCCAGAGAGGAACTAAAACCACGATAATTCTACCAAATTAAAGAAAGACATCTATCTATATGTCAATTTTCATACAAATCTGTTCAGCAGTTTACACATGATTGAGTAGCAAACAGTTAAACGTCTTCACAAACTTTCATATTTATATTTTTTTATTCTGTATTCACAGTCCCTATCCTTCTTCTTCAACTAAGAGATATCGCATATACATAATACCTATGCAAAAAGAAGACTTGAAATAAAAACTTACACCAACATCTGACCAGCGATTTCTTTTTTGTAAAAGTCTTCTCTCTAGTCTAAGGAAATAATTCTTGTATTACTGAGGACTTTACAAACATACAATTAACGCATACAAATTACACCCAGACTCAGAACAACACTTTGTGGATCACACAAACTATTTGCCTGTATAGGAATCGAACCCATAGCACTAGCATGGCAGATTGGTATCTTAACCACTACGCCATCTGTGCAGCTAGTAAATCAATTACCCTCCAATTGTGGAGGACTCTCAAGCAGTGGGACTTATATCAGCTGAGATGATTATGATCTAGATATTATCGGATATACCGTTCCCCATGCCTGTTGTCAGTATCGGTGTCCGAATCTGTGTCTCCATTGTCCGTGTCGTTTTCGGCGTCACGCTGCCGCGCCGCCTCCGCCTCGGCCTCGCCTCGCCCGCACTCGTGAACACCCAACAGCAACGAGTAGTCCATCAGGTGCAATTTCGTCAGGAACTGAAAACAAATAGAACATGTCGTCACCTTGCATTTTTAAATTATCATTAGCTCATTTATATTTATGAATGCTTGACGGCTTAGTGAACCAAGTCAAAGTCCACAAAGGACTAATTTTTTTTGCTAACCACAACTCTTTAGAAAATTGTGTTTAAAAATATACTACAATAGAGAATAAATTGCTACGACTATGACTGCGCAATAATTAAATACACTGCAAAAAAGTACGCTAATGTAAATGTATAGTTTTATACAACAATTGTATTTTGATTATAGTTCATCTAATCTAAGAAATGCATTTTGACGTTTCGCATTTTTAATACACAATAACCTTGGTCAATCGTATACACATGATTGCAAACAACAAATCTTAAATTTTAAACAACTATTAAGTTATTTACATAATTAACATTGCGGGTGACTTTCTTGTACAATAATCTAATGTTGAAACTCGTAAAAATCATTTAAAATAAAAATAACATGGTAAATAGCAATTGTCATTGACGACCTAACAATGTCACGTCATCACGTTCTATACAGTAGTGCTTGACAACTTCCAATTCACGAATATCCAAATAATCGGTAAAAATATTAGAATAATATATTTAATCGAATAGAGATTTTGACAGAGATGTACGTTTCGACAATTTTATTAATAAGGAAATAATTATTATTCTGTAATAGTAGATAATTCAAGTAATAGTAGTGATTCTGAATAAATAGCTGTTTTCAAATCCAGTTTTTGTTGTTACTTAACATAATCCTACTCATTATGATAAATAGATTTTATGATGAAATAATTAAATTTGTTTAGTGTTAATTTAGCACTTAATTTTCCATCTCCTTTTTGAAAAATAAAAAAATAAACCGATTATTAATTACAAAGAATCAATATCGATTTCTCATTAAAATCGGATATTTTCGATAGCGATTATTTGGTTCACATACCTAGACAACTTACTCCGACAGCTGTCAAAGTGCACTTCTTAGATTAGATAGACTATAGTCTATTATTTCAGCATATTTATTAAGCTAAGTAAAAACAAAAACTTGATTTGAAAATAGCTATTTATTCAGAATCACTACTATTACTTAAATTATCATCGTCCCGAATATTAATAATTATTTCCTTATCAATAAAATTGTCGAAATATATATATACATCTCTGTCAAAATCTTTATTCGATTAATTATATTATTCTAATATTTTTACCGGTTATTTGGATATTCGTGAATTGGAAGTTGTCAAGCACTACAGTATAGAACGTGATGACGTGACATTGTTAAATCGTCAATAACAATTACTATTTACCATGTTATTTTTATTTTAAATTAGTTTTTCGAGTTTCATTATTAGATTATTGTACAAGAAAGTCACCCGCAACGTTAATTATATAAATAACTTAAAAGTTCTTTAAAATTTCAGATTTATTGCTTGCAATCATGTGTATACGTTTGACCAAGGTTATTGTGTATTAAAAAATGCAAAACGTCAAAATGCACTTCTTAGATTAGATGAACAGTTCTATAATGAATTACCCATAAAGTTAACAGCTAAAGGTTTAATCACCCTTAGCTTTTAACCAGAAAAGTAAGTGGCAGTACTCTCCTGAAAAACTTGATATACCAAACACGATAGCCAACTCGCTTAACAAACGTAATATAGTGATAAAATAAAAATAATTATAGTTTACTGATAGGACCACGCTGTTGACAGTACTCTGTCTACAACCGGGGGCCGGTCCGACAGGGGTAGTACCAAACTCTCGCAAGGAGATCGACGTCTGAGTAATGGCAATGTGCTATTGCGCTTCGTTCGGTGAGCGAGAGAGCGGGAAGCCCAACTGGGGTGGGTTTGGGGTTTGTATTGGAAGGCAGCGGCCTACCTATGCTCTGGTATTGCAAGGGTCCATGGGCGGCATTAACACTTACCATCAAATGTGCTGCCGATCTGAAACCATAACCAAAACTGCATTAAAAGCTTCGGATAGAATCTGAGCTTGTATGAGACATGTTGCGAGTCTTTTTTTTTCCATCGCCCAAACTGACCGCCTGAACTTAAACCTCTTCAAAGGTAAACTTAAACCACTCCCTTAGGGAAATAATACAATAATCACATATCCATTATATCCCCAATAATGACCCTTTTTCTAGCAGGCTATGATCCTGACACACCTCGTCCGTTCCGCCCGGGGCGACGGAGGACGGCGTTCAGCCCCATAACCTACTGTAATCCATGCACATCGCTATGCGTCGGCCACTAGTATTAAATATCTTGATCCATGAAAACGAAGCTTCTTTCACAGCTGGTTTAGTATAAAAAAATATTTCATTAAAGCATCAAAAATAAAAAAGTAATGACAGTGGACAGAGATTCCCTCTCCCCTGATGATTTGTTGATATTACCTCCACATCAGCGGTGAGTGTTTCCAACAGTTTGTCCTTAGCGGCATCACCGATGTCGATGCGAACACCTTGTTTAATAAAATCGTTGTCCTTCAACGTCGGCAGTTCCTTCTCTAACTCCTTCTCAGAGGCCTCGCGGTCCACCGTGGATCCTTTCAAATCAAACTTCCTGTAAACATAATATATAATATTTTACGCTCTGTGGTGGCCGGCTATGAATACTACCATCGTTACATTGCTCGTTATTGTCGTAGAAGACGACTAAGAGCTTTACATCAACCCGAGTCAACGTCATCTGATGACATCTGGTCGACAATTAAATTCCCAAGCAGAGTGACGCTAGGCAGGTCATATAACTTGCAAAACTTTTGTTATATGTACGATGTAAAAAAGTATAGGTTGCATCGACTACAAGTAGTTGAGATAAGAACAGACCGGGATAAGAGGATGATAATAATTAAGCACTATCTAACTCACGCAACTTCATCTGCCTCACAAAAGAGAGATAGGGTTAGAGTGGGGTCATAGACACCCATAACGTGTAACACGGGCAACGGGAGCTCTCAAAAGGGAAATACATTTTCTCCGCTTTTACAATTTTTCATTAATAATCAGCTCATATTAATCTTAACGTGATTTTGTATAGCCTTTCCTCGATAAATAGGCTATCCACAATTGAAATATTTTCAATTCGTACTTGAGATTGGAAATTTTCCTATCTTGCCCGTGGGTGATCGTAAGAGACGACTAAGGGATATAAAACGCAGAAAATAAACAAATACCTACAGACATATTTTTCTTTTTAAATTTCTACTGTCTGAATTAAAGAATCATTTTTCACAAATTTAAAAACATCGGGCAATAATACAGGAAGTGAACCAATAATTTAATGCCATCTGCCTTGAAGAAGTTAATTATAAAGCTATAAGTGCCTAGTTTTCCGTGTGGTGACGGAGTAAGAATACAATTCACCACCCCCTATCTTGCCCGTAAGTGATCGTAAGATACGACTAAGGGATATAAAACGCATATAACATCTATGCAAGAGAAGAAAAACTCAAAACA
This sequence comes from Lymantria monacha, assembly GCA_905163515.2. Lineage (NCBI taxonomy): Eukaryota > Metazoa > Arthropoda > Insecta > Lepidoptera > Erebidae > Lymantria > Lymantria monacha. Next base: position 24,120,311 of record LR991097.1, on the reverse strand, counting down.
GAACCCTATACCAACTTATCTGATCAGCATGGTATAGTAGGTCAATTTCACTCCTAGTGTGGAGGAGGCTTGAGCCCAGCAGTGGGACGCATTTGAGCTGAGATGATGATGATGATAGGACACTAGCCCGGTCCAACCGAACTAACTCTACAGCTTTGTAATATTAATACAGAATAGATTTTTCGTAGGGTAAAAGAAGAAGAATACAATAATCGCCAAAATTGTTTTAACTCGCGCGTATAATAATTTTTGGACATATGATGAAGACTCTTGACTCCACCTTCTTTCAGCACGTGACCAATCTGGTCTAGGTAACTGAGTCTCGGTCTCCCCCGGTACCTACATCCTTCCACTTTTGCATTGTATATCTTTTTAACCAGACGTTCGTTCGGCATTCTTTCCACATGTCCGAACCATCGGAGCATTCCCTTTCGCATCTTTACACCAATACTCTCTTTCATACCTACTCGCTCTCTTACGTCGTCGTTGCGAATGCGGCGAGCGTATATGAAGAGAATTATGAATGTTGAAGAAGCGAGTGAAGTATGCAAGGATAGAGTTCTCTGGCACTCTGTTCTCTCTGCCTACCCTGCAAGGGATATGACGTGATGATATGTATGTATGTATGTATATGAAGACGGGATGAATGTAATTTTGTGAGTTAAGTTTTAAGTATGTCAAAGGTAAAACCAATTACAAGGGAAACCCGAAGAAAATGTGGATAGATTGCGTAAAGCACGATATGGATAGAAAGGGAATGCAGAGGTGACATCCGATAGAGTTATATAAAAGAAGAGTATATATTGCGTCGACCCCAAGTAATTGGAATAGGAACAAGGCGATGACGCGTGTAATATATAAGTAAAGTAAATCGGACATAATTTGATAATGATCCTATTCTTCCACAACGATGTGCGTTTAGCTGAGACGTAGATTAATATGGAAATTTGCTACATTGACGTCATATTGTTGTATTTCTCTCTCTGTCTAATTAATAGATTTTTTTTTACCCGGCACTAAGAAAATAAGCTCTTGTATTGTAGGGGGCTTTACAAACACTTAATTGAGCGGACACAAATTATACCCAGACTTATAAACAACAATTTGCCGATCACACAAACATATTGGGACGTAGGAAGCGAACCCACGATACTGGCACAGTAGGTCGGCATCTTAACCACTATGCCATCTGTGCAGTCAAATATGCTTATATTTGGCTCAATATGAAAATAAACATTGATATGTTCACAATACAAATACAGCTTTGTCTATTCTATGTAATGCCATGAAAAAATAGGAGAAAGAAGACTGATTTCGAATAGTGTGATTGTTTTACCTGTGTATGTTAAGATGATTGGAGAACACGTTTCTGGTGGCGACGAGGTAATGTTCTATACCGTCCACTGTCAGCCGGTACATGCCCAGGTACTGTGGTAGCAACGTCTTCCCATGTCGCTCCACTATATACTGTCAAAAATAAAACATATTTAAAGGGGCACCTATCAACCTAACGACGGCAACGTCCACATGTGTCGTACTCCTGTGGACGTCATAATATATTTGTCAAGCTATTAAAAAAATTACACACTTCATAATATTTTCTTAAGAAATAAAATTCTTTATCTGCTACTATCGATGTTACACTATTGCTCGTAGGCAATCTATAGGAAGGCTTAAATCATAATTGCCACGCTTAAAAGGCGGGTTGGCGATCGCATATGGTGCTATAAATTTCCCAAGATAGCGCTGCTGTCCATTCTCCTCCAGACTGTTTTTGGGACCTCCACGAGAAATTAAGGGAGGTGGTTACAAAATTTATTCTTGAATTCTTTAAAATAATTACATACATACATACATATCATCACGCCATATCCCTTGCAGGGTAGGCGGAGAGAACAGAGTGCCAGAGAACTCTATCTTTGCATACTTCACTCGCTTCCTCAACATTCATAATTCTCTTCATACACGCTCGCCGGTTTCGGAGACTCTTGACTCCTTCAGTACATGACCGATCTGGTCTAGGTAGGTTAGTCTCGGTCTCCCTCGGTACCTACATCCTTCCATTTTCGCATTGTATATCTTCTTAACCAGACGTTCGTTCGGCATTCTTTCCACATGTCCGAACCATCGGAACATTCCCTTTCGCATCTTTACATACACCAATACTCTCTTTCATACCTACTCGCTCTCTTACGAAATCTCTCTTTAAAATAATTCATTGTTTAAATAGTCTAAATCAATTTTTACTGGTGGATTTCATATTAGTACGCAGTCCAACAGCGAACTAGTCCGCTTTATGGACATATTTCGTTATAAAATAGCTGTCAAAAAAGCTAATTTAAAACGAACCAAATACAAATAAATTAGGTAGCGTAGTTCGTCCAGAGACAACTAGTTCGTTCACGTACTACCCAAGATTCAAACTTAAGACAAACATTATTCCAATTCCGATTATTGAATTTTGAATCATTGGAGCATTTTCCGTGTGATGACGGAGTAAGAATACTATTCACCACCCCATATCTTACCCGTGGGTGATCGTAAGAGACGACTAAGGGATATAAAACGCATATAACATCTATGCGAGAGAAAGAAAACTCGACACAAAACCCTATACCAACGTCTGACCAGCGCGGTATAGTAGGTTAATTTCCCTCCTATTACCGAGGAGGCCCGAGCCCAACAGTGGGCAATTTATGGGCTGTGATGATGATAATGATGATGATGGAGCATTGCGGTGACTTTATAATTGTTATTATGTAGTAGCGGCTACGAATATTATCAACCATTACTTTGCTCGTGGATGTCCTTTATAACGACTAAGAGCTTTATATCAACCTGGGCCAACTCCACCTGATGCCGTTTGATCAACAATTACATTCTCTAAGAGGGTTAACATAGCAGGCGGCCGGTCATAAAACTATTGCCAATATTTTTACAATATGTACATTGGAGGAATACATATTACGTCAACCCCAAATAATTGAGTTAAAACCAGGTCAATAAGGGGACGTCAATTAATCATGTGATCTTTTTTTAGCATTTTTTAACCCCCTCCCCCTTGGTGATACGTGGCGAGGTTTAAGACTATGACCCCCCCTGCCCCACCAACATCACGTGAGTTTTAGTACCTACAAAGAAGTAGCCCACAGCTCATTATATTCTCGGTTCTGGGCTTTTTTATACTTCGCAAAAAGGTTTTTATACAGATCACCTACTTTAAACGACTTCGTTCGTTGCCTGGCAACGGTAAGTCACACTACACGCCGCTTTTCAGTTTAGAGATCGCAGCGTTTGAGGAAAAATAAATACACGTGATATCTTATTACACCACCACCCTCCTCCCTCTTGTGATGTTTCGTGATTTTTGTCAAACATTTTCAAATCTCACGTGATTAATGGACAGCCCCTAATGAGGCGTGTTATATTGATCAAATAGAAAACACATCAAACTTCTTTTTAATATAACAAATATCATTAATATCATTATTTCCATACAAATGATAGTATGTCACAAGTTATTTACATGTAGATTAGATATCTTGTACCAACAATGACGTTTGTTCTTATGAAAGTTTGATAACTTGTCGATGACATTATTATCTATATCCTCTTGTTTAATAGTAAGCCGTTACGACATATAAATGATTAAAGAAAATCACCTCGCTTAACATAGACAACCTACTTTTATCTTTTGTGAATATGCGTCTACAAATCTATTTTTATTTGGTAATATATGATTTAAATTTTGGTTATCAATAATTATGGATATTTGAGCCGTATATCTGCCAAATGACTGTACAGATGGCGTAGTAGTTACGATATCTTTTTTTTTGGGTAGGCTATGGTCCGCACACACGCCGCCCGTTCCGTCCGGGGCGACGGAAGGGCAGCGCGTGGCCCCATAACTATTGGGCTGGCCACTGGTACCGCTTCCTTACCATCCGTGGCCAGCCCGGTGGGTTACCCTTTCAGGTACCATTCCCCGTCGACGCCCCAGCTAACTGCCGGGGCGTAGCCCCCACGCGGCCAACCTCTCTGCGGAGGACGGATTATTCCCCGGTCCAGTCACCCACAGCCTCGGCTAAGGCGGCATCAGGCGCAGATACTCGCGCCTACGCCGTCCCAGGCGCCGGCGGCGGAGCGTGTCACCAAAGAGGATTTCCTCTCGGAGCCGCCCCACCGCCTCCTTGCGCGAGACGACTGTCTCACAGAAGGCGGCGACCGCGTCCCAGTTGCTGACGCTGTAAAGCATCACCTTAGCGATGGTCGGCAGCGCCAGGTCGGCAGCGCTAGGTCGGCACCGATGATTGCGACGAGTTCACGCCGCTGCTCTGCCCAGGCCACACAGACCTCGAGCGTGTACTGCGCCGTGTCCTCGTCGCAATCGCAGTGGTGGCTCCTGCCACACGCGAGACGAGTGTCCTCTCCCTCCTCACGACCATGTGCAGGTACTTGCCGAGGCAACCATGCCCCGTCAAGACCTACAGTCGGAAGGAAAGGACCCCGCACTGCCGACCCAACTACTCTATCAGCACCGGCCGGAAGGCCTCGATGGTCCCCACACCGAATCGAGGCCTCTCCAGCCGGATTGCTGCAATGGGCAATAACGTCACGGCGGACATCGCCCCGCCAGGCCGCCATCTCGCTGAGCGAGACGGTGCCCTCCCCTGCCCGCGTCGCCGACACTCGCCGGTACAGTCCGGCGAGCATTTCCGCCTCCAAGTCCGACGGGGGTGTTCCGGCCATGCATGGTGGTGACGGAGGCATGCTGCCTCCGTCGCCACCATGCGGTATCTGCGTATGGCCCTGACCGCCATGGCCCTCTCTTGGACGGTAAAGGACCCCGCCCACGGATGCACCGTTCAGTGCCATCCACCGGGAGAACCCCGCCGTACAGCAGTCGGCACGTTGTGCTGGGTCCGCCCACATTTGGCATAAGCCAGGATAGGGCGGACGCCGCGCCGACAAGCCGTGGAGAGTAGTTACAATACCTACCGTGCCAAGTGTCGCGCATTTGATTACCACGCAAGACAATACTTTATACGATACACAAATGGTTGTATCTCGGTGTAATTTGAGTCCAATAAATGCATATTTTTCAAAATACAAGCATATAGTATATTTATAAAAAAAAAAGAAGATCTCTCCTACTGAATCAAACACAAACTCTCACAGTGGGCGTAAATTTTTCGTTGGATGGAAGCTCTATTACCTAAGATAAAGTACCTAGTCAATGAGATCGTATGTACACGTTTAGAAAGTAAAATTAAAGCAACAATTTTTTTTAGTATTTCATTTGACTTATATACTTATTTTTTTTAAAGACCCTGCCACTATGCATATATCCTTGTCCTACGGGGGTCTTTACAAACATATAAGTAATGGACACCAATTATACCCACGCCCAAAACAACCATATGTGTATCGCGCAAAACATCATCCCGCGTGGAAATCTGACCCAAGACACTGACACGGTAGGCTGTAGACATGTGTAAGTAATGCGAATGATGCATCACACGTAATATTACCCGACTGCGTACTATCATATTACACATTTAAACATCGCACATCACATTAAACATGACACGAACACCCGTGTACTGTTTCTGTATTTCTGCAATGTTCGGTAATTTGGTGATGGACATCTATCTCTCACACGCGCGGTGTGTCCTTTCGGGAGAGTGAGAGGGATAGAACGACTGGACCGCGCTGCGCCTGCGGTCGATAAATATTTATTTTGAGCTTTATTTTCAGAACATTACGGCTTATATTGAATGAAATGTCATGTGTGATGTTTGAAGTGATGGTAAAAAGTAATATTACTCGGCACGAAATGTAATGACATATTACATCACTTCGCGAAGTGCTGTTTCGCGCATGTCTAGTAGGCTGATATCATAACCACTACACCATCTGTGCATTTTGTTTTTCAATTTCATATGTAAGTGCCAAACGTAAACCAATCTAAAAAGGAAAGCATCGCGCACCCATGTAGATGTAACTGACCACTTTCGAGCCGATATTTAAGGGTCCCACGCGAATAAAATCAGCACACTAGTTAGCAACGACTAATAAAACTTACAGGATGATATTGCTTGAGGAACGAGTGCATCCTTTCCACCTCCTCCGAAGTTAAAGTCTTAAGGATGAACAATCGGTCGTAGCTCTGATAGAACTTCGCGCCGGACTTGCCCGATGAATCATCTGGAATTGGCTGAGATCTGGAGACAAATACCATTAGATGTTATAAAGTTTTTGATTACCATTTTTCGTTCACTGTTTTGTGAAATATGTATATTATGTTAAAGAGTCTGTTTTAAATTAATTATTTTTATAAAAAATATAATTAATTCAAATATAATTAACAATTTTTTTTATATAACGAACACCCATATTAATATTATAAATAAACTGTCAAAACAGAATTACGTCTTGAAGACTGGAAATAAACACAAAAACTACAAAAAAAAAATCTTTTACGTTTTTTCGTTTGTGAAGATATCGTAAATAACATAATTTGTATTTTTTATTAATTAAAGAAAATGTACGACACCATATGTGGTTAGTATTGTTACATTCTGCGACTGTCTATTAAAACCGTATATTTTTTAATTCAAAATATGATAAAAAAAAAACTGTATGTAACATTAACTTCACTGCAATTTTGCAGTCATAAAGAAAGATCTTATATTTCATCATAATCTGACAGATAGAGATAAATAATAAAACTAAAGAGTATGCATAATAAATTTTATATATGAGTAATAGTAAAGTCGACACACCGATCTAATAGTTAACTTTTTAATCTTTTCTTTTTCTGTAGGCTACGGTCTGGACGGCAAAGGGCGGCTTGCGGCCCTATAACCCACCGTATTCCCTGCCTATCGCCATTGGACCAACAACTGGTACCACTTCCTTGACATCCGTGGCCGGCCCGGCACTAACTCATTAACCTACAGCGCTAAAGTCCTATACACTGTATAGATATTCAAACTCCCCTTTTGAATTCCTTTATTTTAATTATTTATCCCACCATTCTTGAAAACAATTTTAAGCTCGCTCGTTAAAGCGCATAATATCAGGCATTTTAATTTATTAAGAATTGATATGTATCCAGGTAACACTCACGCCATCAATACGAATCAAATGACATATCATTTATTAAATATCAGTTTAAGCGTTGAATAATTAAGAGTCGACATAGAAAGGGACATACATATAAACACAATTCAAACACATAACTCTCCTTTTGAGCACACACGCGAGCCGAATGGAACGCCATCAGAATGCTACGTAGAAATCCTTGGGTTCATCATTCACGGCACAGCAATAGATTTTCAGGAGTTGTTGTTTTATTGCTTCTCCGATTATGGAGCTTTTTTGTCTAATTGTGAAATATGTATGGGCTAAAAAAGTATATTCGTGTGGTGACAAAATAAAATTATAATTCAGGAGTGAAAAAAACGAGTACCCCTTGTAGTCGTGGGTGATCGTAAGAGTCGACTAAAGGACACAATCAAATAACATCACTGCAAGAAATAAAAAACTCGATCGAAAACCCTATACCAACACGTCTAACCAGCTTATTTTAGTAGGTCAATTCCCCTCTCACTTTGGAGGCAGCTCGAATCCAGCCTACCCCCAACCTAGTAGGACATTTATGAGCTGAGAAGATGAAGACAGAATATACCAGATAGAAATCAAGACTTCCTGCTTATAATTGAGAATGTTTTGATAACAAAGCTGCAATATGTAGTCTTTTTTCAGATATATTTGGTTTTAGAAAATCTTTTTTTTTTAAACACCAACCTTGCACTAAGGAATTAATCCTTGCTTATTGCGGGAGACTTTACAAAGATATAATTAACGCAGATACTTTACACCCAGAACAGAACAACAGTTTGTGGTTCCCACAAAGTATTGTCCTGCATACGAATCGAGCCTACTACACTGACACAGAAGGTCGGTATATTAACAACTACGTCATCTGTGCAGTCAAATAATTGAGGTAAATTATTCAAACAAAAAAATCCAATATTACGTTTTGGATAATGGTAATTGGAACATAAATTCACTTATTGTTATAAAAAGCCATACATTTTATGGTCATTACTAATTTTTATGTACATATTTCTAATAGTTATTTTTCTATATGTAGAACAATGAACATACACGAATAAAGCTAAAAAACAAGTTTATATACATAATCTAATAAATATTAAATGCTAAATCTCAGTGATTTGGATAATAGGGTCGTGTCATTGTTTAATACAATCCCAACTGAAAAGTTAAAGTATTAAATCGGTACAATGTATAATTGTTGTCCGGTAGATGGCACACACGTCTTCCATAAAGACGACAAAAATAATACGAGCCACAAATTGATTGTCGCACAACAGCTTGTCTTGTCACACCTGTCGAAGTGGTAGGCCAATTGGACCAGATTTCCAATAGGTGTGGGTTCGAGGTCCACATGGGACAATAATTTTTTGCTCGTAAACAAAGTTTTAAACGAATAAAGCACTTAAAATTTGTTTGAATCTCACTAAATCAAAATAACTACTTTGTCTTTTGCAATCATTGAAGCTTAAAATAAAAGCCTTGTCTATGTAGGTACGTGTAAATTTACGCAACATTCCCATGTCCAATTAAAATCAGCTGCACAACGAAAAAGCAATATAACCATCATAAATTGTTTACAGAATACTTATTATCTTAAACACGAATAAGAATAAATATGCTATATTTGGGTAAAAGGCTATTTATAAAAAAAAAATAGTCTATTCTACACTAAGTACAGGGTTTGATATTTAGACTGAAGGATAAAAAACTGCACAGGTAGCGTAGTAATAAAGATACCGATCTACCATGCGAAGTCTCATGGGTTCAATTCTCACACTGGACTACACCTTATGTGATCCACAAATCATTATTCTAAGTCTCTCAGACTAATAATTTATGCCAATTAATAGTTTGTTTGTGCTATGTGGCGACGGCTACGAATACTACCAACCCTTATATTGTTCGAGGATGTCATAAAAGACAACTAAGAACTTTAAAACGACCTAAATCAACTCTTCTGGTGAACAATTACATTACCAAGAAGGGTTGACGTCAGTCAGGGGGCCGGTATAACTATTGCCAAAATCTTTGCAATATTTACAATTGAGAAAAGTACATTTGCGTCAACTCCAAATAATAAGATAAGAGTAGGATGGTGATGATGAATTATTTGCTTATAAAGTCGCCCGCAATAAAAGGATTGGTACAAAGAAATTAATAAAAAAAAAACAAATAGGTTTTTCTTTTCCTTTAAGTAAAAGACAACATACAAAGTGTACAGAGTCATAAATCGAAGAAAATCTACACAATAATAAAGTGATAACACTATCAGACAGTAGGTATAACTTTAAGTATGATCGCCTTAACAAGAGGATGACGTTAAATTTACTTACTAAGAATTGTATAATGCGATTAGTAAACAATGAAACATTATTTATTTATCAATGAATCATATATTCGTATCAAAATATTTCATTCCGTATATTCTTTATATATATTTATTATATCATTGCGTTTTGTTTAAGCACTTCATAGCATTTCTTCGATCTATCTAGAAGTATTATACAGTACCCAATATATATTGCACATCGACCATTAGCAAGACAGAATCGACTAATTTCAGCTTCGTAGAGTATTGTCCTTGTCGCACACTACATGTGCGATGTCACACGAAGCACTAACATTCTGGTATCTAATTGCAGCTTTTGAAACAATTAGAATTCGTTATTAATTAAAATACACCTATCGGCAACGTCATACATACAGTGTGCGACTCAGACAAAGCTCTACGAAGACGATACTAACCGATTGTCTCTTTCCAAAATCTGATGTACAATATTTATTCACGGGTTCTCTGCAGGCGGTTTTAATTTTTGTAATATTTTAATTTTTATTATTTTTACGTTTGCGAAGGATTCTCCGCAGGCCGTTATGAAACAGAATACCCACTGAAAACTTTCACCAGTCCCGTGTGCCCAGCCCTCTTTTGTACGAATGTTAGTTAGCCTTTTGAGAATGCGACCTCGAGGTCTCAGAAATCAGTTCATTAAGCCGTGCCTAGTGAGATGTATATACATACACACTAGAAGCAAGAAAAGTGCGTATAATTGCGTATTACAAAACAAAATCGAAACCCATATCTGAGACCATCGTAGTATAGCACGCCGATTTCCTTTACATGAATAGGATGCTAAGATTCAGCAGTAGAACATATATAAGCTGTGAATGCCATGAAATAGAAGAGTTTTTTGTTCATATCATTTATATCGTTATAATGATATGGAGAAAATGAATATATTAGAGAAATGCCAGAATTGAATGTCCTACAATAGTTCACAGTGATGTAAGTGGCAGCACGATTAGTACGGATTTCCAATAGGTATGGGTTCAAATCCCACCTGCGACAAATCATTTTTCGCTCATAATCGGGTTTTTATAAATAATCAAGCATATTCAATGCTAAATTTCTGTAATTTGAATAACAAGGTTGTGTCATCGTTAAATACAATTCTAACTGCAATGTTTGAAATATTAAGCATGTACAATGTGTAAACATTGTCGGGTAGATGGCACACGTCTCCTTAAAGACGTATTTACGTCTTGATATGATGCGAGAATTGAATGTCCTACAATAGTTCAAAGTGGTGTAAGTGGCAGCATTCTGTAATTTGAATATTAGAGGAAGTTTGAAAGTTGCGCCGGTGACGGAAACATTAAATAGTGAACGGTTGACATGATATGGACATGTGATGAGACGGGCTGAAAGTAATGTTATGAGGAAAGTTTTAAATATGAATGCTGAAGGGTTTAGAGGTAAAGTAAGACCAAAAAAGATGTATAGACTGCGTGAGGCATGACATAGATAGACAGTGAGTCTGAGTGACTACAGAGATGACATCTGATAGGACTGTATGGAAGAAGATAACATATCGTGTTAACCCCAAGTTATTGAGATAAAAGAGAGATAATGATGTTCAAATCATTATGAAACAAATTATTGCATGTAGCCACGAATCCTACCGACCCCCCACATTGCTGGCAGGTATCGTAAGACAATCCCATCTTGTGCAATTTGGACAATTATTAAAATCCTAAAAATGTCCTAAAGTTGACGTCAGGCATATTATCAGCCTTAAAATTTATCTAAAACCCTATATATTTTAAACTCGCTCTATTTTCTATTCATAATCATAAAGGTACCTACTAATTAACTAAGGTTACCCCCGTATTATCGATTAATCTTGCTTATTTAATAGCGCTAAACAAGGTCACAAGTAAACAACAAACGGTTCATGTATTTCTAAACGACAATAGTTTTAAATTTTATAGTATTGCCTTGTGATACGCAGTCGAGAATTTTATCAGCAAGGCAAAATGTATAAATGTTTAAGTAGGTTTTTAAATAAACTTCGTCTATATTTGCAGAACGACACACATTACCAAAGAAGAACCAATATTACACAAAAAGGACCCACTGTAACTTCCTCTTCTTTCCTTTAAGCTGTGGTCCCATAACATCTCGCCTAAACTTCCCCGTTTGAATACAAACCCATAACATCAATAACATGCCGTACTATAGGCATTTGTTCATCGTCATTTGGACGGTTCGGTGCCCCCCCCCCCCAGCGGGATAGTCTTTCGGGTACTGCGACGATTTAAAAATAAAAAGAAAACGTTTTTAGCCTTTTTTCACATACTCCTAGAAGATATTGCTCTTACCCTCACATTACTAAACCGGTATGAAGACAGGTCTTCATCTATATGCTGTGAAATATTCGGAACAGAATGTCTTTAGAATTTTTTAGCGGTAGGACCACGCTGTTGACAGTTTTTTGTTTACAGCCGTGGGCCAGTCTATACGGGATAATACCACACTCTCGCAGAAGATCGACGTCTGAGTAATGGCAATGTGCTATTGCACTTCGTTCGGTGAGCGAGAGAGCCGAAAACCCAACTGCCACCCAATTGGGCTTCCGGCTCTCTTCCTTCTTTCCGGTTTGGGGTTTGTATTGGTATGCCTAGCTGTTATACTCTGGATATTGCAAAGGTCTATGGGTGACAGAAACACTTACCATCAGGTATACTTTTTGCTCGTATGCCATAAAAAAAATCTGGAACATATCGTCATAATCGTTCTTATATGAGCTGAGGTGATTATTCAGCGTCTAATCAAAGTTAACTTTATGAACGATGCATTAATTTGATTCGTAAGAACCGTGACTCATATGCTATATCGATTATTATAGACCAGTGTATGAAAATGTGAATCTGCAGACTTTTTTATATACATTCTTTAGTCACCTTTAATGACACTCACGGAAAGGCCAGCACCTATTTCTCCTACTCCGTCACCACACGGAGTGGTAAGTTTACCTCCTTTTGCGTCAATGTTATCTGAATCCCTTCTTTGTCGTCGTTTCACGACGCTAACGTGCAAGAAAGATGATGGTGAATTGTATTCTTCTATCATTACCACACGTATGAATGAATAACGTAGTTACCACTCACGTATACGACTAATTGGCCACTCAAAGATTTATTTACATTAAAAAATGTCGCTAAAATCATATTTATATACATAATTTCAATGTCAAAATTGTCGATTGGCAAGAACGATACTTGTGCTGCTAGTAATTCATAGGCTATTGTTTCAAAATTCACAGGAACAAATTGATTATTATGAGATTTATTTATTAACCTAAATAATCCAAGAAAAAAACCTCTTCAACCAAGCCGCGCTTTTGCAATTTTTAAAAGCCATAACATTTTGTTTTTCTTTTTCTGACAAAAATCTTAATTTTTGTTCCAACGTAAACCGAAACTATTTAGCCGAATGTGATTATTCAGTGTAGTGGTTGTAAACCGTGTATTACCTGTACTAGTGTGGGTGTGTACCGGTGCGAAAGTACATAGATGCAAATATAGACAAATACTTACCTCCCATGAATGTGCACATGAGTGTTCAGCATTTAGTGCAATGTGTTGAGGAGTTAATAATAAACAAATATGAATTATTAAGTAACCGAGACACATGGGACAATTACAGGAGGTTAAGGAACACAAATGGGAGGTCACGGACGATTCAATGTCAGTCATTTAAAACTCGTTTGCACCTAAACTGGAATAAGTAACAATGGCAACAGGGACATAATGAACAAAAAAGAAAAAAAAATGTTCCAAATTCAAACTGGAGGCCATCTGTCATAGACACCTCGAAAGCGGTTAGACAAGAAAATGACTTCACAACCAGCCAGTGATTTGTGGGGTATGCTTATGCTCGCCGTGTCAGTTGGAAAGGCACACTACATACTTGTTATTTGAAAAAAAAAACTGAAAAAATTAATCAAATAAAAAATCGTACAGCCTCTAATAAAACTCCGCTGACCTCAGGCGTTTAATTGTCAGGCCGCGTTTGACGAATGCGCTCGCATCATGGAATATGCTTTCTTGGTGTGTTTCATTTTTCACATCGCCCACCCCGGTGGGCGCAGTCGCCGACCGTCGGAGCGTCGAGCTGGGCCTCTTCATGGCCCTCGAACACAGGTAGTTATCTGGCTTTGTAAACCTAGGACCACAGGGTGGGATGTGGAAGGATGCGACAATACAATTTGGGAATAAAAATAAACATAAATAAATATATATAATCAATAAAGAAATAATATTATCGTTAGCGTATCACACGTGCCCAATTACAGTAGCTTTTATTTATAAAGTAATTATAAATAAATACCTTGTGAGTGATTCCTTATAGTCGATGTCATCAATGCCGAACCTCTCCCTCAAGTTCCTGAACACAAGGGGGCAGTACTCCTTGATTTTGAAGTGAGACGGCATATTTTCTCTGAAACAAAGTAGTAATAAAGCCTCTAGCTCAGTGGTTCTTAAACTTTTTAGGTCCGTTACCCTTATGACCTAGGGTCACTAATTTTACTCTTCCTCTTTATTGTTTTCTTTCTTCTGATTTTATCCCTCCTCCCAACAATGAGGTACAAATATGTAGATTTTATTAAACATAAAAACAATTGCACATGAAAAATTGAGATATTTTTATTCTAAATTACATTTATAAGACTAATGCTTAGCTATACATATATTAAAACGCTAAAAATAAAATAATTTAGGAATGATTTTACAAAGTGATCGTCAGTTAAAAGTTCAAGGTATACAGAAAGACAGTAACCAGCTCATTGCTACCCCCGCGAAATACAAGTTAGGTACCGCGTACCGTACCCGCGGAGGTAATTACCCCCAGATTAGGAACCCAAGCTCTAGCTATATCGACTACTATACTTACCCTATCGACTGACCTATGTCCGTTTTAAATATAAGGCTCTAGTACCCATATTACGTGACACGTTAAAGTGGTGTCTTTAAATACACCACGATTAGTCAATATTATGTCTTGGCCGTACACTAAATCATGGTATGGGTAAGGCATCACTGGCAGACTGATTGACAATCGCAGGTGGTGTTGTAAATTTCCCAAGAGAGTATTATCGTGGCGATCCCTCGACTAGTATACTCGATGCCCATGGAGAAGCAAGAGGTGATAATACATTGTATTTTAACTCCCATGCGGGTGATATTTGCTTCGCCTGTGAAAATTGTCACAGAAGTAAATACTTCGTTTTCATACCTAATAAGAGATCTTGACTTCGAATCACACATCATGACTGCCAAATTATTCGCATCTATATTGAGATAATTTTATCTTTCAGGTAGTTACCTCTTTATCAGGTAGTTACCTGTGCTGTGTGGCAGCGACTACGAATACTACCAACCCTTACATTGATCGTGGGTGTCGTATGAGATGATTAAAAGCATTGACCTGGGTCAACTCCATCTGATAGCGTCTTTGCAAAGATTACATTTATTATTACTAGGTACACTACCGTCCAAAAGTTTGGAAGCAGCAAGGTAAAATCGAATAAAACCAAACTAAGTCATTTAAATTTAAATGTATTGATAAAAAAATAAAGAACAAACAGAAACTAACTTAAACAAAATAAAAAAATAATATACAATGGTAAATTAGATTAAATTTTAGCTTCATCAAAGTGTCCACCTTTCTCCTTTATAATCTTCTCACATATTCTGGGCATTCTATTAATCAATTTTTTAAAATAATCTTTATCTAATTTGTTCCATTCGTTCTCTAATAGCTGCCACAAATGTTCTGAGCTCGTAGGACAACGACTTTTCACCCTCCTGTCAAGTTCATCCCAAACAAGTTCAATGGGAGAAAGATCAGGGGATTGAGATGGCCATTGCATGATGTTTAAAATGTTTTCAGCTTTTTTCTTGTTTAAAAAGTTCTGGCACAATTTAGACGAATGCTTAGGATCATTATCCTGTTGAAAAATGAATCCAGAACCAATGAGACTTAGTCCACTGGGTATGGCAGAATCTTGGAGAATTTTTAAATAGCCTTCCTTGTTTAATTTTCCGGTTATCCTCACAAGATTGCCGGGTTTACTGTTGCCAAAACACCCCCAAACCATGACATTACCACCACCATGTTCGATGGTAGGCACTGTACATGCCTCTGAAGCCCTCTCTTCTTTTGACCGGCGTACAAAGACACGTCTATTGGATCCGAAAATCTGAAATTTTGATTCGTCACTCCAAAGGACATTTTCCCATTGTTCTATAGTCCAGTTTTTATGCGCTTTTGCCCATTCTAGTCTATTTTTCTTATGTCGATTTGTTAGTTTGGGTTTTTTAGCAGCAACACATCCTCTTAATCCCGCAGACAGTAAGCGTCTTTTAACAGTAGTTGTTGAAATGGGTGTTTCTCGCGTATCATTCAGAGCTGCAGTGATCTGTGGTGCAGTTAAGCGTCGATTCCGTTTAGAAAGAACTCTAATGAAGTTGTCCTCTTGATTTGTTGTGGATTTGGGCCTACCAGATCTCTTTCTATCTTAATTTTTCCCCGTTTCTTGTTTTCTAGCAAGGGTATAGTGGACACCTTTACAAGAAATTCCGAGCCTTTCTGCGATTTGACGTTCACTGTATCCTTCCTCGCGTAGAGTGCAAATAGCGCTTCGCTGTTCAAGCGTGATTTGCTTGCGTTTTGCCATTTCCAGAAGAAAAAATACGGTCAAAGTAGTAGCCGATATCTTTCGAATACAGACAATGTTAATATCACAACTTTCACGTGCCAATGCTCAAGTGCGACTGAATAAGGTCTAAAAAAGTTAAAACCAGCAAACATTATCAATAAAACTACACCATTGCATAGGATAAAGTAGCCGACGGATTAAGTCATAAAACACGTGTTTCGTCAATATTAAGGAATTCCATAAAACTTGATGAATGTAGGATAATAATCCTTTTGTGTTTGTGTAGACAGTCGTAAAAGGTTGTAAAACTTAAGATTATTGCTAATTTTTACCGCTATTAGTCGGCATTTATTTGTTTTGTTTGAAAACAGGTGTGCTTCCAAACTTTTGGACGGTAGTGTATGTAGGTATTATTAGCAGGTCTCCAAAAATACGTTTCAACAAAATTGGACCTTTTTCTAAACTACGATTGGTCATGCAGGGAATGGAGGGGTTAGAAAATTGAAAAATAAAAAATATGTCGCGTATTACGGGTACGCTCCCTAATATATTATTTTGCTACTACATAAACCACATATTATATTATAGTATGTCGTTATGAAACTAAAAGTATATAATTAGAAGAGGAAACCTCAAAATAAAGGTAGGCCAATTTCCTTCCTATTATGGCAGAGACTCCCAACAGTGGGATGTATATAAGCTGAGATGAAAATATCATTAAGCAGTTCAAATCACCATCGCCTTAAAATTTATTTAATACAGTTAACACACTAGTGCTTTTTTACGTCACCAAGAAACCCATAGGTCAAGTCAGGTCAATTGAGGTTGACGAACCGACGTAATTTAAAAATGGTTAACATGGTATAATTATGAAAAGTTATCCGATAAAAAATATTGATTTTAATCAAATTAGTTTTTGTCAAATGTATATAGTTCTAGCATTGTATTTGGCTAGTGTTTACGCTGTCGTCTATAATGGCTAATATTTCTACCACCGAAGAGTTCATTGTTTTTTCTTTGAACGCATAAATCACATTAGTTTTTAGTTTTTTGCAATATATTTCACTGATGCTCAGGTCTTATGAGTCGTAGGGTGATTTTATATAGCCTATAGCAGTGTTTCCCAACCTTCATTTCGCCAAGCCTCCCAGAGCTAAAAATAATATGTTCATGCCCCCTTAGGTAAGTTTCAACAAAAATAAGGAACGCACATTTTATTTATTAATTAAATTATTTATTTTTAGGTATTTTAAATAGGTTAAATACAGATACAATATATTAATTAAGGATAATGAACGAAAGAATCTAAATAACCGACATTTTGGGTTTTTTATTTTACTCTCACACAAAACAAATCGGGTTTTCATGAAACTTAGTGAAAATGTTCGTTTTTATGTCACAGTTGCACTATAATTGGCACATCGGATTTTTTGCAGAATGGTGATAAACCCGTTTTAAACCTACAAAGCCCACTTCCCAACCTCAAATCACCCGTATTTTTTTTTTAAAAGGAGACGAAACAATTTCACACTTAAATATCCCATTTAACAGATTTAAAACACAACTTGGACTTTTATGCGAATGAACTATTGACAGAAGCGAGTAGGTACGGCACGCAATTGTTTTAGTGACGGACATGACAGATGGATGCAAGCGGGAAGGTGGGGCCGGGAGCGTGTCATACGTCGTGTTGTGACTAGTAGAAACTTGTACAGCAGCGATTGAATGGCAATTAGGAACAATAGGGAATATGCATTTTTTTTAATTGTTTCCATCGATTACTTATGTTAATATAATACGGAAAAAAATATATTGTACACAGAAAAGTCAACATTTATTTTAAACTAAATAATAAAAACTGTAATGACTGTTTTTTTTTTGGCAATGTAATCTTACACATTACGTACTTACGACGCCCCCCCTAACATTTTTCTACGCCTTTTTTTTGCGGTGGGCTATGGACGTCGCACCCCGCCAAATCGGTCCGGGGTGACGGAAGAGGCGGCGCGCAACTCCATTGATCCACCCTGCAAGCACCTCTTCTTCGCCGTGCGAGCGGGCCACCGGTACCCGATCTTTGTCTTCGGTGGCCCGCTCGGCGGTATGCCCTCTCGGGCTCCTCTCCTGTCAACGCCCCGACAGCTTTCGCCTCCTACGCTCTACCCTCTCTACGCCTCCCTAATGGGGCGTGCCCCCCTGGTTGGGAAGTCCTGGCCTATAGACTTCCTTGATAAATTGACTATCCAACACTATTTTCAATTTGAACCAGTAGTTCTTGAGATTAGCGTGTGCAACCAAACATTATTTTCAGTGTTTATAATATTATATGTATACTAGAAAAACCGTATAGTGACGGAGTAAGAATACATCACCTCCTATCTTACCCGTGGGTGATCGTAAGAGACGACTAAGGGATATAAAACGCATATAACATCTAAGCAAGAGAAGGAAAACTCAAAACAAAACCCTATACCAAAACGTCTGACCAGCGTGGTATAGTACGTCAATTTCTCTCCCACTATGGAAGAGGCTCGAGCCCAACAGTGGGACGTACATGAGCTGATTAGAATTCGTTACGCTTATGAAATTATTTCGGATTATCCAATAATATTGGATAGCATCAGTAATAGACATTCGATTTGTAGCGGATTTATAAGGGAAATGCTTCAGCGCGGTGATTATCTTACTATGCCCTTTTGGAGATACTTTTAGGTGTAGGTCGTCGGTTTGGCTAGTTGCAGGAAATCCTGTCGTACCGTGTCTCATATAAACCCCGACCCAATCCGAAATTATTCGTATATGTTATATTATTCGGTTTCAGTTAGAATTTCATTTCAAATAACCGATAGTTTCGGTTATGGAGGTATGGTTTGTAGCAGCTATGAGTTAGGAAACAGAAAAGTGGTCTCTAAATGTCAATCTCGTGACAAGACTCAAATTCCCTCAGCATGCTATGGAGAGGGTTAAGCTCTATATTTCACTGCGTTTTAAATCCGGAATAGGGATATTCATAGAACAACGGGTATAATCATATATTAAAATTAACACGTTGAAGAGAGAGAGACAATGGGCAGGCCACATCGTTCATCGATAACCGGTTGGCGACGTATGAGTAGCAACCCCGAATTTGGACTACGATGCGTATAGGGACATCCACTAACTAGGTGGAAAGATGAACTTAATGACATGGCGAGGTCTAGCAGCGAACGTCTATGGGCTAATAAGTGGATGTCACAACCCCCATGTAGGGGACAATAATAACAAAATAATCACCATCCCAAACCCCAACCTTCTTTGTCAATAGTCATAAAATTTTCCCAACAACCGCCAACCTTCCTTCCCAATGACTTTTCAATGGGAATCGTACGATTCGATTAAGAGATATAAACAAATCATTGGAAGAGAAACAAAACGGGAAATAAAACTCTATGGACGGGTTATCCTGTCCACCAGTGTACAGTAGGTTAACTTCCTTTATGGTCCTAATGGGGGAGGTCCGAGACCAAGTGGACAAATATTAAACCACATTACCATTTAACCCTCTGGTGAAATATTCCCCAGCACTAATTCTTCTTATTCTTAAAATGTATCTTTGTTATCGCATATATGGAAGAAAGTAACGGAACAATAAGAACAAAGAAAAATCGGATAAAGCATAGGATAAATCATCAACTTCGATTAAGGAGAGAAAAAGCTTGTTTTTAAATAGTACCTACAAACTATTAGGTCCGTGTGTACTAATTATTAAGTCCGTGTGGTGACGGAGTAAGAATACAATTCACCACTCACTACCCGTGGGTGATCGCAAGAGACGACTAAGGGATACTACATACGCATATAACATCTATGCGAGAGAAAGAAAACTCGAAACTAAACCCTATACCAACACGTCTGACCAGCGAGGTATAGTAAGTCAATTTCCCATCACGGAGGAGGCTCGAGCCCAACAGTGGGACATATATGAGCTGAGATGATGATGATGATGATGAGATGATAAGATGATGACAAACTATTAACAACAAAAATGAGACTGATTCAGTACGCTTCTTTACATATTTAAATAGAAAACTGCTGAAAACTCAATGTATGTTTCATTATTAGAAGAATCTACAGAATACAATAAACTCTGAAACACAGATGCATATCCTCTATGACTCAATCTTCATTATTTATTATTCACATATTCAACGAAAACTTATTGCCTTACGAAATATTCAACCGCAAGATATTTCGTCGAACGTAATTCTTTTTTTTTGGGCGCCTATGATTTGGCCGCACTCCTAAATAATGCTCTAAATAACAAAAGTGCGAAGTGGGATTCCATAAACCTTTAGCAAAAAGCCAGAATGCATAGAGACGACCTCAATACAGATGTGTGTGTGTGTGTGTGTGTGTGTGTGGATGTCAGACGAATCCTCGGTCCAACCTCTGCAATGTAGGTGATCCTGAGGCATATCTTTCATGATAATATTACAATAACCACTATCTTAGTATTATTATATTCGGGGCACTAGCCTCTTCCTCTTCCACGATGCTAGATTTTCTAGTTTACCAACAAAACAAAAGCGATAAAATTTAAAATCATGACGTGAATTTAATCCCAAAGAAATTAAAGTTAAAACAGAATATCCTAGATTAATACATAGGCAAATGTCCCAGATAAATTAGATATTTCAATTAGACGATAACATGTCCCTCTCCTCCTCCGGATGCCGTGGTGTACGGACGTGTGCACAATACATTTTGCTGTAATTTTTATACGAATAATATTAAATAAATAGTTTCGCAAAAATACAAGTGGATACCAGGAGCACATACGCTACGCGCATGTTGATTATACGACGGTTGGAACAGGACATATCATAAACAGAAAGAGATAGTTACAACTTATAAGATACACCTGTTTGCCCCACCTACTGCGATATAGGACGCCGCCCTTAAGCACGAGTAAGCAAAATTATTTATACTATTGGTTAATGCTTCGGGATTTGCACAACTTCTCTTCGGCAACTGCAACACCCACCAATCCGTTCGGCGCATACGCAGCTGGCAATATAATATTAACTCGACGTGAATAACGAACGGGATTTTATTTAATAATTGCTTTGTTTACCTATCACTAATGTCTCTGAAGCGTACTCCGCCGAAATTATTGCATAGGCTGAATCTGGTACCGACGCCGGTTATATCTTACGGATCTGACCCTCAATTACATGTGTCTTCGCATGACTCCGTACCAGTGGAACACGGTGAAAATACCACTCGTAGATTAAAACGGAGACTTCTTGACGAATATGATGAATGCTTGGAAATCACATCCATGGCTGATCAGATGAAGGCGATGTTTGCTTCTTTCGAAACTAAACAGAACTCTAAGTTGGAGAGGCTTATGGAGTCTGTACTTACTATTAAAGATCAGAACACTGAAATACAAAAAAGTGTTGACTTCTTATCCTGTAGGTATGATGATGTTATAGAGAAAATGACTGAACTAGAACAAAAGAACAAAGCTTATGAGCGCAAAATTGAACTGCTCGAGAGCAAGATTGAGCAATTGGAGCGAAACTCTCGCACATCATCCGTCGAGATCAGAAACATACCCAGACAACCTAATGAAAATAAAATTATTTTAAACTCATTGGTTAAGAGTGTTGGCGAGTTAATTGAACACCCTATATCAGATTCCGATATTCAGGATATCTATCGCTTAAAAACTAAAAGCCAGTCTAGCGACCACATAGTTGTAAATTTTACAACTACTTTGTGTAAGGATAGCTTAATCAAGCAATGCAGACACTTCAATAAGACTAAGGATAGTAAACTCAATACCACTCACCTCCAGTTACCGGGACCACCTAAACCTATTTTTATCGACGAGTCATTAACAAGCCTTGGAAGAAGACTGGCATTCCTGGCTAGGCAGTTTGTAAAGGAACATAAATGCCACAGCACTTGGACGTCGTACGGTAAAATATTTATAAAAATGTCACAATATTCCACACCACTACGTATAGATTGTGAACAAGATTTACAAAAAACTTTGCCTAAATGACTATCGCCTGTCAAATTTTTATTATTTATGTCATATAATATTGTTTTTTCGTATATTACCATTATAATAACGAATCATACACTTCTACTCACATGCAAGTATATTATTACCATTTTCATACAATCGCATAACATACACAATATTCACTTAATTATGATACACTCACATAACAAATACTACTCACTATTCCTATATACCTATATTATACAGCTTTCACCCGCCGCTACTCAGTATATATTCTATGACCACTGTTATAAATTCTTATATATTTTTTGTAGAATAACTTATACATTCACCCACTTATCATATCCATATCACATTCGATAATGTTAATATAATAAATGGTTTTCTAGACCATTTGAATGTTGCTCATGCGTCCACATGCAAAATAGACGATTGCCCTAAATTACTAAACAACTCCCAGCCCGCCTTAAAAATCATCCACCAAAATATTCGCAGTATAAACTGCAATATGCCAGGCTTTTTAACACTTCTTGAAAGATCTAATACCGATTGGGATGTGATAGTGCTTACCGAGTGTTGGCTTCGTCACTCTGAGTATATACCCCAAATAGATGGTTATAATTTTATTCAAAGTCAAAATAACTTAACTCAAAATGAAGGTCTAACAGTTTATTTCAAAAAAACTATGCAAATAACAATATTAAATTCTGTTTTGCAAGATGCAAATTGTGTAACAATTAAATTAGACCATAATACAATCGTAGTTGCAATATATAGACCACCGGGATATAAAAATATTCAACCATTTATAGAGTCTCTAGAGGTGTTACTCAGTAGTATGAGATCACCTAATATCATTATTATAGGAGATATTAATGTGGACATAATGCCAAACAGTAAAGACCCCAACTGTTCAATTTACTTAAATTTACTTGCTTCGCATAGCTTATTACCTGCCCATCAACTACCCACACATGGCAGAACTTGCTTAGATCATATTATGCTTAAAACCACACTCCCAGCCTCTTGCTATGTTGCTGAGGCATCAATAACTGATCATGACTGTATCCTTATCGCATTACAGTACGATATTCAGCAAAAAAAGGCATACTGCATTAAAAAAATAGACTACGATGCCCTTGACATAGATATGAATAATATTTGTTTAAATAATATATATAATTCAACTGACGCTAACGTGGGTACTAATTTACTTATATCTACATTAACTTCAGCGATTCAACGTAATACCCGAACTGTCACTGTACCAAATCGCAGGCGTATAAAAAAACCCTGGATAACTGCTGGCCTATTGAAATCCATGAAAAATAGAGACAAATTACACTTGAAATGTAAAAAAGACCCGCATGATAACGCTATTAAAGCCATATATATAAAGTATAGGAATTTTTGTAATTGGCTATTGAAAAAATTAAAAAGAGACTATGAAAAAGATTTATTAAATAATGCATCAAGAACTAATAATAAGACTTTGTGGGAAACAATAAATAAAATTACACGCTCTAAAAATGAAACCAACCCAGTTACAGATTTAATATCTTCTGTAGACCCAATTTCTTCAGTTAATGATATAAATCATTTTTTTGCAACTGTTGGTCAAAATTTAGCTGAAAAAAATGGGATTTGTAATTTACCCAAAGTGTCATATGTTGGTCATCTGTCGTCTTTCGCCCTCACTGCAGTCACCGAAACAGAGGTTTCTAACTACATACTAGGTCTGAAGAAAATATATTCAGCTGGAAGAGATGATATCTCAGGTGTATTTTTAAAACGGTATCACAGTGTACTAGTACCTCCATTAACATATATTTTTAACCTCATGTTTACTACAGGAGCTTTTCCTAAGGAATTTAAACTTGCCGAGGTAATCCCCATCTATAAGAGTGGCGACAGAGACTGTATCAATAACTATAGACCTATTTCTATTCTACCTACCATTTCCAAAATAGTTGAGAAGCTTTTAAATAAACGTTTAATTCACTATCTTGAGACTAAAAACCTTCTGTCTACACTTCAATTTGGTTTTAGAGCTAAAACTTCAACTAATGACGCTGTTCATGAATTAATGGATCACATAGTGAAAAAATTAGACAAAAAGAAAAAAGTAGTAGTTATTTTCCTGGACTTAGCAAAGGCCTTCGATGCAGTCTCCATCCCACTCTTACTAGTTAAACTGGAAAAACTAGGTATTCGCGGCACCCAACTCCAATTATTCACGAATTACCTTACCAATAGATGTCAGCGGGTAAAAGTCGGGGAAATCATTAGTGATGACTTACCTATTACCTACGGCGTCCCTCAAGGGAGCGTCCTGGGTCCCACGCTCTTCCTCACCTATATAAATGAGTTATGTAACCTCCAACTAAGCAATGGCAAAATAATAACCTTTGCTGATGACACTGCTTTGGTCTTTCATGGAGATACTTGGGATGATACTTATGCCTTTGCTCAAATGGGTTTTAATATTGTATGCTCATGGCTAAAAGATAATGGACTAACGCTTAATGCCACTAAAACTAAATTTATGCCTTTCGCTATTAAATCTACTCCATCTGACTTATTTAACAGCTACCGTATTATAGCTCACTCTTGTTTACCAAATCAACCTCATAACCTTTGTACCTGTGATCCTATAGAAAGTACCTCCTATATTAAATATTTAGGTATTGTGATCGACAGCACTTTAAGCTTCAATCATCATATAGAACTTTTATCATCAAGAATACGTAAGTTGTTATATATTTTTAAAAATTTAAGCCACGTTGCGGATAGACAGGTTATCAGAACGGTTTACATGTCTTTATGCCAACCCATCTTATCATACTGCATTTCGGCATGGGGTGGCGCTTGTAAAACTAGCTTAATAAAAATAGAAAGAGCGCAAAGGGCAATTCTTAAGGTAAGTCTTTCTTTGCCTTATTTATACCCTACAAGAGATTTATACCAACTCGCGAATGTACTGACCGTAAGGCAACTATATGTCCTAAGTACTATATTAAAGCAACACTCCTTACTCCCGTATGACATTCTGCGTACAAAAAAGCGACAGAAATATAAGGTTTACTCTTTAATTGGAAATCGGTATTCTACAGCTTTCTCTGGTAAATTCTTTGAGTTCCTGGGAAAGTACTTATACAATAGGGTTAATGAAAAAATACACATTTACTCTCTCAATAAACATCATTGTAAAAAGACCTTAACATGTTGGCTGAAAACTCTTAATTATGAGGAAACTGAAGACTTGATACACGTCCTAACATAGGTATAGAATATATTATACACACACACACACACAGCACACACACACACACACACACACGCGTGCGCGCACACACACACACACACATACATACATACACACACACACACACATACATACATACAAACACACACAAGATACACACAGCATTCACACATATACACCTACACACCCACACCACAGATACAAAAGTACACAAATTAATTTAAGTAAATTAGAATATATTGTATAAAAAAAAAAAAAAAAAAAAAAAAGAAAAGTGGAATTAACTAAACACCAACTCATCTGGAGTTAGGAGAGGCTGGTAATCTGTCATACAGGTCGTCCTAGTACAGATGCCAGTCTCTAACATAGATACGAACAATTCTTATTTTAATTATCCTAGATTAAGATCCATTTGTTACTTTTCTGTGTGAGAGAGAAATAAAAAGCTATTATTATTATTATTATTATTATGTACCTAGCTAAATAATTATATCACTAGTCTGCGTTTATAGCTAGCAATTAAAATATGATGCTATTAATAAATCATTAACAAACGCTTTAATATTTTTAGAATTGACGCACATACATATCATCAGCTAATAGGTCCGATAGATATAATCTTTGTTCAGCAAACGTTAGGCACAATAAGAAAATCTAAACCCTGAGAATAAGGGACCATCCATAAATCACGTGACGTTTTAAAGAAACGGGGGGGTTGGTTTATTTGACAAAAATCACGAAGTCCTAAACCTTCAGTCTTAAACCTCACCACGTATCACCAATGGGGAGGGGGGGTCCCCTAAAGGCAACGTACACCAGCATGTCAGCAAATTGATCCGAAAGAGTCTAACTTGATTTTGTTTTGGTGTAACTAATAAAAAAAAACTGTTCACATTTTTATTCTGCAATTTCAGGTACATAAAAATCGTAGTTAATTTAACACAAATTATGATTATTAGTATAAATAATAATAAATAGTATAAATGATACGTGTGATGAGGGATTAAAAATACAATTCACCATCCCCTATCCTTCCCATCGTGTAAGACCACCAAGGGATAAATATGCATGCAACACCTCTGCAAAAGAAGGATAACTCGCAACACTATGCCAAAAGGTCAGACCAGCGTGGTATATTAGGTCAATTGCCCTTCTATTGTGGAGGAGACTCGGACCCACTAATAAGACGCATATGAGCTAAAATGAATGAATTTTGACAGCACGATGGTGTAGTGGTTAAGATACCATTCTTCCGTGCCAGTTCCGTGGTTCGATTCCCACGCAGTATAATACTTTCTGCGATCCACAAAGTAATGTTCTAAGTCTGCATGTAATTTGTTTGCGTTAATTGCATGTCTGTAAAGTTCCCCGCAAGACAAGGATTATTTCATTAGTGCAGCGCGGTGCTTCTAAAAAAAATGAACCTTGAAAATCCAACGTCATCTCTCTCTTATAAATTGTGTATTCATATTTGTTCATTTCAATAAAGTCTACTACAACTTCTTGCATGCTTCTGGTATTTAGTAATAATAGCAGTTTGTGCAAGTGCTCGGCGACAATCACTGCTTCCTCCAGCATTAACCAACGGTTGCGGTTTGTGTAACTAATGACAGTCATTTTTGTAATAAGTCATTTTTCGTAATTATATTATATAGTCACATATTATGTCTTAATAAATGCTTTTTATAGTACATTACTGCAGCGGCCAGCAAAACTGGTATTGATGGACGAACGTGTAAATGTGGGCCGAGGCGTAGCTGAGGCACACATAAGTAAGTCCATCAATTCCTAGTTGTGGCCAAGGCTTGTATAGTGCTTTTCTCAAATAATGCGAGGAAATTAAAACTAAATAGTACCTACTAAGTACAATGTAGTATGAATGAATACATGACGAACAACATTTTTCACGTACTAAAGGGTTCATTTCTTTCTTTTTTCATTATCAAACAGGTATCTTTTTCAAGCCAGTTCGAAATTTAAATAAAACTCTGATAAGTTGCCTATTCAGTTGCAATATTTCGAAATAACAAATCGTTCCATTTCTAAAATACACGACAGATATGAATTTATATATATTTATTTGGCCGCTAAAACACGACAGATATGGATTTTCATACATTTTTGCCGGCCGCTGCTCGCTCAGTACAGCAATATCGACTTATCTCGAAGAAGGTTGTCAAAATAATGCTCAAATTTCCAAGCATGTTTGAGAAAAAACTATTTAACATTTTTATTACGCTACTCGTTCCACGCTAACTTTAAGCAGCAGTGAACTTCAAATGTGAAATATCAAAGCTACCTATTATATCTCACCTAATCAATTAAATTATATCATTCATTATCATCACAGTACATCAGTGGGAGCTCGAGCCCAACAGTGGGATATATTCCCACTGATGCACACCTCCTCCGTAATGGGATGGAAATTGATCTACTATACCACGCTGGTCAGACGTATTAGTATAAGGTTTCGTATCGTGTTTTCCTTCTCTTGTATAGATGTTATATGCGTTTTATATTATTTAGTCGTCTCTTACGATCACATGACGGTGAATATTATTCTTACTGCGTCATCACACGGATAAACTATATATTTATATTTTTTTATTATTATCATTATATATGAAAAATATAAATGCGGTGCTAATATTAATATATCCTCATCTCACATACGTCCCATTACGGAGCTCGAGCCTCCTCCACAGGAAGGAAATTGACATATTAAACCACACTGGTTAGATGTGTAGTTTATAAGGTTTTATATAGACATGTGTAAGTAATGCGAGTGATGTATCACACGTAATATTACCTACCCGACCGCGTACTGTCATATTACACATTACGCGACAAAACATCACATCACATTAAACATGACTCGAACACCCGTGTAATGTTCTGCATTTCTACAATGTGTCTGGCAATTCAATATTTATTTTGAGCTTTATTTTCAGAATGTTAAGGCTTATATTTCTTGAAGCCGCCCGCCGTATATATAGAGCGCTATCGCATTACGCATCACACATGACATGAAATGTCATGTGTGATGCGTAATGCGAGGTGAAAACAAGGTGAGGCAAGGTGAAAACATCACACATGACATGAAATGTCATGTGTGATGTTTGAAGTGATGGTTAAATGTAATATTAGTCGGCACGAAATGTAATGCCATATCACATCACTTCTCGAAGTACTGTTTCGCGCATGTCTATTTTATATCCAGTTTTCCTTCTCTTACACAGATATTTTATTCATATCACATTCCTTCGTCATCTTTTACGACACCCACATGCAAGATAGGAGATGGTGAATTTTATTCATACTCTATCGCCACACGGAAATATATACACACTATCCTATGTTACTCACTAATAATATGGTTTTCAATCAGTGAAAAAAATTAAAATCGTTTCAGTGGTTTAAGGGTAAAAGCGTAACAAGCAAACAATATCGTATCCGCATTTATAATATTAGTTAGGGCGTTTTCTTAAATAATGATACCATGAAACAGATTTCCAAGTGATGTCGGAGTAAGAATACAATTCACCACCCCTATCTTAATCGTGGGTTATTGTAAGCGATGACTAAGGGATATAAAACGCATGCAACACGTATGCGAGAGAAGGAACACTCGAAACAAAACCCTATACCAACACGCCTGAGCAGCGTGGTATACTAGGTCAATTTCCCTCCCAGTATGGAGGAGGCTTGAGCCCCAACAGTGAAACATATATAAGCTGAGATGACGAATAGTGGTAGGACCACCCTATTATCCGTCTACAGCCGCGGGCCGGTCCGTCTGGGTTAGTACCACACTCTCGCAGAAAATCGACGCCTAATTTGTGGCAATATGCTGCTGCATTTGTTAGGTGAACAAGAGAGTTGGCAGCCCAAATTTCTGGTTGGTTTTGGGGTTCTCATTAGTAGGCGGCCTACCTGTACTCCTGGTATGGCAAAAGTCCATGGGCAACAAGAACACTTACTATCCGTGTGCTCCTTGCTTGATTGCTACCATAAGCAATAAAAAAAAAGAAATGACCACTCAACTGATTCTTATGATTGCCGTGACGGGTCAGCACTGGGGGCCCCTTGCATTCTTAAACACTTAACACACAAGGGGGTAGTAGTTATAATTCAGTGGATAAATAAAGACTAAACAACAACAGAGTAACAGAATAAACTAACACAAAAAAAATTCTTATTTCAACAAAGAAAAATGTCAACAACAAAAATATTAAACATTCAGTACCAATTTTCAATGTTAATTATGTTCTTAAACAATTTTAAGCAGGCGAATAAGCTATTATCATTTTAAATATAGATTTAAAAAAAAAACAACAAGGTTTTTAAATGTAATTAGCCTTGATTATTGAAGGCTGTTGCTATTATAAACCTTGTCACATTTCTTTTTAATTGAAAAAGTAAACAGTTTTCTTGTTTAAGAAAAATTTTAAAGAATTTCAGTACAGACGATAAGGGGCCATTCATAAACTATGTAAGGCGTTTGGTTGACTGATTATTAGAACTTCTTACTATTGGCTTGGGGTGCAGTGAACCTGACATTATGTAAGTTATTAAATTGAAATTTACTAATTTTGATCAAAACTGTGATAGATTAATAAGATAAGATTAATGCTATTGCAGTGAGTTAATGATACCTACTTGTAGTAAAAAGATTTATTGATAATAAAAGATATTCTCAGAATAAACGGAGTTATATTTGATCAATAGGGCCTTTTCTTACAAAAAATCTTATTAAGGGACAGCGGGAGTAGTTGCAATCTTATGATGTCTTACGGTAAGGAGGGGCGAGGCCAAATCATTCTTCAAAATCCCTTACGTAATTTATGAACGGCCCCTAAAGTAAAAAATATAATATTCATATTATTATAGTAAGCCCATTATTAATTCCTTTTTTATTATTATTATTATCCTAGCTCATATACATCACACTATGGCGCTTCATTCACAATAGGAGAGTAAGTATATCCTTATCCTTGTATCGCTGGGAACTTTACAAATACATAATTTAACGACCACAAATTACACCCAGACTTAGAAAATATTTGTGGATGACACAAAGTGTTGTCCTATGTAGGAATCAAAATCATAACACTGGCATGGTAATTAATTTGTTTACTTTAACTACAAAACAAATAGAAATTATTTTCATTTAATCTTACTTGTTAAACAGATGGTTGTCAACTTTGAGCTTAGAATAAGCCCTGAAGTCGTCCGGAAGGAGCATAACAGGAATGGAAACATGACTTAATTCATTTATCTGAAAAAAAAAAGATCATTCAATGACGGATTTAATGGGTATTTGAAAAACATATTTCAGTTCAGAATATCTACGCAATAAAATTTTATGATCTATTTATATTAATGGCAATGCGACAGACAAAAACAATACGCGTTGACATTGATACAGATAACAAGTTTGAATATTTAATTTATTTTTAAGGCCTAAGTTACAAATGTAAACATTGCAAAACCACAACAAACCAGTTGAGAAGGATATGACATAATAACGATGCTCTGTTCATCGACATTGTCTCAAATAGGATTATACACCCGCCATATATTTATAATTTAAGCATAAAATATAAATAATTACCGTGTGATTAACGCCCCACATAAACACAGATAGTAAAGGTTCATTTGCACGAAACAATTTTACTTTTTGATGTTTTACGCGAATATGTTTCTTCTTCAATTTACTCAATCCAGTGCTAGGAACGGACATTTTGGATTTGTTTACAACTTCTTTATGAGCCAGAGAACAACCACTGTATATAATTTATATCACGTGATAATAATCAAACCATTTTTAGTTTACCCGAATTAAATTAGAGTTAATTAGAAACGATTACGATGATAAATTTACGAAATTCGGCACTCTACAACTAGCGAGCTAACAGATTTTTGACAATTCAATTTGTTCATTTAATATCAGTGTTGCCACCTTTCCGAATTTTTAAGTAGTTGTACGGATTTTTTCGATTACATTTTTGGATTAACTTTATACCTAACCTTACGTATTTTTCATTAAATATTTAAATTTTCAGACTAATATAAAGTTCATTAAGCTAAATAGAACATCTTCCTTCTCTTTTTTATTGCAGACTTCTAGATTTTTTTATTTAGATTCTCCTCTTTTTATCACAAAATACATACATACATATCATCACGCCATATTCCTTGCAGGGTAGGCAGAGAGAACAGAGTGCCAGAGAACTCTATTTATTACAGAATAATTTATATAAACTGTCCGTTTTCCTAATGTATCATCCGTGTCTACTTTTAAATTGGTTCATTTCATTGCGCCCACATATTAAGTACATTTATGATAAGGAACAAGTATAAAGTAGTATATGCTATAGTAGCACAAATGTGGAGCATTTGTTTTCAGTAACAATTTTATGACATAAAATAGAAAGCCTGCTGCGGCAATATTAATGCGTTTAAGTTCTACCATAATTGACTTAAAAATACAGGATATATACACTATACTTACAATACTTAACAATACATATATACACAAAATATTTTAAAACATTTACTTATTTACTCAACAATAATAATAATAATGATAATTGAAATTACATTTAATTAAAATTCATATATCATTTTATTAAATTTTCATCCTTCTTCTCACCTAAAGATTATCTAGAAACATTAGAACGCATAACTGCATTGCAAAAGCAATAAAAGACATTTCATACATTCTACTGATCTGGTCTCTATATTTCAATTTAGTATTTTAACTATTTCTAGTGGCCGAGAACTCTAAGTGTAACACTTGTTGACGGCCAACGTAAGGTTACGTTGGCCGTTACGTAACACAATGTAGGTAAGGAAATACACAAGTATTGTATCATTATTCTCCTGCTTTTATCCCAATTACTTGGGCTCGACGCAATATGTACTCTTTTTTCTACATATTGCAAAAGTTATTGGCAATAGTTTTATGGTTGGCCGCCTGCCTGACATCAACTCTCCTTAGGAATATAATTGTAGGCCAACAAGACAAGTACTAAATACTTGATGAGGAAGTTAAGAGCAGTGGCAGCATAGGATTAAAAAAAAACCGATGTATGATAATATAATTTAATATTATCTTAAAATTACAAAATTAAGACAATTATTACTATAACTTAATACTAAGATGTGACTATGTCGGCGATCGACTATATAGTGACGAGCGTTCACATAAGAATTCATCAATTCGGTTCACATAAGAATTCGTCATTCTGTTTTATTTTCGGCAGGTGTTCCTGTGTCAGCATTCTCTGTATCCACCTGTGTTGAGTGTTGCAATTGGTATTTCTGATATTGAGGCAACGTGATTAACTAGCGACGTTCCTGACTACGCCTGCGTAACAAGGATAATAATATTTTATAGAAAACTGTTGACAGTGTGGCCCTAGCACTATTAAATCATCATTCATCATTTCAGCCTATTACCGTCCTCTGCTGGACGTAGGCCTCTCTCATGTTACGCCACAGAGTGCGGTCTTGTGCCACTTGCTTCCAACTACGCCCAGCAACCTTTGCCAGGTCGTCTGTCCACCTAGTGGGGGGGCGTCCTACACTGCGTCCGTTCGGTACGTGGTCGCCACTCTAGAATCTTTCTTCCCCAACGGTTGTCGGTTCTTCGAGCGATGTGGCCTGCCCATTGCTATTTCAGCGTGTTAATTCTTCGTGCTACGTCAGTTACACCCGTTTTTCTGTGAATTTCCGTATTTCGGATTCTATCTCGCAGAGGAATTCTGAGTATAGCCCGCTCCATAGCACGTTGAGAAACTTTGAGCCTTGTTATGAGGCCTACATTTAAGTACCACGTTTTCGTGCCGTAAGTCATCACTGATTATTACCATTACTGGTTATTATCAGTGATGACTACACTGCGAAAACACACTGGTCGTAGACCTGTGTTTTCAGACACTGAGGTACTTTGAATGAGAAGATTCTCTTAAGTATCCCGAACGCTGCGCAACCGAGTTGGATTCGTCGCTGACCTCTTTCTCGAAATTGGATCTACCTAAATAGACTGTTCGTCCAAGGTAAACATAATGATCGACAATTTCGAGAATCGAATTGCCAACTAGGAATGGTACGGAAACGACATGGGCATTTGACATGACTTTCGTCTTGTCCATGTTCATTCATAAACCCACCAGTTGGGATACCCTGCTGAAATCGTTGAGCATGGTACCAAGGTCCTCCACGGAATCTGCCATAACGACAATATCGTCTGCGAATCGAAGGTGAGTGATGTATTCGCCATTGATGTTGATGCCGAGTCGGGTCCAGTCTAAGAGCTTGAAGACATCTGCCAGTGCAGTGGTGAAAAGTTTCGGAGATATGGCATCTCCCTGTCTCACGCCTTTCTGCAATTGGATCGGTTTCGTACTGTTATCCTGGAAACGGACCGACATTATGGCATTCCAATACAAACACTTCAGCACTTCGATATAACGATGGTCGATTTGACACCGCTGAAGGGACTGCAACACCGCCCAAGTTTCGACTGAGTCAAAGGCTTTCTCATAGTCCACAAACGCTATACACAGAGGCCGATTATACTCCTCGGTCTTCTGGTTAATCTGCCGAAGCGTGAGGATATGGTCTATGGTGCTCTAGCCTTTTCAGAAGCCAGCTTGTTCCAGCGGCTGGAAGTCATCAAGCTTGCACGTGAGTCGATTGGTAATGACCCTCAAAAACAACTTGTAGACGTGGCTCAAGAGTGAGATGGGTCTGTAGTTCTTTAGAAGAGCTTCGTCATCCTTCGTGAAGAACAGCACCACCACACTCCTGGTCCGCGACTCTGGAACGTCGACCCGAAGATAACGGAACTAAATAGCTTCTGAAGGGTTTTTAAGACCGGCTTGCTGCTGGCCTTCAGGAGCTCTGCTGTAATTCCATCATCCCCGGTGCCTTGCCGTTTCTTAGTTGTTTGAAAGCCATTCTGATCTCGTAGCACAAGTTAATGTCCGGGATTTCTTCGGTATAGTGCCGAGTTAGCTTGGATCTGAGATCTTGGACCAAGCCAGCAACAGGATTTCGGGATGATTTATATAATTGCCCATAGAACCTTTCGACCTCTCCCGAGATCTCACTTTGGGTTGAAATAACGGTGCCGTCATGGGTCTTCATCTTAGTCATTTGCTTTCGCCCCATAGACAGATCTTGTGCGAACACTTTTAAACCACGGTTCCGCTCTATTGCTTCTTTAATACGTAGCGTATTAAATTGACAAATATCGCGACGCACTGACCTGGAGATCTGCCTATTTAGCTGCCTATGTTTGGACCAATCGACTGAAGGCTGCACCGTCATTTCTTTTCTCCGCTCCATGAGCTTGAGAGTCTGGTCAGAAAGTTCTTTAAGTGTATTAGCGCGGTGAGCCTTGAAAAATTTCGACCCAACCGTGTGGACAGTTTCCACGAACCTGTTGTTTATATGATTGTGTAGTTCAAGTTGAAAACTTTCAAGCTTCTGGTATTGGACAGGTGCAAGTTGGAGGATAGACTTCATCAAACGTGATCGCTCGACTTTTGTGTGGATATTTAATGTGCCTTGTACTATTCGGTGAAAGCTCCCAGTTTTAATCTCGTTGATTACTGAGACATCATTAAATATATGTCGTTTGTCCGACAAGATGAAGTCTATCTCGTTTTTTGTTGAACCATCGGGGGTAATCCAGGTCTATTTCCTTTGTGGCTGCTTCCTGAAGAAGGAATTCTTCATAAAGAGGTTTTTCTTCTCCAGAAAATCAGCCAGTTTCTGGCCCCTCTGGTTTCTCTGTCCATATCCATATTTCCCCTCTCTCAACTGATCATCACTTCCTTTGGCTAGTTTCGCGTTAAAGTCTCCCATAACTTCAGTGAAGTAGGTTCTCGACGCGTTTATGGCGTTCGAGATATACTCGTAACATGCCTCCACCTCGTCGTCGGAGTATGCCGAAGTCAATGCGTATACCTGTATGACCTTCAATAAATACCTCTTGGTAATTCTGAGTATAAGGTACGCTAGCCTAGTCGACACACTCTCGATCCTCTCCACGTTACCTACGAGAGACTTGCGAATGATAAACCTTATACTGCCTTGGGATGGGTGATCTCCCTCCTGCTAGAAGAGCAAGTTTCCAGACCGGAGGATTATTGTGCCCTCGCCTTCTCTTCGCATTTCTGATAATCCTACAATGTCCCAGCGAATTTTGCTCAATTCCTCTTCCAGCTCAATGACCTTCTCGTTGGTCCTGAGTGCCCGAATGTTGTGTTTTAGCAGGGCCAAATGTCGTTTTGATTGCTAGCCGGATCGCTGCCGGAGATTCTTCGCACCCCTCGCTCCACCGCTACTGTACCCGCCACCAAAATGAGACCGTAGGGTACCGGAGCTGCCGTGACTGGGGGCCATTTCTTTTCTGCTCGTCATAAGGGTATAATGCCGTAATCGCCACGCTTGGCATGCGTGTTGGCGATCGCAGTAAGATGTTATACATTTCCCAGGAGAGTGCTGCTGCCGACTCCCCTGGTGAACCCTTATCTTATTTTTAGGACTCCCACGGGTAATCAAGGGGTGGCGACATTTGAATTCTGTCCTGTAGCACAGAACACGGGAAACTACACTATTAAATAATAAGCTAATTCTCTACTAACATTTTCTAAATATTTTTTATTAAACTGGACATAAAATCTGGCTAAATGGTGCCGGGATATCAAGTCAAATACATGATTATTTATATCTTGAACTGTTTTTCATTTTCACTTCTCAGCAGTCGTGTTTTAACTTTTTAATTAATTGAATTTCTCATATTTCACCATTATAAAGTAAACATTCATTATTCAATATTTTAATGTCCAATAATCTTCTTCTTCTTCTTCTTAATGAATGGCCTCTGTGAGTGATTAACCACAACTTCGCCAATGTCAAGTAAAATAAGTTTAAAAAATTATAATAGAGTTATATTTTAGTCGTCAGTCATGTCGGTTCAGGTTACAGGTCTAAGTAAATAATATCGCCAATAATCTTAATGATTTACTAGGGATTAATTTAAATTAAAGGGAAAGCCTTCACGCTTCACGCTCAAAGTTACCAATGAAATCACAACGAACTTGTCAAATCTACTAATAAATTGAAATCTACTAAAAGTTGTCACACTGGTAGGGAAGCGACATCACTCACGAAAACATTGATATTTGAAAATCATGTTCTCAAAATCTATTTTATCGATTTTGACAACATCGATGTTTTCAACAATGTATCGATATGTCTTCTATAGATTTTTAAAAAAAATATTCTATATTATGTTATGTGACTATCTTATATCTGGATGGTCAGTCGAGTTTAGGTCGGTATTTTCTTTTTAGTGTTTTTTCCAAAACATAAATAGATGTTAAAATAAATATTTGACAAAATAATTAAAAAAATACCTATATAAAATTAAAAAAGGGAAAATAAAAAGAAATCGAAAAGCAAGGATGGACCATAGCTTTTTGAATTAGACTAATAGACTAATTGATTTCGCAAATGTGCTAGGTCTATTTTTAACTAAAGCGGTCAAATTTGGCTTCATATTCTAATATTTGCCTTCATCTCTGGCAAAATCATATCTCCTATAAATGAAACCGAGAGCTAGATTGATTTATCGCCTCCAACACTTAAATTCCTACATATTAAATTTCATGGAAATCGCTGATATCGTTGCAGAGATCTAAAAGTATAGAAATATACAAATATAAATATACAAGAATTGCTCATTTAAAGATATTATATACATGGGTTTAAAATGCATTAGCATTTTATTATACTTGCGACAGTATACTAATATGTATTTAGTTGTATAAACAAGAAAACTTAAATAATAAGCTTAACAAAAAAACTAATATGATGAGATCTTCTTCAATCTTTTCAAGATTGTGTTTCCCAAAGCTATTTAATTTTCACCTTTATTTAAAGTAAAAATAAGTCAATTTTTAAGTAGATGGTTTCTATTTCCAAAATTTAACTGTTATTGAGGAAAGTATTGAATACAAAACATCGAGACCAAAAGTTTTGATGTCGATATGAAAAGTACTCGATACCACAGACAGAGTAGGTATCGATACTTTTTGATCACAAAGTCGAGTTCCGAGTTGTAGCCGAGGTTGATAACGAGCGAATCTTGATTGAATTTTATTTATTTGAAAAATAAGTAATATATACTTATTTTTTATTAGTAGTAAATTTAGAATACATTATTTGAATCTAGCTCTTAAATAGGAAAATGCTTATACCTAGCCCTTTTGTGTATTGGGCTCAAACTGAAAGCGCGGTGTCATTGAAGATTGAATTAAAAAATGTTGTTAATCCTGACTTGAAAGTTCTAGATAATAAAGTAAATTTCTCGGCTCTGGGCGTCGGGGCTCGAGGCGAAAGCCAATATGAATTTAGTTTGGATTTGTTTTCTAATGTGAAACCCGTAAGTAATATCTACAAATATTTATTTACAATTTCTCTTCGATTTCCGATACCATACCCCTTATAGATTTTTTGTTCTTATTTACTAGTATAGTATTTATAATGATCACAATAGGGATTCCAAATAAATGGTAAGAAGATGATTCAGAAAGCTTAATGTTAGAATATATGTACCGGCGAAAGTGATTTTGGTTACTGAAAATATGCAATGGTCATACCTTTCCTGTCGTTAGCGTAAAAAACGATTAGTTATCTGCTTACATTCCATAAGCAGATTATATAACTGGCCAGCATGTATAGTAAGCCCATTTCCGTCATCAACAGGCTCATATGCACACACAACAGTCAATCTTATATGAGCTGAAAATAAAAAGAAAATAGTTACTTTTAGTGTAACATTAACTAGACAATGTTAAAATTGGAAATAAAATTCATTTGATTAATATGATACAAAAAGAGAATTAAGCATTTTCTTGTTTTTTCCTTTATATTATAAGATTTTGATCTATACAGATTAATAAAATTTATATAATATTATCTAATATCAAAATAATAGGTTTTGTTGAATGCTTAGAGTATAAGTGCAAACTTTAAAGAACAAAATAATTTTAGAATTATTGGCTCTTGATCTCTTTGTGTCTACTAAAGTGAATGTGAAGGATTGTTTACATAGCAATTTATTTTATAATATTGCAATAGAAGTTGACAGCAGTAACCCCTACACCAAGGTGACAAATAACCATAGCTCTGAATATTTCTACATTAGCCTGCTCTCGTCATCCACTCTAAGCGTAATGCAGGTGCAACATTTCCTTATCTTATAAAAACTAACTGCAAAGTTTGAAGTATTAAGCCTGTACAATGTGTAAACATTGTCGGGTAGATGGCACACGTCTCCTTAAAGACGTAAATGTAACACAAAATGAGAATTGAATGTCCTACAATAGTTCACGGTGGTGTAAATGGCAGAATGATTGGGACGGATTTCCAATTGGCGTGGGTTCAAAGCCCACTTGTGACATTTCTCGCTCGTATTCAGTTTTTATAAATAATCAAGCATATTAAATGCTAAATTTCAATAATTTGAATGTCCTTACCTTATCTAAGCTCTCAGTCCTCATACCCATCAATATACATAATGGTAATTCTAATGATGTTATATGCATTTTATTTTCCTTTGTTATCTGTTACGATCACCCATGTGTAAGATAGGGGGTGGTGAATTGTATTCTTACTTCATCACCACATGGAAAGCTGGCTAGCTTTACTAGCTTTATTTTGAGAACAATATGTGATTCATATATATAGTGTAAGTAACTGTTAAGTACCTTTTACAACTAAAAATGTATTTTTATATACACCTTTGTACCTGAGAGGAAATAACTGTACTATGGGGCCTTTTTTTTTACAATCTTCATCTCCTTCCCTGCCTTCTTGGTGACCAGCCATAGTATTTGTGCAAGACTCAATTTTTTCGAGAGGTATTTTTGAAGACTCCCTTCATGAACAGGTCATGTAGTACAGATGCTTTTCCTAATAACTGAATCTATTTTCTTCAGCTATAACTATTATATAAACTCACTAATAAGCTCTAATATTGACAATAGTCAATTTTAACGTTAAGATTCATCATCATCATCATCACAGCCCATATATGATGCACTGTTGGGCTCAGGCCTCATCCGTAATGGGAGGGCAATTAACCAACTTACTATACTGCACTGGTCAGATGTGTTAGGTTAGGGTATTGTTTCGAGTTTTCCTTCTCTTGCATAGATGTTAGATCCTTTAGTCGTATTTTACGATCACCCACGGGTAAGATAGGGGCGAATTGTATTCTTATTCTGTCACCACACGTATAGCATTAAGATAACATTAGGATTAAGATTAACTTGCCGAAATAGGTACTTGTTATGGTGTAGGTATTTATTATAGATATATTTTTAGAGCAATGAACAAATCACCGTTCTTCGTGTGTTTGATAACCGAGTGGATGTGGTATTACAAAAAGTCAAGCCGTCTTGGTGGCCTCGCCTAACAGCACAGCCGCAGAAACCAGCATGGCTGAAGGTGAGTGAAACGAAAGTATCATATTTATGATGACCCATCGCTTGGCTGCACCCTGCTCAACTGTTTGAGGTGGTAGAAAGTTTGTCGGCCTACTGCCCTTCGTTTGATGATTTGCTAGGGTCCTGTATATTTTAACATTAGTGATCCCCTCGTTGGCTTAGGCGGACTGGCTCCTTGGTCACTGAAGAAAAGAAGGCGTTCCAGTGAACGCACCGTAGCCCGCGGCTAAAAAAAAACCATAAGCTGGCTTGCTCCTAGATAACGCCAGCCTTATGTCCCCGTGGTCCATCTTGCGTGGTTATCACCATGACACACAATGGTGAGGAGGAATTAAATTAATTTTAAAAGGTCGCCGCATTTTTTTTTATTGCTTATGGTGGCAAACGAGCAAACAGCACTCCTGATGGTAAGTGTTACTGCCGCCCATGGACTTTTGCAATACCAAGGGTATAGCTAAGCCACTGCCTACCAATACAAACCCCAAACCCATCCAGTTGGGCTTCCCGCTCTCTCGCTCACCGAACGAAGCGTAATAGCACATTGCCATTACTCAGACGTCGATCTTCTGTGATACTACCCCGGACGGAACAGCCTGCGGCTGTAGACAGAGAACTGTCAACAGCGTAGTAGCGTAGATTTATTAATACATTCTCTCATTTCAGAGTGAATACCTTGTTTACACAGCATTAATTTTTGTAAAATGTCACTCATACTTTCATTATGAGGAAAAAACTAGACAGGTCTGTCTGTCTTAAAAACGACACGATAAGGATGAAATACACTTATTACAGGGCATCATTTTATCAATCCCTTTTGAATACTATAGATTATATATTGTTTATTATTCATTTATTTACATAGAATAATGACAGCAAAAGAGCGTATGTCTCATATTTCTTCTACACCCGATGACAAGGGACACATTGCTCTCACTATACCCGACACAGTATTTACCCCCTAACACTTTTGTTAACATAAAAAGGCAGCGGCTCAGAATCTCAAACCCTACATAAAAAATATTTCAACATATTCGCGAGTAGAGCCAGTGTGGTATAAAGCAATGCTTGAAAATACAATAGCGTAAATAACTTTTAATAATAATATCAAAGAAATACAATATTATTAACATTTCCTTTTAAACGTTTAGCTGTGTTCTTTTACACAATAAAAACAGTAATTGTAGTTCCCAAACATATTCAATGTGACTTCAATAACAATACGGTCGTACTCAAAATAGGTATTTGTTTAGAATTTCATTAAGTATTTAATTATTAGCTATATTAATATTAAATTTTCTGGTAATTAGCAGTTTTAATTTAACAATTTTAAAAGATCCATGAATAACACAGCTCCACAAATGTGGTAGTGCTACAAATCAGACTATATTTTCCCGCGTATTTTGAGTTGCTGAATCGATATTCGAAATCAGAATTAATATTTTTTTGAT
Organism: Lymantria monacha; assembly: GCA_905163515.2. Classification (NCBI taxonomy): domain Eukaryota; kingdom Metazoa; phylum Arthropoda; class Insecta; order Lepidoptera; family Erebidae; genus Lymantria; species Lymantria monacha. The sequence goes on along the minus strand of LR991097.1, from coordinate 24,078,924 downwards.
TTTTGTGAACAATTTTTTAGATAACTTAAATATTATTATCGTTTAGCGTCAACTAGATCGTTTTGGAAGCGTCCACTGACTTTTTTATACTTAAATAGGTATTCATATATTTAATTAACACAAGTGAGAAGTGTAAACAAAAAAAAATCCAGGACCGGCGTAACCTAAATATTTAGCGAAAACTACGCGAAAAACATATTTTGCCTTAATTTTTATAAGGCCAACAAGTTTCAAATACTTCTAAGCAGGTAAATATATATCTGTAATCTAATCAGTATCATCATCATCACAGCCCATAAACGTCCCACTGTTGGGCTCGGGCCTCCTCCGTAATGGGAGGAAAATTAACCTACTATACCGCGCTGGTCAGACGTGTTGGTATAGGGTTTTGTTTCGAGTTTTCCTTCTCTCGCATAAATGTTATATGCGTTTTATATCCCTTAGTCGTCTCGTACGATCACCCACGGGTAAGATATGGGGTGGTGAATAGTATTCTTACTCCGTCACCACACGGAAACTCATCAGTATATCTGTAACATAATAATAATTCTTATTCGGGATCTTAATTCTGACCTCGAATATCGATTCAGTAGCTTAAAATATGGAAAAGTATAGTCTGATTCGTCGCACAACCAATTTGTAGGACTCTGTTGTCAAAAGTATTTTGATAAAAATTTAATTACTATAATACTTATAAAATTTTGTTTTATATCTATTTAAACGTATTTATGATTTACTATTTCAGCTATTTACACAAAGAGAACATGAGTATAACGTCACAAATTTCGTTAGAACTGTGGGAATTAAATCCTCAGTTAAACATTAATTACGAGACTAAGATATTCATTCTTTACACTGCATGGATCATTCATAGATGAAAGGAAAATAATATTTCGTAATATGTATGTTGTATATATAGTTATTTCTACCTTGAAATTTAATTGTTTAACGTTCGTGAGAAGCAAGACCGGGGATTTCATTACTTAATACATTATTTGTATTTTTTTAGTAAAAAGACGAAGGTAGAAGATTATAAACATCCATACTTCTTCACAAATTTTTGAATTTATAATGAGGCATTCAAAAACTTTATTATTGATTTATTTTATATTATTTTTGTTCTTCAACTTCTGGTATTAATTCCACAGATAAATTTTGACTTATGGAAAACGGAAGAAGGGCAGGACAGCGATGATGAGAAACGCGATATTATGCAAGATTACCCCGGCATGTATGATAGGCTGCATCAAGAAGAGATGGGATATAGAAGAGGTTAGTCCTTTTATTATTCTATTTATTAATAAAAATATATTATATTCGTACAGAAAACTGCCATTTAGCATGACCTCCAAAGAGCTTTGTCCGCCAATGCAAATATCCATCCAAACGTAGTCTAAGTTTCATTTAGCCATCCTCTACTGCTCGTGGATGTCTTCTCTTCAGACAACGTCTATGGAATACAAGGCAAACTCGAAATAAAACCCTATATCAGCACGTCTACCCAGCGTGGTATACGTATAAAGTACGACTTTATACGTATATAGTACGTATTAAGTTAATTTTCCTCCAAAAGCCCCAACAGTGGGACATATATTAGCTGAGGTGTTAATGAAGATTGCATTCTTGTATGTTTTCAGAAGACTTCAAAAAAGTATATCTATGTATGTACAATTTATTCCAATTCGTTGGATATATGTATGTATTGACGGTGATTGCTGTACGATACGTTCGCTACGATTATGATTCTGTTGTCGGTACATATGAGAATGTGGGTTCTGCAATGAAGTTCTTGCAGTTGCTACAATATTTAGAAGTGATGCATCCACTGTTTGGATATACAAAGGTGAGTGGTATTATGTCATATTTTTTTCTGTTGAGTAGGTAGGCCTATGTGTATCATTCACTGAATCAACTATACATTTCCTATTTGGTTATGAGGAATTGCATATTATATTTTCAACGCTTTTTGGTTACCTATCTAACAAAAAAAACGGTGTAGTTTTAAAAAGACAACACGTTTTGTATATAACCGGTATAAAAAGTGCGATGCAGGAAATAGAGTAGCGACATCTATCGGGTCTTGCCGAAATCTCAATCACGTATGCTGTAGTCCTGTAAAACTGTTTAAATTATTGGATTGTCATCGTACCCTTGATCATCGATCTAAAAAAAAGTTTGCCGTTTCAAATTAATCCGATGTTTAGAAGAGGGTACAAATCACGTTCAAAGATTTCGTTACACACAGACCTAACTTAATACAAGCGTGTTATAAAACTTAAATTCAATCTGGCAATTATAAAAACAACGGTTTTGAAACCGAGAACCTCTTCTTCTGAAGTCGGCAGAAACATAATCTACAGAATTTAGATTTTAAGCTGAGATTTTATATTCGGTAATGGTATGCTTATGGCACTGAGCCAAAGAGCTAGTACTCCTTTTATGATGATAATTTTATGTTACTATGCTATATATTAGAACACTGTGCTTCCAAGGATCCTATTACTTACATCCTATTGTTGTCGCAGTCGTTAGAGTTGTTACACGTCCACTCACTGCGACAAAAAACGCACATATGTCCCGGGACATTGTTTTTTCGTGTCTTTCAGCTGTTAGCCTCAGATGGATTTCACTGCTTTTCCCGGAATGGATGAGCGCTGAGAGCTTAATCCGAAACTCCCGCGACACCTTCCTAACGAGCTTTTACAGTAACATATTATTCGATGTACCTACCTACATTATCCTAAGATACATTATAATCGCATGCATGCATATGCATATACTACAATAATAACATTTCTTTTTATCAGGGTGGTGCTTTAGTTCCATTCTTCCAAGTGAGCGGTCGAGCATTTGTACTGTTCTTAATGATCGATGCAGAACCTCGTATGCAGACCAAGCCGGTCGTGTTCTATCTGTTCGTCATGTGGACTATGATTGAGGTGGTCAGGTAAGCGAGGCAAAGAACTAAATTTATCCCACCGTCCAGTATTGTCTACTCTTATACTTAACCATTGCTATGGGCTGTAACAAATGAATATGCCTAGCTATTGTTATATTAAAGTTTAACTTTATTTCGTTCTTAGGTTTAAAATCATTGTCTCTTATAGGTTGTCCCCTGGCTTACTAGGGAAATAATACCAGATTATAAATAGATATATTGTTATCTCACACTTGCTACACTTTAGCACTTTCTCTGCGTTATTTTATATTTTTTCGAATACATCATTATTTTATGCCATTCTAAAATATATCTTTTATAAAAACTTGATTACGAGCGAAAAATGATTGTCACATATGGGATGTACAATGTGTAAAAAATGTCGGGTAGATGGCACACGTCTCCTTTAAAGACAAAAAATATAATACGAAGTGAAGATTGAATGCCATACAACAGTTCATGTTGGTGTAAGTGGTAGCATGATTGGAACGGATTTCCAATAGGAGTGGGTTCACATCCTATATGTAACAATTATTTTTTTGCTCGTAGTCATGTTTTTATAAATAATCAAGCATGTTAAATGCCAGTAAGTTAAAATATATCTTTTTATTTATTTCTTTTCCACAACAATGACTTATAATATTACATGAATGCATTTTTGTGTCCTCGGGAACTTTAGAATTATTTCATTTTTCAGATATCCTTACTACATATCTCAACTGTACAAGAAAGAGATTTACATCTTAACATGGTTGCGTTACACAATGTGGATTCCATTATACCCACTGGGTATTTTATGCGAGGCGATCGTCATAATGAGAAATATACCATATTTCGAAGAAACAGGAAAGTTTACTATAGCAATGCCTAATGAATGGAACTTTACCTTTAATATGCCAAACTTCCTTAGAGTCTACCTATTGTTACTCTCCTTGCCAGGAATGTACTTAGTTACAACACATATGCATAGACTTAGAACGAAGAAGCTTAAACCTAAGATTGTCATTAAGAAGACCAAATAGAACTTACAAGTATCACCTTGTCGAAGGTTGATGGATATATATAAGTTTTTCAAAATACCCTCTTTTCTATAAATATTATTTTTCAATAGTATGCTTTTGTCGGTAAATTTCACATAGTGTTTCATCAATATTAGTGTTTCTTACGCCATTTTGAGGCTTATTTTCTTATCAAATGACGAAATATAATTATATATCTTACTTTTGAAATATTTTCATTAAAAAATGGGCTATATTTACGTTAGGCTGATGACGGAAACCATACATTTCTACTAGATGGCACTTCTCAGCCCCATATACGTTCTACAACTCGGGTTTTCCACGTAGACGTATAGTATACCACGCAGATGTTTATAAGCATATCATAAAACCCTTAGTTGTTTTTAAAACACCCATCGATAAGAAAGTGAGTGGCGCTTTGTATTCTTATTCTACCACTACATAGAAAGATGCCACTGTTAAGTGCTTATATAGTTTTTTAATTACATTTATCCATAAGCCGTCGAAGTCCAATTCTTAGATATAAAAATCTTATAAAATTCGAACATAAAACGGATTCGCTAATGTCATTTGTTTGTCTCTCTTTGGTGTTCGACAACTGAAAGGATGCATGCGATTGGGCACAGCTTACTATGTGCTATTTGAATAATTAAGTATGCATCCGAAACTAAGGGACGAAGCCTGCTATCACCAAAACTGAATGTTTCCCTGATAGGTTTTTGAAGAGTGATCGTTGTTTGTTACATACCAAAACGTTCACTTTCGAATTTTGTTAATAAAGTCTCAGGTCTCCCAACGACAGTGCCACAGAATAGTTCTGTACCACTTACACGGAGTGCATCTTGCAACTTTTACTATATCATCATTCCCTCTTGATGTAAGCTTGTTCAATATAATGTTATTTGAAAAACACGCAAAAGAAGACGCATTTTTTTTAAATTTTTGATATTAATTTTTCCTTTCTGTATGGTGACAGAGTAATAATACAAATCGTCACCCTCTATCTTGCCTATGGGTGGCGTAAAAGACTACTAAGAGATTTAATCTGCATATAACATCCATACAAGAGAAGGAAAACTCTAAATAATACACTATATCAACACAAATGGAGATAATTAATCTATTATGTGAGGGTATTTTGAAAATCATTAAAATCTATCTATGGTTTGAAATTCTATATCCATCAACGTTTGACATGGATAGTTATAATATTTTTAATCATGTAATTATTTATAAATATCTGACTCGGTGTTAGATGCACACAAATTTAGTCGCATTTTTAATTATTTCTGCCCAACATTTATATTAGCACTCGTTTACACCCCGAGTCGTGAAAACCTGTTGTCGGATCATCAAGAGAATGGGTAGTAGCTAGTGAAGCTACGGAAGTATCATAACCGAAACCGATGTATAAAGTATATTTTAGCGCCAATAGAAATTGATGCAGAAGTGGATATGTCAATACAATGTATAAAAGAACTTCATTATCTTTAATGAAATTAATATTGAAAATGTCGACGTGAATTCTCTTAATTTTACGTTGAAAACTTGACTATTGAGAAAATTATAGGTTTCCATAACGCTGCAGTTGATATGAGCAATGTCCATAAATATATATAATCAGATGCGGCTGAATGTAAAACAATTAAGGAATACCGGCAACTAATTTGTCTGAAATTCCTATCGTTGGCACAAAGTAAAATTCAACGATTCTGAAATTGCGAATTGCTAGTATAAAGAGATAAAATAATTTTAGCAGGGGGGTAACAGGTATTTTAGTCATACTATATTTATTTTACTCTGATATCGTTGGTTTTTGAAACATAGAGCTACACCAAAATTTTATTGATACTCATATTAATAGATTAAAAACAATATTTTTAATTTTGGCATTTTATATATTGTTTAATATCGACTTAATCCAGATTTAAAAATAGAACAAATTTATTGGTCTTGAAAATTGAGTAAATATGAGGGGAATAACTGACATCATTACTCTTTAAAGAAAAATTACATATTTTATTAATGATTAAATGAATTAAATTTACTATTGAAGGTAGTGGGAATCATAAGGGAATTCAATTAAATGAATTGAATTTACTATTCAAGGTAGTTGGAATGGTATGGGAATTTAATCACTTGGGGTATTTATAGTGGAACGCTTACTTATGGTGGAGCACTATAGAAATGGGTATTCTAATTTGTCATTTTGAAATGGCGTATGAAAGAGAATAAAAAATATAACTTGTAATTTTTTTTATTAATTAAAAAGAAATCAATTATTCCTTTAATAAAATAATAATAAATTAATCTAGACTGTGTGGAGTCGAGTTGACTTTTTCCTTCATGAATCCAAAATGGCGGATGAGAGTACTCAGTTCTGTAATGCCTATAGTTATATAAAAAAGGAACTCCCTAAATGTATTCGCTTACAAACTTGGACAGTTTTATGCATTTATTTACTTTAACATGAACTCATTCAATAGTGAGTGTATGTATGTTTATTTCATCTTTCTCATTTAATGAGTAAGAGAATAATGTTATTATAATTGTTTTTTAATACATGTTTTGTTTATAAAATGGGATAATGTTGTTTGACTTTCTCCATGTTTATCCACTTTGCCTTTCCACTGGATGACAACCAAGGGACAAACATCACTGCAAGAGGAGGAAAACTCTAAATAAAACCTTACATCGATCCGTCTGACCAGCACGATATAATGGGTCAATTCTCTTCCCATTGTAGAGGATAATTTAGCCAAGTAGTAATGAGGCCATATGTGAGCAGAGATGAACCCCGTTTAGTACAAGTACTATTCAAATTATACATACATACATATCATCACGCCATATCCCTTGCAGGGTAGGCAGAGAGAACAGAGTGCCAGAGAACTCTATTCTTGCATACGATAGAGACATACGATACGGCAGGTTGCAAACCGCTGGGATCACAGGCTGTCCCTATAGTATTATTTTTTTATGAAAGAACCCCCTTTTTTTGCGGTGGACTATGGCGGTCGTCACGCCCCGCCAAATCGGCCCGGGGTGACGGAAGAGGCGGTGCGCGACCCCATAGACCCACCCTGCAAAACGCCTCTCTTCGCCGTTTCTGGACTAAGGAAATAATTCTTGTATTTCGGAGGGCTTTACAAACATGTAATTAACGCAAACAAATTACACTTAGACTTAGAACAGTTTGTGGATCGCACAAAGTATTGTTCTGCGTAGGATTCAAACCTATAGCACTGGCAAGGAGGGTCGGTATCTTAACCTAGTGGTACACCACCACCTGTGCAGTTAAAGTGATAGTCGACACAGGCTGGTTAACACCATCAGCCATATTTTTTATATACCTACGAGTGCATTTTTGAGTAATCTATTAGTTTAAGAATATATTAAAAATGAAACAGGGTGATGCCAGCCGAACAAAGTTGCGTTCAGATCACGGCCCCATCAACAAAAAACAAAATATAATAATGAAACGACAAATTTAACTACGCTTTTATTTAATTTAATTCACCTAACACAAATAACCACACTTCACAAGCGTTATATTGATAAGATACCATATGATGGATACAAAGCAATATAAATATGGATACAAAGTATACATTTCTATAACAAAAAATACATCCGAATCAAATCTACATATTTTTGTAACCGCAACGTTTAGATCCATTCCTTTACTTTGGATGTTATCTTTTTTTTCGGACAAGTTTTTAATTCGGACTCAGCCCGAATACTTGGGTAAATACCAGTTGATGCATTCGAGAACCACAAAAGTTATGAATTCGTAAAACAGATGCAGATTTTAATGTAGTAAATATTAGAAGTATTTTGAAGATGGTGTGGTCTCTTAGGAGCGGAGAGCAAGGTGTGCACGACTGTAATAATCCTTTGCTTTGCTGTGCACGTAATACTCTTGGAAGATTGGGTCCACAAGTGTGTCAGGAGGTAGGAGATTGTATACTTTCTCTCCATAGTAGGTGCCGACCTGAAATGAAGAAGTCATCATTATTATTCTGCTCTTATCCCAAATACTTGAGGTTTAACCAATCCTTAAATTGCTCAGGGGTGTCGTAATAGACGACTAAAAGCTTTGCATAGACCTGGGCCAACTTCTTACAATATTTAAAATACAATGCTTTTTTTTTTCTTAATTGCTAATAATGGTGGCAATCGAGCAAGCAGCACACCTGATGGTAAGTGTCACTGCCGCCCATGGACCTTGGCAATACCAAGTGTATAACTAGGCCACTGCCTACCAATATAAACCCCAAACCCACCCAATTGGGCTTCCGGCTCTCTCGCTCACCGAACGAAGCGCAATAGCACATTGCTATTACTCATACGTCGATTTTCTGTGAGAGTGTGGTACTACCCAGGACGGACCGGCCCGCGGCTGCAGACAGAGAACTATCAACAGCGTGATCCTACCACTATTAAATAAACATTACATTCTCAACAACAAATACATTCCCAAGGGGGTTGACGTCAGACCGGTGGCCGGTCATAAAACTATTGACAAAACTTTTGCAATGTTTGACGGAAAAAGATTACATATTGTATCGACCTCATATAATTGGTATAAGCGCAAGATGATTATGATCCCTTTATTTACATAAAACTGTGAAATAGATAACAGCAGATAAAGGTTCTCTTTCTATTAAATTCGCGAGGAAGAGTCTATATGACTGCTATACCTATTGTAAATTTACGCGTATTGATAAGTCGAACTTTTTCTCATACGAAATGGCGGGTCACAACTTCCATAAAAAGCACATCAAAAATAAATCTATTATATAAACATCTTACCTCCCATCCAGGAACATCACGCATAAGCTCAGCCTCAGCATCGCGGTTTCTGCGGAGCTGTTTCAAAAATTCGCGATCACGCTCCGCTAACAACATTGGATATATTGCCATCTTGGCTGATCGCATCTCAATACGATCCTTTACTATCTGCTTGTAGGTCAAGTTGTATAAATAAATTGCACATGCTGTTACTCCAATATAACCAGCAAATATAGTATAACCTGTAAATTAATATTATCAGTATATATAATATTATATAAATCAGTAAACATTTTAAATAAATTTATCAAAAAAAGTAAAGAAAAGTAAGAGCAATAAAAGGCGATATTGATCAAAAAAAGAGTCATTTCTTTTTGTTTTTACAAAAAGATTAATAATATTTGATGTTTACGCGAATATTACACATTTAAAATAAAACTATTTTTACGGATTCTATCGCGTTTGTTTGACAAATACAAATGCGCTAGAATCCGTAAAAAAGGGTTTATTTCAAACAGATTAAGCTCGTTTTGGAGCAATATTCAACTTGGATTCTCTTTTCATTAAAATTTGATCTTAATGAAAAAGGGTTATTTTCGTTAAAATATAATTGTCACAGAGTATTGTGTAATAAAATTGAATTTCACATGAATGAAGTTACAAATATAATTAGCAACATGGAAGGGGGGTCCATTAATTACGTGAGGTATTCAGGAGGGAGGGGGACAAGCCGAATCTTATTAAATCTCACTTGGGGGAGAGGCGAGTCTTGGCAAATATTTTTTTTTGCAGAAAATGGTGTAAAATTTCATGCAGGTTAAGTTAAATTAAAGTACAAAAATGTGTTGTTAAATTTCGTTTAAGTATTATTATTTAATTTTATTACCGTACTTAAGATTACAGCAATATTCGCAAATACTTCCTTGCTAGTCTTAAATAAAAGTAATTAAGCAAATTGTGTTTTTATTTTTTTAAATAAATCCAACACTTTATACCCAAGTACAACATTTGAAAAATCTCACGTGAGATTTGGGAAGGGGAGAAGGAGATCGAGTAAATCTTTCCAAGTGGGGAAGGGGGGTCAATAAATCGTCACGTAATTAATGTAATGGAGGCCCCCTAACCAATTCACTGTATTGACTGTGTAGTGGGCAAAGTAGAAACATGTTTCGAATAACATGGATTCGATCTCCACTCAGGATAGTCATTTGTGTGATTTCCCTAATTCTGTATGTTATGTATATCCATTTGGTATCCTATCCGTGTGGTGACGGAGTAAGAATACTATTCACCACTCCATATCTTTCCCATGGGTGATTGTACGAGACGACTAAAGGATATAAAACGCATATAACATCTATGCGAGAGAAGGAAAACTCGGAACAAAACCCTATACCAACACGTCTGACCAGCGCGCTATAGTAGGTTAATTTCCCTCCCATTACGGAGGAGGCCCGAGCCCAACAGTGGGATATTTATGGTCTGTGATGATGATGATTTATATCCATTTGCTGATTGTATTAACTTGCGATATAAGGATTTGGTATTCAGCACAGAGTTTGCCATAAATTGTATGTTTCAATAATTAATGCTTTCAAGGCCTTTTTTCATAGCTTTAGTTGATGTCTCAAAATAAAATACCAATATTAATAATTTCTTATAAGTCTTGGTGTACAATCAATACATGTAATAATTTATGCTAAATTTAATTCTTTTTAAGTAAAACTTCATTTTAAACTAATGAAAGAACCCAAATTATAGTGATTAGGCTCTTTTGTTCCTTTATAGCAGGGTTTCTCAAAGTGGAGTACACGAACCGCTAGAGGTTCGCCATTCATCGTGATGGTGGCTTGATGATTGGCGGAATACAGAAATCAACTGGATGCCGAGTCAAATTTAAGATTAAAAATTACCCAAAATTACTGCAAAAAATTTACTCAATTTACAAGAAACGAGCTCACATATCACATTAATATTAAAAAGATACTTCTTTTGACACTGTCTTGTTACCTTTATTGAAATATATACTTATTATTTTCTATAGGGGGGAGGAGGCCTCCTCTGAGAAACCCTGCTTTATAGAATAAGCATTATTATTAAAAAAAACTATGAGCAAACTGGTTCTTTCTAATTTCTCAGCACATATATGTTACAGTACAGAGTCTCCATCTAAATATCCTATTGGCCAACTACACCACATTAACCAGAGGCATTCTATTTTGAGTGTTGCTTCTCTTAGAGTGATATCTACCAACATCCCTTAATCGAGTTATACAATCATTTCAGGAAACCACAATAATCACCACCGTTGACCATTGGATTGTTATTCCATCGAGTAGGAAAGCAGTTCTGTTGCCCTCTGGGCTACAAATTTGTATGGTGTAAAAAAAGAAGTTACTACTGAGAATATATTGAGTTGCTTGCGATAAAAGCAAAAAAATAACAAAGCTTTACTAGAATGAAAATCACTATATTCTAACCTATATACACAGGTTATATAATATTAGTCAAACTTGATATAGTATAAAAATGTTAAAGTTTTATACTGTGCTTACCACTAAAAAGTGTTCTCGCAGGTAGTCTTTTGAAAGGGATCGGTTTGTAGCCCCCCGGAGGGGGCAAATCTTGTTTACGAGCTATCTGACAAGCTTCAGCCATTTTTTGATGACATTTAACGAATTGTAATAATTCGTGAAAACATTTGATCTGACATTAGTGACAAACAACCGACAGCTGACAACACCCGTAGAGATGCGGTGATGGATATTTATTTTGGTACATATGCGATATAGCTCTTATTCGAAACGTATTTATATGTGGTTTGGTCATTTACAAAATTAATTAAACATCATAAATTGCCGTATAGTATTTTTGCTTTTAAATAAAATAATTATTATCTGTTTCATACACGCAAACTTACAATACTACTGTCAGTTAAAGTACTAAATGCGAATGATAAGACGATAATAAAAAAGGTCTATGATAATTCATATGTAGAATCTGAATTGTGAGAGTGCAAGCCATAACATGATATATTTTCGTTATTCATTATAATTATCCTATCTCTATAAATTTAATTTCTTTATATATTTCGTAGGTAACCAACATAGAGTAAAATAATACACTAGGTAACCAAGTAGGTACGATTAGTTTATATTTTATTCATGACTGACACCAAAAACAATTCCATGGTAACGAATAAATGTTTTTACCATAGTTAAAACGTCTATTTATAATATTCGAGTGATTTCTTTTGATTATTAACAGTATTTGCCATTTGTTATTTTACCCAATCTTTTTTCTGACAATGTTACAAGATACAATAAATGACGTTGGTGTACAAGCTGAAATTCCAGAGCCCGAAAATGAAGAACAAACTCTAAAAATAAGACCACTTGAACGTATAAAACTTTACCCTAAAGTACCTATAGAACCATCTGCATATGGGAAAGGAAAGAATTTCAGTAGACCATGGATCTTACAAGATGGACGCAGGCCTTCTGAAATAGGAAGTGAAATGAGACACAGTTACACGGTTCCCAAAAAATCTATGCGTGAAGAAGGTTATTATTTAATAATTACCTGAGTTTAGTGTATTGAGACATCTGTGTTATTTAAAATCATACTTATTACAACAAAAAGATACACATAAGTGTATCTACATTGCTGTCCTATCTGGTGGCGACTATTAATACTACTAAACCACTCGTAGGTGTCGTAAAAGACGACTAAGAGCTTTAGAATGAACTAGGCCTATTTGATGTCGTTTGTGAATAATTATATTCTCAAGGAGGGTTGACCTCAGGCAGGCGGCTGGTCCTGAAACTATTGCCAATACTTTGGCAATAGGTACTCGTATGTGCGTTGGAAGAATATTACATATTGTGTCGACCCCAAATAATTAGGATACGAGCAGGATGATGATTATGATGATGATGTGCATTTAACTAATTTATTAATTATATTAACTAATTAATTATTGACGTTACTCACGATCTTCACTGCTTGTACAAGCAAGAGATAATTAACAATAGTCAATCCTTACTAATGTTATAAATGCGAAAGTAACTCTGTCTGTCTGTCGCTCTTTCACGATAAAACTACTGAACCGATCTAAATGAAACTTGGTACACAGATAGTCTAGAGCCTGATAAAGGACATAGACTACTTTTTAATGCAAAGAAAAGGGTTTTAAAGGGGGATGAAAAGTTGTAAGGAAGTATTGTCTTTTTTAAAGCCGGAAGCTTGAAACTTATTTTTAGGCTATTGATTAGATATAAATAAATTTGACATTGAAATTTTGTAAATAAAATTACCCTTAAGAGGTAAAATAAAAATAGGGGATGAAAAACTTCTGGAAAGTAACCTTTTACGAGAGCGAAGCCGCGGGCAGACGCTCGTTGTACATAAATCCAAAAAGTCATATGTGGTTCTCTGAAGATCGAACCCGACGACCGTGCGTAGGTACTATCTATTAGTCTATTGGCATCACATTCAGATATCGCTGTATACGTTAACCATCAATGTTAATAAGTATAGGTAAATAATATCACCTAAGGGACTGGTGCCCGCCAATTCTGACTTCTGTATAAATCAATGGAGGTAAAAGTTACTTAAAAGTCCAACAGTGCACAATTATCTACCGGGAAACACCACACAACTAGTAAATTATTGACGTGAGTATATTTCGACTTGATACCAAAATATGAGAGCTAAACCAAAATAAGATAGCTCATTAGAGCAAAACGCTCATTATTATCCCACTCTTATCCCAATTATTGGTGGTCGATCCAATTTGTACAATTGTACATACTCCTCTCCTAAGTCCTATCGTACATATATACTTAGGTACTGCAAAAGTTGCACTGCAATAGTTTTATTTAGACCCGCCACCTGCCTGACGTTAATCCGCCTTGTCACATGTAACTGTACATCAGACGGCATAATGTGGAGTTGGCCCACGTTGCTCTATAGTAAATAAAGCTCAGTCGCTTTTTACGACATCCATGGACAAAGTAACGATAGGTAGATTATAGTAGTCGCTACCACGTAGCAACTTGGCGCAAAATGATATTTACGTTAAAGAAAATGTGGTTCACAACGTAATTCTTTTTAGATTCGGATTTCTATACAAAAAATATATATTACAGGTGTTCGCAAGCGTATGTTAACAGATTTCTTTTGGGAACAAATGCTAGATGAAGTAATTGAAGAATTGGCAACATCTCAACCTGTGTCCGAGTATTGTACTGAATACGATGCTAATTATGTACGGGACAACTTTAAAGCCCGTGATTTGGAAGTTAGCGCTGACAAAAATGTTTGTATTTTACCCATACATTAGCCTATTGAAGTCTACGATAGACCCAAAGCTTTAAACCCTATTACCTCTTAGACCTCCCCAAAGGGTTATGTAACAATCGCAGTGTTTAGCAGGTTGGCTGATGTTCACAGTTGGTTTTACAAGTTTGCCCGAAGAGTGTTGCTATCAATTTTCATGGTGGTCCCTCAGCTTGTAAATGCTTTGAACAACAAATATGTTTGACGTGAAACTATCCTGAAGATGCCTTATTAGGAAACGAAACAGTTCAGAGATGTCAAATAATGGTCGATGACTTTGCGTCAAACTGCAAGTTCAAATTCTAGGGGCCCCTCATTAAACAGGAATAACCTTTTTTCATAAGTCCTTTCTCGCCTTTTTCTTCCCTGTATCTATATATACATATAATAATAAAAAAAATGATTAAAAAAAACAAAAAACCCGACTGCGTAAAAAGTCACCGAAACTACGTACATAATAAAAAAAAAACTGAAAAGTAAAAAACAAGCACTTAGATGTCCGGTGGTCTAGAATTCCATAATATATTATTGAATAAATACTATTGCAGAAAATGAAATATATTTTAATAATAGAACATGACAACTGAACAGTCGGGATCCTTTATTCGACAGCAAAGCTAATTTTTCAATGGATCCCGACTGTTCAGTTGTCATGTTTTATTATTAAAATATATTTCATTTTCTGCAATAGTATTTATTCAATAATATATTATGGAATTCTAGACCACCGGACATCTAAGTGCTTGTTTTTTTCTTTTCAGTTTTTTTTTATTATGTACGTAGTTTCGGTGACTTTTTACGCAGTCGGGTTTTTTGATTTTTTTAATCATTTTTTTTATTTTATACTTTTTAGTTATAAATACCTAGGTAGCTATAGTTATCTTATTTATTAATAAGTAGGTAAGTACCTAACTATATATAGTTTTTCGACTGAAGTAAAGTACAATATCGTTAGGAATTGGAGATGGGCGACCGCGTCAGACATTAGATACTTTAGGTAGGACTACCTATAGTATATTGGACAATATACCTACTAGATACTTCAATATATGTCCATCCACATCCAGTTATATGAATTTTTCGTCTTTTCATCGTAAATTTCTACTGTCTAAAAAACTTATATGTGAGAAAGGTTGTTACGAAATTTGAATCGATATAGATCATAAACGGTCAGTCAAATCGAAAAATGTTAAATGAAAACTAATAATGATTTTTAAATACCTATTTAACGATACCCCACTCGATATAGTTTATTGACTTTATTTTTTTTTATTTTCACAATATGGCGTCCAGTAGTCGCCATATTGAATTTTCAATAACGTCATATGTTTAGTGACACTCGCCGGATTAAGAGGAATCGATTGACGTACGAATCATAAAAATCGGCCCAGGCGTTTGGTATATATAGTGCTTCAAAGGAACATACAAACGTACATACATACGTACATACATACATACATACATAGACTGTTAAACACAATACCACTCCTTTGCAGTCGGGTAAAAATGTAACGGGTCGCTGTCTGTACATGGAAGATATATGAAAAAAAATATTACTGGGACCTTTATCAACACTAATAGAACACAAAACAATATTTTTTAAAATTTTTGTCTGTTTATCTGTTTGTCTGTGTGTTTGTGCACGCTAATCTCAGAAACGGCTTATCCGATTTAGACGCGGTTTTCACTAATATATTGTGGTAAACTTCACTTAACATTTAGGCTTTATTTTATGTCAATTGGTTTATAAAAAAAAAGTTATGTCAATTTAAAAAAAGTTCAGAGAAAAAAATCTTTATCGATTTTTTTCAAATTACGTACAAATTATCTTCAGTAAAAATAAATAAACACGTGTTTCAGCATTTGTTGATTTTCACCCTCTGGGGGTGTAAATTAGGCCTGCAAAGCGGGTTAGACGACGCATTAAATCATTAGCGCCAAGCCGATATTATTGAAGCTGGCAACTTGAAATGTTGACTGTCGTTTCTTTATATGACGTAGAGATTCACTAAAAAAGGATTTTACGAAATTATACCCTTAAGAGGGTGGAGCAGAGTGGCAAAGTTTGTGTGAAGAGAAAAAAATCTTTATTGATTCTTTTCAAATTACGAGTCGAATCAAATATTCTAGGGTAATATCCGGCATTTGTCAATTTTCACCCTCTGGTTGTGTAAATTAGGCCTGTGAACGGGTTGAACGACTCATGGTAATGAGTCGTTCAAACGTTTGGCGGTAGCCAAGCCGAAACTATTAAAGCTAGAAACATTAAATTTTGTAGCACGTTTTTATTTATGACATAGAGATTCAATATGAAAGGATATTATGAACTCCGCCCCTAAGGGGGTGTAACAAAGCGGCAAAGTGTGTATGGGGAGAAAATTTCTTTATCGATTCTTTTCAAATTACGTACAAATATTCTTCGGTAAAAATAAATAAACACGTGTTTCTCTCTCCCTCTCCATCAACCCCGCACCAGTGCCGTTGTGGCGACCCGTTCCGGCGTGAGAGCTCACACGATACACATAGTAGACGACAATAGGTTCTTGCCTAATAGTTTAAGATACAGGTTAAGTTTAGCTTCAAAAATGTTCACTCTATAACTCAAATAATAAATCATATCTAACGAGGTCGCAACTCTGCTGGTGAAACAAAATAGTCAATAAAGGGTGGCGATTATATTTTTATCCCATAGTCATACCGTAAATAGTATATTAATGGCAATATAATTTGTAGAATTAATAAAACTTTGAACCACCTTTTTCTTTAGTAACCGGCTATGGTATATAGACACACGCGTGCCGTACACGTACATCTACGTTGTGCGGGCGGGCCACTGCAACCGGGTATCATCTCGAGTCAAAGCCCTCATGCAGTGAACCTAAATACAGGTACTCACGCTTGCGCCGCCCAAAGCACCGACTGTAGAGCGTGTCAACGTAGAGTATTTTCTCTTGGACCCACCCTATTGCCTAATTCCGTTAGACAACTAACTCGCAGAATCAACACCTCAACGCATCCGAGTTTCTGACGCTGTTGATTATTATCCTAGCGATAAACCTTCAACACCTTGCATTGCTTTTTCTATTTAACTCTGTCAGAGATGACTTCTGCGTAGACGAAGTCACGGGCAAAAGCTAGTATATTATATAAATAGGTACAGGAAAAACTTACATTGCAATGCATTTCAGATCCACCTCAAATATCCTCTATACGGTACTGGATCAAGCGCTATTACTTATTACAGTGAAAATATCAAGAAAACTGGACCGGTAAGATTTAGTTAGTTACTTTACATATATTTGATATGGTTTTATTTAGTCTTTTGCTATCATACTGATGGCTTAGTTAGTAGTATAAATAGAGGTAAAGCAGATAAACATAAAACTTCACTTCCGTGCGGGACAAAATTTTTGGTAACCCAATAAAATTTCCCGAGAAAATCTAGAAATAATGCAGAACAACATAACACATGGCTCGATCCAGGATTCGATGGTAGTATTCCACAATCACAGTAGTAGATATATGTATATCTATACACCGTGACATTTATATCGTCTTACAAAAGAAGTGCCATAAAAGTATCCGACTAAAGAAACATATCTAACATATTTAATTGTTCAATAGTGGTCGTGATAAAAAGTAACAATAAAATCAATTAAAGTTAATATTTTGTAACAACCTGGATATAATGTTTACATTTTAAACAAAAGCTACGAAGTCCACGTGGACTGCTATTCCAAAACGTACCTACACCTAGGTAGTACCTACACAGTACGTAGGTTATGTGGAGTAGGTAGCCTACCGCTCGCTACATGCTGTTCTCTTAATATTTTAATTAGTAATTATTTATAATAATTTTTAGTAAGAAATATTCCAGTACCTAAATATATTTTTTAACCTTTTAATTGTACGAACGAATAGTAGATATTGGATACGTTAACTGAACTGCTTTTGTAAGACGACATAAATGTCACCGTGTATATAATAATATACATTATGTAATGTACCAAATCAATAAAGCATTCCTTTGAATGCGAAAAATCGTAATGATGATTTTTCTCTCGCAATCGAATTGCAAATGACGAGTAAAATTGCTTTGTCTACAATTTTATTTATATAACTTTTTAAAATAAAATTGCAAATAAAAAAGTTATTAACAAAAATATGGGGAAATTTCAACAAATTTTCTTTTTTGTTACATATTTTTTTTATTTATTATTTTACGACAAAATTACCTTCAAACAATCCTGCAGAGGGTCTTTTGACAAAAATTTTGACCTACATTTTTTTACGACTTTGTGTATTTATACAGCTTTTAGAGCGCTACAAAATTACATTTTTTTGGTCTACCTATCATAATCATTAAAATGTTATTTTTTTTTGTACTACCTATCATAAATAAAAAGCATTTCACGAAAACTAGAAATTTTAAAAATGGCTAAGAAGTTAGAATTTCATAAAAGGTAGAAATAAAAGTAGAAAACGAGACCCTAATTGTAAGTGGATCCTATATTTAAGGTATCTTTTCCACAAGCGCAATTGCGCTTAATTACTTACACATCTATCGATAAATTCGATATTCGAGTGATCATCACATGATCGCATATTACTTTGCTGGCTATATTATATTTGAAAGTACAAAAGAACGATCTTAATGAATTGTCCGTGTTTTCATTTCAGGGAGAAATTTTAGAGAAGTTTCGACGATGTCAATATTTCACAAAACCTATGGAAGAACGGTTGGATAATGGTTGGGTTTTGTAAATGAATAAAAAATACGATTCTTAAAAAAATTGAACTGTGTCTTTATTTAACTAGACCTTTTATAGTTCAACGGCATAAATTATTAGTCACAGATTAACTTATAGAAAATAATAACAATAAATAAATATTAAAACAACAAATCCTCGTCGTCCCAATTATGCGGTAGGCAAATGGGCTTGAAATCTCCCGAGTCCGTTGTTAAACTGGAGATGGAGTTGCACGCTAGAAAACTCGTAAAACTTTTTATAGCACCGAAGCTAGTTGAGATTGATGCTCGTTGGCTGATAAACTCTGTAAGATAATGAAAAATAAACTTTTTTTTCACTTTTCACAACACTTATAATAGTTTTTCACACGATAAACGGCTTTTGCCATTCAGCGATCTATCTATTTAGGAATGAAACCCAGTGTTACGCTGATATGTAGACAGCTACATATATAATATTTTCTCAAACATGCTTGGAAATTTGAGCATTATTTTGACAACCTTCTTCGAGATAAGTCTTAATTACTGTTGTGACCAAATACATGGCAGCAGCGGCCGGCAAAAAAATGTTTGCATGAAAATCCGTATCTGTCGTGTTTTAGCGGCCAGATAATTATATATGTAAATTCATATCTATCGTGTATTTTAAATATGGAACGATTTATTACTTCGAAATAACTGGCTTGAAAAATAAACCTGTTTGATAATGAAAAAAAAAACCAAATGAACCCTTTAGCACGTGGAAAATGTTGTTCGTTGTTCGTCATGTATACAGTTCTACTTAGTACTACTTGGTTTTAATTTCCGCGCATTATTTGAGAAAAGCACTATACAAGCCTTGGCTACAACTAGGAATTGATGGACTTACGTATGTGTGCCTCGGCCACGCCTCAGCTCACATTTACACGTTCGTCCATCAATACCCCTTTTGCTGGCCGCTGCAGTAATGAACTATAACTGAGCCGAGTGAGCAGTCATTACTTAAATAATAGGAAAATACGTCGAGTGTTATGAGAATACATTCTACAAGCAACATTTTGCGAAAAATGAAAATTCATCTTTCATTGAGGAGAAAGCACTATGTAAGTAACAGTGGACGCACGTATCCTAGTCAAGATTTATAACAAGAAAAGGCAGATTATTAATAATATAATGTAGTTATATAATTTTGTATTTATTTTAGCTAATTCTTACAATATTGATATTTGGAAATAGAATGAATGAAATTTTTGGTGATTTTTGATATGAGCTTCCAAAAATTACGACATAGCATATAATTTTTTTTTTGTGTATATGTATCCATTTTTTTTCTATTGTCATTTTTTTATGTAACACCTCGAAGAATACTTGTCTATTGATTATTTTCTTAATATTCCTTATAAACTTTGTGGGTGAATATGTATTCTTTGGACAAAATAAACAATTTCTCCTCGATGAATGATTTAGATATGGGCGTAGCCAGGAAAAATAATATTAATTTGTCTAAATATGAAATTGAATTTGGTACTTGCCCACGATAAAGGAGGAAAAAAGTGGCCCATTTGTCCCACCATGGCTACGCCCACCGTGTTGAAATGGTACATGCCCGTCGATTCTCCAGCCGCACCGATTTGTCTACTGAACTCCTGGGCTCGTGCGATGGCGCGCGCTTGACTTTTAATCTTCTTAGCCTTTACCATCTTCAATCGATGAAATTCTTCTCTTTCCTGATTAAAGACAAATTATTAATAAGTACAACGATAATTTAAAATTTATAGTTCGCGATAAACTATTTACCCTTTCATCCATTTCCATCAGAATATAATTTTCAGTGTTACGTAACTTCGGCATAATTACTTTTTCAATTCCATTCACTTTTCTGTAAAAAATAAATATTCTATAAATTATCGCATGCACAGATGATGTACCTAATGGTTAAGATACCGTCCTACCACCCCAAGTGTCGTGTTTCGATTCCAATGCAGGAATATATTCTGTGCGATTTGCAAATTGTTCTCAGTTTGGGAGTAGTTTGTGTTCGTTAATTATGTTTGTAAATTCCCTTAGTGCAGGATGGTCTTCTTAAAAAAAAGAAAGTAAAAAAAGATATACAGCAAATATCTTGTTTTGCATATCAATACGTGCCTGGGAGGCAATTCTTCTTTTCTTCGAATAATCTTAATTTGAGTTCTCCGTTCGAACTCTTATTTCTATTGTAAAACTCGAAGATCGAAATGAACCATATGTTATGGTCGTTGAGTGGAACTTTTCAACAATGGTGAAGTAAATTATGCACTTTTAGAGATGTCGTGCTATACACTCTTCGAACGCTGGCTCTCGAATTATTGCTGGGCTTAGATCTCGACTGGTCGAGATTATGCAAAAAATAATCTCGTATTCCAATCGATAAATGTATATTATGTTAAAAAAATACTTTTGAAACATTATAATTTTATTTAGGGTAAAAATATCACTTCACACCATCCATCCCAATTCATCGCCGACCATCCCAATCATCTTATCAACCATCATCGGTCCCCAATCATACAATCCACCCCCATTCATTACCACTCATCGGGATGAGGGTGGGGATCCGTTTTCACTTATACCATCCGTCACTAGGTACTCATGGGGATTAGGGCTGGAGATCCGTTCCCACTTATACCATCCGTCACCACCCATGGGGATGGGGGACCCGTCACCATTCTTTCACGTCCGTCCCCACTCATCTAGCCCTCCCATCTATCCATCCATATATACAAAAGTCGGCTGTCGCGGTGAATATCCTGTACACGTCAAGAAAACGAGAATTAAACCTAGTATATTTTATTTCTATGGGTGAGAACGCCCCCCTGATGAAAGAACTATCAGATATTTCGAACTTATTATTTTTAAGTACTACACAACAAAATATTGTACCTTAAAGTAGCTCTAATAGCTTCATCTAGCAATATACAAGTGTTTCTCAAGGACGCAAATTTAATGAGCATCAGTACAGCTTCACGGAATGCTTTTTTGGCTTCTGCAGTACGGTGCCCCCCGGCGCCGAGGCCAGCGTAACGCAAGGAATCCCCAGCTGCTGGATCCTCTAGAGCTTGGAGACATACTGTAGATACGCCAGATATATTTTCTGGAATTCTTTGGACTCTAACTTGAGCCTGGCAAAAATAGCATTATGTAAATTTTTCCTATGGATCTCTACGGTTAGTCATAAGACTTCTCTGAAAGTGGGTACTGCCATAATTGCCACGCTAGGCAGGCGAGTTGGTATATGCAGTTGGTGTTACATATTTCCCAAGATTGTACTATCGCCCATTCTCCTGGTCATCTTTGCAGATTTTTGGTGATTCATCTTCCGATTTTTGACTCTCGCGGACAAGTAAAGATTGTGAGGCACTGTATTTCTAAACAGTCACTAATACCCACCATTAATATCAAAAAATCGTAAGGTGTTTTAGAAAAATCCTTTTCATCATCATTTTAGCACATATACGTCCCACTGCTGGGTCAAACCCACCCTCTTTTACAATGCGAGGGAAATTAACCTAGTATACCACGCTGGTCAGACGGATTGTTATAGCATTTTATATCAAGTTTTCTTCTCTTGAGAGATAATACTTGCACATCATAGCCCTTACTCGTCTTATACGATATCCACGGGCAAGGTCGGCTCTAGCACATGTAGCGCCCGGGTGCAGTCAATCTTCTGGCGCCCTCTTGTATCAAAATGCGTGAACAAAATGGAATAGGTTGATAGTTACAACACGTTCGAAGCGCTCCTAAGACTCGGCGCCCGGGTGCACCGCACCCTCTGCACTATAGGTAAAGCCGGCCCTGTCCACGGGCAAACAAAGAGTGATTAATTGTATACTTGTCACCACGCAGAAAAAATCCTTGTAGCGGGCATTAAAGACGTAATTACTAACGGATACGTATGACACTCAGAATGATCATTTATGGATCGCCTTATAGCTGTCCTGGGAAGGATTGAAACTAGACATGTGTAAGTAATGCGAGTGATGTATCACACGTAATGTTACCCGGCTGTGTACTGACCCATTACACATAACGCGACTAAACATCACATCACATTAAACATGACGCGAGCACCCGTGTACTGTTCTGCATTTCTGCAATGTTCGGTGTCTGGCAATTCAATATTTATTTTGAGCTTTATTTTCAGAACGTTAAGGCTTATATTTCTTGACGCCGCCCGCCGTATGTATAGAGCGCTATCGCATTACGCATCACATATGATATGATATGTCATGTGTGATGTTTGAAGTGATGGTTAAATGCAATATTACTCGGCACGAAATGTAATGACATATCACATCACTTCGCGAAGTACTGTTTCGCGCATGTCTAATTGAAACTGCATGTATGCGAGGATGCTACTTGGTCTACCACATTATCTGTGATTATTTTAGATACAATAATACCTTCCAAAAGTTGTTGTCGCATGCCGTATGTCCAAAGAGATCTTTACATGACCATTACAGCATCTACCTCTGTTGTTAATGAGATAGAATACCATGTAACTCATCTGTACCCACCTGGTCAACATTTTCAAGCACCAAAGCATTAGATTCCCCGTTCGTGAATTTAATAGCAGCCAAGGAAATATACGCCTCTTTTAATAGGTGACTTAAAATAGCTTGAGTTGAGGCCAGTTCCGTGGCGGTTTGCCTGCCTCGCATGTGAAGAGCCTCCGCCTTACGTTTCAAGAGCTGGTGACCACGGTTGACTTGTTCCTGACGATGTTTTATCTCCTTCAGCATGTATAGAGACGCAGTTACATGGTAACGGTTCTCAGCATGCATTATAATTTTTTAAATTTATTTTTGAAGGATGTTAAATTATGAAGACACAAAATTTAATGTCAATGTGACATTAAATATGGCTGGTATGAATGAAAATATAAGTAAACGTTAGAAACTTTTTTAAGGAATACTATTTAGCGAATATTGTTTTAACGCTAATATATTTTATTCATTAACTTTCAGGTTTATATTAAGCTCTTAGTTTTAAAGTTAATAAAATAACAAGGCCTCTGTAGAACAACCATTACGCTACTAAACAATTTTTCTGGAGATATTGGTAGAATATGGAAGCACACGTAAAGCATTGCTATTCGATTCTACACTTAAACACTTTCTCTGCATTACATTATATAAAATGAGATTGAAATTAATTTAATACAACAATAAAATATTGTATACAAAAAATTTTGCTCAAATGAGATTGTCATTGCTAACAGAGTAATAAGAAAATAATTATGGCGTCGTAACAAATAAAGGTAACGGCATAGTGGCAGAATATACAACAGAAAGCTTAGCACGTTAATTTAGAACGATTTAATTATACACTGTCACTCCATTTGTCCTTTTCTCTTATTTTTAAATAGAACACATTTTAATTAAGTTTTACATACCATATTTGATATATCAAGTGCGGGATTTGACTAAAATTGACATTCACTCATACTATACACGTTACGGTACGAGAGACTTGATATAAAGTTTACTAGAGTCTGACGCGTCGTTTTGTATTGCGTGCTAGTCTTTAAGTGCACACAAATGTTTTTGTTTGTGCCTGTTTTTAAAAATGACACTTAAAATTTTAGATAATACATACCATCATGCCATGTCCCTTGCATGGTAGGCAGAGAGAACAGAGTGCCAGAGACCTCTATCTTTGCATACTTCACTCGCTTCCTCAACATTCATAATTCTCTTCATACACGCTCGCCGGTTTCGGAGACTCTTGACACCACCTTCCTTCAGTACATGACCGATCTGGTCTAGGTAGGTTAGTCTCGGTCTCCCCAGGTACCTACATCCTTTCACTTTCGCATTGTATATCTTCTTAACCAGACGTTTGTTCCGACATTCTTTTCACATGTCCGAACCATCGGAGCATTCCCTTTCCAACACACACACCAATACTCTCTTTCATACCTACTCGCTCGCTTACGTCGTCGTTACGAATACGATCGATACGATGCGATAATACTTAACGCATTTTAAATATCAATGGTTATAGGCAGGGCCGGCTTTACCTATAGTGCAGAGGGTGCGGTGCACCCAGGCGCCGGGTGTTAGGGGGCGCCGAGAGCCGCTTGTAACCATCAACCTATTCCATTTTGTTCACCCGCTTTGGTTACTTTGGTACAAGAGGGCGCCAGGTTATTGATTGCACCCGGGCACTACATGTGCTTGAGCCGCGCCTGGTTATAGGTCAAATAACGCTTACCATCAATCATCATTGCTGTTGTGCAGTGTGACCTAAAATTTTGTAGTTGGTGACAATAGGCATTACTCATTTAATTAAAATACAAGTTGTTTTAATATAAAGGAGTAAAAAAAAACAGGCTGATACATATTGATTAATCTATTTCTTATATATGTATATTATATCTTTACATTTTATAAATGTGTACACATATTAAAGCAGTCTCTCTTATTTCTAAGTATCACTGGTAAATTCAGTTTCAATAATACTGTCCAAGTCTCAACTGTCCTGCCAGTAGTTGTAGTTTCCTGAAGGTGGAGGAACCGACATAGGAGGCCCGTTTGGCGGAGGTCCAGTCCCGGAGCTGTAGGGTGATCCTTGCGGCGATCCGTATCGAGGACGGAACCAAGGTCTACTTGTATATTGATACTGATTACTTGCATAAGCTGCCAAATTTTGTCCAGTAGCATTTGGATAAGGGTTTTGTGCATTCTGGTTAGGTGGATATGCGACGTTTGGCATATTTGCAGCCTGGTATGTCTGATTTGGTGCCGGCGTCGTCGACGGCGAATAGCTAGTTTGTTGTGCTTGTGAGGTCGATGTACCTCCAGATGGATAATTCTGATTGGCTGCTTGACTCGAGCCGTTTGTTGGATTATAAGAAGGCGGTGGTTGTGTAGTTGTTGTTTGACTGACATTGTAAGCTGTATTTTGACTACCATTAGAGGAATAAGTAGGTGCGACTGACTGGCTAGCTGCTGAAAAACCACCCGCTGTTTGAGTTGTGCTGCCATCAGCTGCAAAACCTTGCTGATTTTGTACAGCAGCCGCCATGGAATAACCATTATCTTGTGATGAAGATGTAATATAATTTGTTTGACTATTGGCTCCGTTTGCTTCATTTTCCGTTGTAGATTGCCCGTTGCCATTATTTGGAGTGTTCTGACTGGATGGTATACTGTATTGTACATTACCATTATTAGTAGGTACAGTCATGGTTCCAGAGGTTCCCTGCATCATATAATGCTGATGCTGTTGGGGCATAGCCGTGTACTGTGTTGTAGGACCTACATAAGATGTAGGTACTAATGGGGGAACAGGTGGAGATTGAGAGACAGGTATGCTTTGAGCTGCATTCGACATAGGAGAGGCAGGCGCGGGAGCTTGAACTATCGGTATAGTCCCCAAATTAGGAGCGAGCTGATGGCCCGCAAGAGCTGCGTTTAACTGCTGTGCTGATAGCTGCGTATTTAGGTTGATGCCAGTCGGCATGTATTGTGATGTAGCTGGCATATTCATTGGCATCAAAGGCATGTTATACTGAACTCCACTCGGCATGCCTAACTGATTAGGTTGCATTACTGTAACGTTTTGACCCGGTTGGAGAACTTGTTGCCCAATTAAACCAGGTGGTAATGCGTTTTGGACTAGACTGGGATGATTTGCTGGTATCATGTAGACTTGGCTGTTGGGTTGTCCAATAACAGTTGGCATTTGACTTATATTGAGTGGGTTTTGTAAAACAGTCATGCCGGGTGGTACTGTGATCATTTGAACATTTTGCGCCGTGTTCTGGACTTTACTAAAATCTTGCTTCTGTCCATCTTTGCTTATTTGTATTGCATTCCGATCTATTTGGCGGATGTACATCCCTGAGCCTTCTTGTCCCACAGGAGCCGAGACACTGCAATGACAAAATTATTGAATGCTATAAGAACATGAATGAATAAAACGTTTTTTAACAGCATTTAGTCTGTAACAGAAAAAATCTCTTATATAGCGTCAAGATTTCTGTGCTCTCTTCAACATTAAAATCGTCAAGTCATCATAAATATCATGTTGCAAAATGTTATATACTGCAGAAGTCAGTAAGGGAAAATTGAGGCATTTATACCTATTCCAATCCCTTATAAAACTGACTTCTAAAAAAAAAAAAAAATCTTTTTGTGGCATTTATACCTATTCCAATCCCTTATAAAACTGTAATTTATGACGTAAACTTGAGTTTTTGTGACATTAACTGGTTATCATCGATTCGATGTTTTATGAAAAAACATCGATACATCGAGTATTTCGATAGCTTTTCAAAACATCGGATCGATTCGATGTATCGCATTGTAAACATCGATGTTTTCGATGCATTGATGTATATCGAATATCCCTAGAATGCATTGCTAGACATGTTTTCATAAATCTCGTAATATTGTTTACAGGCTCTATGCATTACAACAAGTAGATACAAACCAGTTTTACGATACGAATAATATTGCTTGAGAATTTTAATGCTATGAGAATTTTAATTCAAGATTTTATATCTGCTTACGTCACTTAACAGTCTCTTACAACACCAACGAAAAGAAAATGCGGTAACGTTGTTTATTTATATACCTAAAACTTAATTTAATATTAACCGTTCATATTTAAAAAAAATATTTTTCCTCACTTTGTCTGCTGTCCAGAAGATACTTGTATGATGGTGCCGTGCGCCGGATTGATTTTCATTCCCATACTGACAATTGTGTTGTCTTTAACTGTTGAAAGAACAAAATTTTATACCCAGGAAATTATTTACGATAACGCTTTGCATTTCTACGCATACACCTTAAAATATAGTTTCAGTTCATACTTCAATCGCCTTTTCAGCAAATAATTCTGGAATGGAGAGAAGAGAATAGATTTAACTAATTATAAATTGTACTGCAATCTGTGTATTTCTTTCCGGTAGTGACGCTTCAGCTGGACTTGATCTGACTTCCTATAAAATCAGTGGAAATTAATAAGCGTTATATGCAGATATCTTTTACGCTAATAATAAGTTACGCTAATGGCAGATATACTACGCAATTTACGTTAAAAACACGCCTCACGTAGAATTTTAAACATTTAACTATTTTGTTTTATTAATAATAAGCTTTTTAGATGAAGAACTCTTATATTTTGAGCTATTGTAAGCTGAATACTGGAGCCATCTTTGAGGGTCAGGTCCATGGTATCAGAACGCCATGCTAGATTTACTAATATGAATGATATTTTTTATATATGTTGGTTGCTAAAACTTATTTTCTCTTCTAGAACTGCTGCAAAAATTTTATCACTGACACTGCATCCAAACTGCCACCTTAGATTTATCGAAGGGCAATGTCACGAGAAGCTTTGCGATTACAATGATTACAATCTAGATTTTGGACTACAAATATTTAAACTGTTAACTTATAAAAGTATCAACTAGCAAAATTTAATTGACTAGAGGCCATATTAATAAAAACGATCTCAATCTTGAGTACGACTTAAAGTAAGACCAAACCAGGTAAGACGATAAATGCTATCCGTTCACTTAAGATCATACTCAAGTTGGAGATCGTTTTATTAATATAGTCCTAGCATCATGGGGTTAAAGAGCAGACAAAAGCATCCAAAATAAATTAGAATTTGCACATTCAGCGTGCAATGTTTCATTGGTACAGTTGCTATCTAGGACAAAATAGTGCAGTTTACTTTTATTCTAGTAGTTACCGTCACGATTTACAATCTAATAGTACGCCTGGAACAAAATTACCTGTAAGAATTAATTAAAAGTAAATTGTAAACTAATCGATCATTGTTATGGAATGATGTGGCTTCGACTGATTCCAGTACCCATGTTGTAGTAATGGATTAGCGCTCACTGCCGACTGATACAAACGAATAAAATTTGATAATTACAGAAGATAGAAAGATACACAACAATTTTTGCATTTGAGCTTCATTGCCGGGCGTCCAAGGTTATGGCGCGCTATTTTTGGTTGAATAAATTTATTATTTAAAAACAGCACTAAGCAGTATTCCACTTGATGACAAACTGCAGTGCAAACCTAAAAAGTACATTAGACTAGTCTAAATTGAGGTTTAATTGTTTTAGATATTAAATATAATGCATGGCTATTCGGCGACCAACGGTTCCTAAAGACTAAGGACTCTTGATAGAGTAACAGGATGGAAAACCATTTTCTTTAAAATAAAAATCTTTAAACTTTTACTATAATTGTTGAAATTATTAGTGGTTGGATAGCTATACAATGGTCTTCAGACCGAAGAATGCCACTGCTTTTTCAATGTTAGTCTATTTTCCAGATTCTTTAGAACTTGCCTTCGTATTGTCTGTCAAAATAAATTATAATAACGCAAAAGCCAGATAACTTAAAATTAATGCAGATAACTTAAAATTAATGCATATTTAGTTCAGGACAGAAAATCAAGCACCGCTTTGGAATTGAGCCATGCTGAAAAAAATAAGCAACATAATTCACAAATTAAGTATCTAAGCATGCTACTTATGTTATATCTATAGGAGAAGACTTGAACAAAATATATTTTAAACGACGCAAACTGCTTTCATAAAGTGTTGACGCGATCGATGATTTAAAATACTGCTTCCTTGGTCTAGATTCTAGACCCTAGAAGTCTAATATACCGGTATCGCTTTTCGAATCAAATATCGATATTTAACCAGGTATTGTTCCCGAATACAAGAATAAGATAGCAAAATCGTCATTGTCGTAGAATAATGAGCATGCCATATAATAAGTACGAAGTCTATCACTATTCTACAACTATGATGAAACGGAATGCCACATTTGCCTTTTCTTAAGAGATATAAAAAGACCTATAAAATTTGTCCTAAAAAATCTACGCAGGATATTATCAACTTGAGGTGGTACCTAAATTGATAATAAATGGACTGGTTCAAAATTAACGCATAATTGCTTATGTTCAAATCATCTCGTGCGCAAACAGTGTGTATCTTCAATGTACCTGGTGTCGCGGTCCAGGTGCGCGACTCTCTCGACGAGCCCTTGTCGTGTGTGACATGAGACCTGGAGCAGCAATAGGTCAATAATAGGGCTTGCAAACCAATTAAGATTTATTTAAGCAAATTTGTTTCTCTTTTGAAGACCTTGACAGTTTATTATGAGTTAAGTAAAAACTCGTCTATTTCAGGCCATTTTCTAAATATGAATGTAACTTTAGCATTTAATTATTTTTGATATGCCGGAAATGGATGCAAAAATCTTATATTCAGAAAGTCTAATTAAAAATTCTTAACAAAGACATTTCATTAAAAATCTAGGTTAATTGGATTGCATTACACAATTTAATTGGTGAACAGAATTTAATGACTACACCAAACCATTGCAATAAATTTTATGATTCATACTAAACTTGTATATTTCAGGTTATTTAGAACAGAATTAGCTACATTTAATCAATTTAAATTAATTGAATATTTAATAATTTGCATGCCCTAATTGATACACAAAGAAACAAGTATAAATATAATTAGTTTATAAAACTATGACTATGAAACTC
The DNA here is from genome assembly GCA_905163515.2 of Lymantria monacha. Taxonomy (NCBI): domain Eukaryota; kingdom Metazoa; phylum Arthropoda; class Insecta; order Lepidoptera; family Erebidae; genus Lymantria; species Lymantria monacha. The sequence continues at coordinate 24,048,524 of LR991097.1, read as the reverse complement.
TATATCACTAAAATTAAATTATACACACACACAGTGCCTGCGATCATGTGCTAATGGCTGAGACCGTTCCACGGCGGTTTGTGAAGTTCCATGCTGCATTGTCACCCTAATAACTGGTCGGGCTTCGGTAAAACGATATCTCGCCACCGAAACAAGTTCTTCCTATATTTGTAGCCCATATACGGGTTGCAATTATTTTCAAAACCTATTAACGCTCTAACTCCTAAGAATACGCTACGGAACATCTCTATTTACTATTGTATACTCCAGTACTGATGCCCTCTCGGTCAATGTTAAGGATCAATATTTCACTATCGCTATATAAAAACATATTTCAATTGCAATCAACCTTGCGCGATGCTGGAATGCTGTTGACCATGCCATATTGAAAAAAAAGTTATCAATTATGTGGAAGTTGAAAAAAAAAATTACAATATCATAGTCCTCAAGTGAATTTCTTCGGATTAATAAAAAAAAATGCAAATTAATAACTAACGGCAAACATTCCTCTTGATATAGTTAATCGAATCACAAGACAACACAAACATACAATAAAATATGGTTCTATGATGTTTATAGATGTCTGTCGTAGACTTGAAGTGCTCCTAAGAACTAAAGCTACATCAATAATATGTTGCTTACAAAAGAAATCATTTGCTTATATACATTTTAAAGTAACCAAGATGCAAACACGAGCAGATATGGTAGTTTGAGAAGTTACGAACGATAGCTAAGACTAGTGGCAGCAGGAATGGAAAATGGTTTTTGTTGAGGAAGACCGTAACGATTATTTTTTTAATTATATTTATTTCTATTATAGAAAATAAATTTAAAGATACTTATTTCACTTTATTTTGTATCAGTTACTTTTCGAAATTGTTTTTTTCTGAAATATAAACAACATTAATAAAGTTGTCTAAAGGTTATAAGCAGGACTTACCCAGCTGGAGCTATTGGTCTAAGTTGCAGCTGACTAGGAGTACCATCAGACATTCTCTTTTGACCACGAGGTTCTTGAGTGCTGGCGTTTTTTGTGGGCGTTGAAGTATTCTGTAAAAGATTATAAATTTATTATACGATCATTAAAGTAAAGATAAGGAACGAACGAACATCTAAGCTGGTGGTAAGAAAATAAAAACAAATGAAAGATGGTAGTTTGCAAATATTGTGTCCTATTTATGTACATATTATGCAAATACTTTTTTTATCTATAAGAGATCTTTAATGATTTTCCGTGTGGTGAATCAGTGTAAATCGATGAATAACCAATGATTGATCGATTTCGTTACGATTAAGTTACAAAATAACATCAGCGTAAATGAATTGTATTGAAATTTAGATATTAATCACTCTACTTAGAGTAATTTAAAAGAAATGTGCCAAGTTTGAAGTTCTTAATAAGTCCAAATTATTGAAAATAATGCTAGGTTATTTATAAAAACTTGTTTACGAGCGAAAAATGAATATCACACGTGGCTGTTTACAGTGTTTACTATAAGTATTGAATAACAAACGCAATACACTAAAGGAACTTACAACAGAGTAAATTATGATAAAATTCGACTCATTAGATAATCTCTAAGAAGGTAAGAAAACTGCGGCAAAATCTCGGGTAACGCACATGTCATTTATACAAATCAAGTTAAACAATTAATGAAATGAGGATAGTAAGGGGCATCAACGTTCCGTTTCTGTAATAGTCACACAGGTAGTCCATCACCACACGAAAAGAAGTTTATATTTATTGTTAATAAATTAGCATATCTTATAATAATGTCAAAACACAATTTTAAACAAAGGCATACTAAAATAGAACAAGCCAATGCATATGTTACAAAATGAAAAAAAAAAATAACAAGAAAATGAAGATAATCTTTTGCAAGGTGTTAAAAATAAACAAATGAAATGTAAGTTAAAACCCTGAAAACCAAAACACCAAAGGTATTGCGAGGATGAGGCGTCATTATATGTGTAAATACACTTAATGCTCACAGATATAACTTGTGGTGAAGACGCTTGGCCCGTTGATATTATATTTATCAATGAACCACTGCTTGCTAGCGGCTGTAGAAAAAAATATAAGTTATATTGTAACATCTATTGTACTTTCTTTCTGTTGGTTTCTTTTGATTTTACTATTGCATTTGATCAAATTGGCTTACATCGAAAAGATTGCAGACGCTATTTGATCATGAAATATGTCTAAAACATTTTATTCTAAATACTACCAGTAAAGCAAGCGGGTAATATTTCGTTGGCGTGTCTAAGTTTTTTACAAGAGAAAACTTGACTAGCTTCCTCAACAAATAAATCTGGGATATTTAATTCCGCATAATAGGAATTTCAATGAAGCAGATTGAAAAAAACATAAAACCGATGGCAGTCTGGTGTTGGACACCAAAACTTATCTGGACATAGCTGTCCAGGTGATCTGCTAAAATGATATTACTTTCAGAGATATGAATTAAAAACGCTTATGAATATGTTGCTATCATAAATACAGGGTGCCGATTTAATTAGTAGAATCCTTGAAGGGGGTGTATCAGACCATGATACACTATCCAAATCAGTAGAAAAAAATAGTACCTAAGTTTTGATTAAATTGCCATACTGATAAGCAGTCAATACACTTGTACTATAAAAAGTTCAATGTAGGCACATATACTCATGCGTGTGACACTGAACTAGTAGGCAAATAGACCCCCTCGCGCTGCGCTCACCGCAGCACAGCTGGGTCGAAATGTACCTACAGGTCAATGTACGGTGACAAACCTACTGTTTTGATAAGAAACAAATCACTTTATCTCGGGATTGGGCAGAGCTACGAGTCTGCAACTAACTTTAATGTTTTTTATGGCGTCATTCCTACACCTAGTTTAAGTTATTCTACTAATAAAATCGGCACCTGTATATAACACATAAAAACTACATATTTTTACCTATAAAACCTACTTGTGAGGTAAAGAAGAGATCAACACAGAGTATAAAAAATTTGATTCAATTGTTATACCTTTTAATGCTATGTGATGGTTATCTGCAATAATTAGTTTTGTATTTATTGTCATCATTTTCATAATATCACACATGTGATCCACAGCTAAGCTCTTACCGCTTACTGCTAGACTTACTAATATCATGCTAGTTAGTTGGGTTGGTATGGAAAGATTGAATATTTCTATTATATGCATATTATATTATACCCTTTAAAATAGTTCTTATAAGATATTTAGAGGCAATTTTCTATTCACATACAATTTTTAGGATGATGACTTATTCCAATTTAGTATTTCAATTTTTCACATGGAATTAGTTATTTAACAACTAAAAATATTAAATTATACTAATGTCTATTATAATGTATATAAATTTGAGAAAAGCGTGATAAATTAATTTAAAATTGTTGGACAATTAAATGATTTACAAACTTTTAAAGTTATTAGCGGCAGCCACAGATTTGTATGTAATTTCCAACATTGATGTCACATTTTTCATATCACACTCTCTAATTAATAAAATATTAATATTTGTACCCCTATATAAAAATAAGTAAGTTATGTTGTTTCCAAATCAATAAAATTTTAGTTTATTTTACATATATGCCATAAAAAGTAGTAAACATACCCTATGTACAAGGGATACCATAATGCAAAAATAAATTTCCTATAGATTTGGGTTTTAGTACACCCTGTGGTGACCGTTTTTTTCGTTTCACAAATTAGTTTTATAAAATGCCGAGCACAAACAATTATTCATTATATTTAGCTTATTTACCTTTTGATTTAGTTGCATTATGGTGCCAGTGGTCTGCAGTTGCTGCAATTGAGCTGCCCCCAGTGGCAGTGAAGTTTGTGTGAGGCCACCTGCAGGTGCTATCTGAAACAGCATTAATTGACAATATAACAATTAAGGATTCAATAATTTATTTCTTATTAGTTGTGATCAATTTTCTGTTCACCATTATCAGAGGTTTAAACCTATCTGTATAACATCTATGAGCTGATATTATAATATCTCAGTTTATAGATGTAACACAGATAGGTTTGAATCTCCTCTAAAATAGAAGGAAATTTGACCTATTACTATGTTGTAGGGTTAGGTTAGAATTTTATTGCAAGTTTTCATTCTCTTGCATAATTATTATATACATATATCCCTTTGTGTGGTAGCCGCTACAAAAACTACCAACCCTTACTTTGCTTGTGGATGTAGTAAAAGACGACTCAGAGCCTTATTTCAACCTGGGCCAACATCACCTGAAGCCGTTTGGTCAAAATTACATTCCCGAGGAGGATTGACATCAAGCAGCTAGTCGTAAAACTATTTTCAATAAATATCGCAACATGTAGGAAGTACATATTGCGTCGACCCCAAGAAATTGGGATAAGAGCAGTAGAATGATGATGGGATACTATTATTTACTATTACTGATAATATTAATATAATCAAATTTTATAGGTATATACATAAGAAATAAATGACATACTGAAACAAACTGTTGTGCTTGCAAGCTAGTCAGCCCTTGTTGACCTGACGTAATATCCTGCAGTTGTTGATACGGTATCAGCATAGTTTGTGACCCGGGCACGGTCCAATGCATATTATCAGCCCCTTGTATGTGATATTTTATATCTTTGTCACCTTTATCACTACTATACAGAATCTTCTGGCAAGAATTTATCCCTTGAGCTGCGCAGACTACAGGAGTAGCAGTTGCTGTACTCACTGTTGTTGAATCTGTTGTTGTTAAACTTGCTTGAGGAAATGCTAAGCCATTCGGTAATATCATTGACATAGTAGATGGTACTCCACTCAATCTCAACTGTGTTACATTAACAGGTTGCATACTGGATATATCAACAATCTGTGTTCCAAAATTTGGTTGCTGCAAACTTAATGGTTGAGCTAGGGGTAGCGATGTGAAATTTGCGTTAGAAACTTGAACTCCAGGTTGTACTATAGGTATTAGCTGCCCATTTTCTTGGTTTAGTACGTATTGTTGTTGAGGTTGTAGAAATTGTAAAACGGTAGGTTGTCGGTGAACCGTCATGAGGGGTGTTGTTGCAGGCGCTACACTGACCACTGGAGGCATGATTGTGGTATGCGCTGTAGAGGTCAACGCAGGAGGTGTAGTGAGTGAGGCGGTAACAACGGGCGGTACGGCAGGAGGCGGAGCGCTGGTCGTGTTGCTACTGGTACTGCTGGTACTGGTGAGAGGCGGTGGCGGCACGTTAAGTGGAGGCGGTGGCCCTCCAGCTTGTGCGGCACTCCATTGTGCTAACTCAGCACGAATGGTCTCTATCAAGTTTTGAGCTAGTGATCTCGCTGCCGCCAACGATTCAGATCTTGTATGATGAAGCGCAAGATGCAGGGGTTCCACTTTATCACCTTTCAACACTGCTACTACACCCGTTTCAGACCGAATATATTCTAAATTTGTACCATTCTGCAACAAAAATATTATCTTTATTTGTAAAAAGATTTTTGTTTTACCAGAAATACGAAAATTATTCACAAAGTTTTGATATACTTACTGGTCCTAAGATTCGCCCTTTTATATCAAATGCGGCGGGCGCATTATCTAGGCCTATGTAAACTTTATCTATAAGACCCCCGGACATATTTTATAATGAGTTAATAGAAGGTTTCACTTCATTTGTAAATATTTTATCTAAAAGCATTTTCTCCTAGCAGTAGCCTGGAAGAAAGCGTTTTTGATTTTGACTTTGACGTTTAAAATTTGTCTCAGGGATGTTTATAACCATTCGATTTATCGACTATCTACTAAAATTAAAACTTACTAATCTAGATCATGTTCATTATGTTACTGTAGATTTTACAATATTAAAGGACTACATGAGTATAAGTTTTTAACTCGATTGTTAAAATAAATTTGTCAGAATACAAGACGACTGGTGGAGTTTTAAGTTGTAATTTAAAATACTTCGTGCAATAATGATAACTCATAATTTTGGAAAGCATACATTAAATTGCAATCAAAGAGTAAAGCTATGTTAATTGAATTTGCAACACAGTTTCATCCATCCATCAGCCCATAAACGTCCACTGTTGGACATAGGCCTCCCCACGAGAATGCCATTCAAAATGGTTCCCTGCCACCTAGATAATATCATCAGTCCACCTAGTGGAGGGTCGTCCAACGCTGCGCCGTCCAACTTGTGGTCGCGACTCGAGAACCTTTCTTCTTCAACGGTTGTCGTTTCGTCGAGCGATATGGCCTGCCCATTGCCACTTCAACATGCTAATTCTTCGGGCTATATCGGTTACACCCGTTCTTCTATGCATTTTATCACGCAGAGAAATAACGAGCATAGCCCACTCCATAGCACGCTGAGCGTTTTTATGAGGCCGACATTTAGAAACCACGTTTCAATGCCGTAAGTCATCGCTGGTAACATACACTGGTTATAAACCTTTGTTTTCAGACACTGCGGAATATTAGACGAAAAGATCCTCCTAAGATTCCCGAACGCTGCCCCGTCGGGTTGGATTCGTCCGCTGACCTCTTTCTCGAAATTGGATCTAAGCACCTAATTGGACTGTTTGTCCTAGGTAAACATAGTGATCGACAACTTCGAGAATCGCATTCCCAATCAGGATCAGTACAAAAACAATGACATGGACATTAGACATGACTTTCGTCTTGTCCATGTTCATTTGCTACTAGTTGAGAGATCTTGCTGAGGTCATTGAGCATGATACCAAGGTCCTCCAGGGTTTCTGCCAGGACTACGATATCATCTGCGAATCGAAGGTGAGTATTGTATTCGCCATTGATGTTGATGCCAAGTCCGGTCCAGTCTAAGACCTTGAAAACATCTTCCAGCGCAGTGGTGAACAGTTTCGGAGAGATAACGTCTCCCTGTCTCACGCCTTTCTGCAACTGAATTGGTTTCCTAGTTTTATTCTGGATGTGGACCGACATGGTTGCGTTTTTATACAAACACTTCAGCACTTCGATATATCGATAGTCAATTTGACACCTCGAAAGGACTGCAGCACTGCCCAAGTTTCGACAGAATCAAAGACTTTCTCATAGTCTACAAATGCTAGACACAGAGGCCGATTGCACTCTTCGGTCTTATGTATAATCTGGCGTAGCATGTGGATGTGGTCTATGGTACTATAACCTTTTCGAACCCGGCTTGTTCAAGCGGCTGGAAATCGTCTAGCTTGCACGCGAGTCGGTTCGTAATGACTCTTAAAAACAATTTGTATATGTGGCTCAGGAGTGAGATGGGTCTCAGAACTGTAATAATATTACATTGGAAAATAAAAGACTAACATTAAATTTGAATATTTAATATCGATTTATATTTCTACAAAACATGATATGCTGTCTATATCGTTAAATATGTGAAAAAATATAACATTCACCTTCTGATCCCAAATCAGTTTTTTTTCGTGATAAATACAGTTGTCATGATACCTTAAAAACATTGTGTTTACAGATCTATATGATTAAAAGTTATGCTTATATTAGATTAGATAGATTAGTTATCTAGGAAAAGTGATGGTAGAACAAGATATCGACTTCGTTACTTTCTTACTTTAGCAGAGTCCAAGTATTGGTCAAAATAACATTGAAGAGTATTATAATGCTCTTCGTATTATTTGACACATCATAATGGTCTAATGATGTTATTAATGTAATGAGCACTCAGTCAAAAATCCAGGGTGATAGAAAGGGCAATGTATAGAACCATTACGTGGCGTATTGTTATTCTACCGCCCTTTGGTAGTCCAAACCACTATTGCTAATGGTGGCAAACGAGCAAGCAGCACACCCGATGGCAAGTGTCACTGCCGCCCATGGACCTTTGCAGCTGCTTGTCTACCAATATAAACCCCAAACCCACCCAATTGGGCTTCCGGCTCTCTCGCTCATCGAACGAAGCGCAATAGCACGTTGCCATTACTTATACGTCGATCTTCTGCGAGAGTGTGGTACTACCCCGGACGGACCAGCCCGCGGCTGGTGACAGAGAACTGTCAACAGCGTGGTCCTACCACAATAATGTAGTAGGACTCTAATCGTTGATTAGTATCGGCCCTGGAGTACGGAGTTTTAATTCTATGTTAAGAGGACGGGAGTCCAATTTACATTAATCGGCAGTAATAAAGGAAGCCAATAACGAAACTAAGGTGGTCCAAAGTCGTTCAAGAAACGATTTTTTTTTTGTAAATATAATATTATGTAACGTCTCAAGCCGAGTGACACAAGTTCAATTCTCATGCGAATTTATCTGGTTGTTTCGAGTTTATTTGCAGTTTATGTCTGTTATTTGTATGTTTGTGACTTAGCTTCAGACAAAAGTTTGTTCGTTAATGTTAATGTAGTATAAAAAATACAGATAAACAAGTCAACGTTTCTATGAAAGCATATATGACGTTTTCAATGTTTCATATTTAATTAAACGAGATAATACTTATAGAGAACTGACTTTTGAATTTACAGTGCCCAAGAATAGTCACTTTATAAAAAGTGTCATTATGTTCTGAAATCGACATCTTGTTTTTAAAACAATATTACCGAATCAATATGACGATGATTGCAAATGATTTTAGAACGAAATCGATTAATTATTGCACTTAATACTATTTTAAGTCTATAACTATATGCTAAGACACGGGACTAGAAGATCAAAAATGTTATGAGAGCTGACGTTATACGCTCAGTATTGGTTGTATTGTTATGATTTTCGATATAATACCACGCCAATTCCACTTGTCGCTTTGATTAAATACTAATATAAAGTAATATTTAAAAAAAAGCCTGTAGAGAATATATCCATAGAGAATAATCCAAGAACAATTAGTAAATATATCTGCAAAAACTAATAACAAAATTACAACAATAAGTTTTGCATTGTATTTTTTTTAAACAACATCTGCACTAAGGAAATAATCCTTGTATTGCGGGGGACTTTACAAATATATAATTAACGCAGACAAATTACACCTACTCTCAGAACAATTGTATGTTCACATTAAAAAATAAACTCCAAACAGCTCTTCTATATAATTTGAATATCATTCAAAGCAACAAGCCGGGTTCTGAACAGGACTGTAGTAAAAATATCTTTTAACCCAGACAAATGTTTTAAAAAACAGACCTTTTTTTAAATTACAATTTAATTATAATAATATCAACGTCGAAGTAAATTTCTTTTTATCTCTTTATAGTATACGGGGACTACAGCAGTTGCCTGTAATCCAAACTTCACTTATCAATAATCACAATTCTGGTTTATCATACACTGTAATGAATATTATTAAGTTAGGCACTAATACAATGAGGAGACATGTTCGAAGCTCGATTGATTTCAAAAGTACAAAATAATTTTGGGAAGTTCCTAAAATAAAAACAACAGTGTTTAATATTTACCCTGAGCCTTACTAACAGTACAGACCGAGACAATGGGGATTAGAAATGATCAGTCCCTTGAATATCATAATGAAAATAAATAATAATAATTCTATTAAAAAAGAAGTAGGTGCAGGTGTCTTGCATATACCTAATGTATTATATTTTTTTACAATAAAATTATTAATTTAATAAGGTATCTACCGTATTATTTTATAGTACTTAAAGAGTGGATCTTCTTTGTACAACATCAAGTCCCAATTAAGTTGATTTATTATTTTCTTTTGTTATTCTTATTACCGTTCTTTATCTTGTTTCGCCTTAAATATATGTATATTTAAAAAAATAAAACACGAATGTTAAACCAATGTTTAACGTACGAATCATTAATACGCGCAAATACAAATTAGAATTTTTAATTAATAGTTGAAAACATTTGTTTGTGTATAGTTAAGAAAATCATTAACGGGTTTGTAGTTTCATAAAAAATATATGCAGTGCACGCAGTGAATTATTTTAAAAAAATAGAGTAGAATGAAGTTTAGTGCGCCAAGCGCATAAAAAAAGGTTATATTAATTTTAATTAAGTCGGGGTCGGCGTGCTAACATATTTATAAAAAAAATATTTAAAATATTCTGGGACAATACTTTTAAGTACAAAATGTCCAACATGGAAGCACTACGAAAAGGGTTATATAGTTTCTAATCTTTATATTTTTATGCTGCATCAATGAGGTAGACGGGCTATTAAAAAAATATATTTTTCTGTTTTTAGGATATTATGTCTTAATCTCAATTCCCGAGGATATTGTCAATTAAATTGTGGTTCCACTTATAGTGCCTATATTTATATTCTTTTCCTAATCTAAATATATATTTTAAAATTCATTATCAATATTACTAAAGGCGATATCAGTTAATGGTTAAATCACTCTTAGCCCTAAATAATTAAATATTATTAATAATTAATTATCAATGAGACTAATCAGTAGAAAAGAATAAAAAGCGAAATAATTTGGAAAAGTGTTTTTTGTTTTGTTTTTATTGTAAAGGTGAGAAATTCAGATATTTATGTTATGTGTATAGGATTATATTATACATAATCAATTCTGATCTTTATGCGAGTATAATAATTTTGAAATAAAACAATTTTTAAGAATTTTCATCGTCACGGGAGGACTGTGTTGAAACGCGTTAAAATCAGTAAAAATAGTTTTATTTCAAACATACACTAATCACGTGTCCGTTATAAATTTTAATATTCATTTTTAGATGTTAATTGTATCTAAAAATTAAAGGATTTAGAATTTTATATTGGCATTTCGTATTTTAAATTAAAAAAAAAATACCCATACATATTTCAATGCGAAAAAGACACTGTTTCGAAGGCAACACAATTTCACGTTATTATAATAATATCTAAACAGAGTTTACCCTGTTGTATATTCATATATATGCATACATATGCAATCCAAAATCGTCATTATGTTCAAGGGAAATCTATTTGGGATCAATATAAATCAGTAAGTACATCTTCAAAATTAGAAATTAATAAAAAAGAATTAAGTTTTATAAAATATTCTCCTTGTACTGCTTTATTGTACATAGTATTACAATGTTAAATAAAAAACTTGACAATATGAAAATACATTTCATAAATGTAATTGAATATTTTCATTCAGACAATTTTGGATAAAAAGAAATATTTAACCGCTCATGATAAAAATTATCAACAACAACTTTCGAAGATTTAAATTTGTGGACGACTTACTTATATTTATATTGAAATGTTATATTTCCCTTGTCACATGATGTACAGTACCCGGCAATATATATTGCACATCGACCGTTGGAGGAGAAAGATATATACGACTAACTTTGCCTTTGTAGAGCGTTGTCCCTGTCGTACACTCCCTGTGTGACGCCGTACGAAGCACTGACAGTTTGGCATCTATTAGAAGCTGTTAAGAATAATTAAAACTTAACCGATTGTCTCTTTCTAAGGATTGATGTGCAATATTTATTGTTTGAGTGCTGTATTATACATTGCTATAAGCCGTCATATGATCTAAAACGTACATACCATTACGAGCTGGCACTGATCTTTGAACACATTGTTATGCTACACTAACCACACCGCCAAGGACCAACATCAAATACTTTGTTTAATACATTTAAAAGCCACTTTTTTGGCACTTTATATTCGCACATTGAACCATATATGTTTTTACAGAAACAAAAATAAAACTATATTGCACATATTACAATATTTTGTAGAAAATTAATACAATTTTAAATAATGTATAAAAATTATTGATATGTAAATCGCGCAATAAATTTAGAAACAAAAAAAAATACAAATAATTTTTAAAGCTGCATACACCATGGTCATTCTGGTAATGACAGTAATATATTATTAATAAACCAAGTTATATATTATTATGCATATTATTTATTAATGGTGGGTAAAACATAAAGATGACTTATTGAATCTAAGTAACAATAAAAAAAAATCAGCCACTCATAAGGATAAAATTATTAAAAAATGTGTAAAAATAATTATTCATAATTAAATTATAGTTTTATGTAAAATGTCTTACATTTTTATTATACATGATGAATATATGAAAGACAGAAATTAAACACTGAAATAGATATTTTTGTTGATAAATATTTGTCCTAAATAAAAAATCCCGAATAAAATTTAGTGTTAGTTTGATTTTATAAAAAAATATTTTAATACATTTTTCAAATGTATATTTGTTTTCTTATTTTAAATCATTATCATCATCATAACAACCCATATATGTCCCACTGTTGGGCTCGGGCCTCCTCCGTAATGGGAGGAAAATTAACCTACTATAGCACGCTTTATATCCCTTTGTCGTCTCTTATGATCACCCACGGGTAAGGTAGGGGGTGGTGAATTGTATTCTTACTCCGTCATCACAAGGATAATTTATTGTTTTTAAATGTTAACATTAAATTATACTTTTTAATTATGAACAATTATTTTCATTATTATACTTTTATTATATTAACTCTAAAACGTGAAAACACTTACCTATGACATGTTAGTATGAGAATAATTTTATCGATCGTTATGAATAAAAAAACAAACAATTTCATATGACTTCGAGATCGCGGCATCGACGGCCGTGTCATAGAAACAATATAAGTAAATATAAATTTGCTTAATTGTATGAATTCAATTAAGGAGCTTCATAAAGTTTTATGGTGCAAGTTTATACTGAATTAATGCCTTGGAGTACTACAAGGATAATATTATAAAAGATTTTCACCATTGTCAATATTTATATTTGGTGAATCCATTTTTTATATATTAAGAAAATTTTACAAAAAATCGTGTTAGTCAATTTAGTGTGACAAAAGGAACTTCAATGCCTTTTCCGTGACAGGTTCAGTCAATTTGTGGTTACATGTAGATGTAACCACAAATTGACTCAGGGGACATCCATTAATCACGTGATAATTTTTTAGCAAATTTTTAACTCCTACTTGGTGATACGTGGCGAGGTTTAAGACAATGACCCCCCCCACCAACATCACGTGAATTTTTATTATCTATAAAGAAGTAGACCACAACTCATTATATTTTCAGTTTTTTGATTTTTTATACTTTGCAAAAAGGTCTTTATACAGATCACCTACTTTAAACGACTTCGTTCGTTGCCTGGCAACGGAAAGCCAGTCATACTACACGCCGCTTTTCAGTTTAGAAATCGCAACGTTTGACGAAAAAATAAATACACGTGATATCTTAATTACACCCCCGTGATTAATGGACGGCCCCTTATTGTGATTTTGACATATTAAAATAATGCATTTTAAATAAAATTTTAACGGGTTTATATCTTTTGCAATATTAACCTTTGATAAAAGTACTCAACAACATCCTACGCGTAACTATAAACTTATTATTTAATACCTCTATTCAAAACACACAATACATTATGTATAACCTAATTTTCAGTTCAAGCACAAGTTCTTACAATGGAAGGATACTTTCAATATGTGTTCTGGAGTTGTTTAACAGTTCCATTTACTACAGAAAAAAAATACACAGAGCATATTCACAGACGTCTTGGAGCATCAGATAATTATTAAGGCAACCTATCTCAATTACAGTACTATAATAGGAACAGAACACAATCATTAGAACATACTACATATAGTATTTAAAAGCCTTTGATTCTCATAACGTCTTTATTTCCAATAATTTTCTTTAATTTAAAATGTTATTGAAGTTATACTTATTTAGGCGCGGCAATGTAACACAAACGTAACAGGTTGAAGTTGGCCGCAAAACCACTTATTAACTCTCGAAAAAAAGCTACCAACAAAATAGAAATAAAACCTCTTTCTAGTTTCTACATTACCAAACACGTGTTTTAGTTTCATACAAGAGCGAATTATATACGTGCTAATAAATTATATTCAGTAGTGATTTAAATTGAATATTTTGATTAAATATTATTTACTATTTGTAAAAAAATATTAGTGAAAATACAATATCTTATTTTTTTTCCAATCCTTTTATTACTTTATTGTAATTAATTATTTGCATGCAATTAAAACTTTTTTTTAATCATGTCTAAGAAGTATAACTTTTCACGCGCGTACTGCGCGTACACGCGCATTCCTTTTTTTTTTAAATACATTTTATTAAATCAATGGCATATACGTTATTAGAAGTTCTAAAGAGTTTTAACTGTAATATTTGTTTTTATAATGAAAAATTATACTTGAACTAAAAATATTTCAGTTACAACATTAATTATATAGTAAATATTCACTGCAGTCTTGCACACCGGCTGCAGTAGTCTCCATTGTCGGGACTGCCGTAATACATACACAATGGTGCCCGACATGGCTTCGGCGATGGTGGGCGATCATCATAGAATGTAGACTTACTTAAGTACAACGTGCGGTCACTACGAGGACTCTGTTTCGACGTACTTGTTGTGCGTGGATTTTCACTTGATCTTTCTGCTTCTGCGTAAAACTGTGACCTGCCTGTGCCGTATCTAGGTTGTGAAGGTTGTACTGGTTCTTTGCGATTTTTCTCAGCAGTGTATCTGGAATTAACAATAAACGTTTTATTATATAGAAGGCGTAATCTTAGTCCATCACTTTATCAAGATAAAGGCAATATACTCATCATTCTTCTACTCTTTTCCTAATTATTTGGAGTCGATACACTATGTACTCTTCTTTCATAGTACATATTATAAAACTTATTGGCAATAGGTCTATGACCGGCCGCCTGCCAAACCTAATTATAATTGAGAACAGAGATATTTTTTTTCTTTTTTAACAAGACACCTCCCTGCACTAAGGAAAATAATCCTTGTATCGCGGGGGACTTTACAAACATGCAATTAACGCAGACAAATTACACCCAGACTCAGAACAATACTTTGTGGATCGCACAAAGTATTGTCCTGCGTGGGAATCGAACCCACGGCACTGGCACGGAAGGTCGGTATCTTAACCACTACTACGCCATCTGTGCAGTGTGCTGTGCAATTATAATTGAGAACAGAGATACCAGACGATAATTGTTGACCAAACAGCATCAGATGGAGTTGCCCCAGGTCGTTATAAGGCTCTTAGCCGTCTCTAACGACATCCACGAGTAAAATAAGGGTTGGTAGTATTCGTAGCCGCTACCACACAGCAAAAATAAGGAAATACACTGTTGGACAATAATCTAATAGGAAAGTAGGACACTGCAGTTGGTATTAAAGGCGTTTTAGGATAGTACTGCTAATCATTCCCCTGTTATGCTCTCGGTTTCTATGACTTCCACAAGTAGAGTAAGATATATTGACATAATTTTTAATCAGCAGTATATTAAACTTGAAGATACATATGTGCCAGTGCTGAGATCAAAACCTGTAATACAGAATTTAGCATGTTAAGGGGAATCATGTTGCTCTGCGGTCAGCACTGTTAGATGACATCAGCCCGGAACAGAATTAAAATAACATTCTCTTCATCAGCCTATTGATATTCATCGCTAGTTAGAGGTCTCCTGATCAAGGGTGAATAATAATCACCAAGCTGTGTAGGCAAGTTAGTGATCGCAGTTGGTGTTGTCAATTTCCCGAGAGTTTGCTGCTGTCTAATATGGAGTAGTGAAACATTATATTTTATAACCCGTCACCACATATTTGACCAAGATGTTTTACTGGGTGATATATTTTATAGGGTAATACTATATCACCTATTATAGGTGAACTACCCTCCCATTAAGGAAGACCCTCTCAATGTCCAATGAAATATGTTGGTTGAAAAAAAAAGGTTAACCCACCCTATCCAAGCCTCGTTCAGGTAATTCTTCACCATTTCCTCTTGAACGGGTGCCCTGGCTGCCAATACCCTACAGCACAGCACTTCACATGTAGTCTGGTTCCTTATAAGTGTTTCTTCAGGGTTGCTTTGACTTCCACTCTTTCCTGTCAGTTTCGCCATAGAACCGAAGTTCTTCTTTATTTTACTACTCATTGACCTGCCGATGCTACCTATAAGTAGATGCGCCTATGTTATTTTGTTATTGTAATTATATCATATGGTTAGTCATTGTGACGTTATAGGTTCGTACATCACCACATCATAAAAATAAAGCTCTAACTGTGATGCTATCTTTCCACAAAAATTTTATAAAAAAGATTTTGTTCATCCTAAACTTCGATTAAATATCCAAATTACTGAGATTTAGTATTTAATATAGCTTAAGGTTATATATAAATAACATATACGAGCGAAAAATTACTATCACACTTGGGTCTCGAACCCACACCTATTGAAAATCCGCTCCAATCGTCTAAACAACTAGACTAGTGTGAGCTGATGTACAACAATTAAGTTATCACTCGTGTTTTGCTGCCTTTTAGGGATAGGTGCGCCATCAATCAGACAATGTTTACACATCGCTCCGATTTAATACTCTAACTTTTTATAATTGTATTAAATAATGACTGAATCCTATGATCTAAATTATTGAGATTATGTATTTAACATTTTTCATTAAATCCTTACTAATATCATAAATGCGAAGGTAACTCTGTCTGTCTGTCGCTCTTTCACGCCAAAACTACTGATCTAAATGAAATTTGGTACACAGATAGTCTAGAACCTGACAAAGAACATAGGCTACTTTTTACTGTAAAAAAGGGTTGTAAAGGGGAATGAAACGTTGTAAGAAATTATCGTCATATCTGGCCAGAAGCTTGAAACTTATTTTTGGCTATAGATTAGATATAAATAAATATGACATTAAAATTCCGTAAAAATATTATTCTATTTAAGGGGTAAAATAAAAATAGAGGATGAAAAACTTTAAGATAGTAGTAACCTTTTACGCGGACGAAGCCAGTATATTATAAATAAACAATCTTGCAGCATCTTAAACCCATCTAATTTCAATGTAGCATCTTAAACCGAATTGATCTCACAAATCTAGTAACTACTCGATATTGCCCTAATACATATTTCACCGTTGTTATAAATTGCTATGACAGGAGTGAAAGATGGACTGACGGAGTTTGATGCGATTTTAAATTCCTGGTATAGTGATGAGGATTCCACCCTTTCCCTTCTCGCGGGAATCGTAAAAATCGTCAAAGCGAACATCAGCACTACTAGGAAAATTGCACTAATACCAATTGTTTTCGCTTTCTAAGAGTAGCGATTATATCGTTATCTTCCTTCGTAGGGATGCCACTGTTCAACAATGGAAGTCTGGTAGGCTTACGGTGAATCATTTTTAAAAGCTAAAATATTATTTATAAATAAATATTGATTTTTACCAAATTGTTTAGCCACAGAGTTCATTTGCTTCGAACTTTTCGTGGACAAAGCATCGAGTGATCTTCGCAGCTCTTCGGATGGTTGAGTGTTCACTATACAGTCGACTCTCTCCAGGTCTAAGTACGCTGCTAGCATAGCTGAACGCTGGTACTCATCTGGTAGAAGATTATTGATCGTTTTTTGATCGGGTTCTACGTCCCAGCGGAAATCTTCACCTGGATCTACGTTGAACCTTGAAGTAAAATTAAACTCATCATCATTCTTCTCGGGGTAGGCATAATATGTACTCGTCTTACACATTGCAAAAGTTATTGTCGATAGTTTTATTACCGGCTGCCTGCCTGACGTCAACCCTCCTTGGGAATGTAATCGTTGACCAAAAGGCATCAGGTGGAGTTGGCCCAGGTCGATATAAGACTCTTAGTCGTCTTTTACGATATCCACGAGCAGAGTAAGGGTTGATAGTATTCGTAGCCACTACCACACAGCAGAAAGTAAAATTAAACTAAAGATTATATTTGAAAGCATGTGCATAAAATACTCATTTAATAAAATAAAAAGATAAATTATTTTGTTGTATGATGGCGGCTACGGACGATAATATTCTACTAAACCTTACACTACTCTTGGTTGTCGTAAAAGACGAAAGACTATATATATCATCTTGGGCCAACTCCATCTGATGCCGTCTGGTCAACAATTATACTCCCAAGGTGGTTGACGTCAGACAGTCGGCCATAACTATTGCCGCACCTTTTGTAATATGTACGATGGAAGAAGAGTATTAACCCCCCCTTTTTTTTTTTTTTTTTTTCGCAAGGTGGGACCATGGATGTGGTCGCGCCCCGGCAAATCGGCCCGGGGCGACGGAAGAGGCGGCGCGCAACCCACCCTGCAAATACCTCTCTTCGCCGTGCGAGCGGACCACCGGTACCCGATCTTTGTCTTCGGTGGAGAGTATTAACCCCTAGTATTTGGGATAGGAGTACGATAATGATAATGATTTGATAAATTTTCATAATATCATGTTTTAATATCACTTAGTAACTTGTTGGAGTAAGACAGTACAACGAAAACGGCGTAATGATTAATCAAAAAACTTCTATTCAGAGATCGGCGAGCAATTAGGGCGATTTATGGATATCTGAATAAGAATTGCATAGAACATACCTATATTTATGTAAATAACGTTATGTTTCTAAAAGTGCAATGTTTTTTAATGTTTACGCAAGTATTACACATGTTTCTTTTTGTGTTTATTTTCTATTTGCTTGTATATCATTCCTGGCCACAGTATTCTCAGGTAAAATGTTCAAAACATCGAGCAAATGAAAAAAAAAAAACAAATATAAATGCAATAAAATCTGTAAAAATAGTTTTATTTTATATACAACATATATACAAAATAAAAATAAATTTATATTTTTCAACTTTTGTATATAAATAAATTTATATACAAAAGTTGAAAAACCAGATGTGTTTAAAATAAAAGTAATTCATTCAACGACAATTCGTTAAATGAAGATAGTTTTTAATATGTATTCATCAAAAGCATACAATTTAGGAGAAGGATATCCCAAAACCTTGTTTCATTTGATCAGTCAGTCCATATTTGTAACATGGACTAAACGAAGATGCAATTTAAGTTCTTTGCAGAGTTTTCACATCTTCCATATTTCTAAAATTCTTTATGACACATTTATGAGATTTGATTTAAAAAAATAGCACACCTTATTGGCATTGGGTTGCCAGCATGGTCTTCCAACGGTACCCTCGCACCGTCAGTAGGTAAAGGTTCACATGGCACAAGTGCGGAGAAGTGTCCAGCATCGTACGCTAGAAGTATTGGTGTCTTACTGCACTGGTCAGGTGGGAGTTCTAGTGGGAGGTACACGCCCCCGAATGGTATCGGAGCGATTGGATCGCCGCGGAAGTCCTGTAAACAACATTTATCAATTTCCTCTAAAGCTGAAGAGTTTGTTTATTTGAATGCGATAATCTTTGATACGGTAGTAAGGCAAAAGGTAATTTGGATGCTGAATAAAAATTGGGGAAAACCTTTTCCAGGTGATGACGAAGTACGAATACAATTCACCACCCTCTATCTTACCCGTGGGTGTTATAAAAGACGACAATGGGATATAAAATGTATTCTATGTATATTGTCTATGCATTAGTAGGCATATAACTTGATATGAAAAATATATGACCACACATCTAGAAATAGTGGATTTAAATATATAATTTAATAAGACTAACAGTCTTATTAAATTCATGCATTCTAGATATGGATATAAATGTTACCCGTAGTGCAACATCAGCGAAGACGATAACGGGCCGCCGCATGACGTGGGCAAGCGCAAAGACGTGCAGATGTTCGAGCGCTGAGTAGTGCGGTGCGGCTGCGGGCGTAGCGCGTGCCGGCTCCGGCGACGCCGCCGCTACGCAACCACACCATTCACGTTCCCATTCCGCCTCAGTGGGGGTCAGTCCTGCTGACCGCAGCGATATGCTCTCCGACCAGCGCCAACGACGCTTCAACGCTTCTAAACATAAACACAATTGCATTTTAAGAGCAATTTTCATTATTGACATCTCATATATTGTATAGATTTTCGAGGATGGAACAAGAATATAATTCACCACCTTTTCCTTTCCAGCGCGTGTGGTAAGCGACGGTTAAGTGATACCATAACGGCAATAGAAAGAAAACTCTATGCCAAACCGTCCGGCCATTATGATATGGTAGACCACTTTTCCTCTTAGAACAGAGAGGTATTGGCTGAAGAAAAGAAGAATTGCATTTTGATCTCGTGAACTTCTAGAGATTACGATATTCTGAGCGACAAGATTTTACCTTCTTTGACAATGTAATTGGTCGAAATGTAAGTTTCCTAGGTATTGCGATTGTAAGGTCTTGGATTACAATCTTAGGTGGGATAATAAAATAGTGTTGTTGGATTTTCTGCAGACACCTCACATTTTCTCGGGCAACTATAAATCTGGAATCTTATCTTTTGGAAGAACTTACTTGTAAGAACTTCACCACCATCTCCAGAAAGCAGTGCTTGAACTTTTGTTCTTAAAGCTAACAATCTGTCATGGAAACCATAAGCGGCCAATGAGGCGGCATGCGGTAGACAATTGCCGTCGCCTGATGTCGCCAGCGGCAGAAGACGCGCTGAGCCAGGAACACGACCGTATTGTTTCCACCAGTTCAATATGTTAGCTGATTCTAAGGTCACTAACGTAGCTGTCTCCAGAAGATCTTTCTCCAAGAACGTCCTGTAATATAAATATTATTTAATTTCCTCTCTTTTACGTGATTTCCTTGTGCGGTGCTTGGTACATATTCTTAATATGTATTGCCACTCCATGTTTAATAGGAATATGTATTGCCACTCCATGTTTAGTATAAAACCGCTAAGAGAAACCATGAAAGTGGGTAGCAAGGTTCTCTTGGGAAAATCAAAACATTCAAGTGTGAACGCCATACCGCCTGCGATTAGCGTCAATTATTCTATTAATTAAGACTGAAAAAGATTTTTTTAAAAGAAGGAAATCTCTCATCTAATGACAATTCATGTAGTCTATTTTATCATAGACTATTTTGTTTGGAAGAGGCTCGTGCCCAACAGTGTGACGGCTACGAAGAAGAAGAAACAGAGAAAGAACTCTATATCATCCTGGACCCTAAAGATCAAATATATGGCTATTCTCTAACATTAGTGGAGCCTCGCTGCTGTGTTTGCAGTCTGCAGGCATAAATCGTCTGCACAGATGACATAGTGGTTAAGATATCGACCTACCGTGCGACTGTCGTGGGTTCAATCATTACGGACGATAAAATTTTGTGCGATCCAAAAATTGTTCTGAGTCTGCGTGTAATTTGCATCCTTGAAATTGAATGTTTGTAAAGTTGACTACAATATAAGGATTACTTCCTAGTACTGAGTGGTTTTTATAATAAGAAAAAAAATAGCCAGTTCGTCCGAGGTCGACAACACTTTCACAGAAAATCGATCGATTGCAGACTTTTGACTAGAGAACCGGAGGCCTAAGCTTTTACAACAGGCAGCGATCTGACTATACACTAGTATACTGTTACATGATTGACTGATTGCACACTGGTATTCAAAGGTCTAGGAACACCAGTTACCATTCACCAAAAGCAATAGAAAAAGAACTAAAAATATATCTGTATTTAATTATTATATGTTAAATATTTTGTAAAGAATCGTTCACGACTAACAAACTTTCACGGTCACACTAATCACGCTTGGAAAACGAATTGGTCATAATGAATTACATAAAAAGAATAATATTTGATATTACTATTGCTGTAACGAAATATGTGCGAATTTGTCTAGCGGTGGGATTTCATTTAAACTTTCAAAACTTTGTATAAAAAGAGAAAGAAATAATATTATTTTATTGACACTTCAATCTGTAATTAGTTATAACATTATTATACGTCGAATGGAATATATGTTGTGTAACATAATATTACAAGAATAGCTAAACTTAACTGTAATTACAACACAAGAAAATAAAATGACAAAGTGCCCATTCAGCAATGTCACAATGCAATATACGCTACACTACAACGCTAATTTTCAATGGTTACCTTAATCAGGTACAGATTAGACAAATGGAAATGTATATAGTAATATATTACGATCGGTAATCGGGTAATCGGGTTTTTATAAATAATTAAGCATATTAAATGCTAAATTCCAGTAATTTGAATAACAATGTTGTGTCATCGTTTAATACAATTCTAACTGCAAAGTTTGAAGTATTAAGCCCATACAATGTGTAAACATTGTCGGGTAGGTGGCGCACGTCACCTTAAAGACGTAAATATGATACGAAGCGAGATTTGAATGTCCTACAATAGTTCACGGTGGTGTAAGTGGCAGCACGATTGGGACGGACTCCCAATAGGTGCGGGTTCGAATCCCGCTTGTGACATAATTTTTCGCTTCGTAATCAGGTTTTATAAATAATTAAGCAGATTAAATGCTAAATTTCAGTAATTTGAAAGAAAATTTTATTAAATTATACGTATAAAAATAAATATGAATGGATGAATTATTTTTCTTTGCAGAGCGGCAATGTCGCACGTATAGCTAAATATAATTTATAGTTCTAATAGTACGAGATCCGGCTGCAAAATCACTACGTTCATCGCGTAGTTAATCAAACAGATTTTCATACATTTATCATTAAGAGAATACATTGATAACAGAGTGCCAGTTAATAAGTGGCTGCAATTAAATTAATGTTAACATTTTATTTAAAAAAGCAGAGAACGAAATTTTTTTTGGAAAATAATTAACATTAGCGGCCACTTATTGTTTGGCACCCTGTTATAAATGTATTCTCCTAATCAAAAATGTATGTAAAAATGTGAATTTGATTAACTACACGATGAACGTAGAGATTTTGCAGCCGGATCTTAGTCTATAAGTCTTTATCCCCGAAAGAGGTACCTATTTAGAGGATTACGACATCCATGTTTGTCGCGTAATGGGTCGATCGACCTATTGCCGTTATTGCGAACAGTTACTCGATAGTGAAATAATTATGCCACTGGACCTACAAAACAATTATTCCACATAATATAACACTTAATAAGATTGGTCTGTTTTCATGTTGTGACCGACTAAGAATAGAATTCACCTCTTTTGTTGCCCGCGAGTGTCATAGACGACTAAGGGGCCGTCCATTAATCACGTGAGGTTTGAAATGAGGGGGTGGGCGGTATCGTTTCACAAAAATCACCAAGTCCTAAACCTTCATAGTGTTAAACCTTTTTTTTTTTTTTTTTGTTTACGCTGTGGAAATGCTTTTGCGCACATCCCCCGCCAGTGACAGACGGGGGGGTGTGTGGGACTCGCCGGCCATGAGATTGACGGCCGGAATACCCACTAAAACCTAACAGCGGTCCCTTCCGCGCTTTTACGGGATGCCGGAGAGATCGTCTATTGACATTCTATCCCCGACACCCCTACGCTTAGCCATCTGGCCACGACCAGTCAGCCGTCAAGGCGGTGGGAGGAGGTGCGCGTAGCGGCGCCTCCTTCTCCCTGGTCGCCGCCGGCGGAGCGAGTTCGCAGACGCGAGTGCTTCGCGTTCTCGCTCCGCGGCCTCCTTTGCAGAGATGACTTCCTCGCAAAAGGAGGCCATCGACGTCCAGTGCCTGTCGCTGTCAAGCATCTTGTTGATGACGGTTGACAACGACAGGTCTGCTCCAATGACCGCCGACAGGTCGCGGCGCTGAGGCCCCCAGGCGGGACATACCTCCAGGGTGTGACGCGCGTCATCGATTTGCGCGCCACACTCATGGCATCCAGGGGCCTCTTCACGTCCAATTCGGTGCAGGTACTTACCGAAGACCCCGTGTCCGGTAAGTACCTGACATAGTGTTAAACCTCACCACGTATCACCAAGGGTGAGGGGGGGGTTAAAAAATGCCAAAAAAGATCACGTGATTAATGGACGTCCCCTAATGGATATGGTATGAACTACAGAAAACAGGAGAAAATGTGAAATAAAGCCCTATACCAAGCCGTCAGACCTGCATGGTATATACAGTAGGTCAAGTTTCCTCCTATTGTGGAAGAGCCTCAAGGCTTGTGCCTAAAAATGGGACTTGTATGAAAGAAACCTAATGGACTTAGGCATAGAACGTCCCCATACCTGACCTATTTTTTACAATCTTCAACCCCCTCCACCATTGGCGATCATCTGTATTATGCGGCTAAGACTCAACTTTGACCAAGCGTATTATTTTCAAGACTGACCCTCCCTAAATAGGTCATATTGGTACATTCCCTAAGCTGTATGCCATAACAATCAAACGTCCATCCTCATCATCATCACAGCCCATAAATGTCCCACTATTGGGCTCGGGCCTACTCTGTAATGGGAGGGAAATTAACCTACTATACCGCGCTGGTCAGACGTGTTGGTATAGGGTTTTGTTTCGAGTTTTCCTTCTCTCGGATAGATGTTATATGCGCTTTATATCCCTTAGTCGTCTTGTACGATCACCCACGGGTAAGATATGGGGTGGTGAATAGTATTCTTACCCCGTCACCACACGGAAAATAGTATTGAATAGTATTCTTGCTCCGTCACCACACCAAACGTCCATATAAAAATTAAAATTTCTGAAGGTAACTTGTAAATCAAAGTCCTTTAATATTTACAAAACAGTAACCCTTAGCAACGTAGGTCATATTAATGACATACCCTCAAAAGCGTTGTCCCCAATGTCGAGTTGATGTGTTCAACACATGAGAAGGTTAAAGAACGGTAAACAATAGGGTTGACTCATTTAAATTTCATTTAAAATCGATTAAAAATGAATGATTTAATATTAATTAATTTATTAATTCGATATGGTGATAGCATAGCCAGGACAGTTTGCGCATAAGTTACAACTCTAGTTGGTCGTAGTTTCAGCAGCAATAAACGCATTTAAGCCAGCATAGAATTACCTGCCTTTTGATAATCCTTTTTTCCTGAAATGAAACGTATCAGTTGTGGTATCTATCCATTGAAGTCCAGTTATTGTAGAACAACTAACATCACTTAAAAGTAAATGCTTACTGTAATATTAGGATATACCTAAACAATTGTATTACAGTTCATAACAATGACAGCATAGTTAATTAGCAATTAGATGAAAAACATAGGGAGCTTTTTCTTTAGTTAAGTTGTTATTTTATGTGTGCTAACGGAGTACCATACCTATACATTAGATTACCACCATTATACCATTTTTCGAAAGTTTCGTAGGAGCTGATTAGTTGTCATTCGTTTAATAATCAAAATCTAATTTAATAAAACTATGCAAATTTGTCTGTCAATGTAGGATATTAAACCAATGCCG
The DNA here is from genome assembly GCA_905163515.2 of Lymantria monacha. Taxonomy (NCBI): domain Eukaryota; kingdom Metazoa; phylum Arthropoda; class Insecta; order Lepidoptera; family Erebidae; genus Lymantria; species Lymantria monacha. The sequence goes on along the minus strand of LR991097.1, from coordinate 24,023,400 downwards.
CTCTTATTACAGAGAAGGCTCATGCACAACAGTGTGATAGAGGTCGTATAAGGACTGATAAGAGAATGATGCATTGACTTCTTCTGTATTCTTATATAGTGGCTTCTATTCTTGCGGCCTTAATGGACTCATGGAAAATCACCGAGGAAGGAAAAGGTCGTGATATATTGTATTCTTAATCCTTTCATCATCATTATTTAGTCATCCATTACAGAATGTAGGTCTCTTCCACCAACGAGTAAATAATACCGTAATGACTTGGCTTGGCAGGCTAGCCTTAGTCGATTTGTTTTATTGCTTTTGGTGGCAAATGAGCAAGCAGCACACCTGATGGTGTTACTGCCGCCTATATCAGGAGTATAGCTAGGCCACTGCCTACCAATATAAACCCCAAACCCATCTAGTTGGGCATCCGGCACTATCGCTCACAGAACCAAACGCAACAGTACATTATCATTAGGTACTCAGACGTCGATCTTCTGCGAGATTGTGGTACTACCCCGGACGGATCAGCTCGCGGCTATAGACAGAAAACTGTCAACAGGTCATACCAATACAAAAAGTTTTAACACTATACGGGCAATTAAGCGGTGGCAACAACTATATTCTTATCCCGTCAACACATGGAGAAGTTTTAGTCCTTTACCACACGAATATCGTATATAAAAATTAAAGAGAGTTTTTTTATTTATTTTAAGAGTAAAGCAATGAGCGACAACCCTAGTAAACAATAACAGAAAGTTCATCGACGGTCGAAACTGTACGATTGCGTGCTATACTAATGAATATTGGCTGAATGCCGAATACATGTAGCTACGTACCTACTAACAAAAACCATACGAAGGCCGGTGATAGATTCCACTCTTTAGGGTCGGTCGACCCAACTAGAATATAGTCTTATCCGAGAATAAATTAATCTATAAATAGATTCTACTTATTTATTTCTAATAATTAAAAATGATACGTCCATTAATCAGCCAGACAACGTCCACGCTTAGATATAGCTCTCCCTACGAGAATGCCGAGCTGTCGTACAGCTCATTTTCAATGTCTACCTGCGACTTTTACAATGACAATTGGTGCTAGGGCCATCTCATGCTGCGTTTTATGGGTCTATTCAATAACCCTTTGCCCACAAAGCTGTAACTCCATTGAACAGTTCCATTTTTTTCCATCTGCCTATCACCATCCATTGTTGAAACAGACTTCCACAAAGGTGATGATGTCGTAATCTTAATGTTGCTTGGGGAGTTGGTAATCGAAATTAGTTTTATCGACTTTCCAGGGGAGCACTGCTAGCTATTCTTCTAGTCATCCTGATGATTCTTTAGCCGATTTTTATGACTCCTATGGGAGCGATGCGTGATGACACATTAAGTGCTTCACTCGTAACCACACGGGGAAACCTGTCTGTATTTATTTATTACTCATAATTTAATTACTAATGCATACACACATACATATCATCACGCCATATCCCTTGCAGGGTAGGCAGAGAGAACAGAGTGCCAGAGAACTCTATCCTTGCATACTTCACTCGCTTCCTCAATATTCATAATGCTCTTCATACACGCTCACCGGTTTCGGAGACTCTTGACTCCACCTTCCTTCAGTACATGACCGATCTGGTCTAGGTAGGTTAGTCTCGGTCTCCCTCAGTACCTACATCCTACCACTTTCGCATTGTATATCTTCTTAATCAGACGTTCGTTCGGCATTCTTTCCACATGTCCGAACCATCGCAGCATTCCCTTTCGCATCTTTACACCAATACTCTCTTTCATACCTACTCGCTCTCTTACGTCGTCGTTACGAATGCGGTCGGTCAGCCTTACTCCACAGAGATCGCATTTCGACCGCATTAATTTTACTTTCATACTCTTTTGTGCATACCCAACTCTCGCTTCCATACAGTAATGTAATGTTCCATACTAATGCATCCATGTTTATATTGCAATCTTTTATATTTAAAACCTTTTTAGGGTGCCGTACCCAAAGGGTAAAACACGACCATATTACTAAGATTCCGCTGTCCATCCGTCTTTCTGTCACCAAGCTCTGTATCTCATGAACCGTGATAGTTAGACAATTAAAATTTTCCCAGATGATATATTTCTGTTGTCGTATTGCCGCAATAGCAACAAATACTAAAAAAAAAAACACAAAATAAATATTTAAGAGGCTCCCATATAACAAATGAGATTTTTTGATTTTAGATTTAGGTACGAAACTCATCGTGTCCGAGTCCGATTGGACCTTGGGCGGTTTTTAAACGATAACGTCATGTACTAAAGAGCTAATCCTTATATTGTGGGTGATTTTATAAATATCCCTACTAATATATAAATGTGAATGTAAGTTTGTTTGTTACGCTTTCACGCTAAAACTACTCAAACGATCACCATGAAACATTGTACACATATTCTTGGAGGTATTAAAAGTAACATAGGATACTTTTTATTAAAAAAAAATCAAAATTTTCATATGAAAAATAAAAAAATTGTTTGTCAAAAAATTTCAAAATCTAGCTTCTTTAACGCCATCTAGCAGTCCAGTACTGAAGTTCCAACCCTGAGTATTGTAATACCGTTGCACTGTATTACCGACGGTCAAAAATAAAAATAGGGGATCAAAAACTTTAGGAAAGTAACCTTTTACGCGGGCGAAGCCGCGGGCAGAAGCTAGTATGTATATAATTATGAACAGAAATTACATTCAAACTCAGAGCAACAATCATGGATCGCACAAAGTATAATCCTGCAAGGAAATGGAATACTTGGCACTATGGGTCGATTTCTTAATTTATCAAGTCAAAAACTGCGCGTAATATTAAAATAGGTATACTATGCATGTTTTAAATAAAAGGTCGTTCGCTATATTTGTCTTTTGTGACTAAATTAAAGGGCATCCATCCAAAACGTGTACTGTGACGTATTTGTCGCAAGTGCCTTTTATATTCAAGTGCTATATAGCAAGTCATGTATATATTTTGGCATATGAATACACGCCTCGTTAAGTTCGTTAAGGTAATTTGTCACAACAAATGGTTTTAGATATCCATTTATGAAACAATATGTAACTAAAGTTATATTAGGTACATGTTAGCTAGTAATACCATATTTGTTTAATAACGGTTGGAAGCGATAGCTTAATGAGTACTAAGCCACATAAAGGCTTTTGATGCGGAATTATGAATTCTAATAAGTATTTAGGAATCTGTACTTATAAGTAATGAAGACATGGAAATTATACATGTAATAAATTTCTCAAAAAAATAAGTGTAGGTGATAAGAAACGAGTAACATAGGATTATCAATTATTTTGTTTATCTATCTTTATGTACACGCTAATCTCCAAAACTAATAAACAACTTGTTTCACGGTTTTTGAAGAGAATCTCTTTTATCGACGTATGGAAGAAATTTCATATTGTAACGTTTTCTTTTACGCGCCATCTTTATTTCTTCTTTTGAAGTGAAATTTTTACAGATGAAACGCGACACGAGATAGAGAGAAAGAGAGAGAGAGAGAGAGAGAGAGAGAGAGAGAAAGAGAGAGTATACGCTATTGGTTAATGTATGTAAACGAGGTTTAAAAATTAGTTTGCCAATGTTTCACTTCTGATATGTGTACTTTCTACGCACGCATTTTTTGTTATAAATATATTATTTTTTTATTATAACAAACGAGGAAGCACTATATCTGATGGTAAGTATTATGATCGCCCATGGAGAGTTACAACACCAATGGTATAGTTAAGCCACTGCCTACCAACCCAAGTCTACCCAGAGAGTTGGCCTTTGGGCTTTCCAGCTCACCGAACGAAACGTAATAGTGCATTGCCACTGCTTAGATGTAGACTTTTTGCGAGAGTGTGACACTATTCGGGACGGACCGGCTCGTGGCTGTTAACATAAAACTGTCAACAATGTGACCCTGCCATTACTGAATATTAAGCACAGATTGATTTATAAATATTTTATATTAAGCATTATTGATTATGCCTGTGATTAATTGAAAATTGGATGCTACTTTTGCAGGCAACTCCATAACCCACCGTGTTTCCACCCCATCGCCATTGGGCCGGCCACTGGTACCGCATCTTTAACATCCGTGGTTAGCCCGGCGGCGGCCTTTCGAGTACTATCCCCCGTTGACGTCCGGCCTACTGCCTTGGAAAATCTAATGTTAGTAAAAACAGGTATGATACATACATATCATCACGCCATATCCCTTGCAGGGAGGCAGAGAGAACAGAGTGCCAGAGAACTCTATCTCTGCATACTTCACTCGCTTCCTCAACATTCATAATTCTCTTCATACACGCTCGCCGGTTTCGGAGACTCTTGACTCCACCTTCCTTCACTACATGACCGATCTGGTCTAGGTAGGTTAGTCTCGGTCTCCCTCGGTATCTACATCCTTCCACTTTCGCATTGTATATCTTCTTAACCAGACGTTCGTTCGGCATTCTTTCCACATGTCCGAACCATCGGAGCATGCCCTTTCGCATCTTTACACCAATACTCTCTTTCATACCTACTCGCTCTCTTATTTCGTAACAGGTATGATATTTAAAGATAATTGTGAAATAGCCAACTATTTCATACACAATAAAACTGAATTTTACGCTAACGAAATCGCGGGCTAGTTTAATTATAAATGGATTCGTTTATTTATAAAGTAGTTAATTGATTTTATACTGCCTCAGTAGTACATGTGCCGTTTTTATCCATTGACAGCTTTGACATTTAAAATCGTCTAACTTTATAAAAATGGCGTTATCGATCTTTTGTCGATGTTGTAACTAATTTTAATCGAATTTAAACGATTTTAAATGTCAGATTTATCAAATGTGTTGTTCGGTAAGAAAGGTTGATTAGTTTTTGTGCTAGAAAGATTTGCCGTATGGTGACGGAATAAGAATCCCCTATCTAGCTTGTGGGTGTCGTGAAAGATGATTAAGGAATATAATATACAGCATATATAGCATAAGCATATAACAGCAAGAGGAAGAAAGTCGAAACAAAACCCTACATCAAACGCCTGACTAACGCTGTATAGTAGGTTAATATCTTTCTTCTAGGTGAACCCATTTTAAAAGCTGGTAATTCCTATGTGGTACCCTCTATTTGATCAAGATCTGACTAGTATTTTTGAGTTATATGCAATAATATGTATTTGATTGACCTCGAACCTCAACTACATCGTTTAGAAGACGGATTTTTTTTTGTTATTTGTCGAAAAAGGTTCTAGAAAGTAACTTACCTAAAATCCGGTGGGTATACAGATATATCTGGAAGCAATAAAATGTGATCTGAAGATAGGTTGTTTGGCTCAGGTTCGGTGTTGTTACGTAGGGCCCACACCAGGCCCTCATTATCTGTTGCGCGCGAAATTCCACGGGAAAGCTTCCGACCTGAAAGTAAAGAATACAAATATATGATGCAGGCAGATAGTATCAACGATTATTCTTCAACTTTCGTTCTCTATTCTTTTTAACCACTTCTTGTCCATTGGTGTTGTAAAAAACGACTAAGGGATAAGGGGACGTCCATAAAATTTTAGGGAGAACGAGGCTAACCTACCTAGACCAGATCGGTCATGTACTGAAGGAAGGTGGAGTCAAGAGTCAACAAAGGACATGGCGTGATGTATATGTATGTAGAAGCCTATGTCCGAAAGTGGAAGGCTACCAATACAAAAAAATATTATTTCCCTGCAGTGACGGAGTAAGAATTCACTACCCCCTATCTTACCCGTGGGGTATCGTAAAAGACGATTAAAGGATGTAATATGCATATGACATCTGTGCAGAAGCAAGAAGGTAAACTCGAAATAAAACCCTTTACCAACACGTCTGACCAGCGCGGCATAGTAGGTCAATTTGCCTCCTATTATGGAGGAGGCCCGAGCCCAACAGTGGGACATATGTGGGCTGAGATGATAATGATTATTATTATTTAGTATTATAGAGAAAGAGGTCTCATGAAGAAAATGATTAAATAAATCAATATTGACCTTATATTTAATTTTAAATAATAATACAATTGCTGCTTGGGTTGTAAGCTGGTGCTCTTCAGACAGATTTTCTGAGGCACGGCTATGTCCCTGCCAAGTCGAGAAAAAAAGCGACAAGGCCGTACCATACCATCCTTTTCTCGAAATAGTTCAGATCATTTTCGACCCACTATAACTTCCTTGTGGATATAATTAGAAGCCAGAATTCAGTATCCAAGCAGGCATTATATAAACACGGTATATTTAAAATTTCATTCAATTTGAACCAGTTGTTTCAGAATTACAACTAGTTACAGTTTCTTAATTTCGTCACTCACTGACTTACCGATCATCAAAACTCTAAGGCATACCGGTGTTCTCGCAAAACGTGGAGGGCTTGAAGCAATATGGTATATGTAATAGGTACTGGTTTAATAGCCGTTGTTGGTAAAATTAAGACAATATATAGAAAATCTTTCAAGCATGCGATTTCGTAATGATAATTTTTTAAACGTTAAAATAAGGTAATTAACAATTTTATATGCGCACGTCTTTAATAAATCACGGTTGCAAAAGCGTGAGGTTTTGATTCTAGACTTCTGAGTCTATTGGTAATACTATTAGAATATAGTACCTAGACCTAGATATTTAGCATGAATAAATATTGTAGATGTTAGGGATAAGAAGTTCGGGTTGAGAGCCCTCAGCGGTCGTGCACAGTCCGGGTAAAGTTATCATAGCCATCTGCACCAAACAATTAAGTCACATACAAAAAAAAAGATATGAAGTTTCGTACACGAATATACGATTATTGTATTTATTTTTTTAAAAAGATACCACCCTGCACAGAGGAAATAATCATTGTATTGCGGGGGACTTTACAAACATGCAATTAACGCAGACAAATTACGTCCAAACTTAGAACAACACTTTGTGGATCGCAAAGAGTATTGTCCTGCGTGGGAATCGGTGGCACTGCCACGGCAAGTATCTTGACCACTAAGCCATCTGTGCAATCAGATTAAACAAAAAAAATAACTAGGACATGCAAATTTCACTTCGTATTATATTTACGTCTTAAGGTGACGGTATGCTATCTACCCGACAATGTTTACACATTGTTAGAGGCTTAACACTTAAAACTTTACAGTTAGAATTGTATTAAACGATGACACAACCTTGTTATTTAAAATTACTGAAATTTAGCATTTAATATGCTTAATTATTTATAAAATCCGATTACGAAATGAAAAATGAGCACGATTGGGCCGGAATCCCAATAGGCGCGGGTTCGAATCCCGCTTGTGACATCATTTTTCATTTCGTAATCGGATTTTATAAATAATTAAGCATATTAAATGTTAAATTTCAGTAATTTTAAAAACAATAACGTTATACAGGTTTCAGATATTATGACGTAAAATAAATTATCACCTATTATCACAGTTTGGGCTCATTTCAATTACGGATAACGGATTTTAAGTAAATTGTAAATGGGAAATGCTCTTGTGATGATCAGCGTGTTATGCCTCTTTGGAGAGGTTTACGTTTAGGCTGTCAGTTCGGCAGGTTGAAAGAAAACCTGTCCTAATGTGTCACATACCTATTATATTCGAAATTATTTGAGATTTTTATACTAGTTTTGGTTATGGAGCTACATAACATTCCTAATAAATACATATAGTATTGAATTAGTGTTTGTATGAGACTTACATTCAGGTGCCGGTGTCAGCACCAGGTTGGAAGGTGCCGTGAAAGACATGTTGAGATCGAGTGTGCCGACCGACCGCTCAGGGGACATGACGTCACCGCCCGCCCGCGCTTTCAGCGATGCGCCGTGAACTCTTTCTGTGAAAATAATTGACTTTATAACAGTATATAGGTGAACGAGCATCCCTATGGTATAAATATATAGCACAAAGCAATAAATAATGCACGTCGAACTTGGGAAAGAGGGTTTACCGGGTTGAAAGCCCTCAGCGCTCACCCATAGTCCGGTTAAGCTGTCAAAGCCCTCTCGGCTAACAGCGATCGCAGTGGAAAGAGTTTAGTGGGTATTCTAGCCACGGGGCTAGCGAGTCCCACACTCCTCGTCTGTTTTTCCGACAGGCGGGGGTAAGTGCGAAAAATACATTCTTGAACCACTGCGTTACCAAAAAAAAAAAAAAAAAGTTGGGAAAGAGACAATCGGTTAAATTCGGTTTCGTAAAGCATTGCTCTGTCGTACTGCGTACGTAAGTGCGAGAGACTGTAGTTGCGTCCAGTTAAAAAATATATTTAGTTGTTAAAACCACAAAAATTTGGAGAAAAAGCAAGTAGAATATGTGTATTTTATTTAATAACAACAGTCATAATTGTTTCAACGGCTCCTAATAGATACCAGACTGTTAAGCGCCTCGTGTGATATCACATAGGTATTGAGCGAGAGGGACAGTGCTCTACAAAGCCGACATTCGTTGATTGCCACTTTCTAAAATGTGCAATATTTATCGCCGTGTACTGTAAATGTTAGAATTATCACGCAGATATCACAGAACGGAAAATCACTTATATGTAAATGGATAAGTTATTATAATTGGATAAATTTTATTTAACAATCATCAGCTTAAAGTCCACCACCTGTGTTGATAGATTAAAAATACAATGCGTTACCAGCCCTTACATTGTAATAGGAGCTGTAAAAACCAACTGAGTGGTTACTAGAAGACCAGGCAACATCACTTTTGTGAAGCCTATGTGGCAATAATTATTACTTAATCCTTTTGTCGCGGTAGAGTTAACAAACATATGATTAACAACAAGGGTTTATGGTTCGCACAAAGATTCCTATGTGAGGATTGAGCCCATGAAAACGTCAACTGCTATCGCCAATGTGCCTGCCAAACGTGGCAATTATAGTATTATTCAGCCTTAGGGGTTGTCCATTCCGGACGCCAGAAAAGTGAAGGTATCAGTATCAATAGTCGGCCCAATAGCGACGGAGAGGAAATAGTGTTGGTAATAGAGCTGCGTACCGCTCATCCGTTGATATGTGTGTCCATGTCCAAACCAGCCAAAAGGAGTAACACATTCCTAATGTATTAACTCACCGGCTTATCAATATACATAAGGAAAATGATTTTTTTAATTGTTTACGTAATTTCAATGCGTGTGGGATAATTAGGATTTCCCGTAGATACTTCCCATGTTAATATTATTTGTAATTAACGGTCGGTATTACATAAAGACAAAATAATAAAGCCTTATTCCAAATAGATATTTGATTTTATACATTTGATACTTTTTTTTTTTTTTTTTATTGCTTATGGCGGCAAACGAGCAGACAGCACACCTGATGGTAAGTGTCACTGCCGCCCATGGACCTTTGCCAATGGTATAGCTAGGCCGCTGCCTACCAATACAACCCTGAACCCACCCCAGTTGGGCTTCCGGCTCTCTCGCTCACCAAACGAAGCGCAATAGCACATTGCTATTACTCAGACGTCGATCTTCTGCGAGAGTGTGGTACTACCCCGGACGGACCGGCCCGCGGCTGTAGACAGAGAACTGTCCACAGCGTGGTCCTACCACAATTAAACGAATAAAGAATACATACTTGTGAAGAAGTGTTACTTCTTCTTATTGACATGCTATCACAGACAACCTGAACCGTTGGAGGGGTTTGAAGAGCGCCGAGTAGTCCCATAATCTGCCATATTATCTTTTCATCGCCTATCCAATTCTTTAACCTTTCAGATACAACCGTCAACACCCCGGTAATGAAACGTATGGGAGTAGCCTGTCTGGTCAGCTATTCAATAATTGGCGTAATCACCGGTCTACCGGAACAAACTACTACCTAAACAATCATTGATAGAAGCTGAAATAATTTCTAACGAATTTTCGTCCATCGTTGAGGAGATTCTTCTCTAATAATAGTATATATATGAGCTAAGAAGAAACTCTAATATCAGGACCAGAAATAAGACAGTCAAAAGCGATTCCTATTATTTCACTCTACTAACGTACTTAGGGGCCGTCCATTAATCACGTGAGGTTTAAAACGGGGGGGAGGGGTTTGACAAACATCACGAAATATCACAAGGGGGAGGGGGCGGTGTAGTAAGATATCACGTGTATTTATTTTTTCGTCAAACGCTGCGATTTCTAAACTGAAAAGTGGCGTGTAGTGTGACTTTCACTTGCCGGTGCCAGGTAACGAACGAAGTTTAAAGTAAGTGATCTTTATAAATACCTTTTTGCGAAATATAAAAAGCCAAAAATTCGAGAATATAATGAGCTGTGTGCTACTTCTTTATAGGTACTAAAAACGCACGTGATGTTGATGGGGGAAGGGGGGCCATAGTCTTAAATCTCACCACGTATCACCATGGGTTAAAAATTAAAAAAAAAAAAAGAGAACATGATTAATGGACGTCCCCTTATAGCATGTGAATAAATACATTTATTGAAAATAAAACACACATTCGTGTCATAAATATTACACTATGTACTCATACACGATGTTTATTTTCAGATTGTCCGACTTTACAAACACATATTATGCAACTAAAACTATAGCGATATTTTGGACGCATGTTTGAAGAAGCCAAACATATTGGACTTCAAATAATCCCCAAATGATTAGCCGCTATAATTGACGGACTGTTGTTGGTAAATTCGTTTAGGTGTAATATAACAGCATAAATTGTTTAATCTACATCATTATGGTCCGAATTTAATAGTCTGATGAAATTTATTCATAGAGTAAAATGTAAATTATGTAAAATAAAGAGTTCATTATCGTCCAATTGGATTTTTATTTTTCTCGTTGTATTAGGTTTCCTTCAAATCGGGTTAGGTTTGACAGAAGTTTAAACTGTGCACGGAACAATTGAAATCCGACTTTTGCATCTCAGATGGATAACGATATTAATAGATTAGGTCAGATGTAATGACGTAATGATTGAACAGAATGTTTCTTTGAATTGTTCACCTGATGTGTATGTCAAGTCTTCTATGTACAGCTACGAGCCGATCCGTCCGGGGTATCCCACACTCTCGGAGAAAATCAACGTCTGAGTAGTGTCAAGTTACTGTTGCAAATCGTTCGGTGAGCGAGAGTCGAAAGCCCAATTTTATAGGTGAGTTTTGATTGGTAGACAACGGCCTAGCTCTATCCCTGGTATTGCAAAGGTCCTAGAGCGGAAGCAATACCTACCATCAGGTGTCCTGCTTGCTCGTTTGCCACCATCCTTACTAATATTATAAATGCGAAAGTAACTCTGTCTGTCTGTCTGTCGCTCTTTCACGCCAAAACTACTGAACCGATCTAAATTAAATTTGGTACACAGATGGTCTAGAGCCTGACAAAGGACATAGGCTACTTTTTGATGCAAAAAAGGGGGATGAAAAGTTGTAAGGAAGTATTGTCATTTTTAAAGCCAGAAGCTTAAAACTTATTTTTAGGCTATAGATTAGATATAAATATGACATTAAAATTTTGTCAAAAATTTACCCTTAAGGGGTAAAATAGGGGATAAAAAACTTTAGGAAAGTAACCTTTTACGCGGGTGAAGCCGCGGGTAGAAGCTAGTAAGGAATAAAAATGATAATTTCGTATTAGTTGAGCAGTTGATTATGCTGTGTGGTAGCGGCTACGAATACTAACAACTCTTACTTTGCACGTGGATATCGTAAAAGACGACTAAGAGCCTCATAACGACCTGGGCCAACTCCATCTGATTCCGTTTGGTCAACAATTACACTTCCAAGGAGGGTTGACGTCTGGCGGACGACCGGCCATAAAACTATTGCCAATAACTATTACAATATATAATGCCCACGGCTTCGCCCGCATAAAAGGTTACTTTCCTAAAGTTTTTCATACCCTATTTTTATTTTGCCCCTTAAGGGTAATGTTTTACAAATTTTTAATGTCAAATCTATTTATATCTAATCAATAGCCTAAAAATAAGTTTCAAGCTGGCTGCTTCTGGCTTTAAAAATGACAATACATCCTTACAACTTTCATCCTCCTTTACAACCCTTTTTTGCATTAAAAAGTAGCCTATGTCCTTTGTCAGGTTCTAGACATCTGTGTACCAAATTTCATTTAGATCGGTTCAGTAGTTTTGGCGTGAAAGAGCGACAGACAGACAGAGTTACTTTCGCATTTATAATATTAGTAAGGATGAAAGAAGAGTACATATTGTATCGATCCCAAGTAATTCGGATTAGAGTAGGAGAACGATAATGAGTTGAGCAGTTAAGTTTCAACAAACCAACTCATAATATTAGTAAGGATAACATCATACTTCACAGACATAAACAAAGCATAATACGTTTACAGTTAAAAGTGAAGTGTTTCTCTATTAGTTTGCCTTTAAGTTTATTGTTTGAAATTGTATGTGAATTTCGCGTATACATATGAAAGATTAGATAAAGATGGTTGACGTAATTGCATTCAGATTGTGAAGACAAAACTTGCTTTGATGAATCATGCGAATATTTAAACTTGCATGTCTGAAGCCAACGACAGATAACAGAATTGGTTATGTTCTGTAGTTTAATTCAATATGATAACATACATACATATCATCACGCCATATCCCTTGCAGGGTAGGCAGAGAGAACAGAGTGCCAGAGAACTCTATCTCTGCATACTTCACTCGCTTCCTCAACATACACGCTCGCAAGTTTCGGAGACTCTTGACTCCACCTTCCTTCAGTACATGACCGATCTGGTCTAGGTAGGTTAGTCTCGGTCTCCCTCGGTACCTACATCCTTCCACTTTCGCATTGTATATCTTCTTAACCAGGCGTTCGTTCGGCATTCTTTCCACATGTCCGAACCATCGGAGCATTCCCTTTCGTATCTTTACACCAATACTCTCTTTCATACCTACTCGCGCTCTTTCGTCGTCGTTACGAATGATAACCTTTCAGTATATTGTGAGAAGCGTTGTTCTAATCCAGTGTTCGTTGTGGAACATATTGCACCAGTCGAGTTCATCATCATATTATATGTATATCGCATTGGCGAGTGTCCTACAATATGAGAAGGGAATTGACCTACTATATCACGCTGGTCTTGGTATTATATATAAATAGGGTATTATTTCAAGTACCTACTCTTTTTGTGAAAGTGGATGGATGTAGGTACCGGGGGAGACCGAGACTCACCTACCTAGACCAGATTGGTCACGTACTGAAAGAAGGTGAACTCAAGAGTCTCCGAAACCGGCGAGCGTGTATGAAGAGAATTATGAATGTTGAAGAAGCGAGTGAAGTATGCAAGGATAGAGTTCTCTGGCACTCTGTTCTCTCTGCCTAACCTGCAAGGGATATGGCGTGATGATATGTATGTATGTATGTACCTACTCTTTTCTAAGAGTGACATCTGCTTGCGTCCCCTAGTTGACTTCATCGGCAAGATGTTTATGTTTTTCTGCGTCACCGTCGCCGAATATATAGTATCGCCTATAGGAGTTATTGAAGTTTACCAATGGAATCCATGGTTGGCGTAAAAGGTGAAAAGCGAGCGTATGACAAGTTGTGTCTTTTGGCGCCCTTATAACCTGGACGGCACGGTCTGATGATGTTATCCACATCAATTGCAAAATAAAGTTAACAATTTCAACAACTTAAATAGAAAATTCGAGAATACTTTAAAAGCTTGATACCAAAAATGAAACCTTTCTTTTAGATTGAAGGATGGAGGTATTACTTATGAAATTACGTATTTCACACAAAGGCGTGTGAAAAGAAAAGTGATATTTCATCATCAAGAAGAATGGGCAATTATTACATAATCGTTCATGGGATAGCGAAAGTAACGCTACAATACATACGAATTGCCTTCAACTTACAAATTTTACGAGCGCACACTGTGAAGGTATTTGCATTCCCAAAGGAATTGTTTGCTTCATAATTGATAAGTTAGATAATAATTATCATTTTTAGACTCTTGAGAACATTCAATGTATAAAATTATAACTCTCTCATATACCTTCGCGAGATTATAATTTTTATTTAATACATTGCTTGTTATTGAAATATTTCAAAAGCGTTATGACTCTTTACTTTCTCAGTTGCGTTGAGGTCCAAATAAATAATTAGCCTCCCACTATTCACGATATCAGCTGATATACATCCCACTGCTGGGCTCAGAGCAACTCAATAAGGATTCAGCAACTGTACTCTGCATATCAGACGGGTTAGTAAATTGTTTTATTACGAGTTTTGCTAGCTGTGCAGTGATATTATGTTATCTGCTTGAGTCATCTTCTACAATCATCTCCTTATACCGTCAAACCATGGCAACCATTAAAATAGTAAAAATGACTGAGATATAAGCATTAAAAAGGTTATATAAAAAACTTTTTTACGAGTGAAAAATTAATGTCACATATGGACCTCGAACCCACGCTTATTGGAAATCCGTTCCAATCGTCCTACCAGTTAGACAAGTGTAAGCTGTCGTATGACAATCAATTTTCGGTTCGTATTATTTTCATCGTCCTTATGGCAGAAGTGCGCCATCTACCGGACAACGATTTAATAATCTAACTTTGCAGCTAGAATAGTATTGAACGATGACGCGACCCTATTATTCAAATTACTGAGATTTAGCATTTAACATGCTAGTTTATTTATAATAACTTATTTACGTACCAAAAAAATGATTGTCACACGTTGGACTTCAAATACAATTCGAGAAAAAGAAAAAAAAACTATTATAATAACTATAAAAACATTTCAATTACCAGCCGAGAAAAAAATGTGGCTTTCTACTTATTTTCTTTAGGTAATATATAATTAATTGATGGTATGTAACTGAAATTATATCACTTAATCTCTTTACGATACGAGTATATACGATTCTGTCTTCACGTTATGAACTAAGGTCGAACAGTTACAGGGTGTAACTGTTCGACCTTAGTTCATAACGTCCCTGATATACGAAATACGTAAATGTTATACGAAATTAGTAGTGGTTGGACCACGCTGTTGACAGTTCTCTGTCTACAGCCACAGGACGGTCCGTCCGGGGTAGTACCACATTCTCGCAGAAGATCGACGTCTGACTAAAGCCAATGTGCTATTTCTCCGCTTCGTTCGGTGTGCGAGAGAGCCAGCAGCCTAACTGGATGGGTTTGTATTGGTAAGCAGCAGCCCAGCTATACTCTCGGTATTGCAAAGGTCCATGGTCGGCAGTGACACTTACCATCAGGTGTGCTGCTTGCTCGTTTGCCACCGTAAGCAATAAAAAATATTTATCCAACTTTAAAGATGTCCATACTTAATGGTTTGGTTAAGTGAATCTATAAAACATCTTTGGTCCATAGCAGCGGGCCAATAGCCAATAAATATCAACAAATTCGGTAAAAGAAATGCATTGATGGTGCATTGTTTGAATTAAGACCTTGTAGTGCATAGTATATTGAGTTCGATCTGACGTAAGATAGTAATTACACTCGTCTCGAAACAACCATTTGTGAATTTCATGTCTTTGTATGTAAGTGTAATTTGTATCAGAATTGTATAACAAATAGAGGGCGTAAGAATACAATTCACTACCCCCCTTTTATGACCGTGAGTGTCGTACAAGATGACTAAGGGATATAATATGCATATAAAATATATGAAAGAAAAGGAAAACTCGACATTAAACCTTATAACAACCCAATGAATGATCAATTTTCCTCCTACTGTGGCGGAAGTTTTAGACCGGTAGTAGGCGATATATGATCTGATATGCTATAATTAGTGCTGGTTAGTTAATCTAATGAATATCCTCTTCAACTAAATTAAAAACATTTTTAATACAACCACATAGAGTTATACGAGGCAGTCAATGAGAAAATTACCACATGCCAAACAGCAAGAACATTTACTTTTTCTTCTTCTCATCATCATCATCTCATATATATCCCACTGTTAGGCTTGGGCCTCCTCCATTATGGGAGCGAAATTAAACTACTATACCACGCTGGTCAGACGTGTTAGTATAGGGTTTTGTTTCCAGTTTTCCTCCTCTTGCATAGATGTTATATACGTTTTAAATCCCTTAGTCGTCTCTTACGATCACCCACGAGTAAGATAGGGGGTGGTGAATTGTATTTTTACTCCGTCACCACACGGATAATTTCTTCTCAGCTCATATAAATCTCAATGTTGGGCCTTCTCCACAGGAAAGTGAAATTGATTTACCATACCATGCTGGTTAGATAGATTGGCATAGTTTTTATGTCGTTATTTTGTATACCATATCCCTTAGTCGTCTTATGGTCAGCTGTGAGGTAGCGGCTACGAATACTTCCAATCCTTACTTTGCTCGTGGATGTCGTAAAAGACGACTAAGAGCCTTATAACGACCTCGGCCAACTCCATCTGATGCCGTCAATTACATTCTCAAGGAGAGGTGACGTCTGACAGGCGGCCGGTCAAAAAACTATTGTCAATAACTTTTACAATATGTGCTATGAAAGAAGAGTACATATTGTATCGAACCCGAGTAATTGGGATAAGAGTAAGAGAATGATGATCCCTTAGTCGTCTTTTACGAGCCATGCCATGTGCAAGAAAAGGAGTGATGAATTGTATTCTTACACTGACAATACATGAAATAATATTAAATAGACAATAAAGATAAAAAAAGAAATACTTTTAGCAAGTCATTGACATTAATCAAATAGAAAGCATAACACCTAACTATAAACTGACCGTTCACGAAGTTATATAAACGTGGTAAACTATCGATCTTCCCCAAACCCACCAACACACAAGCCTTCAGTGATACACCTAAAAACCTAATAGTGGGGGGTGGGTTGGTATTAAGTGAATTGTGTACTATATATAAATGGCACAGTTGCACATATGGCGTATTGGTTGAAATACCGATTTATCGTGTCAAATGGCACAAGTTCGATGCCCACGCACGAGAATACTTTATGCGATCCATAACTTTTTATTTCATTTGGGTGTAATTTGTGTTTTTTTTTATTGCATATATGTTTATTCCCCGCAATACAAGGATTATTTTCTAAGTATATCTTTAAAAAAATATGTGTTTTAGAAAGCTATTCTACAAAAAATATTTGTAAATTTTAGGAAAACTTTAACCACAGGATACAATTGAGTTTTAATTTAAAAAAAAATATGCGCTATAATCAAGAGAATATGATAACTCAACACATTGAATTAATGGCCTGGGCCGGTACAAAACATCCAGTACAGATGAGGAAACTTAAAAGTTGCATTCTTCACGCTTAACATCATCATTACAGCTTATATTTGTCACACTGCTAGGGTTAAGCCTCCTCCACTATGGCAGTGAAGTCGATTTATTATATCACTATTGTCATACGTGTTAGTATAGGATTTCTTTCGAGTTTTCTTTCTTTTGGAACGATGTTATATCTTCATGTGTATTGCGCACGTTTTTAGGGTTCCGTACCTCGAAAGGAAAAAACGGAACCCTTATAGGATCACTTTGCTTTCCGTCCGTCCGTCTGTCTGTCTGTCAAGACTCTTTTCTCAAGAACGCGTGGAGGTATCAAGCTGAAATTAATTATATAAAATACTCAAGTCTACTGTCCCTTGGAGCTGTGAAAAAATCAAAGTTCTAAGCTAGCGCAATAAAAAGATACAGCTGTTTATGTCGCAAATTTCTGCAAATTTTCGACACTCGCAAGGGAATCAAAACCTAGCACCTGTGTGGGCGAGGGCTCTGAACGCCCAGCTCAGGGCGGTTCTGTGGAGGCCACAGAGAGCCATGGCGGTCAGAGCCATTCGCGGGTACCGCACGGTGTCGACAGAGGCGGCGTGCCTGTTGGCCGGGACACCCCCGTGGGACCTAGAGGCGGAGATGCTCTCCGACCTCTACCGGCGGGTTATCACAGCGCGCGAGGAAGGTGGCTCCCCATCGTTGAGCGAGATAGCCACCTGGCGCGTGGATGCCCGCCGAGACGTCATCGCCCGTTGGGCTACGCGGCTGGAGAGGCCTAGGCACGGTGTGGAGACCGTTGAGGCCCTCCGGCCCGTATTGATAGAGTGGATGGAGCGGCGGCACGGAGTTCTCACCTTTCGGCTGGTGCAGGTATTGACGGGGCACGGGTGTTTCGGGTTGTACCTGCACAGGGTCGTGTATAGGGAGTGGACTCCGGCCTGCCACCACTGCAGGAGTGACGAGGACACGGCGCAACACACGCTGGAGGTGTGTCCGGGATGGGAGCGGCAGCGCCGTGACCTCGTCGCTGTCATCGGTGCCGACCTGACGCTGCCGGCCGTCGCGAGGGCGATGGTCGACAGCATCAGGAACTGGGACGCGGTCGCCGCCTTCTGCGAGGCTGTCATCTCGCAGAAGGAAGCGGCGGAACGGGCAAAGGAGGATTCCCGCGCCCCGGGCCGCCGCCAGCGGCCGGGGCGGCGCAGGCGCGAATACCTGCGCCTGATGCCGCCCTAACCGAGGCTTCGGGTGATCGGACCGGGGAATTGTCCGGTCACCCGACGTGAGGCCACCGCGTGAGGGCGACGCCCCGACGGCGAAATCTGTCGGGGCGTCGACGAGAGGAACCCGCGAGGGTGAACCGCCGGGCGGGCCACCGAAGTTAAAAATCGGGTCCCGGTGACCCGCTCGCACGGCGAAGAGAGAGGAAACTCCTCTCTCTTCGCCGTGCGAGCAGTGGGTCTATGGGGTCACGCGCTGCCTTCTCCGTCACCCCGGACCGATTTGGCGGGGCGAGACTAATCCATAGTCCACCAAAAAAAAAAAAAAAAAAGGGAATCAAAACCTAAAGGGTACTTCCCGTAAACTCAGAATCTTGAAATTTGGTACGAAGCAACGTCTTATAGCACAGATAAAGGAAAAATTGCGAAAACCGTATATTTTTAATTACATCATATAATAAAAACATTTTTAATAATTTTAAACTTACTACCCCTTTCCTCATGAACGCGATGAGGTATTAAATTGAAATTCATATCAAATACTCAGATCTATAAGACCTTTAAGCTGTAACAAAATCAAACTTCTATGTCAACGCAATCAAAAGAAACAGCAATTTAAGTCGCATATTTTCAAAAACGCAACTACTCGCAAGGGAATCAAAACCTAAACGGTACTTCCAGTCGACCTAGAATCTTGATATTTCGCATGAAGCAGCGATTTATAGCATATATAAAGGAAAAATTTCGAAAACCTTAAATTTTTAGTTACATCACATATTTTTTTTAGTTTTACGGTACCCTTCGTGCGCGAGTACAACTCGCACTTGGCCGATTTTTTTTACCTTTTGGAATGATGTTATATCCTCATGTGTGTTGCGCACGTCCTTTTAATTAATTAATATTTTCTCATCAAACACATAATAGAGAATACCATTTCAGTTCTAGTGATAGGACTATATTGTTGAAAGTTTTCTGTTTACATTCGCGGGACCGTCCGTGCACGTTATTACTACACTCGCGCAGAAACAGTGGCGACAATGTGCTGCTATGGTTAGTTCGATGAGCGAGAGAGCCGGTCGCCCACCTTTCTGAGTAAGTTTAGGGTTTTTATTGGTAGGCAGTTACTTTTACTATCAGGTGTGCTGCTTCCTCGTTTTCCACCAAGAGTAATAAAAAAAATAGCGTAAGTGTAAGAGAGTAAGACGCATCTTATTGCGGATTTAAAGAAAAGAGACGAAAAATATAACAATGAATTCAATTGAAACAAGCATAAATTTTCTTTGAATACCCATACAGATAGGCCGATGCGTAATCAATAAGAATTGAAGTTGGTTAAGCGGTCAAGGATGTATGTAACAGCAAATTTGCTCTGCCAGCTGTACAAAGCGCGGTGCCGTTTCCGCTTTGCTAACAAAAACATAGTCAGATAATACACAATAGATCCGTCAGAGCACAACTTACGATTCGTTTGACAACATTAATGGCTAATCAGAATAATGGTCGCCATTCCAAGTCATTGGATCAAGTTCCGCTACATTGATTTTTATGTTAATCGGAAGGAATTTTATTGTGGCTAGATTAACGTTGCTTGGATCAGATGATTTCTTGCGTTTTTTTTCACAGTAGTAAATAATGGTAGAGCCACTCTGTTGACTGTTTTTTATCTACAGCCGTGGGAGAGGGAAAACTCGAAACATAAACCTATATCAACACGTCTGCCCGACTAGAAATTTTTTCGTCTTCCTTAGCAGGACCGGACCGGGCATGTCCCATCTGGACCAAATAAGGTATGTAACGCAGAAGATATATCTGGATCCGATCAGGAAAACCCAGATCAGGCATTCCTGATCGGGTCCGGATGAAATTTTTCTGATCGGATCCAAATCAATCATCTGCGTTACATATCCTGCCTGATCCAAATCGAGTATGCCCAGTCCGGTCCTTTTAAAAAATACGAATATTACCATACTTGATAATATTTCACACCAGGCTATCCGTATCTGGACCAGACCTGGTCATATCCTTGCCGGATCTGGCATGCCTCATTCTGTCCTGATCCGGTCCAGATACATGATCTGGTTGAACCATAGTTTTTTTCTAATCGGGTGACCAGCGTGGTATAGTAGGTCAATTTCCCTGGCATTATGGAGGAGGCTCGAGCTTAATAGTGAGACATAAATGAGCTGAGATGATGATTATAAACAATAGATAAGCTTGTTTGTGGTGAAACACGGTTATAAATCGTAGGTACAATTTGATAAGACCGCGATTATAATGAAAATGTAATAATCTAATTCTAATAAGATTAACATGACTCATTTTGAATAAACGTTTACAACTTCTATTAGTCTCAAAATAGAGAATAAACATAGTTCATAAATACATTTATTATGTTTGCTTTACATTTATTTATTTATTTCGATACACAACTACCATTACAGGTAATACAACCCAATTCGATAGCGGAGTACATCCCGTGGCTATTGTGAGCATCCCTTATAAACTTTAACCTGATAACATAGGAGAAGTAAGCTCGAAACTAAATCGTATGTCAAATCTTTTCAAAATATCATCTATAGAAAATCCGTGCCAATTAAAAAGGCTATTGACTTTATGAAAATTCTTTCAATCAGCGCATTCATTTAGAAGTTTTCAAATTCTGGGCACATAGTATCCGAAATTAACTCGCAACATCACTTTTCAAGCTTCTTAAATCATCCGTTCCGGCTATTGTCATGTAATAACAATCAAGTCAAGCCTATATCCTTTATAACAAAGATCTGTACGGCAGATGGGTTGTGTGAACATCCGTTTATTTCCGTTCGGATTGGAAATCCGTGTGAAATTAAAACAACTAGGACAAAATTAATAATGGACAAGCTCCGTTGACGTCACTGACAAATGCATCATTAAAATGAAACGAGTACACTAAATGAGTACGAGATATTTATAACTAAAAATATCAACTGAAAATATTACTAACGCTCTCGCAAATACATTGCAACGCCGTCGATCAATTACGTCCGAAATGTTTTATTAATATAATATACACCAACTCATTTGCATGTTTGTGGCGAAAATATGTAAATATATACGGCCTTTCAGAATATATATTTATGGCGTGAACTATAGAGCACAGAAATAAATTATCGCAAGTACTCTTTTTCTCTTCTCTACGGTAAATCTGTGGAGTTAGGCTGACCGATCGAATTCGCAACGACAACGTAAGAGAGCGAGTAAGTATGAAAGAGAGTATCGGTGTAAAGATGCGAAAGGGAATGCTCCGATAGTTCGGACATGTGGCAAGAATGCCGAAAGAACGTCTGGTTAAGAAGATATACAATGCGAAAGTGGAAGGATGTAGGTGCCGAGGGCGACAGAGACTCACCTACCTAGACCAGATTGGTCACGTACTGAAGGAAGATGGATTCAAGAGTCGCCGAAACCGGCGAGCGTGTATGAAGAGAATTATGAATGTTGAGGAAGCGAGTGAAGTGTGTGAAGTGACTCTATCCTTGCATACAAGGATAGAGTTCTCTGGCACTCTGTTCTCTCTGTCTACGGATATGGCGTGATGTGATATGTATGTACTCCTTTTTTACTCCCGACGCAAAGAGAAAGGTGTTATAAATTTGATGTGTCTATGTGTCTGTCTGTGGTATCTCCAAAACGAATGGACTGATCGTGATGCGGTTTTGTTTGTTTCAAAGCTAAGATAATCCAAGTGGTAATTAGTTCTAATTGATGAATAGGCATTTCAAGGTCATAAACACTTTTTATTAGCTGCCGTAGTGATCTTAGGGCCATAATGTGTTGTCCTGGACTGCAGCTACATTGGCGGGCGATCCGCCCTGGTCACTTCAGGCTAGGGCTCAGGCGGAAGCCTACCAGTTCTGCGCTGCGGCGCGGGCAAATGGTGAACGCGTCACCACGAGGGGACTGAGCAGGGTGAAAGAAGCGGCTCGAAGGGCAGTAGTCCGGCGGTGGAGGGAGGAACTAGAGTCCCCCGTAGCAGGACGGGGGTCCGTTGAGGCGGTAGCGCCCCACCTTCACCGCTGGATGACACGAAGGCACGGCAACCTGTCCTTCAGGCTGACGCAGGTACTTACCAGACACGGGGTTTTCGGTAAGTACCTGCACCGAATTGAACGTGAAGAGGCCCCTGGATGCCATGAGTGTGGCGCGCAAATCGATGACGCGTGTCACACCCTGGAGGTATGTCCCGCCTGGGGGCCTCAGCGCCACGACCTGTCGGCGGTCATTGGAGCGGACCTGTCGTTGTCAACCGTCACAACAAGATGCTTGACAGCGAAAGGCACTGGACGTCGATGGCCTCCTTTTGCGAGGAAGTCATCTCTGCAAAGGAGGCCGCGGAGCGGGAACGCGAAGCACTCGCGTCTGCGAACTCGCTCCGCCGGCGGCGACCAGGGAGAGGGAGGCGCCGCTACGCGCACCTCCTCCCACCGCCTTGACGGCTGACTGGTCGTGGCCAGATGGCCAAGCGTAGGGGTGTCGGGGATAGAATGTCATTAGACGATCTCTCCTGCATCCCGTAAAAGCGCGGAAGGGACCGTTGCTGGTTTTAGTGGGTATTCCGGCCGCCAACATCTATGGCCGGCGAGTACCACACATTTGCTTTACTTTGCACATTTATTTACACATGTTGTGTGTAACTTAACATTTGAAATATTCATGTATTATGACCACTGAGCTACTCCTGGATTGAGTTCGAAGGTTGGAGACGAAATTCTGGATTGTCTACCATCAAGTCTGGCCTCATTGGATAAGTGTTAACTAGTTCATATGGCGTTGCTTTTAGATCGAGAGTTTTTTTTAATTATTTTAACATGTTTTTTGACAAGCTACATATGTCCCGGTAATACTCCGACCGAATGAGCTGATCACTAGGACCTATGCCTTGACTTCGGTGGTTGAAATTATGTATCTTTAGTGCACACTGTACATAGCGAATAATTTTTAAATTATATTAAAATATATTTTTACCGTCAGCGTGCTTGCCAGCAATAGGATCAGCTTCCATCACCATTCCGGCTCACCCACTCTGAAACAAATCATCATTTTATATTAAACACAGCGTCACAAATACTACGAGTGCTATGCAGCTAGTGTTCACTTGCAGCACAGCCAACTGCGTGGACATATTGGCAATGAAATGATACTCCACGTTAAATCACAACAAACATAATTGGAATATTCTCAAGTTTATAAATATTTATATGACTCTTTCTAAAACCATATGTAGCATGTTTTGTTTTTTTTCCACATGTAAAGAGGACATGCTATGTGGAACCCAAATAAATTGCAATATGGGTATTTTAGCATGGTGATGAGTTTTCTTACTCCAGTAATAGACAATTTGGTGTGCTAACTGTTCATAATCGTAGTTAGTTATAGAATATTGACATAATGGTCAAATTTCTATTTTACCCATTCGGGTTGTTGGTCTAGAGTGCAACGTGCTGCCCCAGGCATGTGATATTTTTGCCTTTAATGTTGCTCCAGAGCACAGATATAAGCGAATCTAACATACCCCTCCAATGTCATTGCAATTTCGTTCCCAGTGGCAACAGTAGATACAAATGCGAAACTAAATGCTGAAGAATTCTCTGTGAAGACGAGGACTCGAGTTTGCCATTTTTCGCTGAGAATGGTATAGTTATATGTGTTCTAACTGATTTCATAAAGATTCTAAATTAAATCTTTTTCTGCCTTTATATACTCTAGTAAATATACAAGTTTATATAAATATACTGAATAAAAATACATAAATATTGTTACATTATGTAAAAGAGAAAGTACAGAGATTGTGTAAAAGTGTATTATCTTTAGATTGTAGCGATCAGGCCAGACGACCATCAATAGACCACAGAATAAATAGTATAATGTTAAAATTTTTACATGTTCCACTTTTTCATCTTTTTTTTTTATTTCAGAAATGGAAACCGTGCTCCAGTAACGTTATATCTTGAGAGCGTTACTTCTTGCTATCCTGGTGATACCTTAGCCAGTTTATGAGAAACCTGCTTCCAGTGCAAAAGTAAAGCGACGACTCATTGTGTTCTCAAACCATCATCACACGAGAAATATCCGAGTATGATATTCTTTTAACAATGTATTGCCATCATTTATTGAGAACATAATAATTACTCAAAACAAAAAAGTTGTTTACAATGAATGTTGCCAGTAAAAATGACGAATTATGAACAGAAATATCCGTATGAGCAATATCACACGTATAACCTCCCACACACGATTTAAAATAGATCAGATTGCCACTTCGTGATCGTTATTCTCGGCCCTCATATGTATATTGTCTATATAAAACTATGTTTGGTAATGATGTACACGGTAGTGAGAAATAAGTTTATCTACGCCGGTGTCATTGATATTTACACGCGGAAACGATGATTTTAAACATTTGACGTAGTATTCATAGAAATAGAAATTATTAAAAATCTTCTTCGTAATGATTTCTCATATATACTTGAGTATTATACATTTCAAATAAAAGTATTTTTAATGCTTTTATCGCGTTTGTATTTGATAAATAGCTTTATTTTAATAAAATCTTCACTTTTTTCCTAAGATGTCTTTCTTTCAAGTTTCAAGTGCATAAAGATATATTTAAACCAGTTTTAAGAATATATTTTCAGGAGAGACTGCACAGATAGTGGTTAAGATACCGATATTCCGTTTCAGTATCGTGGGTTCGATTCCCACGCAGGACAATACTTCGTGCGATCCACAAAGTGTTGCTCTGAGTCTGGGTGTAATTTGTCTGCGTTAATTGCATGTTTGTAAAGTAGGTATATATGCAATACAAGGATTATTTCCTTAGTGCAGGATGGCTTTTAAAAATAGAAAGAGTTACGTCCGTTTTACGTATTTTCGATCAGGTCACGTGTCCTGACGCGAGTTTAACATTTTTTACCTATCTCAAAAACGTGCACAACGCCGCTAAAGAAGATTCCACTTCAAAAAAATGAGAGACAGTGGATAGTTTGCTTTCCTACATGTGATCTAAAAAATAATAGCAATTTCATCCAACTCTATTCTAATGTAGGTTTCGCAGACTCCATAAGCAGTGACCATGAATTATCAATTGGGCCGCCGACATAAAAGTTTAATTGTCTGTTTTTATGGCAGCTGACAAGTGTGCCATCGGATAATAATTTTATTTTGCTTTGTTATCGAACATAGAAAGAGAACATACTTCTTCGACTTCGGAACGTGAAATACGTCAGTCCTATCATGCTCAAATATCACTAATTTAAAGTTAGGAAAACGCGGACGAACTCTCCTAATTTCTATCTCATTTGTCTAAAATCTTTTTGGTGTAGTGACGAAATAAGAATCCTATCCTATCTAGTCTATAGGTATCACAAAGACGACTGAGGAATATAATATATATATATATATATATATATATATATATATATATATATATATATATATATATATATATATATATATATATATATATATATATATATATATATATATATATATCATAATATATGTGCATAGATACAAGAGGAGGACTATTTGAAAGAAAATCCTAAAGGCAACAGCTGATCAGACGGACCAACCTAGTATACGTATGTCAATTTATCCTTCTATTGTGAAGTGGGCACGAGCCGACATAAAAATTAGTCTAAAAATTAGAAAATATTCGTATTTATTAAATTTAAGGCGAAATTTACAGTGCACTGTTGGTCCTGACTGTAAGATAAATATTGTACTGACAAGACGGAGATCTCAGGATAATAGGTTGGACCAAAAATATTATTTTATTATTGCCTGCTATTACAACTTTTTCAGAATCAAATCATAATTGAAATCATAAATAATTTGTCATCTCTTTTAATCATCTCCAAGTTGTATCTCGTATAGATTCTATCACTTTTGTATTTGGTCATTAATTTCCCGACGTTTTGAGCAGTTTCAGCGATCATAATCACTGGCGAACTAAGGTATCTCACGTCCAATAAGTGATCGTTATTACAGAGATTTAGATCTACCCACCGTAGTATCATCAGTTATTAAATTTATGTTTACAATTAACAATTACCTAGACCAGATTGGTCACATACTGAAGGAAGGTGGAGTCAAGAGTCGCCGAAACCGGAGAGCGTGTATGACGAGAATTATGAATGTTGAGGACACGAGTGAAGTATGCAAGGATAGAGTTCTCTGGCACTCTACTCTCTCTGCCTACCCTGCAAGGGATATGGCGTGATGATATGTATGTATGTACAAATAACAACGTGATGCGTCCATAGTACTTCTATACAAATGTATATACATTTGTATACGTGTATATTAAAACAGCACGTGAATATAGAACGCTTTGTATTCTACAAAGGCGTAGCTAATTGTATGCTAAACATTTAGATGTATGATGACATAGTTACGTCCAAATGCGAGCCTTACAATTTACAAGTTACATATATTTACGTCGTTAAATAAATATCTCGAGCAATTGTCATTGTTTTCAGTTAATTTGTTACTTCATCTTATAGTAAACTACAGAACGAATTTTCATAAAATTTTGCATACTTAATATAGTCTTGTGCTGTTTGGTTACGATTACTACCAACCCTTTCATGATTTATAGGTGTCGTAACAGAGGTAACGTAAGTATCTAAAGACATAGGCCGGAGCCAACTCCATCTGGTGAGATATGGTCAACAATTATATTCCCAAGGTGATGTTAGGCAGGCGGCCGGATATCAAGGAAGCGGTACAAGTGGCCAGCCCAATGGCGATAGGGAGAGACTACGGTAGGTTATGGGGCCACGCGCCGGAATCATCTAAAGAGTGAAATGAAAAATATCATAGCAGTGGTTTTATTATTATGTGGATCAATGATGTGACCATTAAGGTCTAAAGTGGCCACTAGTAGGTGGTGACTATAGATCAATCACGATTTGCATACCATATTCTACTCCTACAATAAAATTTAATGTTCTTTGAGACCGACCTTACAAGGTAATGCGTCGCGCAATTCACTGTAACACTAATATGGTACATTATGTATAACTTTATACTTGTATTTTATTTAAAGACAGCAGTACTCTGTTATAAATTCTTAGCTGCGAGATATTCTATAAACATAGAGTAATAAACATAAATTACAACAAGAATCAGAATAACCATTTGTAAACCTCACAAAGAATTGTTCCACATCAGAATTGAACCCACTATAGTCTGACGGAAGGTCAAGATTTTATTTACATTTAAATAGGTAGGTATATGAAATAAAACTAATTTTGTAGATTTTTTATCGCGTTTGAATTTCGAAATGTGTTCGAAACATCGAAATCATAAAAATGAAATACAAACGAGATAAAATCCGTAAAAATAATTTTATTTCATTAGTGACTTGACATCAGTGGTCGACCCGATGGAATAACCCCTGAGGACTACCCTCTCCTCGACCGACATCCCCCCTCGGGGAAGACGTCGGTCTTTCCTCACGCGGTCGGCCTCTTGGCGGGTGTGTATATTTTTAAAATAATCAAAACGCAGAAGAGTTTATTTTTAGTCCTAATCATAAAACAAATATTATTTTTAAGCAAATTATTCTCAAACAATGCATATTGCATATTTAATACTCGCATATGGGCATTTTCATAAAAATGTGCAAGAGCGTTTTCAGGCTTGTCCCTCTAAAACATTTTTTTTTTAAACAATTAATTCTATTTGAAACTAGAACAAAATTTTACATTGGGTTTATAATATTACTAAAGCCAATCGTAGTATAACTTTTTGATTAAAAAATAATAAAACAACAGAATGCTATCATTTTACCGTGTCCCTTTGCAGCCAGATGATATTTCAACATCGAATTTAAGTATTAGTTGTTAAAATTTGCTATCAGTGCAGTATTTTATTTTTCTAGTGATAATGTAGGGTCATTTTAAGAAAAATATATAGTATCACAACGCAAAATAAAAAAAAATAAATAGAATTTAATTACCGGAGTGCATTTTAAAAACCCTGACACAACCAGTTTTGTTACCACATTTTTTTCTAAAATACTACACTTTTTGTATGTTTTATATAATAACAACAATAACAGTCTTTTACTCGGCGCCTATTTTGTAAACATTGTTTAATTTCTTCCAAAATTTCATGTGAGGAGCACATTATGATTCAGTGCTTCGTGTGGGCGTACTTTGTTTGTCAAGGTGTGTTCTTGACACATTAATTAGTAAACATATTTTTGTGGTTATTTTCAAAATATTTATCATCTAATACAACTTATAAAACTGTTGATGAGACGTCACCACAATCGTATATTTTTTAAATAATTATTAATCATGCGAGGGTAAGATAACGTTACGTCAGTTTTGTATGGTAACATATAGTATGACCTAAAAAGTAACAAAACTGACTATAAAGGAGACTGGCCATTACACTTTTTACCAACTTACCAAAAAGAGGTATGTATGCCTCCCATGTTTTATTAAAATTCGTTCAGCTCTTAAAGTTGTTAGGTAACAGAAGTGACAGATGGACAGACAGATATGATGAAACCGGATTGTCGATGACATATTTTTAATAAACAGACTTTTTAATATTTACAATTTTACTAGAGTATCGATATAATATGAAAACAAAAACATAATTCATCCTTCTATACACATTTTATTTTGTCGAAATACTGTTTTGAATGCAAAAAGAAGGTCCTGGCTTCAGATTTATGATTATTATACTTCTTTCTGCCAATGAGTCGACAGAACATCAAATTCTTAATAAAGACACCTTATTTTTGGTGTACTTATTGTGATTTTAGTGTCTATGATCATTATCCGGCAGACGAATGCCAGAAATGTTTGATATTTCAATTTATTAAATATTTTTATTTTAATGACGAAGAGTAATATATATATATTATACTGTTGTGCGAGTTAGTATGTTTAATAACATACTAATTCGCACCACATATTTTATAAAGACTGAACATAATTTTAATGTAAACAATTTAAAAACGCCAAAAAGTAACTGTATAATTTATTTTACTATGTGTATTACCGTAATATAAGTACAATAATATTTCGTGAAAAATTGTGCAACAAGTATTCATATTTTAATATTATTTTATGATTGAATATAAAAGACTAAATTTTTTTTTTTTTTTTTTTTTTCACTCTGTACTGTACTACTGTTACATTAGTGAATTTAATAGAATTTAGGTAATTACATTTCTCACCTTGCAAACATAATCTCTCTATAACCATATACACAACATACTTTTTTAACAAGTCACTTTGTAGAATGGAGGTTTGTGTCCATGTATATGATTCAAAATTTAAACGGATGTTAAGCAACATATTTGATATAATTTATTTTGATTTTTAATTG
Source organism: Lymantria monacha (assembly GCA_905163515.2). Taxonomy (NCBI): domain Eukaryota; kingdom Metazoa; phylum Arthropoda; class Insecta; order Lepidoptera; family Erebidae; genus Lymantria; species Lymantria monacha. The sequence continues at coordinate 23,993,578 of LR991097.1, read as the reverse complement.
TCTAATTGATTTTGTTGGTTTTATCAAAGTAATTATTTAGTTTCAATGAGAGATTTTAGAACTTATTATTGGATTCTGATGATAATGTAAATGGTTCTTTATAATTTTGTTACCATCAGTTTTGTTCCTGTCCCCCAAATTTTTCAATTTAATTTCTGACTATTTTTTATATTTCAAGCTTTAATACCGTAATTTAACTGAATTTAAGTTAAGATATATGATAACTGTTTTACTATCATAATTATATTAAAAAAACTTAGTTTTACATAAAAAAAAATAAAAATAAGTGTTTCTTCTGTTATCAACAGTAACAAAACTTGCTAATTATTGTCATATTTTTAGTATTTTTTCAAGTTTGTTTGACGAAGTTACATCAATTAAGTAGTTCAACCATGTTCTTTTTGGATTTTTATTAAAAAGAGAGGTATTCCATTTATTGTTTCATTTTAATCATGTTATACAAAAGTATCAGACCTGACATCTTTTTGTCTGACTAGGCCTACGTTTTTGCTTGTTTTTAACAAATTATGCAATCAATCCAAGTTAAAAACTGAAATTCGATAAATATGTAAATTAGACTATTACTAACAAATATAATATCACCTTAAAATGAAATTTAAAAAAAATCATGTGTTTTTTTTGGTACTGTCTATTTTTGTGAAAATGCCCGTATACATTAACATTCAATACATTTAAATATAGAATTTTTATATGGTATTTTCTAATACATTTTTGGGGTAGCTTGTGTAAGAAATCTTATTGTCCGTGAAATACCGCAGTCCCCCTATAATTATAAACTGTATCTGTTATGTTGAAAAGCGTTCGAAAAGTTGGAAAGTAAAACCAAATACAAAACGCGATAAAATCCGTAAAAATAATATTATTTCATATAGGATTTTTTATTTTATTATCCGTGTGGTGACGGAGTAAGAATACTATTCAGCACCCTATATCTTACCCGTGGGTGATCGTACGAGACGACTAAGGGATATAAAACGCATATAACATCTATGCGAGAGAAGGAAAACTCGAAACAAAACCCTATACCAACACGTCTGACCAGCATGGTAAGCATGGCAAGTATAGTAGGTTAATTTCCCTCCCATTACGGAGGAGGCCCGAGTCCAACAGTGGGACATTTATGGGCTGTGATGATCATAATAATGATGATAGGATTTTTGTTAATTTTTGTGACATCATAAACACAAGTATATTACAGCTATAGGTGCATTAAATACGATGGCATAATGACAATTTAATGATAATATAATTTATCATTTAATCACATTAATTATCGTTATGTTTCTCAAGCCATGCAAATGCCGTTGTATCGATAACAGCCACAATAACACGGCCAGACTATCTACAAACATGACTCATACTTGTGTTTACGGCACCGTAACAACAATGAGGAAACAGACTGACAAGGTTTCTTTCTATACCTACACAAAAAAAAAACGACATAGTACGACTATACCATGTATCCGACTATAATATGAATCGAAATGTATACCTGACAGTTACGTCAGATTAACAAAATGGATAGTTATCTAAACATATTGCACAGATTAATCTTAATTCATAAAGACCGAGACTGAGACTCATCGAGACTCACCTACCTAGACCAGATTGGTCACGTACTGAAGGAAGGTGGAGTCAAGAGTCTTCGAAACCGGCGAGCGTGTATGAAGAGAATTATGAATGTTGGGGAAGCGAGTGAAGTATGCAAAGATAGAGTTCTCTAGCACTCTGTTTTCTCTGCCTACCCTGCAAGAGTTATGGCGTGATGATATGTATGTATGTAATCTTAATTCATCACCTTCATTATCTCAACGTATGTAAGTCTTACTTTTGGGGTCTCCTCCACAATGTAAAAGAAATTGACCTACTTACTATACCAGGGGTCGGCCAATCTTTTGAGTCGGAAGAGCCAAAAATTCGAATTTATTAAGGTTTAAAGTTTTTAAAGAGCCACAATTTTTTTTTGCCAACAGTAATTTGTGCCTAATCTTCATTAATCAATTCAGAACCATTTTTAAATGTTTTCTATATAAAATATTTTTTGCGTATAGAACTAAAGAGTCGCAAAGTTCACATCCAAAGAGCCGCATGTGGCTCGCGAGCCGCATGTTGCCGACCTCTGTACTACCATTCTGATTCTCTTTTCCCTTAATTCTCATCTTTTACGACACTGATGGACAAGAGGCTTATGAATTGTATCCTTATTCCGTCGCCGTTAAGACGTAAATGATAAAATGATATAACATAAATATTGAGATGAGACTGTATTTTTATAATAAAGCTGAAGAGTTTGTTTGTTTGAACGCATTAATTTAAGAAAATGGAAGTAGTATTTGTAAATACTTTATTCTATCAGTTAATCTGTTTATCAGAAAAGGTTATAAGCTATAAAACTTAACGCTGCAAAATATACGAGAGTAACTGTGATTATGTTAGTAAACCGTTAATAAATAGTAAAGATAAGGCATGTTGATGTGTTGCTTATATTGTTGTTATAACAACCGTCGTAATAACAAATTCCATTTAAATTGTTTTTGAAGTATTAATTTATTTATTACTTATTTATTATAATCATTTAGGTGACGATATTTTCAAAAAATACTTAAAATAATAAACATGTATTCAATCCACGCTAGCGAGCTTCGGGGACAATATAAGATAACAGTGGAATGAGAACGAGAACAGTGTCTATATTGAAACGATGGCAGAAACGTTTTGCATATGGTAACTGATAAGGACTGATTGTTATGAACGCCGTATCCAAGAGTACGAACCCTTTCTAAAAATATATCTTTCATCAAAATAGACCTTCTAAAGAAGATACTATCTTTCATCAAAATTAATCTTCTAAAGCTACCAAAAATACTTCGTGGTGCCATAGGACTTTTTCAGCCTCTCATACGTGATGCTGTTCCGGCGACAGAGCCGGAAGCCCAACTGGGTGGGTTTGGGGTTTGTATTGGTAGGCAGCGGCTAAGCTATACCCTTGGTGAAGGTCCATGGACACTTACCATCACCTGATGGTAACACACCTGTGTCGCTTGCTCGTTTGCACTATAAGCAGTAAAATAAAGGCGTGTGAAACGCATATAACGAAAAATGAGATGGGTATTACTATAAAGGAATTTATATTTTCCACAGAGAAAACATAGGCAATAAGTGAATTGTGAATAATAGCGACGTAGAATATTGTGACTAGATAAGTAATATACGAGTATAATAAAAAGAATATAGAAAAGAACAATTCGCCAGGGATTAAAAATATTAAGAGTAATAAAAATTAGTCTATTTAAAATAGTCTTGTTTGTTCTTAAATGAGTGTCTTTATTTTTTAAAATAATAAGTATATTATTAAAACACATTACATAATTAACAATAGTATAAGACCAATTAATTTCATTATATTACGTCTAATCGAAAATAGCGCATATTCTTTGTATGTTATTTTAAATACTGACATGTATTTACAAACCTACGCGTCATTTGACACGATGGCATGTTCATATAACATCAGATAGGTGCATAGTAATTCGATACTTCAAGGCATTTACTAGATTGGTTGCATTCTGAGCTCGTGTGTTTCGTAAGTCTTGGCGCTGTGCAAAATCAACAATCCTTGCTATCGGCAAGGTCATATTTGCTTTTTACATTACCAATTTTAAATTATTTACAGATTAATAATTAATTTAGTAAATTGAAATCGCAAATTATTTTTTATATTTTTTAACCGTTTTAACAAGGGAATAAGTTTTCAATTTGTGATTTTTTATGTGTTATATACATCATCATTATACCAATTACTTAGGGTCGACGCAATATGTACTTTGCTTACAGCATACACATATGACCGACCGCTTGCCTGATATCAATCCTCCTTGGGATTGTAATTGTTGATCAAACGGCATCAGATGGAGTTGGGCAAGGTGGTTTTTTTTTTATTGCTTATGGTGGCAGACGAGCAAGCAGCACACCTGATGGTAAGTGTCACTGCCACCCATGGACCCTTGCTATACAAAGAGTATAGCTAGGCCGCTGCCTACCACTACAATCCCCAAACCCACCCAGTTAGGCTTCCGTCTCTCTCGCTCACCGAACGAAGCGTAATAGCACATTGCCATTACTCAGACGTCGATCTTCTGCGAGAGTGTGGTACTACCCCGGACGGACCGGCCCGCGGCTGCAGACAGGAAACTGTCAACAGCGTGGTCCTACCACAATAGGATATAAAGCTCTTAGTCGTCATTAAGTTTTGATAGTATTCTTATCTGCTCCCACACAGCAATTATGTATTGTTTTAATTAATTTGTCATTTCAAATGCGAGATCGATTAAGAGAATTCTTATTTTCTAGAACAGTTTAAAACTTTCTAGATTGTCTCATTATTATTAGGTCAATGTCTTGTAATGGTATCCAGAGGAAATCGAGGATGCTCTTCGATAGGTACAGATAATGTGATTTAGATACTTAAAAACCTCTTCTTTTCTAAAATAGAATATACATTTGCTTTATTAAATGGTTTATCAACAGGAAAATGGGCAATAGCACTCTCCAAGTTAACTCAGAATACCAACTGCTATCGCTAGTTCGTTATCCAAGTATGGCGATTATGATATTCTCCGTCTTTGAAGAGGTGTATATCCAGAAATGGATATCGTTAGGCCGATGGTTAAGTAAATCAAATGTAACTTTCAAACTTCGTATTTCCCGTTGAGAATTTCTTATTGGACAAATCTAAAAACCTTTTTTCTTATACACAGGACTCAAATATGGTCTCCGGGAATTTTCCTCAATGAATGACGCGTAAAGAATGTTAGGAATTTATGGAACAAAATATAATATTATCCTTTATGAGATCAGCGCTGTGACGGCGACCCTCGCCTTTAATAATATGACGGTCAAAACCATGAATGGGGATGACATTGAATTTTTATACGACACGCTTAGGGATATTACTTTTCATAGCGTTGTGCCAGTGTTGGCATATTAATATGCCACATGATGATATTAATATTCGTTATGTTAATTTTATGACGTCATTCTATTATTAGTTTCTCAAAGTATTTATTCATGAGGATTAGATAAGATTCACAACATTACTTCCGACTCGAATTTATTTTTTATATACCACCACCCCGCAGTAAGGAAATAATCCTTATCATCATCATCATCATCCGTAATGGGAGGGAAATTCACCTACTATACCACGCTGATCAGACGTGTTAGTATACGGTTTTGTTTCGAGTTTTCCTTCTCTTGCATAGATGTTATATGTGTTTTATATCCCTTAGTCGTCTCTTACGATCACCCACGGGTAAGATATGGGGTGGCGAATTGTATTCTTACTCCGTCACCACACGGATAATCCTTATATTGCGGGGGATTTTAGAAACATGCAATTAACGCAGACAAATTACACTCAGATTCAGAACAACACTTTGTCGATCGCACAAAGTATTGTGTGGACATCGAACCCATAGCACTGGCACGTAAGATCGGATCTTAAGGGTGTAGATCGTGAAAATCACCGAAAAGAGTGTTACGATTTTTCATATTTAACCTATTTACATATGATTGATATCAATGATAATTTGTATACAGGGTTTTTTTTCTAAGAGTACCCAAATTTTTTTATGATGTTCTACATATAAATAATGTTATATTAAAAATGTCAAATATTTAAAATCACTAGTAATTACCTAATTATTTTCATTTCAAAAATATCTAAAAATATTCCTGATTTATAGACAACCTAATCTTGTTACGCGCGGCCATTGATCAAGAAACTATCACCCTAACGCACACAAGTACATGTTAGAAATTATCGACACCACACTACTGTTACACTTCTACACACACACACACACACACATGTAAAATAGTAAATAAGTTTAAGATTCCAATTTTCTTTCATACTTTTAACGGGCTTAGCACCGTCACGCGTCATAATAAATAGATAATTAAAATACCAGTTTATTATTTTAAAACTACATACTAATGTTCGTATTTATTAAGGCGTATTTAAAAAGTGGAATTAACTATTTACAACAATTAAACTTACCTATTCATTTAGTCCCAGGAAAAACACTATCACTGATATTTTAACAATTGTTCGAAATGAAGTCCATTTCTTTCAACACAAAGCTGAGCACGCCTTCTTAAATTGTTTTTTAACATTATCTGTGTCCGAGCACTTTTCACTTCATCAAATGCAGTAATGATTTTACTACGAAGGTCCTCATAACTTTGCGCTTCTTCAACGTAAACACGTCTCTTAATTTCACCCCACAAATAAAAGTCTAATGGTGTAAGGTCCGGTGACCTTGGAGGCCACGGTATCGGGCCCCCACGACCTATCCACCTATTCCCATATTCAGTGTTTAAATACTCACGCACAGCACTCGAATAATGGGGTGGAGCACCGTCATGTTGGAAGTATAGATTATTTAACAGTATTAGAGGTACGTCCTCTAGTAAATCGGAAATCACACTTCGCAACATATCCAGATAATTACTGCCAGTCAATCGGTCTTCAATAAAGTACGGACCCACGATTACGTTATCAATGATCCCAGCCCAAACATTAATACTAAATCGCACTTGATGAAAACTGTCTTTGATTACGTGGGGATTGCTCACTGCCCAATAGTGTTCGTTACGACTATTATAAAGTCCTATCCGTGTAAATAAAGCTTCGTCAGTCCATAAAATGTTTGTAGAGTTAATGTTTGACAATAACCATTGACAAAATTGTACTCGAGCAGCACCATCATTTTCATGTAGTGCTTGAACCCGTTGATAATAATACGGGTGGTACCCTAAAGAATTTAGCAGCTTCCACACGTAATAACGGCTTACACCGAATTGTCGAGCTGCGTCATTGGTGCTAGCACGGGGGTCTCGTTCAAAGAACTCGACTATAGCGCTCTCGACTGCTGGGCTAATCACGGTATGACCTCCTTGAGATGTTGCATGCGCCGGTGTAGTGAACTGCCCAAAATCCAATAATCTTTGGTTGGCTGCCAAAATCGTCCTCGAATTAGGTACTCTAGAATTAATACCTTGTCTCTCTAAACGCGGTAAAGAGTAACGTTCATAAAGTCTTTGCGCACCACGTAAAGTTTCACCACTTAATATGTAGCACCGTACCATCTCATAATACTCGCGATTAGAATATCTTGTTTGATCTGCCATTGTGGGAGATAAACAATAAAACAATTAACACGTGCTGCTAATTAGGTCACGGCCAAAGTATCACTGGCGAATTAGCGCTGCGGACGCGCAGGTCGGTCTACGAGGGGAAAGTGTTGCAAGGGGAGGCGGGAAGACGATTTCGACGAAATAAGCCGATCCGTACCGACAAAGGAATCAAAGTTAGGTACCTAATTTTGTTTTATCGTGAGCGCTTAAATTTTTGTTTGTGTGTGCGTGTTTATAAAATGAATGACTTACATATTAGCAACAAATTTAGTGGCATATAGGAATTCACCGAATAAGAAAAAATATTTTTTTGCTAAAAAAAACATGTTTTTATTTCAATAATCAATTATACTATCGAATCTGAACCTCCTGTGAAATTTTGGGTACCCTTAGCAAAATAACCCGGTATATTACAATCAAAGACCAATAAGTATGTTCATGCTTATATTAAACTCTTAAACCTAATGGTTGTTATATAATAAACGTCAACAAACGCACAAAATTGAGTAAAAATGCAAAAACATGACTTCGTATTTTAAAGATTTAAGCCCATAAATCAACACAAATTGATAAAAAGAAACACTTTTTGAACACTGAAGAAACCAATAAGTATAGCTGTATACTTCTTTTTATACCTTTACAAACAAAGACTTCCTCTTTTAAAGCCCTAAAATCTAGATATATTTTAAGGTAAATTTTTCATACACAAATGTATGGGATAAAGCGTTCGTTTCATTCGTGCAATCTCGGTGGTCACTAACGGCAGTTCCTTTCTGTAAGTGAACGTGACACCACGCTTGTCGGCTGCAGACAGCAGAATTACGTATTGTGAATTTGTGTTTTTTGTAAAAAACTGTAAGTATAACATTTTTATAATTAATTTATTTTCAGTTAGTAGAAAGTATCGATATAATGAATGTCTGAAAGAAAACCATGATGGAACTAGATATAAATCGTAAAAAATACAATATCTACACTAATAGGTATTATAAAGAGGAAAGATTTGGATTTTTGTATGAAACGAATAAACTCAAAAAGTACTGGACCGATAATTCTTTTATCATTCGAAAGCTACATTATCACTGAGTAACATAGGCTATTTTTTTCGCAGGACTGATTGAATTTGAGTGTCATGCCAGGGAAAAGAAAGTTTTGTACGCATTATAAAAATATGAAAGCCAAAAGATCTCGGAATAAAATGTAAGTTCCTCCCTACTTATTTATTATCGCATTTGAACAGGGTACATTACAAAGCTAATACAATATGTCATATGATTTAGATCGCCCGATTCAGACATATACCTACAATAACATGTAAATATTGGTTTGTATTATCTATATCTATACTGATAAATAAAATTGAAGTATCTGTATGTAATATCAAAATAATAGGATTTTTTTTAAAAAAAAAAGGCGATACGGAGTTCGCCGGGTCGGCTAGTATTGTCTAAATATCAAATTGTGGAAGTAGGTAGGCGAAAGTGCAACTTTGTCGACATACCTATACCGCCAAACAGACGCGAGGCGCCTAGCGTCTGGCTTAGGGTTGTACAAAATAAATAAAAACTGGATAATATTGATGAATAATATTTCCAGTATTGAAAATAAAGAAAACCTTGGGGCCGAGACTCTGAGCAACAATGCTACGCGCTGTATAGAGGTAAGTTGTTATATGTAATTCTTGTAGACTTGTTACATAAATAAACAAACTACTTAGTTAGTGATGGGCGAAGACAAAATCTCAATACCTACCTATAGATTTTTCTTGCAATATTTATTATTTTCATCGAGAGACAAACACCTTAGTACCGAAATACTTCTCAATTACTTTCTCAAAAGAAAATTTATTTTCAAATAGGTGACGTCATAAAAAAACAATACCTAATGCGTAAAGAAATTATAATTTCTATTCATCAGGAACCTAATATTGTATTAATTCTTTTGCATTTTTTTAAATTTTTAATTATTTTTTATAAAAAAAATCAAGCCATTATCTTTCTTTACAGGAACTAGTTATTGAAAACGACCAAGAAGGAAAGGTGGATGAAATGGAAGTTGGGCGTAGAGTTGTAGACGTTTCTTTTTTTTTTAAAGCTCTTCAGGCCATAGGGGACCACGGTCCAATGGATTGTAAGTTAAGTTACCTCAGTATAATAGGTGAAGTAAAAGTTGGTCTGGACTCAAAACTCATCATGAAATGTAGTATGTGTAGTATGAAATTTACTGTGTGTTTGATTGAAAAGAAAGAAGATAGAATGGAAGTGAATCATCAAATTGTATCTGGTATCATATCATCTGGTGGGAGCTACTATCAGTTAAAAACATTAACTGCCGCAGTAGCCCTACCAATCATGTCACCTTCATTATACAATGAAATTAATAATACGGTTTGCGATTGGTGGGAAAAGACAGCAGCACATTCCATGGCAGAAGCTGTCAAGGAAGAAGCGGAGTACGCAGTGTCTATAGGTAGTGTTGATAAAAATGGTACACCATTAATATCTGTTGCTGTTGACGGTTGTTGGAGCAAGAGATCTTATGGTAAGAATTTTTCCGCCTTGTCCGGCGCAGCTGCGATAATTGGCATTAAAACTAATAAAGTATTGTTTTTTGGAGTTAAAAATAAATACTGCGTAGTTTGTGCACGAGCCGCAAAGAACGACAGTCAGCCCTCGGAACACCGTTGTTTCAAGAATTATTCGGGATCATCTACCGGTATGGAATCGACCATAATAGTTGAGGGGTTTAAACGTTCCATTGTTGATCACGGTGTAATTTATAATAAATTTGTAGCAGACGGCGATTCCAGTACTTATAAAAAAATATTAGATTCGCGACCGTACGGTAATTTAACAGTAGAGAAAATTGAATGCAAAAATCATCTTTTACGAAACTACTGCAATAGCTTGGAGAAACTGTCGAAAGACACTAAGTATCCTTGCGAATTGCGGAAATTCCTAAAAGAAAGGTATTTGCGTTTAAGAACGGGTGTAAAATGCGCTATTAAATATTGGGGCGATCAAAATCAGTCACTCGAAGAAAAAATAAAAAATCTTAGTGAAGATATCCTAAATGGTCCACAACACGTATTTGGTAATCACCAATATTGCAAGGAGTATTTCTGTAGACCTGATACTCGTCGAATAGAACCTGTTGGGTTGCTTCCAGCAATTGTTGGATGCGGATTAATGGACGCGGTACACATTTTAAGTAAAAGACTGTCATATCATTCTAGAAGTTTAATTCATAATTGTACAAGTAATATAGTTGAAAGTTTTAACGCAGTGATTGCCAAATTAGTAGGGGGTAAGCGTGTAAATTATTCTTCCCGTGGTTCTTATGCGGGCCGATGCGCAGCTGCTGTTGTGTCTTTTAATACAGGATCGATTCATAGTAAAACTCATGAAGTAATATTTAAATCTAGTCCTAATCCTTTGATCGCGAAAGTGGAAAATTGTAATCGTAGAATCCGTTTAATTGCTAAACCTAAATTAAGATTGAAAAAGAGCCACAGCGCTGTATCGAAAGATGCTCACTATGGACCAAACTGCGAAAAACCTGATCTGAGTCCAGAATTATATGAGAAAGCCAAGTCATCTTTTTTAGCCGATTTAAAGTTGTCTTGTGCTGAAAGAGAGGAGCTTGAAAGGTCGACCCATTTGCAAAGAAGTAGTTCTGAGTGGATGAGTACAAGGAGAAAATTACTAACCTCATCATCGTTCGGGGAAGTTTGTAAAAAACGAGAGAGCACGAGTTGTGCTGTTCTTGTTCGTAAAATCGTTTATGGTAGTAATATCTCCAGTTTGCCTGCTGTACGGTACGGTATCGAAAACGAAGAAACCGCAATTAAACAGTTAGAAATTCAAGAGAATATTAGTATACAAGGTTGCGGTTTGTTCGTCGACGATCAATATGAATTTCTTGGTACTACACCAGATGGCATTTATGCAAACGGTTTAATTGAAATTAAGTGCCCACATTCTTTAGCTGGCATGACTCTTGATGAAGCAATGGCCAAACATACCTTTTGGGTTAAGGACAAGGCTTCCAAGGGTTATGTCATAAATAAAAATCATAACTGGTATTTCCAAATTCAGGGACAGGTACATATTACTAAAAGAAACGTTTGCATGCTTGGCATCTGGTTTGGTGCTACTGTACCTATGAAAGTTTATATTATAGAAAAGGACGACAAATTTTGGGAGGAGAAAATGGAAATGAAATTAGTTAGGTTTTATTACGATTGCCTACTTCCAGAATTAGTTGATCCTCGGCAGTCACGAAGCATGCCCATTCGTGACGCGCCCAGTATCATAGAGGCTATGAAAGAGAGGAAAGAAAGAGCTTTACGTGTTTTGAAAGAGAAGAACGCCTAATGATTTTGAAAGATACAGGTAACTTAACTACCCAGCCAGTCGATTCACGTAAACACGCCCAAAAGTCCAAAAGTCGTTTTAACTTAGGAACTTAGAAATCGCCTTTTGGTTTTCTGTTTTAAACGCACTTACTTATCTAGTCTTGGATTGTCATAAATCTTGCAATAGCTCAATTACTATACAATTTCTGAGTTACCTGGTGTAAAGAATCATAAAAATTGGTTCAAAAATACAGCGAATTGAGAATTCTCCTTTTTTTTAAGTCGGTTAAAAGGGCTAAATTTGCAAAAAACGAAGTGACGTCACTGCGCTACGGTTTTTATTACTTACGTGAATCGGGCAGCTGGTAACGTTTTCATTCTGATAGGTTTTGTGATAGCCATTGATTTTATCATCAAATTAGCAGAAATCAGAACTTGATCCGTAATCGAATGAAAAAACATTAGAATTTTGAACTCATATTTCGTTATTGTTTAATTACATACTTTTAATTAGTATATTAATAATTTACAAACTTCTGTTAAAATTAGTAAATAAATGAATTATTTACTAATTTTTGTACAACCCTAGCACGCTTTTGAGATAGCGAGTAATGGCGACTCATATTTGTTATTGTGTAGTAAATAAATCATTTTTATACTTGTGTTTCATTTATTGACATTTTTTTTAAAACCCTAGGATTTTTTTTAGATATCGACGAGGTGATCGTAAACAAAAAGTAAGTATTTGAGTTTACGCAATAGGCACATTTCCTTGCGTAGAGATAAACACACTTCCTACTGAATTTGCAATTATTTTATTGAATGAATATTTTACGAATTAGAATAAATTTTGGTAGTGAAATTACAAATAAATACATAGTTGGAATTTTAGGTAAGTAGAATACAAAAATGTCAGTCCGGACCTGCTCTTGATTGTATATTATATTATAAACTAGTAACCCGCCCTCGCTATCTTCGCTATCTTCGGCAATATTCACTTAAATTACATACTATAAAAAGCATATTGATCTATAATAAATGCACAATTTATTTAAGGTACTTAATTGGATAAGGATTAATGCTGTATTGTATAAAATCACTTAGTAAATAATCATTTTTTAGTAGAGGATAAAAAATGGTTATGGTGGGTTATCCCTAAGAGATAGACATATGCCATCGTGGACTTTTTTGTTGAACTTTTTAAGATGGATAATACTGTAGTACATTATTTTGGTCTATCTCGTAGGGTTCAGCCAACGTTTGCAATATAAGCGCAAAAAAACGTGCTTATTTACGACATCACATTAGAAACCTCTAAATTAATCAGCGTTTCTCTACTATATTATGCATGTATTATACATATAAACCTTCCTTAAGAATCATTCTATTTATTAAAAAAAACTGCATCAAAATCCGTTGCGTAGTTTTAAAGACTAAGCATACATAGGGACAGACAGACGGCGGATAGCGACTTTGTTTTATACTATGTAATGTAATGATAGAAAAACATAAAAATTGTGTCTCAACTACTCTTATTAATCTATTAAAAAGAATCAACAGCTAGTTTCCAAAAATTCAACGTTATTGTTATGCTGTAAATATTCAAGTTCAATAACAATTTCTCAACGTGGAACGTTTGTTGCAAAACATTTTGAAAATCACGCTCTCTAGGTCATTCATCCGCCCCGTCGGATGTTACATTAAACTTTGGCGCTGCGGTCGCTCGAAATCGAGATCTCAGGCCAACAATCTACACCCTTAACCACTAGGCCAACTGTGCAGTCGAAATGAATGACTAAATAACAACATTGTTCCTTTTACATAAATTTTTAATAAATATTGATACATTTATTATTATCGCTGGCAATATTTAAATATAAATTGTGTTTTATTTTACAAACGTGCTTTTCAAACTATACTTTATCTTATTGTAATGTTTACAAAAATATTACACATTTGGAAAGAGGAGGGGAGGACGTGACGAGGAAGAGTTGTCCTCTCGTGACCATAAACGCTGTAAAATATTCGAAGAAATTAATAATTAAACACAAACGCGATAGAATCCGTAAAAATAGTTTTATCATATTGTATTGCTTCGGTTTGCTATTATTATCTATTTTATTACGTTTGTCTGTATGGAGAATATTTTTGTTCACTCGGTGTGGGGGATTGGCTTGACCAATCTGGGAGACAAATGTGAAACGCACAACGTAGTGGAGTATTCTCCAAAATAATGTATCTTTTGGTTGACTGTAGATCAATTGGAAATGGGCACAAATGTGTAAAGTGTATGTAAGTTATGGTGGTAATATAACCGCTTAGGAAAGCAAATAACGAGTGCGAGCTTTCCCCGACATGTTATTTTGTTTAAATATTGTTTTGTTATGATTTTAGACTTGTTTTCACATGCGAAGGTTGTCGAAAGGGCTATTAGTCAGATGTCATTATTATTATGCGATAATAATAAAAAATATAGCTCAATTATAGCTCAATGATAGTACAACTGAATTGCAATTTTGTGGGACTAACTTTTCTTTTCCCAAAAATGTCGGCAGAGGCGCTTATATTTGGAAGATATTAAGATAAGCGATGATAAAATTTAAATATAAACATATGACCGGGTTGCGTCAATTTTCCCTTCCATTGTAGGGTAGAATATTGTGTCCAACAATGAGACGTTTGACGTGTGAACGCCCGTAAACACAACACTGTTCTCTTTTCTAAGGAAGAAGATAATTTTATGTATGGTGACGGTTTCCGTGTGGTGAGCACGGAGTAACAATACAATTCACCACGCCCTATCTTACCCGTGGGTGATCGTAAGAGACGACTAAGGGATATAAAACGCATATAACACATATGCAAGTGATGGAGAACTCGAAACAAAACCCTATACCATCACGTCTGACCAGCGTAGTATAGCGGGTCCATTTTCCTCCCATTATGGAAGAGGTTCGAGCCCAACAATGGGACATATATGGGCTGAGATGATGATGACGGTTTAAGACTAAAGAAAAATTGGCTGAGAGTCCCTCAGACGATTTTTCTTTCATTCCTGGAAAATCTACAAAGAACACCAACTGCCGTCGCCCACCTGTCTATTAACGTGGCGATTATAATATAATATTCATATTGGCGAAGTCTATTTTCTGCAGTAGACGTCGATGGGCTGACGAATGGATTGTTTCAAAAAAGTTCACCAACCTCTATCAAATTGAACGAGTAGGTATTAAAAACTGCAAGTTTGCTGCCATAGCAATGGAAATTTTTCTCCGACGATGTTCACACGTGTTCGGACAATATTTTTATCCTTTTTTAATGCCCACGTACTGTGCACTAAGATATTTTTAATGTCTGTAAATGTTGTATTTTTAAATCGTTCTGTTGTTTCAGACGAACGCTTGCTGTCTCGAGTTTTTTTTATTAAAGATATTTTTAAATATTCATACGAATTGAACAGCACGATAACGTAGTGGATGACGGCAGTACTTTACGTTTATTTATGAAGCAACGGTTGTAGGTTTGATACCCGTATAATACAAACGTGTAACCATCGTTCTGCTCTTATTTCAATTACTTTGGTGGCGACGCACTATGCACTCTTCTTTCATCGGACATATTGTAAGTTTTAGCAGTAGTTTTATGACTGGTTGCTGGCTTGACGTTGGCCCTTCTTGAGAATGTAATTATTGACCAGACAGCATTAGATAGAGGTGGGTCAGGTCTTTGTAAAGCTCTTAATCTTCTTTTACAACGCACTTTGGCGTGCCTAGTATATACAGCATGCAAATGTGTACTCAATCGATAATTATTGTAAGTTGTTTCTATATAGAAAGTCACTTGGGCAACATGTGTTAATAGAATGGTATATTGCTAATACATAGTTGATTTCTTTAAGAATTTAGCACTATAGCAGATTATGTGCCAATAGAACTAGAAACAACATAATATCGCAGAGTTCTATAACCGTAAGCTCGATGAATTGACATTTGTTAAAGGTAAAAAGATGTTCGACCGGTCTAGACCTTTTAAACGAACCATTACACTACCATCGTGTGTATTCAACCTCAATGACTATTTTAGGTCTATAAATACAAACTGAATTGAAATTATTAATCTTTATTTTTATGGTGGCAAACGGGCAAGCGGTCATCTGATGCCAAATGATACTGTCGTTCATGGACTTCAGCAATACCAGGGCCATAGCCAGGCTGCTGCCTACCGTGAAGAAGTTTTCTGTAACGCCGTTGCGTGAACGTGCCCTCGTTTCTCTCATTTGTTCGGTTTCGTGCTGCCCAGGAGGTAGTTAATTCTAGATCCTGCATATAAGTGGGGGTAAATTATCGCTGAACACATAATTAACAAAACGCCTGGTTTGTGTTCAGTAAAGTAGTTTCCATATGCCAAAGTGAGAAAAATTAATACCTTCGGTGTCGTAAAAGATGTTTAAAGAGTGTAAGCAGATAACACATCTCCTAGAGAGTGAATATTTGAAATAAAATCCTATACGAACCTATCTGACCAGTATAGGTCTATTTCTCTATAGTTTTGGAGGATACAATCAATACTGAGACAGGAGTTTAAAACAATTTTCTTTTAGATATTGAAGTGAGATTCAGTTACACTCATACTTTTGTTTCATAATAAGTTAACATTAGACATGCTAACTTATTATAAGTTTTATATTATTAAAGAATATCAAAAAGTTAATATTCTAAGAATATTTTTACAGCAACAACTACAATTGTTGAGAAGACAGATAAAATAAATTTTATAAAAAAAATTCGGAGAATCTGTGGATTATTCTTTAAAGAACAATAATATTGTTATATATATTTGAAATGTATTCAAAGAAATATATAAATAAGGTAGTTGACATAGTAAAATGTAGTAAAGAAGGTACAAATACAGAGACAATGATACTAGGAAATATTCGAGGACGTTGGCGTACTGCCAATCATTCGTCACAGATTTTATGTCGATCGCTGCCGTGACTTTCATGTTTTCATGTCAACGAATTATTTTTATAAAAAACACAAACTGTCCAGCCCTATATACTATCTATACATATAATAAAAATGTAACGGATCGCTGTCTGTACATGAAGATATATGAGAAAAAATATTACTGGGACCTTCATCAACACAAACAGAACCCAAAACAATGATTGTTAAAATTTTTGTCTGTTTATCTGTGCGTTTGTGCACGCTAATCTCAGAAACGGCTTATCCGATTTAGACGCGGTTTTGGATCGCTAATATATTGTAGTAAGCTTCTCTTAACATTTAGGCTTTATTTCATGTCAATTGGTTTATAAATAAAAAAGTTATGTCAATTTAAAAACTGGTCGCAGAAAAAAATCTTTATCTATTCCTTTCAAATTACGTACAAATCATCTTCAATAAAAATAAACAAACACGTGTTTCAGCATTTCTTAATTTTCACCCTCTGGGGGTGTAAATTAGGCCAGCGAAGCGAGTTGGACGACTCATTAAGTCATTAGCGCCAAGCCGATATTATTGAAACTGGCAACTTGAAATTTTGACAGTGGTTTCTTTCTATGACGTAGAGATTTACTAAGAAAGGATTTTACGAAATTACAACGGTGGAACAGAGTAGCAAAGTTTGTATGGGGAGAAAGAATCTTTATTGATTCTTTTTAAATTACGAGTCGAATCAAATATTCTATGGTAATACCCAGCATTTGTCAATTTTCACCCTCTGGTTGTATAAATTAGGCCTGTGAAGCGGGTTGAACGACTAATTACCGCGGAGCGAAAACTACTAAAACTAGAAACATAAAATTTTTAAAGTAGCTTCTTTTGATGTAGTTTTCATTATGATGTAGTAATCCACTAGGAAAAGATTTGCCGAAATTGCGCACCTAAGGGGGTGTAACAGAGGGGCAAAGTGTGAATGGGGAGAAAAATTCTTTATAGATTCTTTTCAAATTACGTACAAATATTCTTACATACATACATATCATCACGCCATATCCCTTGCAGGGTAGGCAGAGAGAACAGAGTGCCAGAGAACTCTATCCTTGCATACTTCACTCGGTTCCTCAACATTCATAATTCTCTTCATACACGCTCGCCGGTTTCGGAAACTCTTGACTCCAACTTCCTTCAGTACATGACTGATCTGATCTAGGTAGGTTAGTCTCGGTCTCCCCCGGTACCTACATCCTTCCACTTTCGCATTGTATATCTTCTTAACCAGACGTTCGTTCGGCATTCTTTCCACATGTCCGAACCATCGGAGCATTCCCTTTCGCATCTTTACACCGATACTCTCTTTCATACCTACTCGCTCTCTTACGTCGTCGTTACGAATGCGATCGATCAGCCTAACTCCACAGATTTTCCGTAGAGATCGATTTCGACCGCATTAATTTTACTTTCATACTCTTTTCTGCATACTCAACTCACGCTTCCATACAGTAATGTTGGGACAAGCACTGCGTTATGTATTGCTACACGTGCATTCTGGCTGAGGTGGTAGCTATCGAGAAGTTGCCCCAACGCTCCATTCACTCTATTTCCCGCATTCACTCTTCGCTCTATATCAGTGGTGTACCTTCCATCTCGGCTAAATCCACATCCAAGATATACAAATTCATCCACAAATATTCTTTGGTAAAAATAAATAACACGTGTTTCTCTCTCCCTCTCCATCAACCCCGCAACAGTGCCATCGTGACGACCAGTGCCGGCGTGAGAGCTCACACGATACACATAGTAGACGGAAATAGGTACTTGCTTAAGGGTTAAACCCTTAAGCAAGTACCTATTGCTTAAGGGTTTAAGATACAGGTTAAGTTCAAAAATGTTCACTTTATAACTGAAATAATAAATCATATCTAACGAGGTCGCAACTCTGCTGGTGAAACAAAACAGTTTAATAAAGGGCGGCGATAATTGTATTCTTATACCATGGCCATACCGTAAATAGGATATTAAAGGCAATATAATTTTTAGAATGAATAGAACTTTTAAACACCCTTTTTCTTTAGTGATCGGCTATGGTATATAGACACACCCCGCCCACTCCGTCCGAGGTGACGCGTGACCCCATAGCGCGCCGTACACGTACATCTACGCCGTGCAGGCGAGCCACCGCAACCGGGTATCATCTCGAGTCGAAGCCCTCATGCAGTGAACCTCAATACAGATACTCACGCTTGCACCGCCCAAAGCACCGACGGTAGAGCGTGTCAACGTAGAGTATTTTCTCTCGGACCCACCCTATTGCCTAATTCCGTTAGACAACTAGCTCGCAGAAGGCGGCGACCGCATCCCAGTTTCTGACGCTGTTGATCATCGTCTTAGCGACAAACCTTCAACATCTTGCATTGCTTTTTTTATTTAACTCTGTCAGAGATGATTTCTGCGTGGACAAAGTCGCGGGCGAAAGCTAGTGTTAATATATATTTTATACAAATGTCCTAATTCTCAAATACTTTTTTTCGTGTAATATAGACGATTCTTTTTTTTTTATAAGTACTAAGAAATGTCAGTAGAGCCAGTCAGATTTCAAGTAATTTTCCTACAAATACGACCGAAAGACCAACCGTGCCAAGTGTGGTGGCTTAGAATCCTACGCAGGACAATAATATATTGTGCGATCCACAAAGTATTGTTTTGAGTTTGGGTGTCATTTTTGTCCGTACACATTTATAAAACGCCCCGCAATACAAGGATTATTCCCTGTGTGTAGTGTTTCTCTCTTAAAAAAAAGGAACGAACTAAATGGTGACATAATTAGTGTGCTACTAAAACGCGAAATAAGTATGTGTATGAGTATTTTTAATATCTACCCATATATGTAGATCTTTTTTCATTGCTAAGGTTGTACATAAATCTTGTTAGCGAGTTTTGTCGTGCAAATATTTATTATCCCATTTGTCTTTTGTTGTCTTGAGAAACTATCTAACGATGTGATTATAGTAAATTTACTATATTATAAATTTTATTTTAAAATTTAATTATAGGAAAAGAGGCTCAGCATTTCCCCACGGTAAATCAATATATCGTACATCCTAAGAATTGAACACGGGATGAATCCTGCGGATCTGAGGACACTTTAATTTACGGTTAAAGGCCAAAAACTTGTCTTATAAATATTAGAAGTTGTGCAAAACATTACAAAGTTGAATTTCTGAAGGCTGCATTTCATATAAAAGTAAGAAGTCTTTTTATTTCCTATTGCATCTTGATTCTAGCTCGTATTCCTTTCTTGAAGTGTGCGGTATATTGATTATATCCTGGGATAGTGGTGGGTCTCTATCATATCTAACCCAATCAATTATAACATTATGATCTTTCTTTCTTTCTTGTCTTCGCGACAAGAAACAAGTTTAGTTTTTATGTACCACTTAATACTTCAGCCACACTCGTATGTTGATGAAGTAGGTAATATTTTTAGATAAAATATTAACAAATTAAGTGAAGCACGACCAGGTCGAGTATGCTAGTGATATATAACTAGAGATGCGTGAAATAAGGCCACAGGCTCGTCAATTAGCACTACGTTCAAGGCGACTCGACGAGCTGCCTAAAACGTAATATTTCATTAGTTAATGGGTCAGATTAAAATATTTTAAGATAATAACAATTATACGTGTGCTGACTGAATAAGATTATATTGGTCAACACCTGTTCCTTTGCTGTGGATGATTGTGAAATACACATAAAAAACGCAAGCAGAAGGTCTGCTGCTGATCATGGAAAGAGAAGAAATACTAAAAGTAATATATTAACTCGTCTGACAAGCGTAATGTATTACGTCAATTTCCCTCCCAATGTGGAGGAGGCTGAAGCCCAATAGTGGGACGTATATGAGCTGAGACGTCAAAACTGTTACAATAATATGAATTGTGTTAGTCTAATGACGGATAGAAAAGAAAGAGAAACTCAAAAAAAAGTAACACCAACCATTTTGGCTAGCGTCTAATTTGCCTTCTTTGTGAAGGATGCTCCCTACCTAATAGTGGGTTTTTAGAACTGCAACACTTAACAGTTTTTTTTAAATATTTAAACATTGTGACTATAGAAACAACGAATAAGATTATGGATTTATTTTTGTACAAAATTGAATAAATTAAAATGTTTAAACAGAGACCCCGTCAAAAAGATATTAGAACGTACAGCAACTTTCGCATAGTTTTTTTTTTATGTTAGCGCGAACCGTTAATATTTCTATACATGTCATTGCACACCCCGGAGAAAGTCGTATTGTGTTAGTCGTTGGCATGCAGCAGGCATACTCAATGGCTACATTACGTACCGTTGATTATATGAACTTCTGTCATGAACAAATATAAATTCATTATCATCGTTGCGGGCGTTATATCAATATGTCATAAATTTCGTTTGTTTTAAATTATAAAACTATACCTACTCTAAAATACTGGCAGTAAGTTGTGTACCTTATCTGTGCGTGATTATATGCCTTACGAATTTATGCGGGCGTGTAGAAATTGAAAAAAAAATCTATATTTGCCTCTTTTCAGGTTGAATTCTAATAAAAAAAGTTTAAGATCCTTCACAATGGAATACTTTTAACTAATATTATAAAGGCGAGATTTGTATTTGTTTATATTTTCGTTAGCCCTTCGCCTCTATGTTAAATAACATTATAATTTTATAACATTTAATAATATTATAATTTGTAATGTTTAAGCGAGTATTACACATTTGAAATAAAACTATTTTTACGGATTCTATCGCGTTTGTATTTGAGTTTTAATTTCCCGACGTTTCGATTTCGATGGTCATGGGATGAGTTCTCCTGTGAATATGAACGTGTAAAATGTTCGAAACGCGATAGAATCCGCAAAAATAGCATACATACATACATATCATCACGCCATATCCCTTGCAGGGTAGGCAGAGAGAACAGAGTGCCAGAGAACTCTATCTCTGCATACTTCACTCGCTTCCTCAACATTCATAGTTCTCTTCATACACGCTCGCCGGTTTCGGAGACTCTTTAGCTTTATTTCTAATAGTTATACATTGTGAAAGATGAAAGATAATGTACCTGTCATATAGAAAACTGTTACCGCACAATAAAAAAATACACTTTTAGACTTTTGTCACCGTTAGGGCTTCGCAAAAAGGTATCATGTTCTGAAATAGATATTTGGAAGAGTACACCGTCAAGTGTTGCTTTCAAATTATTAGAATATATGTTATGAAAATGGTCCACCCAAAAGAGGGCTTATTACGCTCTACACTGCCTTGCCGACTCATTGGAGAACCAATTGGAATGCGGTCAAAAATAAAGACTTTAGAAAGATATATTAGTGGTAGGGCTACACTGTTGAGTTTTCTATCTACAGTTGAGGTCCGGTCCATCCGAGGTAGTACCACATTTTCGCAGAAACTCGATTGAAATCTGAGCAGCGACAATGTGTTATTGCGCTTTGTTCGATGAGCGAGAGTCGAGCCCATTTTTATGAGTGGATTTTGGTTGGTAAGCCACGGCCTAGTTATACCCCTGGTATTGTCCATGAGCGGCCGTAAACCTTACCACCAAGTGTTGTGCTTGCTCATTTACTATCATAAATAATAATAAAAAGACTGGCCAGTTAGTTTTTGGTAAACTAAACTTATCGGTTACACAGTGGTAAATATTGAATGATAACTTATCAGTATGAGGTTACTTTGGGACTCGGAATCGGAGCACGGTTATCACCATGTCACACCTTCGATTAAATAGGTACCTACTAATTAGGGGTGTGCGAATAATTCGAACTTACGAATTATTCGTTCCGAATCGAATATTAATATTCGATTCGAAACTCGAATCGAATAATTCGAAATTTCGAATTATTCGAAAGTGCCGAATAATTCGAAAAATTTCGAATTATTCGAATAATTTCGAATTTTTCCGAATTATAATATTATTCGCAAATTTTTATTGTATTTTAAATTCGGAGTTTGTTATGTTCGATATTCAAATATGACATTAATAATTAATAAATATTTTATTTAAACCATGAAATATAACTACATGAATAGAACAATGAGTATGAACATTTGCTACAAATTTTTGTTTAAAAATAATAAATACGATACTGAATCTGGTGATAATGAAGTTCGTTTATCAGATACAATATCACCAGCAGTGGAAAATAATCTTTCACTTTCAGCAGAAGTACAAGGTATTCCTAAATATCTTCTCGCTATAAGTGACAATCGGGGATATTTATTTTTTTCGAATTATTCGAAATTTTTCGAATTATTCGATTTTTTTCGAATTATTCGTCGAATTTCGAATAATTCGAAAATTCGAATTATTCGATTCGAATTTCGAAATTCGAATTTCGAATCGAATATTAATATTCGATTCGATTCGATTCGAACGATATTCGCACACCCCTAGTACTAATATATCAATTATTAACTGCGATAAGTGGTATTTTGTCTAAATATTATAAAAACAAACATGTTTATTCTTAATATTTATATTTTTAACTCTATTTGTATGATATTCTTGTTTTTCACTGTTTTTCATTACTGTGAGGTAGCAACTACGAATACTACCCATCCTTATTTTGCTCGTGGATGTCGTAGAAGACGACTAAGAGCTTCATATCGACTGGCCCATCACCTGATTCCGTATGGTCAACAATTAGATTCCCAATAAGAATTGAGGTCAAGCAGGTAGCCGGTCATAAAACTATTGCCAATATGTACGATGGAAGAGGAGTGCATAATTAGTTCTACCATAAGTAATCGAGTTACGAGTAGGAGAATAGTGATGACGATTCTTGTTTCTCTACATATGTCATATACGTTCAGGTTCAGACCTCCATCACAATGGTGGCAAAATTTACCTACATATCGTGTCGTGTTTCATAACAATGGTCGCATAGAGTTTTATTACTAGGTTTTCTACTCATTAAAATAATTTATCTATTTATATACCTCATGTTAAGTTGATATTAACCAAATTTGTTAACATATATCTGGTAAAATATAACACTTTTAGTTACGTTAGTTTGTAAACCAAAATAATAGATTAGCACACGCAGGGCTGGAAGTTAGAGCCCACATCCAATGAATGTTGGTTTAAATCCTGCCCGTGGGTAAACTATTTTATGATAAATCAAAAAGAAATCAACAATTTCAAGTGAACAAATTAGCATGTTAATATCACAAATGGCCATCACTTTAACATTTTTTTTTATGATCAAAAATGTGTGATATTTGAGTAAACAAAACCTACGTTATTGTTAGTTTTATCAATTAGATATTCAAAAATACGTAAAACATTTCTGATCGTTTATAAAGATATACAGTCATCATCTCAGCTCATATATGTCTCATTGTTGGGTTCGAGCCTCCTCTGTAATGGAAGGGAAATTGACCTATTATACCACGCTGACCAGAAGCGTTGGTATAGGGTTATGTTTCGAGTGTTCCTTCTCTTGCATAGATGTTATATGCGTTTTATATCCCTTAGTCGTCTCTTACGGTCACCCACGGGTAAGATAGGGGGTGTTCTAGTTTAAAAGTTAGTGTGTGTGTTGAATGTAAGTTATTAATTTAAATTAACGATGATTTTTTTTTGCCTATTTAACCATCAAACATAAACTCGCAATAGGGAGGACTACATGATTCAACAAACTGATAACCGCTGCGGAATAAAGGTTCTTAAGTGGCTATTACGTATGTTGGGATGCTGTGTGGCATGCCCCTTCACGATTTGTTGAAAATTGCTGGTACACCTTGGATGCAGGCGACAAAGGATCGCACTTTGTGGCATACTATTACATCCAGTAGTGGGCAGCAAAGGCCTGATGATAAACCATCATACCAATTGGTTGAACGTAGTCCTCCCCAAGTCGTGATAATGTCCACTCGCCATACACACCACACAGAAATGGTATTTTACATACGTATATACATATCATCACGCCATATCCCTTGCAGGGTAGGCAGAGAGAACAGAGTGCCAGAGAACTCTATCCTTGTATACTTCACTCGCTTCCTCAACATTCATAATTCTCTTCATACACGCTCGCCGGTTTCGGAGACTCTTGACTCCACCTTCCTTCAGTACATGACCGATCTGGTCTAGGTAGGTTAGTCTCGGTCTCCCCCGGTAGTCCCGGTACCTACATCATACACTTTCGCATTGTGTATCTTCTTAACCAGACGTTCGTTTGGCATTCTTTCCACATGTCCAAACCAATTTTGTAGTAATGAATTAATTTAACAGTTTTTAATGGATTCAACCATTAGTGTCTTGTATGTTCCTGATGAATATTCCAGAAATTGCTCTGAATGTTACTACTATTATTATCCAATAGTTAAGTATTTATAAAATGTTCTGCGATAAAAGGAAAAATAATGCTGATACAGGTACTAGTATTTCTTTAGTAGTAGGTACTACATATGAATTGGAAAATAAAGGTGCAGAAACTGAGAATTCCCAATGACATACAATAGAATTTCATACAGCAGAAGAGAGAATGTCATAGAAGAGCTCATAAACTTTTCTAACCAGAAAAAAAGTGACAGACGCAGGGACGTGAGTGCTTGTCTTAATATGCAATAAACTTCAGACTCAAGGCTGCCTGGAAAATCTGCTTAAATCAGTTAAATTATACCATTTTACCTGTAAAATTAAAACCGTGGCAATATTATAGATGTCTATAGATATTAAATATATAATTATTTAACATGTTAAAATGATATCATATATACATTTTGTTACGATGTTCTAAAGATCATTAACTTACGTGGCAATAGGATAAGTAAGAAACTATAGAAAGATAAGTTCAGTCAATATTATAGTTAATATTCCGTATGGTGAAGAAGGTGTAAGAATACAATTCGCCGCCCCCTATCTTACCCGTGGATGATCGTAAGAGACGACTATGGGGCATAAAACACATATAACATCTATGCAAGAGAAGGAAAATTCGAAACAAAAGTCTATAACCCCACACGTCTAACCAGCGTGGTATAGTAGGTTAATTTCCCTCCCATTACGGAGGAGGCCCGAGCCCAACATTGGGACATATATAGGCTGTGATGATGATAAAGTTCAATCTGAAAATCTAATGATAAATGATTCACTTCTATATTCAAGCTGTTGATCATTGTCACACAAGTATATAAGACTTTGTTAGAAAAATATGCAAATATCACATTTGTAAACTATAACATATACACAGCTGATATAATATGATAGTTATCATTGTAAATATATTTACAATGTAATTTTATGTACCTGCTATTTATGTTCAATAGGTGACTAATAGGTCTAGCTTTTTTCTTTCAATTGTGACACATATAGCGTTGGCTGATAACAAATTGTCAGTAACAATGTATTGTGAAATATTTTTGTATTGCATATGGTGGTAAATGAGCAAGCGGAACACCTGATGATAAGTGTTACCGATGGCCATGGGCTTTTGCAATATGAGCGATAAAGCTAGGCTTACTGCCTAATCGTTTACATAACCAACTCTGAAACTGCTGAGATGTTGATTTTCATCGAGAATGTGGCAGTACTGGGACTGGGATAGTATATCCCAGATGGACCAGCCCGTGGCTGTAGACAGAAAACTGTCAACAGTGTGATCCTACGACTATTAATATGATGAATTTTTTTTTTCGGTGGCATGCTACAGTGTGGTTACACCCCGCTATTTCATCTGGGGCGACAGAAGAAGCGGTGTGCAACTCCGTAGACCCGCCTATGAAGAAATAGTTAACAGATTTGTATATGTTTCCATATTATACCTTTTCGTGACAGATTAAGAATATTATCTACCACAACACCTTATATTCATGTGGTAATCTTATTCTTATCATCTGTTTTTCATATAATATTTATTATTGGGGTAATAATGTAATTTTATTGTGCAGTGACAGGTTAAATAATACATTTCACTAACTCTTTTTTTCTATTCATCAATATTCTACTCTTACTCAAGTAATAAACTTAAGGTTGCTGAAGCATGTGCGCTTTTTCCATAGTACTACCTGCCTGATATCAAACTCGCTTAGAAATGTAGTTATTGACCAGATTGCATCAAATGGAGTAGATCAAAGTCAATATAAAGCTCTCAGTAGCCTTTTATGACACTCATCAGAAAATGCAAGTGTATATATGGTAGTATTCATAGATGTCATCACATAGCAAATGCACCTTATTTTCTAACCATCCTTACTAATATTATAAATGGGAAAGCGACTCTGTCTGTTTGTCGCTCTTTCACACCAAAACTACTGAACCGATCTAAATGAAATTTGATACACAGATAGCCTAGAGCCTGATAAAGGACATAGGCTACTAAATATCAGTCTGACTGCAGTTTCTTCATATATATGTACCTACTTATAATGTAAGAGTAGAGTCTGTACATTGTCATATTTGAGAAATATGAGTACAGATGGTGTCAGAATTATAAACAGAAAACATACAAATGATTATTTTTTACTGGGAGGGTAATATAAATTAAACATGTACCAATCACTTTCGTGAAAATATATAATTAAAAAAAAAATACGAGCCCACTGAGTTTCTTGCAGGATCTTCTCTTAATGTGGCTGCTTTTTGATCCGGTGGTAAATTTTCAATTAATTAAAATTAATTAAAAAAAAAATAATGTAAAATTGACAATATGCAAGTGCCCTATGGGGCTTATGCATAATAAATGATTTGATTGAATATTGGTATCTATCTCTTAATTTCTTTACAAATTACTCATGAACTAACAATTGGAATTTATCGGAATATAGTTTATACTCTGCAGTAACATATTGAATCATTTTAATCATACAATATTGTCCCAAAAATGTTGTCTTAATTATTTTAAATTTAACAAATTGAAAATCAATGCCACAGACGGAGCGCGATTATATCTAGTTATTATAAAATCATCATTCAAAGATCTACAAATATAATTTAAAAAAGCGAACAATTAATCATTAATATATTTTTTCAAAAACAGCTACACAATTTCACTATTTCAGAGGAATAATTTATGCTAAAAAAAAAAGAACTACGAAAACGGCATGGCAATAGATGCGTGACATGAATTATTATATCTTAGCAATCAATGCAATAAATAATTACGTATGCCCTATACTGCCTAAAGGCGAAAATACGGCGACACTTGCTCAAGGTTACCCAAAAACAACGCAACCAGCTTATTTTCCATAAAAGCACAGATATTTATAACTATTATGAAATTTAAATCACACTAAGTATATAATCAACGCTGAATTTAATTTACATATGATATAAATTATTACGCACTATACTACAGGTGTTTGGTCATCACGTTCATAAACTTACCTCAAAAAAAACAGCAATACGTCCTAAAAATATCACTTTTAGCCATAAAACACTTTCACTGATACTTTAATAATACACCGAACATTGAAATAGTTTATAAAATCGTTATTTACAATTTTACAATATTTACAAATAAACACCACTTTCTAACGCGTGAAGGTGCTGCAATCACTTTTAAAAAACCACAAACAAAACAAAGTGACAGACCGACTGAATGGGAATGGCAACTGAGTGACAGTTGACAGTAATATTCCAGTTTAGTGTTGATTGTTTAATTGGAACGATTTTATTATTTCATAAAATCGATTATTTGAAATCAATTTGGCAAGCAAATTTCAACAAAATCGCCGTGAAGGTTATGTATTATATTAACCTGAGTGATAGAGCTAGGTTTCATCTATATAAAAAAAAAATCTATGTTTTCAGCTAATGAAAGCTAGTCTTTTCTATCATTAGTATTCGAATATAAAATTGTCAACCAGAATAAAAATAGCTTAGATTTGAAATCAAGAATGTCGAAAAGAAGTCTAAAAATTGTTTACAATCTCCAGACGTTATGTAGCATGTTATATTTAGTATTGGTAGAGGCACACTTTTGATAGTCTGCCTGCAAACAGCCTACAGCCGCGGTCTAGTACGTTCGGCGTGGTGTCACACTTCTGCAGAAAATCGAATGAGCAGGGCGGTTTGCTGTTGCGTTTCGTTTAGTGAGGACAAGGGTCGGCAGCCCGACTTTTTGGGTGGGTTTGGTATTTTCAGTGGTAGGCAGTAGCCTAGCTATACCCCGGGTATTGCGAAGGTCCATGGGTGGCAGTAGCACTCAACATCAGATGTGCTCCTTGCTCATTAGCCACCAAAGGCAATAAAAAAGAAAAATAAACTTTGAGGGTCATTTTTTTGTACATTCACAAGCACAACACGTGTTTTAGTTTCATACAAGTGTGAATATATGTGCTAATAAATTATGTTCAGTAGTAATTTAAATTGAATATTTTGATTAATATTATTTATCGTAATCTTTCTATCTATTCGTAAATATTAGTGAAAAAAATATCCTATCCTTTTCCGGTCCTTTTATTATTTTTTTGTATATATTTCTCTGCATGCAATTAAAAACTATTTTTAATGATACCAAAGAAGTATAACTTCTCACGCGTGTACATAACTACAGGTGCCTATTTCTTTTTTTTAAGCAATAGAGAATTTCACAAAAATGAAATATATAGCAAATTAAGCTTTATAAACCATTTGAGATCATCATTCTCCTACTCTTATCCCAATTACTTGGGATCGATTCAATATGTACTCTTGTTTCATAGTGCATATTGTAAAGTTATTGGCAATAGTTTTATGTCCGGCTGCCTGCCAGACGCCAACCCTCCTTGGGAATGTAATTGTTGACCAAACGGCATCAGATGGAGTTGGCCCAAGTCGTTATAAGGCTCTTAGTCGTCTTTTACGACATCCACGAGCAAAGTAAGGATTGGTAGTATTCATAGCCTACCACACAGCTAATTATATACCATTTGAGATATTTTCTAAAACTTTTCAAATACACAATTCTCGATTATGTAGTGGAAAATCGATTATGATAACAGTACTATATGTCACCGCCACGCCTATGAAAAGTATTGCCAGAGGAGTTAAAATGGTTTTAGATAATCTTAATTCTAAAAGATTAAACTTAAAGGATGATTTATTATGCTTATCATAGCATTATCTATTGGAATACTTTGGTAACTTATTTTTTAATAACTAACAATTGATTAATTTATAATAGTTGACATTCATAAAAAGTTCAAATATTTTATAGATAGAAAGATACTAAGCTAGTTCAATATTATTAGTCTCATATGACTCTCAGTGGCTGATATAAAATATTGGACTTGATTGTCTAAATTATTAACAACGGAGTAAAGTAAATTAAATGGAGTTTATCTGTTAGTTAACCCTAAATAAAATAACATAAGTTTAACATTAGAAATATTTCACTAATATTGTTTACTGAATTGAAATTCATTTAAAGGCGCTTTGTTATATAGATTGCACAGTAGTGTATATTAATAATAAAAGATATTAATAAATTGCCCCAGTATTTTTATAAATAAATATGGCAACATTGTCATCGTTTTGGCTTTCTGTCGGGCGGTCTGATATTGCTCAGAGTCGGGGTCCAATCAAATCATTCAACTCGCGAACGTATGTAGGTGATAGTTGCTCATGAAAATCCATTATCGGGCTGGACTGTTTGCGTGTTATTTACAAATAATAATTTGAAAACATTGACTGAAAGTATTTTGTTCATGTTATATTAGAGTTGTAGAGTGCAAAATTTTAGTGAAAATATTATAACAGGACTGGTTTCATTGTATTGACTGTGCCTAAATAATACTTTGTGTTAAAAATGACCGCTTCCACGATGATTGAATTAGAATCCTGGATAATCTACCAGTGTGTGCTGAATGAATGTCATGTGTCTAGTTGTAAGTAACTACCATTAGTAAACTGTTTTATTTTTTTAGACATTGCCAAACAAGTTACTCAGCAAGAACTTCAAGTAATTTTCTTTCATTGCTATAATATTGCCGCCCTTCTTTCACTTAAATCTATTGAATAATTATAATTCTATTAATTAAGTTTTAAATGTAACTAGCAAAAGAAAAACAATATTTATTTATTTTATTTTTACTTTTTTACTGATTTACATAAAGACAATCAGTATTTAAATTTTATTATATATTCAGTGCGCGATTATATAAAAATCTTTTACAAATTAGAACAGCAAATACAATATATTTCGTTTCTACTTTAACTGGTAGTTACCAAGGAATATAGTGTTTTAAATTTATAACTGACATCGAAGTTACTTGAATACCTGATCAACAAAGTACGTTGGGAATGATGTACTCACCAATAATGACTCATTGCTCGTGCCGATAAATTAAACTGTATTCCTCAATTATTGTTAAATTCATAAGAAGATATACAACTAATACAAGTTTTGAAACTGATAGAAATATTACGATGTTGGTCGATCATAGTTTGCATTGATTTTTATTTATTACTAATTAGGCACTAATGTTAATTTACATTTTTTTTTAATAATAACTAAGTAGTAATAAAATTTAACAGTTTATACATTTTAAGTAGAAGAAAAACTTTAATTCTAGAGCAAAGAATTGGATTTTAGTTAAAGTAAATAACTAACTATGCGGCCTTTGGTGTCAATATAAATAATTCTTCAATATCGATTTTAACCTCAAGAACTGCTTGTATCGTAAAGGCAAACTAAGAGTTCTATGGCGTCCTGGGTCAACTATAAGTACCTAATATGGCCAATTGTATTACTAAGGTTGGGTTTTACCTACTTACCTACAGAACAATCTTTAGTATAAAGGCACGGCGGGATACGTGTCCAAGCATCAACGTGGACGAGAGCCTCGACTTTATTCACTTACACTATATCTAGAATGTATTTTTTTGTTTTACTAAAAATTAATAGTAATTAATTAAAACAATGAGGATATTTAATTAACAACATAGGTATATATTTTTAATGATAATCAACCATAATAAATATAAAAATAGCACAATCATAGCAGATAACATTTTTGCTAAATATAAATATTATTATATTATTTCTCCATTGGGCTTCAAATTCTTATATTCCCAATTGCCCCTACATGTCCAAGGATATCCCTGCGTACATAGGCGGATTGATCTGTCAGTTATAAGACTGGAGGAAAGCGCTGCATTTTCTTACGGAAATTATATTTTCAACTGCAGTCAACAACCCGCCTGATAAAAGTGGCGATTGTAGTATTTCTTGAGAAGACGTATATCTAACAATGGATGTTAACAGGTTGATTAATAGATGGATGGATAACCAATTCTGCACAGGTGAAAGTACTTTCATGTACATACTATGCAAAAAGCAGAAAATGGTTATACTAAGTATCTTTAATGATCGCTCATTTAACTAATCGTTTTGTGTTTGTACTTGTGAAACATTGGAATTTAAAATACTATGAGTTCTTTTCCTCGGACTATCCTTGGGATCAGAGAAATTATCCTACTATCCTTCATGTTGACCAAATTGATTGGTATCTCGTTTTGTTCCGAATTTTCTTCATTCCTTCGACAATATCTTCTTACATTCCTGAGTCGATTCCTGCAATAAATACCGGCAAAGAAATCGGTGGTGACCATTGTATTCTTATTCTCCTATTCCACCGTAAGCTATTGAGCATAAATTAGCTTCTTGATTAAAAGGTCTGCTTTGCATAATTATTAAATAAATATAGTCATCATCTCATCATTGTAAATCTCATATATGTTCAACTTCTGGGTCCGTCCCTCTAACAGAATGCGAGGGGAATTGACTTACTGGTCAGACGCGTGAATATATGGTTTTATTTCGAGTTTTTCTTCTCTTGCATAATTTTATTAATTTTTTTTAAATTTTATTTATCTTAAAATATAGACATTGGTATTAGTATTTAACTTTATGCAATTTTATTAACTTTTATTCCTTTTATACTCTGACATTTTATTATACTTAATCTTATTGATATTTGTAATTGACATGTAACAATCTGCTTTATTAATGAACAAAAAACTTAACATTTTTAATTTATTTTACCTGTAATAGTATAGTATTGTACCTGTAATACTTAAGTTTTTATATATGGACATAAGTAAGTCTGAAATAAATGGAATGGAATATATTCCTTAGTCGTAGTTTACCCACGGGCACGATAGGGAATGGTGAATTGTATTCTTATTAGGCTTAATAAAACTTCTGCATACAATAATAAATTTAATTCGATCCTCACTTGAATGTTCATATAATAACATAGATATATATATAAAGCGTTATTCATTTACTTTAAAAGATAAGAAACGTTTTTACATGCATATCATTCGCGGATGATCGTAGGAACTTGAACAGATCTTCTAATATACGTTAATTGCTCCATGTTTGTAATGAACACATGCTCCAGTTGAGTATCTGTTGTTCCTCAACGATGCACGGACGATGGAGCGTGCCGCTAATTGAATACTTGAACGAATTCCATTTTTATCTCATATCATAAAATATTATAATGGCTGGTCGAAATAATGATGTAATTATTCTGTTATACGTTCTAATTATACTCGTAATTATAATACATAAGTTTAATATTATTAAATGTAAGAACTTTTCGGACGGAGTAAGATACAATTCGCCGTAATTTTTCTTGTCCGTGGATGTCGTATAAAGTCAATAAGGGCGATGATATGTGATGTAGATGTAAGAAAAGGAAACCTCGACATAAAACCCTACACTAATCCGTCTGAATAGGTCGTAATAGGTTCATTTCCCTCTGATTGTGGAGGAGACCAAGGCATAAAAATGGCGCGTAGTATATGGATCGAGAAGAAAAAATGTTGGAATGTGGATAACCAATTTCTTTTTAGGGTGCCGTACCCAAAGGGTAATAACGGGACCCTATTACTGAGACTTCGCCGTCCGTCCGTCTGTCACCAAGCTGTATCTCAAGAACGGTGATAGCTAGACAGTTGAAATTTTCACAGATGATGTATTTCTATTGCCGCTATAACAACAAATACTAAAAATAAAATAAAATAAATATTTAAGGGGCGCTGCCGTACAACAAACTTGTTTAGTTTTACGGAACCCTTCGTGAGCGAGTACAACTCGCACTTGTTTATACCTTTTTAGGATCAGTATTTACCTATGTTGTTAAATTTAATAAACTTACCAAATTATTATACTTAGGTACACTATGTTACTTTGTAAGCTTCAGTTCGTACAAAATAGGTTGTTTAGGGCTTTTGAGGTACGGAACCCTAAAGACAATAAAAAGAAAGTAGTTTTTATTCTTCAATATATATTTATCTTCAATACCATTTTGTGGTAATAAAGCTACGAGATAATTAGTTTAAAAAGCTTTTAAATATAATCTGAATAGCAACAACACAGTATGATCTCCTATTTCATGAAAATACAGACAAAAACGAATTCGATACCTACAAGACATAACCATAAACTCCATAAATATTATATCATCCTTATCATCGTCATCATTATCATCATCTTAGCTCGTTCGTATACATCCTGCTGTTCATCAAGTTTTCTCTTGTATAGATGTTATATACATATTATATTTCTAGTCTTTTACGCCACCCAAGGGAAGGGCACCAAGATAAGGGTTGATGAATTGCTTACTTACTCTCACCATACGGAAAGAATATTCTGTAATTAAAATATACCTATTAGAAAATTATTTGCATTGAATTCGATATCATCATCTTGTTCATATCCCAATTACTTGGGGTCGACGCAGATAGAAGTCTTCTTCCATCGTTACTTATTGTAAATAGTTATTGACAATAGTTTTATAACAGGCCGCCTGCCTGACATCAAACCTCTTGGGAATTTTATTGTTAACCAGATGGAGTTGTCTTTTACGACACCCACGAGAAATATAAGAGCTGGTAGTATTCGCTACCGCATCTTACAGCACTTTAGCTTTTTGTTGTTGGCACACAAGCGTTAAAAATGAATTATTATTATATTTTTTTGTAGCCAAAAATATATGCTTGATTTTATTTTATTATAATAACGAAAAAAAAAATTCCGTTTGGTGACGGAGTAAGAATACTATTCACCACCCCATATCTTACCCGTGGGTGATCATACGAGACGACTAAGGGATATAAAATGCATATAACATTTATGCGAGAGAAGGAAAACTCGAAACAAAACCTTATACCAACACGCCTGACCAGCGTGGTAAAGTAGGTTAATTTCCCTCCCATTACGGAGGAGGCCCGAGCCCATCAGTGGGACGTTTATGGACTGTGATGATGATGATGATAATAACGAAATTGGATAATATATGTTTCCAAATACAACTAAATGTATTTTCTGTTCAAGATCTTTTAATTGTGGAGACGATTGACGTAAATACGGAAATCTTTTCTTCAGGGACAGATATTCGATGAAAATGACGATAAAATATCTGTCATAGTAAATATACAAGTCGTTGTGGTGTAAAGCATAAATTTTGAGTAAATTATGGATCGATTGAGTCCTCGTGACACAAGGAGCACTCGAAGGCCATGGCCTTGACAAGGCCAGCACTTTTCGATGCGTACAACATGATTAAACTAGTTTATAGCTTTTGTTGTATATTCGAATGTAATAATGACGCCAATGTTTTGGTAACATTTCTCTATCTCTCTGTTTTGTAATATTGTCATAATTTTTTTTTTATTGCTTATGGTGGCAAACTAGTAGACAGCACACCTGATGGTAAGTGTCTCTGCCGTCCATGGACTTTTGCAATACCAAGGGTATAGCTAGGCCGCTGCCTACCAAATATAACAATACAAACCCCAAACCCACCCAGTTGGGCTTCCGGCTCTCTCGCTCACCGAACGAAGCGCAATAGCACATTGCCATTACTCAGACGTCGATATTCTGCGGGAGTGTGGTACTGCCGCAGACGGACCCGCCCACGGTTGTAGACAGAGAACTGTCCACAGCGTGGTCCTACCACTATATTTATCAGCGTGAATAAATAAATACAGTTTCAAAACATTATTTCTTTCATATAGCGAATTTAATTATCGTGCTGAATAAAATACATTTCGTAAGAAAGTTCTAGTGTTACAAATCCAATGTTCTACGTAATTTTGTAGATTTATTACCGGACCGTATGTTTAATAACGGTTTATAAAGGCTCATAACATTTTATTACAAAGCGGAGAGAGTCTCTAAAATCTTCGAAATTAGAGAGAAATTGATGACAAAAACTTCTATGGAAGTTTGAAATTCTTATTACTCCTTAAATTCTCGGGGGTTTTCAATTATTTTTACTATAAACAATTTGGATAAATAAATGAAAATTAAATCTTAAAGATTACGATATTCCTATTTTTAAAAACCCGTTATCGACATGGATACAGAGCGGTTCTGCGCTAATATTTCTCTTCCTCAAATCTAATTTCATATAGGCATCCCAAAATGCCCATTCTATTTTTTATTTTTTTTTATTGCTTATTGTGGCAAACGAGTAAGCAGCACACCTGATGATAAGTGTTACTGCTGCCCATGGACCTTTTAGGGTATAGCTAGGCCGCTGTCTACCATTACAATCCCCAAACCCACCCAGTTGGGCTTTCGGCTCTCTCGCTCACTGAACGAAGCGCAATAGCACATTGTCATTACTCAGACGTCGATCTTCTGCGAGAATATGTTACTACCCCGGACGGACCGGCCCGTGGCTGTAGACAAAAAAAACTGTCAATAGCGTGATCCTGCCACTAATGTGAGTAGTACCTACTTTATACGGTTGTGTTGCCTTCATAAATACCCTTGTCCTTGCAACTAGATGGAATGCATATTCCTTCTATAAATTAAATTTAATTGCAAGACACTAAGGACGCTTAGGAATGATTATGACGAGGTATGCGTCGGGACTTTATTTGCATTTATCCTTCAAAGCTCGAGATATATTCGTATTAGGCTATTCATTATATTGAGATAAGTACGTATTAAGTAGAAAAGCTTATATCAAATAAAATCTAAAACGTAATTAAATAATTATTTTTTATTTATAATTATTTATTTTGATATAGGTACCGGGGGAGACCGAGACTAACCTACTTAGACCAGATTAGTCACGTACTGAATGAAGGTGGAGTCAAGAGTCTCCGAAACCGGCAAGCGTGTATAAAGAGAATTATGAATGTTGAGGAAGCGAGTGAAGTATGCAAGAATAGAGTTCTCTGGCACTCTGTTCTCTCTGCCTACCCTGCAAGGGATATGGCGTGATGATATGTATGTATATGTGTATTATTTATTTTTAAAATAATTAGTATTCACTGGTAAGATTTTCATATTTGCCGCGGGGGTGTCGACTGGGGATGGTACCTAAAAGGGTAACCTGCCAAGCTGGCTACGAATATCAAGGAAGCGGTACCAGTGGTCAGCCTTATGGCGATGGGTGGGTATGATACGGTGGATTATGGGGGCATGCGCCGCCCTTCCGGCGTGTGTCCAGAACTCCAGACCATAGCCTGCAATAAAAAATTATGTTGATAGTTTTTAGAATTTATAAATTCTTACACTATTTATAAATTCTTTAACTATGCGCTAAGTGCTATTAGTTAGAGTAAATGAGTTGTATGCAATTGGTAATATAGTTTTTAGCGGCTTTTGCCGTGTAAGGGAATACGAATACAATAGCCAATCTCTTTTATTTTTCATGGGTGTCATTAAAATCGGTCAAGGGATGTAAGCGGATAGCCACATTTTGTGTGGTTAAGGAGCAAGAATACTATTTACCATTTCATTTCTTTCCTGTGGGTGATTGTAAAAGATGACTAAGGAATATAATACGTATTATATCTACGCAGAAGACTGAAACTCGAAATAATACCCTATACTAATCCGTCTCACCAGTGTGATATAGTAGGTTATTTTACCTCCTATACTAAGTGCCCAGTATGAAATTAATATATAAGAGTAAGTTTGAAAGTTATGACTTACCGCACGGAAACGTGGTCCCTAAATGTAGGCCTCATAACCAAGCTCAAAGTCGCTCAGCGTGCTATGGAGCGAGCTATGCTCGGGATTTCTCTGCGTGACAGAATCCGTAATACGGAAATCCGCAGAAGAACGGGTGTAACCGATATAGCACTAAGAATTAGCACGCTGAAGTGGCAATGGGCTGGCCACATCGCTCGAAGAACCGACAACCGTTGGGAAAAAAAGGTTCTAGAGTGGCGACCACGTACCGGACGACGCAGTGTTGGACGCCCCCCCTCCCACTAGGTGGACAGGGGAGGCCTACGTCCAGCAGTGGACGGCGATGGACTGAAATGATGAAGTTTGAAAGTTGCGCAAGTGACGGAAAAGTTAAGTAGTGAAAGATTAACATGGTAAGGACATGTGATGCGACGGCATGAAAGTAATGTTCTCAGGAAAGTTTTAAGCATGGATGTTGAAGGCTTTAGGGATAAGGGAAGACCGAAGAAAAGATGGATGGACTGCGTGAAACATGACATGGATAGACAAGGAGTAACCGCAGAGATGACGTTTGATAGGGTTGTATGGAAGGAGAAGATATTGCGTCGACCCCAAATAAATTGGGATAAGAGCGAGTTAATGATGATTAAGTGCCTAGTATGCCCAGCAGTGGAAAGTATATGAGCTAAGGTGGTGATGAATAACAACACTGCAAGAGAAAGAAAACTCTGCTATGGTTAGTAATTAGTATAAGTACGAGTGTTTTATAAAATCCTTACTAATATTATAAATCCGATAGTAACTCCGTCTGTCGCTCTTTGACGCCAAAACTACTGAACCGATCTAAATGAAATTTGATACACAGATTGTCTAGAGCTTTATAAAGGACATAGGCTACTTTTCAATGCAAAAAAACGGTTTTAAAGGGGGATAAAAAGTTGTAAGGAATTATCATTTTTAAAGCCAGAAGCTTGAAACTTATTTTTACGCCATTGATTAGATATAAATAAATGACATTAAGATTTTGTTAAAAATTCACCCCTAAGGGGTGAAATAAAAATTGTGGATGAAAAAATTTAGGAAAGTAACATTTTACGCGGGCGAAGCCGCGGGCAGGAGCTAGTATTTTATAACTTCGTAAATAAATTCAAATAAATGTCAATCATTTTAAACATACCGAAAATCTTTTATCTTCGTAGAAAAAAAATATAACAGCGAGGTATATTGTCGACGCCGGACTAATTATCACTAATTAAAGTTAATTTTTCTAACAATGTGTAATTGTTTTTAGTACAATACTGGTTCTATACAAGTCTCTGTTGAGTTCGGTAAACTCTCGTTTCGTTAATTCCTATTTCCTTCATCCATGACTGGATAAAAAGTACAGCTTCTGTTATATTCATTATAAGAATCGGTTTTCAAGTTTGATCAGCCTTAGTAGAATATCAATTGTCTTCTAATTACCGTCCTATTATGGAGTAGAAGTGATGTCAATTTCTTGAATGATTTGTCCGTTTACGATATCCAGATAAAAATGGTTTCGGACTTACTCACGGCAAATGTGTGTTATGAATTTTATTCATATGGGTATAGTAGTTCATCATCATCATCATCACAGCCCATAAATGTCCTACTGTTGGGCTCGGGCCTCCTCCGTGGTTGGAGGGAAATTAACCTACTATACCGCGCTGGTCAGACCTGTTGGTATAGGGTTTTGTTTCGTGTTTTCCTTCTCTCGCATAGATGTTATATGCGTTTTATATCCCTTAGTCGTCTCGTACGATCACCCACGGGTAAGATATGGGGTGATGAATAGTATTCTTACTCCGTCACCACACGGAACATATATTTTTTCGTGTGACAGATAGAGTTTGATGATCAATAAACACGTCCTCAGAACTACTCAGAAGGCAATACACGAGTATGAATCAATAATATCAATAAAAAATAAATCTTGTGTAATCGTAAAGTAGGTATACGCAAGATATTATTCACTAGCATTGCCTTTGTTGCGGTGGATTTAGAAGATGGTGAATAGTGGTAGAGCCTCACAGTTTTCTATTTACAGCCGCGCGATGGTCCGCCCGGTGTTGGCCACCGAAGTTAAAATCGAGTACCGGTGGTCCGCTCGCACGGCGAAGAGAGAAGGTTTTACGGTGGGTCTATGGGGTCACGCGCTGCCTTTTCCGTCACCCCGGACCGATTCGGCGGGGCGAGACGCGCCCATAGCCCACCAATAAAAAAAAAAAAAAATGGTCCGCCCGGTGTCACCGAAGTCAAAAATCGGGTACCGGTGGCCCGCTCGCACGGCGAAGAGAGAGGATTTTACGGTGGGTCTATGAGGTCACGCGCCGCCTTTTCGTCACCCCGGACCGATTCGGCGGGGCGAGACGCATCCATAGCCCACCAATAAAAAAAAAAAAAATTGTCCGTCCGGTGTAATACTACACTCTCGCAAAGAATCGACGTCTGAGCAGTGGCAATGTGCTTTTGCGCTTTGTTCAGTGAGCGAGAGAGCTGGCAGCCCAACTTTCTGGGTGGTTTTGGGACTTTTATTAGTAGGCACCCGCTTAGCTGTACCCCTAGTATGGCAAAGGTCCATGGGCGGTGTCCTCGTTTACCATCATAAGCAATAAAAATAAAATAAAATGACATAAATATTTAATAAATAATATCGCTGTTAAAGCAGGCAAACTCAGAATAAAACTACCACCAGTATTCATAGAAGAATACGTTTCCCATTGTAGACGAAGACCGACACGTCTCTATCACTGAGCACCGGCTTCATATGGACTGAAAATAAAAGTAATCCCTCAATTTTTACGACTTCCAAGCTGAAGTAAAGGGGTGGTGACAGTACATTGTATTCTTAACGCTGCATACCAGACAATTCTCTGCGTAAACAAATAATTAGAATACTATTTGATATAATTTTGTAATATTTATAAACTACCGTCTGATACGAAATTTACTAATGATGTTCGACGTGATGCTCATAAAACATTTCTAAGTTGAACTAGGTACGCGTTTCGTGTCATATACTTTAATAGAGTTGTTTTATCTTTTTTCTTATTAGAGATTCGCGGGCATTTTAAAGGCGAGAGAAGAGTTGGAGAGAAGCGACCATGAATTAAAATATTCTAATCTTAAATAAATTGGATTGGATAAATTCATCTCCCAATTTTCTTGTCTTATCTCAATTTATATAGCTGCATATTTTATTTATTGTTAATTAGCGTTTGAGGAGTAGAATGTGTTTTTGCGCTTCGTTCAGTGAGCGAGAGAGCAGGCAGCCCAACTTTCTGGGTGGTTTGGGAGTTTCATCGGTAGGCAGCGGCCTAACAATATAATAGTATTGTAAGGGTTCATAGACAGCAATAGTTACCATCAGGTGTGCTGTTTGCTCGTTTGGTACCATCAGCAATAAAAATAACATTAATACGTCTATGTATAGATTGAAAATTAGCAGAACATATTACAAGCGTATAAAGCATTATAAATCTCTTGTCTTCTTAATTATAAATTACCTTGGCAATGTTACATTGATTATACAGAATCACACAGGTCTGTTACTCGTTATGTCTAATCAATAAACATGAACCGGTTCATTACATCTGTAGATGTGAAATAATATTTGCCAAGACAATATGTTTTCTAATTTCTTTTCGCATTCGAGTTACGAGCAGACTATGATGCTAGGCGTTATTATGCGAATCTAAGGAGACATATCGAATTGGATATCTAAATTAAATGGTTATTCTTATATCTTTTTTAAAATAATACAATTTTTAAATATTATGTAAAAAATAGAATATTTAAAAACCCGACTGCGTAAAAAGTAAACCAAATTACGTACACAATAAAAAAAAAACTGAAAAGAAAAAAAACAAGCACTTAGATGTCCGGTGGTCTATAGTTCTATAATATATTATTGAATGAATACTATTGGAGAAAATAAAATATATTCTAATAATGGAACATAACAACTGAACAGTCGGGATCCATTTAATGGATCAGACCACCGGACATCTAAGTGCTTGTTTTTTTTTCTTTTCAGTTTTTTTTTTATTGTGTACGTAATTTGGTTTATTTTTACGCAGTCGGGTTTTTTGATTTTTTAATTATTTTTATTTATTTTATGCTTTTTAGTTATGAGTATCTAGCTAGGTTATAGTTATTTTATTTATTAATGAGTAGGTACCTCCTTATATATAGTTTTTCGACTTAAGTTGAGTACTAAATCGTTTGAAGTTCGAGATGGGTGACCGTGCCAGACATTAGATACTTTAGATAGTCTAATCCAAAATAGTAGGTATCTACTAGATAATTTAGTATATGTGATATATGTCCATCTACATTCACATGCACAATCATACGAAATTTTCGTCTTTTCATCGTAAATTTCTACTGTCTAAAGACTTATATGTGAGAATGGTTGTTACGCAACGTAAACGGTCAGTGTCAAATGTAAACGGTCAGTTGAATCGAAAAATGATTTTTAAATACCTATTCAATGATACTCCACTTGACATAGTTTGTTGACTTTAATTTTTATAATTTTCACAAAATGGCGTCCAGTGTTGGCCATATTGAATTTTCACTAACGTCATGCCTTTAGTGACACTCGCCGGATTAAGAGGAATCGATTGATGTGTGAATCATTAAAATCGGCCCAGGAGTTTGGTCTGTATAGTGCTTCAAAGGAACATACAAACATACAAAGACTGTTAAACACAATACCACTCTTTTGCGTCGCGCAGTCGGGTAAAAATATAATAAGCGTGTCGATGACTAGAGACGTTGCTGTTGCGTTGAAGCCGTCGTTG
Source organism: Lymantria monacha (assembly GCA_905163515.2). NCBI lineage: Eukaryota > Metazoa > Arthropoda > Insecta > Lepidoptera > Erebidae > Lymantria > Lymantria monacha. The sequence continues at coordinate 23,951,310 of LR991097.1, read as the reverse complement.
GTTAGGGCTACAAAGAGAATAACTGCCTGACAATGCGCGTCGTTTATAGAAATGTCGCTGACGTCTTACCTCCAATCCAACTAACCTAACACGAGCTTAAGGTTAAGGCTCTCGGCTATTCTACCGTTTTTTCACACTTGGTTCGACAGATGTAACTTTGATAGTTTGTTCTTAGGTTCTGAAACAGATGACAAGACATGCCGTCAATATTATTGTTAAAGTTATGAGGTGGATTAGAATCTAATTTGTGCATTTAGTTGCTCTGAAAGGCCACACTAGCGATCTATTGATACTATCGCTCATCCATTGAAATCAATTCCAATAGTGCAACTTGAGATGGTACCCATACGGCGCTAGATATAGCACACACACACGCACACAGTACAATAAATACACATGGATGGCTGGAAATCAGCACTGTACTTAGCGACAGCAAAACTTGAACCAATTCTAGTTTTACATACATATCATCACGCCATATCCCTTGCAGGGTAGGCAGAAAGAACAGAGTGCCAGAGAACTCTATCTTTGCATACTTCACTCGCTTCCTCAACATTCATAATTCTCTTCATACACGCTCGCCGGTTTCGGAGACTCTTGACTCCACCTTCCTTCAGTACATGACCGATCTGGTCTAGGTAGGTTAGTCTCGGTCTCACCAGTTTTAATTTTCTTTTATTATAATTGCTTGTTTTAAATTTTGAAAGGCATTAAATTATTACTGTTATTGATTCTTGCAAAAGGTGAATCACTCTTATGTTACCTACATGGGCTGTATACACGGACACAAATAACAACCAGACATCAAGATAGACATGTTCAGTAAAGATTTTTCAGTCTGATATCGACAGCTCTCCCAGAACATAATTTATGGAGGTGTTTTCGCACACGAAAGTGCCACGCATGGAATGTCGAATGTCGAGAGCTTTTGTTCAAATATTAAATACTTGGAAATGTCACAAGTACGGCAGTTTTACGTTCCAGCGATTTCTGATTAGATTTTAGTTATTCGTATAGAGTATTTTATGGTATTTTGGTGATTTTTATTTGTGTATTGATGAAACAAAAATGTAATTTACCACCCAGTTAACTTTAGGCGATCATAAAAGGCGAGTAAAGAATGCTAGCAGATAACCCCAAAAGAATAAATCAAGAGAAGACTAACTCGAAATAAAACCCGATTTCTTAGTACGATAGGTCCAGGCGCGGCTCAAGCACACGTAGCGCCTGGGTGCAATCAATAACCTGGCGCCCTCTTGTACCAAAGTGGGTGAACAAAATGGAATAGGTTGATGGTTACAAGCGGCTCTCGGCGCCCCCTAACACCCGGCGCCCGGGTGCACCGCACCCTCTGCACTATAGGTAAAGCCGGCCCTGGATAGGTCAATACCCCTTCCACTGTGGAGGAGGCTACATGCCAGCTGTGGAATGTATATGAGCGATGATTTTCTTAAAGACAACTTTGCGTAATAAATATAGCTTACTAAGGAATAAATCACCATGTAGTGACGACTGTGTGTCACCACCCCTTTATTTATGGTCCCATTCAGGACATTGCGCAGTAGCACTTATAACACCAAGTGTGATCGCCAACCTGCCTGCCGAGCGTGGTGATTAAGTTATTAAGTCCTCTTGGAGATGTCTTTGATCAGAAATATGTGTCATTCAGCTGATGAGTAGATCCTTGTATGTATTTCTGTTGGCCTTATAACAACGAATCAAAAGCAATTAAAAAAAGTTATTTTAAATAAAACTGAAATGTTTTTGGTATATATTTCACGAACCATAATAGTTAGACGCAATAGGTAGTTGAGATATTCTAAGAGCGTGTATTTCTATACTAATTTAAATAAAAAAAAAAATTGAAAAAAGTAAAAGTCAAAGTACAAATGATTTTAATAAAACAAACTTTTTTGGAGTTTACTCCTTTAGAATCGTATTTCATATAAGGCGCCCGGTATGAGAAAAATTTGAGGAGTAAAATCTAGTGATCGAATGACCTCGTTACGTTTTTGGTGCGCAACCTATTCTGCGCACCTTTCACTTTCTGACGTGAGATAATACTTCACTGAACAGTTTTAATAAATGTAAATAAAAATATATATACAATATATTATTTTTAGTCAAATGAGCTTTTTTTGCGCCTGTTTTGATAATATAATCGTACTTAAGGAGTAAACACCAGTCGCGCGTCGGAGCTGACACACACTTTTTTTTTTACTAAAGTGTTGCACAGACATACAGTGTTTAATTTTCTACGGTGTTACAGAATTATTCGTAAGCAATTCCGTCTCTCACATGGACGGTTTTATGAGTCACCTTCGTGTCTAAGAACTTAAAAAGGTACATAATAATTTTCAATGCTCAGCTGTCGGTGGCAGGTGTGCTTACAGCTGTTCTTCCCATACTCGTTTAACGGTCATACGCGCATGCGTCCCCTCGCCAATTCTTTTACATACATCTTCAGATATGGAATCGCCTTGTACGTAGTGTGTTTTAAAAGTTTTTGGTTTTGAGCCTTCTGTGCCTACAATTAATTCGCGTAAAGACCTCCTTACCTAATACCTATTACTTAATTTAATACCTATTAATAATGCAGAAATTAACATCTAAAGTTTGGATTTTAAATGTTACCATAATAAAAACAATAAAGAAACGAAGCGTGTGCGTGTGAGTGTAAATGTGCACGCGCGGTCATTTATGCATGCATGCAGGTGAGTGTGTGGGCGTATGCTTTCGTGTGTACCTATATGTGCCAGTGTGTGTGAGTATGCGTATGTGTTTTCCTAAACTATGTTCTTAGCTGTAATTGTGACCGCTAGATTCATAAATACCACTACTTTATAAAAATATAATCACTAATTGTGATGCTGCAAAGTGTTTTGTTTTATTTTTTTTTATATTTATGACTATTAAATATTATGTAGCTTCTGCTTACGGCTTCGCCAGTGTGACTTTTAACAATACAAAGTTTTATCACTAAACTATCCCAAGGGGATAAGTTACCGTGATAAAATTTTAACACAAAATATTTTTTTCTCATGAAATGGGCTATCTGTATGCCAATTTTCATCAAAATTTGTTCAACGGTTTACGCGTGATTGAGTAAACAAATTGTGTGTGTTCACAAATTTTCACATGTATAATATTATTAGGATAATCTTTGATAAACAGGTTTCCTCTTTCATTTAGGGTTTAGTTCATATAATTAAAAAGTTTTGGCGTCCTCTGCGTAGCTATTAGTCCCAACACATTAATTAGTGGATATAATGAAACGCCATCCTCTGAGCTACTTACACTACCGTCCAAAAGTTTGGAAGCAGCAAGGTAAAATCGAATAAAACCAAACTAAGTCATTTAAATTTAAATGTATTGATAAAAAAATAAAGAACAAACAGAAACTAACTTAAACAAAATAAAAAAATAATATACAATGGTAAATTAGATTAAATTTTAGCTTCATCAAAGTGTCCACCTTTCTCCTTTATAATCTTCTCACATATTCTGGGCATTCTATTAATCAATTTTTTAAAATAATCTTTATCTAATTTGTTCCATTCGTTCTCTAATAGCTGCCACAAATGTTCTGAGCTCGTAGGACAACGACTTTTCACCCTCCTGTCAAGTTCATCCCAAACAAGTTCAATGGGAGAAAGATCAGGGGATTGAGATGGCCATTGCATGATGTTTAAAATGTTTTCAGCTTTTTTCTTGTTTAAAAAGTTCTGGCACAATTTAGACGAATGCTTAGGATCATTATCCTGTTGAAAAATGAATCCAGAACCAATGAGACTTAGTCCACTGGGTATGGCAGAATCTTGGAGAATTTTTAAATAGCCTTCCTTGTTTAATTTTCCGGTTATCCTCACAAGATTGCCGGGTTTACTGTTGCCAAAACACCCCCAAACCATGACATTACCACCACCATGTTTGATGGTAGGCACTGTACATGCCTCTGAAGCCCTCTCTTCTTTTGACCGGCGTACAAAGACACGTCTATTGGATCCGAAAATCTGAAATTTTGATTCGTCACTCCAAAGGACATTTTCCCATTGTTCTATAGTCCAGTTTTTATGCGCTTTTGCCCATTCTAGTCTATTTTTCTTATGTCGATTTGTTAGTTTGGGTTTTTTAGCAGCAACACATCCTCTTAATCCCGCAGACAGTAAGCGTCTTTTAACAGTAGTTGTTGAAATGGGTGTTTCTCGCGTATCATTCAGAGCTGCAGTGATCTGTGGTGCAGTTAAGCGTCGATTCCGTTTAGAAAGAACTCTAATGAAGTTGTCCTCTTGATTTGTTGTGGATTTGGGCCTACCAGATCCCTTTCTATCTTCATTTTTCCCCGTTTCTTGTTTTCTAGCAAGGGTATAGTGGACACCTTTACAAGAAATTCCGAGCCTTTCTGCGATTTGACGTTCACTGTATCCTTCCTCGCGTAGAGTGCAAATAGCGCTTCGCTGTTCAAGCGTGATTTGCTTGCGTTTTGCCATTTTCAGAAGAAAAAATACGGTCAAAGTAGTAGCCGATATCTTTCGAATACAGACAATGTTAATATCACAACTTTCACGTGCCAATGCTCAAGTGCGACTGAATAAGGTCTAAAAAAGTTAAAACCAGCAAACATTATCAATAAAACTACACCATTGCATAGGATAAAGTAGCCGACGGATTAAGTCATAAAACACGTGTTTCGTCAATATTAAGGAATTCCATAAAACTTGATGAATGTAGGATAATAATCCTTTTGTGTTTGTGTAGACAGTCGTAAAAGGTTGTAAAACTTAAGATTATTGCTAATTTTTACCGCTATTAGTCGGCATTTATTTGTTTTGTTTGAAAACAGGTGTGCTTCCAAACTTTTGGACGGTAGTGTATGTACAGGTTATCTAATAGGGAATTTAATTACTTTTACGCGTTTTGTAAATGTGAGGATATGAAGAGATGGTTGTTAATAAAATAAAATTTTGTTTTATAAATATTCTTAGTTTAATTTTGTATTATATACAAAATTAAAAAAAAATGAATCTTTACTCGAAGGGCACTGGAGCTAACATAAATTAAACAAGTAAACAAACTCTTTTGTGAAAAAATATAATAAAAAAAAAAAAAAATGACGAGCCCACTGAGTTTCTTGCCGGATCTTCTCAGTATGTGGCTGCTTTCCGATCCGGTGGTAGATTAATTAAATTTAATTTAAAAAACTTGCGGCGATGGGGGCCGCCACCCATCACGCCTTGCCCAGTTAGGCGAGTCGAGGAGAACGGAGTGCCGGGTGGGCACGTGGAATGTAAGAGGTTGTGTGGAAGGTAAGTTGCACGAGCTGATATCCGTCATGGCGGACAAACAGCTAGACGTGCTCTGTGTAACAGAGACCAAGCGAAGGGGCAGCGACGCCTGCGATCTTCCTGGTGGCGGGATGGCTCTGTGGTCTGGTGTACCACAGAGCGATCGAGCCAGCATGGGGGTAGGAGTGCTGTTGTCCTCTCGCTTGGCCTCAGGTGTGAAGGATTACGGAATGTATGATCCCAGACTTCTCTGGGTCCGTATAAAACTAGGTGTCACCAAGGTATTCATGGTTGTGGCATATGCTCCCGTAGGATCCTCGGTGGCATCAGACCTAGAGAAGTTTTGGGGCAATGTTAGGGAAGTTCTGGATATGGCAGAAACCAGTGAACGCGTGATTGTATGCGGAGATTTGAACGGATGGGTGGGGACCAAGCGTCCCGACTATGAGGACGTACTTGGTCCATTTGGTGATAAGAGAGTGAACGACGCAGGTAGGCTCATAGCGGATGTATGCATGGAGAGAAACCTTATTGTGTCAAACACATTTTTCCAACATAAGGACATCCATATGTATACATGGAGAAGGAATGAACAGAAAAGCATAATAGATTTAATTTTGGTAGACAGTCGCCTCCGAAGCAAAATATTGGACGCAAGAGCCTACAGGGGCCCCACAGTCGACACGGACCACTATCTCGTTATTGCGAGATTTAGTGGTCTGTTCAGAAAGTGGAGGCACTGGCGAGAGCGTGTCCACTTCGGAGGGCTTGAAAGAATAAAGGTTGAAAGGTTGCAAGAAGTGTGTGTAAGAGAAAAGTATGCAGAGGGTGTCCGAGAACGGCTGACGATGGCAAGCCAGCCGCAATCGGACATTGAAGAATGCTGGAGAGTATTGAAAGAGAGTATGGTAGATACAGCGAAAGAAGTATGTGGAAGTTCAAAGAAGCATAGAAAAACAAATGGTGATGCATGGTGGGATGCGGAAGTGGCAGCTTCCGTAGAGCAAAAGAAGAAAGCGTGGCTGGACTATGTCTCTTCTTTGAATCTGAATGACAGTATGACTGAACAGAAGAAAGAAATATATCGGCAATGTAAGAATGACACCAAGGCCTTAGTGAAAGAGAAACGTGATAGAGCAAGTATGAGTGCAGAAGATAGGCTGACTAAAAACTTCGAGGGTAACACCAAACTCTTTTGGAGGGAGGTGAAGAAGTCTCGGGGTGGTTGGTCAGCCTTCAGAATGAATAAAATAAGGTCTAAAGGTGGAGACATTCTTACACAAACACAAGACGTGTTAAGCCGATGGAGTGAATATTTTGGCGATATGTATGCGGATGCTACGGTTGGCGCCGGTGTTGGATGTGGTTTAGTAGATCAACATTCGACAACGGCGTCCTCCGATGGCATCAGTATGGATGAAGTTGAATGGGCGATAAGAAGTTTGAAAAATGGTAAGGCAGCGGGCATTGATATGGTGCCTGCCGAGATGATCAAGCTTGGTGGCTCTTGTGTCTGGGAGGCGTTCCTGTTGCTCCTCAATTTATGTTGGAGCTCGGGAATGGTTCCCAGGGACTGGAATAGCGCAGTCATCGTGCCTTTGTTTAAAAACAAGGGTTCACGTTATGACTGCGCAAATTACAGAGCCATAAGCTTGACCAGTTTGGCAGCAAAAGTGTATGGAAAAATTATTGAAAGGAGAATGAGGATGGTGTCCGATGGTTTACTGTGTGAGACACAAGGAGGTTTCAGGAGTGGAAGGGGATGCATGGATCAAGTGTTCTCTCTGCGCAACATTGTGGAGAAGCATCTGGCTCTAGGTCAGAGGGTTTTCTGCAGTTTTGTGGATCTGGAGAGAGCATTTGACACGGTTGTACGAAAGGAACTTTGGGACATTTTACCGGAGTATGGTATTAACGGTAAACTGCTACAGGCTGTGCAGTCCAGGTACATGGGCTGTAGAGCCTGTGTGCGGCTGGATGATGGAATGTCGCCTTGGTTTGACGTCAATATCGGCGTTAAGCAGGGGTGCGTTCTGTCAGCCAGGCTGTTTATCATATATCTGGATAAATGTCTCCAAAGGTTGAACGATATGAATGTGGGAGTCCAGATGGGCGACTCAGTGGTCACTGCTCTGCTTTATGCAGATGATGCAGTCCTGCTGGCACAGTCAGCGATTGACCTGCAGACCCTAGTCGACACAATGACAGAAGATTGTAAGAAAAGGGGTCTACGCGTGAATGTGAGCAAAACCAAAATAATGGTCTTTGAAAGAAATAAAACCAGAACAGATGTAAGAGTAACAATAGGTAATGATGTACTAGAGCAAGTGGATGAATTTGTATATCTTGGATGTGGATTTAGCCGAGATGGAAGGTACACCACTGATATAGAGCGAAGAGTGAATGCGGGAAATAGAGTGAACGGAGCGTTGGGGCAACTTCTCGGCAGCCACCACCTCAGCCAGAAGGCACGTGTAGCAATACATAACGCAGTGCTTGTCCCAACATTACTGTATGGAAGCGAGAGTTGGGTATGCAGAAAAGAGTATGATAGTAAAATTAATGCGGTCGAAATGCGATCTCTGCGGAAAATCTGTGGAGTTAGGCTGACCGACCGCATTCGTAACGACGACGTAAGAGAGCGAGTAGGTATGAAAGAGAGTATTGGTGTAAAGATGCGAAAGGGAATGCTCCGATGGTTCGGACATGTGGAAAGAATGCCGAACGAACGCCTGGTTAAGAAGATATACAATGCGAAAGTGGAAGGATGTAGGTACCGAGGGAGACCGAGACTAACCTACCTAGACCAGATCGGTCATGTACTGAAGGAAGGTGGAGTCAAGAGTCTCCGAAACCGGCGAGCGTGTATGAAGAGAATTATGAATGTTGAGGAAGCGAGTGAAGTATGCAGAGATAGAGTTCTCTGGCACTCTGTTCTCTCTGCCTACCCTGCAAGGGATATGGCGTGATGATATGTATGTATGTATGTAATTTAAAAAACAATGTAAAATTGACAACATGTAAGTGCCCCTACGGGGCTTATGCAAAATAAATGATTTGATTTATTGATTGATTGAATAATGCAGGAACAGATTTTCATGGGTATTAATTTACATTCCCTATGTTAAGTATAATTAATACTGTAGAGTCTCTACAACTCGAATCTCGCTAAATCGTAATCCACAGTAAGTCGAAAAGTATGCCATTCTCTTCCAATGAACCGTAATTAGCAAAATACAATAATAAAAATAGAGTGCTCTGAGGAACTGTTTGACTTGGTACCACCGTCGCCGTTTTATCATCGTACCACACGACACTGTAGTAGAGTTCATCCATTTCACCTGGAAACGATACGGTCCTTGATTGTACGTTTTCAGCGATCATTTCTCCCACGCACGTGCAAGATCTGGAATGGACTACCTGCTGCTGTGTTTTCCGAACGTTATGACATGCTCTTCTTCAAACGAGGTATAAGAAGAGCACTTTCTTCAAGGTAAGCAACGGCCTGGTTGTGTCCTTGGTGTTGTTAAGGTCCATGTGCAGCAGTATCACTTACCATCAGGTGAGTTGCTTGCTCGTTTCTCACCATAGGCAATGAAAAAAAAATACAATAATAAAAGATAACAAGATACTAATAAAATAATTAAACTTTTCAAGCAACTTCAAAATCGTGGTCTTTTAAATCGAAATTATAGCAATTATAATTTGTATCTCGATATTAGGTAACTCAAATTCAAGTGATCGAGATTTCGCTGTAACTTTATGTTGAGGATATTTTGATTTACAACTAAGGTACTGTGTTTATAATACCTGTAGTGACAATGTCTCCACTTCTTACTGCCAGTAGCGGTCTTAAAAAGTCTAGCCGAGGGATCATCAAGTTAACTCTAGTCGTTACCGAACTTATAAAACTCACGGCGATCGCCAACCAATCATGGAGATTATATTACTCCTTTTCATTGCTTATGGTGGCAAACAAGCTAGCAGCACACCATGGACCTTTGCTATAAGCAAGGCTAGCTAGGCCGCTGCCTACCATTACAAACCTCAACCAGTTGGGCTTCCGGCTCTCTCGTTCACCGAACGAAGCGCAATAGCACATTGCCATTACTCAGACGTCGATCGTCTGCGGGAGTGTGGTACTACCCCGGACGGATAGGCCCGCGGTTGTAGACAGAAAACTGTCAACAGCGTGGTCCTACCTCTATTGATATACTTGCCTTTTTTTTTTTATTGTTGGGCTATGGATGCGTCTTGCCCCGCCGAATCGGTCCGGGGTGACGGAAAGGCGGCGCGTGACCCCATAGACCCACCGTAAAATAATCTTTCTTCGCCGTGCGAGCGGGCCACCGGTACCCGATTTTTGACTTCGGTGGCATTGATATACTTGCCTTCCAAAAGGCCTATGTCCAAAAGTGAATGTTGATACGCTGAAGGAACGTAACTGCTCACTGAATAATGTAGGTAGTAGGTATACATAAATTATTTAGAAGGTATTAATAAAATAATAATTAAAAGTTATAGATTTTTTTTCCATCTGGCACCACTACAATAACGTGACTAAATTGTTATGAATTTTAATTGGAAAATGGCTGCGAGAAGCCTTGCTCGTAATAACGTGCATTGTTTCCAATTCCAACTAAATTAATCTGAAAAAAATATTTTTAAATCATTGATTAAGAGAACCAACTCGCGCATTTTGTTAATAATGGTTTCATTTCAGCATTTGTAAATTGCTGAAAAATTTACCGGTCGGTTATGTAAAATTCTTGCGACATGAAATATCACAATCGGACTAATTTTTTTTTGAATAATTTTGAAAGCCGGCTTTTGTTCGACGTGAAGTGTTACGTAGGTAAATTGATTTGAATTATAATTAGTTTTGAACATGCAATTGTTTCGTTAATTAACATTATAAGTATGCAAAGATAGAGTTCTCTGGCACTCTGTTCTCTCTGCCTACCCTGCAAGGGATATGGCGTGATGATATGTATGTATGAACATTATTTTTTTATTTTAGTTAATTTTGTTCCCGAACGGTTAATGTGCAGACAACAATACCTCCCCACTGTAAATAGAGAACGAACTTAATGGCTACTTACGGGCTATATAGTTCCGGAATTCTAGTTATTGCTTATTATTAAATCCAATTCTTTCAAGATAACCTACCAATAATACTGTCTGCCAAAGCAGTACAAGTATCCTTATAGGTTGACGTCATTTGACCTTTAAATATGGCTAAAGATGGTTGGGTGGTATGGTTGGTTATGGGCATAACCGATCATTACCAGTTTCCTCCTATGTGTGGTAGCGGCTACGAATACTACCAACCCTTACTTTGCTCGTGGATGTCGTAAAAAACGACGACCTGGGCCTACTACATCTGATGCCGTTTGGTCAACAATTACATTCCCAAGGGGGGGTTGACGCCTGGCAGGCGGCCGGTCATAAAACTATTGCCAATAACTTTTACAATATGTGCTATGAAAGAAGAGTACATATTGTATCGACCCCAAATAATAGAGATAAGAGTAGGAGAATAATGATGACGATATCAATTTCCTCCTCTTGCGGGTGTAATATGCATAATATATCCCTTAGTCGCCTTTTACAATTTTCCGGATAAAATAGGGTGTCGTGAATTGTATTCTATCTTCGTTATCACGCGTAAAAGCTGTACTAATTTTGGCTTAAATAAATTAGTTAACATTTCACATCTTCATTATCACAAAACGGATAATTTACTTATGTGAATTCGAAATGTTTTATGTAGTTAAATTTCACACGAGTTCAATTGTGTAATTATCTGGGACTAACTTTATGTCATTTCTCTTTAACTGTTATGTGTGCCCTTTAAATCTATTATAATCACCTTCCTGGTGGACTTTCGAGACAATATTTGCTTTAGAAGTTTTGTTAAGATCTTAACATATGTAGACGTCTTAACGTTGTCTGGTTATTTTAAACCTCTGTACCAAACATTCGGACTCTGTTAAACATTTTGTTATTTATTTATCACTATATCAAAGCGAATGAAACTGTGTGGTAGTGGCTAAGAATACTACCAACCCTTACTTGCTCGTGGGTGTCGTAAAAGACGACTAAGAGCCCTACACCTACCTGGAACGTTACTTTTTTTTTGTAACATGTTAGCCACTAATGGCAAATCAGTCAATCAGCAATTTATTTTCATGCGAAAGAATAATTTAATTAAATATTATGACAGCAGGTAGACGTGGTTTTGATCCTATCTCAATCCTAAACGGCATTTATCTTCACGAAGAATCCTCCATGATGTATGCACGTACAGAACCTTATCTCAAATGGCTGAATCCTGTTTGTATGAATAATGAAAAATAACATACTTTTATATAAGAATGATAATGTATATAGTAACCTCGCTGTAACCTCGTAAGTAGCAATAAGAACGTCTTCCTTTCCTTTGTCCATGGAATTTAGACCCCACACCCTAACCAGATGATATTTTTTTATACCATTAGATAGTCATAACGTTACTCTATCATTTACTAAGAATAAAATAACTTTCTGTCATATAAAGAAAAATTATAAACATATTTTTTTTGTATTAAACTTTAAACGTGTTCGAGATTATGGCCGGTTTTAACCGACTTCAAAAAGGAGGATGTTCTATTTTTCTCAGCTTATAAACTTTTCCCTGTTTGGCACAAGCCTCTTCTAGGTGAGGGAAACTATTCTACTATACCACGCTAGCTAGACGGTTTAGTATAGTTAAATTTTAAGCATTTATTCATAAAGTAAATTATATGTTTACACCCCTTTTTTTGCGTTGGACTATGGATGCGTCTCGTCCCGCCAAATCGGTCCGGGGTGACGGAAGACGCGGCGCGTGACTCCATAGACCCACCATGCAAACTCCTCTCTTCGCCGTGCGAGCGGGCCACCGGTACCCGATCTTTGTCTTCGGTGGCCCATATGTTTACATCCCTGAAATAATTTTTAAAATACCCAGAATGGAAGGGGTAGTAACCATTAGATTCTTACTCTATCACCACAAGAATTCTATAGTAGGGAAAGGAACTACTCAGGACTTAGTCCGGTTGGAAATTTCTAAATCCAAATAACGCTTCAACTCGTAACTGAAACGATCGTAGATTCATATCCTATGAATCTACGATCACATTCTTGTACTTACGTTACTAAACCAAACAAATAAAACCAACGTTTAATTGCGATAAATACTCGTAGGAATAGTTACTTCTTATCCATTATTAATAAAACGGGCATAATAAATTCATTGCCGCGCGTTGGCATGTGGAATATTTAGTAATGACTCATTAATAACTAATAACTTACTGCGTATACTAGTTATACTCCACGTTATATTGTATACATCAATCTTACTGTTCTACTGTAGTCTACAACCTGAATGAATAAGAACCGAACCTTGAAAATACAATGCGGGAATTAAATGAAATATTGACTGTACAGATGGCGTAGTGGTTAAGGTACCGACCTTCTGTGCCACCGATGTTCTGTGGGTTCGATTCCCACGCAGGTCAATACTTTGTGCGATCCACAAAGTATTGTCCTGAGTCTGGGTGTAATTTGTCTGCGTTAAATTGCATGTTTGTAAAGTCCTGCACAATACAAGGATTATTTCCTTAGTTCAGGGTGGTGTCCGAAAAAAAATAAAAAAATATAAACTGCTTTAGGAATCATTTGAGCAGGAGTTTCTTGGAAAACTTATAATAAAAAATGCAGTAAAGAAATAACAATAATAAACAAACCCGATGAGTTTCTTGCCGAATCTTCGCGGCAGGGGTTTCGTTCTGATCCGGTGGTAGTTTATTCGATAAATTTAAATTGTTAAAATTGACAATATATAAAAATACCCTCGCAGGGTTTATACAAAATAAATGAATTTGAATCCGTTTGTAAACTAAAATAACTGTGCCATTATCCCTTATAGTTATACAAATTGATTATTTCTTTAACACATACAATATCGAAGTATATTATTTTGGTATATGTTGTAAGGTTTAGCCAGCGTTTGCAATGTAAGCGAATAAAATTATATTATTTGCAACATATTGCAAATCTTTATTTGTATAAAATATATACGTATTATATACCTTCCTCTTGAATCATTCTGTCTATTAATAAAAACAGCATTATAATCCGTTGCGTAGTTTAAAAGATCTAAAGTTACAGACAAAGGCGTTGATTTTATTTTATACCATGTAGAGATAGATATATAATTAACAAGTTTCTACCTAGGAAACTATGAGTTAATTTGTTAATAGAATTATGGCATGTCCCTTGCAGCAATCCTTCACAATGGCTGTGAGTTTTTAGGATGTGTTTTTTTTAAATATCTCAACCGCTCTTTGGAATTAAATCCTGTTATACGATGGATGATTGTGGAGAAATGTCCGTTCGGGAAATGTCCATATTGGTGGTAGATTACAAATAAAAGTAATTAATGATGAATGATGAATTCTCATGTTTTTAATTTTATAAGTTTTGTGTTTTCTTATCAGTATGTGACAGTAATAGGTTCATAATGAAACAGTTTTAAGCAGACAAGTTTATGTGGGCACTAGATTAGATAGGCGTCGCATAAACCGGTATATAACGGTACTTGCCGTTGTCGACTTGGATCGTTAAATTTTAGTCTTCCATACCTACATTTACATAGTACAGTGTTACAAGTTCTATTCTGCCTGTGATGCTACTAATATTTGAATGCCTTTTTTGTGTGTCCTCTAGGATCATCGTCAATTACTTGGGATCGACACAATATGTACTAGTACATATTGTAAAAGTTATTGGCAATAGTTTTATCGACTGCCCGCATGCCTGACATCGATCTTTCTTTGGAATGTAATTATTGACCAGAGTATCAGTTAGCCCAGGTCGATGTTATGGTATGGGATGTACTGGTATTCCTAGTCACCATCAAATAGCATCATCATCTGTATTTTTTACATATTGCCTGATCGTGCTTCGCTCATAAATTGGCATGCGCGAGAACTTTTTAATAACATCATCTGGTTGGTCACCACACACATTTATCATTTTGCTTTAGGCCCATCACTCTGTTTGCTTTTCCTGGATATAAACACGAGTCTTTGAAGATATTAATAATAATTAATCAACCGTCTTCGGCTTAGCGACATACCGTTGACGGATATAAACCGGTTACGGCTGCGAAATATCATAGAACGAAATTATTGATAAAATATACTACGACTACTATACATATACTAAATATACATTTTGAATACACAGATGGCGTTGTGGTTAAGATACCGATGTACAGTTGCCGTGTCTTGGGTTCGATTTCCACGCAGAACAGAACTTTGTGCAATCCACAAAGTGTTGTTGCTATAGTTGTAATTTGTGTACGTTAATTATATGTTTCTAAAGTCTCTCGCAATATAATGATTAGCGCAGCGTATCATAATAAAACATAATCTGTACTAAATTTTGGCTTTTAAAATACTAAAAAAAGAAAAAGTGGGTTAATCTCTTTTTAACCGGATGGACATACGGAAAAAGCAGTTAATAAAAAGCTTAAAGATGCTATCAAAATAAAACTTTAAAAACAAATAAAAATTCATATATAACCTTTCCATTTATTTTGTTAATTACTTGTTTTTCATTACCATCTATCGAACTTCCAAAATGAGTTCAAGAAACTATTAATACAGTTTCTTGGTAAAAGATTTCAGAAGTCAATTCAGTTTGGTAACAAAAAGTACGATTGGTTTTGCGAATTGTTTGTTTCTCAAGATCAACGATTGTTATAGGTAATTTTATGATCCGTTTTAATGAAATTCATTAGGAATTTTATGCGTTTTGGCTAAGGATACGCGGCATAGTATAATTTAATAGTTCAAGACTTCGGAATGGTTTGTTTTAAATAAATAACGTATAAAGTTTTATACGAAATCATTGCTGGATTATATATGGATATAAAAGTATTATGTTGTTTATCTAACACAGCTGACTGTTGTCTGTTCAGTGGGTGGTTGCTGTGAACGAAATAAGATCATGGAGATATCAGCGCCTAGTTTTTTTTATATATTTGCAAAATACTGAATGAGGGATGTCGACTAGAATGATACCTAGAATAGTAATAATAAATATCAACCCATTACTAGCGTAGTATTCTGAGTCAATTTCCTACCTACCGTAAGTGAACAGAAGTAGGGGAGGCACGAGTCCAACAATTACAATTTAAACAGAAAACTATGAATATTACTCTCATAAAAAAAAAAAACTATAAATCTATGTTTGATATAAAATTATTTTTATGGATTCTATCGCGTTTGTTTTTAATTTCTAATTACCCGGCGCTTCGAACGATTTACAGTACTCATGTTCCATGGTCTATCCATGACCATGAACGTGAGGATAATCCTCCCGTGACCACGAATGCTGTAGTGTTCGAAACGTCAGGAAATTAAAAATCAAATACAAACGCGATAGAATCCGTAAAAATAGTATTATTTCAAATGTGTAATATTCGTGTAAACATCAGCTATCATTATGTTAACCAGTACAGACTGAAAATAATTCTATGTACTCGTTTAACTTGAAATATACAGTTAGTTATAACGACACACTGTTTAACTAAAGTATCAAATTTATAAATACTTGTTATTACTCTACTTGTAGATAGAGCACGAACTTATAACTTGGCGAGTGAATAATATTAAGTACCTATTTGTATCAATATTTCGATTCAAGTCTTTGTTAATAGATTCTTTTGTTTTTCTTTACTGCTTGCTTATGGTGGCAAACGAATTATCGGCACACCTGATGGTAAGTAAGCAGCTTTGCTGCTACGAGGGCTGCCTACTATTCACTTAAGTTGAGCTTCGGGCGCTCTAGCTCGTCGAACGAAGCTTAACATTGCCATTGTTACTGGTATGTGGTACTACCCCGAACGGAACGGACCGGCTTGTGGCTGTAGACCGATAACTGTCAAATATGCCCTACTACTACAAAGTACTAGTTAATATATGAAGCATTAACATTGCTGTGTGGCGACGTCTACGTATTAGTATATAATGTTGATAGTTCAACTATTACATTACTCGTAAATCTCTTATAAGAAAACTATGCGTCTTATATCCCTTAGTCGTCTCACACGATCACCCAAGCATACGATAGGGGTAGTGAATTGTATTCTTACTCAGTCATCACACGGACACAGTAAGTTTTTTATATTTTTTACTACTGTCACAATAAGTTTATAATATTTTTTAATATATTATGTACATCCATCCCACTGCCTATCCAAGTCCTTTGTTCAATGTAGTTTTATCCATGAAAGGGAATTAATATTGTATTCGACAGGCATAGAAGTATATTGGTAATTGCAGTTGGTGGTATGAGTTTCTCAAGAAAGCTCTGCTAGTCGCTTGCCTGTTGCTTCTTTTTACTTTCTCTATTTTTTTTATATCTAGTCTCCTACGGATGAGAGCTGAAATCAGCTGACTACAGCAAGATGGCTTGATGGGTTATCATAGAGTTTTGATTTTGTGTTTTTTACAGTGAAGTTCTTGTAAGATCTTTTGATTTCTGTGACACCTTTGGGAAAGTAAGTGTAGGCCACCATTGTGTTCTTACTTTCTCACAGTACGGATAATTATTCTTGTTACAAAACGCTTGTTATAACTAGTATTGTTAATAATAAAATTTGGCGTCGGCCTAGACGTACAACTGGATTTATGAGGTTTGAAACTTGTTTGGCGTATCTAAAACGATGCTCACATATTTTTTGCGTTATTTTGGTGAAAGTTAATATAGATAAATATAATAAATACACGATTTTGAATTTTATAATATTCGTAATTTATTGGCCATTGCCGATTGAGTGTTGAGCTATTTTGAAACTTACTAAAGTCTATTTCATCATCATCTCAGATCATACATCTTGGGCTCGAGCCTCCTACATAATGAGAGGGAAATTGACCTGCTATATACCGTGCTGGTCAGACGGGTTGGTATAGGGTTTTGTTTCGAGTCTTCCTTCTCTTAAAGGTCTATTTAGAAATTGTAATAAAACACAGTTTAGGTTTTAACCAGATTCCTCAGATTAGGGAACGATGAGGCTCCGCCACAAAAAAAAAAACTGACATGCTCTATGAGCCAAAAGCCTCCATAAAAAATAAGAATAAAAAAAAAATTAGACATGAAATGATATCATAGCAAAAACTAAATTGAATTAATTTTCACTCTGCAGCAGTTATGAATTTCGTTGCAGGTTGCACTAAACTATTTTTTTTTTATTTCAATAGGGTCAATAATAAAGTCATATTATAAGCGATACCAACTAAATACATTTTCGATAGAGCATGCTATACTTCTGTTACGAATTTTAACAAAAACAAGAAATTTAAAACGGTACCTTGATTCTAAATACATATAATATTAAAATCCTTAATATATTGCGTATTATAGAGAAATATTTGGAGGTTTTTAGTTAAGATCTGTAAGTATTTATTGTAAAAGGTGATACTTATGTATGTTCATTATTATCATCATCTCAGCTCATATACCCGACTAGAAATTTTTTCGTCTTTCTTTGCAGGACCGGACCGGGCATGCCCGATCTGGACCAGATGTAACGCAGAAGATATATCTGGACCCGATCAGGAAAACCTTATCGGGTCCAGATCCGGCATTCCTGATCGGGTCCAGATGAGGCATTCCTGATCGGGTCCGGATGAAATTTTAATGATCGGACCCAAATCAATCATCTGCGTTATACAGAGTGGAGACGTCAATACGACAATAAATGAAAACACCGTCAATACTAGTGTATAGGAGTATTTTGAAACTATTAAAAAAGTCCTCGCATGCATATTTAAAAAACAATTTTTTCAAACAAACTTTTTATCATAAATATTAAAACAAAATAGAACACCGTTTGTAAATATTAGTTCACTAACCTGTGGTCGGCACGCGAGTGACCTTGTGGTATCATATGTTACAACTTCGAAACGTAGGTAAATACATACACTTATGGGCGCTATTCATTCTCACTCGATTCTTTTATTAAAATAATCACGATAACTTTAATAATTCACTTGGTCGTTAAACTTTTAAATTTTCGATATGTGCGCCATGGACCCGAACGCACAAATTATATCTTCTTAAAATATTATTTCGAACTCTTGTTAACAGGTCGCCATTGACGGCGATGTATTTTAACTTGTCGAAAGATCGTACAATTCCTTTTTTTAAGTTCTCCACATTATCAACCTCTGTCAAATTTGCGAGAAAAATAATTTAAAATTTGTTCATCTAGGGTGACTCTTACACGCGCAGGAGCACTATCCATATGAGGCAGTAAGGATTGATTATCCCGTAACCTCTGGACAGCTTGCACAATATTCCGGCCATTAGTAGTACAAACACGTGTGTTTCCATATCTCTTTCGGTACGTACGTATGGTTAAAGCTGCATTACCGTGATATTCTCCATAAATTAAAATCATATCTGTATACCCGAAGCTGTGTAATTATAACGAGGCATTGTAAATGAGAAAGAAATAAGACTTAGGAATAAGGTATAATATGCATTGATTTGTATTACGTTTGGGGAAGACTTGAACTGGTAAACATGGCGATATGTAGGTACTAGTTTCATATTAGTTTATACCGATGCGCCGCGGGAGCTCATTGATCTCTTAGTGATAGACGAATAATTTTAATTTTTATACAGAGTGTGGTAATTGTTAATAATACAAAGTAATGTGCTGCGGCTAAACTATACGACATATTGTATTCAAAGTTTGTATACAGGCTGGGCAAGTCATCAGATACACTAGATTAAAATTATTGTCGTATGGTCGTCTCCACCTTGTATATCTTGCTTGATCCAAAACGAGTATGCCCAGTCCGTGAATGATGAACATGAATATCTTAAAAAACATGTTTAATAAATAAAAATATTAAGTTAATATATGACGTAGGCAGCGGAATGCAGTGCTTTATTCCTAACATAGCTCTAGTCTCAGTGACCTGCTCATTTAGGGTGCAACCACCAGATGCTAACGACTTCTACTGTCGCCTGAATTTCTCATTCATGACCTGATCGATCTGTTTTGATCTGATTCGATAACAACTAATTTAATAGTAGGGGATATCATTACGCATCGAAGAATCTCAACACCGCGATTCAGATAATGACGTCCTTTTACTAACGCCATCAACAATTTATTATGACCCAAAACATTAAATGTTAGAATGGTTGTTACAATATTATTATAATTATTTCTATCTATGTTTTTTATTTATACTATTTACTATTTATACTACTATTTATATTTCACTTATTATTTATTTTTGTTTTTACTTTAAATATAAATTATTTTTATATTATTAATTAAATATGATTAATTAAAGATTTCATATTAATCTCCTCTACCATACTTGATGATATTTCACATCAGGCTATCCTTATTTGGTCAGGACTAAATAAGGATAGCCTGATCAGATCAGATCAGGATCTGGTCCTGATCCGGTATGTCTTACCACACTTGATGATGTTTCACATCAGGCTATCCTTATTTGGTCCTGATCTGGTCCTGATCCGGTATGCCTTACCATACTTGATGATATTTCACATCAGGCTATCCTTATTTGGTCCTGATCTGGTCCTGATCCGGTATGCCTTACTATACTTGATGATGTTTCACATCAGGCTATCCTTATTTGGTCCTGATCCGGTATGCCTTACCGTACTTGATGATATTTCACATCAGGCTATCCTTATTTGGTCCTGATCTGGTCCTGATCCGATATGCCTTACCACACTTGATGATGTTTCACATCAGGCTATCCTTATTTGGTCCTGATCCGGTATGCCTTACCGTACTTGATGATATTTCACATTAGGCTATCCTTATTTGGTCCTGACCTGGTCCTGATCCGGTATGCCTTACCATACTTGATGTTATTTCACATCAGGCTATCCTGATCTGGACCAGACCTGGTCCTGATAGGGTTCGCCGGATCCGGCATACCTCATTCTGTCCTGATACATGATCTGGTTGAACCATACTTTTTTTCTAGTCGGGTACGTCCTGCTGTTGGGCTCGAGCCTCCTACGTAATAAGAGGTAAATTGACCTACTATACCACGCTGGTCAGACGTGTTGGTATAGGGTTTTGTTTCAAGTTTGCCTTCTCTTGCATAGATGTTGTATGCGTTTTATATCCCTCAGTCGTCTCGTACGATCACCCACGGATAAGATGAGAGGAATGAAGAGGGGGTGGTGAATTGTATTCTTACTCCGTCACCACATGGATAAATGTATGTTACGATGAATGTGTTTTGTATTGATGTAACTCAGTGATTTATTTGAATACTCATGTTTTCTAAGACACCTACAAAAATTATAAGTGTTGCCAATGTTTTTACTAAAACATGATGTCTTGAATTATGGATGTCCAATGAATTTTAATGTGCTTAAATTTGTAATTTAATTACTTTGCAATTGAGTAAGACTTTATTGCAAATACCGTGCCAGGTTATATATGAGGTAATAAAGTTAAGGCTTAGTAATTTCAGTTAAGAATGTAGTCTCTATTGATTGATATGAGCTCCTTTTTCTGAAATTTTGATGTTTGTAAATTATTATTTGTTGATTGATTTAACGAAATGATAGTATCGGTGCCTATTCTACGTGAATATAAGGGCAGCGCGTGGCTCCATAATGTCCATAACCCACCGTATTCTGTCCCCTTCGCTATTGGGCCGACCATTGGTATTTATAATAAAATTAGTGGTATGCTTCCTGAGTTTTCTTGCCGGATCTTTCGCAGTGTGGCCGTGTTCCGATCTGGTGGCAGCTGAATAGTTTGGTTAGTTTTGTAAAATTGTAAATTGTCACAATAATAATTATCATAAATTAAATGCTTTAATAATAACAGATCATAAACAACATAAAATTTTATATGTAGAATCATTCTCTTTTTGTACTGGCTGACTTTTGTAATTTGTATTAATTTTGTATTAATAATGTGGGTCAAAATTTAATATCTTCTAGGGTAGATATAAATTTCTGTAAAACAATCACATATTGGACGTAAGACACCTCAGTCCTCCCGTGACCATGATCACTGCAAAGTGTTCAAAACGTCGTGAAATTAAAAATCAAATACAAACGCGATAGAATCCGTAAAAGTAGTTTCATTTAGGATTATATTTAAAAACCCTTCAACAAAGTACGAAATTCTAATTAAGTTTATCTCTCTATCTTTATGGTTTATCTTTTAACGATAACTCATTATTGTCTTCCGCTGTCTAGGCACCGAATGACTTGCGAAACAGGAATTTGTTATAGCCAAGTGGGCATATACGTGTTAATAATATATAGAACCTGACTAATATTGAACTAGTCATCAGTACAATGAACCAGCTCTTTCCTTTCAGATAAGAATATCATACATACATACCATCACGCCATGTCCCTTGCAGGGTAGGCACAGAAAACAGAGTGCCAGAGAACTCTATCCTTGCATACTTCACTCGCTTCCTCAACATTCATAATTCTCTTCATACACGCTCGCCGGTTTCGGAGACTCTCGGCTCCACCTTCCTTCAGTACATGACCGATCTGGTCTAGGTAGGTTAGTCTCGGTCTCCCCCGGTACCTACATCCTTTCACTTTCGCATTGTATATCTTCTTAACCAGACGTTCGTTCGGCATTCTTTCTACATGTCCGAACCATCTTAGCATTCCATTTCGCATCTTTACACACATACTCTCTTTCATACCTACTCGCTTTCTTACGTCGTCGTTACGAATGCGATCGATCAGCCTAACTCCACAGATTTTCCGTAGAGATCGCATTTCGACCGCATTAATTTTACTTTCATACTCTTTTCTGCATACCCAACTCTCGCTTCCATACAGTAATGTTGGGACAAGCACTGCATTATGTATTGCTACACGTCCCTTCTGGCTGAGGTGGTGGCTACCGAGAAGTTTTAAGAATATCAATTGCATCGTAATGTGTTAACTATATATAACGTAGATTAAATATTCAAAGTTGTAATATAACTTGACTGCACAGATAGCGTAGTATTTAAGTTACGCTGGTCCAGACGTGTTGGTATAGGGTTTAGCTTCGAGTTTTCGTTTCTTACATAGATGGTATATGCGTTTTATATCTCTTGGTCGTCCCTTACGATCACCCACAGGTAAGATAGGGGGTGGTGAATTGTATTCTTACTCCGCCACCATACGAAAATATGTGTTATACGAGGGACTGAAATCGCGTAATATGAAAATGCGTTATAAGAGTAAAGTGTTATAAGTGGGATTACTGTAATAACATAATTGTATAATTATTAATAATTGTGTAATTGCGTGGCCCTTAGTCACCAAATAATAAGTACTCGCAATAAGCCAATCTAACTAAACTAAAATAAATATTATTCGTACGTAGTTCGCGGATTTTTAACTCATGAACTAAATAATAAATGCATTAGTTATTTACTTTTAAATAAAACGCTTGAGTCAGCGAATGAATACCGTTAAATGGTAGGTATATTTTTAGTATTCAATTGAAATTGTGAATGAGTTATTGGTTGTGTTGTGACGTGTCTGCATTTTTGGTTAATATGTCAGTTTCATTGAAACGATAAGGACGGTGAATTGACTTTGGTAAATTTGTGAATATTTTCTATTATTATTTTCAAAATTATTTATTATATAATACCTTTTATCCGCGACTTCGCTCGCGTTGAAGTCCTCAAATAAATATCAAAGATGATCATGAATACATTCCAATAGAACTGAATCAATATGTTTTGGTATTTAAAAATTACTACATAATTTATTAAATACTGAATTAATATCTTATCGACTATAGCTTCAGCTATCATTATCATCATCATTCTCCTACTCTTATCCCAATTACTTGGGAGTCGATACAAGATGTACTCTTCTTTCATAGTACCTACATATTGTAATTGAGTTATTGGCAATAGTTTTATGACCGGCCGCCTGCCAGACGTCAACCCTCCTTGTGAATGTAATTGTTGACCAAGCGGCATCAGATGGAGTTGGCCCAGGTCGTTATAAGTCTCTTGATCGTCTTTTACGACATCCACGAGCAAAGTAAGGGTTGGTAGTATTCGTAACCACTACCACACAGCAATATATACATAAAGCTTCAGCTATCATGCCTGCCAAAATATATTTTTCGCCACGCCCTGTCTTTCCCGTGGGCGATCGTAAGAGCTGACTAAGTTATATAAAACACATAATATCTATACAGGAGAAGGAAGGAATACTCGAAACAATACTATACCAGCACGTCTGACCAGCGTGGTATAATAGATCAATTTCCCTCCCATTATGGAGAAGGCTCCAGTCCAACAGTGGGACACATATATGAGCTGAGATGATGATGATGATGACCTGACTAGACCTCACAAGCGCCATCTTATCACAAATTATTAATCTTATTTATATATAGCATCCATATATTATACAGGACCGCATTTTTTATTATATTGTCAAGATACATACATATCATCACGTTATATCCTTTGCAGGGTAGGCAGAGAGAACAGAGTGCCAGTGAACTTTATCCTAACATACTTCACTCGCTTCCTCAACATTCATAATTCTCTTCATACACGCTCGCCGGTTTCGGAGACTCTTGACTCCACCTTCCTTCAGTACGTGACCAAGCTGGTCTAAGTAGGTTAGTATCGGTCTCCCCCGGTACCTACATCCTTCCACTTTCGCATTGTATATCTTCATAACCAGACGTTCGCTCGGCATTCTTTCTATAGTGTCAACAAAGATTAATAATGAGTGAGTAAGAATACATAGTGTAAACATGTCTTTACAACCGCAGGTATTGTATGACACGACAAATGGACGTAAATAAATAATATTATTGCAAAAGAAGGAATACTTGAAATAACAAGCTATTGGAAGCTAAATTGTTTGGCTAATTGGTTATATCGATTAGTAGTACACCTTGATAAAGTAACTAATATAAACAACAGCTTAGTACGGAGATTAATATATTCTAGCACTGTTAAAAGTCTTAAGGTCAATCCTTCGAGTCGTGTCGTGATGCATAGCTTATTTAAAAACCCGCTAAGATGCTTGCCGGATCTCCTCAGTATCGTTTACATTGCGGTTCGATGGTAGTTTATTGGATTAATTTAAAGTGTTGAATCTGATAATATACTTGCCCCCGTATAGGTTTACACACAATAAATAATTTTAAATTCACGTACATAGAATCTTTCGATATACAAGCTGTGTGGTAGCGGCTTCGAATACTACCAACCCTTACTTTGCACGTGAATGTCGTAAAAGACGACTAAGAGCCTTATAACAACCTGGGCCAACTCCACCTGATGCCGTATGGTCAACAATTACATTCCCAAGGAGGGTTGACATCTGGCAGGCGGCCGGTTATAAAACTATTGCCAATAACTTCTATAATATGTACTATGAATATGAAAGAAGATTATATATTGTATCGACCCCAAGTAATTGGGATAAGAGTAGGAGAATGATGTTGAGACTCTTTCGATTACGTAGATGTAATCGAACTAAACCAATCAGAATTATATTAAGTTAATTTCACATCCATTGTACTGTCATTTTGATTCTTCTAGTGTGCCGCTGACAGTTTTCTTTCTGTAACCATAAATAGTCCTATTCGTTTGGAGTACTACCGCATTGTCGCAAAATATAATAGAAAATAATAAATAGACGTCTGGGAGTATTAAAATAGTGGGAGGGCCACACTGTTTACAGTTTTCTTTCTACGGAGTTTTGGCGCGAATGTGGAAATGTCATGTCACGCTCTTGTATTATATTCATTTCTTTAGTGTTTTGTGGTGTTATATTGAATAATTTTGCTGGTATTTTATGCAATATGGTACAGTTAAAGTGCTGAAGTGTAGTGAATATGGTATAATAGTGGTTTACGTGTATTTTCATATTAGTCCAAAATTCCCAAAGAAAATCATTGATTAGGTTATCAGCACCCGATTAATGGTAACGACTTGACTTACTGACAGACAATGACTATTAAGGCTACATAATATGAAGAAATGATGAACAATGTATGAAACATAATTAAATAAGACTTGGCTGTATGGGCTTTGATCCCTTTGCCTGTCCGAATGGACGAAGAGAAAAAAAAAATTTTTCTTTCTACATTCGCGGACCAGTCCGTTCTGGATAATACCACACTCTCGCAGAAAATCGACGTCTAAACAGTGGCAATGTGCTTTTGCGTTTCGGTGAGCGAGAGAGAGTAGGAATCTCAACTTTCTGGATGGGTTTGAGGTTTTTATTGGTAAGCAGTGGTCTAGTTGCACTCCTAGTATTGGTCTACCAGAATTGGCGGCAGTAACACTTACCATCAAATGTGCTGCTTGCACGTTTGCCACCATAAGCTATAAAACAAAAAAAAAAAAAAAACATGTAGTCTATTTTTACAGCGCTCCGTTCTGAAGACTGAAACCGCCTCTCTCTCTACGTAGCCTCCTTTCATTGCCTGCGCCCCTATACGGTACAGTAGGCAGCGATTAGGCTGTAACTTTAATACTAGTAAAGTCTATAAACAGCAACAAATAATAACTGTCATTTACCATCAGCTGACCAGCTCATCAAAGCCTTTAAAAAAAAAACTTATATTCATATTGCCCAGTCAGATTGAAACCTCAATAAATCTAATTTTCATTTATTAATACGAGACATAGTTGTTTAACAGAGTATATCGGGTCTGAACAATCTCCATACAACTCTCCTTTGTAATTAAAACAAACAAAACTCTCGCCTTTATCGCATATTTTAATACTGTATTGTGCCACGTAAACTCATTATTATGTAAGAATGTTAATAATTAACGCTACTCCGTTTATTTATACAATTAAATAACTAACAATAAGATTTCTGTGAAACTGTTAGTGATTCAATAATTCTGATATTAATAAATAATTTTAGCCATCTATTTCGTGTGGTGATGGAGTAAAAATACAATTCATTTGAATGCACAGATAGCGTAGTGGTTAAGATATCGACCTTCCGTGCTAGTTCGTGGTTTCGATTCCCACGCAGGACAATACTTTGTGCGATCCACAAAGTGTTGTTCTGAGTCTGGGTGTAATTTGTCTGCGTTAAATTGCATGTTTGTAAAGTCCCCAGTAATGCAAGGATTATTTCCTTAGTGCAGGGTGGCGTCTTTCCCGTGACCCGGGCCGCCGCCCGCGGCCGGGGCGGCGCAGGCGCGAGTACCTGCCCCTGATGCCGCCCTAACCGAGGCTTCGGGTGATCGGACCGGGGAATTGTCCGATCACCCGACGTGAGGCCATCGCGTGAGGACGACGCCTCGACGGCGAAAGCTGTCGGGGCGTCGACAAGAGAGAAGCCCGAGAGGGCATACCGCCGAGCGGGCCACCGAAGACAAAGATCGGGTACCGGTGGCCCGCTCGCACGGCGAAGAAGAGGTGCTTGCAGGGTGGGTCAATGGGGTTGTGCGCCGCCTCTTCCGTCACCCCGGACCGATTTGGCGGGGTGCGACGTCCATAACCCACCGCAAAAAAAAAAAAAAAAAAGGGTGGCGTCTTGAGGACTTAAAAAAAAACATTCGCCACATATCTTGTTCGTGAATGCCGTAAAAAGCGACTAATGATTTCTGATGTTTACGCGAGTATTATGTACACATTTGAAATAAAACTATTTTTACGGATTCCATCGCGTTTGTATTTGATTTTTAATTTCGCAACGGTAGGACATCCTCCCGGGATCATGAACGCTGTAAAGTGTTTTGGGTAATTAAAAATAAAATACTAAAGCGATACATACACTACCGTCCAAAAGTTTGGAAGCAGCAAGGTAAAATCGAATAAAACCAAACTAAGTCATTTAAATTTAAATGTATTGATAAAAAAATAAAGAACAAACAGAAACTAACTTAAACAAAATAAAAAAATAATATACAATGGTAAATTAGATTAAATTTTAGCTTCATCAAAGTGTCCACCTTTCTCCTTTATAATCTTCTCACATATTCTGGGCATTCTATTAATCAATTTTTTAAAATAATCTTTATCTAATTTGTTCCATTCGTTCTCTAATAGCTGCCACAAATGTTCTGAGCTCGTAGGACAACGACTTTTCACCCTCCTGTCAAGTTCATCCCAAACAAGTTCAATGGGAGAAAGATCAGGGGATTGAGATGGCCATTGCATGATGTTTAAAATGTTTTCAGCTTTTTTCTTGTTTAAAAAGTTCTGGCACAATTTAGACGAATGCTTAGGATCATTATCCTGTTGAAAAATGAATCCAGAACCAATGAGACTTAGTCCACTGGGTATGGCAGAATCTTGGAGAATTTTTAAATAGCCTTCCTTGTTTAATTTTCCGGTTATCCTCACAAGATTGCCGGGTTTACTGTTGCCAAAACACCCCCAAACCATGACATTACCACCACCATGTTTGATGGTAGGCACTGTACATGCCTCTGAAGCCCTCTCTTCTTTTGACCGGCGTACAAAGACACGTCTATTGGATCCGAAAATCTGAAATTTTGATTCGTCACTCCAAAGGACATTTTCCCATTGTTCTATAGTCCAGTTTTTATGCGCTTTTGCCCATTCTAGTCTATTTTTCTTATGTCGATTTGTTAGTTTGGGTTTTTTAGCAGCAACACATCCTCTTAATCCCGCAGACAGTAAGCGTCTTTTAACAGTAGTTGTTGAAATGGGTGTTTCTCGCGTATCATTCAGAGCTGCAGTGATCTGTGGTGCAGTTAAGCGTCGATTCCGTTTAGAAAGAACTCTAATGAAGTTGTCCTCTTGATTTGTTGTGGATTTGGGCCTACCAGATCTCTTTCTATCTTCATTTTTCCCCGTTTCTTGTTTTCTAGCAAGGGTATAGTGGACACCTTTACAAGAAATTCCGAGCCTTTCTGCGATTTGACGTTCACTGTATCCTTCCTCGCGTAGAGTGCAAATAGCGCTTCGCTGTTCAAGCGTGATTTGCTTGCGTTTTGCCATTTTCAGAAGAAAAAATACGGTCAAAGTAGTAGCCGATATCTTTCGAATACAGACAATGTTAATATCACAACTTTCACGTGCCAATGCTCAAGTGCGACTGAATAAGGTCTAAAAAAGTTAAAACCAGCAAACATTATCAATAAAACTACACCATTGCATAGGATAAAGTAGCCGACGGATTAAGTCATAAAACACGTGTTTCGTCAATATTAAGGAATTCCATAAAACTTGATGAATGTAGGATAATAATCCTTTTGTGTTTGTGTAGACAGTCGTAAAAGGTTGTAAAACTTAAGATTATTGCTAATTTTTACCGCTATTAGTCGGCATTTATTTGTTTTGTTTGAAAACAGGTGTGCTTCCAAACTTTTGGACGGTAGTGTACATACATACATACATATCATCACGCCATATCCCTTGCAGGGTAGGCAGAGAGAACAGAGTGCCAGAGAGCTCTATCTCTGCATACTTCACTCGCTTCCTCAACATTCATAATTCTCTTCATACACGCTCGCCGGTTTCGGAGACTCTTGACTCCACCTTCCTTCAGTACCTGACCGATCTGGTCTTGGTAGGTTAGTCTCGGTCTCCCTCGGTACCTACATCCTTCCACTTTCGCATTGTATATCTTCTTAACCAGACGTTACGTCTGAACGTCTAAAGCGATAGATTCATAAAAATAGTTATATTTCAAAAATCGACTAAGGTATATAATATGCAGATAACAGATGTATATCTCGAAATAAAACCTAATACATATAAGCGAGCAATCAGGCTAGCGTGGTTTCATAGGTGAATAGCCCAACAGTGCAATTGGATTTGTTGATACACCCATCCATTAGCCAATCAAAGTGCACTCTTGAACAGTCTGCTCTAAAAGTATAATATGGTAATATATGCCAGTATAATTTTAGCATAGTGATACGCTTGGCAGGCGAGTTGGCAAACTTAGTTGTCGTTATAAATTATACAGGAGTGTTATTGCCAAATTTTTATGGTGTAAACTCAGCCGGTTTTTATGACTTCCATGGGCAAGTAAGTGGTAGTGATACCTTGTATTCTTAAACCATTAGTTACCGGTAAGATAAATTTTATTATCTATTATATATACCTGAATATTTTAGTAATTTTAGCGCGCAGTAGGTAGCCTTGAAATTATTCAGAAACTACTAACGCTATTTAAAAGATGTCTGCTACAAAGAATGACTCGGTTATTATTAATTTAAATTAAAATCCTTAAATGATTTTTCTTCTATCCATCCATTGGGAAAATTAAAGCACGTAGAACACTTGAATCTCCATACATACATACATATCATCACGCCATATTCCTTGCAGGGTAGACAGAGAGAACAGAGTGCCAGAGAACTCTATCCTTGCATACTTCACTCGCTTCCTCAACATTCATAATTCTTTTCATACACGCTCGCCGGTTTCGGAGACTCTTGACTCGACCTTCCTTCAGTACGTGACCAATCTGGTCTAGGTAGGTTAGTCTCGGTCTCCCCCGGTACTTACATCCTTTGAATCTCCATAGATTTCGTTATTTCGTTATTAAAACATTATTTGTTAGGAAATAAATCTTTGTATCTTGTGCTGGACTCTACAAACCTATAATTACCAGTGTACAAATTACACCTGAATTCAGAGCAGCGATTAGTGGATCGTACAAAGTTAATTCCTATATGGGAACGGTATCTACGACCTCTATTGTGGCACCGTAAAGTTTGCGTTGGTAGTAAAGTCATGGAATGACTTCTAAAATCAAGCTTCTAAAATATCACTCTATGTGACACTTGGTTTCAACTATATATATTTCTATTAGGTACCAAATTAATTCAAATTATTACTAATATATTTTATAATGCTATATGCAATATGCATTATAAAAAAAGCGTAATATAAATCTGCTTTTGAAGTTATTAACATAAGTTATTGTATAACTCGTTGTGCGGGAAAGAGATAGAATATGTCTATCTTTTTCTTGCACAACAATGTTTGTGGAGAGCTGATGCAGATTAGTATGAAAATAAAAAGAGAGAAAGAAATTTTATTATGCCAACGTCACACATTAATTCAACGACGATGACGTCATTTTGTTTGTATTGTTTTCACTGTCTAATTATTAAAATTGATATACATGCATTAAAAACAAACTTATTATTTCACATCGAACTAATAATGAACTAGCTGTGTGGTAGCGGCTACGAATACTACCAACCCTTACTTTGCTCGTGGATGTCGTAAAAGACGATTAGGAGCCTTGTAACGACCTGGGCCAACTCAATCTGATGCCATTTGGTCAACGATTACATTCCCAAGAAGGGTTGACGTCTAGCAGGCGGCCGGTCATAAAACTATTGCCAATAACTTTTACAATAATATATTTTGCACAAAAGGTTAGCATTGCCATTCAACGTGGCAATGCTGCTAGCCTTCTGGGCACATTACCAGTGGACAGTGCGGAGGAATTTTTTGATGCCTGATTGCGCCTTTTGTTTCTCTTTTTATTTATTTATTTTTTATTCCTTATTCTATTTTCTTCTATTTTTCTGTAAATATTTTAATTTAAAACTTAGCTTTAATTGTACATATTAATTATTTACAATAATTATGTACATATTGTGTGTAAGAAGAGTACGTATTGAATCGACCCCAAGTAATTGGGATAAGAGTAGGAGAATGATGATGATGAACTAATAATAAACTAGTTAATTACATATTATGTTGTTTTGACAAATTAACATAGTTTTTAGTCTAATTTATATAAGCATATGTCATAAAATAATAGTCACACAACATCACAATTGAATGTAGGCTTAAAAACTAGTGCAAACGTTTTATTTCGTCTAATTATGACTTTGTTCTTTTCGCCATTAATTCAAACAATATTCAAAAACTATCCTACTAAATTAAAAGTCCAATTAACTTTGCTACATTTAAAATATCTACGACTAGAATTAATTGTAAAATATATATCATCTTAAATGCTTTGAAACAAAGGCCATAATGCCTTGTCAATTATACAAATGACGAATAGCTTCAACTATACAATACAGGCATTTATTTTACAATGTTTCAGTATCATAAGTTAATTTTTAGTTCTTATTACAATGGAATGAAGAATGATTATTGCGTGTATCGGTGTGAAATTGTTAATCCAACAAGGTCTTTGAGTGTAGCCTCCAGACATTATTTTTAAACAAGTTTACTAGTACGTATTCAGTTGTAAAGTATCGACTCGTGTCTTTATCAACATATAACGACCTAAATTAAGAAATAAACCTAATCACAAATCAAATACTTTGTTACAGATAATGCGATTGAAATTTGTGATATAAATTATGTAAATAGTAGGAATTTTACGTGTGGTGACTGAATAAGAATATGATTGACCTCTACTTTTCTTGTGTGGCGACGTAGTAAGAGTACATAGCTGTGTAGTAGCAGCTAAGAATACTACCAACAGTACCAACCCTTACTTTGCTCGTGGATGTCGTAAAATACGACTAAGAGCCTTATAACGACCTTTTTTTTTTTTTTTTTTTTTTTTGTCGCTGTGGAAACGCATTTACGCGCTATCCCCCGTCGGTGATAGACAGGGGGGAGTGTGGGACTCACCGGCTAGCTGAAACCCGACCGCAATACCCACTAAAACCACAGCGGCCCCTTCCGCGCTTTTACGGGGCGCCGGAGAGATCGTCTACTGACATTCGATCCCCGGCATCCCAACGCTTGGCCTTCTGGCCACGTCCTGCTGTTCCTCAAGGCGGTGGGAGGAGGAGGTGCGCATAACGGCGCCTCCTCCTCCCTGGTCGCCGGCGGCGAAGCGAGTCAGCGGCCGCAAGCGCTTCACGTTCCCGCTCCGCGGCCTCTTTTCTTTTCATGATGGCCTCACAAAAGGAGGCCATCGACGACCAGCACCTGTCGCTGTCAAGCATCTTCGAGATGATGGGCGACAATGACAGGTCCCTCCCAACGACCGCTGACAGGACGTGGCGCTGGGGTCCCCAGGCGGGGCATACCTCCAAAGTGTGTCGCGCATCATCTACTAGCGCGCCACACTCGTGACATCCTGGGGTACCTTCTCTTCCAATTTTGTGCAGGTACTTACCGAACACCCCGTGTCCGGTAAGCACCTGCACCATCCTAAAACTTAGGCTGCCGTGCCTTCTATTAATCCAGCGGTGGAGATGCGGCGCAACCGCCTCCACAGTCCCCCGCCCTGCTACGGGAGACTCCAGTTCCTCTCTCCACCGCCAGATGATATCCCTTCGGGCCACTTCCAAGGCTCTGCCCAGTCCCCTTACGGAGACTTGCTCGCCGTCGGCCTGCGCCGCAACACGCAGCCGGTAGACCTCCGCCAGGGCCTTAGCCACAAATGGCCAAGGCGGGTCGCCCGCCAGCAATGTTGCCGCGGTCCACGAAACCGTACGGTAGCCCCTGATAGCCTTCACCGCCATGGCCCTCTGCGGACGTCGCAGAAGGGCCCTGTTGCGGGCGGTGAGCGAGTCCGCCCATATAGGGGCACCATACAGTGCCATGGACCGTACGACTCCGGCGTATAAACGCCGGCAAGACGACCCGGGAGCCTTATAACGACCTGGGCCAACTTCATCTGATGCCGTTTGGTCAAAAATTACATTCTCAAGGAGGGTTGACGTCTGGCAGGCGGCCGGTCATAAAACTAATAACTTTTACAATATGTACTATTGTATCGAGAGTACCTATTGTATCGACCCCAAGTAATTGCGATAAGAGTAGGAGAATGATGATGACGTAGTAAGAGTACATTCACCATCCCCCTCACTTACCCGTGGGTATCGTAAAAGACGATTAAGGTATACGCCTATGGCAATTGTGCAAGGGATGGCAAACTCGAAATAAAACCCTATACCAACACGTCTGACCAGCGCGGTATAGGTCAATTTCCCTCATATAACGAAGGAGGCCCGAACCCAACAGTGGGACATATGTGTATGGGATGAGATGATGATGATGATGACTTTTCTTGTAGGCATAGACGACTAAAAAATGTAGGCGGGTAACATTATTGTATGATAAGAAAAACGAAATAAAGTGCTATGACCGTCTGAGCAGTGTGGGATTGTAGCCACTTGTTTATCTCATTCTCCCAGGCTCCCAATCCCTGCATCAGCTGCGATGACTACTGTTTGACATAGACGTTTCCGAAGAGGGAGTATTGCCCTAATAGCTAAGTTTGCCAGGCATGTTGGCGAACGCAATTGGTGTTGTAAGTAAATATCTTAGAATAGTCTGGAATGATCTAGTTTTACGATTCCTACAAGTTAAAGTATATCTCTTTCAAAGTATAATTCTTATGCGGCTTTTACGATATTCGTGGGACTTTTTGAGTTAGCAATGTTTGTTTGACCTGAATAATTTAAAATTTCTTGCTCTCTTTATTTTTTACCTCCCATGAATCCCATATTGTTGGATATTCCCTTCTTCCACAATGGTTGGGTTAATTTTGTCTACTATGTATACATTGTATACCACGTTAAACTGATGCAAGTTGGAATAAGAAAATAATTTGTCGTTCTTTATTGTCATATTGTCTGATTTCGTTTCTTAATAGTATCCTACGACATCTGTAACTAGGTATGGAATGGTGGTAGACTTCGTGCCTAGTCTTTCACCAGCAAGTTAAAAAAAAATATAGCTGTATCCAGTTTAGCAAATAGCTGTACAAATGTCGGATATAAACAAGTGTTTGGGAACAGTTACGATAACGGTAGGTGATATTTGGTCCGAATTGGCGACCGCGTTGGTCTCTCTTAATTAGTTATGCTCCGATATGAACGGTTGTAGCTTCTCTGTAATTGACCGAACGATTAAATTGATACGCTTTTTTATTGCTTAAGTTTATTTTGTTTTTATAAAAAGACATCTAAAGGAACAAGTCCTTTTATCGCCTGGGACTTTACAAACGTATATAAATAATGAAGTAGACTTACATTCAGACTCCGAACAATAATTTAAATAATTTTGCTTGCGAGAGAAATAAATAAAATATAAATGCATCCTTCTTTAACAAGCATTATATTTGTACTTTTACTTGAAGGTTACACTTAGTTTTTATTCAAGATAACGAGTATTTCTTTAACCCTTTCAACAATTGTTTCGGAAGTGTGTCATTGTTCAGCAAACAGGAACATACTTGTAGGCGTAGATTTACAGTACTGTAATATGATCTTGTATATAATAAAGGACGACTTTGTGGTGACAATGGAGGTATCAAGACTATCAAATATCAAAGTGTAGTTTATATAAGTTGAATATAGGGTTAACACGAATGTTATTCAAACGACTCACGTACTCTTTTTGAATTTCTCACACAATTGTGAACCTTTACATGAAGGTCTAGTTATATAAGAACGCTGGCAATACATTCACACGCATTAAACTAAAAAAAAAATTTAGTCAGTTTTGTGGGGTGACCACTAAAAAAATTTGTTACTATTTCTTTTTGTTCCGTTGTTTATTTAATTATAATTGATATGTTTGTGTGGTGCCAGATTAAGATTTTTTTTTATAGCTACACCTTTACCCCTGAAGAGGTAAATAGATGTATTAACTTTCATATGTATCCAACGGGTTGAGAGCCCTCAGCGCTCACCCACAGTCCGGGTAAAGTTGTCATAGCCATCTGAGGCTAACAACTAAGTCACACAAAAAGAAAAGAAAATCATATGTATCCATACAATCTTTTAGTACCACATAATAAAGGCTCAGCCTTATGGGCAATGACTGGCAACTGTCTCAAAATTCAAGCTAGTTAGAATTTGGCTTAGAAAATCCTGGATAATACACGGTGACACATAGAATTTTTTTTTCTTAGACACCACCCTACACTAAGGAAATAATCCTTGTACTGCGGGGGATTTTACAAACGTATAATTAACGTATACAAATTACACTCAGACTTAGAACATCACTTTGTGGATCGCACAAAGTATTTGTCTTGCATAGGAATCGAACCCTTGCTGGCATGGGAGATTGGTATCTTAACCAGTACGCCATCTGTTCAGTCATCTTAAATAACGAAAGGTCTCTACAAAATGATATCTCTTTCTCGAAAATTATTTAAGTTAATTAAAAGGAATTTATTTATATCCGTAGTGCATATATTTAGCTTGAAAAAATATAGACCATTAAACATAACGCTGCAATATATAGAGGTATAACCTAGCCGGTGACAAATCGGGTTGAGAGCCCTCAGCGCTCACCCATAGTCCGGGTAAAGTTGTCATAGCCATCTGAGGCCAACAACTAAGTCACACACAAAAAAAAAGAAAACCGGTGACAAAGCAAAGAAAAATTGTATTATCCACATCTTCCTTTATTGTATCCCAAATCTATATTAACTTTGAGAATAATTTATACTGACGTCGATAATTTTGGAGCCTTTATGGAACCAAGTTTTTTTTTACCGAAATCTATTGACCCCATTCCGGTTTCTTTGCTCAAATAATCCGATTTAGTCCTTGTTCGTTTCTGTTCCAACCAAATGATATTACCAAATGGTATTTATATTTGATTCTTTGCAGTTATTTTTAATAAGAAAGGATAATATTAGTTTTAATTATTAAAGAATTAAGTTCACTCATCAGCCTGTAGACGTCTATTGTCGGACTTATTACGCCTCCCTACGAGAATACCACTTAGAACGGTCCGGTACTACCCGTACCAACGCTTTCTACAACTCAGTTTGCCTAGTGCAAAATTAAGTTATGTAGTTCGTAATTTATTACAAAATTAGTGCTCACACCCAGCCTAAACGGCCCAAGGCGACCAAAGGGATCATGTACAACCCTATAACCCACTGTAAGGTAAAATTTTGTGCAAATGTTGGCAAAAAAGAAAATTCAAGATTTCGATCGTAGCATCATTACTTTACACATGAAAAAACCTATGAAATTCGGTCCAGTAGTTTAGAAGAAAAATTATATACATATAAACTTATTATAGATTAATAGACAAAAATGTTTGTTTAAATTGCACAAAACAAAACGTTTCTGTTATTCCTTCGCTACAAATTGGGTCTGAATTATTTTGTCGGAGCTTTTTACATAAGGGCCTATTCCGTTTCTCGTTTAATCCGTATCATCTACAATATCGTTTCCCATTAAATTTGGATTAGACATACGTAAAAATCTACATTTATCTGATTATATTATTCCTATTATGCCGGATTAGAATATTGTATGAATTGTATTAAGTACTACATTTTCCTGGCTTCGCCGAATGTTCGTTCTTCCCCGTGGGAATGACGTAATTTTCCTGGTGTATTAAGTAGCCTTATACCATTTAGAGATAGAAGCTTTTTATTAACGAAAGAGTTTTACATTGCTCTCATAGGTATGCATTATAATGATCAAATTTGACTCATTAAGTATTTATAAAGATTTATAACCAATTGACTTTACAAATTATATGCTTGTAAAATGCCCTGGAATACAAGGACTATATGTATATAATTCATCTGCTCTTAACCCAATAGTTTTACGATCGGCCGCCTGTCTGTTTTTTTTTTGCTGTTGACTATGGATGCGTCTCGCCCCGCCAAATCGGTTCGGGGTGACGGAAGAGGCGGCGCGTGACCCCATAGATCCACCGTGCAACTCCTCTCTTCGCCGTGCGAGCGGGCCGGCGGTACCCGATCGGCCGCCTGTCTAACGTTAATCCTCCTGGGGGAATGTAACGGAGTGTACTACAATAGTACAAGGACTATATAATATATGTAGGTACTAAAGTTGTCTCCGTGTAGGGCGTTGTCTTAAAAAAAAGAAAAACGTGTGTAGTTATGAAGTTACTAATTCCCTCAGAATAGAGCAACCTACTTTATTCAACCTACTTTATTGTGGGTTCATTCAATGACAGTCGTGGAACTAAATCCAATAAATTAAAAGGAACGCTTTTAACATAACTTTATGGCAACCGGTTTGATCAGCGTAGCCAATTTCCCTATATCAA
Organism: Lymantria monacha; assembly: GCA_905163515.2. Taxonomy (NCBI): domain Eukaryota; kingdom Metazoa; phylum Arthropoda; class Insecta; order Lepidoptera; family Erebidae; genus Lymantria; species Lymantria monacha. The sequence continues at coordinate 23,913,980 of LR991097.1, read as the reverse complement.
GTAAGCTCATACCCACTGTTGAGACATATTGGGGCCGACAAGAAGATACGATTAACCACAGTAGGTACCATAAATATCACACTGATCCGAAAGGCTTTCCAGAGAACAAGATTTTTTAATTTTGATTTGCGCTAAATGTATGTTATATATCAGTTTTTATTTAGTTTCATCAGTCCTATCTATCTGCAACCAAATCATGCATTTTATAATTGATCTATTTCCTGTAGTTCAATTGAACTGTATTTTCGTAAACGCCGGTGACAATACAATGTGCAATACATAATTTTGTAATACATTCAATATAGCCGCCGTTTTAAGATGGCGGATTACATTTGTCTTTTCAGTACCTTTTCACCAAGTGAAAGGCCTTGATGAGTAGGAAACGGTACAATTAGAAAGAGATGGTGGTGGTAATGTAAAATTATTTTGAAATCTTAAAGTTCACTTACAAACAAAAAAATTACTTGTAAACAGAAAATATAATATATTGATATTCATTGTTAAAGTAGATAGCTATGGCATAACACTAAAAAGTTGAAAAAAAAGGAAATATAAAAAGTAAAATAAAATCAGGCCTTTATTAAAAAAGAAGAGAAGTTAAAAAAAGTGTGTACCTACTTATGTACACGCGTTGAAAGTTATACTTCTTTGGCGTAACAAGATAAAAACCTTTTCAAATTTTTATCTTTCGCCCTATTCTACGTTTGTAGAAAAAAATGACACTAAAAATAGAAAAAAGTTATTTAATACATTGAAAGTTTTATTATAACGTATTATCTAGTTAAATTAGGTTTATTTAAATATTACCAAAATACTAAAACATTGTCTATAGCTAACTTCAGGGTGCCGGTTTTTCGTGACGGTGCGCGGGCGCATCGTAAACATTTACTCTCATCATTTATCTCTAACGCGCCAAAAGAGGTATAACTTCAATAATCTATTACCAAAATAAAAGCGTACTGGATTCTCTCTTTTCTTTGCAGCTGTCATATGTATTGTGTAGAAACATAAGCCTCATAATAAGACCTAATAAGCCTTATTAAATAAGCCATAAATAGATACAAACAATATCTTAAACTTTATAATAATGTGTTGTAACTACTATTTATTTATCTTTCTCTACTATGTATGATATCACCTGTTCTGAGAATTGTTCGACTTAGTAGATTGACTCACTGAGTGTTGTGTTATCACAGTAGTTTTATAAATATTTGTATCATTACTTACTAGTTCCTGTAATTACACAGCGCTGACTAAACGCAGAAAAATACTATGTACAATGCAATTTAGTATAGTACACTATACTAAATTGTATTGTACATAGTATTTTTTATGCTTTTGGTAAGCTAATATTATCATTGAAAAGCTTTGAATTTTTTCTCTGCTTTACAGCAAACCTAGCCCGTTGTTTTACAGCAAATATCCGTGTGGTGACGGAGTAAGAATACAATTCACCACCCCCTATCTTACCCGTGGTTGATCGTAAGAGACGACTAAGGGACATAAAACGCATATAACATCTATGCTAGAGAAGAATTCGAAACATAACCATATACCAACACGTCTGACCAGCGCGGTATACTAGGTTAATTTCCCTTCCATTATGGAGTAGGCCCGAGCCCAACAGTGGGACATATATGGGCTGTGATGATGATGAGGGTTAGAGCAAATTAAATTTGGTAATCGACAACAGCGCCACCTACTGAGTCCAATTGTGTTTTCAAACCATCCAGGAACCAATTGAAATCATGTCATATGCTACTAATATTATAATCCTACTAATAAATATTATAAATGTGAAAGTTTATGAAGATGTTGGATGTTTGTTACTTAATCACGTGTAAATTGTTGAACAGATTTGTATGAAAATTGGCACACAGACAAACCATTGTCTGGATTAACATATTTTTGACACTTTTTGTCCTAGTAATATTTTCCCTTGAGATAATAGTTCAACTTTGGTAAAGTTACTTTTCACGCGAGCTGAAGTATACACATAAAATTTCATACAAATCGGTTCAACCGTTTAGTAGCTAAGTGACAAACACACCTACGTAAGAATTATATATATTTCCAAGAACAGGGTAAATAGAACGAATATTATGTTTATAAGTGGTGTGATTACAAGCACCGTGTAAGATGTACGTAATATGTATGAACGTTGTTGAGAACTTATTGTTAGTTGTCTCTCACGATTTTACTTGTACTCGAAAGTCGGGGGAAATGAATCATTTTAGTTTTGTTTGTATTCAACGGTTCCGCTGTTTGTTTCATTAATTAAATACTTTGCTTTCGATACAATCGCAACTTGTTCTATGAAATTTTCAATATATTTTTTTTAATTTTGATGAAAATATTTTAACTGAGTTATGCTAATTGAATACGCTATAATGATGCTGATGAATGTGAAATGAAATGCTGGGTTTCATCATGAGATGATGATGAAACGCAGTCTGTTGGTTTGTTTGTAGAAGTCGATATATCCGTCAGTAATTCAAATCATCGCCATTAACAGTGCTATGGCCACACTGTTAACCCGGCGTCATTGTGGTACTAAATTGTTATACGGATGTTGAGGTGGGTCAATATAACCCGTGTATATAAAGTATGACATCTTCATGTTTCTTTTAATATATTTTTAATTTTTATCATTATAATGCATATTTACACTCTGATCTTAGGAATAAAAGAAAAAAAATATTAATCACAAAGTATTTATTCAAAGTATCTAGATATTTACTTAAATTCTCGCAAAATTAACAATATGTATTGAGATCCCTTAGAGATTTATCACGTTACTATTGTAAAATATAGTCTTTTCAATCACATATAGCACTTATATCTTTAGAAAAAAGTTTAACAAATCTAATTAGAATCCTCATTATTTACACACTCACTGCAGGAAGGTATAATATGCTCAGGGCAAATATATTTGTCACAACCTCGACATGAGTGTTTGGTTTTACGATCCCTTTGTAAGGGCATACTTGGTATCTTTTGCGGTCATTGGGTATTTTTGTAGGAGGCTCTTCAGATGATGCAACAGAGAACTCTCTGATTCCCTTACGCATTTCTCGTGGCAGGCGATTCAAATTTTGACGATTTTTCAAATGATCACTGACGAGCGCAAGACCTAAGCGTTTCAAAAAATGACGTCTTTTTTTCTGTTGGCTTATTGTTGTTGATCCGGTGTAATATAAGAATAAAATCAAAAATATGAACATAAGAAAATAAAAACTTAAATAAACACCAAAAAACAAAATTCAGTAATAAAATATTATACAAAAATAAGATACGAAAGTGTTACGATAATTGTGAGGATTGGTCATATTTACCTTTTTGAAAAATACACGCGTTGAGCTCCCAGTGCGGTCGCCCCTTGACTGATTTCTTTTTGAAAACGTTTAGAACCGAACGTTGACTCCAGCTACTGAGAAGAATGGCAAAGTCGAGCGCGCACGTAAAAAATATTAACATTCTTAAGCACAATAGGTCATTTTGACCCAACCTCAATGACGCCGGGTTAATGGTGAATTTTGTTGGACAACGAAAACTAAAGCACTTTTATATCATATTCACTACACCCCAGCAGTTCCGTTGCATCACATTTACATAAAATGCCATCAAAATTATCTAATATCACACGTTAAAATATTAAGATATCGAATATATTACAAGAGTATCACATGACGTTTTCAGCTTCCCGCCAAAAGTTCAGAATATGATTGTCTGTGAGTCTAATTTGATTTATATAAAAGAAAGTTATAAAATTGTAGTGCCACGGCGTCAAGGATTTGGTAAAAGTGGGCGGCCCAGTGGCGATGGTCATAGGATGGGTTATGGGACCGTGCGCCCTATTTTGTCACCCTGGACGAAAAGTCGGAACGGACGGTTTGGCAGGGTAAAAAAATGTGCAACGACTGTTCCAATTAAATATGTCTCAATGTATATATTTTTCTTTTTGTATCTGTAATAGTACCTGCTTATGTGTACAAATACATTTTGATAGATGTGATACCGATGGGTCTAGTTGATTTAACACGAGCTTTTAATATATTTTACTTGTCGTGTGATGATGGAGTAAGAATCTTTATAAAGAACTACAAAAGAGTAAATATTATTCTTCGTTATAAAAAATGTAGTCAGTTTACGCACGATAATTTTATGTGATAACGTCATAAGAAAACATTGATGAAAAAGTACATACTTTTATGAATTGGACAAACGTAAAGAATGGAAACCATATTAATTTTTCACTTCACTTTATAAACACTTCAACACGTCAAATTCTTAAAATGCTTAGGTCGCTTTAAACGCTTATGCCGATCGTGCCTCTCTATAGCTGGTTCCGCACTCTCGCTTGCATGCTAGGCTCAAATGGAACATGACACTTTTTGTGCGTGCAACTGGCGTTCATCGATTTATAAGACGTTATAAAGTCAAAAGGATTTACATATTAAAGAAAGAAAGAATAAAAAAATAGAATCAATCGTATTTTGTACGTGCGTTTGCAATTTAATTCGTTATAAATAGAAGGAAGGAAGATGATGATGATGAGCATCATCATCTCAGCTCATTTACGTGCCACTGTTGGGGCCGAGCCTTTCCACAATGGGATAGAAACCGACCTACTATATCACGCTGGTCAGACGTTTGGTGTAGGGTTTTGTTTCGAGTTTTCCTTTTCTCGCATAACATCTATGTTATATGCGTTTTTTATCCCTTAGTCATCTCTTACCCACGGGTAAGATATGGCATGGTGAATTGTATTCTTACTCCGTCACCAAACCGAAAGAAAATAGAAGAACTAAATTTATTGAAAAAAAAAAGTGAATATTTGTTGGGTCCATATTTTGCTAGAAAATCAATTGTGGTAGGACCACGCTGTTAACAGCTTTCTGTATATAGCCGCGGGACGGTCCGTCCGGGGTAGTACCACACTCTCGTAGAAGATGATGATGAGACGTCTGAGTAGTGGCAATGTGCTATTGCACTTTGTTCGGTGAGCGAGAGAGCCGGAAGCCCAACTGGTTGGGCTTGGGGATTTTATTGGTAGGCAGCGGCCCAAGCTATATACCCTTGGTTTTGCAAAGGTTCATGGGCGGTAGTGACACTTACCATCAGGTGTGCTGCTTGCTCGTTTGCCACCATAAGCAATAAATAAAAAAAAATTAAAAAAAAAGGAAAATTAGGAATAAGAACTTATGCTAACACGGTCGGACTATAATAGGACATTGTTCCTTCTACTGTGGAGCAGAACGCTAATAGTAGAATGGGTATGAGCTGAAGAAGAACAAAAATTGTATCTTTTCAAATATCACTACGAAAGAAAGAGGAGCATGTAAGGCATGACTTTAAACGTGATTTTTTTTTAAATAAAGCTTTTAAATATCACCCTCTTTGAATTTAATGGACGATATCTGCATCAGATCACATTTGCATGTTGCAATAAAAATACTTGTCAATGCATATATGAAACGGGTTTTTGCTCCACAACGCAGCCAATGACCGTACGAACGATAACGTCGTAATTGTATATACAATCTAATCCGAAACGAAATAACTGATTGTCCTAATGACTCCGTGGTTAATTGGCTATCTTGATAATGCTCTTTTATCTCAATGTAGAAATCGAACTTAACACTTTAACTGCCAAGTAAAAAAAATTATGACGATAAATTTTCAAATCTGATTTTACAGTAAAAACCACTTAAATGGCATCGAAAATTGATTTCGTAATTATTTACGTATTTATTTCTTTAAAATATCTAAAAATAAAATTATGTCAGGCATAATTAGGCACACATACAATTTGCGGGCCAAGCTACAAGTAGTTAGCTAGGGGCCATGTCAGTCATTTTGTATAGAAAAACACTCGCAAATCGTGACGGACGGCTTGCTGAGGCCATTTGAACTTGGTGCTGTGGTGTCAGTCACCAAAGACTGACGTGGCCTAAACAAATACTACGCCTGTCAGGCACAGGTGACTGACATGACAGTTAACGAGTTAATATACATATAGGTATGTCCAGCATGCCGTGTGGTGGCTGCTACGAATACTACCAAAACTTACATTGCACATAGGTAACGTAAAAGGCGACTAAGAGCTTTATACCCATCCTGAGTTATCCATCTGATGCCGTCTGGTCAACAATTACATTCCCAACTAGAGTCAGTCAGACGGCCAGATATAAAACTATTGTTAAAACTTTTGCAATATGTATCATAGTAGTTACCACATTCTCGTAGAAAATTTGCGTCTGAATAGTGGCAATGTGTTGTTGCGCTTCGTTCGATGGGTAAGAAAGCCAGTGGCTTAACTTTTTGGGTGGATTTGGGTTAATAGGCATCGGCCTAGCTGTACAGTTGATATTGCAAAGTTCCATGAGTCGTCGAGAGGTCTATTGTAGGGCGGGTCTACGGGGTCTTGCGCCGCTTTTCCTGTCGCCCCGGACGGAATAGCGGGGTTTGACGTACCGTAGCCGTAAAAAAAAAAATAGTTCCATGAGTGGCGGTAACACTTACCATCAGGTGTACTGCTTACTCGTTTGCCACCATAATCAATAAAAACCAAATCTATGTGATGACATATTTCAATTCAATTGCTTAGCATGTCATCAAAATAAATTGCTCATTTGAATTTGAGTCCAAAAATTATTTCATTCTGATATGATTTACAAAAAAAAAAATATATTAAATTTCATATTACCACAAAAGTTAATTAATTTCATTCGCATTTTATTTTATGGTATTGAATATAGGAGATCAATATTGCATGACGTCATCACCCTGTCTTAACTCTAATTAAAAAAAAATATTGTCTCCTCTTTTACTATATAGATGAAACATTACACGCTGTGAAATTGGATAACAATCCCTTGTTTTCCACATGTGAAATGAAATGTACGGTTCAGAGATCAGCATCCAATTACATGGGTATTCGGATACCTTTGATCACGTAGAACTTGGCCCTCCTTTTGACACGTTGTTTATAATTGAGTGGATCGCTGCGTTAGCAGATCGGATGGCGAATATGAGTAAGATTGATTATTTTTTGGCAACAAATAAATTTTGATAGATGTGATACCGAAGGGCCTAGTTGATTTAACAAGAGCTTGATATATTTTACTTGTCATGTGATGATGGAGTAAAATATAAATCAGCATTCCCTTTCCTAAATGTGAGTATCGTAAAAACGACTAAAGTATATGCATATAACGTATAAATATAGTACTAAAGTATATGCATACGAATAAAGTATATGTAAATGAAAGAAAACCCGACATAAAACTCTATAAGAAAATATCTGACCATTGTGCTATAGTGAAATATTTTCACTCTCATTATGGAGGAGGTTTCAGTCCAGTAGTGGGACATTTATGAGCTAAGATCGATAGATGGATATATATATATATATAATTTATATACTAAGTAAATATTTTTTAGTAATGTTAGCATGCAAAATTCCAATGAAAGTTTCTTCTCTTTGAAGTGTTAAGTAGATATGTTCTTTTCCTTATTCTTAGACTAACGTATTTTAGTTTGAAACAAGCTACTTACACGAGCAACAAATATTTCTTAACTAAATCACGCTCTGCAGATAGAACATGACAGTTTTCATTGACATTTTTGGAGTCTCCATTCGCTTTTTGTTATGTTTTTTCCTTACGTTCTTCAGTCATCTCATGGAAAGGAAGGGGAGACGCTTTACTTTTTTTATAAACCTAAACTGTCACTCTATGATCATCATCTTAATTCATATACGTCCAATTTCTAGGTTCTCACCTCCTCCACAAAGGAAGTTTAGTTTCACAAGCTGTTAAAACTTGCTAGTATAGGGCTTTATTTCGAGTTTTTCTTATATATGTTATTTGCATATTTCTTTAATCATCTTTTACAATATCCACGGGGAAGATAGTGGGTGATGAATTGTATTTTTACTCCGTCACTACACAGAAAAACAATACGATGTCTTCTATTAATAACATATTATGATACTTATAAGCATAACGCATAGCGCTTTATATAATAATTCACGACATAGATATGCTCAATTCAAGGATGCGAACCGAATAAACAATGATTAGGTCATAGGCCCGATGCCCACTCAAATGTGACTCAGAATTGTATTGTGGGTATGCCATTGTGTTTTTAAGTTATTTTATGTAATCAAAATAAACATTATAAAACCAGTAAACATTATACATATATATATTATGAAACTAAGTTCTTTTTACGTTTGATTTAAATAGTAATGATTGGTGTTGTGTGGTAGTATACACAAATACTACCAAATATTAATTTGGCTCGTAGAATACGACTAAGAACTTTATATCGACCTGGGTCAACTCCATCTGATGCAATTTGCACAACAATAATATACGTAAGGATGGTTGATGTTCCATCGAAGACAAAAATCGGGTACGATGGCCCGGTCGCACGGCGAAGAGAGGGGCTTGCTGGGTGGGTCTATGGGGTGGCGCGCTGTCTCTTCCGTCGCTCCGGACCGATTTGGCGGGGCGCGACCACCTCCATAGTCCACCGCAAGGGAAAAAAAGGATTGTTGATGTTAGGCAGACGGGCGGTCATAAAACTAGTCTGAATAATTTTTGCAATATGTACGAGTACATATTGCGTCGTCTCCCCTTACGGGTTGAGAGCCCTCAGCGCTCGCCCACAGTCCGGGTAAAGTTGTCATAGACATCTGAGGCTAACAACTAAGACACACAAAAAAAAAAAAAAAAAAAAAAACGTCGTCTCCCAAGTAATTGGGATAAGAGCAACAGAATGATTAAGTAATGATTTCTTATATTTATGAAATAAAACTTTTTTTTTTACAGATTGTTTAGCGTTTGTATATGATATTTACGTGCCCGACTTTTGGAACGTTCCAGCATTTAGTCTTCCCTTGACCATGATTACTGAAAAGTGTTCGAAATGTTGGACTACCTGGATAAAATTAAAAGTAGTTTATCTACAAGTAGCTACTTTATTCGCGTTACGAGGAGTTATGAAGTTCTTTTTCTATTGGAAGTATCATTAATCATCAACATTATCATCATACAACTGCCACTGCTTGACTCGACTTTCAATATAGGAAGGCAATTAATCTACTATACCACACTAGCCAGACTTTTTGGTATAGGATTTTATTTCGAGATTTTTGTTGCATAGTTTTGTGAAGGCATAGCATATTCTTTAGTCTTCTTTTATGACACTCACAGGTAAGATAGGGGGTGGTGAATAGTATTCTTACTCCTTCATCAAATGGAAAATATTATATATAGATTAAATTGAAACCTATAAAACAATATATAAGTGAAAAAGTATCTACATTTCTATTAGGGTACGGGTGACACTAATTGGTTATCAAGCGCAGGAATACACACTCAAAGGAACACCCTTCAGATAACGTTAATATATATATATATAATATATTTGTTTTGTGCTGAACTTAAATTTAATATTGACTAATATAAAATACAGGAGTTTGTATTTTATAGTAATGAAGTATTAGTAGTTGCTACCGATAATAGCTAAACAACCTTTACATTGCTTGTATATTTTATGAAAGACGACGGCAAAAGGCCACTGGCCACTAAACCGACGTGGACCTTCGATGTGGCAGGCATAATTTTTTTTTAACAGGATTTCAATTTGTTTGGATAGTTACGTGATTTATTGAAATAAATGACAATGTGATCGTTTTTACAAAGAATTCATCGGATATCCACCCCATCCTACGCATTTGCAACAGGTCTCAAATGTGTTGCATATCTACCAATCAGACTAATCATAGTAAAATTTCCCTTCCACGGCGAAGAAGGCCTAAGCCAACAGAACATGTATGAGTTGAGATGATGACGATCTTAGACGGATTGGTATAGTATTAAATTTGGAATTATCCCTCCCTTGCAGTGGTTTACTGATAATTGCCTATGTCTGTTAGTCATGTTTCATAATCATCCACAGGAAACGCATGAGCGTGGCGTTGACTGTTATAATCTTATTCCGTCACCAAACGGATTACGGGCACTGTTGTACAATCTTATTATTAGTACAACTACTACATTATTATTCTAGTAGTGGATAATGTAAGAAAAGAAAGAAAAAGAAAGAAAATTTTATTGATACATTCATTTAGAGTGAATGCGGGAAATAGAGTGAACGGAGCGTTGGGGCAACTTCTCGGCAGCCACCACCTCAGCCGGAAGGCACGTGTAGCAATACATAACGCAGTGCTTGTCCCAACATTACTGTATGGAAGCGAGAGTTGGGTATGCAGAAAAGAGTATGAAAGTAAAATTAATGCGGTCGAAATGCGATCTCTGCGGAAAATCTGTGGAGTTAGGCTGACCGACCGCATTCGTAACGACGACGTAAGAGAGCGAGTAGGTATGAAAGAGAGTATTGGTGTAAAGATGCGAAAGGGAATGCTCCGATGGTTCGGACATGTGGAAACAATGCCGAACGAACATCTGGTTAAGAAGATATACAATGCGAAAGTGGAAGGATGTAGTTACCGAGGGAGACCGAGACTAACCTACCTAGACCAGATCGGTCATATACTGAAGGAAGGTGGAGTCAAGAGTCTCCGAAACCGGCGAGCGTGTATGAAGAGAATTATGAATGTTGAGGAAGCGAGTGAAGTATGCAGAGATAGAGTTCTCTGGCACTCTGTTCTCTCTGCCTACCCTGCAAGGGATATGGCGTGATGATATGTATGTATGTACATTCATTTAACTAAGTACAAAATTATACAAATATAACAATAGAATATGTGTATTTGAAATGTATCAACCAGGATTCCATTTCAGCATGTGCCAGGTCACAAAGCTCTGGCGCTGATTTTCAAATGGAACCTCTGAGTGATGTCACGGACGCCTATAGGAACCATATAGCATACATGTTGCAAAAACAAAACCTTCAAAATCTTACATGGTACTAATTTAAATAATAAATATAATAATAAAAAGATGAGCGTAAATTATTATATATATTACATTTAATGTCCCACTGTGGACAGTTTTCTGTCTACAGCCGCGGGGCGTTCCGTCCGGTGTAGTACCACACACTCACAAAAAATTATGTCTGAGCAGTGACAATGGGCTGTTGTGTTTCGTTCGGTGAGCGAGAGAGCCGTGAGTCAAACTTTTTGAGTGGATTTTAGTTGGTAGGCCACGGCTATGCTTTACCAGTGGTATTGCAAAGATCCAAGATCGCCAGTAACACTTACCATCAAATGTGCAGCTTGCTCGTTTGCTACCGTAAGCAATAAAAAACATACATACCATCACGCCATGTCCCTTGCAGGGTAGGCAGAGAGAACTAAGTGCCAGAGAACTCTACCCTTGAATATTTCACTCGCTTCCTCGACATTCATAATTCTCTTCATACACGCTCGCCGGTTTCGGAGACTCTCGACTCCACCTTCCTTCAGTATATGACCGATCTGGTCTGGGTAGGTTAGTCTCGGTCTCCCTCGGTACCTACATCCTTCCACTTTCGCATTGTATATCTTCTTAACCAGACGTTCGTTCGGCATTTTTCCACATGTCCGAACCAGGTACCGGTGGTCGGGTACCGGTGGCCCGCTCGCACGGCGAAGAGAGGAGTTGCACAGTGGGTCTATGGGGTCGCGCACCGCCTCTTCAGTCACCCCGGACTGATTTGGCGGGGCGAGACGCATCCATAGACCACCGCAAAAAAAGAAGGGGTGTGTATAAGTTATACATATCAGGCAAGCAAAACTCAGTGTGGCCATAAGCCTCGTGCCCTGCATATAACAAAATTTTGAGAAAATAAAATCCCGTGTATAGTTGTAATAAATCACGTAACTAGTTTAAAGTAAACATACAAGCTCAAATTTTGTCCTGTCTAATATTTTATGAGTATACGTTGTTTTATACGAGTATATACCTGTGCCTGTAATACCTATTTAGATAAAGGATCACGTTTACTTTATATAAGAGGCTGGAATTAAATTTGAATATTTTACGTGCTATATCTGGTCTCGAAATAAAAAAAATACTTAAAAGTATATTTGTCATCTTTTTCTTAGCCCATATGCGTACCACCGTCTCGGGCACTGTTTGCAGCGAGACGGATATTGATCTACTCTACCGCGCTGGTTAGACGTATCGGTATAGGTTTTTAGTTCGAGTCTCCCTTCCCATGCAAATTCATGATATCTGCATATGATATTCCTTAGTCGTCTTTTATGACACCCATGGGCAGGAAAGGAGGTGGAGTATTATATTCTTGCTCCGTGCCAGATGGAAAAATAATTTTGATACAATTTATTATAAAGTAAAATAAGTCATTAAAATGAATCCACTTCTCGCCGGATATTCGTGGCGGCCTCCTTCCGATCTGGTGGTAGGTTATTTTGGATTAATTTAACGTAAAATGTAAAATTGACAACTGTAAGTGCCGCCTTAGGTTTTATAAATAGTTTAAGTTTTAATATAATAATATTTCTAGTACCTACTTTCGTGTGGTGAAGGCATGAGTATACAATTATTATCACCCCTTAAATGCCCGTGGGAATCATAAAAATTGTTTAAAGGGGTCTTTAGGAGTATGGTCTGCGGTGCAGTTCTGGAAAACGTATAACTTACTGTAATCGCGAACCCGCTTACCAAACATGGCGATTATGGCATTAATATCACAAAGAAACGACCTACCTTACCTAGTGGCAATCAATGGGAGAGATAAATACCGTAATAGACAGTAAAAGCTGAAGAATATATTTAACTTAAGGGTTTAAAACTATTTTCATAACCCTTATTCTAAGTTTTTACACAGTAAAACGATTAAGCCCCTCTTAGAGCACACACTGCGTCCCATATGGCGTCGACCGCATCGTCCATTTTCTTTTTTTTTTATTCCGTGTGACCACGACATCCGGACGCGGTACTGGCGACGTTCAAGATAAAAGGGTTTTATAAATATAGAACAGTGAAAAACGTATATTTAAAACTGTTATTGTAACCAATGTAGCTAGTTAGTTTAAAATTTATATTACGCTGTTTTAAAACTTTAACTTAAATATTTAAGTTTATAATATATGCATAATATTTATATTAAATTAATGGCTGTTTATATAAAACTCTTATACTGCGGTTATTTATATTTTATATGGAGTTTAATTAAGCTTTTCATTCTGTCTGTTATATGCATTTATGTGAATAGTGTATTGTGTTCACGTTTTGTTTGACTACTTAAATTTAAATACATATTTTGTTTAGTTATTGTAGTCGCTACCGATACTACCAACACTTAAATTGCGTGGATGTTTTAAAAGATAGTTAATAGATACACATCGAACTGAGCGAACTGCATTTGATGCTGTCTGATCAGCAATCACACTCCCAAGGAGAGTTAACGTTTTTTTTTTTTTCATTTATTAAAGGGCTTTGTCACTGAGCGACCACATCGCCCTATAAAACAATTACAAAATAATTAACAAATAATCAACATGATTAGTAAATAGTAAATAACTATCTAAAACTAACTATCTGGGGCTATATCCGCTAATTTATATAATATTTTACATTTATTAGAAATAGGATCGACCAAAAGCGTGTTACAAATTCCGACATCCCTACTTGTCACAGCTGAAAAGTAGATATATAGATCCTAGGTACTATTCCTTTTACATTCTAATAAAATGTGCTGCACGTCCTCTACTACGCCACAGTCTTCATAACTTGGAGATGAAACTTTGTCCAGAGTTAACGTTGACGGCAGATCATAAAACTATGGCCAAATCTTTGCAAAATGTACGTTGTAAGAAGCGTCCATATTGCAACTTCAAGAAATTAGGATGATTTTAAAAGAATACCGTGTTAGCAATAGTTAGACGAATATAATGCTACGTAGAAGTCTTTATTTTAAACCCGTGCTATGCACAATATGTCTTTTTGTTAGTAGTTTTACGGCTTGTAAAAGAGTTACCCATCAATTTTACGTTCAGTAACTTATTTTTTTATAACTTACTTCATGAACTGTGAAGAATATGGTAATAAAAAAATAATTTCCATATTTTTTTCCATCCATATTATACCTATATAGGTCGTAATACGCAATATGTCACTGTTCGAGACATTGGCCTTCTGCATCACGTGGGTAGATGCTTTGATGGTTTTATTTCGAGGTTTTACTTGTTTTGGTCTGACATTATCAACTTACATGGCTTAATAGACTTCTATGATACTAACGGGTAAGCAATTGGGTTCCAATTGCATTCCTTAGTCCGCACAGATTTCCATATCAACCCTACGTAATAGTAGGCGAAACTATCATTTCCATCTATCAGAATGTTTCCAATTTCCTCTATGTGGCGACGGAATAGAAATACAATTCAATATCCATTTTTTTGCCCTTGAGTGTCGTAAAAGACGACTAAGGGATGTAATATTATAATACGATAACATTTATGTAAGGGAAGGATAACTCGAAATAAAACCTTTTACTAAACGGCCTGACCAGCGTAGTATAGTAAGTTAATTCCCTTTTTATTGAGGAGGAGGCTCGAGCCCAGCAGTGGGTCGTATATGAGCTGAAATGACGATAATGAATCAAGAATTTCTAAGCGTAAAAGCTATCATTACAATTGAGCCACTTACAAGTCGAATCGATTTCATATTTTCCAAACAATATTCACTTACGTTACTAAATCAACGAGGAAGGGTTATTATTTTTTGTTAATTTGTATTTATTTTCTTTCCAGGAGCTGAATTTGTCGCTGATTTTACTTTTACTACAAGTTTTTTTAAGTTATCTCCATGGTTTCATGTAAGTTTTATTTTTATTTTTGTTATTATTTTCATTATTTTTTATTTTTTTTATTGATTCTATTTTTTTTTATAAATGTGTCTGTTTTTTTATGTTATATACTTATGATTTGATTAATTATTGAAGGTGAACCTATTGAGCGCTGTCAAAATGAGTCTAAATTAATTTTAAAACGTCAAATTTGATCGACTTATTTCTTTGCTATTTGTGTCGCTCTTTACTCGCTGCTTTGTCTTTTATTTTTAGGTAGTGCATCTTATATTTAGGCAATTTACCTCCACGTAGCTATGTTATATTAAAAACGAGTCTTGTTTAAGATAACAGTCACTCGCGCTTTACTTGGTACTATCGTATCAAAGTTGCGTTACGTAGACGTTTACATCGAGACTGCCGCCCTTGTCTTGTTTGTGTTCTACCGACTCGATTGCAATGACATCAGCGAAAGACTAAGAGACTTGCTTAACATATTAGTAGCGGAAAAGGCAAACGCATGGCGGGTTATAGCGCTGTTTAACTGTCACCAGGTGTCAGAACGCCAATTAAAAACTATCGTGATTTTAAGAGTCAAAGGTTGGAAGAGCGTTTTCTTGAGAAAGCAACTGCGATCGCTGTCAAGCTTTGGTCACATTATCCCCTCTCCGTGGGTGGATTGATATAGGAGGGTTTGAGTGGACGTCGAAAGGTTGATGGATGGATATAAACATATTCCAATAATCCATTTTGTTTCATCAACAAAAAAGTTGAGCTAACAGAATTTGTAGTATACCTATATTTTTATGTTGAAACTGATATTGCCCTACATCTATTGATTCTATATCTCGCGACACGAACAGGGACAATTCAATTTGACGTTATTTTCCGGATGTTTGACGATATCCCGACCGTGTCGGTGCCGTAAAAAATAATCCAGTGATGTTGGCACCTCATCGATATTGATCTATATGGAGTGGATGGGATGACAAGATTTTGGAAAAGTTTGTCTTCAATCAAGTTTTGTAATAAAATTGTACAATTTGGATAAATCCAAATTTTTCTAAAGAACAAAATTTATCGTTTGATTTATTTACCAGTGTGGCTTCAAACCACAGTGCTATTATTTCTTTGAAGTTGTTTTCTAATTCGAATATCTATGTTAATTCTGGTATTTTATTCACATGTTAGAGATTTTTCAAGAATAGTATTCGGTTTTATGCGTTGGCCGATTTTAAGTGATTAAGACTCCATCATGCATTTTTATAAAATTCATAACTCACTAAGAATTCATATTACATATTCAACGCTTTTTTTTAACGGATTGGGTTAAAGTCTAAAACGTAAGAGAATCAGTAATTACTTCATCAGTAATAACTTCTCGCAATATCTAGTTTTTGCCATGGAATGGTTATTTTCAATTGAGTTAGTTACCAAAACCATTCATGGCGCATTTTGGTGTGATATTTATGACTTAAAACTTAAAGATTTCACGATGATGATGATGATTTACCTTTCGTGTTTAAGAAGTCACTTAAATCCATCAGATTTACGACTGATATCCCTCCAATTATGTCGGATACGCCAGCGTAATATGAGGAGTGATATAATAGAAGAATTGCTTTGTGAGATTGGCTGGTATCTAGGAAATGGCCTTCGTGGTTCAATACATTCAGGAGGATATTATTAATTAAATATTCGATTGAAATGAACCTGATAATATGATTGTAAAGATGTCAGAGTACTCTAAGTATCGACCTACCACTTGACAATGACGTGGATTCGATTACCAAATAGGACAAGTCTATGAGCGAATCACAGATGTTTGTTCGAAGGGAAAATTTCTATACATTAATATTATATTTGTAAACTTGCAATACAAATATTTATTTGTTAGTGTCGTCTGTTGTCATAAAAAAATACTAATTAATGGATCTTGACAGAGCTAACATAATCAGAATACCCGTTGAGTAAGAGATATTCACCAGAGTCCCCATTCAAATTGTTGTACTTCTACAATATCAAGACTTCTTCATAGGCAAGGACGTAGTCATGGTAACCGACTTCCGAACGGAAGTGCCAAGGTCAATAATCATATGCCATATTTCCGTGAACACGGAGGTGCTATATCGCTTGATTTATTGCTACAAATTGTATGTTGTAAGTAATTATTTCGAGGATTATGATTTCCTCTGCATAAGTGTATAAATATTTTCAGTGGTAAATAGCACTTAAAAATAACCTTTATACACAAAGAATTTATATTATATCCAAATTTCTGTGTAGTGATGAGGTAAAAATACAATTCACTATTCCATATTTACTATTCATTTATTACCCGTGGGTGATCGTAAGATGCGTCTAAGGGATACCTATAAAACGCATATAATATCTATCCAAGAGAAGGTAAACTTGAAACAAAACCCTATACCAACACGTCTGACTACTGTATGTCAATTTCTCCCCCATTACGGACGAGACTCAAGCCCAATAGTAGGATATATATGAGCTGAGGTGAGGATGATACAAAGAGGTAGGTAAAATTGTCTCTTTCTTATAGTTTTAACGCCATTGGCTGCAAACAAGCAAGGAGCCTAAATAATGGTAAGTAGTAACTGCTGTTCGTGGACTTTGATAACAGGGCTACAGCCAGGTGGGTACTACCAGCCTTCTGTTAGAGAGGATTTGTGTCTCTGGCTCTCTCGATCACCGTATGAAACGCAGACGGCTTATAAACATACAAATTTTCTAGATGAAGTGGAAATTCTTCAACTCCTACTGTTTCTCTTTTCTAATTAAATTTGTTGCGGGTCCCAAGACAATTAAAAGCGTTTCCTGAGACTTCCTGAGGGTCAAAACTCATTGTCTTTTATGGAGACCATCCTGGCTTACAGGAGTTACAGTGGTGGGAATTTGCTGTGGGATTAGTCCCCAAAAAAAAAATACAAATTTTCTGCGGGACTGATAGTATTCTGGACGAGTTATTTATATTTGGAAGCTGAAAACTGTTATCAATGTAGCTTTACTGTTTGACGTGTGGATCTACCACTTTCTCAGACCATGAACATATGACATACAGGCAAAGTACGACACTCTTTTATATGATGTCAATTAGCAAAGCCACGTTAACGAGACGGATAGCCTTAGGGTTTAATTTCCAGTTTTACTTCTCTTACTGTTATCTTGTTTAGGAGGTTCCCATTGTATCCATATTCGGTCACCACAAACGTAATGTTCGTTTTTCGCTATATGTGAAAAATCTATTGCTATCTTACTAAAATGCTAGACTACAAATAAGCAAATGCCACTTGTGGGAACTGGTGCAACCATAACGTTTTGTATTATATTTGAAAATAATTCTATATCGTGGCATCACACTGATGCCAATTCTTATTAAACGTGTTATCAATTTTATATTAAAAAATCAGTAAAAAGTAATAAAAAACAAACTCACTGAGTTTCTTGACGGATCTTTTGTGCAGCGATCACGCTCCGATCCGGTGCTAGTTTATTAGATTCAAATAAAATGTAAAAATTGAAAATATATAGATAAGGGTCCTTGCGGAGTTTATAGATTATAAATGAATTTGAATTTAAATCTAGTTTACTTCGCATTGAGATTGTTTTAAGGAAGAAAGCTTTATCTCCATAGCCCACCGCAAAAAAAAAGACACCTTTAGAACTTTTGTTTCATAAAAGATATGTGCGAGTCAGTCTATAAGCCAATATTAATGTTAGCGGTATATGTACATAATATCGTATTATAATAATAAATATTAAAAAAAAAAAATTAAACCGTTAACCTAATATTCCATTCTAAATACATTTTCTATCTGATTTTGTCCAGTTCTCTAGTAGTGGAGTATATTTTCGTTCAAGTTTGAACGCTAAAGAAATGAATTTAAATCTGCTCTTAATCTATTATTTAAGGGCTCTCCCTTAACCCTCAAATAGGTGGAATATTTACTAATATTGTTCGTTAATAATTAGAGATGCTTAACAACAAGAAATAATTATTCAACAATTTCCTTGAAACACCTCCTTGTTTACCTGTAACGTGTTACTTCAAATATAATATAGTGATTTGTTCCTTAATTAACATATATCCATAGAAGGTAGCTTACGAACTCAATTAAGAAATTTAATTGCTCTAAGCATTTCGCCACATGTAGGTAATCTTCATATAGATGGAAGTGATTTTGCGAATGCCATTTGGCACCTCTATTTTCTTTGGTACTGTTATTGCAATATTTTTCATTAATGTGCCACGCCTATTGAACGTAGTATAATGTTATATACATAGCTCTTCTAGATTAATTCGCTATCCAACATTAAAATTATTTTTTTATTCGAACCAGCGGTTCTTGAGATTAACGCGTTTAAACAAACAAACTCTTCAGCTTTATAATATTAGTACTTGAGTGTTACAAAGTAAGGATACAAATGCCACCCCCTTTTTTTAAATTTATTTTAAGTTATTCCACAGACTTTTTGTCCGTGCTTTGGCGGGCGTGGTTTGTTTACAAAATTAATTTTTTTGAAGTGACTTTATAGCAGTTGGTTAAAGCTTTAAGAGCGCAATTCATGTGTCATAGATGTTAAGTGACTACATGTCTTTTTGGGGTTTCTTCTAGGCGCTGGTGGTCTTGTTATTTGTGAAACCCTTTTACTTGTAGATGTTGTTGTCCTCTGTGATATAGTTATGATGATAATGGTGTGATTTATTTCTTGTGTTGTCTTCTCCTGCTTTCTTTGAGTTTGTGGTGTTATATTTTGTGATGGGTTTAATTTCAATGTCTATTAGGTTGGTGGTGATTAACTCCATGCTTGTGTTGACTTAAGTAATGCCACCCCTTACTCATGGCTCACTTAAAAATCGAGATCGAATGGATGTAAGAAGAAGGGAAACTTGGAATAAAACCATATGCTAACCCAACCAACGTGATGTAGCCAATTTCTCTAATCTGGAGGAGACATGTCCATCAGTATTAGGTATATTGGTTGAGAGAAGAGAAAATGAAACGTAATATATATAAGTCTCTAGAATAAAGTAAACTGCACAGTCCTTGCACTAGAAGGTCGTTCAATAAATATCGATATGTATGTACACACAAGTACGTTTCTCCTTGACACGTCTTTATGAGTGATGTGTGCCAAGGAGACGAGTAAGTAAACAGTTATTTACAAATTGATGCTTTAATAACTATGTTCTGTCCACATATCGATAAGTGTGACCGTCAATCTTGTAAAAACTACTAAACTTTTGTTTTTGATTTATTTTTTAACAAAAATTTGTGCTTTACTCGCTGCTATGTCCTAGTTTTTAAATACTACTGAACTAAAGGTTAAAATGGAAAGATGTAGGTACTGGGGGAGACCGAAACTAACCTACCTAGACCAGATCGGTCATGTACTGAAAGAAGATGGAGTCAAGAGTCTCCGAAACCGGCGAGCGTGTATGCAAAGAATTATGAATGTTGAGGCGAGGCAGCGAGTGATGTATGCAAAGATAGAGTTCTCTGGCACTCTGTTCTCTCTGCCTACCCTGCAAGGGATATGGCGTGATGATATGTATGTATGTAAAGGTTAAATATCAAAAATATAAGAATAACTATATTGGATGTTTACAATTCTAAGATTATACATTTTTAAGAATACAAGTTTTTTGATATAAAACGTATAAAGTTATTGCTTATGTTGTCAACTGTCTGCCAGTGTAATTCCTATCATAATCGGTATAGTGGTTTTGGAGTTGCAATGTTTACAATTGTTTACATAATGATTTCTGATATTTATGTGAGTATTATAAACTATCTTTACAGATTCTATCGCTTCTGTATTTGGATTTTTAATTTAACGTTTCGAGCACAATACAACGTTAATGCTCACGGGAAGTCCTTAAACGTTATAAAGTGTTTGAAACGTCGGGCAATTTAAAATTAAATACAAACGCGATAGAATCTGTAAAAATAGTTTCATAATGGTTAGGAAATAACACCATTACTATGCATGGTTAGAGATTAAGCATATAATTCATCATGCATAGTTTGTCTGTGGATGTAGACAAGGTCCGTGTCCATAATATGATATAAATACATAAATTGAAGAAGTGTATTTCTTTTACCTCAATAACATAAAATAAATTAACAAGATAAATAAAATTAAAGAGAGCTGTACGAGACTAGTACTTGGTCGGTTATTTTTGCTATTTTACTTCGATCATATCGGATTCTCATCGCACCGGACTATAAGCACTTGAGCAAACAGATTGTATTTCTTAATCATGTGGTGTCTGAGTGAAGTAATAAGAGTCACTTAGTTGATATCAAATATCAAACATTTTAATTTCAATATAAGTTCAGAAGATATTTGTTTTTGTTTGTTTTTTTAAAAAGACACCACTCTGCACTAAGGAAATAATCCTTGTATTGCGTGGGACTTTAAAAACATGCAATTAACGTAGACAAATTACACTCAGACTCAGAACTACACTTTCTGGATCGCACAAAGTATTGTCCTGCGTGGGAATCGAACCCATGGCATCGGCACGAAAGGTCGGTATCTTAACCACTACGCCATCTCTGCAGTCAAATATCCTTTATACTAATATTGCGCTTAAAACTGCAAAAGGTGGCAATGTGTGAAAATGGAAAGTTATGAACTACGCTGTCCTACTATATCTTGGTTGGTGATGCAGGCCTATAACACCCATAGCCTTAAAACAACATCTATCGCGTCCAATAGTTGATATAAGCCATTTAGATACGATGTTTTTGAACAAAATTAAAGAAATTTCATTAAAATTATGAAATAGTTTGGAGAAGTCTAGTCAATCAAAGAATTTATATGAGATGAACTGACGTAACATTAACTAATCTGGCCATATATATTGTTACCACATAAGAACTTCTGATATTTTTATAATTTAAATTTGGAGCGCATTCAATATGTTAGAAACTTCGATCCATTCCCGGCATTCTACATTTGAGGTTAATTTTAATCACAACAGTGGTGTTAAATAAATCAGAATTGTAGTGATTGCTTTGCACAAAGAGGGTATGGAGTCATTGGTAATTTTCAAGACACTTCTGAAACCAAATGTTAATTGTATCATCATATATTGTACTATTGATACCATCATGTCATCTATTGACGACCATAAAAGGTAGGTTCGGGTACGTGACCCGAACCTACCTTACCTACCATACCTACCATAAAAGGTAGGTTCGGGTCACGTGCTGTTTAAACTAAAAAGGTTATTAAATTTATTAAAGACAGAATTCGCTGAAATCTTAAAAGGAAAAAGAATCTTAATTAGACATGAAGAATCTTACGAGTTCTAGCGTGGTATCTTCATTGAAGATACTACGCTAGGACTCTTTTCGCATATTTATAGTTTATCTTGTTTCTTGGACTTTTTTTTCACAAGACTGCACCCGATCACAAGGCCCGTATCACCTAAACTTATTTCGCAATCAACATTCCGTACTTTATAAGAGCTGAAAATTGATCTTTGTATATCCATTGTACATCATATTGGAACACCTTCGACTATAAATTATGGTGTTTTACGTAAGTTAGTGCGTAATACCATAGATTTGTAACCAGGCAGATTAAAAGCCTGCATTAAACCAAAAGGTTTCATTTTAAATATAATTCTTTTTTATATATTCCTGAAACTTTAATAACTAAATACACAAAAATTTTATTACCATTACATTATTTTATAAAAAAATAAACCTATTTCTATTTGTAACAGAACTTATGGCTAGACTAGCAATAGGGAGAGGTTAGGAGTATTATTTCTTATAGTCCTGTTTAATAAAATATATATTTTTATATAACATATTCGCTGAATGACAAAGTAACAATCATAAAAAGAAATATTCAGTAATATTGTTGTATTTCTAAGTAAAGGCAATTTATTAAATTTGTGTAACTACTTCGGAGAATTCTGTTACTGGAGAAATGCCAGGTAAATTACAATGAATATAGTAGGTAATAGATACATATTACTACTATATGTAGTAGGATTTCTAATATTTTATATTAGTACCTTATTAATTTAGGGAGATTGCTTATCGTGAGTTCCTAGGTTAGAATCTGAGCCGGGCATAAGCTGGTATTTCTGTAGGATCCTGTATAAAAGCGCAAAAGTTTATCAGTTTCTCGTGAGGCAGATACCAAACAGGTTACATCAATTTTATATACAGTTGGTGGGATTTTCGTCATGTAAATGCTTGTAACAAACGAAACCGATTTTAATTTAAAATGTAGTGGTAGCACCAGTAACTTAGAAGGCTACAAACATTACCGATAGATAACGATGCTGAGGAATGTTTTGATGTATGTTATTCCCTTATTATAAATTTTGATATAGATAATTTCTAATTCAAGTCAATCCATGCCATAAACTAATTTATTCTGAATCGGCTCACCTTTTTTTTTTGTTATGCTTCAGCTTCACTCTATGCAATCGTGCAAAGCGATGGAAGGGTGGCGTGGGTCGCCATAACCCGCCTATTGAGAGGGTTACCGGTCACAACCTTGACTTACCATTGCCTTCGATGGCAATATTAGCACAGTTAAAACATTGATGCCTTTTTTGATTTTTAGTTTCTGTTGGCCACAAACCCCGCAACAATAGACATTTTTAGTAGTCCATGATTTGGTGAGTGACTGTTTCTTTTATACCCTGCAACTATGGTCATTATTTCTTCATTATTATGTTGTTTGGATGTTGAATTCGTTCGTAAAATGGACGATGGATGGACAGGCAGCTATGGACAACCATTATCCATAATTACACTGACATCTTCTTTAACATTTTTTTATTGTTAATGGTTGCAAACAAGCAAGCGCAGCACACCTGTTGTTAAGTGGTACTGCCACCCATGAACCTTTGCAATACCAATGATACTCTGCCTACCAATTAAAATTCCAATTCCACCCAGAAAGTTGGACTGCCGATTTTCTTGCTTACCGAACGAAACATAACAGCACACTGTCACTGCTGAGACGTTGATTTTTGCGAGAGCGTGGTACTAACTCGGACGAACCGGCGCGCGGCTGTAGAGAGAACACTGCCGTGAATGTAATTTATACCTGTTTAATTACATGGTCTAAGTCAGTTCTCGTTACGAATTTTAAATTTATTGTGTCTCACTTCATTGTCTGATTAGTAAAATTCCTTTTGTGTTAGAGTACGATGATTAATTCACTCGTAATGTTAAGTTAATATATTAACGCACAGTATGGGCTGGGCT
Organism: Lymantria monacha; assembly: GCA_905163515.2. Classification (NCBI taxonomy): domain Eukaryota; kingdom Metazoa; phylum Arthropoda; class Insecta; order Lepidoptera; family Erebidae; genus Lymantria; species Lymantria monacha. The sequence continues at coordinate 23,889,945 of LR991097.1, read as the reverse complement.
TTTCATATGGCTAATTTCAAGAGTGTTAAAACATATATAATCTGAAAGGAAGAAGAAAATAAATAATCACAACTAAATATATATTATAAATAATTAAGCATATTAAATGCTAAATTTCAGTAATTTGAATCACAACTAAGTTTTATCATGATTTATATCATCTTATATAGGAAAAAAAAAAACACGGCAATTTTACGGCTTTTATCGCAAATAGTATATATAATATTGCGCGGTAAAAGCCGTAAAAATTGTTTTATTTCATACTTAATATACCTATTTGCGTAATTGTCAGCAACTCGTGTCACAATGTTTTGTACACTTCCATTGATATTCATGAATTATTGTACACTATTTGTAATTTGATAATTGAACGAACAGATAGAGTAGTGGTTACGTGTTGTATTAGCACATACCGATTTATCATGCCAGCCAGTGTTATGGGTTCGATTCCCATACAAGACAATACTTGTGCTATTTGCATATAGTTGTTCCGAGTCTGAGTATAATATGTATACGTTAAATTGTATAATATGTTTGAAAGTGTCGGGTGATGTCTTTAAAAAAGAATAAAGATTTTGAGAAGTGGTAGCCGGCCAGCTAGTGTATTTATATTTCCATAACTTTCTTAATTGTTATACTGAAATATGAATGTTTTTTCTTTAGTTCATTTAAACCATTTAATTTTAAACTAAAGTTGTATTCACCCTTTGCTGTATTTCAATTAATGAAATTTTAAAGCTAGCTTAATACTCATTTGTTTTCGCTTTCTTTAATAACTTTGTAATGAGAGAAAAAAGAGATCTTATTTTTTTATTCTGTACAATAATATCTAAGTCTGCGAAGAGAGAACATAAAATACAGTCTACTTATCTCTATCTCTCACCAGTTAATAGTAGTTTAGTATTTTGTAGTTAAAGTGGTGGCAAACGAGCGAATAGCACACCTCATAGTAAGTGTCACAGCCGCCCATGGACCTTTGCAAAACCAAGGATAGGCCGCTTGCCTACCAATATAAACCCCAAACCCACCGGCTCACCGAACGAAGTGCAATAGCACATTGCCATTACTCTCATACGTCGATCTTCTGCGAGAGTGTGGTACTATCCCGGACCGACCGGCCCGCGGTTGCAGACAGAGAACTGTCAACAGCGTGGTCCTACCACTATTAACAAATATTTTGCGACATCTACTTAGAAAACAAACTGCACACAAGTTCGTTCTAGTTATATTAAAATATGATTAAAAAATAATCTAAAATTACACACGTAAAGTGTAAAAAGAGCGGAGGAGACTCGAGCCCAATAGTGGGACATATATTTATTGCGATGAATATGCAAGAACGGAATGTACTATTATCATATGGATTAATTTCCGTTCATTAAAACATGTTTGTTAAAATTCTAAAAATAACTATTTATTTAGAATATTTTGTTACATCTATTTTACAGCTTCTTTTTTACCTGTCGCTTGTACTGTCAATAAACGTTAATAAATTAAATGTTAACAAGACCCAATTAACATCGTTCACTTTAATATAAGTATAAGTATATAATTAACTTAGTAGGAAATATTGGATTTGGAATTGTAAACAACTGTTTTTTGTGTATTTTTTTTTTCAAAATAATGATTTCGTCCATTCATTAATCATTCTGTAAAGGTCCACTGTTGAACATAGGTCTTCTCACGACAATGTCATTTAGAACGGTCCTGTGCCGAAATAATTTTTCCTCATTTTACTATTGAGCCTTTGGCTGTCAAACTGTAGGCCTCCCCTGCCCCCATAGAACGCATTTATTTGAGGGAGTAGTACTATAATCGCCATCACGCTTGGCAGGTGTGTTGACGATTGCAGCAGACCTACGTTTTCCAGGTGGTATCTGCTGCCTACTCTTCTGGCGATTTATTCCCTTTAGCAGATAGTTATTATGACTTCCACAGGCAAGCGAGTGGTTGCTAACATTTTATTCTTATATCGGTCCCACTCGGATATTATAGCTATTGTAAAAAAAGATGTAAAAAGAAATTAATAAAAAGAAATATTCACTAATTTATAGTGATTATGTTTAGCATTATTATTGTATGCCAATATCGCATCCTGATTATTGACGTAAAAATGGCAAACGGCATCAGATGAAGTTAGCCTAGGTCGTTATAAGGCTCTTAGTCGTCTTTTACGACACCCACGAGCAAAGCAAGGGTTGGTAGTATTCGAAGCCGCTACCACACAGCTATGTATAACACTCGTGTAAATATTAAAATCATTATTGCTATCTGGTGGCGGCTACGAATACTACCAACCCTTTCTTTGCTCGTGGATGTCGTAAAAGACGACTAAAAAAATTACGTTTCACTATTAGGAGTTGAACCAGATTGATTACCTGGGCCTGACAACTGACAAAATTAACCTAACTAACCTACCATAAGCATCTATATCAAAACAAGTTATCAAATTCCAATAAAATGAAGTAATAAAATAAGAAATGAACTTACCTGCACATCATTTGGGCTTAAGTCCAAGTCACTTAAGATCTGAGACGTATCGCTGTTCTCTCGATACATTGGCGCACTTAATAGCGTATCCTGTCTGGGCGTCTTAATTGATTTTAGCTGTTGACGTAAAAGAGAACAGACTTAACTTTATAGAGGCAATTTTCAGGTACGCAACCTGTCTTATTCGATTAAACTTATTCGCTTATCTTTGGAAATGTTTTTTTATTGTTTTAGTTCATAATATTTATTTTAAGTATATTTTCTTTTTTATAAAGGTTGTCTCAAATATGTGATCTGTTAAAATGTAATATGTAAAGTTTGATTATAGAGATACTTCTCATCATCACCATCTCGGCTCATATATGTCCCACTGTTGGGCTCGAGCCTCCTTCGTAACGGAAGGAAAATTAATTTAATATACCACGCTGGTCAGACTTGATGGTATAGAGTTTTCCTTCTCTCGCATAGAGATGCTATATGCGTTTTATATCCCTTAGTCGTTTCTTACGATCACCCATAGATTGGGGTAGCCATAGAGAGATAGGGGGTGGTGCATTGCATTCTTACTCCGTCACCACACAGAGAGTACTTCTTATATTATTAATTAATCAATTTCTTTGTATGGTGACAGGTTTCTCCTTCTTGTTTTCTCTTTCTTATAACATCTATGTGATAGGTCAAGAATATAATATGCCATCAGTCACTTTTACTTTGCCGTAGGAATGGTATACACAGGCTCAATTGCTTTATCATCTTGCTCTTATTCTAATTAATTGGGGTAGACGCAATATATACTCTTACATCATCAATATAGCAAAAGTTTTGACAATAGTTTTATTGCCAACCACCTACCCGATTTCAACTTTTCATGGGAATTTATTTTTGACCAGATAGCATTAGCTCAGGCTTTTTTTTTTTTTTTTTTTTTTATTGGTGGGCTATGGGTGCGTCTCGCCCCGCTGAATCGGTCCGGGGTGACGGAAAGGCGGCGCGTGACCCCATAGACCCACCGTAAAACCTTCTCTCTTCGCCGTGCGAGCGGACCACCGGTACTCGATTTTAACTTCGGTGGCCCGCCCGGCGGTTTACCCTCGCGGGTTCCTCTCGTCGACGCCCCGACAGATTTCGCCGTCGGGGCGTCGCCCTCACGCGGTGGCCTCATGTCGGGTGACCGGACAATTCCCCGGTCCGATCACCCGAGGCCTCGGTTAGGGCGGCATCAGGCGCAGGTATTCGCGCCTGCGCCGCCCCGGCCGCAGACGGCGGCCCGGGTCGCGGGATTCCTCCCGGACTCGTTCCGCCGCCTCCTTCCGCGAGATGACAGCCTCGCAGAAGGCGGCGACCGCGTCCCAGTTCCTGACGCTGTCGACCATCGCTCTCGCGACAGCCGGCAGCGTCAGGTCGGCACCGATAACAGCGACGAGGTCACGGCGCTGCCGGTCAAAGCCCGGACACGCCTCCAGCGTGTGTTGCGCCGTGTCCTCGTCACTGCTGCAATGGTGGCAGAACGAAGTCCACTCCCTACACGCGACCGTGTGCAGGTAAAAGCCGAAGCATCCGTGCCCCGACAACACCTGCACCAGTCGAAAGGAGAGGACTCCGTGCCGCCGCTCCATCCACTCCATCAATACGGGCCGGAGAGCCTCGACGGTGACGACACCGTGTCTAGGCCTCTCCAGCCGCGTAGCCCAACGGGCGATGACGTCTCGGCGGGCGTCCTCGTGCCAGGTGGCTATCTCGCTCAGCGATGGGGAGCCACCTTCGTCGCGCAGTGAGGTCACCCGCCGGTAGAGGTCGGAGAGCATCTCCGCCTCTAGGTCCCACGGGGGTGTCCCGGCCAGTAGGCATGCCGCCTCGGTCGATACCGTGCGGTACCCGCGAATGGCTCTGACCGCCATGACTCTCTGGGGTCTCCACAGAACAGCCCTGAGCTGGACCTTCAGAGCCCTCGCCCACACGGGTGCGCCGTACATGGCCATAGAACGGATCACCCCCGCATACAGCCGTCGGCCCTCATGCCGAACGTGGGCGGACCCACCGCCCACGTTCGGCATGAGCCGCGAAAGGGCGGACGCCGCGCCGACCAGCCGGGGAGCAATTCGGCGAAAATGCTCCCGGAACCACCATCGCCCGTCGAGCACCAGACCCAAGTACTTCATATGGGCCTGGATGCTGATGTGGACGGAGTTGACGACTAGCGAGACGCCGATTGGCGGCCTTACGCGTGGCCCATGGAACAATAGGGCCTCCGTCTTATTTAGGGCCACCCTGAGCCCCAGCGCCTCGATTCGCCCGACCATCTCCTCGGTGCCGAGAGTGGCCAGGCTCGCCGCCTCTTCGAGTGTCCTGCCCCGGGCTGTGACGAGCGTATCGTCAGCGTAGCATATCACGCTCAGCCCGGGGGGGAGACTCCCTCTCAACGCCCAGTCGTACCCGATGTCCCACAGAGTCGGCCCCAGAACCGACCCCTGTGGAACGCCGCACGACATGGACGTCCGCACAATGTCCCCTGCGGGACTCGCGCAGAGGACACTGCGCCCCTCCAAATAGTCCGCCACCAGCCGCCTCAGGTACAAGGGCACCCCATGAAATCGGAGCGCCTCCCTGATGCAGCTGAATGGCAGACTATTGAATGCGTTGGCGATGTCCAGCGACACCGCCAACAGCACTCCCCCGCCGGTGACAGCCTCCGCGGCCGTCTGCCTCAGTCGTAGCAGGGCCCCGATGGTCGAACGCCCCCTTCTAAAACCGAATTGAGCGTCCGATAGATCGGGTCCCACCTCCTCCAGGTGCTGGACGATGCGGGCAGCGAGGATGCGCTCCAGCAGCTTACCCACATCGTCGAGGAGCACGATGGGCCTGTAGGCCGACGGCGAATCCGGGGGCCGTCCCGGCTTTGGCAGGAAAACCAACCTCCCCTCCTTCCAGCACTCAGGGAACCGTCCAGACGCCAAACAGGCGTTGTACAGCTGCCTGAGGCGAGGCTCGAGGTGCTCGAGGAGCGACGTCAGCACCCGGACTGGTATTCCGTCCGGGCCGGGGGCCGTGGTCGCGGAACGAATCCGCGCCACAGCTGCTCCCACTTCCGTCTCCGTCACGGGCGGAACACTCTCGTCGTCAGCCTCCCGGTCTTGTTCTGGCGAGGCCATGACCGGGGGCGTGTGTTCCGACTGCCGTGGAAACAGCTCCTCGACCACCCTACAGAGGAAGTCGGGCTGGAGGGTCTCGGTGAGGGGGGGGCCCTGCGCGCGAAGCTTATTCAGCGACGCGCGATACGGGTGACCCCAGAGGTCACGGTCGAGACCGTCCAGCATCTCCTGCCAACTCGCACCCTTGGCGGCTCGGATGGCCAGCCGAAAGGCCGTCCGCGCATCGCGGTACGCCTCGTACAGCTGGCCCTCCCGCTCAGCGTCGCGGTGACGCCGCCGGCTGCGGGTGTAGGACCTTCGGGCTCTGATACATGCCGCACGAAGGTCCGCCAATCTTGGGGACCACCAGTAGACCCCCTGCCTCGGAGGTAGACGCCGCCGCACTCTGGGCATGGCCGCATCGCAGATCTGCGTTAACGCACTGCGGATGCGGACAGCCTCGGCGTCCACCCCGTCCGCTGGGGGCGGTGAGGACAGCCACGTGTGAACGATGGCCGCCTCCGCCAGTAGGTCCCTGTCAAGACGACCCACAGCCCACCGCGGAAACGCGGGAGCTCCGTCCGCCCTGTGACCCCTACCGGGGTCCCGGAGAGGGGAGACCTCCATCCGGATGTACCGGTGGTCCGATAGGGTCTCCGCCTCCTCCAGGACACTCCAGTTCCTCACCCGTGGTGCGACAGCGGGGCTAGCGAACGACAAGTCCACTATCGACCCGCCCTGCTGTCGCACACACGTGTTCACTGAGCCCCTGTTAAGAACACAGAGGCCCAGTGAAGCCGCCCACTCAATGACCGCGGATTGCAGGAGTAAGTCCTGCGCACCGGCGGAGTGGTTGGTGTTGGCTTGCAAGAGGTGGTGCATGGATGGTGTAGCCATTAACGGGCTGTATCCATGACCTCCCCCTCGCCGGCGGGCGATCGGACCGCGCTAGGAGCGGGAGCGGCCGTGGTCGGAGGGTGCCCCGCCCCTTTGGGGCCGAAGCTGGAGGTTTGCACGCCCCAGAGCCCATGCGGTGCTTGGCGGGCTTATTGCCCGCCGCACACGCGGGGCAGTGGGGCGGGGCGGCGCAAGATGCCGCCACGTGCCCGGTTTGACCGCAGCGGAAACACAGTCCGCCGCAGTCGAAGCAATTAGTGCACGTCGGTCGAGTATGTCCGACCGCCATGCACTTATAGCACCTCGCAGGCCGGTGCTCAAGCACGGTCACCCGCGCCGAGCTCCAGCCCACGAGGAGCCTGCCTGAGCCGGCCAGTTGCCTGACCGACTCCACCGGGCACTGCGCCCAGGCGGCACCTACGCCGCCCGGACCGGGGCGGATGACACCAACCCGGACGGTGTCTATGGGACACCCGGTTCTCGAGGCAATAGCCTCCCGGATGTCTTCCACCGTCACGGAGTCGTCCAGACCCGCGATGCGCATTTCGGCGCACTTGACGGGCCTGGCGATCCTGATGCCACCCTCCCCGGCAAACAAACCTCGCAGCTTGTCAGCTACGCTGTCGGCCGTCTTGGAGCCCTCGGCCCCGGGGAACTCGAGGATTCGAGCCCCTGTCCGGCCCTTGCGGGTCCTGGCTTCGACGCCTCCAATATCGGAGACGTCTAGCTCCCGCCGGGCCTTCCTCAAGACGGCCTCGTAGCTGAGGCCCTTCTCAGCCGCCTCAGGCAGCACAGTGATCACCACTGCGGCTGTCTTCGGCGGCTTGAGCCCCTTGCGCGGCCTCTTCTTCTTACCGGCTCCTGCCTGTGGAGCGGGAGCGGGGACCTCAGCGGCGCGCTTGGCCTCCGCTCTCCTCCTCTGACCGCGACTCTTCCGGTCGCGCTCGGCCACCTGCCAACCCTCGGGCGCAGCAGGCGCGACAGGCGCGGAAGGCGCAGTCGTTGACGCGCTGGTCGTCGCCGGCGGTGTTGTTGCCGACGATGACTGCGGTCCGGCAGGAGCCGGTACCGTCCTCTTCCTTGGCTTTGGCGCGGGCCCCTTGGGCTTGGGCGCCGCCGCGGCCGTGGCGTAGCTGCCCCCCACGCGGCCACCCTGACAAGGCAGCGGGGCGGGGGCTGATGCCACATGCGGCCGCTTGTCCGCGGCGAGAGGCGGCCGGACACGTGGTTCTGGAGGCAACCTTGCCTCCAGAACGGCCATGCGCGCATCGACGAGTTTTCCGACTGCGTCGATGATTTGGCGCAGGGCCTCGTCCGGTAGGCCTCCCACCGCAAGTATCGGGGTCGGCTGGGCCTCTTCGGGGGCCCGTTCCGCAGCGTCTGGCGGCTTTGGCGCCGCAGGGACGCTAGCCGGCGGCATGCGGTCCGCAGCGAGAGGCGTCATCCTCACCACGGGGACCAGTTTCGCCGCGGCGGCTGGGCCAGCGCCAGCCAGCGACGCGCGCTTCGCAGCGGCTGGCGTCTTTCTCGCCATGGGCACGGGTGTTACCGTCACACCAGTGCCCAACGTCGTCGGCACCGCGGCGCGAGGCGGCTTTGGCGCTGCAGCGGCCGCTGAGTGGCCGGCCTTGGCCGGTGGCGCAACTGGCGCAGGCGGCGCGAGCAGCGCCATTTGCGCCTTTAGGTCGGCCACGTCCTTTAATAACTGGCGGTTTGCCCGCCGCATCCCCGCCAGCATATCCCCCAACTGCCGGTTCCGGGTCCGAATGGCGGACATCTCGCCATTAAGGCGGGCATTTTCGGCACGCAGGTCGGGGAGGTCGCCGTTGGCGCGGGCAGCAACCGCCGCCGCCCTTTCCTCTCCCGAGGCCCCTCGCCCTCTTCGGGAGGCGACCTTAGGTGGCGGCATGTTGGCCACGCTCCCTTCAGAGTCGGCACCCGAGCTGCCACCCTTACTCAGGCGGCGCTTCCTCTGCGAGGGGAGGGCCTTCTCCTTGGTCGTCAGCGTTGTCGCTGTCGGCGCCGGGCTCTTTGCCACAAGACGCGCTGACGACCTGGCAGGGGCTTCAACAGCCGGCCTGCTATCCTTCTTGGACGGCCCTGCGGGAATGTCACCGCCCTCGTCCATTTTGGCGGTAGAACCGCCACCCCCGTCTTCTCCGGACGGCTCTGCGACATCGCTGTCGCCCTCGTCCGTCGACGGCTCCGTTTCGGCTCTACCGCCGTCCTTCCTCGCTTCCGCGGCGGCAGCCTTTCTGCGCGCTCGCCGCTCCTCCAAACGCCGTTTGAAGCTGGAGGTCTTCCCCCGGCTCCTCCTGGGCGACCTCCGCTTCGATGTTGTTTGGGCCTCTGCGTGTTGTGCCGGACCCTCGGCGGACGCCTCGAGTCCCGAGGACGAGGCGTCGTTTCGGTTAGTTTTCCGTTGGCATGACCGGGCCTTGAGGTAGGAATCACTATGATCCACGTAGCTATTAAAATTTAAATGAGTATCCATAGTTAAACCCACGAGTATGGGAGATACTATTACGTCGACCCGGGCAGAGATCCCTGTACCCGGGCAAGCCTACATTTACCAACCAGGGGGGCAGCCGGTACCCTGGCTGGAGCGTGCTAAGAACAGAACAACCCATCTGCCATGCATCTTCTCGCCGCACGCCAAAACTTAAGATTATGGGTGATTTCCGAATTCGAATGTACATTCGAAATTCTTTATAGAGGTTGTCTTCCTCGCGGTCCGGGCGGTTAAGCCAAGACCCTCGTTCCTGAAACTAAGACAAGCAAAGAATCAGGTTCACACTATTGTCCTGCGTAGGAATCGAACACACGGCACTGGCATGGAAGATCGGTATCTTAACTTATGCTATCTGTGCAGTCATATGTTTGTATTACCCAAAGTTGTCACATTACTATGATATTATAAATTCAAACCTTTATTATATCATTATTTCATTATTGTCTCATATATATGAACATATGTCCCACTGCTGGGTTTGAGTTTCCTCCACAATATGTGGACAATCAACCTATTATAACACGTTGCTTAGGTTCGTACAGCATTTTATTTCGAGTTTTTCCTTCTCTTGGGGGACGTCCATTAATCACGTGATCTTTTTTTTAGCATTTTTTAAGACGCGCGTGACGATTACGGCTTTCTCTTTAAAAAGAATTCAAAACAAAAAAATAGGATAATATATTACAGCAAGTTAAATTAATATTGCAAATTAAAATATAGTCATCGAAATTAACCTTAATATAATTGCCAAAAGGAACAAAACCCTTTACATACACAACTCTTGAAGTCCACCAAACATTCTTAGCAGTGGAATGTTTCATGCATTAAGTATACGCCAAGTATTAGTAGAAAGTTAAGTAGATATTCCATTAAAGAGATAAGAAGAGCGATGGCAGATATACTATATGTTACAATGTCGTAAAAACTAAATATAAAAGCAGCGTTTGTGACGAATTACGTCATTAATTGATAAAGGTGTTAGAATATGCGCTAATTGTTCTAACAATAATACATTAACACCAATACTAAATGTCGATTTATTAGTTCATTGGAATTGATAAGACAGAATTTTAAAAGACGTAATTTAAACTAATATAGTATGAAGTAGGTTTAGACCGTGGCTTCGCCAGCGTGGTTTGTTGATAAAAGAGTAGCCTATATCCTTCCCCAGCCTTGTCCGGGCTGGCCACGGATGTCAAGGAAGCGTAACCACTTGCCGGCCCAATGGCGATGTGGGAGGAAAACAGTGGATTATGGGGCCACGCGCTGACCTTCCATCGCCGCAGACGAAATGGATGGCGTGTGTCCAGACCATAGCCTGCCAAAAAAGAAAGCATACAGTCGTGCACTCAGTGTCATTCGGCGTCTCACAATGGTTATAATTTTGTTTTTGCCCAACTCATTTTTTTTTATAAAATAAAAGTAGTCTAAGTTGCTCCTTATAAAACCAGCTACCTGCCAGTAAAAGTCCCGATAAAATCGGTCCAGCCGTTTGAGTGATTAACCAAAACAAATAGACCGACAGACGGACTGAATAAAACATCTTGATACCGTATATAATTATATATTCATTTATAAATTGACATCATAGTGGTAGGACCATGGACGGACCGGCCCGCGGCTGTTGACAGAGAACTGTCTACAGCCGCGGGCCGGTCCGTCCGGGGTAGTACCACACTGAACAGAAAATCGACGTCTGAGTATTGGCAATTTGCTATTGCGCTTCGTTCGGTGAGCGAGAGAGCTGGCAGCCCACCTGGGTGGGTTTGGGGTTTGTATGGGCGGCAGTAACACTAACCATTAGGTGTTCTGCTTGCTCGTTTGGCACCAAAATCATTAAAAAAAAAGACACTTCAATTTTATTTATATAGAAATGTATATTTCATTCGTAACGACGACGTGAGCGAGCGAGTAGGTATGAAAGAGAGTATTGGTGTAAAGATGCGAAAGGGAATGCTCCGATGGTTCGGACATGTGGAAAGAATGCCGAACGAACGTCTGGTTAAGAAGATATACAATGCGAAAGTGGAAGGATGTAGGTACCGGAAGAGATCGAGACTAATCTATCTAGACCAGATCAGTCATGTACTGAAGGAAGGTGGAGTCAAGAGTCTCCGAAACCGGCGAGCGTGTATGAAGAGAATTATGAATGTTGATGAAGCGAGTGAAGTATGCAAAGATAGAGTTCTCTGGCACTCTGTTCTCTCTGCCTACCCTGCAAGAGATATGGCGTGATGATATGTATGTATGTATATTGAGCAGAAATGTATATAGAAAATGTCTTTATACTCGGTATAATATAGCAAAAGCGTCTAATTTGTATTTAATGACTCCATAATATGTCAACGTTATAACAAGGCGTCATAAGCAGATATGAGGTTGATTGACACGGTGGCAGAAAGATTTATTCGTATCGTAAAAGTAACGAGTTTGGTCGGAGCAAACATCTATCTATACAATAATATAAGTCATAAGAATTGTGTCAATCTTATATCAATCGATCGGTGAGAGTTTAAATATGTACTAATATTATTAGGTTGTCAACATGCTTTCGAAGTAATATTAACTTTATTATATTGGTAGAGGTTTTCTAGAAAGTTTTATGTGAGATTTTTTTTAAAATACATGGCGTAGTGGTCAAGATACCTGTCGTGCCGGTGGTATGGATTCGATTCCCATGCAGGACAATATTTTGTGCGATCCACAAACTGTTGTTCTACAGTCTTGATGTAATTTGTTTGCGTTAATTGTATGTTTGTAAAATCACCCGCAATACAAGGCTTAATTCCTTAGAGCTAGTCTTTAAAAAAATACTTTATGTAAATTACATATATTATCATCGTAAATTTCTTACGATTATTCTGCTTTTTTTGAAGTGAAAACTTCTTTAGGCGTGTTGAGCGTTTTTGGAGGGGAAAAACTTATAGGTTCGCGTCACCGACATGCTAATGCTAATAGTATATCTATAGCTATGTGAAAACTTCTTTAGGCGCGTTGAGCGTTTTTGGAGGGGAAAAACTTATAGGTTCGCGTCACCGACATGCTAATGCTAATGGTATATGTATAGTATCATTGTGGTTTAAAGGTTATCTTACTAGCGTGGTAAAACCGATTCCTAGATGTTCGCTAATATTTTTTATTTTTATATAAAAATTAGAAAATTATTATTATTTCAATTAGTCTTAAGTTAATAGTTTTCACTTCTATCGGCAGTCCCCATGACTGCCTATTGTTTTTTTTTAAATAAAGAGCTAAAGTCTATGCTAAAGAAATATTCCTTGTATTGCTAGAGTAAGTCTCTCACAAACTTAATCAAAGAACACAAATTACTTGCAGACTCAGCACAACAATTAATGGATTGCACAAAGTATTATTCCGCGTGGGAATCAAACCCTCTCGCAACACTTAGCACGGTAGGTACCAGTACGCAATACTGTGCATTCAAATTATTATATTAGCTGTGCTACATAACTACATTAACACGAGCGAAGGAGCGATCCTTCGCTCGTGTTAATGTTCATTTTTAGTTAATTTTTCTATTCATATATATCTGTATCCATTCCTACATAAAAAGTATTCTACAGCCTTTTCTGCATCCCTACGTTGTATGAGAAATCACAACACGATCGTTTCAGTACTTAAGAGGTCAAAGCCTAAAAATAATAGTAAATTATAAAAATATTAGGAGTGAAATTCACATTTGTGTATTAAAAATAAGTTCTTCACATTCTGTCACACTTTTTTGACGGATATTAGTATGACCGTTAATCGTTCGGCCCTTTTTTATTTTTTTTGCGGTGGACTATGGACGTGGTCGCGCCCCGCCAAGACGGTCCGTGGCGACAGAAGAGGCGGCGCGCAACCCCATAGACCCATCCTGCAAACACCTCTCTTCGCCGTGCGAGCGGGCCACCGGTACCCGATCTTTGTCTTCGGTTGGATTAATCATTCGGCCTTCAGAGTTGTCAAGAGGGTATGATAGAGCCACCGTTCTACCATTCAAGAGCAAGACCACTGGCGTGGTTTTGCAACGTTTAATTATTAGCACACCTCACGTCACACTTCGAAATACTTATATGGCATTGAGTTTGCTTGTATATGGCAATAGATCTTTGCGACATTATGGATTAAGGTTTTTTTTTCGCTGGTATCATATGGTCCTAGTGAATGGCCAAATTAAACCGTGCGTTTGGAAGTATGATTTTTATTCGGTTATGCTACTATCCGTGCTGTGCAGTAGCGGCTACGAATGCTACCAACTGTGCTCTTGAATGTCGTAAAAGACAAAAGCCTTATATAGATTTGGGTCAACTCCACCTGATGCGGATTGGACAACAATTACAACAAATAATTGAAAGAAGGGCTGTCGTCAGACAGACGGTTGGCAATAAAACTATTGCCAATAACTTTTGCAATATGTACGTTAGAAGAAAAGTGTATGTTGCGTCGGTACTAAGTAATTGGGACAAGAGAAAGAGAATGATGATGATGACGCCTCTATCCGTGTGGTGACAGAGCAAGAATACAATTAATGTAATAATGCATACAATATCTTTAAAAGAAAAAGAAAATTCAGCATCATACCAGCGTGGCATGATAGGTGCATTTCCCTCCTGTTGTTGATGAGGCTCGAGCTTAGCAGTGGGGACGTATATGGACTATTGAGGATGATGTTGACGTCATCTGTGTAATATTTTATTTTTTTCATTAATTGATGTTTTCATTCTTTATTTTGCATTCACCTTCATATAAATGTATATACAGCTTTAGATCGGAATTATCAACAAAAAAAAAGGGGATATTAAGATACATATGTGTGGAGGCAGGTGTCGTGACGTAAATGTCAAGTTGCTCGTTACATTTGTTGAGCTGTCGTAATAAGGGCCCCTCATTTTGCCTCACATTTTATGCATAAACAAGCGCATTTCGTTAGTGTTTATGTCCCCATTCAGATATCATCAGTGTTATGAGTCTTCTACATTGGTTTTTTATTAGAAAAGACCACACCTTAAAGAAATAATCCTTGTATTGCGTGGGACTCTACAAAAATATTATCAACGGAAACAAATTATACCCTTAGACTCAGAACAATATATTTGTGAATCGCAAAAAGTATTATCTTACATGGGAATCGAACTCATAACATCTGGCACGGTAAGTAGGGATCTTGACAGACATCTCTGCAGTCTATATCGATTAATACGATAATCACCACACATTGTGAATTTTCCCTTTGACAATTGCTTTAGAACTCAATACGCATACTAACGCGTAGTATAATAGGTTAATTTCCCTCCCATTCTAGAGGAGATAGGCCCAACAGTGGGACATATATGGGCTATGATGATGATGATGATGATGATGACAAATTACGGGATATATTTCAGCTCTGTCATGGAAATTAGGTTTCGTGCTATTTGGCACTAACTCTTACTTTGTTCGTGAATGTCGTAAAAGACGACTAAGAGTTTTATATAGACCTGAGCCAACTCCACCTGCTGCTGATTGGTCAATAATTACATTCCTAAGAAGAGTTGATGTCAGGCAGGCGGCCGGTCATAAAACTATTGCCAATAACTTGCAATATTGTACTGACTGCACAGATGGCGTAGTGGTTAAGATGCCGACCTTCCGTGCCAGTGCCGTGGGTTCGATTCCCACGCAGGACATTACTTGGTGCGATCCACAAAGTGTTGTTCTGAGTCTGGGTGTAATTTGTCTGCGTTAATTGCATGTTTGTAAAGTCCCCCGCAATACAAGGATTATTTCCTTAGTGCAGGGAGGTGTCTTTTTAAAAAAGAAAAGAAAGAAAAAAGAATATGTACGAGTACATATTATAGAGTCAACTCCAAGTAATTGGAATAAAGGCCACCGAAGACAAAGATATACACGGGTACCGGTGGCCTGCTCGCAAGGCGAACAGAGGAGTTTGCATGGTGAGTCTATGGGGTCACGCGCCGTCTCTTTCGTCACCCCGGACCGATTTGGTGGGGCGAGACGCCATAGTCCACTGCAAAAAAAAAGTTATTGGAATAAAAGTAGGGGAATGTTGTTGAAAATTAAATATCATTTAATAATATGATATAATTATTTTTCTGTATTGATATGACAATATTTTCATAAAGTTAGCAGCGTATGTTATTTCTACTAATAAAGAGTTGGCAAAGAGTTATTTATATACTACGTCATAGCAATATTCACAGACTGCTCGACGACAAATGGACTTAGCCTTATAAATAAGGCACACGGTACGTACTTTTGAATATTTTACGTATTCTAGATTAACGCCTACGCTACCGTATATTTGTCGCACAAAATGTATGTAGGTTTGAATTATTGTTCAATATTTCAACTCTGTAATATCATTATATTTTTGTACAAATGTGATAGGTATATGAGAGTATCTATATATTTATTGATATTTTAGAATATGAATGATTCTATCATTTCAAATCATTTTCATTAAAATCAAAAGCAAATATTCTTTTTTTTTGTAAGAATCTGAAAGCGGAAATCTGAGAACGTTATGTGGTGGTCTTATTCGATATCTTAGTGTTTTAATGTGTTATATTAGATAGATGGCGTTTTGTTTGATGCGACGGAACTGCTCGGATGTAGTGAATATCATATAAAAGTACTTTACAACGTTTTCATTTTCCACCAAAATTTCCATAAGATACCATTAACAGTGTGGCTATAGGACTGTTGATGGCGACGATTTGACTTACTGATCTACAATGACTAACCCTAAGAGGTTAAAGTCATGAAAAGAATTATAACTTGACACTGGTAATAATGGCTCGTAGAAATAGCTGGCTAATACATAGAAAGAAGAAGAAAAAGACCATTGGGCGATTATACGTTAGTTAGCCAACTAGAATTGTTTCATGTATAACCAGATTCAATAGACACTCTATTGTACAGCTGTAAAAAAAATTGAATACCTTAAAAACCCACAACTACTGAGTGGTAATTATTAATCTAAACCATTCTTGAAACTACCTAAGCACATATAGAAACATATCAAAATTGGAACAGCCATTGAGAAAGAATTCCAACCTACGCATCGCTTGCCGGAAGAATAGTGTCACAACTCTAAAAATTATAATTTTCATTATATTTCAATTTTTGATGGTAGAGGGGTGTTAATATTATAAGCTCTCCCTATCAAGTCTTCTCGTCATTCTTAAGGATATTATGCTGACGTGCCTGCATTTAGAATCGCTGCTGAACCAAGCTGAAAAAAAATTTAGCTATTTTAATTGTGGCACTATTCTTCTGGGCAAGCGACATGTACATAAAATTTTTATACATAAAGGTACAATGAGTATTCAGTTCATATATATATTTAAAATAAAACAAAATAGAGTTCATTAGCTTTATAACTCTGTGTTAGTGCAATATTATTATTGTGATATTTACGTTAGTGTAGTGAAAAGAGGTCGTGATAGTACCAGTGCTTGTACGTTGATAGTTATTTAATTGGTCTGGTGAGACGCTAGCCAGACACGCTAGACACACTAGCTAAATGTACTTAGTTACTTTGAAAGATTATCTTACGAATATATCTTTGCTTTTCAGTATAGTGACGGAATAAGAATACAATTTTACCCTTATCTTGTCGTATCATAAGAGATGATTCAGGGATTTAATATGCAAATTACAAGAGAAGAAAAATATTTTTTAGTTACATCACACTTTTTTTTGCGGTGGGTTATGGATGCGTCTCGCCCCGCCAAATCGGTCCGGGGTGACGGAAGAGGTGGCGCGTGACCTCATAGACCCACCATGCAAACTCCTCTCTTCACCGTGCAAGCGGGCCACCGATACCCGATCTTTGTCTTCGGTGGCCCGCCTGGCGGTTTAAACTCGCGGGTTCCTCTCGAGTTGACGCCCCGACAGTTTTCGCCGTCGGGGCGTCGTCCTCACCCGGCAGCCTCACGTCAGTTGACCGGACTATCCCCCGGTCCGATCACCCGAGTTACATCACACTAACGATTTGTTTGTTTTAATTCCTTTTTTTTTGTTATTATCGTTCTAAGACAAATTTTCAGTAAAGCATTTCATTCTCCTGCTCTTATCACAATTACTTAGGGTAGAGGCAATATAAGTTATTGGCTCCTTGGGAATGTAATTGTTGATCAAACGACATCAGATGGTGATGGCGCAGGTCGACATAAAACTCTTCGATCGTCTTTTACGACATTCAAGAGCAAAGTAAGAGTTCTTTTTTTATTATATATGTTGGTGGCAAACGAGCAAGCAGCACACCTGATGGTAAGTGTTACTGCCGCACCAGGAGTATAGCTAGGCCGCTGCCTACCAATATAAACCCCAAACCCACCCAGTTCGGTTCCAGCTCGCTCGCTCACCGAACGAAGCGCAACAGCACATTGCCATTGCTCAGACGTCGATCTTCTGCGAGAGTGTGGCAGGTACTACCCCGGTCGGACAGAAAACTGTCAACAGCGTGGTCCTACCACTATGAAAACTATTAAATAAACTATTCGTAGGCGTTACCACACAGCTAATCAAATAATAAGTAAAGTGACATCCAAAATTACCCACAATTAATTAATGAGTGTCAAAAATCGCTCAAAAACACGTTTGTCTTCTCTTCATGACCTCATTTAAATATTGGATATATTTATATTGTATATTTATATTGGATATATATATATATCGTTTTATAAATTAACAAAAGGATTACAAATGAATTTATTCAAATTGTAAGATAGAACGACTGTCAAGTGAGCTAGTTATTAATATTTAATCAATTACCTCGAACTCTATTGTTTTAATTAGGTTAATGGGCCTATAGTAATACTTCGACATATTAAGTTAATCGATCATTTTGTTTGAGAATATCCGTAATATGTTTAATTATTTTGTTAGTATTCTATATTATTCTAACAGTTATCCTGGTAATAATATGAGGATGAAACAGGTGTGAAGTACTTATTTATACGTCAAAAGAAGGAGCTGTGATATTTACATGTTTTCTTAGTGTTTGAAAAATATTAAAGTATCAGTGTGGTGACGGAATAAGAATACAATTTACCACCACATCTTACCCGTGGGTGACCGTAAGAGACGACTAAGGGATATAAAACGCATATAACATCTATTTAAATTTAAAAATTACTAATATATAGTCTATATTAATTTTTGCATTACAGCCGAGTTACTTTATTTTCATGAAAACTGTTTTATTAACTTTATCTCGACCGCGGGTGTCGTACATAACTATTAAAAGACTTATACAGATCAATAACTGGAATGGAAAATTTCGAACTAACTTCCATGGAAACCTGTAATCGGTACTTTATAGTAAATTAGTCCTTTTATAGTACTCCAGTGGCCAATAATTGCACATTATGTAGATTGAGAAGGAAAAGGCCAAAAAAATATGTACCCAAGAATAAGAACCGCCATTTAGTTAGGGATTGTGTATAATCAAACGGAGTAACAAATTCTTTATAAAAGTACCTCTATCCGGATATGATCCCATCACAAAGATATACGTTTTTATTATATTACATATTAAAGGTTCCTTACAATGATATCCAATTACAGAAAAATATATGGATATCCATTTATATATTATGGCTTAATACATAGTTCATCAAATATACAGTTTCAATAACTTAATTAAATTTCTCTGTGGTGGTCCACTATCTGCTCGTGGATTTCATGAAAGACGACTAAAGGATATAATCTTACTTTATTAATACTAGCTGTTCCCGCCCGCTTCCATCCTTACCGGATAAATAATCACCAATGTTTATATACTAAACCTTCTCCGAAACACGCTGTATCTCATGGTGCAAGTATTATTCGGTTGACATCAGCATCCGGGCTCATATGAAGTATTTGGGCTTGATGCACGGCGGGCGTTGGTGGTTTCGGGAGCATTTCCGCAGGCTCGCTCCGCGGCTCGTAGACGCGGCGTCCGCCCTTTAGTGACTTATGCCGAATGTGGGCGGACTGAGCGCTACGTGCCGACAGCTGTACGCGGAGGTCGTCCGGTCGATGGCGCTGTACGGCGCACCGGTGTAGGCGGGATCCCTGACCGTCCGACTCAGGGCTCTTCTGTAGCGACCACAGAGGGCTATGGTGGTCAGGGCCATACGCGGGTACCGCACGGTGGCGACAGAGTCAGCGTGCCTGTTGGCTGGGACTGCCCCGTGGGACCTGGAGTCGGAAATTCTCGCCGATTTGTATCGGCGAGTGTCGGGAGTGCGAGTGGAGGGCGATGTGGTCTCATTGAGGGAGCTCACCGCCTGGCGCGTCGACGCCCGCCAAGACGTTATTGCCCGATGGGCAGCCCGGCTGGAGAGGCCTCGGTTCGGTGTGCGGACCGTGTAGGCATTCCGGCCGGTGCTGATGCGGTGGTTGGAACGGTGGCACGGGGTGCTGTCTTTCCGACTGGTGCAGGTTTTGACGGGGCATGGATGCTTCGCCAAATACCTGCACACGGTCGTTTGGAGGGAGAGTATACCGTCCTGTCACCACTGCGACTGCGATGAGGATACGGCGCAGCATACGCTCGAGGCTTGTGCCGTTTGGGCAGAGCAGCGCCGTGAACTCGTCGCAATCATCGGTGCCGACCATCGCCAGGGCGATGCTCGACAGCGTCAGGAACTGGGACGCGGTCGCAGCCTTTGTGAGATAGTAGTCTCGCAGAAGGAGGCGGCGGAGCGCGTGCGCGAAGAGCGTCTCCTCGACGACGCGAGCCGTCGTCGGTGACTGGAGCGGCGTAGGCGCGATTACCTGCGCCTGATGCCGCCCTAGCCGAGGCCGTGGGTGACTGGACTAGGAAACTAGTCCATCACCCGCCGAGAGGCTGACCGCGAGGAAAAGACCGACATCCTCCCGAGGGAGGGGATGTCGCTGAAGAAGAGGGTACCCCTCAGGGGGGTCCCCCTGAGGAGGGGCGCCCCTGAGGGCGACAACTGAGGGCCCCCTGACTGACGACAAGTTCACGCTGCTCCGGTGGCCGGTCCTACGACGAAGGCGAGGTTCACGGGTGGGTTACGGGTGTGCGTGCTGACGCTCCTCTGTCACCCCGGACGGAATGGTGCGAGGAGCGCGACGACCGTAGCCCAGCCCGCAAAAAAAAATGGTTCAAATATTATTCCGATCGGTTCAGTAGTTTTCGCAGTATAACCGAACTAAATCGGCGGCTCTCCATTTATTAATATAGTTTATAAATGTGAAATTTTGTGATAGCGTTGCCCAAATGCAATACTAAGACTTGCAGCAAGAGTCTCGCAAGTATTGCATGCAACGTGTCGTATATGAATTAAGATGATGATGATGATGAAATCAATTTAAGTCATGCCTGTTTCCAAGAGAGGCAGGCGTAGATTACGGTTTTTTTCCTATCTGTGATCCTCAAACTTTCTTTGCTTCATTGAAAATCAGATGAGATTCTATTGGTTGATCCATCATAACCATCCATAGATCTTTTTGACAAAGTTTTCCCTAAGAGAGGACGTAATTGTCACGCGACAGCCGGATTGATGATAGCAGTTTGTGTTATGCTTCCCAGAATGCAGTCTATTCTTCTGATATTTACTCAGCCGTTTACGGCTTCCAGAGAAAGTAAAGAGTGATAACACATGGTAATATAGGTCCATTACCACACGAAAAAAATGACTTAATGAATTTTTATCATATAAAAATACACCCCAACCTTTGATTAAAATAAAAATATATCTAATATATTTTTTTTTCATTTACATCAAACAGGGTTTTGTAAATTCTTTAATGTATTAGAATTTTCCTATATCACTCACGTTTTTGCCCGGGTGTTTCATTCGCAGGCCTTTTAAAATAAAATGTATTATTTTATAAGTGGAGACAATGTTGGTGGTACGAAACACAGATCGATATTGGTAGCGTGTGTCACGCAATACTGCGGGTATATACTACCACATAGTAAGTTTTATTCGTATCGTACTCGACTTTTTATTCATACAGACTTATAGCTAGGGAACTGCATACTGTACTACTGCATAGCTAAGAGGGAACTGATTAAGGAAATTATGGTATATGTAAAAAGCGATTGGAGCAATTAAATGCAGGAATGACTCTTACTCGTATACTCGTTTTAAAGGTTTTTTTTTTATTTATTCATTCAACAGCTTATCGACGTCCACTATTGGACCGTAGACTTCTGTACAAAGGGAAGATATTGATATAATCGCCACGTTTGACGGGGTTTGTTTCGGTTTAGCGAGATTATGCTTAGCAAAGAAAGCAACCGAAAATGTGTTACGAAAAAAATACTTTATATGGCTTATAACTAATAAATCATCCGGAAGAATCATATGAATATTAATGAAAATTGCATCAAAATGTTTAGTTCATTCATTATTTAGACAATTTAAGCGAACATATTTTATACTATTTTAAGATTACGTAGCTAAATGCGAGCTAGTCATCTTGGAATAAAAATATGCTGCTAAAGAATTTATTCACCATTAATCATTACCCTGCTCTTATCTCAATTACTTGGGGTCGACGCAATATGTTCTTTTCTTCCACACAATCTTATTTGATCTCATATCTGCGCTCACGTCCTTCCTATTCATATCATGCTTCACGCAATCCATTCATCTTTTCTTCGGTCTTCCCTTACCCTTGCTAAAGAATTTGTTATGTTATTTATTAACGTCATTAAAATAGTATATATAATTATCTAAAGCTTAATTTACTAGCTAAATTTTCAAAATTCAACTATCGTCTGAAATACAATAATACATTTAAATTTATGTTTGTTTTAGAGAACTGTCGGAATATTCCCTGCGGTAATTATCATTATAAAATGAAAAAAAAAATAGTATGAAAATGGAAAACTGCACAATACAGTGAAGGTTGCTGTACAAAATAATAAATATCTAATCGTGAGAGATGTCGGGGACATCGTCTGTGAGTCATTCAAACCCCAGGGCCTTTGGTTTAAACTTTTTTGGTATTTCATTTTATTTATGTATCAAAACCCTATAGTTGAATTAAAATAAAAATAGATTCAGTTTGACTGTAGACGTTAAATTAAAGAAGAAAGGAGAAATTATTTATTGGTATAATACGTAAAACCATTGGTCGCTGGATATCTAATTGGTAGTGAGAATGAGGGAACGGACAGGATGTTTGTGTCTGTGGACACTATAATATCGTGCTGTTGGCTACTGTCCGTTCAAATTTAATCACCATCTCCGAAGACCAGCAGCTCGACCTTCTTCTGGTCCAGGAGACCTTCTTGAAGCCCTATCACAAAGACCCGAAAATCGCAAACTATAATATAGTGCGCGACGATCGGGTACACTCCCCCCTAGGCGGGACTCTCATTTACTATAAAAGGTCGCTGCACTGCACGCCAATCCCCACCCCACCCATGACGTACATTGAAGCCTCGGTCTGTCGGCTGGCCCTCACGGGCCACCAGCCACTGATTGTAGCATCAGTCTATCTCGCTCCATCGCGCGACAACGGGAGCAACCCTCTACTAGAAAGCGATTTACAAGCGCTATTAAACCTCGGCGACGCCGTGCTCATAGCAGGCGATCTAAACGCCAAGAGTAAGTCGTGGAATAGCCACACCAACAACGCCAGACGCAGGGCCCTGGAGACTTACGCCACCCGGCTTGGTTTCGATATCATAGCGCCTATTGAACCAACGCATTACCCCTACAACGTCGAGCACAGGCCCGACGTGTTAGACATAGCCCTTCTTAAGAACATAAACCTACGTTTAAGTTCGATAGAAGTACTTCACGAGCTTAACTCGGATCACCGTCCGGTGATAGTAGAACTCTCCCCGCGCTATGGCCCCTCAGGCCCAAACCCTCCCACCACAAAAGTGTGTACGGACTGGAATCAACTGAAGGACAAACTTCAGTCCTCCTCGTCAGTACACCTAGATCAAATCCCCACCAATATAAACTCCCAAGAGGACGTCACGTCCGCGATCGATTCCCTAACAAATCACGTACAATCACTAGTTAGTGATTGTTCACGGACGGTACCAGACACGAGCGATCGTTTATGGCGCCTACCCGCTGACGTACGTGATCTGTTAAGGCAAAAGAACGCAGCAATTCGAGCCTATGACCGCTTCCCCTGTGAAGACAACCGCCTTCGAATGCGGTCACTGCAGAGGGCGGTCAAACAGGCCGTCCAAGAAGTTCGGCAAAACAGATGGGATGCCACGCTAAGCGAGCTTGAGCCGTCTCACCTCGCCTACTGGCAACTAGCCCGTTCACTCAAAAAGGACACAGTGTCCACTATGCCTCCACTCACCCGCCCTAACCAACTGCCAGCGTTCGAGGACGAAGAAAAGTCTGAATGCTTGGCAGCTAGCCTTGAGCAGCAATGTACGTCGAGCACTCAAAACATAGACGCGCGACACACCGAACTAGTAAATAGCGAGGTGGAGCGTTGTACGTCGCGTACACCCACCATTACCGACACACCCGACGACCCCCCTCCGCCAGTAACAACTGACGAGGTGGGAACGATTGTCAAGGCCCTCCTCCCTAGGAAATCCCCAGGTTCGGATGGCATTACAAACAGAGTAATTAAACTCTTCCCCCTCTCATTACTCGTTATATTAACAGCTATATTTAACGCCGCATTAACTAACCGTATCTTTCCATCTCAATGGAAACAAGCCGTGGTAATTGGTATACACAAACCCGGCAAGAAGCGTACCGAACCTTCCTCGTACCGCCCTATTAGCTTACTCAATAGTTTTGCAAAAATATACGAACGCGTAATTCTTAGCCGCCTAAGAACATACGCAGAGGCTAACGCCCTTATCCCGCCGATTCAATTCGGCTTTCGCACGCAACACTCTTGCGTACAGCAAGTACATCGAATAGTCGAGTATGCCAGTGTTAAGCTACAACATAGCTATTTCACTGGTATGCTACTATTCGATGTAGAAAAAGCGTTTGATAAAGTCTGGCATAATGGCCTTATTTTCAAGTTAATAAAGTTAGGTATCCCCCGTTATTTAGTCATAATAGTTAGGGACTTTCTAACCGACCGTAGCTTCCGCTACAGGGTAGAAGGTACTCTCTCCGCACCGCATTCATTAAAAGCCGGCGTCCCCCAGGGATCGGTGCTCTCACCAATTTTGTTCACGCTGTTCACCAGCGATATCCCTCAGCTTAAGAATGTGCAAACTGCACTATTCGCCGACGACACTGCTATCTTCTATGCAGGTCGTTCTATAGAGACAGTGATCAGTAATCTCCAACGAGCGGCTACCGCCCTAGATAAATGGTCTAGGAAGTGGAGAATTACTATCAACCCCATAAAAAGCCAAGCGATCATGTTCCACCGGTGGACAGATCGCCTACACCCAATGGCTTCCTTCCCTCCAATAACAATGTCCGACCAGTCCATCCCATGGACGAAACAGGTCAAATACCTCGGCGTCACCCTTGACAATCGTCTGTCCTTCGGTCCTCACATAAAGCGAGTTCGCGCGCGCGCAGCTTTAGTGTTAGGACGCCTTCACAGCTTGCTGCATGCCAAAGCCAAGCTATCACTTAGTAGTAAAGTTAGATTGTACACCGCTTGCGTACGTCCCATCATGACGTACGCTAGTGTTGTGTTTACACAAGCGAAACCCTTCCGGTTACACCGTTTGCAAACATTACAGAATAGGTTCATGCGCCGTGCGACGGGAGCACCGTGGTATATGCGCAATGTGGATCTTCACATAGATCTCGGCCTGCCGACCATCCGGCAGTACATGAAGCAGTGCTCTCGCCGCTACTTCGACTCTGCCGCCACTCACCCTAATCCCATAGTGGTTAGGGCGTCTAGTTATACCCCTTCAAAAATTTCCGCGATCCGTCAACCGCGATTAATACTCGACGAACCCGACGACATTATCACGCTCGCCCAAACGGAGGCATACACAGCCCGCGCGGCCCTGACAAATAATTATCCACGATTCCGTCCTCGCCGTCGAGGTCGGAAGTCGTGTCGCGTTCAAATCCTAAACGTGGGAGAACCCACTTTGCCAGCGACCCCCCGAGCCGAGGTCCGTACCCCACAGGGGGTGCCCTCGGGAACGGTCGCTTAACTTTTACGGGTTGAGAGCCCTCAGCGCTCACCCACAGTCCGCGTAAAGTTGTCATAGCCATCTGAGGCTAACAACTAAGACACAAAAAAAAAAAAAAAAAAAAAAAAAATAGTCAGGCATATGTAATATAGACATTAGTTTTAGGACGTCAGATATATTCTAGGAGCTATTTATGAGTTTGTTATCGTTTCTGATATAAATTTCAATGAGTATTAAGTTTAAGGCCTGAAATTTAAAAGACACGCATACTGACGCCTCATATTACGTTTAATAGTCATTTCAGGATAAGTATTTGCGAACATTGACTTATCATTTCTGTGCTTATACCACAATTAATAAATTGTTTATATTAACATACATATATTCTATTATTTTTTAATTATTCTTTTGGTTTGCTTGTAAAAAAATGTAAATTAGTTTTAGTATCTATATGACTCCTACTTATGTATATGACTACTCCTGTTTGATTAAGTTTTTCGCTGGCCGGTGTGAGGACCTGGCGATCTATAATACAGGTATATCCTACTTCAGACACCAGCTCCTTAGATACAACCAACACATTCATCAGCATAATTTCTTGTTCTATATATAACCTGAATTGTAAAGGATAATAAATAAATATTATTATTATTTATTATTAAAATATATTATTGAATGGGCATCCCTTTTGTTAGTTTAAAGATTTCGATCAACTGATGTGAAAAAAAAGAGGAATCAAAGTTATAAACTTTGATTATTACAGTAACTTTTAAACATAGTATTTAGAAGGCGATGCTTTGAATAGAAAGGGATTTATGCGATACATCTTTCGTGGAATACTAGTAGTTGTTAACCGCACATAGCTGTGACAACTTTACTCGGATTGTTGTTGTTAGCGCTAAGCCAGGTCTCGACCCGACTGTACAATTTAGACAAAATGGCCTTACATACAGACTCGGAATTTGTAAAATTTTAAGTAGCTATTTTGTAAAATTTATATTGCGTCCGATTAAAGGTTGTATCAATTTGATACTCAACCCTAAGTAAGGCCAAAAGATCTTTTGAAATTTGACAAAACCTCTGTTATTTGGATTAAGAATAATGTAGAATTAAATCGGTTAACAATGTGTGTCAAAGATATATTAATTAATTATCATCATCTTATCATCTCAGCTCCTGTATGTAACACTGTTGGGCTCGTGCTTCCTCTATAATAAGAGGGAAATCGACCTACTATAGTATACTGGTCAGACGTGTTGGTATAGTGTTTCATTTCGAGTTTATCTTCTCTTGCATAGATGTTATATGCATTTTATATCCCTTAGTCGTTCGTCTCTTAAGATCACCCACGGGTAAGATGATGGGGTGGTGAATTATTAAAAATTAATATTCTCACTCCGCCACTACACGGAATTTAATTAATTGTAAAACATCCAAACAATAAATTACGAATGAAATTACTATTTGAGGCATTTTATTTCGTTTAATTATGCTTTTGTCTTGCCAATATTTCAAACATTTTTTAGCTATCATGGCCACGGGGACATATTCGTGTAAACATCAAAAATCAATAATTATATTGTCCATTACAATTTTCATTAGCTTTAATTATAATCATGATTATTAAAGCGACGACTTTCACGAGTATTACAAGTATACGGCGAACGCTACCTATATATTATTCAAAGCCAAAGTTCCAAATTCTCCAATACGTCGATACTATTTATTATTAAATAAGGCACTAATCAATATTTTATTGGAAGCCTAGTTATTTTAAGGGTTTAATTACATTGTTATATTATATTAGGTCAAGGTTTTTTAGTTGACGAATAAATGTTAAAGTTTTATTGTGTAAGTTTAATAGCTTAAGTGTGTTGACGAGTGTAGTGAATTAGATAAAACTGGGTCACGACATAATATAGCTATTATAATATGGTGTCTAGTTATACGCCTGGTGAGGTATTAACTATTTTTTTTTAATACAGACACACTAAGGAAATAATCTTACAAACATGCAATTAACGTAGACAAATTATACCCAGACTCAGTACAACACTTTGTGTAGATTTAAAGAGTTTATGTAATATTTGCTTCATCATCATCATCACAGCCCATAAATGTCTCACTGTTGGGCTCGGGACTCCTCCACAGTGGGAGGGAAATTAATCTGCTATACCGCGCTGGTCAGACGTGTTGGTATAGGGTTTTGTTTCGAGTTTTCCTTCTCTCGCATAGATGTTATATGCGTTTTATATCCCTTAGTCGTCTCGTACGATCACCCAATGGTAAGATATGGTGTGGTGAATAGTATTCTACTCCGTCACCACACGGAGAATATTTATGATAATATATTTATAATAAATAATAATATTTGCTTAGTTGTGGTTAACTTTACTTGGGAGAGAGAGAGAAACATGATCTGCGTCTTTGTTTACTAAACTGTGTATTCGTGTATTTTTCTTTGGCGATCCTAATAAATAAATAAATAAAGGATATGTTTCCTTAATTATTAGGGATTGAAAGGGGAGTTGTATTGTTATAACTTATAATGTAATATCTTCATAGTGTCTAATAGTGTTATTGCCCCCAACACACACACATATATATACATATACATATATATATACATACATACATATCATCACGCCATATCCCTTGCAGGGTAGGCAGAGAGAACAGAGTGCCAGAGAACTCTATCTCTGCATACTTCACTCGCTTCCTCAACATTCATAATTCTCTTCATACACGCTCGCCGGTTTCGGAGACTCTTGACTCTACCTTCCTTCAGTACATGACCGATCTGGTCTAGGTAGGTTAGTCTCGGTCTCCCTCGGTACCTACATCCTTCCATTTTCGCATTGTATATCTTCTTAACCAGGCGTTCGTTCGGCATTCTTTCCACATGTCCGAACCATCGGAGCATTATATTATATTATATTAATATATATATATATATATATATATATATATATATATATATATATATATATATATATATATATATAATAAATTGATTTGGAACTGCCGACCATATTGTGCCCTACAAATGCCAACAATCTTGTGAAGTCGCCCTTTATCTCCATCAAGGGTCTGACAATCACTTGAAGTTCAAACCCTCAGTTCTAATTAACGAAACATTGCTCTTAATTGTCTTCTCTGAGGACGTTGACGTCGAGTACCCCAACGTACCAGCCTAGGAGTGTATAGATAGGAGTGTATACAATTTTGTTGTTTACTTACCCTTTTGAAATTATTTCTTGAGGAATGTGAGTGGTTGACTGTATTTATTTGTTTTCAGTTAAAGATTTTAATGTTTTGACGGGTACTTAGAGTGATATTATACAAATATTCTGTAGGTTATTAAAATACAAAATACTTGTATCAATATGTTTTTTTTTAAAGAGCCTTGCCTAAGGAAATATGATATATACATAGATAATAGAGTCAGCCAATAGTAAAACACACAGCCTGTGTGTTATACTTAGGTCTATTTTATCGCATGGCTATTGAAAGGAAAAACGAACATAAGATGGTAATAGTCCGTTCAAAGTTATTAAGCTAATTGCTTATATAGTCCGCTAATAAATAAATAGTCATTTTTTTAGAAAACTTCATTGTGATAATATGAAAAAGAGATAACCACAAACAGTACCACACATTTATCGTACCAAGTGCTTCACCGTTTATACTTCTGTGGCACTTGAAGTAATCAATTGTTCGTTCACATTCTCTTTTGTACATGAGACGTTATTGCACGTCAAAACTTGTAAAAATGATATTTTTAATCAAAAGTAATTCAGAATACAATTATTTAGAAGTAAACTTCTATAATTGCTTGCTAAACAAACTTAAAATATAAATCAACTCAGTTTTGATTACGTCACGTAACTAAATGCGATTCTATCTTAAGCCCGGTTTTGAATCCATCATGCACTGTCCTGAACCGTTATTATCTTAACAATGAATTGTAGCGGAAATTTATATTGTAGGGTCATCGAACTCTGTGTAATAAAATTCAAAGGATAGGCGCGTAAAATCATATTCTTTTTTTATTTCGAGCTCGCACATGTTCTTCATGTCGGGGCGGGATAACAATATAATGTACTCCTTTTTTCTTCCCCGTGGAAAGTTGTTAAAATTGCTAAGAAATCACCACACATACGCGTAACAGACATTTTCCTGGGAAAGTAATAACACTGATTGCGTGGCGATCAAAATATTAACTAAACAATAGACTCACCCACAGTCCGGGTAAAGTTGTCATAGCCATCTGAGGCTAACAACTAAGTCACACAAAAAAAAAAGAAAAATGCTTAAATTATTTAGTGGTTAAGTTACTGAACTAAAGGTAGTAGTACTGTGATCTTCTCCACAGGACAATACTTCGTGCGATCCTCAAATTGCTGTTCTGAGTCTGGGTGTGATTTGTGTTCATTAATTATATATTTATAAATTACCTCGTAATACATTGATTATTATGTAAATGCCGAGTAGTAAAGGCAACCTTTACAAAAATAATAGGTTTCTCGATTGATTTAAATTGGCGTTGTGAGCGTTTTTTATTTAAAGAGTACAACCAATCTTTCTAATTAAAAAAAAAGTCTTTTCAAATGCTCACAATATAATATTTAAAAAAAAAATAACAACAACCAAAGTTACTACTAGGAGGAAGAAAGAGACTTTTTGGGCTCGAGCCTCCTTCAAAATGGGAGGGAGGTTGATCTACTATACCACGCTGATCAGACGTATTGGCATAGGGTTTTGGTTCCAGTTTTCCTTCTCTAGCATAGATGTCATATGCGTTTTATATCCCTTAGTCGTGTCTTACTATCACCCACAGTAACATGGGAGAATTATATTCTCACTCTGTCACCACATGGATATTTTTTATAAAATGTTATTTATTACTTAAGTATATTTTTTGTGTGTATTAGTGCTTGTATTGTGTAAATAATTAAATACAAAATTAATAAAAACGAGAATATTCTAGTCGTATAAAATTTTAGATATTTTTTTTTCTAGACAAAGTAAGTACACGTTTATGTAGTTAGGTTCCTAAATGGTATTCGCTCGGACCTTGTAGGATAATGACGTTAGCAGACATGCCTACCTGCATTATACTGCGAAATAAATTGTGTTACGGCTCGAAATATTTCACAAGAGGTCAGTAAAAAATATACAACAAACTAAATGAATTTAGCCCTTGATCTACAAACACTCAAGTTATATTAATCAAGTTATAATACACTAGAACTCATCCAAAAGCGAATCAAATAATTTCATAGATATAAATATAAATTTTAATTTATCATCATCATTCAGCCTTCCACTGCTGGACGTAGGCCTCCCTTATACTTTGGACTCATATGACCTAACCCCATAGTACGTAATTGTCACGCTTGGCAGGCGTTTTGGTGTTTGCAGTAAGGTGTTGTACGTTTACCTGAAGGGAACTAGTGCCTGGTGAAACCCTAGCCGGATTTTACGACTCCCACAATAGTAGCACGGGTAGTACGAGTACCAACAATTGTATTCTTATCCTATTACCACACAGGCAAACCTTAATCTTTAACATAACAACTAAGTTTTCTTCACTGATGGATGACTGGGCTTCTGATATTAATATGAATTAATATTATTTTTATAGAACTGAAGAGTTAGTTCGAACTCGATAATCGTATAAAATACAGATTCAATTATCTATTAAAACCACGCTGTTGACCTTTTTCTGTCTGCAACCTTAAATGGGTAGGCTTATTTATATTATTATTAAATTATTATATTATTATATTATTATTAAATTAGTACCATACTCTTGGCGAAAATCAACGTATGAATGGGTACGCTACCGCTATAATTCGCTACTGAGATTCGTTCGATAAGCGCGAGAGGCTGAGGCCCAAACCGCACCTGATATTATAGATCCCCGTGAGCGGTGGTTACCACTTACCTTCAGATGAGCTTGCTCATCTGCCACCAAAGGCAATAATAAAAAAATATGTATTAATTTTTTTCTTCATTCAAACTTTATGTACCGTAGCTCCAGGTCTTTTAATGTTTTTTTAGTTTTTCTATTGAGCTATCGTTGCAGGCAGAAAGGTACATGTAGTACCTACACAATTTGTACTTAACGAAACAGGAGTTAACTAATTAACTTTAATTAATTCGCTCACTTAACGTTAATTAATTCACTCACTTCAATTTTCCAAATATCTATGTTAATATAGATATTTGGAAAATTTAAGTGAGCGAATTCTCAAAATAAAACCCTATATCAAACCGTCTGACCAGCGTGATAGATTCTAATAAGAGAGACCTACTAAGGTCTATCTAGCATATAAGATATAGTATATCTACTGTGGAAGAGGCTTAAAGTGCTCTAGCAGATAATGATTTGGGAGTTATGGTAGAGACAAGAACACATTGTTCCTATCATATCATTCTCCGACTCTTATCCCAATTGCTTGGGGTCGATACAATATGTGCCTACTCTTCTTTCATAGTACCTATTGTAAAAGTTATTGACAATAGTTTTATGACCGGCCGCCTGCCAGACATCAACCCTCCTTGGGAATGTAATTGTTGACCAAACAGCATCAGATGGAGTTGGCCCAGGTCGTTATAATTCGGTCTAATTAGCACTGGAATTTAATGGTAACATATAATTTGATATATGACTTTATGCACATGCTTACGATATTAAACGTGCCATTAATTTTATTAAATTCATGAAATGATGATTAAGCAATATTTAGTGAACGCAATGACAGCAAATATGCCATATATTCAGCCTTAATTAGTTAACTTACCAAGTAATTTCGAGGCTTTTGTTGATAATAATGTAAATAAATTATTTATAAAATATATAAAATGATCAATTAATTAAAAATTACGAATGATAGTGTATTTTATCATCTCATCAATTGAGCTTATATTACGTCCCACTGCTAGTCTCAAACTCCTCCACAATGATAATTATTGTTCTAATATAACAAACACGCTTGTCAGTGGTATAGAGTTTTATTTCTGGAGACCTTCCTGGTCTATGCAAGCCTAATGCCTTTTGTCTAATCCAATCTTATATTCATTTTATTATATTTTAATCGTCCTTTACGACACCCACGAGTAAGATAGGGTGATGAATTGTATTCTTTTACGTGTGGGTACTAGATAGAGTAAGAATACAATTCATCGTCCTTTTTCTTACACGTAGGTGTCGTAAAAGACGACTAAGCGATATAAGTTACATAAAACATTTATGCCCGAGAGGGAAAGCTCGAAACAAAACCTAAGACTAATCAGTCGAATCAGCGAAGTATACTAGGTCAATTTCCCTACTGTTTTGTGGGAGGCTCAGGGCCAGCAGTGGGACGTGTGTGAGCGGAGATGATGATACTTTAACAAAAAAGAAGCTTTAGAATGATTGGACTAAAATCGAAACATCGGGTAATTAAAAATTAAATACGAACGCTATAGAATCCGTAAAAATCGTTTTATTTTAAATGTGTAATATTCGCTTAAACATCAGAAAGGCTGTTGTTTACGAGATAATATCATCTATCCATCCATCAGCCCGTAAATTTCCACTGTTGGATATAGGCTTCCCCACAAGAATGCCATTTGCAACGGTCCTGTGCCACCTGTGTCCTGTGCATCCAACGGTTTCCTGCGACCTTGATAATGTCATCAGTCCACCGAGTGGGGGGTCGTCCTACGCTGCGTCGTCCGATTCGAGGTCGCCACTCGAGAACCTTTCTTCCCCAGCGGTTTTCGGTTCGTCGAGCGATGTGGCCTGCCCACTGCCACTTCAACGTGCTAATTCTTCGGGCTATGTCGGTTACACCCGTTCTTCAACGGATTTCCGTATTCCAGATACGAGATAATATATAGGATGACTATTGTTGTAACGTTGATGACATAAAATTTTCTGTATAAAATGTACAGTCTACACCTTAGATCCATTATAATAGACAATTGAAATACTAATTATTTAATGCCTCCTATCGTACATAAGTGAATAAAAGATTTAAATTGAATATTTCACTTTTATTATGGACAGAAATTCGTGTGGTGACGGAGTAAGAATACAATTCACCACCCTCTTTATTACCCTGGCCGTCATTAAAAATGGGAATGTGATAAACAGATAACATATATACATATCATCACGCCATATCCCTTGCAGGGTAGGCAGAGAGAACAGAGTGCCAGAGAACTCTATCGTTGCATACTTCACTCGCTTCCTCAACATTCATAATTCTCTTCATACACGCTCGCCGGTTTCGCAGACTCTTGACTCCACCTTTCTTCAGTACATGACCGATCTGGTCTAGGTAGGTTAGTCAAACAGATAACATTGATGAAAAGGAATACTTGACGTTATGCTTCACCAGCATATCTATAACAATCGACATTAGAAGACGATAAGAAAATTAGTATAGAAAATTACTATTCAAGTCTGGTCAATTCAAATGACAATTTGGATTTGTTAATATATTTTTTTAATGTCCACTTATTATTAGACAATATCTGGATGACCGAGCTATCGCTCGGTATTTTCTTTTTAGTGTGTTTTGAAGATATATTTAAATATAATAAAAATAATTAATTAAATAATAATAAAAAAAATAAAAAGTCAAAAAGTAATAAAAAAAGAGAAACAGGATCCGAACCGGCCTCGATTAGAGTGCTCGATTATCCAATTGAGGTGTCTTAATGACATCGTCAAAATTTGCCTTCATATTTTAATAGTTGTGAGCCAACGCAAATTTATATTTTTTCATTGTCTGAAAATATTGACAAAACAATATTTTCTACAGATGAAACTTAGCTAGATCGATTAGTCGTCCCCGGAAACTCCTGCATGTTAAATTTCAAGAAAATTGTTGCTTCCAAGATTTAGAAAATATATATATGTGACAAGAATTGCTCGTTTAAAGATATTAGATAGATAGATAGATAAATATTTATTATTACAAGTTACTTTGATTTAAATAAATGTAATTTGAATAAATAATTAAAGTAAGTGTGCAGAGTATGTACCTATAATCTTTATGAATAAATCAATCTAGATAAAATTGAAAATTCGAATGTGTTATCGTGCTGTTCATTATCAGCATACTTCGTTCTCGCCACCTGCTCGCTGTACTTTAGATGCTTAAGTATATTGCACAATATGCATCTACCAGTCAGGCTGTTGCGCTGCTCTACCCACTGATTGTTACATACACATACATATCATCACGCCATATCCCTTGCAGGGTAGGCACTGATAGTAGTACCGTAGTAATAGTAATAATACCATAGTATATACAAGTACCCACTGATTGTTCAGTATTCGAAAGTTGATATATATATATATATATTCCATTAATTTTATTGTATTCTTAAATTTGTATTTACACTTTTTATCTTATAATTATATATTATAGAGATTGTAATGGCTAACTACGCTTATTGAGAAACTGTTAGTTTAATAAGCAATTGAATAAATAAATAAAATGGCATATAAATAAATGACAGATCGATACTATTTGTCATTTAAAATTATATTATATGTACTTTGATGTTTCTTGGAATGTTCCAAAAGGTTGTTTTCTTTGTATGATAACCTCCCTGTTTCTCCGTTTCAATTTTTAACCGACTTCAAATAGGAGGAGGTTCTATGTTTATTCCGTGCTCACTTATGTTCATTCCTTATTTGTGTTCATTTTCACGGAATGTTTCCCTCTTGTAAACCTTCATTCACAAATTGATATGATTCTAGTTAGTGATTATAGCAGTTTTAAAGCATAAAACAACATAAATACAAAGTCAGCAATGGAACACAAAGATTTAACTCGTATAACTTCCCACAGTTTCGGTTCCTAGTTCTCCAAACTGTAAATCTAAATTGAGTGTTCGGGGAAATCATGTGAGCGCAGCTAAAAACTAAAAAATAAACTGACGTTTAAATTACTTTAGCTGTCATCTGGAATTTTCATATCGTTATTTGAAAAATGGACATAGAAATTGTAGTAAGTGTTATTGAAACATTTGCCTTTAACTTCCTCATCCACGGGTATTACAAAAAAGATGAACATAAAAATTAGGCAACAGAGCTGTGCAAGGACAGAAATACTAGAAATAAAACACTATACCAAGTGGTCAACTAGAATTTGATGACCAAGACCTTCATTGCGAAGATGACATAAACCCAGCAGTTAGTTGGAATACGATGCATATCATATACGATGAATACACATGTATATAAGAGAAAATTAATTTAAATATTACACATCGATTTTTTTTCCTTTGAAGTGACCAATTTGTGATAACTTTATTTCTAGGGAATACTGGATCTTGATACGTATTTTTATTCTTGGCACGAGTGTCAAATTGCTGGAACACTTTAATATAGACAGTATCGTTTCTATACGCTCATATATTGCTGCGATGACGACAAGATATCGTACTACACGGTTTAATAGAGCCACTGAGTTCCGCTGTTCTATTAATAAACTTACTAGGAGAGTTGACAATATATTCAATGTATAACATTATTTCTCTGTACCCAGTATTAGAATACTGTGGCTCACAAGTAGAGGTACTGATCTCGATTGATAAGATGCGTATTTTGAAAAAAAAATCGCAATCTCGAAGAGGAAGAGTTGAGAGGGATAATGCTATAGAAGCCACGTTCGGCTGCCGTTCTCTCGGTAGCGGTTGGTATTTGTAATTTTATCAAAAAAACTATTGTTGATAATTCTCTTGGTCATTCGCTAGTCGATTTCTTTGTCATCAAGGAAAAAGTGGGGGATAGTGACACGTTGTATTCTTAATTCTGCACCATTTAATATACGACATAAATATATATATCAAATATGAAAACAGTTACTAAGGTACGTGCGACCTTTGCAATACTAAGAGTATTACTAGGCTGCCGGCTCTCTCGCTCACCAAACGAAGCGTAATAGCACATTGCCATTACTCAGACGTCAATCTTCTACGAGAGTGTGTTAATAACCCGACGGATCGGCCTGCGACTATAGACAAAAAACTGTTTACAGCGTGGTCCCACCACTAATGTGAGTAGTATTTACTTTATACCTTGTTGTTGTAGTGTCCCAATTACTTGAGGTCGACGTAATATGTACGAATACATATTACAAAAGTTATTGGCAATAGTTTTATGACCAGCCGCCTGCTTGACCTCAACTCTTCTTGGGAATGTAACTGTTGTCCAAACGGCATCAGGTGGATTTGGCCTGGGTCTATTTAAAGCTCTTAGTCGTCCTTTACGATATCTACGAGCAAAGTAAGTGTTGATAGTATTCGCAGCCGCTACCACATAGCAAAGCACACTGTGTCTCATTATAAATAAACTATATGTTTGTATAAGAAATAAAGTACTTTAAACACAACTACCCCATTCTGAAATAAAGCCGTATTGTAACATAAATTTTGAATATAAAAAAAAACTTATTTGAACAGCTAGTGGTGTTATTAAGGGGTTAACGACTACCCCGGGGAGCAATTTCCGTTTGCCTGAAGGTTGACTGCGATATAATGGTCGGTAGCAGGCGCACCTTACATACGTATAGTGATATTGACAAACAATAGTACCGTTATACAGTTTTATAGTGTTTACTGTTTTCACGACACGACACGACTTTCAAGCATTCTATATAGCTGGAAGTAATGAAATACTATGACTAACAAGCTCACTTACTCACCGGTATGACATTTATTAAACATTCAGAAAAGTTGAATAGCTAAACTTTGTTATATTTTTTTTTTGTAATCTTTTTTTTTAAACAATTATTGAATAGATATTTTCAAAGTAAAGAAAAATACTGTACGGTGGCGGCTAAGAATACGCCGTAAAATATGACTAAGGGTATCCATATACCTGAGTCAACTCCATCTTGTCAATTAAATTTGCAAATAGGGTTGACGTTAGGCAGGTGACCGGTCATAAAACAATTGCCAAAACTTTTCAATATATGTATACGACATTAGAAGAGTATGTAGGGGACTTTTGACGGGTATTTGAAAACGTCATGTGGTGCTCTTGTATTATATTCGATATCTTAGTGTTTTAACGTGTTATATTAGATAATTTTGATGGCATTTTATGTAATGTGACGTGCGGAAATACTGGGATGTAGTGAATATCATATAAAAGTGCTTTACAACGTTTTCGTTTTCCATCAAAATTCCCACAAGATACCATTAACAGTGTGGCCATTGCACTGTTAATGGTGACAATTTGACTTAGACAACGACTGACTTGAAAGACTAAAAACGTGAAAATATTTATAACTTGACACTGGCACCAATAGCTCGTATATGTAGCTGATTGCCAATACATAAGAAGAAGAAGAAGAGTATGTATTACGTTGAACCAAGTAAAGATAATGATGATGATATTAAAAATAAAATATTTTTATTAATATTCAAATTACTGAAATTTTTAGCATTTAATATGCTTAATTATTTATAAATACCCGATACGAAACGAAAAATGATGTCACAAGCGGGGTTCGAACCCGCACCTATTGGGAATCCGGCCCAACCGTGCTGCCACTTACACCATCGTGAACTATTTTAGGACATGCAAATTTCGATTCATATTATATCTTACGTCTTCAAGGTGACGTATGCCATCTATCGGACAATGTTTATACATTGTATAGACTTAATACTTCCAACTTTACAGTTAGAATTGTATTAAACGATGACACAACCTTGTTATTCAAATTACTGAAATTTTTAGCATTTAATATGCTTAATTATTTATAAATACCCGATACGAAACGAAATATGATGTCACAAGCGGGGTTCGAACCCGCACCTATTGGGAATCCGGCCCAACCGGTATTTATAAATAATTAAGCATATTAAATGCTAAAAATTTCAGTAATTTGACAAAAAAAAATTAAATTTAAAAATTTCAGTAACACATTATACGTAGGTATAGGATTGACTAGAGTGCTATAGTGTATCGATTTCAGAACTGTTGTGAAGTAGCCCTGTGTGCCTAGGAATGGGAGGAATATATGAACTGAAGAATAAGTCAAATATCGGATATAATGTACTTTGTCTGCGATTTTTAAAGACTACAATTCTCTTGAGTTTTATTTTGAGTATCTCTTAAGATGAAAATTTAATTTATTGACCATATTGATTTTTCTAAATATATTCTAATTAGAATATATTGTACGAAATACTTATTTATTTTAAAAAATATCGTAATTAAATAAAGATAAAATTTTCTAAAAATCTGGTACCCAGTTTAGAAAATTTAAAAGAATGAACAGAAACTTGACCGTTAGTATAGAGAACAGAAAGATCTAAAATCTAACCGAAATCGTTTGTAAATAAATAACAATGCCATATTATCTCATAAACCGGAAGTATCACAGGTTAATCCTGTTTAAATTAACTAATTACAATTCAATATACTACCACTTATAACAAACAAACTTAAAAACGCGATGTAGCTCTACGAAGTATTTCTCATAGGTTTAAATAAATAAAAAAACAAAAAAAATTGTAGCAGTTAACAGTCTGTCTCGCGTTAAGAGACTGCTAGTTCAAATACACGCACGCATCTCTGATTTTTGAAGTGAAACATCTTTGCGTGCATGAGGGTAAAATTTTTACAGATGAAACGCAATATTAGTGACACGAAATTGTGGGACGTTTTTGTCCAAGAAGAGGGAGAGAGCGAGTGGGTACGAGAAAAATACACGCTATCGGTTGATGTATGTAAACGAGATTTAAAATTAGTTTGTTTGTACTTTGAATGCACGCACTTTTATCTTTCTTTTTTAGTATACGTGTTTCCATAGTTACGCTTGCTCTCTTAATATTATAGATAATCGTGGCAATATTCTGTACATTTGAAGGCTTTTTAAAAAAAAAAACCGTAGGTGTCAAGGGACACCCGGATGGAACGAAGTTCTATTTTAATTATATAATTTTTTTCTGCCTTAAGCGATTTTTATAGTTATATTTTAGCCAATTTGCAAAATATCTTTATAAATTATAGCCTATGTGTTATTCTGATGTGCAAGCTATATTACTATAAATTTCATCAAAATCCATTCAGTAGTTTTTACGTGAAAGAGCAACAAACATGTTCACATCCATACATTATTACATACTTTCACGTTTATAATATTAATAATAGGATATACAATTCCACTAGACTACCAAAACTTTTCGGCCCCGAGGTCGAACGCGAGCCGGCCACGCGGCCCGGTCACGGGCGAAAATAATTTCGTTGCGCATTATTTTGATTTTGTTATATCTCTTAAGGTATTGATTTAATTTGCATGGTCTGAAGGAAAAAAAATATCTTCATGAAATGCTCAAGCCAACTAATGTATTTAAAATGATAAGGATTAATACAGTATTTGTGTAAATAGCTTTTCAATTACCGTTTTATAATAGAACATTTTTTAAAGTATTAAAATGGATATAGTATGTTATCCTTTAGAGATAGATATATACCATCGCGGACTTTTTTGTAGGCCTTTTTAAGCTGTATAATACTGTAGTACTTTATTTTGATCTATTTCGTAGGTTACAGCCAGCGTTTGCAATGTAAGCGCAAAATAATGTGTTTATTTACGACATCACATTAGAAACCTCTAAAATTATCAGTGTTTCTCTAGTACATTATGCATATATTATACATATAAACCTTCCTCTTGAATCACTCTATCTATAAAAAAAATCGTCGCGACACCACACTGTTCAATGCGAAATAGAAATGAAAATATCTGGCTTGCTTTCTATAAGAGAGCCGACGAGCGACGCCACACAGCTTACAATAGCTTACTATAGCAAAAAGTGTCGTGACAACTTTTCGTAAGAATTTTTTCCGTCTAGCCCCCTTTCACAACGCGCGATAAGGAACTTCGTTCCAAAATCTTTATGTTATGTGACGTTGGTCGCTTATATAACTCCTTAGTCATCAATCTTGGCTTCAATGAATTAAACGATGATATGACAAACGATATGGGGGAGTCAGTACCCTCAAATATTCTGACATCGAGTCTAATCATAGAATATCGTTATTCCTTTGGGTCGTGGAGGTCAAACAGCAATCGCTTCGTGGAAAAAGATGTATTATTTATATTTAAATTAATATATATTATTAGAAAGTCCAATTTTAGAGAATTTAAAACATTAAAGCAAATATGCAGTCGCCATTTGAAATGGGCTACATAAAATACAATACTCATTATAATATAGCATAAATCTATTACCAAAACAATTATAACTATATAATTATATAAAAAAATCCTAATTATTAAAAAAAAAACTAAATTATGATAGTTTTAGAAATTTGCCACATTTTATAAATTAACAATCTTATATTTACGGACAACGCCTTATAAGGACATGGTTAATTAAGATTTATACATAGGTACATATATTTTTGCTTTTCCGTGTGGTGATGGATTAAGAATACAATATGCACCATCTCCTATCTTACCCGTGGGTGATTGTAAAAGACGACTAGGTGATATAAAAAGCATATAAGTTCTATGCAAGAGAAGGAAATCTCGAAATGAAATCTTATACCAACATGTCTGGCCGACGTAGTTGTAGTAGGTCAATTTCCCTGCTAGTGTGGAAAAAGGTCGAGCCCAGCAGTGGGTCATATATGACCTGAGATGGATATTTTTGCATAATGTATAGATACTATTTTTTTTAAAAGCCATTTCATTCATTTATCATTAAGTCATATAATATAGTATCAATTTTGGTTGCCATTTTTAAGATTTTTTTGCTAATGATAGGTATGTAAATTATATTAAAATTAATATTTCAAAAATAAAATACTTGGTACTATCGCTGAGAAGATAAGTTTATCAAAGTGTATACACATGCCGTTGCTAAGTAACAGTTATTAATGTAATAAATCATCCACTAATGGTGCACAGTATTCGCACCGCTCTTCTAGTGTTATTATATAATATATTAGCTTTTATTTAAATAATATTATGGTGTGATGCCATAAAACTGTAAAAGGATATCGAAATGCAGATTTTCACGCGGTCTAGTACACAGAAATAGTCTAGTCTTATGAATAACTTCTCAGATGAGGTAGTGGTTAAGATAACGACTTACCATGTCAGTGTCGTGGATTCGATTCCCATGCAGGACAATATTTTGTATGATTTACAAATTTTTGTTACAAGTCTGAGTGTAATTTGTGTCCGTTAATTAACTGTTTTTAATGTCCCCAGGAATAGAAGGTTTATTTCTTTGCCGTACGTAGGAATCGAAACCATGA
This sequence comes from Lymantria monacha, assembly GCA_905163515.2. Classification (NCBI taxonomy): domain Eukaryota; kingdom Metazoa; phylum Arthropoda; class Insecta; order Lepidoptera; family Erebidae; genus Lymantria; species Lymantria monacha. The sequence continues at coordinate 23,848,540 of LR991097.1, read as the reverse complement.
CACTGGCACGGTAGGTTGGTCTTTTGACCACTATAGCGTTTGTACAGTCATTGAAGTCATATTAATTAACGGCTATGAAATTGGAAAATAAATTTCACTGCTTCCGTGAAATAAACATTATGCTAATGTTTTTATTTCAAAACTTTATACTTAACTTTAAATGTCAAATAAATAGAATAAAGTTAAAACTTTATATCAACAAGAAAATTATTTGCTTGGGGATTTATGAAGTTGTGTTTATTTTTATGTACGCATACGGTTGTGGGTGTACGACACTTCATCTAACTTTATATTTATTTTACAGGTAGGCTTTTATAGATGGTAGCTTAATTTGTAAGTTTTATAGGTGTTTGTTGATAAGCGTAGGAGTTCATAGTTATTGAAAGGTAATGTATATTTTAAAATGAAGGACAGGAAAGGGAGCGTCCAATTTTCTACGTCAAATTAATAGGTATACCGCATACTTTAAGAAAGGTAGGTATACTGGAATGCATTAGGTGAAATAGAATATAAGAAAGTCTTCTTTTTCCTATGTAATAAATATCCGCGGTACCGTCCTCGTCATCGAGGACGGTGGCCCCGGCGCGTAATAGTAAACGATTGAAATATGGGCACCTTGTCATCAGCAACGCCCCAAGCTGAGATCAATTCCCTACACAGGGAGCCTTTGGGCGATGTCGCTTAAAACCTTCCCGGGTTGACAGTCCTCAGCTGTCATCTATAATCCGAGCTAAGCTGTGAAAGATAACTTGTGGCTAACAGTTAAAACACACCAAAAATCCTATGTAATGAGCAACCTCCAGAACTACAAATATTGATTGGATATGTATTTCGCCTTTAAACGTAGCAACTACGGTCCGACATCAAATGCGGTATTGTAGATTTATTTTCTCATCCGTGTGATGACAGATTAAGAATACATTAGGGATTAATTTTGTTCAAACATTGTGTTTGTGAAGACCCCTTCACCTTAAACACTTCACCTAGTTTGGGTACATTCCCTAACGTCTCCCATTATGAAATGTATCCAAACTAGGTGAAGTATATCTAATAATAAGAAGTTATATCTAATTAATTTTATTATTTTGCTTTAACACTCAGGACCATGACTTTAAAAATAATATAAACATTAGAATCATTGATTTCGTTATCTCAGTTGCTGTGACCAGGGCCCGGGTCTAGGAGGCCATATTTTTGGAATGTTTTAACTGTAAGACCAAAGATTTTGCTTCTTTTTCCTTTTTGAAATTTTAAAATATCAAAATAGATACATAAACTCTTTAATTAAAATGATTAATCTTGTGAGTACAAAAAATCAAAATATCTAACATAATAGTACTTAAAGAAACTTTGTTAAGTTATTATCATGTATAAGGGTATATTAACTTGGGCCTTGAACGCAATCGAATCTAAATCTGTCACTGTATACAATGAGACTAGCCCGTTTAAACAAGCTCTCTCGACTCTTTCATTTTGTTCAATACTTTTTATACTAATATAGGTAGATTGGAATAGCATTGACAGCGCGACTTAGACATTTGCAAAGTCATAGTTCAAGTTTACTAATTTATGTGTCTCGAATTGATACAGTTGGATGCACCAATCGTTACTACAGGAGTTATAATGACACGCTTATTTGAATAACAATCGGCCAGTATTACGCACGAATGGACACAAACAGGAAAGTACGAGGTATACGAACCGTGAGCATTGGATCAGCTCATTATTTACAAATGTATTCGTTTATATTATAGTGTGTTATATGGTAGTTTTTAACATAGAAGAATATAGGAATGGTATTCCAATAGAGTTTATTTATATTTGCGTCGGAGTATTGGTGAGTATTTGTGATTTTTCTTTTTAATTTCTCATGCCCAGATATATTTTTTTATCTGTAGTATTTTTTTTGTCTATATGGAGTTATGAAGATATTGTTTTTTCAATTGTATAATAGACAAGAGATTTTTCGAAATCTGTTAAATAAATTACTATAATATAATGCTGAGCTGTTCACGCTTTTGACACTAATAATAAATTTTATTTTAATTAACGTAATATTGACATTTTTTTCTTATTTTTAGCGTATAAATTACTTAATGCGTGTGCCAATAAAAGTTTTTTTTTAATACTCAAACGAATCTATGTGTCTGAAAATGAATAGATGTGTGAAAATCATGCTTCGGCGAGTTACGCAAAGTCGTTAATGTCATAAACATCTATGATTACCTACAATCATTAATCTAAAATATCCTAAATAGGATCAACATCATCTTATAACACAATTATATAAATTACTAGCTTCTGCCCGCGGCTTCGCCCGCGTAAAAGGTTACTTTTCTAAAGTATTTCATCCCCTATATTTATTTTACCCCTCAAGGGTAATTTTTTACAAAATTTTAATGTCATATTTATTTATATCTAACCAATAGCCTAAAAATAAGTTTCAAGCTTCTGGCTTTAAAAATGACGATGATTCCTTACAACTTTTCATCCCCCTTTACAAACCTTTTTTTGTATTAAAAAGTAGCCTATGTCCTTTATCAGGCTCTAGACTATCTGTGTACCAAATTTCATTTAGATCGGTTCAGTAGTTTTGGCGTGAAAGAGCAACAGACAGACAGAGTTACTTTCGCATTTATAATATTAGTAAGGATAATTAAAAGGATAGCCTTGTACCTTGATGAAATGAAATATACCTTGCACTAAGGAACTGTGCCGAACATCTATTACACTCAGACTCAAACAACAATTTGTGGATCTCACAATGTAAGAATCAACCCGCGCACTTGGCACTGTCGGTTAACCACTAGCTATCGCCCGCGCCTTCGTTTGCGTAAAGAGTATTTTTTTTAAAGTTTAACTATTCTCCCAAGGGTGTTCCCTTGTAATGTGTTCATTACCAGGATAAAAATATGGAATAGTATATGGTCTATCTGTGTGCTAAATTTCATCCAAATCAGTTCAAAGGTTGACGCGATAGGATAATTTTTGTATATTGTATAAAATACAAATATGTTTCTACCTGTGTCCGTTATAGACTTTGAAAATCATGCAACTGATAGGTATACCTCAAACCGATTTCTTTATCGAAAAGCAATAAATGCGAAGTTATTTATTTAACCATGAAGTTGATTTTAGAATTTTACCATACAAAAAAAAACAGAATATTAAAAATTTCAGTTATTAAATATTTAAATTTTCAAATGACTTCAAAAAATAAGATAAAAAAGAAAATATTTTTTTATTTTTTATGGCTTATGGTGGCAAACGAGCAAGCAGCACACCTGATGGTAAGTGTCACTGCCGCCCATGAACCTTTGCAATACTAAGGGTATAACTAGGTCGATGCCTACCAATGAAATCCCCAAACCACCCAGTTGGGCATCCGGCTCTCTCGCTCACTGAACGAAGCGCAATAGCACGTTGCCATTACTCAGACGTCAATCTTCTGCGAGAGTGTGGTACTACCACGGACGGACCGGCCCGCAACTGTAAACAGAAAACTGTCAACAGCGTGGTCCTACCACTGTCTAAAAGAATTGAAATACAGAAAACTTGATTTATTTCTAACAACACACGCCAGGTGTCCACTACTTTTATACATAAAAATATAAAAAAGTCACAGTCAAGCCGGCAGGTTCGCAAAATGTTATCAATATATCATTACTTTGATTTTCCTTATATTAAATACGAGCATGTGTTATGAGTTCATTGCCCTCGCGTATAACTTAACTTATTTATTTGAATATTTGCTGACTGAAAAGCTTTTTATATGAGTCAATGTCTTTTGAGGTGTTTTAATCTTTTGTCGAAGCAAAAATCTATTGATCCTTTGATGCGTCAAGAAATATTGTAAGCGCTTTATTTAAATGATATCAAAGCAAATTTTATTTGTATACTATAGAAAGGTCTCCAAATATATTCATTGACAAAGTTTACAAAAAAAAAATCAATCTATTGAAATGTTTTCTGCGAGACAGTCACCTCGCAAAAGAGCTGTGTGGTAGCGGCTAAGAATACTACCAACCCCTTACTTTGCTTGTGGGTTTCGTAAAAGGCGACTAAGAGCTTTATAGCGACCTGAGCCAACTCCATCTGATGCCGTTTGGTCAACAATTACATTCCCAATGAGGGTTGACGTCTGGCAGGCGGGCGGTCATAAAGCTATTGCCAATAACTTTTACAACTGTAACTGTAACTGTTCTATGAAAGAAGAGTACATATTGTATCGACCCCAAGTAATTGGGATAAGAGTAGGAGAATGATGAGTCACCTCGCAAAAGGAGGATAAAGAGCTAGTGAGAGGCGGCATGTGAGAGATGCCCCTGTAACACTGTTGGTTGTTGGAATAGTACCCCAAAGGGTAAACTACCAGGCTGAACACCGAAATCAATAAATCGGTACCAGTGATCCGCCCAATGACGATGAGGGAGATACTACCGTAGGTTATGTGCCCGCATGCCACTCTTCTGTCACCTTGGTAAAGAATACAATTCATCACTTCCTCTCGTGTCCATAGGTGTCGTAAAAGAGGACTAAGGGTAACATACATGTTATATATGCAAAAAAAGCAAAACTGGAAATAAATAAAACCTTATACTAAAACGTCTGTACAGCATGGTGTATTAAGTGAATTGCCCACCTAGCGTGGATAAGGTTCGAGCTAAGCACTGGGACTTATATGAGATTAGATAATGATGATGATAAAGATAATGCTTTCTTTTTCCCAACTAAGGGAGTGGTTTCCTAACCCCATGCTTGATGATAAGCTTTGATACTGACTTTATTACCTTCCAATCAGGCCATCTGACTTTATTACAATATATTATTAAACATAAGATTGTAAACGAGCAGAGTAATGACCATAAATTTAAAAAAAAACTGGGACAAAATCCATTTTTAGTTATTCTTCGGAAAATGTACTAAAGATTTTAAGGATTTTTTTCTTATATGTGAATATACAATCACAGTTACTTTAAATATAATTAACACGTCTTACGTTAAATTCTAATGATCATTGTCATCACCCTGCTTTATCACAATTACTTGTGATGACGCAAATATGTACTCTTTTTTATTGTACATTATGTAAAAGTTTTAGTAGGTAATGGATTTATGATCAACCGACGTCAACCATTATTCTCCTACTCTTATCCCAATTACTTGGGGTCGACACGATATGATAATGTACTCTTCTTTCATAGTACATATTGTAAAAGTTATTGGCAATAGTTTTATGACCGGCCGCCTGCCAGACGTCAACCATCCTTGGGAATGTAATTGTTGACCAAACGGCATCAGATGGAGTTGGTCAAGGTCGTCATAAGGCTCTTAGTCGTCTTTTACGACATCCACGAGCAAAGTAAGCGTTGGTAGTATTCGTAGCCGCTACCACAAAGCACTACAAACATCAAAATCAACCGACGTCAACCATTCTTGGGAATTTAATTGTTGACCAGACCCATCAGATGAAGTTGGCAGTGGTTAATGTAAATAAAGCTCTTAGACGTCTTTTACGATGCCTAAGAACAATGTCAATTGTATTAGTAGTTGTTATAACCCAGCACACATGTGTATATGTTATATCCAAGTGTTAATTAATATGACCCGGCTCATTAGTGGCTGTTATATACCATATATCATACCAACTTCATAGTATTGTGTTAATTAAAATGTCCTTTTAGTATTATTAAAAACTCATATTTATTTTACTGCAGTTGTTTAATTAAATAAATTCAAATTCATTATTCAAATCATTAATCTATTCAACTAATCTAGTAATGGACTAAAAATATAATGTGTAACTACTCTTTCGTTCTCGCGGTTGTAGTATAAAGTGACTATGAGACATAAGCCGATAACAAAGGAGGGAAAACTTGAAATTAAACTCTATGCCAATCCGTCTGATCAACATGATACAGTAGGCTATTTTTTCTCCTTTTGTAAGCCCATAACTAATAATATAACTGCTGGTTGAAGAAGACAAGACTTATCCTTTAACTTACGTCGCTCCGGGAGTTGATACTAATAAAACTTTAAACTTGAGGCGGGCCATTGAAATTACAATTTCAAATATACATAGTTCGGTAAAAAAATTGTAAACCAAATCAGACTCAATTCGATCGGACCGGCCGTAGATTTATAAAAGAAAGCTACCGTAGCTAACCCTTTTATAAATATAAACCATAATAGAATTAAAGTAGGCACCACACCTTGTTTACGCATTGTTTTTTTTTTCAGGGTGACCGCCACAAGGTCTAGGCTGTCTAAATTTGTAACTCAATATATAGGCATTGTTTAATAGGTGTTAGACCAGAGCTACGACTAGGTCCAATATGAATTATGGTATTTAGTAAAGTAACGATCCGGCTGCAATTTCCGAAGTGTTGCTCACTCAAAAATTCCGCTATATGTCTTCAATAGCACTGAAGTTTGCTACGCGTATCACCATTTTTATTACAAATACTTGCCATATTATCATCCTACTCTTATCTCAATTACTTAGGGTCAATGTAATATACCTGTTCTCCTCTACCTTCGTACACCTATCTTTAAAATTTTGAGCATCTACGACACGGCAGCACGATTGGGCCGGAATCCCAGTAGACGCGGGTTCGAATCCCGCTTGCGACATCATTTTTCATTTCGTAATCGGATTTTATAAATAATTAAGCATATTAAGTGCTAAATTTCAGTAATTTAAATAACAAGGTTGTGTCATCGTTTAATACAATTCTAACTGTAAAGTTTGAAGTATTAAGCCTATAACAATGTGTAAAACATTGTCGGGTAGATAGCATACCGTCACCTTAAGACGTAAAATATAATACGGAGTGAAATTTGCATGTCCTACAATTAGTCGCGGTGGTGCAGTGGCAGCACGATTGGGCCGGAATCCCAGTAGACGCGGGTTCGAATCCCGCTTGCGACATCATTTTTCATTTCGTAATCGGATTTTATAAATAATTAAGCATATTAAGTGCTAAATTTCAGTAATTTAAATAATTTTATATCAAAAAAGGTATTCATAATTGCCACCACATAGCACTATATTCATAGTAAATACATCTGTTTAATTAATTCCTTACCTAATCCGTCTGACCAACAGATGTAATAAGTCAATTTACCTCTTGTTTTAGAGGAGGCAAGAGCTCAGCACTGGGACTGAGCTGAGATATATGAACTGAGATGATGATAACTCATTAACATTACATAATAAAAATTGTAATTAAAATGGTCATTAGTATTCGTGGTATAAAACTTTGTGGAACGTAGAGTCACTGATACTGAGCTGAAGGCATAGTACTCTCGCCTAGTGGAGTGGTAATATAGTATCAGGCAGAATATAAAAATACCAAGTATTTTTATACTAAACCACACGTAGGTAGCAAGTATTAAATATATTATTGTTAAACCTTTTTTGTATACGTTCGTTTTTAATCGATTTTAACCGACACACCTGTCTTGCGTAGTGCCGTTATCAAGATGACGGCCCAAGGTTTAGGCTAACAAAATCTGGACGGTGACATTGTGTGCTTAACATTGACCTTTAAGGTCGATACGATATACAGGGAGTTGTAGTTTATAAAGCTTTTCATTTTAACGTTATTAACTTTTAATTAATACTTGATTTATTGCTATGATTTCTATTAAAATTAATTAAAATAATTTATTTATAAGTTTTTAAAGTGCAATACACTAACTCAGTACAATCAACTTAGAAATGTGTGAGAGCAAAAGAGTCAAATACCTTAGCAAATTTTATTATTAGGTAGGTATCTAAATTCTTTTATCTATCTAGGTAGGTAGGTAGGTATATATGTATATATATATATATATATATATATATATATATATATATATATATATATATATATATATATATATATATATATATATATATATATATATATATATATATATATATATATATATCTAGGTAGGTAGGTATCTAAAACTATCCGTGTGGTGACGGAGTAAGAATACTTTTCACCACCCCATATCTATACCTCCATATCTTACCCGTGGGTGATTGTACGAGACGACTAAGGTATATAAAACGCATATAATATCTATGCGAGAGAAGGAAAACTCGAAACAAAACCTTATACCAACACGTCTGACCAGCGCGGTATAGTAGGTTAATTTCCCTACCATTACGGTGGAGGCCCGAGCCCATCAGTGGGACATATACGGGCCGTCATGATATATTATACTTTATTTTGTTTCATAAAGCTTTTAAAAGTCATATATCTTGAAAAGTGATAGAACGTTTTCTAATTTCCAGAAATACTTTTCTCTGCGTGTCCAATTTACCGTAATGCAATCTGTTGAGATTATAATGCTGACAATTTTATTCAAAGGATCTTTGGTACTTTTCAAAGCAATTATTAGAAATCGAATGAATGTCATTCCTTCTCAGCATTTTGTTATTTTGTATAGTAAGTTAATTTTCCTCTCGTTACGGAGGAGGCTCGAGCCCAACAATGGGACATTTATGGGATGTGATGATGATGATCTAAATTCAGAGCAATTTTATAGGTACATTGTGAACTTCCAATTCTAATATAAATCCAAACCATTTACAAGAGTAGCACCTACACAATTTTAACAAATCACTATTATTTATATTTATACTATTATTTTCCGTGTGGTGACGTAGTAATAATACAATTCACCTATCCTACCCGTGGATAATCATAAGAGACGACTAAGGGATATAAAACGCATATAACATTTATGTAAGAGAAGGAAATCTCGAAACAAAACCCTATATCAACACGTCTGACCTACACGGTGGAGGCTTAAGTCCAACAGTGGGACGTATACGAGCTGAGATGATTTTTTTTATAGTTAAAATGGTTCTATAGTTAAAAAACTAGGTTCCTTATAAAATTAAATTGCAAATTCATTTGAAAGGGGTTTGGTCTCATTCATTCACAATATATTTTTTTTTAATTTTAACATAATATACCTATAGAGTTGTTTAAACTATAAAATCAAATTTATTAAAAAATCTATGCTTGTCCATTCTGGTTATAATGTCTATCTATATTTTTCATAATACCACGATATACTTATACATATGTATGTACATAAAGCGAGATTTTTTAATGAAACAAAATTTAAAAATCCTCGTGTGGTAACAAGTTAAGGACAAGTGTACCATTCCTTACATTCTCATGGGAGTCATAAAAACCAGTTGTGAGGTCACCAGTGGAATGGACAGCAGCATTACTGTGAAATTTAAAACATCAAACGCGATCGCCAACTCCCCTGCCAAGCGTGACGATTATTTCGTTATCCTTGGGAGGTCTATGTTAGATGGTGGATTTGGATAACCTTGTGTATAAATAATTCACCAGATTATCCACGACAGTCAATTTGTTTAGAAGGAACTTATAGTGTGGTGGCGACTATGAATACTACCCATCATAACATTACTCGTGGGTGTGGTAAAAGACGGCACGAAGCTTCCAGTCAATCCCATCTGATACAGTTTTGCCAACAATTTCATTCTCAAGGATTGACGTCAGACAGGCAGCCGATCACAAAGCCATTGCCAATAACGCATGTAATATGTGCGATGTAGAAGAGTACTTATTACTTCGTCCACAAGTAATTGGGATAAGAGCAGGATGCTCTTATGAAGATTTATAGAGAATACAAAGATAATACATTTTTGTTCTTTCCCTGCCATCGCACTACAATACACAAAACCAAAAGTGAAGATCTTTGGGGACGTCCATTAATTACGTGATCTTTTTTTAGCATTTTGTAACATTATTTGTTGTGTGATATTTCGTGATTTTTGTCAAACACAATTTCAAACGTCACGTGATTAATGGAAGGCTCCTTTTATAAAATGAAAAAGCTATTGCTTAGATAGTTATTATATATGAGGTGGATAACCTGTGGGATATTTGATAGCTGCCATAATATTAACCTTATCCTCGGTATGGCACATCATGATTTTTTGGCACCCCTCCAAATCTTCAAGGCTGTATTCGCACGCGATATGGTAATACAACGTTATCAGCTTCCGACGGAACGTGTTGTATGGGTGTGCCAACTACCTATATAATATACTCAGAAAATTACTAACCTGAGTCATCAGCCATGACTTAATGTAGCTAAGTTCAAGTTTATATTTATAATTTTTAACATTATATCCAAATTTTAACCTTGTTTTAATTTAATGGATTACAACTTATAATTTAGAACATGATGTGACTCATTGTTTACACGTTGAATTTTAATAATGATATATACTTTATTTTATACGTGTGGTGACGAAGTAAGAATACAATTCACCACCCCATATCTTAACCGTGGGTGATCGTACGAGACGACTAAAAGATATAAAACGCATATATCATCTATCCAAGAGAAGGAAAGCTCGAAACAAAACCCTATACCAACACGTCTGACCAGCGCGGTATAGTAGGTTAATTTCCCTACCATTACGGTGGAGGCCCGAGCCCAACAGTGGGACATATACGGGCCGTCATGATATATATTAAACTTTATTTTGTTTCATAAAGCTTTTAAAAGTCATATATCTTGAAAAGTGATAGAACGTTTTCTAATTTCCAGAAATACTTTTGTCTGCGTGTCCAATTTACCGTAATGCAATCTGTTGAGATTATAATGCTGACAATTTTATTCAAAGTATCTTTGGTACTTTTCAAAGCAATTATTAGAAATCGAATGAATGTCATTCCTTCTCAGCATTTTGTTATAATTAAATTAATGTCTGAAGACAAAAGTACAGTTTTTTTAAATCAATTTTATCTGACATGGAATTGATGTCAAATTCTACGTAAATGCTTGTATTTGCTGGCTAATTAATAGTTAAAAACATCACATCATCATCATCATTTTCCTACTCTTATCGCGATTATTTGGGGTCGATACAATATGTACTCTTCTTTCATAGTACATATTGTGACAGTTATTGGCAATAGTTTTATTACTGGCCGCCTGTCAGACGTCAATCCTCCTTGGGAATAACCCAAGAAGTTAAAAACATTACATATAATTATGAAATATAATTATTTTAAATTTTTTAGGTACTCCCTATTAGCGAAGGAAAATATCATGAAGAATTCACACGTTTTAACACTTTTATATGTTACAATCATATTCTTTAATGTTCGCAACTCGTATTAAGGACAGAATATGTCTGTGCAAAAAAATCTGATCAACTTGAAATAGAACCTTAATAAATTCTTACTTGCTTGGTTTAAACAACAAATAGCAACGAAACGAAGTATTTAGTCTTTTGTATATAATAACTACTAGCCTCAGCCCGCGGCTTTCCCCGCGTAAAATGTTACTTTCCGTAAGTTTTTCATCCCTTATTTTTATTTTACCCCTTAAGGTTAAATATTTTATAAAATGTTAATGTCATATTTATATCTAATCAATAGCCTAAAAATAAGATTCAAGCTTCTGGCTTTAAAAATGAAGACACTTCCCTACAACTTTTCATCCCCCTTTATAACCCTTTTTTGCATTAAAAAGTAGCTTATGTCCTTTATCAGGCTCTAGACTATCTGTGTACCAAATTTCATTTAGATCGGTTCAGTAGCTTTGGCGTGAAAGAGCGACATACAGACAGAGTTACTTTCGCATTTATAATATTAGTAAGGATTGTAGTGTTTGTGAGTGAACAATATATTTTTGTCCTGTAGGACACGGTACAGATAATAACGTATTGGTCTCATTAACTTAATTAAACATTCCGCAATTTGTGCAAATATTTTTGTGTCTAATTTTATTAATTTATTTTATTGTATGTCTTTGTGAAATGTATGTGCAAGTTTTAAGGTCAACAAGTATATTGAAATTTTAATTAATATGACGTCATTAAATTTTCTAGCGACGACGCGACGGCTTAAATACTTAAGTTAAAATTTATGTTCACCGTTGTTTATTAATTGTCCTACGTATATTATGAAGACTATATGAACCAATTTAGTTTTTTCAACAGTTAATTAATTAACATTTATTAAATGATTAATTAACATGAACATGAATTATTGTCTCGCTAAAGCATTATTATTGCAGGATTTTGCTTTTTCTAGTGTTACGTACTCAAGACTAGCCAAAGGGCAACTGTTCTTATATTTTTATTTAATTTACCGTCATAACCTACCCTTATCACACAAAGTGGGGTCGACACAACACGTCCTTACATCCTTAGGCACCTGTCAACCATCACGACTGCAATAACTGCTTTCATTCTATGAATATATCATCGATCATATATTTTTTTAAATTGAATTATTCGTCATTATACTATTTTGTAATATCTTATAGGCTGGAAATATTTGTTGAAAATAATAAAAACGAATAATAAATATGTATAATCATAATTTGTATAAAATTATTATATCCTACTTAATATTATAAATGTGAAAGTTTGTGAAGATGTTTGGATGTTTGTTACTCAATCACGCGTGAACAGTTGAACAGATTTCGATTAATATTAGTACATAGATAGAACATTGCCAGAATTAACACAGGACATTTATCGGCAATGTATTCCATTGGGCAAATAGTTCAACTTTAGAAATTACACTTTTTAAGCGGCCAAAGCCGCAGACAGGATGAAGCTAATAAAATTATAATAATTATAAACCTTTCTAGAGAAGGTGTTTGAAATACATCGTACTCATCATGTAGAATATTAATAATACGTATTGATCTGTTGATTGGCGTTTCAGCCAGGCGATAAGTTCACGTACAAGCACATACACTTACAGTGATATAGAAAATATTTTTAACACGTTTAAAATCTATAGTGAATATTGCGAGCAACATTACTTTATATAAAGCTTATGAACATCGTTATCATAAGAATTATTACCATAATTTTGGTCGATGCAATATGTACCACTTTCCATCGTACATATTTTTTTTTTTTTTTCCTCTTAATTATTGTTAAAGTTTTGACAATAGTTTTATGGCCGAACGCCTGCCTGACGTGTTGACGTCAGGCAGGCGTTGTTGTTGCGTCAGAAAAGTTGTCTTCTTGTGTTAAGATGTCTTTGCATTACATACATCCATCTGGCGTAATTAGTATGCAATAAGAAAATGAATTATTAACACCGCTTGTCTAAATGAACATATTCTTCAGTGGACCATCCATCCATCAGCTTATTGAAGTCGATAGATCAATGCTCTAAGGCAAAAATGATGGTATAATCGCCACGCTGGACAGGCGAGTTGGCGAACGCTGTTGATTTTATAAATTGCCCAAAATAAGACTGCTAGTAATCCCTGATATGTTTTTCCCGAGTGCCACACAAAATTAAATGGTAAAATACATTATATTCTTATTTTTGTCTCTTCAGTGTAGTTTATCAGTGTATTGTACTTTATCAATACATAATCTACGGTACCGCGAATACGTACGTAATCCAAATAAAGGCAGCTTAAATCGAGTTTCGGTAGAACATCACCGTAATATCCGACTACCATTTGTCTTGTCGAGCGTCCTTGATAGCAAAAAGGACAAAGGGATGTTTGCACACAATAGTGCGGATACATAGGATTCCAGTAGCGAATTGAAGATTAAACGTATAGATTAAGGCTGGGGGTTCAATTATATTGTGTTACTTGGTGAAATGTTAATGCAAGCGATACAATCATTCACCTTCAGAGCTTTACGCCTATTTTGTTTTTGTTTATTTTACACTAGATTTTACTTATGGCTTCAATGCGTGTCTTCTCTCTTCTCGTGACAATGACATTCCGGATGTTAACTTTTAGTATTAAAAAACAACGTGAATTATTCTTAATAAAGTATTTTTTTATAAATCAGTTTATTTCTAGAGATTACTACTCGTGTCCAAAGTTTACATACATACATATCATCACGTCATATCCCTTGCAGGGTAGACAGAGAGAACAGAGTGCCAGAGAACTCTATCCTTGCATACTTCACTCGCTTCTCAACATTCATAATTCTTTAAATTTACTGAAATTTTAGCATTTAATATGCTTAATTTATAAAATCCGATTACGAAATGAAAAATTTTTCATTTCGTAATCGGATTTTATAAATTAAGCATATTAAATGCTAAAATTTCAGTAAATTTAAATAACAAGGTTGTGTCATCGTTTTAATACAATTCTAACTGTAAAGTTTGAAGTATTAAGCCTATAACATTGTGTAAACATTGTCGGGTAGATAGCACACCGTCACCTTAAGACGTAAATACAATACGAGATGAAAATTTGCATGTCCTACAATTGGTCGCGGTAGTGTAGTGGCAGCACGATTGGGCCGGAATCCCAATAGGCGCGGGTTCGAATCCCGCTTGCGACATCAATTTTTCATTTCGTAATCGAATTCATAATTCTCTTCATACACGCCCAGATATTCGTTCGGCATTCATTGTTCGTTCCAAAGTTTATCTATTTATAATATAATTGCCCCATGGCGTTATTCGATGAAGGCTGTGGTTATAAAAGTTTCAAAATAGATTAAAGTATAGTAAAAGAAAATGGCTCCCTAAAATTCACGAGGGCAATATTTACAATTTTAGCGCCTGGCTTTTGATTTTGCTTTTCACTGCAATGGAGTAATTTACTAAGTGATAGTAAGTTATGGTAAAAAAAGTTACAGATTAGTTTATCATATATGATATTACTATAGTAATAGACGAATAATATAACATATCATCACCATCTCAGCTCATATATCTCTATACTGTGCTGGTCAATCGGGTTAGCTCGGTAGTTTTACATAGAGTTTTCCTTCTCTTGCATATTTATTATTTATACAACATATCCCTTACTCGATTTTACGACAACCACAGCCAAGATAGAAGGTTGCGGGGGAGTACTGTTGGCGGTGTCGCTGGACATCGCCAACGCATTCAATAGTCTGCCATTCAGCTGCATCAGGGAGGCGCTCCGATTTCATGGGGTGCCCTTGTACCTGAGGCGGCTGGTGGCGGACTATTTGGAGGGGCGCAGTGTCCTCTGCGCGAGTCCCGCAGGGGACATTGTGCGGACGTCCATGTCGTGCGGCGTTCCACAGGGGTCGGTTCTGGGGCCGACTCTGTGGGACATCGGGTACAACTGGGCGTTGAGAGGGAGTCTCCCCCCCGGGCTGAGCGTGATATGCTACGCTGACGATACGCTCGTCACAGCCCGGGGCAGGACACTCGAAGAGGCGGCGAGCCTGGCCACTCTCGGCACCGAGGAGATGGTCGTGCGAATCGAGGCGCTGGGGCTCAGGGTGGCCCTAAATAAGACGGAGGCCCTATTGTTCCATGGGCCACGCGTAAGGCCGCCAATCGGCGTCTCGCTAGTCGTCAACTCCGTCCACATCAGCATCCAGGCCCATATGAAGTACTTGGGTCTGGTGCTCGACGGGCGATGGTGGTTCCGGGAGCATTTTCGCCGAATTGCTCCCCGGCTGGTCGGCGCGGCGTCCGCCCTTTCGCGGCTCATGCCGAACGTGGGCGGACCCAGCTTCGAGGGCCGACGGCTGTATGCGGGGGTGATCCGTTCTATGGCCATGTACGGCGCACCCGTGTGGGCGAGGGCTCTGAACGTCCAGCTCAGGGCTGTTCTGTGGAGACCCCAGAGAGTCATGGCGGTCAGAGCCATTCGCGGGTACCGCACGGTATCGACCGAGGCGGCATGCCTACTGGCCGGGACACCCCCGTGGGACCTAGAGGCGGAGATGCTCTCCGACCTCTACCGGCGGGTGACCTCACTGCGCGACGAAGGTGGCTCCCCATCGCTGAGCGAGATAGCCACCTGGCGCGAGGACGCCCGCCGAGACGTCATCGCCCGTTGGGCTACGCGGCTGGAGAGGCCTAGACACGGTGTCGTCACCGTCGAGGCTCTCCGGCCCGTATTGATGGAGTGGATGGAGCGGCGGCACGGAGTCCTCTCCTTTCGACTGGTGCAGGTGTTGTCGGGGCACGGATGCTTCGGCTTTTACCTGCACACGGTCGCGTGTAGGGAGTGGACTTCGTTCTGCCACCATTGCAGCAGTGACGAGGACACGGCGCAACACACGCTGGAGGCGTGTCCGGGCTTTGACCGGCAGCGCCGTGACCTCGTCGCTGTTATCGGTGCCGACCTGACGCTGCCGGCTGTCGCGAGAGCGATGGTCGACAGCGTCAGGAACTGGGACGCGGTCGCCGCCTTCTGCGAGGCTGTCATTTCGCAGAAGGAGGCGGCGGAACGAGTCCGGGAGGAATCCCGCGACCCGGGCCGCCGTCAGCGGCCGGGGCGGCGCAGGCGCGAAAACCTGCGCCTGATGCCGCCCTAACCGAGGCCTCGGGTGATCGGACCGGGGAATTGTCCGGTCACCCGACGTGAGGCCACCGCGTGAGGGCGACGCCCCGACGGCGAAATCTGTCGGGGCGTCGACGAGAGGAACCCGCGAGGGTAAACCGCCGGGCGGGCCACCGAAGTTAAAATCGAGTACCGGTGGTCCGCTCGCACGGCGAAGAGAGAAGGTTTTACGGTGGGTCTATGGGGTCACGCGCCGCCTTTCCGTCACCCCGGACCGATTCAGCGGGGCGAGACGCACCCATAGCCCACCAATAAAAAAAAAAAAAAAAAAAAAAAAAAAAAAAAAAAAAAAGCCAAGATAGAAGGTTCGGGTGATCGGATCGGGGAATTGTCCGGTCACCCGACGTGAGGCCACCGCGTGAGGGCGACGCCCCGACAATTTTCGGAGCGTCGACAAGAGAGGAACCCGCGAGGGTAAACCGCCGGGCGGGCCACCGAAGTCAAAAATCGGATACCTACCGGTGGTCTGCTCGCACGGCGAAGAAAGATGAGTTTTACGGTGGGTCTATGGGGTCACGCGCCGCCTTTTCGTCACCCCGGACCGATTCGGCGGGGAGAGACGCATCCATAGTCCACTAAAAAAAAAAGACAAGATAGAAGCTGGTAAATTATAATCTTGCTTCGTCACAACACGGAACAGAAATACTCACTTCAAATTTGTCCAACCAAACCCCCAACTTAGATTTTATGATACGTGCTCTATTAGTTAATAAAATGCATGTTCGTACAATGAATCTATGATACTCAGTGCATTGTCCCACTTTCCTGAGATTCAATTGAATGTACAATTCATTCATTGTCCAGTATGAAGTTGAAAGAAATTCCGGAGCCAATTGTGAGCATCAAGTATACGTGAAGAACCACTGTATAGTTATGCAAATATTAGTTAACGCCCACTGCTCAGCTTGACAGACATAATATATATCTTAAATAAAAAGTTTTTTTTTTAAAAGAAAATACCAACATTCACGACTACATTTTTGTGTTGCGGGAAACTTTACAAACATTCATTTACACTCATGTCAAAACATAATTTATAAATATTATTCTGCGTGGGATTCGAACCCACTACACTCAACCCAAGAGGTTGATTCTTATACCTGTCGCTATCGCCATCGGTATTGAAATGAGTTTTTTTTTGTTTACAGCAATGGATGGTGGCGCTTGGTGCGCCCGCGATATATCTCTTCGCGCACAAAAGAAGTTTCTATCGCGAGTCGGCGGAGCAGCCAGCGCTCGCTCACTGGTCCTTGATGAGCATGCTGCCAAACTACTCGATCAGGTATATCTTTTTTCTTACTATTAGATTATCATCTTTATTTATCTCGCCATGTAGTGATGCAACGGCAATGTAATAACGGAAACAGATTAGCAACGAATGCAGAAGTCAAAATATCGATATGATGAAAAAGAAAATTCTTTTAAATGCAATTTTTAATGGAAATAATATGCAAGGAGCAGTCGTAAATTGTAGAATGTGAAAAGTAATTTGGGCAATTTTACACTTAACAATTTGGACGATGGATCTTTGTAATGATGAATTCATCATAGATGATGACTTAGGTTGGACTTCCTTCTACTATGAAACGTCGTAAAGTTTCAGAGACAAAAATGTATGTCAAATAAAAGCTATTAAGATATGTATTTTCAAAGTATGTATTACCAATATCTGTCACTAAAAAAATAATAATTGACATCAAGCACCCCACACATTTTACAACAAAATATCTCTATGTTAATCATGATATTCTTAATTTAAAAGCGTATTATTAGCTTTTTTTAAAGTATCATTGGCTTTTTACATTTTTTAGTTCAATATAAACTCAAATTTATTTTACTCTTGTGGTTGCTATGCAGAAAATAGGGATCGACACATCGAGGCACGCCAAAATCGGAAGTAAAAAAATTTGCTAATTGTGTAAAGGTTGACGAAAAAACTGCCCCTTTAAATTATTTCATTGGCATCGGCAATTTCAAATTAAGTCAACATCAAAACGTCAAAATCACGTTCAACGGTCTGACATACAAACCACGTCAATATAAGCGTGTTAAAAACCTGCACAATTCCGAAGCTTCGAAAGTAGAAATCTATCGCTTGACAACGCCTGCCAATACAGGATGATAATCAAGCGACACGTAGTCCCATAACCTCTCTGCGACCGCTCTTTGCGTTTTTAATCCAGAACACTGAAATTAAAGTCATCTGATTAAACGGATTCAAAATAGATCAAGTTCTCAACTTGGTTGTGTGTTTTTATGAATTTTATGATACATATTTCATTATCTCAGCGGATATACAACGAGTTGCTGGACTGGAGCCATCACCACAATAGGAGGGTAATTGATCTACTATATACTACGCTGATGAGACGGTTGGATATAAAGTTTTATTTCGAGTTTTTCTTCTCTTGGTGTTAAATGTATATTATATCCCTTAGTCATCTTTTACGTCAAGATAGGGCTGGTAGATTGTATTCTTATTCCGTCACCCCACTGATAATTATATTTTAACATAATTAAACTTCATACATACCATGATGATATTTAAAATTATATTATAATATATAAAAAATATATTATTAAACTACTGATTAGAAAATGGGGGGGTGGGACTCGCCGGCCATAGATGTTGGCGACCGGAATACCCACTAAAACTAGCAGCGGTCCCTTCCGCGCTTTTACGGGATGCCGGAGAGATCGTCTAATGACTTTCTATCCCCGACACCCCTACGCTTGGCCATCTGGCCACGACCAGTCAGCCGTCAAGGCGGTGGGAAGAGGTGCGCGTAGCGGTGCCTCCCTATCCCTGGTCGCCGCCGGCGGAGCGAGTTCGCAGACGCGAGTGCTTCGCGTTCCCGCTCCGGGGCCTCCTTTGCAGAGATGACTTCTCCTCAAAAGGAGGCCATCGACGTCCAGTGCCTGTCGCTGTCAAGCATCTTGTTGATGACGGTCGACAACGACAGGTCTGCTCCAATGACCGCCGACAGGTCGTGGCGCTGAGGCCCCCAGGTGGGACATACCTCCAGGGTGTGACGCACGTCATCGATTTGCGCGCCACACTCATGGCATCCAGGGGCCTCTTCACGTCCAATTCGGTGCAGGTACTTACCGAAGAGCCCGTGTCCGGTCAGTACCTGCATCATCTACCTGCCTGGTGGCGGCTACGAATACTATCAACTTTTATATGTGCACGTGCGCTTCGTAAAAGTCGACTAAGAGTTTTATATCGACCTGGATAACTCCATCTGATGCCCTGTGATCAGCAATTACATTTCCAAGGAAGAGAATTGACATCAGGCAAGCGGTCGCTCATAAAACTATTACCAAAACTATTTGCCATATAGTACATACTGCGTTAATTTCAAGTAATTGGGATAAGAGTAGGATAATGATGAAGATAAAATTAAATTCAGCTATATTGATTTAATTATATGTTCCTATTTCTCCAGTTCTTGACTGTTCTACGCCAACGTGTGGAGAAACGCGAGGCAGAGAAATTAGTGAAGCACGTAATTAAGTGTGCGGTCAAAATAGGTGTGTTGCGTCGCCACAGTCAGCTATCAGCGGCTGATGAGCGAGCACTTGAAGCTTTTCGCTCCAAATTCCATGTAAGTATTCCTATTTATTCCGTAAAGTGAATGTATTCTATTCAAATGTCACTGCTAAACGTAAGACTCGTCTAGAAAATACGGCATAGTGTGGTCTTTCGTTGATAGCATTTAAAGCTTCCCTGCGACTTTGACTAAGTCAGTTCATCTATTGGGAAGTCATATACATGGTCGTTTGTACTTCTAATTCTCAAATTTGGGAATAATATTTAAAGATGTTATGAGAGGAGAAACGTTTTCAAGACCGTTGTTTGACAAAGGAAGTTATGAGAGAAAGGTTTTCAAGACCGTTGTTGGTTCGTCAAGCGATGAACATGGCGAATAACTAAAAATACAACATATCACCATTTGCTACGTCAATAGAATATATATAAGAATACATTTTATTTTATTCATAGTACTAACTTGTGTTGCCGATGGAGTGAATATTTTGGCGATATGTATGCGGATGCTACGGTTGGCGCCGGTGTTGGATGTGGTTTAGTAGATCAACATTCGACAACGGCGTCCTCCGATGGCATCAGTATGGATGAAGTTGAATGGGCGATAAGAAGTTTGAAAAATGGTAAGGCAGCGGGCATTGATATGGTGTCTGCCGAGATGATCAAGCTTGGTGGCTCTTGTGTCTGGGAGGCGTTCCTGTTGCTCCTCAATTTATGTTGGAGCTCGGGAATGGTTCCCAGGGACTGGAATAGCGCAGTCATCGTGCCTTTGTTTAAAAACAAGGGTTCACGTTATGACTGCGCAAATTACAGAGCCATAAGCTTGACCAGTTTGGCAGCAAAAGTGTATGGAAAAATTATTGAAAGGAGAATGAGGATGGTGTCCGATGGTTTACTGTGTGAGACACAAGGAGGTTTCAGGAGTGGAAGGGGATGCATGGATCAAGTGTTCTCTCTGCGCAACATTGTGGAGAAGCATCTGGCTCTAGGTCAGAGGGTTTTCTGCAGTTTTGTGGATCTGGAGAGAGCATTTGACACGGTTGTACGAAAGGAACTTTGGGACATTTTACCGGAGTATGGTATTAACGGTAAACTGCTACAGGCTGTGCAGTCCAGTTACATGGGCTGTAGAGCCTGTGTGCGGCTGGATGATGGAATGTCGCCTTGGTTTGACGTCAATATCGGCGTTAAGCAGGGGTGCGTTCTGTCAGCCAGGCTGTTTATCATATATCTGGATAAATGTCTCCAAAGGTTGAACGATATGAATGTGGGAGTCCAGATGGGCGACTCAGTGGTCACTGCTCTGCTTTATGCAGATGATGCAGTCCTGCTGGCACAGTCAGCGATTGACCTGCAGACCCTAGTCGACACAATGACAGAAGATTGTAAGAAAAGGGGTCTACGCGTGAATGTGAGCAAAACCAAAATAATGGTCTTTGAAAGAGATAAAACCAGAACAGATGTAAGAGTAACAATAGGTAATGATGTACTAGAGCAAGTGGATGAATTTGTATATCTTGGATGTGGATTTAGCCGAGATGGAAGGTACACCACTGATATAGAGCGAAGAGTGAATGCGGGAAATAGAGTGAACGGAGCGTTGGGGCAACTTCTCGGCAGCCACCACCTCAGCCAGAAGGCACGTGTAGCAATACATAACGCAGTGCTTGTCCCAACATTACTGTATGGAAGCGAGAGTTGGGTATGCAGAAAAGAGTATGATAGTAAAATTAATACGGTCGAAATGCGATCTCTGCGGAAAATCTGTGGAGTTAGGCTGACCGACCGCATTCGTAACGACGACGTAAGAGAGCGAGTAGGTATGAAAGAGAGTATTGGTGTAAAGATGCGAAAGGGAATGCTCCGATGGTTCGGACATGTGGAAAGAATGCCGAACGAACGCCTGGTTAAGAAGATATACAATGCGAAAGTGGAAGGATGTAGGTACCGAGGGAGACCGAGACTAACCTACCTAGACCAGATCGGTCATGTACTAAAGGAAGGTGGAGTCAAGAGTCTCCGAAACCGGCGAGCGTGTATGAAGAGAATTATGAATGTTGAGGAAGCGAGTGAAGTATGCAGAGATAGAGTTCTCTGGCACTCTGTTCTCTCTGCCTACCCTGCAAGGGATATGGCGTGATGATATGTATGTATGTATGTATGTACTAACTTGTGTACTAATTTTAAGTTGTGAAAATTTCTATTTTGACGAAAGCCTGGAAAAAAATTAATTCCTATGTCCTACCTAGTAGGTATGCTCCGATATATTCTTAGGAATTAATTTTTTTGAATCGTACAGGACGTAACAATAGGTAATGATGTACTAGAGCAAGCGGATGAATTTGTATATCTTGGATGTGGATTTAGCCGAGATGGAAGGTACACCACTGATATAGAGCGAGGAGTGAAAGCTGGAAATAGAGTGAACGGAACGTTGGGACAACTTCTCCTTTCCCTTCAGCTAGAAGGCACGTGTAGCAATACATAACGCAGTGCTTGTCCCAACATTACTATATGGAAGCGAGAGTTGGGTATGCAGAAAAGAGTATGAAAGTAAAATTAATGTGGTCGAAATGCGATCTCTACGCGACGACGTAAGAGAGCGAGTATGTATGAAAGAGAGTATTGGTGTAAAGATGCGAAAGGGAATGCTCCGATGGTTCGGAAATGTGGAAAGAATGCCGAACGAACGTCTGGTTAAGAAGATATACAATGCGAAAGTGGAAGGATGTAGGTACCGGGGGAGACCGAGACTAACCTACCTACACCAGATCGGTCACGTACTGAAGGAAGGTCAAGGTCAAGAATCTCCGAAACCGGCGAGCGTGTATGAAGAGAATTATGAATGTGGAGGAAGCGAGTGAAGTATGCAAGGATAGAGTTCTCTGGTACCCTGTTCTCTCTGCCTATTCTGCAAGGGATATGGCGTCATGATATGTATGTATGTATGTACAGGACGTCTTCTTTTGGGTCAGCCAGTGTAGTATAAATCATACAATAAATCAATTAAATCAAATAATACGTTTTTGATTTGATTGTAATAAAACGTAAAATTTTTAATTGAGTCAATTGCTTTATTTTATTATCTTTCATTCTCCGTTGCTTTTATTTATTGCCTACTATAAAAAAACTGCCTTCCAATTGAACATGTTATGTAAAATAATCTAGTGCGCGAGAATATATTGAGGTAAATATAAAAATATGTGTAGCTTTCGCTGTATCCAACTCTACGTAGATTTTATGCTCGCAAATGTCGTATCTTAATTAAGGAACGTACACATACGACGTGGCCTATTTTTTACAATTTACCCCTCCTGTATTGTGATATAGTAAGTCAATAAGGGTTTTAAATCATTATTTCATGAGAGGTTATCGTCTATGCAGTCAAATAGAAAATTACATAGAGATTTTTATTTTTTAAGTTTGCCAATATACCGTTACTTTCTTGCGGGTAGTAGAAACAGGCTAAGGGAGTAGTGCTCTTCTGTGAGACTTATTACACTAATAGTGATCATCAAACAGCCTGCTAAGTTTGACGTTTAAAGCATTATTACCTATTCTCTGATAGTCTTTTGTATAAATGGTTAGAATGGTAACACCACAAATGGAGATAGACCTGCAAAACGGCGGGTTATGGAATTGCACACATCCCTTCCGCAGCAGTTTCGGCGGGGTATGCCCATACTTGCCTCCTAAAAAAAGATAGGATGGATAAACCACTAGACAAATTCGTTCGCCGATTTCCAAATAATTATTTTATCAATTATCTCAAAAGTTATAATGAAGAACATTTAATCCGATTTATTTAATGAAAAATCATGGTAAGGCTAAACGCCATTTTAATACTCGTTAGCATCAATCCACGGTATCCTCGTTAAAAGTCATCACGTTCATAGCTTTAATAATTTAATTCAATTAATTTTAAAACTTATCCTGTAGCCCTTTCGATGTTTTATGATACATTTAAAATTATTTTATCAGATTTATATAGAATTTACGCCAATTTCGTTTGAATATACAAACAAATATTTTTTATTATTAGTAATAAAAATAAATAAAAAAAATCCGTGTGGTGACGGAGTAAGAATACTATTCACGACCCCATATCTTACCCGTGGGTGATCGTACGAGACGACTAAGGGATATAAAACGCATATAGCATCTATGCGAGAGAAGGAAAACTCGAAACAAAACCCTATACCAACACGTCTGACCAGCGCGGTATAGTGGGTTAATTTCCCTTCCATTACGGAGGAGGCCCGAGCCCAACAGTGGGACATTTATGAGCTGTGATGATGATGATGAGTAATAAAACAAATTGTATTTAATTAAATACGTATGTAAAAACGGATTGTTTCATTTTTAATTAATAATAAAGAAGATATTTATATAAAACCTACTATTATTTGTACATTGCAGACAGTGCTTATGGCAGTAGTGTCCTTTTGTGAAGTGGACTTCTCTTACGACCGTGACTTCCTTCAGGACGCTTTACGAGAATCGCACCAATCTCTCAAGTAAGTTAATAATTACATGTATATTGTACACTTTTTATAGAGTAATTTTTCGAGATTTTTATTAAATCAATTCTAATACATATTAGAATTGATAAGACTTTTCAATTATAATTAGAATGATTTAGTTTATTCTATGAAATCAACTTTAAAGTGATTACGTTGTTCGGAAGAAGAAGGAAGTGTTTCTAGATTAGAAATGTTTACGCGAAAATATAGTAATGTAATCTAGTTTCCATGTAATGACAGAGTAAGAATACAATTTACTACATCTTGCTTGTGGGTGTCGTAAAATACAACTAAGGGATATCATATGTAATTATGTATATAGCAATGATGTAAGAAGAATGTAACTTGACGTAAAGCTAAACCGAACCAAACTTTCATTGTAAAGAAACTCCGTCAACAATGGGAAGTATATCAGCTGAGAAAAATATTATTCAATTCATCATCATCTCAGCTCATATATATCACACTATTGAGCTCGAGCGTCCTCCATAATGAGAGGGAAATGACCTATACTACGCCAGTTAGGCGTTTTGATATAGATAGTTTTGTTTTGAGTTTTCTGTCGTATAGATGTTATATGCGGTTTATATGCCTTAGTAGTCTCTTACGATCACCTACGGCTAAGAAAGGGGGTGGTGAATTGTTTTCTTACTGCGTCACCACACGGAAAGTAATTATTCATTTTATATTAAACATATCTTAGATGGTGGTGTGGTGAATGGGTTATTGGGTTTTACCAAAATAAAATTCTAAATAGCAGTAAGGGATTTGGAATTGTGATCGGTATATATAAACTAAGAGAATAAAAACTCGAAGCAACACCCTATACCAACACGTCTGACCAGCGTAGTATAGTAGGTCAATTTCCCTCCCATTGTGGAGGAGGCTCGATCCCAACAGTGGGACATATATGAGCTGAGATGATGATGATGACGATGGTGGTATATTAACAGACTTATATACATAGCATGGGTAGTAAAGTTATAAGGTAAAATATGAGTGATTTTTTTTCATTACGCCTTCCGAGATAAAAAACCGAAGGAATATGTTTTTTAATATTTTGATTATTGACCATACTACTTTATCTTACAGGTCAGTCGTGGAGCGCCATTTGACAGACAAATCAGTCTCACGATTGGCAGGTGTGTTCGCGATCGCATCACGAGGTACCCTCCTTGATGCACTATTCTCAGGGCAAGTCGACGATGACGTACTCAAGCTCTCTAGGATGCTCCGCAAAGAGCTCGACAGGGGTCTGCTATAATCCGACACAATCAATCATCTTGTGCCGTCCTTAAAAACTACCAAAGTTAACGTACCAACGTAATTTGGACGTATCGTAGCCGTTTGACTGTCGGGACAAAAGTCCTTGAAGCACCGACTATGGGATCACTTACAATATCGTTATCTCCACAAATGGAGATTTTTTATTATTAACAATAACTATACTTATTATAATTGTACATAATTTTTGCACTGTCAACGATTCCATGAGCAGACACGGGCTTCAATGTGTTTAAGAGAAAAATGTTTATGAAGTAGGTACATGACATTTACTTATTTAAGACATACACGCACTGGTGTAGAATAAACTGTACTATTATTGCCACATTTAGCGTCCGTTACACTGAAATGTTTAAAATAAATATAAAAGAAAATGTCATATGAAAATCTCTCTCAATCATATTATTGGAGAATCAAGACTTCAAAGAATACTCAGTGAATTTATTATTAATTTATCATTTTAATAATTGGCATTTCTTATCATAACATTTTATTCCATATAACAATGAACAATTTCAATGAGAAGAAGTAATTCGGTGGAGTTGATTTTAGAAAAGGTTATTAACAAATTACAATATATGCCTTTTTTATATTTTATCTAAATTTTTACATAATCTCAAATTTTGTTTTTGTTATCATTAAACACTAAAAACATTATGTATGTGCTTCAAACATAATGAATACCAATATATTCTAATGAAATGTTTGTAGTACACGCACGTGTCTATATTGACGACTTCATAATATTATCAGCTTCACAATCTTATATGCAGAGATGTACAAAATACTCTGTACAAAGTATCTGGAATACAAAATGCAAGATACTTTTAAATTAAGTATTTCAGATACCAGATACAAAATACTTTTGAAAATAGTATCTGAAATACTAGATACAAAATAGGTATCTTCTAAATACTTCTTAAGATACAAATACTTTTGTAAGAAAACAAGATTTTATTTTAATGAATTTAAGTTTATTTGTGATAATTGACATTAATATTATTTACGAATAAATAGTGTTAATCGCTAAAATGAAAGGTATAGTTTCAAAACCCTCTAAAGTGATTTTTGATACATTTTTGTACCAAAAGAAAGATTTTTAAATATTATTTGCTATAAGTCAATGTTTATTAATGTAACTCACTAAAATTTGCCATAAATTCAATCTAAAAATAATGTTAATTGCAAACGCCGCTAAAATAACTATTATTATTTTCAAAGTCCCCTAAAATGAAATTGACCAATAACAACACTGCATCTAAAACACGTGACTTGTAAAACTGTGTGGCGATATTATTTGTTTTGAGTTGCTCGCGGATGTTAAAAGAAAGATATTAAAAATTATGAAAGACCTAGCACAGTTTGTTAAAAAATATGACATCAATGAGATGTTCGACTAATAATTTTATAAATGTCTGCTAACATATTACTAAAAGTATTTTGTCAGATAAAGTATTTATAAAATACTAAGATAACAAACAAAAGGTATCTAAATACAAGATACAAAATGAATTTTTAAAAAGTATCTTAGATACAAGATCGAAATACGTATTTTGTATCTTGTATCTGTATTTCAGATACTTGTATCTTAGATAAGTCACATCTCTACTTATATGTTAATACATACAAAACTAAGAAGTTATTTACTGCCTATTATTTTATTATTTCTAATAAAATCTTGCCTGCCGTACTTCTGCCAATATATTTATTCGATTTCTTATAGACAAATTCAAATAGACTATGTCGAATCGGTAATCCTTGCCTTATTTTTACACTATATAAACTATACACAGCTTTATTATTTAGAGCGCATTTAATAGTTCGTATAAATTTATCACACATTAAGATATGTATTCTAAAAATAAGCTTTGTATTAATTTATATATTTGTATTTTAGTTATTAAATAGATTATATTTAAAGGACAGTTACCAGTAAGTCTATATTTAATGTTATGAATATTAACCAATATCAATTTTTGAAAATTGCTTTGAGATGATTATTGATATGAACATTTATAACCCGCCATAAAAGGTCTTAAACTCTAAATATATTATGCGTTATATTATAACACTATATATATATATATATATATATATATATATATATATATATGTATATATATATATATATATATATATATATATATATATATATATATATATATATATATATATATATATATATATATATAATTTATTTATGCGTGTTTTATAACGAAAATCTTCTTAACCATAGATAAAATACATAAACAAAATAATATTATATGTTAATATACAAATTTCGAACATTTCAAATCTATTGACATGTCCACAGTGCACATAAAACAAAAAGTCTAACAAAATGTCAAAATGTATATTTTATAATTAACATCTGGACTAATAAGTTATGTAATTTTAGGTTTATTCGTATTATTGTATAAAGAAATATATAATTTATGCTACTATATTATAATTAATAAGTAATACATTTTAACTTTAATTGACATTTACATGTAATCTCTTGATGTACCATGGATAATAGAAAAGTAACGTTTTTGTATTTTTAATTTGTACTACTATTGAACAAATGTTATTGCTGTAAGTAGTAAATTCATAGAACTGATGTACTAATATATGTGTAAGTATAATAATTATAAAATTCGACGTCTTTATAAACTTCATAAAATACTTCGGACCAAAAAACTTTAATATCTAAATAGTTTTGACATATCTGAACTTTAAAAATCATATCTTAATTATTTTACTAGCAATAAACTAAAAGTAAATATTCGTAGATAGTTACTATTTTGTTCTGTATGAGTATTTGTAGTATAAGTGTAACATCATCACTTAAAACTTGGCAACGTTTCAAATGGTAAAATGTACCAAATACTGCCATAACTCGTTATTTTAAAACTCATTGAAACTGAAGTAAATGATGTATCATTTATTCAAGTCACAGCGAATCAAAAAAGGAACAATATATAAATGTTAATAACCGGTTAAATAACGATAAAAAAATGTTATTAAATTATTACACGCATTATAATGTAACCGAAAACAACGGTTCGAAAAAAGAACCGGTTATTCTAGTCTTAATCTCGCTGTAGTAACGCACATCTACATATGTCTTGCCTAATTGTGTTACAGTTTGGTGTTTTATACTATCTATCTGTGTTAGGTGCTATGGCGTTTTCCATTTAGAGATGTCAACTAATTTATAAAAAGTGGTAATAAGGCGATAAAGAAATGTTAGACGCTCAAAAGAATGTTTTCAATTGAAATTACCGATGAAGTTTAATTTAGGCCCGTGGGCTGTTGGGATTGCCTAAACTAAAAAAAAACTAAACCTAATTAGTGTATAACTGAGAATTGGTGTTTAAATACTGATTAACTTATGAACTGTTAACTTCGGAGCTATTGCTGGCTTCACCGGCGTAAAAAATGGCTTTCACGATATAAAATTTTATCACTAATTTTTCCTACAGGAACTTATTACCGGCATGAAAAGTATGGCTAAGTGTAATCCTGGTAATGGTCTATTTGTGTGTTAGTTTTCATCCAAATCATCACAGTTTACAGTTACAGTTGTAAAAAATGGGATATTTAAGCGATTACGGAGTCCACGGTTTACAGCATGAAACTCACAAGCCAGTGTTGGCGTATACATGTACCTAGTGGATATAGAACCACTAGCCAGATATATGACATTAATCGATCATCAGACAATAACTCAATGTTTCTTCTGACTAATAATCCGCTTAGATTTCGCTGCTGGTTTAACAGTAACTGTAGTAGCAATGGGTGTAATAGTGGATTTGTCTGAAACCTGTTGTTTGAGTTTGTGCAACTCGCCCAGATTCGTAACATGGTGTCGAACACCATCAACCCCGATTACATATATGGTACCTTCTTTAGTCCAGCTCTGAGATATACCAAAAAGTTGCCGTGCTGCTATGAAGGTCTCATGCCGCTGCTTTGTGAGAAATTCTGATATAGTGATACCAGAACCCTTTAGTTTAGTTTTGGCGTACCACAAGCCATCTCGAATTGTAGTTGTTTGAAACTTAACTACAATAGGTCTTGGCTTGTGAGATGATGAAGATCGGCCCATTCTGTGGCATCGCCTAATGTCCACGTTGCTAAAATTTGACAGCTTAAGATGTTGATTAACTACCTTACATACAACATCAGGAGTAATTTCTCTTTCCTCTTCAGGTATGCCATGAAGCAATAGCATTTTTCTACGGCTTCTCATCTCAATATTGTCAACAGAGCGTACTATCAAATCTAATTGCTGTTGGAATTGGCTCATAAGTTCCAAAATGATTTTTTTAAAACATGCATATTCAGTTTTCAAATCAGTTATGGAAGGTGTACCTTGTGCTATTGGCAGCTCAGCCTCAAAATCAGCCATCCGTTTGTGAAACAAATCACTTAAACTACTAAGAGAATGCTGCAGAGATTCCATTTTGTTTGTTAGTGATATTGTCCAATTTTAAGTGCTTTACAGTTGATTCAGTGAGGAGATAATAAGTCACTGGCAGGTGTAGTTATTTATTTATATTATTGTAACATTAGATTAACTCTAAACTATTGTTTTTATTTTATATTCACTTGTAATTGCAGAGTAAAAAGTTTTTACTTGTTGACACCTCAACTACCCACACAAATTGTGGTTACGTCAGTTCAGTTGTGTAGTTTACTTTCGCTACATAGAATTCCTCTTCAGAAAAGGCATTTCTTAAAATCCTACTTCGTCTGACCTTTACAGGGCAGAAAAATATTTATCCAAAATTTCAAGTCTGTAGGATATTTAAAAAAATACATGTTTACACCCCAGCAACCCCCCTTGCGGGTGGAATTTCATAAAATCCGTTCTTAGCTGACCTTTACTCGACAAAAGGAATATTCCTATCAAATTTAAAGTCTGTAGGCCTTATGGTTCCAGAGATATCGTGATGAGTCAATACATAGGTGGAAATCTCTTATATACATATATATATATATATATATATATATATATATATATATATATATATATATATATATATAATAGATAATAGATTTAGGGTTATTGATTGATTGATTTCTTTTGGTTGTAATTTTTATATTAAAGTAATACGTTGATTTTAATATAAATTCAATGTTTCATATATGCTTATCTCTAAATGGAAATCACCAAATGTCATAGCTAGATGAAATCAAAGACGTCCAATTAGGGATTGTATTAAAAAGACAATATCTTTGCGTATAATTAATTAATGTTGTTTCCTAAATGGTTATTCTATGTAATGTTACTGAATCGGTGTGAATTAAATTGTTTTTTTTTTTTAAATAAATTGTGAACAAATTTATAAGTTTTTGTGTGTGTTAGTTTATTATATTCATTAGATGTGAATTTTTAGAATGTGGTATTGATATTTACTGAATGTGTATCGGCTACTATAATTGTCGGAGGTAGAGAATTAAATGGACGAGGCCTATACATTGAGAGGTAGATATATTTATAACTCGGACAAATCTAGTACACTTTGTTTACTCACACTATAATCATACAAATGATCTTCTTTAATTAATGGGCTTATGGTTAAAAGGAAACAAACTTTTCGAACACTGCATTGCTCACTTATTACTGTAGCATCAACTTGATGTCAAGCAATCTCGTACTCCTATAAAAAAATGCATTCACAAACAAAGAGATATCATGGTCTTTCTTATTCCTTTGTTTATTTGCATATATCTCTTGTAAACATTAAATTTCGTAGTTCATTCAGTTCGTTCGTTCATCATATTCTTTTTTATCTACGGTACTTATTGCGCGAGAAAGGGTTAATATTCAAAAAAATATTGAAAGCATAGAAGGAACTTGTAATTTTTTCCATCATTCAGCCTTTTGTCATCCACTGTTGGACGTAGGTCGCTCTCATATTTCGCCACAAAGTGCAGTCTTGTGAAGGACCTACTTTGAATATAAGTCTGTGGTTTTTATTTATAATCGCTATGTAACGGTAAATTATAAAAAAAAAGTGTGTGTGTCAGCCCCGACGCACGACTGGAGTTTACTCCTTAAGTACGATTATCAAAACAGGCGCAAACAAAGCTTATTTGACTAAAAATAATATATATATATATATACATATATATATATATTTACATTTATTAAAACTGTTCAGTGAAGTATTATCACACGTCAGAAAGTGAAAGGTGCGCAGAATAGGTTGCGCACAAAAAATGTAACGAGGTCATTCGATCACTAGATTTTACTCCTCAAATTTTTCTCATACCGGGCGCCTTATATGAAAATCGATTCTTAAGGAGTAAACTCCAATAATAATTTGTGCTGTAAATTCTGGATTCTGTATTGATGTTTGTTATATTATTATGATAGATGCAAGAATAAGTGTTAATGTCGTGTTCAAACATTCAAATATTGTAAGTAGCGTCTTAGTCTAGATAACGACTGGCCAACGAAGAAAAAGACCGCGTTCCGGTGACCTATCCGCATGGCGTCGAGAGGCACGTTGTAGGGCGGGTCTATGGGGTCGTACGCCGCTTCTTCCTTCGCCTCGGATGGATTAGTGGAGTGCGGCCACTCCATAACCCACCGCCAAAAAGGAAATTTTGTTTCACGATGTGCGATATAGTGTATAAAAATAAACGAAGTAAAGGAATGATAAAATATGAATCTCATATCCCTGCCATGACCGTATCATGTGATAGCAATTTTGTAATAAAATATACAAAAAATCAGTTTATCTAGTAGAAACAAGCAAAAAAAAAACTGATACGTGTATTTCTATGATAAAATAAAAATTTTAAAAGTGATCTATCTAATCATTGGGTAGCGTCGATTTAAAACTATAGAAATGATTAACATGAGTTCGGTTCTCAAGCAGGACAATAAATTGTCGGATTCGTTTGGTTCTGCGACATTTTTGTCTTTTAAAACCTGCGCAACTTGAAAACTTGCAGCATCCTCGTAAATGGTTAGAACTTGTTCTAACTCGACATATAGTAATATTACAACTGAATTTAGCTGAGCTTAATATCTCTGTAGGTTGTAGCACACCTAATATAAAGTTAAAATTTAGTTTAATTAGTGCCCTACAGAATTAATACTATTAACAAAACGATTTGCAATCACTACATACGTAGCTTCGTGTGTTTTGTTTGAACGCTTTTTTTTTGACAAACGTTTGTAAAATTCTCGTCTCTTGTGAATGAGATTATAAGTTTTCATATTCTTACATACATACATACATACCATCACGCCATGTCCCTTGCAGGGTAGGCAGAGAGAACAGAGTGCCAGGGAACTCTATCCTTGCATACTTCACTCGCTTCCTCAACATTCATAATTCTCTTCATACACGCTCGCCGGTTTCGGAGACTCTTGACTCCACTTTCCTTCAGTACATGACCGATCTGGTCTAGGTAGGTTAGTCTCGGTCTCCCCCGGTACCTACATCCTTTCTTTTCACTTCACTTTCGCATTGTATATCTTCTTAACCAGACGTTAGTTCGGCATTCTTTCCACATGTCCGAACCATCGGAGCATTCCCTTTCGCATGTTTACACCAATACTCTCTTTCATACCTACTCGCTCTCTTACGTCGTCGTTACGAATGCGATCGGTTTTCATATTCAATCCATCAATAATATGTTTTTAGTTTATAATTATTTATTTGTAAGAATGGTTTATATTTATATAGTACTGAGCACTATATGGCACTTGTACATGACATTTTTAATGAACATAGAGCTAAATTTACTCGTCTCTAAATGTTTGAGATAAGTGAAAGGCCTCGATAACTTTTATGTAATAATTTTTTTGTTAAGCTCTGTTTGTATGTAATAAGATTTGATATCAAATATACAATTGATAAGATTTTGTATATTATTTATACATCTATTTTAAATGTCAATTGCTGTGTGGTAGCGGCTACGAATACTACCAACCCTTACTTTGCTCGTGGATGTCGCAAAAGACGACTAAGAGCCTTATGATGACCTGGGCCAACTCCACTTGATGCCGTTTTGGTCAACAATTACATTCCCAAGGAGGGTTGACGTCTGGTAGGCGGCCGGTCATAAAACTTGCCAATAAATTTACAATATGTACTATGAAAGAATAGCACATATTGTGTCGACCCTAATTGGGATAAGAGTAGGAGAATGATAATCTATTTTAAATGTCAATAAACCCTTTTAACACACTCGTAGATAATCGACGTCTGAGCTGTAGCAATTTGCTGTTGTGCTTCGGTAAGTGAGAACCGGCAACCCAACTTTCTGGATTGGTACGCAACGGCCTAGCTGTATCGTTGGTAAAGGA
The DNA here is from genome assembly GCA_905163515.2 of Lymantria monacha. NCBI lineage: Eukaryota > Metazoa > Arthropoda > Insecta > Lepidoptera > Erebidae > Lymantria > Lymantria monacha. The sequence continues at coordinate 23,814,537 of LR991097.1, read as the reverse complement.
GCGGCTGTAATACATAGGGGCCGTTCAATAATCACGTGATCTTTTTTTAGCATTTTTAATCCCACTTCCCCCTTGGTGATACGTGGTGAGGTTTAAGACTATGACCCAGAATTAGCTCACAAATCATTATATTCTCGGTTTTCCCTTTTTTTATATTTTGCAAAAAAGTCTTTATACAGATCACCAACTTTAAACATTGTTTTAATGCAAAACGTACGAGTTAACGGTTTACGCATATGTATTCGGCGCCAAAACAACAATAATATAATAGTGGTAGAACCACATTGTAGCAAGTTCTCTATCTACAGCCGCGGGCTGGTCCGTCCGGGGTAGTCCCACACTCTCGCAGAAGATCGACGTCTGAGTAATGGCAATGTGCTATTGCGCTTCGTTCGGTGAGCGAGAGAGCCGGAAGCCCAATTGGGGTGAGTTTAGGGTTTAACGGCCTAGCCCTTGGTATTGCAACGGTCCATGGGCGGCAGTGACACACTGAGTACCATCAGGTGTACTGTCTGATCGTTTGCCACCATAAGCAATAAAAAAAAAAACTGGCGACTGGCGTGCCGAGCCGGGCGGTCGTCGACGGCGCGTGAGGACTTCGTTCGTTGCCTGGCAACGACAAGTCAAAGTCACACTGCACGTCGCTTTTCGGTTTAAAAATTTTCGTTTGACGAAAAAATAAATACACGTGATATTTTACTACACCCCCTTGTGATATTTCGTGATTTTTGTGAAGCAAACATCGTTCGATACCTATGTAGAACAATAACGTTTATTTGATCAACAAATAATCTTTCCCTTCAATCACTTCTTATATCTTATCACAAAGTTCTCCTTTAAAAAAATGAAAATCCGTTTCATTTAAATACAGAAATGTAGCGAACCTGTAGTTATATGTATTAAGGCGAGCCTAGTCGCTAAGTGTCTATAGAAATTCCCAAAACAAAACTTGCACAGTACAATTGTGCTATTATATACTGATTTTCTACAACGTAATTTTTTTATATATTTAGGAGTTTTCATACACTTTATATACTTAATTAAGTTTGTTCTTTCGTTAAAATTTTCCCAAATATATGAACGCTTAGATGTCTGTGACTAGTCTAATCTGTAATTTCTACCTCTTTAAAATCTTAGTAATATTATAAAAGTGAAAGTTTGTGAAGATTTTTAGATGTTTGTTATTCATTCACGCCTCAACTATTGAACAGGTTCAGATAGAAAATTACTATACAGATCATTTTCTGGAGTAACGCTTAGGATATTTATTATCTCATTTGGGATAGCTCAATGATAAAATTTTGTATTGTAAAAAGTAATTTTTATCGTGGGCTAAGCCGCGGGCAGATACTAGTATAAAATGTATAGTAAGTATAACAATTGAGTTTTGTATTTAAAATTAGGCTACAGTAATCTAATTTTAAATACAAAACGAAATGTACAAACAATGAAATATAAGGCCCAAGAAACTTATATAGAGACCTAGAGACTAGGCCAGTCTTAAAAGGCGAAACTTATGTAGTCTCTCAAAAATTGCAGACATCTTTATTATTTTAAGGAATTTCTAATAATAAAGCGTAATCCGTGTGGTGACAGAGTAAGAATACAATTCACCACCCCCTATCTTACACGTGGGTGATCGTAAGAGACGACTGAGGGATAGAAAACGCATATAACATTTATACAAGAGAAGGAAAACTCGAAATAAAACCATATATCAACACGTCTGACCAGCGTGGTATAGTAGATTAATTTTTATGAATACTACTAACCCTTACATTCCTCGTGGTTTTCGTAAAAGACGACGGCTTTGTATCGACCTGGGCCAACTCCATTTCATGCCGTCTGGTCGACAATTACATTCTCAAGGAGGGTTGACGTCAGGCAGACGACCGGCCGTAAAAATTTTACTAATATCTTTTGCAATATGTATCTACGATGGAAGAGGAGTTCATATTCGTCGACTCCAAGTAATTGGAATAAAAACAAGATTATAATGACTCAATAAAAGAACCAGTTTTTCTTAAATATATAACGCTAGTGGAACAATTGATTTTGGCACACTTTTGCCCAGAATAAAAATGTTATAATTGCCACATTTGACGATCGCGATAACCGATTGTCGTTGGTGTTATGTTTCTCAGGAGCAGTTGCCCTTTTCTCCTGATGACCGCTGGGAGCGCTTTTACTACTCCAACAACTAAGTATTAAATATATTCTACAAGGGCTTTTGCGATCGTCATCGGACTATCAATGGCCGCTGTTATACATAGGCCTCCGTAGAGAAGCGTAGAACATAACTGGTATTATAACTTTTCTAGAAAAGTGCTGCTCAACAGTTACTCTGTGATCCTTGGGCCGATTTTTAAAACTATCACAGCCATGTAAGGAATGGTGACAGACTGTATTTTTAACCTGTCACTACACTTGTATGTGTATAGTAATTTTGTTTACAATTAGTTAATATTTGGGACATATTGACTAATCGGTATTTTGGCATAAAATTTGGATTGTATTAAGAGTTCGTCTTCTTTAACAGTGATATTATCTGTACGCATCACTTAATAGTTAAGACTATAAGTATAATACTCACAAAATAAAAGGCTCTATTCTTAATTCCAGCATGCAGAATATAACTTACTTTTTAGGTAGAAAATAGTGGTAGGACCACGTTGTTGACAGTTTTCTGTCTACAGCCGCGGGACAGTCCGTCCCTCGGTAGTACCACACTCTCGCTGAAGATCGACCTGATCGACGTCCAAGTAATGGCAATGTGCTATTGCGCTTCTTTCGGTGAGCGAGAGAGCCGGAAGCCGAACTGGGTGGGTTAGGGGATTGGGACCCTTGGTATTGCAAAGGTCCATGGGCAGCAGTGACACTTACCACCAGGTGTACTGCTTGCTCGTTTGCCATAATAAGCATAAAAAAAAGATGGTAGAAGTAGAAAAATAAAACGAACAATTATTGTGAAAGCACCAGTCAATAAACTTTATTCACTAAAATTCCCTTAGAGTATTTAATCTGATTTTGTAATGTGGGTGACGTGGTTAGCTATTCTACAAGTGCTGGCCAATGTCTCGAACTGTGGCTGTATTCAGGGCAATACATTAAAAAACAATAGACATAACGGTTATTTCCATTATTCAGAACATTATATATTCGCGGATTTATGTTCATTCTAGTTTACAATGTAGATATAGGTAATTGTTACCTTAATTTCTTTGAAAGATATTTTAAATATATATTATATATATTTTAATATAAAAGTTGTCTAATTTTTCATTTGTTGTTTTTTCTAATGTGTTGCCCCACTCAACCTTAATACAGAAAAACTCGAATATTATTCATTACTCTCTAGACAACAGTACAATGTCTTGTCCGGTCCCAGTAATGAAATACATTCGAGTCTTATGCGACAATAATCAATGAATTTAAAACTACACGATACGATTTTAAAATCATAGAAGATAAATAATAAAATATATTAAAAAAAAACACCGAGTGACAGAAATACTTACATCTACTATAATTTCTTATATTTAACATTTAGAATGAGAAAGCTTATTATCGTTGACTAAAGCAATGACTATTTACATGTACAGTTACGGAATGAATGTTGAAGTATGGAGTTACGTAATAGGTACATCTAGTGACATAATGTATGTACGCAAGGACTAAATCCTAATTTCTAAGAGATGTCTGCTCGAGAACATGTAGGTGAGGTACATACATATACTTAGAATATCTTTTAATAGTGTATTGTCACTACAATCTTTATTATATTTCTCAATTTATTACATTGTAAACCACAAACTCCTTAATGTTTACGTACTTCAAAAATATTACGTGAGATCATTGGTGAAAGCGCCATCTATTGGGATACACGCAACACTATGGGGTACATTACGACAGAAAGCTCGAAGCTAAAAGCCTCTTCTGAGCTTACACATTACACATACCTAACTAAACACCTATTAAAGTAACTTTAGGTATAAAATAGATTTATTTGTCTAACCTATTAACTATACATTAAGTACTAATCGATACCAATGAGTATTCTGTCTATTCAACGGTTATACGCGGTCGGCGCTGAAGTAATTAATCTAACCTCAATATTAGACTATCAATAAAAGAAAACGGAACGTAATTTTAAGAAATAGTTTACAACTAAACGCGCAATTTTATTTACCCGCCCTTTTTTTAATTGTAACATATTTCGAATTCATATTCGTTCAAGTTATATTTTTTTTAAATAGTTAAACGAATTCTGAAAATCATATGATCATGACTTTATAGTACATAACTACATTAGGTATATTGGAGAAAAGGGAACTAATCTTAATATTATATATAATACGTGAATTCGATAACATCAAGTGTCATACATTTAGATATGTAGAGTAATTACAAGAGTTTGGAACGAGAGTTTGAGATTTATTTCCGTCAAGTTGGTAATTCATATATCAGACTTGAGCAAAAAAGTTTTAAATAATGTTTTTCTGTGTAAGTAAATATTATTGATTATTGTTGTCTTTGTAAAACGTTTACATTAAATTATTCACACAATTGGTCAAATTTATTTAATAACAACCTCATTAAATAAAAGGTTATTAAGTATTTGTTATTATTTCTGCATTAATAAAATTCTTTAATATTAAAATAAGGTATCCTCTATGAATGGAAAATCTGAAGCGCCTACTAAATTAATTATTAAAAAATGAACGATGTACGAACAAATATAATATCATGTCTAATATATAATAATAATGTATAAATTAAATAAAAATCTTGAAAAAAAATAGGCAAGGCGCGATTTACAGCTTTCCAAGATGGCTATTGAGCGTTTTTTATTTCTGATTTCTTGACGAGGTTGATATAGAGTCATCAATGTTGAAATAAAATAACCTAAACTACATCTCGACCATGTTTCTCACTCCCATTCCAATAGGTTATATTAAACTACATTTCAATAAACACGAGATTTATTATATGTGTTTGACTTTACTACACATAAACATATAAATATATTTGCTTTTTTTACACATACTCGAATGAAGGAGTGGGGGGCTTCCAATACAATGTGCGCTTTCGAGGGTTTTAAAAAATTCCTTGCGTATAATTTTTAAATAATTTCATCTATCTAATATACAATATCAATTTTAGTTTACAAATTAATACTAAAACAAACTTTTCGTTTCCGCTGGACTTTGGCTTTGCCGCGGATATCTATGGCTTTGCCATCTTGTCACTCTACTTGCTTTCCGCGTGACACTCCGTGCAATAATAATAAGTGTAACACGAAAAAAAAAATGGAAAATAAAAATCGTTTCAGCAATATGATGTTTGTAAATAATTTCTTGGAGGTATACAAAATAGATTATTCTGCAATCATTGCATCCAACTTATTTAAGAGAAGACTTATTATTTTAATATGCTAATTAACATAACAATTGTTTACGACAAATAACTGCTAAATAAAGCACGCTCTGATATTTTCATAAAACTTCCATATAAATTATAGAAAGTTTAACAAAATCGAATATTCTAAATTATTAATGCATTGCTTTTCTACCATTCTATACATTTAGTTTCTAAATATATGGCGTATTATTGTTATAGTTATTTTAATATTAAATATCTTTAAATATTGACACATATCGCCTGCAATAATTAATGGCATTGTCTTATAACAAATCGGGTTATAATTGAGGCTCAAGTAATCAAGTTTAGATCATTCTCCTTTTACTACTACTACCTACTATTTTCGGTTACTTACCAATCTCCAATTTAGTATGCCTTGAGCTGCCCTTATCAAAACCATTGGCTCGAAAATTCTTATTTATTAAAAAGCTTTTTAGTTTATAAATAAAATGAATAAAAGTTTAGACACCAATTTCTTCTGATGTTTTCGAGAAGATGCAAAACGAGTTTTGATAACAATGTCACCTTTGGTTTGGACGCTGATTGATTAATCTATCTGCCTTGAAAATTTATTATTAATATTTGCCATTGTTTTGCCAAAATTTAAAGACATTTGTGGTGAGTATTATAAACTTGACCTGAGGATCTCATTGTTAACTATCAAAACAACAGAATCGGTGGATATAAGGAAGACATGACCACCAAAATGAACAAGTAACACTCTGTCTACTTCATATTGGATTTTCGCCACATATTTCTTTTTTAATTATTTTATTATGTTTTTAATTAATACGCTTCTCCGGCTGTATACCTATATTGCTACAATGGCCCCAACAATTTCATAGGATAAATAGGTCTCTATTCGTTTTTAAGCAATGCATTATTAAGTTAGAAGTGACTGTGGGAGTGTGTGGTTTGTGTTGTACTGCCGAGTGGATGCTCACTCCTTGAGCTTGTGCCAGTCAGCGATCTGCCTGCGTGGTGCGGCCTGCACTTCGCGCCAATGATGCCGTGCGCTGCCCGCACCAGCGCAGCCTAGTTCCAGCCGACCGATCACCTGAAAACAAAATCAGAATATTTTTAGCCTTTTAAAATATTTACTAATTACAACTACTGTATGGTACAACAATAAGAAAACAATTCGCCACCCTCTATCTTACCCGTGAGTTAACGTAAGACGACCAAGGGATATAAAACGCATATTATAACATATCATATATATTTCACATCTCTTGGGAGACTTAGACTCACCTACCTAGACCAGATCGGTCATGTACTGAAGGAAGGTGGCGTCAAGAGTCTGCGAAACCGGCGAGCGTATATGAAGAGAATTATGAATGTTGAGGAAGCGAGTGAAGTATGCAAGGATAGAGTTCTCTGGCACTCTGTTCTCTCTGCCTACCCTGCAAGGGATAAAAGGGACAAAGAAAACTCGAAACAAAACCCTATAGCAACACCTCTGTCCAGCGTAGTTTAATTTACCATCATGGAGGAGGCCCGAACGTGATGTGATGAGATAAAATGAACTATTTTTTTTTATCACTCATGTTAATAATACACTGATGACTGTTTGGCCAGCGGTGTGTAATAAATCAATTCCCGTTTCATCGCAAAAGAAGCTTTAAGCTGTATTCAACGTATATAAGTTGATAAGATGTATTATAATAATGATCTTTGAACAATTGGAAAAAATTGAAAATAATCACTAAACGATACACCTATGGTAGAGTTGTGTGGTGACGACTATAAATACTATCAACCCTTACATTGCTCATGAGTGTCGTAAAAGACGACTAAGAGATTTACATCGACCTAGGCGACTTCATAGTATGCCCTCTGATGTCTACAATTACATTCCCAAGGAGAGTTGACATGAGGCCTATAATTTTGTAGAAACTTTTACAATATGTACCTACCACGGAAGAAGAGTATATATAGAATAGTACACAGTATGATGATGACATGAAAGTATCTATGGGAAGAATGTTTAGAAATTTAAGGCGTGTCAATTCTTAAGCACAGTTCATACTCAGTATTTTTTACTCACTTCATTCTTAGTGACCCTATCCCAGTCAAGCACGAGTAGTTCCAAAGACACGTGGTCGAGGGTAGCATTAGGAGCGGCGGGCACATCAAACACGAATGATTCGTTGAACACAGGGTTCAGAGTTCGCTTCTTAACGTGAGTTTTCTTCTTGGCGATGCGTTGCCCGTTATATAGTAAGTACATCTTCACATATCTAAAAATGAAGAAAGTATATAGAATTAGATTCACGTATTGTAAATTCTTTACAACTAGCTATACCCATAGTTTCGGATGCGTGCTCTGTTGGACGACCTTCTGAAAATTATTTTTCTATCGCTCGTGAATAGTACTTTTAACTGGAAGAATAGTATATTTATATCGCTGTATGTATTTTATGTCCTTATCAACTTGTAGGTATGTAAAATTTCAAAAAAAATATTGAACAAAAGATGAGAGAAAGTTCAAGAGAAAGAAAACTCCAAATAAAACCTACTTCAATGCGTCTGGTCAACATGGTGTACTATGTCAATTTCCCTCTGAGGAGGTTCGAATTCAACAATGGGACTCATATAAGCTGTAATGAATGAATTAATGAACAGTTAGGGAAATAAAGTGCACCATTGGAGAAAAGGTTCTTCATTACTGATGGCTTGTCGTAATAATGATAGGCAAGTTGTTTTCAGCAGAAATGCATTACAAGTCACCCATTCCCTTGCCTTGAGTGATTTGACGGTGTTTGATCGGTTTATAATCTATTCTCAAGAATTAAAACTAGCGTTACAGTATTCAATATCACATTCCTATCATCACATTTGCAGCATCAGAAGTAGGGAATAGAGCGTGGACAGAGCTCACTATTCAGTGAGCGTTATTCCGGCAACTTATAACATCAATTGTGATAGTGAAAAGGTCTGACAGTCATGGAGATTCGAATCAAAACATTTATTATGTATAAGCCCCTTAAGGCACTCATATATTGTACATTTTACATTTCATTCAAAATTAATTTATTAATAATCTGGCAAGAAACTCGGCAGACTCGTCGTTTTGTAACTTATTTCTAATAAAACAAGCTTAATGCAACATATTTGGTGAGTATCAACACCAGTAGGATTGTTGATTGTAGAATTTGAAACAAAGATATATTTCTTTTTTTTAATATAAAAAGATAAAAAATATATAAATATATATATATATATTATCGCTGGACCAGACCCCCCTAACTGCACCTAATCATGAATTGACTACCAGAATAGGCATTACTTCCCTCAATAACATTGGAGGGAAGAGAGAGGTCTTCGCGTATTTAGAGCAGAGCCCTTTTCAGTGAGCACGATCAAAGCATGATTATAAATTTATAAGTATTATACTGCGTTCCTGGTGAGGCATTTGTCTTTGGGATGATGGGAATGAAATTTCTGTGTAAACACTAACGGATCAGCAAGTCCAGTGACATCCATCTTGGGCAGATTACGAGCCTTTAGCAACACAACGGTGAGGCGCGCAGCGGCCGGCTGCCAGCATAAAGATACAAGGACCTCGCCACGACCAACGCTACGCATCTAGAAAAAAAAATCAACTTATGTTATTGTGTTTTTTGCATATTTGAAAAAGATTATTTTTGCAAATTTTATCACCTCTGTATTTTATATTTATTATATACACTCATTTGCAAAAAAAACGGGCACCTAAGCAATGAACCATTTCAAATGTTAATATTTCTTTGTTTGATAATTATAGGTAGTTTTATCCACACAATTTGGTAAATTAATAAGAAAATAATCGTTTTCATCAGTATTTCATAAAATTTAGATACAATTTATGGGAAATAATGCTAAACCTCGCTAGTAGTGTATATTCGCTAGTAGTGCATATGCTCATGAAGTAAAAATAAAAAAGTTTTTTTGTTTGTTTTTCTTTAATAAAGTAAAAGCAGATAAATGTTTAGTATCGAGTGTGACCCCCTCTAGCTAAAATCACAGCTTGAATTCGTCTGGGCATGCTAGCGAGTATATCCCGGATACTTGCTTGCGGAATACGTTCCCACTCCGCAGTAATTACATTCTTCAGCTCTCTGATGGTCTGCGGAGCCGGGTGTACTGATCTCACACGCCGTTTCAGAACGTCCCAGACATGCTCTATGGGATTGAGGTCGGGACTTCGAGCTGGCCAATCCAAACGACGAATGCCGACCTCTTGCACATACGCATTAACATCGCGGGATCGGTGGGCGCGAGCATTGTCGTCCATAAAAATCGAGTCTTCACCTAGAGCGGCCAATGCGGGTTGTGCATGAGAAATTAGAACTTCCGTTATGTATCGATGCCCAGTCAGTGAGCCGTTTTCAATGAAGACTAACTCTGTACGATCCATTGAATTTATTCCTGCCCAAAACATAACAGAGCCCCCACCATAAGGTGTGATTTCTTCGAAACATGCCTCTGCAAAGCGTTCTCCTTGTCTTCTTAGCACTCGCCGACGTCGATCTTCACCGAACAGAGATATCCTGGCTTCATCAGAGAACAAAACCCTATTCCAATCGTCTTGAGTCCATGATTCACAATTTCTAGCGAAACTAAGCCTGTGAACTCTGTGCTCACGGAGTAATTTGGGGCCGCGGGCCGGGCGGTGACTGCGTATATTGGCAGCGAGAAGCCTCCTCCTGACCGTCCATAGACTAATATGCACATTTCTTACTTCTTGGAGGTTGTTCTTAAGATCCACATACGAAGATTTGCGATTTCTCAATGCGCGACTCACAAGAAAACGATCATCCCGTGGTTGGGTACATGGTTTTCTTCCAGAACCAGGCCTTCTCTCGACGGAACCAGTCTCCTGATATCGCTGCCAGGTCCTTTGGACTGTCGAGCGACTAACATTTAGCCTCCTAGCCACGAAACATTGGCTGCAACCCTCTTCAAGCAGCGCGATAATTTTGGTAGCTTTTACCACTTTATCTACCATTTTTGATACAGCCAAACAGCATTAAATAAAGCTTTGACAGTCAAGGATATGAAATTAATCGATAAAAATTGAATAAAAGTTATGAAAGTCGATGTTAACTTCTGGAACTTCGCGCCAAAAATGTAGGATAAAAAGGGGTTTTCTGTAAAAATGAACATCAAATGAAAAATTGAATTTAGAACGTACTTTTTTAAATACCACAGCATTTTTAAAACCGGCCAGTAACGTGTACAAACGATTGAAACCTTTTTGGTATTGTATCTTTTTAAATATGAATGAAAATCAAAACCGCCCGTTTTTTTTGCAAATGAGTTTATATTCTCTATATGTATCTGCTGTGTGGTGTCAGCTATGAATTATCAACCTTTACATTTCTTGTAGGTGTTTTAAAAGTTGACAAAGAGCTTAATATCGATCTAATCCAACTCCATCTGATGTCGTTTGGTCTATAATTACATTCCCATGAAGGATTGACTTCAGACAGGCCGATCATAAAACTATTATCAAACTATTTGCAATACAACAATACAACAAAATACAATATTTGCTATTTCCAGTACGATGGTAGAAGAGTATGTTAACTCCAAATAATTGAAATAAGAGCAGAATAATAATGATGTATTACTACTATGCGTGTACATAAAATTGGGAAAATAAAAATCAAAGACAAATGTGATAAAATGAGGATTTTTTTTCATATTTTCAATAGAATTAGTTAACAGAAAACTGTCGCGTGGTAATGAACAAATGTATGATGAGCGAATAGAACACAATGGTCACTACTCCGCCTTGCTTGATAATATCGATAACAATAGATTAAACGAGAAAATGAGTCTAAATCAGTTTAAATCTTTCTTTTTAAATACGACACCCTACACTAAGGAAGATAAATATGTGAACCGCAGCACACAAAGTATTGCCGACGAGGGAATCGAACCCACGGTCCTTGGCATGATAGGGCAGTGTCTTATCGTCATCTGTGCAATAATTTCCTCCTATCGATAATTTATTTTTACCACCTAGAATTTGTATCATTAAGTACAATTTTTTTTTTTTTGCGATGGACTATTGGAGTTGGTCACGCCCCGCCAAACTCACCAAAGCGCCTCACGTCGCCATGCGAGCGGGCCACCGGTACCCGATCTTTGTCTTCGGTGGCCTATCATTAAGTACTTCTATAAATTGTATGGCCTTAAATGTAAATACCACTTGTATTTACATTTTATGGCACTAAATACTATACATCTGGGCCATTTTTAAGGAGAATTATAAACAAAAGTTTTATTCTTTTCCAGATTGTCAAAGAGCTAATCTTACCTTGAGACTGCGTGGTTGTATTTCACGGCAAAGTGCCATGGCCTCACCGCTGTGTAGCTGCAAGTTCGACAATGGAGATACAACCTCGCCAATTATTTCATCGCGTGAATATCTGGAATATAAAACAGAAAACGTTTTCTTTACTTACTATTTTGTATTTTTCACAATACTCTACACTAAGAAACTAATTCTTGTATTGCGTGGGATTCTTCAAACATACAATTAACAGTTATAAATTACACTAAGACTCAGAAGAACGAATCGGAACGACGATAATTGTTTCAGTAGGTCGGTATTTTAACTGCTACGCCTTCTGTACAGTTTGCTACTATGTATATCAAACAAAGTTTAAGTAATGCCTGAATGTAATTGTACTGGCTGTATGGTGAATAGCCAAGTATAATCAACACCCCTTAAATTACCATAGGAGTCGTAAAAATTAACCGAAAGATTACCAAAAGAATGGACAGCAGGACTTTTCGGCGAAAATTATAATAGCAATGGCGATTGCCAATCTGATGGCCCAGCGTGTCATATATGTCATTATCCCCACTGTGAGGATACCTATGTCCAACAGTGGACGTATGGTGACGATGATAATTTTAATCAAGACAGAATTGTAATTTAAGAATATAACCCAGCTCCAATCAGCCAATGTTATCTGTAAAAACCTTTTGTCCGAATTCTTTATCTTAATATATATAAATTACGTGTCACGTTGTTTGTCCGCGATGGACTCATGAAGTACTTAACTGATTTTAACCAAATTTGCACAGCAAGTGTAGTTTGATCCAACTTAAAAGATAGGATAGCTTAAATCTCAATTTATAGTAATATTATTTTATTGCAAATGATATGTCTAATATTTGACAGTCAAAATCATATGTTATATCAAAAGGATTTTAAAAGATGGCGGAATCTGTTGACTGGACTTTTTAATAGATGGCGCTATGTTAAATGTACAAACGCTTCATATAGGCTAAAATTTATTAGAATAAACAAAAAGTGTTATTGAAGCTAACCTAAGCCACAGCAACGCGTGGCCCGGTCTGCTAGTAAGATATAAAACTTAAGACGTTATGTTTTTTTTAATTTATATTTTATCTGAGTAGATCTTTAACTGACCTATCAAAGCTGAGTACAACGAAGTGCAGAGTAATTGCCGTGATCTGGTGTGGAGCGATACCATAGAACGTGAAGTCTTCATCGTACACCGGGCAGCGAGTCTTGCGTACAACTCTGTCGAATAAACAATTTTACAATGTAGTGAAGATAGATAGTAAGTGGTAACTAAGTTTAGAATTCATTGAAATTCAATGTCTTTCAATGAAAAACTGTACTTAAACTTAACTTAAACTTAAATAACGTAACTTACTGTACTTAAACTTAACTTAAACTTAAATAACTTAACTTACTGTACTTAAACTTAACTGTACTTACACTGTACTTAAAAAAATTGGTGCTTCATATGAAATTTTAAAAGAAATGAGACGCCGATTTCTGATACCTACTACAGTCATATTGTTAAAAAACAGATGGTTGTCTGTAAAGTCTATTTTCGGACGATAATTTTACGTGATAACGTCATAAAAAAACATTGATAAAAATGGCTTACTTTTATGAATTGAACAAACAATGGAAACCATATTAATTTTTCAGTTCACTTTATAAACAGACAAAACGATTTAGGACAAATTCTTAAAATCCAAGAACATTTAGGCAGATCGTGCCTCTCTATCGCTTGTTTCGCGCTCTCGCTTGCACGCTCGTCAGGCGGAACGCGTCACATTTTCGTGCGTGCAGCAGTCATTTATCGATCCAGACGTTATTACATCAAAAATGTAATCGCATTTTCATTTTCAACCATATGACCTACCTATAACTATTATAACTATAGATAAATAAATAGTAATGGGGAGTTATTCACAGTAATCCCAAAGTATTGTTAAATATATGCAAGCCAAGGTATGCCAACACATTAAATTGTCAATTTTGATCATGCTGACATAACAGCCATTATCCCTTTAATTTGAATTTAAAATTATTTAGCCTTTTTTATATGTTTATAATCCTTCATCTGTCTAAAGTCGTAAATGAAAAATTAATTGAATCAATCCGTAGACTAAGTTAAAATAATACATACCTGGTTTTGACCTTATGTTGTTTATCTGGCAGCAACTGCAGTTTGACGTAAGGGTCGGGTCCAGTAGGCTCGCGGCCTGGTAAGCCTTGGCACGATACCACCGAAACTACCAGAGCATTCTTCTCATTCTCATAGCTGGAAAATAAATAAATTTTAAAATCCATAAAATATCCCCAAGAAGAACAGTGGTTTTTTTTTTAAATATAGTATTCCAGGTGTTAGTGGAAGATTGTCACAGACTGCGTCTTCAATTTATGGCTTATAGACATCCATTGTTGAACTTGGCCTTTCTAAAGAAGAGATAATGTCATAAATATATGGCCTATTTAGCATGTGTTTGGTGGCTATAATTATGGGTTTGGCCATCATAATTAGTGTTATAAGTTTCCCAGGAGAGTACTGCTGCCCATTCTCCCACGGGAAAGTAAATAGTGGTAAGTCATTGTAGTCTGATTTAAGCACCCCCACACACTTACTCTTAACTGTTATCGGTAAGTCAAGGGATTTGATAACGTACATGTACATTACCACGTCCAGATGCCAAATGTACGGGCACTCAGAAAATATAATTGTCCCCTGTGTGTTGCATTCTTGCTCTCCAACAGATACTACAATTTTATTGAAGCTTCAGCAAGTGATGAGTACAAGTATACTTAAAATGACTTAATTGGGTCAAGTTGTTCGCGAATGGCAGAGGGCCGGATGCGGTGTCCTTATTTTATTTACCTGGGCTATTGACAATATATTTAGACTCAACTATATTGCCAATTTGGTATATTAGTCGTAAATATACCGACGTTTAACTCTTAAACTATATCATGTCAAAGAATATTAGGCTTGGATTTGCAGAAAAATATGAGTTAATAAAAGACATTCTTTATATCAAGTACGATAAGAAGTCCTACTGTCTATAAGCAAATGTTTTATAACATAAAGTTTTATAAAATATTTTATTATCACTATAATTAATATATTAAATTAAAAATCAATTTCTGAACCTATTACCGAAAACAAGTAGACAGTACCGGAAATAAGCTGAATGCGTGTGACGTCACAATGTTAATTTCTTCGTACACAGCTGTTTCAGTGTTTCAAATTTTATTAATTAAATCTTTAATTTTTTTGTTGTATTAGTAATATAGAAAATCGTCTGCATAGATGTCGTAGTGACTAAGATCTACCGTGCTAAGTGTCGTGGTTTCGAATCATACACAGGACACTATTTTGTACGATCCACGAATCGTTGTTGTGAGTATGGATGTGATTCGTGTCAGTTAATTTTATGTTTGTAAAATCGCAATATAAGGATTATTTTCTTAGTCCAGGCTACTGTTTTTATAAGAAAAAAAACCCACTATCAAATTTTTAAAGATCGCACAATTATAGTGTTGCAATTTTGCTTGCAAAAAGATTATATTTATACAATTAACTCACACGAATTATATTTGAATTCACAATGTTTGTAAATAAAGTACGTTTGTAGTGAATCATTGTCATCGAATGTGGTCATTATTGGGCTGGATGTGGTCACGTCCAACCTAGGATGTTAGGTTGCCATACGAAAAAATATGAAATGAGAGTCTCTTATCTATCATATTTCGATATTGTTTTGTAGTAGAAGTCCAGGCCATTATCTGTAAAATAACCGTAGATAGGGAAATTCCAAGGCATATATGTAGATAGGATCGATGCAACAAGAGGTTAACTAGACATAAAATTCCATTACAACCTATCTGTCAATCATGGTATAGTAGGTCAATTTTTTTTATTATGAAGGAGGCCCGAGTCCAACTTTTATATGTATGGGCTGATAAGACGAAGAATTGAATCAATGTTAACACACAACAACTAACTTTATTAGTGCCAAACAGTTGACCAGATTTCTTTGTATCTACAGCCGCAGGCCAGTCCTTCCAGGGTACCTAACACATTCTCGCAGAAAATCGACGTTTGCCTAAAGGCAATAAGGTTAATAACTAGGTTGGTTCTGGTTGGCAGGCAGCAGCCTACCTAAGAGCCTAATAAAAGCCTAAGCTAAAGAGCCTAAGCCTAAGAGCCTATGAGCGGCAATGACCCTCGCCATTAGATGTATTGCTTACTCGTTTGCCACCATAAGCCAAAAAATGCTAGATATAATGCTCAAGGTACGAATATACTTACTTTCTATTCTGTATTGAACTATTTTTACTGTTGAACTGGCCACGATTTTTGACCACTATTTATATTAATATTAGTAAGACCACACTATTGGCAGTTTTAGGTCTACAGCCGTGGGCCGGTACGTCCGACTTAGTACCACACTCTCGCAGTAAATTGGCATCCGAGTAGAAACAATGTGCTGCTGTGCTTCGTTCGGTAAGCAAGAGAGCCAGCAGCCCAACTTACTGGGTGGGTTTGAGATTTTCATTGG
Organism: Lymantria monacha; assembly: GCA_905163515.2. Classification (NCBI taxonomy): domain Eukaryota; kingdom Metazoa; phylum Arthropoda; class Insecta; order Lepidoptera; family Erebidae; genus Lymantria; species Lymantria monacha. Next base: position 23,798,256 of record LR991097.1, on the reverse strand, counting down.
CAGGCAGCGGTCCAGCTGTATCCCTAGTTTTGTTAAGTTCCATGGTATAAGTAGTCACACTACCATCGGCTGCGTTGCTTGCTCGTTTACTACCAAGAGCAATGAAAAAAATATATTTCTATTTCTTTCTTATTTTTTATAATATTATTCATCATCTCATCTTACAAGCATCCCAATGTTGGGCTCGAGCTTCCTCCATAATGGGAGGCAAATTGATCTAGTATAGGTACCACGCTGGTCAGACGTTTTAGTATAGGGGTTTGTTTTGAATATGCCTTCTATTACATAGATGTTATATGTGTTTTATATCCCTTAATCTTCTCTTACAATCATCCACGGGTTAGATGGTGGATGGACCACGTTGGTGAATTGTATTCTTACTCCCTCGGATAAGATAATTTTTATTTCAATTGTATTTTTTTCTATTAAGTGTAAATTTGTTATTTTCAATTCTATTTTAATTACCTGTAGAATGTATTTCGCCTAATAAATACATTCTCTTTTTCTTTCTATTCTCTTACTCTCTTTTTTTTTAAAGACAATAATAAATTCGTATTTATAACTTTCGTTAAACAATTTATATACAAGTGCAAGCCCTGTCGCGAATGTCTCAATGCGATAATAAAATTTAATGTTTTATTTACTTTTACGTGCTAGACTATATACCGTCGGATGTTCCCCGAAGTTTATTATTAAAACGTTGTAAAAAGGCCTAGATACCATTAAAGGCTTTTATGTGCTGTGTTACTGAACACCCCTTAGGGATGTCACAAATGGATTACTTGTCTTTTAACTACTTCGGGCGTAGGCTTAAGTGATGATATAGGATGAGATATCTATCCATCTATACGTTATAAAACTTATTAAGTTAAGCTATCACCATTGCCTTAGGTGCTACCTAAAATTTAGGTATCGTTAGTCTAAAGAGATATAACAATACTTTCTATCTCATCATCATCACAGCTCATAGATGTCCCACTGTTGGGCTCGAGCCTTCTCCATAATGGGAGGGAAATTGACCCACTATACCACGCTGGTAAGTCATGTTGGTATAGGGTTTTGTTACGAGTATTTCTTGTCTTGCATAGATGTTATATGCGTTTTATATCCCTGCGTCGTCTCTTACGATCAACCACGGGTAAGATAGGGGGTAGTAAATTGTATTCTTACTCCATCACCACACGGAAAGTTTTACACTTTCTATCTAGAATAACATAATAGGCCTATATCTCTTTCATTGTGGAGTAATATGCCCAAAAGTAGGATATATAAATTCTACTTTTGGGCACTATATTCCTGGCAGTTGGGATTCCTAGGGTGTCCAGGGGCATGTAAACTATAGAAAAAAAATAATGAAATTTCTAATAAGAATATACAAATATTTTCTTATATGCGACAACATTGTATATGTTATACGGCATAGGACTATAACCGATCACAAGTTTTGGGGCTTAAAATCTCCATCAAAATACGATCCTTATATCAATTATTCTACATATAAAATTACATACTAAGAGTTCATAATGATCAGAAATATTGGTAATTCCTGCTTCAAGATTTTGCTTTTTAACACGTTCGCTGCATTACGAGATCTATCAGATCTCTTGCAGGACTTTTGTATTGTGCGTTGAATATGATCGTGTTGTTTCACTCCTTGCGGGAGGATCTAACTTGTAAAGTTATTTAAGTATGAGTAAGACAAATATACATATTTAATGAATTCAATGACATTAAAAAAGAAATTAGAGATGGATTAGGTCCCTAACGCACAGTACTACAATTATTTTCATTACTTGCGTTAGGAGATATGTCGATACTCGTGGAATCGTACGCCTCGTAGACGCAACAGAGGGAGGATGAGCGGCGCGGGCGCTGCGTGACTCGTTTTAGTGTTGTCCTAGCATCGACGTGGGAGATCGCGCGCACGTTTTGCAATGAAATTTTGACTTTTAAATATCCAGAGAGTATTCAGTTAATGCTTCTGTACTCGTCGTATGTACGTTTCAAAATAGGTCATTAATTTAATACCACCATATATTTTTTTAATGCAACAACAGTCTAAGAATAAAAATATACAATAACACTCGAATAATTTTTCACTATTAGAAAAACTAATAAAATTAGATTCCATCGCATTTACTTCACTGACGCGGTTGCATGCTGTTTATTTATATAATGCACTTTATTACAGAACTCCCCGAAGGAAGATGTACAGATCATGTTTTCCAACGTGGTGACAAATAAAGACGTTGTGTGGGCTGTTATTAAAAATTACGACGCAGATTAATCAGCATTGACACTTCTAAAAGAGCTAAAAGAATTGTTACCATTTGCGCGCAATGCAAACAATCAATTATATAATAATACACTCATTTGCAAAAAAAACGGGCACCTAAGCAATGAACCATTTCAAATGTTAATATTTATTTGTTTGATAATTATAGGTAGTTTTATCCACACAATTTGGTAAATTAATAAGAAAATAATCGTTTTCATCAGTATTTCATAAAATTTAGATACAATTTATGGGAAATAATGCTAAACCTCGCTAGTAGTGTATATTCGCTAGTAGTGCATATGCTCATGAAGTAAAAATAAAAAAGTTTTTTTGTTTGTTTTTCTTTAATAAAGTAAAAGCAGATAAATGTTTAGTATCGAGTGTGACCCCCTCTAGCTAAAATCACAGCTTGAATTCGTCTGGGCATGCTAGCGAGTATATCCCGGATACTTGCTTGCGGAATACGTTCCCACTCCGCAGTAATCACATTCTTCAGCTCTCTGATGGTCTGCGGAGCCGGGTGTACTGATCTCACACGCCGTTTCAGAACGTCCCAGACATGCTCTATGGGATTGAGGTCGGGACTTCGAGCTGGCCAATCCAAACGACGAATGCCGACCTCTTGCACATACGCATTAACATCGCGGGATCGGTGGGCGCGAGCATTGTCGTCCATAAAAATCGAGTCTTCACCTAGAGCGGCCAATGCGGGTTGTGCATGAGAAATTAGAACTTCCGTTATGTATCGATGCCCAGTCAGTGAGCCGTTTTCAATGAAGACTTACTCTGTACGATCCATTGAATTTATTCCTGCCCAAAACATAACAGAGCCCCCACCATAAGGTGTGATTTCTTCGAAACATGTCTCTGCAAAGCGTTCTCCTTGTCTTCTTAGCACTCGCCGACGTCGATCTTCACCGAACAGAGATATCCTGGCTTCATCAGAGAACAAAACCCTATTCCAATCGTCTTGAGTCCATGATTCACAATTTCTAGCGAACCTAAGCCTGTGAACTCTGTGCTCACGGAGTAATTTGGGGCCGCGGGCCGGGCGGTGACTGCGTATATTGGCAGCGAGAAGCCTCCTCCTGACCGTCCATAGACTAATATGCACATTTCTTACTTCTTGGAGGTTGTTCTTAAGATCCACATACGAAGATTTGCGATTTCTCAATGCGCGACTCACAAGAAAACGATCATCCCGTGGTTGGGTACATGGTTTTCTTCCAGAACCAGGCCTTCTCTCGACGGAACCAGTCTCCTGATATCGCTGCCAGGTCCTTTGGACTGTCGAGCGACTAACATTTAGCCTCCTAGCCACGAAACATTGGCTGCAACCCTCTTCAAGCAGCGCGATAATTTTGGTAGCTTTTACCACTTTATCTACCATTTTTGATACAGCCAAACAGCATTAAATAAAGCTTTGACAGTCAAGGATATGAAATTAATCGATAAAAATTGAATAAAAGTTATGAAAGTCGATGTTAACTTCTGGAACTTCGCGCCAAAAATGTAGGATAAAAAGGGGTTTTCTGTAAAAATGAACATCAAATGAAAAATTGAATTTAGAACGTACTTTTTTAAATACCACAGCATTTTTAAAACCGGCCAGTAACGTGTACAAACGATTGAAACCTTTTTGGTATTGTATCTTTTTAAATATGAATGAAAATCAAAACCGCCCGTTTTTTTTGCAAATGAGTGTATATTAATAGCATGTTTTAATGAAAAAGTTTTATTAAAGACGTTTATGTTTATTAACCATGCAAAGTATGCATAGTTAATAAACATAAACGTCTTTAATAAAACTCTTTCAATCGACAATGGAGATATTATTTTATTATATTGTGTAAGTGGCAGCACGATCGTGCCGGACTTCTAATAGGTGCGGGTTCGAACCCCGCTTGTGACATCATTTTTCGTTTCGTAATCGGGTTTTTATATATAGTAGGTCATTTTTCCTCCCATTATGGAGGAGGCTCGAGCCCAACAGTGGTCCATATGTGAGTTGAGATGATGATGATGATTGAAATTAATCGACTTATGAAGAAATTCATTAAAATATAGAGTCTGGATATTGTAACGAACAATTTAAGTGAACCATTCATGGTCAACGTCGTTGATGGAAGGTTAAACTTATTTATAGCAACCAATAAGAGCGCTTAGTTATACGTGTCTCAATTTCTTTTATATCTTCATTAGACGCGTTCTCGGGCGTGAGGCTTCAAACAAGTATCACTTTATAGAAAATCTTTTTTTTTTAATTAAAGTGATTCAAAAATTATGACAACGGATGTAACCGTATTTATTACCAAACTATGTATATTTTTGTTTTTATTATTATTATTTTAGACACCACCCTGCACTAAGGAAATAATCCTTGTATTGCGGGGGACTTTACAAACATGCAATTAACGCAGACAAATTACACCCAGACTCAGAACAACACTTTGTGGATCGCACAAAGTATTGTCCTGCGTGGGAATCGAACCCACGGCACTGGCACGGAACGTCGGTATCTTAACCACTACGCCATCTGTGCAGTCAACAACATGTATTCATAAAGAGAACATATATCAATGAAAAACACTAAAGTAGAAAGTACAAATAATGGTAGGTACCAATGAAAAAATAATTGTATGGTAGCGGCTACGAATACTACCAAAGTACCAACCCTTACTTTGCTCATATATGTTTTGAAAGACGAGTAAGAGTTTTATATCGAACTGGACCAACTCTACTTGATGCCGTTTAGTCAACAATTACATTTTAAAGGAGGATTGACGTCAGGCAAGCGGCCGGTCATACAACTATTGCCAATAACTTTAACAATATGTATGATGCAAGAGCTTTAGATACATATAGCGTCGACCCCAAGTAATTAGGTAAGAGCAAGGGAATGATGATAAGAATTAGTGGCGTAGTAATAGAGCAAATTTAAAAAACGAGTGCTTAATGGGCCAATATATATCAAAATAACAGACAAACTGCGACAATGTATTGATTAAAATTCATGTATCTAAAAATAAACACATATTTATATCACAACGTATACAAATTTTGAAGAAAATACCGACAATATTGTACAGACATAAAGACGATGCCATAATCTCATTAAAAGATTTTTATACACAAAAATTTTAATTAAGACTGTCATTTAGTGACTACAAAATGGCTGACATATTTAATTTAAGCATTATTTAAGTTCAAAAACGATTAAAAGGTTAATGTTTAAAAGATCTTCGCTTAGTTCGAGAAGCGTTATGCTAGGGCCGCACCTACGTGTATCGTCACGAAGCTTCGTGCAATGAGACGATATACGCAGATGTGACCGGTCATTATTGGCTATCGTCGCGAACATTCGGCCTTCGTGTGCGTTATCGCTTGGGTGGCGATAAGTCAAAGGGTTTTAGCACGCTAATATATCGCGAACTGTGGTCAGGAAATAACTTTTACAATACTATGAAAGAAAAGTACATATTGTATCGACCCCAAGCAATTGGGATAAAAGTAGGAGAATAATAAAAAAATGTGCGCCATATTTTTCTAATTCATCAAATTTAAGATAGCGATCACTAATAAAACGTAGTCTCAGTTAATAATAAAATATTAATCCCCTTATTATCTTATTGGATAACATTGTAATTTATTGATATTCTTTTACTGTAAATTGTCTGGCTTCATCAATTATTTATTGTTAATTAATTATTAATCATCTAATTTTAGTTCATGGTACCTACCTATATTTACACTTTAAAAAATTGTATAATTACCTACTGTTTTAGGTTGCTATTATTAATCTTATTTATGCAAATAAATAAATTCATGAGAAATTCGCTTTTCAGACGTGTTAGTGTTAGGTATAGAAATTGTCCAGTGTCTGTTTCGTATAGATCACCAAAAAAAAAAATTGCTTGGAATTTATTATGTTATACTGCTTTCACTGGTCTGATTTTTGGATATGATTTTTGGATATTGATGTGATGGCAATTATAAAGTTAATTATTATGGTAATTAAAAACTTATAACTTAAAAGGAGTAAATTTCGAACAAAAAATCATGGCCAATTTTGAATATCTTAAAATGACTAATAAGTAATAATTAAATGACATTCTGATAACTTAAATGAATATAAACAGTAATCTCTCTAATAATAATGAATCCCTTATATTTACGATGCCAAATAAATTAAATTAATGCGCCATCTTTTGAAGAACTTATACACGTTTCTTAAGTATAATTACTTAGCGGAATCTCCACATCATACAGAAAAGGTCAAAGGTATATAAACTTGTGGTTCTTCTCGTTAATTAACTCGAATAATTTGAGGCATCACGACTACCTTGCGGTTTTTCAGTTATTTAATTATCAAGATGGAAACATAGTTTTATAACATACAATAATTTAATAATACGCCTACTATTAGCTGTTTTAACGTTAAATTAACGACGAGGTAAAATGTTGCTAAGTTCTTGAAAAACAGATTTATGGAACAAACTAGCTCATTTATTATGTATTGTGAAGCTATCTATTATTCTTCGTTTCGTAAAACACTGACTTTATCTTACTGGTAAGTGGTAACTGCTGGCACAGCTTAGCTTGTGGGGATTAAGTACCCAGGTGTTATTATTTTGCTTGAATATCCATATCATTCCACGGTATTAATAATAACCTTAACAACATCAATAATAGAACTAACACGACTTTTAACATGTTAGCGGTTGCTATACAACGACGTAAAACACTTGGTCCGCGATGGCCCATTTTTGTAATATCTTCATCAAATATAAACGCGATAAAAAATCGTAAAAACAGTTTTATTTCAATTATATAATAAATGCGTAAATGTCAGAAAACATTAGAATATGGATTTGTTTACATAAATACTTCATCATATCAGCTCATATAAGTCCCACAGCTGGGCTCGAGTCTCCTCCACACTAGGAGGGCAATTAACTTACTACACCACGCTGGTCAGACGTGTTGGCATAGGATATTATTTTGATTTTTTCTTCTCTTGCATAGATGTTATATACATATAGTTAGTTTATACCTTAGTCGTTTTTCACGAGGATGAATTATATTGTTACTTCGTCACCACACTGAAAATACTTCAGTGATTCTAAAAGGTTGTTTCATACATGTTAAAATTAATATATCAAGTGTAATATTGAATGGTTTAACCAAATAGAACTTATATACAATTCATCATTCTCCTGCTCTTATCCCAATTACTTGGGCTTGACGCAATATGTACTCCTCTTCCCACATATTGCAAAGTTATTGGCAATAGTTTATGACCAGCCACCTGCCCGACATCCCTTTTTTTTTTTTTTTTCTTTTTTTTTTCTTTTGCGGTGGTCCATGGACGTCGCACTCCGCCAAGTCGGTCCGGGGTGATGCAAGAGGCGGCGCGCAACCCCATTGACCCACCCTGCAAGCACCTCTTCTTCGCCGTGCGAGCGGGCCACCGGTACCCGATTTTTGTCTTCGGTGGCCCGCCCTGCCCGACATCCTAGGGAATGTAATTGTTGACCAAATAGCATCAGATGGTGGGAGCCTAGGTCGATAAAAGCTCTTTAATCGTCTTTTACGACATCCACGAGCAAAGTAAGGGTTGGTAGTATTCGTAGCCGTTATCACACAGTATGGAACTTATATACAACTATGTCATCATTCTCCTGCTCTCATCCCAATTACTTGGGGTCGACGCAATATGTACTCCTCTTCCTACATATTGCAAAAGTTATTGGCAATAGTTTTATGACCGGCCGCTTGTCTGACGTCAACCCTCCTTAGGAATTATACTATTATTATTGGGTAATATATACAACTATGTAATTAAACTATTTAACTAGACAATACTTTGTCACAAAAGGTTTGTCACAAAGGTAACCTCTGCAGGTTACATGTGTCCTGTTGTTTAAAACCAATTAAAAGTTATTTAGATAATCGGTAGTTGTAGGAAACCCGAGTTCAAAATACATTGGTAGGCTAACTAATGTTAAGTTAAATACCTAATTGATGTATAAATAAGTTAATTTGCTTAATATTAATGAATATATCGAGTGCGGCTTGAATACTGAAATGTCGGAATATTTTATTAGAAATTTTAGCTTTACACGTTTGATTAAAAAATAAAGTGTGTGTGTCAGCTCCGACGCACGACTGGAGTTTGCTCCTTAAGTACGATTATCAAAACAGACGCAAAAAAAGCTCATTTGACTAAAAATAATATATATATTTTTATTTACATTTATTAAAACTGTTCAGTGATGTATTATCTCACGTCAGAAAGTGAAAGGTGCGCGAATAGGTTGCGCACAAAAAACGTAATGAGGTCATTCGATCACTAGATTTTACTCCTCAAATTTTTCTCATACCGGGCGCCCTATATGAAAATCGATTCTTAAGGAGTAAACTCCAAAAACGTTACACGAGAGTCAGCAAAGCTTTATATTTTGAATAATCCCAAAAAGAGCGGCTTACTAATTGTTAAAAAAAAATAGAAACAGCTATTTCCTTAAACATGATTGTCCAAACGATAGAAAAAACTAAATAAATAATTATAATTATGTATACCTAAATTATTCAAATAAATTTTGCTGTAACTAATCATCATTTATATTGCATTCTAAAACGCTTCGTTGTAGACGAGAGCTGATTTTACTAGAAATTTGCTATACATAGTTTAGAATGATGGCTTATTCTCGTTAAATAATCACAAAATAAAATATACAACACAACCAAAGAAGTTTTCACTTCAAAAAGAGTTGGTCCTTTAGAAGCAGCATAATACATATAATTATTTATTCGAGTATTATACATTTGAAATAAAACTACATTTACGGATTCTATCGCGTTTGTATTTGATTTATAATTTCTCGACGTTTCGAACACTTTACAGTGATCATGGTCACTGTAAAGTGTTCGAAACGTCGGGAAATTATAAATCAAATACAAACGCGATAGAATCCGTAAATGTAGTTTTATTTCAAATTATTTATTCATTTAAAAAAAACGATGTAATAAATTAATATTTATTATAATTTCATATACATCCCACATCCTCATCAACCTTCCTTTCTTCACTCAGTTTTCTTCGTCATAGGACGGCAATAAATCTCTTATACCACGCTGGACAAACGAGTTGGTATATAGTTTTATTTCGAATTTTCTTTCTCTGGTATAAATTATATCTGTACAATATATCCCTTAGTCGTCTTTACGATATCCACGGGCAATATAGGAGGGTAGTGAATTGTATTCTTACTCCGCCACCACACGGAAAATTTAGTATACAAATATATAATTAATTCGAAATCCTTTATTGTCAGTACAAATAATCCAATCAATCAGTACAAAAAATCAAATTACAGCGATCACATCGTGAATATTTATGTCGCTTGTTTAAAAGGGATTGAGGCTTGATGAAAGAGTAGATAATATAGGCAATCATCAGTTGAACCAATACGAAAGGACCAGTTATTCTTTCGCCAAACCGCCTTGCAAGTGTGGTGAATATAGCATTGTCCCTCTTGAGGAGAGATTTACGATCATACTGCTCTAATGGACATTTATTCTTAAAACCTAATTAAAACCTTTCTACGTATCTACAGAAAAAAGGCGTATCACTTTCACCGGATATATTGACTCGAATTAAAGTGCCCAGTCCTATCTAAATATTTCTATTATATTCTACCAAACACATTTCTACAGGTATCCCACCCTATCAAATATCCGAACCGCAAACAGTGTTCGCATTATGAAGCTGGGAATGCCCATACCACCCTAGTCCCCCACAACTGGCGTAGACAAAGGTAAACAAAGCTATAAAGCACGCAATATTCCAGCGATGACAAAAGGCTGGCGAATGTACCTACGTGGACAGTTATTGATTCTTGCCTCATTACGTCGAGTACTAGCGTAAAATAGACATGTATTATGTATCCGGTGAGGGTTGAGCTTCACAACTAATGGATTGTCTGACAGGTTTAACGGAATTTAATATAAGCCACATTGTATGTGGATTTGAAGTCATACAGTAAAGAATATTTGAAGACATACAGTAATGGATTTTACTATGTGATGGCTGATATTAATAATAATAATCCTTGCATTGCTTATGGGTGTCGAAAAAGACGACTAAGTTTTGCATCGATCTTGGCCAATTCATTTGATGACATCCGGATCTCGTTGGGCATTCCCAAGGAGGTCTGGATGTCATATATAAATAATATATATAATCATAATCTAATGATTACATTTTCAAGGAGGTTTGGTCGGTCAAACCCTTTACAAGATGTATGATGGAAATGACTGCAAAGATGGCTTATTGGTTAAGATAGCGACTTGCCATGCTAGTGCCATGGGTTCGATTCCCATGCAGGACAATACTATGTGCGATCCAGAAAGTGTTGTTCTGAGTCTGGGTGCAATTTGTCTGCGTTAATTGGCATGTTTGTAAAGTCTCCCGCAATATAAGGATTGCTTCCTTAGTGCAGGTTGGTGCTTTTAAAAAAAAGGGAAGATGAGTACGCATTGTATCGACCCCAAATCTTTGAGATAAGAAGACGATGATAATATCAGTAACAGATTTTTCGACATAGAGTTTTTACTCTGAGCATGTTTTTAAATTACAATGCGACAGCACAGATTGCTGGTTGAGCTGAGTGGTTGAGATAACCAAATAATGTGCCCAGTGTAGTGGGTTCGATTCCCGCCCAGGATAATAACTCGCGTGATTGACAAATTGTTATTCTGAGGGTGTAATTAGCGCATATGCGTAAAGTAATGTAAGGATGATTGCCTTAATGCAAGGTGATGTTAAAAATAAGTATGAATTTAAAATTTACAGTTAGTATTGTAAGGTTATAAATTTTGTATACGTCATGTCAAGTAGGTATATAGGTCTGGTGGGTGAGTCTTAAATGTACTATAATAGAATTAGCAAAGGCGATTAATTTAAATGATGAATTTATCAGGTGTACCATCATTTTTTTTAAATTTTGTATTTTATTATATTGTATAAAGGGCCGTCCATTAATCCCTTGAGGTTTGAGAGGGGAGGGAGGGGGACAGTTGTTTGACAAAAATCACGAAGTCCTAAACCTTCATAGTCTTAAACCTCACCACGTATCACCAAGGGGAGGTGGGTTCGCGTGATTAATGGACGTCCCCTAAGTTAACCCATAACACGATAAGGTAAATAATGTCTATATAATTTCTTTGACCAATTACATTTTTTTAATAGCATTTACCTGGTATATAATTTATAATTCACCGCAATAACAAATCCATTCAGAAAAGTCAGAAAAGTAAAATAATTTTATATGTTTAATGTAAATACAAAACGAATAATAAGAGCAAGAACAATTGCCTGAAACAAACTGTTCTCATGTCATGTACAAGCGCTATCTATTCAAATGGGCATGCTCATTTTCTTAGCAGCTTTTGTTTGCTTTTTTTTTCATAAAAGTCTAATATTTTTATTCTGAAAGAGAGTTTTAACGCAAACATATTTCAAGATGTCATCATCATCATTTCAGCCCCTATAAGTCCCCTTTTTAGGTATTATAGTAGGGAAATTTACCTATTTATACCAATAGTTGTTAGTATAGGGTTGAAAATCATATTCAATGGGGACATCACAAAATTAAATGATTATTACAAGGTCGAAGCCGCGGATAAAACTAATATACGTGTTGTTTTAAAGTTGTTATTGTATTAAATTATCCAAAAAAAATATTATTTGCTCACAATCTGAACCTAAGATTTTGCCATTCTACAATGACATTCTGCATTGTCGAAAAAATAAATAACTATAATATTCAGAAATAACTTACCTAACTTCATTGTTTAGATTTTGAGTCACGGCTAAGCCAGCACTCATTACACTAACACAAAAGCTCCAAAATAGTTCCTGTCTCAATTGTCATTATCTTAGATTAATAACTCTATATCCTACTTAAATCTACTTTATGGTCGCCGCCTATACTAATCACAAAATAAAAGGCCCGTTTTGACAGTTCACACCCAAGAAGTTCTCTATTTTTTACCGATCGAAATGTTCTAAGGTTTTTACATTTTTCATTGATGGGTACCGCCCACTCGGCCAAGTGCCGTTCATAACGATTTTTTCATATTCTCCACAGACTATTAATAATCGGTTAAAGAAAAAATAAATCGATCAAAATATTTTCTTTTAAGGTGGACTCGCAGTTGTCCGGTTCTACGGGTTGAGAGCCCTCAGCGCTCACCCACAGTCCGGGTAAAGTTATCATAGCCATCTGAGGCTAAGTCACAAATTGGGACAGTGTCATATTTGTCGAAGAGATTTGGCTGAACTCGAATCATACCGTGCCACAGTCGTGGACGGACGATACCAAGGCATCTTGCTTAAAAGTGCCAATGGGAAAAGGTGGACGCTTAATAATCTGCCACGCTGAATCAGCTGGGGGAAGTTTTTTTTTAATGATGCCTTGCTTGCAATGGAGTCTAAAAGTACAAAAAAATATCACGAAGAAAAAGACGCAAATAAATTCATAGAGTGGTTCAGCATGGACACAAAATGATAAGAGCGCCACCATACCATTGTCAGTACAATACTTTGATCTGGGCTCAAATGAAAGGATACGCAGCACGCCACAATACAAAGCCGCCATTCTCCACTAAGAAAATTATGACATTGTTGAATGAAGCTTGTGCCAAAATTACTAAAGAAGACTGGACAAAAGTGGTAGAAAACTCGAAAAATAATTAAGGAAGACTATGATAGAGACATCAATATTGACAATATAATTGAAAATGAAATAATTATAGATGCGGGTGACGATAGCTCAACCGACAATTTTGGCTCATCATTTGAAGAAAATGAAGAAATTAAATGAAGAAATTGAAGATTCACTTTTTCTCGATTTTTTATTTTGTGATTGAGTGAATGTTATTGTAACACAAATATATATATATAATGATAGAAAATTGACCTTTCATAACATTGTGTCATTTCAAAATACCCATAATATCAAAATTTTAACTTAAATTTTCAAATCAGAACTTTAATCCAATGCACTTTACAATACATATTCAAATCGATTAAATACTCACGCAAACTTGAATCGATATATCGTGAGTATCGAGTACCGAGTCATATGGTTATATCACTATATCCATCAATAAGACAAATGTCAAAACGGGCCTTTTATTTTGTGACAACTATAAGAGGCACCATTTCGTTGTTTTTAATTATATAATTAAATTGACTGTATGGCGCGTCTAGCCGTTATAAACACAACTAATAAGTGTTTATTTATTTAGAATCCTATTAAGATAGTAATAGGCACTGTGTCACAGACTTAACAATTCCGAGACATGTCCTTATATGTTTTATTTTAAATTAATATTGGATTACAGTAAATAGATTTCGTTCTTATGATTGGTTAATAAAACACATACTTCATTAAATAAGTTAGGAGTTGGTATTTATTGACAATTTAGATTCTAATTAGTAACTATAATGCTGTCTCAAGGCAGTCTTTGATAAGTTAGAAATAATGTTTAAGTCTTCGCTTAGTTTGTGTTAAAATGATTAAATTAATCAATTGTTTCTTGTTCAAAATTGTCGAGTTCAGTAAAGTTACAATGAAAACTTTTCAAGTTGTCACGCGATGTTTACGACAGAAGCCTTCAAAGCTTAACTGGTTTTGTAATTGTAAGTAAAAATTTCATAATAAGAAAGTATTTTGATCCTAACAATATTTTGTATATATTTTTATTGCTTATGGTAACAAACGAGCAAACAGCACACATGATGGTAATTGTTACTGCCGTCCATGGAGCTTTGCAATACCAACGATATCTACAGCTAGACCATTGCCTATCAACCCAAACCCACCTAAAAAGTTAGGCTACCAACTCTCTCGCTCACCGAACGAAAGGTAACAGCCCATATCCATAGCTCAGATGTCGATTTTCTGCGAGAGTGTGGTACTACCCCGAACAGGCCAGTCAACAGATGTAGACAGAAATATGTCAACAATGTGGCCGTACCACTATAAATTTGCCTATACAATTCTATTATACAGTGTTCATTTGAAGAAATTTATTAGGGTCTTCTCTACATAAATTCCTGAGCAATTTATATGATTAGATTTTAATGTGTATATTATGCTTGAATCGAGTTTTTGACGAATCTAACACGGTCAGAATTCGGAAAGGTTAGGAGAATTTTCCATCGCTATTCAAACTGATAGCCGTTGGGGACAACGGTTATCAGTGCTTGAGGAAGGTTCTCGAGTGGTGACCACGAATTGGACGACGCAGCGTAAAATGATCCTCACTAGGGTGACAGACGATGTCTCAAAAGTCGCAGGGACACGTTAGAAGCAAGTGAAACCGAATCGTTTCTAATAATAGAAACTTCGTTACGTAGAAATTTTGTGACACATCGTGACGTGTTTCCCCTTTTATTAAACACGTGAGTAATAACGCTATTATTAGCCTTAAAGTTTTTTTTCCTTGGAACAAAAAGAAAAGGGGATCGCAGAGACTACCGTTCCATGAATCGACAACCAATGGGGAATACAATTTCTCAAGTATCAAATGACTCAACGACGTTGTAGAAAATGCCAAAGAAGACGTAGAAACTAGAAAACGGGGCTGCTTCGTAGGTTTTTTTTTCTCCCTTAGGAACATATATGTCAACATAGAGACGTAAGAATACCGATTTATGGTAATTGTTTTTAAGATGTAGAAAAAAAAATCGAGGTTTTATGTTTTTTTCTACTCACTTTTCTTTTTGGCTGGGTATAGTCTGACCATACTCTTCGACAGACTGATACAATGGAAGGGTGGCCTAGGGCTCTATTACTTGTTGTATTTCCCCACCACTCAACATATGTTGCTAGGGCGTCGCCCTCATATAGTGAGTCTCTGTACGGGTGACGGATTAATCCCCGGTCTAGCCACCTGCGGCCTCGGCTAGGGGGGCATCGAGTGTAGGCATCTATTCGTGCCGGCGACGAAGCGTGTATAAAGGATTTTCATGAGACGCTTACCGTTAGGTAAGCGTCTCGCGTCTAAGAAGGCGGTAACCGCGTCCCTTTATATATATCCCGGCATATCGAATGCTAAATTGCAATAATAAAAGAAGAGGAAAAAAACTAAACAGAAATTTGCCGTGAAAGTGCAACCGACCTTAGGCTATTGAATATATTTGTTTTACGAGTGGAAGCAATATATTCAATTATTATTCTTAAAAACAAATTTTAATCTATCATTATTATTGTTGTGATTTATGAGAGTATTAAGCTTAAAGTTGATTGAATTGACTTGATTTGAGTTGATTGAACTAATCTTTAATGTAAATATTGGCATTTACTGCTTGTAAACGAAGGCTAATACGAATATATTATGGTAGATATCAACATTGTTGCAGAACGTAATAGAATCAATCGAGAAACGTTTGTTATTATTTGCTATTTGTGGATTGCCTTAGTTACTTACTGCCTGCCTTAGTTACTTACTTAGTTAGTGTTATTATTTGCTATTTGTGGATTGCCTTAGTTACTTACTGCCTGCCTTAGTTACTCAGAGTTATTATTTGCTATTTGTGGATTGCTTTGAAAGAAACTAATTCTTTGCATAATTATGCTCCTCCGTTCATCAGGGTCTCAATTTAAATTCTAAATCCTTCGAAAAACAATTGTTCAGTTCCCGCAGGTTTCTTTGATTATAGAGAATTTTCTCAGAAGCTTCTGACCTCAAAGTTTATGATAATAATATCTGAGAGAAGAACGTGAGACACATATGAGATGAAACGAATTTTAGCGATTTTATTGTATTTAATTTTAGTTGCCCGACGTTTTAACACTTTTCAAAGTTCGCGGTCACAAGAAGACAATTAAGGCCTAAGTTTTATAGGTAAAATTTCGAGGAGGCCCAGGCTTAGCAATAGAATATTAGCTGATATGATAATGAATTGATGATGACATTTAATTATCTTTGATTTCCACGTGATGATGGAGTAAAAAATCCAATATGTGGAAGACCAACGCATGGAAGACTTATGACGCGACAAGGGATATAATCGTAAAATCGGCTTACCGTAACTTGAAATGAAGATCACCAAGCCGTCCATCAGTATTTTCAGGTTCAGCGACTTTGGTCTTCTCAGTGGCATTAGCGTCGGCGAGTTCCTTGCTGAGCGGGGTTGGTTCGGTTGGTGCCGTTGGGGAATGTGGACTGTTGCCGCCAGTTGGCTACACAAAAGAAATAAAAAGCACGGTCTCAAGTATAAATGATTAATATCGTTTAATAATTTTAAATTTAAGTAACACTGTTATTGGTTTTTAGTGTAGAGGCATACTCAGTTACTGAAATTTAGCATTTAATATGCTGTATTATTTATAAAAACCCGATTACGAAGCGAAAAATTATGTCACAAGCGGGATTCGAACGCGTACCTATTGGTAGTCCGGCCCAATTGTGCTGCCGCTTCACTACCGTGAACTATTGTAGGACATTCAAATCCCGCTTCGTATCATATTTACGTCTTTAATAAGCCTACAATGTGTAAAAATTATCGGATAGATGGCGCACGTCACCTTAAAGACGTAAATATAATACGAAGCGGGATTTGAATGTCCTACAATAGTTCACGGTGGTGTAAGTGGCAACACAATTGGGCCGGACTCCCAATAGGTACGGTTTCGAAACCCGCTTGTGACATCATTTTTCACTTCGTAATCGGGTTTTTATAAGTAATTCAGCATATTAAATGCTAAATTTCAGTAATTTGAATAACAAGGTTGTTTCATCGTTTAATACAATTCTAACTGCAAAGTTTGAAGTATTAAGCCACGTCAGTATTAAGATAGATGGCGCACGTCACCTTAAAGACGTAAATATAATACGAAGCGGGATTTGAATGTCCTACAATAGTTCACGGTGGTGTAAGTGGCAACACAATTGGGCCGGACTCCCAATAGGTACCTACGGTTTCGAAATCCGCTTGTGACATCATTTTTCACTTCGTAATCGGGTTTTTATAAATAATTCAGCATATTAAATGCTAAATTTCAGTAATTTGAATAACAAGGTTGTTTCATCGTTTAATACAATTCTAACTGCAAAGTTTGAAGTATTAAGCCACGCCAGTATTAAGATAGATGGCGCACGTCACCTTAAAGACGTAAATATAATACGAAGCGGGATTTGAATGTCCTACAATAGTTCACGGTGGTGTAAGTGGCAACACAATTGGGCCGGACTCCCAATAGGTACGGTTTCGAAATCCGCTTGTGACATCATTTTTCACTTCGTAATCGGGTTTTTATAAATAATTCAGCATATTAAATGCTAAATTTCAGTAATTTGAATAACAAGGTTGTGTCATCGTTTAATACAATTCTAACTGCAAAGTTTGAAGTATTAAGCCTACAATGTGTAAACATTGTCGGATAGATGGCGCACGTCATCTTAAAGACGTAAATATAATACGAAGCGGGATTTGAATGTCCTACAATATTTCACGGTGGTGTAGAGGCATAAGTATGGTAGTATTATTATTCATAAGATTCTTTTCGTACGGAGACGAAATAAGAATACAATTCACCATTTTTTATCTTGCCTGTGAATGTCGTAAAAGACGAATAAAGGATACATTTTTTTTGTTTTTATTTTGTTTTTTTTTTGCTGTGGACTATGGACGTGGTCTCGCCTCGCCAAATCGGTCCGGGGTGACGGAAGAGGCGGCGCGTGACCCCATAGACCCACCATGCAAAACTCCTCTCTTTGCCGTGCGAGCGGGCCACCGGTACCCGATCTTTGTCTTCGGTGAAGGATACGGTTGCCTATAACATCTGTGCAACAGGAAAACTCGAAACAAAACCATATATGTACAACAAATCTGTCCAGCGTGGTATAGTAGGTCAATTTCTCTCCTATTGTGCTGGAAATTCGAATCCAAGAGTGGAACTTAAATGAGCTGATGTGAAACGTACAGTTGTAGCAGCATTATTAGGTGTAGGTTGTGAGGGCGGCGAGTTTGCTTGGGCGGGCGGTGCTGGGGGTGCGGCGGCGGTCGGTGATGGAGACTTGCGCAGGTAATGTGTAGCTGAGCCCGGCGAGCGGACCGCTGTGGCGCGACGCGGTGGCTGGAACACCAGAGCCTTGTCTGGACCACGCTTGCCTCCTATATCAAAAATACATTTATGAAATCTATATTATTATATTTTTTCCGTGTGGACTGAAAAAAAATACAATTCACAATCCCTTCTCTCGCTCGTGGGTGTCGTAAATAACGACTAATGGATATGATAACAAGGGATATTAACTCGAAATAAAGGCCTATACCAATATGTCTGACCAGCATGGTATAGTAGCTCAATTTTCCTCCCATTGTGGAGAAGACCAGACTCAACGAGAGACTGGCTGAGATAAAAATTTTCTAGTTTTACGTTATTTAATATTAGCCTTTAGAGTCAGAACTAGTAGTTGTATTTAAAAATCTTTTTTATTAGTTAGGGTCCTTATCGAGAAAGCTATAGGATATAACTAAATCGAATGGCTGCGATATGTAGGAGCAGAGGGGTCACCATAAATGTCATCAAATTGGTCAAAATTATAACAAATAATATATTTATTTAGCGCTTTGCTAGGTAAGTATTGTTGTCACAACAACTATCGCGATAATAACTTTATATTAAATTGTGATTGGAGTAAAAGACCATTTTTTTTTGCGGTGGGCTATGGACGTGTTCGCTCCTCGCCAAATCGGTCCGGGGCGATGGAAGAGGCGGCGCGCAATCCCATAGACCCACCCTGCAAACACCTCTCTTCGCCGTGCGAGCAGGCCACCGGTACCCGATCTTTGTCATCGATGGAGAGTAAAAGACCACTAAGAGTTCATTTAGTTCATCTATTTAAGGAGTTCATGCCATTATCGCCATGCTTAGGAAGCGGGTTGCGCAACGCAATAAGGTTTTATATGTTTCCCGGAATAGCACTGCTCCCCGTTCTCCTGTTAATTTCTCAATTGATTTTATGATAAATACTTATCGACATATGGAAAGTTTTATTAACAAAAGACATAAGAAAAATCTTGCTGCTAAGGATATAAATTTCCGTGTGGTGACGGAGTGAGAATACAATTTACCACCCCCTATCTTACTCGTGGGTGATCGTAAGAGACGACTAAGGAATATAGAACGTATTTAACATCTATTCAAGAGAAGGAAAACTCGAAACAAAACCCTATATCAACACGTCTGACCAGCGTGGTATAGTAGGTTAATTCGCCTCCCATTATGGAGGAGGCTCGAGCCCAACAGTGGGCCATAATATGAGCTGTGATGATGATGAAGGATATAAATGTCAAAATAAACATAGTATAATGTATGAATTTCCTTAATATTGTCAAGAAGGCTTGCTTGTGTTTCTTACATATAAAATAGTACGACAAAACTAATCATAAAATGAAGTTTCAGTAGTTTCAAAAATAAACTAAGAAATATATAATATAAATATTTTTTGGTATAAAGATGGCCGAATTAGTATGAAATAGAGTTGGCCTTGCATTGATACATTACCTAATTTGTGTGCAAGCGAATGTCTGCGTCGTGCTATCCAACATGCTAGGGCTAGCAGAGCGGCCACTATCAGCGCCGCAGCCCCGCACCCCACCAGCCATAGAGTCGCGCCGTGCAGTTGACCACCTGTACAAAAAAAAAAACAAATAACTCATTAATTATTCACATTTCTGCTGTCCATCAATGAGGTTTGTCATTATTAACATGGGTACTCATCACAGCCCATAAATGTCCCACTGTTGGGCTCGGGTTTCCTCCGTAATGGGAGGGAAAAATAACCTACCACACCGCTCTGGTCAGACGTGTTGGTATAGGGTTTTGTTTCGAGTTTCCTTCTCTCGCATAGATGTTATATGCGTTCCATATCGTCTCGTACGATCACCCACGGGTAAGATATGGGGTGGTGAATAGTATTCTTACTCCGTCACCACACGGAAAGTTTACACGGATAATTATACCATTATACACATGGTTACTATATGAGGGGAATTAATATAATTACCATGAATGTCAGACGTGTTGGCATGGTTTAAAATGTTCTTCATCTGGCAGAGATGTTAATCTTAGAATAGCAAGTACGTGGATCCTTTTTAAAAAACACTTACTGCTAAAAATGTTAAAGATAGGTATGCTATTTCACCACAATAGATATACGCTAACTAAAATATATTAAAAACGAAATGGTAGTAGGCACATGTCTGAAATATCCGAACTGTATTTTATGGAACCCATTCTTGTCTTTATATTTGGTTTTATTTGTACATCGAAGTAATGGAGGTTTTAGCTTACGTGGCTATTTCAATAAACATAATTTGTATATATTAAGATTCTCTTAGGCGCCTTTTTAGAATGCCCATGACAATGATAGGCCGTGATAAATTGTATTCTTCCTACCTTGCCACACTGACTCATTATCATTCAATTAACAATAATGGTTTCTGATGTTTACCTAAATATTAAACATTTGAAATAAAACTACTTTTATGCATTCTATCGCGTTTGTATTTGATTTTCAATTTCTAGACGTTTCGAACACTTTACAATGATCATGTTCACAGGAGGACCTCTCGTCCCCTCGTGACGTTTCTATTACAAGTAACATTTTTTTTTTATATAAATAACATTACGTGACCAACTGCCTCTTCTTATCCTGTACGTAGATGAATGAGACAATCAAAACGATATCGTGAGTTTTCGATGATGTCTGAAGATGTTAAGTAGATACTTAACATAAAAATACTGACCTTGTGATATAATTATATAATATATAGGCAATACTACATTGCTTGTATAATAAGTAAACTATAATTATATATTTACATATGTAAATATGTACACAAGGGATACAGAAAATCATATTTGAATTCCTCCTGAATATTCTTTTCTAGAATGTTGTATAGGCCTAAGTGTTGATGTGGTGTCGAACTACGAGGTTTGGCATCAACATAATTATCCGATATCTTACGGTTTGCTCAAAGCTTAAAAGTAGCAAATATGAAAAACATTTACTTGAAATTACTGAAATTTTTAGCATTTAATATGCTTAATTATTTATAAATACCCGATACGAAACGAAAAATGATGTCACAAGCGGGGTTCGAACCCGCACCTATTGGGAATCCGGCCCAACCGTGCTGCCACTTACACCATCGTGAACTATTTTGGGACATGCAAATTTCGAATCATATTATATCTTTCTAACTGTAAAGTTTGAAGTATTAAGTCTATACAATGTGTAAACATTGTCCGATAGATGGCATACGTCACCTTGAAGACGTAAGATATAATATGATTCGAAATTTGCATGTCCCAAAATAGTTCACGATGGTGTAAGTGGCAGCACGGTTGGGCCGGATTCCCAATAGGTGCGGGTTCGAACCCCGCTTGTGACATCATTTTTCGTTTCGTATCGGGTATTTATAAACATTTACTTGGTTATACAATTCTACAGCTTTCATAAAATATTTAGTTTTTATTAAATAGATAGATTTATTTATTACTATAATGAAATAATATTTTAAGCAATGACCGTCCACGACTTGCTAAAATGTGACTAAAACACAATATGATATTATTCAGAGATAAATATTTTAAACATT
This sequence comes from Lymantria monacha, assembly GCA_905163515.2. Classification (NCBI taxonomy): domain Eukaryota; kingdom Metazoa; phylum Arthropoda; class Insecta; order Lepidoptera; family Erebidae; genus Lymantria; species Lymantria monacha. The sequence goes on along the minus strand of LR991097.1, from coordinate 23,776,291 downwards.
ATAAATTAAAATATAATTAATGATTGCTATCTAAAGACATTTAAAAACTTCATGAATAGATACTACATAGTTTTATACTACTTAACCTTAAAATACATTGTTGAAACGTTTGTTTTTAATTGAAGGCACATCATAAAATTGTTATACAACGTAATATTCTAAGCAGCTAACTACTTATACCGTAACGTTGGACTGATCTTATCATTCAAAGTATAGAGGTCGTTAGGATACAGCAACCAAATGCCATATTATGAAAAAGAGAATATTAAAGTAAACCATGTTAAGTAGAGTCATCATCAATCTTCTCTTACCCCAATTAGTTGGGGACGACACAAAACGTACAATTACTCCATAATAAATATTCAAAAGTTTTAGTAATTATGACCGCCCGCCTGCCTGACGTCAACCCTCTTTGTGAATACAATTTCTCTAACCAAATGGCATCAGATATAATTGATTCAGATTGATGTAATCTTTCAATCGTCTTTTACAACGCCCTCCAGTAACAAATAGATTTTCAAAAGCTCTATTGCTCAGTGGAATTTCATTAAGTAATTATTTATTCGGCAGTACAGTTTTTTGATTTTAAAGACAACATGCGTGGTAATAATAATATGTTGGCGATTAATATCTTAATTAATAATTTTAGAAGATATTAAGCTTTATTTAAATTATTCTACTGGGTCACAGGTCACCCTGCTTATGTCCCCCGTAGCAGGGCGGGGGACTGTGGAGGTGGTTGCGCCACATCTCCACCGCTGGATTAATAGAAGGCACGGCAGCCTAAGCTTTAGGATGGTGCAGGTACTAACCGGGCATGGGGTCTTTGGTAAGTACCTGCACAGAATTGGAAGATAAGGGGCACCAGGATGTCACGAGTGTGGTGCGCCAGTAGATGATGCGCGTCACACTCTGGAGGTAAGCCCTGCCTGGGGGCCCCAGCGCCACGTCCTATCGGCAGTCGTTGGGAGACTGTCGACCATTATCTCGAAGATGCTTGACAGCGACAGGTGCTGGTCGTCGATGGCCTCCTTTTGTGAGGGCATCATGAAAAGGAAGGGTGCCGCGGAGCGGGAACGCGAGGCGCTTGCGTCAGCTGACTCGCTTCGCCGTCGGTGACCGGGGAGGTGGAGGCGCCGTTGTGCGCACCTCCTCCCGATCGAATGTCAGTAGACGATCTCTCCGGCTCCCCGTAAAAGCGCGGAAGGGGCCGCTGTGGTTTTGGTGGGTATTCCGGTCGGGTTCCAGCTGGCCGGTGAGTCCCACACTCGCCTACCGGCGGGGGATAGCGCGCAAATGCGTTTCCACAGCGATAAAAAAAAAAGGTCACCCTGCTTATAATTTTCTACCTGCAACCATTAATGGGTCGACCCGTCTGATAGACATATGAGTAATAGCTTTGCTACCGTGGTTAAATAGACAACAGCTGTGTGGCAGCGGCTACGAATATTACTAACCCTTACTTTGCTTGTGGATGTTGTAAAAAACGACTGAGAGCCTTATGATAACCTGGGCCAACTCCATCTGACGCCGTTTGATCAACAATAACATTCTCAAGGATGGTTGGCGTCTGGCAGGTGGCCGGTCATAAAACTATTGCCAATAACTTTTACAATATGTAATATGAAAGAAGAATACATATTGCATCGACCCCTGAGAGTAGGAAAATGATGATAATGATGATGGTTCGATAGGCAACAGAGTTGGAGGCAAGTACGAGATAGCTGTGCTTTTAATATTGCAGAAGTCAATGTGTGGTAATTGTCACATACATCACCACGAAAGGCAATAAAATTATATTTGCTGCCAATTTTTACGCATTTAATGTCGAACCTTTCTGAGGATGCCTCGTTTAGAGCAGAAATACGTGTCAAATCAATATTCGAAGCTCTGTGGAAAATGTGAAGTTAAAGTTCTTGAGGATTCTCATCATATAAGGGTAAAAAGTGTTTCTGATATCTTGTTTCACCGTATTCTTTCCTTTCTTGAAATAAGCGGTATATTGGTTAATAGTAAGAAAGTGGAACGTCTCCCTTTCATTCCACCATTTAAAAAAAAATCTTTTAAAAAGTTCATAATATCTATTGTTTTCTATCTCTATGTATCGTTAACATAATGAATTTTATAATTTTATTATTTGATTTCATATAACCCGAAGGAGGTCAACAAAACACTGTAACTCGTAGATATGTCTCTATAAAGAAAAGTTTTATTTAACGTCTGTATTTGAGACGTGGTCGGCAAACTCTCGCAAATAGTATCTACATATTTTATTCTACAATAGTAAATTTACTAGTACATCTCATGTAGACAAAATGTCAAGCAATAAAATTCACCCGACATATTGGATTTTGGAAGAAGGCATTAGGCGACATATTCTATGTTTGAGTTTCAATTTAAAAATGGTTTTAAAGTAGCTGCATTTTGAAAAATATCGTTATTCATCTCAGCTCATACATATCCTACTATTGGGCTCGTGCCACCTCCAAATGTGAGGGATATTAACCTACTATACCACGCTGGTCAGACGTGTTAGTATAGGCCTTTTTGTTGCGAGTTTTCTTTCCCTTACATAGATTTTTTTTTTTTATAAATGGTGAGGAACTGGAACATGTGAAAGAATTTTTGTATTTGGGTGTTTTGTTTACTAGAGATGGTAAAAATGATGATAATGTTGAAAGAAGAGTAAATGCTGGTAATAGAGTGAATGGGGCACTATACACCTTTATGAAAAGCAGAAACGTGTCCAAAAAGGCACGTTTAGCTGTACATAAGGGAGTATTATTACCTACTCTCATGTATGGTAGTGAAAGTTGGATTTGGCAGGGAAGACATGAAAGTAGAATAAATGCTGTAGAGATGAGAGCTCTTCGTAGTATGTGCGATGTAAGTATGAAAGATAAAATTAGGAATAATGTTATAAGAGAGCGCTGTGGTGTGAATGAAGAAGTAGTCACAAAGATCAAAAAGAGTATGCTGAGGTGGTTTGGACATTTAGAAAGAATGAGTGACGAGAGGTTGACGAAGCAAATATATAAAGCAAGCGTGAATGGGACGAATACAAGGGGAAGACCACGTCATACTTTTCTGCACCAAGTTGGAGATGTGTTGACGAGAGGTCTTATTAAGAGTATGCGTAATCGTAGAGCATGCATGAAGACTATTATGAGTGTGAATGAAGCGATGGAAGTATGCCAGGATCGTGGTTTGTGGCAATCCGTAGTCTCTGCCTACCCCTCTGGGAAACAGGCGTGAGGCTATGTATGTATGTACATAGATGTTATATGCGATTTATATCCCTTAGTCGTCTCTTACGATCACCTACGGGTAAGACTGGTGGTGGTAAACTGTATTCTTACTCCGTCATCACACAGAAAAATAAGCACATTCTAAATTTATTGCAACTATTTCACATACCTAATAGACCGAAAATAGACATGGCCGTCCTCCATAATTGCTGCTAAATTTTCATAAATGAGTGTTGCCCGTTAGGTAAATGGTATAACTCGATGGTAGACTTTGTATACATGGCGTGAGGCAGAAATCGAACTATTGGGCACGTTTTTTTTGGGAGTAGCAATTGTCACACTCCGTGGCCACCGTCCTAGGCTACAGAAGGAGCCGGTTGCATAACCAAAATAAACTTATTGTAGCCCTCTATTGACTATGCTGCTGAAGTGTTCTGTCTACGGCCATATATTTACTCGTCCGGGATATTACCACACTCAGAACATCTGAAGTCTGAATAAGTAATTGGCTGGAAAAATCGTTTGATGAGCATTAAAGCCAAAAGGTCAAACCCTACTTTACGTTAGACAAGGACTTAGCTGAAATTATTAGTATTGCAGAGGACCATGAACTAAATTTAGCACATACAAGCAGGTGGGCTATTTGTTCGTCTGTCACAAAACAAAAACAATAAAAGAAAAATAAAAATAAACTATCTTTCTCGACGCTCGAGTTAACGAACTTCTATAGTTAAATAAATGAAATAAACAAACTACAGCATTAGTTCTGATTTAAATTCTTTCATGTCTATGTTAGATTGGCCTTTTTTGAATATAAAACTTTAATATATGGCAGTAAAGCGAGGTCCGCGAGCACAATGCAATAAATACACAAAGTTGCATCAAGTCCTTCTTACAACATAATATAAAAATTTCAAATATAGAAAGTGCCATTTTTATGATTAACGTTAATAAAACTAAAATTACAAGTGTAACATGATTTATAATTAAAATATTCTAAATATAATACGAACGAGAACAATACTATTGTATAAATAAGGAAATTTATTACCAGTACGTGTAAAAGTAAAAAATTCAACGTGAAACCCCATTTCCCCTTCAACATGTTTATTGTTTGCTCGTATTCTTGTTAGACGATGTTTACATAGCGGGTCGAATGGGGTTTATTGAAAATCTCTTCATTCTGTCATGACATTACGGCGAGGGTTGTTAGCGTATGTATTTGACCCTGGTAATGTAACTTTATCCTTGAAATCGGCTCAATGTTAGGCACGCAGACGTCTTGTAATATATATGTAAATGTTGAGTAAAAATATATGTAAATAATATGGTATTTATTTTACAAGAATTCAACACATTACTGGGTATCTAGGTTCTTTTTACGTAGATTAGAAAGTGTTTAGGGATTTACTCGCAATCCTTTCTTTCACTGTCATCTGGACACATCGTATCTATATGTTTTGTCTAGCGTGGCTTCATAATCCCCGTTGCCATTGGGCTAAACTCTGGCACCGTTTCTTTGACATCTGTGACCAGTCTGGCGGATATTTACAGTCGTGATCGTGACAAACGATTTATTCTGTCAAGGTATCGATTTCAGTGAGACGCTCAATAGGCTGAGAGATTAATGCGGGTAAATAAAGCTTGGAGCCCTACGCCACCTTTAAGTTGCCGCATAAACTGTCAAAAACTGGTTTTCCTCGTGATTCTATGGACACTGATGAGTAGATTTTGTTGATATTCTAATTTATCAAAATAAACTATTAGTATATCTATACCTTTGCATAAAGTCGCTACCGTTGTCTGTACGCTTAGATCTATTAAATTACGCAACGAATTTTATTTCGGTTTTCATCAACACATATAGTGATTTAAGAGAAAGATTTATATGTACAAAACGTGCATATATAGTAGAGAAAAGCGAGAAAAAGAGAATATGAAAAATAGTAATTTGATGTAGTAAAAAATATATTTTAATACACTTACATGGCAAACGATGGCTAAATATTACAAAATATATCAGAAATGTTTGCTACGAAATTGTATATCTTAAAAAGATCTACAAAAAAGTCGCTGTTGGTAAACGTTTATCTAATCGTAATCCTAAGAAAAGCTTACAACCACGTTTATCTTTACATATTACTAAAAAATAATGTTAATTACGAAGCTAATTTTCATAAAACAGTATTCTTTATTCAATTAAGTACATTAGATACATGATGCGACATTAAATACGTACATTAAAATAGCCCTGTACGGTATATCATTAAAATTAATATTCTAGAAGTTATAAGAAATTTTATGTGCGGAAACAGAGCGACGCTATATCGAAGCGAAGACGTATCGCTTTTAGTACTGCAGTATTGTATTTCATTGATTTGCAGTAAATGTGGTGCGGTGGTGGTTACAAATACCAACCCTTAATTTGCTCGTGGTTATCATAAAAGATGACTAAGAGCTTTATATCGTCCTGGAATAACTCAATTTGATGCTATTTGGTCTACAATTACATTCTCAAGGACGGTTGACGTCAGGCAGGTCATTAAAACTATTGTCATTAACTTTTGCAATATGTACGATGAAAAAGGTTATTATTATTTCATAAATTATGATAGCATTTTATAAGTTAGATAATGATACTAGTTTCGAAATAACAAAAAATAGTGGATTATTTATGAACATTATGTTTTAATAAAACTGTGGATTTTGCTGTTTTATTATGTGGTCCACAATGTCTTAGTTTTTTTTTATCGCTTGTGGTGCCAAACGAGCAAGCAGCACACCTGATGGTAAGTGTCACTGCCGCCCATGGATCTTTGCAATACCAAGGGTTATAGGCTAGGCCGCTGCCTACCATTACAATCCCCAAACCCACCCAGTTGGGCTTCTGGCTCTCTCGCTCACTGAACGAAGCGCAATAGAACATTGCCATTACTCAGACGCCGATCTTCTGCGAGAGTGCGATACTACCCCGGACGCACCGGCACGCGGCTGTAGACAACTGCTAACAGCATGGTCCTACCACTAATTATTAGCTCATACTAACATGTTATTGAAGTGATACTTTTTTATCGGCGTTGGAAAAAAATTACCGTCACATTTTTCAGTTACGCGTCACATTTTTTCGTTACACGCCATCTTTTTTTGAAAGAAACTTTTTTGCGCGCATGAGGGTGCAATTTTTACAGATGAAACGCGACGAGGAACGCGCCACGAAAGAGAGAGAGAGAGAGAGAATTGAGAGAAAGAGAGAGAGAGAGAGTGAGAGAGAGAGAGAGAGAGAGCGAGAGTTGAGAGAGAGGGGGAGAGAGAGTTGAGCAAGAGCGAGAGTTGAGAGAGAGCAAGAGAGAGGGAGAGGGAGAGTTGAGCAAGAGCGAGAGTTGAGAGAGAGCAAGAGGGAGAGAGAGAGTTGAGAGTGAGAAAGAGAGAGATGTAAAAACTAGTCTGCCAAAGTTTCACTTCTAATATGTGTACTTTGTACACACACGCATAATTTTTTTATCATAGTCTGTCCATGTTATTTATCACAGAAGATCAACAGAATTGAGGAGATCAGCGTATTACGTTTTTATTTTTTATTAAACTGTATTCTCTAACACCTGAATTAATTTTATTACAATTTTATAATAAAAATATGCTGCTGCTATTGAAAATTTATGATATTTTTTCATTATAAATTAGCATTATAGCATTAAATATATAAAACTTTATTAATGATCTACTTTCAATATTTTAATGTATTAAGGCGCTATAATATAAAATATATTGCCATTTTATATAAAGTAGTGTTTTCCGTGTGGTGTAAGTATATTATTCACCACCCTATGGGGTTCACCACCCTCTCGTACCCGTGGGTGATCGTACAAGTCGACCAAGGGATATAAAACGCATATAACATCTATGCGAGAGAAGGAAAACTCGAAACAACCCTATACCAACACGTCTGACCAGCGCGGTATAGTAGGTTAATTTCTCTCCCATTACGGAGGAGGCCCGAGCGCAACAGTGGGACATTTATGGGCTGTGATGATCATGATGATGAGTGTAGAAGAAGTGCTAAAGTGTAGCAAGTAACAGTTCATAACTTATTGACAGTTATATAGACCTATCTATAGTTATTTATTTTGATTTTATTACTTTTTAAGTATCATTTTATCCATGACCAAAATTTTCTTTAGAACAAGTTTCTACCATCGCTCACTTTTTCCGTTATATTATATAAATATAAATTAACTACCTTATCGAATGAATGAAACGCGCTATATTACACAATTTACTCCAAATCATTTATCCTTACATATGAAATTTGGTCCTTATATATGAAAATAGCGTTTGGTCGTACTTGGAAATATCTCCTCTTTGGTTAAGAATTTCAAATTTAAATTTATATATTCATTTAGCTGGTACATTTGAGTTTTGAAAACAGTCATTCATTTGTTTTTCCTCATATTTTTTTTCTTTGGCGTCGTCGCGTTATTACCGCACAATGGAAAACATGAAATATCGGTATATTTACGAGTACGAGTTCTAGCGTGGCACCAGTGCTGCAGAAACAGCTCGAAGGATTAATGATGTGTACGGCACTAGTATCGCAAAAAAAGGTACGTTACGTTTTTGGTTCAACGTTTTCGTTCTAGAAATTTCGACATTCAGAAACAACCCCGTGGACGACCGGAGACCAAAGTGGAAAATGAAGTATTAAAGTCTATTGTGGAAGCGGATCCATCATAAAGCACTTCAGAGATAGCTACAGGCTTCGGGGTAATTGACAACTGTATTAATTCACTTGAAGCGAATCGGGCATGTAAAAAAACTTGAACGATGGGTACCTTATAAATTGAGTGAATCGAACTTGCAAACAAGTGTCGACTGCTGTATTACTTTGCTCAACCGACACAATAATGAAGGATTTTAAATCTAATCATTACTTGTGATGAAAAATGGATACTGTACAATAATCGGAAGCGCTCGTTGCAATGGCTGAACCCTGGAGACCCTGCCAAATCCTGCCCTAAACGAAAATTGACTCAGAAAAAGTTATATGTGAGTGTTTGGTGGACTAGAGCTGGTATCGTTCACTACAGCTTTCTAAAATCTGGCCAAACGATTACGAGAGATATCTATTGTCAGCAACTGCAAACCATGAAGGAAGAACTAGCTGCTAAACAACAGAGATTGGTCAATCGCTCTAGGCGACTGCTGCTTCACGACAATGCAAGACCACACATTGCACTATAAACAACTACTAAGTTAGATGAGCTACAATTGGAATGTCTGCGACATCCACAGTACTCCCCGGACCTTGCTCCAACAGATTACATTTTTTTCCGGAATTTGGACAACTTCTTACAAGGAAAAATATTCAACTTCGATGCGGCAGTCCAAACCACCTTCAAAGAGTTTATTGATTCTCACCCCCCCCCCCCCCCCTCCATGGTTTTTTTTTAGTAAAGGGATCAATGAACTACCTATGAGATGGCAAAAGTGCATAGATAATAACGGTAACTAACTTTGATTAATTAAATATAATTTACAAAAAAAAATGACTTTATATTCCTCTCGTACAAAACGCCAATTTTATATGTAAGGACCTAATATATTAGATACACCTTACCAACCTTGTAATTTTATATTATATTCGAGAAATTTCCTCAGAAAATTGTTATTATTAAGTCTTCTAAAGTGAATTACATTGTTATATTTCAAAGAACTGAGCTAACGCTATGCTATGGATTACATCTCCAACTGATACCGCAAATAGGAAATCGTATACCTTAGATACTGATATTCTAAAAATGCAATAAAAATTGAAGATACGTCATTCTTGTACACACTTTATTTTTACAAATTAGGCCAAAGCCATGTACATATAAGCTATGTACATATATTAATAAAGTATCTGAAACAGGTACGCAGAGTAATTTATACTACGTACCTACGCAACAGTGACCTTAGACGTCGATATCCAATAAAAAAGTAAGGTTTAGTTGTACCATATTAACAATGAACATGTAATCCTTGCAATAAAAACACATGGAACGCAATTATAGTCTAGACTTTCATGGACGATAAAATGAAGGTAACATTGCTGTTATAGAAACGTCTTCGTTTATAAGACCTATTATGCTGAAGACTAGCCATATGGCAAATCGCTATCGCATGCTTAGTTCCTTCGAGATTAAGTACAGTAGCGAATAATATGAAAGTTTATCTAAATAATAAATAATTTTTTTACATAATATACCGTTAAATAAAGATAGCGACCGACCTTTCATGCCAGTGGCGTAGGTTTGATTCCTAAGCAGGATAATACTGTTGATCTACGTCTAGGTGTAATTTGTCAGTGTTAATTTTATGTTTGTAAAGTTCCTCGTAATAAAAGGATTATTTTCTTAGTACAGACTGGTGCCATTAAAAATAAAATACCATTAAGGGGGGTTAAGTATATATATGTATGGGCCAGTATTGATAGCTGATCGAAAAGGTTGTGGATGTAAACTCATAAAGTCCTATCTGTGCATTTTTGTTTGTATGGCTACTAAAGCTGTTCATTTGGAGCTTGCTACTGACCTCTCCAAAGAGGCTTACAAGGCTGCACTGTTTCGACTTATATCGCGGCGTGGTAAACCACGAACAATTCTTTCGGATAACGGAACTAATTTCATTGGTGCATGTAATGAATTTAAAAAGTATTTACAAGACAAGTCCATTCCATCAGAGTTGGCTCAGGAAGGAATTGAATTTACTTTTATACCCCCATATACGCCTCATTTCAACGGTCTGGCGGAGGCTGCTGTACGGTCTACTAAATACCATTTAAAAAGATTGCTTACTTTAACTCATTTAACATATGAGGAAATGGCTACGTGCCTTACTCACATAGAGGCAATTTTGAACTCTCGTCCCTTAACGCCACTATCTACTAACCCTCATGATTATTCTGCCCTTACTCCTGCCCATTTCCTGATAGGACGCTCACTCATATCTGTTCCCAATCCACCGGTTATAGACTATAACATCACTCACTTGGAGCGTTATAATCGTGTGGAACATCTTCGACAACATTTCTGGAGAAGATTTAATCTAGAATACATTTCACTTCTACAGCAGAAGACCAAGTGGACTGCGTCTTCAGATGATCTTGCCATTGGAACCCTTGTTCTCATTAAAGACAAGGCGTTGCCACCATTGTGCTGGTCGTTGGGGCGTATCATTCAGGTGTATCCAGGCAGCGATGGTGTGAACAGAATCGCTGAGTTGAAAACGAAAAGAGGCACAATTCGCCGTGCTTACAACAATATATGTCCTTTACCTAACAATTGAAGCTTCTACAGATTCACACTTCAACCCGGGGAGCATGTTTGCGCGACAATAAACTTCGTGTATGCACCAGCGGGACGAGAGGGGGCGGCGCGAGCGGTACGAAGCTCGACACCAGCGACATCGGGGCACCGAACACTTGTTAGCTTATCACCGCGGCGAGCATACATATACGTGCTAATATTCGAGCGTCGTTGTATTAAATTATTTCAAGTACAATAAATTCATTATTAGTACATTGTTGCTTTATTTATATTATTAAGTTAGGCACCAAACAGTTATAAGAACATTCATACACACACTTACTCTTTAAATTCATTACATTAATTTACACATTCACTTCACTCATACAGACTACGAGTCCGCCATCTTATACAACACATTACACGAGAACACCGACACATTCGTACCAAAGATTGTCGGGCTCACGATTGTAGAATCTTATACAATATAAAATTATTATAAGATTCGCCTATTTTTATTCCTTTTGTTCCCATCGTGAACAAAAAGTGGCGACCGTGACAGGACCTGCCGGGTAGCAGTCTGATTGCAGGTCTCTTTGTTCCCGCCATTAAGAAGATTTTCCGCGTGGTAACTACATGCATCTGCTGACTTTGGTGGCTAATCCGAAGCAATCAGCGGTGCCCAAGACCTACTACGCGCAGCACAAGCCGAAATTCGGCGGGAGCAGCCTATATATCATCCCTACAAGCGTCTATCGTTATACAGAGGGACACGTCGTCGATCGGAGGAGTTTTCGCAGCAGGCGCAGATACACCAAAGGATTCCAACTGCACTATCCTATCTGAGTGAGCTCGTTCCTATATATATTCCCTAATTTTCCGCTTAAATTTGTGTTAACAGTGATTTTAGTGACCAAATGTTTAGCCTATCTAGATAAAAGCTATTTCTAAGCTTATCCATTTATCCCATTGCCTAAATATCACGCCTATTAGTGAGTTATAGCTAAATTATAACCAATTGAGCTAGCATAGTCTGCCTACATATATGTTGCACTGTGCCTACCTACCTCGATATCATTATACATCATTCTATTCACTTATCTGCAACAAACTATTGTTATTTTGCACAAACAGCGTTATTAACTGCACTAGATTAAAGTTCGATGCACTAGATTATTCTACCTATCTTTCTATAGCTTTATTATTGTTCAAATCACATACATCCTCATAAATACACTATTTAAATCACATTTTATTTAGCTGCGTTTGTTTATCACATTCCAGTGCATTACTTGTTTCGATCGCTGCGGCCGGCCCGTGCGGTGGTGCATCTTTGTTTATCCCTACCATTGCAACGCACGATCAGCTGTACGTGTGACGTCACCGTCAGCGGCACCCGACTTCGTGTCACCCGATCTTGCAGGCGACGGCAGTGCACCTATCTTTCGTGAGGAGCGTATCGTATGCAAACTTCACTCATTAGCTAATAGCTAACTTAACTATTATTTATATTTCATTGCGAGTTTAAAATGACAGACGATAAACATATAGAGTTAACAATACTTTTAGTTGCATATACCTGGCAGGCAGCCGGTCATAAAACTATTGCCAATAACTTTTACGATATGTACTATGAAATAAGAGTACATATTGTATCGATCCCAAGTAATTGGGATAAGAGCAGGAGTATGATGATATACTTTTATCTAAAAGGGTATAATTTAACTCATTAAAGCAGATTACATTTTTAATGTCGCTTGACAGTTCGTTTTGAACTTACCCAATAATATTCTTGGTTTGCTCAAAGCATGAAGATTAAAGGCGCATATTTCTCTAAAAATAAATATTAAAATTACTTATTTTAGTAAGCGTTGATGTGTGGTAGCGGCTACGAAAACTACCCACTCTTACTTTGCTCGTGAATGTCGTAAAAGACGGTTAAGACCCTTATAACGACATGGGCCAACGCTATTTGATGCCGTTTGGTTACCAATTACATTCCCAAGGAGGGTTGACGTTTGGCAGGCGGCCGGTTAGAAAACTATTGCCAATAACTTCTACAATATTTACTATACAAATTAATATAATTTAAAAAAATCAAAAACCCGACTGCGTAAAAAGTGAACCAAATTACGCACACAATAAAAAAAACTGAAAAAGAGAAAACAAGCACTTAGATGTCCGATGGTCTATAATTCTATCATATGTTATTAAATGAATACTATTGAAGAAAATAAAATATATTCTAATAATGGAACATAACAACTGAACAGTCGGGTTCCATTATTCGACGTCCTCCCCGAGGAAGGGGATGTCGCTCAAGAAGAGGGTACCCCTCGGGGGATATTCGATCGGGCCGGCCACTGACGACAAGTTCACGCTGCTCCGGTGGCCGGTCCAACGACGAAGACGAGGTTCACGGGTGGATTATGGGTGAGCGTGCTTACGCCCCTCTGTTGCCCCGGACAGAGTGGTGCGAGGAGCGCGACAACCGTAGCCCACCCCACAAAAAAAAAAAAAGCATATCCAATTTTTCAATGGATCCCGACTGTTCAGTTGTTATGTTCCATTATTAGAATATATTTTATTTTCTTCAATAGTATTCATTTAATAACATATTATAAAACTATAGACCATCGGACATCTAAGCGCTTGTTTTTCCTTTCCAGTATTTTTTATTGTGTGCGTAATTTGGTTCGCTTTTTACGCAGTCGGGTTTTTTGATTTTTTAAATTATATTAATTTATTTTATACTTTTTAGTTATGAGTATCTAGCTAGGCTATAGTTATTTTATTTATCAATAAGTAGGTCTCTACCTATATATAGTTTTTCGACTTAAGTTGAGTACTAAATCGTTTGAAGTTGGAGATGGGTGACCGTGTCAGACATTAGATACTTTAGATAGTCCAATATGCCTACTAGATACTTTAGTATATGTCCATCCACATTCACACGCACAGTCATACGAAGTTTTCGTCTTTTTTATCATTAATTTATACAGTCTAAAGACCTAGATATGTGAGAATGGTTGTTACGCAACTTTAAATCGATATAGATCCTAAATGGTCAGTCGAATCGAAAAATATTGAAGAAAAACTAATAATGATTTTTAAATACCTATTCAACGATACCCCATTTGACATAGTTTGTCGACTTTCATATTTTTTCATTTTCACAAAATGGCGTCCAGTGGTCGCCATATTGAATTTTCACTAACACCATGTCTTTAGTGACACTCGCCGGACTAAGAGGAGTCGATTGATATGCGAATCATTAAAATCGGCCCAGGCGTTTCGTCTGTATAGTGCTTCAAAGGAACATACAAACATACATACATACATAGACTGTTAAACATAATACCACTCCTGTGCGTCGCTCAGTCGGGTAAAAAGAAAAGAACCTACATATTGTATCGATCCCAAGTAATTGGGATAAGAGTAGGAGAATAATATGAGTATGCGTTTATCATTCGCGAATTATTAAGCATTTACGTATATTTTCCGTTTAAAAGACAGAAAATATAAAATAGTTAAAATAGTTTAAATTATAAAATAATAATAATAAATAATATAATTTTTTAATATTATAAAATAGTTTTAGCAAAATTATATTATATTATTCGTTTTCTTCAAATTCCAGCAATATTTCTCTATTAATAATATTTTAGTAGATACTTTCGAAAAAGGAATCTAATTATGGATCACGACGATATATTTATTCTGTGACAATAAAATACATCTATTGAGGAAAAAAAACTGTAGCATTTATTATAATGCCATCAGTCCACCTAGTGGGGGTTCGCTGCGTAGTTATTACTCCATGACTTTACTAATTTAAAATGATATATATATTCAAATTTCATTATCATCTCAGTCCATACACGTTCTGCTGAGGTGCAAACCTCCTCCACTATAGAAGGAAAATTGAACTATTATACCACGGCTTTCTTTTTATTTTTCTTTTTTCTATATATGTATATTAAATCCCTTAGTCTTCCTTTATATACCACACCCAAGTGTAAGATAGGGTGGTAAATTATATTCATACTCCACCCCCATACAAAAAACGAAATAAAATGGATAAAATTAATGTTCAAATTATTTATTATACATATATAAACCTTTTGATGTCACTTATAATTTGGCAATTTAACATTTTGTCTGAGATTAATCCGATCGGATTGGAACGTACCCATAATTGAGAAGATTCGATAAGAAACTCAGTGGGAGCAATAATAATACTCAGTATATTACATATTAATAACCCCCACTGAGTTTCTTCATCTCTAAGATCTAGCTAAAACCTCTTGTTTACAAGATAAAAATCGTATTTGATCCAATAAAATACGTTTTGGAACATATTCCAATGGGATTGACGCAGAAATAATGTTCTTGATAATCGTCGTCATCGTCACAGCCCATAAATGGCCCACTATGAGGCTCGGGCCTCCTCCGTAATGGGAAGGAAATTAACCTACTATACCGCACTGGTCAGACGTGTTAGTATAGGGTTTTGTTTCGAGTTTTCCTTCTCCCGCATAGATGTTATATGCGTTTTTTATCCCTTAGTCGTCTCGTACGATCACTCATGGGTAAGATATGGGGTGGTGAATAGTATTCTTAATCCGTCACCACATGGACAGTTCATGATAATATAATTCATTCATGATAATAATTAAAACTATTTTGTTATTACCAGGACAAATATTTTTTTTATAATATATAATACCATTTTTACCGAATAGGTAGATGGATCCAGTTCGCTCTTAGTGAAAATTCTCTAAAATATCATAAATAATAAAAAATAGCTTTTTTATTTAAAAAATACAACCACCCTGCACTAAGATAATAATCCTTTTAATGCGAGGGACTTTAGAAATACACAATTAACGCAGACAAATTACACCCAAACTGAGAATAACACTTTTCCGACTGCACAAAGTCTTGTCCCGCGTAGGAATCCAATCCATAGCACTGGCACGAAAAGTCAGTATCTTAACTACTTTGCCATCTGTGCACCTATATTAGGCTATCAAAGCAGCTATATTAACCACCCCCTATCTTACCCGTAGATGATCGTAAGAGACGACTAAAGAATATAAAACACAAATAACATCTATACAAGAGAAGGAAAACTCGAAACAAAACCCTATACTAACACGTCTGACCAGCGCGGTATAGTAGGTTAATTTCCCTCCCATCACGGAGGAGACCCGAAACCAACAGTGGGACATATATGAGCTGTGATGATGATAATGATTTATATTCATGAAAGAAGATAGAATATATGGAATAAGTCATTTGCATATCTCATTATACTGAACTAAGCCATCCATCAACTAACGTAGGTTAGCGCTATTGGAATAATCTCTTCAAACAAACGTATAAAGACAATCATATGGAGAAGTCTGATATTTGCATGTCAAAAAGGTTATTTGTTCTACAACAATTCATGTTCCTACAGAGTTCATTGCTGCTTCATATTATCTATTCATAGTCTGTGCAAATAGATTTCATATGAGACAAAACGAATAAATTCCTTCATTACAATCGCACGTTCTATCTTATAATTCATATAGAACATTCTGGATATTTAATCATATTTATGTATCAAAGCGATTTTGTTTCATAAAGCCACTGAAAGATTCATATATAAGTCTTGCAAGCCCCCTAGGGTTTGAAGAGAAAAAACATTACTCATAACCTAAATATAACTCCTACGTACATATTTATTTGCGTACTATGTATACCGTCGGTCTATGTGGAGATAAGGTAAGAATATAATGTAAAATAAAGTTGCCATTTGTATTTTTCACTTTATATCTATTTTATGTCTATGGAATTTTCGTTTGTTAATGTGTTCGCGATTCGTATAAAAACTACTTGGTAGAATTTCATAAAATTCGATATTATAATAGTTCTTACTATTGGAACGTACGTATATTATCTAGATGATAAAATATTTCGCACAATTAACTATTTCCTATTTTCCGTGGGGGGCGGAGTAAGAATACAACTCACCACTTTACCCGTGAGTGATCGTAAGAGATGACTAAGGGATATAAAACACATATAACATTTATGCAAGAGAAGGAAAACTTGAAACGAAACCCTATACCAACACGTCTGACCAGCGTGATATAGTAGGTAAATTTCCCTACTATTACGGAGGAGGCTCGTGCCCAACAGTGGGATATACATATAAGCTGAGATGATGGTGAACTATTCCAAAAAAACAATATATGAAAGAACTGACTTCATCAGATCTTTTCAAAATAAAAAAAAAGAATTCGCAAATCTACCATATACGGCAGATTTGTAATCCTCCTTTCCAAAGTATATTGAAAACCTGCCAAATAAAGTTCAATAATTCCATTATTCACCGCGTTGGAAGTGACGAAAACAACTACAGATATAATTAAGTTATTACTTTTAGAGATGACGTTGAAACAGTGGATAAGTGATTAAAAATAAGTCATCACTTCTTTCTTTCCTGTATAATCGTAAGATCAATTTTAGTATATAAACAAATCGTTACAACAAGAATACTAAAATTCATAATTAAAACTTATATTAACGCATCCTAACATGGCAAAGTAAGGTAAATGCCGTTCGACTGTGCAGGAGGTTCATATCCACTGAGTGAAAAGATAAAATACATACATACATATCATCACGCCATATCCCTTGCAGGGTAGGCAGAGGGAACAGAGTGCCAGAGAACTCTATCTCTGCATACTTCACTCGCTTCCTCAACATTCATAATTCTCTTCATACATGCTCGCCGGTTTCGGAGACTCTTGACTCCACCTTCCTTCAGTACATGACCGATCTGGTCTAGGTAGGTTAGTCTCGGTCTCCCTCGGTACCTACATCCTTCCACTTTCGCATTGTATATCTTCTTAACCAGACGTTCGTTCGGCATTCTTTCCACATGTCCAAACCATCGGAGCATTCCCTTTCGCATCTTTACACCAATACTCTCTTTCATACCTACTCGCTTTCTTACGTCGTCGTTACGAATGCGGTCGGTAAGCCTAACTCCACAGATTTTCCGCAGAGATCGCATTTCGACCGCATTAATTTTACTTTCATACTCTTTTCTGCATACCCAACTCTCGCTTCCATACAGTAATGTTGGGACAAGCACTGACAAGCACAAGATAAAATACTCCCTGCTTAATCATAAAAACCGATGGAGACTTAGCAAGATGGGTCGCTCTAGCTATACAGGAGACAAGAACTTATAACAAGCTATTGTGGTGAATACCAACGCACCTAACATAGGTGGCTATTATTGTAGTATTTTCTTCTTAGGGAGATCTTATGTACAATAGCGGACTTTGAAAGAGTATTAAATGGATCAATCAATCTATTTCGATATAAGTATTGTTCTTAAATTATACAACACGCCACGTGAAACTTTAACTAAGTTTATAAAAACCCGATAACGAAGCGAAAAATGATGTCACAAGCGGGGTTCGAACCCGCACCTATTGGGAGTCCAACCCAATCGTGCTGCAATAAACAATAACACTAGTAGTAGTAATAATAACAATAGTTGACAGTGGTGTAAGTGGCAGCACGATTGGGCCGGACTCCAAATAGATGCGGGTTCGAACCCCGCTTGTGACATCATTTTTCGCTTCGTTATCGGTTTTTTATAAATAATTAAGCATATTAAATGCTAAATTTCAGTAATTTAACTAAGTTATTAGCGTCCGTCTAGAAAATGTATTAATATATTTATGCATACTCCTATAATAAATTAATAATAGGCCCATATCTGAACAGTATATTGCTGTGTAGTAGCGGCTACGAATACTAACCCTTACTTTGCTCGTGGATGTCGTAAAAGACGATTAAGAGCCTTATAACGACCTGGGCCAACTCCATCTGATGCCGATTGGTCAACAATTACATTGCCGAGGAGAGTTGACGTCTAGCAGGCGGCCGGTCATAAAATAATTGCCAATAACTTTTACAATATATACTATGAAAGAAAAGTACATATTGTATCGACCCCAAGTAATTGGGATAAGAGTAGGAGAATGATGATCTGTACAGTATAAGAAAAACTAATTTGGAAGCGTCTTTATAAAATCAACAGGAGCTAAAACAATGATTTTTTTAACATTTTTATCTGTCTATACGTATTAAATGTACTGTAAATAATATAAAGTGAACTTTATGAATGAAAGATAACCGATTTAAAGTTACGCGTAGACGCTACACGTGACGTAGCAAGTGCTACGTCAATTTGTAACGAGACATTGATTTGCATAAAGTTATTTGGTTATTTGCGATGAAAATACAAGACACTAAGATATATAAAATGACTAGAAGATCTGTACGGATAATTCGCAGCGTTATAAAATTGGTTTTTCCTTTATTAGAAAAATATTGAAGTATTTGCTCATTTTATATTTACTACGTTTTTTTTTACGTAAATCATGACTTTTATTAGGTTTATTAGCAAATAAAGTAATTTAAATTTTCTGAATGTTATAATTTTCTGAATGTTATAATTTTCTGAATGTTATAATTTTCTGAATGTTATAATTTTCTGAATGTTATATTTTTCTTAATATTATCAACAACAGCTAAAGTATAGAAATTATCACCGAATAATTGAAATGTAAGGTTTAAGCGATAATTTTTTATTAATAAAAACATCATCTTTGATATCTGCATTTATCTTTGGTCATTGATAGATAGACACAAGAGAGAACATAAATCTTCAAAACAGTGTTTGATACATTACATTAATAGCGATTCAGGAACGTGAGAAATTTTCTTTAACGTGTAATACTGATTCCATAATAAAAAATAATTAAAGATTTTTTTTTTCATAATACGCCCTATTACCGCTATTATAATTCATTTCCAGTATTTCCAAATTATTAAATTGTCATAATAATTACCAAATATTAATTAATACTAATAACAGTTAACCAAAAATAATTATATTCATATGTAATTATTATCTTTTTCCCGCCAATATTAATAATGTTAAAAATAGATGTAAAATTACAAAGAAACACTTATAGGTATATAAAGTACAGGCATAAAGTGTATGTGACATACTGGAAATTAATTATTCTACTTCTTCTATGAATATAGCTTCTGTAAAGTATTCAAAATATTGGGCAAACAAAATCAAATTAAAACGCATTTTATATCATAGTAACCAAATAATCCCAACCTAATGAATGTTATAAAATGTAATATGTAAAAATGAAATACATGTGGCACTCGGGGACTGCCGCGGTAAAGCTATTGCATAGCACTTTTTATCAACTTATGCAAATATAAATATTTATTTATTTTTATTTATGCAGTATTTTTTTTGATATTAATTAAAGTTTTTTTTTCTTTGATATTAATTCAAGTTACACCTATTTATTAAAACTACTAACTTATTAAAACATTTAAAGCACACGTTTTTAAACTGTTTTATTTATAATATTATTAAATTATTATAAATAAATTTTGCAAAAAGAGTTTGACGGTGGTGAGATTCGAACACAGGCCTACAGTGCCTTTAACCAGCGCCTTAGACCACTCAGTCACGCTGCCTGCGTATAGTCAATACAAAATTAACTGCTGCTTTTCAACCATACAATCTTAGGTTTTATTTTCGTTACAGAATTTTTTGATTCGGTCGCCGCGCTCAAAGCCCGCGATAAAAGCTATGCAATAACTTAAAAATTCAACTAATACATAAATTTAAATTCAATCTTTGATGACGTTTTCTCAGTCCTCGGTTCGATATTTGAACATATGCTATATTAAAAAAGAACGTGTGCAACGGAACGCCCGACAAAAGTGATAAACTAATCAAGTTGAACTATTTAATATTGAAATTGTTTAACTTAATGGTTTCTGATGTTTACGCGAGTATTACACATTTGAAATAAAACTACTTTTACGGATTCTATCGCGTTTGTATTTGATTTTTAATTGCCCGACGTTTCGAACACTTTACAGTGATCATGGTCAAGGGAGGAGGAGGATTGTTTAGCTTAAGAAAAGCTTAGGTTATTATTTAAATTTTATGTGTATTTATATGATAATGTAAGCAGGAAAAGTTATTTATTAATAAAATCTTTTATTGATTATAAAATATATTTCATTCTTAAATACAATTCTTGAATATGTACATTGGAATTTTGTTTATTTACATTATTAATATCATTATTTAATCCTATAAAAGTAACAATTAGCTTATGGTAACTATAATAAGCAACGAAATTTTGAAAATTGTATGTCATTTAAAAATCTTGCAAAGGCGTCATCGTGAATCATGTGTGAGAGAAACGGAAGCCAGACAGCAGAGATGTGACTTATCTAAGATACAAGTATTTGAAATACAGATACAAGATATAAAATACCTATTTCCATCTTGTATCTAAGATACTTTTTAAAAATTTAATTTGTATCTTGTATTTAGATACTTTTTGTTTGGTATCTTAGTATTTTATAAATACTTTTTCTAACAAAATACTTTTAGTAATATGTTAGCAGACATTTATAAAATTATTATTCCATCTCATTGATCTCATCTCATTCATCATCTCATTGATGTCTCATTTTTTAATAAACTGTGCTAGGTCTTTCATAATTTTTAATGTTATTCTTTTAAAATCCGCGTGCAACTCAAAACAAATAATATCGCCATACAGTTTTACGAGTCACGTGTTTTAAATGCAGTGTTGTTATTGGTCAATTTATTTGAGGGGACTTTGAAAATAATTATAGTTATTTTAGCGTTATTTAACCAACATTATTTTTTAGATTGGATTTATAGACATTAATAAGCATTGACGTATAGCAAATAAAATTTAAAATCTTTTTTTTTGGTACAAAATGTAAAAATGTATCAAAAACCACTTTAGAGGGTTTTGAAACTATATCTTTCATTTCAGTGATTAACACGATTTATTCGTAAATAATATTAATGTCAATTATCAAAAATGAACTTAAATTCATTAGAATAAAATCTTGTTTTCTTACAACAGTATTTTCATCTTAAGAAGTATTTAAAAGATAGCTATCTTGTATCAAGTATTTCAGATACTATTTTCAAAAGTACTTTGTATCTGGTATCTCAAATACTTAATTTAAAAGTATCTTGCATTTTGTATTTCAGATACTTTGTACAGGGTATTTTGTACATCTCTGCCAGACAGATTGGCGCCGTAACGCGTTACGTAACGAAGCGGTCTACCCTCTCATAAGAAGTTATCACTTAACAAAGCTGCTAAATGGTTTTATGCTTTTAATAAAGTGCATGTGTGTGCATTTTGATGCTTTATAAAAAATAGTAAATTCATTCTAATCTCTGTTTAATGTTCATTGTTAACCAATTCTATTTTTTTTTGTATAGCGTGGCACAGCTACGGTAAGCTATATCTAATTTAATGGAGTTCTAATTTATATATTTGAGTGTAAAATATAAACTCAAGATAAGCTCTCACTTGCTGTAATCTATGTATCGTTTTTACAAAATCATGTAAAAATATACATTTAGTTTTAATGCACAAAATGAACTATTTTTCTAAAAGAACTTTTTGTGTTATTTGTAAGGTTATATATACGAAAATAAACCTATTAACCCTCCCATTTAATATGAAATACTCATTCATCCATCCCCATTTGAACACGAATTTCTGACAGAAAATGGCTACGTTCACACTCACGACTGACATATGATTACTTCTACCCACCTTAATATCTCGTACCCGCGGGACATGCAGACATGCCTGCCCTACTTTGTATTTATGATAACGAAGTAGATTACGAAAATTTTGCTCCTCTTAAATATGTATAGAAAAAGAAAAACTTTTGCTGCAAAAGAAACAACAAAAACAAAAAGTATCTACATTAAGATAATGTTATTTATCTACTATCGGACCTTGGTCCCTATAAATCAATTATATTAACATCGTAGTATTTTTTCTCAATCTGTACATTCCATTGCTAGGCACTGTTCTTCTCCAGATAAGGAAAATTTGCCTTCTAAACCATATTGGCCGGACTAGTAATCACCTAAAAGTGAAATTACTTTTTTCAAACCTATTCTTAACAGTTTTAATTTCATTTGTCACCTGTTTTAAATAAATACGCGATGAGGAATAGGAATATAGTGTACTTTCTTTTCTGTGGGTGATGGTAAAAGACCAAGACGTAAATAGATAACAACAATGCGTGAAGGTAATTTCGAAATAAAACGTTTGATAAGCATTTGGATGTATGTACATACATACATACATAGCCTCACGCCTGTTTCCCAGAGGGGTAAGCAGAGACTACGGATTGCCACAAACCACGGTCCTGACATACCTCCATCGCTTCATTTACGCTCATCACAGTCTTCATGCATGCTCTACGATTACGCGTACTCTTAATCTGACCTTTCACTAACAGATCTTCAATTTGATCCAGGAAAGTACGACGTGGTCTTCCCCTTGTAGTCGTCCCACTCACAGTGAACTGAGATAATGATGATGAAACATAATGACGTCAAAATCTCACTACCATTGTGGACTTCCATTTATAGAAGTTTATAACTAAAGTGTGTTACGGGATTTATTTCTAGTTTAGTTTGCGTTTTAGTTTTAATTACAATGATAAGGATGGGTCTATGCTAGGTAATGATTTAAACCGAGACTGAGCAGCACACCTGATGGTAAGTGTTACTGCCGCCCATGCTTTGCTATACCAAGGGTACAGCTAAGCCGCTGCCTACCAATACAAACCCCAAACCCACACGCAGTTGGACATCCGGCTCTCTAGATCACCGAACGAAGCGCAATAGCACAATAGGCCATTACTTAGACGTCGATCTTCTGCGAGAGTGTAATACTACCCCGGACGGGCCGATCCGGGGCTGTAGACAGAAAACTGACAATAGCGTAGTCCTACCACAAATAAACTTAATAAAATTGAACGCTAGATAAAACTGAAGCCTAACTTCATAATAATTGTCAGTAACTATACTTAATACAAAGCAAGAACCTCAAACTTTACGCAGATGGTAATATCTAATCTGAAAGATCAGTCGTAGAATGTCGCTTAAAAGATTGAGGTTAGTTTTAAACGATTCTATATACAAAATCCAGTAAAATAATAAAGCATATATTACTGTTTTTTTCGTTTTAAACGTCTACAATTAAATAATAACTCCTTGTCTTGTAAAGAACTTCACGAACATATAATTACACAAATTGTGGTTCGTACGGAGAATTGTTCCGTATGGAAATTAAACCTGTCGTGGGTTATTCGATGTATACTTATGTATAAATAATTAATAAGTAAACGAACTAATTTAGTAACTACATATGTATGTGGTAAGTATATTTAGGTACTTGTATATTGTTTCTAAAATAATGTTGTACTACAAGGAATGTGAAGGTAATGAATTACTAAAATTATTTAGGCAACACAAGTAATCATGTAGCAAACAAACAAACAACGTGTTGGTCGGTTATTACTTAGCGGAAATGGTAAGTGCCGACCGGAAACAGGCCGTAGTTCCGGCACGTGTATTAATCTAAAAACGCTGTTAAATTGTTTATTTAAGCTAAACAGGCATTATGACTGGCATTTTATAAATGTATCAATTTATATATGTAATAATATTTAGATAATAAAATATTTCGTCATTCTCAAATCCCTGTGATCATCAATCAACGATCCGTGTGGTGACGGAGTAAGAATACAATTCACCACCCCCTATCTTACCCGTGAGTGATAGTAAGAGACAACTATACAAAACGCATACAACATCTACGCAAGACAATGAAAACTCGAAACAAAATCATATATCAACACGTCTAACCAATGTGGTATAGTTGGCCAATATCCCTCCCATTACGTAGGAGACTCGAGCCCAACAGTGGGACATATATAAGCTGAGATAATGAAAATATTTCGTAAACATTAAATAACATCATGATTATTAATCATAATGATATTTTTATATCTATCATTATTTTGAAAGGCAACAATGCTATTCCATGATCAATTAATATACTACACACTTCAAAACGGGATAGGATGAAGGTAGAGTAGGATATAAGAAAACCTTCTTACTCCTATGAAATGAGCATCCTCATGACAGTTCGATTTCTTTGCGCATTTGAAGCTGAGTCGAGTTGTACGGTATCAATATACGGGTCAATAAATATTGACCGCAGGTTGGTGGTCGGTCTGCTTATCCTATATTTTCAATTAAAATAATAATGCATTTCTGTATCGCCATCGGCCATTTTATGTATCGCTTAATTGAAAATGATATATATATATATATATATAAACTTTATTGCATTCACGAAATGGGAGAATTTTCATTTTTTTTTTCATGATTGAGACCATATTTTGAATGTAAAATTTTACACTTGTTAGTAACGGTAGTGCCCGCACTGTTGACAGTTTTTTGTCTACAGCCGCGGGCTAGTCCGTCCGGGGTAGTACCACACTCTCACAGAAATCAACATCTGAGCAGTGGCAATGTGAGGTTTCGCTTCGTTCGATGAGCGAGAGAGCTGAAAGCTCAACTTTTTCGGAAGGTTTTAGTTAGACGCTAACTGTACTATTAGTATTGCAAAGTTCCATGAGCAGCAGTTATATTTACCATCAGATGTGTTGCTCGTTTGTTTGTCACCATAAGTAATATAAAAATCTAAAGATGAAAAATAACTAATTTATAAAAAAAAAAAAAAAAAAAAACATAAGTCTATAAAATTTTATGAGCATGTCTTTACTATATTACCGTTATAGATGTCATAAATACTTTTACAATGGAGCAAATGTTCTCACTGGTGTTCTAGTTTTATAAAACTAAAACATTGCTCAGCTTTTTAAGTATATTTATTGATCTTAATGAATCAGTCCCATTTGATCTGTGGCGCACTTGACTGAAACTCGCAACAAATTAAAATGGCTAAATAGGATAAAAATTGTGATAAGAAACAGAAGACTAAAACACTTAAACACAACAACACTTAAATCTATTTATTCTATTAATCTATAATTTAGCTTTATAGTAGACATGTGTAAGTAATGTTAGTGATGTATCACGCGTAATATTACCCGACCGTGTACTAACCCATTACACATTACGCGACTGAACATCACATCACATCAAACATCACACATCACATTAAACATGACGCGAACACCCGTGTACTGTTCTGCCTTTTACGCAATCTTCGGTGTCTGGCAATTCAATATTTATTTTGAGCTTTATTTTTAGAATGTTAAGGCTAATATTTCATGACGCCGCCCGCTGTATATATAGAGCGCTATCGCATTACGCATCACACATGACATGAAATGTTCAAACATCACACATGAAATGTCATGTGTGATGTTTGAAGTGATGGTAAAATGTAATATTACTCGGCACGAAATGTAATGCCATATCACATCACTTCGCGAAGTACTGTTTCACGCATGTCTACTTTATAGCTCCTAAATTGTCCGTGTGGTGACGGAGTAAAAATTTAATTCACCACTCAAAATAAATCCCTATACCTACTCATCTGACCAGTGTGGTGTAGAAGACCAATTTCTCTCCTATTGTATTGTGTGTGGTAGCGGCTACGAATACTACCAATTTTTACTTTGCACGAGAACTACTACCAATTTTTACTTTGCACGAGAACTACTACCAATTTTTACTTTGCACGAGAACAACTACCAATTTTTACTTTGTCATAAAAGACGACTAAAAAAAGATTTACATAAACCTGGGCCAACTCCACCTAATTGCGTTTGGTCAACAATTACATTATCAAGGAGGGTTGACGTCAGGCAGGCGGCTGATCATAAACCTATTGACAATAACTTTTGCAATATGTACGATAGAAGAACACATATTGTGTTAGACCTCAAATAACTAGGATAAGAGCAGGCAAATGATAATATTGATGTGAAGGATGCTCGATCTTAGCAGTGAGACGCATACGAGCTGAAATGACGCTGATAATAAAACCAAACATTCAATGTTCCACAGCACTAACTTTAGTAACCGTTAGATTTTAAAGCATCTTTGTATTAAATAGTCATTTATCGAGTATTTTGATTAATGTTACAAAAAAAGCAAACACGCATTTTTATGAAGAATTATGTCTGGACATTTTTTGCACATGAAAAGTACAATTTAATAGCATATGTATAATAATAAATGTTATGACGCTATTCGCTATTTCGACAACAAAAATCGCAACTCTTGAAGAGTTTCATGTTCATTCTTTGGTAATATTGAAAATTAGACTAAAATAATGTATGATGGGTCCTCTCAGAAAGTTCTAAAAGATAACGCCATTAGTACACAACTATCCTATAAGGTTAATTAATACTAATCAATTTTATGTTTTTTTTTCTATTAATGTCCTACAATAGTTCACGGTGGTGTAGTGGCAGCACGATTGGGCCGGAATCCCAATAGGCGCGGGTTCGAATCCCGCTTGTGACATCATTTTTCGCTTCGTAATCGGGTTTTTATAAATAATTAAGCATATTAAATGCTAAATTTCAGTAATTTGAATAACAAGGTTGTGCCATCGTTTAATACAATTCTAACTGTAAAGTTTGAAGTATTAAGCCTATAACAATGTGTAAACATTGTCGGGTAGATGGCATATGTCACCTTAAAGACGTAATTATGATACGAAGCGAGATTTGAATGTACTACAATAATTCACGGTGGTGTAGTGGCATCACGATTGGGGCGGAATCACAATAGGCGCGGGTTCGAATCCCGCTTGTGACATCATTTTTCGCTTCGTAATCGGGTTTTTATAAATAATTGTGTTTACATTTAGCACACAGTCTCATTTCGAACGGATTATGTACTCGACCTCTGAAAGGACGCGTCTAACGATCTAATTGTATTACGCAGTAGGAGATTCCAATTAGCTAATGATGTTATCTAATTTAGGCTGAAAGGATACGTATTAAGGCTTATTTTCCTTTGTTATTTATATATTAGCGAGTTTTTTTGTAAGAAAAAGTCGACCTTAAATGAAAGATGAAGAAGGTCATTATTTCATTCAATTGTTCGTAACTAGGAAAATACGAATTACATATATTAATAATGAATAATAAAATAAATAAAGTAATAAATAAGATTATAATACTAATAAAGATTTTTTATTTAATATTATACATTTACTACGAGTTTAAAATTTTATTTGCGTTACACGTTACAACTGTACAGCCATTTTAATTTTTAACCGTTATTAAGAAACAGATTGTTGGTGTATGTGTTATTGTTAGCTCTGAGAGTGACACCAATTACTTATAATCTTATTTATTACCAAGTTTGACCGCAATTTTACACGTATATAAGTTTGATAGTCAGATCACTTGCTTACAGCAAAACGGCATTTCACTCTTAAACACTTATTAAAGAATTTCATAAACTTGCACTTTGTTCTATTAACACTATTCACACTTCGGCGATCACAGCACAACTGCCTTACTGAGGTATTTAATAACTTAAAATTCATGTTTTAATTGTTTGAAAAGTAACTGAGGAATACTTGACTATAAAATATTTTATTTCACAAGTTTAGTTATTACTGGTACTGTACATATAATTACATCATCTATTTCTTATTATATAGTTACTATTGATTAATAATATACTAAAATAAGTAAAGTATAGTCCCTTTAAACTATTGCTAAATGTTATTATTCATATATTGTACAAATATAGAATAACCATTAATTTAGAATAAGTTATAGATTGATATTATTTTTAAAATAAATAGTTTTACTCATATTTATTTCTGTAAACAGGGTTTAATGATTAATATGTGCTTAATTAAAATAGGTTTAATTAATCCTATGAGGAATAAAAGTCGTTAAAATAATCGAAATATATTTTTTGCGGCCTTATTTACAATATATAAAAGAACCTTCTCATGCAACTCTTGCCACTCATTTGGCTGCTACTAATAACTGTATTCGTGTTATTATTAAAGGCCTCCACATTCAAAGAGACTTGTACTGGTGGGGTCAAAGTAAAATTATATATCTTCGCTTGACTGGCTCTGTTATAATTATGTTAAATGCTGTTGAAGACTGAATTAATAAAATTAATTTCACTTAGAAATAATTGTAACTTTATCCCTCAATAGGGCACTCCATCTAACTAACATTATATAGTCAAGTTACGTTAAGTAAAGATAACAAGCTCAGATTTTGCTTCTTAAAACAACACAGTTTTCACTGAACAAACTATATCAAATTTGCGAGTTTATTCAGAGAGTTACTTTCACCAGACTTTCAGGTACAAATCTCTTAGTAATGATTTTTTTTAATTTGTACAAGTCCAACCAGACCCGACTTGTTCAAATTTGGCTGTACCTTATCATCAGTCATCATTCTTCTACTCTTATCACAACTACTTGCGGTCGATACAATATATACTCTTCTTTCATAATAAATATTGTAAAAGTTATTGGTAATAGTTTTATGACCGGTCGCCTGCCAGACGTCAACCCTCCTTGGGAATATAATTGTTGACCAAACGGCAACAGATGTAGTTGGCCCAGGTCGTTATATAGATTGATTTGGCGGTACCTTATATAGATTGCTAAATACATGTTTATCAGTATACACTACATACATTCACGAAGTCAATCTTCTCTGACTTTGTGTCCAGCTACCAGCAGTCTAGAGCATAGTCAGAGAATAAAACAAAACATATTTTGATATATCAACACGATCGTCTCACAACAGTATACACTTGGCTGCTAATATTTTTTTTTCTCGAATTTTAAAATTTTACACTTATCGAGGACTGTGAACCGATAATTAAATAAGTTTGTTCATTATCCTGAATTGGATCATTAAGATAAAATTACTGCTATAATAATAAATGAGATTATGAAGTAACAAATAAATTAGTTTAAAATAATTAAATTAAACATTATACAATATTTTTGTAATGAACCTTTTATTATCATTTTATCTGAATAAAGGACTATTGTTAATAATATTTGACGTCAAGTAACGCACAATCTTCACAATTGCCGCCGTAACACCTTATCGTTAAACCGTAAATCCGAATGAATCTCACTTCAAAATATTACAGTTGAATTTTAGATAAATCATGATTTACTGGGTTATTTTTGAGGTTATACACAAAAAGTACTTAAATTTATTAAATCGAACTCAAGAATATAAGGTATGACCTTTCTATCATTTCTAAATCGTATGATATTTTAAATCAAAATGTACAAAGCGTAGTAGATTTACTCAAATCTGGGCTGAGCCTTTAGGTACAGCTAAAATATGAGTACAACTAATCTAATTATGTAAGCAATAAAAGTACTCATTTAGCTCTCCGAGAGAAATATTTATTAGACTAATTTGTTACGCTACCCGTTTCAGACTTAGCACCAATAATGTTTCACTCCTATAGCCGTACTGAAGGTAAATTAATGAATTTCATCTCACCATCATATCAGCTCATACCTATACCGGGTGTAATAGAGAATGGAGCAGCTGGTCAGAAGGGTGGTAGGTAATGACACATAACAAAAATTTGAACGGAAAATGTCAAGGTCATTGACTCATCAGCTGTCTGTAAAGGCAACGCTCGTCATACTGTAGCAAACGTAATCATTGATTTATTTAAGTTTTAATGAATATTTAAGAAAGTATAAGTATGTAGGAGATTATTTATCAGTTACTTGGTACATTTCATTCAGTTTCAAAAGAAAAGCGACGACAAAATTGAAAACTTTAAATACCTCTAATTCATTAACGAATTGACATTTTCCCTTCAAATTTTTGTTAGTCATACTTGTAAGATTGACACGAGCTTCGAGGATTGGCAAAATCGACAGCGACAAGTCGTTATCCTGCTATTATTCCAATTACTTGGGGTCGACGCAATATGTACTCAATCATAATAGACATTACAAATCTATTTGCAATAGATTTATGATTGGTCATGTGCCTGATGTGAACCCTCCTTGGGAATGTAATTGTTGACCAGAAGACAACAGAGGTGTCCCGAGTTATTTATATTAAATGCTAAATTTCAGTAATCTGTCCCGAGTTGCTGAAGCTCTTAATCATCTTTTACGACACACGCGGGCAATGTAAGGGTTGGTATTATACTTTACCGTCACCATATAGCAATCGTATATACAATACCAACGGTACAGTTAGGCCATCGCCTACACTCAGAAATTAGGGCTTCCAGCTCTTGTATATAATTTATAAGTCGTTTTTAAAAAAATAATATAAAACACTTTTGATTAATTTAGCATTTGACAAGTTACTTGTTATTTGCTATATAGAAAAAAGAAAACATACGAGCTTAAAGTAATTTCCACAAGTGGGACTTGAACAATTTAAAACTCTTACTTTTCAGCTAGAGCTTGGAGTTTAGAGCTATTAAGCAATGACTCGACCCAATAATCTAAATTATTGATTACATTTTGTTAATTAATATTTGACATGTTGAGCAATTTATAAAAACTCATTTGCTAGCGAAACAATGTGTGAATATTTTCTGATTTATGACATTTTCAGAGGATACGTATTACGTATCCTCTAAAGACCAAAATGCGAGTGACAATTTTGTTAATAACCGAACCTACCCACGTTGACCTAATTAGTAATACGATTAGAAGGGATTTCCAACAGAAGTGGGCTCAAATTCTACGTGTGGTAAACATTTTTTTTGCTCAAAATCAAATCTAGTAAAGGTTATATGACAGGTAACTTAGCTGATAAAAATGTATTTCAGTCATACAATTTCATTTTTGCAGACAGATAGTTTTTTTGTTAGTAATATTCAAATGAGAGTTGAAGGACACTCAGGAACACGCACCATGCATTTAAAGTACCCACTTATGTAACAAAAATTGATATCATTGGATCTGATAAACATTTTTGATACCGCTTCCTCACCGGATCCGGTGAACGTTTTTTAATACTGGATCCGAATTGCCGGATTGCAGTCCCTATTTGAGTTATATGAACTAATGAAGCACTACTGAGCACTGATCCTCTAAATTTAAAATCAAATTTGCCATACCATCCAGGCTGAGATGAGAAACATAGAGTTTTGTTTAAGAATGATTCCTTACAATAATGTTACAGGCGTATGCCCCTTAGAAACCTCTTACATAGAAAAGATAAAAGTACATTAAGTTCTTACTCCCTACCCCTATTCATCACGGACGATATTATGTACTGCTTTTAGGATAAAAGTGTTTCTTTTTCAGTCCATTGATTTAGAATGCGGCTACATTATTCCAGCACATTAAATTGACGATTTCGAACTCAAATACATTAGATAAATTACTTGACTTACATTGCTAATGCTTCCACTAATTCTCTAATATCTGGATGACCGAGTTTTCGCTCGGTATTTTCTTTTTAATGTGTTTCGAGTATATGTATATAAATATAATAAAAATAATTAATTAAATAATAGTAATAGTAATTAAAAAGTAATAAAAAAGAGAAACAGGATCCGAACCGGTCTCGATTAGACTGCTCGATTATCCAATTGAGGTGTCTTAATGACAGCGTCAAAAGTTGCCTTCATATTTTTGTCAGCCAACGCAAAATTATATATTTTTTCATTGCCTGAAAATATTGACAAAACAATTTTTTTCTACAAATGAAACTTAGCTAGATCGTTTAGTTGTCCCCGAAACCCCATACATGCTAAATTTCAAGAAAATTTATATATACAAGAATTGCTCGTTTAAAGATAATAATATAGATAGATAGAAATTATGTATTGTCTAAAATAGTCATCAGTGGGACATATATATATATATGTCCCTGCCGAGATGATGATGATGAATTCTCATGTAGAATAAATATAAGTACAGTCTTTTATATAAATTTAATACTTGATTATATTACACTTATAAGTAGCAATATATCGCAAGTGGTAAAAACAAATTGGTAACTGGCTTGCCGTGTGTTGATGAAGTAAAAATACAATTCATCACGCCCTATCTTACCGGTGGGTGAACGTAAGAGACGACTAAGAAATTTAAAATGCATATAACATTTATTCAAGAGCAGGCAAACTCCAAACAAAATCCTATACCAACACGTCTTACTAGCGTGGTGTAGTAAGTCAAATTCCCTCCCATTGTGAAGGAGGCTTGTGCCCAATAGTGGGACATATATGAGCTGAGATGATGAACTGGATTTATAAATAAAATTTCTTATGGTGGTATACCACAGGCTTCCCTAGCCACGTCCAAACGCACTGAGCGCTCGGCCATTGTATATATGGCTCGGGCTGCATGTGGGACACGTTGTACTGGCCGATCGCTGTTCGAACGAGAGCATTCAGCACGAGGCACGTCCATACCGGCCAAGGAATATCTTGCGACCTGTTCACAGTCACCTGGTCGGTCTGTATATGACTAATTAGTAGCAACAGCCTAAGTATGCTGAGCAAAAATTATACCATCGGATATTATGATCATTTTGATGTAGCTATGATACTGACATACAGATTATAAAAGGAATATTGACTAATATTACAATATAGCTTATTGCTCTTCCAAAAATGGAGAGGAAAAAATATAAGCCAACTTATATTTCTCCAGAAACAGATTAGCTTTGCCTCAAGAAAATTTTGTGTGAACAAAGAATAGAAAATGTTTAATATTTAAAATATACAAAAGTTACTTTGAATTCAATTAATCTCACTAAGTACTTCACCATTTTCTTAATAAGTAACATCTAAATACAAGTTATAATACAATTGTTCTAGAAAGTTCGAAATAATAATTTTATTTTACGTTTAATGTTATGAAATTGGGTAATAGCCTACACATTAATTTTATCCTAAGAACTTCTAATATGTTCCACTGTTAGGTCCTTATCTCCTCCAGATTGGGAGGCAAAGAGGCCTAGTGGAATCTAGATGGGTTAACAAAGTTTGACTTGTAGTGATGATCTGCTTTAAGTCCATCCTCATTCTCTTGCTCTTATCCCAATTACGTAGGGTCGACGCGATATGTACTCTTCTTCACATCGTAAATATTGCAAAAGTTATTGGCAATAGTTTTATGACGGCCCACCTGCCTGATGTCTACCTTCCTTGGGAATGTAATTGTTAATCAAAGGGCATCAGGCGGAGTCGGCCTTGGTCGATATATAGCTCTTAGTCGTTTTTTACAACATCCATGAGCAGAGTAAGGGTTGGTAGTATTTATAGCCGCTATCACACAGTCTACTTCAGGTCCATTAGTCATATTTAACGACACCCCCATAGAAGTACAAGATACAAAATCCCATCCATTCATACACCCATGCTGGAATTAACCGTCCCCGTTCCCTTTAGACGCAGAGCCACCGTGTTATGTTTTTTTTAGCAATTTATGGTCAAAAATATCTGTACCAACATAAAACAAAAAAAAAAGTATTTCATACATACATACATAGCCTCACGCCTGTTTCCCAGAGGGGTAGGCAGAGACTACGGATTGCCACAAACCACGATCCTGACATACCTCCATCGCTCTTCATGCATGCTCTACGATTACGCGTACTCTTAATCTGACCTTTCACTAACACATCTTCAATTTGATCCAGGAAAGTACGACGTGGTCTTCCCCTTGTAATCATCCCACTTACACTCGCTTTGTATACTTGTTTCGTCAACCTTTCTTCACTCATTCTTTCCACGTGTCCAAACCACTTCAGCATACCCTTTTTTATTTTTGTCACTACTTCTTCATTCCATACCACAGCGCTTTCTTATAACACTATTCCTAATTTTATCTTTCAGACTTACACCACACATACTACGAAGAGCTCTCATCTCTACAGCATTTATTCTACTTTCATGTCTTCCCTGCCAAATCCAACTTTCACTGCCATACATGAGAGTGGGAACTAACACTCCCTTATGTACGCTAGGCAGTATTTCAAGTCAAAATAATCAAAACAAATTGAAATAGTAGGTATCAATATTAGAATATTATTTAAAATGTTTTAAAATGTTTTTAAATCTTCGCTACAGTTTGAAAAGAAGTCTTTTAAAAAGTCTTAGTAGGATTTTAGAAATACTTTTTGTGAAAACTGTGTAAACAATTTGAAATAAAAATATTTATAAGATTTTATCGCGTTTGAATTTGATTATTAATTTGCCGAAGTTTCGAACACGGGAGGACTCAGTCTCTCATATATAAGAAAAATAATTAATTTATATTATCACCATCATCATTTCAGCCTATATATGCGTCACTACTGGACTCTAGCCTCCTCCACATTGGGAGTGGAATTGATCTACTATCCACGCTAATCAGACATATTGATATAGGATTTTATTTCGAGCTTTCCTGTTATTGCACTGATGTTACACGCTTGCATCCCTTAATCAGCTTTTACGATCACTATTTTTTTTTTGCCGCGGGCTATGGTCTTGTCACACCCCGCCAGATCCGTCCGGAGCAACAGAAGAGGCGGCGCGCGACCCCATAGACCCGCACCGGCAATGCTCCTCTCTTCGCCGAGCGAGCGGGTCACCTGAACCTGATCTTTGTCTATGGTGGCCAGCCCGGCGGTTCAGAGCTTCCTCTGGAGTCGATTCCCCGACAGCTTTCGCCGTCTGTGCGTCATCCTCACGCGGTGGCCTCACTTCGGGTGACAGAACTAATCCCCTGTCCGATCACGACTGTGCCGCCGGTGGCGGCCCGAATCCGTGTGGAGGGAATCCTCCCGGATACGTTCAGTCGCCTCCTTCTGCGAGATGACTGCCTCGCAGAAGGCGGCGATCGCGTCCCAGTTCCTGAGGCTGTCGACCATCGCTTTCACGACAGCTGGTAGTGTCAAGTCGGCACCTATGGCAGCGACGAGGCCACGGCGCTGCTGATCCCAGGTCGTACAGACCCCGAGTGTATGCTGCGCGGTGTCCTCGTCACTGCCACAATGTTGGCAAGAAGGAGTAGACTCTCTCCATGCGGCCGTGTGCAGGTACTTGCCGAAGCAACCGTGCCCCGACAAGACCTGCACCAGCCGGAAAGAAAAGACTCCGCGCCGTCGCTCCCTCCCGTGTCTAGGCCTCTCCAGCCGCGTAACCCAACGGGCAATGACGTCCCGGTGGCTATCTCGCTGAGCGATATGAAACCACCCTCAGCTTTTACGATCACTCACGAGTAAGAAAGGGGGTGGTGAATAGTATTCTTACTCTGTCACTACACAGAAAATAGATATATGGATTTTTCAAACCTTCAATTATTTACTTGTATTTTCCTTAACTTTTTTTATATTCATAGAATTTAATTTTTATCATATAAAATAATATAAAATAAGTTTAACAAAGACTTTTTCCAAGTAAAACCCGCGGGCCTGTACCTAATTCTTAAATCCGAGTCTGCATTCTGTATATCAATTATTCTTTCAGTGAACTATCAACTGATTTTTAAGACTTCCACGACAAAAACAATAAGTTACATATCGTATTTTTAACCCGATAATAACAAATAATTTTCATTAAAAAAAAAGGAAGCACTTTAACAAAAAGCTAATTGCTAATATCTGTGCATTAACCACATTACTAAGGCTTATCAATCAGATAAAGGCTCTTCAGATAATGACGTCCAACGAGACAGAACATTCAGATTAAGTTCGATTATAAATATAAAATATGATAAGCAACAATTTTATTCCCATATATACCATTATCTATAGATAAGCCAACCGATTAAAATCGACTTGAATAATACACAACAATCTAAAATGGCGTCGTTTTCATAGACAATAATTATTAAGGAATTGAATATCATTAATGGTGTGGTTATGGAGTAAGAATACAGCTCGCCTCCTATTCGGTAGGAACCCGTGGTTACTTTAAGAACTTGTACTACAGAATATGGAGATAATAGTTACGCAAGAAAAGGTAGACTCAAAATATAACCCTTTAGCAAAATCTCTGACCAACGTGGTATAATTGGTCTATTTTTCATTTTGAAAGAGGAGGAGAAAGGTAAGGAGTTAATGACCATTTAAAAATATAACAGAAAAAAATTCAGGAATTTTGACTATTTAAAAATATAACGGAAAATTTTAGGAGTTAATGAACGTCTATAAATATACCTAACGGAAATTTTCAGGAGTTAATGAACATCTATAAATATACCTAATGGAAAACTTCAGGAGTTAATGACTTGGTCATCTCATCAAAAGGATTGCATAACACTTATTCATTGCTTACGTTTTGATAAGATGAGCAAGCAAGACCTGACGGTACGGGTAACTTATATAGTATAAATAATTAATTAAATACTTAAGTTAAATTCAAAACAAAAATCCATCATAATTTCTTTTCAATCAGATTTCAATCTGATAAAATATTAACAAAAAACACACACAAACAGTTCGTGTGGTGACGAATTAAGAATACATAATTACCATCTTATATCTTACCCGTAGGTGTGGAAAAACATGATTAAAGGGTAGAATAATAGATAGAAAGGCATAACATAGAAGTTTCACTTCTATCATGCAACTTCACGATACATCCTGTCCGGATTTTTTCAATCATTTTTAATCAATTCTTATGCCAGAAAACATAATAAAACTCTTTAACTCTGTAATGGAAAATATAAATAGGTAATGATTACATAAACAAAGTAATCACAGAGTTAACAGTTAAATAAAAATCTAAATATATATTTGAACAAAGAAAAAATATAGCTTACAAAATTAATGATCTTTGTGTTAACAGTTACCGTTTTTTATCAAAATCTTTGAGGTCGATTACGTTATTAATTGAAATCCGAGTACGATTAATTATAAAATAATATTGTAAATATCCCGTTGAATTTCTGATATTTTTTTTGTAAACGACTAACCTGCACTAAAGTGCTTATAATACTTGTATTTCAGGGGCCTTACAAACATATAATTAACGACAAACATAAAAAAAACAATGGCGTCAACTATACGAGTACTATGCCGATATCAGTTGCTCGTAGTTTCTTAGTCATTCAGCGTTAATGTGTTACTTAACGATATTGTAATAAATTCTCCACAAAAATAATAAATGAAATTTTGTCTTTTTTATTCATCTTCTTTTTTTGCTGATTTGACATGACAAAACTCATCTGCGAACGAATTATCCGAACGGATTTCTAAGTGATGTGAAAATATGATAATGAAGGATGTAGGTACCGGGACCAAGACTGACTTACCTAGACCAGATTGGTCAAGTACTGAAGAAAGGTGGAGTCAAGAGTCACCGAAACCGGCGAGCGTGTATGAAGAGAATTATGAATTTTGAGGAAGCGAGTGAAGTATGCAAGGATAGAGTTCTCTGGCGCTCTGTTCTCTCTGCCTACCCTGCAAGGGATATGGCGTGATGATATGTATGTATGTATAATCATATTTCTCTGCATGGTGGCGGCTACATATACTGTGGATATCATAAAAGACGACTAAGAGCTTTATATCGACTTGGGCCAACTCCACCTGATGCCGTCTAGTCATATACATTTTCATGGAAGTGTGACGTCAAACTGGCGGCTGGTTAAAACTATTGTCAATAACTTTTGCAATATGTTCAATTGAAGAGGAAAACATATTGCGTCCACCCCAAGTAATTAGGATAAGTGTGAAACAATGATGACGATTATCATCTTTCGTTTTCAAATGAGATTTTATAAATAGTTGGTGTGTATTTTTTTGTTTATTATGTAGAGACAATAAATGTCCATTTGACACGACGCTCGTATTTTGCTTCTTTCAGAATCATCACTAAGTCGTTTATTCTACACCCACATTGTATCTACTTTACTAAACAAAATAAATAACATAAATCCTTCTTATGTACATACAGAACCATTATAAACATTAAAAACCTTTTTAGCAACATTATACAAACCTTCAAAATGTCTTTCAAAGTTTACCTTCGCCTGTCATGAAAAAATGACAAGTTAAACGTGAAAACCGATCTGTAGATGTCCAAAATACAAATTCCATGAACTTTTAACGGGAATTTGAAAACGTCATGTGGTATAGTTTTAACGTGTTATATTAGATAATTTTGATGGCATTTTATGTAATGAGATGCGGCGGAACTACTGGGATGTAGTGAATATCATATAAAAGTGTTTTACAACGTTTTCGTTTTCCATCAAAATTCCAACAAGATACCATTAACAGTGTGGCCATTGCACTGTTGAAGGTGACGATTTGACTTAGACAATGACTAACCTGACAAGACTATAAACATAAAATAATAATAACTTGACACTGGCACCAATAGCTCGTATAAGTAGCTGATTGCCATTATACAAAGAGAAGAAGAAGCAAATTCCATGAACTTTTAACGGGAATTTGAAAACGTCATGTGGTATAGTTTTAACGTGTTATATTAGATAATTTTGATGGCATTTTATGTAATGAGATGCGGCGGAACTACTGGGATGTAGTGAATATCATATAAAAGTGCTTTACGTTTTTGTTTTCCATCAAAATTCCAACAAGATGCCATTAACAGTGTGGCCATAGCACTGTTGATGGCGACAATTTGACTTAGACTATGACTAACCTGAAAGACTAAAAACGTGAAGATATTCATAACTCGACACTGGCACCAATAGCTCGTATAAGAAGCTGATTGCCAATACATAAGAAGAAGATGCAAATTCCATAGCTAAATATAGGAGCAAAATCATACAAAGATATTAGAAAATTTATCTATCAATATATTATGAAACTTTCCATGTGGTGACGGAGTATGAATACAATTCACCACCCCCTATCTTACCCGTGGGTTTCGTAATAGTCGATTAAGCGATATAACATGCATATGGCATCTGTGCAAGAGAAGGGAAACTCGAAATAAAACCCTTACCAACACGCCTAACCAGCGTGATATAGGTCAAATTTTCCTCCCTTTGTGGAGGAGGCCCGAGCCCAACAGTGGCACATATGTGGGCCGAGATGAATGACTGAATGAATATTGTAAAATATATAACGAAATTTGGTTCACATAAATGGTATATAAATTTGTTTTATAAACTAGATTATAGTTTATTTAATCTACTTTCTATCTAAATTTCTAAATTCATTTTAAATTGTAGCAATGTCAGCGTCAATGTATATCTTCGCCAGCAGAAAAGAGTTTCAATTTGACAAATTATTCTTCCTATAAAAGTTAATTGTAAACTGTATGGAATTATCATCATCACAGCCCATAAATGTCCCACTGTTGGGCTCGAACCTCCTCCGTAATGGGAGGGAAATTAACCTACTATACCGCGCTGGTCAGACGTGTTGGTATAGGGTATTGTTTCGAGTTTTCCTTCTCTCGCATAGATGTTATATGAGTTTTATATCCCTTAGTCGTCTCGTACGATCACCCACAGGTTAGATATGGGGTGGTGAATAGTATTCTTACTCCGTCACCACACGGAATGGAATTATCACAGAAAGGATTTAAATTTACAAGTATTAGAAATATGTTCCATGTCTATGCAATAGGTATAACGCTATAATCTATAGAAGTGTAGCAGTGAACATAATAAGGTTATTTAGTCGTCTGGATGAAATTTGCCTCGGAGATTAACATTACCAGCAGAGATTAACATATAGAAGTGTAGTGTTACGTATAAAACGTGATCCCTAAAATGTACGCCTTATAAGCACAAAGTAGGTCAGCCTGCTTCCATAGCGGACTATGCTCAAGATTTCTTTACGAAATAGGATGCGAAATATAAAAATCATAATACTACACAATACTAATAGTGGTAGGACCATGCTGTTGACAGTTCTCTGTCTACAGCCGCGAGCCGGTCCGTCCGGGGTTGTACCACACTCTCGCAGAAGATCGACGTCTGAGTAATGGCAATTTGCAATTGCGCTTCGTTCGGTGAGCGAGAGAGCCGGAAGCCTAACTGGGTTTGGGGTTTATATCGGTAGGCAGCGGCCTAGCTATATTCTTGGTATTGCAAAGGTCCATGGGCGGCAGTGACACTTACCATCAGGTGTGCTGCATGCTCTTTTGCCACCGTAAGCAATAAAAAAAAGCAGCAGAAGAACGGGTGTAACCGAGTTAACACGAAAAATCACTCTACGAACCGATAATAGATGGAAAAGAATTATTATTCTCAAGTGGCGACGGATATCGGACGATGCTTCACCAGATGTACCGGTGACTTAATGAGGGTTGCTGAGAGTCGTTGGATGTGAGCGGCACTGGACCGCACTTTGTGGTAAAGTTAGGAAGGCCCATGTCT
Organism: Lymantria monacha; assembly: GCA_905163515.2. Classification (NCBI taxonomy): domain Eukaryota; kingdom Metazoa; phylum Arthropoda; class Insecta; order Lepidoptera; family Erebidae; genus Lymantria; species Lymantria monacha. Next base: position 23,735,506 of record LR991097.1, on the reverse strand, counting down.
TGCAGTGGACTACAAAAGACTGTCTGATGTTAATGAAATAATAATAACATATAGGCCACTTTTTATACCATAAAAGAATATGTATGGGACTAATTTAATTGGGCAATTCTAGATGCAATTCTATAATAGAGGACAGGAAAATTGGTTGGTTGTTGTTGTCACATTTGTTGAACATTTGCAGTGAAGGTGCGGACGCATTAAAGTAAGCGAGGTTGCTAGTACAATTAATAAGAAAATCAACCATAAAACATGACGATAAAGTTTGCTCGCAATAATTACTGTGATTTATAGTGTTTTATAGTTATCAGCCATCATTATTCGCCTGCAAAAATTCCAATTACTTGGGTTCGACACAATATGTACTCCTCTTACATTCTACATGTTATAAAAAAAACTATTCGCAATAGTTTTATAACTGGCCGCTTGCTTGACGTCGACCCTTCTTGAGAATGTATATGTTGACCAAAAGGTTTCAGTTGAAGTTGGCCCAGGTCGTTATAAAGCCATCTTTTACATCACAAAGGCAATGTAAGGGTTAATAGTATTCGTAGCCGTTACTACACAGCAAAAATCTATAATGATAAATAAATAATGCTTGATTTTGTGAATTAGTTAGATAATGCTTGATTATATTTTTTGTATCTTATAACATGATAATTATTTATTTAAATGAATTTCTACATTGTCTTGTTAGATCACAAGTAATTATTTTGTTTTTCTTTTCAGGTCATAAAAGTTTTACTCTTTATGATCAGGGACATTGGTCTATACTTGCTGATCAGATCAAGGTTGGCATTATCATCACAGCCCATATATGTCCCATTGTTAGGCTCGGGCCTCGTCCGTAATTAAATTAACCTACTGTACCACGCTGGTCAAACGTGTTGGTATAGGGTTTTGTTTCGAGTTTTCCTTCTCTTACATAGATGTTATATGCGTTTTATAACCCTAAGTCGTCTCTTACGATCACCCACGGGTAAGATAGGGGGTGGTGAATTGTATTCTTATTCCGTCACCACACGGATAAGGTTGACATAGAATTGTTTTAATGTTTCTTTCTCTTGCAGTTATGTAATATTATCTTCTCACACCACTTAATAGATTCTTACGCTCATCAAATCATTCTTTTTCTTTGCATTTTTTTCAGTAAATAAAATCACTTTTGTTCATTCTTTCTTAATGAACAAAATACGTATTCATGGGGTTCATGGCAGGTTAACATTATTCTATCAATATAATATAGGTCCTGTTTGACAAGATGCCTAGTCATCGTAAGCTATCGTGAGGGAAAAATAGATGAATATAACCAATTAGGGTTTTAACTTACAACGACATTATATTAAGCGATATTTATGATGGAGAATAAAGTAACACAGTTTAACAGATTATTTAAATGCGTTAGATAGATCATATACAAGTGTATTACTTCGCTATATTTTTCCCCTTTATCTCTCCTCACGGTCAGGCATGAATTATCTCCACAATGATAGAGAAACCATGCGAAAATCCCATGCTGATAATACGCGAAAGATTTTATTTGAAATACTAATACCCGTTTCCACCATCGACTCCTAAATTTTAAGTGACACCTAAGGCAATATAAAGAATATAATATTGATGTTAATTATTTTTTTGATGCTAACGATGACGTTAAATAAAAATAAAATTTATATTAACAACTAAGTTACATATTTGACAGGTAACATTGAATTTATGTATCATTTATATTATTTAAGGTGTTACCCAAAAGTTAGGAGTCGTTGGTGAAAACGGACACATTTGTCCTAGGTAGACATTACTATTGAGTTCGAATCTTTCAAGTTTAATCATCTCTAACCTAATGCCCCAACATTTATCCATCAGTTTAACCACTGTTGTAAATAGTTTCTATGACTGGGGATATTAAATGCCATCCCTGGCAGGCGGGTTTGGTTTGATTAAGATAGGCAGGTACTGCTGCTCACCTAAAAAATTCTAACCTTAGCTGGTTTTTCCGACTCCCACGGGAACTTAAAAAAATAGTGGAGAAAGTTAAAATTGGCATTTAATGGTATCATCATTCATCATTCTACTGCCTCTTATCCTAATTAGTGGGGATCGACGCAATTTGGACTCTTTTTCCATCGTACATATTGCAAATGTTATTGGCAATAGTTTTATGATCGGCCGCCTATCTGACATCAATCCTCCTTGGGAATGTAATTATTGACCAAACGACATCAGGTGATGTTGGCCCAGGTCGATATGAAGCTCTTACGACATCCACGAGCAAAGTAAGATTTACCACACAGTAATTATGGCATTTAATGATTATTATGTAATAAATGGTTGTAAAAACAGTTATTGTACCTCTTCTTCTTAATGAACGGCCTCTGTTACTGATTAACCACAACTTCGCCATTGTAAAAGTAAAATAGAAGCTTAAAAATTAGTAGATTTATATTTTAGTCGTCAATCATGTCGGTCTTCCTAGTCGTGTCCTGTCAAAGTCCCAGTTATTGTACAAATACATTTGTTCTGAATGACGGACAGCCATCCGTCAAACTTTAGTACAGCTATAACTATCGAGACGTACTCTCTACGAATGTTTGAATATCATGAAAACATATCTTAATAACATAAAACGCTAAAGTGTAGTAAATATTTACTTTAACACTTTACTTCCATTATAAAATTTTCCATTACAGTCGACCCAGACGTTGCCTACGCTTTCAATTAAAGATAAAATGCTTTTAGAAGACTACCTACACACGTATATATTGCTTTATCGCAGCCAAAAGGTACAATGTCACTCTTAAGATGTCATATTTGAAATTTTTATTTACGTGTTTTGTATTACTGATGACAACATTCTATATTGATTTTATTCGGAATCAGAATGATTTGATTAAAAAGAAAATATATTTGTACGTTTTTTTTAATGCTTATAATGGCAAACGAGCTGACAGCATACCTGATGATAATTGTCACTGCCGCCCATGGACCTTTTCAATACCAAAGGTATAGCTAGGCCGCTGCCTACCAATACAAACCCCAAACCCACCCCAGTTGAGCTCCCGACTCTCTCGCTCACCGAACAAAGCGGCATAGCACATTGCCATTACTCAGACCTCGATCTTCTGCGAGAGTGTGGTACTACCCTATGGAAATGATCCTATGAAGTAAGACGTAAGTAAGTGGTACTACCCCGGACGGACCGGCCCGCGGTTGTAGACGGAGAACTTTTCACAGCGTGGTCCTACCATTATTAACAACTAAATCTGTACTAATAATATAATCTATCTATACTAATAAATAGACAGTCCAGTGTTATTTTCTCAGTACATCATCCCAAAAAGTTGCACACGCAGGACTTACTTATTTAATATATATCATTCGGGGGTTTTGACACTAATAGCCGGAAGTACAGGCAAAAGCCTAGTTAGGTTACAGACGCTTAAATCATTAAATCATTCAGAAAGTTGTCAGCGTTTATAGTTATCTGTATAGATTATTTATCGTATAGATCTGACCCACATTAATAGTTTATCTTTTATATAATATTAAGTAAGCTAAAACAAAAATAACCAAATATTAATTTAGCTTTGTATTATTTTTGTTGATTTGGTATCTTAAATGTTAGACTTAAAGCTTATAGGTATGCTAACAAAAAATTGTTACGTGTGGCAGTTTTTTTCGTTTGGAATTAATATAAGGAGGTTTCAGGAGTGGAAGGGGATGCATGGATCAAGTGTTCTCTCTGCGCAACATTGTGGAGAAGCATCTGGCTCTAGGTCAGAGGGTTTTCTGCAGTTTTGTGGATCTGGAGAGAGCATTTGACACGGTTGTACGAAAGGAACTTTGGGACATTTTACCGGAGTATGGTATTAACGGTAAACTGCTACAGGCTGTGCAGTCCAGTTACATGGGCTGTAGAGCCTGTGTGCGGCTGGATGATGGAATGTCGCCTTGGTTTGACGTCAATATCGGCGTTAAGCAGGGGTGCGTTCTGTCAGCCAGGCTGTTTATCATATATCTGGATAAATGTCTCCAAAGGTTGAACGATATGAATGTGGGAGTCCAGATGGGCGACTCAGTGGTCACTGCTCTGCTTTATGCAGATGATGCAGTCCTGCTGGCACAGTCAGCGATTGACCTGCAGACCCTAGTCGACACAATGACAGAAGATTGTAAGAAAAGGGGTCTACGCGTGAATGTGAGCAAAACCAAAATAATGGTCTTTGAAAGAGATAAAACCAGAACAGATGTAAGAGTAACAATAGGTAATGATGTACTAGAGCAAGTGGATGAATTTGTATATCTTGGATGTGGATTTAGCCGAGATGGAAGGTACACCACTGATATAGAGCGAAGAGTGAATGCGGGAAATAGAGTGAACGGAGCGTTGGGGCAACTTCTCGGCAGCCACCACCTCAGCCAGAAGGCACGTGTAGCAATACATAACGCAGTGCTTGTCCCAACATTACTGTATGGAAGCGAGAGTTGGGTATGCAGAAAAGAGTATGATAGTAAAATTAATGCGGTCGAAATGCGATCTCTGCGGAAAATCTGTGGAGTTAGGCTGACCGACCGCATTCGTAACGACGACGTAAGAGAGCGAGTAGGTATGAAAGAGAGTATTGGTGTAAAGATGCGAAAGGGAATGCTCCGATGGTTCGGACATGTGGAAAGAATGCCGAACGAACGCCTGGTTAAGAAGATATACAATGCGAAAGTGGAAGGATGTAGGTACCGAGGGAGACCGAGACTAACCTACCTAGACCAGATCGGTCATGTACTGAAGGAAGGTGGAGTCAAGAGTCTCCGAAACCGGCGAGCGTGTATGAAGAGAATTATGAATGTTGAGGAAGCGAGTGAAGTATGCAGAGATAGAGTTCTCTGGCACTCTGTTCTCTCTGCCTACCCTGCAAGGGATATGGCGTGATGATATGTATGTATTAATATAAGAGTTTATGTTTTTTGAGCTTTATAAGGAAATCTTTCTCAGTGTAGACGTATTTTGTAATGTCGTCGTATATACATTAGATTTAAATCATATTGATATTCATAAATTGTCATATTGTAATAATTACCATAATTTAGTGTTTTGAATTACTGAAGGCAATTAAAATCAAAGAGTGGGTCAAGATGTAATAAATAATAGATACTATATTGGATATAAACTAACACTAAAATAGGGAGTGGTGAATTGTATTCTCATTCCGACACCACACGGGAAATTAATTAATGTAATATGAAATATGTATCTTACGTGATCGGATTCTGTATGACAATAAATAAAAATTATTATTATTAAAAATTATAGACAGTCCGATTTTTTATTCGGTTATACTGCGAAAACACCTACACCGATTGGAATAATACGAATACCATAAGATACAGAGTGTTTCGGAGAAGGTTTTAGTGTATGCTATGTTGATGACTACTTATCCGGTAAAGACGAAAGCGGCCGGGTCAGCTATTAGAATATATATAATAAACCAAAATCTGTCATCATTCTTTTGTAAAGCTCATTAAATTCAACAGAAATTGAAGAAATGACTTTTAGCAATCTATGCATTAGTTTATCGACGTCAATTTTTAATCCTTTACATGTTAATCATATTTTAATTAATTACCAAACTCGGTAGGCTGGTTAGTGGTAACAGTTGATAATACAAGCTGGCCAGAACAGCGCTGCTCAGCATAGAAAGGAATAGAAAGGGAAACCTACTATTTTCTTCATTTAATCAATATAAAGAAAGAAATGCGGGATAGGATCAAAGTGAAACAGGATATAAAGAAAATTCTTACTCATATGTAATGAGTAGCCTTCGAAACTTCAACCTGCAATTTTCCAAAGAATATCTATAATAGATTCGACACGTATTTCGCCTCTAAACGAAACAACCGCAGGTTAGTTCCGCTTCAAATGTGCAATTAATTAATCCTTTCTTGAGGTATGCGATGTATTTATTAGCCGTAGGAAAATACTGGGATGCCCATCCTTTTCAATATAATAACTGTATTCCACCATATATTGCCTAATTCAATCCATTTTCAAGCAAGTATCATAGAACACTATTACTAATTGAATCCTACACGGTCACTTGTATCTTATTGCAGATTTCAACCATAGGTTAGTTATTACCCACATAAACTATGACGCCAGATGACGCGGCAATTAAAAGAGAAATCCAAAACAAATATTTTAGTACCGTACCTTGAATCGCATTTTTCTTCTAGTCTTTACTGCCTACATACTTTGAGTATGGATCTTCTTCAGAAAGAAATTAACCTACTATACCACAGACGGGGTGGTAAAGTTTTATGTTGTCTTGTTTCCATAGTTTTTTACGACACTCCCGAGCAAGAAAAGGGGGTGATGAAGTAAAGAAAAACATAATCTTACTCAGTCACCACTAAGATATAATTATTCATACCACTTATGGTTCATTATTAGTTAGATTCGGTAATCTTTACAAGATTGGCTAACAATCAATTAAAAAAAAAGCAGTTATCATATTTCCTTTACTTGCCAAAAGGATAAGGTATTCAGATGGAGACAGTGGTCTAAATAGTAATGCAAGTAGCAATTTCTTGTACCGCGTATCATGAGATCGATATCCATGCAAAATATTTTTTAAAAAAAAAGACTTTTTATTCACAATTAACAGGCTGTATTTCATTTCAGGTGACCGTATGGTTTTATCGACGTCGTGTATTCCCAACAATAGAAAAAAATGTTCTTTAGTAAGGGGTCCTGTCTTTTAGAAAAAGAAGTATTAGTGATTGTATAATGACGTCTCGTTTTTAGTCTAAAGTAACTGGGCGTCTGCGAAATATAGGTCTTTCTTTTTGAATCTAGGTCAAATAATATAAATAATAAAATCAAATAATAAAATAATTCAATCTTCGCATATATGTATTTATATGTAATGTATTAACGACCGTGGAAAATATCGACATTGAATGATATGGTAATTTTATTTTATGTAATGTAAAAAGCTTTATTATATGTCAAATCACATTTTCAAATAGTAGTAGCATTTTAGAAGCCTTTACTATTATTTTGTTGTGCAAGATTATTTCATTCATTGTTCTATGGTAGTCAATACTCTTCGTTCACAATATCTGTCGCCTTATATTTATTTAGACAGATAAATATTAAAAACTTAAACATTATTAAATAAATATAGTTTCTTTGTAATATACGTACTTAAAGGTACTTACAATATATCTGTACCTACTGTACAAAGATATGTTAGTATAAAACCAAAAATACATCTATAATTAAAAATATTAGAGATTAATAGATTGTTTACTTAATATTTGTCATATATAATTATTATTCTTATACCTTTTATGTCCGTAGATCGAAATACAAGCAATGGAAAAAAATATCAAACGGGTTTGATATCAAAAATATTTACATTACTTCTTACTGTGCATTTAATCGATTTAACAAGTGCTTTTTTTTTAAGAATTTTTATTGTAATTTTTATGTTTACGACGCAAAAATCATATGAAAGGATTCTCATTTATTTTAAAAGCACTCCTAACAAAACCAACTTGTATAGAACTGCGTACTAATTAGCTTTTAATTTCAATATTGTTTTTGTGTAGCCTAATATGTTTTCATTTAAAGCAATATTGATGCGACGTTAGTTATTATGGTTCGCTTACCTGATTCCACAGGGTTTATATCAGGACCATCGTGGGGTGCTACCAGCATCTTCATGGTGATGGCTCCAGGCAATACGCTGCTTGACACCGACACGGTGGCGATTTACTTCACAATTTCACGCAAATACAACGTTTATATCGGATAAAATGAAAAAATATGCGGAGCCCAACAGGCTGTTTCCACAATTGTAATATCGATTGAAATGTGAGGGTAGTCACGCATGCGTTTGATAATATTTACCGCGCATGCGTACTGCTACAGGAAAGACGTCACTTGACAGTTTCAAATCACAGCATCCGTTATTAATATTCGACACAGATTCAAATTAATTGTTCACGATTAATTAATTTTGTAATTCTTTTAATAATATAGGTCATGATACCATTACAACAGAAATTAAGGATGAAGTTTTTGACAAGGAAATAAACTGAATACATTTATAATATGAAGTATTTATTAAACAAAAGGCGCATAAATAAATACAGAAAAATGATAAGGCTTTTCTAAATTTCTAGTCGTGATGTGATAATGAACTAGAGGGCTTAAGATTATCATCTACCTTTCTCGCATAGGTTCTAATAAACTATAAAGTTCTACTACTTAGGTGTTGTGTTGTGACCGTGCTACCATATTCAGGAGCTTTTTGCATAGACGCGGCAGGAATGTTATCAAGCCATGAACATGCCTCGATCTTCATTGCATCGGCACCTAATTGTAATATTGATGAAGTCCATGTGGTGACAGATTAAGAATACAATTCACCACTCGCCCATACGTTCCACTGCTGGGGGCTCGACATTACGACATACGTCATACGTTTTAGTGGTAGGACCACGCTGTGGACAGTTTTCTGTTTACCGTTTCGTTTTTCTGTTTCTGTTAACCGCGGGCCGGTCCGTCCGGGGTAGTACCACACTCTCGCAGAAGATCGACGTCTGAGTAATGGCAATGTGCTATTTCGCTTCGTTCGATGAGCGAGAGAGTCGGAAGCCCAATGGGTGAGTTTGGGGTTTGTATTTGTAGGCAGCGGCCTACCTCCTCTACAATAGGAGGAACATAGACCTACTATACCACGCTGGGCAGACTTGTTAGTATAGAATTTTATTTCAAGTTTTTCTCTTGCATAGATAATATGAGGCTGCTAGAACCAGAGTGGCCAAACTGCATATTTGCAACTTTTAACCTAATTGCAATTTCTTAATCAAAAAATGTTAATCTAGAAAACCACAGGGGCCTAAAATTGTTTACAAGCTCTTACAATAGACGGCAGTACAAGTGCATTTTTGGCTTATGTTCAAATCGATTAAATTTAATTTAATATAATTTTAATTCCCTCCATATGGTAAAACATGGTTCTTGTAATTAGGCCGCTCTGGTTCTAGCAGCCTTATATAATATGTATATTTTAACCCTTAGTCGCCTTTTACGATACCCACGGATAAGATAGAAGGCAGTGAATTGTATTCATACTCCATCAGCCCATGTGAAAACCACGCCTTGTAAATTGATTTATCAATAAGCGACAATTAATAGTGCCCATTTATCACCGTATCGAAATCCATAGTTAGACATGAGCCTCCCCACGTATGTGACTTTGCGATCGTAATTAGTATTATAAGAATGTTGATGGATATTGTCTCTAGCGAATCCTCAAACAATTTTTTACGACGTCCACAGGCAAGTAATGGGTGACGAGATTACATGTATTTTATAATCCGTTACGTTAAACTGTAAAGTGCTATGTGGTAGCGGCTACGAATACTAACAACCCTTACTTTGCTCGTGGATGTCGTAAAAGACGACTAAGAGCCTTATAACCACGTGGGCCAACTCCATCTGATCCCGTTTGGTCAACAGTTACATTCCTAAGGAGGGTTGACGTCTGGCAAGCGGCCGGTCATAAAACTATTGCCAATAACTTTTACAATATATACTATGAAAGAAGAGTAGGTATTGTATCGACCCCAAGCAATTGGGATAAGAGTAGGAGAATGATGATGAATGACGTAATTAGTTTTAATTAATGGTTTCTGATGTTTACACGAGTATTACATATTGAATAGATAACGCGATACAATCCGTAAAAGTAGTTTTAACTAACTAGACTAGTGAATCAATCCGTAAAATCTTTTTTTCTTTCTATATACTTGGAAGGCCGCGCTCCCAAAAACAGTTTCAGCAAATGTTCAGGTTGTGTTTTTAAGAATGAGATCAAGGCCGAAGGCGGATTCGGTGCGTGCAAAGTAAGTAATTTTGACTGTTTGAGAAAAAAGGTTATATTATTTTTTAATATACTATGTCTTCTATATCTTTATTCTAAATAAAATATAACTTATCATCGTAAATACTATATGCGTATCTATTCATTGTTACATAACGGCAATAAGTACATATTTTGTACGATATGTAATTTTGGGAAGAAGAAATCTAGGAAGAATTCTAAATAGGAGTAATCTAGGAAGACGCCACAATTTCCTTTTCTGAGGATATCGTAAAGACAAATGAAAGACTGCAAGCAGATAATATCCCTGCAAGAGAATTGAATAGTGTCGTGGTTTCTATTCCTACGTAAGGCAGTACTTTGTACACTCCATAAATTGTTGTTTTAAGTTTAAGTCTAATTTGTTGTGTGTTTGTTTGTGTTGTCTTTAAAAAAAAAGAGAACGAAACTCAATATGAAATAGTCGTCCCATTAAAGGAAGCTTATCCTGTAAAGTTTATAAATATAAATATATATCTTAAAGATCCATGTCTTGGACAATAATTTTTCAGGCGAAAACGGCTTTTCTAACAATAAGTAATCATCATCATCATTCTCCTACTCTTATCTCAATTACTTGGAGTCGATACAATATGTCTTCTTTTTTCATAGTACATATTTTAAAAGTTATTAACCGACTTCAAAAAAGGAGGAGGTTCTCAATTCGTCGGTTTTTTTATTTTTTTTTACTTTTGTTACCTCATAACTTTTGACTGGGCAAAGCTATTTTAATGACTCTTTTTTTATTTGAAAGCTAATGCTGCCCGTGTGGTCCCATTTCAATTTGGTCCAGTTCTGACAATAGCATCCATGAGAAAATCATATAAGTCTAAAATTAGCATTAAGTATGAGTGCGACAAATGAACGAGTAGCTCAAGCCCCGCTAGGTACTAATGGAACAACCTATGTGTGTCTGTAACACTAAAAAGTAAAAATAAAAAAATACTACGTTCAAAAAACCGACTTCAAAAACTGAAAAGTACAAAATAACTTAAAATACTATCATTTGTATGTGCTATCTATTGATAGGTTTGAAGTCGCTGCCGGTATACCGATATCTTTAGTGTAGGAATTTCATTACAGTAAGTATCTAAGCTGTTTATAATTTTGTTTAGGGCTTGGCACCGATTTCAAACCTATCAATAGATAGCACATACAAATGATAGTATTTTAAGTTATTTTGTACTTTTCAGTTTTTGAAGTCGGTTATTTAAATGTAGTTTTTTTTTGCAATAGTTTTATGACCGGCCGCCTGCTAGGCATCAATCCTCCTTGGGAATGTAATTGTTGACCAAACGGCATCAGATGGAGTTGGCCCAGGTGTTTATAAGGCTCTTAGTCGTCTTTTACAACATCCACGAGCAAAGTAAGGGTTGGTAGTATTCGTAGCGGCTACCACACAAATAAGTATTATTGATATTAAAACTATTGGTTTGCCGTGCACTAATTTTCCTACTAATAATGTTATACTGATGAGGGATATTTTGGTTTATTAGCTACTGCTAACCGTCTCTGTCTTATTCTTCTTCTCCAAAGGCTTGACAAGGGTGCCGAAAGTTCGATGTATGCATTTATATTGTACCTAGTATGTTATTTCTATTATATATAGATAGTAAGAATTGAAATTTCTAGCATATGTAATATAAAATATTTTTTTTATTTATACTTTTTTTTACTGCTACGGTGCCGATTTGTTACTGGTCCCTGGCATTGCCTTAGTCGGCTCTGTTTATTGATATTGACAACTATAAGGTTTAATGAAGCGAATCAATGGATTTTGAATATTACTTCTTTAATCAAAGAATAGTAGCTAATAAATGAACACAGGTACTACCAAATTAGAAAGTAATCGCTTTAGATTGAAACAAATATTAAACGATCAGCATTCAAAAACCTTATCCGTGTGGTGACGGATTAAGAATACTATTCACCACCCCATATCTTACCTGTGGGTGATCGTACGAGACGACGAAGGGATATAAAACGCATATAACATCTATGCGAGAGAAGGAAAACTCGAAACAAAACCCTATACCAACACGTCTGACCAGCGCGGTATAGTAGGTTAATTTCCCTCCCATTACGGAGGAGGCCCGAGCAAAACAGTGGGACATTTATGGGCTGTGATGATGATGATTCAAAAACCTATCACTATAACATTTCAGTAACAACGTCTATTATTTTAGATGCATAGTTAAACATTGAAATAAACTGTACGAAATTTCAGGAATTACGAAAAACCAATAATGTATTATCACCATATCTGTCTATGTTGAAACTTTATAATAAGTCTTCTGAAGTATTTCTAGCTGTGTAATTTGATAAGCCCGCGTGACTTACTTGTCACTGCGCGGGACAGTTTTAAGTGCTCTAGTATTCATTGTCGTATTATTAGAATCTTAATATAGTATATATATCTTAATATAGAGATGCAGCCAGAACAGATGTAAGAGTAACAATAGGTAATGAACTAGAACAAGTGGATAAATTTGTATATCTTGGATGTGGATTTAGCCGAGATGGAAGGTACACCACTGATATAGAGCGAAGAGTGAATGCGGGCAATAGAGTGAACGGAGCGTTGAACTTCTCGGTAGCCACCACCTCAGCCAGAAAGCACGTGTAGCAATACATAACGCAGTGCTTGTCCCAACATTACTATATGGAAGCGAGAGTTGGGTATGCAGAAAAGAACATGAAAGTAAAATTAATGCGGTCGATATGCGATCTCTACGGAAAATCTATGGAGTAGGTATGAAAGAGAGTATTGGTGTAAAGATGCGAAAGGGAATGCTCCGATGGTTCGGACATGTGGAAAGAATGCCGAACGAACGTCTGGTTAAAAAGATATACAATGCGAAAGTGGAAGCATGTAGGTACCCGGGGGAGACCGAGACTAACCTACCTAGACCAGATTGGTCAGCTACTGAAGGAAGGTGGAGTCAAGAGTCTCCGAAACCGACGAGCATGTATGAAGAGAATTATGAATGTTTAGGAAGCGAGTACTAGTACAATACTTCATTGAAGGATAGAGTTCTCTGGCACTCTGTTCGCTCTGCCTACCCTGCAAGGGATATGGCGTGATGATATGTATGTATGTAATATAGTATAACTTAAAGAGATCTGCTGTTAAATATATGACTCTCAAACTGTAACATACTGCTGACAAACCAACTATCTGTAACCAAAAATGTTCTATCAAATCTGGGGTAAGTACCTCACTCTCGCAGAAAATTTAAGTTTAATGAGTAGCAAGTTGCTATTGCTCTTCGATCTAAGGGCGAGAGTGTTAGCAACGAGAGCAATATAAATAATAATTATAAATTCAAAAGTAACTTGTTATAAATTAATTTTTATTGAAAATCGTAAATAAATTTACATAAAATATTAATAAATATTACATCACGTGTAATGTACTTTTTTTCTGTGAAGTGTTTATGTTTTGATGGCAGACGGCTGCGTGTGTGTACGTGTGTTGTCTCTGTGTTTGTGTGAATGTGTACAGAAGTGGAGTGCGGGGATTAATAGCCGGCCAGCTCAGCGAAGGTGGAGTCCATCTCATCAGCCAAACTCTTGTATCTGTCCTTGTTGATACCAAGCTCATCTGTAGACATAAATTATAATTAGCATATACCTATAACCTTAGCATGGATCTATCAAATATAATAAAGAACCTAAAAGAGGTAATCCAAAATGAGAGCTGAATCCAATTTCACTAACTTAGAATTTATGTACTTTGTAATCAATTTCTCCTAGCTTTTACCTTCAAATGAGATAAATATTTTGACCTAAAATATCAGTTTTATATTTCATATTACCTATATTAAAATCTATTCTATCATAAATACAATATAATGTTTTAATATACGTAACAAGCTCCTCAAAATGTATGTATTATTATAACTTAGTTTAAATTAATCTTTATTAAAACCTTGTAAATTTGTATTACTTTAAAGGCGGAAGCACGTTGCTTTAATTTTATTTTAAATAAATATTAAGTATTAAAATATTATTAACATATATTTTGATTGTCATTAACTAAATTTTAGTCTCACTTCATTTCTATCTAAAACAAGAAAAGCTTACGAATTAAAATATGATTTTCATCATTCAACAATATTGAAAAAGAAAATATTGACACTTTTATCAGCGTAAGACAGATTTAGTGCGACTAAATTTAGTGTAACGCAATCATCAATAAAAATGAAATTATTATGAGATTAAAATAGAACCAACAATACCTTCGAAGCATTGGTCCGCGATCGAAGCCGTAAAGCGAAAGACATGTTAATCACAAACGAAAAAAGCAGATCTTATATAATCCTTATAGGATTTTCAATGCAATGATAAACATATAAAAAATACACTAGTATATACATATTATACACGGTGGTATTTATATCGTGATCTATTAATAGTATAAGTGTAAATATTTAATATTATAATAAATAAAAACAAAATTATTTAGAGTTGACATTTTATACATACAATACATCACGATATATATTAATAATAGCATGGATAATACTCTAAAAATCTAGGTAAAGGTTAGGCTCTACAAGAAAAACCTTTTAGAATATCTGAAACAATGGCACTAGATGTTGGCACTTGACAGTAATCTACAGTCGGGCTACACAATGCACGTGGAGGGCTGTAAAGGTACCAAACGCTTGCAAAGTGATATATCGATTTGGACTTTATGGAAAACGTGATACGGACGGTATTTTCTTAAACTAAGTGCTATAAGGGCGGGTTAGTATCCTGTCAATTCAGCGAATGTGCCGTCCAGGTCATCGCATATCGCCTTGTATTTCTCCTTCTCGTTGAATAATGCGTCTGTAAAGTTATGTCATTTAATAATAACTTACGAAACTAACGCCATCGTCACCTTAACATGAAGTAAGAAAATGAGTTTTTTTTTATTAGAAAAGTTTAGATTAATAAGCTTTTGCAAGTCTGAGAGAGAAGCTATAGTATTCTCTTTTTGTTAGAACAAATTCCATTAGATCGTTTAATAAATCGATCAAATCAAGTTTAGATTAAAATTAAGTTGATATTTAAAGTTGTTTCTTAGTTAATTTATTTCTTAGTTAAGTTTTTAATTTGATCTTCGTTGTTACAAGATTAAGTTTGAGATCTTTTAAAGTCGTACCTTCGAGCCTGTCGACCTCCTTCTGTAGTTTCTTGACTGTCTTCTCAGCGAACTCAGCGCGGGCTTCAGCCTCCTTGAGTTTGCTGGTGAGGGTTTTCAACTGCTTTTTGAATTCTTCTACACGCTGGTTAGCCTTCTCTTCTGATACTTCCAGAGATTTAAGAGAGTTACCTACAACCTAATCAAAGACATTAATCAATTTCATAAATATACTAATGAATGCCTCTGTGCAAGTTTGTGGTTTAACCACACAATCATCATCAATGAAAGTGCAACAAGTTGTGGTTTCAATACGGCACAAATATTAGTTTGCGATTTTAAGGGATACTATATTAAAATACAATAACTTAATATTTGAAAATGCTAGAATATAATAGGCATGTATTGAAATATCGAATGATTCTTTCTATTAGAACAGTTTCTTGACACACTTTCACAATAAAACTAGTAATCACACGTTCTAGCCTTATTAATCACTGTAGCCCTATTAATTAAAGTGATTGACGTCACTACGTGGACGTCAGAGTTACTTTAATTACTTATTTGTTGTCTGTTGAACCGCTATAGGATATATACTTTAATATTGGTACTAAATCTAATAATTATTGTATTTTATAATTTGCCTACTCTTATCCCAATTACGTGGCGTTGATACAATATGTACTCTTCTTTCATAGTACATATTGTAAAAGTTATTGGCAATAGTTTTATGACCGGCTGCCTGCCAGACGTCAACCCTCCTTGGGGATGTAATTGTTGATCAAATGGCATCAGATGGAGTTCGCTGAAATCGTTATAAGGCTCCTAGTCGTCTTTTACGACATCCACGAGCAAGGTAAGGGTTGGTAGTATTAGTAGCCGCTACCACACAGCAAAAAAAAATTGTATTAATTACCTTTAATTCCTCCTCAAGTTCTGAGATTTTGGCATCACCAGACTTGACACGGTCCTCAGCGACTTCGAGTTCGTCTTCAACGAAGGCCAGCTTACGTGATACCTGAACAATAAAATTTACATCATAATGATAAGAAATATATAACTATTTGCTTTATTAATTTGATATTTAAAGCATAGTATTTCAAAACCTGGTTAATAAGTTTATTTTAAAAGTTTTGTACGTAAAAAATACAATGAGAAAACAAAGGGCATTGAATCAGAAGTAATTGAATTTCTGTGTGGATCGACATTAGACAGGTGACTGGTCGTAAAATTGGATAAAAACTTTCCGTACTTTTTTTATTGTGAAAATGCCCAGGTATATAGATCTTCCTAAGAAATTTTCTTTCGTAGTTAAATCATAATAGTAATTATTTTATCTTGTTGTTTAAGAAAGCAATTATCACTACTAAGAAGTACTAATATATTAATGTCATTCTTTAGTGGGAAATTTTAAGCGAGGCATTTCAATTTAAAATGCTTACTGCGTATTTCAAATGTTTGAGGCTTTAAATAATGCTGCGTAATCAAGTGAATCGGTCATAAGTGGCAATAACAATAGCAAAACCTAGAGCTGGAACTGCATACGAGATGAACAAAGGCTTACTGTATGTGCATCAAATAGTGATCCTTTTTTTTTTTTTTTTTTTTTTTTTTTTTTTTTGTGGGTGGGTTACGGTCGGCACACTCCTCGCACCACTCCGTCCGGGGTGACAGAGGGGCGTAAGCACGCGCACCCGTAACCCACCCGTGACGTCGCCTTCGATCAAATAGTGATCCTAGCTTAACAACTATTAAATGGTCTATAAATAACTTTAATGAAAGAGGGGTCTGTGCTATGTATAATGAATTTTGTTTGATTAATCTGTATTTTCCAACTTTAGACGATTATAATAACATGTTACAACAGTAATTAAAACATTACATTTTTTATATAAAAAACACCTCGCACTAAGGAAATAATCAGACACAGAACAAAAATTTGTAGACTAAATAACATTTAAGATGAAGTTTTTAAAATGTATAAACAAATTTTAGTTGTGAAATTTGATGGCTAAGTTCATACCTCATCGGACTTGCCGTCGGCGTCTTCAGCGAGCAGACGAGCTTCCTTCAACTGGTTGGTGAGCTGGTCCATGCGCTCCTCGTCTTGTTGTGCCCTATTCTCCAACACTTTGCACATACTGCAAACAACAAAAAAATAACCGTATTGCAATTTGTTATTCTTCCGGGGAACGTATAACACCACATTGCGATTGACAATTACCTGCCCCTTGGCAAGCGGATTGGACGTGGCGATTATGGCAGTAACGTCTAATCTATGAGGAGGGACTACGTCCAGCATTGAGTGGCAACAGGTAGAAAGAAGATAATAATGAAGAAACTTGTTTAAAAGATTCTTTCGAAGGTTTTTTAGACCAGTGTGTATACAATAAGATATTATCTATATTCTACATATCCTAAAATTTCTTCATTCTAATAGGAGAGGCTCGACAATTTATAATAGTTTATGAGATACTTCCAACTCAATTGCATTTAAATTGAATGTAGGACAAGACAGAAATATCTGGTTGGCATTTGAGAGTACGGAAATATATGCTCTCATCATATTCGCATTGCGAGTTACAGATAAATGTATATTACAGATATATGTAATTTATATGTATGTATAATATGAGGCGACTTGACAAACGGCGGAGTGGTTTAAGCACCGACCTCTAGTATCGAGTGTCATGGGTTCAATTCCTACGCAGGATAATAGTGTGTGCGACCCATGTGTAGTTGTTCTGTATCTGGCTTGTATCTTGTATTTTTTTTATTGCTTAGGGTGACAAACGAGCAAGCAGCACACCTGATCATAAGTGTCACTGCCGCCCATGGACCTTTGCAATACCAAGGGTATAGCTTAGGCCGCTGCCTACCAATAAAATCCCTAAACCCACCCAGTTGGGCTTCCGGCTCTCTCGCTCGCCGAACGAAGTGCAATAGCACATTGCCACTACTCAGACCTCGATCTTCTGCGAGTGTGGTACTACCCCGGACGGACCAGCCCGCGGCTGTAGACAGAAAACTGTCAACAGCGTAGTCCTACCACTATTGTGAAGTCACGCGTGATACAAGGATGTAGATGTATGAACAGGTGGCGTATCTTTATCATTATTTGATATTATCAAAGATTAATATTAATTAATCTTAATAAATAAAAAATAAATATAAGTAGAATAGATTATTTAACAGAATTGTAGGACCTAATAAAGGCTTAAATGTGTTATTATAGGTTAGTTAAAATTGTAAAGGGACCCTGTATATAAACAAAAAAGTTTTCAATTATCTCACCGGTTGTTCTCGTCAGCAGCCTGCTGAGCTTCAAGCAGTTTTTGCTGGGCAGTACCGGACCTCTCCTCGGACTTTTCGAGGTCCTCCTCAATCTGTTGCACCTTCCTGTTAAGGGAGGCGACGTCAGCCTCGGTAGAGGTAAGGGTCTTCTCTTTCTCTTCCAAGTCCTTATTGGCCTGTTCCAACATGTTCTTATTGCGGACCAGGTCCTCCTCCACCTGGGCAAGCTTCTTCTGGAGCTCACGCACTTCCTCATTGACCTGCAAGAGTCAAATAAATTAGATTTACGCGATTTATATTTTAGGATCATAGGTTTTACTACTTGCTGAATTTTTGCTACCTCATTGTTGCAACAGCATTTTAAGTCAAGCAAGGCAAGCCATTCGTGAGGATCTGTGATTAATTTTGAGATTCCTTAAAAATGTTGGGCTTTTTAAAAGGTAATGTGGATGATGTTGCCAGGCTGTACTCAATCTTATCTTCCAAAGACATCATAGGCACTTGGTAGGGACCTAGAACAGGTAGCTTTTCAATTCTAAATACGAAATTAAGATTCACGTACCATCGAATTCACTACAAAGAAACTTAGCTGGTCCACTAGATGTTACGTTCATGTGACTCAAATTTCTGAACTCTACTTGCCCGCTCACCTCAGGCATCTTTTAAAATAACAGCTAGATGGTGTTGAGATGACGATAAAAGGCGATAGTTACAAATAAACAAGAGATGGTACCTTCTCGGCGCGGAGGTTGGCGTCCCTAGCCTGCTGTTCGCAGGTGTCTGCCTTGTCCATGGCATTGTCCTTCTCCAGCTTCATCGCCTGCATCTTCTTCTTAATCGCGTCCATGGTGGCGGTTTTGTGTCTTTACGGTCCGGTCGAAAAAATACGCCAGTTACGGCCTGAAACATACATATTACTATATTAATAGGAATACAAATAAATTGTAATTAGAATAAAGTTGATGATAGCTGAACTACAAGACGTTTATAAAGCTAAGGGTTCATCAGTCGTAAATAAACTTTTATCTAAGATCTTAGTATTGATAGATCTTTTGATGTCAATCTATCATGACCACTACAGTTGAACTGCTGCAAAGCTTGTCAATAGTACGTGAAAAGGCGGAACGAGAGCGTATGTATGATTATTTCCTCATAATGCCTGGAACGTCAGACGACTATGCAAGATGCGATGGCATAGCTCGCCAGCTAAAAAGAAGATACTGCTTATTTACAGTAGTATCATGTATTATTACAGTTGACAGATATTTTTTTTATTGCTTATGGTGGCAAACGAGCAAGCAGCACACCTGGTGGTAAGTGTTACTGCCGTCCATATACCTTTGCAATACCCAGGCCGTCGCCCACCAATGAAAACCACCAGACAAAATGTTGATTTTCCAGTTTTTCACATTGCCACTGCTCAGACGTCCATTTTCTACGAGAGTGTGGTGCTACCCCAGTCGGACCTGCCCGCGGCTATAGACAGAAAACTGTCAAAATGTATGGCCCTACTACTATAATTTTAAAATGTTACAACATTAACTGCTGTTTTTATATAAGAATTTCACTAATGCAGCACCAGAAGTAATATGGCATATCGCCAACTCGCCAGATGTTAGCTGCGTTATTGGATATACGACGCTGATACCAAATTATATTCCAACCTAATTATTGAGCTCGGCGAACTGTAGTTTGATGCGAATCATTACAATTAAAACCAATGGTTTCCGATGTTTAAGCGAATATTACACATTTGAAATAAAACTACTTTTACGTATTCAATCGCGTTTGTATTTGATTTTTAATTTCCCGATGTTTCAAACATTTTACAATGATCAGACCTCCCGTGACCATGATCACTGCAAATTGCTCGAAACGCCGGGAAATTAAAAATCAAATACAAACGCAATAGAATTCGTGAAGTAGTTTTTTTTTCAAAATTAAACCCAAATTTTACCAATGAAGGCGTTTTTAGGTTCTCGTCATATGTTTTTGGTAATAGATATCATATATTATAATATCATCATCAATAGGTACCTCAATGCATGTACGTCCCACTGCTAGGTTCGATTCTCCTACACAATAGGAGGGAAATTAACTTACTATACCACACCGGGTCGGTATTAGGTTTCTTTTTTCTCTTTTGTATCTATGTTATATGCATATTATATCTTTTAGTCGAAATTTACAATACCCACGGGTAAGATCGGAAGTTTCAAATTATATTTTTATTTCGTTAACACATGGATTTATGTAGATCGTACATACATACATATCATCATGCCATATCCCTTGCAGGGTAGGCAGAGAGAACAGAGTGCCAGAGAACTCTATCTCTGCATACTTCACTCGCTTCCTCAACATTCATAATTCTCTTCATACACGCTCGCCGGTTTCGGAGACTCTTGACTCCACCTTCCTTCAGTACATGACCGATCTGGTCTAGGTAGGTTAGTCTCGGTCTCCCCCGGTTCCTACATCCTTCATATATATACTTGTATGTAGATCGTGATTATTCAAAAACAGATAATACTTTAAGTGGTCATCTTATTTAAATAAGGTATATATTGCCTTTCTTTTGTCAGGCAATGGTCTGGACACACGTCATCCGTTCTATCCGGGGCCACAAAAGGGCGGGGCGCGGCTCTATAACCAACCGTATTTTCTCTCTATCGCCATTCGGCCGGCCACTGGTACCGAATCCTTGACGTCCATGGCCAGCCCAATGGGTTACCCTTTCGGGTACCGTACTCCGTCGACGCCCCGGCATACTGCCTAATAAACAATAACAAAAAATCCGGATTTTGTAATCGATGGCGCTAATAGTACTACACTAATCGAGTGCTGTGGGCAGCGCTGCCTCATTAACCAATGTTTGAGAATAACAGTTCTTTATTGCTGACCATATTTAGGCCGATACAGTGTAACACTATCTCCTGCCGGCTCGATTGATAACTGGAAACCGTTCTGTTTTCCAGGAGAGGATTTCTCTTGACGTATCACCAAATTAATTCAAAAATTGAAGCTATTTCTCAATTATTTTCTCAAGAAATATTAATAAACATTCAACCAAATATTAGACATTTTTTTTCATCTTATAAATACTTGGGCCCGACCTCGTCGTCCATTGCGGGACAGATGTTATACCCTACAATTGCTACGCCATCTATTATTTTTGTATTTGCCAATAAAGGTACTTAAGCGACAAATACATATAATCTTTTCTTTATTTTTCTTAAGATACAGATGGCTCAGTGGTTAAAGTACCATATCCTACTGACCTTCCGTGCCAATGCCGTGGGTTCAGATTGTGCTATCCATAATAGTTGTTCTGAGTCTGAGTGTAATATATCTGCGTTAATTTCATGTTTGTAAAGTCCCCCACAATACAAGGATTAGTTCCTTAGTGGAGGGTGGTGATTTAAAAAAAAAAGTTATAACTATTATACACGTATATATTGACTGCCTTCCGTGCTTTCCGTGGTCACGGCATATCTTGCCCCTGGTCATCTGTGAGAGAAGGAATCTTAGAAATTAAATCCTATGCCAACCTGTCTGATCAGCATGGTATACAGCAGGTCAATTGACTACCTATTATGGTTAGTAAAGATTCCTTCAGAGTAATATTCTTATGAGGATGCCTATATTTAACAGTGAACATCTAAAGGAGGATGGATAAATGGAACCTTCCCCGCGACACAAGGCCTTACTCAATAAATAATTCTCAGCATATATACGACCCACTATTGAGCACGTAGCACGCCCTGGACGAATTTAACGGGGCGTGACTAATCCATAGCCGGCCGCCAAAAAGATGCTCGTGACTTCTAAATAATGGCATTGATAAGGATTATGATAATCAAAATATTAACACAGATATTCATAACGAATTTTCCTTAACTTACATATACGCTTAGTTTTTGCTTTAATCGCCTTTTAAAACGTGAGAGAAGACGTTAATGATCTTCTTACTCCTTCACAATAAAAATATTTATTATTGTTTTTATACTTTGCCTGGTCATATAGCCTTGTTCGTATAGGAAGAGATTTATAATGGAAGGAATAAAAGTGAGCTTCGTTATCTGAGAACATACTAGCGTGTTATAAAATCTAAATACTTGAATGTGGAAAAGGAATGCGGTGGGCAAGAAATTATACATAGCATGCCAATACTAAAAATATCAATTTGACCTCGAACTCTCTACTACTTCGTTCGTATCCAAAGTTGAGCGATCTCTAATATTTTTTCTTCATAAAAGCTTGACAATTTTATTAAATGTTCCTTTCTGAAGGTCTTCTATTATTTTAGCCGAGCTCAAGATCTGGTGATGAAAATTAGGTATAAAGCAGAATATCAATCATATCTTTGCCAATATTTAAAAAAAACTCTACATAAGCATCCTGTAATAAATGATGTGAACATCGACGTATTAGTTTGTTTATAATAACGAGAGAAATGGAGCAAAATGAATGCGAGACCGAAATAACTGGCGGCTGGAGATTTTTTGAAGGACGTTTTAATACGTAGAGACCGCTTATGAGAGTAAGCTTCGCTGTAGTCGTTAGGGAAACTTTATTAGAACTTTTTATATATAGATTGTCTAGGATGGCACTTTTCGTAGAATTTCTAACAAAATTAAAGTCATTTTCTTACAGTTATCGTTAATAAATTCGCGGTATACGTGATGCCCGAAAGGATTACACTAATATTTAATATTATTTAAGGACGTAGATGCATTATGATTATTTAAGGACGTAGAGACGTAGATAGAAGGTACGATAATCACGATCAACATTGAGTTATTTAAGACAACAAAACTCATCAATAATTTAATATCTCTATTAAGTTAATAATATTTTGTATATTAAAAATTAATAATACTTTCAAAATATGTGTCTAGTAACGGAGGAAAAACGTCATAGGTACTTTCCTACGAGTGCTGTATGGAACAACTAAGGGACTTACGCAGATAACATTATTGGAATAGGAGATAAATAACCCTATATCAACTCGTCTAACCAGTGTGATATAATAGGCCAATTTCCATCTGGTCCTGGAGGAAACTGTAAGGAACCACTATATGACATTGGGATTATTGCCCAAGCCAAAGAAACGGTAGGTATATTACGTTTGAAACCATAAACAATTTTTATTATCACATTTATATTTTATAACCATCGCTGACCGCTATAAAACACATTGGAAATGTTAGAGAACAAAACAGGCAAGCATCGACACAGTTGCGAAAATAACGCGAAGTTTTTAGCTGTGACGTGTTCCTGGCTCCCTGACAAGACCACCGACACATTGTTAACAGAAATAAACGTGTTATAACATTCACAACAGCTGTTGTGAGCAACTATATAAGTCAGTTATCTCTGAGCAAATACTCAAATTCTTATTTCCTAAATTGGTTGTAGCATTAGAGAAACTAATAATCGCATAGACAAAAAATATTGAATTCATTTCACAGATGTGAGTTCAGCAGCCTTCTGTAGTTTAAAAAAAAAATAACTAACAATTTGTTTAACCGTATAGTTAAAAATATATTCGGTTGGCAATTCTGTTAATACTTGTAATACAAGCTGCGATTGCGAATCCTATAATGTATGACTAACTTTATGTGTGCCGTTCCTACCATAGACATGGATCTAACAGAGTACTCTGTGGCATCTTAAACGATAAAAACTCTGTGAACGCGGGAACAAGAACCGACACGGCCCTGTTTAAATAAGCATTTTTTTAATACTAGGACCTTAAGTTGTACTCATCGAGTCACCTTAGAAATCCACCTACCAACTGTGGCGAGAAGGCCATTATCGTAATATGATCCAGATTTTACGTCGTCAAGCTAATAGAGAACGACTTTTTAAATCCTACTACTGCATTAGATATTTTCATCTTATCTTCAAATGTGTGTACATCTTTAAACTGTTATCCATAATTTTAATAATAATAATTGATGTTTCTATAATAAGTAAGTTACATTAAACATATAGCAAGACTATTTAGCGACAAATATTTTTGTTTCAGCAGCGCAACTCGTTCCGAAATCTTGTGTCTATAAGTAGGTATAATCATAAATTATCTGTGTAAGCAGACGGTTAGATTTATTTACGAAATACGAATATATATCGTAACTCCTTTCTTTTTCGTGAGTATTTTATGAAACCAACTTAATCACCTGCAGTTTAATAGATGGATGACTTTGGTCGTTGCTCATTTGTCATCCATCTAGGAACCTTAACTGCGGGGCTAAGCTGTGTATCCTATGTTTCAAATATTTTATGTTTGCTGTAAATATTAACGACAATGCAATACACTGATCATATCAGAGGCGGCTCTAGCATATGTAGCGCCCGGGTGCAATCAATAACCTGGCGCCCTCTTGTATCAAAATGGGGAACAAAATGGAATAAGTTGATAGTTACAACACGTTCAACTAAACGCCGAACCTCGCTGGAATGCGTTGTCGCATGCTTAGTCTCGTTGTTTTGACACAAACTCAGGTAAACGCGATCGGATTATGAAGTTACAGTGAGCATGGCGACAAGGCAAACCTACTCAAACCTGTCAAATAACGCACCCACCACGTTTATAGATGGTTAGGCACTGGCTGCGTGCGGTGTGCCCGCTCCGTGTGGAGCGTGTGCAGTAGAGGTTCTATGTGTCGTGAGTGGCTCTCGGCGCCCCCTAACACCAGGCGCCCGGGTGCACAGCACCATTTGCATTATAGGTAAAGCCGCCCCTGGATCATATCACAGTAATATGAAATACGTGGTTCAATTCTACTGGATCAGTAGGGCTAAGCTATCAAAAACTAAAAAAGAAACTGTGTTGAAATAGGTTTAATACTCAGATATAGGAATATCTAAGTATTGAACCTAATTATAATCATTTATAAGTTTATTACTTTTTAAACTTATGGATTTTAGATCTACAGATTCTCCATATATGTTTTATATTATTCAACAAAGATTTAGAAAATTATTAATTTTTTTTCTTATTTTATTTAAAGTTTTACTTTGATAATAGTTTATAACGAAGTTATTGGGAAAATGGAAAATTTGTCGTCATTATTGACAATGGAATATCTCTGACCGATGAAGTTTCACAACGTTTATACGATGTTTGATGAATAAACAGCTTTAATTTAATCGCCATAAAGTTAATTTATAAGAAATAATTTTTCATATAGTGATGGAGTAAGAATACTATTCATCACCCTATCTCATCGCCAATGGGTGCCGCAAAGAACGACTATGGGATCCAATATGCATATAACATCTATGAAAGAATAGAAAAATTTAAAATACTAGCCCTTCTGACCAGCGTGGTATAGTAAATCAATTTTACTTTTACTGTGAAGGAAACTCGAGCCCACCAGTGTACAATAATAATCCATGCGATAAATAATTATCCATTCAATAAATAAAAAAGTCCATTTCATATTTAGTCTTAAAAAAATGTTACTAACCTATGGGACTAATGACTAATCAATGAATATACTAAAAATCGATTAATAACAACCCCATATTCGATCAGATAAATATAGCTTAAAGCATATTGTTGCGTACCAATTAATTAATTCACCAATTAATTAATCTCTTGTATTGCGGTCGCGTTTCATATTTAACCAGATTTGGTGAACTATAATTTCTCTATAGAGCAACGGCTGCTGCTAGTCGATAGGGATAGTTCAAGGTTAGAACATCTATTCATCCATCAGATCATAGACATCGAATATGAGACAACAACAATCACGAAGCTTAGCAAGCAGTATGCAGATTGCAGCTGGTGTTATTAGTTTTCCAAGAGACTACTGCTGATGCAGGTTATGTTAGATATCATGATAGTTGAGGATACTGACGTTGCGTCTTAACTGCCGTAAGGGACATAACGGCCAGAACTTGGAAACATGATGTGATCTTTGAGGCACGGCTTTCACGCAGTTTGAAGATCATTAATATACGATTTACTACTACGTTTAACTGAATTACGATGCTACTATACTTTTTTTCCCGCAAGGTGGACCATGGATGTGGTCGCGCCCCGACAAAAACGTCCGGGGCGACAGAAGAGGCGCCACGCAACCCCATGGACCCAACCTGCAAACACCTCTCTTCGCCGTGCGAGCGGGCCACCGGTACCCGATCTTTGACTTCGGTGGCCGCGATGCTACTATACTACGATTAACTGAATTAAACGAGTTTCCTAAACATATTCATTAAATTTTTACTGTTAATTAAAAGTCCATTGCATATAAAATGTTAGCAGTAAATATATTAAAATAATCTGGCGCCACGATGTTTCTAAGATTGTCGTATGAATGCCTCTTGAAACGAAAATCTTAAGATTTAAAAATAACAGAAGTCATATTAGAATCAAATATGAACTGACTAATT
Source organism: Lymantria monacha (assembly GCA_905163515.2). NCBI lineage: Eukaryota > Metazoa > Arthropoda > Insecta > Lepidoptera > Erebidae > Lymantria > Lymantria monacha. The sequence continues at coordinate 23,708,749 of LR991097.1, read as the reverse complement.
AGTTGAAATATTTACTTCATTGTTATTTTTTTTTACTTAGGTATTAGACTACTGCATTCTGAACAGTCCGAGTTGAAAAGCTATATACCTATGTACATATTTTTATATTGTATGTACTTTTAAAGATCAAATAAACGTGGCGAAGGAACTTAAATTGATACTGACACATACAATAAAAACAATAAGAAATACGTGTAATTTAATTTATTTAAATAATAAACTGACTAGACTAATAATATTCAATATTGTATCAGAACTTGAATGCGTGTCCAAATATATGTAAATGCATAATGTCAGCTTGGATGTTCTTTAATAATTGACATTAAAAGTCAGATGGATATCCGAAGCAGCACATTTTTTTGACGTAATTGAATGATGAGTTATCGTAAAAACAGAATTGCTATATTTAACTTGGGTGAACGTAAAATAAGATCAAATGTCTTTAAAACCGTAACGTAACTGAAAAGTTCGCATATTTGGTATATGAGAGCAATGTGTAAAAATAAAAAGAATCTAGTAGGTAGGTACGTAGTTCTACATAAAGATCTTTAAATTTGCATAGTTTTATGAGAGATAATAAATTTAATAACCCAATAATATTGAAATCAAAAGTATTTCGAATATTTAGGTGATACATGTTTTTGTAGTAAAGCTTTGATAAGGTGCCAACAATCTTTGATACGACTGTCATTAATTAAGATTTGTTAAAAATAAAAAATCTAAAATAATACATATATTCCATTTCATTTATCTTATGATAATTTATTACTTGATGATGTATCTAAGTGCCTAGTCTGTAATATTTTAATATCTTCGAATATTTCGAATATTTCTACGAAATTCAGGTTTTAATCTGCTTGGGGAAGAATTTGGATTTTTAGTGCTTTGTATCAATGTCATTGTAATATAATCGTGTATGTTTATGCATAATATGTTATAAATTTATGTATTAAAGTTCATCTTTGGCAAATGTGGCAAGATATTTATTATCCAGAGAAAGTCTTTCGCATTCCATGAATTCATTGCTTCAAATAGTTTCAAATGAAATTGGAAACCGAACATCAGTAAACAACGAAATCGTGACACGACGTCCTAATTACACGATATATGGGCCACGACTGAGTCTAAATAAAAATTGAGACTAGTTTCCTCATCTCGCTAAATAAATACTGATGTTCGGGCATGCCGCAAATAGGTTACAAGCGGTTAGAAGCGCGGGCGACGCGGCGTGGGCGGCGGGACGATCGGCTCACTATTTTCAGCGAGGACGGGCGACCGTTGTAACCCGAGTCATATCCATGGAAAACGCAACTCGCGCACTCACCCTCCACTAGAATAATATCTACAATCCCCACTATATATTACACTAACGTTGTATCGTAAGATTTGCAAAATAGCAGTTAATCCAAGCAGATGATTAAGGGGAATCGTATCACAGAACAAATCACCAAATACGCCACTGGAGCCAAAATCCAGGAGCTTGGATACTCTACACGTCACGTGGCACTTTAGGGTCACACTTGGGGATGGTCCGGCAAGACGCGACCGGGTCCTGCGAGGCGGTAGGCCACGTCCAGGTGAAGTATCCAGGCTGCGGCGGGGCGCGTACGCACTCACCTCACTAGCGGGCTGTTCACACGGCGGAGCGACACGCACTGCGCCGCGCCCGCCCTGGCGCCCTCGCGGGCCAGCCGCACGCCCGCCCGACTATTTTCGGTGCCAAAAATCCAGGATTCCGATTCAACATCGCAATCGCAGCGAACGTGCCGATCGGTAACCGTCACGCTCCCACATATACATACTCACTATTTAGTAAGAGTCAACGGCGAAGGCGGATTCCACATCGATTGGAATGATAGATCAATGATACAAAACATCTCTGCCCATCAATGCCTTCTAAAATGAATCAAGTGACACTATCCTATTCGCACACGGAGGACATTTTACTTATAATGCCTAATTACCCTAATTGTTTCTAGGTAAATCTTCAGTGTACTATATTTAGAATTATATACCTACAGAAACTACGTTAAAGCAACTATGCTAGCACGCTAATAAAGATTATACGAAATATAATAACCCTCCATTCTTAATCGTTCACTGTATCAATGGATAACAGTGAGCTTCCAAATTACTGTTCTTGACTAGGGCCTAGGATCGTACGTTTAGGGGGCCCTAAGATCGTACGTTTAGGGGGCCCTAGGCAAATACTGCTTAGGGGCCCAACTAATTACTCAAAGTATAGGACAGAAAGACAATAAAATATTTCATTTATATTATAATACAGTACTTATGTTGTGTTTGTTAAATACAACCGTAAATTGACAAATTATAAAACAACCATTCTGCATTTTCCTTTGGCAAAGTCTTTAAATTATTATCGTCTATGTTTGACTTGACTTAGATGGAGCCCCTTGAATCGATGGGTCCCTAGGGTGGAGCCTTAAAAGCCATATAGTAGATCCGGCCCTGCTCTTGACTATTTTATTACATTATTTACATTGAAAAGAAGAATCAGAATGTCACACTTTCTGTATTTCTTATATGCTTAAGAGATTGCAAGAGAAGAAAGGCGCACCTGCTATACAAAGGCGCACCTGTCAGAGTTAAATATTGAGTGAGATTCCTCCATCGCTCAACCCGATTAGGTAGACAATGTCTCGTCCACTTTTAACCAGCCATGAAGAATCTCGGTCTTTTGATTTGTAGTAGTATCTTCCCGTCAAGGTCATCTTAAGAGTTGGTAGGTAGAGCATTTATTATGTTCTTGATATTAGTAATTTATATTGGAACCAGTTATACTGTAATTCAGAGTTTCTACCTACATGAATACACGGGGTTTCATAATCGTACATTATTTATTAAAGAACGCACCTTATACGACGGATACGTATTTTTTACTTTTTTAACAGATTCCCCACCCCGCCCTCGGTCATTCCTCATAGTAGGTATACGGTTAAGATTCGATTTTGACCAAGCGTGGTATGTTTGTAGACCAACCTGAACAGGTCACGTAGTTTAGACATGTTTTCTTATATGAACTTTCGAATATTCTTTCAAATTTACATACATCTTTCATTCCTATTACCATAAAATAATGTAATGTTTATTACATTACATTATTTATACTAGGTCCATTCGCAATGATAATCACCATAGCATGAAGCATTGGATCGTCTCACAAACAATAATAAATGTTAATACTTTATTAATTTATATACGAATGGATATTTTTTTTAAATTCCTTATGGTTGCAAACGAGCAAGCAGCACATCTTATGGTAAGTGTAACTGCCGCCCATGGACTTTTGCGATACCAAGGGTATAGCTAGACCGCTGCCTACCAATACAAACCCCGAACCCACCCAGTTGGGCTTCCGGCTCTCTCGCTCACCGAACGAAGCAGAATAGCACATTGCCATTACTCAGACGTCGATCTTCTGCGAGTATGGTACTACCCCGAACGGACCGGCCCGCGGCCGCAGACAGAACTGTCTATAACCTGGTCCTACCACAATTACCTAGATATCTTCTCAAATATAACCACTACATATTGTTTTGGAATTCTGTTCTCAGTCATCGACTGATCCGATATAGCCTAAAGGCATCCCAGCTTTTCGGGGTTAAAGAAGAGCAACTAGCATGTTAAGTATTAGTTTTAAAAGTTTTTTATTCTCGCTCAAAATATGGGCGAACGCTGAGTGAGGGCTCTCAACTTAGACATTCACATAGGAGGCGTAAGTCAATCGGAAGCAGTACTAGCTTACCTTGCCCAACCCGCCTGCCAGTTGTGGAAATAATATTGTCATCTTTCATAGAGAGGCCTATTTACAATAGTGGTTACGCTGGTGGACGAATTTTATGGCCTTAGGTTAGAGACGAATAGATTCCTTATTTTTTTCTGCTCCTTGCAATATTGAAAACATTCGAACGCAATCTTCACATTCATGATTACACGACTAAAAAAGCAGTGAGCAATCAGCCAATAAATAGATTATTCAATAATTCAAACACGCTCGTACAATTTGAGTTCGAGCTCTACATTCTTTCTTTAAATTCGAACTACATAAATTAAAAATAATGGAATTATGTTCTTAAGATAATGTGTCGGAGTAGGGGGTGGTCTTTCTCATGGCAGTCCTAAAAACCACCTGAGGGAACACTAGGAGAATAGGCAGCAGTATTCTTCTCAAATATATCACCCGCGATCGCTAATTGCGAAGCCCTACATCCAACAATGGACTGCGATGAATAAGGAATATGTTATCTTGTCAATCTTGGATTTTACCACTAAGCCGTTATTATGATATAAGTACCTAAACATTTTGACATCCTAGCATGACCACAATTCAACGGTCTTTAACGATAACAGGACCCAGGGCCGGCTTTACCTATAGTGCAGAGGGTGCACCGCACCCTCTGCACTATAGGGCGCACCCGGGCGCCGAGTGTTAGGGGGGCAGAGAGCCGCTTGTAACCATCAACCTATTCCATTTTGTTCACCCACTTTGGTACAACAGGGCGCCAGGTTATTGATTGCACCCGGGCGCTACATGTGCTTGAGCCGCGCCTGACAGGACCATAAAACACGGTGTATGACTTCCCTCCGCTTCTTAAGCGGTCACGAGCATCGCAGGTTACTCTTTCAGCATGATATGATAAAAACAGTAGACCTTACTGCTGACGATTGACTAGTCTGCGGTCAAACGATGCGCGGCCTCGATCATCGCAACATTAAGCGTAGAAACTCGCATTTGCGAGCCCCATACGCTAACAGTAATTATTAGCCCAGTGCTTTAAAATAAGATTTAGGTATGCCCGTGTTTTTAAAAATACTTATTAACTACACTTATTTCGGGGAAAAACAGTGTGCAATGTACATATAAAATATTGAGACAGCAAGATGCTTACACTATACAAGACAAAAAATAATTACATACATACATACATATCATCACGCCATATCCCTTGCAGGGTAGGCAGAGAGAACAGAGTGCCAGAGATAGAGTATCTCTGCATACTTCACTCGCTTCCTCAACATTCATAATTCTCTTCATACACGCTCGCCACCGGCACTATTTAAAAAGATGTGGAATAGGTTTATCTTTATAGCCTTATGCTAGGGCCGCACCTGCGTGTATCGTCACGAAGCTTCGTGCAATGAGACGATACACGCAGATGTGACCGGTCATCGTTGCGAACATTTGGGGTTCGTGTGCGTTATCGCTTGGGTGGCGATAAGTCAAAGGGTTTCAGCGCGCCAGCGTGGTCAGACTAGCGTTTTTCATTTAGGGATGTTAAAAAATAATAGATTTTTATTTAAAACGATTATTATTTTCTTATAAATCGATTTTTATAGTAATATTAATCGACTTTTATAAATCGATTATATTAATTCATGTTAAAATCGATTTTTATAAACAGCGCAATCTATGCGACGGATGAATAAATCTCGAAGTAAAATCATTATTATTTACAAGTTAAGAGTGAGATAATATGGTTGTTGGTAAAATAAAAATGTCTTCTAACCGTAAATAGCTAACCGCTGGTGAAAATATTTTATAACGAGCAAGCATAATATCGCAACAATGCGCATGTACTATTCGAAATAAATAAAAACTTGTAGTAATTAATACTACAAATTTAAAACAGCACATAGAACAAAAACATCCCACTGTCTTACAGGTACCTAGCATGAATTACTATATTTTATAATGATTATTGTGCTCCTTATGAGAGCAACTTATCTACTGTTCTCTGTAAAATTCGTTCAAAAAAACAGTCTGTCATGCGAGTCATACATTTTATAACCTCAACATTTTCAATAAAAAATGTGTTATGGTAAACTTATCGTCAATATTTTTTTACAAACTAATATTTTATTTTAAAACTAGTCAAATGTAAAATTATCATCATCATTTGATTGCACAGATTAACCACTGTTAAGATACCAACCTTCCGTGCCAGTGGCGTGGGTTCGAATCTCACGTAGGGCAATACTTTGTGTGACCCACAAAGTGTTGTTCAAGTGTTGAGTCTGGGTGTAATTTTGTCTGCGTTAATTGCACGTTTGTAAAGTCCCCGCAATGCAAAGATTATAATTTCCGTAGTGGTCTTTTTAAAAAAAAAAATATCAGCCTATATCCGTCCACAGCTGAACGTAGTAGGGTAAAATAGCACTGGACATTTATGGCAATTCTCTTTTGTTCTGATTTATATTTTAGTTTTTGAGACAAGGTTGTTATTTTGTTAGGATGCTCATCATTTTATTTATTTTTTATAAAATGTTTAACGGTGATGAAAATTTGTATCAATCACATTTGGTTTCCTTATTCTTAACTTTGAAAATTTAAAGGAACATTTGCATTGATTTTTAGTTGTGAATTGGTTATTTTTTTTATTTATATCATTTTATTTAAATTTTAATCTGATAAATTGTTAATATGTAGGTATCTCTTAGGTTTATTATTGGAATATGAAAAGCATATAGATGTTTAAATAATAGAAAAATCGTTTTTTCGTAAAAATCGATTATTTATTTTTATTAAAATCGATTTTTGGCAAATCGATTAATATTTTATAAAGAAAAATCGATTTTTATTTAATCGATTATTTTCCATTAACTTCACATCCCTATTTTCATTTCAACGGAAATTTTCGATGTGTTTAGACGCGTTCGAGGATTGCCGGTTATTCAATAAATATGGAGTGGAGCGATGAAATGGTGTTAGAATTTTTACACCATTATGAAGCTGAACCCATGAAGGGATTCAAAAAAATCATTATGTAATTATTAGCATAATATAGTTGTAAAAGCAAAGCAATTCGTCATCTATAGTTAAATGCATGAAAATGATTTCGGCCTCTTTAATTATTGCACGATACTTCATGTAAAATACCGAAGTCGCTAATATGACCACAGTGTTATCGCGATAACATTCTAGTGTACAAAACGTACGAAGACGTCACACATTACTTCGGGACTATACACGCAGGTGCGGCCCTAGCATTGTCTTAAGTCGGTACTTATCCCTGACAAGATCAGTAACAACGTAAAAGTATTTCGCAACACAATCATTAGTCCCACGTATAGGGGTGAGCCTATCGTTGTTAACCGGCCAGTTCTAAACATCAAGTTACCGATTTTCCCAAAAAAAAAATCTTATTTATTTTTTTAATCCAAATCCAGGATTCTACTCGAGGAAGGAGTCCATTTATATTATCTATAATTTTTTTGTTTAAAATAAAACACGACATTGTATTATAATTTATTTTACAAGAGTGAACAGTATAAAGCGCTGATAGGTACATCTCTGGCGAGTTAATCTTAAGATCGGACCCGCAAAAATTCTGCTAGTGTTTCCGGAGAATATGAAGCATAGAAATAGTAATAAAGAAGATACATAGATATCATATTATCGTATAAAATCTAAGTAAAATACAGTACAAAAGTTCTCAAACATATTTATCATAATAATATACATAAGTATAATGAATGTCTCAGTTTCACTTTGAATGTATTATTAATACGGAATGTATAATATTGGAATTATTTTTTACTATTTGATAATTCTTATGTACTAGAGGATACCACTATCTTGTTGCCTAAAATTTTCTGCATTTCTAATTACTGCATCCCTCTTATACATTAATTTCCAACCAGTGGTCCGCAAACCACCAGAGATCAATAGGAGGCAAAATATGCGAGCGATTTCAAGTTTCATGAGTAATGAACCGTTGGTACAAAATGTACCTATTTGACTAAACGTTATCAACTAAAATAATATTTTTAGTGCATGATACTATTGAGGTTTTTAATAATTTTTATTTATAGATCGATGTCCACGACGTCCTTGCTAACAAAAAATAAATGAAAGTGGTCTTTGGACATTAAAAGGTTAGACATCGTAACGTTTATATTATAGACTGTATAATCTCTCTGACCCAACAGGTTATCTAACGCAAATTGAATATTCATATTGGACTTGCAGTTGCTAAGATTAGCGTGTGCAAACTTATGTTTATTATAATAGCATAGGTTATTCACTATTATAGATATTTATATAGTCTCGCTGTTTTAGTTTGAATTATCATAAATAGCTAATATAAGATAAGACAACTGTCGCGTTTTACTATTTAGATTAGTACAAGCTTAGGTACTCTATTAACATCTTTAGAGGTTAAGGAAAGGAATCTGCGACTACAAAAGGATTTTATAGAAGAATGTATGTTAACTAATATCAAACTTAATTATCATCATTAATATCATATGGCAATTAAGATCCAAATCAAATATTTTTTTAAATTTTAGGCAATAAATTATAGACGAATCAATATATTTAATTTCTTTAGACTTCATGATTAAGAAGAAGTGTTATTAATGGAAATTAATTATTTTACAGAATAAAAGATCGAAAACGGTTCTAACTGCGAATCATAGAGACAGATTATAAAGCTGTGAGCACTGACCCTAGAATCTAAAGTGAGACGTAAGGGTGGCAAAGCCACTTCTCGAGCTCACTACATTGACTTTTATACCTAATTGTTCATTTACGCAACAACGTATTCTAAATTCATTTTGATTTTTTTAATTATCATCTAGGTGTTCGTAATTTGGCTTAATAGGAAACATAGTTTTATTTATTGTATTGCTTTCATTCAATGCTAAGAAATTTAAAAATAAATAGAAGACATAGTATTTTTTATGTGTACATGATGATAAAACAGCTTAGACCAGTTGACCACAATCATATTTTGAATAGGAGACAGACATAAACTATATTAAACTACAAAGAATGTGATGTAGATATGAAACGATTATATTTTTATCCACTGGTCCCCATGACCCACTCCACTTTTTTACATATTTTTACAAGCAAGTGAAATTATCTCAAAGTGAAACTGAGAAGACATATTCTTAAGACATAAATGAAAACTCGATACATTTTCATAAGAATATTTTACATCATAAAAAAATGGCGTCATCAAAATTTCGCGGCGTGGCTTTATAGAAACGGCAGTGTTCGTTAGGCGCGTTATTATGAGCTTTCAAATAATATATTGGCTGGATACTGTAATACATATTTTACATACTAATTTGTGAACTAAGAGACTAACAAAATTTTGCAAGTCTTATTAATTACTGTATATACTCAAACTGAAAGGCAATTGAGTAAAAATCCAATCTTAACAGGCAATTCACTCATTGCTATCCAATGAATAAAGAAAAGAAATTATTATATTTTACTTATCCACTTTACAAAAAAAAAGGTTGCTTGCATTAATTCAGTTAAAATTTAGTTAATCTTTTAGTTACTTAGTAGGTATGTGTAAACGATCTATTAGCCTACAGTTGCATAAATTCAGAATAGACATCATCGCGTGACGTCAGCAAGCTATGACGCAGCTGCTTCAGTTTCAGATTTCACGTGTTAATTGCCTGTGCATATTTGTCGCTGATACAGTTTAAATGATTTTGATACGGCCCATTGTAGCCTATATTTCCTTCGTTTCTGGTTTCTATTTTTTCACCAACTCGTAATTTAATTTAAATCAGGCCGTGTAGGCGGATTATACTGAGATACCTACCAATTGCCTTTGCAAAGTATAGATCAGCTAAGATTAGGATTCATTATATAGATAATGTACAAATATCAAAAATATTTTTACAAATTTAGATACTGAAGTATTTATTTAGCGGTAACATTTTGGACTGATTTTAATCGTCACTCACTAGTTTTGATTAATTTTAACTCTTTAGATAGGTTTCCAAAAAAACTGTTCATTGGTTTCCATTAATTTTAACTTTTTTAGGTAAGTTACCAAAAAGAAGATGTTCTTATTTATTTCACAACGCGATTAAAAATATTAGAATAGGAAATGAACATTTTAGCTATAATGTAGCAATTGAATAGCTCATATCACATTTGCAATGGAATTTTATTTTTATAGCAATGAAATTTTTTATGATCAAGTACTTATAAAAGAATTTGTATTGCAAAAATCAACGTTAATGACAAAATTTAAGTCGATGTACTTAAATTTTGTTCTGCTCGCTGCTGCCAGCTCTTCATTTAAAACAGTATGCCAGTATGTTTCTGCCCTGAGCAAAATCCGTAGATAACACTTATTTCAACAATGAGTTTAACTTAGCTAATTTGTTCGATGCATTTGTTGTGCTAATACGGAACCATTTTTTACTGTAGAATAGTATAATAGTATCTAATTCATTTGCAACTTTATATTTTCCGTTTCTTTTAATATTAATAAAATCCGATAGTGAAGCAAGATACCGCAGATTTTAATCACAAAACTTTGTTTTGTAATTTTCATGACAAGACTTTTAAAGCAACACCAACCGCGTGCGCAGGTCTGCAGCGCACATATTTACCACCTTTTCTTCACAAGATGGCCGCCGCTTGTGGAATGGCGCGATAATTTAATATCCCGATAGATCCGCGAACGTCTGGTCCACCTCCTCTGCTATGGCTTTGTATTTACTGCGTTCTTCGATCACCTCGTCTGTTAGTAAGATTAGTTGGTTAGTACAAAATGAATAGAAACGTGAGTCATTGAGAAAAAAAATGATAGAAAATAAGGTTAGTTAATTGTTGAAGTATAGGTAGCTCTGTTAAATACTATTCCTAAGAAAAATATAAGCCATTATAGAAGTAGGTATGGTAATGGATCCTATTTATACATACATACATACCATCACGCCATGTCCCTTGCAGGGTAGGCAGAGAGAATAGAGTGCCAGAGAACTCTATCCTTGCATACTTCACTCGCTTCCTCGATATTCATAATTCTCCTCATACACGCTTGCCAGTTTCGAAAACTCTTGACTCCATCTTCGTCTAGGTAGGTTAGTCTCGGTCTCCCCCGGTACCTACATCCTTTCACTTTCGCATTGTATATCTTCTTAACCAGACGTTCGTTAGGCATTCTTTCCACATGTCCGAACCATCGGAACATTCCCTTTCGCATCTTTACACCAATACTCTCTTTCATACCTACTCGCTCTCTTACGTCGTCGTTACGAATGCGATCGATCAGCCTAATTCCAATCTATATATTTCTTGGAATCTTGTATTTCTATTTACTGGATCCTATTTTTTCTCGTATTTTAACACTAACGATCACATAAGCATCCTGTTTACAGTATCTATAGATAAAAAGTCGACCTAATCGAATTATTAGGTCCTTACATATGAAAGTAGCGTTTTATCGTACTGACCACTTTGATCTGAAATCTCTCCTCTTTGGTGAAAAATTCCAAATTCTAATTTATAAATTCACATAGCTGGTACATTTGAGTTTTAAAAACAGTCATTCATTGGTTTTTTCATCGTTATTTTTTTCTTTGGCGTCACTTATTACCGCACAATGGAAAACATGAAATATCGGTATATTTACGAGTACGAGTTCTACCGTGGCACCAGTGCTGCAGAAACAGCTCGAAGGATTAATGATGTGTACGGCGCTGGTGTCACAAAAGAAAGCACGGTACGTTTTTGGTTTTAACGTTTTCGTTCTGCAGACCAAAGTGGAAAATGAAGAATTAAAGCCTATTGTGGAAGCGGATCCATCACAAAGCACTTCAGAGAATAGCTGCAGGCTTCGGGGTAAGTGACAAAACGGTATTAATCCACTTGAAGCAAATTGGGTAAGTAAAATACTTGAACAATAGGTCATGAATTGAGTGAATTGAATTTGCAAACACGCGTCGATTGCTGTGTTACTTTGCTGACTTACTGCTCAACCTACCCAATAATGAAGGGATTTTAAATCGAATCATTACTTGTGATGAAAAGTGGAAACTGTACGATAATAGGAAGCGCTCGTCGCAATGGCTGAACCCTGGAGACCTAGCCAAATCCTGTCCTAAACGAAAATTGACTCGAAAAAATTTACTTGTGAGTGTTTGGTGGAGTAGCGCTGGTGTCGTTCACTACAGCTTTCTAAAATCTGGCCAAACGATTACGGCAGATATCTATTGTCAGCAAATGCAAACCAGTAAGAACTAGCTGCTAAACAACCGAGATTGGTCAATCGCTCTAGGCCACTGCTGCTTCACGACAACGCAAAACCACACACTCCACAACAAACAACCACTAAGTTAGATGAGCTACAATTGGAATGTCTGCGACATCCAACGTACTCCACGGACCTTGCACAAACAGATTATTATTTGCCAGAATTTGGACAACTTCTTACAAGGAAAAAATTCAACTCCGATGCGGTAGTCCAAACCGCCGTCAAAAAGTTTACTGATAATGGTTTTTTTAGTAGAGGGATCAATGAACTACCTATGAGATGGCATAAGTGCATAGATAACGACGGTGCATACTTTGATTAATTAAATATATTTTACAAAAAAAACTACTTTATATTCCTCCCGTATAAAACGCCAATTTCATATGTAAGGACCTATTATAATAGTCAATTAAAAACACTGCAATAAAAATGACAAACCTACAGGACTGGACATTCGTTTTTTCACTACCGCCGTCTATCTACTTGTATAAAAAGGAGTCCACCACTAGATGTATCTAAAAGTGAAAAAGGCCATTGCAGTAAGAATGTTGCCACAGAAGGAATATCTCAAACCGTATCATCGAGACTAGAAATATTAAATAAATTGCGACAAAAATCACATTTCGAAAAATACTAAAACTGTTATATTTGATTGATTATTAAGTTAGTGGAGCGGTGTAGAAGCAAGTTGGATATTAGTGATTGAATTGCATAAAGTGGATGTTAAGCCATAGGTCATTCAAACTAGCCAGTTTTTTCATTATTTTTATTACGGTCAACTTTAAAAAAAAACAGACTTGATACAAACCCGGACATTGCTACCATTATCTACTTTCACGACCTGTGCATTAGCGTCTTCGGATGCGAACTAACTTTATTGCAGAATAATTGTGTACGTATACAAGTTCTTTTTGAAAATAAATTGTGTCGTATATATCAACCAAAGTCTTTGCAACTATCAACCAAGTTCTTCTTATCGGGTATTCACAAGATTAATGTGAACCAAGTACTAATAGGTTTCGGATCTAAAATTTGTTCAAGCTACATTTCGATCAAGAGTTAATTAGATTAGTGTAACATATATCATCTGTCTGTAACTTGGACATAGATACACCTCCCAAAAAATTCACACAGAACGGTTATCAGCCATCTTTAAATCAAACAACAGTTAATTTCCTAGGGAAAAGTGCGTAATATCTTAATATTTATGGCTCGCATTGAAAACCCCAGACGAGTCCCTTTGATTAAAGTTGTATTTAATGATTAAGTCTGTATTTAAATTTACTGAAATTTTAGCATTTAATATGCTTAATTTATAAAATCCGATTACGAAATGAAAAATTGATGTCGCAAGCGGGATTCGAACCCGCGCCTATTGGCCCAATAGGCGCGGGTTCGAATCCCGCTTGCGACATCAATTTTTCATTTCGTAATCGGATTTTATAAGTCTGTATTTAATTAAGTAATATGATTACTCGTTTCTTGCCCGTATTTGTTTCGTTAAGATACCAAACAAATAAGATCTTAGTCTGGTACATGCCTGTTCAACCACCTAGTAAGACTAAACTATTAAGACGTCAATTTAAGTGATTTTTGGTGTAATAGTTGAAAGCTTTAATATAATAGTTAGTGTATTTTATCATCTAGAACCGCATTGCCATTTACAATCTGATACAAAATTGATAACTTAGCACTTCTGTTTTTAGATAAAGCAATCTTGATTAAAATATGTACAGACAAATTTTCTATGACCAATGTATTTGTCTATGAGAAACATGCATTTTATTAATGACAGAACTACATACATACATACATACATATCATCACGCCATATCCCTTGCAGGGTAGGCAGAGAGAACAGAGTGCCAGAGAACTCTATCTCTGCATACTTCACTCGCTTCCTCAACATTCATAATTCTCCTCATACACGCTCGCCGGTTTCGGAGACTCTTGACTCCACCTTCCTTCAGTACATGACCAATCAGGTCTAGGTAGGTTAGTCTCGGTCTCCCTCGGTACCTACATCCTTCCACTTTCGCATTGTATATCTTCTTAACCAGACGTTCGTTCGGCATTCTTTCCACATGTCCGAACCATCGGAGCATTCCCTTTCGCATCTTTACACCAATACTCTCTTTCATACCTACTCGCTCTCTTACGTCGTCGTTACGAATGCGGTCGGTCAGCCTAACTCCACAGATTTTCCGCAGAGATTGCATTTCGACCGCATTAATTTTACTTTCATACTCTTTTCTGCATACCCAACTCTCGCTTCCATACAGTAATGTTGGGACAAGCACTGCGTTGTGTATTGCTACACGTGCATTCTGGCTGAGGTGGTGGCTGCCGAGAAGTTGCCCCAACGCTCCGTTCACTCTATTTCCCGCATTCACTCTTCGCTCTATATCAGTGGTGTACCTTCCATCTCGGCTAAATCCACATCCAAGATATACAAATTCATCCACTTGCTCTAGTACATCATTACCTATTGTTACTCTTACATCTGTTCTGGTTTCATCTCTTTAAAAGACCATTATTTTGGTTTTGCTCACATTCACGCGTAGACCCCTTTTCTTACAATCTTCTGTCATTGTGTCGACTAGGGTCTGCAGGTCAGTCGCTGACTGTGCCAGCAGGACTGCATCATCTGCATAAAGCAGAGCAGTGACCACTGAGTCGCCCATCTGGACTCCCACATTCATATCGTTCAACCTTTGGAGACATTTATCCAGATATATGATAAACAGCCTGGCTGACAGAACGCACCCCTGCTTAACGCCGATATTGACGTCAAACCAAGGCGACATTCCATCATCCAGCCGCACACAGGCTCTACAGCCCATGTAACTGGACTGCACAGCCTGTAGCAGTTTACCGTTAATACCATACTCCGGTAAAATGTCCCAAAGTTCCTTTCGTATTGTCAAATGCTCTCTCCAGATCCACAAAACTGCAGAAAACCCTCCGACCTAGAGCCAGATGCTTCTCCACAATGTTGCGCAGAGAGAACACTTGATCCATGCATCCCCTTCCACTCCTGAAACCTCCTTGTGTCTCACACAGTAAACCATCGGACACCATCCTCATTCTCCTTTCAATATTTTTACCATACACTTTTGCTGCCAAACTGGTCAAGCTTATGGCTCTGTAATTTGCGCAGTCATAACGTGAATCCTTGTTTTTAAACAAAAGCACGATGACTGCGCTATTCCAGTCCCCGGGAACCATTCCTGAGCTCCAACATAAATTGAGGAGCAACAGGAACGCCTCCCAGACACAGGGTCCACCAAGCTTGATCATCTCGGCAGACACCATATCAATGCCCGCTGCCTTACCATTTTTCAAACTTCTTATCGCCCATTCAACTTCATCCATACTGATGCCATCAGAGGACGCCGTTGTCGAATGTTGATCTACTAAACCACATGCAACACCGGCGCCAACCGTAGCATCCGCATACATATCGCCAAAATATTCACTCCATCGGCTTAACACGTCATGTGTTTGTGTAAGAATGTCTCCACCTTTAGACCTTATTTTATTCATTCTGAAGGCTAACCAACCACCCCGAGACTTCTTCACCTCCCTCCAAAAGAGTTTGGTGTTCCCCTCGAAGTTTTTAGTCAGCCTATCTTCTGCACTCATACTTGCTCTATCACGTTTCTCTTTCACTAAGGCCTTGGTGTCATTCTTACATTGCCCATATATTTCTTTCTTCTGTTCAGTCATACTGTCATTCATATTCAAAGAAGAGACATAGTCCAGCCGCGCTTTCTTCTTTTGCTCTACGGAAGCTGCCACTTCCGCATCCCACCATGCATCACCATTTGCTTTACTATGCTTCTTTGAACTTCCACATACTTCTTTCGCTGTATCTACCATACTCTCTTTCAATACTCTCCAGCTTTCTTCAATGTCCGATTGCGGCTGGCTTGCCATCGTCAGCCGTTCTCGGACACCCTCTGCATACTTTTCTCTTTCACACTCTTCTTGCAACCTTTCAAC
The DNA here is from genome assembly GCA_905163515.2 of Lymantria monacha. Lineage (NCBI taxonomy): Eukaryota > Metazoa > Arthropoda > Insecta > Lepidoptera > Erebidae > Lymantria > Lymantria monacha. The sequence continues at coordinate 23,692,709 of LR991097.1, read as the reverse complement.
CTTTATTCTTTCAAGCCCTCCGAAGTGGACACGCTCTCGCCAGTGCCTCCACTTTCTGAACAGACCACTAAATCTCGCAATAACGAGATAGTGGTCCGTATCGACTGTGGGGCCCCTGTAGGCTCTTGCGTCCAATATTTTGCTTCGGAGGCGACTGTCTACCAAAATTAAATCTATTATACTTTTCTGTTCATTCCTTCTCCATGTATACATATGGATGTCCTTATGTTGGAAAAATGTGTTCGACACAATAAGGTTTCTAATGACAGAACTGACTTGTTCTATATTATATTTTCGATAGATTTTATTAGATAAGACCAATGGATGTTTCTTCTTCAGACTTTAAATTCCTACCATTAGATACATATAAGCCTCCTCCACATCATCATTCTCCTGCTCTTATCTCGAGTCGACGGAATATTCTACACATATTAAAAATCTTATTAATCAACAAATCATTTTATAAACGTCTCGTTGGTCTAGTGGCAAAAGCATGCAACTTTCGATCATAAGATCTCAGATTAAAATTCTAGGTCGTCTCGTACCTACAGCTATTATTGGGATTTGCCACAACTTCTCAAGATTTTTAAATTATGCAAGCGCAACGCTGATTATGCACCCAGTTGAATAAATAAGTCCGTGGAACTTATTGCGAAATTTAAATGTCTACTTAGCCCTGCGGTGACAAATAATTTTACAAATAAAACAAAATCTAATGACCATATACGCTTATTTCAAAGAAATCCTGTCTCTCGGCCTACAAGGCCTTTTTGAAATGTTCATAAATAAACCCTACGACACACCCCTTAGTGAAGGGGTGTCGACAGCATCTGCGGCCAGGGGCTAACGCCCGATACCGCTACCATAAAATGTACCCTAGTTGAGCTGCTGCGTCTGCTCGCCAGTAAGGATTTTATGACGAATAAACACATGAACGCTTATTTCATTTAACATGTAGAAAACCCTGTTTACCAAATGAATAGTTAAAAGTAATCACTATGTCATCTATGCAGTTCGCTGAAATTAAATAAGTAAAGTGTTCATGCCGGCAATATCATTGACTGCACAAAAGGCGTGGTGGTTAAAATACTGATCTACTATGCCAAAAGTTAAAGTTTCAATTCTCAAGCAGAACAATACTTTGTGGCGTTCACCCTATCCTGGCTTATGACGAATATGAGCGGACCCAGCACTACGTGCCGACTGCTGTACGCGGAGGTGGTCCGGCCCTGTACGGCGCACACGTGTGGGCGGGTTCCCTGACCGTCCGACTTAGGGCTCTCCTGTGGCGACCACAGAGGGCCATGGCGGTTAGGGCCATACGCGGATACCGCACGGTGGCGACGGAGGCAGCATGCCTGTTGGCCCGAACACCCCCGTAGGACATGGAGGCGTAAACGCTCGCCGGACTGTACCGGCGAATGTCGGCGACACGGGCAGGGGGCGGCACCGTTTCGCTCAGCGAGATGGCCGCCTAGCAGGGCGATGGCCGCCTAGCAGGGCGATGCCCGGCGTGACGTCATTGCCCGTTGGGCAATCCGGCTGGAGGCCTCGATTCGGTGTTTCGACCATTGAGGCCTTCCAGCCGGTGCTGATGGAGTGGTTGGATCGGCAACACGGGGTCCTTGCCTTCCGGCTGGTGCAGGTCTTGACGGGGCATGGTTGTTTCGACACGTACGTACTGCACACGGTCGTGAGAGGACACTGTCCTGCCACCACTACGATTGCGACGAGGACACGGCGCAGCACACGCTCGAGGTTTGTGTGGCCTGGGCAGTGAACTCGTCGCAATCATCGGTGCCGACCTGGCGCTGCCGACCATTGCTAAAGCGATGCTCGACAGCGTCAGGAACTGGGACGCGGTCGCCGCCTTCTACGAGACAGTCGTCTCGCGGAAGGAGGCGGTGGGGAGAGGAAATCCTCTTCGGTGACACGCTCCGCCGCCGGCGCCTGGGGCGGCGTAGGCGCGAGTATCTGCGCCGGACGCAGTCCTAGCAGAGACCTCGGGTGACTGGACCGGGGAATAGTCCAATTGGATGTGCCGAATCTGGATGTCATTTGTTGCTGTTAATTATATATTTCTAAAGTGCCCCACAATACGGATTAACCTTTTTTGCAGGCTAGCTGTCTATCGTCTGGGGGTGACGGAAGGTCGACGTGCAGCCTCTGTGTCGACCACTAGTACCGTGGTCGGTCCGGCCGATAAGAATTAACCTACAAGTATTATGAATTATTAGACGATTTTTTACATGCATATTCTAATTTACCTATATCTCAAACTCTTGTAATAGTAAAAGCCCACTATCATATTTAATAGATAAGAGAAATATTTTACCAAGTCCACGGTAAATTTCATTACAATAGGATAATGCAATGTCTAAGGAACAGAAATTCTAATAAAATACAAGAATAGGATAGAAAACACGCTCAATAAGTGTAACAATAGAACAAATTACAAAATAAACAAACTCAGGAGTCTTTTACACAAGTATAATGAACGACTTTCAGAACTTAATATCACTATATTTGACAGACATTCATCAATAGCTTGCCCTCATCTTACGCTACCATGATCGGCACGTTTTTAACTTCAATATTTCTGGCAGCCGTCATATCTGCACTCACTCCTTTATACTGCCATGCCTTGCCTCTTTTAAGTATTCCACAGTTTTTACGTCCATTTACATACATATTGTCCATTAACACTCCTTGTCACATACCATTCATTCCTCCTCAACATAATATGTTTATACCAAGACAACTTTACGCTCTCCAATTTATCTTGTTTTAGCCAATCCTAATCTTTTCATAATATGTTCTTTGATAGACATTAAATATAATATGTTAATTCGACACATTGCTGTGTGCAGCGACTAAGAACACTACCAACCCTTGCATTCCTCGTCGGTATCGTAAGAGACGAGTAAGAGCATTAATTCGATTTCGGCCAACTCATTCTGATGTCATCTAATCAACAATTACTTTCCCAAGCTATGCTGACGTCCAGCAGACGGCCGGTCATAAAATTAATGTCAAAACTATTTGCAATATGTATGATGAAAGAAGAATATATTAATAAAACCGGAGTACGAAGTGAAAAATGATGTCAGAAGCGGGATTCGAACCCGCGCCTATTGGGATTCCGGCCCAATCGTGCTGCCACTACACCACCGTGAACTATTGTAGGACATGCAAATTTTTACGTCTTATACCACTCAAGCGTCCAACCCGCGCAAGCGACACTCGCTTCACCTGTCCGCGCAACAAATGCCACTTAATTATTTTGAATCGCGCGAGTCCTTCTCTACAAAAACGATTACTACTGAGAAACTACTATAGCTACACTCAATTAAAAAATATTCCCGAAAAGTTGAAAATATCTAGAATTTAATTTAGTTTTAAACAAATTTCCTAAATTAATAATAAGGGAAGAATATATAGCTTAAAATTAGGGATATGCAAGAAAAAAAAATTCTTTTTATTTCGAGTTTTACAAGAATATATGAAAGTTAGTGTGAACAATTTATTTTATACAATAAAGTACATGATATACCCTTTAAAATGACACCAGAATCGCAATATAAATATTCATTTTTGTAACACAATAAATTATAAGAATCGAAGAATGGCGAACTGTCATGTTCACTTTTTTTTTCTAAATCCTATGTTTCGATAGTACCGATAATATTCACTCTTATGGATGGTAAATTTAATACACTGCCATCTAGTAGTTTTCTATTGAACTTTTAACGACTGGATGTAACACTGTACGCGTTTAAAGTGGACGATTTCGTTCGGTGACTGTAATCCCCATGGACAGGTAAGGCGATAATTTTTATGGTGACTACAATCACCGCGGACGCTTGAGTGGTTAAGGTGACATACGCCATCTACCCGACAATGTTTACACATTGTTATAGGCTTAATACTTCAAACTTTGCAGTTAGAATTGTATTAAACGATAACACAGCCTTGTTATTCAAATTACTGAAATTTAACAATTAATATACTTAATTATTTATAAAACCCGATTACGAAGCGAAAAATGATGTCACAAGCGGGATTCGAACCCGCGCCTATTTGGATTGCGGCCCAATCGTACTGCGTGCGTGGCGCGGGTTCGAATCCCGCTTGTGACATCATTTTTCGCTTCGTAATCGAGTTTTATAAATAATTAAGCATATTAAATGCTAAATTATAGTAATTTGAAGAAGAATATATATTGCGTCGCCTCAATTAAGATAAGAACAGGATGATGATATTAATTCGACACAGTGATTGAAGCACCGAAAGAAAACGTGTTATTTAGCTACTTACTATCTTAAAGATATGCTGTGAGATATTAAAACATTTGGAAGTGGTGGACTTCGTCCTATAAACTCCTTCAAAAATGTATTTAAGCATCCTTTAAAAATAATTGCCCTTGGTCGAAGTTATGACACACGGGTCTCTTCTGCAACTACTACTCCACCTTAGAGTTGCTATTAAATCAAATCGATCGATATTGTTTTGGACTGTTGAAAATTATATTTACGCTTAAAGTAAAGAGTACAGTTTAATATTCTCCAATATCGACCTCAATTCAAATTGTTGCCAGAAGTGAACACCCAATATTAAAACAATTTTGAATATAATTTTCAATAGAAGAAAATTCTGCTGTGTGGTAGCAGCTACGAATACTACTAACCCTTACTTTGCTCGTGGATATCGTAAAAGACGACTAAGTACTTTATAACGATCTGAGCCAACTCCACTTGATGCCTTTTGGTTAACGATTACAACCCCAAAGTGGGTTGACATGAGGTAGGCGGCAGTCATAAAATTATTGCCAATAACTTTTGCAATATTTAGGTAAGTACATATTGACCACCGAAGACAAAGATCGGGTACCGGTCCTGGTCCGCTCGCACGGCGAAGAGAGAGGATTTTACGGTGGGTCTACGGGGTCACGCGCCGCCTTCTCCGTCACCCCGGACCGATTTGGCGGGGCGAGACGCACCCATAGCCCACCAATAAAAAAAAAATAAAAAAAAAAAAAGGTACAAGTACATATTGCGTCGACCCAAATAATTGGGATATGAGCAGGAGAATGATAAGAAAATTCAAAATCCCAATATCTATCATCATTGAAGAATGGGCTCCATATTTTTAATCAGCTGTTTGTCATTACTAGAATTCTTTAGTTGTTTGGTATCTCTTTAAAACGTGCATACGTTATAGATGCTACTACATGCTATCTAATAATTATTTACTAAAAGCAAACTATAAACATATCCCAAAATTACCTTATATATAAACACTGTGTAAAAGCAGCAGTAACATGCAATAAGCATGTGCGAAGGCAAATAGGTACACCTCTCGATAATTACAATATAATACCAAACTTTATCAAATTATTTTCTAAGTATACTTACTATATATGCATATTACACTCTTAACATATGGATATAAATTGCAGGTAATTTACACACGTAGATATTTATATATTTGACCTTTATATATTAAGGAACGTACCCAAACTACGCGACCCGTCTTTTACTATTTTCAACCCCCACTTAAATCTCGATGACCATCCGTAGAATACGCCAAAACTTTTTAGTTTTTACGTAGTGAATCATTAATATGGTTTTTAAATATTTTTTTAAACAGGAAATTACAAAATGCCTGACGATGAATGAATTCATCTTGACTATATCGTAGGCCTGACTCCCACCCACACCCATCCTCGTCACCAAAATTAATATTTATATATAATATAATTCTGCCTGAAGAGTTCACGTAGTTCGGGTTCGTTCCTTTAATGGAAACTATCTACTAGGAATCTTTATAATATTTTTATCAAAGATTCCTATTGGAGATTTCAAGAAATGATGTCACCTTTGTAATGAATTCATCGTAGAATATACATTGACGTAAATAACTATCAATCTAAATAATTCTTTTGAGCAAAATATTGTACACGTTGAGAAAATTGAATTTTGCAACCTCAAATACATATCTACAGGGAAATAAATAAAACCAAAACATAAGTAATAAATTAATATATTATATTACTCGAAAATAAATACCGCCATAAAGCTATGGATTTTAATACTTTAAATAAGGAGTATAAAATATAAAGTAAAAATACATCTATTCGAATATTGTTTGAATCGCGGGCGGTGGTAGATGCCGCGCCGCGGCTGAGTGTTCCCGGCCAAGTCCGAAAAATAAACGCGTTTATTCCTTGAGGATAAGTTCCACGAAGGCTGTGTCCAGGTCGTCTCCGATGTCCTTGTACTTCTCCTTCTCGGCGACAAGTTCGTCTGTACATTCGACACATGTTTATATCATTTGCTCAAACAAATTAACGGTAAATAAATCTCATTTTAAAATTAACTTTTCTAGTTTATTTGTCCCCCAAGTCAAGTCGTGGAAATTATTTTGGCGATCGGCGATTACAGACGGGTGCGACTTGTTCTTAACATCGCAATACAAGTGTGGTTGCATTTTAAATGTTTTTGGCAGCAGCTTTACACGCCGAAATAGGTAGTGTAATAAAAAAATCACAGGCATTATTTGAAATAACTACAAACTTGAAGACCTCAATGAATAAATCCAAATTGTCCGTCTGTAAACGCTTTCAATGAAGAGCATCAAAGAATATTAAAAATGCTTACATGTCGGCATCCTGTTATTCCGAAGCCATGCGTCGGCGTCGCTGTTACTAGAAGCTCGTTTTATTTTTTGCATATAGAATGAAGGGTTTCGATAAAACGTCCAATTAGTTTCGCATGCAAACTCAGTTAGAAAGCGACGTCAGAATTTCGTTACGGTTTAATGTTTAAAAAAGAAAGCGCAGATCGTATTGTAAATGCATTGTGAATGTTTGGCGCGTTTCAATGGCAGCAAGTGCAGCGGTCGCAGGCGCGGCCCGGCGGAGGAGCGGGCGTGCGCAGTCCCAAATCGTTGAATGCGCAGTCCAGCTCGCCGCCGATCTCATGGAACACCTCCTTGCTGGCGATCAGATCGTCTGCGGACAGTGGCGCAGTCACTCTAAACGGCCTCATCACCACCACTCTACAATCCACACGCATGCACGATCGACACGCGATATTCTCGAAACCCACGCAATGAGATTACACAAATTCCATCAGCTATATTTTCAGACGTTTATTTGCAACATTAAAAAAAAATTCGCGTATAGTTATTATGCAGCACGGTGCCACAAATTGAGCAGAGTCCGAGAGCAACGAGTGTGGGACGTTTAAGTTAAGAGGATGGCGCTGTTTCCACAGGTGGCGCGGCGGGAGCAGTTTCTGCAGCCGGAGCTGCGTCAGCTGCCGGTGCTGGGGCAGCTGCTGCTGCCGGTTCAGCTGCCGGTGCTGGAGCAGCTGCAGGGGCAGCAGGTGCTGCGGCCGGATCCGCAACTGGCGCTGGTGCCGGGGCTGCGTCCGTAGTCGGTGCAGCGGCAACACCCTCCGCAGGAGGAGCAGGGGCAGCTGCAGGGGCGGGTGCAGCACCTTCCGCAGTGGCTACCGGTGCAACTTCACCGACCGCCGCACCCTCGGCAGGGGGAACGGGAGCAGCAACACCCTCTACTGGAGGTGGAGCAGTACCATCTGCAGGCGGTGCAGCCCCCTCTCCGGGAATAGCAGTACCCTCAGCCGGAGGAGCCGCGGGAGCTCCCTCAACTGGTGGCACTGCTCCCTCAGCAGGTGGGGCGGCACCTTCTGCAGGCGGTACAGCACCTTCCGCAGGTGGTACAGCACCTTCAGCAGGCGGTGCTACGCCTGCCGCGGGAGGCGCAGCGCCTTCTGTCGGAGGAGCAGCACCATCGGCAGGTGGTGCTCCATCGATAGGTGCATCCGCAGGTGGAGCAGGTACAGGTTCAGGTTCGGGCGCTGGCGGTGGCGGTGGGGTAGGTTCCTTCGGTGGCGGTGTCGGCAACTTGGGATGTAGACGCTCGTACTCTTTGCGCGCCGCCTCCCGGGCGATTTCAATCTGGCGCAGATTGGGATCGACACCAGGAATGAGGTCGACGAAGGAGTCGTCGATGTCGTCGTTGATATCGTTGAACTTCTCTTGCTCGTTGATGAGATCATCTGCAGCATTGTTTCTCGGTCAGCGGACGCGTGTGACTGGCATGCTGCATGTTAGCACGACGGGGCCAGAACGAAGCCGGATGCAACACTAGGGTTCGTGCGGGACCTCGCATGCCCCGTGCCTCGGACGATGCTATTTACAATGCTTCAATTCTTTGTTTTCCTCTAATTTTGATTCAAAATTTCTTGATAATGTCACGATGATAATGATAATATATTACACTTTTAAATGAAAATGAATAACTTTATAGCTGATAGAATCGACAGGGAGACGTTAATCGACAGGAACAGTTAGGGCAACACACGTGTTAGTAAAAAAACAACGGGGGTAAAAATAATAATATATATTCATAAACACTTTTATTAGAATACTCTTAAAAATCATTAAATTATTCTTCACGAACTTATCTATCAATTAATTAATTGATAACATTAAAAAAAAGACGGACTGCCTACGTTACATATTCCATCGTTACACGGAGGATGTTGGCGTGTGACGTCACACGGACGCGACTACCATTTGTACCCTAGTCAGCGCATTGCGCCGCGGCCGCGTACCGTCTCTAAACTTTCTCCTCAATAGTCGCCATTTATTCATCGATTAATTTAAATAAATAACAACAAACTCAAATTATGACACGAGAAAATCATACTCCAAACATAATAAGAATATCAAATATTAATTTAGCAAGAATATTCCTATAAATATCATCATTTATTGTATTATCGTCATTCATTGAATAAAAATATCTAATCTCTTCACTAACATTAAGTAAATTAAGTTCATAATAAATTGCAAACAGTGCATAAGAAAAATAGCATACCGCGTTTTGTACGCACATATCCCGTTTAATTGAAATATAAAAAATATATATATATATATCGAAACATAATTACAGCGGCTCTTTTGTTCTACAAATACCATAGAGGAATTATTATTGTACAAAAAAACTATGTGCATCTATATAAATAATGTCTTTTTATAAATTGAATGTAAAATATTTTGGACCCCCATTTTGGAATGTTGACATTAATATATTATTTATGTCTTAAGCTAAGTGCTAGAGAAGCGATTACTGCACACGTCACTAAAGTCGATCATGACATAACTGACAACAGGCACGCTCGTAAATTAATGACTATAAAACAAATTACACATTTCAACTATACGGACATACATATTAGTAACCTGTGGATGAAATAATAAATTGCACATGGCAGTGCTTTTGTAGTGAACACTCGATTTTTTTTGACGTTACATTAAAAAGCGGCTGGCAATTATCCTATAAACTAAAACATCTATACGTGCGCTCGTCTCACTAGTCTTTCAATAAATAAAATGTTGCGAAATGCGTCAATTAAATAAAAAAGCTCGATTTAATTATGGCCCGTTAATCCATAGACAATAGAATATACTGTACAACTTTATATTGGTCAGACCGTGCACTAGTGATGGGATAGCGAGTTTGTGAGTTAGTGAGTCGAGCGCGCGGGCATAGGGGTTTGGGCGAGGTGTTCACATGTTCTGGATGTCGTGGAGCGTGGCCTCCATCTCCTCCTGCAGAAGTTTGCTCTTTTCGCGCTCGGTCACCAGATCGTCTGCAAGATCGGACGTGGCCACGGTCAGTGGGACACACAACAAACAACCGTTCGGTCCAAACATTTAAGACAATTAACAAATGTTTGAATCGATCTGTACAGGCAAAAAAACAACATCAATAACGAAATAAAACCATGCCAAACCACAGAAGTAAATTCACATCAAAGGTTCGAGCATTCTAATGGACATTTATATAGTCATGCTAAAAAACTAAGCACAGAATTGCATTTGATTAATCGCACCGTGATAATTACAGAATAAAAAATGGTGAAAGAAAAATTTCTTAAAGCTCTGTGCAAATGGGTGCTTTGACAAAGACAATTCTGTGAGCATCAAAAAAAAATAATAAACTCTAACACTGTTATTATGAAATTAAAGTTAAGCCTTAGATTGTAGCAGAAACGATAGAAAAAGCTTTCAAATCTATTGTACAGCACTATAATCGTAAGCCAGAGCTAATGGCGGCTGTGATTGCATTTGAGTGCGTAATGTCCAAAGCTTTGTTATTATCAAACGTGTTATTTCAACTTGACTTTAGAGATTTAAATTGTTCACTTAACCAATTGCTGTACGTAGTAAAAATCTGTATAATATCTGGAGACCCTTGAAAACTTAGAAAACTAGCATCAATAAATTAGCCAATATTATGACTTTAACATTCTAAATAATTTTTAACGAATAGTACTCGTTACGATTAAACTAACATAAATATTGAAATAACTATCATTAAATGAAATGATAGATTACCTTCAAGCCTGTCGACCTCCTTTTGAAGTTTCTGCACGGAGCGCTCAGCAAATTCGGCACGTGCCTCAGCCTGTAATTATTTAATATTTGCGTTAATTTTTATACTTTTGGTAAACAGCCTATTTTCTGTGCATTATTAATATGTTTGATTTGGAACTTGTAAATTTATTAAATTTCTTTTTATAATAAAAAATATAACATTGCATATAAATTATCTAGGTATGTATAAGTAAAATCAAACATTTAAATTTTGATTGATTTAAATTACTGAAAATTTAGCATTTAATATGCTTAATTATTTATAAATTTGATTGATTTAATTGGTATGAATACTAATTAGAACTTTAAAAAAGAAAATAGGCTGTTTTTTTTACATTTATATTGGCCATGCAAATGTATGAATATAAAATAGTCTCTTTTAAGTTAATTTTGAAAACAAAAAATAACATAAATAATATAGTAATAAAGCCAAAGAAAAACAATGTTAAATAAACACCACAAAATCACAATGAGCATGCATTTTTCCCTTACCGAAAGCGGCTATGTGCTGTGTGACGTCACTACAACACTCAATACCAATACCGTTACCCAACATAAAATAGAGTTACAGCTATGAATGTGAATTTATATACATATTTATAGGCTACGCATTATTATGCAGGTTACTCTGGTAATCTTTTCGTTTTAATAGTAGAACAACAGCTTATTTTTTATTCTTTTTTATGTAAAAATTAAATGTCGAACTGGATTTTAATCCTGTAATAATCTACATTATTTTGTTAAGTTATAAGGTAGATTATTTTGCGCCATTTTTGCTTTTCGAATATTGTATGTTCGATTTTTAAATTTTTGAAAGTTTTTAGTTTTTTCTTTGGATTGATAGAAAAGAATTTCTTTTTAAATAATTTGATAACTTGTAAATACAGACGACCAGAGTACCTGTAATTCACAGAACTTACTTGCGATAGTTTCTGAGAGAGGCTGTGGATCTTATCCTCGACGTGTTCACGCGACGCCATTGCCTAGCCACACAGGATGAATTACTAACAGCAAGCAACTGACATGCCGCCTGCGTTGTGACTATATAAGCTTTACGATCAATTAAAACACTGATGCGACATATTTGCGAGTTTATAAAACGAGTTCATATTGACTAAACAAGACACTAGTTTCAACTATTAATATCAATTTTAACTAGGCAAGTGTTATAATAATAATGTTTTTTATTGATTTAGCATTTAACAAGCTCAATTCAGTTGCGGCCGAAAAATGAACCCACATTATTGAAAACCCATTCGCAACTGTTTTACTAAAAAGGCCAGCGTGAGTAATATTATAGTAACCAAATTACCACTCGTATTCTCGTCTTTACAAGTGACGTTTTACCACACGATATATCACAAATGCATTACAAACGTTTATTTTATTTCGTTCGTTCATCGATTTAAGCCGAGTCTATTCAATAAAACGATATAATCGCTTTCAATTAACTTAAAAAAAAAACATTTATTTAAAGGAAATAATAATTTGGTAACATATAATTTAGAACTATCAATGTAAAATAATGAATCATTACCAGCAACAGTACCTCCAATAAATGCCCATATATGACAGAACATGAAAAATTCGATAAAACACGTACATTATCAAAGTGATAATGGTGAATTTAATAAAGTGTTATCATATATACCGTTCGCATACAATCACAACACAGGCGTATAATACATATAGCTAGATAAAGAAATACACAGATAGAGAAATGGAAGAGATAACTCCTAGATAGATACATAGATGAAGCACCAACCGCCGTCACTCGGAACTAGATCATACACCCACGAACGTAGCCTTTACGATAAACTGTATCGAGTATATGTCCAAAAATGTCAACTGTAAACCTTAGTATGCATTGATGTGTAGTTTTTTTAAGTGACATTTTTGCAACAGGTACACCGTACTAAGCCAAACACAGAATGGCGATGAACATGAAACTACAACCGCAACCAGATCTATCTACTTGTCCTTCAGGTCTGGTCTGTCGTTTTACCTCTTTGAGCTGAGCGTCCAGCAATTTAACTTGGATCTCGAACGTCTCTTCCCTTTGCGTTGCCTGCGATTATTATTTGTTAACGAAAAAAAAAAGAAACACAAAACATCGAAAACTGAACATGCTGTATCACGCAATGTTGCTGATATACAAAACAACTCTGCGTAATGTGGTATTATATAAAAAAAAAACAAATAAGTTCTCTAAGCTATATTACAACGGCATAACTGTTAAGAAAAAAATCACAACCACAAAATTAAAAAGGGACAATATCAATATAGGAGAAACAAATCTGCGGGATTTCAGGCGGGCTACTCTCCAAGTCGTATTTACCATTGCAGATTTAAAAAATTTGCAACTTTATGGTAAATTTGACCGAGAGCCTACATACACTATAAGGTGTGTGCAGAATGCAGTTAGGCAGGCTAACATAAACACACGCTTAATTGAACCGATCTCGTTCGCATTCACACCTCCTTTAGGCGGGTGGTGAGGGTTTTGATTTGGTTTTTGTACTCCTCTTCGCGTTGGTTGGCCTGTATAGAACGTTATAAATTAACTATATGCTTACATCAAATGTGGATATAACAATTCTACATTCAGTATGACACACGCTCGCATACATCTGACTCATACACATAATTAGCATTTACTTAGAAATCAACAGCTTAGTCCTAGCCTTACGCATTACTTGGACTTCGACACAATGTAAGGAACTTGCGTTTAACAGGACTCTTTAGGTTGGTGCATCATTCGAATTATTATTTAATAAGTATGGATCGTCATCGATCAAAAACTTAAGTACAAATGTTTGTAACTTTACCATCATCTTACTATTAATAATATCAAAATTGAAAAGGTTAAATACCTTTTCTTCAGAGACTTCCAGGGACTTCAGGTTGTTACCAACGACGCGGAGTTCCTCTTCAAGCTCGACGATTTTGCTGTGGAATAAATAATAAAACAATCAACTTCTACTGTAATCAAAGTCTGTAGTCAAAAAATCGTCTACACAGATGACGTAGTGGTTAAGATACCGCGACCTACCGTTCATTGGGTTCGATAGTACCCAGACAGGACAATAATTTGTCTTGTTGTCCTAAGTCTGGGTGTAATTTGTGTTCGTTAATTTCATGTTTGTAAGTCCCCCACAATACATGAATTATTTCCTTAGTGCAAGATGTCTTTAAAAAAAAGTAGTGCAAAGGTGAAATAATCAAAACTTTATAGAGCTAACATTTAGAATATCATTGCTAAGTGGAATCAAAATTTTTTCGAACATTAATCATATTATGAACAATTAAATATACCAGACACATCAGGTCGGCGACCCGACATTTGGACAATTTAAACATGTTCTCCAGCATCTTATAACGGTTCCATTATTGATAAGTGTATAGCGTGTTCGTTATTTTCATTAATATTATTAAATACTAATGATTAATACAATTCTAAGTATTCTATATTAATAATACAAATAACAAAGTTATTCAAGGAAACATGCAATGCCGCTACGATGGACGACTTTAAAAAATAAATATTTGAAGCAGTATTATCTGCCGGTACGTTACGTGGCAACATACCTTCGTTATTTACCAATATACTTCAGTGAAAACAATGCAAAAGCATATTCCATAGATAAAGAGATCTTTCTTATTTTACCGTTATAATGCAATGGTATAATTTCGTGCATCGTATAATCAATAACATATATTTTTATATTTGTATACTTAGTACATTCAGTTGCTTGCAATATGGAGTTGCTTAAAATTTGACGACTTATTTCAATAGAAATCAATGTCCCCCGAAATGCTACGTTTCAATATAAAATAAATTTTCACAAAATTGAAAGTTCTAGATTTTCATCGTTCTTTTTATTTAAACTTCATTCTCAAGTCGTCAGAATTTCAGTACATTATCTCAAGTATACCAGCTACTTTCATTTGTGGCTTTTATTATTTCAAATAGTGTCGATATAAGAGAAGGGTAAGAAATATGAGTTTCTGGCCAATATTTAATTTTAACTGTCCCATTGCTCTATAGAGACGAGCAAGAGCGTGAAATCGGAAGGTTTCGAATTGGGATCCGAAATTGGGCAACAACACTTGTAATTAGACCATTTTATTTTAGATTCGCATTCGATATATGATGCCACATAAGAGCCTAGCTGAATACAGATTAATATTTGTCACGCTTTTGAAACTCATATGAATTGGGGGTCCACCTTAGTCCTAATAACTTATTCAATGCCATAAATAACCATTAGGCTGCATAGGACTGTACTTTTATATAGCTTTTACTCTAAAAGATCTACGATCTCCAGACGGTAAAGGTTTGATAGATATAGATAAATCCCAAAGATGTATAAAATCAGATAGATCAAATCTCACGCAATATATGCCAGGTATTCAAGTAGATGGTATAATGGAGAGATGTTTAGGCAGTAGCGTACTTACCTGTCGCTCTGGTCGGCGCGTTCCTCAGCCCGTTCGAGGTCCTGCTCCATCAACACGAGCTTGCGCGCCACCTACCGCCGGCCGAGCGTTAGTACACGCTCACACGCACACACACACACAAACACACACACTATACTACCGAGCCGATCACCGCTCTCGACTACGTGCTGTGCTCGCAACTACAGTACCTAAATACTTTACTAGTATTACTGCTTTGTGATAATTTATCGATGTGTCAACTACATGGGTAAATAGCGTGAAATGTGTCTGAACTACTCATTACACTTACGATTTCTCTCAGGCAATTACTTTGAAAACTCATGGTAGAAAATAGTGGTTAATCTTCGCGAATTAAAACCATACTATAAATATGTTAGGACAGGAGTGTTAATATAATAGACTATGAGTCCATGTTTTAATAATGTACAGACATTTGTAAAATGATAGGAGTCACAAATTTTCTGATGTTATCCTGCTAGAAAAAAGCAAAGCAATCATTGGTACTTTAGTAAATCACAAACAACATAAATCTGGATCACACAAAGCGGGGGTAGACGAGAGCGGTGTCGGATCTCACAATTAAAAAATATAAACGAGGGTTGTCCCAAAACATTTGGTTCTAAAATTACGTAATTATTATTTTTTGCAATAAATCTTTAATTATCTAAGTGCTATCTAGTGCGTTATCATATTCATTAGGTGATGTGTGCGCTTGCATATGTGCGGCACGCATACGGCCAGTAATTCTGGTGTAATGCGGTGCATATCTGAAAACGAAAATTGCCCTATACCACACATATTTCCTGATAACCTAACCTATAGCCACGTTTAAGAGATACACACACTGAAGACACAAGTTTAGTCAACACATGGACATGATAGTTAAACATTAGCATAAGAAATATCCATGAAATGGGGCAACCCTTGTTTTAGCCTGACGAGATCAACGACGCTCGAGTACGAGACGCAAGAGTCGATGATCTGCACTGAATCCTTATAAATTATAATAAGTGGCGCTTCAATAAACTTGAAACAGCACCTCCGTTATGTCATGACAAATGCAAATTGCTCTCCTAGTGTTCAGCTTCCGTCTCGAACGCGACCTAAAATGGGGGCATGCATTACAACAGTGAGATGTTAAAACACCTATGCAGGTAAATTCGGGTTACTGTGCAGAACGTTAAAAATGCAAATGAACAACCATGCAAAACGTAGGCGAAAACTTGCAAAACGACACTTAATAGCCAATGCATTTGACTACTATCATAATCGCCAACACACCGGAATAACAATTCAACAAAGTCAAACGTATTCTAGTTATTTCTGCGTGCGTTTGCGATTAATCGGAGCTATGGTCCGTATTACGGAATGAAACCTACGATTCGCCAGACTCGGCACGTTCCTCCGCACGCTCCAAATCAGCCTCAACCATAGCCAGCTTACGAGCAACCTGAAGACACCAGACTACGTTAAAAAAAAAGCAACCGGATCATAAACATTATACAGACCATGACATATGTGTAATTCTTTAAAGACGTATGTCTGTCACGGTTTATTCTTGGACAAGTACACTGGACATAAATGGAAGTAATACTTATGTAACAACATGTGCGATGAAGGAGGCTAGCCTTTCCTTATAAGGCCTGGCGACTGAGATCAGGCGCGATACAATCCCTTCTTGGGAGGCTGACTTTTACGACCGCCTTTACCTCACCGCACAGGGTCATATGTCAGGGGAATTAGGACGTATTATTGCAGTAAAACCATATGGCATCGTAACACAGTGACAAACTTTATAACAAAAACTCGTCAAAGATGGTTGTTTGGTATATCTTATCTTGATGCGATAGCGCGCCGTTTCGAGAATTATCATTCTGTATTTATTCAGTTTGCTTAATGACAACGAATTCAAGCTCACACAGTTATTTGCGGGGTATTGTTAATCATTTTGAAATCCACTTCAATATTTTAGTATGGCAATATTCCAATTTAAAGATATAGGATATTTAATACAGAAGTATTTTATGGTTATTAAAACTTCGAAGGAGTGAGGTTTTTTTTTTTGAAAAGAAAAATGTCAGTATGAAAATAACTTCAAAACTGGTAACACGACAGTCATGGATAAGATATTTTTTTTTTATTTGAAAATAGAGTAACATGTCCAAATAGGGAACAAAATCCACTGCAATCATTCAAGACGATGCAACAACGGCATCGCTATGAAATATTTATAACATGCGTATGGAAGCAAGACAAGCCAAATCAAACGACATCAAAACTCCCATATAAAGACCTCATCGTATTTCTTGTCAGCCTCCTCGGCAAGGAATCTGGCTTCTTTCAGTTGGTTCTCCAGGGCATCCATACGCTCTTCATCGGCCAACGACCTGTTCTCGAGAATCTTACGGGCACTGGACGACGGACAATACAACTTTAGTATAATATTCGAAGGATGACTTATAAGAGGTATAATCAAGGGTAACCCATTTGTTAGAAGACATGCAAGTAACGAACACTAGTAAAAGAACACATAAAGCAACACATTGTAGTACGCGAGCTGAAATAAAGAGCTGGAACATACAATAATTGTCATCACTATTGGCGAATATGTGACCTGTTATTGCACATTCCAGCATTATAAATATATAACGAACTAAGCCCGAAACTAGTTTATGTTTACTTATAAATACTCATTTTGAATGCCGAAAATTGCACATTTAGTTCATGCTCGAATGATTTAACAGAAAAAAATCCATAATCTCAACAAATTTAAATTTATAAGTAGTGTATATTTTTTACTTTGACTTCTGCAACTTTCGGCATTTAACATTTAAAATCTGAAGTCTCTTATAATATTTAATGAGTTCATATCTGTTGTAATAATTATAAAATCAACAGAGACTAGAATGTCAGGTTTTTAAATGTTACCAATTAATACATTTTGTGTTATTTTATAGTTCATTCATAAATAAGTATGACACCACAAATAATTAAGTATCACGTCGTTGAAAAATGAAATAAAACTTTGGAAGCATTAATAGTCGCGGAGGTGTCTATAATTAATTGATTTCATCCCCTATTCCACAGTCACAATGTTGTTATATCCCGACACAAGAGTAATTGTGGAACTGAGGTTTGTTATAATAACACAAATGTGAAGTTCTACTACAGAATGGGCTAAAATACTGTTTAATCGTACTTAAGGAACGCTCACATAAGATTTTAATAAATATATTTGATTGAATAGTCGGACTGGTTTATCAAAGCCTTATATGTGAATATTCCTTATGTTATTGACGTCACAGGCAAGCATTCACCTCTTCGTATTTCTTGTCGGACTCTTCGGCGATGAGCTTGGCCTGCGAGAGCTGTGCCTCCAAGATGGCAACTCGGTCGTCCTCCATGTTGGTTCGATTCTCCAACGCCTTGCGTATTCTGGTTAGTGCGGGGCCAAACACATGCGTGTTATAACATCGATAAAAAAACACTAGAAGTTACATTATGGTATGTGGCTTTTTAATACAAGAAAAAAGAAAACATCCATTTTCAATTTCGAAAATGGAATACGTAACTGAATAATGGTATAGAAACAGATTATAAAAAGGTAAAAGCAACTCATAAAGATAGTTTAGTTTTATCAAGAATATGGTGGTTATGGGCATAAAAATTAAAAAAAAAACACTCATGCACACAGTTATATATCGACTAATAATATTTACATGGACGTACACAGTATAATCCAATTTAGTTGTGAATTTGATGAAGCCATATTAAAAAAGGTTGTCTTGCGTTACTTGATTTATTGAAAAGCTCTCGTGTTACAGACATTGCATAGAAGAATCAAAGTACAAATGGCTTCACCAAATTCATATCAAGTTTTAATAAAATAATCTAAACTCAAGTGGATGACTAAACTATTCGAATTAATCACATATTTTTTTATCAAGTTCTAAGATTTTAATCAAATATTTTTATCATGTTCTGAGACTTTAATGTAGAAGAAAATAAACAATTTTATTTAAATATTACATGTGCCCGCGGTTTCACATACATTAAATTCCTTATAGATATCCTGTAGATCTGAGATGACGGTAATATTCCAAATTTGTTTTAAATATTATCGAAGATAATAAGACAGAGGCTTTTTTTGTCTAATGAAAAGTTTTACACCCATCTTATAGATCAAAAAAACAACCCTAATATATAGAATATTTAGTATCTATTATTAATTTTATTATACTTATTCTGCTCTTTTAATCCACGTATTATCACTACACTAGGAATTTATAACTAGATTGGACTTTGTCCTATTTCATAAAACTATTTGAATGTCAAATACTAACAGAATTCTAGACTTAAAAATGTCTAGAGCATGGTTATGCACTTAATTTGAACTGGATCTAAGTCTAATCTAGTTAAACAATTCAAAACTATTATATGTTAAAACGAGATGTTACGTTGTCTGTTACGAATCAAACTCACCGTTCGGATTCATCGGCGGCCTGGCTGGCCTCAGACAGTTTGGCGGTGGCTGTCGCGAGACGCTCTTCGGACCTCTCAAGATCCTCCTCCAGCAGTTGGATGCGTCGGTTCAGGGCAGCTACCTCAGATTCGGCCTGTCACAAACAGTAATATTTTTTGAGACCAGATCTTATAAATATATTATCGAATATTTTATTAAAGTATTTTATAAAAATCAAGTTCTGCGCACAAATATGTCTTTTTACAAGTGGAACACTAGTACCTATATAATATTTAAGTGAATTAGGAAGGCTTCTGGCAATGCTGAGGTTATTTCAAAAACACACCCCGCTGTACCGAACAAGTATGGGGAATTTTATAATTAGCGGACAGGATTTACACCCAGACTTCAAACGAATACAACCAAACGATAAACTGAGAAGTCCCAAGAAATAAAAATCTTCGCCTAGCAGAAAATGAAGCAGATTAATTACAGAAAATAATATCATCAAACAGTAATTTAGTCTACCCTCTACTAGTACTGCTCGTATATTTTTCCTTGATGCAGAACACTCTTTAAGGAATTAAGAAAGGAAAGGGCAATAAGCCGACTGCATTACATAAAATCTCCTTCAAAATATAAATATTATAAACTGACAGCATATAACGAGATTGACCTAGTCGGAAAAGGTCGAAATCAATCTAATTATTCGTGACAGAATTAAAAAATAGAAGAGTACCTACCACTTTTTTTTACACAAACCGCTATTAACGGTGAGTTATAAATTAAATTTCAACTTGTGATATCTAAATGTATAAAACAAAAAAAAAGTGATGCCCAATGAACAATAGTAGTTTCTCTACACTCGAACTAGAAAAATACACTAAAACGTAACTAAACAGACAATGAAACACAATATTGTCGGGCCCTTTGCCGATGTACCAAAAAGACTAGAGTAGGTTACCATTAAATATTTGAAAAAAAAATTTTAAACTTAAATATCCTATACTTTTTCGATTATATTTACAAATCCTAACAATATCTTTTAATTAAAAAAGGCTTATTTCAGTTATGAAAATTTCAGTTCTTGAAATATGATTTAAAATCAAAACCTTATCAAATTTTTGAAAGTATTATGTTTTAGAATATCGTATTCTAGAATACGATTATTTAAGTATTTGCACTGATTTTAAATACAATATGCACTAAATGAATCAACAATATATTTTAATAACAAGGATACCGTTGATGTACGTAATTAATGGACGATGACGCGAGAATAATTTTTTTTTTACTGTATCCCAAAATGTCAAATTTTTTATCACTGTAAAACAACTTTGTCCCTGCAGTAATTCCTCATTCTTACAATATATTTTCAGATTAAATTTAATTTATTATATTTAAAATAAACTAAAAGAATTAAAGAACATTTTTTGGGTAGTGTAACTACCGTTTATATTTCCAAGCTCTTTAAGCATTGATAAAAAAAAGTCAAGTTGATTTGTTTTTCAGATCACACACATCAGTCTTGAATCATGTGTTAGTCATTTATATATGATTTTAGTACAAAAAAACACACTTTCTCAGTCTTGATAGTGTTTTTTAGATTAAATTGTTTTACAATAATCTCGATTTTCTCTTTTCAGCATTATATGTTTTCGAAATTTGTCAATTTGTATCTAACGGAATAAATTCGGAAACAGTTCATTCCTAACCCTAAAAGAATAGTAAATTGAAGCGTTGGTGAATATTCTAATGTTTGACTTGTGTCCTAAGTTGGCTGCGCGAGTAATACACGGTTACTTTTGGTCGTAAGAATGTGAACATACAATAGACATTGTTAAACGTTGAAACATTATACGTGTCAAGAATTAACCATAAGATGAGGTACATTTTGCGTTACATTATTTATATTCAACGTACTGTGCCTACATGCCCATGACATCACGCGTCCTTGCTGCGAGGAAGCACTCCCGAGTCCCAGTTCCACCTCCTTTTATCCTGTCTCGTTATTATACATGCTATTTTTAGTACTAATAGTCCTGGAGTTAATAATAAATCGTAATCTAAATACGTTTTCATGTACACGCAAGATTCTCCTTGTATAAAAAATACTCAATTTCTAATGAACGAGTAGTGATAAAAAATCTTCGGATATATTTTTTTGCTGCGACAAAACAAATAGGTGTCTAGTCGCGGCTATATTTTAGTGATCAGTAGCCAAGCGTTACCTTGAACTCTATATGTAGCTACCTATATAAATGACATTTACTTGAGGCTATTTTAAAATTCGTGCCTCTTATGGAAAGTTCGACAACCTTTTTGTATCGGTTGTTGAAACTTATAACTATAATAAATATAGGTAGACAATCAGCCTAATTGTAACATAAAGCTAGATAAATAACAAAACGTCGCAAATCCACAGATACTATTTAACTTTCACCAGGAGTCGTAATACATATTGTTTAAATTTGTGGGATCGGTTAGGGCGGTGTCTATTGAAATGTCCAACACAATTGGTTAGCCCTTACAATTCTAATAAAACGTAACACAACACCGTCACGCGAAGGGTCATTAATTTTGGATGACAAGTTGAATTGCATTCATGGGAATTCATTAACGAAATTTCTCAATAGGAAATAGCTTATTTTAACATTTTGTATAAAAATAATATATTATTATGAACCTTTAGCTATTTTCATACTTATTGTTTTAAGTAAATACACCAATACCTATATTGATTTATGACTCAAACGATATCAAGAATTCATGTAACATCATGATATGACAAAACTCTAACTTCGCGTAATAAAACTCCAATTATACAAGCATTAACCTAAATATTTGGCATTTGGACGTGGTTACAGAATGAGAAAAAACGTATTATCCATCGTGGTTCGTAATCATAGATACAAATAGGTCCTTGTTCCACCTCCATAAGGTGTTTCCTCTGATAAAACATTATTTTAAATGTTGACCTCAACTATTTTAGCGTTTAACAGCCTGATGCGAGCTCCCATGTTAGTACACGCCCACGTCGAGGCGCAAAAACTACATTACATTCAGCTAAACATCTATTAGGTATTCCAGCTGTGATTTTTTTGGTGAATTAGTAATTACCGAGTTATACTATCTTAAATGTCGTTATCGATATTACTTAGGACGATAAGAATTACCAATAATTTTACCAGATACCTATTATTATCATAAAACGCATAGTTAGATTGCACCATTCAATTATATTAATAACTATCAATGATATACCTAGTTAGGCGTGTAAATGAATTACATAAGAAAATCAAATTGTCATCGGAGTTAAATTTACAGGTGTTTATGATCTGTATGAGGTTGCTCGTCGCGTTACGTCATACAGCGATAACGGCGAGCAAATCGGACACGCCTTCACGGCGCCACTGGGTCCTTCGAGGACGTCCGAACAGGAATGTATTAAAGGGTATTATGCTTCACAATTCCAGCCGGCTCGCTCTACATGTGCCACTAAAGACCGGTATACGACCTCCAACGCAACCAAACCAGTTATGTGCAACAAACTGACACAAAATCGTGCATTATAGAGGCAAAAGTATGTTAAAAACATTTCAAGGAAAACTTTACGTCCCATTAATACTCTCCATGAGAGTAACACTTTTTGGGAATTGAAACAACACTACACAACGAAAGGTACGATGAAAGAATTATTCGCTCTCTCTTTCTGCAAGATTGAGTCGAGATGAATCAGAAAGAGAGGTCAATATGCGTACGTTGCCTGCACACCTCAGTATGGCCGGACATCACATTACTATAGGTAGATAATATAAAATACCAATAATTCCGATAATTTGAACTAATATGATTTCAAACACTAGTGCACATTAAATTGATGAATCACAAATTTCACAGCACAAATGTAAAACACGTTTCCTTACTTCTTCTCTCCGCATTATTTCCACTTGTAATCGTTTATGATACTCCTCGCATTCATCCTTATATTTCTCCATTTCTTCTTTTGTCTGGCGCATTTTTCTTTTCAATACATCCAGAATCGTTCCTTGCTGCATGTTTGTCGTCATTTTTATGAACTTTTGTGTATAAATAGAATACCTAAACGCTAAAAACTAGAGACACCTTCGCTCTACTCGCGAAAATGCCAACTGACTGTGGCCCGCTCGTTATTGCTCCGTATCGTCGAGATGGGCACGGCACGAATGAACACAGCCGGCGAATAAAATGGCCGCCACCGAACCTAGACGCTGCAACTTTATTGGAACTGTGTTAATTAGCTAAGATTCTGAATTACAACACGCACTAAATCAACAGCAGTAACAACCACGATCGACTAATTGAAAATACACTAATATTGCACACAATCACACATTCTTCTAATGACTTTGACAGCGAAACATGAACGAAAACGTCACCCGTGCGCCGCTACACTCACGATAAGCAACATCGACCGACTGACGGCGGGACAAGTAGCTCCACCTGTTGTGTTCATTGGAACTTACATCCTGTAGGGTCAAAACTCTAAAGAGATGTTTTGTTTAAAAAGAAAACCCAAAAATCGAGGATGGGTGCAACGGTAGAATGACCTCACACAATTGAACTGCGGAAGTCACTTTATTCAGTGAAGGGCTATTTACATTCATTGTATTGGAAACATGGGAAAATTCATACATATATAAGTATATAATTTATCAATCCTATATTACAATACATCACAATTAGCAATAAAAAAGCAAGGTAATGTCTGGTTTAATCACATTTTCATACCAATAATTTCATAATGAATTGGTAATTTTTATATATTAAAACGCCATCTATTCTACCATTTGGTAAACTACATAGCGATTCAACTGCAACCAATGAGAGGACAAGCGATTAACACGAAGTCACGAACCCACGAGCAATTTACACAAGACAGAACTGCCGAAATCATATGACGTCATTTGGAAAGTATGTGTCTGTTTTAAATTCCGTTAGGTAAGCGAGGTGTTTGCAATAAAAATTTGTTATGTCGATAAAACAGAATCGCTGTTTATCGCTTGAAAATAGGTTTAGATAGTACCCACGTAGCAGATATTTAAGGTAGGTATAGCTATATAGTTTGCCCATCACATTTGCAACTTTAAATTACATTTTATGTCTGAAGTACAACGTGCACGGATTAAATTACAGTACAATATATTAAATTCGTTTTGATATGTGATGCAAAATAAAGATAAATAACAATATACAAAAGAAAAACAATTGCGTATATTTGCACCCTCCAAATAGAGCTAACAAAATCTCTAATAATGAGAGGATTCGCAAGCCCGGTCATTGGACCCGGACCTACATAAAACACTTAAATAAAAATATATACTCATACCTACGTAAGTAGGCATGTATAAAATGTATGACTATGATATGTGGGAAATATGTAGCTACACCTCACCCACCTAATTGAAAGTGGACTAGTTGTGGCCTCCGACTTTGTGCGGTTTCTAAGTACCTATACAGTCAGTCGCGACTTTTTTATTCTATGCCACATCTAAATGGTATATTAAAGTACATCAGCTTTTTCTTCAGTGACCTTCAAATTCAATAATACCTGTAATAGATATAGGTATACATATCCAAGGAGTTTAACTCTCAAGCGCATTTACTTTTAAATTAGATACTTTTATCTAGGTAGCTAAGGACTTTCTTTAAGGACTTGTCGGGCCAGCGATGGATGTCAAGGAAGCGTTGGCTAGCCAGTGGCCAGCCCAATGGCGATGGGGAGAGAATACGGTGGGTTATGGGTCTACGCGCCGCCCTTCGTCGCCCCGGATGAAGTGGACGGCGTGTGTCTAGACCATTGCCTACCAAAAAAAAAAGAAAAGGTAGCTAAGGCCTTAAAGATGTGACAATAAAATTGACGACTGTCATTATCTGAGCAATAACCTCATTTTGGATAACTAATGACTGAGCAATTTGGAATGAGGAAAATAAATTATCTAATTATTCGTCGTTTTCAGTATTGTCAAGCAGATATTTATATAGATAAATACCCCTATATTGCAATACGTACAAGAAATTTTGTTACTAGAACATACCTGCCTATCTAGGCACCTACTTAATAATCGTAGTTTGCAATCATTTCATTATATTGGCATTGCTGACGATTCTATGCTGGCAATGACGCAAGTTCAAATTAAGATGTTCTTTAGAATCTCCAGGAAAGCAGGCATGTCCGTAAACTGGAATATGTTTATTATTGTACTACCTCAGGACCCCTTTTTCTACACTTTTCGGAATAAATGAAAAGGTTACGCAAATTAATGTACCAAGTATTGCTTCATTTCATTCTCCTATTCTTATCCAAATTACTTGGGGCCGATACAATATGTACTCTTCTTTCATAGTACATATTGTAAAAGTTATTGGGAATAGTTTTATGACCGGCCGCCTGCCAGACGTCAACCCTCTTTGGGAATGTAATTGTGGACCAAACGGCATCAGATGGAATTGGCCCAGGTCGTTATAAGGCTCTTAGTCGTCTTTTACGACATCCACGAGCAAAGTAAGGGTTGGTATTATTCGTAGCCGCTACCACACGGTTAGTATTGCTTATAACACTATATACACATTACATTAGGGAGGTAACTCTAATCTAAGCTTGACAAATAGTAAGGAGGTACCTTATTAATAGGTATATTAATTTAGAAAAAATATAAGTTATATTAGTAAAATGTACCATAGGTATCTTATTTTTGTAATACACAAATATACGTTTGGTGACGAATTGGTTATAGTATTCACCATTCCCTATCATACCCGTAGATGTCATAAAAGGCGACTAAGAGTATATCTCTTATATGTATATAACACCTATGCAAGGGAAGGAAGACTCGAAATAAAACATACCAACACGTTCGACCAGCGTGGTATAGTAGGTTAATTTCCCTCCTATTGTGGAGGCCAGCCCAGCAATGGAACGTTATTGACTGTATGAGCTGAGTAAAATAAAAACTATAAAAAGAAGATTAAAAAATATTTTTTCTTTTTGTAGGAATGATGGATAACTTTAATGACAGAAACAATATTTTATATTATCATTATATTTTAATTAAAACAAATATAAGACTATAATAATGTATAATACTACTACTTAAACACGACGGTTGGTGACAATATACTCATCACTCCTTTTCAAAAACCAAAAGATTATAGATAGCCAATTTTTTTTCCTACAAAATATATTTATAAAAACAATACCTATATTCTGCCTAATTATGAAAACAACTGTGCTCAACCGTAAATGAATTCTATCTATTATTGTCTCTAGATAGGTATGACAAATGCTATCGTTACGTAAGTATGTATAATACGTGCCTATTAAGTTTTCGCTGTTGATGAATCATTTGGTCCAACTATAAGGCTGTAATTTTATGATATGATACGCAGAATAATAAAATCAAAATTAATAACTTTCTGCAATGTTTTGAAGTTGAAATCAAATTTTTTAGATGCTCTTAGGCATTAGAAGAAAAATAATTAGAAATGTTAATTAAAACGTTACATTATTTTACATACATACCATCACGCCATGTCCCTTGCAGGGTAGGCAGAGAGAACAGAGTGCCAGAGAACTCTATCCTTGCATACTTCACTCGCTTCCTCAACATTCATAATTCTCTTTATACACGCTCGCCGGTTTCGGAGACTCTTGACTCCACCTTCCTTCAGTACATGACCGATCTGGTCTAGGTAGGTTAGTCTCGGTCTCCCCCGGTACCTACATCCTTTCACTTTCGCATTATTTATCCATATGAAAACAACGTGTACGTGAGAATGAAATACAGTTGCAAGGATTATAAAGATTGCAAGAGTAAATATCGCCCAAGTACCTATGATATATGTAGCTACATATAAGCTTATCATCTAACGACAGAATACACAATGAGATAATATTATTATTGAAGGCATACAATTCTCAAGTTCACAAATAATCTTAATTAATAGGCAATAAGCGTAATCTCTGTAGTGGTGTGATAGACTAAGAACAAACAATTACATCATTTTCCTCCGCGTGTCGTATAGGACGACTAAGAAGTACCTACGTAGATAATTAGTTGAAAGAAAAATCTAAATAAAAACTAGAGAAATAATATTAAGTACAAGCAAGATTTAGTATATGCCGTGTATTTTACAGAAAAGAAATGATTAATTCATAACTATTATCTCCATCTATATTTCTCAAAGTGTAATTATATAAATTACTAACATCTGCCCGCGGCTTCCCCCGCGTAAAAGGTTCTCCTAAAGATTTTCATCCCCTATTTTTATTTTACCCCTTTAGAGTAAATTTTAACAACATGTTAATGTTATATTTATTTATATCTAATCAATAGCTTAAAAATAAGTTTCAAGCTTTTGGCTTTAAAAATGACGATACTTCCTTATAACTTTTCATCCCCCTTTTCAACCCTGTTTTTGCATTAAAAAGTAGTCTATGTTGTTTATCAGGCTCTAGACTATCTGTGTACCAAAGTTCATTTAGATCGGTTCAGTAGTTTTGGCGTGAAAGAGCGACAGACAGACAGAATTACTTTCGCATTTATAATATTAGTAAGGATATTTATAATTATAGCAAAAAATCAAAACAAAAGTACAGAGCTATCTTCAAAACAAAATATCTTGACGAGTACCCAAGTAGGTACACGGCAAAGGTGTTTTTAAAGGTTCACTCTTGCCTTAATTTTTGTAATATATCTCTCATAAAAATATTTTCTATCAAAAACTAAATAAATAACGGCACCAAATATGGTTGCTAAAATATATAAAAAAAAGAATCTACTAAATGTTTACATAACGTGTAATGTTTTGAATGATAATATTTTAACAGTGGATAAAACAAACCGGCACGGTCTGTTTAGTTAATAATTTTGAATATAATTATAACGCTGTAAATTTTAACAAGATCTTTTGAAAATACACGTCATAAAGCATGGTATTACTGCTTTATTTGCACTCTTA
The DNA here is from genome assembly GCA_905163515.2 of Lymantria monacha. Lineage (NCBI taxonomy): Eukaryota > Metazoa > Arthropoda > Insecta > Lepidoptera > Erebidae > Lymantria > Lymantria monacha. The sequence continues at coordinate 23,664,316 of LR991097.1, read as the reverse complement.
TTTTTTTTTACTACATTTCTAGTTTAGCCGTGTAAAAGCAATGGCGAATATGTTACACAGCTACAAACCTCCTTCACAATGGGATATAAATTGATCTGTGAGTAGTAATTACCACACTAGTCTAGAAATTATGATTTATTTAAAATTCTCCTTTCCTTGCTGTTTTTTTTTTCTATGGCTCGGACTGCGGATGAGCGCTGACGGCTCACAACCAGAATGCTACAATGTTACACTTATCTCTCAGTTATCTAATACGACAGCTGAAGGAAAGGACGAAGTAGTGACATATTATACATACGTATTTAGTCCATCATCACATGGATACATAAAAGACTATGTTATTTATGGAATTTAAAAAGTAAACATAAATTTACAAGTCGAACTGTCCCCAGAGAGAGAGAGAGAGATTTACATTTATATGTAAAATAGAAATATACAAGTTATTTCGTTACATATTTTTTACTACTAATGGTGTAAACGGACCATCTGCGAGATAATAATAACCACTATTTATGAATTCAAGGTCACCTATCTAAAAATCAAAGTACTTGCTTACGTCATTCTTCAATTTATAACTATTTTCAATTATCTTCGTAACTGCACAAGAGCATAACCAAACCCGCTGCCCTATACCAAAGGCGCTAATTGTTCACAATCATATTATACCCGAACGTAACAATTCTAGGCAGAACAAAAACATTTACGAATATTGTAGCGTACTGTAATTAAGGTCATTATGAAATACTTCAAGTAGTTTCGATACAATAAGAATCGTGTAGGTAATTAATTACATTACGCAATACTAAAGTAGGTTCCTACTTATATTTTACAGAATATAAATGTTTGCTTTTTGTCTATCAAGGTACCTATGCTAACACTAAAATCTACTCATTTAGAGGCACTGCTATCCAAAAACAATTAAACTGAACTGAGAAAATTCCTCATTACTATTAAATTATTTTCCACATGGTGACGCAGTATGAATACAAGTCATCCCCTTACTTTTTTGTTGGTGAAGGCAGTAAAGTATAGTAAACATAGCTGTTTTTGTTATTTTAGAAAGGATTCCACAAATTGTACATGTCCTGTGATTAGCCTAGATAGGTACGTATACGTATGTATGTTATTATTCCCATTGAAATTACAAATATGTGATGAGGCGCTTAGTCTACATGAAAAAAATTAATATACATAAATCTGAAATAAAAAATATATGATCATATTTTTTGTGATGTTTCACGCTTAGTGGTTAGGGAAAGTCATTTTTAAGCAAAACAGTGTCGGCTGCTTAAACAGCAATTTATACCACATACATATACAGAATCACACGGAACTACTAGGCTGCTAAGACATTTATAACAAGTTAAATAACTAGCAGGTCTATATCGCCTAATTAAAAAAAATCATGTTTCGAAATTGCGCCGGACTAAAAACTGGTTCGTGAATAATTGTTTGGTTACTTTCTTTTCAAGTTCTTGTAAATTTCAGTAGGATCTTAATTGAGGACATTTAATAATGATTAAGATATTGGCTAACAGCTGGTTTAGCCCCGAAATAACATTAAAATGTATTAATTATGACGTTAATACGTTTGTTCTCGTGGCGAAATAATTATAAAATGCGCTGCTAGCAGTTTTTTTTTCAACGGATGGAACAACTTAAGGGTCTTAAACAGATTAAATTCACATTTAATTAATGAATAAACTTATAATAAATAATTATTATAATATAATAAGGAATAAACTTATAAAATGAATATTTCAGATGTATATTTTACTTTTAAAACTGAAAGCCTCGACACTGATAACAATGGTGAGTCCATTATTAGCTGCTGATTGCAAAAACTAATAAAAAAGAAGCAGGTTACAGATTGCTTCTTTTCAGCGAGAGCTGCAAATAATCGCGTAATATAGAAATTAGTAATGCAACAGATTCTGCTTAGATTATATTGATATGTCTGACTGTCAATAATTTAAGAGATTCTATTTCTACTTCCGCTACTGAGTATGTCTGCAGGTTACTTGAGATCCGTTTCTGTTGCCGCATCTTTTATAACGCGAATTTGAAGGGCACTTTCAGACGTCTGAGAGAAGAATGAAGCCTAACCTACGTCATCATCAATAATAAATGTATCATTATAAATATATCCAGAATCCATCTTGTCTGATTTCATCATGTAGATCGTGATAATATATCCAAACTAATTCTCATAAAATATAACGTGTGGTACGTTATTAATTTTTAATATTATTTTCATTAAATAATGCAATAAAAAATAACTTTTTCTATTTTATTTACACTTCCGCTGCCGCATCCGTTTCCAATGCTATTTCCGCTAACATATTAGACATCTGTTTCCGTTATAAAACTTCCGTTGCATCACTAATAGAAATCCAACAATATCATTTTAGATTTATCATTAGATTGCTAAAATATGCCAATAATCTTTCTTGGTTGCATAAAAAATGGCATATTACTCATCAATACAGTATCTACTCTCGTTTAGATTTTTTATCAACAAACTTGGTCGTCCATTTTGGTTCATAAAGTATCTATTTATTAGCAACCCAGTTATATAAATATTTATTTAATTAGTACAATAAAAAAACGGAAATACAAGTTTTATATAAATTATTATTAATTAGTATTTTTATTAATTGGCTCAGTATGATAACATTCGCTATTTTCAAAGTTGCCCAATTTAACAATGGTGGCAAGTACCCCTTACCATAGTCATGTAACTAAATAGATATGTATTTATTGTTTTTTAAATTTACGCCAACATTGGATGCGATGGTCACCTGCAAGTATGTTTACATCATGGTTTAACCCTTTATTATAGAAAACTATAACAGAATGTGTCAATCCTGATCGATGATATACGTTTAATAGGTATGTATTTCACGTCAAATTCAAAATGACACGCTATGTAGGTAATTAAGATAGCCCATCATGAAATTTTTCTACATGAATATTTTAGAAAGTTGATAAATATGAATAGAATGCAATATGATTGTAATATAACCACACGCGTAAACACGTTCACCGAGTGTGAAAGTCATCTGCACTAATATAATGATCACGATATTTTAAAACTATAACTGCAATAACAACTTTTGCAATATGTAACGATGGAAAAGTACATATTGCATCAACCCAAAGTAATTAGGATAAGAGCAGGAGAATGATAATGAAATGCAATCTGGATTGTTTTAGTAAAATATTAAGCGATTAATTAACTTTATAATAGTAGAGAAACGTAAATTCATTTACCTACTATCTTTTCCGTGTGATGACAGAGTAAGAATACAATTTATCACCCCTATCTTGCCCGTGGGTATCGTAAAATGCTATTAAGGGATATAATATGCATATGGTATCTGTGCAAAAGAAGGTAAACTCAAAATAAAACCTTATACCAGTACGTCTGACCAGCGTGGTTTAGTAGGTCAATTTCTCTCTCATTGTGGAAGAGACCCGAGCCCAGCAGTGGGACATGTGGGCTAAAATGAGGATGATGACTAAGTGTATACAAAATATTTTTATAATTGTCTAAAGTTTTCGAAATCGGCCTTTTAAAGACTGAAGACGAAGTGGACATTCTATTATGATAGATAGTATTTTATATTTTAATTGTCGTTTCACGAGGCTAAATTGTTTGATAGATACGAATATAGAACAATGTAAGAAAAAAGTTAACTGCACTAAAGTGTGCAAGGTCTTTAAAAATTATGTCTATGTATATTATAATTAGAAATTAAGGGCAAGGGCTGCACCGATAAGCCACGTGCATCTATTGATAGTAACGACATCTAGTGGGACCATGTGTAATCGTCCGAGTAAACATGCCAAACGAAATGTCAGTGGCTCAGCTGATCACCACGCGCGCGACAGACTCGCATCTGCTTTATTTTGTGAGGCAGATTAAACACTTGTTCGACAGTACAAGATTAAAAATAGTTTAGTGCGCATTTAGCCCACGCCCGCCTCACTCACACAAACTAACAGAAGCTCAAATAACGTAGCAAAGGACATTACCCTTTTCAATGCAGTATTCTTGATATTTTGCAGTTCATTCTTTATGATGGAAAATTTCATCATAGTGTCTGAAGAGAATATGGAACTGCCAAAGGCCAGACCGGGGTAGTCTGCGCATCTCCTCCTCCGTCTATTTTCCCTTTCAGCTAGAACTTCGGTACATTCACTAGTACACCTGAGTTTCGCTAGCTCTGCCGTCTCAGGGTCATCATCGGATATATCCGAGGCGACAGCCGTGAATTCGGCACCGTCGCCCTCCGAACGTTCTTCTCGAAACGAAAATTCGTCATCAGATTCATCGAGTGGTTCCGCATCCTTAATTCTACTATCGAACTCTACTTCACCAACATTCGCACAGTCCTCGATTGTGTTTGGATTCGAAAGTGCATCGTCACTATTCGTCCTTGTCACTGCTTGAGATTCACTAACACTGTTGACACAAGTCACAACATCGTCTGTTTCAGTGTCTAAGGCCACTTGTTTGGACGGATCTATGTTTGTCGACGCACTGGGGGCGGGTACGCGATCTCCCCTCAGCCGCGGGTGGTGTTGGTGCCCCCTGCGCCGCACGGGGGTGCGCCCGTGGGCGTGGGGCGCGGACGCGGACATTACTACGCTCAGCGCGGTCCGTCCGGCCGCGCAGCGCCGGCGGCCATGTTGACTGACTGTCATTCTCAATTCACAATGAAAACTCTGTGGCGCTGTAGTCGCCCAATAGCTGCCATCTTTTGTTTTCATTATTCTGTTTTACCGACCGCTTACAACGCATTTGTTTATTATTCATTAAGCGGGAATTTCAAATGGATTTAAAATTTTCCATTACGAATCTTATAGATATTTCTTTCTAATGTTTGTTTTATTTTAAAATAGGTATAATTGTTCAATGTTAAAATAGTTAAAGACTCAATATTAGATTCTCAATATATACATCGATCCAATTCTTTGGATATACAATAACAATTTATACACGCTATTATACGTAGTGTATCACGTATGTTAGTTTAAATGTCTTCTAACGCATCGAATGAGTCCAGTCTATTTTTACTGAATTACCGGGCAGCGAGCCCATATTAGGCGGCGAGAGCTGAAAATAACTCGTTGCGCGGGGAACGCAACTCTCTAGAGCACGGGATACTGGTATTTCATAGCATATGCTCTACATTACCTACATAGTTAAAGGTAATAATAAAGGTAAAGTGACGCATAGGTATGTTTATGTCAGTCAGTTTTTACTTTAAAATAAAGTTGTCTTGTTACTTGTCACTCACTTTATGTGCATAATACTAAATAGTTTAAACGATTGTTTTCCACATATTTTTTGCGTTATACATTTTATTTTGTGAATTATAAAGTTGTTAAATTATATATTTTTATAGCAATACACATTTTTTGTCTTTGTCTCTTTATTCTTGTTTTCGAGTTGCGTAATACAGATGTTACGTGTGAAAATAAGCTTATTCATTCACATTAAATGACGAATACATTACTAATCTAACCTTAAAAAGTATTTTCATTTTCTTTGGTATATTTTTCACTACCTTACGAGCAGGGCATAACGAATATAATGCATACGACACAAACTGGCCCATAAACCTGGATTAACAATATGACAATAATCCTACTAAAATTATAAATGTTTGTAAAGATATTTGGATGTTTGTTACTCAAACACGCGTAAACATAATAACAATAGATGATCTATTTATTTCCTGGATTAACAATCCAATACTTTTTAACCCTATGGTTAATAAAATTTTCCAAAGTACACCCTTTAGAACCGCTCTACACGTACCTCTCTTTCGCCGTGGGAGTGGACCACCGGTACTAGGTCTTTGACATAAGGAAACACCCTTGGGATAATAGTTCAACATTGGCAAATTTTGGGCAAGGAAGCTGTGGACAGAATCCAGTAGAATCATAAAACTATAGGTACTAGATCAGTAGAAGGATATCTATTCTTTTGATCTGCTGTAAAATCATCTAGCTTCACAATAATAAAGGTTTATGGTCTTTCTCCTTTATCTTAAAAGACGAGATACATATATAACGTATTAATTTGCCTCCCATTATACAAAAAGCCCATAAAACAATAGTAATGGGTACTTTATGGGCTAAAGAAGATGTAGCTGCGTCTAAAGAACATATTTATGTTTTTAAAATAATATTATTCAACTCGCTCTTTTAAGTAGCTGCCTGCAACTTTAATATGATTAACCACTGGCGAATTTTTAATACGTAATCTAGTTTTTATTATAAATCTGTCTGGTAATGTGCCATATTGCCAATGTGCCAAGGTTTTTGGCTCGATACCTGGGTGTACTGTTACTTTATTGACACAATCTTAATATAAAGTCCGCTTTCTAATTTATTAAAGATGTCTGAAATTATTATGAATAATATAACTATATATCTAATAAATTCTTAACATTGAAGTAACATTGTTAATATTGTAACAATTTGTGACGTTTATGTAAATGTTATTTACGGATATTATCACGTTTTAGTTTTGTTTATAGGTACTATACCTACGTTTCGAATACTTAAGCATTCAGTCCAACCGTGACCATGAAATCATATTAGTAATAAAACCTAATAAAAACTATATCTAATAAATCCTACTTTTTCTCAGCCTTCCTATATACATTTGTACGTCGTACTAACCCAGCCACCGACCTATAGAATGATTATAAGGCAAGAAAAGAAAGAAATTACTGATCATCAGACCATTAAATTCCTGTTCCATCATCACCAAGAAAAAATATAATAAATTCACTAATATCACTTATTTATAAATATATTTCAATTTAAAAGCTGACTGTAATTAATGTCATAAGTTCATAACATAAATATAACACGCTGTCGGTAACAAAGATTTATTTTATAGATAATTACCGTTACAGCACGTTTAATACATTAAAGCATTCAATTTGGAATTCAGTTTTTAGTGAAGTTTTTATAAATCATTATGTATTAACTCTATAAAGTATCATAAAGAAAATTTCGTTTTAGGTACAGATAATAACATACTTAAGTACCTATTAAGAAAACATACAAGAAAATCCGACAGCTTCATAAAAGTACCTGCCGATGCCGATTTAAAACAATTAAAAAAAAATGAAACTATACAACAAACAATTTTAATACATCTACAAATAAATTACAAACATTAGTTATATATTTAAAAAAATATATATCAGTTCTTTCATCATCTAAAAAAATAATATATATAAAATAATATCTTCGTGGTGACGGAGTAAGAATACAATTCACCACCCCATATCTTACCCGTGGGTGATCGTAAAAGACGACTAAGGGATATAAAACGCTTATAACATCTATGCGAGAGAAGGAAAACTCGAAACAAAACCCTATACCAACACGTTTGACCAGCGTGGTATAGTAGGTAAATTACCCTTCCATTATGGAGGAGTCCAACAATGGGACATATATGGGTTGAGATAATGATGATATCAGGAACTAAGCTAATCTATGAATAGTCTACTCACGTTTTGTAGAGCCTTTTCCTTCTCCTCAAGCTTAGCGTTGACCTGCATGAGGCCCTCCTGAGTCTGATCCAGGTCATTTTCAATGGTTTGGATCTTCTTTTGGAGTTGGCGCGCTTCCTCTTCGGCCTATATCCAGATAGAAACATTTTTATTAAAAGAATATATAACAAAAATATAGAAATTTTGTTCGATTCTCTTATTTTTATCTTATTGTTTTTAGCTTCGAAATTATTAAGAAGCTGTTTAGTATTACAATTCTAAAGTTTGTTATGAGGGTCTACTGAGCTGAACTTAGTTCGTTCTTAATAAAGCCTATGCAAATCTACAATACGCTTGAATGCAAATGATAACACATTTTAACCAGTACCTTAAAATATTAGATTAATCTTAGGTGGTAGCGTATTTTTTGGGCGTTATTTACCTAATAACCATTAGGTTAATAACCATAGGATCTTAACTATTGGAAGAGTTTTTCTGTTAATTAATATTTAATAACATTTTATTGTTCTATTAGCATATTATTAACTACTGAATTTAAAGAAAAATGCTATTTGACGTATAGAATAAACAACAAAATTTATTTTTTTTAACCTGTTAATAAAAAAAATATTTTACTGTTATTATTTCAATAATTTGCTTCTCAGATCTACATATAGATATTGCCTATTAGTTTACTAAATTATAAATTAGCCGTTTCATTTATTCCTTGCCATTCAATAGGTACTACACTAAATAATGCAATCGATATCTATAGGTGGATAAGCACGTCTAAGTTGCCAGAGGTTGGCGTCCTTAACCTCGACACATTACAAGGTAAAGTTTGCAAGGCTCAAAAGGCACGATATATGTATAAAATTAAATAAATACCAAATTAACCGGCCTCGTATTTTTATAAACAAAAGAAAACTACCCAGTATTATTTGATTAATTTTCACACCACTGATTATTTTATACTGCCTACATAATATTAACAGTTTATAAGTTATTGATATTTTTTTTTTATTTTAAATATAAATGGATAAAACTGGTTCAAGCATCATGCATCGTATCATTGCGATAAGAATCAGTTATTTAACTGTAAATCTATTTTGAAATACGATATAATTTAGTCCGTGCTTGACACCTTAGAGACTTTTTTCTGTGATTTAGATTTTTAATCTTTGTGTCATTGTAACATAGGATACCTTCTTTCTGTAGTTCAACGACTGCATAAGAAGTATTAAAACAATATTTCCGCACATATATAAATTCAATAATATTATTACTAGATATCTGATATCACAAATTCTGTTAAATAATTCTGAAATTACTTAAATAGTTAGGTACACCTAGCATATTGACCGCGCGCCATAACATACGTACGCCATATTTTGCACAAAAGGTTATAGAAAGACTTCTTCGAGGCGCTACTACTTGAACATTACATTGGCGAAATTGCTTCTACTTCACATTACATTGGCAAAATTGCTTCTACTGTGTTGCAATAAAAGCAAAACAGAACAAAATAAAAAAATATAAACTTCAAACCGTATCGATGGTGATTTTATTGTAGTTAAACAACCTGATCTACTAAGGTTATTCTGTATATTGATGGTGGAAAATTCAAATCACCACACATTACTTTGCGGGTGTCGTAAAAGACGCCTAAGGATGTGATATGCATATATCTTCGATGCAAGAGACGGAAAACTCTACATAAAACATTATATCAACCCGTCTGACCCGCCTGATATAATAGGTAATTTTCCTTCTTTTGTGGAGGAGGCTCGAAGCTAATATTAGTGCCTTTATGACCCGAGATTACCTGATCTAGTACGTAGTTACATAATAAATTAAATTTCAGTGAAATTTACATTACTGGTTTCTTAAACTAGTGCAGTGATATTGTGTGTAAAAAAATTCAAACAACCTCAAAGACCGTGCCCTTTAAGCCAATAAAATCGGTGAACTATGTCATGTAAGTACCTTCTCAGCGCGAAGGTTGGCGTCCTTGGCCTCTTGCTCGCACATGGCGGCGCGGTCAAGCGCGTTATCCTTCTCCAGCTTCATCGCCTGCATCTTCTTTTTGATCGCGTCCATTTTGGCGGTTTGTTTTTTCTACTCCCTTAGATGAACAGCTGTAAAAAAGAATATTTTTAATATATTTGCCAGTGCCGTTAATTAAATTTTATTTACTAGGGTATTAAATATAAAATGGAATTACTGCGTATGTTTGGAGAAAAAGATCTAAGCAACGATCTACTGTGCCAAGTATCTTGGGTTCATTCTAAAGCAAAACAGAAATATTTTTTTTGTTATCACAAATTATTGTTCTGAGAGTAAACGGTGTCTGTATGTAATTTTGTGGAAACTCACGAGACACAAGGATATCCTTACACAGTAGGCTAAATGGTGTCTTTAAAAAATGCTAATTAATATTGTCATAAACTACCTTAAGTTGCAGTATATAACAATATCTAATCACTCTACAAGGTAAGTGAGGTGAGTTAAGTAGACCAACGTCATTCCGCACAATTGGAGGAGAAAAGTAATCTTGTAAACCACGTTGTTCAGGCTGTAGTAGTGGTAGGACCACGCTGTTGACAATTTTCTGTCTACAGCCGCGGGCCGGTCCATCCGGGGTAGTACCACACTCTCGCAGAAGATCGACGTAGAGTAATAGCAATGTGCTATTGCACTTCGTTCGGTGAGCAAGAGCGCCGAAAGCTCAATTGGGTGGGTTTGGAGTTTATATTGGTAGGCAGCGCCCTAGTTATACACTTAGTATTGCAAAGGTCTATGGGCGGCAGTGCCACTTACCATCAGGTGTGCTGCTTGCTCGTTTGCTACCATAAGCAATTAAAAAAAGAAAAAAAGGTTCTTCACATGGGTTTTTTCGAGTTTTCTTTCTCTTGTAGTGATATTGTTACACTAAAGAAAAAAGGGTGGGCTTTTTGTTCCATCATCGCATGGAGCATTTACTTGTATAATAATTTAAAAAAATTAACTCAAAAAATTGTCGTCTCAAAAATTGTACGTTCACAGAATGGTCCATATAACTGCGAGGAACGTCTGTGACTGAGATAAAAACCTACAAATTACTATCAGATCCTGGTGATCCTTTATCAACTATCACGGGAAAATAAAAGGTGGTGACACTCTTAAGACGTCATCCCAAGGTAGGAATCCAAAAAATATACATCATAGTAAAGTATTCATTTAAAAAACATATAAGAATAAGTGCCCTCCTAGGATGCACACATACGGTCGGAATCTTAAAATTACTTCTCTTTTTTACTTGTCTGATTTAAGCTTCATAGATTTTCAATCAGAGCGGTTATAAAGAAGTGTTTACATCAAAAGAGTGAAAAAAAAAACATAACTTATGTCGATATAAGTTGAAACAACTGCCTGTAGCTATTTATGGAACCGAAGGTGCATTGATCTTCAAGCAGTACAGGGATTTTGTATGAGTTTACATAAATATAAATACATCCCGTTTCATGGTGTATACATTCATTCTGCCAGCATGATGAAATTGTTTCTGTCAGTCATTTCTGTTTGGTACCATATTCTATATTGATATGTGTGCGTCATACATTTCATTCTATTACTCATATATTTTTATAATAAAGGAAATTTATTCGAATAACAAGAATGTTTCACACGATGAATAATTGTCTATGGTAATATATTTTAAAAAACAGGGTAATTTCATAACTTTTTGGTAGTTCGTCACAATGCTTTTTTTTTATTAATAGTTAGTCAAATGTGTTGTGCCAGTAGTAGGTATTTAAATATAATACGTAAATTATTCCATAGATATATGAATAACATAAATACGTTTCTATACTTTTTTTTCTGAGTAAGTAAATTGGTGAACAGAATTTGCAAGCAAAGAGTATTGAACGGGCTCTAAACAACTGTTCCAGTTATTTTGTACTTTTTATTTTAATAAATTAAGAAAAGGATTCTCTATGTGTGGTGATAAATTTATAACGTACGTATAGAGAACCTTAGAGAACTAGTCATTGATTTTTTTACTATACATGTGCACAACATGTGGTAGGATGCTTTGATCGCATATTAATCATCATCTATTTGGTACTAGCGTGTTCGTGAAGCATTAAAATTGAATTTAACGTACCTACGATCAAACTTCCACTTAAAATTACGTGGAAGGTTGTCAACTACAATTATTAAATAAAAAAATAAGGCAATATTATAATTACTACTGTAAAATACAATTATTATCAATTAACAAATGGTAATGAATGGTAATTTCAGGAAATAAAGGCCTTTAGTTCCTTCACGTACTATATATAGGTAACTACAAGAAATTCTATTCTATTTAAAATATTTATAAACATTATCCTAGTTGGCGCCATTTAAAATATGTGAACAATTAACGGTATGAACGAAACGTGATTAACTTTTTTCCAATGACTACCGTCAGGCAAAGGTTAAGAACCTCTAATGCCACCATACAATGGAGCAGTAATACTTTTCCGACTTACTTCGCGCTGATTAAGATGCTTTCAGAGAATATTTAAATTTCTAAGTAATAATTAATTAAGTTAATATCCATCTGTCCACCCGTCAGGATTAAATGTTTTAAATTTTTGATATACATACGTCACCCGTTCAATACCTTGCACTGTATGTTACTTTTCTATGTAATAAATTAACCATCTACATACATTGGTATGTTGTTATGTGCAATTGATATTGATCGACTGCTGGATATAGACTTTCCCAAAAGTGATAACACCATAATCGCAACAAAATGATCACAGTTAGTCTTATAAATTTTACAGGGGAGTATGTTGCTTACTCTATTATTGATCTTTTTGCAGGTTTTATGGGCAAATAAGAGACGGTTTTACATGTCACCGCACAAGGAATAGATTCAGCTAGTTTATGTTAAAAAGTATGAAAACAATCTGAACTTCACGATGTAGTTGAACATGTACCTACAGTTGATCTGACAAAGCTTGATTACTATTATCAAATCTTATACCAATTAGTACACTATTTCTTAAATTTAACAAGCGTTTTACTTTAATCATTTCTCAAATTTGGCTATACTTAAAATTCAAACAGCGTCATACGTATTCCATGAACAGTCGATTTAAAAAATATACCGGTAGGTCCTATTGTCTACGTGTTGTAATCATCACGATTTTACTATGTCACTGTTCTCCTTACATTAAGTAAGGATTTATTGTTTTTATGGGGCAATACCGATTCAGGCACAGCGTATCACTAACGGTAACTCAGTTATGTACGTTTTTACATTTATATATACGTGACTGGGATTTTGGCAAGAACCATGTACTTACAAGTTTGTACTTTCTACTGACTTAACCACAAATTAGTCATTATATTTTAATTTGAAAATATACTTGGCTTCTTGTGTATATTTTGTAAAGAAAGTCGGACTGAAAGAGCCTTTGTCCAGAGCATAGATGGAAGACCGATGAAGGTTTCAATTTCATTGCTTTAGAGTTTTAAACTATTACATTGAATAAAACCCTGTCCTTTGATGAGGCTAACATTATAAAAGTTTATAATGGATGTGAAATAATCACATCTAACATCATTAATTTTTTCTACTTTTATTGCAATTTTGTATTCTGCGAAAATTACAAAAAATATTTTTGATAGCGCAACCTTCACTTTACTAAATTCTGACAGACAATGAATTTAAAGCCAACAGTAAATTCAACTTGAACCATAAATTTACTTGACAATGGCAACTATGACTCGTATTAATATCTGGTTTCCAACTTCAAAAAAGATTAAAAAGAAGTATGTTTTAGCCGAATCTTTTCCAAAGCCCTCAGTTTATAATATCACAAGAAAGAATTTTAAACAAATACCAAATAAACACTCAATCATAAAGTTACAGGACTTTAAAATTCTTCTACATTGGATGATTCAAAGGGAAAGCATTTGCGTCCTGAGTCATAACTCGCGATAAATTTCTTAAGGTCCAGTCAACATGCGGTCAATGGACGGACGACATTAATGAAATTCTTATACACATTACTTAGTATAAATACAATATATTTTGTTAAGTGTGAGATTTTGTGAACAATACTGAGATCTAGATCTTTAGTGTCAAGCGGTCGAGGTAATTAATTATCCCTTAAAATGTAACAAATGATAATATATAGCAATACTTGACTATAGATAATTTCGTAGAATTATCATCATTATTAAGTCTTTTACCGTCCACGGCTGGACGTAAACCTTCCTCATACACTCATATAAGAGGACAGTGCCGTAAACGCCCCGCTTGGCAGGCGAGTTGGTCATCTTCCACTCTCCTGATAAACCCCTAGCCGAGTTTTTCGACTCAAAATATTTTACGTTCACGACAACCGGGAACGTGAAGTTAACGTGCTCCCCGAGGCACGAATTTCGTGCGAAAATGTGCATTTCGAGGCGTTTTATTTTGTTAAACTCTTAGATTTACAAATTTCCTCATTCTAGCACGATATAATTAAGTATTTACGATTTAAGCCAAATATAACTCAGTATTCATAGGTGCAAGGTATCGAAGCCTTTTTATTTATTAAATAACACATATAATATGAAGGTATTCAAATTCACTCTGTATAAAATTGATATTAAAGCTATAAGCCACAACCGGTCTTACCGATTGACCTCTACGATGATAACTAGAACCATTGTTAGGCGATTATGCGTTATCTATAGATGAAAGCTATTCAATAAATTTGAACAATGATTAATCTCTACGTGAAGAATTAAAGTATTGCTCTTATGTACCCATATATTCTGTCAACAAATACTTTCGTTCAAGATAATCAAAATTTTGTACGATTTTATTGACTTGAAACATTTTCTGTGTTTCACATCCTTATCCTTAAGGTGGAACATGGTGCAACTCACACTTCTTTTAGTACTAAAATTCTGCTCTGAAAGGCATGAAGTAGGAAGCAAAATTCTCATCTACTCTGTCAAGTTCTAAAGTCCATTCTCCTATTAGGAATTGACTTATTAATTCATACTTGAATTGACTGATATCATAATCAAAATAAAATTTTATAAAAAAATGCATGGGCTTCTTTTAAAAATAAAACAGCAAGGCTTATAAAAACCCGATAACGAAGCGAAAAATGATGTCACAAACGGGATTCGAACCCGCACCTATTGGTATTCCGGCCCAATCGTGCTGCCACTACACCACCGTGAACTATTGTAGGACATGCAAATCTCGCTTCGTATCATATTTACGTCTTAAGGTGACGTATGCCATCTACCCGATAATGTTTACACATTGTTATAGGCTTAATACTTCAAACTTTCCAGTTAGCATTGTATTAAACGATGACACAACCTTGTTATTCAAATTACTGAAATTTTGCATTTAATATGCTTAATTATTTATAAAAACCCGATAACGAAGTGAAAAATGATGTCACAAGCGGGATTCGAACCCGCGCCTATTGGGATTCCGGCCCAATCGTGCTATCACTTTTTTTTTGCCGGTTTTTATAAATAATTAAGCATATTAAATGCTAAATTTCAGTAATACGAACAGTAAGGCTTGCTTTTGAACTTGAGATTTATGCGGTAAAATATATTGATCTAACATGGTTAAAATAGCACTGTTTCATATTCATTAAATTACGTATTCACTATTTTATTAATAAAATAATTCAATTATTGAACATATATAGGGCTCAAACAATATTTGATTTTTTTTATCATTTAGCAATTTAATCATTAGGTCTTAGATGACTGATTTGAGTTGTTCTAAAAGAACGTGAATGAAACATCCGTCAAACATGTCGCGAATGCATTCAGTCTATACGCACAAGCTAAACAAATAGACGCATTCCCGCCATATTTGCCTTCATTGAAGTCAACAAAGTCATTATTTAGTTTCCTACAATCTATGCACCTACATTATTTTATGTTTTCGCATTCCATTTAGCGATACTTGCAAGATATTGGATTGCTCAGTAGCCAAGTCTCTTTTCTCCATTTTCTTATAAAAATATGCTTTTTAATCCGGAATAAAGATTAATTTATGTAGAACTATAAACGTTATGGAATTTAAATATGAACAAAAGTAAATATCATTATAACAATAATAAAACTCGTGGACAATAAGACATAAATATGTTTTTTCAATTCTTTTCAATTACGCGTGATCATGACTGCAAGACATTATTCGCTCGATCCTAGTACTTTGGATCCAGCTTTCTGAAGTGTCGAATAGTACCGCGAGGGCAATTTACCAATTTTACCCTCACACAATTCTTTAAAGCACTCTCCACAAAAAATACCATAGAACTTGACAAGTTCCGTAACGATGTGACCATTATTCAGCAAAAAAGGGACATTCTGTGCTAAGCAATTGCATTGTGTTGTAAAGGACTTTAAAAAAAATACAATTAGCAAACACAAATTAAACAAACTTTGAACATCAATTTGAGGTTCGCATGAAGTCTTGCAATAAAAGGATTATTTCCTTAGTGCAGACTGTTTAATAATAACCTTCAAAATAGCACATAAATTAAATAACTTGCGAGAACCATCGTTATCATTGAAACAATAATATATAGCCCATTGTTCGAAATGTAATGAGGTTATTAAGGTTATAAATTGCTTTTGTTTAGGTATCCATGATGTCACACAACTAAAAATTTGGCACGAGTCCAGCGTGCGTGAGGTCCTGTTGTTAGTTAACCTTCTAAGTTTATCTCTTGCAAATAGCATTTTTTTTCTTTAAATAACATCTTTATGACTACGCATACGCATAGTCATGATGATTAGAAGATCAGCCATTACTAACGCATAGTTTTACTTTATGCGAAATCCCGAACAGGGTTGACGTCTGGCAGGCGGCCGGTCATAAAACTATTGCCAATAACTTTTACGATATGTACTATGAAAGAAGATTACATATTATCGACCCCAAGTAATTGAAGATAAGAGTAGGAGAATGATGATGATGAATTTTACTTATTGCGAAAGTGCATGTACAGACATTAGTGTTTTTTTTTAATAAGATATTCTGCTCTAAATAAATAATGTATTGACTGACAAACATACAATTAATAGATACAAATCACACCCAGACTCAGAGTAATTGTTTCTGGATTCTTAAGATTGGATTAAGTTCTCTGTGGGTCGATCGTCAATCGAACCCACGACATTGGTACGGTAGATCGGTATTTAAATGATCTGTGTAATCAACGTGGAAAGACAGTATCTATTCTCTGATAATGTTATCGTTACGTAGACTAATGGCTGGTGAGGACAAAGGGCTCTTAACTCTCGGCGCCCGTATCGGTAAACTGCTAGTTTTTATACGCTCCATAAGACGTCATTTTTTTTTGTATAATGACAGATTAAGAGTACAGTTGACCACCGTCTTTTCTGCCCGTGGCTATCGTAAAGACTATTAAGGCATGCAAATGCATATAAAATCTATACAAGAGATGGAAAACTCTAAATAAAATCATATATGGGTTCAGTTAAACACATCAATTGATAATGTGATATCACGATTTCTGATAATTGCGCTAGTAGGTATTATACAAATGTAAATTCTTTTAAAGATATTTTTGGATTTTAATTTTTCATTATTATCCCGAATTTTACTACTGAACAATACTTTGTGCCATCCAGAAATATTGTGACTAATCTGTGCGTAATTTGTAATTGCATATTTCACAAGTCCCAGATAATACGAGAATAATTTACTTAGTTATCTTTTAATAAAAAAAAAATATAAAATATAAATTCCTACAAATTGCCCATCGAAACCAATCTTACATCAAATAAAAGTTTCCAGTTTCACTTTATTTTAAAATAGCGGACTTTGTAACTATAAACTGTATTTATTACCTTTTAAAATGATTCATGTTTAGCAGAATAACAAAACTAGTAAATTCGTACCAATCAGTATACATGTAATAATTTACAATAGTAACACTGAATTTAAAACGTATCTAGATACATTTAGAGGTGTTAATAAAGAACATAGATTCAAGAAAACACCTAGTATCTGATGATATATCATTACACATACGTGATAACTATAGGTACCTAGATTGTAGCATGCACACAATATAAAAAAAAAACTAACTTGCATATGCAATGAAAAAATAAAATTATTGATAATACTTTAAAAAAATACATAAGCCCAATGACATGCCTTAGAGTTTTTGAATTTATGAAACCTATAATAAGTTTTTTTTTATACTTAATAGTGCAAGATCTTGCAATCTCTTTTATTTTTACTTTGGTTCTTATTTCAATATTTTCGACTTGAATAAAATAATATTAATAAATATATAGTAACGCACAATGGTGCTGATAATTATATCTACATAGTATATTATTATTAAGTCCTCGTAACCTTGGTTTTCCGTGCAAACGAAACGATCTCAAGGTAATCATCAATTTTCCGATATTTCAAGTGTTCAAGTGGTGTGTAATTGTAAATACGGTATAGTACAAGTACTGATGTGTTGCTAGATTTTTCGGGTTGTTATACCTAAAGCTCATAAGAAAAATAAAAATAGAATAGAATACAAAAAATGTAGAACAGAAGCTGAAGGTAAACTTACATCGGTTCTAAATCTAAAATTAAAAAAAACGAAGGCGGGTCAGAAGTTTGATACGCGCGTAACGCATGCGTGATATCCGCCCCCGTATTAAACGCTTCTAACACTATTGGTCAGTAATTGGAGAGTTGCCAGAAGCGCGGGAAAACTTCAGGATGCTATGCGCCCATTGGTTACCGAAAATGAAACCGAGCACCGCGATATTCAAAAATAGAAACGGGACGCGGTTACAAAACTTCTGGCTCCTAACACAGCGCGAAAGATGCCGATTAAAAACTATTTTAAATATTGACCAACATTAAAAAAAAAAAACTAAATACCGACATCAATGTACAAGATGTTTATCATAATTATTTATTCAAAATCAAATAAAATTACTATCTCTGTAATGGCACGTTTCGATATTTGACGTTAAATTTACAAGTACAACATTTTGAATTACCGATATATGTACGTTTTATAAGGTTAACACTGCACTATCACCCTACTTACCGAGACGGACAATGGTTTAAAAGACGAGAGGCAGATCAATGCACCTTGACTTATATAAATAAAAAAAAAACACTTGTATATTTTTCACTGGTACACTAAGGGGCACTGATAGAGCGTAATCGTACTTACATGTCGAGTCGACGCGTGCTGTGGTGCGACTGGCGAGAAACTCGCAGCTTCTAGCGGTGTCGCCTTACCGCCGCGAAAGGAGATGAAGCGCGCCGGCTCACCCCGCTCCGAGAATACAGCTCATGGGGAAAAGCCTTCGAAAATTTTACTTTTCGAATATAATAATTAAAGGATGCATTCAAGGATGTGCATGACTTTGACAGGGTCATGCGATAAGCAAAATTTAATGGAGTATCTTACAAAACATGTTTTGCAATTAAAAATGGTTGCCGTTATCTTTTGCAATAGAGGTTAATTTCCATTGATTTCAAAATAGTAGTTATATTAAAATCAAATAACAGTTGAGTATTTCAAGATATTTGTAATCTCTTGGTCTGAATCTCTCTAGAATACTTTGCAATAGTTATCTGAGTTACGTGTGTTAGAAAAAAAAAGGATTTTAATATTCAATCTTCACACTTTGTACTATTACGAATCTATCCTCGATGAAGCTATAGAAGTGTAGCATGTCCTCAGTTTCCTTCATTCGTCTTGAAAGTTTTTAAGCCAATAATGTGAGGCAAGCGTTGCCTGACAAGTAAGCTCAAACAGTTTTCAGACAGCAAATCCAATGAACCATGTGGCTAGATTTCGAATCCGTAACCTCACAAGGCTCTTGATCATATATATCATCAGAAAATACCAAATTTAATATTAATTAATTTCAACCAGAATTTATACCTAGACTATATTAGATATTCTATTGGATCTTCCTGTTTTCATTCATTCTCTATAAGTTTTACTTCTACCACTAGAAGAGTTGTTGACATCTTCTTCTTCTCTTCTCACACATGTATCTATGTCTCGCTGTTCTGACTTTGACCACTTTCACGATAGAAGGGAAACGGCCCTACTGTACCACTCTGATCAGATCGATTCACCTAGGATTTTACGTCGAGTTTTCTTTCGGTGATAGATAGCGGTGAATTGATATTCTTACTCCGTCACCACATTGATATTTTACGTGGAGTTTTCCTACGTTGATAGATAATGGTAAATTGTATTCTTTCTCCGTCACCACATTGATATTTTACGTGGAGTTTTCTTACATTGATAGATAATGGTGAATTGTATTCTTACTCCGTCACCACATTGATATTTTACGTGGAGTTTTCTTACGTTGATAGATAATGGTGAATTGTATTCTTTCTCCGTCACCACATTGATATTTTACGTGGAGTTTTCTTACGTTGATAGATAATGGTGAATTGTATTCTTACTCCGTCACCACATTGATATTTTACGTGGAGTTTTCTTACGTTGATAGATAATGGTGAATTGTATTCGTTCTTCGTCACCACATTGATATTTTACGTGGAGTTTTCTTACGTTGATAGATAATGGTGAATTGTATTCTTTCTCCGTCACCACATTGATATTTTACGTCAAGTTTTCTTACGTTGATAGATAATGGATAGATAATGGAGTAAGAATACAGTTCACTGTATTCTTACTCCGTCACCACATTGATATTTTTATTACAAAAAGTTATCATCTCTTACTTCTCAGTTGTAATAACGTAGTAAGAATTCATCTGTCGGGCTCGGGCCTCCTCCATAATGGGAGGGAAATTAACTTACTATACCACGCTGGTCAGACGTGTCGGTATAGGGTTTTGTGTCGAGTTTTCCTTCTCTTGCATAGATGTTATATGCGTTTTTTTTTTATATCCCTTAGTCATCTCTTACGATCACCCACGGGTAAGATAGGGGGTGATGAATTGTATTCTTACTCTGTCACCACACGGACAGATACTTGGGTAAAACACATTTTTTACCTAACATTCTTTGTCATCATCATCATCATTCTGCTCATATCACAATTACTACCAGGGATCGACGCCATATGTACTCCACTTCTATCGTACATATTGCAA
Source organism: Lymantria monacha (assembly GCA_905163515.2). NCBI lineage: Eukaryota > Metazoa > Arthropoda > Insecta > Lepidoptera > Erebidae > Lymantria > Lymantria monacha. The sequence continues at coordinate 23,643,647 of LR991097.1, read as the reverse complement.
AAGTTATTAGGAATAGTTTTATGACGGGGCGCCTGCTTAACGTCAACCCTCCTTGAAAATGTAATTATTAAGCAGACGGCATCAGTTGGAGTTGGCCTGGGTTGATATAAAGCTCTTACTCGTCTTTTACGACACCCACGAGCAATATAAGGGTTGGTAGTATTCATAGCCACCACCACACAGCACTAGTGTTCTTATCATTAGGATAAGAATATCGCTTATAATACTATAAAATAATAATATAAAACCAAAGTATAATAAAGTATAATAATATAAAACCAAAGTAATGGTCTTTGAAAGAGATGAAGCCAGAACAGATGTAAGAGTAACAATAGGTAATGATGTACTAGAGCAAGTGGATGAATTTGTATATCTTGGATGTGGATTTAGCCGAGATGGACGGTACACCACTGATATAGAGCGAAGAGTGAATGCGGGAAATAGAGTGAACGGAGCGTTGGGGCAACCTCTCGGCAGCCACCACCTCAGCCAGAAAGCACGTGTAGCAATACATAACGCAGTGCTTGTCCCAACATTACTGTATGGAAGCGAGAGTTGGGTATGCAGAAAAGAGTATGAAAGTAAAATTAATGCGGTCGAAATGCGATCTCTTCGGAAAATCTGTGGAGTTAGGCTGACCGACCGCATTCGTAACGACGACGTAAGAGAGCGAGTAGGTATGAAAGAGAGTATTGGTGTAAAGATGCGAAAGGGAATGCTCCGATGGTTCGGACATGTGGAAAGAATGCCGAACGAACGTCTGGTTAAGAAGATATACAATGCGAAAGTGGAAGGATGTAGGTACCGAGGGAGACCAAGACTAACCTACCTAGACCAGATCGGTCAGGTACTGAAGGAAGGTGGAGTCAAGAGTCTCCGAAACCGGCGAGCGTGTATGAAGAGAATTATGAATGTTGAGGAAGCGAGTGAAGTATGCAGAGATAGAGTTCTCTGGCACTCTGTTCTCTCTGCCTACCCTGCAAGGGATATGGCGTGATGATATGTATGTATGTATGTAATATCGCTTATCTGGATAAATCACTCGCAGCTAGTTGTTTTATGCCTTATTTGTGAAGACCGAACTATAGTGGTACCTAAGTGTCATGAAGACTACGGTATCGTAGATAAGCAGCCACACGAGGCTGAGTGAATTGACTTAGGGCAAAAAGTGACCTAATCTTTAAAACCGAGCTCTACGTAAGGCAGAGACGTGGAACCAGTGATGGTTTTAGTACACATTTTTGTGCAAAAGTTATTCTAAGCGTTAGTGAGTCTCACCAGTGAGATAAATAAATCTTCCCCAGCGTGATAAAAGAAAACAAGAATATCATCAAAAAAAAAATATAGGTAGTGGTTATCAACGGCCATGAGTAAATATCATACCTCTAAAAGCTAAACTCACACTCAAGTTTCATATCAAATCGTCTGTTATAATAGTCCTTCATAACTACCTGCTACACCTACTATAATAGGCCTACTATATCTTTGTAAAGTATCCTGTAATTCAAGGATTATTTTACTTAGGTCTTAAAAAAATAAGCTACAACGCTACCGTTGTGGCGAAGGTTTATAAAAAACAGCGAGACATATATGAATTAATACAAAGGCAAAATCACTGTTACAATCATAATAATTTCAAAAACCATATGGTTTACGTAAACACAAATGACTAACGTGTAATTAATTTGTAATGAACACATTATTATTTATATAAAGTATTAGAATATACTTTAATTGTAACCACATCAACACCTTGTACTAAATTCTTCATGTCTTGATAACGCACATTAATAAAGGTTGAACTCTTTCTGTCTTTTTGCTGTTATGATAGTGGCTATGAATACTTACCAACCCTTACATTGTTTATGGGCGTCGTAAACAACGGCTAAGAGTTTTACATCGTCATGAGCCAACTCCAACTATTGCCGTTAACAGATATGTGGTGTGACGTCACGCAGACGTCCGGTCATAAAACTATTGCCAAAATTAATTTCAATATGTATGTTGGAAACGTAATTGCGTCGACCCATAATAATTGGGATAAAAGCAGAATGAAATATTCTGTCTTTTAAATTTAACACCTTCTTAATTTTTACTTCACCCAGATGTCGATTCAAGGGAGACGTCATGAGGCTTAGATCTAAATTTGGATTCCCCTTCTTAGTTTACCATTTATATGACACTTTGCTGACAGGATGAACGTTATCCAATGCCCATGTCATTCTAATAGAGAATATGAATCTCAAATTTCTTAATCACTATATTTATCTAGGATAAGCAGTACGAACAGGCCCCCGGTGCTAACGAATCGTTTTAAGCGGAATGTAGCCTGTCAAAAAAAATGGAATGCACCAACAGTAAAGAATATAGTTCGGTTAGATCTAATGTCTGTGGATGTGGATTGGAAAATTGTCAAAGTGTAAAGAAATCGCTGAATCGATCCGCATTGGCTCGTTGTCCGTACGCATTATCGCGGGAGATCAATATCCAAGAACAAATAGACTGGTGGATGAATGAATACTTTATTAAATGTGTTTTTTTTTATTGAATATGGTGGTATGGACCTTTGCAATACCAAGGGTATAACTTAGGCCGTTGCCTACCAATAAAAACCCCCAAACCCTTCCAGTTGGGATTCCGGCTGTCTCGCTCACAGAACGTAGCAATAGCACATTGCCATTACTCAGACGTCGATCTTCTGCGAGAGTGTGGTACTACCCCGGACGGGCCGGCCCGCGACTGTAGACAGAGAACTGTCAACAGCGTGGTCCTACCACTATTAAAATTATTTACAATTAGAAACAATTATATTAACAGATAATCCAAATTAACTCAGCATAGTTGACGATGAGCATAGTTGATATAGTTGACGCAGCATAGTTGAGATAATTGACGCCGATCGCATGAAGAAAGACCGACATCCTACCCGAGGCGAGGACGTCGGTCGAGGCTCTCCTCGGGTACTCCTTAGGGGTATTCCGTCGGGCTGACCACTGACGTCAAGTCACTCTGCTCTGGTGGTCGGCCCAACGACGAAGGCGACGTCACGGGTGGGTTACGGGTGTGCGTACTTACGCCCCTCTGTCACCCTGGATGGAGTGGTGCGAGGAGTGCGCCGACCGTAGCCCATCCCCAAAAAAAAAAAAAAGCATAGTTGACGCACAAAAATGATTAAATTTTAATTTTAATAAATCATTAAAGTCTTAGTATTCAACTGACGTAACACAACTTACAGTGAATCCGTACAATAATTATTAATTTCGAAATAATTCAACATGCCGATGAGTCAGATTGCGTGTCATTTTGTGTAAACAGCTGACCTACATGGTACAACATACAAGGAATGTGTGTGACCATAGTTCACAAACCCATCATACTTTACTACAATACGGCCATAGGCTTATACGTCTTATCAATTCATCTAACAGTTGTTAACTAAAACTGTTCATGTTACGATTCACTGTAATTCTAATACTGTCATAAGTATAAATAAGATTTTAAAAATAATTGTGTATACTTCGTCATCATTATCATCTCTCGTCTCATTGTTAGGCTTGAGTTTTCTCGCCCCTGACGACAAGTTCACGCTGCTCCAGTGGCCGGTCCAACGACGTAGGCGAGGTTCATGGGTGGGTTATGGGTATGCGTGCGTACGCCCCTCTGTCGCCGATACCTCGCCTAGGGCGGCATCAGACGCAAGCGCAGACTTTACAAGCACAATTAACAGATAAAAATTATACCCACAACAAAAAAAAGCAATTTATGGATTGTACAAAGTATTGTACTGTGTGGCAATTAAACCCATAGTAGTGGCACGGTAGGTCGGTATATTAACCATACGTCATCTGTGCATGATATAAGATATCTTGTAAAAAAAAATATGTAGGCCATAGTAATGCATGGAGCGGCGGCACGGAGTCCTCTCTTTCCGGTTGGTGCAGGTCTTGTCGGGGCATGGTTGCTTCGGCAAGTACCTGCACACGGTCGCGTGGAGGGAGTGGACTCCGTTCTGCCACCATTGCAGCAGTGACGAGGAAACGGCGCAACATACGCTCGAGGTGTATCCGAGCTGGGACGGGCAGCGCCGTGACCTCGTCGCTATCATTGGTGCCGACCTGACGCTGCCGGCTGTTGCGCGAGCGATGGTCGACAGCGTCAGGAATTGGGACGCGGTCGCCGCCTTCTGCGAGGCTGTCATCTCGCAGAAGGAGGCGGCGGAACGGGCCCGGGAGGATTCCCGTGACCCGGGCTGCCGCCCGCGGCCGGGGCGGCGCAGGCGCGAGTACCTGCGCCTGATGCCGCCCTAACCGAGGCTTGAGTAATCGGACCGGGGAATTGTCCGGTCACCCGACGTGAGGCCACCGCGTGAGGACGACGCCTCGACGGTGAAAGCTGTCGGGGTGTCGACAGGAGAGGAGCCCGAGAGGGCATACCGCCGAGCGGGCCACTGAAGACAAAGATCGGATACCGGTGACCCGCTCGCACGGCGAAGAAGAGGTGCTTGCAGGGTGGGTAAATGGGGATGCGCGCCGCCTCTTCCGTCACCCCGGACCGATTTGGCGGGGTGCGACGTCCATAGCCCACCGCAAAAAAAAAAGGCAATAGTAATGCAGGCTAAGACCTAACGGGATTGTAGAGAAAGAAGGGTCTTGACAGACGGACAGATGGACGGACAACATAGTGATCCTATAAGGGTTCCGTTTTTTTCCTTTTGAGGTAGGTACGGAACCCTAAAAATGTGATAAACTCAGCCTTTTTCAGGTTATTTTAATTAAACTGAATTTAAATAACCTAGTACTGATGTACTAGGTTATATAGTTCAGTGTGGTCACTGAAATTACAATATAGTGTAGGGTTCCATTTCGAGATTTTCCATTACTTAGGCGATTTTAACGATAATTACGAGAAGGAAAGGGCAGTTGCTATAAACATTATTACGTACATCACTACAACGGCTTCACGGGATCATTAAAATAGGACTTTGAAAATTATGATCAAATTTTTGTATACACGAGTAAATAGTACCTATTTTTACTGAGCGAATCATGTCACAGGGGGACTCATATATATCCTAATATCCCACTAGTTCCTCCATAATGAGATAGAAATGGACTAATAGCACGCTGGTCAATCGTGTTGGTATAGGGTTTTGTTTCAAGTTTTTCTTCACTTGCATAGATGTTATATGCGTCTTACATCCCTTAGTCGTATCTTACGATCACTCACAGGTAAAATAAGGGGTGGTGAATTGTATTCTTACTTCGTCATCACACTTGAAGTGTAACAGTATTGAAAATTAGCAAGCCGTAATTTTAGTATAAAAGTAATGTAGGCAATATTAACCACTAACATTGACACATATAAATAAAACCGTAAAGTTTTATGTCACCTATATAAAGCGAAGCTAGTTCTAAGTATTCAATACTACGCACCAATAATACCGGTTAAAGAATACGTCAATAATTCAAAGAAACTGGAGTTTGGATCTGTTGTTTTATTTAAAACATCAATCAACAAATGTAAAAATAGAAATTATCCTTTTTATTATTATTTAAAAAAAGATAATAAAGCGCTATAAGAAATAATTCCTTCGTTCTTTATAAACAAACGCTTGATTATTTTTATTATTTCAGCTCACATACGTTCCACTGCCGAAATCAAGCTTCCGCCATAATAGGGAATATGCACGTGACACCAAAATGAACAAAATATTTTTATTTGTAATCTTTATTGCTTAAAAAACATACCTATACAATTAATTTTGAAATTCATCATTATTTAATAGTGAAATTTAATTATCAAAAATCGGCTTTTTTTAAATTCGCTCGCAAATTTGTAAAACGCGACGCGATTGGTTGTTCAAAACGTGACGTCATCGTGCACTCGAGTCTTCTGATATCAAGGTGTTTCTAGTGATTATTTTGTCACCCAGTTATTTCATGAGTTATTAGTTTTCTGTTTTCAAGTATGTGAATGAGAGACTTAACAAACGTCACTTTTTGTCCCTGTTCTAATGCCATTATTTTGTATTGGATATAATTCTCTGTATCTAAAACCCAATAGAAAGGTAAATAATAAATAATATCGAACTTTTCTTTTACCCTAATAAGTTACATGTTTTCATTCATAGGTATCATAGATGACTAAACATATTTTACTTTTATGGATAAAGACCTATGTACCTATTAGATATTGAGAATATATCTTTAAGAACTTTACGTAAACTAGGTAGGTATGTATACGTCGAAGTTTGTAAACAAAACAAGTATGTGCATGTAATTAAGGAAAAATGATTCTTTTATGTACTTCATCACTTCTCTAATGTGTTTACTTACGTTAAAATTATCTTCACAACAGTATAAACTGCTCAAACACGACACATTGTCAGTTCTCATCGCCTTGCACCATTTTTTTCTTATTTATTACATTTCTCGGCATAAGAAAATAGACTTTGTTAGGTGCAGTTTTGATAATATTTTGGCACATAGTAACGACACAATATTTATAATACAGTTTTCTGTTCTTTTCCATGGTAATAAGTTGACTATACACTCACTTTTTAATTTTCAATAACTTCGTGAACCAAACGTTTCGTTGTTGATATCCAACTTGTGTGTGTATTCTGACGTCACAGAGGCGCGCCATGATAGCCGCGTTTAAATCGCCGAAAAATTATAGTGATTTTAATAAATTTTTTTTAGCTTAATGGTTTATATTTTGGATGTGTTATATTTATTTTTGGTAATGTAATAACTAGTAGAAACGTGTAAAAAAATTAAAAAAAATCATGCATATTCCCCATTGAAGAGAAAATGACTTACTATACACGGTTGTGGTCAGGCGTGTCGATTAGGGTTTAATTTTTAGATTTTCTTCTCTTACCCTAATTGTCTGCACATAATGTAATAACATCCTTAGCTCGATATCTTTTACGACACACAAGGGCAAGAAGGGATATAGTAAGTTGTATTGTTACTCAGTCATCACAGGAAAAGTACAAACAATTAACAAACATATTACACACAGAGAACAGTAATTTGTAGTTTTGTAGATAGCATAAACAATTTTACTGCGTGGGTAACCATTGTCACTCATCACTGGAGGTGGCTATTTAGAGCGCTAAGCTAACTAGCTGTGCAATCGGTGACGGGTTACATTATATATATTTTTATATTATAATAAATAGGTTATATTAATAGAAAATCTACAGTTTAATATAAAGTTGCGTGGGTTTATCACGAATATTTACATCAAAGTATTCGTATAATTATCGATATCAATTTATATGGCATTTAGAGCTGCGCCTCTATCGTGCGTACCTAAATGAAACTAAAATCGGCAGAATGAACAATTTTACTAGATTATAATAAACGTATTTGAGATCGTAATATGCATATAATATATGTAGTTGGAGGGCATAATATGCATATAATGTATGCAAAAAAAAAAAGGAAAACTAAAAATTAAAACCCCGCCCTTACCCGTCTGACCGTCGTGGTGTAGTAGGACAATTTACCTACGATTGTGGAGATAGTTCGAACTTTAAAGTGAGACGTAAAGAAATGTAGTATAGTAGATTGAATTTCCTGTTAATTCTCTATGAACTGGCAACACTATATAAAGACGAAAATCAGTACCTTAATAACATATTTGTTCATTTAGTTTTCTTCATACCTGCTTTTTTATTATATTTTTTGAAGTGAAAACTTCTTTAGGCGCGTTGAGCGTTTTTGGAGGGGAAAAACTTATAGGTTCGCGTCACCGACATGCTAATGCTAATAGTATATCTATAGCTATGTGAAAACTTCTTTAGGCGCGTTGAGCGTTTTTGGAGCGGAAAACTTATAGGTTTTTATTTTTATATAAAAATTAGAAAATTATTATTATTTCAATTAGTCTTAAGTTAATAGTTTTCACTTCTATAGGCAGTCCCCATGACTGCCTGTTGTTTTTTTGCAAAACAACAGGCAGTCATGGGGACTACCTATAGAAGTGAAAACTATTAACTTAAGACTAATTGAAATAATAATAATTTTCTAATTTTTATATAAAAATAAAAAATATTATCGAACATCTAGGAATCGGTTTTACCACGCTAGTAAGATAACCTTTAAACCACAATGATACTCATTTCATGACATAAAGGTTAAATATTAAAAATACAATTAAAAATTAGCATGTCGGTGACGCGAACCTGCTTTTTTATTATATTTTTTTTATTTTATTCTGTTTTCTTTATACATTCTTTATAGAAGTAAACAAAAGTAGGCTATTACCCGTTGATAATAAACATAAGTTGGCGTATCAATAGTGTGAGCGCGCCAAAGCGTTCAAACACTACTATACAATTTGTGGGTCTAGGACAGGTCGACAGTTTAACTAGGCACTTATAGCTTTATAATTAACTTCTTCAAGGCAGATGGCATTAAATTACTGGTACACATCCTGTATTATTGCCCGATGTTTTTAAATTTGTACAAAATTGTTCTTTAAACCAGTTAGTAGAAATTATCCGTGTGGTGATGGAGTAAGAATACAATTCACCACTCCCTATCCTACCCGTGGGTGATCGTAAGAGACGACTAAGGGATATAAAACGCATATAACATCTATGCAAGAGAAGGAAAACTCGAAACAAAACCCTATACCAACACATCTGACCACACGGTATAGTAGGTTAATTTCCCTACCATTACGGAGGAGGCCCGAGCCCAACAGTGGGACATATATGGGCTGTGATGATGATGATAGTAGAAATTTAAAAACAAAAACATTGTCTGGTTAAGAAGACATACAATGTGAAAATGGAAGGATGTAGGTACCGGGGGAGAGCAAGACTGACTTACCTATACCAGATTGGTCATGTACTGAAGGAAGATGGAGTCAAGAGTCTCTGAAACCGGCGAGCGTGTATGAAGAGATTTATGAATGTTTAAAAAATGAAAATTAAAAATAATAAAGTCAACAAACTATGTCGAGTGGGGGGGTATCTTTGAATAGGTATTTAAAAATCATTATTAGTTTTCTCTCAACATTTTTCGATTTGACTGGCCGTTTATGATCTATATCGATTTAAAGTTTCGTAACAACCTTTCTCACATATAGGTTTTTTAGACAGTAGAAATTTACGATGCAAAGACGAAAAATTCAAATAACTGGATGTGGATGGACATATATTGAAGTATCTAGTAGGTATATTGTACAATATACCATAGGTAGTCCTTTTTTTTTTTTTTTTGTTGGGCTATGGGTGCGTCTCGCCCCGCCAAATCGGTCCGGGGTGACGGAGAAGGCGGCGCGTGACCCCATAGACCCACCGTAAAATCCTCTCTCTTCGCCGTGCGAGCGGACCACCGGTACCCGATCTTTGTCTTCGGTGGTCCGCTCGGCGGTTTACCCTCGCGGATTCCTCTCGTCGACGCCCCGACAGATTTCGCCGTCGGGGCGTCGCCCTCACGCGATTGCCTCGCGTCGGGTGACCGGACAATTCCCCGGTCCGATCACCCGAGGCCTGGGTTAGGGCGGCATCAGGCGCAACCATAGGTAGTCCTACCTAAAGTATCTAACGTCTTACGCGGTCGCCCATGTCCAATTTCTAACGATTTAGTACTCAACTTCAATCGAAAAACTATATACAGTTAGGTACTTACCTACTTATTAATAAATAAGATAACTATAGCTACCTAGATATTTATAACTAAAAAGTATAAAATAAAAAAAAATATATTAAAAAAATGAAAAACCCAACTGCATAAAAAGTAACCAAAACTACGTACATAATAAAAAAACTGAAAAGAAAAACAAGCACTTAGATGTCCGGTGGTCTAGAATTCCATAATATATTATTGAATAAATACTATTGCAGAAAATAAAATATACACTCATTTGCAAAAAAAACGGGCACCTAAGCAATGAACCATTTCAAATGTTAATATTTCTTTGTTTGATAATTATAGGTAGTTTTATCCACACAATTTGGTAAATTAATAAGAAAATAATCGTTTTCATCAGTATTTCATAAAATTTAGAAACAATTTATGGGAAATAATGCTAAACCTCGCTAGTAGTGTATATTCGCTAGTAGTGCATATGCTCATGAAGTAAAAATAAAAAAGTTTTTTTGTTTGTTTTTCTTTAATAAAGTAAAAGCAGATAAATGTTTAGTATCGAGTGTGACCCCCTCTAGCTAAAATCACAGCTTGAATTCGTCTGGGCATGCTAGCGAGTATATCCCGGATACTTGCTTGCGGAATACGTTCCCACTCCGCAGTAATCACATTCTTCAGCTCTCTGATGGTCTGCGAAGCCGGGTGTACTGATCTCACACGCCGTTTCAGAACGTCCCAGACATGCTCTATGGGATTGAGGTCGGGACTTCGAGCTGGCCAATCCAAACGACGAATGCCGACCTCTTGCACATACGCATTAACATCGCGGGATCGGTGGGCGCGAGCATTGTCGTCCATAAAAATCGAGTCTTCACCTAGAGCGGCCAATGCGGGTTGTTCATGAGAAATTAGAACTTCCGTTATGTATCGATGCCCAGTCAGTGAGCCGTTTTCAATGAAGACTAACTCTGTACGATCCATTGAATTTATTCCTGCCCAAAACATAACAGAGCCCCCACCATAAGGTGTGATTTCTTCGAAACATGCCTTTGCAAAGCGTTCTCCTTGTCTTCTTAGCACTCGCCGACGTCGATCTTCACCGAACAGAGATATCCTGGCTTCATCAGAGAACAAAACCCTATTCCAATCGTCTTGAGTCCATGATTCACAATTTCTAGCGAACCTAAGCCTGTGAACTCTGTGCTCACGGAGTAATTTGGGGCCGCGGGCCGGGCGGTGACTGCGTATATTGACAGCGAGAAGCCTCCTCCTGACCGTCCATAGACTAATATGCACATTTCTTACTTCTTGGAGGTTGTTCTTAAGATCCACATACGAAGATTTGCGATTTCTCAATGCGCGACTCACAAGAAAACGATCAACCCGTGGTTGGGTACATGGTTTTCTTCCAGAACCAGGCCTTCTCTCGACGGAACCAGTCTCCTGATATCGCTGCCAGGTCCTTTGGACTGTCGAGCGACTAACATTTAGCCTCCTAGCCACGAAACATTGGCTGCAACCCTCTTCAAGCAGCGCGATAATTTTGGTAGCTTTTACCACTTTATCTACCATTTTTGATACAGCCAAACAGCATTAAATAAAGCTTTGACAGTCAAGGATATGAAATTAATCGATAAAAATTGAATAAAAGTTATGAAAGTCGATGTTAACTTCTGGAACTTCGCGCCAAAAATGTAGGATAAAAAGGGGTTTTCTGTAAAAATGAACATCAAATGAAAAATTGAATTTAGAACGTACTTTTTTAAATACCACAGCATTTTTAAAACCGGCCAGTAACGTGTACAAACGATTGAAACCTTTTTGGTATTGTATCTTTTTAAATATGAATGAAAATCAAAACCGCCCGTTTTTTTTGCAAATGAGTTTATTTTAATAATAGAACATGACAACTGAACAGTCGGGATCCACTGAAAAATTAGATTTGCTGTCGAATAATGGAACCCGACTGTTCAGTTGTCATGTTCTATTATTAAAATATATTTTATTTTCTGCAATAGTATTTATTCAATAATATATTATGGAATTTTAGACTACCGGACATCTAAGTGCTTGTTTTTTCTTTTCAGTTTTTTTATTATGTACGTAGTTTTGGTTACTTTTTACGCAGTTGGGTTTTTTGATTTTTTTAATTATTTTTTTTTTATTATAATTACGCATTTCAATAAAAAAAATTACATGTATATTGAATAAACAATATTTATATGCAATCTATATTTAGTTCAAACAAATTTCTTTTTTAATATTTCGATTCCTATTCTAAATAATGCAAAATTAAAAACTTAAAAAATCTATTCCCATATTTAATTTACGTGTGGTGACGGAGTAAGAATACAATTCACCACCATCTTACCTCTGGGTGATCGTAAGAGACGACTAAAGGATATAAAACGCATATAACATCTATACAAGAGAAAGATAACTGGAAATAAAAACCTTTACCAACACATCTGATCACCGTGGTATAGTAGGTTATTTTTACTCCCATTATCGAGGAGACTTGAGCCCAACAGTGGGACATATATGAGCTGAAATGATGTAATTTCTTATCTCAAATTAAGGGTCAATATGAGAGAAAGCAGTATGGCACATATGTTACAAAAACTATTTTTGTATCGAGACGCGTGTGCGCTTCGTGCCTGAAATAACTCGGATTTCGTCATAACATACACGCTCTCGCATACGTATCGCCCACAGACTGACTTTTTATTTTCATACTGCTTTTGTATATTCGTAGATACATATCATATTCAAATCAAACTACAAGTGTTTCGAAAGGAAAATGTATAAAATTATAAAACGTATTAGCAGCTTAGCAATTGTCTGAAAAGTCTTAGTACTAATGGGCAGAGAATTAGAACGAATATTGTCACCATAATATCATATTTTCTATGGTGATAAGCAAAGAATATGTATGTATCGTCACATTCTTTCTATCTTTCTGGTGTCGACATAAGAAGACTATATCATGTGAGAGAAGGACTTTAACTTACTTTTTTTTTCCTTTTATTGCTTATGGTGGCAAAAGATGCTTACTCTTTATTTTAATATGTGTTTATATTTTGTAATTTCAAAATCACCATTCAAATACAGAGCTGAGAGCTGAGCTGAGCTGAGCAGAGTTCTGGGGCATTCTTATTTGAAATAATTCAATTTAAGCATATGCAAATCATTCTCTTGCTCTTATCATCATTCTCCTGCTCTTCTCCCAACTACCTGATCGACGCAATATGTCCTCTTTTTCCATTCTTTTTTTTTATTGCTTATGGTGGCAAACGAGCAGACAGCATACCTGACGGTAAGTGTCACTGCCGCCCATGAACCTTTGTAACACCAAGGGTATAGCTTAGGCCGCTGCCTACCAATAAAATTCCCAAACCCACCCAGTTGGGCTTCAGGCTCTCTCGCTCACCGAACGAAGCGCAATAGCACATTGTCATTACTCAGACGTCGATCTTCTGCGGGAGTGTGGTACTACCCCGGACTGATCAGCCCGCGGCTGTAGACAAAAAACTGTCAACAGCGTGGTCCTACCATTAGTAGATATATATTAAAATAGCTCTCAAACAAAAAAGCACGACAGTACTGGAATGTAGCTGTACCAATATAGAGGTTGTGAAGACAGGTGAGTAGTGTATACTAAAAACCCTTTAAACTTTACAATCAGCGATAATGAGGGCTAATAAATAGAAAAAGAGCAAAGTCAAGATAACGGGTCGGCAAAGGGTTTCAATACAATTTTCTTTTTTTTTTTGTGTAAATGTTGTAGGTATACCTATATGTTACCTACATCCTTAATCGTCTTTTAGGATCACCCACGAGCAAGAAATGGGGTGGTGAATGTATCCTTACTCAGTCACTACACAGCAAACATATATTTCTAATTAGCATTTAGGGTCATGTACTGAAGGAAGGTGGAGTCAAGAGTCTCCGAAACCGGCGAGCGTGTATGAAGAGAATTATGAATGTTGAGGAAGCGAGTGAAGTATGCAAAGATAGAGTTCTCTGGCACTCTGTTCTCTCTGCCTACCCTGCAAGGGATACGGCGTGATGATATGTGTGTGTGTGTGTATTTAATAAACAATTACGGAATTAATGAATTAAATTATTTTTTACGGATTTTATCGTGTTTTTATTTTATTTTTAATTTCCCGACTATTTGAACACTTTCAGCGCTCATGAAAAGTTTTAGTCCTCCCGCGAGACACTTTATTTTATCCATGACCTTGAACACTGTAAAGTGTTCGAAACGTCGGGAAATTAAAATTTCAATACAAACGAAAAAAAATCGAATCTGTATAAATAGTTTTATTTTAAATAATTATGATATTTTTAAATCAGTTACAGAATATGTATTTGTGAATGCTATAAATATTTATATCATACGCCATATGGCTATGTATAAATTGCAGCCCTTACATTCAATTGGATAATTAATAATAATAATTCAATGGAGGTCGAAGACAATTCTTGAGTATAAGCTCGATCTTGGTCGATTTCACTCTTATTATATTAGTTTAAACATTTGTATTACGAAATTAAAGTTTGTTAGACATTTGCATGAGAACTTATTTTTCTAAAAATTATAATAAATACTAAACAGCGTAAACCACTCAATTTATCTTTGTTACCTAATTTTTGCAAGCAGTCGTTTGATCTACACAATACATAGATAACGGTAGGTATTCTAGAATAACACCAGATGTCGCTCATCCTATTAAGAGTAATGGATGTTCATGACAGGCGAGACAAATGGCTAAAGCAGACACATTTAATACAACATCGACAACATTTTCTATGATACTTTATAACATTTAGTTAAAGTCTAATAATAAGCAAAAATTAACAATTTAATTAATACATAAAACATGTTATTATTATTAATTAAATTGTTAAAAGTCAACGGTATCAAATCGAACTGTGTCCTCGGCGTGGCATTTTGTCGCTTTCCGAAGATATTATTAAAATAATTATGTTATTAATTTTTAGAGTAGTTTTTGTTTAAGCAAGCAAGTGGATGAATTTGTATATCTTGGATGTGGATTTAGCCGAGATGGAAGGTACACCACTGATATAGAGCGAAGAGTGAATGCGGGAAATAAGGTGAACGGAGCGTTGGGGCAACTTCTTGGTAGCCACCACCTCAGCCAGGAGGCACGTGTAGCAATACATAACGCAGTGCTTGTCCCAACATTAAGGTGGCACGGAGTCCTCTCCTTTCGACTGGTGCAGGGGTTGTCGGGGCACGGATGCTTCGGCTTGTACCTGCACACGGTCGCGTATAGGTAGTGGACTCCGGCCTGCCACCATTGCAGCAGTGACGAGGACACGGCGCAACATACGCTCGAGGTATGTCCGAGCTGGGACGGACAGCGCCGTGACCTCGTCGCTGTTATCGGTGCCGACCTGACGCTGCCGGCTGTCGCCAGGGCGATGGTCAACAGCGTCAGGAACTGGGACACGGTCGCCGCCTTCTGCGAGGCTGTCGTCTCGCGGAAGGAGGCGGCGGAACGAGTCCGGGAGGATTCCCGCGACCCGGGCCGCCGTCAGCGGCCGGGGCGGCGCAGGCGCGAATATCTGCGCCTGATGCCGCCCTAACCGAGGCTTCGGGTGATCGGACCGGGGAATTGTCCGGTCACCCGACGTGAGGCCACCGTGTGAGGGCGACGCCCCGACGGCGAAATCTGTCGGGGCGTCGACGAGAGGAACCCGCGAGGGTAAACCGCCGGGCGGGCCACCGAAGTCAAAAATCGAGTACCGGTGGTCCGCTCGCACGGCGAAGAGAGAGGAGTTTTACGGTGGGTCTATGGGGTCACGCGCCGCCTTTCCGTCACCCCGGACCGATTCGGCGGGGCGAGACGCATCCATAGCCCACCAAAAAAAAAAAAAAAAGCAAGTTAATGTTGGCGAATTATATTTTTACTCCGTCACTAAATGGAAAATTATTGTTTTATGAACAATGTACAATGTCCGCCACAATTATTAACGTACTCGTAGTTGTCGCCATCGAGTCGCCAAACTCCGACCGCCAAGTTGCAATCGAGACAACATATTTTCAACCATTTAAGGCATTCGCAAACCCTGATTACGTTTTCACATGAACCAGACATCGGATAACTGTTATGGATATTAAATACTTTACCAGTGAATTACTATACTTGTAAATATTTTCTGATTATGTAAAGAATCGGAATGTTATCGGATAGAACTAATTTGTTTAATTGTGTCTTGTACTATGTATGTATTACTAAAACTGATGAGTTTGTTTGTTTATCTAAACACACTAAACAGAGGAAATAGAATTTACATTTCAATAAACTTTTGACTCTTAATTAGATTGTTTATAGAGAATATGTAAATATTTTGTAATTATGTAAAGAATCGGAATGGTATCGGATAGAACTAATTTGTTTAATTGTGTCTTGTAATATGTATGTATTACTAAAACTGAAGAGTTTGTTTGTTTATCTAAACACACTAAACAGAGGAAATAGAATTTAAATTTCAATAAACTTTTGACTCTTAATTAGATTGTTTATAGACAATATTTATCTTTATATACGAGTATATTTTTTTTTTTTTAGCTACCTATTATCTGGAACCATCTCGCCCTTTTCATCCGGCGCGACGAAAAGGGGGCGTGTGGTCCCATAAGCTACCGTATTGCACCTGTGAAATCCTTTACCAACCAGTGTGACCAGAGTATTATAATAGTTCAATTTTCCTGCCACTCCATTCCAGGATTGAGGTCCTAGACGCTAGTCTAGTGGAACGTATATAAGGAGAAGGAGGAGAGAGAGAGATTAAAAATATAAACAATTTTTTTTTAAATAATAAATATGTGGATTATGAGAAAGCCTTTGATTCTGTTGAAACTTGGGCAGTTCTGCAGTCCCTTCAGGTGCTAAATTGATTATCGATATATCGAAGTGTTTATATAAAAAAGCTACTATGTCGGCCCGCATCCACGATTAGAGTGCGAAACCGATCCAGTTGCAGAAAGATTTGAGACAGGGAGACGTTATCTCTCCGAAACTGTTCACCACTGCGCTGGAAGATGTCTTTAAGCTCTTAGACTGGACCGGACTCAGCATAAAGATCAACGGCGAATACATCACTCATCTTCGATTCGCAGATGATATCGTAGTCATGGAGAGCCTTGGAACCATACTCAATGACCTCAGCAAGGTCTCGCAACTATTAGGGCTACAAATGAACATGGACAAGATGAAAGCTATTTCTAATGCACATGTTAGTTCTGTTCCGGCCCTGGTTGGGAATGAGATTCTCCAAGTTGTCGATCACTATATGTTTACCTAGGACAAACAGTCCAATTGGGTAGATCGAATTTCGAGAAAGAGGTCAGCCGACGAACCTTAACTTAGCTGGGCAGCGTTTGAGAAACTTAAGAGGATCTTCTCGTCTAATATTCCGCTGTGTCTGAAAATAAAGGTTTATAATCAGTGTGTATATTACCAGCAATGACTTACGGCACTGAAACGTGGTCTCTAAATGTCGGCCTTATACAAAGGGTCAAAGTCGCTCAGCATGCTATGGAAAAGGCTATGCTCGGTATTTCTCTACGTGATAAAGTCCGTAATACGGAAATCCGTAGAAGAACGGGTGTAACCGACACAGCTCGAAGGATTAGCACATTGAAGTGGCAATGGGCAGGCCACATCGCTCGACGAACCGAAAACCATTGGGGAAGAAAGGTTCTCGAATGGCGATCACGAATCGGACGACGCAGCGTAGGACGACCTCTACTAGGTGGACTGACGACCTTATGAAGGTCGCAGGAAACCGTTGGATGCAGGTGGCACAGGACCGTTTTGAATGTCATTCTCGTGGGGAAGCCTATGTCCAACAGTGGACGTTTACGGGCTGATGGATGGCTTTTGAAATACCTATCATCATCATCATCATCATCTTATATACATCCCACCGCTGGGCTCGAGTCTTCTCCATAAAGAAGGGAAACTGACTTACAATGCCACGCTGATCAGAGGCATTGATATAGGGTTTTATTTCGTTTTCGTTCTTTTACATAAATTTTGCATTTTATATCCCCTAATCCGTGTGGTGACGGTGACTTATCCGTATGGTGACGGAATAAGAATACACATTCACCACTCCTTTTCTTACCCGTAGGTGACCGTAAGAGACGAGCAAGGGATATATATAATATGCATATAACATCCATGCAAGAGAAGGAGAACTCGAAATAAAACCCTATATCAACTCGTATGACCAGCGTGGTATAGTAGGGCAATTTGTCTCCTATTTTGGAAGAGTCTTGAGCTTAGCAGTGGGACGTATATAAGCTGTGATGAAATGTCCTCTAATCGTCTTTCACTACAACCACAGATAAGATAGGGGTGATGCATTGTATTAATATTCCGTCACCACACGGAAATAAATTAAAAAAAAAACAATAGGCAGTCATAGGGACTGTCGATAGAAGTGAAAACTATTAACTTAAGACTAATTGAAATAATAATAATTTTCTAATTTTTATATAAAAATAAAAAATATTAACGAACATCTAGGAATCGATTTTACCACGCTAGTAAGATAACCTTTAAACCACAATGATACTATAGATATACTATTAGCATTAGCATGTCGGTGACGCGAACCTATAAGTTTTTCCCCTCCAAAAACGCTCAACGCGTCTAAAGAAGTTTTCACATAGCTATAGATATACTATTAGCATTAGCATGTCAATGACGCGAACCTATAAGTTTTTCCCCTCCAAAAACGCTCAACGTGCCTAAAGAAGTTTTCATATAGCTATAGATATACTATTAGCATTAGCATGTCAATGACGCGAACCTATAAGTTTTTCCCCTCCAAAAACGCTCAACGTGCCTAAAGAAGTTTTCATATAGCTATAGATATACTATTAGCATTAGCATGTCAATGACGCGAACCTATAAGTTTTTCCCCTCCAAAAACGCTCAACGTGCCTAAAGAAGTTTTCATATAGCTATAGATATACTATTAGCATTAGCATGTCAATGACGCGAACCTATAAGTTTTTCCCCTCCAAAAACGCTCAACGTGCCTAAAGAAGTTTTCATATAGCTATAGATATACTATTAGCATTAGCATGTCAATGACGCGAACCTATAAGTTTTTCCCCTCCAAAAACGCTCAACGTGCCTAAAGAAGTTTTCATATAGCTATAGATATACTATTAGCATTAGCATGTCAATGACGCGAACCTATAAGTTTTTCCCCTCCAAAAACGCTCAACGTGCCTAAAGAAGTTTTCATATAGCTATAGATATACTATTAGCATTAGCATGTCGGTGACGCGAACCTATAAGTTTTTCCCCTCCAAAAACGCTCAACGTGCCTAAAGAAGTTTTCATATAGCTATAGATATACTATTAGCATTAGCATGTCAATGACGCGAACCTATAAGTTTTTCCCCTCCAAAAACGCTCAACGTGCCTAAAGAAGTTTTCATATAGCTATAGATATACTATTAGCATTAGCATGTCAATGACGCGAACCTATAAGTTTTTCCCCTCCAAAAACGCTCAACGTGCCTAAAGAAGTTTTCACATAGCTATAGATATACTATTAGCATTAGCATGTCAATGACGCGAACCTATAAGTTTTTCCCCTCCAAAAACGCTCAACGTGCCTAAAGAAGTTTTCATATAGCTATAGATATACTATTAGCATTAGCATGTCAATGACGCGAACCTATAAGTTTTTCCCCTCCAAAAACGCTCAACGCGCCTAAAGAAGTTTTCACATAGCTATAGATATACTATTAGCATTAGCATGTCAATGACGCGAACCTATAAGTTTTTCCCCTCCAAAAACGCTCAACGTGCCTAAAGAAGTTTTCATATAGCTATAGATATACTATTAGCATTAGCATGTCAATGACGCGAACCTATAAGTTTTTCCCCTCCAAAAACGCTCAACGTGCCTAAAGAAGTTTTCATATAGCTATAGATATACTATTAGCATTAGCATGTCAATGACGCGAACCTATAAGTTTTTCCCCTCCAAAAACGCTCAACGTGCCTAAAGAAGTTTTCATATAGCTATAGATATACTATTAGCATTAGCATGTCAATGACGCGAACCTATAAGTTTTTCCCCTCCAAAAACGCTCAACGTGCCTAAAGAAGTTTTCATATAGCTATAGATATACTATTAGCATTAGCATGTCAATGACGCGAACCTATAAGTTTTTCCCCTCCAAAAACGCTCAACGTGCCTAAAGAAGTTTTCATATAGCTATAGATATACTATTAGCATTAGCATGTCAATGACGCGAACCTATAAGTTTTTCCCCTCCAAAAACGCTCAACGTGCCTAAAGAAGTTTTCATATAGCTATAGATATACTATTAGCATTAGCATGTCGGTGACGCGAACCTATAAGTTTTTCCCCTCCAAAAACGCTCAACGTGCCTAAAGAAGTTTTCATATAGCTATAGATATACTATTAGCATTAGCATGTCAATGACGCGAACCTATAAGTTTTTCCCCTCCAAAAACGCTCAACGTGCCTAAAGAAGTTTTCATATAGCTATAGATATACTATTAGCATTAGCATGTCAATGACGCGAACCTATAAGTTTTTCCCCTCCAAAAACGCTCAACGTGCCTAAAGAAGTTTTCACATAGCTATAGATATACTATTAGCATTAGCATGTCAATGACGCGAACCTATAAGTTTTTCCCCTCCAAAAACGCTCAACGTGCCTAAAGAAGTTTTCATATAGCTATAGATATACTATTAGCATTAGCATGTCAATGACGCGAACCTATAAGTTTTTCCCCTCCAAAAACGCTCAACGCGCCTAAAGAAGTTTTCACATAGCTATAGATATACTATTAGCATTAGCATGTCGGTGACACGAACCTATAAGTTTTTCCCCTCCAAAAACGCTCAACGCGCCTAAAGAAGTTTTCACATAGCTATAGATATACTATTAGCATTAGCATGTCGGTGACACGAACCTATAAGTTTTTCCCCTCCAAAAACGCTCAACGCGCCTAAAGAAGTTTTCACTTCAAAAATACATGTAAGTTTACAGCTTCAATAACGCAACGGAAGTTACGGGGACAGCTAGTGTGTTGATATAGAATCAGATAATTAGTACTGATTGCGTGCTATGAATATATTTAGTCCATAAATACCTATTCATTATTTATGGACTAAACATATTCTTAGCACGCAATTTGTTTGAGAATACTTTTAACATATTAATTTTCTGACGGGATTAACTCTGAAGGAATAAGCTGTGGTATACACATTCGTGTTTCTTAATTATTTTTTTAAATACCATTTTGGTAATTGACTAAAAATACAGAATAACATCACTCCTTACTTTCAGTCCCCAATCTTAAAAAAACTACGTTTAAAAAAACCGACTTCAAAAACTGAAAAGTACAAAATAACTTAAAATACTATCATTTGTATGTGCTATCTATTGATAGGTTTGAAATCGGTGCCAAACCCTAAAAAAAATTATAAACAGCTTAGGTACTTTTACTGTAATGAAATACCTACACTAAAGATACCGATACCGGCACCGACTTGAGAACCTCCAAAAATACAGACGAATTGAGAACCTCCTCCTTTTTTGAAGTCGGTTAAAAATGGGTTATTGAATCACGAGGGGAAATTTTTGGTAAACTTATATCAACAAAAGGAAATGTTACGGATATGAAGAATTTTATTGCAATGTAATTGTTCGATGTAACGGTCCTATGTACATCTACCAAAGGCCTCGATTATTTAATTATACCTCTTTATGGGGAGGCCTATATTGTATACGTCAATATTGCACTGTTTAACATGTCTCCGTACTAGTTGCAGGCTCACGTCAGCTAACATACCTCCTATAGCTAGGCAGGAGCCTGCTTCAAATTGGCGGTAAATTAATCAATTACCACGCTCACGTCATTTCTGACGAGCTTCTGATTAGCATAAGATTTTATTTTGAGTTTTCCTTCTTGTATAAATGTTGCATGCATATATCCCGTAGTTTTTACGATATTCGTGGGGAAGAAAGAGTGTCTTGAATTGTATTGTAACTTTATCATCATATGGAAAGATTTTCATAGTGATAGAGCTACATTTAAGATAGCTGTGGTAGCGGCTACGAATAATACCAACCCTTACTTTGCTCGTGGATGTCATAAAAGACGACTAAGAGTCTTATAATCACCTGGGCCAACTCCATCTGATGCCGTTTGGTCAACAATTACATTCCCAAGGACGGTTGACCCCTGGCAGGCGGCCGGTCATTAAACTATTTGCCAATAACTTTTGCAATATATATACTCCGAGAGAAAAGTACATATTGTATCGACCCCAAACAATTGGGATAAGAATAGAAGAATGATGAGAGCTACACTTAAGACAGCTTTCAATAATATCTGTAACTATAAATGGAATGGATCATCCGAAGTAATATCACTTTCTCCCAGAAAATTGTCTGAGTAGTAGCAATTTACTACTGTAGATCGTTCGGTGAACGAGAGAACTGCAAATCCAAACTATCTTACAGGAGGTAGAGACGTATCTGTACCACTGATATTGCAAAGGTCTGTAAAAACTGATGCTTCACATCAGGGAAACTGAGTGCTCTTCTGCCGAACCGAACGCAGTAAAAAAACATATGAAGATCAATATTGGTAGAAATACACTGTTGAAATGAAATGAAATGAAATTTATTGCATGAAATATGGTTTACAATGTGCAGTTAATGGTGCATAAATAGGTCTTACATATTTCGTCGTTGACATTCACGACATACAATATTAGGTACCTATATTTATAGTTTTGTTTATTCTAAATTTGATTTATAATGAGCATTAATTAGATTTTTACACACATCACACAATTCAAGTACAATTATCACATATAGCTTTTGTACTTAATTAATTTAATAAATTTATGTCATATAAAAAATGCAAATAGAATAATAATAATAAAAAGTTATACAAAAAATAAAATAAAAATGTCCATTATACCATGTCATGTAAAATTGTATATTATGTCCATTTTGAAATAAATTTATACTATACTAAAAAGTCATATAGAGTAAAAACATTTCTCAAGAAGCCACTTACGTAGTTTTATCTTAAAAAGCTTAAGTGGCAGGTCTCTTATAACCTTTGGCAAATTATTATAGATTTTAATGATCATATAATAGCAGTTTCTTTGATACAATGTTGTTGAGCAACCAGGTGTGTTGACAGTTACCTGTCTACATCTGCGGGCCTGTCCATCTGGTCATACCATACTCTCACACAAAATGAACGTCTGAGTTGTGGCAATGTGCTGTTACACTTCATTCATTGAGTGAGAAAGCCGGCAGCCTAATTTTCTTGGTGGGTTTGAGATTTTCAATGTTAGGCTGCAGCATAGCTGTACCCATAATATTTCAAAGATTCATGGGCAGCAGTAATATTTACCTTCAGGTGTGTTACTTGCTCGTTTACCACTATAAGCAATAAAAAAATATGTGTGTACTTATGTACACGCGTTAGAAGTTATAGGTACTTCTTTAGCGTAACAAGATAAAAATCTTTTCAAAAAATTTATCTTTTGCCTTTACGTTTGAAAAAAAACGACACTAACGATAGAAAAAAGGTATTTAATACATTGAAAGTTTTATTATAACGCATTATATAGTTAAAAAACTAAAATGTTGACTATAGCTAACTTCAGGGTGTCGGTTTTTCGTAACGATGTGCGCGCGCATCTTAAAAATTTACTCTCAGCATTTACCCTAACGCGCCAAAAGAAGTATAAATTCAATAAAACTACATCTTTAAAAGTTTACCATCTTATGAAGTAATGCAATAAAAAGAAACATTTTTTAAATATATTCTATACTACGTTAAGCATGAAAACGTTATCGCATTTGGAATTGTTTTCCATTTCCATAATTAAAGACGTTAAATGAATGAATGCGTATAATAAAAAGGGGGTTTGCAACAATACAATACTGTTAATATATGAATAAAATTTGAAAGAAAAAATATATAAAGATACTAGCATTGCATTATAAGCCCTTTATAGCAGCAATATAACAATAGGTACGTGTTTTAAAGAACGGGCCATTAACCTGTATGGGTCAGCTCTCTTGATGCCATATTGTACTTACCAAAATGTAATCATCATACGGAGCACATTTCATACCATTTTTTTGTTACCATGCAACAGGAAACATAGCTGTTTATGGTAACCGATCACAGTTGTTCAGACTTCAAAATTCTAAGTGAATATTTAGCTTAGCTTTTCACTTTCTTACCGAATCCACAATTTGTATCTTTTTTTTTTGTTTTTACGGTGGACTATGTATGAGTTTCGTTCCGCCAAATCGGTCCGGGGTGACGGAAGAGGCGGCGCGTGACCCCCATAGACCCACCGTACAACTCCTCTCTTCGCCGTGCGAGCGGGCCACCAGTACCCGATCTTTGTCTTCGGTGGCCATCCACAATTTGTATCTAGAACCTGTTTACGATCGGCATGTGACTGTCGCTTATTACACTAATGAAGCAATACGAATTATCACATTAACAAATAATTTTATCACAAATAGCGTTATTGAGAGCTATGTTGCTAAAATTTTCGGATAGAATTCTCTGGCACTCTGTTCTCTCTGCCTACACTGCAAAGGACATGGCGTGATTGTATGTATGTATGTATTTTCCCGTGACGCAATTAGAAAACAATTCATCACCTTTACACCCCTTGGGTATGGTAAAAAACGACTAAGGGATATTAAATGCAAATAATTTTGCTGCAAAAGAAAGAAAACTTGAAATATAACAGTATATCAAACCATCTGTCCAGGTCATTTTTTCACCTATAATGCAGGAGGTGTTGGAGAGATCGTATAAGAGAAGTATAGGGCAGTCTAAGAGTGGAGTATATATGAGAGGATGGTGGGAGGGAATGATGCCAAGTTTTAGTGCTAAATTGGTAGGAGTCAACAAGATTTCGTGCTGCCAGAATGGTAAAACGAAACGAATCATTTGAACGATTTCTCTCATTTTATTTTCGCTTGCCAATATTTGTACAGACGCCTCTATATAAATATCTATGTATAATAAATTGACAGTTATAATAAGTAAGTATATTAAAATGATTAATCTGACGCAAGAGTTGCTGTGTGAAAAGTTAAATGTAATACTATACTTGGCCATCGCCAAGTTCATAATGTCGATTGCAACACATTACAGATGTAAGCATGCCATCTGTTCCGAAGCCTTGTGTCGCTTGATAGGGCTGATTTACTATTATTGTACATAAATGGATAAGTTGGCAATTTTAGTTGCCAATCATATGTGCTGTATAATAATAATCACTTATAGACTTGTATCAGACTGTCATTGGACTAAATATATCTTATTCTTCTTCAAAGTTTCAATTTCCTTCACAGCTACCATTCCAGCTATGGCAAACGGTATCTTTCATCAAAAATCTGTGACCCTATCTGAATCTGAAGTAATGTCGTCAGTTGATCCAATGGTTTGCCGTCTTATATATATTTGATTCGTAGTCGGTACCAAAAGACCTTTCGTTCCTCATAGTTGTCGCTTCCGTGGCCTTCCAATTTTCCCCTCAGCATACTAACGCCTCAGGCGGCAGGGATTACTTCTGTTGTAATAGAATTATTCTGAACCAATTAAACCAAGCCAAAGACCAAAGTCATATTATTGATTCTTTACTAATTATTTTTATACAAAGTTAGTGCACAGGTGGCATAGGGTAGTATTTAAGGGTGCCATTTATTTTTGTGAAACTGCCTACTAACTTGTCATGATGATTTTAAGCGATATTCATGGAAAAGGAAACTATAAGAATACATTTTATTTTTTTAAATCAAAATGAAAATTATTATATAAAATAAAAACTGTGAAATAATTGTCATAAGGTCGTATCAGATTAATAAAACACAATAACAATCTTTAGTAAAACAATATCATTACAGTTAATAAATATAGTGGAAGTCCGCCATGTTGGTTCTGCGCGAGCGAGTTTTTTCCTTCGCATGAGTCATCTCGGTCAACATGGCCCTGCTACCGGTCTTGCATGGTATTTATTGCAGTAATTAAAACTTTAAATTTAAAGGTTACAAGGTATTTATTTATTTGTTGTATAATACATTAATATTTAATTTACTGTCTTATTTCAGCAATATGATAGTTGTTATTATTAATAATGACATTATTTGAGGTCGACACCGTAAGTGGTCTTTTCCCGCATTTCTTAATTATACTTTACTTCCATATAGTACCAACGAGATGCAACTACAAGATTATGTTCTAATATAAATTTTTGGTAGATTGCGCATCAGAAAGTGGCTTAGTATATGTAGGTCCTACTGAGTCATTGTTTATTTTAGCTTAATTTATGAAAAGAAATACTACATTTGAAATTATATTTTTATTAGTTATTTAAAAAAAAGGCAGTCTATAGATGGTTAGGCACCCGATGCGGCACCCCCTAACACCCGGCGCCCGGGTGCACCGCGCCCTCTATAGGTAAAGCCGGCCCTGACTGTTTCTATGAGTAGCAATATACGATTGCGTATTTATATTATTTATCTCAATCCTTACTACTTAATATGCCTAATTTAACAACTGCTGCAAATTAAGTTGGAAACAGGCCTTTCTTTTTTAAATAGGTGCAAAATTAAAGCACAGCCTTCGTCTGTGACCCACCCCAAGACTCATGGTGATATAAAAGTAATATAAAAATTATAATATGAAAATGTTATTTTTAAACACCACCCTTTTTTTTGCGGTGGACTATGGATGTGGTCTCGCCCCGCCAAATCGGTCCGGGGCGACAGAAGAGGCAGCGCGCGACCCCATAGACCCACCCTGCAAGCTTATCTCTTCGCCGTGCGAGCGGGCAGTTTTAAACACCACCCTTCACTAAGAAAATAATTTTTGTATTGCGGGGGACTTTACAAACATACAATTAACGCAGACAAATTACATCCAGACTCAGAACATCACTTTGTGGATCGCACAAAGTATTGTCCTACCTAGGCATCGAACCCACATCACTGGCACGTAAGGTCTGTATCTTAACCACTACGCCATCTGTGCAGTCATATTAATACTCTCATGTTTGCTAATTTTCATTTAATTTTTAGGCATTTCGAAATCTGTTGTTGAATTGCCGCTTTTCTTAAATTGTATAAAGGTCTTATCATAACTCATAGAAAACACCGCAACAGGTAATTTAATTCCAGGGCACGTACGTGGGCCACCGAAGAGAAATATCGGGTACCAGTGGCCCGCTCGCACGGCGAAAAGAGGTGTTTGCAGGGTGGGTCTATGAGATTGCGCGCCGCCTCTTCCGTCGCCCCGGACTGATTTGGCGGGGCGCGACCATGTCCATAGCCCACATCAAAAAAAAAGGCACGTACGTAGGATAATAGGAGTGTTAAAAATGCGCAACCGAAAGCTGTCAATAATATCAGTTGCTTACCGTGTAAGCAATAGGTAAATAAACTCGAGAGTGAACTGGCACCTAACTACTACCTATAAAATCTACTTTAATTCATCATCATTACAGCCCATACATGTCTCACTATTGGGTTCGGGCCTCCTCTGTAATGGGGGGCAAATTAATCTACTATACCACGCTGGTCAGACGTGTTGGTATATGGTTTTATTTCGAGTTTTCCTTCTCTTGCATAGATGTTAGGTATATGCGTTTTATATCCCTTAGTCGTCTCTTACGATCACCCACGGGTAAGATAGGGGGTAATGGCAGGCCGCGCCGTGCCTTTTTTTTTTAACGAGGACACAGATAAGCGCTCCGGATGATATTTCGTACCTTAACTACCCTGGCTTCGAGTTGGAGCACTCCTTCGTCGTAAGGCCGGGGTGTACGTGTTCATTCGGGGTGATCAGAGATGCGATTTATTTGAAATACTTCTATTTAAAATGCAAATACAAAATGCAAAATACCTATTTTGTATTTTGCATTTAAATGCCTTTTAGTAAAAAACATTTTGTATTTTATTTGAAATACCTTTCGAGCTGTGTTTTGCATTTTTAATATTCATTTCAAGAAGCAAAATACTTTGTGATTAAGTTTAGGCAACATCACTAGTCAAACAAAATGAAATGAACGAATGACGCTTGTATTGGCGAATTTGACCGATAGAGGTGCCTGCTAGCCATATAGCCGTTCCAGTATTGTAGGGACTGTACTACAACAAGATAAGAGAAAAGAAAAGTGTAATAATAATAAAATAAGAACTATCATCATCATCATCTTGCTCTTATCCCAATTACTTGGGGTCGACGCAATATGTCATCTTCCTCCCTGTCTGTCCTGTCTATCCATCTCAATAAAATAAGAACTATATAGTCTATAAAATATAGCTTGATGTTGATGACAGTTCTCACTAGTGGCACACGCTTACGATGCAGTCCGTTCAACTTTGGGACATTTTACCGGAGTATGGTATTAACGGTAAACTGCTACAGGCTGTGCAGTCCAGTTACATGGGCTGTAGAGCCTGTGTGCGGCTGGATGATGGAATGTCGCCTTGGTTTGACGTCAATATCGGCGTTAAGCAGGGGTGCGTTCTGTCAGCCAGGCTGTTTATCATATATCTGGATAAATGTCTCCAAAGGTTGAACGATATGAATGTGGGAGTCCAGATGGGCGACTCAGTGGTCACTGCTCTGCTTTATGCAGATGATGCAGTACTGCTGGCACAGTCAGCGACTGACCTGCAGACCCTAGTCGACACAATGACAGAAGATTGTAAGAAAAGGGGTCTACGCGTGAATGACGTGAATGTGAGCAAAACCAAAATAATGGTCTTTGAAAGAGACGAAGCCAGAACAGATGTAAGAGTAATAATAGGTAATGATATACTAGAGCAAGTGGATGAATTTGTATATCTTGGATGTGGATTTAGCCGAGATGGAAGGTATACCACTGATATAGAGCGAAGAGTGAATGCGGGAAATAGAATGAACGGAGCGTTGGGGCAACTTCTCGGCAGCCACCACCTCAGCCAGAAGGCACGTATAGCAATACATAACGCAGTGCTTGTCCCAACATTACTGTATGGAAGCGAGAGTTGAGTATGCAGAAATGTATGTATGAAAGTAAAATTAATGCGGTCGAAATGCGATCTCTGCGGAAAATCTGTGGAGTTAGGCTGACCGACCGCATTCGTAACGACGACGTAAGAGAGCGAATAGGTATGAAAGAGAGTATTGGTGTAAAGATGCGAAAGGGAATGCTCCGATGGTTCGGCCATGTGGAAAGAATGCCGAACGAACGTCTGGTTAAGAAGATATACAATGCGAAAGTGGAAGGATGTAGGTACCGAGGGAGACCGAGACTAACCTACCTAGACCAGATCGGTCATGTACTAAAGGAAGGTGGAGTCAAGAGTCTCCGAAATCGGCGAGCGTGTATGAAGAGAATTATGAATGTTGAGGAAGCGAGTGAAGTATGCAGAGATAGAGTTCTCTGGCACTCTGTTCTCTCTGCCTACCTTGCAAGGGATATGGCGTGATGATATGTATGTATGTATGTAGAATTTATTGATAGTATTGATACGCGTACTGATAAATATGACCAAAATGTCATGCATAAGGTGCCATGTTATTAGAAGTTTTTGTTTGGCTCGGCATTGTGTCTCTATTTCTAATGACCATACCATACCATCACGCCATGTCCCTTGCAGGGTAGGCAGCGAGAACAGAGTGCCAGAGAACTCTATCCTTGCATACTTCACTCGCTTCCTCAATCTTCATAATTCTCTTCATACACGCTCGCCGGTTTCGAAGACTCTTGACTCCACCTTCCTTCCTTCAGTACATGACCGATCTGGTCTAGGTAGGTTAGTCTCGGTCTCCCCCGGTACCTACATCCTTTCACTTTCGCATTTTATATCTTCTTAACCAGACGTTCGTTCGGCATTCTTTTCACATGTCGGAACCATCGGAGCATTCCCTTTCACATTTTTACACCAATACTCTCTTTCATACCTACTCGCTCTCTTACGTCGTCGTTACGAATGCGATCAATCAGCCTAACTCCACAGATTTGCCGTAGAGATCGCATTTCGACCGCATTAAGTTTACTTTCATACTCTTTTCTGCATACCCAACTCTCGCTTCCATACAGTAATGTTGGGACAAGCACTGCATTATGTATTTGCTACACGTGCCTTCTGGCTGAGGTGGTGGCTACCGAGAAGTTGCCCCAACGCTCCGTTCACTCTATTTCCCGCATTCACTCTTCGCTCTATATCAGTGGTGTACCTTCCATCTCGGCTAAATCAACATCCAAGATAGCGTACTTTGATTTCCGAAGGGCATTTGACACAGTCGACAATGACGTGCTATTGTCCAAGCTGGCCGGTGTAGGGTGTATCCCACACATGCTCTCATTCTTTGCCTCTTACTTACGCGACAGTTGTCTATATGTCAACTTTGATGAACAACTTTCAGATCCCTATCCCACTAGGTCTGGTATGAGTCAGGGCAGCAATTTAGGGCCCCTGCTGTTTATTCTGACGGTCAATGACCTCCCGAGGGTAGTAGGTAAGTCCATACCTTTATTATTTGCAGATGATCTAAAACTAGTTATGGAAATAAAGGACACATCGGATCACATCATATTACAACAGGACATTAATAGGATAAGTAAGAGAGCGAGTAGGTATGAAAGAGAGTACTGGTGTAAAGATGCGAAAGGGAATGCTCCGATGTTTCGGACATGTGGAAAGAATGCCGAACGAACGTCTGATTAAGAAGATATACAATGCGAAAGTGGGAGAATGTAGGTACCGGGGAGACCGAGACTCACCTACCTAGACCAGATTGGTCACGTACTGAAGGAAGGTGGAGTCAAAAGTATCCGAAACCGGCGAGCGTGTATGAAGAGAATTATGAATGTTGAGGAAGCGAGTGAAGTATGCAAGGATAGAGTTCTCTGGCACTCTGTTCTCTTTGCCTACCCTGCAAGGGATACGGCGTGATGATATGTAATGTATGTATTAATAGGATCTTAAAGTGTAGTCAAGATAATAAGCTGTACTTCAACGTGGCTAAGTGCTCCGTACTATCGTTTAGTCGAGCAGTAACCCCGAGTCAGTACCAATATGCCTTGGACGGGTTACTGTTAAAGCGCATCACTGAGGTAAGAGACCTGGGCGTGCAATTCGTGAGCGACCTACAATTTCGGCAGCACATTACAGATGTATGCAAAAAAGCGTACCGAAATTTGGGGGTAGTTTTGCGCCAGGCTAACAATTTTACCAACATCGGGGCCTTGAAAGCATTATATGAAGCACTCGTAAAAAGTCACCTGGAGTACAGTGCAGTCATTTGGTCTCCACACGAACAAAAATACAAAATAATGTTAGAACGCGTACAAAATAAGTTCCTTAGGTTTTTATTTATGAAGCAGTATGGTGTGTTTCCTGGGTATCCATTGCTGTATCCTTCATTATTTATTCTGGGAATGGTGGGATATTACAGACTCGAAGTGAGAAGGGAAGTAGCTCTTGCCACCTACATATTTAATATAATGCGCAGTAAGATTCACAATCCGTGTATCTTAAAGGAGGTTCAGCTGTGCGTTCCGGACGAATGCAGAGGTCGTCGCCGGCGGCCGCCGTTACTGGCGGTGCCCCGCGCGCGCACCAAACTCCTGCAGTGTGCACCGCTCGTGCGGGCGCTGCGTGAGCTCAACACACTGTCCGACCGAATAGATCTGTTCTCGTGTTCACTGAACGTTTTCACCAAGGCTGCTGACTTCTTCTGCAGTATAGAGTAAGGTTTTTTTTTTTTTTTTTGTTTTTTTTAGATAGTAGGAACATAACGCTATATAGATTTAAGATAGTTCACTACTTTGTCGCATTAGGCTTGCCTGTAATGATAGATGTAAGTTTTTATAGTAAATAAATAAATAAATCATTCTCTTGCTCTAATCCTAACTACTTGGTGTCGACGCAATATGTACTTGTCTATATTGCAAAATTTATTGGCAATAGTTTTATGACCGATTGCCTGCCTGACGTCAAATCAACTCTCCTTGGGAATGTAATTGTTGACCAAACGGCATCAGGGGGTAATTGGCCCAGGTCGATATAAATCTCTTAGTCGTCTTTAACAACATCCACGAGCAATGGGTTAGTAGTATTGATAGTCACTACCAGACCGCACAAAACAACTTTTTCATAAATATTACATGCATATTCCTTTAGTTAAGAGAGAGTTAAGCGACGGAAGAGAGACGATTACATGTAGCGGAGATGCGAATGTTGAGATGGATGTACGGCGTGACGAGAATGGATAAGATAAGGAATGAGCGTATAAGAGAATGTTTGAAAGTAGCGCCAGCGACGGATGAGACGGGATGAAAGTAATTTTGCGAGGAAGGTTTTGAGTATGAATTTTGAAGGCTCTAGGGATAAAGGTAGACCAAAGAAAAGATGGATGGACTGCGTGAAGCATGATATGTATAAACAGGGAATGACTACAGAGATGACGAGATGATGATGATGTCTGATAGGGCTGTATGGAAAAAGAGGACATATTGCGTCGACCCCATGTAGTTGGGATAAGAGCAAGAGAATGATGATGATTCATTTGTGACACCAACTATGTGACACCAACAGGAAAAATAGAGGGTAGTGAATTGTATTCTTACTTAGTCAGCATAAGGAAAAAGTATATTAAAACAAATCAATTATATATAGGCACATATTACGTCTTTTATTAAAATAACAGTCAACTTAAAACTAAAAAAAAAACTATTGAACTTTTCTATGATATTCGGGTGTTGCATTCCCATAGTCTTGCAGATTGAACAATGTCGATCTATTAGTCACCATATATTTAAGAAAGTCTTGTATATGAGTCAATACGTGTTGGAGAGACTTCTCGTCGAGCGCTGTGTATGCCAACATTGGTCCCATCTTCGCAAACAATCTCAACAAATGTATCGAACCATATATTTGGGCCATTGGTGTATCAGGATAATCTTGTAAAACTTCACCATATTGAGGTCTTTCAAATTTATATAATAGTTGAGATCCTAATGTAGCATTGAAGTATTCTTTTATACCCTCCGTGATATCAAGTAATACAGATTCCTTTGCTTGATTGTGTGATTTGCTGGACTTTTTAAATGCAAGGTAATTGTCAACAATCTGTGCTACAGTCAATTTAGCTGGGAGTATAGCGAGCTTCTGTTGTCTTGTGATAACGTCCCAATCGTCAACCAACCACACTTTCAATTCCTCCGGTATTTTAATTTTCACTTCAATCTTAGCTAAATATTGTTCCTCGGATTCAATCGATACATCCAATCTGCCGCGTTTTTTTCTGTGAATATTTGAATTTATTAATAAATTACTTTAAACTAGTAATTTCTAACGTTTTTAATGATTATATTTGGATTAAAACTATTTTTATGGAATATATCGCGTTTATATGTATATGATACATAATTTCGCTTCTTAGTGTTCAGAACGTCGGAAAAATAAAAACAAATAACAAGAGCGATAAAATCTAGTGTTGCCGAAATGCAAGACCAAGACTCGCTGCAGGAGTCTCGCAGAGCTCCCTTAGCCAGCATTTTACGATTCATTTGGCAAAGAAAGGACTGTCAACATTTTGTATTCTTAATATCAGTATAATTTGATGTTATTTTAAACAGTCTCATGTTAGATAGGTGTGATTATAGCCCCACTCCCGTTAAGTGGTATGTACCTAATTATTGATAGTTGTACAGTTAGTGCCACTAGGCGAATGGAATTTCATTAATTTAGTTGGATTTTTTATTTTTATGTGTATTTTTAATTCCTATTCAAACAAGTGACTCTGTGTTATTCTAACAGCGAGAGTTGCAAGACTCGCAAAAGTCTTGCATTTAGGCAACACTAATAAAATACGTAAAAACAGTTTTATATTATATATATTTAGTTGTAAAAATAAAATTATAAAGAGAAAAAAATCCAATGCATAAACATACAAACACATATTTCATAGATAATGGTCCATCAACATCATCAACTCAGCTCATATATGTTCCACTGTTGGGCTCGAGCCACCTCCTTAAGGAAAGGGAAATTGACCTACGACAGCACGCTGGTCAGACGTATTGGTAAAGGGTTTTGTTTTAAGTGTTCCTTCTTTTGCATATACATATGTTATAGGCGTTTTATATCCCTTAGTCGTGTCTTACTATCACCCACGGGTGAGACAGGGGATGGTGAATTGCATTATTATTCCGTCACTACATGGAATGGTCAATATCTATGCTAAAAATATGTATCCATTGTTTCTTTTGATTTCTTGGAAATTTATGTAAAATATCCTATGCTGGGTTAAGAATACAAGTGTTGGCACCCCTTACTTTCCCATGGAAGAAGTAAAACCAGGCTAAGAACACGACTTGAAACACTTTTCATGGCACTCTCCTAGGAAAATCGTAGCACCAACTATGATCGCCAAGCCACAAAGTAGCGATTAAAGCTTTATGCCTCTTCTTGTAGAGAGACCTATGACGACCTATTCCGAATAGGGAGGGTTGAAGTGGTCTCAACCAGTTCAAAGTTCGGTAGCCAGATTAAAATGATATATGACTTTATAAAACAACTCGTAACGCCATCTGTTGATATTTGATAGAAAACAAATCCAATTAAAATTCTGTCGTTAATTAGTTTTAATTTATGTATCTGTGCTATGGAGGTCACAGTGACATAATATATTACCCGCCAACTTTTACATTTTTTTTAAAATATGCTGTCAATGTTTCGTAATCTGTATACAAAAGGTTCATCAGGATTAAATGTATTTTAAGAAACAAGGTATTTTTTTCTGAATGAAGGCTAAAATAAACCAGCCAAATGAAACCACCAAAAGTATTCCAGGGTTTAAAAATACGATAAGCATAGACATCGCCTCTTTTTTATGATGGCAGTCTATGATATCCGTCCAGGGCCACAGAAGGGGCGGCGAACGACCCCATAACCTGCCCTGCAAGTACCCCATTTTTGCTGGGCTATGGTCTGATTACACCCCGCTAAATCCGTCCGGGGCGACAGATAAAGTGGCGCGCGACCCCATAAAGCTGTCCCGCTATGTACCACTCCACAACGTGCAAATGGACCATGGCCGACCGAACCCGGTTTTTGTCGTCGGTGGCCCACCTGATCTACTCTCGCTGGTATCCTCTCGCCTGCAAATTCTCTTATCAATAGATAGACGAAAGGATCACCGTGGGGTTGTAGCAGGTAGACGATGGCCTATACCAGTATTCTGTCATAACCCGATTGCCCGCTCGACAGGATAATACAGATAAAAGAAAGAAGGGGCAGGTAAATAGACAGTAGTAACAGCAAATAAAAAAGGTGTTTCCAAGTAGTTTCAAGTTATTTTAAAAGTGAATACAGGCCATATTCAGTGGTTGTCTTACCACAATTGAGATAATACGTATTGCAGTTAGCAAAAATGGTAAGTCGTTTGAGAGTACACTATTCTATCATAGGAAATTTGTTGGTTATATAAAATCACCGGCATATGAACTAGCACTATGAAAAAAAACTGATTGGATCTCTTAGGGTTAAATGCGATCTTTACAGAAAATCTGTGGCGTTAGGTTGACCGAACGCATTCGCAACGACGACGTAAGAGAGTAGGTATGAAAGAGAGTATTGGTGTAAAGATGCGAAAGGGAATGCTCCGATGGTTCGGACATGTGGAAAGAATGCCGAACGAACGTCTGGTTAAGAAGATATACAATGCGAAAGTGGAATGATGTAGGTACCGGGGGAGACCGAGACTAACCTACCTAGACCAGATTGGTCACGTACTGAAGGAAGGTGGAGTCAAGAGTCTCCGAAACCGGCGAGCGTGTATGAAGAGAATTATGAATGTTGAGGAAGCGAGTGAAGTATGCAAGGATAGAGTTCTCTGGCACTCTGATCTCTCTGCCTACCCTGCAAGGGATATGGCGTGATGATATGTATGTATCTCTTAGGCACTGTGAGGTCGAGTGAGATCTCGCTAACCAGACATGATTTGCACAATTCTTGGAAACAAACACTCTAAACAGTGAAATATTAATAGGTTGATGATAGATGTTGATTATTTCAACTCACTTGGGTTGATCAGATCCTGAATCTGCAGGTGTATCTTTACTTTGGGTTTTCGTAGCTTTAGCCGGTGTCGCTGCCGGCTCTGCTTCTTTACCTGAAATCAATAAAATAAACATCACTGCAATACACTGTATATAAATATGGATAATCTATAGTAATAACAAAACGTTAGACAATATTGAAGATATTTGTAAAAAAAATAGTGTAATGTTGTTAGAGCGATTTTTGAAATCGTTGTCTGTTTGCTAACTTTTCTACGAACAACAGTAAAACTAATCTTTATGAATTTATAACAATCTAAATTATCTTTCATTAAATAAATAAATAAATACTTTGCAGTCATTTTAACAAATTTAATGCAAAAGTTTTTGCCACAGGCGAATTCCACACGAAACATAAATATCATTGTTTGACTGATTTTAATCAAATTTATAAATGTGTCTGGCTTGTTCCATTTCATGGGCACTATTTTTTTAAATGATCACGGTTTCTTTAAGCTACTAATATTTTAAGCGGTACAAAGGCCACAATCATTTCGCTTGTATACTCAGCATATAAATTTAGAAAGATTAAATTCTCTCCAACATTTATTTTTTCTCAATGTTGCTGTTTTTTATTAAACTTTAGATGCCTCAGATGTCTCTTACATCGCATTAGTGATAATTTTACGGATTAGTGACGAGCGCTCAGCTGTCAACGCAAAATATTAACCGACGGGGCACATCTTCTGTATACTACCTTTTTTTTTTTGGTGGACTATGGATGCGTCTCTCCCCGCCAAATCGGTCCGGGGTGACGGAAAGGCGGCGCGTGACTCCATAGACCCACCGTAAAACTCCTCTCTCTTCGCCGTGCGAGCGGACCACCGGTACCCGATCTTTGACTTCGGTGGCCCGCCCGGCTTCTGTATACCTACGAACCTAAGCTTGAGTTGTTGTTGCTAGAGGCAATATGAAAGTTCCTAGATTATATTTATTACAAGCTAACCCGGCACACTTCGTTCCACGTTAGTTAATGAATGAGCAGATTTTGATTAATTCAAAATTATTACGTTATTTTTTTTATTATGATATTAAATATGAATAATATATAAATTTAAAAACCAAGTATTTTAATAACGTGACAGCAAGACGAAGAAGTACTTTGGGTTATACGATATTTTTATTCATGCGCGTTGCAAATTATCTAATTGTTGATATCTGAGATTTGCGCGACACGCTTTGCTCTTGTGATTGAGAAGCACGAAGTCGGGACATGTTAACGTGGTGGTCTTCCCGTACATTCGTGATGTTTCTAATTCTAATTCCGTTACGGCTTTGTCGGGAAAGATTTGATCTTATTTGTCTCGGCATTGTTGATGACAATATAGACACAATATGATTTATTATAACAATATTCGTAAAAATTCGTAACACTCGCACAAAACGAACACTATCTGGTCAAATTTAATTTCAACTTTTCGCGGTATTTTTTAAACAAACCATTACGTGCGCTGTCAATTGCGTTTTGTTACATCATCAATAAATGAACGTTTTAGAACTGATGTTTTTTAATTATTTGTGTTTTGTTTATTAATATCATATTTTAATATCCTATATCCTATTCCCGACGACAAAAACATAAAAATTGGTTTAGCCGTTCTCGAGTTATAAGCGTTGTAACTAACACAACTTTCTTTTATATACAGTGTGACTGGTAAAAGATTGTACATATTGAGGGAGGGTATTCAGTACTCGATTCTGATACCGAATATATAAAAAAAATTGATACTTAAATTTTGAACTAATTGTCCTATAAAAATATTTATTTACGTACACCTCTGCATAGATATTGAAATTGCATTAAAATAGTAACTAGCTGAGCGCGTGACCTTGACAACAGTGCTAAGTAGTGGCAGATGAGTAAATAAACGTACAGAGACAAACCTTCAAACAACCGCGCCACGGTAGATACATCACTACAAGTATGATGCGCGTGTGTGCGTGAGCACTGGCGGCTCATAACGTACGGAACGAAACCTGTTTAGGCTGGTTCGGCCAGTGCTCAAACAAAGGACTCACTCACCGCTCGCTGTGCATCTCGTCGTGCGTGTTTGCTTAAATTTGAAATTTTAATTAATTAGAAAGAGTGTAAATATGGTTTATGATACTGTGTGCATGAACAACAATCGAAAAATTAAAAACACATCTTTTTTTAATTATCCCAAAGACCCAAACGTTTTGTGTATTTATTTTCATCCTCATGTGCCAACCCTATCAGAATAGGTAACAATTTTGCTCGCTCCTTAGAAGCTTGGTCTCTGTACGTTTATTTACTCATGTGGTAGTGGGCTAGTGGCCCTCGCGCACACTGCCCCGAAAGGGATGTCCCCGGGGTGAGTGTCCGTCTGTGGTCAGCTGATCAGTCAAAGCGCGTGCGCCGTATCGGGTGTTTTGCATTTCCGTGTTTGTTAACCTACGCGTCTTTCGATTGCCCGCGTTTTGATTTTAACCGTGACTATTTGTGTGTAAAGCGTGATAGAATGTGTTATTCGCACTAAGAGTGTTGGGAAATTGCAAATGCTCGACCAAATGGCAGTTGTACGAGGTGCGATTGCTATGTATCGAGAAATGTTGAGTAGGTGACCATCTTTTTGAGAATCCTGACACACTAATATTGTTGAGGTTTACTATCTAGTTAATTAATATTACCTTCTTATTATATTTTTATTTGTTAGATGTGACCATTATCTATCGTCTCCTTCGAGTACAGTCTTTTACCAGTCATACTGTATATAGATTACGCAACACGGTTTCATACTTCGACGTCGAAGACGTAACCATAGGTATTTCGATGATATGGGTTCAAGGACCGTGTATGCTGTTACCTTTGCGATCATAATGTTATCGTTGATCTTATTGTGAGCATGTTTCCACAGAGGGACACTGACAATTTGGGACATGGATCTATTATTATGGGCTTAAATAACTATAGATTGCTATGTTAAAGACACTTTCTGTGTAGTGAAGGAGTAAGAATACAATTCACCACCACATCTTGCCCGCGAGTGTCATAAAAATCGACTAAGAGATATATTATGCAGATAACATCTATGAAAGAGAAGGACAACGCGCAATATAACTAGACCATGTGACTAGTGGTATAGTAGATTAATTTTATACTTCAACTATGGAGGACGGTTGAGCCTTGTAGTGTGACATATATGAACTAAGATGGTGTTAAGGATGTGCTAAGTAGCATCCTAACCACACGAAGGTGACTTATAGCACCTGACTTCTTTCTAATAATACTCACACTCATTTATTTCGTAAAACCAGTTTATATGGTAATTTTATAGTTAAATTACATTGTATTACATACATTATATTAATAATTATTGTTTTGTCCTAGTTCAAACAATTCGCCATAATTGTAAATTTGCTCGACCAGCCAACATTTAAGACGCATTTTAAATCCATTAAAGTTAGAAGCCACCATGGCTTCTAACTTTAATGGATTGTGCTTGGCAGTTTATTAGATACGGCCGATCTCATGATTTGAGCTGTTTTGATGAATTAGTGTTTGTTTTATAAAAAATAATTTTATGCTCTTCTAGCTACTACTTCTAATATTCAAAAGACTTCAGCATATGCGAAATAGAATTAAATTCATATAAGTATGTAATCACAATGATAGACAATAATTCACATGTGGATAATGTCCTTTGATATTTGGTATGGTCTACTCGGTGGCGGCGTAAGGTGTGGGTGGCGGCGTAAGGCGTGGGTGGCGGCGTAAGGCGTGGGTGACGGCGTAAGGCGTGGGTGGCGGCGTAAGGCGTGGGTGGCGGCGTAAGGCGTGGGTGGCGGCGTAAGGCGTGGGTGGCGGCGTAAGGCG
The DNA here is from genome assembly GCA_905163515.2 of Lymantria monacha. Lineage (NCBI taxonomy): Eukaryota > Metazoa > Arthropoda > Insecta > Lepidoptera > Erebidae > Lymantria > Lymantria monacha. The sequence goes on along the minus strand of LR991097.1, from coordinate 23,603,990 downwards.
TGGGTGGCGGCGTAAGGCGTGGGTGGCGGCGTAAGGCGTGGGTGGCGGCGTAAGGCGTGGGTGGCGGCGTAAGGCGTGGGTGGCGGCGTAAGGCGTGGGTGGCGGCGTAAGGCGTGGGTGGCGGCGTAAGGCGTGGGCGACGTGGGCCACCGCCTACGGCCTCGCGCTCCGAAAATTTATGCATTACTTAAAAGCCGCGAACGCGCTAAAAACATTTTTTGCCAAAAATTTCAAATTTCTGTTTCTTTAATATTTTTGGAAATGTTCTTTGGTGTTGGTACTAATGGTACTAACAACTAAGTAGTTGATCTTTATTTTTTGGTGTTGGTTTTGCACAAATAAAAATTTTCTTCTTCTTAATGTCAAGTGTATCATTTCTTTTTTTTTTCATTTTATAAATCCGTCTTCTTGTACTAGCAGAGGGCCCCGCAAAATGAAACTTATCCACATCAAATTTAGGTCTTACGCTGCCACTGGGTCTACTCATACAGTGATATGTAAGAATACATTGCGTCACCAGCCAACCACAAAAAAGAAGTGTGAAATTGAATTGCTAACCTATCACCACAAAATACTATACATAAAATACGAGAAGAGGCCGTTCATAAATTACGTAAGGGATTTTGAAGAATGATTTTCCCCATACCATAATAATAATAATAATCACAGAATTTACCAAAATTAGTAATTTTCAATTTAATAATTTACATAATGTCAGGTTCATTACCCCCTCTCCCGTCTATAGTAAAAAGTTATAATATTCAGTCAACAGACACCATAAACGCCTTACATAATTTATGAATGGCCCTAAGTGGATACATGAAGTATTGAAGAATGCAATAGTACTACATAAATATCAAAATGTAAGATTAAGATTTGTTCATTAAATTATCAGCATTATGGTATATACATATAACTATAATTTCCTTGATTTAAACAATACTTAATTGTAAAGCATAATTGTAAAATTACCTGCTGGTGTAGATGCTCTAGATTCTTCTCTCGCCGGAGTGGCACTTGCAGCGGCTTCGGACTTGCGACCTTTAGCTGGTGCTGAAAATGTAAATGTTAACACACTTGAGCTATACAATAATATATTATCATTATATATTATGCATTCAAAATGAAAGAAGGTGGAGTCAAGAGGCTCCGAAACCAGCGAGCGTGTATGAGGAGAATTATGAATGTTGAGGAAGCGAGTGAAGTATGCAAGAACAGAGTTCTCTGGCATTCTGTTCTCTCTGCCTACCCTGCAAGGGATATGGTGTGATGATATGTATGTATATGTATTATGCATTGTTTGAATATAAGAGTTCTTTATAAAAAAGTAATTATAGCATTATCTTTATAATCATGAGTTGAGAATACGATGCTTCAAAATTATTGAGATAAAGCATTTAAGATGCTAGGATATTTATAAAAATTATATACAAGTGAAAAATTATCATAATTATGATTTATTTGGTATTAAATCAGTACAACCTATAATCATTATTCGGTAAATGGAACGCAAGTCCTATAAAGACGAGAAGATAATACGAGACGCAAATCGATTTTTATACGACAGCGCACACTTGTCAAAGTGATAGGACAATTGAAACAGATTTATAATATGTTTGGGTTCGTGATTCATGTGTAATAATCACTATTTGGTCATAAACAATTTTTAATACACTGCTGCACCAACTTACTCTGTCACGGAATTGTTTCTTTTTAAACACCCTGCATTTTTTTTTATGTGTCTTAGTTGTTAGCCTCAGATGGCTATGACAACTTTACCCGGAAGGTGGATGAGCACTGAGGGCTCTCAACCCAAACACCCCACATTAAGGAATTAAAATGCTTTTACTGGGCAAAGAAGAACATCTGCGTTAAATAGTTTAAGATCTGATAATTGGGCAGTATAATTTTGATTGTACCAATTAAAATAGTTTAATTTTACTGTAAGCCAACTTTATTTTAGTATGTATAGAAAATTTGATAAATACATACTTTTTTTAGTCTTTGCTGGCTGAGCCGAATGTGCTCTTTGCACCTCTTTCTGCCGTTGTACGTTAGCTTCATTATATTTCAACACTCTGCTCTCTGGAACCCACTCGTCCCAACTAAAATAGAATATAAATATTGTATGTAACCAATATCGAAATTAAAACATGCAGATAAACAGTCCATTTATTTATAAAAATCACAGATACAAAATGATGCTAAACTCACTTTTTGTTCCAGCCTGCGTAATGTATTAAATAACGAACATGTTTATCCTTGGTCACAGAACTTTTGAGACATTTTGCCTCGTAGATTAAGGGCCCATGAAAACATAACACTTTCTCACCTGAATAAACAAAAGCGATACGTTTAATATTATAACAAAATAACTATTTTTACAAATATTTATTTTGGCAAGTAAATAAGAAAAATGCAAGCATACCTTCAGCAAACTTCAACTTCGGTGCCATGTTTTCGTCTGGAATAGTTTATAGCTTCGAAAGAATTTGACAGAGAAAAATTAAAATATTGAATTTCAATTTCTTGAGAATAAAAATATTAAAATTGATTCAGTTTGTAACAAATGACAATCCAATTGACAGAACAGATTAAGTAGATTTTCTTATTTTGTTCGTCCGTTCGGATAGGCAAAGGGATCAAAGCCCATACAGCCAATTCTTATTTCTTTTTTTCATATATTATTCAATATGTTTTTATATTGTGTAGTCTTAATAGTCATTGTCCATCGGTTAGTCAAGTCGCTACCATTAATCGGGCGCTGATAACCAAATCAATGGTTTTTTTTGGGCAGGCATAATACGAAAGAACACGTGAACCACTATCATACCATATTCACTACACTTCAACACTTTAACTGTACTATATTCCATAAAATACTAGCAAAATTATTCAATATAACTTTACAATACACTAATGTAATGAATATACACTATAAATGAATATAATCAAGAGCGTAACATGACATTACCATATTCGCGCCAAAACTCATTCTGTTTCTTCTTCTTCTTCTTATATATTGGCAATCAGCTACATATACGAGCTATTGGTGCCAGTGTCAAGTTATAAGTATTTTCACGTTTTTAGTCTTTCAAGTTAGACAAGTCTTTCAAGTTCTTTCAATTTATGTTGGAGCTCGGGAATGGTTCCCAGGGACTGGAATAGCGCAGTCATCGTGCCTTTGTTTAAAAACAAGGGTTCACGTTATGACTGCGCAAATTACAGAGCCATAAGCTTGACCAGTTTGGCAGCAAAAGTGTATGGAAAAGTTATTGAAAGGAGAATGAGGATGGTGTCCGATGGTTTACTGTGTGAGACACAAGGAGGTTTCAGGAGTGGAAGGGGATGCATGGATCAAGTGTTCTCTCTGCGCAACATTGTGGAGAAGCATCTGGCTCTAGGTCAGAGGGTTTTCTGCAGTTTTGTGGATCTGGAGAGAGCATTTGACACGGTTGTACGAAAGGAACTTTGGGACATTTTACCGGAGTATGGTGTTAACGGTAAACTGCTACAGGCTGTGCAGTCCAGTTACATGGGCTGTAGAGCCTGTGTGCGGCTGGATGATGGAATGTCGCCTTGGTTTGACGTCAATATCGGCGTTAAGCAGGGGTGCGTTCTGTCAGCCAGGCTGTTTATCATATATCTGGATAAATGTCTCCAAAGGTTGAACGATATGAATGTGGGAGTCCAGATGGGCGACTCAGTGGTCACTGCTCTGCTTTATGCAGATGATGCAGTCCTGCTGGCACAGTCAGCGACTGACCTGCAGACCCTAGTCGACACAATGACAGAAGATTGTAAGAAAAGGGGTCTACGCGTGAATGTGAGCAAAACCAAAATAATGGTCTTTGAAAGAGATATAACCAGAACAGATGTAAGAGTAACAATAGGTAATGATGTACTAGAGCAAGTGGATGAATTTGTATATCTTGGATGTGGATTTAGCCGAGATGGAAGGTACACCACTTACGCTCTATATCTAGAGCGAAGAGTGAATGCGGGAAATAGAGTGAACGGAGCGTTGGGGCAACTTTTCGGCAGCCACCACCTCAGCCAGAAGGCACGTGTAGCAATACATAACGCAGTGCTTGTCCCAACATTACTGTATGGAAGCGAGAGTTGGGTATGCAGAAAAGAGTATGATAGTAAAATTAATGCGGTCGAAATGCGATCTCTGCGGAAAATCTGTGGAGTTAGGCTGACCGACCGCATTCGTAACGACGACGTAAGAGAGCGAGTAGGTATGAAAGAGAGTATTGGTGTAAAGATGCGAAAGGGAATGCTCCGATGGTTCGGACATGTGGAAAGAATGCCGAACGAACGCCTGGTTAAGAAGATATACAATGCGAAAGTGGAAGGATGTAGGTACCGAGGGAGACCGAGACTAACCTACCTAGACCAGATCGGTCATGTACTGAAGGAAGGTGGAGTCAAGAGTCTCCGAAACCGGCGAGCGTGTATGAAGAGAATTATGAATGTTGAGGAAGCGAGTGAAGTATGCAGAGATAGAGTTCTCTGGCACTCTGTTCTCTCTGCCTACCCTGCAAGGGATATGGCGTGATGATATGTATGTATGTATGTAAGTTAGACGTTGTCTAAGTCCAATTTTTCGCCATTAACAATGCAATGGCCACACTGTTAATGGTAAACTCATTCTGACACAGATTAAGTAGAGATGCTACGCATCATTCTGATTGAGTAGAGATGCGATTGACAGACATATATGTTTATTGTTCTGTTTGACCGCTCTGCCAGCAAAGGGAAAAAACTCATACAGCCAATTTTTATATGATTTTATTCATAATATATTATTTCACATATTTTCATCTTGAATAGCCTATTAATAATCACTGCACGTGAGCAAATTAAGTCGTTACTATTAATTAGGGGCTGAAATGGAAAAAGAGTCTTATGTGTGACAATTATTTTTCGTTAGTTCAAAAGTTTTTATAAATAACTTCATGGTAAGTTAAATCTTATTAATTTAACTAAAAGGCCAATTAATATTTTTAGGGAAATTTGTTAGAACATAAAAATACGCGTAATTATAGCATATTGTTCACTACATTTCAGCACTTTTTAACCGACAAAAAATACGCAGGAGAATCTCAATTCGACACGTATATATAGAGTGGAAGTGGACCGCTCCTGAAAAAAAAAGACAGGTGACACTACTAGTCTATTCACAACTCACGATCATATGTTCAAGAGTTCAACGCCCTCGCGTGGTGAATAAAATATTTTTTTTTCATACTAATCGTTTTTATTCTAGCCTATCATTACAAGTAGGACTAGTAGTGTCCCCTGTCTTTGTTTTCGGGTGCGGTCCACTTCCACTCTGTATATATTGCACGCCTCATAAGCGAAGCGTTGAGGTGATGCTCTACTCTCGATATATGAAAATCAAGGACTTTTCAAAAATAAAAATGACTGTATTTTTCTCACACTACTTATAGAATAATATTACCATACATATATCAAGAAAAAACATTCGTGTAAACGTATTTGATATTTTTAAAAAGCAATTTTTTTGGGGGGCATAGTCCGGAGCGTGCTCGTTCGCGTCCCCTGCCAGTCTAATTAGACTGCTAATCCGGCTCGATATGCGTACCGCAATGCGGGTTAGGGCGTCCCCCGGAGGTGACGCGTACCGACCCGCCCCCGTCGGTACGAACTTAGGCAGTTGCGGCGATGGGGGCCGCCATCCATCACGCCTTGCCCAGTCAGGCGAGAGGGGCCCCACAGTCGATACGGACCACTATCTCGTTATTGCGAGATTTAGTGGTCTGTTCAGAAAGTGGAGGCACTGGCGAGAGCGTGTCCACCTCGGAGGGCTTGAAAGAATAAAGGTTGAAAGGTTGCAAGAAGAGTGTGTAAGAGAAAGGTATGCAGAGGAAGTCCGAGAACGGCTAACGATGGCAAGCCAGCCGCAATCGGACATTGAAGAATGCTGGAGAGTATTGAAAGAGAGTATGGTAGATACAGCGAAAGAAGTATGTGGAAGTTCAAAGAAGCATAGAAAAACAAATGGTGATGCATGGTGGGATGCGGAAGTGGCAGCTTCCGTAGAGCAAAAGAAGAAATCGTGGCTGGACTATGTCTCTTCTTTCAATCTGAATGACAGTATGACTGAACAGAAGAAAGAAATATATCGGCAATGTAAGAATGACACCAAGGCCTTAGTGAAAGAGAAACGTGATAGAGCAAGTATGAGTGCAGAAGATAGGCTGACTAAAAACTTCGAGAATAACACCAAACTCTTTTGGAGGGAGGTGAAGAAGTCTCGGGGTGGTTGGTCAGCCTTCAGAATGAATAAAATAAGGTCTAAAGGTGGAGACATTCTTACACAAACACAAGACGTGTTAAGCCGATAGAGTGAATATTATGGCGATATGTATGCGGATGCTACGGTTGACGCCGGTGTCGCATGTGGTTTAGTAGAACAACATTCGACAACGGCGTCCTCCGATGTCATCAGTATGGATGAAGTTGAATGGGCGATAAGAAGTTTGAAAAATGGTAAGGCAGCGGTCATTGATATAGTGTCTGCCGAGATGATCAAGCTTGGTGGCTCCTGTGTCTGGGAGGTGTTCCTGTTGCTCCTCAATTTATGTTGGAGCTTGGGAATGGTTCCCGGGGACTGGAATAGCGCAGTCATCGTGCCTTTATTTAAAAACAAGGGTTCACGTTATGACTGCGCAAATTACAGAGCCATAAGCTTGACCAGTTTGGCAGCAAAAGTGTATGGTAAAATTATTGAAAGGAGAATGAGGATGGTGTCCGATGGTTTACTGTGTGAGACACAAGGAGGTTTCAGGAGTGGAAGGAGATGCATGGATCAAGTGTTCTCTCTGCGCAACATTGTGGAGAAGCATCTGGCTCTAGGTCAGAGGGTTTTCTGCAGTTTGGTGGTTCTGGAGGGAGCATTTGACACGGTTGTACGAAAGGAACTTTGGGACATTTTACCGGAGTATGGTATTAACGGTAAACTGCTACAGGCTGTGCAGTCCAGTTACATGGGCTGTAGAGCCTGTGTGCGGCTGGATGATGGAATGTCGCCTTGGTGTAACGTCAATATCGGCGTTAAGCAGGGGTGCGTTCTGTCAGCCAGGCTGTTTATCATATATCTGGATAAATGTCTCCAAAGGTTGAACGATATGAATGTGGGAGTCCAGATGGGCGACTCAGTGGTCACTGCTCTGCTTTATGCAGATGATGCAGTCCTGCTGGCACAGTCAGCGACTGACCTGCAGACCCTAGTCAACACTATGACAGAAGATTGTAAGAAAAGGGGTCTACGCGCGAATGTGAGCAAAACCAAAATAATGGTCTTTGAAAGAGACGAAGCCAGAACAGATGTAAGAGTAACAATAAGTAATGATATACTAGAGCAAGTGGATGAATTTGTATATCTTGGATGTGGATTTAGCCGAGATGGAAGGTACACCACTGATATAGAGCGAAGAGTGAATGCGGGAAATAGAGTGAACGGAGCGTTGGGGCAACTTCTCGGCAGCCACCACCTCAGCCAGAAGGCACGTGTAGCAATACATAACGCAGTACTTGTCCCAACATTACTGTATGGAAGCGAGAGTTGGGTATGCAGAAAAGAGTATGAAAGTAAAATTAATGCGGTCGAAATGCGATCTCTGCGGAAAATCTGTGGAGTTAGGCTGACCGACCGCATTCGTAATGGTAGGGGAGCCCGGTACGCTAAATTTTCAGTTACTAAAGCGTCATGCGGACCGATTAGATTGTGAAGATTTGGGCCTATAACGAAAAATAATTTGGCTTGGTAATTCTTTGTTCTTTAATTGCAATTAATAAGAAACTAAACTGCATAGTCTCTAGTGTATGTATACCTTACGAAAATTGGGTTCGTTTACAATTTTTTGTTTGTTCATTCGGATAGGCAAAGAAAAAAAATCCCATACAGCCATGGGTTCATTTACAATGCTGTAAGCATTGTGAAAACCGTAAATTTTTAAATATTTTTCATAATTTTAAACTCACTACCCCTTTCCTCCTGAACGTTTAGAGGTATTAAATTGAAATTCATATCAAATACTCAGGTCTATAATACCTTTAAGTTGTAACAAAATCAACTTCTATGTCAACGTAATCAAAAGAAACAGCAATTTAAGCCGCAGATTTTCAAACTCGCAACTACTTGCAAGAGAATCAAAACCTAGGGGTACTTCCAGTCGACTTAGAATCTTGAAATTTGGCATGAAGCAATGTTTCATAGCACATATAAAGGAAACATTCCGAAAACCTTAAATTTTTAGTTACATCACATATTTTTTTTAGTTTTGCGACCCTTCGTGCGCATCGAGTACAAATCGCACTTGGCCGAGTTTTTCGAATTTAAGGAAATCTAAGGAAGATTTCCTTCAATTCGAATAACATAATGGATCTTTTATTAAATTTATAATATCATAAAACTAGTAGATCTAATTACTGAATTTCAGATGTTCTTGTAATTTATGATGTAGGTAGGTACCGTTTATAACCGCTTTTTGACGCGTACTTCGCAAAATCACCATCACCATCGTCGTATAAATTCTATAAAAATCGATACTTTATTATACCGTAATTATTATCGACCACTGTTATTACTTTAGTCTGCGATATAGAAATTAAACGATTTTACATTTAAAATGTGTCGTTATTATGAGACGGCACTTAGATTGTAGGATTTGAACCTCACGAGTTAGAGTCGCATGACTCGCATCATGCATGTTTGTACTCATACGCTAGTATAACGAGATAGACCGTCGAGTTATATATTTCAATCCAAATAAACGATAAATACGACATAACAGCCACGATAACCTTCACCGGGAGGTGCGGCTGCGACCGAGCCAGTCAGTTGGCGTCAGCTGGCAGTGCGGGACACGTGTTTAGTTATTACTTCGTAATATAACCGGTAAAATGACTCAACAAGGACCGGCATTCGACGTCAACGCGATGACGTTGACCCGATGGGTGCTCGCACAACAGCGAACAGCGCCAACGGCCACAGGAGATCTGACCCAACTGCTGAATTCCATCCAGACTGCAGTCAAGGCTATTCAATCAGCTGTAAGAAAAGCCGGCATAGCTAAACTGTTAGTATTATTACAATAAAATACATATTTGAATACTTATCAAATACCTAGTTATATGCACAGTCCTTCAATGCAATAAAACAAGCTAGATAAAACTAATGTTAGATTAGAAAGTAGGTACTATAAAGATAACGATAAGTAGGTAGGTACCTTTTTAGTAAATAACTCTCTAATATTGAAAAAGCCGGTTTACTCTTGAGCACGTCTCAGCTACCTAAATAACTATCTACTTTTATATTTCTTAGCATACAACTTACGCTTTAATTTTATTAAAAATTGAAAAGAAAGAATAATATTTATTCTGCTTTCGTACAACTAGATTTTATTAAAGTATATGTATCACAAATAAGAATTAAAATAAAGGCAGCTTAATAATATAACTTCCAATATAATTTACTCTAAGTTTAATAACAGACATAAAAGACTGTTTGGCTCAACTTGTACTATTGCACTATATTGAAATAGCGCTGATATTCTGCCAACACCTATTAATATTAACAATTAAAATTATCCATGAATCAATTGGCCCTACGCGATGCATTGTTAAATATAGGATAACCCATGGGAATTTCTCGTAGGTATTTATTAATATTGTAACGGTTAAATTAATTTAAAAATATATCACAAAATTATTTGCACTTAAAGTAATGTAAAGTGAAAGCAAATGACGGTTAATGACTTATTATGATACTGTTATCCGCTTGGCGAGGAAAAAAATGTTTAAGCAAAAATATTATATACCTACATGATATATTTATAAATATCATTAATTGGGTAATACATAGTACAGTGCTAGTTAGGATTTAAAAATATTAGGAATAGTGATGTTTTCTTTCAAGGAACTATAATAAAAAATGCGATATTCAGAATAAAATAAAAATGAATGATTCAGATCAATCATTTCGCTTTTTTCTCTGATTAGAGTAAAGAAAAGAGAGAATAAAATAAATAAAAGAAAATAATATAAAGGACCAAACTTTATTCAAAAGTTTTTATAATTCTATACGCCCACTAATTATTTCGAATTTAACTGTCCTAAGTATTTGTCTGCCAATTTACAACTGTTTATGTAATATACGAGATGCGAAACCATAAGTCCAACAGTGCGTGTCTACTACCTACATGTTAAATAATCAATCTACTAATCGAAAACCTAATTAATCTACTAACTATTCATAATCATAAGGTACTAATATAATATTTCACATAAATTCAAGTTTTATAAAAAAATATAAATTCACGTAAGCATAATAAAATAAATACTACTTATCATTATCGAACCTCTTTAGTTTTGACATTTGAAGCTGATATAACCAGTTCTTCAATATAGGAACTGGTTACATGTAAAGCTACCTCTCTAGTTGTCTGCCCACTGGAATTGGAGCGATTTGTAAATGTAAGGGCAAAGACCCCCGCCTACTTGTCTCTTTTGTCAGTTAATAGACCGTTAATTATTTATCTGTAGGAACAAAAGCGCTTGTTGTCTGCTATACATATAATCTCTTACTCTTGAACAGTCGAGTTGTCTTGAAATATCTCGAGTTGGTGTAAAATTTTGCTTTGATTTCTTTCTCTGACAATACTGGTTTACGCTTACGCTTAGGTATATCTCTTAGTTGTCTCCTACAAATGGTTAACGAGAAATGGCTAAGTGGATATCAATATACATAGGTAATCTCAGCTCTAAATTTACCACAAATTTACAGAGAGTTCATTTTGAAAATTATGCTAATCTGGAAACTTGACATTTAGGCAATATGTATAAATCAAGAAGCATTTTGTATACTTTTTTCTGGATCATCCTCTCCACTTAGTTGTCTATTGTTATTGTCACCAGACATGGCATCTCCGGCGAGACGAACGTGCAAGGTGAACAGGTCAAGAAGTTGGATGTGCTGTCCAACGATTTGTTCATCAACATGTTGAAATCTTCATTCACAACCTGTCTACTGGTCTCCGAGGAGAATCCTACTGTCTTACAGGTAAAAACAATTACACAACTATATCACTCAATCCAAATTTTTTACAATATATTAATGTTATAATAAAAAAATATGTAAATCAAAAGTAAGTTCACTTTTATTCTCTCGTGGCGACGGAATAAGAATACAGTCGTCGCCACCCCTTACTTGCCCCTCGTTTGACAGATAAACAGGAATATAGGCTGAAGCAGAACACCTTACTGAGATCGCCAGCTCGTTTACCAAGTATGGCGATTACGGCAATAACCCCAATAATGTATAACCGTACCATGAGACATTCTTTGAAGGAGGTTTAGGGTCATTTCGCCTGTTCGCGTCCATTTAGTGCAGTTGGCAAGTTTGAAGGAGATAATAAAAATGTTCCAGCCCTTATTATAATAGTCTATTTTAAGATAATTTTTAGTTTTGTTCGTAACAACCTTTAGTTTTTTTTAAAATAATGCAAACTTCAGAATGGATAATTCTACCCACTTTGCGTCCATAGCGGGTGGACGCAAATAGGATTTTATGGACGCAAAGTTTTACCCACTTTGCGTCCATAAAATCCTATTTGCATCCACCCGCTGGACTACTTGGCGTCCACCAGCTTAGAAAAGGAATTAAGGGGTGATATTTTATGATAATGTAAACAGCGTTTGGATTTAAATTATTTATTTTCTAAAAAAAAATATTTATTTAAAAATCAACATATTAATATTATTAACATATTAATATAAGTCACTATAAAGATAATAGGGGGGCATAGTCCGGAGCGTGCTCGTTCGCGTCCCCTGCCAGTCTAATTAGACTGCTAATCCGGCTCGATATGCGTACCGCAATGCGGGTTAGGGCGTCCCCCGGAGGCGACGCGTACCGACCCGCCCTCGTCGGTACGAACATCGGCAGTTGCGGTGATGGGGGCCGCCACCCATCACGCCTTGCCCAGTTAGGCGAGTCGAGGAGAGCAGAGTGCCGGGTGGGCACGTGGAATGTAAGAGGTTGTGTGGAAAGTAAGTTGCACGAGCTGATATCCGTCATGGCGGACAAACAGCTAGACGTGCTCTGTGTAACAGAGACCAAGCGAAGGGCCAGCGACGCCTGCGATCTTCCTGGTGGCGGGATGGCTCTGTGGTCTGGTGTACCACAGAGCGATCGAGCCAGCATGGGGGTAGGAGTGCTGTTGTCCTCTCGCTTGGCCTCAGGTGTGAAGGATTACGGAATGTATGATCCCAGACTTCTCTGGGTCCGTATAAAACTAGGTGTCACCAAGGTATTCATGGTTGTAGCATACGCTCCCGTAGGATCCTCGGTGGCATCAGACCTAGAGAAGTTTTGGGACAATGTTAGGGCAGTTCTGGATATGGCAGAAACCAGTGAACGCGTGATTGTATGCGGAGATTTGAACGGATGGGTGGGGACCAAGCGTCCCGACTATGAGGACGTACTTGGTCCATTTGGTGATAAGAGAGTGAACGACGCATGTAGGCTCATAGCGGATGTATGCATGGAGAGAAACCTTATTGTGTCAAACACAATTTTCCAACATAAGGACATCCATATGTATACATGTAAAAGGAATGAACAGAAAAGCATAATAGATTTAATTATGGTAGACAGCCGCCTCCGAAGCAAAATATTGGACACAAGAGCCTACAGGGGCCCCACAGTCGATACGGACCACTATCTCGTTATTGCGAGATTTAGTGGTCTGTTCAGAAAGTGCAGGCACTGGCGAGAGCGTGTCCACTTCGGAGGGCTTGAAAGAATAAAGGTTGAAAGGTTGCAAGAAGAGTGTGTAAGAGAAAAGTATTCAGAGGGTCCCGAGAACGGCTGACGATGGCAAGCCAGCCGCAATCGGACATTGAAGAATGCTGGAGAGTACTGAAAGAGAGTATGGTAGATACAGCGAAAGAAGTATGTGGAAGTTCAAAGAAGCATAGAAAAACAAATGGTGATGCATGGTGGGATGCGGAAGTGGCAGCTTCCGTAGAGCAAAAGAAGAAAGCGTGGCTGGACTATGTCTCTTCTTTGAATCTGAATGACAGTGTGACTGAACAGAAGAAAGAAATATATCGGCAATGTAAGAATGACACCAAGGCCTTAGTGAAAGAGAAACGTGATAGAGCAAGTATGAGTGCAGAAGATAGGCTGACTAAAAACTTCGAGGGTAACACCAAACTCTTTTGGAGGGAGGTGAAGAAGTCTCGGGGTGGTTGGTCAGCCTTCAGAATGAATAAAATAAGGTCTAAAGGTGGAGACATTCTTACACAAACACAAGACGTGTTAAGCCGATGGAGTGAATATTTTGGCGATATATATGCGTATGCTACGGTTGGCGCCTGTGTTGGATGTGGTTTAGTAAATCAACATTCGACAACGGCGTCCTCCGATGGCATCAGTATGGATGAAGTTGAATGGGCGATAAGAAGTTTGAAAAATGGTAAGGCAGCGGGCATTGATATGGTGTCTGCCGAGATGATCAAGCTTGGTGGCTCTTGTGTCTGGGAGGCGGTCCTGTTGCTCCTCAAATTATGTTGGAGCTCGGGAATGGTTCCCAGGGACTGGAATAGCGCAGTCATCGTGCCTTTGTTTAAAAACAAGGGTTCACGTTATGACTGCGCAAATTACAGAGCAATAAGCTTGACCAGTTTGGCAGCAAAAGTGTATGGTAAAATTATTGAAAGGAGAATGAGGATGGTGTCCGATGGTTTACTGTGTGAGACACAAGGAGGTTTGAGGAGTGGAAGGGGATGCATGGATCAAGTGTTCTCTCTGCGCAACACTGTGGAGAAGCATCTGGCTCTAGGTCAGAGGGTTTTCTGCAGTTTTGTGGATCTGGAGAGAGCATTTGACACGGTTGTACGAAAGGAACTTTGGGACATTTTACAGGAGTACGGTATTAGCGGTAAACTGCTACAGGCTGTGCAGTCCAGTTACATGGGCTGTAGAGCCTGTGTGCGGCTGGATGATGGAATGTCGCCTTGGTTTGACGTCAATATCGGCGTTAAGCAGGGGTGCGTTCTGTCAGCCAGGTTGTTTATCATATATGTGGATAAATGTCTCCAAAGGTTGAACGATATGAATGTGGCAGTCCAGATGGGCGACTCAGTGGTCACTGCTCTGCTTTATGCAGATGATGCAGTCCTGCTGGCACAGTCAGCGACTGACCTGCAGACCCTAGTCGACACAATGACAGAAGATTGTAAGAAAAGGGGTCTACGCGTGAATGTGAGCAAAACCAAAATAATGGTCTTTGAAAGAGACGAAGCCAGAACAGATGTAAGAGTAACAATAGGTAATGATATACTAGAGCAAGTGGATGAATTTGTATATCTTGGATGTGGATTTAGCCGAGATGGAAGGTACACCACTGATATAGAGCGAAGAGTGAATGCGGGAAATAGAGTGAACGGAGCGTTGGGGCAACTTCTCGGCAGCCACCACCTCAGCCAGAAGGCACGTGTAGCAATATATAACGCAGTGCTTGTCCCTACATTACTGTATGGAAGCGAGAGTTGGGTATGCAGAAAAGAGTATGAAAGTAAAATTAATGCGGTCGAAATGCGATCTCTGCGGAAAATCTGTGGAGTTAGGCTGACCGACCGCATTCGTAACGACGACGTAAGAGAGCGAGTAGGTATGAAAGAGAGTATTGGTGTAAAGATGCGAAAGGGCATGCTCCGATGGTTCGGACATGTGGAAAGAATGCCGAACGAACGTCTGGTTAAGAAGATATACAATGCGAAAGTGGAAGGATGTAGGTACCGAGGGAGACCGAGACTAACCTACCTAGATCAGATCGGTCATGTACTAAAGGAAGGTGGAGTCAAGAGTCTCCGAAACCGGCGAGCGTGTATGAAGAGAATTATGAATGTTGAGGAAGCGAGTGAAGTATGCAGAGATAGAGTTCTCTGGCACTCTGTTCTCTCTGCCTACCCTGCAAGGGATATGGCGTGATGATATGTATGTGTATGTATGTAAAGAAAATAAAAACACCTATTTATTCCTCTAAACAATGATAGAACTTAAAATTAAAAACTTATGTAGTAATTAAATATTAATTCCACCTTTTAACAATAATCTGTTCTATAAATTTTACCCTAAAATCAGAAGGAATGATGTACAAGTAAGTAAGCTAAAGATCAGCCTTTAATAATAAGTAATAGGCCATTAATAATAAGTTTTTGGCTATATTGTAGCAACAAAACAATACAATTTTGACCTAGGCGATCATCTTTAAAATTATTTTTAATCTCCCCGTCTCGTACATATTACTTTAAACAGTATCCAACAATTCCTGTTTTTTTTCACTGATACTCCACACTTATTTTTTTCTTATAATCCTGCTCGTTCCCGCTCTCTTGTTGAACAGCCGCCACTAATTATTTTTTTACACAGGATTGTTTAGGTGCACGGAACTTTTGTCTATGTTTGCGTATTTCTTATACATTGAGGTATTAACGGTAATGACTTTCGACTTATTGGTGTGTTAGTATACTTAATTTCGAGAGTTTTCAAAGGGAGATCCGTAAAATGGACGCGAATTGGGCGATGGACGCGAACAGGCGAACTTACCCTACGTCCTGCAATGGACAGCGTAACGTTTTATAAACTGTAGATTAATGAAATTTATAAATTAAGAAATATGATTGTCTGTACTTAAGGACCTACATAATATTCAAATGACTTACTTCATACTTACCTATTTACAAGGCTGGGCAAAATACATGCTTTGCTTTAATTGAAATACAAATTACAAAATACAGTATCGCAAGTAATTAAAATACAAAATACAGTATTTTAGCTATCTTTAATTGAAATACAAAATACAAATTACATATTAAAAAATAAGTAATCTAGACCAGCATGGGCTAAAAAGTAGAGGAAAACAAGATTAATTAATCAGTAAAACCAGTGTTTCCTTTCATGAACACTAGATTTTTAAATGTACTATCAGACAAACAGCCTCTTATTGGAGAGCGAATAAAACCTGCTAAAGAAAACAATCTTTCTACAGGTCCTGATGAGCACAAACTTTTATTAAATTGTATGAACACATTTTTTTATATTTGGATAGCGCTCAAGAATTGAAAGCTCTTTGCTTCTATCATTTAGGAAGCTGACCAATTCTAACTCCATTTTAGATGTCTGTGGTTGATCATTTTCTCTGCTCTCAAAAACAATAAAATCATCATCTTCTTTACTAGTGGTGCTACTCTTTTTTTTATTGCTTATGGTGGCAAACGAGCAGACAGCACACCTGATGGTAAGTGTCACTGCCGCCCATGGTCCTTTGCAGTAATAAGTATATAGCTATGCCGCTGCCTACCAATACAAACCCCAAACCCACCCCAGCTGGGCTGCCGGCTCTCTCGCTTACTGAACGAAGCGCAATAGCCCATTGCCATTACTAAGATGTCGATCTTCTGCGAGAGTATGGTACTACCCCAAATGGACCGGCCCGCGGCTGTAGACAGAAGAGTATCCACAGGGTGGTCCTACCACTATCACTCCTGCTGTTTCCATCCATTATTTCATGCTTTTTGTTACTTGTCTCTATAAGGCATGAATGGCAAGATTTTTCGAATTCTTTGCCTCTCATCTGCTGTGATGCTTTCTGGCAACCAACGCATTTTATAACGAGGTGGTAGCATGATGCCAATGTGGCTCCATTTACTTCAGGTGACAGTTTAAAAAACTTTTCAAATCTTTTTCCAAACTCTCTTTTAGTTGTGGTACAATGAGAGTAAAATGCCTCAAGTGTTTTATCGGTGAAAAAACTAAAAACAAACCATTAAACCGTTTCTTCTTCTTCTTATGTATTGGCAATCAGCTACATATACGAGCTATTGGTGCCAGTGTCAAATTATAAATATTTTCACGTTTTTTAGTCTTTCAAGTCAGTCGTTTTCTAAGTCAAATTGCCACCATTAACAGTGCAATGGCCACACTGTTAATGGTATCTTGTGGGAATTTTGATGGAAAACGAAAACGTTGTAAAGCACTTTTATATGATATTCACTACATCCCAGTATTTCCACACATCACATTACATAAAATGCCATCAAAATTATCTAATATAACACGTTAAAACACTAAGATATCGAATATAATACAAGAGCACCACATGACGTTTTCAAATTCCCGTCAAAAGTGAAATTAAACCGTTATGACTTGACATCTTAGCTTGACATTGACAATTCGACGTACATTTTTTTTGCGTTTTGTTGGCCAGTTTTGACGTACAGTCATAGTGTACTACACTAAGTGTACATAACAGATGAAGTGTTGCTAACTCTAATAGCTGCTTTACCATCATTGCACTCTCGCACTCACACTCACGATCGTTAAATGAAGGTTAAATGTATTTTAATGTAAAAATGTATTTTGAAGCTTCAAGTATTTGAAATACTAATTACAAAATACTTCGCTGTCAGGTATTTGAAATACAAATTACAAATTACATTTTAAGGAAGTAATTGAAATACAAATACCAAATACGTATTTGTATTTCAATTACGTATTTGAATTACAAGTAATTCAAATACTGCCCAACCCTGCCTATTTATATACCTAATATTCAACTAACCTACTATGAATAAATCAAACTTGCATAATTTCGTCTTAATTATTATTAAAATATGCAGTAGATACTTAACCACGCAAAAAGTTAATAGTGTAAAAGTATTGTTATGTTAAAAATCTATATGGATATTTATAACTAAATCTAACAGTCGTAGATAAATCGCGTGAACGTGAACTGAGAATAACCGTCACAGTAAATAAGTAATTGAGAACTAAGGTTATTGAATCATTACCTACATCTTCAATTTATTGTACTAGTACCTACAGTAAATTCTTACCTATATGTACCTAATACGATACTGAACTTTGTACCTGTTATTGCGGCTATTCACTCGACTACTTGTTAAATTGCACTAATGTATGTACCTATATAGGTACTACGAGTCCGTTTATAACTGCACTCGTGAATGTCTTTCCACAAAATACGAAATAAGGCAGCTTAGCTATAAAATGATTTTATTTCAATTGCCCATATATCGTTTTACGTATGGGGTTAAGTAAAATATACACTACATGTATTTAGATTAATCTAGAACATGTGATTTTTTCTAATGATCATGACTAACCTTGAAAGGGTAAGGCAGAGTAGTAACAAGATCGAATCTCAATATCACCCTCGCCTATATATCGAATCCAATATGAATTTAAATTAGCATTTACAAATTTATATTTATATTAGGTACCTATATTGGATTATTGCAATTTTTATCGTTATAAATTTGACAGTAAAATAGTATTAGCCAATAACCCTAGTAACACTGAATTTTAACTTTTTGAAATTAAGTGCGTTGCAAAGTTACCTCTGCTACAGGCTCACACAATTATTCAAATTGAGACGTTTTCATAGATTGCCTCGTCATCACAACCTTCAAAGTTGAAGAAATAGAGGTCATCTCACCTTCTTTCTCATCCAAGACAAATTTCGAAAACAACGACGAGGAGGACATTAACGTTGAATTTATTCTATTGCAGGTAGAAAACGAAAGGCGAGGCAAATACGTAGTGTGCTTCGACCCCCTAGACGGCTCATCCAATATTGACTGTTTAGTTTCTGTAGGTTCTATTTTTGCCATTTACAGGTTAGTACTTTACTATTTTCCGTGTGGTGACGGAGTAAGAATACAAATCACCACCATCTTAACCGTGGGTATCGTAAAAAACGATTAAAGGATATATGGCATCTGTGCAAGAGAAGAAAAACTCGAAATAAAATCCTATACCAACACGTCTGACCAGCGCGGTATAGTAGGTCAATTTCCCTCCCTTAATGGAGGAGGCCCGAGCCCAAGAGTGGGAAATAATTATGTGGGCTGAGATGATGAAGATGATGAATTAACTATACCTTAGAGAAAATCTTATTCCATTAACGCATTTAATTTTTGTATAAAATATCTTTCGCTCTAGCAATTTAGATTAAATTTTGTATTTACCTAAATAAAGTTTTTTTTCCAAGATTATTATTTATGCGTCTTACCCGAATAACGCATCTTTACTAATAAAATGATATTGAAAAAGAAAACTTTTTAACACATTTAATTAGCTTTTGAGGTTTTCATATTTTAGCTATTACTTAGTGTTCTTTTAGTTTTCCCTTTCAAATTTATCTACTCTCTAATAAAACTATATTACAAAAAAGCTAAGCTAAACTAGGCCGTCTTTTAAGTCGCTAAAATTTATCAGTATTCTAAATTTCCATTTCAGTTCAGTTTCCAAAATTAAACGAATAAGAAATGATTATCTAGCATACAAGTATTTTTATTAACATAACTGTTTTAATAATAACATAGTGAATGTTTAAATGTACACACGGTCACAAGACCAACGTAGGCTTGAATATGATAAGATAATCAATTGTTTGGTCGAAAACAAAACTGGTTTGAAGAATAATGAAAATCTCAGCAAGTCTTAAAAATATATTTATATGTTAATGCTACCTATTGAACAAAAATAAACGCTTTCTTATGCTTAAAAAATGAATACTTTTACTTTAGAACCACTCTATATATATCCACTATAGGACATCGGCTTAGATTCATCCTCTGAGGATAAAGCTCATCAATTGGTTTTAAATTAGCTTTCTAATCTAACCGAATTCAGTAGTCAACACCATTTTTCGATCGAGCAAAGGATAGATTAAGAATTTACAAGAATACGATACGAATTAGGAAACGAACAATCTGATGCATAGTTTTCGATTTACAGGAAGCAATCTGAAGGTGAGCCTATTGAAGCTGACGCACTGCAACCTGGAAATAAGCTAGTAGCCGCTGGCTATGCGCTGTACGGGTCAGCTACTATGATGGTATTGTCTTTAGGAAAAGGCAAGGGTGTTTACGGATTTATGTACGACCCGTCGTTAGGAGAGTTCATACTTACCGATCCTAATATGAAGATACCTGAAAAAGGAAAGATTTACTCTATTAATGAAGGTAATTAATTAATAGTGAATAGGTATTTAGGAGATGCAGTAAGACTGATTTTTCTGTAGAGGATTTTGACCGTAAAGGTTCAATCAGAATCCAGAATTTGCATCATGCAGATTTAGTTCTATCACTTTTAGCCACCAGCTTATACCATATAATACTTTAATATATTTGTCTTCTTTGAAACGCTCCACACCCCTTTTACTATCTCATCCTTTGCACAATCTCATTTTAGGCGAACCCTTTTCGTCATATAATCTTTTACACTGTCTAGCATTCGACGCCACCTTTTCTGTGGATCACTAACACGCTCATAAACTTGAGTGCCCTAACGGCGCCGATATTCTGACTGATAATTCTTTTTAGACTCTGAATGAGATTTCTTTGCACCTATATTGTAGGACTTATTGCGGGTGGCGCACTGTCCAAAGCGAGTTCGCGTGCGGTTTTTTGGTAGGACACCCGAACTATTTTGTTATTATTTATTTTTTCAATTTGCTAATATAGACCACTACCATTCATGTTCGTTATCATCACCAGTCACCCTATCGCATTCACTCTTGGTCATAAGCCTCCCTACAGTGGGAATAATACTATAATCGCCACGCATGACGAGCGGCTTGGCAATTACTTAATGGATTTGGTTTTATAGTTTCCCGGAGAATGCTGCTGGCTATTCTCTGTGACCCCTTAGACGACTTTTACGATTCCCACGGGAAATTAAGGGTGGGAATACATTGTATTCATAACCCATCACCACTCGGAGAATAAATAGTTGCATTTAATATTCTAATTTTAACATAAATTTACTCGGATAATTAAGCCAGCCTATACCTATATCTGAGTATAATTTTTTAGAAAAATCCCTTTAGTCGTTCCCATCGAAAGATACAAATTAGGACTATTATTCAATAGAGATAAGTTTTAACATTGCACAAGTTAACGCAAATTCGTTCTTCAAGTTGACGTAAGCTTCAGTTTCAGCGTTGTAAATTTGCTCATTCGGAAACATACTTTCCATCTTTCAATTTGTGTCATAAGCATCTCGTTAAACTATAAATATAATTATTTCTACCAGGTTACGCAGCGGAGTGGGCGGATGGTCTGAAAAAATACATTGAAGAAAAGAAGCAACCGAAGACTGGCAAAGCGTACGGCGCCCGTTATGTGGGGTCAATGGTCGCTGATGTGCACAGAACAATCAAATATGGCGGAATATTCATATATCCCGCTACTAAATCCTCACCAAATGGCAAAGTGAGTTGCTCTGTTGGTTTTTGATACCATATACATTGTTTTTAATGGTATTTTTAAATTAAGTTATTGATTTTGTGATACTATATAACACTGCAAGGCAATACTCGCAAAAAAACTACGAATACTATTGTGGATGTTTCTACTCAATGTGGCCATAAACCAATTTTCCTATTGTTGTGTCAGTTAAGCAGGCCTCCTGCCCAACAGTGGGGCAAAGCTTTCTATGGACTGTAGAAAATGGAAAAACAGATTTATCATTGCATCGGATTTTCCATATAAAAGATATACTTAGATGTTGTGGGGATCACGGAACTATATTTGTTCTGGACTAAAAATTAATTTAGGTACTTGCTGTTCCAGACTATTATCTATATTTTCGTATTTATAATAACACCAAGTTATTTCTTATTCATATCTATGGTTTTATATTTAGTCTCAAGCTCTTCTCCTTGAGAGTCAACGATGAAAAAGTGACCTTTAATTTATTGGGCCCGAATCGAAATTCGAAAATGTCGTTTTCTTAATTTTTTACACACATTTGATGTCTCAGGTTTCTGTATCGTTTTGTATAACTTTTAAAAAAGCTCTAATTAAAAAAAAACACTACCATTACAACGAATAACTGTTTAGAATTTTACTGTGATATTAATGTAGATCAATTGTCTCTGTACTGAGGCCAATGACCTGTTTGAAATTCAATTACTATTGAACAGAGATAGATACAGACATAATGAACTTGTCCTTTCTAACTAAAATAACAACATTATTATTAGTTTGAGATTATTAAAAATAAGCATAATCCACAGACATTTCTGTCTCGACAATTAAACATAAACAATAATCTTTATACTGCAGCTGCTTGCATCTACTGTATTTATTTTAAAAAAAACTTTAATGCATGTATATGACTACTGTGCCATATTATTTACCTACCTAATGACTGAGCGAGCGCGAAGTGTCTCCGTTTCAGCTTAGGCAAAAATGCTTTCATGTGTCTGTCCAAATGTACAGATGTCAGACTTTTCTCCTTTAGAAACTGGCATTTCCACCAATTCTCGAGAAATTTAAGGTTTGAATATAAAAAAAGAAAGAAAATATTTTATCTTGTAAAAAACATAACACGATTTTCACATTCTTACATAAAATCTTTTTCTTTTATTTAGTTGCTAGATATTTTACTAAACAACAATAGGGGTTGACAATGTGAAAGAAGTCATATTTCAAGAATTTCGAATAATCGACCATGTTTGCAACTTGCAATGGCACTATAGTTTTGTGATGGATGCCTTGGGTTTCCGCCAAGAAATTCTGAAGGCGGTGTTGTGCCCCGTAGTCGGTAATAGAATTGCTCCTATTAATGATGTATTACATCTTTGCTGATCCCATTCAGACCTCTTACGCTATAAGCCAAAAAGCTTAGTAAAGATCTGTCAAACGGTCTATCAAATTACTTTAGTCTGTAGAATGGTAGGTACTATTAATTTAATAAATATGTACTTATATAGGTATTTATTACGTTACCCCCTGTATTTAAATCTTATCTATGTTATGGTAGAATTTTACTAATTAAAACAGATGTCACGAATGGCTAACATTTCGCTCTGAAATTCATTTATTACATGGTAAAACCAAAGCTCAGTATACCAATAATGACTTTAAATGCCTAATAAACCCTTTATTTGAGAAAGTATTTCATTTACAGTAACTAATCTTAAATATTTTGTATCTAATCACTTACACTTATATATTCTTAATACTTTTAACTATTATGCATTGATAACCATATGTACCTATGCCACTTATAAAAAGGCAAGGGCGTCCTCTAATTTTCTTCATTCCTCTTTATCATAAACAGAGCTCTTGCCTATGTAATATCTAAAATTTTAAAGGAAACGTTATTATTTTTACCGACAGCAAAAATAGACGTAGATATTTTCCTTAACTATTTATTTCAATTTTATTTATCATCAGTGGTGATAAATGAAAATCAAATATAGATATACAAATAATTTGATTTAAAATAATATTACTGCGCTTGTCTAATCTTTCAATGTTAAAAATAAAAACTAGTTGGGGTATCTTTCACAATATCGCCGTGAACTTTGTTGAACCGTTGATAACTGATAGGCTATCGTACGGGGGCACGGTTTGTTATCGGCGTGACGTTAAACGCAACTAAAATCCATCTTGTATAATACTGTTTTGGAATACACAATACATTTATTTAACCAGCGACGTTGTTAGTAAATAATTAAATGGTAAAAAAAACTACTTACATTAACGGGGAAGCGAAACGTTGAAAGGTTCTTCATTTAGCATTACTGTCCCAGGCACCCAAACAAATTTGTTAGCCTCTGCTAAATCCCAAAGTTTATGTGTATTGATAGCCATTTTCAGATAAAATATCAAGAACTTGAAAATCCGCCCCAAAAATAATTTCTGATATGGCGAAGGACTTTACAATCTTACAATTCATACAGAGACCCAGAACATTTATTACTGATTGGATAAAAAAATGTCTTGCGTGTGAATTGTACCCACGATACTTATCATATACCGATGGTACATTTGCTATTCTCCATATCATCATCACCATTCAGTCGTTTGTCATCCACTACTGGACGTAGGCCTCCCTCATATTTTGCCACAAAGTCTGTGGGCGTCGTAAAGATCGGCTAAGGGTAACGGGTCCTGGGAAACGTATAACACCACACTGCGATCGCCGTCTCACCTGCCAAGCGTGGCGATTACGGTTCTAATCCCTTTATGAGCAACTCGCCATATATTCCAATAAAATTTAATATTTTGTTCGTTACAGCTGCGTCTTTTATATGAATGCAATCCAATGTCCTTCATCGTGACGGAAGCTGGTGGTTTAGCCAGTAACGGTGATATCCCCATATTGGATATAGCTCCGACGTCGATCCACCAACGTGCACCTTGCTACCTCGGCTCCAAGAAAGACGTAGAAGAGTTACTCACATACCTTAAATAATTTGTTACTTGTACATTCCTAAGGTCCTACTATGAAATTCGAAAATTCGAAGAAAACACCAAAAATTTTACTATTCGTTGATCGTATCCACGCGTTTGTGTATAAATAATATTCATTGTAACTGAAATATTTGGTTTTTGGATGATGATCGTAGTGTTTGCTTCAATCCGCGAATAATTCATTTTAGAATTTCATAGTAGACCTACTGTTACTGTTTGATCATACAGATACATGTAAGACTGATCCATACTTCCTACTGTTGTTCTTGGCTAATAAAGTAAATATATTAAAAATAAAAATATATGTTTTTTATAGCCTTACGCTCAGGAGTAGTGTGTAGAGTTTTCCGTGTGGTGACGGAGTAAGAATACTATTCACCACCCCATATCTTACCCGTGGGTGATCGTACGAGACGACTAAGGGATATAAAACGCATATAACATCTATGCGAGAGAAGGAAAACTCGAAACAAAACCCTATACCAACACGTCTGACCAGCGCGGTATAGTAGGTTAATTTCCCTCCCATTACGGAGGAGGCCCGAGCCCAAAAATGGGACATTAGGGGCTGTGATGATGATGATGCTCAGGAGTAAGCAATGTTATAATAATAGTAATAATTCTTTCACTATCATTAGCCTGTCTTCATTCCACGCTAGATGAAGTCGGTCCAATATGGCTTTTCATTCCATACTCTTGTCAGTCGTCATATCTGCGCCTACAGCTTTTATACACATATCCTCATTCACACAATCATTCTATCTCTTTTTATAGATGAACTAATAACCGTTGACGAAGGTAGTTTCTCCAGTAGTCTTTTTTTTATTGCTTATAGTGGCAAACGAGCAAGCTGCATACCTGATGGTATGCGTTACTGCCGCCCATGGACCTTTGCAATACCAAATATAGGTATAGCTAGGCCGCTGCCTACCAATACAAACCCCGAACCCACCCAGTTGGGCTTCCGGCTCTCTCGCTCACCAAACGAACCGCAATAGCAAATGATTACTCAGACGTCATTTTCTGCGAGGGTGTGGTACTACACCGGACGGATCGATCCGCGGCTGTAGACAAAAAACTGCCAATAGCATGGTCCTACCACTAAAAGTCTCCACGATAATGTATCAAATGAACTCATTGATTGTAAAAGTCAAGAAACCTTCGGGTAAGACCATAAATATTACATAATACGTCCATTCATCAATCCAAGAGAAAAAAAGAAGGAATGCTGTATATAAAACTTTATACCAACTGGTCCGATCAGCATGGTATAGTAAAATCAGTTTCGTTCCAATTGTGAAGGAGGCTCGAGTTTAGCAGTGGGGCGTATATCAGCTGAGATGTATTCACGCATTGCGATGAATTAACGTCCAATCTTGGAGATAAGCCTGCCCACGAGGGGATAATGCCGTAACCACCAATCTCGACAAGCAGTTGAGTCATCGCCGTCCATGTTTTGTGTTGCCCACAATAGCGTCGCTACGTTTTGCTATGACCTGTATTAGTGACATATTTACCATCGTTTATTGCGAATTAGAGTCTCTAATTTTAAAGATGTCAATCAAAGATCATTGTACAAAAATCTACCACCAGAACATCCCAGTCACTACCGATATATCTAGTCAATATGATATACTTTTTTTTTTTATTGGTGGGCTATGGGTGCGTCTCGCCCCGCCAAATCGGTCCGGGGTGACGGAGAAGGCGGCGCGTGACCCCATAGGCCCACCGTAAAATCCTCTCTCTTCGCCGTGCGAGCGGACCACCGGTACCCGATCTTTGTCTTCAGTGGTCAATATGATATACTTAGCAATTAAAATTCACAATACTTGGTATACTTTCTTTGTTTTAATTTTTTTTATTGTTCTAAATCATCATGAACTTAGTCTAAATTACCCCTGACTTGATCAGGGACCTAAATTAGTTCTGATAATTTATTAGCAGTTACAATAAAAGGTAGAAAAAATGGAAAGAATACATAGTAACATTATAAGAATTAAAATAAATTTAACAAGGAAATATGAAAAATAATTATGCTAAGAGAGAAGTGATAAAGTAGTTAAAATCTAAAAGAGAAAATTAATTTAATAGTATAATGTATATATATTATGAATGTGTAATAGTGTAATTAAATAATAAAAACAGTATAATGAAACTATTTCGATATAGAAAAAACAAGTACTACTTGTTGATACTTATTATCAGGAAACTTAGTTAGTTGAGGAAATGAATTAACGATATATGTACATCTGGTTTTAGAAAAGGATAGTGCTAGTGACATAAGAAAGGTAAGAGAAGTTAGAGAGAATACATAGAGATATTATAGGGATGAGGTAACAAAAGTAAAAACTATAAGTTTAATCATAAAATACTTAAAGTAATTATACAAAGGAAGTAAAAAGTTAATGCTAATTGTAAGATATAAAAGAAAAAGTTAACAATACTTGAAATTATACTAAACTATAACATATAGAAAAAAACAATAACAGGTTATTACTAAAAGAAATACATATATATATATATATATATATTAGGGTATGCCAAAAAAAAACGGATATATTTTTTTTTACTCTCCGCTCGGCCACCGAAGTAAAAATCGAGTACCGGTGGTCCGCTCGCACGGCGAAGAGAGAAGGTTTTACGGTGGGTCTATGGGGTCACACGCTGCCTTTCCGTCACCCCGGACCGATTCAGCGGGGCGAGACGCACCCATAGCCCACCAATAAAAAAAAAAAAAAAAAGGGTATGCCAAAAAAAAATGGATATATTTTTTTTTACTCTCCGCTCAAAATATCGTAGAAGATGTCGAAACAAAAGGCTTGTCCAAAGGAGAGTTCGTAATTTTAATTTTAAGAGGTCCTCCATCAAATCTGAAGTTTTCCCATTTAAATAACACGGGAAAATTTTTTTTTTCATTATGCACTGCCGCACCATCTGAAGATTCCATTTTTTCATGAAATAAACTACTAGACCTTATTTGGCATTAATTATAGAATTTTGTAGCAAATTTAATGTACTAAAAAATAAGAACCAAATTTTTAATATTTTTATCGATGGTTCACTTGAACAAAGATAAAAATTAGAAAAATAGGATTTTGTTGGTCTGTAACTTTGTCAATATTAATGATACACAAAATGATACACAAAATTATTAAGAGATTTATCAGATTTGATGGAGGACCTCTTAAAATTAAAATTACGAACTCTCCTTTGGACAGGCCTTTTGTTTCGACATCTTCTACGATATTTTGAGCGGAGACTGAAAAAAAAAATATATCCATTTTTTTTGGCACACCCTAATATATACATATATATATATATATATATATATATATATGTATAGATATATATATATATATATATATATATATATATATATCTATCTATACATATATACACACACACACATATACATATATATACACACATACATACATATACACACACACACGCACATATATACATACACAAGCTTACAACTCCCCCAATAATAATAACTAAAATAAGGTAAGAATTATAATCCAACTAGCTTTTGCCCGCGACTTCGTCCACGCAGAAGTCATCTCTGACAGAGTTATATAGAAAAAGCAATGCAAGTTGTTGAAGGTTTATCGCTAGGATAATAATCGACAGCGTCATATACTGGGATGCGTTGAGGTGTTAATTCTGTGAGTTAGTTGTCTAACGGAATTAGGCAATAGGGTGGGTCCGAGAGAAAATACTCTACGTTGACACGCTCTACTGTCGGTGCTTTGGGCGGCGCAAGCGTGAGTACCTGTATTTAGGTTCACTGCATGAGGGCTTTGACTCGAGATGATACCCGGTTGCAGTGGCCCGCCCGCAAAACGTAGATGTACGTGTACGGCGCGCGTGTGTCTATATACCATAGCCTAACCATTGCTAAAGAAAAAGGTGGTTCAAAGTTCTATTCATTCTACAAATTATATTGCCATTAATATACTATTTACGGTATGACCATGGGATAAAAATATAATTATCGCCACCCTTTATTTGACTGTTTTGTTTCACCAGCAGAGTTGCGACCTCGTTAGATATGATTTATTAATTGAGTTATAGAGTGAACATTTTTGAAGCTAAACTTAACCTGTATCTTAAACTATTAGGCAAGAACCTGTTGTCGTCTACTATGTGTATCGTGTGAGCTCTCACGCCGGAACTGGTCGCCACAATGGCACTGGTGCGGGGTTGATGGAGAGGGAGAGAGAAACACGTGTTTATTTATTTTTACCGAAGAATATTTGTACGTAATTTGAAAAGAATCGATAAAGAAATTTTCTCCTCATACACACTTTGCCGCTTTGTTACACCTCCTTAGGGGCGGAATTCATAAAATCCTTTCATATTGAATCTCTATGTCATAAATAAAAACGTGCTTCAAAATTTAATGTTTCTAGCTTTAATAGTTTCGGCTTGGCGCCAAACGTTTGAACGACTCATTACCATGAGTCGTTCAACCCGCTTCACAGGCCTAATTTACACAACCAGAGGGTGAAAATTGACAAATGCCGGATATTACCTTAAAATATTTGATTCGACTCGTAATTTGAAAAGAATCAATAAAGATTTTTTTCTCTTCATACAAACTTTGCCACTCTGCTCCATCCCCTTAGGGGTATACAAAGAGTAAAGTTATTAAACTGAAAAAGAGTGGCAACTCGATGATAAAATATGCATGTACGGAAAGTGCTGCCACTCAGAGTTTAGGCGGTGAACTAAAGTTGAAGTAATATATATATATACATATCTACATGTGTATGTGTAATTACATAGAATTTTCTTTTACTATGAAAGCTACCCTGAAATATAAAAAAAAACATATCAGCTGATAACTAAACAATAATAATATCAGCTTAACAATGAAACTTGAGATAATTTTCAGAAAGAATATCAATAACCGAAAATAGATCGATGATAATAAGTACCTACGCTAGGAACATTTGGCGGGGGTGCGACGTTCATAGCCCACCGCAAAAAAAAAAAAAAAAAACAAAAAAAAGGGGGTATACTTTCGTAAAATCCTTTCTTAGTAAATCTCTACGTCATATAAAGAAACCACAGTCAACATTTCAAGTTGCCAACTTCAATAATATCGGCTTGGCGCTAATGATTTAATGAGTCGTCCAACCCGCTTTGCAGGCCTAATTTACACCTCCAGAGGGTGAAAATCAACAAATGCTGAAACACGTGTTTATTTTTACTGAAGATAATTTGTACGTAATTTGAAAAAATCGATAAAGATTTTTTTCTCTGAACATTTTTTAAATTGACATAACTTTTTTTTTATAAACCAATTGACATAAAATAAAGCCTAAATGTTAAGTGAAGCTTACCACAATATATTAGTGAAAACCGCGTCTAAATCGGATAAGCCGTTTCTGAGATTAGCGTGCACAAACACACAGACAAACAGATAAACAGACAAACATTTTAAAAATTATTGTTTTGTGTTCTATTAGTATTGATAAAGGTCCCAGTAATATTTTATTTCATATATCTTCCCTTCCATGTACAGACAGCGACCCGTTACATTTTTATTATTTATATAGATAAGAATTATAAAATTATAAACAGCATCATCTGTTGAGAATATATTATGTTAGATACAAATGAAATAAGAAATAGATAATTTATTCAATATGGTCTATCCTAATTAATCTAATCTAAAAAGAATAAAATATAAGAAAAGTAAATAACGAAAGAGAGAATAGGAAATTTATAATTGTATTAAGTGTATATTTATGTAGTAGGTGCATTTAGTTTAGGGAAATAAGAAAGTGAGATTGAGGATTTTAGAAATAGAAGTACGAATATTAAATTGTAAATAAATCTAAGATATAAAAATTGTTTTTAGGAAAGGTAAGTAAGTGAGCAAAAGATTAGTAATCAATTTTTATTTCTATTGATGACTATTTTCGTAATTTTTGCACAATAGTCTAAAAAGGTCGTCAATAGTCTAAAAGTCTCGTGCATCATTATCGGAAATTTCAATCTTTGATGAATGATGAAATGAATGATGATCTTTGATGAATGATGAAATTGTAATCTGTATCTATTGCATTTTCTATGTTGTATCTGTTAATAGTGTGGATCGGGCATTCGGCAATGATGTGAATTATGGATTCATCTGATTATGTGTCACAGAGGCACAGTGGGCTCTCCTTGCATTTGAATCTGGCGAGATATGCAGAAAACCCACCATGTCCTGTGAACACTTGTGTTAGAATGTGATTGATCTTTATTTGTTTAATGATTTGGTGTGAAGTGATTGGTATCGGGGAAGAATATTTTGGTGACTTGAGCAGCTGTTTGGGATGTGTAACGTTTGTTCCATTCTATAGCTGATTTCTTGCGGATGATTTGTTTGGCGTATGATAGTGGCAATTTGTCATATGCCGGCTTAACTTTATTGCATAGGGCTGCAGATTTAGCTAGTTTGTCAGCCCTTTCATTGCCCTCGATGCCAATATGGGCTTTAATCCATGATATAGATACTGATTTGTTTTGGGTGGCTATAGTTACGAGATGATTATGGATGGCAGTGGCGCATACTTGGTATACTTAGTACCAAGTACTTTAAATAAAATTTGTGCATTTTTTATTCCTTCTTATACCTTGTTATTTTTCTCTTTTTTCAAATTTACCAATGTTTATTGAAAATTTAAAAAAAAAAAGAATATATGTTACCAACTTAAAGCCCTAAAATAGTCTACAGACATCAAAAAATAATATACTTTCTCAAATTTCAAAAGTTATGTCTTCCGTTTTGAATACTTAGTTAATCGTTCGAATGGATTTTCACGTCGTAAGCTATAATATATCAAACCGCTTCGACGGATTGGTTATCGAATCCGAATGATTCTGATGCAAAATATCATCGCATCCGTATTTGCTATAATTATTTGGCCTTACTACAAAGGCCTGAAAGAAGCAATTCTCATCGAAATAAAAATTCAAATTCGAACTTTTTACAAGATAGGGTTGATAGAGACCACCACGACGAGTCGGTCATAATTAGAAAATTGACGTTCGAAAAATATGGCTCAACATTTTCAATTCAAATTAGAATTTACACCTGAAATTCATTATCTATTCTTATTAGTATGAAATGCTCCCAGGACAAACTGAAACACATTTAGAGAGAGCCGGCAGTCCAACTGGGTGGGTTTGGGGTTTGTATTAGTGGCCAGCCTTATACCCTTGATATTGCCAAGGTCCATAGGCGGTAGTAACACTTGTAATCAGGTGTGCCGCTTGCTTGTTTGCCCCCATAAGCAATAAAAAAAAAATTGATTCACAACCGATAAAATAAAAGAAAATTATATAACTTAACCTTTATTTATTTAGTTGAATATAAAATCACTGTTATATCCACATTAACCTTATATGCATAATAATAATAATTTAAACAGTCGATAAATTATCTTGTAAATACATATAATCCGTCTTACAATGAATCCTATAAAGGCGAATGAATGCCATTGATAAAAGATTTTGTTGTGTTACAATTATAATTATTAACTTACAAATATATTCTTCTTAGATGACAGTCTTCAAGAAAAAATATATCCTGTTGAAACCGATTACACTTGAAAACCAAAACAGATTTAGTAATACAAACATTTTTACTAACTCTACGCGTTCTTTTATTATGACATTTTTTATAGCCTTTAGTGGTTGACGATTAAGTAGTCCTACCTGGTAAGTGGTAATTGCTGTTCCTTTTTTTTTTTGATAAACTGCTGTGCTTTGGAATTATCAGCGGTTCTACCAAGTCCGTGTCGTATTGTATTATTACCATATCCATGGAAGGATGTAGGTACCGGGGGAGACCGAGACTAACCTACCTAGACCAGATTAGTCACGTACTAAAGGAAGGCGGAGTCAAGAGTCTCCGAAACCGGCGAGCGTGTATGAAGAGAATTATGAATTTTGAGGAAGCGAGTGAAGTATGCAAAGATAGAGTTCTCTGGCACTCTGTTCTCTCTGCTTACCCTGCAAGGGATATGGCGTGATGATATTATATGTATGTATGTACCATATCCATAACGATTATGAAATCATATTCAAAAATTCTCTTTTTAAATACATACTAATTATGAACAACTGTTAAATTTCATAGATTTGATTATTTAGGCGTGTTGTGGCGACTTAGAAAATAATTAGTAACTGTTATAGCACTTGTGGGTCTCGTGAAAAAATATAAAAGCTTTAGGTCGACCTGGACTAACCCGATCTGATGGTCAACAATTACATTCCCAAAGAGGGTTGGCGTCAATATGTACTGTTGAAGAAGAGTACATAATGCATCGATCCCAAGTAATAAGAGAAAGATGATTAAGACGATTTAGGATTTCAACTACTTTAAGAATAATAATAATTTTTGAAGTGAAAACTTCTGAAGCGGCGTTGTGCACCTTTTTGGAATGAGTGAAAAATATTAAACTCACGTCAGGACACGTGACTGGTCGAAAATTCCTAAGACGTAAGGAGAGTAGACCGTAGGAGAGGAAGTAATAATATAATATGTGCATAATGTATTTAATATGTGTATTTATTGTATGGTCACACCCATACATACTCCCTCGGGCACGCTTTTTATTTTTATTTCATGGGTTTAAGTTTTCACTTCTGTCAGCAGCCCTCGTGACTGCTTTGTAGATTTTTTTTGTTTGTATTTATTATTTAGAAGTTCGCCTACTTATACCAGGTCTGTAAATCTAACAATAAAATTTTTACTGAAATTCTATTAAGTTAATTTTAAGCCTACAAATACTTTTTATCAAAGTAATTCACTATGTAGATAAACATTTAGTGTATCTAATTCATAGAGATAAGTATTTTGGTCACATTACTATTTAAGCCGTAAGAGCTATGAACTGATGGAATACATCAAGAATATGAGGGTCCAGGTCTTGAGTGAAGAGGAGCGTCTCCAACGTGCTGCTGTACTTCTGGACTTGTTCGTGATGCTGTAATAAATTATTTAAAATTAACCACGACTATTATTAACATACGTGTGGTGACAGAGTAAGAATACAATTCACCACCACCTTTCTTACCCTTTGGTGATCGTAAGAAACGACTTAAGGATATAAAACGTATATAACATTTGTGCAAGAGAAGGAATACTTGAAACAAAACCCTATACCAACATGTTCGACCAGCGTGGTCAATTTCCCTCCCATTATGGAGGGGGCTCGAGCCCAACAGTGGGATAAATATGAGCTGAGATGATGATGATGAGTATTAAACTCATAACAAGCAAATATATTCAGGGATTTTAGAACGGTAAATACACAAACAAGGCAGTAGTTAACTTGCGAATCTTATGTATCGGGTATCGTGGGATTCGATTACAATGCATGGCAATTGTTTGCACGACCCAAACATTTTATTCCGAGTTTAAGTGTATTTAATTAAAAAAAATAAAAGTAAACCAGACTCATCTAGTACACCCAGACATAAACCACAGTTTGTGTTCGTGAATTGTAGGTTTATAGTCTCCCGCAATACAAGGATTAGTTTGTTCAAGCATGGATTGTTTAAAAATACCCCGCGATTTTAAGTTTTAATGTGTTTTTAATAGAAAGACACACAGTGCTCGTGTGGTGACGGAGTAAGAATACTATTCACCACTCGTATATATCTTACCCGTGGGTGATCGTATGAGACGACTAAGGGATATAAAACGCATAAAACATCCATCTATGCGAGAGAAGGAAACCTCGACACAAAACCCTATAGGCTAACACTGCGTCTAAAACAACTTCTCTCACCATTCAAAAAGACCAAAGAGCACTTACGATGAGAAAGACCTGTCGCAGTCGTCCAATGGTGCTGCGATACCAATGCGTGTTGGGGTCACGCGCGTCCGTGTCGGCACGCACCAGATGCTCCGACAAGATCATGATGAAACGCTGGAAGACTATGAGGAACA
Source organism: Lymantria monacha (assembly GCA_905163515.2). Classification (NCBI taxonomy): domain Eukaryota; kingdom Metazoa; phylum Arthropoda; class Insecta; order Lepidoptera; family Erebidae; genus Lymantria; species Lymantria monacha. The sequence goes on along the minus strand of LR991097.1, from coordinate 23,569,699 downwards.
ACCTCTTCTGGTCCATGTGCGCCGCCTCCAGCCGCTCTTCCATTCGCTCCACTGCCTGTAATAATATACGCATTTACTTAATATAAATAAAACTTTTAAAGTAATTCCCGATAGAAAAAAAAACGATAAAAAACATAACCAGTTAAGACACATTCATTAGAGTAAAAAAATATTTTTCTTTTAACTTCATTAAAAGAACCTATTAATATTTTTAAGGTCATCGCATCGCCGCGTTAGGAGACCGTTCATTTAAAATTTTATTTTTTTAACTTTTTAAAGATTTTTTTGTGTCGAGGATTACTTAAAATTTTATTTTTATCGACAAAAATGACTGAATATAAAAGTTTTACCTCTTCAGTGGGTTTATCCTGATCTTTCTTCTTTTTACTGTTGTTCTCGTCTTCTGAATCTGAGCTGCTAGAGTCAGCTCGTGCCAGAGCCTCTCTTGCTTCTTGAAGCTCAGCACCTAGTTTTTTTATCATAATAATATTCAATACATATTTATCACTATTTCATATAAAAAGTATTGATATTAATGCAAATTTTTATAAATATAGCTAAGGGAATGTCCACATACTACGTGACCTCTTTTTAAATATACTAACCCGCTCAGTGACCACTTGTAATTTATAGAAAAGGTTTAATTTTGTGCAAGCGAATACTAAGCGTAGGGCAACAGTTTGAGCATTGCACAAAATATTGTCCCACGTAGGAATTGAACCCGCGACACTTGGCACGGTATCTTAGCCGCTACGCAATCTGTGCAGTTTTGCTATGATCAGTTGTATCAAATTTAAATCGAACGATTTCTTGGTACATACATCAGTGTGACCACGTGCGAGTTTAAAAAGCGCTGACTCTACGCGAATTGAGATGATCATTAAATTTAGATCGGACTAAAACCTAATCCCCTACCCGGCCCTTGTGAGCAACCGCGCTAGTTTTGAAAACTCCCCCTGATGAAAAGATCACGTAGTTTGAACACGACGCCTAAATATTTAGCAATAAGTGACACTCACTCAATTTGGAGACATGCTTGTTCATTTTGTCAATAGTTAGGTGTAAGACCTCCCACAGGTAACCGTGTGTGAAGTAACCGGCCATTTCTTTAGAGAACAGCCACGTAGCAACCGCGTTACACTCCACAATCTGTGTCTTGAGCATCTTGTCCACCAGCACGCACACCATCTGCGGGTGTCGCTGCCATAGCTCCCATACGTTCCGCAGAATGCAGATCTGCGCTTCCTCAGATTCAGCAAGAATCTAAAAATTCAAGACGAAAGATATGGTTTTATCATTGCAGTATCAATCATTATCATCTCCGCTCACATATGTCCTAGTACTGGACTCGAACCCTCCTCTTCTTTCGTAAAAAAAAAGATTAACCTGCTATATACCATACCACGCTAGTTAAACCGGTTGATATAGAGTTTTATAATTGAGTTTTCCTTCTCTTGAATAAATTTTATATACATATTATACCCCTTAGTCGTCTTTTACAACACCCACGAGTAAGATAGTGGAGAATTGTATTTTTACTTCAACACCACGTAGTTGTCAATAAACTGCCCTCAATATTCCGCTGGCATAATTGTGCTACTGTGATCGTGAGGGAGTTATGGCTAATGTTATTATAGCAATAAGCTCTAAATGAGAACGAGCCAATTCAGTTAGCATCAATATGCTAGCTCGTTTAAACGATCGAGTGGCGAAATGTGAATATATTTACACCTCTGCTTAAATTTCTCGTAAAGTATACCCAAGTTCCGTACTACTGAGAATTTTATGATGATATACTTTATAATTGTATTTTATTCGAGATTGCGTTCTGGGGTCTCAAAATTTTTAGAGCAGCAGTGCAGTCGTAAAAATTACCTTCATCTCTATATTTGCCCCATGGCCAGATAAAACATGTATATAACACTATAATATTCAGAGATAATGTAGCTTCTCAGTAGACGAAGAATTTTTATAATCGAATTGCTATTTGCAGATATTATCCCTAAGATCCAAACTTAAAGGAATTCTTATTTTTATACTATTCCTCACCTCAGCTGACATACGTTCCACTGCTGGGCTCAATCCCTCCCTTGCAAAAGTGGCGAAATTGACCTACTATACAGCGCTAGTCAGACTAGATTCATGTCGAGTTTTGTTTCTCTTGCATAGATGTTATATGCATATTATATCCCTTAATCGTGTTTGCGACACACGCGATTTATAATATTAGTAAAGGTTAAGTCATTAATATCAAACTTTAATTATGTTAGAGATACTAAAAGTAACAAAAAAAAATTAACCATCCAACAATCTATCTACTTTCACGTGGGTTGTAGGCCTCCTTGGGAAAATGTCGTGATCGGCAAGCTTGGCAGATGGTTTGGGAATTACAGTTAGTGTTATAAATTACTCAAGAGTTGCCCATTCCAGGTGATAGCTCAGAAGATTTTTAGAGCCTCCACGATTAAATAAGAAGTGGTTGAAACATTATATGAGAACGTCATCACACTGAAAAAAGTAATAAAAAATAATAACCTTAAAAACATAATGGAACTTCGATATCGCTGCGAAACTATGCGATATACTTTTACTGCCCAAATTCAACAACGTTTGTACAAACACATCAATCTTTAGTGGGTTGTATGAGGCGGCCTGCGCAGCGGCAGGCTGTTCGCCCTCTCGCAATGGGTTCGGTAGCTCGCGGAGAACATTGAGTGCTTCCTCTGGATTGCACTTATTACGTACGCATACGACTAGTTGGTGAGCAGCTTCAGTTCCTGGTAGAGATGCTGTAACAATTAAATTTGATGTTATCAATAATCACTATTCTTCCTATAAGCCAGTACCAAGGTTGGGCATGTTCTTGTCCCATAATGACAAGTAAATTAGACTATAAGTTATTAAGTCCACGGTTCTTTAAATTATAATTTATTCTATGTGAAATGACGACCGGGACGTCTGTAATAATAAATAAACGTGAGAAAAACGCCAACAACCTGTTGTGATATTGAGCCCGTCACGAAGACCGCACGGACTTGACATAAATGGTTCAATAGAATCAAATCTTAGATACCTACTCATACATGGTATCATCCATGATTAGAAAGACCCCGAACTCTTTAAATGGCTAAAATATAGTCTACTTTGCAACTGAGATATGATAACAAAAACGCGATAATCAATATGGAGCATAAGGCTCGTAGGTCACTTACACATCGTTCAGCAAATATATAGTCAATTAATGACTAATAAAAACATTAGGAATTGAAAGATTTACTACGCAAGTAGCTATAATCTATAGCAAACGGCATATTTGCATACTTTGATAAACACGTTCCATCCAAGACAATCCAAAGGTTTTAATGAAAAATATAGTTTAAAAATATTTAATTATTTTTCGTCATTACATCATCTCAGCTCATATATGTCCCACTGATGAGCTCGAGCATCCATAATGGGAAGGAAATTGACCTACTATGCCACATTGAACAGACGTGTTGATATAGGGTTTTATTTTGAGCTTTCTTTCTCTTGCACACATCGTGTATGCGTTTTATATCCCTTAGTAGTGTTTGACGATCATCCACGGGTAAGATCGTGAATTGTATTCTTACTGCGTTACCATACGGAAAGTGATATTACAGGTGAACATAATCTTCAAAATGACGCATTACACATAAAAATTAACGGGATTATATTTGTGACGTACTTCATAATGACAAAAAAATACTTTTGAGTAATAATATATTAAGATTATTTATTACGGTTAATTGGTCAACGAATTTTAATGCGCACACTGTAATTTGCATTCCCACCGTAGCACATCCAGTTCTCATGATCAGCACATTCAAGATAACGTGGGGTGCGCTTGCGCAACTCCACACCCGTATTGTTCGTTTCGTATCGCGCACTGGATCTTGCCTAATTGTTCTTATATTGCTCTTTACTTGAGCACTCGTCATACTTGAGCCACTGCTGTATTACACATAGGCTGGGAAATTGCGTAGCGTTGTAAATTTTATCGAATAACTAGCTATAGTATAAATGATTGAGATTTAGCATTTGGCATGCTAGACGCTTTTATAAAAACGTGGCACTTGAACTCACATCTATCGGAAATCCGTTCAAACTACCTTAGCAATTAGGCAAGTGTGAATGAATTCGTATGATAACTAAATTGTAATTCGTAACTTCATCTTTAAAGAATACTTTTTAACCCAGACCACATTTGGACCAGATTTCCAATAGATGTTTGGATTGCGTTCTACATGTGGTAACCATTTTATGCTGGTAAATAACTTTTTAACTCTAGTTAATAAAAGACATATTATTTTATGATATAGGTAAGGATAAGTTCTCTCGCAAATCCAGTGTTTAACCGTAGTTTAGTTAATAAAAGACACATCATTTTCTAATGTAAAAGTTTTCTCGTTCAACTGATCAGCGCTATAGGTTTAAAATTACGTTAAATTATATACGCATAATAAAACAGAAGAGACTAAATTATGAAGATATATAAGAAAAATAATATTACAATTATTGAAAAAGCACATTTTAAGTTTATGTGTTAATTTGAAGCGAAGCGAATCACGTAAAAACGACTGAATAGCATTTCTCCAAATTTAGTACGATAATAGATTATATTCTGCAGTAATGTACAAGAACATTTTAATCATGATATATTACAGCAATAATTGCAAAAAGAACATAAAGGAAAGCAGACATTTTGTATCCTAATTCATTGATGCAGAACATCTCATGTCACATTAAATAATGTATTCATAGCTAAATCAATAATGGCGGTGATTAGCAAAATAATTATTGCTCCTGCCTTTTACAAACATTTAGAAAAACCAACTTTATAATATGGGAATATAGTTAAAATTCCAATGTTTACAATTCTTTAAGGTATAGTTCACGTTAGCTTATCGTGTGTAGCGACGTTGAAAAAAAAAAGGTGTCCACGAGATGGAAAGTGTGCACGCGAATAAGAAATTTCGCTTTGCCAACCCTCGCGTGGACGCAAAAAAAGTTTTTCACTTAAAATATTTGCGTTTCAAGTGTAATAAATCTTGATTCGGGATATTTAAAATGTCAACATAAATCGCCCAAAATATTATTTTCACGTAATTATTTCTAATGCTTACCTATTAGACATTTGAAATAAAACTATTTTTACGGGTTCTATCATGGTCACCAAAAACGTTTATAGCGTTCCAAACTTCCAACCGTAGGAAAAATAAAAATCAAATACAAACGGGATAGAATCGTTAAAAATTGATTTATTTCAAATATTTTCACGTAATTAATAATGATTCATATAATAATTAGAAAGCAATTAATAAGATATTTACCTGGTTCATAATTCATATTCAATGAAGCCTACATATAGATAGATTATTATGATATGTGTGTATACACACATATCTGTCGATACGAAAAAAAATTAACCAACGGCATTTTTAAAAGATTATAAATATATAACATAGAAAACGGCTTACCTTCAAGCATTAAATATCTATGTAACCTGTATTTATAATTTAAATTAAAGTGACAAGTAAAAAAAACTTTCCAAGACATTTGCATAATAATTGCGAAATAAAAACTATCATACAATAACGCTGTGATATGAATTTTCGAAACGATATCACTTCAATATAATCTAATTCTAAATATTTTTTTTTTATTACACTATTTTTTTTTAATTATATAGCGTTCGGGAGGACTTTCCTCTTGTGACCTTGAAGGTTAAAGATATTCATATATAATTGATTGAATTAGGCGATACACGGCGGAAATCCATTATTATTATAAAATGGAGGAGAGGAAGGAAAACCCACCACTTTCCCACGGTTAAGCAATATACCGTACACCTCAAGAAAGGAAGGAATACGGGATGGGATCAAGGTGGAATAGGATATAAGGAAATCTTACTCCTGTGATGAGCACGGCGCATTTGAAGCCGAACCGTCCTGAGGATACCTCGTTTAGAGACGAAACACGCGTCGAATCTTTATTCGAAGTTCTGCGGAAAATTGCAAGTAGAAGTTCTGGAGGCGGTGCTCATCACAGGAGTAAGATTTCCTTATATCCTATTCCACCGTGATCCCATCCCGTATTCCTTCCTTTCTTGAGGTATACGGTATATTGATTAACCGTGGGCAAGTGGTGGGTTTTCCTTCCTCTGCTCTATTTTATAATAATATTCATATATATTCTGATACTATCCCCGAAAACTCAAATACAAACGCGATAAAGTCCATAAAATTCTTTTTATTTCATATACACATCAGAAATCATCATTCTGCTCTTGTTTCAATTACATGGGGTCAACGCAATACATATCTCTCTACTCTTCTTCCATCATATATTACAAAAGTTTTATAACCGCCTGCCTGACGTCAATCTCCTTGATAATATAATTGTTTACCATAAGGCATCAGATGGAGTTGGTAGACGTAAATATCTTAGTTGTCTTTTACAACATCCACGAGCAATGTAAGGGTTGGTAGTATTAGTAGCCGCTGCCACACAGCTATAATTGGACTAAATTATTCGTTTTAGACGTTCAAGTCAGCTACAATAGAATTTGTACAAGAGCGCTCGTCAAGTACAATGTATAAAAACAAAGCAATGTATACAACGACCGATCGCGGTGTAAATTAAAAAAATATATTATTATATTGTATTTACAAGTAGATTTTTTCTAATATTTTTTTTTTTGTCCTGGATGAAAGTTACGCTATATCCTTTTGTGGAGAATGACAATATATATGTAAAATATAATAATAATTTTTATTTCACATCATTAATAATAACATTAAAACTTTGTATAATTAAATATAGAGATTGTATAGCGCAGTGGTATTTTGGCTTGGTTACGATTACATTAATCGCATATAACAAATATTGTGATAAATATTTCAAGATGTGAAAATATAACAGTCAAATTCACACTCGTATTTATAAGAGTTTAAATATGTGGAAAATGTACAACTTCTTGGTGTATATCATTTGTATTGTTAAACAAGAAAGCTGTTTTTTTTTTCGCATCTGCCGCGACAACGCTACAGTGAAGAGTGGGTGGTGTGTGCGGTCCGCCACACACTAGTTACACCAGTTTGCGACTTTGCGTCGTCCGTGCGCTAATGTCGCACCATTCATTATTACATAGTGTTAGAAAATCGTGATTGTGTCGTGACACTGTGAACGAACATGGGATCTGCATTTATATTGGTTTTATTTGCGCTTTTTGTGAGTATTTGTATCTATAGCAGTGATTTATATTTTATACTTAATATATTTAGTTATATAGTTGATTTGCCTTCTTTTATATATTAGAAAATAACAATTAATATATGTTACGTTTATAAATTCTATGTGTAAATAAATCATTTAAAAAAGATTTTATGTTTCAGTCTTAACTTTTTTAAATAACTTGTGTGTATATTATATTTTTATCCACATATGTGAGATAGCAGTCCCAATAGTGGGACATATAGAGGCTAAAGAAGAAGTAATGTATATCATTAAGATTCTCTCACCTCAACTAGTATTGTTACAATTGTATAAGGCAATTAATTAATTAATATATGTTTAACACGTTAGCTGCCATGTCGGGCTATATGTCCGACAAATGAGTGTATCATTCAGGCCTTGTCGGTCTATACGACCGACAAAACATACCTAAATTCAACGTATCGATATAGCCTGTCGGACATATTTTCAAGCCTAAAACACGATTTTGAGTAAAAATTTGCAAAGCATTTTTTTACGATTTGTTATAATAGACTATGGCTGTTAACGTGTTAAAATTTAGTCAAAGATTTGGGAAAGTGTCTGAAATAAACTAATCACTAATAAACACATATAAATCTACAATAGACTAACGTATTGAACTAACGTCTTTTACTCGCTCGTAGCTAGAAGATTTAGTCATTCTTAACAAAAATAGCATAGGGTAATAAATATAATCAAATGAAAGGAACAAATTGGCCCAATGTTTACGGAACAACATAATGAACTTTTTGCATGTTTGATATATTTTGAAAATTTGATTCCACTCTAATAATAAACACTAAATAAATAGGTACGTCAAACTGAGTGGTTTCCTTTAAAAAAAATACTAAGGGGATGAAACCTGTAAGTTTTATTTCATAGGTGTAATACTTGCGTAAACACGGGTAACCATATGGTCCGCGTAAAGCTGTCAAAGCCATCTGCGGCTAACAGCTAAAAACACACACAAAAAAAAAAACAGGTGACCATTAACAGAAATATTGTTAAACACTTACAATTGAAAACGCCATCTAGTGATAATTTGTTCATATTAGATGTTACATTCAGTAAAAGATAAAATGCATAAAGAAAAATATCACATAACATATTATGATATAACGAATTATTTGCATTACATTGCATTGCGGGAAATAGAGTGAATGGAGCCTTGGGACAACTTCTCGGTAGCCACCACCTCAGCCAGAAGGCTCGTGTAGCAATATATAACGCAGTGCTTGTCTCAACATTACTATATGGAAGCGAGAGTTGGATATGCAGAAAAGAGCATGAAAGTAAAATTAATGCGGTCGAAATGCGATCTCTACGGCAAATCTGTGGAGTTAGGCTGACTAACCACATTCGCAACGACGACGTAAAAGAGCGAGTAGGTATGAAAAAGAGTATTGGTGTAAAGATGCGAAAGGGAATGCTCCGATGGTTCGGACATGTGGAAAGAATACCGAACGAACGTCTGGTTAAGAAGATATACAATGCGAAAGTGTAAGGATGTAGGTACGGGGGGAGGCCGAGACTCACCTACCTAGACCAGATTCGTCACGTACTGAAGGAAGGTGGAGTCAAGAGTCTCCAAAACCGGCGAGCGTGTATGAAGAGAATTATGAATGTTGAGGAAGCGAGTGAAGTATGCAAGGATAGAGTTCTCTGGCACTCTGTTCTCTCTGCCTACCCTGCAAGGGACATGGCGTGATGATATGTCATAACATACAGAAAGAAAAATCTCACATATTATGACATAGCGAATTATTTGCATTACATTGCATTTGGTATTCTAGTAAGTCTTTACTATCGGGTGACTGGACCGGGGAATTAGTCCGTCACCCGCCGAGAGGCTGACCGCGTGAGGAAAGCCCGACGTCCTCCCCGAGTGGGGGACATCGGTCAAGGAGAGGGTACCCCTAAGGAGGTATTCCGTCGGGCCGGCCACTGACGTCAAGTTCACGCTGCTCCGGTGGTCGGTCCAACGACGAAGGCGAGGTGTCACGGGTGGGTTACGGGTGTGCGTGCTTACGCTCCTCGGTCGCCGCGGACGGAGTGGTGCGAGGAGTGCGCCGACCGTAGCCCACCCATTAAAAAAAAAAGTCTTTACTATAAATTAAAAAGAAATTACAATATGGGGTATTATTTTAGTGTGTGATCTGTTGACAAGTTGGATTCACTGCTATACCAATTTTAGTGCGGCTAAACCACAGTAATTGCCTCCTTTGTTGAATTTTAATATTGGTAACACCTTATCATTCAAAAATTCTAAGTACTTCACATTTTCAAACTAAATTTATTCCCACCCGTCACGTTAGTTCCATATCATTGATTGTAATGGTTATCGCAAATTGAGATTATTCTAGTAGTAGGACCATGGTCTTTTTTTTTGTTAGGCTCAGGTTTGGATATATCCCGCCCGAACCGCCCGTAGTGACAGAAGGGCGGGTTCACACCGCTATTTAGGCTGAACATCAGTACCGATTTCAAGACATGAATGGCCCACCCGCAATATTCGTCTGAAGTAATACGCTTACAGAAAATTAACCTCTAAGTAGCAATTTATTACTGCGTCTCGTTTGGTGACCGAGCGAGTGGGAGAGCTAAACCCCACCTCACGGTAGGCTCAAACCTGTGCTATGCGCCTACTATTGCAGAACTCCGGCAGTTACCATTTACCACCAAGTGGGTTGCCGGCTCGTCTGTCTTCAAATACATGCCTTAAAACGACCTCATAATAATAGCACAGAATCAAAATCCCATATCAACCCTTCCTTGCACTATATGTATATTATACCAAAAGCTACGGTTTGATATTGTTAGCTGATTAACTAAGGGGACGTCCATTAATCACGTGATCTTTTTTTAGCACTTTATAATGTCAGGATTTAGAAAATTTTACAATCGAAAACGTCTGTAAACTATTCTCAACACAGTGATGCTTTGAAGTTCTAAGACCATATACGTAGCGATGGTATTGTTATATTAAAATGATAATTGTAAACATAAGATGATGATACCTTCATCATCATGTCAAACGCAACTTCTCTTTTGCTACTTTTTGTAATGGGTCCTTTTGGCAGCCTTTGGTCAGGTCCAACTGCCCGTCCGTTCCATTCGGTGCGACGGAAGCGTGGCTTGCGGGACTAGAATTAGTGCTCCGCAATAGTACTTAAGTTTATATAGCATTGTCTCCCCGAGTCCCCAAAGAGTTTATACCGTCATTGCCTAAACGTAAACGTTTTCCCTGCATTCCTTAAAATAAATTGAGCGAATCGCGTGTAAATATTTTCTCATTTAGAAACTCGTTGTTCTTACATTAATTATGTTGATTGACAATAACTGTTAATGAAACTAAATAAACATTCATATATATGTAGATAATTATAATACTATTGTAAAAAAAATCGTCCACTTTACATGTAGTTTCAATATGAAAGATTTAGTCAGGTAATTAGTGACTGATTCCCGATAACTCATCATCTCAGCTAACATATGTCCCACTGTTGGGCTCGAACCTCCTCCATAATGGGAGGGCAATTGACCAACTATAGCATGCTGGTCAGACGTGTTGGTATAAATAAGGTTTAGTTTCGAGTTTTCCTTCTCTTGCATAGATATTATATGCGTTTTATATCCCTTAGGGACTTAAGAGACGACCTCTTACGATCATCCACGTGTAAGATAGGGGTTGGTGAATTGTATTCTTACTCTGTCACCACGCGGAATAATTATGGACTACTTAAATAAAAAAAAGGGAGGAAGAGTAATCCGTGTGGCGAAAGGATATGAATACAATTGTCGCCACCCCTTATTTGCCCGTGAGGATCGTAAAAATCGATTAAGGCCAGCAGCTCTCTCGTAGGAAACATTTAACACCTCACTGCGATCGCTAACCTGCCTGCTAAGCAATTATGGAAAAATCAGAAAAGAAATAACATAGATATAACATAATAGATAAACCCACTGAGTTTCTTGCCGGATCTTCTCAGTAGCGGTCTCGTTCCGATTCGGTGGTAGTTTATAAAATTAAATTAAAATGTTAAAAATGACAATATGCAAGTGCCCTCGCAGGATATATGCATAATAAATGAATTTGAATAGAACATAAGCACAGATTACTTATGACATAAGCATATAAATTTGCTTTAAAGAATTACGGTTGAAAGAGAAAAAGAAATTTTGATATTACATATTTAGGATCAAATTCGTCGGTTTCCAATTCTAGACACTGGTATCGTAATAAGTGGTTAGACCACTTTTGTTTTTAAAACACATGAATTAATAAAATGTATCAACACAATCCGGACCCGGCGAGAGTTTGCATATTAAAAGATTATTTTTGACCCCTAGCGGATTATAATACGTAATTCCATTCACAGGAAATTATTACCATGACAGTGAATGTCGTCATACCACTAAACATTTATCATCTTTACAAAGTGTAGAAGTTATTTTTATTCAATGTTTTATAATATATTTTTTTAGAAATGTCTGAGATTTTATTTATTTATAAATTTTAAACATAAAGTTGGTACAAAGGGATCAATAGTTTTCTCTATCAGGATAAATACGTACCCGAAATGGTATGGTACGATCTGATATAATCAAGCGTTCATGGCTGCAGACGATTAAATATGACATAGTAAAACATAAGGATAAAGAAAGAAGAAGAAAGAGTAAGGCTGACCGACCGCATTCGTAACGACGACGTAAGAGAGCGAGTAGGTATGAAAGAGAGTATTGGTGTAAAGATGCGAAAGGGAAAGCTCCGATGGTTCGGACATGTGGAAAGAATGCCGAACGAACGTCTGGTTAAGAAGATATACAATGCGAAAGTGGAAGGATGTATGTACCGGGGGAGACCGAGACTAACCTACCTAGACCAGATCGGTCATGTACTGAAGGAAGGTGGAGTCAAGAAAGAGTCTTCGAAACCGGCGAGCGTGTATGAAGAGAATTATGAATGTTGAGGAAGCGAGTGAAGTATGCAAAGATAGAGTTCTCTTGCACTCTGTTCTCTCTGCCTAATCTGCAAGCGATATGGCGTGATGATATGTATGTATGTATACTAAAACATAATTAAGAATTTATTCAATGCCCTAATCTAGGGCACAGATGACACGCCGAGCGGGCCACCGTAGACAAAGATCGGGTACCGGTGGCCCGCTCGCACGGCGAAGAGAGAAGAGTTGCATGGTGGGTCTATGGGGTCACGCGCCGCCTCTTACCTCACCCCGGACCTACCTCTTGGCGCGGCGAGACCACGTCCATGGTCCACCGCAACAAAAAAAAGGCACAAGTGACACAGAACCGTTTTAAGTGGTACTCTCAAGAGGCTTATATCCAACCCTGGACGTCTATGGGCTGATGGATTTAACCTTAAGCACCAGTTGGATTCTCAAAAATCTGTTATAACAGATAGCCTGTTTCATCATGAAAGTTTATAAGCAATAATATATAAAACTGCGACGAATAAAAACTGAGCAGTTTCTTTAAATATTAGCAAATATATAAAAGATCAATGGCCCAGTGTTCTATGGAGTCGACGAAATCAAAACAACTGCTGAGATAAAAATAAGTATACCGATATATATATATATATATATATATATATATATATATATATATATATATATATATATATATATATATATATATATATATATATATATATATATATGTATATATTATGTACTGTATGGTAGCGGCTACGAATACTACCAACCCTTACTTTGATCATGCATTACATTCCCAAGGCGGGTTGACGTTTAGCAGGCGGCCGGTCATAGAACTATTGCCAATAACTTTTACAATATATACTATGAAAGAAGAGTACATATTGCATCGACCCCAAGTGATTCTGATAAGAGTAGTAGAATGATGATGTATTATATATATATTACTAATACGGGTATTAATACTAAAATCAGTGCAAGAGAAGCTGCTGTAGGAACTAGTTAATTTGCATAAATTGTATAATTACATATACATATTTCTACCATGTATACATCAGAATAATATAAATAAATACACGTAAATGACATAAAATAATTATAAAAGTAGATATGATCAGTTACTAATGAGATGATTATCAAAAATTAAAACCGGTATAAAATACTTTTAATGTGGCATTAAAACATTTCACGACTTGCAAGCGATCTGATTTCTAGATTAATATGATTTATATACTAATATTCTTTCAAGACTTTTTCAAGATATTTTTTTTTCTTTTATTTAATTTTATTTCTTAATTATTTATTTAATTTAATTTTTAATATCTTCTTTTGTTAACTTCATTGGATCTTTAAGTTTGAGGATATCGTATCCTATTCTACGAATACTATGTACAATATGTTAAAACCATGGAAGTAATAAGTACTATGTACAACAGGAATGAGCTCTATCTGTGCACCTTGCAGCAAAAATAAAGAAAATAAAACCTTATTCTAAGGTAGTAAGAGTCTTGTTGCGCGCAAAATAAAAATGAAGCCGAGAGAGAGGGCAACCGGTGAACCCTGTTTCCCGTTCTAACAGTGGACTTAGAATTGCCAGAGTTAAGTTGATTTCAATCCTTTCGTTGTTGGTAGAATAATATGCGATTGATGTAATGTAATGAAGTAAAAACATTTACTTCTAAAATGTTTTTAAATATAAATAATAATTTATTACCGACATGTTAAAGCAATATTATTTGTTGCTACGTGTAAAACCTCATTAACGCAAACATTTTGCGATTGGCGTATAGGTTTTCTTTTATTTGTGTGAAATACGGACACCTGATCTGACAACCCCACATGACATCGCCGACTCAGACTTAATGGCGGAGTGTTTTTGATTTCGTGATATTTTTGCAGAATTTTATTTAAAATGGGGAGAATTTGGGTCGTGGAGGCTTGCAGAAGCGAGTATTATCCTGATTGTGGTTTATCTTTTCACAGATAATAGTTTTAAACATAACTTGTTAGTGAAAAATTACGGTGACCATGCATGACTATTCAATCCTAGTTCAAGAACAAATAACTTAAATACCTATGTATTTTTTATTTTTTTATGAAAATAACTTTGTTTCAATTTCAAATTTCCTAAAGATCTTAATGTTAGGGAATTTAGGAACAAAAAGAGAGCTATTGTGGAAGAATGTAATAAAGATCAGTCTACATGATCGACATCAATAAATGATTTGTTAGATCTCGTAGATAACGCTCGTGTTTCAGATTTTAAACTGAACATTATATTTTATATTGCTGGATATAGCGTGAATGGGATGATTCACAAAATTTCTTGTTCAAATTGTGTGGTGATTGGATCACAAGACCATAGAACACTGTTTATTACATTATTAAATCAATCATTAAAAAACGTACACAAAAATAAAATTATCATGTAGGTATGTCGTCCGAGGATTTTATAGCAAACTACATCTACATACATCGTTAGAATCAGCACATCCTCCTCAATCTATATTTGAAGATCCACATGATATTCTATTGATGAAGGCGTTAGCGAATTGATATCTCAATTTACGTTTAACTCATAATGCAAAATTAGAATCAATGAAACATATAAGGAATAAGCTGGGTTTACGGCAGAAACTTCACAAGACTGTCTTATTTAGCAATGTCTGATTTAGAATTAAACTTAAATGTAAACTTAACTGTTTTTTTCTTAATTAAATATACCACAATAGGTAGCTTATCGTAATTTTATCTCAGTCCAGCTGCATGTCGTGTCACACAAGGACCAGTAGATAAGTACCTACCTATATGACGCGAGTGTGAAAAGCAAGCAAAAACAGGACATGTATAGTGCCACAAAGGGCAAGTTTATTATTAGCATCTTCGATTAAAATCCATCTGAAGCAATGATCTGCTGACGTCAGATCACAAATATGTTTTTATAATTATTGTCCTTAAATCATATTTCAATATGGTCAGCATCGCCAGAGAGGGATAAAAGGTACAGTTACTGAGCTCGCACTCGGCTTCAATTTTGCGACAACAGCTCATTCCTGTTGTACGTAGTACTTATTACTTCCATGGTTAAAAGTGTTAAAACATACAAGATTGTACCTATCCGTTCACATGAACGGGACTTGAAGGGACTTCCCTTACCGCATAATGACCTTCGGAATTATCTATCATTATTAGTCTATAAAATTACTTTAATCTAATACAGAGTTCCATTATTTAAACAAAAACATATCCCACACATCTATCATATTACTGCTATTTTTATATTTTTCACATAGAATAGTATAATTAAACTGATTGAAGGTGATTTCACGGGTATGATCACATTTCACTCTGAAGTTCATTGCTTATACGATAGCCGAAGTCTCTAAGGTCCCAATAGTAAGTAAGAATTTCCACTAAATACCTTTTAGTATCGAGTGAAAGTTCGGGGGCAATCTCATCTCACTCTTTAATGCACTTTTGGTGACGTCACTGAAAATCGTTGATTCATGAGAAAACAATAAAATGTAAATTAAGTAGTGTTAGATGAAATAGAGTATGTATATGGTTTTTAAAGAACGTGAAGTATAAAATAAGTCAACCGCAGTCGTCGATCCGCCTGTTAGGAATGGCGACTAGCGGTCAAGGCATTATAAATTGTCATAAATAGGGTTATAGTCAACAGTGTCCGATCAGGTGGTAGATTAATTTTAATTTATTCAAAAAAAATATATAAGAAATTGACAATATTTAAGTGCCCTTATGCTTAATAAATAATTTGAATTGATTTGGGCGTTGATGGACTAATGGATAGATAGATGTACGGCACGTTGTGCCCGCAGATAATAATTTACCATCTTGTAAAAATTCACTCGAGATCCACCGTTTCACGAGCCTTGACTTACATATTGTGTAATTTTGGAAAGAAACGCACAGCATACAACTGTTTTAATTAAGTCTTATTATTGCTGGTGATAGCCACAAAAAGAAGAATCTACTATGATCGTCAACGCGCCTGCCAGACCCTAATATTCTTTGGCGTAGTTTATGTCCAACAGTGGACGTCAATAGGCCGATAAATTAATTTTACATATTATATAAAGCTATAATCAGCCTCTATCAAAAATCTATTGGCATATACACTACCGTCCAAAAGTTTGGAAGCAGCAAGGTAAAATCGAATAAAACCAAACTAAGTCATTTAAATTTAAATGTATTGATAAAAAAATAAAGAACAAACAGAAACTAACTTAAACAAAATAAAAAAATAATATACAATGGTAAATTAGATTAAATTTTAGCTTCATCAAAGTGTCCACCTTTCTCCTTTATAATCTTCTGACATATTCTGGGCATTCTATTAATAAATTTTTTAAAATAATCTTTATCTAATTTGTTCCATTCGTTCTCTAATAGCTGCCACAAATGTTCTGAGCTCGTAGGACAACGACTTTTCACCCTCCTGTCAAGTTCATCCCAAACAAGTTCAATGGGAGAAAGATCAGGGGATTGAGATGGCCATTGCATGATGTTTAAAATGTTTTCAGCTTTTTTCTTGTTTAAAAAGTTCTGGCACAATTTAGACGAATGCTTAGGATCATTATCCTGTTGAAAAATGAATCCAGAACCAATGAGACTTAGTCCACTGGGTATGGCAGAATCTTGGAGAATTTTTAAATAGCCTTCCTTGTTTAATTTTCCGGTTATCCTCACAAGATTGCCGGGTTTACTGTTGCCAAAACACCCCCAAACCATGACATTACCACCACCATGTTTGATGGTAGGCACTGTACATGCCTCTGAAGCCCTCTCTTCTTTTGACCGGCGTACAAAGACACGTCTATTGGATCCGAAAATCTGAAATTTTGATTCGTCACTCCAAAGGACATTTTCCCATTGTTCTATAGTCCAGTTTTTATGCGCTTTTGCCCATTCTAGTCTATTTTTCTTATGTCGATTTGTTAGTTTGGGTTTTTTAGCAGCAACACATCCTCTTAATCCCGCAGACAGTAAGCGTCTTTTAACAGTAGGTGTTGAAATGGGTGTTTCTCGCGTATCATTCAGAGCTGCAGTGATCTGTGGTGCAGTTAAGCGTCGATTCCGTTTAGAAAGAACTCTAATGAAGTTGTCCTCTTGATTTGTTGTGGATTTGGGCCTACCAGATCTCTTTCTATCTTCATTTTTCCCCGTTTCTTGTTTTCTAGCAAGGGTATAGTGGACACCTTTACAAGAAATTCCGAGCCTTTCTGCGATTTTAAGTTCACTGTATCCTTCCTCGCGTAGAGTGCAAATAGCGCTTCGCTGTTCAAGCGTGATTTGCTTGCGTTTTGCCATTTTCAGAAGAAAAAATACGGTCAAAGTAGTAGCCGATATCTTTCGAATACAGACAACAATTTAGCAATATACATATATACATATACAATAACAATTTTCAGTTAATATCACAACTTTCACGTGCCAATGCTCAAGTGCGACTAAATAAGGTCTAAAAAAGTTAAAACCAGCAAACATTATCAATAAAACTACACCATTGCATAGGATAAAGTAGCCGACGGATTAAGTCATAAAACACGTGTTTCGTCAATATTAAGGAATTCCATAAAACTTGATGAATGTAGGATAATAATCCTTTTGTGTTTGTGTAGACAGTCGTAAAAGGTTGTAAAACTTAAGATTATTGCTAATTTTTACCGCTATTAGTCGGCATTTATTTGTTTTGTTTGAAAACAGGTGTGCTTCCAAACTTTTGGACGGTAGTGTATATATATTTCCATATGTCAAGGCTTCATTGAAGCTACTTTCTAAGATATTATTAGCTTTTGAAGTGAGATTTTCGATTAAAATCTTAGAATCTATTTACTATGTAATATTAGCATATCTATTTTTACTTATCTGTATGAATATCTAAATCGCCTAGGCGCAGATAACGACAAATTTCTTATCAACACAAGTCACATAGTTTTAATGCTAAAAATTCAACTAAAATCTTACTTATTATTAAATCAAATCAAATTCGAAAACTATAATTTTAATGTATTTGTACGCATGTTTTCTATTTTTATATTTGGAAAATTACCTCTAGTAGATACCTATTTAGTTATTAATTCTTTTCAAATTTTTTGTTATAATTTTTTTTCTCATTAAACGTCACGTAATGTTCAACAATTTTTATCATTACCATCATCATCATCTCAACTCATATTATGTCCCACTGTTGGGCTCGAGCCTCCTCCATAACGGGAGGGAAAATGACCTACTTACTACGCTGGTCAGACGTGTTGGTATAGGGATTTTTTTTTGAGTTTTCTTTCTCTTGCATAGTTGTAATATGCTTTTTATATCCCTTAGTCGTCTTTTACGATCACCCACGGGTAAGAATAGGGGTGGTGAATTGTATTCTTACTCCGTCACCACACGGAAAATATTTTTTATAAGAAAAAGTATTTGAATTTGACACGTGGTTATTTTACTCGTGCATTTTAAAATACTGTTCTTTCCCAATTACTTGGGGTCGATACAATGAGTCCTTGGCCTCCATTATGACAATAGTATGTATGAAAATAGTTTGACAATGGTTTGACCTTGGGAACGTAATTCTTGACCGGACAGCATGAGATAGAGTTAGCCCAGGTGTATATAAGCTTTTAGTCCTTTTTTACGACACCCAAGAGCAATGTAAACTAAAATTTAAATGTAGGTATATGTAATTTAAATAGTTTTTGTTTTTTGTAGACTTTTTATAAGTAACTTTTTTATTATTATATATCTGATGCTTTCCATGTGGTGACGGAGTAAGAATACAGTTCACCACCGTCTATCTTACCCGTGGGTGATCGTAAGAGACGACTAAGGGATATAAAACACATAGAACATCTATGCAAGAGAAGGAAAACTCGAAACAAAAACCTATACCAACACGTCTGACCAGCGCGGTATAGTAGGTTAACTTCTCTCCTATTATGGAGGAGGCTCGAGCCCAACAGTGGGACATATATGAGCTGAGATGATGATAATGAGATGATATTTGATGCTGCATATTATTTAGTAAAACTAGTTGCGAGTCTATATAACATTATTCTTTTACTTTACTTTTAATTCAAATACACTCAGAATAAAACCTATATCAAATCGTTTAACTAGCGCAGCGTGGTGTCGTACGCAGTCTTACGTTTACGAGGCTCGAACTCAGAACTGTGACCTATATGAGCTAACATTATTATGATGATGAAAACGAACGCAACTAACACCCAAACTCAGATTAACCAACGATAATACAAGTCACAGTTTAGTTATCGTACGTACTACACACTTGTCTAAATTGTAAAACGCATGGAACGGATTTTCTTTTGATGTGGATTCACGTCGCACATTTATTAATCATATTTCGCACGTAAATATATTTATATAAAATCCTAGTATATCAAAAGCAAAATCTCTGTAATACCTGTAAAGTTTTGTAATTGGAACTATGATGCCTGAACAAGGTATCGATATGCCTTGCATCTATTCACGACACTCACTGTTAGACATAAGAGACCTCCCCAAACCTATAAACACTAAGCTTGTGTTAGCATATGTAATAAAAAAATAAAATATGAAACCAGGGGAAAATACTATAGCCACACATTTTGATAAGGACATCTTTCTTTAGTACTGGCAACACAGAGTGAGATTTGTTTAATGGGCAAGGGACACGACGACGAATTTTATAGTCAGCTACAGACGAGCAAAGTGGTCTTGAGTTACAACATCGATTCGTTTGTAACGTGTAAACGTGTAAATAAACTCGTTATATGCGCATTAGTGTTTGATTCTTATTAGTAATTTAGTAGATGATTTTAAAAGTTCCTCAGGAGAATGCTGATGCGCATTTTCCTGGTGACCCCTCAGGCAATTTTTACGACTGCCATGTGCAAGTAAGGAGTGTTTATATGTTGTAATCTTGACCTCCCAGCAATGATACGCCAGATATGACAAAAGATAGTCCAAATGACTTAGCTAAATAAATAAAATCTTAATAATTATACAGCGAATCAAGAGCTCTAGCGTAACACAAATTATAATAAAAACTAATAAGCTCATAACACTATTACATACACCACAACGACCTTGACAATTCATTGTTCAACTTGTTGATTTTCTCATTCAAGTAGAGCGTTCAGATCCATATAAAAAGACTTGAGTTATTTTAGCAAACAGTACTTCGTACATATAATGTATCATTAAAATATACAAAATAGCAAACATAAACAGATAAAACCGTGTGAATTTTAATGGGAATATTTGGACACTTTTGTTATATAGTGTGAAATAGACTGGTTGATAAAATATTTATACAATAATTCGACACCCAGCGTTGTTTGTTGACACACTACATTCAATTTATTGTATTTTTCTTTATGTTCAAAATTAATTTTGACGTCGCAGCTCGTAAGTAGTCTATGCATTACTAGTAGATACCCGATAGGTGTATAGTAACGCTAAAAAGAAATTAATTTTCAATATACCTATTGGGAGCTTTAGCACTGATAGCCGAAGTACAGGCAAAAACCTAGTTTGGTTACAGAAGCTTAATTCATTGATTATACTTAACATATCCACTCTAGTCTAAGTTCCAAGTATAATGTGTACGAAGTAGGTATGTTGATAAATAAAGATTATTATTATTATTTTAATTTCAAAATACTACAAAAATTTTGTATGAATTCGTAAGTCTTTTGCCTTTTGTCGAATGTTTTAGAAATATAAAACCATCACCACATTATTAGCTTTCTAATGAAATCGATTCGGTTTTGTTTCGATCGGTTGTTTTAAAAAGTCTATAACGAGAATAAGAAGAAATAATTTTATTTTTATTATAGTAAATTACTGAAATTTAGCATTTAACATGCTTGATTATTTATAAAAAACTTGATTACGAGCGAACAATGATTGTCACACATGGGATTCGAAGCCACACCTTTTAGAACAGTGCAATTTCACCGTGTAAACTTGACGTGAAATTAGTCTCGCGAAAGCGTCTGCGTGGAGTGGATGTATGTTTTTTTAGGTTATAGGCGTCAAAAATGGCGCACCAACGTTGGCCAGCCGATAAAAACATACAATTCATAAATATCAATATAGCCAATCTTTTTTTAATTTTATATATTATCATCTGTACGACAACGCTTTGCATTGCTAAACAAAGCTTCGATGGCGACGGAGCCATGATAACAGCAATACTGTCCATTTCACGACATTAATACTTTAACGAAACAAGTTTCACGAGTACTGCAACCAGTTTCATGAAAGTAATTTTATCATGCATGCCACTAATTTCGTAATGTAAATTCGGCTTAAGGGTTGGTAGTATTTGTAACTGCTAATACACAGCAAACATATTCATCACAGATTATCCCTCTTTCTTTTTTCTTTTTTTTTTGGTGGCGGGCTATGGAGTGGTCACGCCCCGCTAAATCCGTCCGTGGCGACAGAAGAAGCGGCGCACGACCTCATAGACCCGCCCTACAAGTACCTCTCCACGCCGTGCAAGCGGGCCACCGGAACCCGGTCTTTGTCTTCGGTGGCCCGCCCGGCGGTTTACCCTCGCGGGTATCCTCTTGAGTCGACGCCTCGGCAGCTTTTGCCGTCGGGGCGTCGTCCTCACGCGATGGCTTCGCTTCGGGGCGACCAGACTAATCTCTGGTTCGGTCACCCACTGCCTCGGCTAGGGCGGCATCAGGAGGAGGTACTCGCGCCTACGCCGCGACAGATTATCCCTCTAACATATTTTATACTCTACAATGTTTTTTTTTAAAAGAACACCTTCCTGCACTAAGGAAATAATTCTTGTAATGCTTGTTAATTCTTGTAATGCTGGCTAATTTTACAAACATGCCATTAACGCAGACAAATTATACCCAGAATCAGAATAACACTTTGATCGTAAAAAGTATTGCCCTGTGTGGAAATCGAACCCACGGCATTGGCACGGAAGGTTGGTATATTAACCACTAACTACGCCATCTATGCAGTCAGTGTGTTTGAACTTTGTTTATATAAAATATTGAATGTGCTAGGATTCCAATCGATTTTTTATAATATTTCTTTACATCGCGTCGTTTCTATCCTGATATTAAATAATCCATTCACTAACATAATAACTACTTGTGGCAATTTAAAATGATTACAAAATAAGTTTACGTTTCACTATGCAGACAATTTATAATATCATTACGCTAAGTAATTGCATATGAGAAAACGAAATGAAAATTGAAAACACACTATGAAATTGATGATAATAGTGCAAGTGATTTATTACTTTGATATACACGGTGAACAGTTAAACAGATCTGCATAATTATGCAGGTCTAGATTAATCTCTTAGAGCTGATAATTAAATCGCGTATTAAATAAACCATTCTCAACTTTGTGTACGTTCTCAAGCAAACAGACAACACGTCAAAATTAAATATATTACCTTTGGGATCCATTTGTTCATGTTAACAGCTACTGAATTTTTCACACAAAATTCGGACATCATGAATTTTAAAAATTTTTCCATTTCACATCTTTGAAGGAAATTAAATTCCCTACAAAAAAGCTCTCTTGATAAATTAACGTAGGACGAGCCGTTCTCTTGTAATCAAGCCTTAAACATTGATATATTTTTTAATTTGGATTCTGGATTTTTTTAACCAATATAAATATCAATATTTTTATATAGCAAATAATTATTCTTAAGTAAAATTTTATGCTCTACAAAAAAGGTCTCTTAACATTTTTTATCAAATTCACTCCTTTCCAAGTTATTCGACTTTAAAAAAATAAACGGTTAATTACTTTGAATTTAATTTTAAAGTCGAATAACTTTGAAAGGAGTGAATTTGATAAAAAATGTTAAGAGACCTTTTTTGTAGAGCATAAAATTTTACTTAAGAATAATTATTTGCTATATAAAAATATTGATATTTATAGTGGTTAAAAAATCCAGAATCCAAATTAAAAAAATATATCAATGTTTAAGGCTTGATTACAAGGGAACGGCTCGTCCTACGTTAATTTATTAAGATAGCTTTTTTGTAGGGAATTTAATTTCCTTCAAAGATATGAAATGGAAAAATTTTTAAAATTCATGATGTCCGAATTTTGTTTGAAAAATTCAGTAGCTGTTCAAAAATCGATAATCATAATGATGCACCTCTTAATATTAATATTAAGGGCTCAAGTTTTCAGAATAATTTTCTTTTGTCATCATGAACAATATTTTCACAGTACCGTTAATAAAAAAAATTGTTCGTTTTTTTGGCCCAGTCTAATGCTGACCCATACAAAACGGCAGGCCTTATTAAGGTTTTGTATATTTTACTTTTCAACTTTAAGGGTACTTGAGAGTCACATATAGTACCTGTGACCTGCCGCCATTATTAAGGATTTAAACGAGTATTTCTTGAAAAGTGGCGCGCTCTACCGGCTAAATTCTGTCCCCTAAATTGAGACCATTCGTTCAACATTACGTTGGGACTCCTTGTATCTATACTTCGTGGCTTCATTCAAGATCGCACTGAAGATGGAGGTCGGTTTAATATACGGACCTAAATGATATAAGAGTCGTATCATATTAAGTTGAAATTGTATGAAGACTACTACAGAAACGTACTAAGTGGTATTCTTTCTGTCCGGTAATGACCTGATCGATTGTCATTGTGTTTTATATCTAGTTTTCCTTCTCTTCCATAAATAGTATTTGTATATTATGTCCCTTACATCACCCGCAGGCAAGAACGGGGGTTATGAATTGCGTTAGGTACTCCAGCATCACACGGAAAATAAAAACATTATCCTAACATAAGTTTAATAAAATGTAAAATATGGCGTAATGGTTAAGACCTAACGTGTCAATGTCATGGGTTCAATTCTCATGCAGGATAATATTTTGTGTGATCCATAAATTGTTGTTCTGAGTTTGGGTGTCATTTGTGTCCGTGTATTATGTCTGTAAAGTTCTCCGCTAATACAAAGATTCACTTAGTGCAGTGTCTTTAAAAAAAAATCATAAAAACCCGATTACAAGCGAAAAATAAAAGGAAAACGAGAATTGAATGTCCTACAATAGTTTACGGTGGTGTAAGTGGCAGCACGATTGGGACGGATTTCCAATAGATGTGGATTCGAATTCCACTTGTGACAATCATTTTTCGCTCGTAATCGTGGTTTTTATAAATAATCAAGCATATTGAATGGTAAATTTCAGTAATTTAAATATCATAAACTTGTTGCAGTACCACGTACTGCCATTACAACGGATTATGTACCGACTCTTATTGTTAAAATACAAAGAAATTGCTAAACTTAGATAAAGATCTCGTACGAAGGTGTAATGTTACGAAACTTCGTAGATTGTTAGAGATAAACGATTGTTCCATTAAAACGTCAATTAACTTGTGAGCTATTTCTTAGCTTTTGTGTATTGATCGTTAAGAGTCTAAGGTTTTACTTCAAGGTTACATGAATATGAGAGTTTGTGAATTATTAATCTTTATATATACCTAGTAATTTCTTGTTATGATGTATGTTCAAAATAATACCAGTAAACAATTCATGCATTTTTATGTTTATTTTTGCTGTATGGTAGCGGCTACGAATACTACTTTGCTCCTCAGTAAACATACATACATACCATACCGCCGTGTCCTTTGCAGGGTAGGCAGAGAGAACAGAGTGCCAGAGAACTCTATCCTTGCATAGTTCACTCGCTTCCTCAACATTCATAATTCTCTTCACACACGCTCGCCTGTTTCGGAGACTCTTGACTCCACCTTCCTTCAGTACATGACCGATCTGGTCTAGGTAGGTTAGTCTCGGTCTCCCCCGGTACCTACATCCTTCCACTTTCGCATTGTATATCTTCTTAACCAGACGTTCGTTCAGCATTCTTTCCACATGTCCGAACCATCAGAGCATTCCCTTTCGCATCTTTATCATACCTACTCGCTCTCTTACGTCGTCGTTACGAATGCGATCGATCAGCCTAGCTCCACAGATTTTCCGTAGAGATCGCATTTCGATCGCATTAATTTTGCTCGTGAGTAAAAGACGAGTTAAAGCTCTATGATCTAGGCGAACCCCACCCGATGCCGTCTGGTCAAGAATTACATTCCGGAAGAGGGTTGACGACAGACAGACGGCCGGTCATAAAACTATTACCAATTCTAGTATATTACCAATATGTACTGTAATATACTGTATACAATATACTGCGTACTATATACTGCTACTGCTCGTACATACAGCGTTGACCCAAAAAAATTGAGATAAGAGCAGAAGAATGATTAGGATGATAATAATAAGTATGTAAATACTGATGGCTGACCGAGCGCATTCGTAACGACGACGTAAGAGAGCGAGTAGGTATGAAAGAGAGTATTGGTGTAAAGATGCGAAAGGGCATGCTCCGAAGGTTCGGACATGTGGAAAGAATGCCGAACGAACGTCTGGTTAAGAAGATATACAATGCGAAAGTGGAAGGATGTAGGTACCGAGGGAGACCGAGACTAACCTACCTAGACCAGATCGGTCATGTACTGAAGGAAGGTGGAGTCAAGAGTCTCCGAAACCGGAGCGTGTATGAAGAGAATTATGAATGTTGAGAAAGCGAGTGAAGTATGCAGAGATAGAGTTCTCTGGCACTCTGTTCTCTCTGCCTACCCTGCAAGGGATATGGCGTGATGATATGTATGTATGTATGTAAATACTGATTATTTTCGAATTTATAACGAGTTCGAATCCTCGGACCAAAAGTGTTGTTAGTTTGTCTGTAGATAGATATTCTGAAAAATTCTTCATTATGAATCATTGTACAATCGCGTCTGGTTGAAGGCAATTAAAGCTTGTCCAAATATTTTTGGAACGAAATAAAATGCGGTGATAAAAATGACTATTAAAATTACTAATGTTATCGCAATTGAAAGATCTACAATTTATGATTCAATTTATCCTTTCGGTCAGTAAAAATATCATGTTAAAAAATACTTTCCTCGTTCCTTTACAAATATGATTATACTATGATAACTAATCTCGTAAATCTTACTTTGTTGGATACTAAACAATCGTACACGCTCTTAGCAAGCATCCATTATATTCATACACACTATGAACGATTAAGAACTGATAAAAAATACTTTCAGTTGTAATTTTTATGCAATGAAGTACTATAGTTCTATATTTACTAAGGTTCTATATAATTAACAAATAAGAATACAAATCATTATTCTTTACTCTAATGGATATAATCAGCTAAGGTTAATTCAGGCGAATGAAAATGTGCAATAAATCCATGTATCATTTCTAGCTGAACAATTTCTCTCTCACTTTAGTGAATCTCCATTGCCCGTGGGTGTCGTAGCAGACAATTATGGGATATAATATGCATATAACATCTATGCAAGAGAAGGAAAACTCAAAATAAAATTCTATATCAATCCGTCTGTCCAAAACGGTACAATAGATCAATTTTCCTCCCATTTTAAAGGAGGCTAGAGCCCATTTGAGGTAGGTATATGCGCTGAGATGATTACAATGGAGTAGTGCCCACCTATGCTTGATTACAGACATACATACATCAGCTAAAAAAGATCATATTAAATAAATAACATAACTAAAATAAAATCAAGCGAAATCGTCTTCAGTAATTGGCTATATATCACGTAAAAATGTTTATACATTGTTCATACTAGATAATATAATACATTGAAATTATTCAATTGGAAACTCGCAGCTCGCGAGGGTTGGAACGCGAAGCACGCAACAGATGTTACACGCCACCGTCCGCAGCGCACTTTCCCGCCCATCATCCATTTTACTTTCAAACGCATACTCGTTGTACACTTTTTCCGACAAATATCTATCCATTTAATCATTGTTAATAATCATTTTAACATTACTATCTTTGTTTTGTTTTTCTAACAATATAATTAGCATCATCTCAGCTTATGTATGTCACACTGTTGGGACTGGGGCCTTCGTAATTACGGGAAGTAAATTGACCAACTATACCACGCCGGCCAGTTCGGGTTGACATAGGATTTTAAGAATTAGAATAAAATGTCAAGTTTTATTCTTCTTGCTTCACTGTTATCTGTGTACTACATCTTTTAGGCGTCTTTTACGACACCTATGCGAAAGAATACAGGTGGTGAATTGCATTCTTACTCCGTCATCACACGTAAACCTAACCATATACGCTCCAATATTGAACTCAAGCCTTGGCCGCAAATGGGAAGGAATAGCCAGATGGTAGTTTCCTTCCCTTTCTACTTGCATTACTTAACATTTTTTTATAGTTACAACATCGGCGTAAGGGAATGGGTGTTGAATTGTATTATTACTTCATCACCTGAAGAAGATATTAAGAAAAATAATTATTAATTTTTTTTTTTGCAGATGCGAAACGGAAGCTACGCTGAACAGGACGATGACTTCAGACCTACGCCAATTCCTCTCAATAGCTGGTCGGGCGAAAAACTAGAACCAGCTGGAACTTTACAGGAGTTTATCAAAACAGATATACCACCTACCATAGCCGCAATACCGGCGCACTATTGGGAAGATGCTTTAAGGCATAGTGTGTACTTAACTCTGGTCAGAGATAAGATAGACCAGCTAATAGCAAAAGGTACAGTCATATCTCCTAACAGTAAACCAGAAAACAACATATCAAAGGAAGTAGACGATCATGACCTTTGGGAAAAAATCAAGGCAGCTCCGTTCGACAGGATAAAGGAGGATCCAATACCGCCAAGCGATGTTATTATATTAGCAAGAGGCAAATTGCTTCAAGAGAAAAATGGTTTCCGTTTTACTGAGCTTGATGAAAAGTGTGATAAAAACAATTGCACACAATCTGTCAAAGCATATTGGTCAGTAAAACGTGTGAGACAAGGCGAAACAGCTCCTGGGAAATATCATTACGAGTTAACATTTTCAGTAACATCCCAGGCACCGAGGAAAGTAAAAAAACCGTATGAAAACCCTGTAAGAACGTTTACAATAAGAGAAAATGATCCCACTACACGTCCATTAGCCCAAACTCGCAATTACAGACGTCATTCTGAGAGACCTCAACGTGCTATATGGTTCCATAAGAACATTGTTCCTATACAAAATCATCACAGTTTGCCACAAACAGGTGCACGTGGATTAGATAGAATATTTTCATCTCTATTTTCTGAAGATGACAATTACGATGACGTTTCATATCGACGCAAACCAAATGCATACATACCACATACGCAGCAACAACAACATTCGAAAGTAGGATATGTGGGTGACAGAGAACAATATCATCAAAAGAAGATAATACCATATCCTATAAAATCTCAATCGTTTAGATATAACCGTCCTCCTTTGCAAGCTCCACCCGTAGCTTATATGCAACATCCTCATTTAGATTTGGATCAAGGTGGGATTCATCCTCATCCATCTTTACATTTAGGTAACAGATATTTTGCACCAAACCTAGCTAAACCAACTAAACAAGCGTTTTTACCAACGCCAATAACAACCTTTCCGCTGCTAAAGGAATCTACAGCTGATGTGCCCGTTAAAACTACATTAAATGCAACAGATTTTACAACAAAAGAACCAGAAGTTATCACTACAAACGCATATAAAATGTATAATCATAAACAAACACCAACAAATTCGGCTTACTTCTCTGATAATATTAGACCCCCAATATATAATGCCCCACCGGGCGTATTCGCTACAATGGATAAGAAGCCATTTAAACCAATGCCACCTTTAAAATTAATGCACTCACCTAAACCATATAAAAATATTCCTCTAGACTTTCGTCCAAGCCCTCAAATACTCGATACTTCATACACTGATACAAATCCCTCTATTGATACTGCTTTTAGACCAATCACACTAAACTTAACAGAATTTTTAAATAGTAAAAAGGGTCCCAAGAGCAACAGAAAACCCACTTTGAATAAGAAGCCTTCAAAAAAGCACGGCAATATAAAAAATCAAAGAACCACAGTATCACCGGACATAATCACCGCTCGTACCGAATCCGAAGATGACGAAATACAATGGACGGAGATATTAGGTGCATTTACTAAAACTACTCCAATGTCATCACAAAAAGATAAAGAAATATTTTCAGAAATGGATTTAATCACTACAACTGCAATATTACCTACAGCGACAACAGAGACCCCTGAAGAGGTCAGGATTATTAGTACAACGACCAGTAGTACTACGACTACCAGTACTACTACGACTCCTAAGCCTAAAAGAACACGACCGCCACCCCAGTTCACGAAACCAGAGAAAGTCAGAAAGCATAAGCGAATTACGACTACCACAAGTACCACGACTACTGTTAAACCAACGCAGAAGAATGCCGTAAAAAAGTCGTCTGACGATCTTACGCCTCAAGC
This sequence comes from Lymantria monacha, assembly GCA_905163515.2. Classification (NCBI taxonomy): domain Eukaryota; kingdom Metazoa; phylum Arthropoda; class Insecta; order Lepidoptera; family Erebidae; genus Lymantria; species Lymantria monacha. The sequence continues at coordinate 23,540,043 of LR991097.1, read as the reverse complement.
CAGCTCCGCAGCAACTGGTGCAGCCAATTCTGTATGGGAAACTAAATACAAAGAGGCGTCAACAAATACAGGCTCAACATCGACTAATACTACTGCGATATCTACTACAAGTACCAGTACAACAACAGCCACACCCTCAGTTACAACTCTAAAAACATCAACTTCTCCTACTCCTCCTAGTACTGCCGCTTCATTAGTAAGTAAATCTTTAGTTGTAACTACGCAATCGAGAAGTAAAAACCGTTTCAGACAGTCAACTCTGATGCAGAAAGGTACTTCAGTGAATCACGACAAGTGGTCGTCGCCTACATTCGAGAAAAATCGAACCTTATCAAACCCTCACAACCAGTATCTTCTAAGAAGAAAAGCATCAAAATTTCAAGGTTACCTATCATCAAGTACTCCTTCAAACAAGGAGTTTACGAAAAAACAAGATGATATTGCCGATAATGATTTCAATGAAAACCAAGAAAGTGCCAGTATATTGCCCTCGGTGGAAGACATACTAAAATCACCACATCCTACACAGCCAACTGTTGATCGAAATTCTGACATTAGTAATATTTCCGGATCTAACGACAAATCAGAAGACACTGTAATTGAGATTGATGTTGAAAATGATGTCCATGATTCTAAAGACGATAATGAATTCATATTTTCAATAACATCACCAAAATCCAATGAAGATTCAAATAATAATATTTTACAGCTACAATCAACAACAGAACATACAGTAATCCCATTGCTACATTCTGTAACAAAAAATAATACTAAATGTAAAAAGAAAAATCATCAAAATCCTACTGCTACTGAAAATTTAAGAGAACCAAACGAAATAAATACTATCACAACCATTGTCAGTAGTACCACATCTCCAACAATTACTACAACACCAAGCATATTTGAAGAATTGTTTGGAGGCTTCACTATGGATGACATTACAGAAAAATCTAAAGTGTCTCCACCTACTACCACACCAGAACCAATCAAAAGCGAGAGTGTAAAATATGAGCAATATGTTCCCATAGATGATGACATTGAAGAATTCCTTCATTCTCTTGACCATAAGGACAGAGAAATTGACAATGACAACAAAAGCGATGAAGAATATGAAGAAGAAGAAAGTGACGATGAAGATTCACCATTTAATAATGAAGAAGATGATAATTTAGATAGTAGAGATTTGAATGGAGAATATTATGATGATAACTCAGAAGGCCAGGTTCAAGAACAAGAAGGCAGGCCATATAGCTTGTTAGAATTAATGGCTATGGAATAGACTGAAATATATCCTGATAGCATTAATTTATTGAGTGGTGGCACTTTAATCTATCAGTTATATCTATCATTGATCTCTGTAGCAAAAGCTGATGAGAAAAGAGAACTATTTTTTAATTAAGTTACATGAAAACAAATGGTATAGAAGCATTTATTTACTGTCAATAGTCTACAGTACTTCAAAATAGTTTCAAGTTGCTTTACTCAAGTGTAAATATATTAAGTTCCAACTAAGTATAGATTAAGTTTAATGATATATTTTGTATGATAAATAAATTATTATAAATATTAATCAAATTTTATTCTGACCTGCCCCTTCCATGGAGTACTTATAAATGGCTTCAGGTTTCAAAGGCACAAACGCTGCAAATGATTCTGGTACCATGTCCTTTATCCTCTGATGATATGACAATCTGTAAAAACAAAGTTTAGAATTTTTATAGTAAACAAAATTAGATTTAATTTTTGTTAAAGTGCAATATAAAAACAGTTTAAACAATAAATTTGCTAACACTATAAATCTGTCTAGCCTTTTGCTAATATTCTAGAATAGGGACAATCAAAAAAAAGTTTCATATTACATATTTTGTTAATTTTGTAATGCATAGATATTATTTTGAGCTTTATGATGTTATATGAGCCCAAAGAAGACTTCAGAGAGAATTTTGTCTAAAATAGAATATAAAATCCTTTGTACACATGTTTGAATTTACGTAACTGGACATTCTACATACATACATACATATCATCCCCTTGCAGGGTAGGCAGAGAGAACAGAGTGCCAGAGAACTCTATCCTTGCATACTTCACTCGCTTCCTCAACATGGACATTCTATGTATCAGATAAAGTCAACACTTTTTTAAAATAGAATCTTGTAACTCCAGAATGCCAAAAATATATGTAGCACCTACTATAGTCGATGGATTGTTGACAACTACTATTAGACAGAGGAATTTCCACAAAGGGTGATAAGGTCCACAGAATAATATAAATCTGTGCAATAAAGTCCATGGCATAATGTCCATAGGATAATGCTCATCATCTCCATACTTAGATGGTATTTGTGATTACAGTAGGTGTTATAAGTTGCCCAGATGAGCACAACCTGTTACCACAAAAGGGGAGAAGTGCAGTAGTATTTTATAACAATTCTTACCTAAGACATTTCCCAAGCACTTCTCTTACAAATCTTGGTTTGGGATGTTCAGGATCTAACTGCACACATGCCTCCCAGTCTTCCCATGACCAACGATACTGGAAGTTACTAAGGTGGTATGAAAACCAATGGACAAATCTGAAAAATTAAGTTTAAAACCAATCTAAATAGCATTCGTAAAATACAATAATAAAAAAATTTGGGATATAAGTTCTGTGCCTCAGTAGTTGAGTAAGTAAATGCAAATTGGGAGGCCCCAATTTTGAACCCTGATTAGTGCAAGTGTTCTTATTATTCTGAAGAAATTCTCATTATAAATTGCACAGTCTGAAAACTGTGACCAGTATACAGCAATAGCGCTACTAGTATTATGCTACTACTAATACTAAAAACTAAATGACTGGAGTGATATGTTATACCTTCGCTCTTTAATGCTGTGCAAATGAAAATATAAAAAAAACTTAAGGCAATTAATAATAATGGGAAAAAAAAACAAACCTGTCAAAACAAGCAATATTCATAGAATCAATCCTTAAAAACAATATTTCAGTTGCTTGAGCCAGAACTTGAGGCATAGTCGACGGCTGTAGTTTACACAATTCTATTAAAATTGAACCGTAGCATATTTCCAAATATCTTGGTCGAGGCAAGTTGAAAAGTTCAGCAAATATTACTTCAACTATACAATATTCTAAAGGTATCTTAGCCTTATATGGGAAACACAATAATTGTGCAGCACATTCTTTGCGTTCTAAATGATACGCTTCCAATATGTTGTGAAGATGTTCTTCAATTAGGAATCTTTCAATCGAATGTGCCCCTGGTAGCACTGGACCATCAGGACAGTCTGTGTAGTCAAACATCCTGAATATAACCCTTGGCATTGGATATGTGTCATTATCATTGTGTGGTGGTGGCTGCAATAAAAAAATATGATATCAGAAAATCAAAGTATTTTCCAAATAATGTCGTAGACCTAGGGTCTTTCAATCGTAAAGAAATAATTGCACCAACGGCACAGATAGCGTAGCGGTTAAGAGGCCGACCTTCTGTGCCAGTGCTACACTTTATCATAACCTAACAAAGTGGTGGTTATGGTATTTGTCACTTTAGGAAAGCTTATCTTCAACGGTAGACATTGATAGGCTCAGGGATGAATGCAAATATATATATATATATATTACTATACTACATATTAGCTGTGTAGTAGCAGCTACGAATACTGTCAACCCTTACTTTGATTGTGGGTGTCGTAAAAGACAACTAAGAGCCTAATACCCAATGCCGTTTGGTCAACAATTACATTCCCAAGAGGATTGATGTCAGGCAGGCGGTCATAAAACTATTGCCAATAACTTTTGCAATATGTAGGAAGAGGAGTACATGTAGCATCGACCCCAAGTAATCGATGATGACATAATTATGTGTGCCATTTAACAAACTCCAAGAATTTTAAATAAGCCAAAGGTAATATGATGTAAGAAAAATAGCTTCTATAATCTTATGGACAAAATCAGCAAAAACAAATTAATACTTTGAATATCATTACGGCAGATTAAACATAGAAGTAAAGTTTGAAGGGAGTTTGTATGAATATTGCATAAAATATTTCTCTAACATGTTTTATTAAAGAAGCCACAAGGAGCATTCTTGTAAGAACTTTAACCAGATGTGTGTAATATAGATTTACCTGAATAAAATGGTATTTGCCCTTTTGGTTGAAGACAATATACATATATGTGAAAATTGTAATATTACATTGGAATATAGAATGGACAAACAGGTCCTTATTAATTAAAAATAAGAAATCTATTCATTTCAACAAGTAAATTAGACATAATAAATTTAAAAACTTAAATGTTTTTAAATTTATTAAGAATTTGTATTATTATGTTAAAAAAAAAAATATAAGAAAATTAGTTTTAATATATCTTACTTGAATAGTAGGAAGTGTATGTTGTAGGGCTTCACACAAGATTGAATCAAAAGCCAGGTAAGGACGGGGTATATGCTTCTCTGACCAATTATCCTGTTTTAATTTCTTAATCTGAGCCCAAAGACAATCTAAATACTCCTCTTGTAGATGAGGTGTGTCATTTGACCACACCTTGAGAGCTGGCCAGTGCTTCTTGCTACGCTTATTTAGAAATATATCTATGGTTGTCAGTAAATGATCCAATTGAGATTCTTTCTTCTCATACAGCTCTCTACCAACCCAAGGCAGTGTAGCAAGCACAGCAAACACAAACCAATCCCGTCTTACTTGTGGTACACCATCTTCATTGGCACAGTCAACCAATGTTTCCAATAGAGATAAAAGGGAAGAGGCTGCCAGTACATGACAATTTACTAAATCAGCTATGAATCTTAGACAATACCTTGCCGCATTCCATTTAGCGGTTTTTAAGTTCTCTTTAAAAGTTTTTACTATATAATCTACAAACTCTCCACCAAAATTATAATTTTTTGCATTCAAGAGACCAACTAACGTGGCATAAATAGTACACTTTTCTGGCATACGTATCGCACAGTCAGTGAGAATACGTAAAATTTTAACACGAAATGTACTCAAATCGGCTTCCAGAACGCTAGCCAAGCCTTCCAAATTACTTTCTAAACTAGAGCTACTTTTTTCTCCCACCCTAAGAATAAGTGACTCTAGTCTATCTTCGATCTCCTGGTTTTCGGAAACACGCCGTCTTTTTCGATGGAGGCGTTCTAAAAACAAAAGTAAACCAAGGGTCATGAAACTAATACAATTTATAACCTAAAGAGTTTGCAAAAGATAAAATTTAAAGTAAAGTACCATAGCCATCATCTTCATCGTGAGCTCTTCTACGATTCATATTTATAATATGAAACAAACAAAATATATCAAATGCTTTATTATAAATAAAACTATCGGAGTCTCGTCACCAAACACAAAACTACTAAGTCGACGTTATTGACAGTTTCATTCAGGGTTGCCAGCGCCAACTTATTCTAAATCTCGTTTCTGAAATTATTCGATATCGAAAGTCGTTATACAAACTATCATTACAATAATCTGTAACAAATATAGTTATTACTTTTCACTTATTTAACATACCACGAGTAGAAAGAAAAGAAAATGTACTGTTATTCATCACCATCTCATCATTATTACAGTTTTATTGGAGTTTACTCCTTAAGATTCGATTTTCATATACGGCGCCCGGTATGAGAAAAATTTGAGGAGTAAAATCTAGTGATCGAATGACCTCGTTTTTTTTTGGTGCGCAACCTATTCTGTACACCTTTCACTGAACAGTTTTAATAAATGTAAATATATATATATATATATATATATATATATACATATATATATATATATATATATATATATATATATATATATATATATATATATATATATATATATATATATATATATATATATATATATATATATATATATATATATATATATATATATATATTTAGTCAAATGAGCTTTTTTTGCGCTTGTTTTGATAATCGTACTTAATGAGTAAACTCCAGTCGTGCGTCGGAGCTGACACACACTTTATTTTTTGTCGTGTCTTTTAGCGTTATTGCAGCGCTTTTGCTTCTCACTGTAAGACTTGGTCTTCTTCTACTGTGGTAGGAAAAATTACCTATAATATACAGTTTTTACGTAGAATTTTCTTTCTCCTTTATAAATGTTATCAACATATTATATCCCTTTTAGTCGATTTGTACGACCCCCATGGGCAAGCTTAACTTCTTACACCAGACGGTTATTACATCACGGATATTACCAGACGGATATTATTATTGATTGAATTTCAAATTATTAACGCAACCTTAAAATATTTATATCTTTTAACTATCTCCACATATTATAACGTATTGTATGGCAAGAATCTCACTAATTAGAGAAAATTATCAATAATTTATAAAGTATATATTTTAGATGGTATAATTTAGAATATCATATTATATAAAACTATTCTATATTGATATCTCCACATATCGTGTTTTTATCTCTATGATGACGCATTGACTTCTGATGGACAATGATTTCAAATGAAGTGATAATCATGGAAGTAATAAGTACTCGTACAGAGTACTTATTACTTCCATGGTGATATATTATACATAAAGATTCATCTTATAAAAACATGGCACTGGCAACCTCTCTGAGTATTTTATTCTTTGCTGGCAATAATGAACTCTTATAATACTTGATTGCCATTACAAAAAAAAACACAAAGCAGTCATGAGGACTACCGACACGAGTGAAAACTTAAACCTATGAAAATAATGAAAATTCGGTCTAAAGGTGGAGACATTCTTACACAAACACAAGACATGTTAAGCAAATGGAGTAAATATTTTGGCGATATGTATGCGGATACTCGAGTTGGCGCCAGTGTCGCATGTGGTTTAGTAGATCAACATTCAGCACCGGCGTCCTCCGATGGCATCAGTATGGATGAAGTTGAATGGGCGATAAGAAGTTTGAAAAATGGTAAGGCAGTGGGCATTGATATGGTGTCTGCCGAGATGATCAAACTTGGTGGCTCCAGTGTCTGGGAGGCGTTCCTGTTGCTCCTCAATTTATGTTGGAGCTCGGCAATGGTTCCCAGGGACTGGAATAGCGCAGTCATCGTACCTTTGTTTAAAAACAAAGGTTCACGTTATGACTGCGCAAATTACAGAGCCATAAGCTTGACCAGTTTGGCAGCAAAAGTATACGGTAAAATTATTGAAAGGAGAATGAGGATGGTGTCCGATGGTTTACTGTGTGAGATACAAGGAGGTTTCAGGAGTGGAAGGGGATGCATGGATCAAGTGTTCTCTCTGCGCAACATTGTGGTGAAGCTTCTCCACAATGAGGGTTTTTTGCAGTTTTGTGGATCTGGAGAGAGCATTTTACACGGTTGTACGAAAGGAACTTTGGGACATTTTACCGGAGTATGGTAATAGCGGTAAACTGTTACAGGCTGTGCAGTCCAGTTACATGGGCTGCAGAGCCTGTCTGCGGCTGGATGATGGAATGTCACCTTGGTTTGACGTCAATATCGGCGTTAAGCATGGGTACGTTCTGTCAGCCAGGCTGTTTATAATATATCTGGATAAATGTCTGCAAAGGTTGAACGATATGAATGTGGGAGTCCAGATGGGCGACTCAGTGGTCACTGCTCTGCAGATGATGCAGTCCTGCTGGCACAGTCAGCGACTGACCTGCAGACCCTAGTCGACACAATGACAGAAGATTGTAAGAAAAGAGGTCTACGCGTGAATGTGAGCAAAACCAAAATAATGTATGGAAGCGAGAGTTAGTTATGCAGAAAAGAGTATGAAAGTAAAATTAATGCGGTCGAAATGCGCGATCTCTACGGAAAATCTGTGGAGTTAGGCTGATCGATCGCATTCGTAACGACGACGTAAGAGAGCGAGTAGGTATGAAAGAGAGTATTGGTGTAAAGATGTGAAAGGGAATGCTCCGATGGTTCGGACATGTGGAAAGAATGCCGAACGAACGTCTGGTTAAGAAGATATACAATGCGAAAGTGGAAGGATGTAGGTACCGGGGGAGACCGAGACTAACCTACCTAGACCAGATCGGTCATGTACTGAAGGAAGGTGGAGTCAAGAGTCTCCGAAACCAACGAGCGTGTATGAAGAGAATTATGAATGTTGAGGAAGCGAGTGAAGTATGCAAGGATAGAGTTCTCTGGCACTCTGTTCTCTCTACCTACCCTGCAAAGGACATGCCGACATGGCCTGATGGTATGTAAGTATGTATTTCAGCTAATTTCACAACGCTCACACTGTTTACTTCGCTGCATAGAAGGAATACCACGCGCATGTGCTTGGGATCTACTGACTCGCTCTCTTTGTCTCTCCTACTTTCTACATTTGTATATCTTCCATTCTCTCTCCCTCTTGCGTTGGAATATTGGACGCTACTCGTTGCTAACGCTCGCGCTGGCCTGTAATGCTAGGCACTGGGTATACCTACTATGTGAATGCGTTCGAGTGCCTTTGAGTTAAACGTTTAACCCAACCTTGTTGGAAGTCGCATTAGAAGTTTCACTTCAAAAATAAGAAGTGTTATTAACCTATTTTAACATGTTATTAAAACTACACCACGAAGTATAGATATAGACTTGTATTGTGGAATTCTTTACAAATTTATAATTAACGAGCCTAAATTATACCTAGACTCGAACAATAATTTGACTAGAACAATAATTAATAACTTTATGCGATTCACAGCATAAAGTATGCTCCATGTAGAAATCGAAACCCTAACATTCTCACGGTAGTTCGGTATTATAATTACTTCGCTTTTCGTGCGGCAAAGGGTTAAGAATTAAACTAGCTTAGTTGAGTACATCTCACGTTAGTGACGCTACTGTCGTGCTGAGTACTGCCATCTGTCGACGACTAGATACAAAGGCAATAAAATAAAAACAAATCACATTAATGCCATTATATATTGAAATGTCGTTTATATGTTACACAAGAATAAATTAGTATAAATTAAAACTTAAATAAATAATATATAAAATAATTTGCATAAAAATGTAAATAAGCTACAACACATCCAAGAAAGGATTTTTCAATTGTAGCATTCATTTAATGTTATTTAAAACTAATCGGTCACTGAAAGAAATAAACAAGCAAGGTATACATTATGCTGTGTGGCTGAGTAGTTTTCAATCTGAAGATATTGAATTTAAATCTGAAAAAAAATAAGAAATTTTAGTTAGATATATCTATACTAATATCACAAAAACGAAAAGTTGGTTTGGTTGAACATGCTAATCTCAGAAACTACTCTAAGGTTTGAATTGCAAAATTATAGTTGCATAAAAATAATGTTGGAAAGCTAATTTACCGAGGAAGGCTATAGCCTCTCTGAAATTACGCTATAACTAATAAGAGTGGAGCATCAATTGAAAAATATTGCATAAATGGGCAAATTTATTTATTTCAAGAGTTATGTGTGCCGCGTTATAGGTGCCTACAAACCATTCCCTCTAATCACCCCTCTCTTTGTCCTGTTTCTCTCTTATTTGACGCAGACTAAGTTGCGCTAGTCAGTTAGTAGTTAATAAAGTCGATAATGAATATTCTACATCAGAATTGTAATCAAAGACAAAAATTAACGAAAAATTTTGTCAATGCTGTTGATTTGGAATTACATACATACAGAGATATACAAAATACCTTGTACTAAGTATCTGGAATACAAAATACAAGATACTTTTAAATTAAGTATTTCAGATACCAGATACAAAATACTTTCGAAAATAGTATCTGAAATACTAGATACAAAATAGGTATCTTCTAAATACTTCTTAAGATGAAAATACTTTTGTACGAAAACAAGATTTTATTTTAATGATTTTAAGTTTGTTTATGATAATTGACATTAATGTTATTCAAATTACTGAAATTTAGCATTTAATATGCTTGATTATTTATAAAAACCTGATTACGAGCGAAAAATGATTGTCACAAGTGGGATTCGAACCCACACCTATTGGAAATCCGTTCCAATCGTGCTGCCACTTACACTGTGACCTATTGTAGGACATTTAATTCTCGCATTGTATTATATTTTCGTCTTTTAAGGAGACGCACAGGAGATGGCACACATCTACCCGACATTGTTTACACATTGTACAGACTTAATACTCAAACTTTGCAGTTAGAATTGTATTAAACGATGACAACCCCGTTAAACAAATTACTGAATTTTAGAATTTAATATGCCCTAAAAACCCGATTACGAGAGAAAAATTGTTGTCACAAGTAGGATTCGAACCCACACCAATTGGAATTAATATTATTTACGAATAAATCGTGTTAATCGCTGAAATCAAAGGTATAGTTTCAAAACCCTCTACAGTTATTTTGATACATTTTTGCATCAAAGGAAAGATTTTTAAATTTTATTTGCTATAAGTCAATGCTTATTAATGTCATCATCAACATTCTCCTACTCTTATCAACAGTATGCATTTATACCCGCGACTTTTAAAACTGTATGGCGATATTATTTGTTTTGAGTTGCTCGCGTACTTTAAAAGAAAGGCATAAAAGTTATGAAAGACCTAGCACAGTTTGTTAAAAAATGTGACATCAATGAGATGTTGGACTAATAATTTTATCAATGTCTGCTAACATATTACTAAAAGTATTTTATCAGAAAAAGTATTTATAAAATACTAAGATACCAAACAATATAGATATAGATACTTGTATCTTAGATAAGTCACATCTCTGCATACATACATAGCTTCACACCTGTTTCTCAAAGACGTAGGCAGACTATGAATTGCAATCCACAATATATACGAGGGGCGGCTGATAAGTTCGCGGCCTAGGTTACTTAATGAAAGAAAAGTTTAGTTTTTTATTTTTTATTTTTCAATATGATCACCCTCAAGTGAAATACATTTCTCACATCGTGAATAAAATGCCTTTAAACCATTGAAATAATATTCTGAAGATTTCTCTTGAAAATGACTCCACGGCTGACTTCATCTCATTGTAATTTTATAAACAAGTGGATTATGCGGATATATACGATATAGTCATAGTGATAGGACCACGCTGTTGACAGCTTTCTGTCTACAGCCGCGGGCCGGTCCGTCCGGGACAGTACCACACTCTCGCAGAAGATCGACGTCTGAGTAATGGTAACGTGCTATTGCACTTCGTTCGGTGAGCGTGAGAGCCGGAAGCCCCACTGGGGTGGGTTTGGGGTTTGTATTGGGTAGGCAGTGGTCTAGCTATATTAGTATTGCAAAGGTCCATGGGCGGCAGTGTTACTTACCATCAGGTGTGCTGTCTGTTCGTTTGACACCATAAGCAATAAAATAAAAATATATATATACGAATGTGGGATGCGGGTAGCAGCGCGATACTAGCGCAACGTAGTGGGCTGGAGTGACTCGACGTCCAACGACTCGCACGCATGGACACCACGCACAAGCATTCAAAGTGCCTACTTACGTAACAGCTCTATTATTTTGCTAAGAATTGCTAACACAGGAACCGGTCGCCGGATCCGGTATACTGCTACCGGATCCGTTTAATGACGCCGGATTACCAGATCCGGTTTCCGGATTGAAATCCCTAAACAGTAACTTATTATATTAGCATCAAAATAGCAGGTATTTGCTGATGTTACAATAGACATACTTTCTTTTTTTTATCGCAAGGTGGGACCATGGATGTGGTCGCGCCCTGGCAAATCGGCCCGGGCGACGGAAGAGGCGGCGCGCAACCCCATGGACCCACCCTGCAAACACCTCTCTTCGCCGTGCGAGCGGACCACCGGTACCCGAACTTTGTCTTCGGTGGCCCGCCCGGCACGATAGACATACCTGGCACTAGAACACTAAACTATCTCCCATTTCTGGATGGGAAATTTATTATTGTGTGCCTAACAAAATTGTTCTTTCTATTATTCCATCCAAATCTTCATTACAAAATAATTTTATAGAAAGTATGTTTTATACTCACCATTCTGATGTTCTACACATGTGGCAGTAACTAGTAGCAATTTAATTTGGTGAAATATTTTTTTTAAATTTTTCTCCTCTTGTACATGATGCACGGGCATTATTAAAATTTGAGGAGTCTTGAAGTGGTACTGAAATAAAAAAAAATAAGGCTGCAATAAATAACAAAAAATGTGGTCTTAAAACTAAAGTAGGAATATGGTATTAATTAAAACATACGCCGTTTCCGGGATTCCGCATCAAATTGCTTTTTAGAATCATACTCTTTGTGAAAAATAACTTCAGAATTCTCAGAGTTATAAGACAATGTAGCAATTCTTTGTTCATAACTATGGTTCATTTCTTCAAGTTTAATTTGAAATGTATTCTCCACATCTGTTTTCTCTTTTTGTAATCTTAATATATCATTGTGGTAATTTTTTATACACTCTTTCTCCTTTCTCAATTCCATTTGTAAATTTTCAATTGTCTCACCCTTTTCAAATATCCCGTCTTGTAACTCGACTAGTTCATTATTTCTGTTCAAGACTTTTTCATTCAATCTCATTAATTTATTTTCATACCTTTCTTTAATATCAAGTTTTGACTTTTGTTCTATTTCAATATCAGTTTTTAACTTGATGATTATGTTGTTAAGTTTTGTAATCTCGTTGGTTAGACTGTGTAATAATGATAGTTTTTGCTCTTGCAATATTTGTATGTCCTTCATTTTTGTTTCTATAATATGTTTTGAGTTATTATAATTGTCTTTGATTTTTTGTTCTAATTCATTGATCTCATTATTAAGCTTACTAGTTTCATCACTATATTGAGCCTTCAAATTATTTTTCTCTTCTATTTCTTCATTGATGCGGTGTTTAAGATTAAATATTTCATTTTCACGATCAAGCAATATTTTTTCATACATCCCTTTATTTTCTACAAATATTATATCTTGTTCACTTATTTTATCCTGAAATATAAAATAGTAACAAATAAAGGTTTTGCCAAATTAAGAGAAGAACCAATTCTTTCTAGATTTAATGCTGGCAGTTATTTAAGCATTCATTATTTGGTCTTTTTCAATCCAGTCTTGAACATAGACCTATAAAGGTTTATACGTTTACTAGTAGAACTTTGCTGGTGATCTCTTAGATGATTTTTACGAGTCTCATAGTTACGTAAAGAGAGACAACAATTAATTGTATGCTTATCCCGTAGTTTCTGCCTACCTCTCTGGGTAACAGGCGCGAGGCTATGTATGGCCACGAGGTCCGGGAAGAGTTTTCTTTTCTGCCTGAGCGTTCGAGTTCCATGGAATCCTATAGAAGGGAGATATGGTTCGGAACGCGAAGAGCACCGCATTTGCGGCGGTGTCCGGATACTCTCTGCGGACCTTGAAAATTCAGGTGAGGGATGTACGTGGAGATGTCGCGCCGGTTCGTACCCATTATGCTATGCCATAGTCGTGTAATAGAACAACGGGAGTTTGATCAAAGATCAAACTTGCGGTAGTTGACTATTCTGCGTACCTGTTTCTGTAAATACGATACTAAATAACTCATACCTCTCTATCTAACTAGTACAAGCGTGTACTACTTATAGCGATAAGCAAATAAAACAATTAAAGCGGGGCGACATTAACACTTATGTCTAATCTGTTAAGATTAAAATTGTTAAATTCAAAATCATTTATTATGTCTGAAACGCCATTTTCATATAACATGTTACAAGAAATATATCTAGTATATTGCTGTACTGTGATACGTGATACCATTCAATCTCGAATTACGATATAATTCTCAAATATAATGCAAAAGGTATAGCCAGACCAGATCCACAAGCGGCAAAAAAGACAAAAAGTCAAACTCTCAAAAGCCTAATGCATATAACTTCTATGTACCCATAACTGTAATGCTTGTAAATACAGGTTGAAAGATATGTAACGATTATGTAGTAGACATCTTAACATCTGTATTTGACAGTGCCATGTAACTAATTTAATGTAAACCTAAATATAACTTTGGACAGAGTTAAATATTTATTTACATACATACATAATATCATCACGCCATATCCCTTGCAAGGTAGGCAGAGTGAACAGAGTGCCAAAGAACTCTCCTACATACTTCACTCGCTTCCTCAACATTCGTAATTCTCTTCATACACGCTCGCCGGTTTCGGAGACTCTTGACTCCACCTTCCTTCAGTACTTGACCAGTTTAGTCTAGGTAGGTTAGTCTCGGTCTCCCCCGGTACCTACATCTTTCCATTATATTTATTTGTTCAATGTAAACTAGGTTTCTGCACTATAAATATTTTCGGCTTGAATAAGTTTAAAGTATAATATAAATCTCTTTCCCTGCCTTAAGCCTAACTAACTAACTAACACACATAACGATATATCGTAGCGATTTCAGACTGTGCAGATAAATCAATCGCTCTTAGTGTCTCCACACGGCTCCGATATCAGCGTCAATCGTCTATTTCTACCTCATTTTTGCCCTCATCTATATTTGATATCGACGATCTTGGTACTTCCTGATGGTATAAAAAACTTAACAACTCAAAGTACCATAAACGAGGAGTATAAATCTCTTGGGGGGCATAGTCCGGAGCGTGCTCGTTCGCGTCCCCTGCCAGTCTAATTAGACTGCTAATCCGGCTCGAAATGCGTACCGCAATGCGGGTTAGGGCGTCCCCCGGAGGCGACGCGTACCGACCCGCCCCCGTCGGTACGAACATCGGCAGTTGCGGCGATGGGGGCCGCCACCCATCACGCCTTGCCCAGTTAGGCGAGTCGAGGAGAACGGAGTGCCGGGTGGGCACGTGGAATGTAAGAGGTTGTGTGGAAGGTAAGTTGCACGAGCTGATATCCGTCATGGCGGACAAACAGCTAGACGTGCTCTGTGTAACAGAGACCAAGCGAAGGGGCAGCGACGCCTGCGATCTTCCTGGTGGCGGGATGGCTCTGTGGTCTGGTGTACCACAGAGCGATCGAGCCAGCATGGGGGTAGGAGTGCTGTTGTCCTCTCGCTTGGCCTCAGGTGTGAAGGATTACGGAATGTATGATCCCAGACTTCTCTGGGTCCGTATAAAACTAGGTGTCATCAAGGTATTCATGGTTGTAGCATATGCTCCCGTAGGATCCTCGGTGGCATCAGACCTAGAGAAGTTTTGGGACAATGTTAGGGAAGTTCTGGATATGGCAGAAACCAGTGAACGCGTGATTGTATGCGGAGATTTGAACGGATGGGTGGGGACCAAGCGTCCCGACTATGAGGACGTACTTGGTCCATTTGGTGATAAGAGAGTGAACGACGCAGGTAGGCTCATAGCGGATGTATGCATGGAGAGAAACCTTATTGTGTCAAACACATTTTTCCAACATAAGGACATCCATATGTATACATGGAGAAGGAATGAACAGAAAAGCATAATAGATTTAATTTTGGTAGACAGTCGCCTCCGAAGCAAAATATTGGACGCAAGAGCCTACAGGGGCCCCACAGTCGACACGGACCACTATCTTGTTATTGCGAGATTTAGTGGTCTGTTCAGAAAGTGGAGGCACTGGCGAGAGCGTGTCCACTTCGGAGGGCTTGAAAGAATAAAGGTTGAAAGGTTGCAAGAAGAGTGTGTAAGAGAAAAGTATGCAGAGGGTGTCCGAGAACGGCTGACGATGGCAAGCCAGCCGCAATCGGACATTGAAGAATGCTGGAGAGTATTGAAAGAGAGTATGGTAGATACAGCGAAAGAAGTATGTGGAAGTTCAAAGAAGCATAGAAAAACAAATGGTGATGCATGGTGGGATGCGGAAGTGGCAGCTTCCGTAGAGCAAAAGAAGAAAGCGTGGCTGGACTATGTCTCTTCTTTGAATCTGAATGACAGTATGACTGAACAGAAGAAAGAAATATATCGGCAATGTAAGAATGACACCAAGGCCTTAGTGAAAGAGAAACGTGATAGAGCAAGTATGAGTGCAGAAGATAGGCTGACTAAAAACTTCGAGGGTAACACCAAACTCTTTTGGAGGGAGGTGAAGAAGTCTCGGGGTGGTTGGTCAGCCTTCAGAATGAATAAAATAAGGTCTAAAGATGGAGACATTCTTACACAAACACAAGACGTGTTAAGCCGATGGAGTGAATATTTTGGCGATATGTATGCGGATGCTACGGTTGGCGCCGGTGTTGGATGTGGTTTAGTGGATCAGCATTCGACAACGGCGTCCTCCGATGGCATCAGTATGGATGAAGTTGAATGGGCGATAAGAAGTTTGAAAAATGGTAAGGCAGCGGGCATTGATATGGTGTCTGCCGAGATGATCAAGCTCGGTGGCTCTTGTGTCTGGGAGGCGTTCCTGTTGCTCCTCAATTTATGTTGGAGCTCGGGAATGGTTCCCGGGGACTGGAATAGCGCAGTCATCGTGCCTTTGTTTAAAAACAAGGGTTCACGTTATGACTGCGCAAATTACAGAGCCATAAGCTTGACCAGTTTGGCAGCAAAAGTGTATGGAAAAATTATTGAAAGGAGAGTGAGGATGGTGTCCGATGGTTTACTGTGTGAGACACAAGGAGGTTTCAGGAGTGGAAGGGGATGCATGGATCAAGTGTTCTCTCTGCGCAACATTGTGGAGAAGCATCTGGCTCTAGGTCAGAGGGTTTTCTGCAGTTTTGTGGATCTGGAGAGAGCATTTGACACGGTTGTACGAAAGGAACTTTGGGACATTTTACCGGAGTATGGTATTAACGGTAAACTGCTACAGGCTGTGCAGTCCAGTTACATGGGCTGTAGAGCCTGTGTGCGGCTGGATGATGGAATGTCGCCTTGGTTTGACGTCAATATCGGCGTTAAGCAGGGGTGCGTTCTGTCAGCCAGGCTGTTTATCATATATCTGGATAAATGTCTCCAAAGGTTGAACGATATGAATGTGGGAGTCCAGATGGGCGACTCAGTGGTCACTGCTCTGCTTTATGCAGATGATGCAGTCCTGCTGGCACAGTCAGCGATTGACCTGCAGACCCTAGTCGACACAATGACAGAAGATTGTAAGAAAAGGGGTCTACGCGTGAATGTGAGCAAAACCAAAATAATGGTCTTTGAAAGAGATAAAACCAGAACAGATGTAAGAGTAACAATAGGTAATGATGTACTAGAGCAAGTGGATGAATTTGTATATCTTGGATGTGGATTTAGCCGAGATGGAAGGTACACCACTGATATAGAGCGAAGAGTGAATGCGGGAAATAGAGTGAACGGAGCGTTGGGGCAACTTCTCGGCAGCCACCACCTCAGCCAGAAGGCAAGCAATACATAACGCAGTGCTTGTCCCAACATTACTGTATGGAAGCGAGAGTTGGGTATGCAGAAAAGAGTATGAAAGTAAAATTAATGCGGTCGAAATGCGATCTCTGCGGAAAATCTGTGGAGTTAGGCTGACCGACCGCATTCGTAACGACGACGTAAGAGAGCGAGTAGGTATGAAAGAGAGTATTGGTGTAAAGATGCGAAAGGGAATGCTCCGATGGTTCGGACATGTGGAAAGAATGCCGAACGAACGCCTGGTTAAGAAGATATACAATGCGAAAGTGGAAGGATGTAGGTACCGAGGGAGACCGAGACTTACCTACCTAGACCAGATCGGTCATGTACTGAAGGAAGGTGGAGTCAAGAGTCTCCGAAACCGGCGAGCGTGTATGAAGAGAATTATGAATGTTGAGGAAGCGAGTGAAGTATGCAGAGATAGAGTTCTCTGGCACTCTGTTCTCTCTGCCTACCCTGCAAGGGATATGGCGTGATGATATGTATGTGTATGTATGTATGTATAAATCTCGTCAGACCCCGCTCCAGATTTGCACGTTTTTTTTATTTTGTTAAGCTCTTTTTTATAGATAGTTCTAAAATTATTAATCTTCTTAACCACTATATCCCTATTGGCATTTGGAGCGATGACTTTGTATTTTCGACTAACTTATTGTAAACAGCCTTTTTTTTCGTCGCGATCATGGTAATCTTTAGATTTGGTCTTCCAAAGGCAAGTTTCCCTTCTGTAGCAACTCTCGCAGTTGTTCATGGTGTCCACCTCTTTCTTCTTCCGAGATGTTGCAAAGAAAGCGATCCGCACGTTCGCATACAAGGGAGCTCCGTGAAGTATTGCCGAAATGAGGGATCGCTATCCACACGCGACAATAAAACTGTGCAAACGCAATCGACAACAATTTATCTTGCCGGCTACGCACGCAACGATATATCGTAGCGATTTATCTGTGCAAACCGATTTACGCAGATTTATCGTTCGTGTGTATGAAAAATCGTTGTCGATTATCGTTCATCGATGGCAGTTGCAATTTCTATTAGATAAATCGTGACTTTATGAACTTTCTGGCGTATTTAAAAATCATCATATTTACAATGATTTCATGATTATATTAATGTACATTTTTTATAATGTACATTTTTTTTGTATGGTTATTCTTACCATTTTAAATTTATTGGTTATTTCTTATTTATCATCAAATCGTATGTATGATACTAACACACGTTAGTATAGTATTGAATAATAAAATACCTATCTAATTATATAGTTCACGAGAACACTAAAATACGCACACCGTACGTGTCGCCAAGGTCAAGTGTACATTAAAACTCTCCAATAATTCAAATCTATTTTACAAACACAAAACTTAAACTATCATTAAGTATTGTGTAATATTATCATGGAAGTAGTTGCATTCTGATATAGACCTTATTCCCTAAATTTTGTAATTCTGTTTCGTTTCAATCTGCCATTCTTAGTTTCTCAGAAACCGCCAAAATCCAAAACTGATGACAATTCGCTTCATCTCTTTCACTGCACTAAACGATCGCTTAGCTAGAGTGAAAGGAGGCGAATTTTAATGAAATTCGCTTTCTCTCATTCTAACTAGGCGATCGATTGGCGGAGTGAAAGAGTTAGTAAGTTTTTAAATATTGGTTTGGTTGGCAAAACTAGCAATAGAAAACGATTACGCGTGTTGATTTAGTTTCTGTCGAGATACGTTATCTAAAATCAGTTTGTACAGTGTTGAATATCGATACGATACGTTCTCTGACTGAAAACCGATTTCAGATTCGTTTTGATATATCGGACGCATACCTATTCTACAATGCTTAGTAACCATTTTAAAAAAATATGATGCTTACGCAAGTAAAAGGTCATACTGGACTGAGAATAAGATAGAGATGGGATAATCTCTCTATCCTCTATTGTCAAAGACTTTGGTTTATACATAGACTCCACTCGTAATTGGAGAACTCAAGTTGCCAGAACGAGTCAGCGAGTCACCAGTAGCTTACGGACTCTTAATCGGTTGAGACACTTTTTACCGGTTAGAACTAAAACAACGCTTGTCCAAACCTTAATCTTTCCTTTGATTGACTATGGTGATGTGTGTTATTTTGACCTGAATGCAGATCTTCTCAATATATTTGACCGTCTTCTTAATAACTGCATTCGATTCATTTATAACCTTCGCAAGTATGATCATGTTTCTACCTACCGTTCTCAACTTAACTTTCTTACTATTCGCCAACGCCGTAGTATGCGTGCCCTCAACTTACTATTCTCTATCCTCAAGTCTCCTAATTCTCCTGATTACTTATCTTCTTTCTTTCAATACCTCTCTACTAACCATGACAGGAATCTTCGTTCTTCTAACAATTTACTCTTACTTTGTCCATCCCACTCTTCTCAGTGTGTTCATTCTTCCTTCCTTGTCCAGGTAGTTCTCCTCTGGAATTCACTACCTCTCGATATCAGGATGTCCACCAGCCGTCACATTTTCAAGAAGAGGGTTCGTGGGTATCACTTGTATGAATTAGCAGAATCATCATGATTTTTATAATTCAACATACAATTATGTATTTGTAGTGTATGTATTGTTTATATATTTATATTATTTTATGTATATTATTATGTATTGTACATTATTGAATATATATAAGTATATATGTATGTATTTTATATGTATACATATTTATATGTATATATGTATACATATTCTTGTTTGTATTTCTCGGTTTACATAATGTATTATTTAGTTTACAATTTTCTTTTTCTCAACTAACTTCCTCAACACATGCACCTACCTTTTACCATCTCTGCGTCACCTGTGGTTGACTGGTAGAGAATGCCTCGGGCATTAAGTCCGCCAATATACATGTTGCATGAAGTTTAAATAAATAAATAATCAATAAACGTAAATCGATAACATTCTTATTAATTATTTATAAAACGAGTAAAACCAATACATTACCCATATAAACCACATGGTTACTCTATAAAGTAAGTAAATCGTGTTAATTTAGTATTCAGACTTCAGTTATAATATTAATAAGATCATTTCTTTTATATTAAAAAGATAATTTCTTTTATAAAATAAACATGATTATTCATGAAATAATCTGTGACCAAGAACTCATCATCAACCTATAGGAATGCTCCAGCGATGATGATAATATTTTTATGTAATATTTTTTTATTTAATATTTTAAATAATAGTGACGATGAACTTGGATGTAGTCCTTTCGAATAATAAAAAGAATTAATTAATATCTTTAGTTTAAATTAAAGAAAATCCATTGATTTAAATTCAATAGGATTTTCATAGATTGTTTTATATTTATAATCGATTCACCCATCCATTTGATTGAAATTCAATAAGATTTTCGTGCATTGTTTTTCAATTGCAGTAGCAAATAACTTTGAAAAATAAGAAATTATATCGATAAAAATACGGACTATGTCGTAAGCGTGCGGCACTAGTGACAACTGTCACAGAGATCAAGCTATATTTTATAGACCATAAAGCCAGCAGATTTAAGTATGCCTCCTCATTCATCCTCAAATAGTTATGCCAATCTTTCAGAGCGAAATTCAAATTATTACCCGACTGCAAAGGAGTGGTATTGTGTTTAACAGTCTATGTATGTATGTTTGTATGTTCCTTTGAAGCACTATATATACCAAACGCCTGGGCCGATTTTTATGATTCGCACGTCAATCGATTCCTCTTAATCCGGCGAGTGTCACTAAAGATATGACGTTATTGAAAATTCAATATGGCGACTACTGGATGCCATATTGTGAAAATAAAAAAAAAATAAAGTCAACAAACTATATCGAGTGGGGTATCGTTAAATAGGTATTTAAAAATCATTATTAGTTTTCTTTCAACATTTTTCGATTTGACTGACCGTTTAGGATCTATATCGATTTAAAGTTTCGTAACAACCTTTCTCACATATAGGTTTTTTTGGACAGTAGAAATTTACGATGAAAAGACGAAAAATTCATATAACTTGATGTGGATGGACATATATTGAAGTATCTAGTAGGTATATTGTCCAATATACCATAGGTAGTCCTACCTAAAGTATTTAATGTCTGACGCGGTCGCCCATCTCCAATTTCTGACGATATTGTACTTTACTTCAGTCGAAAAACTATATACAGGTTGCCGATTTAATTAGTAGAATCCTTGAAGGAGGTGTATCAGACCATGATACACTATCCAAATCAGTAAAAAAAATTAGTACCTAATTTTTGATTAAATTGCCCTGATGATAAGCGGTCAATACACTTTGTAATATAGAAGTTCGATGTAGGCATATACTCGTGCGTGTGACATTGAACTAGTAGGCAAAGAGTCCCGCTCGCGCTACGCTTACCGCCGCGCAGCTGGGTCGAAATGTACCTACAGGTGTATGTACCTACAATGTACGCTGGCAAACCTATAGTTTTGATAAGAAACAAATAACTTTATCTCGGGATTGGGCAGAGTTAGGAGTCTGCAACTAACTTTATTGTTTTTTATGACGTCATTCCTACACCCAGTTTAAGTTATTCTAGTAATAAAATCGGCACCCTGTATAGTTAGGTACTTACCTACTTATTAATAAATAAGATAACTATAGCTACCTATTTATAACTAAAAAATATAAAATAAAAAAAATGATTAAAAAAATCAAAAATCCCGACTGCGTAAAAAGTCACCAAAACTACGTACATAATAAAAAAACTGAAAAGAAAAAACAAGCACTTAGATGTCCGGTGGTCTAGAATTCCATAATATATTATTGAATAAATACTATTGCAGAAAATGAAATATATTTTAATAATAGAAACAGAAACAGTCGGGATCTATTGAAAAATTAGATTTGCTGTCGAATAAAGGATCCATTTTCTGCAATAGTATTTATTCAATAATATATTATGGAATTCTAGACCACCGGACATCTAAGTGCTTGTTTTTTATTTTCAGTTTTTTTTTTTTTTTTTTTTTTTTTTTTTTATTATGTACGTAGTTTTGGTGACTTTTTTACGCAGTCGGGATTTTTGTTTTTTTTTTTTTTTAATCATTTTTTTTTTAATACGCTGGTATGAGAAAATAGCTTCCTTTTCATGAGCCAGTCTTTACACCACACACTCCACGCCTGTTTCTTACTTTAAACACATAACCAGGCAAAATATCGCAAGTGCATCATCATTTTTTTTTTTTTTTTTTTTTTTTTTTTTACTTATATTGTAACCGTAACCTATTTATTCCTCATGTTGTTATATTGCCAATAAATCTCATTCTATTCTATTCTATTTGCCATCCTGGATGACATGTTTCTTGCGTAAGCTTCTGCGTAGAACTGACGATTAACGCCGATACCGGAGGCGTGTGGAGACACTAGGAACGATCGATTTATCTGCACAGTCTGAGATCGCTACGATATATCGTTACGTGTGTAGCCGGCTTGAAGCGGTTTGCACAGATAAATCGCTACGATATATCGTTACGTGTGTAGCCGGCATTAGCTATTTGAGTTCGTATCTACATTACCTGCATAATTTGAAGTTGTTGTTGGAGATGTCTAATAGTGGCTCTTTCTTCAATATTATCAAAAATTTCATTACAATCATCTGTAAAAATACATGTTACACATTAAACATGTGAAATTTCTATTAAAATTACTTGGAAAAAATTAGATTTTTTTTTGTTGTTGCCTTATTATCATTGTTGTCAAGTACTCTATTATCTTGCAACTAGTTTAAGATTTAAACTGAAAAAAAAATAGTACAGTTTTTGTTTTAAATATTTATCTTTCAATTAGTTCAGAATTTATACACCATGTACTTGGTTCATCCATAAAATGCGCTACATCAATAGTTAATAGAAAATAATGTACAGTGAAGTTGATTTTTTGTGTGGTGACAGAGTAAGAATACAATTGCCCACTCCCCTTTCTTGCCAGCAGTTGCTGTCAATGATGACTTAGGGATATAATATACAGACATCTATAAAAGAGGAGGAAAACTCATAATAAAAACTAATAACACCCCATCTGATCATCATAGTATAGAAGATTTTTTTCATCCCTATTGTAGAGGTAGAGGAGGCGAGAGAGCCCAGTAGTAAGGCATATATGGCTGAGATGATAATGATAGAATTGCTTTTCTAAATAATTTATTTGTTAATGTTTTTATAAACCTGATCTAAATATGTATGTTAGATATTTAAATTAGACCAAAATAGGCCTTTACACTATTGAACATTTACTTAAGGAAATACCACTTAATTTAAATTAAACGCTAACAAAGCATGAGAACTTTAGCTTTGGCAGCAGGAATGGGATTTGTTAGTTTTATGCACATGTGAACCCAATAACAATTGTGTAATATCACTGAGGTCCATCAATGAAGCTTGAATCAATACAATGGTATTGATTTTAAAAACAAATAGATGACAATTATGTACCAATTAGTATTAATTAATTAAACAGTTCATGTACTAACAATGGAAAGTCTCATTACTTATTTAAAAAATCTTACCTAAATTCTCCAGTCTTAAATTAGTGTTGGTAGATTCATCTTGAAGACATTCACAGTCGAAGCTGATATTTTCAAAGATATGTTGCAGGCATTGCAAATCACAAGGTGGTGGCCCTGCCACATGTCCATTATCTAGGGTAGCCATATCACGAGTCAAGGTACTGAAAATTATATATATAGGGTGTATCAGAGAATGGAGCAGCTGGTCAGAAGGGTGGTAGGTAATGATGGTAGGAACCCATAACAAAAATTTGAAGGGAAAATTTCAAGGTCATTGACTCGTCAGCTGTTTGTAAATGTGACGTTTGTTATACTGTAGCAAACGTAAACATTGATTTAATTAGGTACTAATGAATATTTAAGAAAGTATGAGTATGTAGCAGACTATTTATCATTTACTTGGTACATTTCATTCAGTTTTAAAGAAAAAGCGATGACAAAATTGAAAACTTTAAGTGCTTGTAATTTATTAACGAATCGACCTTCAAATTTTTGTTATGGGTTCCTAGCATCATTACCTACCATCCTTCTGACCAGCTGCTCCATTCTCTGATACATCCTGTATATAATTATTATTCAAATGTTTATTTTTTATAAAAATAGGTAAATAAATAATTAATGAAATTGTAACAAATTACCAAAATGGTATATATAATATAGCATATATATATATATATATATATATATATATATATATATATATATATACACCATGGAATCTAATTGGCTGTTTTCCTGAAACGTATGTACTCAGTTAATCATTCTTAATATCCCCACATAACTAAAAACACAATACATTGAAAAAAAAAGTCTGATAAATAGACGTTCTTAAGTTTGTCTGATATGCAACGGTATTGTTCCCAACATGCCTACGACATAGCATTCGAATTAAATCGCAATAATAGATAAAATAAAAAATATTTAGGCATTGTAGCTCGTAGCCCGCCCGCGTCCCGCACGCACCCCTTGCTTTTGATGCGCCCGAGCCGCGCGACCTTGGTCTATGTTTTAATAGGTCAGTTTGCAATTTTTTGCCAAACGGCTTAGACGTATATCATATGTTTATAACAAATCCCGAACGCGAGTGCTAGTAAGTGCGAAAAAATGCCAAGTCATTACCAGTATTCTGACGTAGAGTGGTTAGACATGGTTCGTTTTTATGCGATTGCTGGAGACAACTTGGCGAAGGCTAGATGCCTGTACGGTCAGCCAGAACACCTGGATTCGTTACGCAGATGTGGCATTATAAATCCGCCTGTGCCTACAACAGCGATAATTTTATCATCCAAATAACGCCTACTAACCCACAGGCAGTTTTGAGTGCTTACCCGTGCTCAGGCTACAGGTAGGTGTCACCGACATTCTGCTCGATTAGAAGAAATTCTTGAGAAAATGGAGGCATGGTTTTAAAGTAATTAAAGAAAGTAGGTAACCAAGGTAAGAGCATTGACCGTAAGTTGATAGCTACGGTCGATGCTCTCAAACGACCGTAGGTATAACAAAATTATTA
Organism: Lymantria monacha; assembly: GCA_905163515.2. Taxonomy (NCBI): domain Eukaryota; kingdom Metazoa; phylum Arthropoda; class Insecta; order Lepidoptera; family Erebidae; genus Lymantria; species Lymantria monacha. The sequence continues at coordinate 23,514,753 of LR991097.1, read as the reverse complement.
GACAAAACATGTTACAGTTATGCAAAAACTGATATTTTAAGGAAACGCCCGGGATTGCAAATGACTAGAATTTATGTTTTTATTTTATTGAATAAATGCTATATTATGGTTCTATATCATTAACTGAGTATATACGTTTCGGGAAAACAGCCAATTAGATTCCACGGTGTATATATATATATATATATATATGTATATATATATATATATATATGTAGATATATATATATATATATATGTAGATATATATATATATATATATATATATATATATATATATATGTATATATATATATATATAATATATGATATTAAATCCTTTATTAATCTGTGACGACGTACGAGAGCGAGTAGGTATGAAAGAGAGTATTGGTGTAAAGATGCGAAAGGGAATGCTCCAATGGTTCGGACATGTGGAAAGAATGCAGAACGAACGTCTGGTTAAGAAGATATACAATGCGAAAGTGGAAGGATGTAGGTACCGGGGGAGACCGAGACTCACCTACCTAGACCAGATTGGCCACGTACTGAAAGAAGGTGGAGTCAAGAGTCTCCGAAACCGGCGAGCGTGTATGAAGAGAATTATGAATGTTGAAGAAGCGAGTGAAGTATGTAAGGATAGAGTTCTCTGGCACTCTGTTCTCTCTGCCTACCTTGCAAGGGATATGGCGTAATGATATGTATGTGTGTACTGTGTATGTATGTATTAAATCCTTGAAATTTATCTATTTCAAAAATATTTTAAGAACAATTATTGTTATTAAAATAAAAAAATATACATAGGTCATCATCATTCTCCTACTCTTATCCCAATTACTTGGGGTCGACACAATATATACTCTTCATTCATAGTATATATATATTGTAAAAGTTATTGGCAATAGTTTTATGACTGGCCGCCTGCCAGACGTCAACCCTCCTTGGGAATGTAATTGTTGACCTCAGATGGAGTTGGCCCACGTCTTTATAAGGCTCTTAGTCGTCTTTTATGACATCCACGAGTACAGAAAGGGTTGGTAGTATTCGTAACCGCTACCACACAGCTATAAAAGAAATATACAGAGGTATATAGGTCAATATTATATACGTACATATGATACATATTATATAGTACTACCTAGTAATAAGTATTATTGTTGTCAATACTAAGATATCTAGATTTATTATTAAACTATATATAATCTTATTATAGAGGCACATAAAATCACTAATCCTGGAAGTGACTTCACCAGTGCTTACCATGTAAGTATTGAAATTCAACATGAACAGTCAAGCTACTTCTCTAGTTTTAAACTCTATTTATTACTCTAGTTTTAATCATTCAAATTGGAACATTACATTATTATACAGTAGGGAATATAAATTTAGGGGTAACATGATAAGTTATAAATTAATTTATTACATTAATAGTATGTACTATTTCACAGATTAATTTAATTTCATAGGTTGTTGTTGTTTATATAGTAAGGGATTTAAAAGGTTTTACTTACAAAGGATTTACTTACACAATATGGGATTTTCCCATAATACTTGAGATGTTCTAAACATACAAATATTCAAAATATAGTTTACAAAAATATTTATACAATGATTCCAAATTCTAACTTATTAGAGAATAATATAATAAAGTTTTGTAAAAAACACCCAACTAAGTTTAAAGCACCAGATGTAACTATGACAGCTGTTACAAATGCCATCTGCTTTGAACATGAAAAACCCATAGGGGTCTATTGTTATTATTTATTCTCATTTGGTATATTATAAGACAAACACTTGCTTTTACTTTTAAAAACAATTTGTTAGCAATTAATTACCAAATATTATTCAATATTACGTTAATTATTCTTGTTAGTTTCTTGAGGACTTGATTATAATTGTACCTTGATCTTATGACGTTATTTTTTTAGCCTGCTGCATAAATTTATTGCACTATATTTTACAAATATAATAAATACTTACCATCTGTTGTTATTGACGAAAATTTTGAGTTTGAAAACTTTGATATTACTAAATAGTATATGCCTCTACATCCCTCGAAGATTCAAATATAACATCGTTATATTAATGAATTAAATATTCCCATTCAAAAGTTACGTAAATGCGATAACATGTTTTTGTGAGTTTCATATAATTTTACGTCCAACCTATTTATTTCTACAACAGTTGTACTGTTTAAATAGAAAAAAAATCCTATGAGAGAAATAATATAGGGCTAGCCACATACCACATAGTAGAGAGAACATCTGCGTGTTTTAACGGCTACAAACCACTACAACTTATTCAGACTTCTGCCATTAGAAACAGCTTTGTTTTTCCTTGAAGTGTAATAAAAAAAGTTAAGACTGATACCTTTTTCATAAGCTAAGCTACTGCATAACAAATATTCAGGAGTCCAATAAATTACATAGGTATATAATTGTGTCGCATTGCGATAAAATTCGTACGTTAGCTACACCCGCAAATTCAAAACAGTTCAAGATCAAAATTCAAAACAATTTGCCCTTTTTTCTTTTTGTTTTGTACGTTCATTCGGAGAGGCAAAGGGAACAAAGCCTACTAATACCTCTAAGCTTTGTACAATTTTCTTCACAAATAATTAACACTTCTTCATATTGAATAGTTTATTCATTGTCACTATCCGTATAAGTAAGTCAAGTCGTTACCACTAATTGGGCGCTGAAAACCAAATTGATTTCTCTGAGAATTTTTACAAAATATGAAATTACATGTAAATCACTATTATATCACACCATATCAGCAAAACTATTCAACAAAAAACTACAAAATACTAGATAAATGAATATAATTCGAAAACGCTACATAAAATTTCCATATACCAGGTAAAAACGCTATCTTTTTTGGACCCATTTTAGATCGCAAATATTTTTAACATTTTTGGTTTAATTCAATTCTTCTCACGGGCAAAGAGTTCATACAGTCCAGTCTTAATTTTTTTCAAAGAACATGGTCTCTGCAGCGAAGTCTTACACTTTTTATGTATTTTCTTAAATATAATAGGTACTTAACAGTATTACTATATTTTCATACTCATTATAATACAAAGTTAAACATCAAGGGATCATTCAATTAAGTGCTGGCTAATAAGTTATAGGCCTCTCTCAGATTTTAGTTGAATATGAAAACACATGTATTTAAAGAACTGTTATATCATACTATGGCATCGACTATAATACTAGTACAGTAGTGTACTTATATTAGAAACTACTGCAATACGGTCAGTTTCATAAATAAGAACATTATTGAGAATAATATCAGAAACAGAACTCAAGACAAACGTACTCGTATAAAGTATACTACTTACGAAATATCCAAAAAAATATAACGTTAGTCATTCTTGGAGCATTAACTTTGTATATTACCTACCATATACGAGTCAGGCGAGATGCCTTAGTACGAGAGTTTGGGCAAAGTAGCGTGAAAAAGTCGCATAAGCATCTTAAATATAGTCAATAGTTTTGCGTTTTATTGATTTGATTTGATATGCCATTGCACTGTTAAAGGCGATGGTTTAACTTACTAACGGAAAATTAATTAAATGATATGAAATGATAATGAAGAATTTAAGGCTTGAAAATTGGGATAAAGGACTCTGTAACTTTGCCATAAAATTCTTTAAAAAATGTTTAATCCACCCGGCCGTGATTCCGTGAATAATTTGTAAAATTAATATCTTTTGTGGATTTTTCGCACTTTAGATTTAAATTAACTAAAAATGTCCTGCAATTATGCCGAAGGTTTATCGCCTTATGAAAATAAGGGAATATTAGGCGTCCCAGAAGTAAGTGATTTGTTTTTGATTTTGTTTTTTTATTTCATAAGGTTTCTTGTACTTCATAGATTCTATTATTTTCAGAAGTTTGATACTCTCGACAAATTTAATAAGAAATGCGAATTGCTAGCTCAGTTAATAAACGAAGCCAAGCATATAGTCGTACACACTGGTGCTGGCATCAGTACCTCGGCAGGTATACCAGATTTCAGGTAACACTATTTATATATCTAGATGATTTAAACGATTTCTTTTTTTAATATTTACTTCTATGCAGACATGGAAGTCACATATAATTCATTTGTTTATTTACTAATATATTTTTTTATATGATTTATATATTTCACCTACAAACTTTAAAATGAGATCTATGGTTTGATTTGATAGGAATATAATAGATTATGAAACATTATTAATTTATTCAGAGGACCAAATGGAGTGTGGACTTTGGAAAAAGAAGGCAAAAGGCCTACAACAAACACTTCATTTGCAGATGCCATGCCAACTAAAACTCATATGATATTGAAAAAGCTTGTTGAGTGTAATAAAGCGCAGTATATTGTGAGTCAGAATATTGATGGTTTACATATGAAATCAGGACTACCTAGAAAGTTTTTAGCAGAATTACATGGCAATATGTTTATAGATGAATGTAATCTATGCAAGAGGTAATATCCAGATTTATGTTGTTATATATATTAATATTAAATATTTTTTGTTGGTTTTATGTTAACATAATTTTTTTTTTATTGACTAAGTTGTTAGCTAACAGATAGCTATGATAACATTACTCAGATTGTGGATAAGGACTGAGAGCCCTCAACCAAATTTTCATGTTGAATGTTATTTGTTGTATTTATTATGTTGTTACCTAGAGTAGCTATTTCTTAAGTTTTGTATTTCTATCTATTTTAGATAACTAATCTATTATTGGTAGTGAAAATTAAAAATAATATATTTCTACTGTTTTGTTGAATCTTTCCTTTACATTATAGGTCATTGTATACCTGACTAGTAATGGTTTACTCTTCACTTACAACTAAATGTATACATCTTTATTTGTTCTTGTAATTGTACTGTAGTAATGGATTGTATGTATGTCAGTTCTGTTACATTTTCAGGCAGTTTGTAAGAAGTTGTCCAGTTGAAAGTGTGGGTAAGAAATGTAGTGGCATACCATGCGCTAGTGAGCATATTACTGGCAGACCATGTAGAGGTAGACTGTATGATGGAGTGTTGGATTGGGAACACAGTTTACCAGAGAATGACCTGCTTATGTCCGAGTGGCATTCTAGGTGAGTTTCTTTCAGCCTGTTATACACATATTATACTTGTCTGTAATATTTCAAAATCATCATTCTCCTGCTCCCGTCCCAATTACTTGGAGTCGACTCAGTATGTACCCCACGTCCTACATATTGCAAAGGTTATTGGCAATAGTTTTATGACCAGCCGCCTGACTGGCATCAACCCTCCTTGGGAATGCAATTGCTGACCAAATAGCATCAGGTAGTGTTGGCCCAGGTCGATATAAAGGCTGTTAGTCGTCTTTTACGACATCCACAAGCAAAGTAAGGCTTGGTAGTATTCGTAGCATTTCGTACCATACAGCAAATATTATAATTAAAAATATAATTGCATTTTGAAGTATAATCAAGATCGATATAAAAATGCTTACCATACCACAGTTTTATACCAAGAAAAGTCTCTTTCTTATATTGTTCACATTCTAACTTAGAGTAGGTACATATTTAATTTACAATTTTTATATTTTAATGTCTCAAATCTCTCAATACAATTATTACAATTTTGCATAATGGAACGTCTATAAAGCTAGCATGACAAAGTGAGCAGAATCGCTTAAAGAAAAGTGCAAAATTTAGTGCTTATTTAGTGCCAAAAACTTAAATTTGATGCTCTCATAGATTCGCAAAAAATGAGAACACTGCTAGCTTGTAATTAAGCTAGCAGTGTATTCCCTAAAACGCCTATATTAACGCGGTATAGCACTAAAGCAATGTATAGGGAATTTAGTGCTTGATTAGTGCTGGCAGTATGTGATAAAAAATTTGGCAAAAAAAATATTTTTAATTTTTGTCATTCAAAACTGCCAGAATGACACTCTGAGCAAGTGACCGGATTGAATACGTCAATCTGGATCAAAAATCTATGATTGTCAAGGTTTAATAATTTAGTGCTGGCAGTATGTAATAAGTAATTTGAAAAAAAATTGTTTTTTTTTTTCATTTTTTGTCAATCAAAACTGCCAGTATGACAGTCTGAGCAAGTGACCGGATTGAATACGTCAATCTGGATCAAAACTCTATGATTGTCAAGGGTTAATAATTTAGTGCAGTGTTGCATAAAAATCGATAGTTTGACTATCGATAGTTAACCTCAAAAAGTATTCATACTATCGATAGGACTATCGATAGTATCGTACTTATCAATACTATCGAGACTATCGATAGTATCGATAGCTCTCCACGAGCAATACTATTAATAACGGCGATACTATCGATACTATCGATAGTGATTCATTCGATAGTATCAATACTATCGATAGTATCGTTAATACCATTAGTTTTAGCGTAAAACTATCGATACTATCGATAGTATCGACTATTTCGGGCTATCGATTGCCAGAAAATTTTCAATAGTATTGCTTAAAAATATAAATACCGTAGTTGTGTCCCTGTTGCTTGTTTTCAGTGAATTTTGTGGTGACTTTTCTAGCAGTAACGTGCATTTGCGTTCTTACTTTGAAGCCCAAGTTAGCTAATAATGGTTAAGATCAATAGCCATTGAAAGTTGAGTAAAATTATAATGCTGCGAGACTTCTGGACAATTGGGTCGGAATGTGTGAATGAATGTAAGTGGTACCTTGTACTTGTACCACCCTGTTGACAGTTTTCTGTCTACAGCCGCGGGCCGGTAGTTCCGGGGTAGTACCACACTTTCGCAGAAGATCGGCGTCTGAGTAATGGCAATGTGCTATTGCGCTTCGTTCGGTGAGCGAAAAAGCTGGCAGTTCAACTGGGTGGGTTTGGGGATTTTATTAGTAGGCAGTGGCCTAAGCTATAACCTTAGTATTGCCAAGCTCCATGGGCGACTGTGACACTTACCATCAGGTGTGCTGCTTGCTCGTTCGCCACCATAAGCAATAAAATGAAAAAAAATGGTTTGTTCCAGTATACTAATGAAACTCAGAATGTCTATTACTATAAAATTTTAGTGTAATTATTAGCTTTGAAAGTTTCGGTTAAACAAAATTATGAAAAACATAATCAAGAATTCTGAGTTACAATTCTACACAGAATTATGGCCGTAATTAGTCATTAGATTTGTTGTATTTTTAGCGATATTAATCTAGTGAAGTAAATTTAACAGGGTCCGATAAACATAAGTTCTCTGTATGCTCGATTGCAATGTGATCCATCTAGAAGGCTCTATTAAAAATATGCTTACATATATGTAACTTCACATTATAGGGATATAGAAATATATATTTAACTGAATCCAGAATAATTTTTTAATTGTATATTATATACAATTGAAAATGAAATGAGCGAGATGCAACGTTGACATCAAAATTCCCGAATTGAAAACATTTAAACCATTGTGTTACTCTCTCTGACACCACATTAGGTCCATAAACGTCACAATTTGTTCACAGCTTGCGTTGCATGTATCTTTTTTGTAATAAAGTTTTAAAATATGTCGAATTTCTTCATAGGATTGACCCATTTTAACAAAAAGAAAAAAAAATGTGTGCGTCTAACCTTTACGCGCGATTGAAGTAAAACTTCTTTGGCGTTGACGACATATATCACTGAAATGATTAAATATTAACTTAAATAAATAAATATTATATTATAATTATATCTATTTATCATGGGCTTTACAATGATTATTCATTATTCAAATGTTATATTAATATTATTCTTTCGAAACAAGTAATTGAAGCAAGTACAGTAGTTTATTATAAATTTTAATATATATAGTTAAAATTTGCAAAAATTTCTATAGCGCGATTTAGACTCTAATACATGTCCTCTTACAATTCATTAACTTTGTTACAGCGCCATCTAGTAATAAATTATGATCCTATTTAAAAAAAACTGAGGTACTCCCTAGTCGCGCCTAAAGAAGTTTTACTTCAAAAAGAAAATAAATAAATGAAATAATCCAAGAATATGACATAATACTTCCACATTCCCACCGAAACTCAAGAAATATTGACAGCAGCAAGTATTGCTATTATAATTGTTTCACTTTGTTAGTATCACAAATTTAATGTTATTCACCTGACTAAAATTTGTTCTACTCTTCTTCTTCTTCTTATGTATTGGCAATCAGCTACATATACGAGCTATTGGTGCCAGTGTCAAGTTATAAATATTTTCACGTTTTTAGTCTTTCAAGTCAGTCGTTGTCTAAGTCAAACTGTACCATTAACAGTGCAATGGCCACACTGTTAATGGTATCTTGTGAGAATTTTGATGGAAAATGAAAACGTTGTAAAGCACTTTTATATGATATTCACTACATCCTAGTATCGCCGCACATCACATTACATAAAATGCCATCAAAATTATCTAATATAACACGTTAAAACACTACGATATCGAATATAATACAAGATAATATAATACATGACGTTTTCAAATTCCCGTCAAAAGTCGTCTTGTTCTACTCTATGATGACGCAAATTTAAATAAATTTCTTTAATAATAATGTCAGTACTTGGCTTACCACATAACATAACTTTAGACAACAATACTATCGAATAGTTGCTTGCTATCGATAGTCCAAAATAGTCGATACTATCGATAGTATCGATAGTTTTGAGTTAAAACTAATGGTATTAGCGATACTATCGATAGTATTGATACTATCGAATGAATCACTATCGATAGTATCGATAGTATCGTTGTTATTGATAGTATTGCTCGTAGAGAGCTATCGATACTATCGATAGTATCGATAGTATTGACGTATTACAATACAATCGATATACTATTGATACTATTGCTTATACGTAAACTATCGATAGACAATTGATTGTCTATCGATAGTAGACTATCGATATGCAACACTAATTTAGTGCTCGATTAGTGCTGGCAGAATGTGATAAAAATTTGAAAAAAATATATTTTATTTATTTTTTGTCAATCAATCTGCCAGCATGACAATCTGAGCAAGTGACCAGATTGAATACGTCAATCAGGATTAAAAATCTATGATTGTCAACGGTTAATAATTTAGTGCTCGATTAGTGCTGGCAGTATGAGATAATTTTTTTTTTTTTTTTTTTCAAATTACTAATTACATACTGCCAGCACTAATCGAGTACTAAATTATTAACCCTTGACAATCATAGATTTTTGATCCCGATGGACGTATTCAACCCGATCACTTGCTCAGACTGTCAAACTGGCAGTTTTGTTTGATAAAATAAAAAATAAAATTATTTTTTTCAATTTTTTTTATCACTTACTGCCAGCACTAATCGAGCACTAAATTATTAACCCTTGACAATCATAGATTTTTGATCCAGATTGACGTATTCAATCCGGTCACTTGCTTAGACTGTCATACTGGCAGTTTTGATTGACAAAAAATAAAAAAATTGCCAAATTTTTTATCACATACTGCCAGCACTAATCAAGCACTAAATTCCCTATACATTGCTTTAGTCCTATACCGCGTTAATATAGGCGTTTTAGGGAATACACTGCTAGCTTAATTACAAGCTAGCAGTGTTCTCATTTTTTGCGAATCTATGAGAGCATCAAATTTAAATTTTTGACACTAAATAAGCACTAATTTTTGCACTTTTCTTTAAGCGATTCTGCTCACTTTGTCATGCTAGCTTTATAGACGTCATAATGGATACAATACAAATTATCATTTGCCATAACCTTCATATAACTAGTTTGTTTCCTCTCATTAATGACACAGATAGAGTAATGGTAAAAGTACTGACCCCACATAAAGAATCCCATGCAGTTTTTATGTAACCCACAAATGATTGTTCTGGCTGCGATCTTGTTTTTATCTTATTTTATTGTTTTTACAAGTTCTGAAACACATGTAATTATTTTGAAGTGTTGTCTATTAAGGAAATAAAAGTCATTGTTTAAACATTTTCATGATATACTTTTTAAATTCACATCAATGTAGAATAGTGAATTTATTATCTGTCTCAAAGGAAAGGCAATGGGGACAGCCCATTACCATCACTATTGTTCAATGTAATTTTGTATCATTACAGTATTGCGGATCTTAGTATATGCTTGGGTACAACTCTTCAAATAGTACCCAGTGGGAATCTACCTCTAGAGACATTAAAGTATGGAGGAAAACTAATCATTTGTAATTTGCAACCTACAAAACATGTGAGTTTGCTAATTTTATATAATTATTTTTTATTTATTGCTTATGGTGGCGAACCAACAAGCAACACATCTGATGTGTTGGTGTTGATCATGGACTTTTACAATAGTAGGAGTACAGCTAGGCTGTTACCCACCAACCAACATCCACCCAGGAACAATTACCTACAAATTTCAACAAATTCAGGCTCACTCACCGAATAAGGGGGCGTTCAAGTATTACGTAACGCAATTTGGGGGAGGGGGGTCTTGTAATATGTTACAATGCGTACATAGCCGGGAGGGGGGTTCAAACAACGCGTTACGTAACATTGTTATTTTATTAAATAAAAAACTAGAGAATTAAAATTTTCCGAGCTGCCAAACAAATTTTATTTTTTAGATAATGAATAAATAATATACACATGTATTGCGAGTTTAGAAGCTCTTTTTTTTATTTATTATTGCCGCAAATACGTTTAAAAACGGTCACTTGGGAGTTACGTAACGTTCAGGGAGGGGGAAGGGGGGTACAGAAAAACGTTACGGCGCGTTACATGGGGAGGAGAGTATCAAAAATCTTCAAAAATTGCGTTACGTAATACTTGAACGCCCCCTAAAGTAACACATTACAATGTCATTGATACACATGATACAAGAAATGATGGATTGCTGTATTTATATTTTGACACCATATGGAATGTGTGCTATTTAAACAATTTACCTACCTATATAATTATAATAGGATGGCTTTCTTTTCCAACTATTTTTTTGTGGTCCCCATAGAGTTATATGTATAGAGAAGCTATCCCGAATAAATATTTTGTTCCATTTTGGCAACAGTTAAACTAAAGTCCGCTGCAGCGCTAAAAGAATAAATAGGTAATCTAACGCGAACATTAAAGCACACAGCGCTAGATCGCTTTATAGTTGTAATTTTCTCGCGACCAAAACGTCGTAAGATGTAGGCATTTCATGCGCACTTACGCGTTTCGTTCAACTTTATGTAACAAAGCGTGGTACTATAGACTTTACACCGCAGAAGTGACACAGTTTTTGTACCTACAAAGATTCATTAGAACTCATACAGCATACTGTATTTCAAAGTGTATTATTAAGTAGTTAAATAAATAAAAATAATAGTAAATTATAAAAGAAAATGAACTTTTATATGTTTATATAAACTTTGCTTTAACATACGACAATAGTTTTGAATATCTGTGTGATGACGGAATAATAATACAATTCATCACTACCTGTCTTGGTCGTGGATATCGTAAAAGGCGACTAAACGATATAATATGCATATAACATCTATCAAGAGAAAGAAAACTCGAAACAGAATCCTATACCAACCTGTTTGATCTTTGACAAATAAGTATTAACTGATAACATAAACTAAAGGAAAAAAGAATATAAATAATCAAAATACTTTCTAGACACTACGTCAAGTCTGTGTATAGTCACACATTTTTACCTCCAACCAGTGTAATGGAACGTCTGCGGGCTTTACTCTATTATCATAGATGGTGTGACATTTACATACATATCATCACGCCATATCCCTTGCAGGGTAGGCAGAGAGAACAGAGTGCCAGAGAGCTCTATCTCTGCATACTTCACTCGCTTCCTCAACATTCATAATTCTCTTCATACACGCTCGCCGGTTTCGGAGACTCTTGACTCCACCTTCCTTCAGTACCTGACCGATCTGGTCTTGGTAGGTTAGTCTCGGTCTCCCTCGGTACCTACATCCTTCCACTTTCGCATTGTATATCTTCTTAACCAGACGTTCGTTCGGCATTCTTTCCACATGTCCGAACCATCGGAGCATTCCCTTTCGCATCTTTACACCAATACTCTCTTTCATACCTACTCGCTCTCTTACGTCGTCGTTACGACATTTAAATGTAGAATATTTTTTTTTATTGTGCTAATTCGATATTATTATCTATTTATACACTTTAACAAAACATTTTACTTAGTTAAATAAAGAATTTTTATTCATATCCACATGTGCAAGTTTTGATTGGTATTATTCGAATTATCGTATTAACAACGCAGCTCTGTATACACCATCCATGATGTATGTCCATGATGGTCGCAGTCACACTAAAGTAAGGTGTACGGATTGCAGTACAGCTTAGTCGAACAAAGCAAGTGTTCGGAACGTGAAATCTAGTACATAGATATATCGATGGTGGTCCCATTGAGAAATTTTGTTGAAAGTATCCAAAAAAGAATTCCCTGAAAGTTTGGGCCTTTAATATTGTCCTCGGCCAAGACGTGTAAAAATTTCCCATTAATAAAACACAGAAACTAAATTTTTTTATCTTTAAATTTTAGCTTTGACCATGGTCAGGTTTTTTTAGAATTGAATGCTCTACAAAAGTATCCATTGCAGCCACAGCTATAGAAATATAAAGATAAAAAAATCAGAGTTTCGTTTTTTTTTTGATAAAAAAGAACCAACCTAATGTATAATACATAATTTTATTGCAGGACAACAAAGCTGACTTAATAATCAACTATTACGTAGATGATATATTAGAAAAAGTTATGAACATATTAGGTATGGACGTACCTACTTATTGTGAAGAGGACAACCCCATTAAAAAAGCAAATACCACTATCATAGACTGGACTATAAATAGGCAAGATGTTTTACATTTAGAGAAAACCTTCAAATCAAAATGTAAAGGTGTGAAGAAGAAAAGGAATCTTGTGAAAAAACCTAATAGTAAAGAGAATCCAATAAATGGTGTCAATAACTCGAAAATAATAAAGTTGGATATTAAAAAAGAAAATTGTGAGATTAAGACTGAAACAGATGATAAATGAAATTTATAGTACCAAATGTACTCAATTATGAAATAGAAACTGTTATGATTTAGGACAATTATTCAAGGTCCAGGCTGTGGCCATTTTTTTTAAGACAAGCCAAGGTCTATTCTTATCTCGCCCATATCAAAGCGGCATGCAACAACATAACCTAACCTATCATTCTGTACCTCTCTGTCATCATTTGGACAGACCAACAATAAAAAAAAAATCTTGTCTTTGGTGGTCCGCCCGACGGGAGGCTCCCATTGCCTATCCATGTGATATCAATAATATAAACGCTTACTAAATTTATTGCAGCTCATAACTGTTCCAAAGAGGGAGAGTTAGAGGCCAATTGCCCAGATATATATATATATATATATATTTGCTTTTGGTGGCAAACGAGCAAGCAGCACACTTGATGGTAAGTGTTACTGCCGCCCATGGAAATTTGCTATACCAGAAGTATAGCTAGGCCGCTGCCTACCAATACAAACTCCAAAACCACCCAGTTGGGCTTCCGACTCTCTCGCTCATCGAACGAAGCACAACAGCACATTGCCATTACTCAGACGTCGATCTTCTGCGAGTGTGGTACTACCCCGGACGGACCGGCCCGCGACTGTAGACAGAAAACTGTCAACAGCGTGGTCCTGCCACGATGAATTTTTCTCTTGAAGTGTGATGTTATATTCTTATTTCTTTCTGCTGTCTCATATTACATTCTCAGTGGAGTAGTTGGCGATGACGAATTTAATCTCTTTTCGTCATTACACGGCAAACGAATGATTGTAGAAAATCTACATATTGTGTAAAATAAAGTACAATTTTATTTTATATTTTCCCACATTCCATTGAACAAAGTGAAGCATTTATTAATATTAAATAAGAGATCTGAACAATAAATAAATAATTTATTTATATAAAAGTATTTTTATTTACAAAAATATTAATTATTCTTTGGCAGCAGTTCTGGAATGTAAATTTTTAATCACAAGATAGGAGGGTTGAAACCAATTGGAGAACATTTTACATTATTTATTGAGACGTTAGTAATTTAATCACTAATTGGCTTCCGAGTTTTGTTGGGAACGAGAAAATGTCATATACGATCTAAAATACAGTAATCAACTTTTTGTGTTTTAGTGTATAACATGCTAAAACACAAAAAAATTATTAGGTACTTACAGTATAAATTATTTTTATGACATGTAGAAAAAGAATTCGCGATATGAAATAAATAGGTATGAAAAGTTTAAGTATATATGAAAGAAATAGTTCACGAGTATTTTAATGTTCTACCAAAACTGAGAGTCAATTTTCAATAAGATCGCTTTACTAAAGACGATGAGTCAGTTTGCTGAGAATGATTGTAATTATAAGTGCAAGATTAACTTGAGAAACTGATAGGTTCAACATTGAAAACTATGGCTCCGTCTAGTAGCTGATTGCTAAAACTAAATAAAATCGTTGAGAGTTTCTGCTGGCGGTTGATCTCAAATTCGCCAATATCAGAAGGGAATGGGACATAATAAACACAATAAAAAATACGAAAACCATGCATAGAAATCGTGTATACTAAAATTCGATTCTCGTATTCCTATATACCATTTTTAATTATTATTTTTGATCGCTCGATGGAAGTGGGAATACATTTATTCCTCCTTCCATCTTGGACTCACCCCTATCTATTATTTAGGCGAAAATGTTCCATTTGCTGTAAAATTTTAGCAGGGCAAGCATTTCGAGTGTAAAAAACACTTGCGTTGTGAGGCATGTGATAAATTGTTCAAACTATAGAACTACGATAATAGTGGGTAATATTTTAATCTTCTAGTAAGTGTGACAGGGCTATACAAAATATGTTTCTTTCAAATAATATATAGCAGCAACAGTATTATTGTACAAAATCAAGATCTAAAAAAAGCCCAATTGCTTAAAATAGGAACTATTTACTACGCACGTAAATAATGATCACACGCGAAAACTAGGCATTCCTAACGGGAATATTTTAATCATTCCTCACTTATCAAATCAGACTTCTTCGATATAAATTCTAAAATATGGAATTATGTATAAAAAAATTAGTAAAAAAATACATTTATAAAATAATTACTAACAATATCATTACCACCCACAATATTTAAGTTAGTTTACAAAACTCTTCGTGTTCACAATAAATTTCAAAGAAACCATGTAATTTGATATGCTATGATAGTTACAAGTGGTAATATTAAATTATCAATTTGATCGGTTTTCGCTTCAACCAATCCCGATATGACCGCTGCTATTATTGTCCTCAACAAACCATTACTCAGCTTTAGTATATCTGTAAAGAATATAATTATTTCTAAAATACAAATTCATGTATACGATAAGATACTCCATCATCGGCGAGCCGAAACTATTAAAATTAGGAACATAGACAATTTGATAGTAGTTTCTTTTTGAAACGTAGATATTCTTCTTTAGGGGTAAGGGAAGATTAAAGAAAAATTGGATAGACTGTGTGAAGAATGACATGAATAGACAAAGAGTGATTACAGAGATGACGTCTGATAGGGCGGTATGGAAGAAGACAACATATTGCGTCGATCCCAAATAATTGGGAAAGGGCATGATGATGATGATACATTCTTAGTGAGAAAATAAATTACGAACCTCAAAGGGGTTGAAACGCAGTGGCAAAATGTGTATGGGTACAAAGTCTTCAAAATTAAGCACAAATAATCTACAGTATAAATAAATAAATAAAAAGTGTTTCAGCATTTGCCAACCCTGCAAGTTCACCTTTTAAGGTTAATAGCGCAGCTATAAGTACGTTAACTTTTTTATACAATAGAAACATTGACTTGGCTGCACGGCGTAATGTTTCCCTTCTATTGTGGAGGAGGTTCATCCCCAGCGGTGAGAAATATATGAGCTACGATGATGATGGAGGTCTATGTCTAACAGTGAACGTCATTAGGATGATAGATGGATAGAATAACTTACCAAACATCTCAAGAGCATATATAACTGCTATTTGAGATATAATATTAAATCCTGTGCCTTCCATTGATTTCTGTCCATCTGAAAATAAAAAATAATACAATAATGTTACAAAAAGAAGTCGATTAGATTTTCACTTCGTAATCGTGTTTTATAAATAATTAAGCATATTAAATGCTAAATTTCAGTAATTTAAATAACAAGGTTGTGTCATCGTTTAATACAATTCTAACTGTAAAGTTTTAAGTATTAAGCCTATAACAATGTGTAAACATTGTCGGGTAGATAGCATACCGTCACCTTAAGACGTAAATATGATACGAAGTGAAATTTGCATGTCCTATAATTAGTCACGGTGGTGTAGTGGCAGCACGATTGGGCCGGAATCCCAATAGGCGCGGGTTCGAATCCCGCTTGTGACATCATTTTTCACTTCGTAATCATGTTTTATAAAAAATAAAAAAAAAGAAGTCGATTAGTTAATATTAGAAATGAATCGCCTATTAACATCGGACATACAAAGTATTATTAACTGAGCTATTATTGAAGATAGATTGTGGCTAATATTTAGTTGTTGTTCTCGTGAATTTTCTGTATATGTATTTTTTTATTGCTTTTAGTGGCAGACGAGTATGCAGCACACCTGATGGTAAGTGTTACTGCCGCCCATGGACCTTTGCAATACCAGAGGTAAAGCTAGGCCGCTGCCTACCAATAATCCCAAACCCACAAAGAAAGTAGGGCTTCGGACTTTCTCGCTCACCGAACGAAGCACAGCAGCATACTGCCACTGCTCAGACGTCGATTTTCTGCGAGAGTGTGGAGTACCACACTCTCTGTCCGGATAGTAACCCGGACGGACCGCCCGCGGCTGTAGACAGAAAACTGTCAACAGTGTGGTTCTACCACTTTAATCATATGATTTACAGTTATGTAGAACGACATACAAATTTTCAACAAGGTATATCGCCACCATTATGATAATTTACGTAAAGCTGAATCGACACAAAATTAAATATTCCATTTTAACCTAATTATCGAACTTGCTTCGAATTGTATATGAGAGCAGCTGAAAATCTACTTCACCGGCGGATGAGGAATTTTTTGTCGACAAACGGGGAACATGAAAATTCTACCATTATAGTTCATCTAATCTAAGAGGTGCATTTTGACGTTCTGCATTTTTAATACACAATAACCTCGGTCAAACGTATACACATGATTGTAAACACTAAATCTGAAATTTTAAACAACTATTAAGTTATTTACATAATTAACATTGCGGGTGACTTTCTTGTACAATACTCTAATGTTTAAAGTCGTAAAACTAATTTAAAATAAAAATAACATGGTAAATAGTAATTGTTATTGACGATCTAACAATGTCACGTCATCACGTTCTATACAATAGTGCTTGACAACTTCCAATTCACGAATATCCAAATAATTGGTAAAAAATATTAGAATAATACAATTAATCGAATAAAGATTTTGACAGAGATGTACATTTCGACACTTTGATTGACGAGGAAATAATTATTAATGTTCGCGACGCTAATAATTCAAGTAATAGTAGTAATTCTTAATAAATAGCTATTTTCAAATCCAGTTTTTGTTTTTAATTAACCTAATCCTACTAAATATGATGAATAGATTCTATGCTGAAATAATTAAATTTGTTTAATACTAATTTAGCACTTAATTTTTTCATCACCTTTTTGAAAAATAAAAAATAAACCGATTATTAATTATAAAGAATCAATATCGATTTCTCAGTAAAATCGGCTATTTTCGATAGCGATTATTTGGTTCACATAACTAGACAACTTACTCAGACAGCTGTCAAAGTGCACTTCTTAGATTAGATAGACTATAGTAATAATAAAGATTTAGAACGATCAGCAAAAGATTATATTAAAAATTTAAAAAAATAGGTTACATATTATGAGTATGTATACACCAAATATAATAAATATTTTTATTCCAACTGACCTGCCCATTTATTAAAACCATATTTAGCGCCGAACCAACTGGCAGCTGTGTCGCCCACGCCAATAGACAGTACACCACTGAGCAACTCTAGCTGGTAATTTTCGTGTACGGGCACCAAGACGAGTGGACAAGCGAGACCAACATACAAATATATCGGGGTCATTGCAAAAGAGCCTGCATCCTGTAACAGTATTTTTTTAATAAGTTTATCAATGTGGCGACGGTGCAAAAACACAATTCACCACTCCCTATCTTGCTCATCGGTGTAGAATGGACCCAGGCAAGGCTAGCCAATCAGGCGCACTAATCACATCACCCTTAGTTGACTGATTTAAAACTAATTTGGCATTAAATACATTATTAAATATAATAACACAAAACTGTAAGAGAAGGAAAACTCTGCTTATGATGGCAAACGAACAAGCAGCGCACCTGATGATAAGTGTTACTGCCGCTCATAGACCAGAGGTACAACTAAGTCGCTGCCTACCACAAAAAAAAAAAAACAACCACCCAGAAAGTAGGGCTTTCTACTATCTAGCTCACCAAATGAAGCGCAACAGCACATTTGTGTTCCTACCACCATCCGATGAATAGGCTATACACAAAAAAAAAAATAACTAAAGTCCGGCAATCTCGTGCGCGACCGTCCTGCGGGGCGACAGATGGTGGCGGGGACGAGGTACTTATGATGTAAGCGGGTAAGAGGTCGTGCAGCGGGGAAGGGAAACGCGTGCATCTGCGCGTTAAATACGGCAGTTTCGCCGCGCAGTCGAAGCGGCAACACGTGCTTGACATTCATTACTAATTTGAGTTCGACGCACACGAGATTGAGATCTCAGGATGAGTAAGGCTATCTCAAGACAAGTTAAGGAAGTTGTACATAAAGTGTACCAATTTTTCGAAAGGCGAAAAAATGATCGAACATCTGCCGAATACGCAGATGACATTAATTTAGTAAAAACTGTTGCTGAAGCTACAGGTTTGTCCCAAACCAGCGTTAAAAAAATTATAAAAGAAGCTAGAACAATGGAAGCACAAGGCAGCACAGCGACTTTCAAATCACCACAGAAAAACCGTTTTCCTAAAAAAAGGATTGAAATCGACAATTTTACGGAAGGCATCATACGAAGAAAAATTACACAATGGTATACTGTCAAAAAATGTATCCCGTCGTTGAAAAAGTTGAATGCAGAATTGAAGGAAGACAATATACTTCATTGCTCACGTGAATACTTGAGACGGACAATACATAGGCTTGGTTTCAAATATTTAACATGTCAGTCAAAGAGGAAACTCTTAATTGAACGTCACGACATAATGCGCTTGCGATGGCATTACATCAGAGACATTAAAAAATACCGCCGAGAGGGTAAATCAATAATTTTTCTAGATGAAACCTACGTGAATCAAAATCACGTGACACAAAAATGCTGGCAGTCTAATACAGAACGCGGGGCTATGCAAAACATAGGTAAAGGACCTCGTATTGTAATTGTACACGCTGGGAGTCGCAATGGCTTTGTACCTAATGCTTTATTGATGTTCAAATCGCATTCCAAGACCGGTGACTATCATGGAGACATGAATGCCACAAATTTTCGAAAATGGATTGATGAAAAACTGTTACCAAACATTCCTTCGAATTCTGTTATTGTAATGGACAACGCCGCATACCATAGCACTCAGATCGATAAAAAACCTATAATGAGTACCCTGAAAAGCGAAATGCAGCAATGGTTAGATCGGCGAAGTGTTCCGTATGATAGCGCTATGCGTAAATGTGATTTAATGAGAATAATTAATGAGCAAAATACGGAGAAACAGTACAAAATTGATGAAATATTAAAGGAAAATGGACATCTCGTGCTTCGCTTACCCCCTTATCATCCGGATTTAAATCCAATTGAACTCGTGTGGGGGTACGTAAAAGGCGAGCTCGCAAGGACTTCCCTTGATTCGAACTTAGATAAAAAGTTAAAAGATTTAGAATTGCTTTTTTCTAATTATTCGGTTGAACAGTGGCGCGATTGTGATAATCACGTTATAAAAATCGAGGATGAATATTATAATGCAGATAGTGTATGTGACGATGAAATGGACAGGTACGTTATTGTTTATTATCATAATTGATTATTATTGTTTTAACTGGGCAGAGTGCTCAAGCTAATTCTTGGCATCATATCATTGTATGTGAAGTAGTTTGTTATTTCTATAGTAAATTTTTGTTTAGATTCATAATTCAACTGGGTGAAAACGACGATGAAGATGACGACGAAAGTTATGAAGAAGATCAAACAAACAGTGAACATGAAAGTGATATGGAAATCGATTTATAATAAAACAATCATAATTTTAGTTCTTCTCATAAATTGTCCTCAAGCATAATAAAAAATTATAAACATAAAAGTAGTTAAATATTTTATTCGTCTTTCTTTAATATTACGTCACAATTATAACTTATCGCAAGATTTATCCTGGCACACTTCTCTACGTGTGTAGCCGTGTGCTACAATGACGCGCTACCTCGCCCCCGCCACCGTCTGTCACCCCGTGGGACGGTCGCGCACGAGATTGTCGCACTATAGTTGAACTAGTTGTTAGTTCAACTAGTTATTTTTTTTTTTAGTTATTGCTTTTTTGTACAAATAAAAAAAAAGAAATCGATCATAGCTCCACCTGTTGCTATGCAGCACCCACTATTGAACCTGCAAAAGTTTTTCTGAAATCTACTTGAACACAAAAGTCCATTGGTCTAATCGTTTAAGAGTTCAATCACATACACATGTACAGAGGAATTATATGTACCTATATATAAAGATAGGTTAGAAATTGTTCTCATTATCTATATCTATAAAAGAGGATGTATGTATATATGACATCCACAAACTCAGAAACTACTTGACTGATAATTATGAAAATTGGTATGTATATTACACTAGAAAATGTGCATCGGCAATAAATACCAAATTATTTTGAATTTTTAATTTACTATTTTAACGATAAATGCTTAAATATTAAAAATAGATATATGCTGTCGCGGACTTTTTTGTAAAACTATTTAAGAGGTACATTTCCACAATACATAACATTTGTCTAACTTTCAAGATGCAAAGATAACTCGCAGATGGGCGATTTTTTCTGTCTTAAGCGATTTTTATCGTTATATTTTAACCAATTTACAAAATATCTTTATAAATTATAGCCTATGTGTTATTCTGATGTGTAAGCTATATTACTGTAAAGTTTCATCAAAATCAATTCGGTAGTTTTTGCCTGAAAGAGCAACAAAGATGTTCACATCCATACATTATTACAAACTTTCACGTTTATAATATTAGTAGGAAGTAGGATATATACATGTATTTTTTTCACAGAGAACGTTTACATGCTATCGCACTTTGATGTAAGTCGCCACCAGGGAGCACTGCGATATATCGACTTTTACAAACACACCATCGAGCTGGCTTCGCTAGTAGTCTATAGTTCTAAGACCATACTTAATAATCACCTTTTCATCGCTGTACACTTGAAATGCTGATTCTAAAGCTTGTGATATAGTCTCTATATTACATTTACGACATGCCTGAAAAAAGAAAACTTATATGTAAATGACTCTACAGATTGATCCCTTGTAAATAGTGCCGTGGATACAATTCCCGCGGAGAACTATTCTTTATACAACAAATGATGGATTTGAGTTTGGTTGTAATTTGTGTGTTTGTGGACTCTCCCACGATACAAGGTATAATTCCTTGTAGTCTTTTAGTAAAATATTATTCTTTAGGGCAAAGGTAAGAATTTAGTATTTAGTTTTTAACAAAATATAGAGATAAAAAGTAAAGAAAAATATTATTGATTTACACTAATATTTTTCTTTACTTTTTATCCGTGTGGTGACGGAGCAAGAATACAATTCACCACCATGACGACGACTAAGGGATAAAATATGCTTATAACTAGACATGTGTAAGTAATGCGAGTGATGTATCACACGTAATATTACCCGACCGCGTACTGTCATATTACACATTGCGCGACTAAACATCACATCACATTAAACATGATGCGAACACCCCGTGTACTGTTCTGCATTTCTGCAATGTTCGGTGTCTGGCAATTCAATATTTATTTTGAGCTTTATTTCAGAACGTTAAGGCTTATATTTCTTGACGCCGCCTGCCGTATGTATAGAGCGCTATCGCATTACGCATCACATATAGCACACATGACATGAAATGTCATGTGTGATGTTTGAAGTGATGGTAAAATGTAATATTACTCGGCACGAAATGTAATGCCATATCACATCACTTCGCGAAGTACTGTTTCGAGCATGTTACTTATAACATCAATGCTCGAGAAGGAAAACTCGAAATTAAACCCTATACCAACACGTCTGACCGTGGTGTAATAGGTCATTTTGCCACCTAGTGTGGTCACAAGTTGTGAATAGTTGAATTATGAATCACAACTCCCTATTTTACCCGTGGGTGTCGTAAAATACGATTAGGGATACTGCGGCTATAACACCTATGGAAGTGAAAACTCGAAATAAAACCCTATACCAACCCGTCCAACCAGTGTGGTATAGTAGGACAATTTCCATCCCATTGTGGAGGAGGCTCGAACCCAACAGTGCGACGTATATGAGCTGCGATTATGATGATATAATAACAAAGATCTAACTGTGATAACGAAATTTTTGTAAAGATCATCATCATCATTCTCCTACTCTTATCCCAATTACTTGGGGTCGATACAATGTGTACTATTCTTTCATAGAACATATTGTAAAAGTTATTGGTAATAGTTTCATGACCGGCCGCCTGCCAGATGTCAACCCTCCTTGGCAATGTAATTGTTGACCAAACGGCATCAGATGGAGTTGGTCCAGGTCGTTATAAGGCTCTTAGTCGTCTTTTACTACATCCACAAGCAAAGTAAGGGGTTGGTAGTATTCGTAGCAGCTACTACACGGGTTTTTATAAAGATGGAAATTTTTATAATGTAACGGCTAATAATAAAGTATAGTACCTCAATTAATATTAACAGTCCAAGGCCGAATCCTGCAGCGAATGTCATCAAATGTACATCATAAATGATGCCGGACATGAACACGACAGATGCAAGCACGTGGAATACCTTCCTCGTCACAGTTGTGGCTTTTACGGTCATACGTGTTCGTAGTACTAACACCACACCAGCAATAAGGGCCGTGAAGCACCAGAATGCAAATAATTGCACCTGAAAGAAATATAATAAAAATAGAAATAGAACTATACAGAGTGGAAGTGGACCGCTCCCGAAAACAAAGACAGGTGACCCTACTAGTCCTACTTGTAATGATAGGCTAGAAAAAAAATCGATACGGATGAAACAAATTTTTTTTTCACAACGAATTTTAAGTTTTTTTACATTCCATCGTATTAGGAGTGTCATGTAACGATAATTCCATAAAAATACGTAACTTTACTCAGATGTTCTCATCTATTCAAAACTCACGATCATATGTTCAAGAGTTGAACTCTTAAACTCGAACTCGCGTGGTGAAAAAAAATTTTTTTATCCGTATCGATGTTTTTCCTAGCAACTTCTCATTACAAGTAGGACTAGTAGGGTTACCTGTCTTTGTTTTCGGGAGTGGTCCACTTCCACCCTGTATATAATACTAGCAAACCCAGCCAGTTGCTTTGTTTGTAGAAGTCGATATAACGCAGCGCCACCTGGTGGCCAGTTACATCAATGGAGACATATAAACCTTCTCCATGAAAAATTACATACCAATTTTCACTATGATCGGTCAAATAGTTTCTGAGTTTAGTGATGTCATATATACAAACATTCTCTTTTATAGATATAGATAACTATTTTTTTTAAACACACCTAGGCAATAATCTTTGGACAACCGAGGTTCGACGTATTAATGTTACAATAAACTACTACTGGAATAGAAAGAGTTCACATTGTAACATGTTAAAAATATTTAACATGTCAAACGAGAGTGACCGTCAATTTGTACAGATTGACACTGGCTTTCAAATCACAAGAGTACTAAGTTCTGCTTCCTTTTTTCATCAAAATTCCCACAAGATACCATTAACAATGTGGCCATAGCACTGTTGATGGCGACTATTTGACTTACTGGCGGACAATGACCTATTAAATTACCTGAAGAGACTAAAAACATGAAGATAATTATAACTCGTATAAGTAGCTGATTGCCAATACATAAAAAGAAAAATTACACTTTTTATAAAGACAACACCTACTCTAGAAAATGCATTTTTGTATTGCTGGGGACTAAAACCCACAAAAAACTATATATGTATAACATCCAAACCCCTCGTAACATATTTTAGAGAGAAAAAAACTTACCTTGACCACATCCAAAACAAGATAACATGCTATTCTAATAATACAATCAATTCCTATTGTGATATGCAATATAATCAATGCTACAGTCCCGGCTACGCTTATGATGTAACTAAATGTATGTAAGTCCATTGATATATCTTCCAAAACAACTAGCGCTGTAACAATAATTCCCACTGTTGATAATATTGTCTGAAATAGGTAATATATATTTTTGACAGGTTACATATTAATAAACATACTCTAATCATCCATATAGTGACTGAGTCGTCGTCGTCACTACTGCGGATACTAAAGGCTGTGTATCAATAAGTATTAGTGATTAGTAGGGATATATACTTTCTGGGATGCCATTGAAGATAACGTAAAGAGGTACATGTAGGGCGGGTCTATGGAGTTGTATTGCCGTTTAGTCAACAATCACATTACCAAGGAGGGTTGACGTCTGGTAGGCGGCCGGTCATAAAACTATTGCCAATAACTTTTACAATAAATACTATGAAAGAAGAGTACATAATGTATCGACCTCAAGTAATTGGGATAAGAGTAGGAGAATGATATACTTTCAGGGGTAAGGCATTTTTCGTAAGAAATCAACATTTTCGTTAGCTTGTCAATTTCCAATGAATCAGAGTTAAACCTCTGCCAGGGAAGGGGTGTGCTACCACAATCACCATGCCTGAGAGGTGGCATATATTGTGCATATAAGATAAATGCAAGAGAAAAAAAACTTGCTATAAAACCTTATATCAGCTTGCAAACCAGTATACTAGTTCCATTTCTCTCCTACTGTGGAGGAAACTCAATGCAACAGCTGGACTTATATGAGCTGAGATGACAGATGATGAATTATAGAAAATTGCTCTCATTCAGAAAATTTAATGAGTGATTGTCTATTTTGGTATGGACAAGTGAAGATATGGGATGAAACTAATGTTATAAGGCAGGGTTTAAGTAAAAATGTTGAAGGTTTTGAATGTAAAGGAAGATCAAAGAAAATATGGATGGACTATATAAAGCATGACTTGCATAGGCAGGGAGACACAGCGATGATGTCTATAGGATTGTATGGAAAAAGAGGACATATTGCATAGACCCCACAAATTCAGATAAGAACATGACAATGGTGAGATTAAGAGGTTTCTTTGAAGTCTTGCTGATGTATAATATATTTATTCATCATCATCATTCTCCCTACTAATCACTAATACATATTGATACACAGCCTTTAGTATCCCTACTCTTATCCCAATTACTTGGGGTCGATACAATATGTACCCTTCTTTCATAGTACTTATTGTATAAGTTATTAGCAATAGTTTTATGACCGGCCGCCTGCCAGATGTCAACCCTCCTTGGGAGTGTAATTGTTGACCAAACGGCATCAGATGGAGTTGGCCCAGGCCGTTATAAGGCTCTTAGTCGTCTTTTACAACATTCACGAGCAACGTGAGGGTTGGTAGTATTTGTAGCCGCTATCACACAGCACACACAGTATAATATATTTATTCATATAAATACTTACCAAATTGATAGAATTAACAAAATTCATCTCTTCATCACTTTTGTCACCAATATTATGTAATAACTTTAAAACCACTGCTACTAGGAATAGCACAATACCCTGAACCACAATCATAGCTTCACCGATGGTAAATGTTTTTGGAAATCTTCTGAGAGATGATTTCAATAGTAAACAGAATGAGTATATAGATATTGTTGAATATACTAGTGAAAAAATGAAACCTGTAATCAGAAAAATTTATAGATAAATACGTAATTATGATATATTGATTTACTTAGCTAGTATGAACAAAGTACTGACATTTAATAAAACATTACAGTAATCTGGTTTTTATAAATAATCAAGCATATTAAATGCTACATACATACATACATATCATCACGCCATATCCCTTGCAGGGTAGGCAGAGAGAACAGAGTGCCAGAGAACTCTATCTCTGCATACTTCAGTCGCTTCCTCAACATTCATAATTCTCTTCATACACGCTCGCCGGTTTCGGAGACTCTTGACTCCACCTTCCTTCAGTACCTGACCGATCTGGTCTAGGTAGGTTAGTCTCGGTCTCCCTCGGTACCTACATCCTTCCACTTTCGCATTGTATATCTTCTTAACCAGACGTTCGTTCGGCATTCTTTCCACATGTTCGAACCATCGGAGCATTCCCTTTCGCATCTTTACACCAATACTCTCTTTCATACCTACTCGCTCTCTTACGTCGTCGTTACGAATGCGGTCGGTCAGCGTAACTCCACAGATTTTCCGAAGGGATAAATGCTAAATTTCAGTAATTTGAATAACAAGATTGTGTCATCGTTTAATACAATTCTAACTGTAAAGCTTGAAGTATTAAGCCTATACAACGTGTAAACATTGTCGGGTGGATGGCACACGTCACCTTTAAAGACGTAAATATGATACGAAGCGAGATTTGAATGTCCTACCATAGTTCACAGTGGTATGAGTGGCAGCATGATTGGGCCGGACTCCCAATAGGTGTGGGTTCGAATCCCGCTTGTGACATCATTTTTCGCTTCATATTCGGGTTTTTATAAACATTACAGTATTTAAAAGAAATAATTGATCTACCAAAAAGCGTCTGTTAATTTTTGCCTAAAACTAGCCCTTCACAGAGGCACAAGACAGAACATATTTGTGATAATGTTATAAAAGAAGCCATGCTAAGATGATAATAGCTATATTAGTACCATATTTAACAGGAATGCTTAAAAGCTATATAGCATTGATCATTTTGTTAAGGATTATATATTTTCATTTATAAAGAAACGTCATAATATAATATATAAAATTACTCTAAACAGGAGTAGCACAGTAGTCAAAAAAGTTAGCAAACTAGGCAAAAGTAAACACAAAGGGACACTATGCATAAAGCATTCCGCAATTGTGATAATCATAACAACTACTGAGATAAAAACTCGAAATTGGTATTTGACATCATGAATATTTTTATTTGATCTGTGATGTTTAATAAGATAAAAATTGTTAACAAGAAAATATGGGTCCGGGACAGGCCATAGATGCCAAGGAATTGGTACCAGTAGTCGGCCCAATAGCATTGTGTAAGGAACATGGCGAGTTACAGGGCCACCCACACTCCTTTTGTCCCACCGGACAGAATGAGCAGGATGTGTCCAGACCACAGCATGCCATAAAAAGAGGATGATATGGGTCTCAACAAAAATAATATGATCATTATCATCATCATCTCAGCTTATATATGTCCCACTGTTGCGCTCAAGCATCCTCCACACTAGATAGGAAATTGACGTACTACACCACTCTGGTCAGATGTCTTGGTATAGGATTTTATTCGAGTTTTCCTGCTCTTGCATAGATGTTATATTGCATATTTTATCCCTTAGTCATCTTTTACGGTCACCCACAGATAGCTATCCTATCTGTGGGTGACCGTAAAAGATGACTTGGGGTGGTGAATTGTATTCTTATTTCTTCATCATCATCATCATCACAACCCATAAATGTCCCACCATTGGGCTCGGGCCTCCTCCGTAATGGGAGGGAAATTAACCTACTATGTCACGCTAGTCAGACGTGTTGGTTTAGGTATTAAGGTTCCAAGTTTTCCTTCTCTCGCATAGATGTTATATGCGTTTTATATCCCTTAGTCATCTCGTATGATCACCCACAAGTAAGATATGGAGTGGTGAATAGTATTCTTACTCCATCATCACATTATCCGTATTCTTACTAATAAATCACACCATAAAGAATTTCTATTTACATCCAATTAATAAAACTATACTTGTACTTTATGTATTCATATATTATATTAGTATATACACTTGTACTTTATATATTATATTATAGTTGGTATTTATACATTATATTTGTACTTGTATTAATGTTTACTAATTTAAAAGTATTATATTAGACTTACTTTGATTCAAGACTCCATATATAAATAATACAGAAACTAAACTTGCTGCAGCACTTCCTCCATAGATTAACTGTCTCAATACTGAACATGACACGCTCAAAAATGTCATGAATAGCAGGCAATAACAAAAAATCCCAATTGATAAGCATGCCACCACACTGTACAATAGCGATACTTTGTACTGTAATGTGTATAACACTAAAATTGTCGGTATAAGTGTACAACACCATAGCCCGTTGGAATCCGATAACCTAAAAAAATATGTAAGATACAATTCAGTAAACATTAAATCAGACAGATTTATAAGTTTTAATATAAATTACCTCGTTTCAATACCATCATTTTTTAAATTTCTTGTTATTTGAGTATCTAGAGATTTTAATAATCGAACAATAGTACAATTCTCAATGTAACTTAAGAAATCATCCGTTTTTGTATCTATCTCCATTTCTTGTTCTCAGTAGTATTCAAGATTCCCTACCTATATAAACTTTATCCAAGTATATAACTGAACTATGAACTGAACATTTTCATCAATCAAAATACATCAAATGGTGAATTACAAAATAATATTTGTAATTTGGTACTGACAGAGAGATTTTTTTTTTTTGGTTCTGTTCGTCCATTCGGACAGGCAAAGGGATCAAAGCCCATAACAGCCAAGTCTTATTTAATTATTTTGTTTATCATTTCTTCATATTATGTAGCCTTAATAGTCATTGTCTGTCAGTAAGTCAAGTCGTTACCATTAATCGGGCGCTGATAACCTAATCAATGATTTTCTTTGGGAATTTTGGGCAAATATGAAAATACACGTAAACCACTATTATACCATATTCACTACACTTCAGCACTTTAACTGTACCATATTGCATAAAATACCAGCAAAATTATTCAATATAACACCACAAAACACTAAGGAAATGAATATAATACAAGAGCGTGACATGACATTTCCACATTCGCGCCAAAACTCCACTGACAGACAGATCATGGATCACAGACATGGAGACTAGAATAAGGAGTACCATCTTGCATGGTAGATTAGTCAAAAAAGTGTCCACTTGTAAACAGCAAATTATTGTTCGAACACTCAACGAAATAGCGCTAGTGTAAGTGTAGCAAGTGGAAATGATATGAATGTAGCAGTAATAAGCAGAGTGAAGTGTGCTGAGTTACGTAGTCAGCTGTGATTTGATAAATAATAACCTATGAAATTTGTGCACTTGCTACTATAGCGCCACCTTAATTTGCTCCCGTTCAATGGACACTTCTTAATACACTGAGATGGTACTCCTTATTCTAGTCTCCATGATCACAGATAAAAAATGAATGACAAATTTTCGATTATGGCAAAAGCGAATTTTATTTAAAAATAATTGATAATAATAACATGAAAAATAATAATCGATATTTGTTTTTTGCATAGCAAATTTTTTGTTGGTACACACACCTGAAATTTAATCGGGACTATTGATCCAGAACTACTATTACTTAATCACTATTATATTAAAAACATTTAGTTAATTTAACTAATGAAACTCTAGATGACGTTAGACAACAAATCCTTTTTGAAAGGTTACGGAAGAGTGGCGCGAAGCTCCGTATCCTACCATATTATCATTACCATTGAATTGAGCACTGATACACCATTGAATTGACCACGGTGGTCAGCTTTGTGAGTTACCTTTCGAGTATGGACCTCATCGCCACCCCACTAACATATAACAGCGTTGCCAGGATGTCATCACCCATTAGTGCTCGGGCTCCGCGGATGGCAGATTATTCTGGTCGCGGATTAGTCCCCAGTAACAATCCGTAGATGTGAAAGGGAATGCTCCGATGGTTCGGACATGTGGAAAGAATGCCGAACGAACGTCTGGTTAAGAAGATATACAATGCGAAAGTGGAAGGATGTAGGTACCGAGGGAGACCGAGACTAACCTACCTAGACCAGATCAGTCATGTACTGAAGGAAGGTGGAGTCAAGAGTCTCCGAAACCGGCGAGCGTGTATGAAGAGAATTATGAATGTTGAGGAAGCGAGTGAAGTATGCAGAGATAGAGTTCTCTGGCACTCTGTTCTCTCTGCCTACCCTGCAAGGGATATGGCGTGATGATATGTATGTATGTATGTATGTACCAATCCGTAACATCAGCTAGGACAGTATCAAGCGCAGTGCTCGCCTGCGATGCACCAATGCCAGAGTGTGTGGGCGAGAATCTTCTATCTGACCCACTCCACCACCTCATGCCTGCGAGGCAGTCGCCTCCCAGTTTCTGACGCTCTCAAGCATCGTTTTAGAAGAGGTCGGCTCTGATGATTGTAAAATGTTCACGGCGCAGCTCTACAGACACCACGCAGACCTTGAGCATGTGATGCGTCATGTGCTTGTTATAATCACATTGGTGTCAGGATTGTGTTGCCTCCCTCTTCACGACCGTGTACCGGTAACCATGTCCTGTCAAGATCCGCACCAATCAAAAGGAGAGGACTCCACGCCACTGACCCAAACACTCAAACATCATGGCCGGAAGGCCTTGACAACCCCGAACATTGAACTTTGGACGAAGTGTCCCATCCAGTTACTAAGAGACGTACGAATCAAACCCACGGAGGTGATGGTAAGCTTCGACGTGAGTTCTCTGTTCACTAATGTGCCAGTTGATGAAACTATACAATTGATAGGCACTTTGATACATGACTCTGCCTTAACAACTGAGTGCATGGAGGGGATAGAGCTGTGTCTCAAGAACGGCTACTTCATTTGGAAAGGAGCATACTATCTCCAATTGGACGGCGTGGCGATGGAATCACCTATAGCCCCAGTGGTGGCCAACATTTTTATGGAATGGTACGAATCAGGGATTCGTACCATTCCATAATGGCCAAGGCCAGGGGGCCTTAAGTACTGCAAGAATTAGTCCATGGTACTGGTGGCGTTATGTCGATGACATTTTCGCTGTGGTGGAGGGGACTAACCTAGCTGAATTCACGGATCACCTTTTTTTTTTTTTTTGGCGGTGGGCCATGGACGTCGCTCCTCGCCAAATCAGTCCGGGGTGACGGAAGAGGCGGCGCGCAACCCCACTGACCCACCCTGCAAACACCTCTTCTTCGCCGTGCGAGCGGGCCACCGGTACCCGATCTTTGTCTTCGGTGGCCCGCTCGGCGGTATGCCCTCTCGGGCTCCTCTCCTGTCGACGCCCCGACAGCTTTCGCCGTTGAGGCGTCGTCCTCACGCGGTGGCCTCACGTCGGGTGACCGGACAATTCCCCGGTCCGATCACCCGAAGCCTCGGTTAGGGCGGCATCAGGCGCAGGTACTCGCGCCTGCGCCGCCCCGGCCACGGGCGGCGGCCTGGGTCACAGGAATCCTCCCGGGCCCGTTCCGCCGCCTCCTTCTGCGAGATGACAGCCTCGCAGAAGGCGGCGACCACGTCCCAATTCCTGACGCTGTCGACCATCGCTCGCGCAACAGCCGGCAGCGTCAGGTCGGCACCGATGACAGCGACGAGGACACGGCGCTGCCCGTCCCAGCCCGAACATACCTCGAGCGTATGTTGCGCCGTGTCCTCGTCGCTACTGCAATGGTGGCAGGACGGAGTCCACTCCCTCCGCACGACCGTGTGCAGGTACTTGCCGAAGCAACCATGCCCCGACAAGACCTGCACCAACCGGAAAGAGAGGACTCCGTGCCACCGCTCCATCCACTCCATCAGTACGGGCCGGAGGGCCTCAACGGTAAAAACACCGTGTCTAGGCCTCTCCAGCCGCGTAGCCCAACGGGCGATGACTTCTCGGCGGGCGTCCTCGCGCCAGGTGGCTATCTCGTTGAACGATGAGGAGCCACCCTCTTCGCGCATTGAGGTAACCCGCCGGTAGAGGTCGGAGAGCATCTCCGCCTCTAGCTCCCACGGGGGTGTCCCGGCCAATAGGCATGCCGCCTCGGTAGACACCGTGCGGTACCCGCGAATGGCTCTGACCGCCATGGCTCGCTGTGGCCTCCACAGCACCGCCCTGAGCTGGGCGTTCAGAGCCCTCGCCCACACGGGTGCGCCGTACATGGCCATTGAGCGGATCACCCCCGCATACAGCCATCGGTCCTCGAAACTGGGTCCGCCCACGTTCGGCATGAGCCGAGAAAGGGGGGACGCCGCGCCGACCAGCCGGGGAGCAATTTGACGGAAATGCTCCCGGAACCACCATCGCCCGTCGAGCACCAGACCCAAATAACTCATATGGGCCTGGATACTGATGTGGATGGAGTTGACGACTAACGAGGCGCCGATGGGCAGCCTCACACGGGGCCCATGGAATAGTAGGGCCTCCGTCTTGTTTAGGGCCACCCTGAGCCCCAGCGCCTCAATTCGCCTGACCATCTCCTCGGTGCCGAGAGTGGCCAGGCTCGCCGCCTCTTCAAGTGTCCTGCCCCGGGCTGTGACGAGCGTGTCGTCAGCATAGCAAATAACGCTCAGCCCAGGGGGGAGACTCCCTCTCAACGCCCAGTCGTAACCGATGTCCCACAGAGTCGGCCCCAGAACCAACCCCTGCGGAACACCGCACGACATGGGCGTCCGCAAAATGTCCCCTGCGGGGCTCGCGTAGAGAACACGGATCACCTAAACAATTTACATCACAGGATCAGTATTACTGTTGAAGAAGAGAATGAAGGAATACTACCATTCTTGGATGTACGCGTCATCCGTGAAGCAGATGGTGGTCTTAACCACACTATCCACCGTAAACCTACGCACACAGACCGGTATCTTCATGCCAGTTCACACCATCACCCTGCACACTTGTCCTCAGTACCAAGATCACTTATTAACCGAGCTCTTTGAATATGTGACCCACAATATGTGAAGACAGAACTCGAGCACGTAAGAAAGGTACTAGAGGCCAACGGTATACCCGTTGGCCTCTAGTACTCTATTGGCAACAATGTCGTCGCTGGGCCAAGTCTAGTGAACGTAAGTGACCAACAAGAGTGGAACGCTCTCCGACTTACCTACCGTTCGTAAAGGGAACAACGGACAAAATCGGGTACCTATTGCGACGCAAGTATGATATACGAACGTTCTTCCGTCCACCTGGTCAAGTACGGCAAATGCTACGTTCACCCAAAGACAAGGACTACCTGAGCGTACCAGGAGTCTATAGAGTACCTTGTGACTGTGGCAAGAGCTACGTGGGAGAAACTCGCCGCAGCATCGCCACCAGACTAACCGAACACGACAGGAGTATTAAGAACATGGACACCACTAAATCAGCCATAGCAGAGCACGCCAGTCTCTCGAACACAACACACTACATTCGGTGCGACAAAGCTTCCGTATTAGCCACAGAAAAGTATTTTATACCTCGCAAAATACGTGAAGCTATAGAAATCAACCGACATCGTACGTTTAATAGAGACTGTGGGTGGACGCTCCCTTCAGCATGGATACCGGCACTCAATACTACCTCGACACACAAGGTTTTGTCTGGGATGGAGAGCGACGTGGTCAGCGTGGTATGTCAGGGTGATGGCACGCGGAGCGAGTTTGCTGTGAGACCATCAAATGCCCTCGGTAACGATCGGGACTCATCGGACGTTTCCGCTGAAGACGCTCAAGAAGCAAGCAGTACCCCACCGCCGCCCGAAGCTGTGTCGCGGCGTGCTGCACGTTACGCTAGCCGCAGTGCGCGTCGGGGGCTCGCAGACGCAGCTGCGCACTCGCCCTGATGATGAGCATCGGACATGCTCGAAACCCGGGTCGACGTAATCGACTCTAACGCGTGAGTATTGCCGGAAATACAACTGTTTAATATGTGTCAAACTCACGATAATTTTAATACTAAAAGTACTTCGCGAAGTGATGTGATATGGCATTACATTTCGTGCCGAGTAATATTACATTTAACCATCACTTCAAACATTTCATGTCATGTGTGATGCGTAATGCGATAGCGCTCTATACATACGGCAGGCGGCGTCAAGAAATATAAGCCTTAACTTTCTGAAAATAAAGCTCAAAATAAATATTGAATTGCCAGACACCGAACATTGCAGAAATGCAGAACAGTACACGGGTGTTCGCGTTATGTTTAATGTGATGTGTGATGTTTAATGTGATGTGATGTTTAGCCGCGTAATGTGTAATATGACAGTACGCGGTCGGATAATATTACGTGTGATACATCACTCGCATTACTTACACATGTCTACTAGGAAGAATGTGGTAGACTTTATATGGCATGGATGGAAACTCCTTGGAGTTTCATATTCTTTTAATTATTTAAAGTACTGTCATTATTACACTATTCTATTTGTCGAATTTTGAGTTGAATAAAGCCAATATTTGATCATGAATATTTATTGTTATTTCATAACATGAACACGTTGTTAACATGTTTCCACTTAGCACGTATGACAAACAACAAGTGCCGACTAATATTATTTATTATTATTATTATTCTTCATGTATACAAATACAATGGTGGACTTAATGCCAGAGGCATTCTCTACTAGTCAACCACAGGTGACGCAGAGATAGTAGAAGGTAGGTGCATGTGCTGAGAAACTAATATGAAAAAAAAATTGTGAACTTAAATGATACATTATGAAAACGTAGACAGATACATACGGATATACATAGTTATACTAAAGTTACATAAACATAGTTATATTCAATACACATATATATTTAATAATTTATAATACATAATAATATTCATACAATAATATAAACAATATATATATACTACATATACATAACTATAAGAATGATAAATTATGGTAGTTTTCCAATTACAGCACTAGAGCGCATTATGCGGCATAATGCTTAACGTTGAATGTTCCAACTACAGCAACGCTTCGCACAATCGAGCACTCTTAAAAGTAATGTTTTCGTCTGATGCGTGCAATCGATACCAACTTAGTGACTGAAAATTAACAAGTGTTTTTTCATTAAGTTGACATAATAATTCTTAATATAGATAGATAATTTTCTACCCTTTGCTTTCGACAACCTGTCATCAAATATTTTATCAATGGCTCAAATAACTCATCTGTGTCATTATCATACATATCTTCAATAAATATATCACTTGTTAATGAACTAATTGATTGATTTAAACTCGGAGTACTCGATAAATCATCATCACTATCATCTGGGTAAGATGATACAATTAAAAAGTATTTAATTCTTTTAGAACTCATTTTAAAAAATTACTCAAAACAAAAAATGTTTATTAAATAATCAAAATCTAAATTACTTAACATACATACATACATATCATCACGCCATATCCCTTGCAGGGTAGGCAGAGAGAACAGAGTGCCAGAGAACTCTATCTCTGCATACTTCACTCGCTTCCTCAACATTCATAATTCTCTTCATACACGCTCGCCGGTTTCGGAGACTCTTGACTCCACCTTCCTTCAGTATATGACCGATCTGGTCTAGGTAGGTTAGTCTCGGTCTCCCTCGGTACCTACATCCTTCCACTTTCGCATTGTATATCTCCTTAAGCAGACGTTCGTTCGGCATTCTTTCCACATGTCCGAACCATCGGAGCATTCCCTTTCGCATGTTTACACCAATACTCTCTTTCATACCTACTCGCTCTCTTACGTCGTCGTTACGAATGCGTTTTTTTTTTAAATTACTTACTTTTTTTTTTTTTTTTTTTTTTTTTTGTGGACTATGGATTAGTCTCGCCCCGCCAAATCGGTCCGGGGTGACGGAAAAGGCGGCGCGTGACCCCATAGACCCACCGTAAAACTCCTCTCTCTTCGCCGTGCGAGCGGGTCACCGGAACCCGATTTTTAACTTCGGTGGGTTTAAATTACTTACTTAAAATAACCGTAAATAGTTTTCAACCAATTATTAAGTATACCACTTTATTTACAGATTAATTAGGTTATTGCTAACTCTGAGATTTTTTTTTTTCAACGCTGAACTCAGCGCACTCTGCTGGTGCATTTAAAAACTAATTCACGTTCCAATTAAGCATCAGCATAATTCGGCATTGTGCGCCACTGAGTCGCATAATGCTCTGTAATTGGAAAACTACCTATAAAAATCATGATGATTCTGCTGATTCATTCAAAAGATGTAAACGAACTCTCTTCTTGAACATTTGACGACTGGTAGACTTCCTGATATCGAGAGGTAGTGAATTCCAGAGAAGAACTGCCTGGACAAGAAAGGACGAATGAACACAATGAGAAGAGTGAGATGGACAAAGTAAAAGCAACTTCTTGGAAGAACGAAGGTTTCTGTCATGATTAGTGGAGAGGTATTGAAAGAAGCAAGATAAGTAATCAGGAGAATTAGGAGACTTGAAGATAGATTATAGTAAATTGAGGGCACACAGACTACGGCGTTGACGAATAGTGAGAAAGTTTAGTTGAAAACGATAAGTAGAAACATGGTCATACTTGCGAAGATTATATATGAATCGAATGCAGTTATTAAGAAGACGATCTAGTTTATTAAGGAGATCTGCATTCAGGTCAAAATAACACACATCACCATAGTCAATTACCGGAAAGATTAAGGTCTGAGCAAGCATTGTTTTTGTTTTAGCCGGTAGAAAGTGTCTTAGTCGATTAAGAACACACAAGCTATTGGTGACTCACTGACTTATTTTGGCAACTTGAGCTCTCCAATTGAGAGTGGAGTCAATAAACAAGCCAAGGTCTTTGACAACCGAGGATCTAGGTACAATAGAACCGTTGTAAGATATTGAAGGGAGAGATTGGATGTCTATTCGGCCATCATACGCTGACTACCCACAATTATCGATTGACACTTGGTGGGATTTACCGTCAATCCGAACTCGTCACACCAACCTTTTATGATATCCAAATCCCCATTGATTTTGGCAATTGCTGATGCAATGTTATCCACGCTCGTTTGGTAGTACAGCTGCAAGCACAGAGATGATACGAACACTGAAGATTATAAGTAATGAGGTTAATAAATATAGAAAATAACAAAGGACTAATCCCACCACACATTACCACCATTGTAATTCCTGTAAGCCAGTATCCACAATGGTCACTATAAATGACACCGAGGCTTGACCCTCAGGCAGTCCCGGGAAATGATTTTAATTGTCTTGGAACCCGCAACAAATTTAATTAGAAAAGTTAAAGAGGAGGAGTTGGAAAAGAGTGATTCCACTTCCCTCCCAGGCAAAGCGGGAGACAGAAAGCAATATTGACTAGTCAGCCAATAAGTAAAGGGTTGTACGATAAGCGCAGCAGTACGGCACCACGGATTTGGGATAACTTAACGGGGCCTATATGTGAGCCTTAAGATTGGTTGCAGTAGTAGGTATGGCAGAATCGCCTTAACGCACGGAAATTTTCTCGAGTTGCTACAAGATCCGTATAGTATACTACTCCAGATGTTACTTGCAAACTATCTAACATAAGGTCACGCTGGTTACGCCAGAGATCGCACTCCCAGACAATGTGATGTGCTGATTGTTCATACTCGCGGTTATTTGTAGAACATTGACATAGTGGGGAAGGTACGAGTTTAAAAGAAAATAATTTACTTTTAAAGTTGCCATGGCCAGTTAGAAATTGGGCTACAAAATGGTCAACCTCCAACCATACTCTCTCTAGGTGCTCGCGGACGCATGGGAAAAATAGATAGAGGTGACGGCCCTTCGATGATGAATCCCATATTTCTTGCCATTCAATTAAAAGTTTTTCATAGAAAACGGATTGCGGTGCAAACAATCGAGCGATTTTATTACGGTCGCGCGGTAGAAGGAAATCTGTGTTCATATTTTCCCTTGTCGTGTAATACATTGATAATCGTCTCTGAATCTCCAAGTCAACCGGAAAAAAAATAACAAAGGCGAAAGAATACCGCCTTGGGGCACGCCAGCATGTAGGTCGCACCAATTCGAAAGACTATCCTCAATGCGAACACATGGCTGACGGCCCTGAAGGTAGGAAGAGAACCATTCTAGTGCGATGGACGAAATCAAAATATGAGATAGGATCGCTAGGAGAATATCGTGATTCACGGTATTGAAGGCATTTGAGAAATCAATCAAGGCTAAAACGGTGACATTAGTTTTCTCCATACCAGCTCTAATATCACCAGTTACTTTGAGGAGAGCGGAAGTGGTGTTATGGCCAGGTCGGAAGCCGGACTGGAACTGACTCAACAAATTATTTCTGAAGACGAAATTAGATAGTTGCTTATGTACACAAGCCTCCAGCACCTTAGAAAGAAAAGGAAGGACAGATATAGGGCGGAAATGATTTGGAAGGGAAGGATCAGAAATTTTAGGCAACGGGATCACATAAGCCTTACGCCATAGTGAAGGAAAACGGCCAGATTCAAGAGAAAAGTTAATAATATGTGAAAAAGCAGGAAGAAGGTGGTCTAATATTAACATGATCATACGACGACTGACGTAATTACATCCCACGGCATTGGATTTAATGGATAGGATTATGTTTTTGATCTCATCCAACGCAACTGCAGAAAAATGAAATGGATAGATATTAGATTGAGGTAGATGAGTTAGATAATTCACAGTGCGACATTTGGTTTTGTGATTCAAGGGGATAGTAGAAGTAAAGTGAATGATTAATATCATCCAAACCAACAGTTACCTGGCAATCTGACTGACAGTGTCTACCAATACCTAAAGTCCGTAGAAACTTCCAGGTATTAGCAGCAGAAGATGAATTAATGTTATAGAGAATATAGCGGCGTTTGGCGTTGCGAATCAACTGATTACACCGATTTCTTGCAGTCTTATATCCACACCATTGTTTATCGCACCGATTCCTTCTATATTTGCGATATGCACGGTCTCTGCACTTCATTGCTATTCTTATGTTTTCTGATAGCCAGGGAGCTGGAGGACGTTTCAGTTTTACCTTTCTGACAGGGGCGTGAACATCATAAAGGTGGTAAAACTTCTTTGCCAAAACAGCGAACTTTTTCGTCAATAGACAAAGACGCTTCTAAATGGTTCCAGTTGACTTTGGAGGCATCACTCTGTAAGTCAGTCAGGTTGATTCTACCAAAACAATGCATATAGAAAAACTTGGGCTTAGGCTTTGGAGGTTTCAGAATGTAAGAAAGGAAGATTAGATCATGATGAGAAAAGGCAGGGGCAGGCAATTGACCTTGAGAGGAGATAAGAGAAGGGTTGGAGGTGAAGATTAAGTCTAGCCATGTGCCGTTGCCATCCCTGTTGTGGTGAGTGGCGTGTAGTGGTACAATATGAACATTGGCAGACTCAATGACTTCAAGGAGTTTTTGGGTACGTGGTGATTGGGATGAAAGAAGATCGGTATTGAAATCGCCCATGATGATGTGGTGTGCATATTCGGACCCTAAAGATTCCAGAATCGAATTGAGATTGGAGAAGTAGTCGACGTTGGGAGGACAATATACGACACCAAAAACTCGGCAGAGGAGAGCACAGAAGATGAGAAAAGAATTTTATAAGGGAAAATGCTGCGGAGATACATATATCGCAACACCACCTCCTCTCCGCTCAGTCCGGTCGTTACGTATAAGTACGTAGTTAGTAAGGGGGTAAGCGGTGGAAAGAAGTTGAGGTTTAAGCCAACTCTCGTATATCAGGATGGACATCGCAATCAGAGAATGACTCCAAAAAGTCACTGTAGTGACTCGGAATACTCTGAGCGTTTTATGTATTTTTAGTTATTTATGTCTTTAATCAACAAAAATAAAAACAACATTTTACTACTTTAACATACTATGTAAAATGACTTGACTTGCAAATATGAAATTATTAGTTTTTATTGTTCAAAATGAAATTCACATCAAAATTAAATTTAGAGATTGATTATTAAAAATACTCATAATTTATACGGTAAACAAAAGAAAAGTATTTTTTACCACATTTGATGCTATACTCTAGGTAGGTACTATAATGGGCGGACCACCGAAGACAAAGATCGGGTACCGGTGGTCCGCTCGCACGGCGAAGAGAGAGGAGTTTTACGGTGGGTCTATGGGGTCACGCGCCGCCTTTCCGTCACCCCGGACCGATTTGGCGGGCGAGACGCATCCATAGTCCACCAATAAAAAATAAAAAAAAAGGTAGGTACTATAATAACAAAAATTAAACTTATTAGGTGTACAACTTTGCTTTCGCCGTTTTTTTTTCGAAATTCGAGGCTTTATTGTAAAAAATCTGGTTATACATTTATGATTCAAAGTATTGTCCATCGCTGGCCACTGCTTTCTCCCATCTTTTGGGAAGCGTATAAATCCCGCGTTGAAAAAACTGATTATCTTTTGAAGCGATCCACGAATCGATCCAATTTTTTACTTCTTCATAAGACCGGAAGTGCTGGTCAGCCAGGACGTGTGCCATTGATTGAAACAAGTGATAGTCCGAAGGAGAAACGTCTGGAGAATGCGGCGGGTAGGGTAGCACTTCCCATTTCAACGTTTCCAAGTATGTCTTGACCACTTTCGCAACATGTCATGTCATGGTCGAGCATTGTCATGTTATAAAATCATTTTATCATATCTCTCGTTGTATTGCGGCCGTTTGTCTTTCAATGCTCGGCTCAAACGCATTAATTGCGTTCGATAACGATCGTCTGTGATTGTTTTAGTCAAGTTTTAACAACTCATAATACACTACGCCGAGCTGGTACCACCAAATACTGAGTATAACCTTGGACCCGTGAATATTCGGTTTGGCCGTCGACGTGGAAGCCGTGGTGGCCGGGATATCCCTATGATTTTCTGCGCTTGGGATTATCGTAATGAACCCATTTTTCGTCCCCAGTCACAATGTGATGCAGAAATCCCTTCCGTATTTGCCTTGCAAGCACCTGTTCACAAGCAAACAAACGCCGTTCAACATCTCTCGGCTTCAGCTCCTACGGCACCCAATTTCCTTCTTTCTGAATCATTCCCATGACTTTCAGGTGTTTTGAAATGGCTTATTGCGTCACTTCCAATGATCCTGCCATTTCTTGTTGCGTTTGATACGAGCCTTGATCAA
Organism: Lymantria monacha; assembly: GCA_905163515.2. NCBI lineage: Eukaryota > Metazoa > Arthropoda > Insecta > Lepidoptera > Erebidae > Lymantria > Lymantria monacha. The sequence continues at coordinate 23,473,445 of LR991097.1, read as the reverse complement.
GTAATGCCTCCAATTCTGCATCTTCAAAAACCTTTCCTCCACCGCCATGGTGGTCTTCGACATCAAAATCTCCGTTCTTGAAGCGTTGAAACCACTATCGGCACGTTCTTTTACTAATAGCGGCCTTACCATAGGTATTTGAGAGCATTCGATGAACCTCAGCCGCAGATTTCTTCATATTAAACCATAAAATTAAAACCGTCCGCAAATGACGAGAATTTGGCTCGTAAGCTGACATGTTTAATCGAGAATAACTTTATGATGCCGACACAAAGGTACTTATATTTTGATGACGTTATGTTTACAAATACCTAAGTTTATTGTATGACATCTAAGATATAGATCTTTATTTCGACTACCACTTACCGCTATAGCTCTCTTTTGCAAAACGGCGAAAGCAAAGTTGTACACCTAATATAATCACACTTTCATATAATAATAACAAAAATATAAAACGACGAACCTGAATTCAACTAATTCAAGAAGCAAGTTTGAACTTGCAAAGTCTCGACGTAAACTAGTGACGAAGTGCCATCTAACGTAGCGCTTACCGAATCTACTCGGCGCACTGAGTTGACTCGGTAGTTCGAGTGCAAACGAACTCGAGTTAAATTTATTTTCTCTCGAATACGAGTTTAACAATTTCGTTTGAGTCACTCGAATAAAAAACGGCTCGAGTCGCATCACTATGTAGTACAATATATTAATCTGTATTGCTGATTGTAGCTGATTTCGCCGGAGGCCGGTTGTTGGTTGTGTGTGGTTAGCTTAGTTACTAGTGTTTTAATACGCAAAATGTTGCGACAAATAAGTAATAGGGTTCTGCAGAAAGCTAGATTTTCTACAGCTGCTGCCCCTGCACCACATACTAACCCAGAAATTTTGTACACCGGGGTATGTTTTAATAAAATGTTGTTTATCATTTTATCTACATGTTACAGACAGGAAATAAACATAATTTTATTTTTAACACATATAGTGTTTTTGCGTTATATCACAGAGTACATGTGTGTCGCTTATATCTAAACTTATAACCTTGTTATAAATTTAAGGACAGAAATTAAATTTGATATGGAAATATAAGCTAAATCTACTATATACCTAGCAATAATCGGGTAATCATAATTAGCGTATGATATATTATGCAAAGTAGTGAAATTCTCCATGTTTCTTCATATAAATAATGAAAATTTTCAGTTGTAAAGACTGAATTGGGTGAATATATAAATTTATTTCCATATCTTCTGCAATAATCGGGTAGACCAACTTATTACTGTATTAGGCAGACCAACTTACTACTTAATTAGTAAATTAATTAAAGACCCATTTAACACTAACATTTCCTTTATAACTATGCAATGGATTAACAAGGTCTGTTATCTAAGTAGTAAAATTCATTTATTTGTTTTTTTATTGTCAGTTGTTCATCAACAATGAATGGGTAAAATCAAGCGATGGCAAGACTTTCCCAACAGAAAATCCAGCAAATGGTAAAGTGATTGCCGAAGTTCAGCAATCTGGTAAAGCTGATGTTGATAAGGCTGTTAAAGCTGCACAGGATGCCTTTAAGTAAGTTCATATATAATTTTTTTTTTATATAATTTTACTCTATAGGTATGCAATTAAACTTGCCAGACTTACATCTGATAGTGCCCTACTCTTATACCAATTATTTTGGAGTTGATGCAGAATTTCCTCTCCAGGCATATATTGGCATACTTGTAATGACCTGCATCTATTGCAGACTGTATTTTTCAAAACTTGCCATCATCCACACTTATTATCAATGACAACAGCAAATTAACTCGCATCAAAAAGAAGCGCTTAGGGGACTTTGCCATACTAATTGGAGTATATTTAAAATGCCAATACATTTTTATGTGAGTGGCATTTAACATAGCTCATCATACCATGAACTCCAGAGAACTTTTTGTTTTTACTAGCTATGCATTGTGGTTTAATTGGTTGATCTTTCTGAGCTATGTAATACTGCCCTGTAGCACTAACAAGTTTCTCACTGAAATGTTTTTTTTTTTGGCGGGCTATGGAGTGGTCACACTCTGCTAAGTCCGTCCGGGGCGACAGAAGAAGCGGCGCGCGACCCCATAGACCCGCCCTACATGTACCTCTCTTTGCCAAGCGAGCGGGCCACCGAAACCCGGTCTTTGTCTTCGGTGGCCCGCCCGGCGGTTTACCCGCGACAGTGAAGACTTACCCTAGAACTTGTTTTTGTCAATCTGCCATCACCTTGATGCTACAAATTTGCGAGGCTTACCAAAGCACGTCATCCTCTAGAGTCACTAGAAGATTTCCCTAAGTCTTCATTTGGAGCCACATTCTCATCGTCTTCATCTTCTATGTTCTCTAAGTCGGAGTTCTCCAATCCGTAAGTATCCGAATAAATCCAATAACTCTTAAATAATCATATCATTCAGCCCATGGTAATGCTTGCCCATTTTGATTTATTGAAATAAAACTTCTAATGCGACTTCCAACAAGGTTGAGTTAAACGCAATGGCACTCGGAACGCGTGCTCTTAGTATACCTTTTACAGGCCAGCGCGAGCGTTAGCAACGAGTAGCGTCCAATATTCCAACGCAAGAGGAAGAGAGAAAGAAAGATACACAAAGGTAGAAATTAGGAGAGAGAAAGAGAGTAAGTCGGTAGATCCCAAGCACATGCGCGTGGTATTCTTGCTATGCAGCAAACAAGTATGCGTGGTATTCTTGCTATGCAGCAAACAGTGTGAGCGTTGTGAAAATAGCTGAAATACGTACTTGTTCTATATTAATTTATAATATTCATTATTTTCATAGCTTTAAGTTTTTACTTCTGTCGGCAGTCCATATGACTGCTTTGTGTTTTTTAGTAGTAACTAGGCCCAGCTCAATACAATTGTGACGACACTTTTTACTTAATGTATTTATTAAAAAAAAAAAAAAAAATTATTAAAAAATAAACTAAGAAAAATAACATCAAAATAATTTGATCTAATTAATAAATAATATCAATTCATATAAGTAATAATTCATATATTAAGTAATATTAGGCTGACGGTCGGTCAGCCTAATATTCCAGCCTAGCATTCGCAATGAAAACGTAAGAGAGCGAGTAGGTATGAAAGAGAGTATTGGTGTAAAGATGCGAAAGGGAATGCTCCGATGGTTTGGACATGTGAAAAGAATGCCGAACGAACGTCTGGTTAAGAAGATATACAATGCGAAAGTGGAAGGATGTAGGTAACGGGGGAGACCGAGACTCACCTACCTAGACCAGATTGGTCACGTACTGAAGGAAGGTGGAGTCAAGAGTCTCCGAAACCGGCGAGCGTGTATGAAGAGAATTATGAATGTGAGGAAGCGAGTGAAGTATGCAAGAATAGAGTTCTCTGGCACTCTGTTCGCTCTGCCTCCCCTACAAGGGATGTGGCGTGATGATATGTATGTATTAAGTAATATTTCAACAAATAGCAGAATATAGTAAATGACAAATGACGGATCCTCAATAGCGCCATGGCAAAAATGAACGAGTCACAACATATTCTGCGACTCACTTACCTATTATGCCATTCATACCAATGAATTAATATATCCATCACAAAAGGATGGCGTTAGGCTCGTCTTAGTAACACTATTTAATGCCTAAAAAAATGACTAAAACAGACGTCACAATTCTGTTGACATGGGCAGGAAATGAAAGGAGTAAAGTTACCATCTGTGGTCACAAATAAAACTAATAAACCTTTCAATGCCAGGCTTGGCTCACCATGGAGGAAGATGGACGCGTCTGAACGTGGCTATCTGATCAACAAACTGGCTGACCTAGTTGAAAGAGACAGGACCTATTTAGCTGTAAGTTTTCATTTATTCTCTGTTGGTTTATTTCAAATAAACGCCATAATATTCTGTTATAATAAGAATTAAAAATAAAATGTAATTAGTTACTCGCAGTTATATGTACATATATCATCCCGCACATGACGTAAAAGACGGCTATGCAAAAAAATACGTTGTTGCAAAAGAGGGAACTCAGGTACCAGCTTGACCATCGTGGTATAGTAGGTCAATTTCTTTTCCGTGGTCAATGAGACTCGAGTCCAACAGCGGGGCGTAAATAGACTGAGAATAAGAATAAAACGTCTGTAATGACGGATTAAAAATAAATAATTCGATCAGTCTTCATATATAGTAGACCAAATTCAATTGCGTTGTTGAAAACTACAGTTGGACGATGCTCCCGTAGACGTAAGCTGAGGGTAGGAATATAATTCACCGCTCCTTATCTTGTCCGTGGGTATCGTAAAAGACGCCTAAGGGATAAAATATGCATATAACATCTATGCAAAAGAAGGAAAACTCTAAATAAAACCCTATAAGAACCTGTCTGGCCAGCGTGCTATAGTACCTACGTCAATTTACCTCATATTACGGAGGAGGCGACGAGCCCAGCATTAAGACATATATTATATGGATTTGGTATGTTTTGGTTTTGTTTCAACAACAGTCACGTAAAGAAATTGTTTTAGTTTTTATGCTATGCTATGGGGACTGCGCTGAATCTTATCTTTTTATAAGTATTTATAAAAATACGGTGTCGTGACACCATCGTGATGTTGATGTGATCCGCGATAAACCCCGAAATTATTTAATCAACATTAAAATAAATTTTGCACACTGTTTTATGTGATCTATGTATATTTAAAGATAGAATGTTTTTTATTTAGATAAGTGGTAACAGTGGCCTAATGCCTTGGAGAGGGCCCTGAATCAAAATTAGTTCTGGGGCCCAAATGAAGGGATATATATCTCACAAAACAAACAAAAATGCTTGCATTCAAATATTTATTAATTATAAGTTATCCACTGCCTCCTAGAAATTGAGCTAGCCAAACAATTCTGAAGTGAAAACTCTATTACCTATAGAGTTCTCACAAAAAACTCTATAGGCACGTATAATTTTTATAGGTATTTTTTTTCTCTTATTTTTGCTTACACATGTTAGGGGTCTATGTAGCCCTGGGGCCCTGTATCATTGATACGGAGGTAGCTACACCCCTGAGTTGTAGATACTTCTATGATCAGAAGAAAACATTTTATATTAAACGTACATGAGCAATTTAAAAAAAAATGTTATGTATCCAAAGTGCATCACAATGGATTTAATGGTTATTAAATATTTGTATACCATCTTATATAAAAGAAGTAATTTAAAAAATAAGTCAAACCCGCTGAGTTCCCTGTCGGATCGTTTTCAGCCTGCGGCCGCGGTCCGGCCGGTGACAGGCATTAATTTAAAACAGAATTTTAAGAAAAAGTGTAAGTGTCCTCGCAGGACTTGATACATTAATAATAAATGATTTTCTTTAGCTGCGAGGTGATACGGTTGGTTATAGATTGCTACACTGCCCTCCGTCGTTTAGGACGGTTTGTCCGGGTTGTCTCGAAACTAGAGCCTGTCAAAAAATTACTCAAGGTTCTGTAGGTTTTAATATAACATTGTAACAAAATTGTGATAATACATACATTCGTTATAGTAGGTAACTATTTGTTAATGTTTGACCTTTTAGCTTACTTATTGATAATGAACGCTCTTGACCATGATAAATCATTGTGCCTTGCATTTATCAAACGGTTTTAATTCGAGCACGTATATTATCTTAATCGCAAACCTTATATATATCCTTCTGTTAGAGATAGACTTTGTTCAAATGAATTTATTATACTAATTAGTCACTGGTCAGAAGAATATCTTACATAGTTTTCATAGAGCATAACAGCATAAGGTATAGAGTCTATACCTTGATTTATTTATCTAATTTACGATACAAACAGGAAAGAAATGGTGACAGGGGTATTATTACCCTCGTCATACGCAGAAAAGTGTATTACATCAAACAAATGCAGATGCGAAATATTAGTATATTTTGTTCAAGTAAATTTTAAATGCCGTGTATGTATTTTCCCTTTCACGGAGTAGGGTTTTGCCTAATAGTGGATAAAAGAGCTGAACGAAAAGAGGATTATATAATAGAGCTTCTACTAAGTACAGTTTTAAACTCCGCGTTGTTATTGAGACTGCTTTGCCTGATAGATATAATAACGCCCATCCTAGGAATCGAAATAGCGACTTGGAGGGTAGCAAGTGTTTGCTCTTCCTGCTAATCTAAAATCTAGGCTATAACAATCGTATGTATTTCCCTTTAATCTAGATCAACGAGACAGTCGATAGAAAGATAACTAGTACATAAATGATTATTTTCATTTTAGCCTGACTTTGATATCTCAAGTAGTGTTGCCCAAATGCAAGACTCTTGCGAGTCTCGCAAGTCTTGCAACTCCCGCTTTTAAAATAACACTGAGTCACTTGTTTTGATAGAAATGAAAAATCCACATAGAAATGAAAAATCCAACTAAATTAGTGAAACTCCATTCACCTAGTCGCACTAACTGCACAACTATCAGTAATTAAGTACATAGGTACCACGTAACGGTCCGCCATAAAAATATCACATCTATCTATCATGAAACTGTTTAAAATAACATCAAATTATTTCCCCGTGTACTGGTGTATTAAGAATACAAAATGTCGTTCTTTCTTTACCTAAGGAATCGTAAAATGCTGTCTAAGGAAGCACTGCGAGACTCTTGTAGCAAGTCTTGGTCTTGTATTTGAGCAACACTAATCTCGAATGTTCTGTTATCGTATATTGCATTCTCGTGATGAAATATTGACACAAAGTATTATTATCGTTGATGATTAACATAATTGCATTTTTAATAGCCAGTTGGAAGGAATTTTTATTCTTAAAATGTTTAGTAAGTATTTGCTCCATATGACGTGCCTTCGACAGCGGCGCCCCGCGAGTCCCGTTTCAGGCGGTTAGCTACCGCCGTATCATCCGTATGAATGAAACGGGACTCACGGCCCAACGTGTTTAAGCTAATATTCCTAAAATGTTATTTATAATATGACTTCTTAGGCCGTATTTCACTTGCCGGACCGGCCACGGGTGTCAAGTGATCGGTACCAGTGGTCTTCATGATGGTGATGGGGAGAGTACACGTCCTTCTGTAGCCCCGTACAGAATGGGCGGAGTGTATCCAAATTATAGCCTGCCAAAAAAAAAAGAAAATAATCCCCGAAAAAAATATTTTCTTTAATAATGAAAAGATTATGGCTGGATGAGATTCCGTAAGCGATAAACTACCTAACTAAAGTAGCCATCACTTCTTTCAACCACCTAGAACGGAAGGGAGAGCTTCGCTCTACGTAGTCGAGGCAAGGAGATTTGATTGCATTTTTCCTAAAGTGAAAATTAATTATATTTTCTCTGTGTAGAGTTTAGAGACTCTGGACAATGGGAAGCCTTACACCGCATCATATTATGCAGATGTACCTTCAGTGGTTAAGAACTTGCGCTACTACGCGGGACTGGCCGACAAAAATAATGGCTTAGTGCTCCCGGCTGACGGCAAATATTTCGCTTACACCCGTCATGAGCCAGTTGGTAAGTTATCGATACCAATTTATATTACTTTGATATAATTAAGACTTCAACACTTACTTGGGTTTAACCTAAATACGGCTAATCTTCTTGTATAATTAATTACCCAAAAAGATTCTTATCATCATTTCAGCTCACATAAGTCCCACTGCTGAACTCCAGCCTCCTCCACAATAGGAGAGAAATTAACTTACTATACTATGTTGAATCATACGGGTTGGTATACTGCTCTATGCCGAGTTTTCCTTCTCTTGCACAGATGTTATTTGCATATTACGTCTTTTAGGACACCTACGTGCAAGATGGAGAGGTGGTGAATTGTACTCTTATTCCGTCACCACACGGAAAAGTTAAGTTTGGGGGATTCGTTATCATAATATTCGTATGAATAATTAGTCCGTCGGTACCCCCGACGACTGAGCAGTAGCAATGTTCGTTTCGTTCGGTGAGAGAGAGAACCGGATGGCCCGGATGCCCAAGTTGGGCATCCGGGCCATCCATCTAGGAGGGTTTGGGTTAGTTGGCAACGGCCTAGCTGTACCATTGGTATTACAAAGGTCCAGAAGCGGCAGTAACATATACTATCAAGTGTGCTGCTTGCTCGTTTGCCGTCATAAGCAATATAAAAAACTTTTTTTTGCGTTTCTTTGCTGCTTTGTTGTATAAGGTGACTAAAGGACTTAAGTACATAACAAAATCATAAGACGAAGAAAATTCAAAATAAAACCCTATGCTTCTCCTTTTAGTGAACTCCACACTCGCAAGTTGTTTTATAGAGTTTTATATAGTTAGATTTTATTTAAAAATAAATCAATAGAAACAGTGAATTTACTGTAATATTTACATTGCCAAGAAGCTAAACACGCTGTGTCGTAATATAAGACTATGGGATGTAGTATCCATATGGCACGCCGTGCGATACACATAAGAAATATCAGTCATAAATGTCATAAGTATAATTTTCTTGCGATATCAGTCAGGCGGCCGGTTATAAAACTATCGCCAATAACTTTTGCAATATGTAGGTACTATGTAAGAGGGGTACCTTTATACGTCGACCCCAAGTAATTGCGATAAGAGCAGGTGAACGTTCAGTAATAAGTATAATTTTCATATTTGCTGAGTGGCATGCTATTACGCACAAATAAATGTACAGTTTTTTTACAATACACGCTAGTTTCAAAAATCTAAAGTGTATGGAAAGCGTTAGCATACATTTTATTAAGAAAAATAACCTTGTTAGCAGTTTCTCAAAATTCATCGTCCGAAATAATTCGCTAAAGTGTTGGTGTTTATCTTAAAATACATGGTTACGTAACACCTGTATTGATAAACGAAAATATGCCATATCATTTTACATAATGATTATATAACTAACAGTCAAACAACTTTAAAATAATTTCATTAATATATAGTTGTGAACCTGAATTATTTTTATTATTCTGTGTGGTGACTGAATAAAAAAATACAAGGTGTCACACCCCTATCTCTGCATATTTCACTCGCTTCCTCAACATTCATAATTCTCTTCATACACGCTCGCCGATTTCGGAGACTCTTGACTCCACCTTCCTTCAGTACATGACCGATCTGGTCTAGGTAGGTTAGTCTCGGTCTCCCTCGGTACCTACATCCTTCCACTTTCGCATTGTATATCTTCTTAACCAGACGTTCGTTCGGCATTCTTTCCACATGTCCGAACCATCGGAGCATTCCCTTTCGCATCTTTACACCAATACTCTCTTTCATACCTACTCGCTCTCTTACGTCATCGTTACAAATGCGGTCGGTCAGCCTAACTCCACAGATTTTCCGCAGAGATCGCATTTCGACCGCATTAATTTTACTTTCATACTCTTTTCTGCATACCCAACTCTCGCTTCCATACAGTAATGTTGGGACAAGCACTGCGTTATGTATTGCTACACGTGCCTTCTGGCTGAGGTGGTGGCTGCCGAGAAGTTGCCCCAACGCTCCGTTCACTCTATTACCCGCATTCACTTTTCGCTCTATATCAGTGGTGTACCTTCCATCTCGGCTAAATCACCACATCCAAGATATACAAATTCATCCACTTGCTCTAGTATATCATTACCTATTGTTACTCTTACATCTGTTCTGGCTTCGTCTCTTTCAAAGACCATTATTTTGGTTTTGCTCACATTCACGCGTAGACCCCTTTTCTTACAATCTTCTGTCATTGTGTCGACTAGGGTCTGCAGGTCAGTCGCTGACTGTGCCAGCAGGACTGCATCATCTGCATATAGCAGAGCAGTGACCACTGAGTCGCCCATCTGGACTCTCACATTCATATCGTTCAACCTTTGGAGACATTTATCCAGATATATGATAAACAGCCTGGCTGACAGAACGCACCCCTGCTTAACGCCGATATTGACGTCAGACCAAGGCGACATTCCATCATCCAGCCGCACACAGGCTCTACAGCCCATGTAACTGGACTGCACAGCCTGTAGCAGTTTACCGTTAATACCATACTCCGGTAAAATGTCCCAAAGTTCCTTTCGTGCAACTGTGTCAAATGCTCTCTCCAGATCCACAAAACTGCAGAAAACCCTCTGACCTAGAGCCAGATGTTTCTCCACAATGTTGCGCAGAGAGAACACTTGATCCATGCATCCCCTTCCACTCCTGAAACCTCCTTGTGTCTCACACAGTAAACCATCGGACACCATCCTCATTCTCCTTTCAATCATTTTACCATACACTTTTGCTGCCAAACTGGTCAAGCTTACGGCTCTGTAATTTGCGCAGTCATAACGTGAACCCTTGTTTTTAAACAAAGGCACGATGACTGCGCTATTCGAGTCCCCGGGAACCATTCCCGAGCTCCAACATAAATTGAGGCGCAACAGGAACGCCTCCCAGACACAGGAGCCACCAAGCTTGATCATCTCGGCAGACACCATATCAATGCCCGCTGCCTTACCATTTTTCAAATTTCTTATCGCCCATTCAACTTCATCCATACTGATGCCATCGGAGGACGCCGTTGTCGAATGTTGACCTACTAAACCACATGCGACACCGGCCCCAACTATTATTATATTTATTTATATTATATTATATTTATTTTATAGTATTTTTTTATTATCTTATTTAATAGCTAATTAGTGACTAGTTGCTGTTGGTGGTTTTGTAAGACAACCGTGTATGTGTTAACAGTTAAATACTTATTATTTTTTTAAACTGTTTATTTTTAACTTAAAAGAAACAAGGAGGTTCTCAATTCAGTCTGAATTTTTATGTGTTATTTCAGATTTTTTTTCTAGATAAACCGATTTTAGTAATTCATTTTATAAAAGTTTATAATTTCGATGTGATCTCATTTAAAATGATAACTCAAAAAACCTACATCTCAAAAATGATAACTCAAAAAAAAAACTACATCTTGATCAAATCAAGATGTAGTTTTTTCGAGTTATCCTCTGTGTTTGGTTGGCCTCGACTGCGTTGTTTTGAAGTCGTTTGGTTTTTTGTTAAAAAAATCGTAATTTATAGTTCTAATTAAGAATATTAAAGCGTATATACCTACCTACATATATAAGATAAATATAGCGCATACCTACATATATAAGATATAACTAAAATTAAAAAAAAATGTTTGGGACTCGTCTCGTTTATATTTGAATAAATGTTGTATCTTTATTTTCTATCATTCTTTTTCGTTATTGGTAGGTATAACAACAATATCCGAGTTATCAGTAAGTACTTAAATAATGTTCAATAGCAAAGCTAAATTTATAAAGTAAAATTTCTTTTTATAAATATAATTAATTAGATAAGAAGTTGATTTGATAAAATATGCAAACGAATATATTTGTTAATATAACTCTATTTGGCAGGCATTGTAGTGCTATCACGCTAATACGTCCCTAATGCTAGGGCCGTACCTGCGTGTATCGTCACGCAACTTCGTGCAATGAGACGATACACGCAGATGTGACCGGTCATTATTGGCTATCGTCGCGAACATTCGGGTTTCGTGGGCGTTATCGCTTGGGTGGCGATAAGTCAAAGGGTTTTAGCGCGCCAATATATCACGCTCTGTGGTCAGACTAGTGTCTTTCATTTCGGCGGAATTTTCGATGTGTTTAGACGCGTTTGAGGATCTCCAGTTAATCAATAAATATGGAGTGGAACAATGAAATGGTGTTAGAATTTTTACACCATTATGAAGCTGAACCCATGAAGGAATCCAAAATAATCATTATGTAATTATTAGCATAATATAGCTGTAAAAGTAAAGCAACTTGTTATCCATAGTTAAACGCATGAAAACTATTTCGGCCATTTTTAATTATTGCACGATACTTCGTGTAAAATACCTAAGTCGCTAATGTGACCACAGTTTTATCGCGATAACTTTCTAGTATAAAAAACGTACGAAGCTTCGCCACACATTACTTCGGGACGATACACGCAGGTGCGGCCCTAGCATAACTCGAATGCTATGCATTGCTCAAAGTGATGTAGAGCACAAACATACCTACACAGTTATCGTAATTATGAAATTAAACTATTTTTATGGATTTTAGGATTTTATTTAGCCGAGATGGAAGGTACACCACTGATATAGAGCGAAGAGTGAATGCGGGAAATAGAGTGAACCGAGCGTTGGGGCAACTTCTCGGCAGCCACCACCTCAGCCAGAAGGCACGTGTAGCAATACATAACGCAGTGCTTGTCCCAACATTACTGTTTGGAAGCGAGAGTTGGGTATGCAGAAAAGAGAATGAAAGTAAAATTAATGCGGTCGAAATGCGATCTCTACGGAAAATCTGTGGAGTTAGGCTGACCGACCGCATTCGTAACGACGACGTAAGAGAGCGAGTAGGTATGAAAGAGAGTATTGGTGTAAAGATGCGAAAGGGAATGCTCTGATGGTTCGGACATGCGGAAAGAATGCCGAACGAACGTCTGGTTAAGAAGATATACAATGCGAAAGTGGAAGGATGTAGGTACCGGGGGAGACCGAGACTAACCTACTTAGACCAGATCGGTCATGTACTGAAGGAAGGTGGAGTCAAGAGTCTCCAAAACTGGCGAGCGTGTATGAAGAGAATTATGAATGTTGAGGAAGCGAGTGAAGTATGCAAAGATAGAGTTCTCTGGCACTCTGTTCTCTCTGCCTGCAAGGGATATGGCGTGATGATATGATATGTACTTGCTCACTTTTGCGATTGATTTTTCTTGTTCGACGGTTATCATCGTCCAATTGTAGACCCCGAGTGGTAGGTACGGTACTAGGATTTAATGGATTCGCTCATCGAGATTATATATAAATATTTGTCTGAAATATATGAATAACAATTAACTACTGTTTATTTCTACTATGACCCAATGCACTAAGGGAAGTCACGGTCACTTAAAACAAAAAAAAAACGATCTTACTGGTAGAAATCAAATCACACATGATCGTCGCTTATAATCGCTTTGAATTAAGTGGGATGCTGATCAAGAACAAGAACTAGATATCAAGTTTAGAAAAGTGAACGCCATTGCCCTTGAACGTTTTACTACAGAAGCTCACCGTACAAGTTTTTATTTATCACAGTATCGCTAATAGATAGTGCCAGATACAGTTGTTGTTTGTGTTAAGAATTATAACATCATAAGTTATCAAAAAATGATAAAAAAATATATTGTTGTTTACATAATAAAATTGTAGTACGATTGTGTCTTTTTAAAAGACAGCTATTAAAATTTTAATAAATAATGACGGACAGAATTAAGAGAAGGAAAATTCTTAATAAAACTAGAGCATCGTAGACACTCTATAGCACTTGTAGACACGAGTGATATAGACTAATTTTGCCCACCATCTATGAAGCTTCATTCTCAATTGTGGAAGTTATATCGGGCAAAACAGAACAAGAAAATATTATTTTACATAAAAATCTTCTTATTATTTACTTTATAAATTAAAAGTTTTTATGGTAGCGTGCGCTAGGCTACCTATGAGGTCGTAAGAAACATTCTTATTAAAAATTAGGCAAATAGAATTTGTGTTTAATCTTTCAATTCACTGCTGGACTTTGAAATTTTTACTTACTATACCGCTCTGATCAGATGGCCAACCAGTCTTTTAAGGTTTATTTCGCGTTTTTCTTCACCTGTACAGAGGTTGTATGCATGGGCCGCTTTGGTTTTAGTGGGTATTCCGGTCGGGCTTCAGCTGGCCGGTGAGTCCCACACTGGCCCCCGTCTGTCACCGACGGGGGATAGCGCGTAAATGCGTTTCCACAGCGATAACAAAAAAAGGGGGAGGAAAAAAGGGGAAAGAAAAGGGGTTGTGTGTATATTGCATCCTTTAGCCATCTTTTACGTCACCTAGGGGCAAGAGGGGATGAATTGTATTCTTACATCATTACCATACGAAAAATATTTAAATATATCTATATCAACAATTTTATATACATACATACACAAGTACATATATGTATGTATTTTCTGTGTGGTTTGCTCCTGGATGTCATAAAAGACTAAATATCGACCTGAGATAACTCCATCTAATGCAGTCTAGTCAACAATTACATTCCCAAGGAGGGTTGACGTCTGACAGGCGGGTGGTCATGAAACTATTGCCAATAACTTTACAATATGTACTACGAAAGGAGTAGGAGGTAAGGTGAGGAGTATTCTATTGTGTCAACCGCAAGTAATTGGGTTGATGATATACACTACCGTCCAAAAGTTTGGAAGCACACCTGTTTTCAAACAAAACAAATAAATGCCGACTAATAGCGGTAAAAATTAGCAATAATCTTAAGTTTTACAACCTTTTACGACTGTCTACACAAACACAAAAGGATTATTATCCTACATTCATCAAGTTTTATGGAATTCCTTAATATTGACGAAACACGTGTTTTATGACTTAATCCGTCGGCTACTTTATCCTATGCAATGGTGTAGTTTTATTGATAATGTTTGCTGGTTTTAACTTTTTTAGACCTTATTCAGTCGCACTTGAGCATTGGCACGTGAAAGTTGTGATATTAACATTGTCTGTATTCGAAAGATATCGGCTACTACTTTGACCGTATTTTTTCTTCTGAAAATGGCAAAACGCAAGCAAATCACGCTTGAACAGCGAAGCGCTATTTGCACTCTACGCGAGGAAGGATACAGTGAACGTCAAATCGCAGAAAGGCTCGGAATTTCTTGTAAAGGTGTCCACTATACCCTTGCTAGAAAACAAGAAACGGGGAAAAATGAAGATAGAAAGAGATCTGGTAGGCCCAAATCCACAACAAATCAAGAGGACAACTTCATTAGAGTTCTTTCTAAACGGAATCGACGCTTAACTGCACCACAGATCACTGCAGCTCTGAATGATACGCGAGAAACACCCATTTCAACAACTACTGTTAAAAGACGCTTACTGTCTGCGGGATTAAGAGGATGTGTTGCTGCTAAAAAACCCAAACTAACAAATCGACATAAGAAAAATAGACTAGAATGGGCAAAAGCGCATAAAAACTGGACTATAGAACAATGGGAAAATGTCCTTTGGAGTGACGAATCAAAATTTCAGATTTTCGGATCCAATAGACGTGTCTTTGTACGCCGGTCAAAAGAAGAGAGGGCTTCAGAGGCATGTACAGTGCCTACCATCAAACATGGTGGTGGTAATGTCATGGTTTGGGGGTGTTTTGGCAACAGTAAACCCGGCAATCTTGTGAGGATAACCGGAAAATTAAACAAGGAAGGCTATTTAAAAATTCTCCAAGATTCTGCCATACCCAGTGGACTAAGTCTCATTGGTTCTGGATTCATTTTTCAACAGGATAATGATCCTAAGCATTCGTCTAAATTGTGCCAGAACTTTTTAAACAAGAAAAAAGCTGAAAACATTTTAAACATCATGCAATGGCCATCTCAATCCCCTGATCTTTCTCCCATTGAACTTGTTTGGGATGAACTTGACAGGAGGGTGAAAAGTCGTTGTCCTACGAGCTCAGAACATTTGTGGCAGCTATTAGAGAACGAATGGAACAAATTAGATAAAGATTATTTTAAAAAATTGATTAATAGAATGCCCAGAATATGTGAGAAGATTATAAAGGAGAAAGGTGGACACTTTGATGAAGCTAAAATTTAATCTAATTTACCATTGTATATTATTTTTTTATTTTGTTTAAGTTAGTTTCTGTTTGTTCTTTATTTTTTTATCAATACATTTAAATTTAAATGACTTAGTTTGGTTTTATTCGATTTTACCTTGCTGCTTCCAAACTTTTGGACGGTAGTGTATGTGTATAAGCTTACTAATTTCTTGACTGCATAGATGGCGTAGTAGTTAAGTTACCGTCCTTCAGTGCCAGCGTCGTCGGTTCGATTCCCGCGTAGGACAATACTTTGTGCGATCCACAAAGTGTTGTTTTGAGTCTGGGTGTAATTTGTCTGCGTTAATTGCATGTTTGTAAAGTTCCCTGCAATACAAGGATTATTTCTTTAGTGCAGAATGGTGTCTTAGTAAAAATAATATCGGATAAAACTTACTCGTAATACGCATTCAACATAACCTGCACTAAGTCCATTGGGTATTTATAACTTCGTTAGCATTATAATGCAGATATTTAGTCTGCTTTATATTACCATGAATGTAAAATGCGATTATGTACGCATATTTTTCTTACACTAAGTGTTAATTAACCGTATATGGCATAAAGCAACTTTTCTGTTTGAAGTTTACTAATATAGATCGTAATGCACTCGGCTTAATGTTGGAAATTCCGTAACTTATGTGTTGTGATGGAATGATTCTTCGAATGAAGGCGTACAGTAATTATTTATGGTTGCCGCGGACATATTATTTTAATAATATTATTACTAAGTAATGTCTTGAAATATTCATAATGCGTCTTAAAGAGATACGGCAATATACCTACGGTCTGTTTTTTTTTAACTTATCAATATTACTTCAACTCATGTACGCCTCCATTGCTGAGCTCAAGCCTCCACCATAATGAGAGGAAAATTGACCTATACCGGCTGTGGTCAGGTGGGTTTTAGAGGGGCTCTTTTCAGTTTTCCTTCTCTTGTATACTTGTTATTTGGGTGTCGTAATTCAAGGGCAAGAAAAAGAGTGGTGAATTGTATTCTTTAACCGATAGAGTCGAAAGATCGTTCTTCTCAAATATCTGCATTGCAAGATTAAACATATTTGGCAACCTATAGATTTTTGAACATAAATTTGGCAATAATAAATAAAAATGAACTTTATAAAGTCCTACCACCTTTAGTCCTAATTAGTTACGCAGGCAGGCTATGTTCGGATTCTTACCAGCCAGCCGTTCTGAGCGGCAGAATGTTAGCGTGGAGCCCCTAACTCGTTGTGTCACGATTTTGTTACCTACTCCATAAACATTAGAGTATTTCTCCTCGTCGACGTCCCAGCAATAAAGTGGAACACCGACCTTACTGTGTGTACTATTATTAACTAACTAACTATTATTCCTTGAACACTAAGTACCACTTTTAGTTCGGTAATTAAATCTATAAATTGTTTAGTTTCTTTAATTATAGAAATTTTTAAGACTTGATATTGGTCCTTCGAGCCGGATATTACAAATCTTTGAGAATATAGAGCAGTTTTGTCATTCCTATTTTAAGCAAGCGATAAATAATATATTTTAAATACCTTAATTTTTTGTAGATTTTAATTACCGACAAAGAAATACATTAATCATCTCAGCTGTGTAGTGCTTTTTTAATTAAAATTTAATATGTGAGTGCGTTTGTTATAGTTCCACGCGCATTTGCTTAACCGACCGATAAGTTGCTGTAAGTATGCCCTCGACAGAGGAGAATGTATCACATCATAGTATCAAATTATATTGTAATAATTTCATTCGAGATATTGTATATTATCAATATCAATTTTTGTTGCCCTTTTAGTCCCAGTACATAAATTTGGCGACATCTTTCACGCTATTTTTAGTCTCCATTTTAAGCATGTAAACATTGATTTCATGCTATTAAGTTATACCAACCACGAGAATAGTATAAGATTGACAAGCTCTCAAGCTTTATATGCTAATGTAGCCTGACAAAAAAATCTCATTTTGTTTATTCGTTCCGCATCTTTTTGCTACAAAGAGATCTACGTTAATCTGAGCAAATTCTACCTAATGCTACGTGTTCAATATTTACATTCCTAAAGAAAATGCTCCCTAAGACCACTATGTAGAACTGTATTAATTCCATTTAATGTGATTTGGTCAACGTTAACCTTCCTATCGCGTTCCTGGTTGACGTCAGCCAGGTGGTTAGATAATCTTAGTCAAATCTTCACACAGCATGTTTTGTTATAATACACATGAAAGAATGGTCTATGTACCTACAGTAACTAATCACGTCACGTGTTCTGGGGTCGATCCCCGCGCAGCACAATTAGATGTGTGATCCATAAATGAATGTTCTGAATCTGGGTGTAATTTGTTTCTATTAATTTGCATATTAGTGAAGTCCTCGACGATACAAGGCAGGCTATGGTGACTGCATATAAACTACTGGAAAAAATTAAGGGATCAAAAAAAAAAATCAAATTTTTGGGCAATTTTCAACAAGCAGTAACTTCGAGAGAAATGGTCGTACAGGAAATCAAAAAAAGGAAATTGTAGCTCCAAGTGTCTAGTTTTTGGATTGGAAGTTTAAAATTTTGTAACCTCTGCGGTTTTTGAGAAATCGTAGAAAACCAGCATCAAAAAAAATGTCAAATTTTTTTTTGATTTTTTTTTCAGTCTACGGGCGTAGAAAAAAAATTTTCCACTTAACTACTATATCTATCAGATAACTTGTTTATTCAGCTTGAATTTGCTTTTTAAAAAGTTCGATACGACAATTTCTCGCTGAGATATCAAACTTTGAATGGAAAAGGATCTAATTGTCTTTAACCATCAATATCTCAGCAAGCAATGATCGCATAGAAAGTTAAAGGTGGGTTTCAAGAACTTGAATGAATTCTCCTTAACGACTAGCCGTTGCATGTCCGAAAAAATTTTTTTTCTTTTTGTCACATTAATTTGAAAATGCAACAAAAAAAGGGCTTTTGGTGGTTTTTTGGAAAATCAAGCGCTAGATCGAAAATATTGAGGAAACCACTAATGTTAAGTGTACCTTTTACAGTTCAATATGTCCACAAAAACCCTACAAAAAACCAAATTAACCCAGCCAGCCGGTTTTTTGTTTCAAACGGTCGAAGTTTTGAAAAAATTAAAGGATCACGTTTTTTGCTCTGAAAAGCTTATAATTTTTAAAAATGAGAAAATAATTGTTTTTACGAGATTTTCCCACATTTTTGCTCAAAACTTTTTTTTCGGAAAAGCAATGGCTAGTCGTTAAAGAGAATTCATTCAAGTTCTTCAAACCCACCTTTAACTTTCTGTGCGATCATTGGTTGCTGAGATATTTGATGGTTAAAGACAATATGATCCTTTTCCATTCAAAGTTCGATATCTCAGCGAGAAATGATCATATCGAACTTTTTGAAAAAGCAAATTCAAGCTGAATAAACAAGTTATCTGATAGATAAAGTAGTTAAGTTGTAAAAAATTTTTCTACGCCCGTAGACCGAAAAAAAAAACAAAAAATTTTCAGTTTTTTTTGTTGCTGGTTTTTCTACGATTACCCAAAAACCGCGGAGGTTACAACGTTTTTTAAACATCCAATCCAAAAACTAGAGACTTAGAGCTATAATTTCCTTTTTTTTGATTTCCTGTACGACTATTTCTCTCGAAGTTATGGGCTGTTAAAAATTGCCCAAAAATAAGGATTTTTTATTTATAAATACCCGATACGAAACGAAAAATGATGTCACAAGCGGGGTTCGAACCCGCACCTATTGGGAATCCGGCCCAACCGTGCTGCCACTTACACCATCGTGAACTATTTTGGGACATGCAAATTTCGAATCATATTATATCTTACGTCTTCAAGGTGACGTATGCCATCTATCGGACAATGTTTACACATTGTATAGACTTAATACTTCAAACTTTACAGTTAGAATTGTATTAAACGATGACACAACCTTGTTATTCAAATTACTGAAATTTTTAGCATTTAATATGCTTAATTATTTATAAATACCCGATACGAAACGAAAAATGATGTCACAAGCGGGGTTCGAACCCGCACCTATTGGGAATCCGGCCCAACCGTGCTGACACTTACACCATCGTGAACTATTTTGGGACATGCAAATTTCGAATCATATATCTATATTTTACACATACGTATTTTACACACATATCTATATTCGAATCATATATTCGAATCTATACAATGTGTAAACATTGTCCGATAGATGGCATACGTCACCTTGAAGACGTAAGATATAATATGATTCGAAATTTGCATGTCCCAAAATAGTTCACGATGGTGTAAGTGGCAGCACGGTTGGGCCGGATTCCCAATAGGTGCGGGTTCGAACCCCGCTTGTGACATCATTTTTCGTTTCGTATCGGGTATTTATAAATAATTAAGCATATTAAATGCTAAAAATTTCAGTAATTTGAATAACAAGGTTGTGTCATCGTTTAATACAATTCTAACTGTAAAGTTTGAAGTATTAAGTCTATACAATGTGTAAACATTGTCCGATAGATGGCATACGTCACCTTGAAGACGTAAGATATAATATGATTCGAAATTTGCATGTCCCAAAATAGTTCACGATGGTGTAAGTGGCAGCACGGTTGGGCCGGATTCCCAATAGGTGCGGGTTCGAACCCCGCTTGTGACATCATTTTTCGTTTCGTATCGGGTATTTATAAATAATTAAGCATATTAAATGCTAAAAATTTCAGTAATTTGAATAACAAGGTTGTGTCATCGTTTAATACAATTCTAACTGTAAAGTTTGAAGTATTAAGTCTATACAATGTGTAAACATTGTCCGATAGATGGCATACGTCACCTTGAAGACGTAAGATATAATATGATTCGAAATTTGCATGTCCCAAAATAGTTCACGATGGTGTAAGTGGCAGCACGGTTGAGCCGGATTCCCAATAGGTGCGGGTTCGAACCCCGCTTGTGACATCATTTTTCGTTTCGTATCGGGTATTTATAAATAATTAAGCATATTAAATGCTAAAAATTTCAGTAATTTGAATAACAAGGTTGTGTCATCGTTTAATACAATTCTAACTGTAAAGTTTGAAGTATTAAGTCTATACAATGTGTAAACATTGTCCGATAGATGGCATACGTCACCTTGAAGACGTAAGATATAATATGATTCGAAATTTGCATGTCCCAAAATAGTTCACGATGGTGTAAGTGGCAGCACGGTTGGGCCGGATTCCCAATAGGTGCGGGTTCGAACCCCGCTTGTGACATCATTTTTCGTTTCGTATCGGGTATTTATAAATAATTAAGCATATTAAATGCTAAAAATTTCAGTAATTTGAATAACAAGGTTGTGTCATCGTTTAATACAATTCTAACTGTAAAGTTTGAAGTATTAAGTCTATACAATGTGTAAACATTGTCCGATAGATGGCATACGTCACCTTGAAGACGTAAGATATAATATGATTCGAAATTTGCATGTCCCAAAATAGTTCACGATGGTGTAAGTGGTAGCACGGTTGGGCCGGATTCCCAATAGGTGCGGGTTCGAACCCCGCTTGTGACATCATTTTTCGTTTCGTATCGGGTATTTATAAATAATTAAGCATATTAAATGCTAAAAATTTCAGTAATTTAAGGATTTTTTTTTGATCCCTTAATTTTTTCCAGTAGTGTATGTATAATTGTATATGGATACAGGAGGAGATGTGATAATGTTTACCAACTTTTCTTCTCCATCTTATCCCATTCTTAATTCTTACTCTATCACGCTGCCCAGAGAGTTTAACATAAGGATTGATCACGAGTTTTCCCTATCTTCACTGGTTTTATCTGTTTATGTCCTTTCTTCTCTAACAACACACACTTTCAGGCAAGAAAGCGATATTTATAAAAACCCGATTACGAAGAGAAAAATGATGTCACACTTGTGATATCATTTTTCGCTTCGTAATCGGGTTTTTAATAATAATTAAGCATATTAAATACTGAAGGAAGGTGGAGTCAAGAGTCTCCGAAACCGGCGAGCGTGTATGAAGAGAATTATGAATGTTGAGGAAGCGAGTGAAGTATGCAGAGATAGAGTTCTCTGGCACTCTGTTCTCTCTGCCTACCCTGCAAGGGATATGGCGTGATGATATGTATGTGTGTATGTATGTATGTTAAATGCTAAATTTCAGTAATTTGAAGAAAGTGATATTATTTAATTGCTTTTAATGGCAGACCAATGAGCAGCTCATCTGCTGTGGTAAATTGTAACTGCCACTCATATATCTCTGCAATACCAACAGTATAAGCAGGGCTTATATCTACTGTAATGTGAAGTTTGAGTTTCCGGGTTTCTTGCTCACCGAATGTAGTTCAGTAGCAAATTACTCGGGCGTTCTTTATGTGCGAGAGGTTATTACTCTGGACCAACGGCACATTTTTGACTGCAGGCCAAACACAGCATGACCCTACTGTTTGACAAACCTTAGTCCAAAAAAATCTACTGTACTATTTTACTACTAGACCATGGAGGCTGTAAAACCAAAATGACGAGAAATTAGATCACTAGAAATAATTACAATTTGCAGGAGTATGCGGTCAGATAATACCATGGAATTTCCCACTGTTGATGGCGGCGTGGAAGCTTGGACCGGCATTGGCTACTGGCTGCACAGTCGTCATGAAGCCAGCAGAACAGACTCCGCTGACAGCACTCTACCTCGCGCAACTCGTTAAGGTACCTGCACAGTTTTAACTTTGTTAATATAATTTTTTATGCACCTTGACTGACATGTTTCCTTCTGCTGGGTTCGAGCTTTGCCCATAATAGGAGGGCAATTGATCTACTGAATCAAGTTTGCCAAATGCGCTGGCATAGGGTTTTACTTCAAGGTTTCCACTTCTTGAATATATGTTACCTTCATGTATATATCCTTTAGTCGCTCATTACGACACTTCACACGACTTTTTTTACTATGGAGGATGGACTATCGGTCCGGGGCGACGGAAGAGTCGGCGCACGACCCCATAGACACACTCTGCAAAACGCCTCTCTTCGCCGTGCAAGCGGGTCACCGGTACCCGATCTTTGTCTTCGTTGCAGTTGGTGTTATAAAATTCCCAGGATAGTGTTCCTGCTCATTTTACTAGTGAACCCTCAACCGGTTTCTATTCCCACGAGAAAGTAGGGGATGTGACTCAGTTATGTTGTTACACCGCCGTACAGTAGTATTGTGCAATATATATAGGACTTGTTGTTAAAATCTTTTTTATATATCTATCTGCTCGTCCCGACTAATCTTTGAAACAGCTTAAAAGATTTTGACGGGACTCGCAGCTACAAATGCTAATAATACAAGGAGTAACTTAGGCATTTTTATTTTAAAAAAGTTTAGTGTTAAAAAATTAAAACCTACGAATGTTTTTTTAATCCAACATCCCATGTGGAACCTTCATAAGTGTCTTTGTAGATACTTTCACTAATCTTCTATGCGAAGGCGAGGTTATAATAATGTTTTTTATTATAGGAAGCAGGTTTCCCTGAGGGCGTGGTGAACATGTTGCCTGGATATGGAGACGCTGGTGCCGCTCTCGTAGATCACCCTAACGTCGACAAGATCGCTTTCACAGGTTTTATTAATTATTCATCTTAGCTCGTATACGTCCCACTGCTGGGACTCGAATCTCCTCCACAATAAGAGCGAGATTGATCTATAATTCTATACCATATTGGTCAGATGAGTGGGAAGATATGAAATCAACTTAATTGCTCCAAGGTAAATAAAATCTCTTCACTGAATTGATAATTTGGGAGAGAAATTGGTCTACTATAGCAAGCTGGATTTATTGTCGAGTTTGCCTGCTCTTGCATAGATTTTAACGGCATATTAATTCCCTTAGTCTTCTTTTACGACACGAAAAGGCAAGATAGGGGGTGGTGAATTATATTCTTACTCCGTCACCACAGAGAAAACGCATTACTGGTTACACTTTTGATAACATATCCACCAGTGCGAAATCATTGTAAATATAGACAAGTTTTTTTGATAATAGTCCACCATGTACAATACCATGGTTTTGTTGCAGGTTCAACAGAGGTGGGCAAGTTAATACAGCGCGGTGCTGCTGGTACCATTAAGCGTGTGACCCTCGAGCTGGGTGGCAAGTCACCCAACATCATCTTCGGTGACGTAGACCTGGAAAAGGCAGTTGAAGCTGCACACTTCGCGCTATTCTTCAACATGGGACAGTGCTGCTGTGCTGGTTAGTGCATTTTTTAGTATTCTATGCATTTAAATGTCCGTCTGTCACAGACAAACATTCTAGTAGGTTATTCCGATCCGGTGATAGTTTATGGTTATGTGTTTTAACATATTAAATGTTAAAACTGACAATATGTAAGTGCCCTCGCAGGGTCTATGCATAATAAATTAATTTGAATTTAAATTAGAATGTTAATATATATTAGAATGTTATAGTATAAATATCAATTAAGATTAACAATTAGCTTCTATGTCCCCATGTTATATGTATATTTTGTCATTTTAATTTTCCATTTAAGTGAACCATCTAAAGTTATTTTAAGAAATAAATATCATAAAGCATATATGTAATTATAAATTAAGTTGAAGAGTTTACACTGTAATTATAAATTAGCATTCTAGCTAAACGTTAGATAGTTTTTAGCTTTTAATAGCAGAAGAGCAAACAATTCATTGGATGATAACATATCTTTAAATTAAGTGGTATTTTAAAAAGGCTATAACGAAATATATGTGCAAGGAATAAAGGATAGTAGTGATGTGACTGCTTAGACAAATTTTGGAAGAATGTGAATGGCTGGATGCCGTTCTCCGACCCAAGATTTAACTGTGTCACATCATTGTTCTAGGTTCCCGTACGTTCGTGGAAGCTTCTATCTATGATAAGTTCGTGGAGATGTCCGCTGAGCGTGCGAAGCGTCGTACCGTCGGTGATCCTTTCAAGCCTGAAACTGAACAGGGACCCCAGGTGAATAATTTTTTTTTTGTGTTTTGTATGTGGTTAAGAAATGACTTCCTCCCCTACTGGTTAATTGTGAACACAACTATAAAGATTCTTAACTTGTGGGTGTCAATTTATCTTGGATATTTCTACCTGTTAGACAAAAGTATTCCCATCAAGCATATTGAATAATCGCTTGGCGAGCGGGTTCTAGTGAACAGCAGCTCTCTCATAGGAAACTTATAACAACCCGCGGGAAAGGAAACTTATAACAACAGTCACCACACGGGAATGGAGGTAATTTTTCCATTAACTTTAATATTGACCTGCGTGAGAATCGAACCCGTGACACTGGCTCTGTAGGTCGGTCCACTACACCACCTGTGCAGTCAGATTAAATTATTGTTTCTATCTATCAATTTATATCTAATTAACATAAAAAAAATATTTTCACAGGTCGACGGCGAGCAACAAGCAAAGATCCTGAACCTTATTCAGTCTGGAAAGAATCAAGGCGCAAAACTGGTGACAGGTGGTGGCAAGGCGTCTGATGTTGGTTATTATGTACAACCGACAGTGTTTTCTGATGTACAAGATAACATGGAAATAGCTAAGACCGAGGTAAAGTACTGAATTATTTTGCATGTTGTTTAAGGGGACCTCCATTAATTACGTGAGGCATTTTCGAGGCTTTTTGACCCCCTTGGTGAGATGCTGTAAGATTTTTCTCGATCCCCTCCCCCTTCCTCAATCTCACGTAAGATGTTTTTAAATTTGTATTTTGAGTATAAAAACGATGGATTTATTAAAAAAAAAAATTATATTGCTGTAATATATCATAGGGATAAAATAAGATAATAAATATGTAAACCAAAATTAATATAATATTTATTGTAATTTAGTCCATAGAGACTAGTGCACAGTCTCAAGAGTGACTATTGGAACTAACATATCCAAGTGATTTTCAGTAAAATCGTCTGCACCTCCAACTTCTTTATTAATTTAACTTAACTTTCACGCAGATTCACACCGTTTGCTGCTAGAAAAAAAATACATGGTATTTGCCAATAGCCCTCCTCTCCCCAAGCGAAATTTAATAAGATTCGGCTCGATCCTTCCCCTAAACACCACGTAATTAATGGACGCCCCCTAACTTTTGATGTATACAATATCCAGGAACAATAATATGTAGTTATTATAATACGTTTAAAATAATATGATATATAAAGTTAATAATTTGTTTTAGATCTTCGGCCCAGTGCAACAAATATTGAAGTTTAACTCAATAGACGAGGTAGTTGAACGCGCCAATAACTCTGAATATGGCCTCGCAGCAGCCGTGTTCACTAACGATTTGGACAGATCAAATTACATGATACAGGTAATTTGTATATAATTGTATTTTTACATATAAAGGAAGGAAGGAGGAGGAGAAGGAACGAAGCGAAGACGGACAGCTAGTTTATAGCTGTCCGTCTTCGCTTCGTTCCGGCTTAATGACATTTCTTAACTGAAAACAAATCCATACTAATATTATAAATGCGAAAGTAACTCTGTCTGTCGCTCTTTCACGCCAAAACTACTGAACCGATCTAAATGAAATTTGGTACACAGATAGTCTAGAGCCTGATAAAGGACATAGGCTACATTTTAATGTGAAAAAAGGGTTGTAAAAGGGGATGAAAAGTTGTAATTATCGTAATTTATAAGGCAGAAGCTTAAATCTTATTTTTAGGCTATTGGTTAGATATAAATTTAAATCTTATTTTTAGGCTATTGGTTAGGAAAAATTATTGAAAGGAGAATGAGGATGGTGTCCGATGGTTTACTGTGTGAGACACAAGGAGGTTTCAGGAGTGGAAGGGGATGCATGGATCAAGTGTTCTCTCTGCGCAACATTGTGGAGAAGCATCTGGCTCTAGGTCAGAGGGTTTTCTGCAGTTTTGTGGATCTGGAGAGAGCATTTGACACGGTTGTACGAAAGGAACTTTGGGACATTTTACCGGAGTATGGTATTAACGGTAAACTGCTACAGGCTGTGCAGTCCAGTTACATGGGCTGTAGAGCCTGTGTGCGGCTGGATGATGGAATGTCGCCTTGGTTTGACGTCAATATCGGCGTTAAGCAGGGGTGCGTTCTGTCAGCCAGGCTGTTTATCATATATCTGGATAAATGTCTCCAAAGGTTGAACGATATGAATGTGGGAGTCCAGATGGGCGACTCAGTGGTCACTGCTCTGCTTTATGCAGATGATGCAGTCCTGCTGGCACAGTCAGCGATTGACCTGCAGACCCTAGTCGACACAATGACAGAAGATTGTAAGAAAAGGGGTCTACGCGTGAATGTGAGCAAAACCAAAATAATGGTCTTTGAAAGAGATAAAACCAGAACAGATGTAAGAGTAACAATAGGTAATGATGTACTAGAGCAAGTGGATGAATTTGTATATCTTGGATGTGGATTTAGCCGAGATGGAAGGTACACCACTGATATAGAGCGAAGAGTGAATGCGGGAAATAGAGTGAACGGAGCGTTGGGGCAACTTCTCGGCAGCCACCACCTCAGCCAGAAGGCACGTGTAGCAATACATAACGCAGTGCTTGTCCCAACATTACTGTATGGAAGCGAGAGTTGGGTATGCAGAAAAGAGTATGATAGTAAAATTAATGCGGTCGAAATGCGATCTCTGCGGAAAATCTGTGGAGTTAGGCTGACCGACCGCATTCGTAACGACGACGTAAGAGAGCGAGTAGGTATGAAAGAGAGTATTGGTGTAAAGATGCGAAAGGGAATGCTCCGATGGTTCGGACATGTGGAAAGAATGCCGAACGAACGCCTGGTTAAGAAGATATACAATGCGAAAGTGGAAGGATGTAGGTACCGAGGGAGACCGAGACTAACCTACCTAGACCAGATCGGTCATGTACTGAAGGAAGGTGGAGTCAAGAGTCTCCGAAACCGGCGAGCGTGTATGAAGAGAATTATGAATGTTGAGGAAGCGAGTGAAGTATGCAGAGATAGAGTTCTCTGGCACTCTGTTCTCTCTGCCTACCCTGCAAGGGATATGGCGTGATGATATGTATGTATGTATGTAGGTTAGATATAAATAAATATGATTATTAATTAGCCTTAAGGGGTAAAATAAAAATAGGGGATGAAAACTTTAGGAAAGTAACCTTTTATGCGGGCGAAGCCGCGGGCAGAAGCTAGTTATTTAATATAGCTTAACCCTTCTCGCCCAAGGTGCGAGTATAAAAAATGTTTTGTAGGTTATGGTTATTGTCATCGCTCCTACCGTGCTGACGATTAGTAAACGGCTCACTTTATTGTAAATTATAAGTGCTGCTCCTTGAACCTTTGCAATAATGCCAAGGCCAAAGCTAGGTAATACAGAAATGTGAAGTTTGGGGCACCGAATCTCTCGCTCAGCGACCGAAACGTAGTAACAAATCGCTATTACTCAGACGTCGCCGTATTAGGAGAACCGACGACTCGTTGAAGATTGCTAAGAGTCGTTGATTGCGAACGGCACAGGACCGAGCCTAGTGCCGTTCTATAAGGATGGACGGCAAAAGGTTGAATGAAGATGATTGCTTAAGCGTTGATTTTTAGATAGTGTGTGGTAACTACCACGGCCGAAACGTCTCGTTTATGGTTACACATAAAAAATCATCAACAGCTTGTCCTTACCGCTGAAATGTTTAAAAAAAAAAGCATAAAATAATTCTAGATACGTTTTTCCACAGAGCCTCCGCGCCGGTACTGTTTGGGTGAATGACTACAACGTATTCGCTCCACAAACACCATTCGGTGGTTACAAGCAGTCCGGTATAGGCCGAGAGAACGGACCCTATGGCATTAAAAACTATACCGAAGTCAAGGCTGTCGTCGTCAAAATCAATGAGAAATACTCGTAAACGAATCAATAATGCAGGATGTTGTAAAAAAAAGATAAATATGTGCAATATATATGATGTTTTGAATTAGTGTATTTCGCTTTTGCTGTATTGTTTGTTTTGAGTATATTTACATTTTAGATTTATTTGTTACATTGAGTACTTAGCTAGTAGTATACAATGGCGATCGGGAGGGAATACGGTGGATCATGCGGCCACGCGCTGCCTATCAGTCGCCCCGTGTTCAGACCATAGCTTACAAAAAAAAACTAGTAGTATACTCTTAATATAACTTGATAAATACTCTTGATATTCAAAATACTTCTTACTCATTTAAAAAAATATTCTTTAAGATAATCGTTGAAAGCTGTCTAGATTTGCTTTTGATAATTTTTTAGTCTTTTAAAAGCAATGAACTTCGTTAAAACATTGTAAGGTTTATTACGGATGAAAAAGTACTCTTATTTTAGTACAACTTAAATATTTACTGCTTTTGATGAATATTAAGCTACAATAATAGCACTTATTGTTATTTTTTTTTAATTTATGTTAGAAAAATGATTAGGCTTCTCTTTACTGTAACCAAAAGTTCAATCGAGCGGTTACACAAAAATACCCCAATAAATTAGTCATTCTCAGCTATTGGTATAACTTTTACAATTTAAATATATTAATTACCTAGTCCATCCCTATAAAGCATCTAGTCTATACTTTGCCATAAAATCTTTTTTTTTTTATTGGTTTGGTTGCCATATAATCTTTTTTTAATGCTTAAAAGGAAATACACTTTTTTAGAATCTATATACTCAAATTATAATTGAACTACCTACAATGTAAAAAATTGAAGGCATTTGCCATGATTATTATAAGCATTTAAAACTTTAATTAAATAGCCTATCAACTTAACACCATCCTGCCCTCTATAAATATTTGATTTTCTGCTCTTGTCACAATTATTTTATCTGCTTCTCGTAACACAACGTGTGTTACAGTGACGTGACGAAATTGTCTTATGTGCCATTTGCTTAAAAATTTAGTAAGCCCATAACATAAATCAAATAGTTAATTATTTCATTAATGATAATAATATCAGTTGTAATTATTTTAACTTTGGAACGTTCCCTTCTTTATAATGTTTTTTGTTGCATTTGTTGGTCATCATTTATACATAAGTACGAGTTTTTTTATATATAAATTGTTAATATTAAGTTTCTAATGATAATTTAAAACGCAACACTGTTTTGAACTTATAAATTCAATATCTTCCATTTTAAGACCAAACTGTAATTTTATTAAATGCTAATTGTGCTGCTTTACTTACTATATTGTAAATATAGTAAGTATACACATTGCATAAACAAATTTATTATATAATTATATATATAACACATTTATTATATGTAAGCAAATAACGTAAAAAATATGTAAAAGATCAATATTAATTTAAATAGAGTTACTTGATTTTTTAATGAAACAAATAAGCCTGCGTGCTAATTTAAATTTGTGGTTTGTAAAGAAAAAGTTTTAAAAAGTTACATACTCCTACATTAATTATGATCATCAGTGGACTTAAATATGTAATGTTTAATATCAATTATTTTGTGATGTTTTGTTGTGGGCAAATGAAATATTTACAAATAGGAGTGATCATACAATTTGATGTTATATAATAACTAAAATACTTTACTATTTTTTGAAAATAAAGTTTATATAAAACTTATTGTTTTATTTGTGCGGTGACAGAGTAAGAATACAATTCGCCCTATCTTACCCGTGGGTGATCGTGCGAGACGACTAAGGGATATAAAATGCATATAACATCTATGCGGGAGAAGGGAAATTCGAAACAAAACCCTATACCAACACGTCTGACCAGCATGGGTATGTCAATTTCCTTCCCATTATGGAGGAGGCTCGAGCCCAACAGTAGGACATACATATATGAGCTGAGATGATGATGATATTGTTTCATTTTACTAAGCCATATTTAAATATGTATAATATATACTAATAATTGATACTATTATCTAGTGGCGTATGAATGACTTGGATTTTCGTCCAAAATAAATATCTTTCGCTTCCATTAACAATTTATCTTTGGTATAAGTACTTTGCATATTTTGAAGTCGTGTTTATTTTCATGAAATTATGCAATTCGAGTTACGCATTTGACTTTTTAAAGCTGAAAGAAGCTTCCTACGTAATAAAGAGAACGAAGTTTACCACGCTGGTTAAAAGCGTTTTATTTCGAGCTTAGCAATTCATTCATCAAACCATGGAACGAACAGGGGACTGTTAAACATTGGTCTCCTCAAGTAGCGATAATATCGCCACATTGAACAGGCGGGTTGGTGAGTCGCAATTGGCGTTATAACTGTTATAAGTTTTAAGGGATTTATTGCTGACCATTGCATGCACCAATAAGGGTTGATGAAATATCTGGACACTAGAGATGGGCGTTTTCAGATTTTTACGCAAACCGATACAAATTCGATTTCTGATATTTAAATCGATTTTAAAAACCGATTTCAGAAATCGATTTCCAGAGCGGGTTTACTTTAGTTTCGATCGATATTCGATGTTTTTAGTTATTTTAGCGTAGCAAACGAAAAACGCTATCGAACGAACGCATTCAAATAATTTTTCTATAATTTCTTTGTTGAATGGATTTAGGTGTACGATTTTCCTTCATGCTTTATCTAGGCTTAACTAGAGTACCTACTAGACTAGCAAAAATGTTTTGTTTTGGATATGATACAAAACTTTCTTGCGTATTTAAAAATCGTCATATTTACAATGATTTCATGATTATATTATATAATGTACATTTTTTTTTCTATGGTTTTTTTTTATTAATCCCGATTACGAAGCGAAAATCTTACCTTTTTACATTAAATAGTTATTACTTATTTTTCATCAAATCGTATGTATGATACTAACATACGTTAGTATAGTATTGAATCGTAAAATACCTATCTAATTATATAGTTCACGAGATCACAAAAATAACATTACGCGCACACCGCACGTGTCACCAAGGTCAAGTGTGCAAAAACTCTCCCATAATTCAAAAATCTATTTAACAAACACAAAACTTAAACTACTATCATTAAGTATTGTGTAATATTATCATGGAAGTAGTTGCATTCTAATATAGATCTTATTCCCTGACTCTTGTAATTCTGTTTCGTTTCCATCTGCCATTCTGAGTTTCTTAGAAACCGCCAAATTCCAAAACAGATGACAATTCGCTTCATCTCTTTCAATGCACTAAACGATCGCTTAGTTAGAATGAAAGGAGGCGAATTTTAATGAAATTCGCTTTCTCTCATTCTGACTAAGCGATCGCTTAGCGGAGTGAAAGAGATAGTTAGTAAGTTTTCAAATATTGGTTTGGTTTGCAAAACTAGCAATAGAAAACGATTGCGCGATGATTAGATTTATTATTAGTTTGCGTTTTCGTAGTTTTGTTTTGATATGTGTTGATTTAGTTTCTGCCGAAATACGTTTTCTAAAATCAGTTTGTATAGTGTTGAATATCGATACGATACGATTTCTGACTGAAATCCGATTTCAGATTCGTTTTGATATATCGGACGCATACCTACTGGACACACGACAATGTGTCAGCTAAATACGCTAACTGACAAACGCTTTCTTTCAAGTGACCAGGCTTCAGATGAAATATAATAGATAAATTACAATTTTAGGCTCTAAATTGAACATTTTCTGTAACACCTTTTACATACATATAATTCAGTTGGCACATGCACTTTTCAACTACGGATATACATCGAGTTAAGAAGAGAGGTACCATGTATACAAACGATATAAAAAAAAAATTAAATAACTTGTAGTTTCGTTATAACTTTCAATAGAATATAGAAAACAAAACAAAAAATGTTTAAAAAAACTGCAAAAAGCCAACGTCACGCGGTATTCCCAGGCGGTCACCCATCCAAGTACTAACCGCGCCCGATGTTGCTTAACTTCGGTGATCGGACGAGAACCGGTGTGTTCAACATGGTATGGACGTTGACGAACGTGATTTTAAAATAGATCTATTAATATTAGTAGCATTGTGATGTAATTATTATTACATACATACATACATAGCCTCACGCCTGTTTCCCAGAGGGGTAGGCAGAGACTACGGATTGCCACAAACCACGATCCTGGCATACTTCCATCGCTTCATTCACACTCATAATAGTCTTCATGCATGCTCTACGATTACGCATACTCTTAATAAGACCTCTCGTCAACACATCTCCAACTTGGTGCAGAAAAGTATGACGTGGTCTTCCCCTTGTATTCGTCCCATTCACGCTTGCTTTATATATTTGCTTCGTCAACCTCTCGTCACTCATTCTTTCTAAATGTCCAAACCACCTCAGCATACTCTTTTTGATCTTTGTCACTACTTCTTCATTCACACCACAGCGCTCTCTTATAACATTATTCCTAATTTTATCTTTCATACTTACATCACACATACTACGAAGAGCTCTCATCTCTACAGCATTTATTCTACTTTCATGTCTTCCCTGCCAAATCCAACTTTCACTACCATACATGAGAGTAGGTACTAATACTCCCTTATGTACAGCTAAACGTGCCTTTTTGGACACGTTTCTGCTTTTCATAAAGGTGTATAGTGCCCCATTCACTCTATTACCAGCATTTACTCTTCTTTCAACATTATCATCATTTTTACCATCTCTAGTAAACAAAACACCCAAATACAAAAATTCTTTCACCTGTTCCAGTTCCTCACCATTTATAAAAATGTTACATTCCGTCATACATGTATCCTTTTCAAAAACCATAATTTTCGTCTTACTTACATTTACTTTCATACCTTTTCTTTCAAAAGCTTCATGCATAGTAGTTACCATCGCCTGCAAATCTTCTGCCGATGATGCAAGTAATACCTGATCATCGGCATAAAGAAGACATTTGATAAGTAACTCATTCATTCGTAAACCACAATCATTATTTTTCAGATCTTTCAAACAGCTATCCATGAATAGGTTAAACAACCACGGGGACGCTACACATCCCTGTCTAACACCTTTATCGATATTAAACCATTCCGTGTAGGCTCCGTTTATTCTTACGCATGCCCTGGAATCCTTATAGATGGATTTCAGCGCGTGAATAAGATGGCTGTCCACCCCATACATAGACAGTACCGACCACAGTTCATTCCTCCTCACTTTGTCATAAGCTTTCTCCAAATCAATGAATGCACAAAAGATTTTCTGACCTTTAGCCAAAAACTTCTGCGCCATGCATTGTAAGGAGAAGACTTGATCCGTACAACCCATACCTTTTCGAAAACCTGCTTGTGCGTCCCATATTTTCTTGTCGGTTACTTTCACTACTCTTTCAATCAATACTTTCGCATACAGTTTGCCGACTATGCTAAGGAGGCTTATGCCCCTGTAGTTCCTACAATCTTGCTGCGAACCTTTCCCTTTGTACAAAGGTACAATTACAGCCTTACACCAGTCGTCAGGTACTTGGCCATTAGTCCAGCAGAGATTGAAGAGCTGGTATAGCATGTTAGCTATGATATCCTGTCCAGCTGTCAGCATCTCAACTGTAATCCTGTCGTATCCTGCAGATTTACCCGCTTTCATACCTTTCAGTGCGTTCATAATTTCCACCATAGTAACACATTCTCCATCCTCAAGATCTCTTTCACTCTCAAATGATAGATCTTGTGGCTCTTCTCTTTCAAATAAGCTTTCAAAATACTCCTTCCATCTCTCTAGTACACATTCTTCTCTATTCACTATCCTTCCATACTTATCCCTGATCGAGGCAAGCTCTGTACTTTGAACTTTACCTCGAGCTGATCTTATGGATTGCCAGAAAATCTTTAAATTAGATTGGTAATCCTGCGATAATCTTCTATCGTACTCGTCTTTCTGATCCTCTTTCTTTTTTCTGACAATTTCTTTCACTTCTCTTTTTCTTCTCTTGTACTCTTCTTTGGCTATGTCTATATCATGAATCGTTGCTTTCTCTATTCTCTCAGTGGCTCTGATAGCAAGCCAATCTATCCAGGCTTTCTTCTTCTCACAAACTGCACTCTGCACATCTTTATCCCACCATATATTCTTCATCTTATTTACTTTCCTTCTTCTGGTCACGCCACATGTTTCTGTAGCAACATTTACCACATTTTCTTTAAAAGTCTTCCATAATTCTTCCATATCACTAATATCAGCCGAATCATACAATTTTTCTGTCAGTTTACTTTTATACTTCTCTCTAACAATCTCATCTTGCAAATTCTCTACTTTTATCCTTTCTAGTACACTTGTCGGGTTATGTATCCGGTTTCGCCACGTTTTTATGAGACCACTTATTCTAGTCATTACTAAAAAGTGGTCTGTATGGATACCAACACCGCGATACACCCTGGTGTCTAGAACTTTGTTTCTGAGTCTTTTGTCTACTATTATAAAATCAATCATACTCTTTCTTACATTCTTTGCTTCGCGTGTATACATATGGATCTTTTTGTGTTCAAACATAGTGTTTGTAACACAAAGGTTCCATTCCAAGCACACCTCTAGCAGACTTTGACCATTTTCATTCACACTTTCATCACCGAACCTTCCTAAAACGTTTTCGAATCCTTTTCGGCCTACTCCCACCCATCCATTAAAATCACCTAGCAAAATCAACCTTTCATTTAACTGACATAATCTTAAAACATCTCTTAGTTCCTCCCAAAACTTTTCTCTTCCATCCTGCTCACATTTATTTTTAGTCAAACCCGTGTTTACAGGAGCATATACTCCTACAACAAAAATACGGGTCAGACCCACTTTCATTCTTAACCATACTAATCTAGCATTCACACAATCATACTCTTTCACACATTGAGCCATTCGAGCAGAAAGAAGGAGACCAACTCCCTGACAGGCTCTACTAGTCATTGGTACCCCGGACCAGTATGCCGTATAAGGTCCATGACTAGTTATCTCACATCCCTTTCGCTTCGTTTCATTCACACAAAGAATATCAATCTTTTTATCATCCATCATTTGACATACCTCGTTTAATTTCTCTTTCATTCCTCCTCCTACATTCAACGTAGCAAAACGGCACTCCGTAGACCGCTTTTCGCCCTCATTGGGATCGAGACGTGAAGGGTTGCGAACCGCATCGCCGTCATTTGGACTTTTAAATTTTTTCATACAATCCATAGCGTTCCCACGAGTAGTAGGGTATTAAACGATCCACCCCCACAGAACCCTTGTGTGGAGGCAAGGTGGAATCACCGCTGTGCCCTGTGACCACCAACACATGCACCCTCCGTTTTTGACCAGCTTACCCTCTGGCCGCGAATCCCTCAGCACGGGTCGGTTTACACCTTGGATCGGGGGTTATATTTCGGAGTTTTCCTTCTCCTAGATGAGTTGCAGCGCAATGCTTATGAGGCTCATCTCCCCAGGTTATATTTCGGAGTTTTCCTTCTCCTAGATAGGTTGCAGCCCAATGCTAACGAGGCCTATCTCCTCGGGTTATATTTCGGAGTTTTCCTTCTCCTAGATAGGTTGCAGCCCAATGCTAACGAGGCCCATCTCCTCGGGTTATATTTTGGAGTTTTCCTTCTCCTAGATAGGTTGCAGACCAATGCTAACGAGGCCTATCTCCCCGACTAATACTCATTATTTTAATTAATAATTATTATTAATACTCATTATTCGAGTTTTGTTTCTTCTAGATAATTCGAAAATACTTATATATGTATATTCAATAGTACACGATGCAGCAATTTATTGTCTGAAATCCCACAGGCCTTGTATATCATCATCATCTTGCTTATCCCAATTACTTGGGGTCGACGCAATATGTCATCTTCCTCCATACAGACTCATACAGTCCTATCAGATACCATCTCTACAGTCACTCCCTGTCTAGTGTCTATCCATTTCATGCCTCACGCAGTCCATCCATCTTTTCTTTGGTCTACCTTAACCCCTAAAGCCTTCAACATTCATATTTAAAACTTTCCTCATAACATTACTTTCAGCCCGTCTCATCACATACCATGTCAACCTTTCACTCCTTAACTTTCCGTCACTGGCGTAACTTTCAAACTTCCTCTTATATATTCATTCTTATTTTATCCATTCTCGTCACACCACACATCCATCTCAACATTCACATCTCCGCTACATGCAGTCGTCTCTCATCCGTCGCTTTTGTTGCACAACATGCTGATCTATACAGTGTAGCTACCGCCGTATCAATTATACGGGGCCCCTAACGTGTTTGTAATTTTTATTGTGACAGATAGATAATTGATGAAATAAATATTTCTTTTAATTTTATGCATTTTTTTTCTTTTGTGCGAAATCTTTACCCTTTATAAGGGCCCCCAAACAAATTTTTATACGGGGCCCCGCCAAGACACGCTACACCACCGAACTTAAACTACAAGGACATGGAATATTTAATCAGTGGTCATTGAATATCATCACGTTCAAACTGTATATTATTTCATAAACAATTGCCCTCCATCCTTATTAATGAACTTTGTAAACTCAATACTATTTTTCTATTAAAACTGCAATATTGTGACTTTTGGCGGGAATCTAAAACGTCATGTGGTGCTCTTGTGTTATATTCGATATATTAGTGTTTTAACATGTTATATTAGATATTTTTTATGGTACTTTATGTAATGTGATGTGACTGAACTGCTGAGATGTAGTGAATATCATATAAAAGTGCTTTACAACGTTTTCGTTTTCCATCAAAATTCCCACAAGATACCATTAACAGTGTGGCCATAGCACTGTTGATAGCGATAATTTGACTTACTGACGGACAATGACTAATCTAAAGACACTAAAAACTTGAAGATAATTATAACTCGACACTGGCAACAATGCCTCATTTAAGTAGCTGATTGCCAATACATAAAAAGAAGAAGAAGAACTGCGATATTGTATTTAATGGTTTCTGATGTTTACGCGAGTGTTACACATTTGAAATGTAATATATTTTTTTAATCCCCTGGACCTAAAAAAAAGGTCATAAGTTTGACGTGCTGTGGCATCGTAGGTCTCAAACGAATACATCTATTATGATGCAGTTTTTGAAGTTATACTTGCATTAGGCGCGTTATGAAAAAATGATTAAATTTTAAGATGCCCGCTAAACGCTAATGACGCCTTTAATTTTCCTTTTTTTTTGTTTGACAGATGGCGCGATCGAAATGCTTTTTGCTACATTTAATGAATATCTGCTCAGGAATTAAAAATTTAGGTAACATCTAAATTAATGTTACATGTTAAATATGTCGCCTAACATTTTATTTATAAATTAAATTAAATATAACTAAAATATTTAACATACGGTATTTATATAGCCTTAGGCGTCACCTAAAATTTATGGGACGTTAAGTATTCGATTTATGCACAACTCCCACCGCCAATAGTAGGGTAGTAGCCAAATATGGGCGATATCTATTGTCTTATCCCAAGACTGTATCAAGGCAAGCATCTCTCGGGACTGCCTGAAGGTCAAACCTTAGTGTCATTATGGAGAATATTGTGGATCCTGGCCTACACGAGCTACGATGGTGGGGCTAGTCCAAAGAAAAAAAAAACGTTTTACCCCATCGGAATAATATATATAAACAAAAAAAAACATTATTAACCATTTTCAAAAATTTATTTTATAACAATAACCATTTTAAACTAATAACAAATACGATTACAAAATATTATCTATCAGTTATATACAAATAATTAATTATATATAATCAATCACCTTGTCATGTACGCAAGTAGTGGGTTTGTATTCCGTACAGAACCAATATATATATTTAAACTATATATAATATTATTGGGCTAATCTAAATAAGAAATTCGCGTGGTGACAGAGTAAGAATACAATTTACAATTGCTTCTCTTTTCCGTCACGTTGAAACGGAGTCTCTTACACAGCAGTGGAACGTATTGAATTGAAATAGAATAATATATTGTACCTGTGATGATGGATAAGAATATTTTCCATTGCCGTGGGTATTCATTTTAGAGAACAAAATGTAAGGGTCGTTGGAGAAAACGTCTATTACGACCCCCACGCGAAAATTAGGGGGTTATTCCGTCACCAAAAGGACAATAGTTTGTTTAAAATTTTCCTAATTTGGAGCACATCCAATAGTGTGCACTAAGGTCGAAATTCTTTCCACCTGGAGCTAGTTCAAACATATTTTTTCGAAATCTATATATAGTCTGCTTGAACCACATATAATTTCATAATACCATCACCAATATTCTACATGGGTACGACACCAGTCACGTGCTACAGTTCAGAAGCATATTACGTATTTCTTGATTGAGATTCTTGAGCAAGTTTTCATCGGGATTGTCTTGTTGTATGAGCCTGTCGCGTTGCGCTATTAACTCGTTGATTCTTTCGTTCTGCGGATTTTTCGGCATATTTCTGTAATAAAAAAAATATATTTAACATTATTTTTTTAAGTCATCATCGTTTTACCTTCATCCCGGTTACTTGGGATCGCAATGTTTTATTTTTTTTTATTTTTTTTGTGTGTCTTAGTTGTTAGCCTCAGATGGCTATGACAACTTTGCCCGGACTGTGGGTGAACGCTGAGGGCTCTCAACCCGTCTGTCAGCTTTGTTTTCACTCCTTGTCTAAACATCCATCCCTCTTTGGTCTCCCTTACAATTTCGACATTCGTATTTACAACTTGCCACATAACTTTCATCTCATCTAGTCACATGATCACACACTGGTGCAACTGTTTATGACTATTCCTAATTTTATCCATTCCCGTAACGCTGCTCATACATTTTAACGATTGTACTTCTACTACATAGTCATCTCTCATGCGCCACTTTTGTACACTAAACTACTAACTCACAAGGTATAGTAGATCTGATTATAGTAAATAATAAATATAGTTAGACTTAGATGGCGGTGCGATCAGGTTCTAGGAATTAATTTTTAATAGATTTGTACAGAACAAAGTTACAGTGTAGTGATTAAATAATTTAAATGTATCTTTTCTTAAAAAATATCCTGGCAAACTTTTAAAATATCAATTTTATTACTAAATCGTCAAAATATCTATTAAGATCTTGTGACAGTACAGCGACCTTGACCAACTCCATCTGTTGCTGTTTGGTCAACAATTACATTCCCAAGGAGGGCTGCGGTCTGGCAGGCGGCCGGTCATAAAACTATTGCCAATAACTTTTACAATATGTACTACGAAAGAAGTGTATATATTGTATCTACCCCAAATAATTGGGATAAGAGTAGGAGAATGATAATTATGATCTTACTTTAAATCGTCAAACATTTGTATTTCACCAGGCATTGCTGAATCTGAAAAGTAAAACATAACTATAACTATTCATATAAAGACGATTTAAGAATAATATATCTCTTATCATCCCATCATCATCTCAGCTCACATAAATCCTACTGCTGGGCTCGATCCTCCTCCACAATAGAAGAGAAATTAGTCTACTATACCATGCTGCTCAGACGAATTAGTATAGGGTTTTATATCAAGTTGGTCTTTCTATACCTTTTTTTATTTTGTTGACGCTGGGAAACGCTTTTGCGCGCTAACCCCTGCCCGCCGATGTCAAGACGGGAGGGAGTGTGGGACTCGCCGGCCGGCTAGTCCGACCGGAATACCCACTAAAACCACAGCGGCCCCCTTCCGCGCTTTTACGCGGCGCCGGAGAGATCGTCTACTGACATTCGATCCCCGACGCCCCAACGCTTGGCCTTGTGGCCACGCCCTGTCGATCCTCAAGGCGGTGGGAGGAGGTGCGCATAACGGCGCCTCCTCCTCCCCGGACGCCGGTGACGGAGCGAGTCAGCGGACGCATGCGCCTCACGTTCCCGCTTCGCAGCCTCCTTCTTCTCCATGACGGCCTCGCAAAACGAGGCCATCGACGTCCAGCACCTATCGCTGTCGAGCATCTTGGAGATGATGGTCGACAGCGACAGGTCTCTTCCAACGACCGCCGACAGGACGTGGCACTGGGGCGCCCAGGCGGGGCAAAGTGCTCTGGGCACTCCAGAGTGTGACGCGCATCATCCACTGGCGCGCCACACTCGTGACATCATGGGGCCCCTTCTCTTCCAATTTTATGCAGGTACTTACCGAAGACCCCGTGTCCGGTAAGCACCTGGTCTTTCTATACCTATGTTATCCACTTATTATATCCCATAGTCCTTTTTTAAGAAACTAATGGGCAAGATAGGGAGTGATATATTCTTACTCCGTCGGAACACAGAAATAAAAATCTCTAAGAAGAATATACCTTCTATATTTTAATATATATCAGCAATCACACTATATTACTATAGCTGCTATCCGTTTTTCATGAAAGATGACATATATTTACTTAAAAAAATAATTCCACGTCAATACTAAAACAAAATATTATAATCAAAACATTGAAAATGAAAATTGTCACCAGAAATACTATACGATATTCAATAGTAGACATAATTGTCATACTTGGGTTAACGCAATTATTATTGTAATTGGTGGTCAGAGTTCGCGTTTTTAATAAGTGAGCTGCTGTCCATTGATTTTCCCTTAGCCGATTAAGACTTCCACGAATAAAATAAGTATGTGTAAAAATTAAAATTGGTATTAAAATATCAAATTAACTACTATTACCACTGCTATCAAAATATAAAAATACTACTATTTATAAAGTATATAAATATAAGAACAAATCGACGCCCCCCTGCAATAAGTCGGTAATGTGCTATTATGGACTTTTTGTTGTTATGTTAAAATCG
Source organism: Lymantria monacha (assembly GCA_905163515.2). Lineage (NCBI taxonomy): Eukaryota > Metazoa > Arthropoda > Insecta > Lepidoptera > Erebidae > Lymantria > Lymantria monacha. Next base: position 23,432,135 of record LR991097.1, on the reverse strand, counting down.
TAATCTATGGGTCGGAATACATATTGTGAATTTTTGTTATAATTTTCTTGTGACATCATTTTTTCGCATCGTAATCGGGTTTTATAAATAATTAAGCATATTAAATACTAAATTTCAGTAATTTAAATAACAAGGTTGTGTCATCGTTTAATACAATTCTAACTGCAAAAGTTTGAAGTATTAAGCCTATAACAATGTGTAAACATTGTCGGGTAGATGACATACCGCCACCTTAAGACGTAAATATGATACGAAGCGAAATTTGCATGTCCTATAATAAGTCACGGTGGTGTTGTGGCAGCACGATTGGACCGGAATTCCAATAGGCGCGGGTTCGAATCCCGCTTGTGACATCATTTTTCGCATCGTAATCGGGTTTTATAAATAATTAAGCATATTAAATGCTAAATTTCAGTAATTTAAATAATTTTCCTACTTACATTATCGGAGATATTTGCAATAGCCGTTTTGTTGTAGGGAAAATTGTAAATACATTAACATACATACATGCATACATATCATCACGCCATATCCCTTGCAGGGTAGGCAGAGAGAACAGAGTGCCAGAGAACTCTATCTTTGCATACTTCACTCGCTTCCTCAACATTCATAATTCTCTTCATACACGCTCGCCGGTTTCGGAGACTCTTGACTCCACCTTCCTTCAGAACATGACCGATCTGGTCTAGGTAGGTTAGTCTCGGTCTCCCCCGGTATCTACATCCTTCCACTTTCGCATTGTATATCTTCTTAACCAGACGTTCGTTCGGCATTCTTTCCACATGTCCGAACCATCGGAGCATTCCCTTTCGCATCTTTACACCAATACTCTCTTTCATACCTACTCGCTTTCTTACGTCGTCGTTACGAATGCGGTCGGTCAGCCTAACTCCACAGATTTTCCGCAGAGATCGCATTTCGACCGCATTAATTTTACTTTCATACTCTTTTCTGCATACCCAACTCTCGCTTCCATACAGTAATGTTGGGACAAGCACTGCGTTATGTATTGCTACACGTGCCTTCTGGCTGAGGTGGTGGCTGCCGAGAAGTTAACTTGGTTACAATATATTACGTTCACTAGCTATAATAATAATAAACGTTATAAAAGTCGATACAAATCGCTGTTACAAATCAACACTCTACAAATCAACTCTCATTTACTACAATAATCCCGTAAGTTACTATTGCAGAACAATGACTATTGCAGAACAATGACAACTTATCTCGATAATGTAAAAAAATATTTTTCACATTACAGCCGACAGAAATAATATAATTTAAATCAGATGGCAAAATAGGATCTCATTAAAAATTAGTTTTCATTTGATGTATCAATGACCATAATACTCCCAGAGGTTAGAAAGTTATTCAAGAAAAACAGTAAATTAAATTATTTTTCCTGTAAAATTTGCTTTTTCGATTACCGACTTATTGCACGGGGGCGTCGAAATGTACAATAATAATTAAAAGAAGAAACAAGCTCTTGCAGTTATTATTAATTTCTAATCTTTTCTCGCATAACGATTTTGTTTAATCTGATTATGATGAAGATCGTGACGGCACATTGTGCGTATTGCTCTCTCTGTCTAATTAATAAATTTAGAATGCTTGTACTAGCTGAATATGAAAAACTATATAACAACCCGATAACGAGCGAAAAATGATGTCACAAGTGGGATTCGAGCCCACACATCCGTCCCAATTGTGCTTTTGCACGATTGGTAATCGGGTTTTTATAAAATAATCAAGCATATTAAATGCTAAAAATTTCAGTAATTTGAACTATATAACAGTTTTAATATAAAACTAGGCAACATCGCAATTATTTAATTGTTACATACCTATCAAACTAGTTTCAAGTGCAGGCGTATTGGCTAATAGATCCACATAGAAATCATCCTTCAGTTTCTTTAAATCTATGGCATTTGTATTTTGTTCTTGAGCTTCCATTGTATCCAATCTGTATGTACAATGAGTTTAATAGAGCAGTTAACTACTACCAAAATATTAAATTACTAAGCGCAAAAATATGTGATATAGTGGCTATGGATACTACCTATGTTTACATTGCTCGTGGATGTCGTAAAAGACGTATAAGACCTAAGAGCTTTACATCGACCTGGGCCAACTAGTCTGGTCAACAATTAGATTCCCAAAAAAGTTTAATGTCAGGTAGGCAAGTCATAAATCTATTCCTAAAAATATTGCAATATGTACGATATTATTTATCATCATCATCTCAGCTCATATATGTCCCAGCTCGAGCCTCCTCCATATTGGAAGGGAGATTATACCACGCTGGTCAGACGTGCTCGTATAGGGTTTTGTTTCGAGCGTTCCTTCTCTTTTATAGATGTTATAAGCGTTTTCTATATCTTAGTTGTCTCCTACGATCACCCAAGGGTAAGATGGGGGGGTGATGATTTGCATTCTTGCTCCATTATCACATGGAAACTACATAATGTAATGTACGATCTATAAAGAGTATAATATTGCGTCGACCCCAAGTACTTGGCATAAGAGCAGATGATGATAATATAAAAAAAAATATTAAAGCGTGTACCCCATCTCGCCTAGCTCCCTCCTGTCGTGCTGAAGTTGTGTTAGCATTTGTTTCCTCGTATTTAGTTTGACAAGATGCAGTTCGCGAACGGCACGACCCCATTGCTCCTTGAAGAACGACTTGGATTGCACTGCACTGTCCAACTTCTCTTCCAAATAGCGCTGTCAAAAAAAAACATGCCAGATACCAAATATCAATAAATTTTTATCATTTTAAAGTTAATATTTTTATAGTATGGCTTTGGTATTTTGATCCAAAACCTTTTGGTGAAACGGAAAGTTCGCGAATAAGATGCCTTAGCAGATTCTTACTGTACTCTGTGAGTAATTCTATAGTACTTTGCAATAACAAGAGACTTATAAATTCGAAATAAAACCCTATACCAACCTGTCTAACCAGAGTAGTATAGTAGGTAAATTTACTTTTTATTGTGGAGAAAGCTCGAACCCATATATGAGCTGCGGTGACATGAGATGTGAAATAAATACATACATAACATCACGCCATATCCCTTGCAGGGTAGGCAGAGAGAACAGAGTGCCAGAGATAGATATCTTTGCATACTTCACTCGCTTCCTCAACATTCATAATTCTCTTCATACACGCTCGCCGGTTTCGGAGACTCTTGACTCCACCTTCCTTCAGTACATGATCGATCTGGTCTAGGTAGGTTAGTCTCGGTCTCCCCCGGTACCTACATTCTTCCACTTTCGCATTGTATATCTTCTTAACCAGACTTTCGTTCGGCATTCTTTCCACATGTCCGAACCATCGGAGCATTCCCTTTCGCATCTTTACACCAATACTCTCTTTCATACCTACTCGCTCTCTTACGTCGTCGTTACGAATGCGGTCGATCAGCCTAACTCCACAGATTTTCCGCAGAGATCAGAAATATAGGTGGGAATCTCTATTATCATCACCATTCAGCCTTTCGCTGTTCACTGCTCAATCTAGGTCGTAGGACGTATGTAGGTGGGTACATAGAACGTATGGTGTAGTCATAAATAGGCAAATTTAAAAAAAAAATCATCAGCAGCGTTTTGGAACTTACACCAATAAATAGCCGAATATCAACTATATTTTTTGTTTTCAACAAACTCTTAACCAATTTTTACGACTCCCACAAGCAAGAAATTGTATTCTTATTAGTCAAAATATACACATACATATCATTACGCCATATCCCTTGCAGAGTAGGCAAAGAGAACTGTTGTTACATTGCATACTTCACTCGCTTCTTCAACATTCATAATTCTCTTCATACACGCTCGCCGGTTTCGGAGACTCTTGACTCCACCTTCCTTCAGTACGTGACCAATCTGGTCTAGGTAGGTGAGTCGCGGTCTCCCCCGGTACCTACATCCTTCCACTTTCGCATTGTATATCTTCTTAAACAGACGTTCGTTCGGCATTCTTTCCACATGTCTGAACCATCGCAGCATTCCCTTTCGTATCTTTACATCAATATTCTCTTTCATACCTACTCGCTCTCTTACGTCGTCGTTACGAATGCAATCGGTCAGCCTAACTCCACAGATTTTCCGTAAAGATTATTCAAATAGATTAGTCAAAATAAAAATGTATGTAATTACCAATTCTTGTATGAGACTGGCCGTCTGATCTTTGGTCAAACCTGAATATTTGCTCTCCACTTCTTTTTCGTTGTTCTTTATATTATTCTGAAAATAGGAACCAATGTTAACATTATTACTCTTATTAACAGAAATTAAATATATATTTACCTTTCTTTAAAAATAAATAGTTGTGGTGGTATATATCTATTTAATTATACAGAGTGGAAGTGGACCGCTCTCGAAACAAAGACAGGTGACCCTACTAGTCCTACTTGTAATGATAGGCTAGAAAAAAAATCGATTAGTATAAAAAAAAAATTTTTCACTAATAAATTTAAGTTTTTTTCACATTCCATCGTATTAGGGCAGTGCCAAACAAAAAAAGACGCAATCTATTCAAAACTCACGATCATATGTTCAAGAGTTCAACGACCTCGCGTGATAAAAAAAAAATTTTTTTCATCCGATTCGATTTTTTTAGGCTATCATTACAAGTAGCACTAGTAGGGCTACCTGTCTTTGTTTTCGGGAGCGGTCCACTTCCACCCTGTATAATTGTTACAAGACGGTTACTGTTGATATGTTAACTTGTAATGAATAATCGCTGCGTCGAATTGTCTTAACTACCCGCACGGCACTGATACAGCGCACAGATGGCACGACTTGTTCTCAACGTGAACACATGGTATGGCGATATATATATTACTACTACACCATCTATGCTATCAAGTCAATTGACTGATACAAATAACAGCCGGATTCAAGCGTTCGTATCGAATAATTGTCCTGCCTGAGAGTCAAATACAAAACACACGGCATAGGAGTGTTATACGTCGACCAGTAAGCCATCTGTGCAGTCATTTTAATTATCGAATTGATTACACTCTTTCTTACTTTTAACAAATCCACTTGTTTTTCAAGTTGCTGTATTTTAAACGCCATCTCTTCAATTGCCATGTCCTTCAGTTTGAGCTGATGGTTCATGTCGGCCTCCATCCTCTGTGACGCCTCCCTTAGCTCCTGATATTTAGCTGTATAATGAGATTCTAATCCCTTCTTTGCATCTAACAACTGTAATAGTAATAGTAATAATATAATTTTAAATATACAATATATCATCCTATTTTGCTAAAAACTAGATATAGGCCCACCAGGAGAGCAGATAGCAGCAATGTCCTGAGATATTTATAAAATCTACTACTATAGCAAACCCGTCTCCATGTGTAGCTGTTATAATCCTACCTTGTAGGTTAGTCTAGCAGTGATAACTGCGATAGTTCGTCTGACAGTGCAGTTGTGATAGTTCGTCTAGCAGTGATAACTGCGACGTTAATAGTAGGACGTAGGGAATACATTGAACCTAATTTTCCTCATCTGGAGGAAGTCCCAACTATGAGATATATGATAGGCTAAGAAAAAAAAGAATAATTATATACCTTCTTTTCCCTCTCAGTATTGCGAAACCCTCTCAGGCGAAAGTCCTCGGTGGCCCTGCTCAAATCCGCGGCGAGGTTACGACACTGCTCTATGCCCTTACTAAGTTTACTCTCCAGTTCGGTACGTTTCTTCATCCATTCATTAGCTAATAACTCCAAATGGTATTCCTCTTTGCGTTTCAACTGAAAAATAACACCATTTGATTTTAATTCACATCTACCTATACTGACCGCACAGACTGGAGTTAGTCTAAATACTGATCGCTTGTGCCTAATGTCGTAGCTTCAGTTACCGCGTAGGATTTTTTATAATCAGGAGTTTTGTCATTAAAAACTTGAGAACTGCTTTTGGAGTATATACTTGGATTTATTATTCAATAGATAAATAGTGTAGCCATGTAAGTAGCCTATAGAGCAAGGAATAGTGGGTTCAATTGCTAGATAGACAAAATATTCGATGCTAAACGACGATTGTGGTGATATAGTGGTGAACATACCAAGTCAAGTGTTCAAACGGGTAAATTTTTGTGCCACCTCAAAGTGCTCTTTGAGTCAGGGTGTAATTTATTTCCATAAAATATATGTCTGTATAGTCCTCCGCTATATAAGAAGTATTTCCTTAGTGACTTTCGTTAAAAACAATCTCTTCGTTAAAAAAAACCAAGTCTAAATCCATTTCATTGATAAACGAATATATGTTGACTAATTAGCGGGCATTAAAAATCTACTTCATCAGTAATCAGCATATGTTTACATCCTAAGTAATGGGAATGAAAATATATTGATGATAATGGATACTCACTTGACATTTAAACATTTCTTGTTGTTTTTCTTTCCAATCCTCAAGTTCATCTACAAATTTCTGCATTATAGCATCTCTCTCCACTACAGACATTGCGACTTTTACCATATCTGTAAGTTTATGAATAAACTTTATTGATTTTATTAATGGTTGAACCATACTTTTAGGGAATTTTATGGCATGGTTACACAAGCTTTATACAAGGTCTCTATTCCTCAGTTATTATTTGATTTAAAGTAAATTTTCATCAGTAAATCAAATTGTCATCTTTAACAATGCCATGGCCACAGTGTTAATATTATATATATGTTCCGGAACTTTTGGTGGATTACGAAAACATATGTAAGGCACTGTTATGTCATATTCACGACACTTTATCACATCGTCTGCATTACATAAAGTGCCATCAATATTACTTAGTACACGTAAAAATTTAACAACATGTAATACCGCCACATGACACAGATGACAGATTTTATAGAGATGACGTCTGATAGAGTTGTACGGAAGGAGAAGACATATTGCGTCGACCCCAAATTGATTGGGATAAGAGCAAGTTAATGATGATGACCGCCACATGACACTTTCAAGTTCCCTCCAAAATTTCAATTGAACCGAGGTTTACGTGTTAATGGAATAAGAATACAATTCATAATCCCGTTATTTTTAATGGGTGAATACAATTCTTAATTCCCTGGATGGATATAGGCAAATATCAGTGGGAGTGAAGGCAAACTCAAAATAAAACCTTATGTCAACTCGTCTGACCAGGGTGGGTAGATAGTGACCATAATAAACCAACCTCCGTTCTATTGTGTCAAAGGTACAAGCCCAATAGTGGGGCATATATGCATATGATGAGAAGCAAATATAGGTTATAAATAATCATTATCTTTAAATTTCTTGAGTTATTAAATGCACTGCAATCTGGGAAAATATATAGCTATTTATCATTGCCATTTATATTGTGACCAGTTTTTAATGAGATTGACGAAGATATTACTTTTCGGCGCCAAATATTCTAAGTAACCTTAGAATATTTGGTTTCTCCTTCGGTTAAGTAATAATTAGAGATGATATTGTTTTCAGTCTTCTGATGAATAATTGTATTCCTTAAGCCTTTTCCGTGTGGCAACAGAGTAAGAATATAATTCACCACCCATTATCTTACCCGTGGGTGATCGTAAAAGACGACCAAAGGATATGAAAACGCATATAACATCTACGCAAGAGAAGGAAAACTTGAAACAAAACCCTATACCAAGACCAGCGCGGTATTAGTAGGTAATTTTCCCTCCCATTATTATGCCATACTTGAGCCCAGCAGTGGGACATATATGAGCTGAAATGATGATGATAATGATGATTCTTAAGCCCTCCCAGGCTCTTAAGCTCCTTTCAGTCATTTCAAAATTAGAAAGCTACATTTGCACGAAATAAAACCTATAGCACTCAGGTATAATGGATTTTTTTTTACCTCTTTCAGTGCTGATGATATGGGTGTCGCTCTTACTTGTTTCTAACTTCACAGGTTCTCTGTGAAAAATATAATAAAATTAATAATTAAAGAAAATATATAATTGATATTTACACTTAAAAGCCTAACAATAGTAGTATATAATATGCATATCAGCATCATTATCATCTTAGCACATCAAGTCCCACAGCTGGGCTCAATTCTTAACCACACTAAAAGGGAAATTGAGCTACTATACTATGCTGGCCATATGTATAGGGATTTATTTCGAATAATTCTTCTCTTGCACAAGATACATACATAGCCTCACACCTGTTTCCCAGAGGGGTAGGCAGAGACTACTGATTGCCACAAGCCTCCATGACTTCATTCACACTCCCCACAGTCTTCATGCATGCTCTACAATTACGCTTACTTTTAAGATGACCTCTCGTCAACACATCTCCAATTTAGTACAGGAAAGTACGTGATCTTCCCCTTGTATTCGTCCTATTCGCGCTTCTTTTATATATTTGCTTCGTCAACCTCGTAAAAAGGGGTCTACGCGTGAATGTGAGCAAAACCAAAATAATGGTCTTTGAAAGAGATGAAACCAGAACAGATGTAAGCGTAACAATAGGTAATGATGTACTAGAGCAAGTGGATGAATTTGTACATCTTGGATGTGGATTTAGCCGAGATGGACGGTACACCACTGATATAGAGCGAAGAGTGAATGCGGGAAATAGAGTGAACGGAGCGTTGGGGCAACTTCTCGGCAGCCACCACCCCAGCCAGAAGGCACGTGTAGCAATACATAACGCAGTGCTTGTCCCAACATTACTGTATGGAAGCGAGAGTTGGGTATGCAGAAAAGAGTATGAAAGTAGAATTAATGCGGTCGAAATGCGATCTCTTCGGAAAATCTGTGGAGTTAGGCTGACCGACCGCATTCGTAACGACGACGTAAGAGAGCGAGTAGGTATGAAAGAGAATATTGGTGTAAAGATACGAAAGGGAAAGCCCCGATGGTTCGGACATGTGGAAAGAATGCCGAACGAACGTCTGGTTAAGAAGATATACAATGCGAAAGTGGAAGGATGTAGGCACCGAGGGAGATCGAGACTAAGCTACCTAGACCAGATCGGTCAGGTACTGAAGGAAGGTGGAGTCAAGAGTCTCCGAAACCGCCGAGCGTGTATGAAGAGAATTATGAATGTTGAGGAAGCGAGTGAAGTATGCAAAGATAGAGTTCTCTGGCACTCTGTTCTCTCTGCCTACCCTGCAAGGGATAAGGCGTGATGATATGTATGTATGTATGTATGTATGTCAACCTCTCCTCATTAATTTTTTCTACACGTATATATAAAGTTCCACCCTGATTTAAAAGGTTTTCTGTGTTTGTAAAAACCAGCTGAAAGATCATCACGAAAATGGTTAGCACCACTCTCTTGGAAAACGTATAATACTAACGAACTTATAACCATCATGGCATTATCCTACATAGGTGTAACAGCGAACATCAACAGATCGATAAATAATCTTCTGGTGATGGAGTAACATGTAAGTTAGATTATACACCGCATGCGTACGTCCCATCATGACGTACGCTAGCGTTGTGTTTACACAAGCGAAACCCTTCAGGTTACACCGTTTGCAAACATTACAGAATAGGTTCATGCGTCGTGCGACGGGAGCACCGTGGTACATGCGCAATGTGGATCTACACATAGATCTCGGCCTGCCGACCATCAGGCAGTACATGAAGCAGTGCTCTCGCCGCTACGTCGACTCTGCCGCCACTCACCCTAATCCCATAGTGGTTAGGGCTTCTAACTATATCCCTTCAAAAATTTCCGCGATCCGTCAACCGCGATTAATACTCGACGAACCCGACGACATTATTACGCTCGCCCAAACGGAGGCATACACAGCCCGCGCGGCCCTGACAAATAAGTATCCACGGTTCCGTCCTCGCCGTCGAGGTCGGAAGTCGTGTCGCGTTCACATCCTAAACTTGCCAGCGACCCCCCGAGCCGAGGTCCGTACCCCACAGGGGGTGCCCTCGGGAACGGTCGCTTAACTTTTACGGGTTGAGAGCCCTCAGCCCTCACATACAGTCCGGGTAAAGTTGTCATAGCCATCTGAGGCTAACAACTAAGACACACAAACAAAAAAAAAAAAAGGAGTAACATAATTGACAAAGTTCTTTCTTCTCCGCGAATGTTGCAAAAGACGACTAAAGGGATATATGATGACGTGAATATAAGCTGACTTATATATAAGTGACTTTAAGGATGTAGGTACCACCAAGATGTAGACCGAGACTAACCTACCTAGACCAGATCAGTCATGTACTGAACGAAGGTGGAGTCAAGAGTCTTCGAAACCGGCGAGCGTGTATGAAGAGAATTATGAATGTTGATGAGGCAAGTGAAGTATGCAAGGATAGAGTTCTCTGGCACTCTATTCTCTCTGCTTACTCTGCAAGGGACATGGCGTGATGGTATGTATGTATGAATATAAGGAAACTCGAAATAAAATCTTATACCTACTAGTCTGTACAGTATAAGATAATAAGGAATATTCGCTTACATTGTCTACAACTAAAGAGACGGGCCTCTTTAGTTGTAGACCATAACCATATAGTAAAGCGAATATGGGATTAGAATAAGAAAAATACAAAAAACTTTTGATGACAATAAATACCTTTCAATAGATTTTTCTCTAACTCTACGTTTCTCTGAACCATTTTCATCAAGGTTTAACTTATCTTCGCACTGCACTTGCATATCTGCAGTCGAAGGTCGGGTACGAGCAGCGAGCAACTTTTCCTGACTCAGGGTGAAGGAATCGCACATCTTCTTTATCAGTTCCGTTATTTCATTCGTCTTGAGTACTGCATCGCCTGATGCAGTACGATATCTGATATAAAGTAATAGATATCTTTATATTTATTATTCTTCTGTACGTGTGTATGTGACTAAACATCTGTTAAACGGCTGAACCGATTCTGATGTTTTTGGGCGTGTTCAGTTGGATTCAAGGATGGGTTAATTTCTATATATTTTTTTTTTTATATTTGTACAGCATAGCCTCGGTTGGTTCAACTAGTATATATAACGGGGACTAGAATAATCATGTGGGACTTTACAACAGACTCGGAACAAGCATTTGTTGATACTACAACTTGTCATTCGTGGGCATCGAGCGCGTGATACACGTCACGAGAGATCAGTACTTCGACCATTTCGGTATCTGTAGTACCATTAAGTGCCATTGATCCACTTTTATTTTAGAAATATGGGGAGTAAATGAACTAAAAAATTGGAAGATGAAAGTAAAAAATACTTACCTGGCTGTATTACTAGCTGCCATGCTGGTGTAGGCCGTTCCACCAAGGTCGTGCTGCAAATTGGTACAGCTACCACTGATATGGTAGTCTAGCGGCTGCTGGGCTGAGGAACCGCCCCTGCCACTTTCTAAGTGTGACACGCTACGAGATGCGAGATTCTTTGGCTTCTGTAAGTTATGAATATTTTTTCTTTTCACTAAACTATTATGAAAATAACAAATATTTCCAGGATAAAAGGTTTTAAGGAATATGGTGATCAGGTGGGAAGTTTACGAGGTGAAATTTTGAATGCAGCTAAACGATGGCAGTGGTATTAGCCAAATAATATTTCTACAAAAGACAGAAAGCAGGAAAACCTATGCGACCTATCTGGCCAGTTACAATGAAGTGGACCAATTTATATCTCATTCAAATAGGTTATGGCCAGCGGGCGTGTAAGTGTTGTAGAGACAGTATAAGGGAAAACATATTAATAAGAAATCAAAGAGTCAGAAACAAAACCAAGACCTCAAGCTAAAGAGACAGTATGAGAGAAAACATATTAATTAAAAAAAAAACAAAGTTAGAAACAATTTACCTACTGTAATTAATTATTAACTAATATTATAAAATATAAATAATTAATTAATGCCATGACGGCCACTTAAAGTATCAGAAATATCGTAAAACAAGTTCAAAACAATATACAATACACTGTCCAGATGGCGTAGTGGTTAAGATACCGACCTACCGTGTCAGTGGCATTCGATTCTTATTTAGAACAATATTTGACACGCTCGGCAAAATCGGGGTCGACGCAATATGTCTTCTCCTTCTGTACAACCCTATCAGACGTCATCTCTATGGTCACTCCTTGTCTATCCATGTCATGTTTCACGCAATCCATTCATCTTTTCTTCGGTCTTCCCTTACCCCTAAAGCCATCATCAACATTCATGCTTAAAACTTTCCTCACAACATTACTTTTATCCCGTATCATCACATGTCCATACCATGTTAACCTTTCACTCCTTAACTTTTCCGTCACTGGCGCAACTTTCAAACTTCCTCTTATATGTTCATTTCTAATTTTGTCTTTTTGTTTGTCTCCATTAATTGCATGTTGGTAAAGTACCTCGAGATACAACAATTATTTTGTTATTTTTTTTTTTTTTGGTTCTGTTCGTCCATTCGGACAGGCAAAGGGATCAAAGCCCATACAGCCAAGTCTTATTTAATTATTTTTCATATATTGTTCATCATTTCTTCATATTATGTAGCCTTAATAGTCATTGTCTGTCAGTAAGTCAAGTCATTACCATTAATCGGGCGCTGATAACCTAATCAATGATTTTCTTTGGGAATTTTGGGCAAATATGAAAATACACGTAAACCACTATTATACCATATTCACTACACTTCAGCACTTTAACTGTACCATATTGCATAAAATACCAGTAAAATTATTCAATATAACACCACAAAACACTAAAGAAATGAATATAATACAAGAGCGTGACATGACATTTCCACATTCGCGCCAAAACTCATTATTTTGTTAATGTTCCGAGTGTTGCCTTACCAATAAAAACGTAAGAACGGTTTTGTTTTATGCATAATAAAAAAAACCGAACGGGTCCTTTTCTTAAAGGTTACCAAGTAAATAAATAATATTATAACCTGTACATCAGTCTTCAGTCCCACATATTTCAAGCTCATCTCCACATCGACGTACGGTCTCCTATTGTGATCAGCATTGATGACACCATCACACCTCAGTATGAAGCACCGTTCATGAATGAGCAGAGCCCCATCCACATTACAGAATTTCTCCACAAAATACTGCGTGTCTTCCGTAGGTATGAGCTTGCGAAGATCCATGCTGCATATGCCTGTGAATATAGTGTTAATTCTTTAAATAGTTTTTTGATTTATTATAGTATTGAGAAACTGTAGCATTAAAGAGCTGATGGTACTATATTTTCTCTCATCTAATGGGAACCCACGGCTATCAGTAGAATATAGTTATAAAGGCGGAGAAGAAACAAGGTTAATTTTTCCCTCATCGTGTAGGAGGCCCGAGTCAAACAGTGGAATAATATAGTATAGAAGAAAAAGAAGATATTAAAGTTAGTGAATTCTTAATCAGTATATTGTTTCAGACATTACTAATCACTTTCAAACTAATAAACAAATATTAAAGATATTACCCGTGGGTGATCGTAAGTGACGACTAAGGGATATAAAATGCATATAACATCTATGCAAGAGAAGGAAAACTCGAAACAAAACCCTATACCAGCACGTCTGACCAGCGTGGTGTAGTAGGTTAATTGCCCTTCCGTTTGGAGGTGGCTCGAGCCCAAAAGTAGGAGGTATATGAGCTGAGATGATGAATGTTTGTACGAAAAACGAAAAAATACGACTTTACCTATATCTTTCTCATTAGCGTAGACCTTGGTGACGAGATGCGAGCACTCAGAGAAGTAGCGCCCTAAAGTGACGAGGTCTGACGCCAGCCGCAGAGATGTCCGTTGGTTGAACTGAACACGGCTACCACCGCTACCAGATACCGCTGCCACCCTGCCACATTCTATTTTATGTTGGAAATTTTCATATATGATTCAGAGTGGTAAGTCACGATGATGAGTTTTCGGCTAGTATTCATAAATGTGTTGTTTTATTTGAAGTAGTACCAAACTCCATCGCTGCAGTAAAACTAATTTCGCATATAATCGATGCTTAAGTAGTAGTAATTTGCTTTTGCTCTTCGTTTGGTGTTCAAGAGCGCCGGAAACGACTAAGAGATACTCTTAGGGTCGTAGCTTACTTATACAACACTGCTTCAATCTGGCAAATAGTGTTCATTGCAATGTGAACTTTTGAGCGTCCACTGTAGATACACTTTACATTGACAACAGTCGAGTGAGAACGGTGTTGTATAAGTGAACTACGACCCTTAGTCGCTTTTTACATATAAGAAAAGGAGTGGGATTACACTAATAAAAATTATAATCAGAATGGAAACTCGAAATATATAGGATAATTGTTCTCCGTGTTATTTCCCAAGAATTTATTTCTTCAGTCATCATCATTACAGCCCATAAATGTCCCACTCTTGGGATCGGGCCTCCTCCGTAATGGGAGGGAAATTAACCTACTATACCGCGCTGGTCATACTGGTGAGTTTTCTTTCTCGCATAGATGTTATATGCGTTTTATATGCCTTAGTCGTCTCGTACGATCACCCACGGGTAAGATATGGGATGGTGAATAGTATTCTTACTCCGTCACCACACGGAAAATATTTCTTCAGTATGATAAAGAAATTTTAATTAAATCCGCCGATCTTTTTTGTATATGTGTATAACTGTTAACAGCAGATAGCTTTGACAGGTTTGCTCAGGCTTTGAATGAACGCTGAAGGCAGAGTGGGAGCGGTTGGATATGGTATTACGTGCTTTTCTACACCTTATCAAAGTCAGTCCTTAAATTCCACACCGAAAAAAAACTTGTATAATAATAAAACCTTAGATTTATGTAGATGAGTGAATCTGTAATATATTATACTATTAGATACAATTTATACCTGTCAGTTGTAATGGAGTGTGTGAAAACAGAATACGCTATGTAGCAGTTGACTTCTTTATTTTCTTCTTCAAGTAGCAGCTGGAATGATATAAAAATCAATTTAGATATGTAGCATTTCATCATCATCATTATTCTATTCTCAATTACTTGAGGTCGATGCAATATATATTATACACCTCTTCCATCGTACATATTGCAAAGTTATTGGCAATAGTTTTATGACCGGCCGCCTGACTGACGTCAACTCTACTTAGAAATCTAATTGTTCACCAGATGGTATCAGGTAGTTGGCTCAGGTCTATATAAAGCTCCCGGACCGATTTGGCGGGACGCGACCACACCATAGCCGACCGCAAAAAAAAAAGAAAAAAGTCTACATTAAGCTTTTAATCGTCTTTTACGACATCCACGAGCAAAGTAAGGGTTGGTAGTATTTGTAACTGCTACCGCACACCATTTTGCCCTTATTTCATTCAAATCATTATTGGACACAAATTGCCTGACACTGATAGAATGGTGTCATAGTCTACGATGACACGTATTAGCCGACATTATACACAGTTCTGTTAGGCAATATTATACAGGTTTCTGTTAAAATTTCTGACGTCTATATTTTTTACGTTCACCTCCTATTGCAAATCTACATACATACATACATATCATCACGCCATATCCCTTGCAGGGTAGGCAGAGAGAGAACAGAGTGCCAGAGAACTCTATCTCTGCATACTTCACTCGCTTCCTCAACATTCATAATTCTCTTCATACACGCTCGCCGGTTTCGGAGACTCTTGACTTCACCTTCCTTCAGTACATGACCGATCTGGTCTAGGTAGGTTAGTCTCGGTCTCCCTCGATACCTACATCCTTCCACTTTCGCATTGTATATCTTCTTAACCAGGCGTTCGTTCGGCATTCTTTCCACATGTCCGAACCATCGGAGCATTCCCTTTCGCATCTTTACACCAATACTCTCTTTCATACCTACTCGCTCTCTTACGTCGTCGTTACGAATGCGGTCGGTCAGCCTAACTCCACAGATTTTCCGCAGAGATCGCATTTCGACCGCATTAATTTTACTATCATACTCTTTTCTGCATACCCAACTCTCGCTTCCATACAGTAATGTTGGGACAAGCACTGCGTTATGTATTGCTACACGTGCCTTCTGGCTGAGGTGGTGGCTGCCGAAAAGTTGCCCCAACGCTCCGTTCACTCTATTTCCCGCATTCACTCTTCGCTCTATATCAGTGGTGTACCTTCCATCTCGGCTAAATCCACATCCAAGATATACAAATTCATCCACTTGCTCTAGTACATCATTACCTATTGTTACTCTTACATCTGTTCTGGTTTTATCTCTTTCAAAGACCATTATTTTGGTTTTGCTCACATTCATTGCAAATCTATTTCGTTTTAATTAACTTTGGTGGCAAATCAGCAGGCAGTCCACTTGATGATAAGTTAAAACTATCTGTTATGAATTTCTCCAACACAAGGCGCACAACCAGGTCTTTGCCTATCGTAAAGGTTTAGGCCTCCGGGTCTCACGCTCACCGAACAAAGCATAGTAACAAATTTCTACTACTCAAATAGTTTTTTTACGAGAGTATGGTACTACGCTAAACAAGCCAGCCTTTTATAGTTGCAGACAGAAAACTATCAGACGCGTGACTAACGATAGAAAATGAGACTATAGAATCGGTAATATATACCTAAGCCAAAAATTGACTATTATTTATCGTCACAATAGTTTATTCGCCGAGCTTCCATTATTCAAAAAATCCTCAAACACGCCTTATATAATTAATGAATGCCCCGCCCTACGCGAATGAATATAACTAGCAAATTAATTACGGAACATTCTTGACCGCATGGAAGTATGTCTCCTGATATTCAGATTTAACTACACCGTTTATGTCTATAAAAATATTTTTGACTAACAAATGATTATCATTCTATATGGGAATCAATTGGTTGATAGAAGTTTGGAAAAGATCAAACTTCTTGTCTGTTCTCAACTCTACTTAACTCATAATTGGTAGAATAATAATTATTCTTTGAATATTTACCATATCTAAATTCTCCACTGCTCCAATGACCAAACTTAGAACAAAAAGTTCTTTTCCTTTGCCAATTTGTATCAGTCCTTCATCACAAATCAACTTTGGTTGCAGCTCGGGAGTTGAAACAGTTTTCTTGCTTTCAGCTAGATATTCATCTGTGGGTGATATGAGGTCTCATCAATCTTTTCTTAATGTGACATTAACTGTCTATCTTCAGGATTAGCCTTCGGGAACACAGATATAAAGTGCAGTATAAAGATATATAAATAGTAAATGTGTCTTGCCATAATAAGGCACATATAAATTAAGATTTTTTTTATTATATAAAATAACTAGTATCTTTTCGGTGTGGTGACGGAGTAAGAAAACAATTCGCCTCTCTTCTCTCTTACCTATAGATAGTATATAAGTCATAAAAGATGACTATATTATAATATTTCCTACTATATGCATATAATTTCTGTGCAATACAAACTTAAAAAACCTTATGTTAACCCATCTGAGCAGCTTCGTATAGTAGGTCAATTCTCACTTCTATAAAGCTAGCATGACAAAGTGAGCAGAATCGCTTAAAGAAAAGTGCAAAAATTAGTGCTTATTTAGTGCTAATTTAGTGCCAAAAATTTGAATTTGATGCTCTCATAGATTCGCAAAAAATTAGAACACTGATAGCTTGTAATTAAGCTAGCAGTGTATTCCCTAAAACGCCTATGTTAACGCGATATAGGACTAAAGCAATGTATAGGGAATTTAGTGCTCGATTAGTGCTGGCAGTATGTGATATAAAATTTGGCAAAAAAAATAATATTTTTTTTACACAGTCTGAGCAAGTGACCGGATTGAATACGTCAATCTGGATCAAAAATCTATGATTGTCAAGGGTTAATAATTTAGTGCTCGATTAGTGCTGGCAGTATGTGATAAAAAATTTGAAAAAAAATATATTTTATTTATTTTTTGTCAATCAAAACTGCCAGTACCACAGTCTGAACAAGTGACCGGATTGAATACGTCAATCTGAATCAAAAATCTATGATTGTCAAGGGTTAATAATTTAGTGCTCGATTAGTGCTGGCAGTATGTGATAAAAAATATGACAAATTATTTTTTATTTTTTGTCTATCAAAACTGCCAGTATGACAGTCTGAGCAAGTGACAACCTCTACAATTGTGTCAATTCTCTACTATTGTGGAGGAGGCTCCAGCCTAGTATTGAGACATATATAAAATAAGATGATATTTATCTTAGGACCTATAATATTTCCTATTGCACTAGGCATGAAAGTAAAACAGCTAAACGTTGTTTAATAACTTTTACAATGTCCCACATGTTAGCAGTTGGGGTCTATTAATATCTATCCAACACTATTTATTACTTTGTGCTTCTTATTTCTTAGTGTTAGAATTAATTACCTATGTGCAGGTTTGAAGTAATACCATCTGGTTATGATATGATTCTAATACATCTTTTACATCACCGACAATAAAAAAAAGTGGTGGAAATACATTAAATGGTTCATTAATTATATGGACAGTATTAATATTTCGTCATCTCAGCTCGTATATGTCCCAATGTTGGGCTCGAGTCTCCTTCATAATGGGAGGGAAATTGACACCACGTTGGTCACCCACGGGTAAGATAGATAGTGGGGAATTGTATTCTTACTCCACGGAAAAATTAATATTTAACAAATAATTATTGAGGAAAAGAGACAGCTCTTACTTAATGTCATCAACATAGATTTAGTTGGAGGTGTTTTCGGTGCAGTATTACTTGTGAGATTAGCAGCCTCATTACTATGAAACATACGGAGTTCATTTCTCTGAAACAATAATGTTATTAGGTATAATTAGAATACAAAAATAACCATCCATCATCCAATCGACATTCACTGTTGGATAGACATAAGCCTTCAAATAAGAGTATTAAATAGAACAATTCCGCTAAGGTTTCTTGCAACTTTCAACATGTCCTATGTACAATGTAGTTTGATAATGAGCTCTGTTACACTGCATTGTGTGATGTGTTATCGCCAATAGACAACAATTTTCTCTATTAGTAGTTAGTTCATTGAGAGACGTGGCATGGTCTCTGACACTTCAGTATACCTCAGCATTGTGTCAACCCACTTGCCTTGCAGTTATGACATTATTCATCTTCATGGGGTGGTCTTAGTTCAACAGTGAACATTATCATAAGCTGATGGCAAATTAAATTTATTGTCTATGAGATTAATAAAAATGTAAATACTGAAATTAAAAATGCTTAAGCTGCCTACCCTGCAAGGGATATGGCATGCGTATGTATGTATGTAAAAATGCTTAAATTGCAAAATATTTAAATTAAATGTTTTTGTACTTACAGGTGTAGGAGTATTTACCCGATCCTCTATGGTGAGACTCATCATCAATTGTGGATGGCAACACTTGCCTTCAGATTTCACACCTAGCAATCTATGCCATGAATGCTTTACCTAAACATAGTTGTAAAATATTATGTTTCCAAATACTTAAAGGAGGCAAATTTATATACAAGTTGACACAAAAAGTGAGAAGAATAAATTACACATATTATTATTAACAAGTCAAATCCCATTCAATACAATTTCTGCCGGAGGATACCGTCAGATGCAGGTGCACAGGACCGTTGCAAATGGCATTCTCGTGGGAGTCCTATGTCCAATAGTGGACGTTTACAGACTGATGGATGGATGGACAATTTCTGCCAGACTGATAAATGGTTGTTCAGCCCGGCTATAAGTTGTGCCTGATAATTGTATGTTTGGTAATTACAGATATTTACAGATATGAGATATATAAGAATTCATCCATTAAAATAGTATACAGTTTTGCCTTTTGTAACACAAAACTTTTAATTATATTTTGTGCATTTAATATGGAATATCGGGTATATCTACGAATTTACATGCAATTATATTTTGCCTCTTTCCATGTGATGATGGACTAAGAATACAATTCACCACCCTCCTATCTTTCCTGTGGGTGTCATAAAAGACAACTAAGAAAAATAATGTGCTTATATCATCAAGGTAAGCGAAAGAAAACTCAAAAGAACCCCTATACCAATGCACCAGACCCACACAGCATCCACATCAATTTCCCACCCATTGTGAAGGAGTCTGGAACCTAACAGCCAGGATGTAAACCCACACCCAATAGTGGATTGTATAAGGATTGAATTAATACAATAATAACTCAAATTAATGGACATATGGGTTAATTGTCTAGGTAGTGGCCCCTCATGCCCAATGGTTTAGGTTCATTCCCCACATCGGACAATTTCTGTGGGCACCATATAATAAGTCTGGGTGTTATTTATATCCCTTAATTGTATATTTGTAAAGTACCCCATAACATAAGGACTATTTATTTCTTAGTTTGGGATGTTGTCTTAGCTGAATTAGAGTGTAAAATGTTATCACCTCTCTTATATATTATCATCACCTCTCGTGAATAACTCATGCATGTAAATGACACTTGTAATGAAACTTGCATCATAGTTAGGAGAAAATGAGTACTTTAAATTAATGCACATTGATAAATATTTTTCTTTGCTATTTATAAAAATATTGTAAAACTTTCTCTTTTAGATAAACAAATATAATACTGATTTATATGTTCCTAGCAAATCTCAGAAAAGATTGAAGGAAAAAATGGATAATTGAGCATAATAAACATACATCAATAATCTTGTTAGAAGGGCATGGTTGTGCTCCAAGCAAACTTAAAAGTAAGTATCCAACTTTATCCCTTCTTCCTTGCGTGGCCATGGTATAGACTTCAACTTTGACTGGGACATTCTGAACTCGCAAACTAAAATATTATTATTCAATTAAATTCTTAACAAATTAAGCAACAGAGAAAATAAGTATACTTATTTCAGTAAGGCGCATACTTTACTATAGAGTGCTTGGAATGGTATATTTCTGAAACATTTATTGTTTTGGAATATCTAAGATATTATCATTGTCATCTTACTCTTATTGCAATTATTTAATGTCGGCACAATACGTATTCTTCTTTTATCATACATATTACAAAACTGATGGCAATAATTTTACAACCAGTTGCCTGATTGATGTTATTTTTTAATATATCTGTAACTCTATCACATAGCTATAAAAATTAACTAGCAAGCTAAATTTAATGTGACAAAAAGCTAGTAGAATAATCAATCCTTAAATAAATTATCAACACTTAGTCATTGAGCAAAATGCATGCATTGCATACTGTAGCCATAATTAATTCAAAAAAGTTTAAAATAATGTCAATTATTGAGCATTTACATGGCCTCTGAATAATAGATCCCAATTATAATTAATTCACTCAATAAAAAATTAGCTAATACATTTTTCTGTGATATAGAATAAAAGGAATAACACTATATAATACAATGTAATCTAAATTTACTTTACCTGCGAAATCGCCTTTTATCAGCTTCCCAAACTAGTTCAGCATCAAAAAACGGAGCATGCGAAGGTATAACAGGATCAGTTTCCAACATGTAACCGTTAAGAGATCCACTAACTATAAATGGAGCCCGTAAAAATCCAAATCCGAGACCTAAAACATTATTTAAACATCATATAAAGTGTCATATTTCCTAGCCTTCCTTCCCTAAAATGAAATTCAAATACCTTCTTTAACATGCAGTACCACTTGAATGTTAGGCCCCCGTAATTCGTCCATTTATTTACTTGATAATGATAAATAATAAAAATTTAAACACAACTGTAAACATCACCATCCAAAATTAAACATTTGAAAGATTGACATTCCTTCATTCCAACTTCATTGACATTGACGTTTTCTTTGCGTTTAGTAGAGATGCCAAAAACGGCTCACTGAAAAGAAAAGAGAGATATAGCTCTTTTGATCAAAAGAGCTATATCACTCTTTTAGCTCTTTAGTTCATTTAGCTCATATATATGTATATCCTGAGTTCATTTAGCTCATCAAGAGAGCTAGCTTTCTTATTGAGTTAGCTCATTTCATTTCAACTCGTTCACGGCTCTAACTCTTTTGAATAGTTCAACCTCTGAACTACGCGATCATTAAGCGATAAGCTTGATATGCATGAGCATGTAAATTTTGATTGGTGATCGCAGGATGAGATATAAAATATATTTACATAAAAAAATAAATAAAATTGAAAGGTCTGTTTGTAATTTAAATGGTTAAAAACAACTTTTCACTAAATGCATATGGGCTGAGAGAATCGACTGCGTCCAGTGACAACTTGCACTGATAACTATTATTATTATCGCATATTGTTATTCAAAGATGAATATTAATTTATTAAATATAACTTTTAATTTTTCAAAAATTTTTTCTTTGTGGAACATATAACTTGTACGTTTAGTGCTCGGAATAGTCACAATGCATATCGGAACATGTTCAATACTTTTACTGTTTGGCGGTGATCGGCATATATCGGGCACTTTCGGTCGTCGACTGCTCGCACGACATGACGACGCGAGTAAAAGAGCCGATTGAGCCGTTGAACTATTAACTGAGCTACTGAGCTAATGTGAGCTAGATTGAAATCAAAGAGCTAGTTCATTTGTATCTCTCATTCAGGAGCTACCCAAGTCTAGCGTTTAGCCAATTTGACACTGACAAGCATTGTGTTGCTGAGGCATTTGAAAAATCAACCTATTATAAATAAAACCGTTTCGTTACAAGATTATTTTAATAACTGAAAACGTATCCTAGGATTCCTAGGTAACAATGTAATATATGTTTTTAAAAATAGAAAACATTTAAAGAAGGCTGGTTGGAAATATTCATGAAGTATATAACACAACCAACACCAAACTTTAACTATTCTAACTTCTAACAGTAACCTTCTAACTGTTGAAATATGAATTTTTAAAGAAATCCTGTGAGCGCCGCTAATTAAAAAAAAGATGTTCGCCTCCAGCCCCACATTCCTATGGTTTGCTTGATTTGGCTATGGAAAGAAAATTCTTAAACGTTAATAGTTTTCAATTGTTCTGTTAAATTTGGTTAAGCATAGTAAAGCGTATTTCATACATATACATACATACATACATATCATCACGCCATATCCCTTGCAGGTTAGGCAGAGAGAACAGAGTGCCAGAGAACTCTATCCTTGTATACTTCACTCGCTTCCTCAATATTTATAATTCTGTTCATACACGCTCGTCGGTTTTGGAGACTCGACTGCGCTCTTGACTGCACCTTCCTTCAGTACGTGACCAATCTGGTCTAGGTAGGTGAGTCTCGGTCTCCCCCGGTACCTAAATCCTTCCACTTTCGCATTGTATATCTTCTTAACCAGACGCTCGTTCGGCATTTTCGTATTTCATATTTATCATAAATATTTTCAATATATGTATACATTATTTTATTGTATACATATTCTTCTTTAATTAAAAATACCAAAAATCATTATTTTAATATCGACGTGAGTAAATGTTTATGTATGTGAGAGTGTAGTACAGAAGAATGCCAAAATCCTGCAAGCTGCAGGTTTTTAAAAGGTTTTAATTAGCTTGACCTCTATATTATTTATTTAGTTGACCTAATCTGGTAATTGAATTTTACCCCATTTCTACTGACTGATCGATCTGATATTTGGTACAGTACAGTTCTCATAACAATACAAGTTTATATATTCAGTATCATCATAAATCCAAGATGTCCGCCACTTCGAAATGCCGGTTAACACATTTTTTCACGGCTTTTCAATGTGAGCACGAAGCAAGGAGTACGAACGTATTGTTGAACGACTGGTCTCAATTTAGGGTAAAGAATTTTTGCCGATAGAGTCATTTCATGTAAGCACGCGTTGGGTCGCGAATGTTGAAGTTAATTAATTTAAATATAAAATTCCAGAGCTAGGAATCCGAACAGTATAGGCTTTTCCATAGTATTTATGGACACAATAATAAACCCAGATCTTAGTTCTCTTTTCTGCCACTGGCTGCGCTAGACCTTAGGAGTAACGATGTCCAATGCTATTATTATTATTATACGTAACCACGCGTTGACTCGCGAATGTTGAAGTTAATTAATTTAAATATAAAATTCCAGAGCTAGGAGTCTGAACGGTATAGACTTTTCCATAGTATTCATGGACACAATAATAAACCGATCGCATTCGTAACGACGACGTAAGACAGCGAGTAGGTATGAAAGAGAGTATTGGTGTAAAGATGCGAAAGGGAATGCTCCGATGGATATGTGGAAAGAATGCCAAATGAACGTCTGGTTAAGAAGATATACAATGCGAAAGTGGAAGGATGTAGGTACCGGGGGCGACCGAGACTAACCTACCTATACCAGATCAGTCATGTACTGAAGGAAGGTGGAGTCAAGAGTCTCTGAAACCGGCGAGCGTGTATGAAGAGAATTATGAATGTTGAGTAAGCGAGTGAAGTATGCAGAGATAGAGTTCTCTGACACTCTGTTCTCTCTGCCTACCCTACAAAGAACATGGCGTGATGGTATGTATGTATGTATGCAATAATAAACCCAGATCTTAGTTCTACTATTAGATTCTTCTTCTTCTCTACCTTAGTTCTTCTTCTTCTATCTTAGTTCTACGATTAGATCTGCTAGAGCTTAGGAATACCGATGCTATTAGTATTAAAAAGTGGCGCGCTCTACCGGCAAAAGTTCTGTCCCCTAAATTGAGACCATTCGTTTAACCACAACATTACGTTCGGACTCCTTGTATCTGTACGCGCTCTCCACAATAAGAGAGATTATGTAATAAGAAGAACAAACGATAGATGGCGTTGAAATAAATACCAACAATTCAATTGCCTCATAATAACCACTAACTAAACATCAAGCAATATCATGAGCACATAAAATATAACATATTTTATGTAATATTTAAGCGCTCTTAATTTTTAATTCAATAATTTAGAGCTTGTGTTATCAACAGGGTTCACTGTATTGTCGTCAAGACAGGGGAACCGGAAATTTATGAGCATCTGAGATTTAATTTCTTAAGGTTGCCCAAATAATAATAAATGATCAAACCTTATAGAATTTATTTATGCAAATTTAATTGCAAAGTATAGAGTAACAAACGTAAGAAGTAACAAAACAAACTTAAAAACAATAATATTTACTTCACTGAATTTTAATAATTATCCTCAAATACTCTAAAGGAATTTTATTGCTCCCTTTGGTTCAGCTTATCATTTCCTTCTTGTGTCTAAATCATAACACGATTTCAGCAATGTCAAAATCAAAAGTAAACAAACAATTGGACGATTGGGTATTTTACTTGTAAAGTTTACAATAGTTTACATTAATGTATAATTAATAGAAATTCTAAAAAGGCGTATTGTTAATTAGTATCTTGTTAGTTTGCCATGAAGAAGTTTTTATATGAATATAAGGCTGTGAGAAGTAAATCAGAAACCTTAGAAAAAGATACTGTGAAGTAAGAAATCGTTTGATAACTTTAATATTCCACTTTATTTCAGACTACCCTAAATGGCCCTACAGGAACTAAAAAAATATATTAGAGTTTTGTACGGTGGATGCACATTTTATGGTTTATGAGCCCACTGACCGCAACAGACTAGACCTGACGAGTGACGAGGCTCGACGCTCAACAACCGACGCGCATGAAGT
This sequence comes from Lymantria monacha, assembly GCA_905163515.2. Classification (NCBI taxonomy): domain Eukaryota; kingdom Metazoa; phylum Arthropoda; class Insecta; order Lepidoptera; family Erebidae; genus Lymantria; species Lymantria monacha. Next base: position 23,406,664 of record LR991097.1, on the reverse strand, counting down.
GGATCACCGGAGCGCAACGAAAAGTAATTTGTACAAAAAACTAAATTCAACTCATTGCGATTGCCGCGTTGTTCGTGATGTTTTGTCTGACCGCACAATATATCGGCGGTCATTGTTGCTAGTCGTTTTTTGTAGCGATCGGACTTCTAATGCGCCGGTAATGTTCCGCCGAGTTCCGCGTGTTCTTCGTATCGTCAGACTCCGTTATAATTGATACATTTACATCAGATAAATTATAATAGTAATTGCTGACTTTTGTTTTCTGTGTGATTTTAATCGAACAAAAAGTGGATACTTTGCAGGACATGGGAGTATTCAAGTGGTTGCGCCGGTGAGTACTTTGTGCATTTTTTAAATATTATCCATGTTTATTATCGTGTCGTTTATATACGTGTAAAATAATTCGTGGTACAAACATTTATTATTTATTTATTTTAATTTTAAATAGTTTTATATTATAAACATTTATAAAATATGTTTCTAAACAATGAAATGAGATGGCGCCATAGAATTTTATCAGCTGATAGTGCTTGCAAACATGTTATATTGACAAGTTCATTGTAGGTATGTATTTTAGGTCAACAAAAAAGTACCTAACAAAACATTTGACAACAATAGAACCTGTAATACATACCTATCTCGTTGTATATTGTAACTCCCAGCCCAGGATGATGTAAGTGCTCCACAGAAGTTAATTCATTAGGATAAAATCGTACAATACGTTTGATTTAAATCTAATAAAGGTAACCGCAGTATTGTGCCATTACATGGGGCTAATAAATGCAACAAAAATTGTTGTGATTAACTAATAATAGGCTTGCACCATTCCTAGCTTTAGTTACTTTCTGTACTCCTATTAGAATACTGCCTAGACTAGACAATATTCAGGTACGCTTCCATTTAAATATTTTTTTATATAACTTCACATATTTATTAGGTACCGAAGGATTAAGAATTAAGGGTTAAGAAGACGTGATGTTAGAGGTGTGAGTTACACCTCTAACATAACATCTTCAGTTACACCGTGTAACTCACACCGTGTAACTCAACTACATTTCACCTACGTGGGTAACTCATATTCAGAAAATGGCATACACGAAAAAATCCGGTTATCTGACGCAGTACTTAGATACATACCATATTCTTAAAAATGAGGTGACAAGAATTCTGAATTTCTTCACGAAATATGCGATAACGCTCGTAACTTCAAACTTGAGACTTAATTACAACTTCTCAGTAAACTAACAAATTAGTCAATATACCTATTCATCTTTGCAGACCATAACTAGGATACCTAGTTGTACCTATCTCATTTTTGAGTACGAGTCTTCTCCGTTAATAGAAGTTAGTTTAATACCTACCTGCCACCATGTGCGGGCCAAACGAGTTTAGAGATTTTATTTTGTCTTTCTGTCCTGCAGTGATGTTATCTACTTACAGCTTTTTTTACTTATTTCTTCCGATATCCTCATGTATAATAATAGGTATTCTCCTGAAAGAAATGTTTGGTTGTACCAAATACTATTCTCTTCCTTACGCCCGCCATCACAACACAAAGAACAGATACCTACATTTATTACAAAATAGAAATTAGGATATTTTGTACTTAGTTACTTAAAACTAACTATGTGTTGTACTCGACGATCAAGTCAATGACACCTTTAAATTTGCATACAGATAAAACCTACCCAGGTACCTGCTGACCGACTTTTTAATCATAAACTTAAATTTAAATGACATTCTATAATAATGTAATGAAAAAGGCCATTGCCTAAATGACATTCTATAATAATGTAATGAAAAAGGCAGCTTAGTGAACTCAATGTCTTGTCACTAGTAGCGTGGTCCAGTACCAAGTGTGGTCTTGGGTTTGAATATAGTAGTAGTACTTTTGATTTTACGAATTCATATTCTTAAACCGTATTGAGTATATGAAAGCATAACTTGGCGCGTTCTTTAATAGTACACTTTGAATAAATATCTAATCATGCTTCGAAAAGTTTGTTAAGTCGTTAGATTAGATTATCGTGAATATGAATGAGTCTACATGGCATATCTAGATTTTTAAATTATCCAGATATGTGTATGTTTAAAGAGGAAATAAACTTGGACGCATCTGTCTCATATCCGCTGCTTCTCTCTTCTCACTGTTGGGTAAGGGCCTCCTTCACAATGGGTGGGAAATTGAACTAGCAAACTACGCTCGTCAAATTGGTTGGCATAGGGTTTTATTTCGAGGGTTCCCTTTTCTTGCATCGTTGTTATCTGCATGCCATATACCGTAAAGATCTTTTAAGATGCGCACAGGCAAGAAATAGATGTGGTTAACCAGGGGCGGCTCTAGCACATGTATCGCCCGGGTGCAATCAATAACCTGGCGCCCTCTTGTATCAAACTCAAATCAAACCTCACTGGAATGCGTTGTCGCATGCTTAGTCTCGTTGTTTTGACACGAAACCAGGTAAACGCGATCGGATTATGAAGGTTACGGTGAGCATGGCGATAAAGCAACCTACCCACCTGTCAATTAACGCACCTACTACGTTTATAGTTGGTTAGACGCTCGCTGCGGTCGGTGTACCCTTTCCGTGCGGAGCGGTACAGTGGAGGGTCTATATTTCCAGAGCGGCCCTCGGCGCCCCCTAACACCCGGCGCCCGGGTGCACCGCACCCTCTGCACTATAGGTAAAGCCGCCCCTGTGGTTAATTGCAGTCTTACATCGTCACCACACGCACAAAACGTCCACTGTTTTACTACTATTCTCGCTGTGCTAGGAACCCAGTTGATTTGGATTATTTAGAATGCTTGTATCAATATTACACTATATATAAAAAAAATACATACAATGAAACATAGAACCGTCCTTTTTGAAGTCGGTTAAATACATTATAACATTATTTTGTTACCTCTAGTTGTCTTCTTGGAATTGTATCCATAGCAGTACCCACATCTCATCATCTTTCGTGTGATGATGGAGTTAGAATACAATTTACCAACCCCTGTCTTGCTCATGGGTATCATAGGTGATTAAGGCATATAATGTGAATATAACATCTATGCATGAGAAGGTAAACTTAAAATAAGACATTGTTGATTTGGCATAGGTGATTTTATTGAAGGATTTGTCAGAATATCAGCGTTTGGGCAGCTGTATTGCCTCAGCAGCAGCTGAGACAGGACAGCTGAGGTAGGACCACGCTGTTGACAGTTCTCTGTCTGCAGCCGCGGGCCGGTCCGTCCGAGGTAGTACCACACTCTCGCAGAAGATCGACGTCTGAGTAATGCCAATGTGCTATTGCGCTTCGTTCGGTGAGTGAGAGAGCCGGAAGCCCAACTGGATGAGTTTGGGGTTTTTATTGGTAGGCAGCGGCCTAGCTATACTCTTGGTATTGCAAAGGCGGGAGTGACACCTACCATCAGGTGTGCTGCTTGCTCGTTTGCCACCACAAGCAATAAAAAAAAACATATTTTGGCCTCACGCATAGGCACATTATCGTCATCCATCATTATAAATCTCCATCTTAAGCAAAAATATGAAATTGTTAAATAATACAGTTAACCACATACTAACCCGTCTGCTCACGGTAGTATAAGTTTCGTGGTGAATTGCCCACCTAATATGGAGTAGTACGTTCGAGTCCAACAGTGGAACCAACTATAGGACTTGACATGAATACCATCATTGATTTAAGTTGCTAAGTTTTTCTAGAATAGTGCTGGCTTAATGAGGTCTTTCGTCTGGCTTAAAATAAGAACGTTCGTCCGTCCGTCCATCCGTTAGGCTGTCAACGAGCTGTTTTATAAACCACAATAGGGGACGGTAGAAATTTTCACACAATGCGGTATGGGTTAAATCCGTCCATCCGTTAGGCTGTCAACGAGCTGTTTTATAAACCACAATAGGGGACGGTAGAAATTTTCACACAATGCGGTATGGGTATGGTGACAAATTAAAAATAGAATGCGTTACCACTCTTTAATTTTCATGTGAGATATTAAACCCGCTGAGGGTTAGTGAGAATAGGGAGTTAGTACACTTCTGGAAAATAATGCCAATTGCAAACGCCAAACCACCTGCTAGCGTAATTGCCTGTTAACGAAAGAAAGAAAATAAAGGAAAATTATTTATTACTCCATTCACGGAAAGGACATACAATGGTTAATATTAGTAACTGTTTAACAAAAATTAATAAATGAATATAAAAAAGCACTAAATCATAAGAATACAGAGAAAAAAAAGAAAAATCAATTATAAAGTATTTATATAATGACAATGGCGTCCCCTCCGCAAATGAGGAAAAGGATGGCTGCTCAGCTTAATGTTGTGGTATCTACTATAGGAGTGATACCACAACGCTGTTATTCTGCAGCGTCCTACGACGTCTGTCAGCAAAGAAGCAGCAGTAAAATAAAAAAGAAATAGAGGTTCTAGAAATTACATACCCACTTATATTATATTATATAATAAATATTATTATGTACTATTACGACTTATATTATATAAATTATTAATAACATAGCTATATTAATATAACATCTAAAATTTAAAAATAATAAAATTGCTTAACAATAAACATTTTACAATGTTTTTTTTTGTTTTTTAATTTTTTTTTTGGTTCTGTTTGTCCATTCGGACATGTAAATTATGGCATTGTTGAACGGTGGGGAGCTCGAAGTTCAACAGTGGACGGCGATAGGCCGATGGACGGCACGAAATCGTTCATGAGTAGTTGCGACTTGGCCTATGCAGTGTCATCACTATCATACTACGGTAAAAAAACATAATTGCATTTGAAAAAAAAACTATTTTTATGGATTATATTTCGCCTTGTATTTGATTTATAATTTCACGGCATTAGGAACTCTTTCAGCGTTCATACTCTCAGGAAAATCAATGAATCCACCCGGGGTAAAATCTGCAAAAATATTTTTATTTCAAATATTGTCTCAATAAATCAAAAATTATTATATATATTTGCATCTTTAGATTTTATATAAATTAGTTACGAATTTCTATTCTATATAATATACTTTATTGTTAACCGAATTAAAATGTTTGCTATTCATTCATACTTGGATAATATGGCCCCTTAATGAAATTACTTTGTAACTATGATTGATTTATAGTTATTTGTTCGGCTAACCACTTAATCTGAGCGTTAAGTACTAAACTGTTATGATTATGGATGTTTCGTATGTGAAGTTTCGGATCTGGATACGTACATATTTTTTTTTTTAAATCAACACCCTGCACTAAGGAAATAATTCTTGCATTGCGGGGAAACATGAAATTAACGCAGACAAATTACACCCAGACTTATACTATGTGGATCGCACAAAGTATTGTCCTGCATAGGAATTGAACCCATAGCATTCGTCTTTCATAGGCACGAAAGATCGGTATCTTAAGCACTACGCCATCTGTGCAGTCGGCAATTATTTCGATATACATACGATTTCGGTATATAATCATACCAGTTCATATATGTCCCACTGTCGGGCTTGAGTCTCCTCCATAATGGAAGGGCAATTGACCTACTATACCACGCTGGTCAGACGTGTTGGTACGGCTAGTTGGTCGGTGAGCCCCACACTCTCCCTCGTCTGTCACCGGCGAGGGATAGTGCGTAAATGCGTTTTCACAGCATGAAAAAAAAAACGGTAACGTGACAAGTTTCATAATTAGTAGGTAAAGTGACAACAAGTTCGATATGTGTCCACATAAGAGAGTGTGCGTTGTATATTAGCTGGTAAAACCACTCTTCAAGAGATGACCTTAAAATGTACTTAGGCCAATTTCCATATAACTGTGAAGGAGCCTCCCATTAGGGTTATAAAGAATAAATTGTCGAAGGAGTTTTTATCAAATAAAGGAATACACTTTCATTATTAACGGACTAAGAGGGTATACCCACTTTCCCTTATTTAAATACACGGGACGAACAAAAACTAGTGTCCAAGTTTTTTTGAACGCTCTATTCACTGCGCACGACCGAGTAATTTCGAAAAAGTAACTACAAAAGAATACCTACCGGTCCACAGTCGTGATTGATGGTTCCATTAATTATTAGTTCGATTCAATCTGAAGCCTTTCAATGGTTCTAAAACAGTATTATTGAAATTTTACTTTCACTAAAACTTATTCGTGGATAGTCAAGTGGTTCTCTATTGCTTTACAAATAACCAAAATTGCTGGTCGAACGCATTGTTATTTATGTAAGTATCATCGTGTCACTCAATGTTAGCTGACGTACGGGTGCTTTCTAGTTTAATTACGTTATTGCATAATGTATTGTTTGTATCGATATTGAAACTGTTTCAACCTTTGTTATGAGTTCCGGTGTATCGCAGATTACAATGGATTTACCTTTGACGGGTGCTTTGATAAGTTGCTTGACTAAGCAAATTGTATCCGAATTGAATGGCTGTACCATTCGCGTACTGAAAATTATCTAACTGATTATAACACCTACTCCTTACAATGTTCTTTCTTAGAATATTAATTTAATAGTTTCTGTTGTTTCGTTTAAGAGAATTCTTTGTCCACAATTTTGCTAATATGTTAAGTCAGATGATCGTTTAAAAGTTATTTTCTATGCCTCGATGCCAGTCCTATTTTCCGCTTGATGTGTGTAGACTCCATAATGTACTTTCTGTAATCCTGACAAGTTGTATGTAAAATTTTATGATGCTGGTTTAAGTAATTAGGCGTGAAATCTTAACTAACGCAACGTTATAAAAGCTATAGGACATATTCATTTCCGAAGGAGTTGACAAAGATATAAATCGGCGCACATGTAATAAGTTTACCTCAACCATATAGCAATGTATTTTGTATAAGACAAAAACTATAAATTAATAATATTTCTGATTATAATGTAATATCATTATTCTTAGTCCACTATTGGATACGAATTACCTTCATGATGGTTATGGTAGTACTGTGCAGTATTCATCTTTTTGAAATCTAGCAAAACAATTAGTAAAGAAGAACTGACACATAAAACGAATAAATCCTACCTACGTATACTTCTTGTATAGGGATAGGGGCCTCCAAAATACCACGCTAGAACAGAATTGGGTCTTGGGCGCATAAATTTGTGGTCACCTCGGGGTTAAAATTGTAAAAATTGTTCACGTAGTATGGGCACGTTTCCTTAGCTTCACTGATAATAAACCGACTAATTAACAATACGTTCGCTAACAACTATTACACTTTGTCATTTAATATCTGCATTGGAAAGTGTAAATTCTGTAGCCCTTGTTCGAGAATAGTTTTTTTTTTAAATCTAAAACTATGATTGACATGATACATGAGACAGCCTATCGCACCATTAGAGAGTTATTTCACAAGAGATCAAATTGTCAATATACAATGCCGGGGAACAAATTCGCTAGCCTGATCAAATTGCTAATCGGTAAAAGTGTATCGACTGTCCCGCCGTGTCGGTACTCGTGATTATAATCGCCTCTTACTTTGGCACTCTTATCTACCGAGTTTATTATTTTTTTTTTTTGTTGCTGTGAAATAGAGATTTTGTTGCTATTGCTATCAAAGACGTTTATCCTTTCGCGAATACTCAATTAAAAAGCGCCGTTAATATTAGATAGTTTATACAGTAAACTCGACTGCTGAAAGATTGACCCGAATTGCTATATCTATGTGCCTGAAATAATTAATGCTTTGCGTTAAAATATAGCAAGCCAACAAATTAATGGATACGAATTAAAAAAACTACTTGTAAGGTCTTATAAGAATTGTCGAGCTTGGGAATTGAAATTGGAGCACTATTTAAACCACTACGCTACCTGTGCATATTTAAGTTTTTAAGGGAAATTCTTTGATGCCTCCAAAATATATTATCAATATTTTATTTTAGTTCATATACGTCCCACAACTGGGCTCAATTTAGTGTTGCCCAAATGCAAGGCTCTTACGAGTCTCGCAAGTCTTGCAACTGTCACTGTTAGAATAACACAGAGTCACTTGTTTTGATTGAAATGAATAATCTAAATAGAAATGAAAAATCCAACTAAATGAAAGAAATTCCATTCATCTAGTGGCACTAACTGTACAGCTATCAATAATTGGGTACATACCACTTAACGGGAATGGGGCTATATAATCATACCTGTCTGTCATAAGACTAATTAAAATAACATCAAATTGTTTTCCCGTGTACTGGTGTTAAGAATACGAAGTGTTGATAATTCTTTCTTTGCCCAAGGAATCGTAAAATGCTGTCTAAGGGAGCACTGCGAGACTCTTGCAGCGAGTTTTGGTCTTGCATTTCGGCAACACTACCTCAAATGATCTGACGTTTGGTATAGGGTTTGATATCCAGTTTTCCTTCTATTGCATAGATGTTATATCCATATTATATTCAATAGTTGTCTTTTACGACTTTCACGGTCAAGATAGGCGGTGGTGAATTGTATTCTTACTCCGTCAACACACGAGGGGAAAATATATCCTGCATATATATTCTAACTTCTTTCTTGTACGAATGTTTTATCACAAGGATCAAACTGTAAACTGTCTACCGGATAAGTGTAGTACCTGCATTTTAAACATCATCTCAAATTTAATCCAAATAAAATAATATTGAACTGGCAAGCGCATCTAAAAATGTCCAATACAAAATCCTATTCAATTGAAGTAGATCGTGTCGCCGTTGACCCGCAACAGTCCCACGCTTTTGCTGCCTGAATGCCGTCCAAACGGTCATTAGTTGCTGTTATTTGTACTTTTATAGATTTTCTCATTCTATTGTTAGTTTTGACGACTTATCTTTTATTTTTTATGAATTATTTGAAGTATTATAGAAACCCAAAACAATTACTTATTGTCCACAGGGAACGTGTGACTGTGACGACCCACAACTCGATCCCCGAGGGCTCCACTACATCAGAGAATCAGTATTCGCACAGTGCCACACATATCGGTACTATTCGTACCGAGGAATACAAAAGAGATCTAGCCGAATTTCAAGCAAGACGATCTTCAGGCGCTATTAAAGAACAACAAGAAACTCCAGTAAAGAAAAAATGCGGTCGTCATTCTTTGCCCGTCTCTTGTACAGACTGCACTGCTGATCATGACAATACTTTCAATTATGAAAAGAAATCAGCTATCAAATATAAAAATAAAATACAGAAACGCGCAAGAAGTACTACACCAGATCGAACAGTTTATGAACATACAGGAGTTCCAAATATACAGTTTTTATTTCAAAACCAAGTGTTCATGCCTGGGAATATGTTTTCGACGTCCTCGTATTCTGAACCTCATAGATATAAGAGACAATCACGTCAAAGAATAAGCAGATCGCCAGACATTGACTTCATAGCTCAAAAGCACATTGACTTCAAAGATGATCAGGCGAACTCTCCGCCTAATTTCCATAAAAATAATTCATTACCTTTCGACGTGAAGGATTTTCTTGAATATCCTAAAACCGATGATGATGTAATCGACGGAGGTAAAGCAGCAGGCGACATTAAATCTAGTCAAAATTCTTCTAATAGTGTTTATAAGGATGATAATGATGAGAAACTTTGGGAAGTGATGAGCGAATTAAAAAGTTTCGACCAATGGGCTGATGAGCAGCTCCAGGGTCGATCACCAGCCACTAGCAAATCTGACGACAGTAAAGTGAGTTTTATTTTATAAGTAGACATATTTATATCGATTAAGAGAAATCGAAAACATAACAGGACCAGCCTAAAACTAGGTGTCGATGTCGTCGCAATTGAACGGTTATAATTGTTTTATTTTTTTAATTTTATTCTAACCTATACTAAAAAAGTTCAAAACACATTTAAAATAAAAGAGATAGTTGTTTTATTATTTGCTTTGTATCTCGTTATTTTTATTGATAATGTAATTCTTAATTTTAGAGTGATACGAGTACTTACGGCTTACCTATAACGAGTGCAAGCAATCTAGATGTGACAACAGATAAGAATAAGACGTGGAATCAAGGTAAATGGGGTGTAGTGCCTGTTCAAATTAAGAAATTGTCAGGTGTCACCATTCAGCATGTAAGAAAGAAAAGAAACACAGAGATTAATATTTTGAGGTAAGTTTTGATTTCGTTACAGAACTGAGTCCATTGTCTTATTATTTTTAATTCTATTGTCTTGTAATCCCGTAACTAAATGGAATCGGAGTGAAGTTTTAAGATCATGAAAGTGTCATAGTGATTTTGAAGAATTATAGTGTTTAACGTTTTACGTTATATTAAATAAATTAAAATTATTACATATGTAGCTATATCCATAACGAATACAATGTCGAGGCAGTATAATAAAACTTTAAAAATGTTTGGGACTGACTGTCCACAGATCTACTGAGAAGTCATTTTGAAAGATCAAATATATTCAGTGGACATTGATAACACCGGCACACAAAAAAAAAGAAGTTCTCTGTACTTCTGACGAGACTCCTATATTTTTATGTATTTAGACCCGCTGAATCCGAATATGAGGTCTATTTAACCCGTACACCCTCAAAATTGCGAGAAAACTTTAAAAACCCAAAAATTGACGAAAATCGGCGTTTTCGGTAATGTAAAAATTTTTTTTTGACCTAAACCAAGCATGATTTTTATGTATATTGATCCGCTAAATACTTATCTTAAGTTTATTTGGACCATCAGAAATTGTGAAAAAAAAACCAAAAAAAAAAATCTAATTTGTTATAATAAAAATCAATTTTTAAATAAAAATAAATAAAAAAAAACATTATTCACTCTGTTATATATAAATAAGAAATTTTTTGGCCTAAAACTAAAATAAATCAGATCTTTCAAGAACGTTGGTTTTTTTTATTTTAATTCGTTCTCCGCTTATATCTAACCCTTTTATCCTTAAATGTCCTACATAAAGGATTTCTCTTTCGTTTCTTTGATTCCTCGGGAAGATCTCTCTTTAGTGTCCAACAATGATCTGCCATCATGTTGGCATCCCACTTTCCTTGATAACGTTTTTTTTTATCACAATATCTGGATTTTTTAGCTTTTTTTCACAATTTCTGAGGGTTTTTTGAAATTTACTTAGATTTGAAACGGCCAATGGTCCAAATAAACTTCAGATAAGTATTTAGCGGATCAAAATACATAAAAATCATTCCTTGTTTAGATCAAAAAAAAATATTAAATCACCGAAAACGCCGATTTCTGTGTTTTTTTTCGGTTTATTAAAGTTTTCTCGAAATTTTGAGGGTGTACGAGTTAAATGGACCTCATATTCGGATTCAGCGGGTTAAAATACATAAAAATATATGGGTCTCGTCAAAAGTACAGAGAACATTTTTTTATTGTGTGCCGTTGTAATTAATCATTCTCGCACAGGGGCGTAGCTATTGCTGTATCTGTCGTATCAATTATACGGGGTCCCCGGGCCACGGGGCCCCGACATGCGTAAGCAAAATTTAATAAAAACTTCAAGTCCCAAATTTATTTTTATTTCAGAAATGACAAAAGTCAAAAAAAGCAATTTCATTTTTTCTCACGCAGAGCGTGTGTTAAAAAGTGAGCAACACCAAGGGTGTTGCTGCCGATGTAGGCATCGGTTATCGCGGTCTGCGGGATTTCCCCGTTTAAGTCATTTACTTCAACAGGGGAATCCCACAATAATCGATGTACATAAGATGATAGACCACGGAGGGCAGTGTTTATTGACGCGTTTTATTTAATTGTGCATTATTATGTATATTTAATTTGAATTATTTATAAAAAAATTGGAAAAAGTGACTGTTAGATAATTATGATGAATAAATATTTTTTTTAATCGTATGCAATTTTTTTTTTTCGTTTGTGAGATATTCTCTACCCTTCATAAGGGCCCCCAAACAAATATTTATACGGGGCCCCGCCTACGCCACTGGTCTCGCAGCTGATTACTAAAACCATAAAATAAACTAAATCTAGAAAATAAAATAACATTATAATGACGTTTTTGATAAATTACATGTACGTTTTAAACTTAAACAAATTACAGTTTACATTAATTCGCATTAATAATATCGTTTTTAAATTTTTAATATAAATGATTTTAATGCGTTAATTATTCATGTCTTATTTATACAATTCTTAAATGAGTAAGGTTAAAAGAATTTCTGCTAAGCTGTAGTGTTATACATTAGGGCTTTCTATAAACTCAAAACATAATAACACCCAGTAAATGCCATTTTATTTAATGAAACGCCATATTAAACGGTAACAAATCAAAAACTTTAGTTTAAATAAAAACAAAAACTTATTAGAAATTATGAGCCGTTTTAAAATAATATTTGTATACTATTTAATAGTCAAAATAAATAGTTTCGTAGTACACTGGTTAATTTTCTACAGTACCACGGAAATCTTTTTAGGAATCGCTGTTATTAGGGAGTGTACCCATAGTATGTGACCCAATTTTAAAATTATTCGCAATGTTTTAAAAGATGACTAACGTTTAAAGTACCTATAGACCTGCAAGAGTTTTTTTTAAAATTTAGATTAAAATATACCAATCCGTCTTTTTGACAAATGGGATAGACCAATTGTAATGATTATGATCGATGAATACATGAGTAACCTCCCTCATCACGAGTACCTATTGCCTAGCTGCAAAATAATAATTTTTGTAATCGCTTTTGTGTCTTTTAGCTATTATTGCCGAAAATGGCTATTAGGCTTAGTGGACTATGGGTGAGTGTTGAGGGTGCTCAACCCAAGGGATTGGGGAACGCACCTTGGCTTGGGGCGTCACTGATGGCAAAGTGGCCATGACCACCTGTGGATTAATGACTATTGCACACCGCATCCTTCGTCCCCGACGGCGGGGCGGAAGTGCGGATATTAACATGTTATGGCCTCGCGGGCCGTGTTTCTGATTTTTACACGAGGATATATTTGTAATAAACTAATTTTTACGGAATTTTTAGAATTTGTATTTTCTCGACGTTTCGAACAATTCGGCGTTCATGGTTACGAAAGGTGTTTTAGGTGTCTCATGTCCAAGATGGAAGATAAAGAAAGCCACCTCTTAAAAGTCAATAATTAGTATTATGTCCTATCAGTTTTCATGCCGGGTCAATCACAGTATGGCCGCCTTCCAATCCGGTGATAGATTAAATTTATCAAATTTAAAATAATAAAGATGCGAAAGGGAATGCTCCGATGCGAAAGGGAATGCTCCGATGGTTCGGATATGTGGAAAGAATGCCGAACGAACGTCTGGTTAAGAAGATATACAATGCGAAAGTGGAAGGATGTAGGTACCGAGGGAGACCGAGACTAACCTACCTAGACCAGATCGGTCATGTACTGAAGGAAGGTGGAGTCAAGAGTCTCCGAAACCGGCGAGCGTGTATGAAGAGAATTATGAATGTTGAGGAAGCGAGTGAAGTATGCAAAGATATCTATCTCTGGCACTCTGTTCTCTCTGCCTACCCTGCAAGGGATATGGCGTGATGATATGTATGTATGTATGTATATAACAATTATCATAAATTTAATTTTTAATAATAAATCTGAACAAAACAATATATTTTTTTATATCTAGTCTTGTTAGACGTTAGACACATTAGTCCTTCTGAACAGGAACACTATAAAATGTTCGCAATGTTGATAAATTAAAAATCATTTAAATAATCAATTTTTAAGGATTCTATTGCGTTTGTATTTGAACGAACGTCTGGTTAAGAAGATATACAGTGCGAAAGTGGAAGGATGTAGGTACCGGGGGAGACCGTGACTAACCTACCTAGACCAGATTGGTCACGTACTGGAGGAAGGTGCAGTCAAGAGCGCAGTCGAGTCTCCAAAACTGGCGAGCGTGTATGAACAATTATGTATGTTGAGTAAGCGAGTGAAGTATGCAAGGATAGATAGGATAGCCTACCCTGAAAGGGATATGGCGTGATGACATGTATGTATGTATGTAGGTGTGTATTGTATTTGATTTTAAATTTTTGGACTTTTCGAACGCTTTACAGCTTTCGTGATCATTGGAGGCCCATGGACGCTATCTACAAAAGTGTAATACTCGCGTAAATATCAGAAATCATTAAACTAAAAATGAATTCATGAACTCGATATAAAATCACTAAAATTAGTTTTATTTAAAAATAATTTTTATATATTTGTTACAGAAAGTGTCGACATCCTAACATAATTTTGTTAATGGGGTTATATCCGGACATACATGGCGACGTGCATATAATATGCGAAAGATGTGTTGAGACCATACACGATATATTACATGTACATGTAAGTACTGCACTTAATTACTTCCCATTGTACTAATGCTCGCTTCGTCTTTATTTTTTTACACGCCTTATATTAGTTTCACTTGTAACACAATGACTAACAATGTATTACAATCTTGCAAAACGTGCAATCTTGATGGCACTACAATAAATTGGTACGACGGGGCGGGCGACACCCGCCGGGATGTCTTTAGTCGTTGGGCAGTTCTGTTGGAGAGGCATAGGATCGGTGTTTGGACCGTGGAGGCCTTTCGGCCGGTGCTGATGGAGTGGTTGGGTCGGCGGTACTGGATCCTCCTTCCAACTGATGCATGTCTTTGACGGGGCACGAATGCTTCGGCAAGTACATGCACACGAGCGTGAGAATGGAGAGAACACCGTACTGCCACCACTGCGATTGCGACAGGCTGCGTGGCTTGGCCAGAGCAGCGCCGTGAACTCGTCGCAATCATCGGTGCCGACCATCGCTAAGACAAGGCTCGACAGTGTCAAGAACTGGGGTGCAATTGCCGCCTTCTGTGAGCAGTCTGAAGGCGACGGAGCGTGTCAGATAGGATATTCTCCACACTGACATACTCTGTCGCCTGCGTTTTAAGCGGCGGAGGGTTGTGTATCTACGTCCGATGTCGCTCTAGCTGAGATCGTGGATGGATGAACCGGGGATTAGTGCGCCACCCGCTGAGAGGCTGGCCGCGTGGGAGCGACGCCCTGAGAACACCACACAGTTGTTTGTTAATACATTGTATATATGCGTAACAAGCTTGTAAACGAATAAATTGCATAGGTCGTCTTTGCGAGCTTTCGTAGCATGAAAAACACGAGAGTTCATCAATTTTAACTAGTCTTGCTTTTGCTACTATATTCTAAGAGTTTGGTGATGAGAAAGCAGTTAGTTGTGAAGAATCAAGTTTCTCTTGTTTTATCATTAATTCAAGTAAGGAACCGCCACTACCTTCGTCTTATTACACATGTCAGATTTAAGGATAAAATTTGCATAATTTAGTGCAATGTAATGTTAGAGTCCGCATAAATAAAAACGATATAATAAATATTAAAATATTCCGTATTTGATTTAGCATCCTACTTTATAATTACCCTATGAACTATAAAATGGAGGAGTTTAAATTTCGCAAAACTGACATAATAATAAGCTAAAAGTAATAAATAATAAGCTTTATTATTTGTTGTATATTAAATTAATATTCTTTTTCTGCAAAAGTATGTCATCGTAATTAAATTTTTATAATCAACACTTCAAAGTTGCAAGGATATGATATATGAAGACATATCATCAGTTCAGTTGGAGAGGATCTTCAAAAATACTAAGCTAGAACAAAATTTGTTATGGACTGTACGCTACTAGGGGTGGTCATTGAGAGGAGGGAGGGGTAAAAAATTGTAATAAATGGGTCAGTCAGGGGTTATCTACCATTCGTCTTTTACGACACCCACGTATATAATGAGCGGGTGGTGAATTGTATTCTTACTCTTGTCACCACGCGAATCGAACGATCATACTAATATTGTATGTGTAACGGCAGATAGCAGCAAACATGAAATAGCGATGGTATGGTGTTCGGGTATGTTCCAAGGCTCACAACTGTCTATAGTGCCTGAAGCATTTTGTGAAGTGTATTTTTTTTTTGCTCGTGGGTGGCAAAAGGACAATTCTTATTAGTGTTACCCAAAAGCAAGACTCTTGCGGGTCTCGCAAGTCTTGCAACTCTCGCTGTTAGAATAACACAGTCACTTGTTTTGAGAGAAATGAAAAGTCTACATAGAAATGAAAAATCCAACTAAATTAATGAAATTCCATGAAATTCCATTCATCCAGTGGCACTAACCGTACAACTATCAATAGGTTATTAGGTACATACCACTTAACGGGAGTGGGGCTATAATCACACCTATCTATCATGAGACTGTTTAAAATAACATCAAATTATTTCCCCGTGTACTGGTATAAGAATACAAGATGTTGACAATCCTTTCTTTGCCAAAGGAATCGTGAAATGCTGTCTAAGGTACTCGTAGCACTGGGAGACTCTTGCAGCGAGTCTTGGTCTTGCATTTGGCCAACACTAATTCTTATTAATGAGAAGGAAAACTCGAAACAACTCTATATCCGTCTACTATACACGTCTGACCAGCGTGGTATAGTAGGTTTCCCTCCGGTTACGGAGGAGGCTCGAGCCAAACAGTGGGACATATATGAGCTGAGATGATGATTATGAATTCTTATTAAATTTCTTCTACCTGGAAAAAATAACAGTGTGCCGTTCTATAAATGATTTTTATCATCATCATTATTTAGCCTTTCGTTGTCCACTACTGAACGTATCCCTTCATGACAAATGAGGGGATAGTACCGTAGGAACCACGCTTGATCGATATTTACAACTCACAAGGGCACGTTAGAGGTAGCGACAATTGAATTCTTGTCGCAACACCCGGTATCTGTCTGTATTATGGCATGGTATGAGAATTTATATCTTCGCGCCATATTTCTTGCACAAATGTATGCGTTTACACGAATTCATTTCAATCTCAATTGCCCCACAACTCTCACTCTAGATTATGATAATGACCGACTTAAGTAAATATACATGTATAAATAATTAAATCTTACAATGCCAGCGTTATATTTTAACTTTTGTTAACCAAGGTCAATGGCAGTGATGCGTGAGACTTCACGAGGTTTAGTGAAAGTAAAATAATATGGGAATTCATAGCGAAAGTAATTAGCTGGTTTGGTTTCAAAGACAATCCACTAACCGCTGATTATGTATGTAATAGAAACGATTAAATTAAAAAAAAATCTACCATCATGGTAGAAAAAAATATGACAATAACGAAAATTTTAAAGAAAGAACGAAAGAAAAGAAAAAGGTAATGTGTTAAATGCTAAAAGATCGTACGCAGAGCCCAGGTACCGATTCTTACATCGCTGTCGTAATCTATTAATCAGACATAAGTCATAAAAATCATGGCTCGGCCGGGGGGCCGTCCATTAATCACGTGAGCTTTGAAAGGAGGGAGGGGTTTGACAAAAATCACGAAATATCACAAGGGGGATGGGGGTTGTAGTAAGATATCACGTGTATTTATTTTTTCGTTAAACGCTGCGATTTCTGAACTGAAAAGCGGCGTGTAGTGCGACTTTGACTTGCCGTTGCCAGGCAACGAACGAAGTTTTAAGTAGATGATCTGTGTAAAGACCTTTTTGTGAAGTATAAAAAAGCAAAAAACCGAGAATATAAGGAGCTGTGGGCTACTTCTTTATAGGTACTAAAATTCACGTGATGTTGATGGGGGAGGGGGGGTCATAGTCTTAAACCTCACCACGTATCACCAAGGGGGAGGGAGGGTTATAAAATGCTTAAAAAAAAGATCACGTGATTAATCGACGTCCCCTTCCTTGCTTGAAATTCCTATCAGCAGTCAACCGTCATCATCATTCTAAATGCTATTTACATATGTACTCGGAGTAAGCTAAGCTGGTGTAGTAACACCATCAGTGTTCTTACGCTTCTTGCTTTCAAATTGTTCCAACTGCAACTTTGGTTATGTTTATAGTACTTTTTTTACTTGTTTATAGCAAACAAAAAGCTGCTCACCTAATGGTAAAGGTACGGCCAAACCTGCGCGACCAAAGCGACTGTGAAGCGGGAGCGTCAACCCCGCGACAGACACTACCGGACGCTACCCGTGATATCTTATGGCGCCATGCACACCTAAGCGACCACGACGCGGGTCTTATATGTACGCGTTTTTAGACGCTCGAGTTTCGCGTCCCGCGTATTGGACGCGCAGGTTTGGCCGTACCTTAAATGTTACTGCCGTTGACTAATGGTTAATACGGGTTGAGAGCCCTCAGCGCTCACCCACAGTCCGGGTAAAGTTGTCATAGCCATCTGAGGCTAACAACTAAGACACACAAAAAAAAAGAAAAGCTAATGGTTATTAAATGTCATATGCATATTAATACATAATATGACATTTATGCAAGAGAAGAACAACTCGAAATAATAACCAATAACAACTCGTCTAATCAGCGTGGTATAATAGTTCAATTTTCCTCCTGTTGTGGAGGAGGCTTGTGTTCAGAAGTGGGATGTTTATGAGCAGAGATGATGAAACCACACTGATCAGATGTATTGACATTTTATTTCGTGTTTTCCTTCTCTTGCATATATGTTAGCTGCTCATCATATCTCTTACTCGTCTTTTAATGACACGAACTAAATTATTATACATATATGTATATTCTTACTCTGCCATTGTATGCAAAATATTGAACCATTTGTTCATATATTGCAAATCCCAGTTTATATAGCTCAGTTTGAGGTGATATTTATAAAAACTTGATTACGAGCGAAAAATGATTGTCACCTATGGGATAATTGTCACATATCCCATTTGTGACAATCATTTTTCGCTCGTAATCAAGTTTTTATAAATATTCAAACATGTTAAATGCTAAATTTAAGTAATTTAAGCTGATATTTATTTTACCCTGATTCTTAACCAATTTTATTGACCTTGAAAATTTATTAATTTTGCATTTTTATTCATTACACAAACGATAAAATCAAGTAATTAAAAGCTTTTTTAAAATATCTCTAACGAATTTAATTAAAAACAATAGATACCTATACATATTAGACGGAATAAATTTGATAAATTCGTATGTTCAAATTACTGAAATTTTTAGCATTTAATATGCTTAATTATTTATAAATACCCGATTACGAAACGAATCGGGTATTTATAAATTCGTATGTATTAAAATACGTCATATATTTTATTATTGCCCTTGATGGCATATGAGTAAAGAACGTTCCTGATGGTAAATTGTCACTGACACTCATAGATGTTTACAGTACCAAAGGTAAGGCCAGATTGCTGCCTAGCGTAAGGTCGGATTTGGACCTTTGCCTTTCTGGCTCACCTCAGCAGCAAATTGCTGCTACGCAAATTTTGATTTTTGGCGAGATATGGTACTACCTCGTATGAGTCGAGCTATTTATGGTTACAAGTAGTGTTGCCCAAATGCAAGACCAAGATTCGCTGCAGGAGACTCGCAGTGCTCTCTTAGACTGCTTTTTACGATTCCTTTGACAAAGAAAGGATTGTTAACATTTTGTATTCTTAATACCCTCGTAGTACACGGGGAAATAATTTGATGTTATTTTAAACAGTCTCATGATAGATAGGTGTGATTATAGCCCCAATCCCGTTAAGTGGTATGTATCTAATTATCGATAGTTGTACAGTTGTGCCACTAGATGAATGGAATTTCATTAATTTAGTTGGATTTTTCATTTCTATGTGGATTTTTTATTTTTATCAAAATAAGGGACTCTGTGTTACTTTAACATCGAGAGTTGCAAGACTTGCGAAAATCGCAAGAGTCTTGCATTTGGACAACACTAGTTACAAGTACAAAACTGTCAATAGCGTGGCCTATCACTAAACCTTTCTTCCCCGCAGGCATTGTTAGGGGAAATTAGCAGATATCAATGCAAGAGAAATATTACTTAAAACCTTATGGTAATTTATCTACCAAGTTTATGGTATAACTATGTTAATTGCACTCCCATGCAATGAGCAATAAATAGACGTACTCGTTTATGAGCTGTAAAGAAAAGAAAGTTTACTATTAAAATTAAATATATTTTATGTTTTCTTAAATTTCAATCTTGGAAATATATTAATAAAATATGAATTAATTTCAACCCATTATTTCGCGAAGGCTCAAAGAATTTTCCAAATAAAATATAAAATAATGATAATTCCAGGGTCGCATACTAAGCGCTCAAACATCGGTGCAGTACGCATTGGATATAGCTAATGCTTTGGTGTTCCTTCGAATGCAAGGATTTCTCCACACTGAGTTGAGCAGTTCCCACGTCATGATCACGAGTCATGACACTGCCAAGCTTGCGGATGTTGGCGCTTGTGTTAAACTGGAGAAGTTAGAGCACAGCAGGCCCAAAGATTATGACATATACGCAGCTGAGCCACACTATGTAAATATTGCCGGTGAGTTTCCTTAATACATACATCGTTTTTATTAATGCGGAAGTAATTTAAATTAAAATTACTTGATGTAGAATCCGATTACGAAATGAAAAATGATGTCACAAGCGGGATTCGAAGATCCGCGCCTATGATACTTGATGATACTTGATGTAGTTTAAATTAAAATTACTTAATGTAGTTTAAATTAAAATTATTTAATTGATTTTAAATTAAAATTACTTAATGTAATTTAAATTTAAATTAGTTTCAGTATTTTATATTTAATTTAAATTACTTGAACCGTTCCTCTATTTGTATGAGAAGTGGTTATAATCATCGAATAAAACTACATAAAAACATTTGCAGTATTCACAACTAGGGCAGTATTCTGGAAAGAGTCAATCGAAATTTTTGGTCCAGTTTTATTACTGGTCGCACAAGTCTAACCTTTCTTAAACTAATTTATCATTATTAATTGTTAAGATGTAGACAAATGTATTTGTAAGATTATTTTTCGTTTCTCTCAATGAAATACATTATTTTAATACATATCTTAACTGTCTTGCTATTCAATTACAATAAATGTTTTCTCAATTTAATGTGTCTGTGGTCTATGTTTAATATAGTAGGTATAACACGGGATAACGACCTTTAAAATCATTATTTTAATAAAATTTTAGTACTTTATGTGTACGTGTCGAAACGGTAATTATTCTTTATGTATTATTGATTGCCTTATCGAAAAATGTGTTATATAAACAAATATAAATCAAATTAAGCGCTCACTTTCTTGAAAGTGTGTAAATATGATCATCCAAATAGAATCGTATAAAATTGATTGCAAAGCAAATTACAAATACCTAAGGTATATGTAGCGTAATATGCTTCGTAATATAAAAAAAAAGTAGAATTTTTTTATTTATTTTCCGTGCAACATTAAAGGTTCATTTCGGTGCATCGCGCGCGGCTCATGCGACAGTAGACAATGTATGAAAATGTATGGCGCCGCTTACGTCATTTGTTGCTTACGGCTGTCGTGTACCTCTGAAATGGCAGTACACATTTTTATACTTTATCTATTGTCGCATCGACCGTCGTAAGCGATTAGACGCGCGCGGCCATGATGCATGGAAATGAAGCTTAAAGAAACAAAATCGTTACTTCCCTTGAAAATCATTAAACCCGAGGGGGAACCAGGAAAGTGTACTGCGTCACTCTTTAGTGAAATTTATAATATCAATTGCGATCGTCAATTAGTCTCCCAATCGTGGCGATTATGTTATTCGACAAATATTGGAATACATATATTTTAAATCTATTGTTCCGATTAATTGCATTTACTAGATTTCAATCCATAGTTTATTTGAAGTTATGAGATCGTCAACGTCCATACCATGTTGAACACACCGGTTCTCGTCCGATCACCGAAGTTAAGCAACATCGGGCGCGGTTAGTACTTGGATGGGTGACCGCCTGGGAATACCGCGTGACGTTGGCTTTTTGCCCTTTTTAAATTATTTTTTATTATTTTATTTCTTTTAAAACTAGCTTATTCAAATTATTTTTCATCATTAATTTTATTTATAGCACGCCTCATAAGCGAAGCGTTGAGGTCTTGCTCTATTCTCGACATATGAAAATCAAGCACTTTTCAAACATAAAAATGATTGTAATTTTCTTACATTGCACTTATAGGATAATATTATAATATATATGTCAAGATAAAACATTCGTTTAAACGTATTTGATATTTTTAAAAAGCAATTATTTTGTTTAAAGTAAGAAAATAGTTGATTAAAAAAAATATTCGAAGACGTCGGAGAAAATATTTTGTATCTGGCAGGATCACGTCCGTAAAAATGAATGTATCGAAGTTTTTCTTTTACTAAAAGCTTCATAATCGCAACGCGCTGTTTCCTTTCGAAAATGGCTTGGTAATTCATTGTCGTTTAATTGCAATTAATAAAAAACTAAACTGCTTAGTCTTTAGTGTATGTACACCTTATGAAAATTGCGTTCGTTTACATTTTTTTGTTCGTTCATTCGAACAGGCAAAGGAAATAAATCCCATTCAGCCTATACAGCTATGTTTAGCTCTACGTCGAGAATGGCAATATCAAAAGTATTTCTTTTCTTTCATTACAAGCTTATATTTAGTTTTACCTGTCCCGTTGTCTGTAATCAAATCTTGCAAGTTAAATTTGATCCACTTCCCGGTTTTCGATTGAGCTGAAATTTAGCATGCATATATAAATCGGATGACAATGCAATACTATTGTGACATAGAGCTGATCTGATGATAGACCTTTTTTTTTGCGGTGGGCTATGGACGTCGCACCTCGCCAAATCGGTCCGGGGCGACGGAAGAGGCGGCGCGCAACCCCATTAACCCACCCTGCAAGCACCCCTTCTTCGCCGTGCGAGCGGGCCACCGGTACCCGATCTTTGTCTTCGGTGGCCCGCCCGGCGGTATACCCTCTCGGGTTCCTCTCTCGTCGACGCCCCGACAGCTTTCGCCGTCGAGGCGTCGCCCTCACGCGGTAGCCTCACGTCGGGTGACCGGACAATTCCCCGGTCCGATCACCCGAAGCCTCGGTTAGGGCGGCATCAGGCGCAGATATCTGATGATAGACCTGGAAGCTGGCCATAGTTACTCCGTAATTAAACGACGCAACCCTTTCGAGTTTGGGCTCATTTGATTTGTCTTGATGATTACTTTAATACTATATGGTAACCAGGGTCTGACGATGGACCTGGAAGCTAGCCATAGAAACTCCGTAATTAAACGACGCAACCCTATCGAAATTGGGCTTATTTGATTCGTTTTGGCGAGTACTTTGATACTATATGGAAACCAGGGTGTCAGACCCTGGACCTTGAAGCTTAGCCATAGGAACTCCGTAATTAAACGACGGAAACTCATCAAGTTTAGACTCGTTTGATTTGTCTTGTCGATTACTTTGAGACTATATAGTAACTAGGGTCTGACGATGGACCTAGAAGCTGGCCATAGGAACTCCGTAATTAAACGACGCAACCCCATCGAAATTGGGCTTATTTGATTCGTCTTGGTGAGTACTTTAATACTAAACTACTGGAAAAAATTAAGGGATCAAAAAAAAATTCCAAATTTTTGGGCAATTTTCAACAAGCAGTAACTTCAAGAGAAATGGTCGTACAGGAAATAAAAAAAAAAGGAAATTGTAGCTCCAAGCGTCTAGTTTGTGGATTGGAACTTTAAAATTTTGTAACCTCCGCGGTTTTTGAGTAATCGTAGAAAAACCAGCAACAAAAAAAAAATCGAATTTATTTTTTGTTTTATTTTCGGTCTACGGGCGTAGAAAATTTTTTTTCAACTTAACTACTATATTTATCAGATAACTTGTTTATTCAGCTTGAATTTACTTTTTTAAACACTTCGATACAATCATTTCTTGCTGAGATATCAAACTTTGAATGAAAAAGGATGTTATTGTCTTTAACCATTAATATCTCGGCAACCAATGATCTCATAGAAAGTTAAAGGTGGGTTTCAAGAATTTGAATGAATTCCCCTTAACAACTAGCCATTGCTTTTCCGAAAAAAAATTTTTCATTTTGTCACATGAATTTGAAAATGCAACAAAAAAGGGTTTTTGGTGGTTTTTTAAAAAAGTCAAGCGCTAGATCGAAAATATTGAGGAAACTACTAATGTTAAGTGTGCCTTTTACAGTTCAATATGTCCACAAAAACCCTACAATAAACCAAATTAATCCAGCCAGCCGTTTTTTTGTTTCACTCCATCGAATTTTTGAGAAAATTAAAGGATCACGTTTTTTGCTCTGAAAAGCTTATAATTTTTAAAAATGAGAAAAATATTGTTATTCAGAGCTTTTTCCACATTTTTGCTCATTATTTTTTATTTGGAATAGCTGGCTAGTCGTTAAGGAGAATTCATTCAAGTTCTTGAAACCCATCTTTAACTTTGTATGCGATCATTGGTTGCTGAGATATTGATGGTTAAAGACAATAAGATCCTTTTCCATTCAAAGTTCGATATCTCAGCGAGAAATGATCGTATCGAACTTTTTAAAAAAGTAAATTCAAGCTGAATAAACAAGTTATCTGATAGATATAGTAGTTAAGTTGGAAAATTTTTTTCTACGCCCGTAGACCAAAAAAACAATCAAAAAAGAAATTGATTTTTTTTTGTTGCTGGTTTCCACGAATACTCAAAAACCGCGGAGGTTACAAAATTTTAAAGTTCTAATCCAAAAACTAGAAACTTGGAGCTACAGTTTCCTTTTTTTTGATTTCCTTACGACCATTTCTCTCGAAGTTACGGCCTGTTGAAAATTGCCCAAAAATAAGGAATTATTTTTTGATCCCTTAATTTTTTCCAGTAGTGTATATGGAAACCAGGGTCTAATCATGGACCTGGAAGCTAGCCATAGGAATTTCGTAATTAAACGACGCAACCTTATCGAGTTTAGGCTCCTTTGATTTGTCTTGTCGAGTACTTTGATACTATATGGTAACTAGGGTCTGATGATCGACCTGGAAGCGGGCCATAGGAACTCCGTAATTAAACGACGCAACTCCATCGAGTTTGGACGCGTTTGATTCGTCTTGACGAGTACTTTGATACTATATGGTAACCAGGGTCTGATGTTGGACCTGGAAGCTGGCTATAGGAAAAAGAAGTTGCTAAATGTTCTTAATCATACCATCAAAATGTAACACGCTTTTATTTATACAATTGAGACTGTGATAGAAACGGGAAGATTTAATAATTATGTTGTAAAGTTTTCGTGTTAAAAATATATAATTATGTATGATATGGAATTATTTTGTGGTAGACGAAGAAGCTTAATTATCGTTAAAGGTTACAATGAACTTATAAAGTGTTATATGTCTTTCCAAATTATTATTTATTTTATGCGGTCCAAATGCGATCTCTGCGGCAAATCTGTGGAGTAAGGCTGACCGACCGCATTCGTAACGACGACGTAAGAGAGCGAGTAGGTATGAAAAAGAGTATTGGTGTAAAGATGCGAAAGGGAATGCTCCGATGGTTCGGACATGTGGAAAGAATGCCGAACGAACGTCTGGTTAAAAAGATATACAATGCGAAAGTGGAAGGATGTAGGTACCGGGGAGACCGAGACTAACCTACCTAGACCAGATCGGTCATGTACTGAATGAAGGTGGAGTCAAGAGTCTCCGAAACCGGCGAGCGTGTATGAAGAGAATTATGAATGTTGAGGAAGCGAGTGAAGTATGCAAAGATAGAGTTCTCTGGCACTCTGTTCCCTCTGCCTACCCTGCAAGGGATATGTCGTGATGATATGTATGTATGTATGTAATGTTTACGCGAGTATTACACATTTGAAATGGAATCTATGAACGCTGTAAAGTGTACGAAACATCGGGCAATTAATAAAAATCATATACAAACGGGATAGACTCTGTAAAAATAGTTTTATTTCAAATTGTTACAGTCATTATTTGAAAATCGTAAATATTACAATTATAATTATTTTTATAGTTTATTTACTAGCGCTTTGGCATTGGTATATTTGAGGTCACGCCTTTACTTTTCAGGATGCAAACAATACCTTCGCATAAATTCATAAATGCGTAGATAAATTTTTAGTATGCATTAATGTTGCCGGGTTGAAATAAATAATCAAATAATAACTTTAATGTTGTCACAATGACTTTAATTATGCCCCCAGTTTCGTTAGCGCCGATCGCTAGCGAAAGGAACAACCATATTACGTGTCCAATTTTTGTCTTCCAAAAATATTACGCTCTATGCTATGCTCGCTCAAAGCTGGAACTTGGCCGCATACTTTGGACGATCACAGATGACAGGAAGAGGGACTTAATTATAAAAAATATTTTGCAAAGAATGGATATACGTTTTTCGTTAAGCATAATTCTTGTTAATACATACATACCTATCATCACGCCATATCCCTTGCAGGGTAGGCAGAGAGAACAGAGTGCCAGAGAACTCTATCTCTGCATACTACACTCGCTTCCTCAACATTCATAATTCTCTTCATACACGCTCGCCGGTTTCGGAGACTCTTGACTCCACCTTCCTTCAGTACGTGACCAATCTGGTCTAGGTAGGTTAGTCTCGGTCTCCCTCGGTACCTACATCCTTCCACTTTCGCATTGTATATCTTCTTAACTAGACGTTCGTTCGGCATTCTTTCCACATGTCCGAACCATCGGAGCATGCCCTTTCGCATCTTTACACCAATACTCTCTTTCATACCTACTTGCTCTCTTACGTCGTCGTTGCGAATGCGGTCGGTCAGCCTAACTCCACAGATTTTCCGCAGAGATCGCATTTCGACCGCATTAATTTTACTTTCATACTCTTTTCTCATACCCAACTTTCTTTCTTGTTAATGTTTTAATCAACTCGTGTTCCTTTATTTTAAATTAATCTATTATATAGATAGTGTAGTAAATAAGGTAACGTATATACTACGCCATTTGCTGCGGGTTTGATTCCCACTCAGGACGATACTTTGTACGATCAACAAATTGATGTTCTGAGACTGTAATTTGTGTCCGTAAAATATATGTGCCCCGCAACAAAAACATTATTGCTTCAGTGCAGACTTTTGTCTTGTTGCAGTATAGTTGTTTAAATTATTATCTACAGAATATATAGATAGGTACCTATTACGTCGACCCCATTTGGGATGCTTTGGGATTTGCTTTTGTCGTACATGTTGTAGAGGTTTTGGCAATAATTTCAGGTCTGACGTCAAGCCTCCTTGGGAATGTAATTGTTGATCAGACTGTATTAAATGAAGTTGAGCCAGGTCGATGTTTACAACGTGTTTTGACATCAAAAATGACTAAGAGCTTTAGTTTCTTTCTCTTTAGTCATCTTTGTCAGCTTTTACGCTATAATTTTAAATTTTTCCGTGTGTTGACGGAGTAGGAATATAATTCACCACTTCCTATCTTACCCGTGGATGATCGTACGAGACGACTAAGGGATATATGCAACGCATGTAACATCTATGCGAGAGAAGGAAAACTCGAAAGAAAACCCTATAGCAATACGTCTGACCAGCGTGGTATAGTAGGTCAATTGCGCTCCCATTATGAAGGAGACTCGAGAGTCGAGCCCAACAGTGGGACGTGTATGAGCTGAGATGAAAACGCTATAAATAGCTTTTACGACACCCACGAGCAATGTAGATGTTAGTAGTATTCATAGCCACCCACCACACAGTAATTGGTAATATTTTGATAGTATACAATTTTAAGAGAAAAGTAAGTATCTTTTCTTAGGTATATTCATGGCGCTCGCGCTCTCGTCAAATTTCTAATATACATAATATTGTCATTAGAATACATTAAAATATTGACGTTTGTAAGTGTTACTGAATATAAAATCATCATTACGTATGTATTATAAATTATAATGTTTTTTTTTTTTTTTGTTATAACATTGTGTGAAATTTGATACGTATAATTGTATAAGTTAAACTAGACTCAACGGCTACTATATTGATAAGAGTATGTATATATGAAAAACAAAAGCTTATTAAGCCCTTCTTAAGAATGTAATAGAGATAAGGGGATTAATATAATTTTAATTATAAATGCTAATAAATTGAAGTCTGAATAAAAATGATATAGGTACACTAGTATTATCCGTGTGGTGACGGATGATACAACATGGAAATACGTATCTTGTTCGGGCATCTGTATTTCAGATACTTGTATCTTTGATAAGTCACATCTCTGATCGTAGGTGTGTTAGGCAACGTGCCCATACTACTTGACCTATTATTTACAATTTTTAACCCCCTCCACCCCCTCTCGGTGATCACCCGTAGTATACGGCTAAGACCAAATGATGTTCCAAGGTGGTATTTTTGAAGAACTTATCCTACTCTAAACTGGTCATCTCATATGGTTTGTAATCTTATCTACAAGTGAAAGTAGCGGGCATGACTAAACTTGCAGATGATCTATTTATAGATGATTTTTATAATATACTTTACGACGATCAGATTTATATTTACGTATAATTTAATACATCTGTTGTCAACGTCCATACCATGTTGAACACACCGGTTCTCGTCCGATCACCGAAGTTAAGCAACATCGGGCGCGGTTAGTACTTGGATGGGTGACCGCCTGGGAATACCGCGTGACGTTGGCTTTTTGCACTTTTTGAAGTTATCTAAGCTAATGTACTTTTGTTAGGCATTTACATTTTTTTTTTGCTGTCACCCATCCTATTGTTGATTTACAAAATCTATGACTTCAAATTGTTGTTTCCAGAAGAACTTTTAACTGTAGCTACTGTAGCTAGGTATAACGGGCTGCCTGCGTAGCGACATATTATATGTAATTATTTCAAAACACCATGTCAGGGAAGTACCTGAACTACATGACCCAGTTTTCTTCAAAAATACCAAATAATTAGAAAAAAAAAACAAAAAATGAGTAGTTTGGGTATTTTCTCTTAATGATTTACCATATACCATTTACCATGTCAAAACTGCGGAGGAGCATACCTCCTCCTCTTGGCGTAGATAATACTATAAATGGTCAGCTTCTGGGATAAAAAAAAATGTGAAATCGCGTCGCTTAGTATGGTTAGATTCCCCGACCTTACAATTTGAATTAATTTAACCTATCTAGCCGTGGCACAACGGCCTGGTCTTCGTCAATGTCTTACTAAACAAATAGCGCTTTGTCATAAAATTTTTGTTATACTACTAGTACAAACATTTTTTTTATTGCTCTTGGTGGCAAACGAGCAAGCAACACATCTGATGCTATCTTACATACATACATACATATCATCACGCCATATCCTTTGCAGAGTAGGCAGAGAGAACAGAGTGCCAGAGAACTCTATCCTTGCATACTTCACTCGCTTCCTCAACATTCATATACTTCTTCATACACGCTCGCCGGTTTCGGAGACTCTTGACTCCACCTTCCTTCAGTACGTGACCAATCTGGTCTAGGTAGGTTAGTCTCGGTCTGCCCCGGTACCTACATCCTTTCGTTTTAATATAAGTATCTAATCTACAATTTTAACGTGTTAATACGATTTCAGTAGAACCATACAATGTATTCCTGTTTGCCTACAACAATCAGTATAGTTTCTGTTCAAGTCAATTGTAACAAGAACATTTTGATAACGAGTAGCTACTGCTTATTGTTACCTGAAAATAAATTAATAGGAGCTTTATTAGATTTCGTGGAAGAATATTTTTAAATTCTTATTTCGGCTACACCTACACATTAGTTGTACCGGCCTAGGCACACGTTCATCAAATTATCGGCGTCAACAGTTAAACATAGGAATTAAGGGGAAATATTGCCACAGTGGTTACGGTTGGCAGATGGTTTGGCGATCTCGGGGGAATGCCGCTTCCTATTTACTTGGTTATCGCTCAGCCGCTGTTTATAACAACCATGGGTTGGGTTAGTCACTCGTTATATTTTTAACCTGTTATTATATTGCTGGGTTTAAATTATAGTAGGAAAAGTCAATTTTTACTTCGGAAATCGTCAACGTCCATACCATGTTGAATACACCGGTTCTCGTCCGATCACCGAAGTTAAGCAACATCGGGCGCGGTTAGTACTTGGATGGGTGACCGCCTGGGAATACCGCGTGACGTTGGCTTTTTACACTTTTTAAACTGTTTCTGTTCTTTATTTTTAAAACATTTTTTATTAATACTGTTTTCTTTATATATTTTCAGATACTCGCGAATCTAAAATAGCGGAAAGAGAACCTCTTATATCTGCAAATCCATCAGAAATTTACATCTCATCTAATGCCGTGGCCAAATCTTATGAAAACTATAAGAATTCTGAGCAGTATAAATGGCAAGCTCCAGAGTTGTTCACACCTAACGTGGAAGGTCTGGTGTATCCGTGCTCTAAGAGTGACGTGTACTCCCTGTGTTTGATACTATGGGAATGTTGTAATGGTAAGTAATACTTAAGGTCGTCTTAGATTCTCTGTCTACAGCCGCGGGCCGGTCCGTCCGGGGTAGTACCACACTCTCGCAGAAGATCGACGTCCGAGTAATGGCAATGTGCTATTGGGCTTCGTTCGGTGAGCGAGAGAGCCGGAAACCTAACTGGGCGGGTTTGGAAAATTTTGTTGGTAGGCATCAGCCTAAGCTATACCCTTGGTATTGCAAAGGTCCATGGGCGGCAGGGACACTTACCATCAGGTGTGCTGCTTGCTCGTTTGCCACCATAAGCAATAAAAAAAATATTTTTTGTTAATATTTCTTTTTTAAAGACCACCTGCACTAAGGAAATAATCCTTGTATTGTGTGACTACAAACATGCAATTAACGCAGACAAATCACACTCAGACTCAGAACAACACTTTGTGGATCACACAAAGTATTATCCCATGTGGGAATCGAACTCACGACACTACCACGGAATATCGGTATCTTTACTACTACGCCATATGTGCAGTGGATTATTTATTATTCAACTTGAAAGAAAATAACGTAGTTATAATACCACGCATTCGGTGCCTTTTCAGTGACTCCTTTTTTCCTGTGAGTCCATATATATAATATACGAGTATATATGGAGACAATGCGCCCTTAGGATAAAGAAAGCACTGGTTAAATGGATTGATTTTCAAAATTTGCTGTGTGGTAGCGGCTACGAATACTACCAACCCTTCCTTTGCTTGTGGATGTTGTATAAGACGACTAAGAGCTTTATAACGACCTGGCCCCTCTCCATCTGATGCCGTTCGGTCAACAATTACATTCCCAAGAAGGGTTGACGTCTGGCAGGCAGTTATTGGCAATAGTTTTATGACCGGCCGGTCATAAAACTATTATATATTGCCAATAACTTTTATAATATGTACTATGAAAGAACAGTACATATTGTATCGCCCCTAGTAAATGGGATAAGAGTAGGAGAATGATGGACTGTATTCCAAAAACGAAGTATTAGTTTAAGATACGTATTAAGCTCGACCTTCACTCACCTATTTACGGAATGAAAATCAAATTTCATCTAATAAAATATGTTATAAAATACGAGCAGACCGGGCCACGCGTTGCTGTGACTTAGGTTAGCCTCAGTAACACTTTTTGTTTATTCTAACAAATTTTAGCTTATATGCAGCGTTTGTACATTTAACATGGCGCCATCTATTAAATACTTACTGAATCCAGTCAACAGATTCCGCCATCTTTTAAAATCCTTTTGATATAACATATGATTTTGACCGTCAAATATTAGACAAATAATTTGCAATAAAATAATATTACTATAAATTAAGATTTAAGCTATCCTATCTTTTAAGTTGGATCAAGCTACATGTTGTGCTGGTTAAAATCGGTTAAGTACTTTATGAGTTCATCGCGGACAAACAACGTGACACGTAATTTATATATATTAAGATTTTGTATTTAAATAAATGTTTTGCATATTTAGATTAACACTAGATTTACCGGCTATTTAGGTATACCTATTTCTACCGAAACCAGTCAAAATGACTGGTTTATAAGAAAAAAAAATTAATATTTTTATTACTTCCAGTCATTATTTACTCTTATAAAATGACAAATAAAGTTGAATAATATTAATTTTAATAGATAAATGGATACAGAGACTGTCAATTAACAAAACGCGTAAATTATTTACAGTTTGGGGGTCACAATTTCTACGTGTGAATTTTGCTGTGTGTACACTTTCCGCATACACTTTTTTGCATGTATTGCAAATATTTGTAGTCTTATTGTTATTGCAATATCCAATTTGTCACCATTTTAGTATAGAAGCCGTTTCGTATAGAAACATAAAAGCCGTGCTACGTGTAGTTGGTATATCAGCTCCGTGAGGATTTTTGCCTTTAAGTCTGATATTCTAAAGCAAATTCTGCAACTAATCGAAACAGAAAGTCTTTCCGTTAGATATTTTCTCCTGTTGTGTTTTTGTACAATACCCAGCTATTTACATACATACATACATATAATCACGCCATATCCCTTGCAGGGTAGGCAGAGAGAACAGAGTGCACCTATTTAGTCCGGCTAAATCTAAAATATTGAAAAACATTTGACGTGCCCACTTTCTGGAACCTGATTTTACCGTACATTTGTGTAAGAAGCCTAAATACAAAGAAATTATCATAGTATGTTCCAAAATATGGTTGTCAATCAGTAGTTGGAACGCACTACTTAGATTGCCATTCATAATGATTCATTTGTCTATCTAAAAATTCACCGCCGCTATCGCATAATTTTTCGTGTGGTGACGGAGTTAGAATACAATTCACCACCCCGTTTCTTACCCGTGGGTGATGGTAAGAGACGATTAAGGGATATAAAACACGCAGGCTAGAAATGGAAAACTCGAAACAAAATCCTATACCAACACGTCTGACAAGAGTGGTATAGTAGGTCAATTTCCCTCCTATTATGGAGGAGGCTCGAGCCCAACAGTGGGACATATATGTGCTGAAATGATGATGTTATATTTCACTTTCTACATCTGAACACTTCAGAGGTATGCTGGTTGTATTTTCTAAATATGGAGAAACTTCTTCGTTTTGACATTTTTAGGGGTTGACGAACGCTATAAAACTAAGTCGAAACTGGGGCATTTTCTTCGTATTTAGGCTTTCTCTTAGGAAAAATATATTGTTGAATATTTCCATATCCACATAAATGTTTCTTTCTTATCTGTGTTACTGTGCGGGTAAAGAAAAATGATTACGCTTGGAGATCGACTAAGATTTTATTTCGTGTGTTGAACGAGCTGACAAGACTGTTCGTAAAAATGCCGTATTCGCCTTAATCGGCACAATGTCGATAACGGAAGAAGCGAAAGACGTATAGATGCTATATGTACTGGTGATCGTGCTCATGATTCTCCGAAAATCATACATTTCTTTGTAGAAACTTGCACCAGTCATTCTGACTGGTACTAGTATAAATGTCAATAACAAAAAATATATTTGTTACTATTATATTTAAAGTAACATTAAGTTCATAAAATGTATTCTCTACTTATAGCTAAAAAAGTCATAACGTCATTTCGGAAATCAAATGTTATATGTAGTAGTAATTTTGAATTGAAATCGCACGACCAGTCAAAATGACTGGTCTGGTAAATCTAGTGTTAATTATAGCCATCAAAATATTTTTACGGCAACCCAAATCTTTTTTTTTATTGCTTATAGTGGCAAACGGGTAAGCAGCACTTCGATGGTAAATCTTACTGCCGCCCATGATGGACCTTTGCAATACAAAGAGTATAGCTAGGTCGTTTCTTACCAATACCACATTAGTAAATAAACGTACAGAGACAAACATTCAAACAACCGTGCCACGGTAGGTACATCACTACAAGTATAATGCGCGTGTGTGCGTGAACACTTGCGGCTTGTCACGTTCGGAACGAAACCTGTTTAGGCTGGTTCGGCCAGTGCTCAAACAAAGGGCTCACTCACCGCTCGCTGTGCATCACGTCATGCGTGTTTGTTTAAATTTGAAATTTGAATTAACTAGAAAGACTATAAATATGGTAAAGAGTGTAAATATCTAGAAATAAACATACATACATATCATCACGCCATATCCCTTGCAGGGTAGGCAGAGAGAACAGAGTGCCAGAGAACTCTATCTCTGCATACTTCACTCGCTTCCTCAACATTCATAATTCTCTTCATACACGCTCGCCGGTTTCGGAGACTCTTGACTCCACCTTCCTTCAGTACATGACCGATCTGGTCTAGGTAGGTTAGTCTCGGTCTCCCTCGGTACCTACATCCTTCCACTTTCGCATTGTATATCTTCTTAACCAGGCGTTCGTTCGGCATTCTTTCCACATGTCCGAACCATCGGAGCATTCCCTTTCGCATCTTTACACCAATACTCTCTTTCATACCTACTCGCTCTCTTACGTCGTCGTTACGAATGCGGTCGGTCAGCCTAACTCCACAGATTTTCCGCAGAGATCGCATTTCGACCGCATTAATTTTACTATCATACTCTTTTCTGCATACCCAACTCTCGCTTCCATACAGTAATGTTGGGACAAGCACTGCGTTATGTATTGCTACACGTGCCTTTGGCTGAGGTGGTGGTTACCGAGAAGTTGCCCCAACGCTCCGTTCACTCTATTTCCCGCATTCACTCTTCGTTCTATATCAGTGGTGTACCTTCCATCTCGGCTAAATCCACATCCAAGATATACAAATTCATCCACTTGCTCTAGTACATCATTACCTATTGTTACTCTTACATCTGTTCTGGTTTTATCTCTTTCAAAGACCATTATTTTGGTTTTGCTCACATTCACGCGTAGACCCCTTTTCTTACAATCTTCTGTCATTGTGTCGACTAGGGTCTGCAGGTCAGTCGCTGACTGTGCCAGCAGGACTGCATCATCTGCATAAAGCAGAGCAGTGACCACTGAGTCGCCCATCTGGACTCCCACATTCATATCGTTCAACCTTTGGAGACATTTATCCAGATATATGATAAACAGCCTGGCTGACAGAACGCACCCCTGCTTAACGCCGATATTGACGTCAAACCAAGGCGACATTCCATCATCCAGCCGCACACAGGCTCTACAGCCCATATAACTGGACTGCACAGCCTGTAGCAGTTTACCGCTAATACCATACTCCGGTAAAATGTCCCAAAGTTCCTTTCGTACAACCGTGTCAAAAGCTCTCTCCAGATCCACAAAACTGCAGAAAACCCTCTGACCTAGAGCCAGATGCTTCTCCACAATGTTGCGCAGAGAGAACACTTGATCCATGCATCCCCTTCCACTCCTGAAACCTCCTTGTGTCTCACACAGTAAACCATCGGACACCATCCTCATTCTCCTTTCAATAATTTTTCCATACACTTTTGCTGCCAAACTGGTCAAGCTTATGGCTCTGTAATTTGCGCAGTCATAACGTGAACCCTTGTTTTTAAACAAAGGCACGATGACTGCGCTATTCCAGTCCCTGGGAACCATTCCCGAGCTCCAACATAGATTGAGGAGCAACAGGAACGCCTCCCAGACACAGGAGCCACCAAGCTTGATCATCTCGGCAGACACCATATCAATGCCCGCTGCCTTACCATTTTTCAAACTTCTTATCGCCCATTCAACTTCATCCATACTGATGCCATCGGAGGACGCCGTTGTCGAATGTTGATCTACCAAACCACATCTAACACCGGCGCCAACCGTAGCATCCGCATACATATCGCCAAAATATTCACTCCATCGGCTTAACACGTCTTGTGTTTGTGTGAGAATGTCTCCACCTTTAGACCTTATTTTATTCATTCTGAAGGCTGACCAACCACCCCGAGACTTCTTCACCTCCCTCCAAAAGAGTTTGGTGTTACCCTCGAAGTTTTTAGTCAGCCTATCTTCTGCACTCATACTTGCTCTATCCCGTTTCTCTTTCACTAAGGCCTTGGTGTCATTCTTACATTGCCGATATATTTCTTTCTTCTGTTCAGTCATACTGTCATTCAGATTCAAAGAAGAGACATAGTCCAGCCACGCTTTCTTCTTTTGCTCTGCGGAAGCTGCCACTTCCGCATCCCACCATGCATCACCATTTGTTTTTCTATGCTTCTTTGAACTTCCACATACTTCTTTCGCTGTATCTACCATACTCTCTTTCAATACTCTCCAGCATTCTTCAATGTCCGATAATATCTAGAAATAAATATTGTTAATATTGGTAGTAATGTACTAAAACGTATACAAGATTGTAAATTTGATATGCCATGCAAGTGCTTTTTCCCATTGATTATTTAAAAAAAACTTTATATTAGACTAGCGGCCCGTCCCAGCTTCGCACGGATGGACATTTATTTTTTAAACATTTTGGCATAAACGTACAGGAAATGCAGGACATACCTAAACAATAAGGTATTTAGCAATAGCGTATCGCGGGCTCCTTTTGCGTACGTGGCTTGATGACTGAAAACTATTTATATATTGAAGTATTTATAGTGACATCACTACAATAGTTAGACACATGCTATCACATTTTTTGTAGATATTGATATGTTCTTTAATATTGTGGAACATTTTTTTGTTCTACCATCAATAGTTTTTGCAGCACATGCGATGAAAGATATTTTATAGGCAATTTTTGCACCTTGGGTAACATTATTGTAGTTTTAGTAGGGATCCTTATTTTTTTTATTGCAATAAAAATAGCCTATATTAATCAGTGATAATGTAGCATTCAAATGGTGAAAGAATTTTTAAAATCGGTCCAGTACTTTTTGAGCCAATTCGTTACAAACATACATACAAACCTTTCCTCTTTATAATATTATTATTATTATATATATAAGTAAGTATAGATTTAGAATTTATCATTCGATTAAGATATTATATAACAAATTATTAAAAATCTAAAATTACAAAAAAAAACTATTTAGAGTAAGCAATTTGTAAAAAAATATCCATACATAAAAAAGCTGTCAAACGGTTTGTGTATTTATTTTCATCCTCATGTGCCAACCCTATCAGAATAGGTAACAATTTTGCTCGCACCTTAGAAGCTTGGTCTCTGTACGTTTATTTACTCATGTGCCAATACAAACCGCAAACCTACCCAGTTGTGCTTCCGGCACTCTCGCTCACCGAACGAAGCGCAATAGCTCATTGCCATTACTCAGACGTCGCGTCGATCATCTGCGAGAATGTGGTACTACTCCGCGGCTGTAACAGAAAACTGGCATCAGCGAGGTCCTACCATCACTAAAACTACATATGGCAAATGCCATATGTTTTGAGACTTGTGATAGAATGTGATTTTCATCCGGCAAGCAAATGTGTGAAGTTCATTCTTAATGTGTAACCTAAACTTCATCGAATTCTTTTTTGTGGTTTGAATGTGTACGGTATTTAATCATTAATCACTTGTGCTTAAAAAGTTCATCATCATCACAGCCCATATATGTCCCACTGTTGGGCTCGGGCCCGTGGGAGGAAAATTTACCTACTATACCACGCTGGTCAGACGTGTTGGTATAGGGTTTTTATTTTGAGTTTTCCTTCTCTTGCATAAATGTTATATGCGTTTTATATCCCTTAGTCTTCTCGTGCGATCACCCACGGGTAAGATAGGGGGTGGTGAACTGTATTCTTACTCCGTCACCACACCGTTAAAAAGTTCACCAACCAACAAAGGGACAAAGAGCAATAATTGGTATTTACGCAATCTATCAAAGGCATTCACTAAGTGACTACACAGCAAATTTATAATAATTAAATAATCATTTGAAAATTGCAATTATTCTACCACGAATGTAAATTATTTTGGAATTTGAACTCTTAATGTGGACATAATTTTTTCGTGCAAGTAAATGTTGCATACAAATCAATTTTATGTCATACGGTTTCGTAATCAAATATTTTATTAGCCAAACCGCCGAGTTTACCCGAGCGAGAAAGATACAGTCAGCTGCTCTTCACTGCTGTGTCGCTGTATTTACTATATTCAATTTATATGTTATAACTGTTATTATTAATTATTATCAATTATTCAATGGTTTTTAATAGTTATTTTTTGACGGCTGGCTATGGTATGGTTACACCCATACATGCTTTTTTATTTTTTTTCATAGATTTAAGTTTTCACTTCTGTCGGCATTCCTTATGACTACTTTTTGTTTTTTTTTCTTAACTTTATTTATATGTAAAATTGTGTGCAAATGTATGAAGAATCAAGTATTAGCTCCAGTGTGTTGCTTTTCGCGAACCTCTGAATAATTCTCAAATATAATACAAAAGATATCACTAGTGCAGAATCAGATACCAAAGGAAGATTATGACACCATCAGCAATTGTCAACCCACCTGCCAAGCGTGACAATTACAGCATTATCTCCCCTCGGCAAGCATACTAATAATGGCCGTGATGGATGAATGTATTCTAATTACTTGAATATATGGTAATGTTTAAAATAAATAATACTTTTATTTATTTTTCAGCTGCTATGCCGTGGAAGAACTTAACATACGAGAAACTACAAGAACAATACACTTTATGGAAAACAGGTGTGCCATTGCCAAAAGACGGCACGTATCCGGGATGTTTATTGTCCTTGCTACAGTCAGGGCTCACGTTACAACGGCACGAGCGAGTCGATCTTGAAACACTCCGAAATACGTTGCAAAATGCTAAAGTAAGTGGTTGTCTTGTTTTGTAACAGATTAAGAATAATGGAACGTACCCATATTAGGTGATCCATTTCTTGCATTTTAACCCCCATTCCCCTTTTCAGTGACTACAAATGTATGCGGATAGGACCCAATTTTGTTTCAGCGTGGTATTATTGAAAGCCAGCCAGTGGACACGCTGGCTTTGGATATAATGCTAAAAATTTGGCTAATTCTAAATAATGGCATGGACAGTTCTTTTTTGTTTTTTTTTTTTTGGTGGACTATGGATGCGTCTCGCCCCGCCGAATCGGTCCGGGGTGACGGAAAGGCGGCGCGTGACCCCATAGACCCACCGTAAAACTCCTCTCTCTTCGCCGTGCGAGCGGACCACCGGTACTCGATTTTTGACTTCGGTGGCCCAGGGGAATATTCACCATCCACCATGTAGTAAGACGCGTGGGCCGTCTAGGCCCGTTTCGCTATGAGCACTTACACTAATGTTTTCCGGTGTGATATCAATATTAGAGATATAAGTTAAAAATAAAACAACATGGGTTTTGGTGGTCGCGAAACCCCACTTGTGGGGTATCGGCGTGTTCGTCTTTA
Source organism: Lymantria monacha (assembly GCA_905163515.2). Classification (NCBI taxonomy): domain Eukaryota; kingdom Metazoa; phylum Arthropoda; class Insecta; order Lepidoptera; family Erebidae; genus Lymantria; species Lymantria monacha. Next base: position 23,367,596 of record LR991097.1, on the reverse strand, counting down.
ACTGTACTATAAGATAGGTAGTTATAATTTATTTTACATGAAAAGTCGGCAACGTCCATACCATGTTGAACACACTGGTTCTCGTCCGATCACCGAAGTTAAGCAACATCGGGCGCGGTTAGTACTTGGATGGGTGACCGCCTGGGAATACCGCGTGACGTTGGCTTTTTGTTTTGTGCTTTTTAGAACTATTATGTCGTAAGTTAGTAAATGAGAAATTTTTATTGTAATTTGCAATTAAAATTAAAAAAAAACTCGGTGTATTAAAATTACACTTTTTGGAGTATTTCGTTATTTTAAAAGATTATATTATCATGCTGTTGATTATGTTCTAAAAATAACTATAGGAATAGTTAAAATTATTTTTCCTTTGATTTCTATATCGTTGTATAATACTGATGTATTAAATTTACATCCCTTACTGCCCGTTTTATCAACAATACCTAACTAAGGTTTAGGTAACACCTAAGACAATATAAAAACACAACATTGATGTTATGTGTTTATTTATATCATCTTAGGAACCTATACGTAATTCGTGCCCCAATTTTTAAATTTTTGTACCAATAAGTCGATTCTGTTTATAAAGTCTCTTGCGAGATAGAGATTTATTGTTTAGTGCCGAGTATTGTGTTCAAAAAATATATAAAACGAACAAATTAATTTTGCAGCGAAACCTCGACGAACTCGGCTATATAATCATCCCGGCTCGGTTGCCCACCAGAGAAATATTTAGTACCACAGCCTGGGACACAACTTCACCGACAGACTCCGAATGTTGCAGCCCTCAGAACATACAACACCAAGCTGTCGTACACAAAGTTCGAGATAGTTCCACTGAAAGCGAAAAGGAAAGTAGCAGAAGTGACACAAGCCCTAAATATGAAACCATAAGTAAATATAATAACGGTTCATTTTTGGTAGCAGAGAAGTGCTTCATATCTGATGATGATAATGAAAGAAATGTAAATTACAAGCATTTATCAGAGAAAGATTACTCTAGTGCTTGTTCAACTCCAATATCCAAAATTCGAGCAAGAATGAAGGATATAGAAACACCGGGAAGTTTACATAGAAGCGATTCCACGGAATATTGTAGCTTTGCAAGTCCGAATCGAACAGTAAATTTTGCTAACGAAGATAATAAGGACAGTTTAGACAGACCTTTAGCTAAACTTACTAAAAGTTTTACACCTAAATCGTATAAGCCATTACATATTAAAGTGCCTGAGTATAATTTTGATTCTATCAAACCTTTGTTGAAGAACAAATGTAGTACTGAACGGCCATCATATAATTTTGATATAAAGAATTATAGTTTACCAACTACGCCTATAGCTCGTAGTAATAAGTTGAGGAAAAACGCTTGGCTCTCTGGGGATATTGGTGGTTTGGAGCAGACTATAGAAACAAAAAAGAATAGTTCTCCTATATTGGAGAAGAAAGGTAAATCGCTTATATATGTAATATTTTCTTCAACAGCTTTTTTATATCTGCGGTGGACTATGGATGTGGTCGCGATCTGCCAAATCGGTCCGGGGCGGCGCGCAACCCCATAGACCCACCCTGAAAGGACTCCTCTCTTCGCCGTGTGAGCGGGCCACCGGTACCCGATCTGGTTTGATTCCCACGTAGGATTTTACTATGTACGCTCCGTAATCTGTTGTTCTGAGTCTAGGTGTAATTTGTGTTCATCTATACATATAATAAAAATGTAACGCATCGCTGTCTGTACATGGAAGTTATATGAGAAAAAATCTTACTGGGACCTTTATCAACACTAACAGAACCCAAAACAATGATTTTTAAATTTTTTGTCTGTTTATCTGTTTGTCTGTGTGTTTGTGCACGCTAATCTCAGAAACGGCTTATCCGATTTAGACGCGGTTTTCGCTTATATATTGTGGTAAGCTTCACTTAACATTTAGGCTTTATTTCATGTCAATTAGTTTATAAATAAAAAAGTTATGACAATTTAAAAAATGTTTGGAGAAAAAAATCTTTATTGATTCTTTTCAAATTACGTACAAATATTCTTCAATAAAAATAAATAAACACGTGTTTCAGCATTTGTTGATTTTCACCCTCTGGGGGTGTAAATTAGGCCTGCAAAGCGGGTTGGACGACTCATTAAATCATTAGCGCCAAGCCGATATTATTGGAGCTGGCAACTTGAAATGTTGACAGTGGTTTCTTTATATGACGTAGAAATTTACTAAGAAACGATTTTACGAAGTTATACCCCTAAGTGGGTGGAGCAGAGTGGCAAAGTTTGTATGGAGAGAAAAAAATCTTTATTGATTCTATTCAAATTACGAGTCGAATCAAATATTCTAGGGCCGGCATTTGTCAGTTTTCACCCTCTGGTTGTGTAAATTAGGCTTGTGAAATGGGTTGAACGACTCATTACCGCCAAGCCGAAACTATTAAAGCTAGAAACATTAAATTTTGAAGCACGTTTTTATTTATGACATTGAGATTCAATATGAAAGGATTTTATGAATTCCGCCCCTAAGGGGATGTAACAAAGCGGCAAAGTGTGTATAGGGAAAAATTACTTTATCAATTCTTTTCAAATTACGTACAAATATTCTTCGGTAAAAATAAATAAACACGTGTTTCTCTCTCCCTCTCCATCAACCCCGCACCAGTGCCAAGTTTCTCTCTCCCTCTCCATAAACCCCGCACCAGTGCCAAGTTTCTCTCTCCCTCTCCATCAACCCCGCACCAGTCATACCGTAAATAGTATATTAATGCCAATATAATTTGTAGAATGAATAGAAGTTTGAACCACCTTTTTCTTTAGTGACCGGCTATGGTATATAGACACACGCGCGCCGTACACGTACATCTACGTTATGCGGGTGGGCCACCGCAACCGGGTATCGTCTCGAGTCGAAGCCCTCATGCAGTGAACCTCAATACAGGTACTCACGCTTGCGCCGCCCAAAGCACCGACGGTAGAGCGTATCAACGTAGAGTATTTTCTCTCGGACCGACCCTATTGCCTAATTCCGTTAGACAATTAACTGGCAGAAGGCGGCGACCGCATCCCAGTTTCTGACGCTGTTGATTATCGTCCTAGCGACAAACCTTCAACACCTTGCATTGCTTTTTCTATTTAACTCTGTCAGAGATGACCTCTGCGTGGACTAAGTCGCGGGCAAAAGCTAGTTAATAATATTTGTAAAATCCCCAAAATCAAAAGTATTTCTTCTTTAGTACATGGATGTATTAAAAATAAACTGTATGGCATAGGCGTCCTTCATAATGTATGGAAAAAAAATACCCATCGTATTGAGAAACGTCTCCTTTTAGAAGTCTGTTATAAATAGCGTAAACGGCTAATAAAAGATAACGCTTTAGTAAAATTTTCGATCTGTTTAATTATACGAGTAATATATTGATTATTTGAAATGCTTTATATTTTTAAAGAGCACTTAACACTAATGAATATAATATTTTATTTTTGTAAACTGTCTTGACAATTTCCTGAGCTAGTCTATTTTTATTTGTCAAAACCATTTCTTTCCTTTTTTTTAGGCGAGGGCAAACACATACGTATAATATTATAAAGTCGACTTTTATTTGTAATTGATAACATATAAATAAATTTATACTACCCTATTTGCTTATGTCTTTATTAAACGTGACGTGTATTACTTTTTTAAACGTGAAAAGTATATTTATTTGTTTTTTTACAGTTCATTTATTATGTGGTAAAATAAGTGATAGTGTTAAACTAATTTAAACAATCTTTCGTCAACGTCCATACCATGTTGAACACACCGGTTCTCGTCCGATCACCGCAGTTAAGCAACATCGGGCGCGGTTAGTACTTGGATGGGTGACCGCCTGGGAATACCGCGTGACGTTGGCTTTTTGCACTTTTTAACAATTGCCAAATAATGTGCTTTTTTTAGATTTGAAAAATTCTGCTGACGCATCTCCTAGTGATGATGGTATACAAATGAACACTTCGTCGGAAACACCTAACATTGAACAAAATTCTCTTTTACAAGACACATCAACAAATAATGGTTCTCCTGAAAGCGTCGATACTATTAGAGACCACATTACTGGACTGCGAAGGTCAGTTTTTATTTATTAAAAGCTTAAATTAATTACAATGCTTATTTTTATATTGGTTTCATATCAAATCTAGCAACTGAATCTTGAACATACCTACTCCCATAACCCGAATATATTGAAATTCTGTATTTCTGCAAAAACCTAATGACAATGCAATATGGTTGAGGTAGACCTGATGCTACTGCAGACTACCAAACTTTGTAGTAGTACCCAACAGCTAAATCCTATTTATCTTCGAAAGATTGTTTATATAATTATAACGACCTGAGCCAACTCCATCTGATGCCGTTTGGTCAACAATTACATTCCCTAGGAGGGTTGACGTCTGGCAGGCGTCCGTTCATAAAACTATTGCCAATAACTTTTACAATATTTACTATGAAAGTATAGTACATATTGTATCGACCCTAAGTAATTGGGATAAGAGTAGGAGAATGATAAAATTGTTTATATATCAAGTATTTTTGATCCAAGTAGTATTCAATTAGCATAGAGTTGCCAAATGTTCATTACCATTCAATAGTAATTCAATAAAACTCTTTGTGCCTTTTTATATACTTTTTAATAAAGGCTATGATAGGTAGGCTTTCATAGTTTGTCTTCTACAGCAGAGTGTCAGCTGTAATTTTTTTTATGATTCGTGTCAGTTTTACGATTTTCATAGGAGAGTAGCGTAGTAGTAAGGTAGGTAGAGTAGGTAGTGCCACCGAAGTCAAAAATCGGGTACCGGTGGTCCGCTCGCACGGCGAAGAGAGAGGAGTTTTACGGTGGGTCTATGGGGTCACGCGCCGCCTTTCCGTCACCCCGGACCGATTTAGCATGGCGAGACGCATCCATAGTCCAACAAATCCATCAAAAAAAAAAAAGGTAGAGTAGGTAGTAAGGTAAGGTGTAATGACATTTTGTATTCTTAAATCCTTAATACCCGGGTAAATACTTAGTAGTCTAATAATAAAACTTAATACTTGAGTAAAAATATTCCATCTAAAACCATCATCATCTGAGCTTATACATGTCCTACTATTGGGCTCAAGCCTCCAACCTAACAGGAGGGATATTAATCTACTATACCACGCTAGTCAGGCGTGTTGGTATAGGCCTTGGTTTCGAGTTCTCCTTCTCCTGCATGGATGTTATATGCGTTTTATATCCATTGGTCGTCTCTTACGATCGTAAGAGAATACAATTCACCGCCTCTATCTTACCTTTGGGTGATTATCCAAGGGTAGAGGTGGCGAATTGTATTCTTACTCCGTCTCCACATGGAAAATAAGTATAAATTTAATTAATAATAATAAACTAGACTATTTCGTAAAGTCGTACGATAAAAGTGAAACTTTTTTTTATTACAGGAAAACATTTTGATTATTCTTCAATCACTTTTGAAGTAATTGTGTTTATTATTCATTAATTTACATGTCTCTCACTCTTAAGTTTGCGAGAAAATAAGCTTAAGGTACATTGCTTACTTACGCGTGCAGCACACACTTTACAATGAAAGTGAGTGATAAATATAAAGTAGGCGCTGTAAAAGTCGTTTTTCTCCTTAACTTTTCGTCACGCTAAAATTTTTCGTTTTAGGATTTCACAGCTCCCTTCGATAAGAAGTTTAATTTAACAATCGTTTATCTAAAAAAAAATGTAATAACAATAAATTCTAAAATAAAGATAATATTCTTATTGACTGCACAGATGGCGTAGTGGTTAAGATACCGGCCTTCCGTACCAGTGTCGTGGGTTCGATACCCAAGCAGGACAATATGTGTTCCACAAATTACACCCAGACTCAGAAATTCTGGATGTAATTAATTGCATGTTTGTAAAGTCCCCCGCAATACAAGAATTATTTCCTTAGAGTAGGGTAGACTCTTTAAAAAAAAACTCGTTTTATACTTGCAGAACGAATCATCCACTTGATTTTTTATCGCCGGAAAGTGATGAAACTCCCAGAGAACGTACCAGCTCGTGCTCCTTAAAGTCCAACCAGGATCGGAGCAGCGCCAAAAGCAATATAGAGGACGAAGTTCTAGCCAGTGTTAATGTGAAGCCTCTAGTCGCCATACACGAGCGCTGGATCTATGAGGCGAACAGGAAAACTGGCAGATCTATGTCTCTACCTGAAGATACTAGGTACAGACATCATTATCCTGTTTTATCTTTTTATATAAACACTAGCGACCCGCCCTCGCTTCGCTTCGGTTATTTGGTAATTTTTTCACACCTTGGGTTACATTATTGGAGTTTTAGTATGGGTATCTAACTTTTTTGAATGTTTAATATAGCCTATGTTCACCGGGGATAATGTAGCTTCCCAACAGTGAAAATTTTTTTCAAATCGGTCAAGTAGTTTCGGAACCTATTCAAATCAAAAAAACAATCAAATCTTTCCTCTTTATAATATTAGTATAGATGAGTGTAGAAGTGACATTGTAAGAGTTTTGGTAAAGCTTAATATTCTGGTAACCAGCTTAATATAACTCCGTTGGATTGCTATTGATGGTGGTAATTGCCATTTAAGATTTATATCTATTCAGGCTAGCCACCAAAGTTAAGGCAACTGTGGCCGGTGTCACGACAAAGAAATGGAAAGAGACTAACGATGGGTTTATAGGAGCTGGCGCTCTTTCTTTCGCTCTGGACAGCAGAACGGTGTGTGGTTGCCAAAAAAGATCTAGAAGATCTAGATCTATCTTACAAGTACTTACATCTATATATACTTCATCTTCTAATTTTAATTTATTCATTCTTATTTTTTTTTATAATTAGGTAAGTTCCATTATTGAACGCGTTTCTTAAAAATGAAAGGAAATTTAAACTAGGTACCATGGGGTTCAGACGGGTTGAGAATTGTAGGATTTTATTTAAAGTATTTTCTTCCGTTGAATTGACGTTATCTGTATATATTCCTTCCATGGGTCTCATAAAGACAATTTTTTATTAGATCTATGAGAAAGGACTATGGTGAAACGTATCTTTACTCAGTCAGCACATGGAAAATAATAATATGTACATAACATCTATTATTTATAAGCATACGTTATACATTTTTTTTTTACAAAACCTCTGCATTAATTAAATGGTTTCATTGATATTGATTAAATGATTTATATTTATAAAATATCTAATTATTAAAGTTTAGTGTGATAGTTGATTTTATTTTATATTCAAAAATACATAGTTACGTACTATATTATTTCATTTAGTCTGTTTTTCTTTTAAGTAAATTACAAGCAGATCATAATTCTTGATTGATAATTTGAGACCAACATTCGTCAACGTCCATACCATGTTGAACACACCGGTTCTCGTCCGATCACCGAAGTTAAGCAACATCGGGCGCGGTTAGTACTTGGATGGGTGACCGCCTGGGAATACCGCGTGACGTTGGCTTTTTGCATTGTTTTTCTTAATATAATTATATATTTTTCATTTTCTAATATCATACGTAATGATTGTATTTTAGTCTTACGGATTCTATCGTGTTGGTATTTCATTTTTTAATTTCTCGACGTTTGGAACAGTACAGCTCATGGTCATGAGAGGATTTAGGTGTCTCACGTCAAATAGTCATCGTTATTACAGTAGATTTATATCTACCCGCTCCAGTTTTTATTATTATAAAAATAATAAAAACTGACTGACTGACTGACTTAGACTGTAGCGGATAGATATAAATCTACTATCTACATATATACATACTGTAGCAAGTAGATAGTATTACATTTGACCCACATTTTTAATACAAATTCATTGCTAGTACAAAAAGAAAATGATTCTATATATAAAAATTTATACTGTTTATGATCAGTTATTATTAAATATTAATTTATGATAATTATTATAAATTATCATTATAAATAAAGAATTTCGCGTAGGTGATTGTACGACTATAGGTCTCAAGCTGATAACATCACGGCAAGAGAAGGAAAATTCGAAATAAAATCTTATACAAATCGACGCTACGGCAACAAACAATCTATCTAGGAGCCTGTGAAAATCTTTTGTTAGACATAGCCTGCCCAATATGAATTATGGCATAATCACCACACAGCGGCTTTTCTCTTCTTAGTGTATATATTTGAAAAATAATTAATTTCGGCGTTACAGTACTAAAACTAGACCTAAAACTGTGTATTAGTAAGTCATTTCTTTTCCCCAGAATCAACATACCTGCTGTAAAACCGGCGTCTCATTGCGTGGATACGTTACAGAAATCGTTGCCTCAATTGAATACGAAAAAAACTGCGAATAAGTTATTTAGAACCCGACCAATATCACCGAGCAATGGGAAACATGGTCAGTCACCAGCAAACTGTACGTATTAGCAGATAAACATATACAGAAATAATAATAACAGCAAATTATATAAACTCTAACAAATTAATTGTTATATTCTTCTTAATATGTACTAATTTATGCACGTCCAGAGCAACACCAAATATGTGTGACGTAAGTTCGGGATTATTATCTTTTTATTTTATTATTAGATTTTATTCAAATATTACTAATTACCATTGCTATAGTTTCGATGTGGTGAATGAGTAAGGGTCGTAGCTCACTTATACAACAACGCTCCCACACGGGAAAATACTGTTCATTGAAATGTGCAGATTGTTCGCTTACAGCTCGCTGCTAATTTGTGTTGTCAATGTAAAGTGTGTCTACAGTGGAGGCTCGAAAGTTCACATTTCAATGAACAGTATTTTGCCGTGTGAAAGCGGTGTTGTATAAGTGAGCTACGACCATAGGAATACAATTCACCACCCCTTATCTAAGCCGTAGGTGTTAAAAGGACTACTAAAGGATATAACATATGCAAGAGATGAAAAATTCGAATAAAACCTATACTAACCCATCTGACCACTGTGATAATAAGTCAATTTACCTCCTGCTGCGGAGGAGGCTCGTATTCAGCAGTGGAACGTATATGAGTTAAGATGATGAGATAATTATTGCTATAGTAATAGTTTTGAAAGGTATGTGTTTGTGAAAGACATTAATATTTTATTCAATCGTTTCCATGGTTTGCAATATGAGGGTTTTTGGGATTGACCAGGTTTTACAGCGATTAGGGCAAATTTCCTTTGTCACGGTATATATTGTTTTTTTTTTACTTTTTTGGAAAATTTTGTTTGTTATTGTTACGATTGGGACTATTTGCGCGGACTTAGGTTCATTATGATCGAAGGTCTTATTGATTAAACTATAAAGTAAAGTAGACATAGAGAACCATAACGTGTAAAAGTAGTATATTAATAAATAAACTTTTTTTTAATTTAATAGTGTTGTTTTGGTTCCGGTTATTATAGACTCCATATTCGTAGATATTTTTATTATTTTGTTAGCGATTCCTCGTAATCAGATTACATTTAGTGTCACTTACTATAGTCTATAAAATATAGCATGATCTCTGTGACAGTTCTCACTAGTCCCGCACGCTTACGATGCAGTCCGTATTTTTGTCGATATAATTCCTTATTTTTTAAAGTTATTTGCTACTGCAATTGAAAAATAATACATGAAAATCGTATTGAACTTCCAATCAAATGGATGGATGAATCGATTATAAATTTAAAACAATTTATGAAAATCTTATTGAATTTAAATTAATGGATTTTATTTAATTTAAACTAAAGCTGTTAATTAATTCTTTTATTATTCGAAAGGAATGCATCCAAGTTCATCGTCACTATTATCATCATCGCTGGAGCATTCCTGTAGGTTGATGATGAGTTCTTGGTCACAGATTATTTCATGAATAATCATGTTTATTTTATAAAAGAAATTATCTTTTTAATATAATAGAAATGGTCTTATTAAAATTATAACTGACGTCTGAATACTAAATTAACACAATTTACTTATTTTATAGAGTAATCATGTGGTTTATATAGGTAATGTTTTACTTGTTTTATAAATAATTAATAAGAATGTTATCGATTTACGTTTATCGATTGCCCCATCTCTATCTTATTCTCAGTTCAGTATGATCTTGTACTTGCGTAAGCACCATACTTTTATAAAATGGTTACTAAGTATTTTAAAACATATGAGGTTACTAGTTATGGTGTAAATATTCATATTTTTATATTCATAATTCAGTTGAGATAAAACTGGCACCTAAAGAATGAAAATATAGGCGATATAATCAATTGTGGTTGGACCACGCTGTTGACAGTTTTCTGTCTACAGCCGCGGGGTGGTACCACACTCTCGCAGAAGATAGACGTCTGAGCAGTGGCAATGTGCTATTGCGCGTCGTTCGGTGAGCGAGAGAGCTGGAAGCCCAACTGGGTGGGCTTGGGGATTTTATTGGTAGGCAGCGGCCCAAGCTATACCCTTGGTATTGCAAAGGTCCATGGGCGGTAGTGACACTTACCATCAGGTGTGCTGCTTGCTCGTTTGCCACTATAAGCAATAAAAAAAATACAAATTAAAATTGTAATAATGACGCGTATTCATAATTACTTCATCGGTTTTGTCGCTATCTGTCACAGAGATCAAGCTATATTTTAAGGACTATAATTTCTAGATTTTTATCTGAAAAGTAAAACAATAATTCTGTAAAACGATTACCTTCAAATATTAAATTATAAACCACAATAGTGCTTTATATTTTCATTATCATCTCAGCTCGTATATGTCCCACTGTTGGGCTCGAGTCTCCTCCGTAATGGGAGGGAAATTGGCCCACTATACCACGCTGTTCAGACGACTTGGGATCAGGTTTAGTTTCGAGTTTTCCTTCTGTTGTATAGATATTTAGAGTAGATTTTCCAACATAAGGACATCCATATGTATACATGGAGAAGGAATGAACAGAAAAGTATAATAGATTTAATTTTGGTAGACAGTCGCCTCCGAAGCAAAATATTGGATGCAAGAGCCTACAGGGGCCCCACAGTCGATACGGACCACTATCTCGTTATTGCGAGATTTAGTGGTCTGTTCAGAAGGTGGAGGCACTGGCGAGAGCGTGTCCACTTCGGAGGGCTTGAAAGAATAAAGGTTGAAAGGTTGCAAGAAGAGTGTGTAAGAGAAAAGTATGCAGAGGGTGTCCGAGAACGGCTGACGATGGCAAGCCAGCCGCAATCGGCCATTGAAGAATGCTGGAGAGTATTGAAAGAGAGTATGGTAGACACAGCGAAAGAAGTATGTGGAAGTTCAAAGAAGCATAGAAAAACAAATGGTGATGCATGGTGGGATGCGGAAGTGGCAGCTTCCGTAGACCAAAAGAAGAAAGCGTGGCTGGACTATGTCTCTTCTTTGAATCTGAATGACAGTATGACTGAACAGAAGAAAGAAATATATCGGCAATGTAAGAATGACAGCAAGGCCTTAGTGAAAGAGAAACGTGATAGAGCAAGTATGAGTGCAGAAGATAGGCTGACTAAAAACTTCGAGGGTAACACCAAACTCTTTTGGAGGGAGGTGAAGAAGTCTCGGGGTGGTTGGTCAGCCTTCAGAATGAATAAAATAAGGTCTAAAGGTGGAGACATTCTTACACAAACACAAGACGTGTTAAGCCGATGGAGTGAATATTTTGGCGATATGTATGCGGATGCTACGGTTGGCGCCGGTGTCGCATGTGGTCTAGTAGATCAACATTCGACAACGGCGTCCTCCGATGGCATCAGTATGGATGAAGTTGAATGGGCGATAAGAAGTTTGAAAAATGGTAAGGCAGCGGGCATTGATATGGTGTCTGCCGAGATGATCAAGCTTGGTGGCTCCTGTGTCCGGGAGGCGTTCCTGTTGCTCCTCAATTTATGTTGGAGCTCGGGAATGGTTCCCGGGGACTGGAATAGCGCAGTCATCGTGCCTTTGTTTAAAAACAAGGGTTCACGTTATGACTGCGCAAATTACAAAGCCATAAGCTTGACCAGTTTGGCAGCAAAAGTGTATGGTAAAATTATTGAAAGGAGAATGAGGATGGTGTCCGATGGTTTACTGTGTGAGACACAAGGAGGTTTCAAGAGTGGAAGGGGATGCATGGATCAAGTGTTCTCTCTGCGCAACATTGTGGAGAAGCATCTGGCCCTAGGTCAGAGGGTTTTCTGCAGTTTTGTGGATCTGGAGAGAGCATTTGACACGGTTGTACGAAAGGAACTTTGGGACATTTTACCGGAGTATGGTATTAACGGTAAACTGCTGCAGGCTGTGCGATCCAGTTACATGGGCTGTAGAGCCTGTGTGCGGCTGGATGATGGAATGTCGCCTTGGTTTGCGTCAATATCGGCGTTAAGCAGGGCTGCGTTCTATCAGCCAGGCTGTTTATCATATATCTGGATAAATGTCTCCAAAGGTTGAACGATATGAATGTGGTTGTCCATATGGGTGACTCAGTGGTCTCTGCTCTGCTTTATGCAGATGATGCAGTCCTGCTGGCACAGTCAGCGACTGACCCGCAGACCCTAGTCGACACAATGACAGATGATTGTAAGAAAAGGGGTCTACGCGTGAATGTGAGCAAAACCAAAATAATGGTCTTTGAAAGAGATGAAGCCAGAACATGTAAGAGTAACAATAGGTAATGATGTACTAGAGCAAGTGGATGAATTTGTATATCTTGGATGTGGATTTTGCCAAGATGGAAGGTACACCACTGATATAGAGCGAAGAGTGAATGCGGGAAATAGAGTGAACGGAGCGTTGGGGCAACTTCTCGGCAGCCACCACCTCAGCCAGAAGGCACGTGTAGCAATACATAACGCAGTGCTTGTCCTAACATTACTGTATGGAAGCGAGAGTTGGGTATGCAGAAAAGAGTATGAAAGTAAAATTAATGCGGTCGAAATGCGATCTCTTCGGAAAATCTGTGGAGTTAGGCTGACCGACCGCATTCGTAACGACGACGTAAGAGAGCGAGTAGGTAAGAAAGAGAGTATTGGTGTAAAGATGCGAAAGGGAATGCTCCGATGGTTCGGACATGTGGAAAGAATGCCGAACGAACGTCTGGTTAAGAAGATATACAATGCGAAAGTGGAAGAATGTAGGTACCGAGGGAGACCGAGACGAACCTACCTAGACCAGATCGGTCAGGTACTGAAGGAAGGTGGAGTCAAGAATGAAAGAAGAAAGATGGTATTCCCTTTTAAAAAAAATATTGATCAAACTTTAATTGGCAATTAAACATATAGCCACTTTTTGTCTTTCCATATGTAGGTGTGTGTGTGTTGTTATAAATACTAATGGACATAAAAATATGTACTGTATTTTATAATAATGCACATAACAATAGTTAATGGCTATAATTACACATTACTGTTAAAATAATGGTCTGCCGATGGTAGCAGACATTTCGTAGAGGAAGGACTTATGTTAACGACCGGATGACAGCTGGCTTTGACAACGTCACATTGATCGATGTCATTGACCTCTATTTGCGCATTTGCACAGTAGATAATAGGGAACGTATCCATACTATGTTATCCATATTTTTTAATGTTTAATAGAGATGAAACGGATAGTGGTTTGACCGGATACCGGATATTCGGCAAGCTGCGAGGCCGGATCGCCGGATATCCAGATATTCGACCCTTTCGTAAATATTCGTGCGCGTTCGGGTGTTATCGCACGTGAGCGGAGATCGCGACAACTCGGGGGCGTTCGAGTGTTCGCGCGTTTTTGTTTATGCGTGTCGTTGTGGTTTTATGTTTGAATTGAAAAGAAATGTCATCAGCAGAAAAACGATCACCAATTTGGCAATATTTTGATTTAAACAGTGACGATAACAAGTACGCGGTATGTTTATTGTGTCAGGTTCAAGTTTCTCGGGGTGTGCTATTATTTCCCTTTTGTGTAACCATGAGATTTTTTTTAAATTTTACTATCCGAAATCCGGCCGGATACTGAATTACTATCTGGTATCCAGCCGGATAGTGAAAACATGGCCGGATACCGGATATCCGTTTCATCTCTAATTTTTAACTCACTGCCTCCCTTCTGTGACCACTAAATGGACGGAAAAGGTTAAATTTTGTTCAAATGTATTATTTTTGAAGACCACCCTGAACAGGTCACACGTACTATGCGTAAGTTCTCTTGTGATGTTCCCAGCTTACTAAAATAACGTATCATTTTTGGCGTTGCAAGGGCTGACCGTGGCCGGTGGCTTCACTAACTACTCGTAACAATGACCTAGGCTTAGGTGATGGTAATATATAGCAATAAATAATAATTATATTCGCATGTGCCTTTTATTTCTTCTTTAAAAATATATATCGCTTTTTTAACATGTGCAGCTGGAATTGGAACTGTTAGGTAAGTAATACTGAAAATGATTTTTGGTTTTAAATAATATTAACTCATTAAACTACTAATTAGTTTTAAATTATTTGTATTCCATAATCGAATTATCTTCTTGAGGCAAATGTGGGGTATATTATAATTCTAGGCTCGAGCCTCCTCCACGATAAGAAGGAAACTACTACGCTGATCAGACTGGATATAGAGCTGTAATGCAAGTTTTCCTTCTCTGGCATAAATGTTAAATGTATATTATATCTCTGATTCGTGCTTTACGACACCAACGGGTAAGATAAAGAATTGTATTCTTACTGCATCATCATCATACATACATATCATCACGCCATATCCCTTGCAGGGTAGGCAGAGAGAACAGAGTGCCAGAGAACTCTATCTTTGCATACTTCACTCGCTTCCTCAACATTCATAATTCTCTTCATACACGCTCGCCGGTTTCGGAGACTCTTGACTCCACCTTCCTTCAGTACATGACCGATCTGGTCGTAACGACGACGTAAGAGAGCGAGTAGGTATGAAAGAGAGTATTGGTGTAAAGATGCGAAAGGGAATGCTCCGATGGTTCGGACATGTGGAAAGAATGCCGAACGAACGTCTGGTTAAGAAGATATACAATGCGAAAGTGGTAGGATGTAGGTACCGGGGGAGACCGAGACCAACCTACCTGGACCAGATGATCATCATCACAAGGAAAATTTTATTGTCCAATACCAAGTGACTCGTATTTAATTATTATCATGGTCTAATGAAGTGTCATCATTGAATTTTGTTTATAAGAGACCACCCTACTACAAATAGTGTTAGGTGTTAGGACTATGGTATACACAGTTCTCGCTGTCTACAGCTGCGGGCCGGTCCGTCCGGGGTAGTACCACACTCTCGCAGAAGATCGACGTCTGAGTAATGGTAATGAGCTATTACGCTTCGTTCGGTGAGCGAGAGAGCCGGAAGCCCAATGAGTTTTGGGGTTTGTATTGGTAGGCACCGATCTAGCCCTTGGTATTTGCAAAGGTCCATGGGCGGCAGTGACACTTACCATCAGGTGTGCTGCTTGTTCGTCTGCCACCAACAGCAATAAAAAAAACCTTTATAACGTTGAGGTAATGTGCGACAATTTACTGCGTGCATTTATTTAAATGATATGTAGGAATTAGTTAATTTGAATACGGGCTGATCCAGCTTAACCTAGTCGGTTTAGTCGTTAATATATTTTTAGTAAATTAGAATTTGTGATGTAAGCGTATGATTGAATAAAGCATTGTTCTTGACGATCCTAACTTTGTATTTGAAAGTTATATGTAATACTATAAAAAAGAAATCAATAGCACAATTGCCTTTTTCGGTGTTGTTAGTAGTTTATCTTAAAAACGGCAATAGTTTGGTGCTAGTGAAGAATAAAATTTAGAACGTTGTATTTGAAAGAATTGTTGTCAATTTATTTCTAGCATAATATGCATGTGGTAAATAAAAATGCACCATATGTTCACAAGGGTGTCGGCACAAACCAGTAGTTAAGTACTTTAAAACAGATAATTTTGATACAAAAAAGGAACCTGGAGAAACACTTAAGCTGTCTATCCAGTATGATAATCATAGTTAGTTTCTTGTCTCTCATAAATGAGGCTCACAATTAACAAAATGCAATATATGAGGTTAACAGATTGCAGATAACTCTCAAAATACCAGAAATTATTTGGTAAATAATTTTTACTAGAAAAATCTTTAAAATATTTTTGTTGTTGTTTGCAGTCAGTCAATGGGAGCAGTTTTGTCAAGCGCGAGACACTGTGGCGAAGAATATGAGTTTTACGCATGAGCCTGAACGATTCACTTGGAAAAAAGATACTATCAAAGGGTAAAATAATTATTAGAATTACATCTTGTTCAAGTAGAATATCATCATCATTTTCAAAGTGATAGTTGTCAACGTCCATACCATGTTGAACACACCGGTTCTCGTCCGATCACCGAAGTTAAGCAACATCGGGCGCGGTTAGTACTTGGATGGGTGACCGCCTGGGAATACCGCGTGACGTTGGCCTTTTTGCAATTCACTTTTAAAATATATTTTAGTTTAGTCTTTTTATTTAATCTCTTTTTGTAGTATTTGAAGTGAAACTTTTTTATCGACGTATGGGAAAAAAAATATCTTTTAACGTTTTTCTGTTACGTGCCATCTTAGTGTTTTAACGTGTTATATTAGATAATTTTGATGGCATTTTATGTAATGTGATGTGCGGAAATACTGGGATGTAGTGAATATCATATAAAAGTGCTTTACAACGTTTTCGTTTTCCATCGAAATTCCCACAAGATACCATTAACAGTGTGGCCATTGCTCTGTTAATGGTGACAATTTGACTTAGACAACGACTGACTTGAAAGACTTAAAACGTGAAAATATTTATAACTTGACACTGGCACCAATAGCTCGTATATGTAGCTGATTGCCAATACATAAGAAGAAGAAGAAGATCTTCCATCCATCTTTATTTCTAAGTCACATTTTTGCGTTACGCGCCACATTTATTTTGAAGTGAAACTTCTTTGCACGCATGATGGTAAAATTTTTACATATGAATCGCGGCATGAGAGAGTAATACACGCCATTGTTTGATGTATGTAAATGAGATTTAAAAATTAGTTTGTCATAGTTTCACTTCTGATATGTGTACTTTGAACGCACGCATTTTTTTAAAAGGTTTTATCGTTTATATTGTCTTTTCTCAATAAAACCACGCTGAGTGAATTTAAAACTCATAGTTTTAAATTCACTCAGCGTGGTTTTATAGAGGCATTTAAACGAAGTATTACAATGTCCTTTTACCAATATTTTTTTTTTTGATTATTCAAAAAATGCTTTACTCTACGTTCCACCATAACTGATCACAGTACGTAATAGGATCCTCTTATTGTGTTGTGTTGAGCTAAGTGCAATTTGCGAACATAACACCACGTTCTTGTTATGGTGAGAATACCCGTGTGGATACTAAAATAATACCAAATTTTATCTTTCTCTTGGGCATCGTAAAATACCATTAAGGTGTATAATATGCATACATATAACATCTATGAAAGACAAATGAAATTATAATAATCAGCGTGGCATAGTTTTTGTTCCCTCCTATTGTGGCGGTGATTAGAGCCCAGCTGTGAAATATATTTGAGCCGTGATAATAATATTCGATATGTTTATTTTATTACAGAGGGGCGACTGAAAGTCTCAAGACAGAATTAAAGGACCAATCTACAGACACTAAGAACATAGAAGAATTCATCAGAGATCTAATACGCAAAGAATTCCAACATTTACTAAATGAAATATCCGACGAGGCATCAAATGCATCCACCACAAAGAACGAAGATATATTATTAAATAAAGGTGTTGCAAATGTTATAGAATCTTTGAAAAATGAAGATAAATCAAAGAAGGATGCTGCGAAATCGTTCTCTCGTGTTAAAATCAATGGTAATAATAAACCATTATTGCAAATAACTTTTAGTCGTTCAGGTGAAAATAGTCTTCAGGTACTCGATAATTGTGTCAACGTAACCATTTGTGATGGCGGGAAAGAGAAAGTGAATCAGTCTAATGAGGATATGGTCCCTGATGATATTCATATTAATGCGTTGAAGAGATGCCAAGCTTTCAATGCTTTACAGGTAATATTGGCTCCTCATTTCTTTAATTATTATTATCCTTAGTGGAATAATAGAAAACGGTCAAAATGGTAAGAGAACATACCCATTACAAAAAAATAGGTTACCTATTTTTTTGCAATTATTTAACCATTTGCCCTCCCGCGTGACCAATAGTAGTATAGAAAAGGTCCAATTTTGTTCATTTGCAGTCGTATAATGTAGAATTTTCCGTGTGGTGACGGAGTAAGAATACAGTTCACCACCCCCTATTTTACCCGTGGGTGATCGTAAGAGACGACTATATGCAAGAGAAGGAAAACTCTAAACAAAACCCTATAACAACACGTCTGACCAGCGTGATATATTAAGTCGATTTCCCTACCATTATGGAGAAGATTCGAACCCAACAGTGGGACATATATGAGCTGAGATGAGTATAACGTAGAATATCTGAGATATATAGACATAAATATTATTCTTTCTAATACTAGTCTTCTACTGAACCCATATACGCCTGTTCCACTGTCGTTTATAATCAAAGTTTCCCTAATATGGTCAAATAAAAAGAATAAAAATCTATACAATATTATTCAGCCCTTTTCTGGTCCCTGCTAACTGCAGGCCTCGACTACAAATGAGGGGATAGTGCCGTAATCGCTACATTTAGCCGGCGGGTTGGTGATATCAGGACAATACTGCTGACTACTCTTTTGGTGAGACCCTTAGACGATTTTTACCAGTCTCACAGGCAGGCGAGTCATAGCGACAAATGTGCTTTTCCCATCCTCATAAGAGGTGTATTTAATCCCATCAGTTTCTGTTGCATACTATCATAAATATAGCAGATAACATCTCTGCAAGAGAAGGGCACTCGAGTTGAGACCCCTCAGCGCTCACCCTCAGTCCGGGTAAAGTTGTCATAGTCATCTGCAGCTAACAACTAAGTCACAGACAAAAAAAGCAAGAGAAGATTCCTTCTCTGTGTACTCTATTCTTCTATTGTATTCACAAGAAATGAAATCAGTTTCCAACCCGTCTAACCAACGTGCTAGAGTTGGCTAATCTTTTATCTGAAAGAGGTATGTGCCCATCATTACATAACGCATATGAGCTGAGAATTTTATAAACAAATTATATTATTAATAATTTTATAGGAAGCTAGAAGTACTGAGGACTTATACATAGACGATGATCTATCAACTATGCAAGAGAATTTTGGTGGTAGAGTAAAATTAATACCATTGCATGGCTCCTTGCACGAGATACTGTGCGAGAAAGAGGATGATTGCTGTCTCATTAAAGTGAAACAGGAAAATGGATGCGATACAATATATTTCAGATGTGACAATTCAGACACGGAATCCAGAGATGCCATAGACGGATGTCTCCACGAACGACCCAAGGATACTGTAGTTTTTAAACGCAGCATATCCCTTGTAGAGGAGAGGATCCAGCGTATATTTCCCAAAGATAAACGAGCAAATACACCGAATTTGCCTTGCAGAGCTAAACCACCTGAAAAAGTACGACCAAAATCTGAGATATTTGTACCACCCTTGAATATCGACGCAAGGGCGAAGAGCAACAGTACTCCCTCGTTGTCGACAAGTGATAAACCAGATGAGATCGAAGTGAATATAGAAAATGTATTCTGTTACCAAGATTCCTCGTCAGACGAGTGCTTGAAATGTCAAGTGGAAAATGACGATTTTGAGTTCCTTGAGCGAAAGATCGAAGAAGATTTGGCTAATAGTAACAAATCTTCAATGACGTGTGGTTGTTTAGAGAAGATATCCGAAGAGAATCTGTCTGTCTTGAATGAGGATTTAGACAAGGACTGATTCATTTCTGTGTATCCAGAATATTATTATGTGTTAGACTATGAAGCCATAAGTACAAATCACTGATGCATAAAGTGAAATAGTTGTTCCTATGATTGTATTCTGTTTGCCCTTTTGACAAGCACGTAGATATTGTTTTTTTTTGTATTTCTGTATTGTCATATTTGTCATTGTGCCGTAATCGTGCCCTTATCAACATCCGCATTTAGAAAACCCAAAGATATTTTCATAGGTTTTCTTATATTTTAGATTATTGTAATTTATTTTTAATGGCTACCTTCGCAAGGCTATGTGATTTAGATTAAGTAACACTTTACATTCCATTAATTGTGATTTATAGTATAGTTTGTGTTTTCATTCACCATTTTTTATACTTTTTAATTCTTATGTAACACTTTTAAATCTTTTATTCATGTTATTTTAATCTTTTAATTGTATTAAATACACCAAAGTTTGATTAGTTCCACGTTTTGTGTACAACACCATATTTGAGTAAAAAACATTCGCGAGCCTTTGATTTAATAAAAATATAAGGTCGATTTATAATGTTGTATTAGCATATTTCTACAAGTTGCAATTTTAATTTCTATTGTTACTTAGATGTGTTTGATTTTAGAAATAATTGTTAAAAATAAAAGTTTATATTCAAGTGACGGGTATGTTTAATTACCGCCATCTCTTAATTATAAAATGAATGAATGATTAGATAATGAAAAGATGAATTATGATTAAATACCCGACGATAAATATTGCACATCGACCCTTTAGGAAAGAAATTTTCTACTAATTTCAGCTTTGTAGAGCATTTGTGAGAGGGACTTACATACTACTTGTGTGATGTCGTACGAATCACTAACAGTCTGATATCTATTATATGCTGTAAAATTATTGTGGCTTTTTATTATTTTCTACAAGCTTTTTCTGATTTGTTTCAGTTTTAACAATTTTATTTATATTTTTACTCTACGCAACTCCAGTATATACAAATGTACTTGGCAATGTACAACGCCTGATTCTAAATTTATAGTATATATACGCGGCTATGGGACTGTACACATTTAGTGTGCGACAGAGATAGCGCTCTACGAAGCCAAAATTAACTGATTGCCTCATTCTAAAGGTCGATGTGCATTTTGTATTGCTCGTTATTGTAAGTTTTTCCCTATTTGAAGAACATAATAGAATGAATGTGAAATTACATACGCGCTTAAATATTAAAAATCAGAATTAATGTGAATGAAGTGAAAAGAAGCTTGAAATGAGAAAGCTGTTCTAGAAGTTAACTCATGATTGGGCGCCAATTGTGGGCACCGCTTCTTACTGTGTAAGCCAATGTGTTGGGCAACAATCTGTCAAATGACCGATGAATATGCTTTACTTCATCACTACATAGTATAAAACAAAGTCGCTTTTTCTGTCTTCTTGTCCCCTTGTATGCTTAAATCTTTAAAACTACGCAACGGATTTTGATGTGGTTTTTTTTTAATAGATAGAGTGATTGAAGAGGAAGGTTTATATGTATAATAACATCCATTAAATAGTGGAGAAATACTGTTATTTTTGAGGTTTCTAATGTGATGTCGTAAATAAACACATTATTTTGCGCTTACATTGCAAACGCTTGCTGAAACCTACGAAATAGATCAAAATAATGTACTACAGTATTGTACACCTTAAAAGGGCCTACAAAACAGTCCGCGATGGTATATGCTTATCTCTTAAGGATAACATACTATATCCATTTTAATACTTTAAAAAATGGTCTATTATAAAACGATAATTGAAAAGGCGCAAAAATTTTTGGCTAAAGGTCAGAAAGTCTTTTGCGCTTTCATTGATTTAGAGAAGGCTTATGACAAAGTGAGGAGGAATGAACTGTGGTCGGTACTATCTATGTATGGGGTAAATGGCCATCTTATTCAGGCGCTGAAATCCATTTATAAGGATTCCAGAGCCTGCGTAAGAATAAACGGGTCCTACACTGAATGGTTTAACATTGATAAAGGTGTCAGACAGGGATGTGTAGCGTCACCGTGGCTGTTTAACCTATTTATGGATAGCTGTTTGCAAGATTTGAAAAATAATGAATGTGGTTTAAGAATGAACGAGTTACTCGTCAAATGTCTTCTTTATGCCGATGATCAGGTTTTACTTGCATCGTCGGCTGAAGACTTACAGGCGATGGTAACTACTATGCATGATGCTTTTGAAAGAAAGGTATGAAAGTAAATGTCAGTAAGACGAAAGTAATGGTCTTTGAAAAGGATAAATGTATGACGGAATGTAATATTTTTATAAATGGTGAGGGATTGGAACATGTGAAAGAATTTGTATACTTGGGTGTACTGTTTACTAGTGATGGTAAAAATGATGAAGATGTTGAAAGACGAGTAAATGCTGGTAATAAAGTGAATGGGGCATTGTACGCTTTTATGAAAAGTAGGAATGTATCTAACAAGGCACGCCTAGCTGTACATAAGGGAGTATTAGTTCCCACTCTCATGTATGGCAGTGAAAGTTGGATTTGGCAGGGAAAACATGAAAGTAGCATAAATGCTGTAGAGATGAGAGCTCTTCGTAGTATGTGTGGTGTAAGTCTGAAAGATTAAATTAGGAATAGTGTTATAAGAGAGCGCTGCGGTATGAATGAAGAAGTAGTGACAAAGATAAAAAAGGGTATGCTGAGGTGGTTCGGACACGTGGAAAGAATGAGTGAAGAAAGGTTGACTAAACAAGTATACAAAGCGAGTGTGAGTGGGACGATTACAAGGGGAAGACCACGTCGTACTTTCCTGGATCAAATCGAAGATGTGTTAGTGAAAGGTCAGATTAAGAGTACGCGTAATCGTAGAGCATGCATGAAGAATGTGATGAGTGTGAATGAAGCGATGGAGGTATGTCAGGATCGTGGTTTGTGGCAATCCGTAGTCTCTGCCTACCCCTCTGGGAAACAGGCGTGAGGCTATGTATGTATGTATGTAATTGAAAAGCTATTTACACAATTACTGTATTAATCCTTATCATTTTAAATACATTAGTTGGCTTGAGCATTTCACGAAGATAGTTTTTTTCCTTCAGACCATGCAAATTAAATCAATACCTTAGGAGATATAGCAAAATTAAAATAATGCGCAACGAAATTATTTTCGTGTAGCCGCGCCGCCTGTGATTCAACCGGGCCGCGGCCGCCTCGTGTTCGAGCTCGGGGCCCAGAAGTTTTGGTAGTGTAATGGAATTGTACGAGTATATCTTATATATGCCTACAAAAAAGTCCGCCATGGCATAAATGTCTATATGCTCAAGATGGGCGGGCCACCGAAGACAAAGATGGGGTACCGGTGGCCCGCTCGCACGGCGAAGAGAGGAGCAAAAAATCTACATTTCCATATACTGGCCCTACAGACTTCGAATTTGGTGTGGACTTTCTTTCTGGCCTATAAAGGTCAGGTGAAGTAGGGTTTTAAGAAATTCCTTCTTCGAAAGGAATTCTATGTAGGAAAAGTAAACAACACAACTGAATTAACGTAACCGAAGCGAAGCGAGGGCGGGTTGCTAGTTAATCTATAAAATGGTAGTAATATGTTACGGCCAAACTGTTGAAAGTGTCTGTCTACAGGCGCAGGCCAGGTCGTCTGGTGTAGTGTAGTATCGTACTTACAAAAAATCGTCATCTGAGCAACACCAATGTGCTGTGGTATTTTGTTTGGTGAGCGAGAGAGCCGGAAATCCAACATTTTTCAACGGCCTAGCCAAACCGATAGTATTGCAATGCAATGGTCCATGTACGGCAGTAAAGTCTGCTTTTGACTATGGGATATAATATAATATACATTACATCTTGAGATATGATATTTTATCGCTCGTCATACATTTTGTATGAGACCGTTCACACTGCTATAATATATAGAGTGGAAGTGGACCGCTCCCAAAAACAAAGACAGGTGACCCTACTAGTCCTACTTGTAATGATAGGCTAGAAAAAAAATCGATTCGGATGAAAAAAAAATTTTTTTACAACGAATTTTAAGTTTTTTTTTCACATTCCATCGTATTAGGACGTGAGTGTAATGATAATTCCATAAAAAATACGAAACTTTACTCCGATCCGAGAAAAGACGCAATCTATTCATCCGAATCGATTTTTTTTTCTAGCCTATCATTACAAGTAGGTCTAGTAGGGTTACTGTCTTTGTTTTCGGGAGCGGTCTACTTACACCTGGATATTACATCCTGAACTATAAATATTTTTCGACCAAATAAGCGATATTTTGAAGAAGTATATTTTTTTTCACGTCCCCGGACACCGTGCCTGCCCCCCTTTTTTTTTTTTTTTTGCGGTGTGCTATGGACGTCGCACCCCGCCAAATCAGTCCGGGGTGACGGAAGAGGCGGCGCGCAACCCCATTGACCCACCCTGCAAGCACCTCTTCTTCGCCGTGCGAGCGGGCCACCGGTACCCGATCTTTGTCTTCGGTGGCCCGCTCGGCTGTATGCCCTCTCGGGCTCCTCTCCTGTCGACGCCCCTGTCGAAGCCTCGGTTAGGGCGGCATCAGGCGCAGGTACTCGTGCCTGCGCCGCCCCGGCCGCGGGCGGCGGCCCGGGTCACGGGAATCCTCCCGGGCCCGTTCCGCCGCCTCCTTCTGCGAGATGACAGCCTCGCAGAAGGCGGCGACCGCGTCCCAATTCCTGACGCTGTCGACCATCGCTCGCACAATAGCCGGCAGCGTCAGATCGGCACCGATGACAGCAACGAGGTCACGGCGCTGCCCGTCCCAGCCCGAACATACCTCGAGTGTATGTTGCGCCGTGTCCTCGTCGCTACTGCAATGGTGGCAGGACGGAGTCCACTCCCTCCGCACGACCGTGTGCAGGTACTTGCTGAAGCAACCATGCCCCGACAAGACCTGCACCAACCGGAAAGAGAGGACTCCGTGCCGCCGCTCCATCCACTCCATCAGTACGGGCCGGAGGGCCTCAACGGTAAAAACACCGTGTCTAGGCCTCTCCAGCCGCGTAGCCCAACAGGCGATGACTTCTCGGCGGGCGTCCTCGCGCCAGGTGGTTATCTCGTTGAACGATGGGGAGCCACCCTCTTCGCGCATTGAGGTAACCCGCCGGTAGAGGTCGGAGAGCATCTCCGCCTCTAGGTCCCACACGGGGGTGTCCCGGCCAATAGGCATGCCGCCTCGGTAGACACCGTGCGGTACCCGCGAATGGCTCTGACCGCCATGGCTCGCTGTGGCCTCCACAGCACCGCCCTGAGCTGCCCGTGCCTCCCCCTGCCTCGCCCTCAGTTGAATGGTGACCGAAGCTGAACTGTTCCAAAATATAAATCTTACATTGTTAACATTAATCGTGGGATGTAATATATAGCTCAAGGTGTGATATACAGAGATGTACAATACCCAAAAATGCCGTGGACTCCACAAGCTCTAGCTAATCGAAGCTGTAACTTAGTCTGACGCTCGACGGCGCGGATTTTTGACACTGATAAAATAAAACTTCATTTTTTCACCGAGAAGTCATTGATATTTTCATTTGTTAACTTAAAAGTTAATTAACAATATAATAATCAACAAATAATTTTTAGTTATTAATATTTTATTAAAATATAAACATTTTAAAAATAAATCCTCCAAGTCCCATTAATTTAACTTTGACGGTTGATTTACAATCATTTTTTTAATTAAAAGTACCTAAAATTTTCATTGTAAAAATAAATATTGTTAAAATCGAAATTTTTAAAAATCATTTGGGGGATCATTTTATCATGGTACTAGCTTCCGCCCGCGACTTCGTCCGCGTGGAATGGTTACTTTGGGCTAACGTTAACTGCAACTCGCGAATTCGTTTACGTAAAAGGTGGAAATATTTTTAAATAATACATACGTTAAAGCTGTTTTAGGTACCTACATGACGCTTTTATTAGTAAGCGTAGAACATTAAACCTTAAGTAAAAGTATTGAGTCTTATCTATACTTTCTATAGATACATACATACACTTACGCCTATTTCCGATTACGCATACTTTTAATGTGTATGACCTCGCTGTGTGGTAGCGGCTACGAATATTACCAATCCTCACTTGGCTCGTGGATGTCATAAAAGACGACTAAGAGCCTTATAACGACCTGGGCCAACTCCATCTGATGCCGTTTGGTCAACAATTATATTCCCAAGGAGGGTTGACGTCTGGCAGGCGGCCGGTCATAAAACTATTGTCAATAACTTTTATAATATGTACTATGAATGAAGAGTACTTATTGTATGGACCCCAAGTAATTGGGATAAGAGTAGGAGAATGATGATGATGATGACCTCTCGTGAACACATCTCCAATTTGGTCCAGAAAAGTATGACGTGGTCTTCCCTTGTATTCGTCCCATTCACGATTGCTTTTTATATGTTTGCTTCGTCAACCTCTGCCCACTCATTCTTTCTTCCACTTCGTGTCCAACCCACCTCAGCATACCAGTGCTCTTTTATAGCATTATACCTAATTTTATCTTTCATACTTACATACATCACACACGTTACGAAGAGCTGTCAGCTCTACAGCATTTATTCTACTTTCATGTCTTCCCCGCCAAATCTAACTTTCACTGCCATACATGAGGGCAGGCACTAATACTTCCTATTAGTACTTATTATTATTTAGGATGTGTAAAGCCGACAGAAGGTCATGAGAAGAAAACAAAACTAAAAATCTGTCTGCAGAAGTACTTTGAAATAACATTAGTTTGAGTTTTTTTTTAATATAAGATTATAAGACCCAGTATTTTTATCGTAAATGCGCGCCCACTACTTGATCATTATTTTGCTGCGATGTTATTTTTAAACTGCGATATTTCCTAAGATATTCATTGAAATCAAATAATGTAAAGGGCAATTTTGTTTTAAATTAAATACTTGTGATGAATAACTCATTTATTTGGATAAGGATTAATATTATGTTTATAAAAACACCTTCGAAAATATCACATTATTTTAAAACAACTTTGATTAGCATAAAAAAGGTTATAGTGCGCCAATCTTAAAAGATAGACATAGGCTCTCGAGGACTTTTATTTAGAACTTTGAAAGGGAAACAATTATGTAGTACATAATTTTCGCGCAACTTTAACCGTTTACGCAGCGGAAGCTCTCAAAAGGAAACAAAAACCCGATTTTGAAACATTCTTCATTATTGCTCTGCTCTTATTAATTTTAGCGTGATGATATATAGCCTATAGCCTTCCTCTATAAATGAGCTATCTAACACTGAAAGAATATTTCAAATCGGACCGATAGTTCTTGAGATTAGCGCGATCAGAAAAAGTTACTTGTGAGTGTTTGGTGGTCTAGCGCATGTGTCGTTCACTACAGCTTTCTAAAATCTGGCCAAACGATTACAACAGATATCTATAGTCAGTAACTGCAAACTATGAAGGAAGAACTACTTGCTAAACAACCGAGATTGGTCAATCGCTCTAGGCCACTGCTGCTTCACGACAACGCAAGACCTCACACT
Organism: Lymantria monacha; assembly: GCA_905163515.2. Lineage (NCBI taxonomy): Eukaryota > Metazoa > Arthropoda > Insecta > Lepidoptera > Erebidae > Lymantria > Lymantria monacha. Next base: position 23,340,245 of record LR991097.1, on the reverse strand, counting down.
GCACAACAAACAACCACTAAGTTAGATGAGCTACAATTGGAATGTCTGCGACATCCACTGTACTCCCCGGACCTTGCTCCAACAGATGACATTTTTTTTCCGGAATTTGGACAATGTCTTACAAGGAAAAAAATTCAACTTCGATGCGGCAGTCCAAACCACCTTCAAAGAGTTTATTGATTCTCGCCCCCCCCCCATGGTTTTTTTTAGTAAAGAATTCAATGAACTACATATGAGATGGCAAAAGTGCATAGATAACAACGATGCATAATTTGTATGAAGTTGGCAGTATGCGCACCCGGTATGTAGGGCAGATACCCGATAGGTATTGCGGGTATGGTCCCCGCTCGCACCCGTCAGAATCGCGTGCCAACGCACCTCCCCGCGCGCTGCCTCCCCGTGCGAAGCTGTCCCCGCGCGCCGCGGGGGCCGCGTCATACAATAACCACGGGCCATATAGTATACAAACGAACTACGAAGATCCTCAAATGTTAACGAGACCACCCGATCCTGCATCCATTATAACGTACGATGGCGTGGTGGTTTAAGGTACCGACCTACGTGCCAGTCAGTAGTGGGTTGTGGGGTCGATTCTTACGTAGGAAAATACTTTTTGTTTGTTTTTGATTTTAAGAAGACACTCCCTGCACTCAGGAAATAATTCTTGTATTGCGGGGGACTTTACAAATATAATTAAGGCAGACGAATTATACCCAAGCAAATAACAATAATTTAAATGGGTAACATTTATAACCACGTTCCCACTCCATCATCAGGTATTGAATATTACGCAGCGGTATACTACTCACTTCATAGAGTAAAAGCACGACGAGTACATCTTGACGCGGTCATTAATTCCTGTTACTACGATCATGTCAAACAATATATTCCCCCTTCCCACTCCCCCCTCTTTATCGGACCAGCCCATGGTCTCGTATTAAGAAATGCATTGTCATCCAAGTAATCATATAAAGGTCAACTCTCGCATGTAAGCATACTACATTTGAATGCTGAAATTATCTTTTTACTATAGTGCATCTCTGCTCTATCAAAATGCTATGCTATTATCCTTTAAAAACGACTAAATAATTTTTACTTAAAAAGCTATACAAAAGTGGAAGTTAGAAAATTTTAATGAATAATACTTATATTATCCATACCTGAACGTTATACCCGTAAATACCCATACTTGATCATCCAGGTACGTACTGGTAAAGACCCATAACTGATAATAAAAGTATGACACCCGGTACGCAGTGGCGTAGCTAGCATTGGTGGCACACGGGGCGGATATTGTAGGTGACACCCTTTTTTAGGTGGCGCCCCTATTTTTTAGGTGACTCCCCTATTTTTAGGCGACACTCCATTTTTTTTTATACAGGGTGTATCAGAGAATGGAGCAGCTGGTCAGAAGGGTGGTAGGTAATGATGGTGGGAACCCATAACAAAAATTTGAACCCATAACAGAAATTAAGGTCATTGACTCGTCAGCTGTTTGTAAAGGTGACGTTTGTTATACTGTAGCAAATGTAATCATTGATTTATTTAGGTACTAATGAATATTTAAGAAAGTATGAGTATGTAGCAGACTATTTATCATTTACTTGGTACATTTCATTCAGTTTTAAAGAAATGCGATGACAAAATTGAAAACTTTAAATGCTTGTAATTTATTAACGAATCGACATTTTCCCTTCAAATTTTTGTTATGGGTTCCTAGCATCATTACCTACCATCCTTCTGACCAGCTGCTCCATTCTCTGATACATTCTGTATATCACTCCTTTTTTTTTGGGGATGGGCTACGGTCGGCGCACTCCTCGCACCACTCCGTCCGGGGCGACAATGGGGCGTAAGCCCCCTCGGGGAGGACGTCGGTCTTTTCCTCGCGGTCAGCCTCTCGGCGGGTGACGGACTAATTCCCCGGTCCAGTTACCCGTGGCTTCGGCTAGGGCAGCATCAGGTGCAGGTTATCGCGCCTACGCCATCCCAGTCGCTGGCGGCGGCTCGCGTCGTCGAGGAGACGCTCCTCGCGCACGCGCTCCGCCGCCTCCTTCCGCGAGACTACTGCCTCGCAGAGGCTGCGACCGCGTCCTAGTTCCTGACGCTGTCGCCCTGGCGATGGTCGGCAGCGTCAGGTCAGCACTGATGATTGCGACGAGTTCACGGCGCTGCTCTGCCCAGGCGGCACAAGCCTCGAGCGTATGCTGCGCCGTATCCTCGACGCAATCGCAGTGGTGGCAGGACGGTGTACTCTCCCTCCTGACGACCGTGTGCAGGTATTTGGCGAAGCATCCATGCCCTGTCAAAACCTGTACCAGTCGCAAGGTGAGTACCCCGTGCCGCCGTTCTAACCACTGCATCAGCCCCACCCGAAGGCCTACACGGTCCGCACATCTTTGAACATCTAAATTTTAAGTATTCCAATCGAATATCAAAATCTAATACCAATATGGTACTATTTGATTTTAGTCTTTTGTATTTCTATTCATTATTAAAAATAAATACCATTTGTATTAAATTTTAGTATTAGATCGGAATAGATCCTAAATTTTAAGAAAAATAATGTATAATAATGGTACGATACATCTAAATATGACCAATTGTTCAAAATTATTACCAAAAGGAATGTCGTAAAACGTGTAGAAAAATAATTAAAATATGTTTACGTTAGCAAAACAAAACAAGATACCTATTTTAATAAATAAATATATTTAGTAGTAAGACTTTTCCAAGCTAAACAAAAAAATATTACTGCTCTGCATCTAAAATACCTTCTCTACTTGTCATTTAGTAAATCTCAAAAAACTCATTTTAAAACACCAGTTCTAAAAGGGATAGAAGTTTTTTTTAAATGAGCTTTTCTACTACTACTACTACTGCTACTAAATACTAAGTGAGTTAAAAAATACTTCACTCAATTACCTCGTTTTTTTTTTCAAGAATCGGCTATATTATCTCTTTTGAAACCCTTTTTTATACCAAAATTATGGTTTATAATAACTTAATAACAAATACTTTGCATTAAATACACGGTCACGAAAGAAAAAGAAATGTGGAAATGAATGCGGTCGGAAACAAAAGAAATTCCCGAAGCCTACAGGCAGGGTTGGATTTTGTACTATAATTATAGTATTTGTACTACAATTTCATACTTCGTACTATATACTATCCATATCTAACGATAGTACGAAAAAATACTATAATTTCAATACCTTGCATATGCGACTAATATAAGTAGTATTTAAATATAACCAGTGGCGTGCATTATGTTCAGCAATACTACCGAAAAGTGAACCTTACTAAGACCAAGATAAGGAACAAACTGACAAGTGACAACACAATCCATAGACGCCATCTTGTGGCACTGTCAAAGACAGTAGCAAAGGTGGGAATTGTACCGACTTTATTCCTATTTCCTACCGAGGATATGTTATAATAAGATTAAATTCTAAGATTTCTGAGGATAAAACTAATATTGAAGAGCTGATAAACTTGGAAGAGGACTAAATTTTATGTAAACGCCTGTTGATTTATTGTTTAGGTATTTTAATTTGAAATAATAAAGTGTATGTACTATAATTTTTTACAAATACTATCTTTTTAAATTTTTTGTACTATCCTTTTCAGCTTATCCAAATCCAACCCTGCCTACAGGTGACGAGCAATCTCTATATCTCTGCAATCCAGGGAATCCCCTGACTCCTGACTAGTGACAGTTATGCGTGAAGCGTGTATATATATATATATATATATATATATATATATATATTGGGGGAATCACCAATTGAATAACACTGAAAGTAGGCATCTACATAATTTATATATAAATTATTTAAAATTATTTCATTAGTGGCGGTTATGCAAACTGCCACAGTTTTACGGTTTTTTATAAGTGGAAGTTATAGACCTGATATTCACGGTCGGGTGTCACCCCTCAGTGGGTGACACCCGGTGCGGACCGCCCCCGCCGCCCCCCCTTAGCTACGCCACTGCCGGTACGAAGTACGGCCAGTAAATATCTGTACAAAACGTACAGGTATTTACTGGCCGTACGGGTACGTACCCAGTACGCGACGGTCTGACGTCATACCTGTTTGAGCCAGTAGGTAAGACGTAGAGACCTGCTCGACCGCGCGCTGTACACTGTACAGCTAACGAAATTACCCGAACGGTTACGACTTACGGCGTCCTTCGATCGTGCCCGTATTTAGACGTATGATTTAGGCTTTCTAAACGAATTTGTTTTTTATTACTTTAAATTTAAGGAAGTTAATTGCTTAATAATAGAAAGGATATATATTTTGAGTAACTGATAAACACTTTGAAATTAAAACAATATTTTATTTAAATAACCCAAAAGATAATGCATTATATAGTTATATTAATACCTGCAAGTACGCCTACTCATATACACGAGCACTATCTTATACCATACATTGTAAGTAAGTAACACATAGTAGTATAACACACAGACGCATACACTTGCACATGCACACACATACGCGCACACACGTACACACACATGCACCCACGCTCATGCACACACACACACACACATAAACATTAGTGATGCAACGGATCTCTGTTTCTGTTTCCGCAAGTGCGGAAGTTCCGCGCGCTTTTCAACATTCGTTTCTGCTTCTGTTTCTGCAACTTTTATAACGGAGATATAAACGGAAGTTTACGACGGCTGAGAGTTACGCATGCGCGGCGCGAGGTAGATCCTCTTGTGTGGTCGAAATTAAATTCACACAAATACCGTAATCTATTGCCATTAGGGATGCGAGGTTACTGGAAAAAAATCGATTAAATAAAAATCGATTTTTTTTATTTAATATTAATCGATTTTCCAAAAATCGATTATTATCAAAATAAATAATCGATTTTTACGAAAAAATCGATTTTTTTCTATTATTTAAAAATGTATATACTTTTCATATTCCAATAATAAACCTAAGAGATTCATATTCACAATTAATCAGATTAAAATCAAATAAAATTATATGAATAAAAAATCAACCAATTCAAATATAAAATTCATCAATCCTTTAAATTTTCAAGGTAAGGAATAAGGAAACCAAGTGTAATTATTGACACTTTTTTTTATTATCATAAAAATGAAATGATGAGCGCCCTAACAAAATAACAACCTTATTGTCTCAAAAACTAAAATATAAATCACAACAAAAAAATGCCATAAATGTCCAATACTATTTTACATTTAGGCTTACGTCTAGCAGTGGACGACAATAGCATGATGATGATTTTTTTTTAGGGAGGCATAGACCGGAACGTGCACGTCGCGTCCCCTACCAGTCTAGTCAGACTTCAATCCGGCTCATATGCGTACCGCAGTACGGGTTAGGGTGTCCCCCTGAGGCGACGTGGGTCGAGCCAGAATGCTGGAGAATATTGAAAGAGAGTATGGTAGATACAGCGAAAGAAGTATGTGGAAGCTCAAAGAAGCATAGAAAAACAAATGGTGATCCTTGGTAGGATGAGGAAGAGGCAGCTTCCGTAGAGCAAAAGAAGAAAGTGTGGCTGGACTATGTCTCTTCTTTGAATCTGAATGACAGTATGACTGAACAGAAGAAAGAAATATATCGGCAGTGTAAAAATGACACCAAGGCCTTAGTGAAAGAGAAACGTGATAGAACAAATATGAGTGCAGAAGATAGGCTGGCTAAAAACTTCGAAGGTAACACCAAACTCTTTTGGAGAGAGGTGAAGAGGTCTCGGGGTGGTTGGTCAGCCTTCAGAATGAATAAAATAAGGTCTAAAGGTAAGACATTCTTACACAAATACAAGACGTGTTAAGCCGATTGAGGGAATATTTTGGCGACATGTATGCGGATACTCGGGTTGTCTCGATTATCCGTGGTCTAGTAGATCATTCGGCACCAGCGTCCTCCGATGGCATCAGTATGGATGAAGTTGAATAGGCGATAAGAAGTTTGAAAAATGGTAAGGCAGCGGGCATTGATATGGTGTCTGCCGAGATGAATGTCAAGCTTGGCGGCACCTGTGTCTGGGAGGCGTTCCTGATGTTCCTCAATTTATGTTGGAGCTCGGGAATAGTTCCCAGGGATGGGAATAGCGCAGTCATCGTGCCTTTGTTTAAAAACAAGGGTTCACGTTATGACTGCGCAAATTACAGAGCCATAAGCTTGACCAGTTTGGCAGCAAAAGTGTATGCTAAAATTATTGAAAGGAGAATGAGGATGGAGTCCGTTGGTTTACTGTGTGAGGCATAAGGAGGTTTCAGGAGTGGAAGGGGATGCATGGATCAAGTGTTCTCTCTGCGCAACTTTGTGGAGAAGCATCTGGCTCTAGGTCAGAGGGTTTCCTGCAGTTTTGTGGATCTGGAGAGAACATTTGACACGGTTGCACGAAAGGAACTTTGGGACATTTTACTGGAGTATGGTATTAACGGTAAACTGCTGCAGGCTGTGCAGTCCCGTTACATGGGATGTATAGCTTATGTGCGGCTGGATAATGGAATGTCGCCTTGGTTTGACGTCAATATCGGCGTTAAGCTGGGGTGCGTTCTATCAGCCAGGCTGTTTATCATATATCTGGATAAATGTCTCCAAAGGTTGAACGATATGAATGTGGGAGTCCAGATGGGCGACTCAGTGGTAAGTGCTCTGCTCTATGCAGATGATGCAGTCCTGCTGGCGCAGTCAGTGACTGACCTGCAGACCCTAGTCGACACAATGACAGAAGATTGTAAGAAAAGGGGTCTACGCATGAATGTGAGTAAAACCAAAATAATGGTCTTCGAAAGAGATGAAGCCAGAACAGATGTAAGAGTAATAATAGGTAATGATGTACTAGAACAAGTGGATGAATTTGTATATCTTAGATGTGAATTTAGCCAGAATGGAAGCTACACCACTGATATAGAGCGAAGAGTAAATGCGGGAAATAGAGCGTTGGGACAACTTCTCGGTAGCCACCACCGAAGCCAGAAGACACGTGTAGCAATACATAACTTGTTTGTTCCAACATTACTATATGGAAGCGAGAGTTGGGTATGCAGAAAAAAGTATTAAAGTAAAATTAATGCGCAATGCGATCTCTACGGAAAATCTGTGGCTGTGTTAGGCTGATCGATCGCATTCGTAACGACGACGTAAGAGAGCGAGTAGGTATGAAAGAGAGCATTGATGTAAAGATGCGAAAGGGAATGCTCCGATGGTTCGGGCAACTGGAAAGAATGTCGAACGAACGTCTGGTTAAGAAGATATACAATACGAAAGTGGAAGGATGTAGGTACTCAGGGAGAGCGAGACTAACCTACCTAGACCAGATCGGTCATTTACTGAAGGAAGGTGGAGTCATGAGTCTCCGAAACCGGCGAGCGTGTATGAAGAGAATTATGAATTTTGAGGAAGCGAGTGAAGTATGCAAGGATAGAGTTCTCTGGCACTTTGTTCTCTCTGCCTACCCTGCAAGGGACATGGCGTGATGGTATGTATGTATGCTGTTTTAAATTTGTAGTATTACTGCAAGTTTTTAGCTCTTTGGAACAGTACTTGCATATTGCTGTATGTTTCTTAATCGTAAAATATTTTCGCCAACCGCTTTTAGATGTTTTACTATTGCAAGATATTTTTATTGTTTACCAACAACTACATATATTATGGCACTCTTAACTTGTAAATAATAATGGATTTACTTCGAGTTTTATTCATCCGTTCCATAGATGGCGCTTTTCATAAAAATCGATTAAAACGCATAATTAATAAAATCGATTTTTTAAAAATCGATTAATATTACTATAAAAAACGATTATAAAAAATCGATTTTTTTGAAAAAATAATCGATTAAAATAAAAATCGATTATTTTTTAACATCCCTAATTGCCATTAGTGTGCCAATATTTGTCGGTACTAAGCAGCGTCGCTAGTGAGCAATTATTTAGCGGAGCTGGTCTTATATACGAAGTACACCGGAACAGATTGTTCAGTGCAAAAGCAGCCAAATTACTTTTCATAAAATATAACTTACCACTACTTAATTTTGAATATTAATAAAATGTTCAGTTGCAATATTGTTTTCTATAATAGATTTCTAATATATCTATTTCTAATCTAGATTTGGTGTATTTAATACTTAATAAAGAAATATATTTATAAATTTGTTTCTTTTTTTTTCATATTATTTACACTTCCGTTTCTGCATCCGCTTCCGTTTCCGCTAAATCCGTTGCATCACTAATAAACATACACAATACAATAGATTCACAGGGATGGCTGAAAATCAGCACTGTTCTTGTGACAGCAGAAGCTGAGCCAATTCCTTTTGCCTACTAGATTTAATTTTGTTTATTATAATTGTAAGTTTTTAGTTTAAGTTCTGAAAAGGCAATAAATTATTATTATTATTATTAAATTATTTCAAGAAAATGTGTTATTTACGATTGATTATGAAGATGAAGGTAATTTTATATAGATTTCTATAGAGTATATATAGTCAAGAAATAATTAAATTTTGATATAATTAGGCATTAAGTAAATATCTTAAGACATTATACGATTTCCTTTACTCATATAGATGACGCTTTGTAAATATCGGTATTTATTTCATATAATTATTGGTTTATTATTATCATACCTAACACAATGAATCATACAAATAACTATATGAAATGAAAAATATATTACAATCAATTTTAAATCAATAAATAGCATTTAAATTATTTTAATTTTGCTAAAATGATTTTTTAATATTATATTTTTTTATATTATATTTTTTTATATAATGATTTTTTTTTGACGTTGGGACAACTTCTCGGTAGCCACCACCTCAGCCAGAAGGCACGTGTAGCAATACATAACGCTGTGCTTGTCCCAACATTACTATATAGAAGCGACAGTTGGGTATAGTTGGTTGGGTAGGTTGGAAAAAGAGCATGAAAGCAAAATTAATGATGACAAAACTCAAAGCCACTCAGCGTACTATGGAACGAGGTATGCTCGCTCGTTTCTGTGCGAGACAGGATTCGAAATACGCTAATCCATAGAATAACGCGTGTAATCGACATATCACCAAGAATTAGCACACTAAGAGGCAATGGGCAGACCACATCGCTCAACGAACTGATAATTGCTGGAGAATAAAATTTTGGCAATTTGTGGCGAAATATGAGAGAAGTTTAAGTCCAGATGATGATACATATTTACAACAATTTGACTTTGAGAAAGGTGAGTTGAAAAAGGTCCATCATTCCAGCTTGGTATGTTATTTTCTACCTACGTAACAAAGATCATATATCGGCATATTCTGGAGTAGTACTTTACATTATCAACTTATGTGATTAACTTGAAAGAATACAGCTAAAGGTCTGTGCGTGCGTATGATATTGAAAGAATTATCCTCCAACTCCTAACCGTTCAGGAGATGTACCTTCCATCACCAGCTCACCTAAATGAAATGTTCACTGCCAAATGCAAATATTAGAATAGCTTTGACAAATACATGAGACACGTAATATGTGCCTATAAAATTTAAGGGTTGGCCTCGATTTCCAAGAATTTCCATCATCAGATCATGATTTGGTGACAATGGGACCACCTCGGGCGTTAACTTGAAATAATATAGCTAAAAGTCTATGCGTGCGTATGATATTGAAAGAATTATCCTCCAACTCCTAACCGTTAAGGAGATGTACCTTCCATCATCAGCTCACCTAAATGAGTTTATCACTGCCAGATGCAAATATTTGAAGAGCTTTTGAAAATATATGAGACACGTAATATGTGCATATAAAATTTCAGGGTTGCCCTCGATTTTCATGACTTCCCATCATCAGATCATGACTTGGTGACAATGGGACTACCTCTGAAGTATACCCTTTAGAAAAAAAAAAGGATTTTGAAAATCGGCCCACAATTGACAAAAATATCGCTGAACATACATAAAAAAAAAATACATACAATGAAACATAGAACCTCCTCCTTTTTTGAAGTCGGTTAAAAATATAATTCTTTGTTAATTAATTTAGACTTAATTTAAATTTAATGAGTTCTATTTTTTCTTTTTTAGTTTGTTTATCTATTAAAGCTTGTTTTTAGTTTGTTTTACTAATATTATTAAATTTTTAGTTCAATACTCAGAAATGATTTTGCTTATGTGGTAGCGATTTCCAGTATAATATCTATGGTTGCGATGTAGGAAATAGAGATATAATAAAGTTATTATATTACATAGGCATTTGATAAATTTCATAATATGTTTTGCCTAATTTATAACCTCTGTTTTCCAATAGAACGGCACATAGTTCGAACAAATTATTCTGCACCGAGATGGATTACAAAGGGAATTAGAACATCCACAAAAACTAAAAGGGAATTAAGGTATCGTTTTTATAAATATAAAACAACTAAAACTAAGGTAAAATATAATAGTTACAGTAAAATACTCAAAAAATGTATAATTAAAGCCAAATCTAATATGAATCTTAAATTCTTAAAAAATTCAAAGAATAAGTGTAGGGCATCTTGGAATATTGTTAAGAATAGAGTAGATTATGTGCAATCATGTGATAGTATTCAGGAAATTGAGTATAATGGATGTGTTATTGAGAATCCTCAAATAATTGCTGAGACATTCAATAATTACTTTATTGACCTCACCAATACTAACTCATCACCAACAACATACACGCACAATAACCATAATGTTGCAACAATTAAGCAAGTATGTAATACTATATTTTTACGACCGGTTACGACAACCGAAGTTGTTGGTATAATTTCAACTTTAAATAATACAAAATCTGTTGGATTTGATGGCATTGCTACGGCTATTTTGAAACAATGTGCACCCACTATTTGTTATGTTTTAAAGTACTTGCTGAACCTTTCATTTACTCAGGGTATATATCCAAACAGACTCAAACTGTCGGTAGTGAAACCACTTTTTAAAAAGCTAAATAAGATGGAATTAAGTAACTACAGACCTATTACACTTGTATCGATTTTTGGCAAAATATTTGAAAAGGCTATGCATAAACGCATCAGTGATTTCCTCTCATTACACAAAGTCATAAAGGAAGAACAGAATGGTTTTCAAAAGAAAAAATCAACTACTCTTGCAGCATTTCAATTAGTACGTAATATAATTGAATATATGGATAAGCGTATTCCAGTCTCAGTGATCTTCTTTGATATGAGTAAGGCGTTTGATTTTGTCGACCATAATAATTTATTAAAAAAATGTGAACATTATGGTATTCGTGGTACTGCTCATGATTGGTTAGAAAGTTATCTAAAAAGTCGTGAGCAATACGTAGAAATTAAGAGTACTGATACTTCTTTATTATGTGCCACGTACAAATCAAGTAAAAGACTTAATCTTTTTGGTGTTCCACAGGGTAGTATTCTAGGTCCTCTACTATTTCTTTTATATATTAATGATCTACCCTCAATTACTAAATATAAATGCGTCCTTTTTGCTGATGATATATCAATTATAATAGAAAATAAAACAAAATCTTTCGACTATGAGTGTCTAGTTAATAATGAAATAGCGTCTATTGTTCAATGGCTGAAATTTAATAATCTTAAAGTAAATGCATCTAAAACTAAATATATACAATTCTGTAATTATAATAATGATAACAATTTAAATTTTAATTTGACATGTTGTAATGAAGTTATAAAAAAGGTTGACAATACAATTTTTTTAGGTATAAATATTGACAAAAACTGTAACTGGAAGACGCATATAGATAACATTTGTAAAAAATTAAATAGATTTATTTTTGCGCTTAGAACATTAAGACGTATTTCGGGGCACAGTATTGCACTTACTGCTTATTATGGGTATGTTGACTCGGTCTTGAGATATGGTCTTCTACTGTGGGGCAACTCAACAAATATTAATAGAGCATTCACTGTGCAAAAAAAATCTGTACGAGCTATATGTGGTGCTCATCCTTCTGCTACTTGTATACCACTTTTTAAAAAATTAAAGATACTTACTCTCACATGTCTATACATTTTTCAGGCAGGTTGCTTTGTAAAAGAACATGGTTCATATTTTAGCACATTTAAAGAAAAAACTAATTCTGTAATAAAAAATAGGGATCCAACAAGACTAATCACACCTGGTTGCTCAACAACATTGTATCAAAGAAACTGCTATTATATGATCATTAAAATCTATAATAATTTGCCAAAGGTTATAAGAGACCTACCACTTAAGATTTTTAAGACAAAACTACGTAAGTGGCTTCTTGAGAAATGTTTTTACTCTATAAATGACTTTTTAGTATAGTATAAATTTATTTCGAAATGGACATAATATACAATTTTACATGACATGGTATAATGGACATTTTTATTTTATTTTTTGTATAACTTTTTATTATTATTATTCTATTTGCATTTTTTATATGACATAAATTTATTAAATTAATTAAGTACAAAAGCTATATGTGATAATTGTACTTGAATTGTGTGATGTGTGTAAAAATCTAATTAATGCTCATTATAAATCAAATTTAGAATAATCAAAACTATAAATATACCTAATATTGTATGTCGTGAATGTCAACGACGAAATATGTGAGACCTATTTATGCACTATTAACTGCACATTGTAAACCATATTTCATGCAATAAATTTCATTTCATTTCATTTCATTTCATTTTCATTTCATAGTTTTCCACACGCAAAAAAGGTCGTTTTAAATCTTCTTTTTTTATGTATTGGCAATCAGCTACTTATACGAGCCATTGTTGACGAAAACGTTGTAAAGCACTTTTATATGATATTCACTACATCCTAGCACTTCCATCGCATCACATTACATAAAATGCCATCAAAATTATCTAATATAACACGATAAAACACTAAGACAAGAGCACTACATGATCGTTTAAGATTCCAGCCCAAAAAAAGGGCGTTAAGATGATCTTAACGACCTCTTTTTTTTTTAGCCTTAAACATACCTATAGGTATTCAGAGCCCGGGTTTTTGCACCGGGTATTTGGCCATACCCGTACCTTCCAGACCGGGTATGGAATATTGCAGGTATATCTCATGCCTAATCTATACTCCGTATGGAAGTAATAAGTACTCTGTACAACAGGAATGAGCTCTATCTGTGCATCTTGCAGCAAAAATAAAGAAAATAAAACCTTATGCTAAGGTAGTAAGAGTCTTGTTGTGCGCAAAATAAAAATGAAGCCGAGTGAGAGGGCAACCAGTGTACCCTGTGTCCCGTTCTAACAGTGGACTTAGAATTGCCAGAGTTAAGTTGGTTTCAATCCTTTCCTTGTTGGTAGAAAAATATGCGATTGATGTAATGTAATGAAGTAAAAACATTTACTTCTAAAATGTTTGTAAATATAAATAATAATTTATTACCGACATATTAAAGCAATATTATTTGTTGCTAAGTGTAAAACCTTATTAACGCAAACATTTTGCAATTGGGGTATAGGTTTTCTTTTATATGTATGAAATACGGACACCTGACCTGACAACCCCACATGAAATCGTAAATAATAATAATAACATAATTTGTTAGTGAAGAATTACGGTGACCATGCATGACTATTCAATCCTAGTTCAAGAACAAATAACTTAAATACCTATGTATTTTTTTATGAAAATAACTTTGTTTAGATTTCAAATTTCCTAAAGATCTTAATGTCCCTAACATTAAGTTCTTTAGAAAATTTAGGAACAAAAAGAAAGCTATTGTGGAAGAATGTAATAAAGATCAGTCGACATGATCGACATCAATAGATGATTTGTTAGATCTCGTAGATAACGCTTGTGTTTCAGATTTTAAACTGAACATTATTTTTTATATTGCTGGATATATCGTGAATGGGATGATTCACAAAATTTCTTGTTCAAATTGTGTGGTGTTATTGGATCACAACACCATAGAACACTGTTTATTACATTATTAAATCAATCGTTAAAAAACGTAAACAAAAATAAAATTATCATGTAGGTATGTCGTCCGAGAATTTTATAGCAAACGACATACATCGTTAGAATCAGCACATCCTCCTCAATCTATATTTGAAAATCCACATGATATTCTATTGATGAAGGCGTTAGCTGGCTTCCGAAAAGGCTATAGCACCATAGACCATATCCTCACGCTTCGGCAGATTATCCAGAAGACCGAGGAGTACAATCGGCCTCTGTGTATAGCGTTTGTGGACTATGAGAAAGCCTTTGATTCAGTCGAAACTTGGGCGGTGCTGCCGTCCCTTCAGCGGTGCCAAATCGACCATCGTTATATCGAAGTGCTGAAGTGTTTGTATAGGAACGCCACAATGTCAGTCCGTATTCGGGATAAGAGTACGAAACCGATCCAGTTGCAGAAAGGCGTGAGACAGGGAGACGTTATCTCTCCGAAACTGTTCACCACTGCACTGGAAGATGTCTTCAAGCTTTTAGACTTGACCGGACTCGGCATCATCATCAATGGCGAATACATCACTCACCTTCGATTCGCAGACGATATTGTCGTCATGGCAGAATCCATGGAGGACCTGGGCACCATGCTCAACGATCTCAGCAGGGTATCCCAACTAGTGGGTTTACGAATGAACATGGACAAGACGAAAGTCATGTCAAATGCCCATGTCATTCCTGTACCGGTCCTAGTTGGCAATGCGATTCTCGAAATTGTCGATCATTATGTTTACCTTGGACAAACAGTCCAGTTAGGTAGATCTAATTTCGAGAAAGAGGTCAGCCGACGAATTCAACTCGGTTGGGCAGCGTTCGGGAAACTTAAGAAGATCTTCTCATCCAACATACCTCAGTGTTTGAAAACACAGGTCTATGACCAGTGTGTGTTACCAGTGATGACTTACGGCACGGAAACGTGGTCCCTAAATGTAGGCCTCATAATCAGGCTCAAAGTCGCTCAGCGGGCTATGCTCGGGATTTCTCTGCGAGATAGAATCTGAAATACGGAAATCCGCAGACGAACGGGTGTAACCGACATAGCACGAAGAATTAGCACGCTGAAGTGGCAATAGGCAGGCCACATCGCTCGAAGAACCGACAACCGCTGGGGAAGAAAGGTTCTAGAGTGGTGACCACGTACCGGACGACGCAGTGTGGGACGCACCCCCACTAGGTGGACAGACGACCTAGTGAAGGTTGCTGGGCGTCGTTGGATACAGGCGGCACAGGACCGCACTCTGTGGCGGTAGAGCGCCTCACTTTTATCTTTTTTTTTCCTTACGCGGGAAGTTTTGTTGCTATTGACAGGAATCTTTTGTTGCTATCGACAGCTCTGGATCGTTTTGTTGCTATTAGACTTTTGACGGGAATTTGAAAACGTCATGTAGTGCTCTTGTATTATATTCGATATATTAGTGTTTTAACGTGTTATATTACACAATTTTGATGGCATTTTATGTAATGTGATGCGCGGAACTATTGAGATGTTGTGAATATCATATAAAAGTGTTTTACGACGTTTTCATTTTACATCAAAATTCCAATAAGATACCATTAACAGTGTGGCCATAGCACTGTTGATGGCGACGGTGACTTAGACAATGACTAACCTGAAAGACTAAAAACGTGAAGATATTTATAACTAGTTATTGGCGAAATCTTGTAAACGCCATTAAAAAAAAAAAAATTGTTGCTATTGACAGCTCTGAAATTTTATTTTTAAATTAATTAAATTCCACATTCGGGAGCCAACGCATGTTTGCGTGTAATAACAATAATAGCGTCGGTAAGTCCTAGACTTAGCGCAGCCACTCTGGAATGTTTTGTTGCTATTGACAGCTCTGGAATTTTATATTTAAATTAATTAAATTCAACATTCGCGGGCCAATAGTGACGATTCTCGGAAGATACCATTTAATATACAATGTCCCTACTTCCGGACATTGTTGAACGTGAAAACTTGATTTACTAACGTATATAGTCTTTAAGAGACGAAATAATTTAGAAATGGCGACTTATGTACATACATACATATCATCACGCCATATCCCTTGCAGGGTAGGCAGAGAGAACAGAGTGCCAGAGAACTCTATCCTTGCATACTTCACTCGCTTCCTCAACATTCATAATTCTTAACCGGTGACTTAATATAACATGTAACATGAAGACATTGAACAACTGACACTTGGTGAAGAAAATTACATAAGATTTAGCTGTATAAGCTTTGTTCTCTTTGCTTGTTCAAACCATTTCAGTTTAATAACTTTACTGTTTGGGTCAAGGAGTTTTGGCGCGAATGTGGAAATGTCATGTCACGCTCTTGTATTATATTCATTTCTTTAGTGTTTTGTGGTGTTATATTGAATAATTTTGCTGGTATTTTATGCAATATTTTTTTATTTATTTTTATGCAGTTAAAGTGCTGAAGTGTAGTGAATATGGTATAATAGTGGTTTACGTGTATTTTCATATTTGTCCAAAATTCCCAAAGGAAATCATTGATTAGGTTATCAGCACCCGATTCATGGTAACGACTTGACTTACTGACAGACAATGACTATTAAGGCTACATAATATGAAGAAATGATGAACAATGTATGAAAAATAATTAAATAACACTTGGCTGTATGGGCTTTGAGCCCTTTGCCTGTCCGTATGGACGAACAGAACCAAAAAAAAAACTCTTTGGGTCAAGGAGTTTTGGCGCGAATGTGGAAATGTCATGTCACGCTCTTGTATTATATTCATTTCTTTACTGTTTTGTGGTGTTATATTGAATAATTTTGCTGGTATTTTATGCAATATGGTACAGTTAAAGTGCTGAAGTGTAGTGAATATGGTATAATAGTGGTTTACGTGTATTTTCATATTTGCCCAAAATTCCCAAAGAAAATCATGCATTAGGTTATCAGCGCCCGATTAATGGTAACGACTTGACTTACTGACAGACAATGACTATTAAGGCTACATATTATGAAGAAATGATGAACAATATATAAAAAATAATTAAATAAGACTTGGCTGTATGGGCTTTGATTCCTTTGCCTGTCCGAATGGACGAACAGAACCAAAAAAAACTCTGGGTCAAACAAAGAGTAAAGTTATTAAACTAAAAAAGAGTGGCAACTCCATGATAAAATATGCATGTATGGAAGGTGCTGCTACCCAGAGTTTACGCGGTGAACTAAAGTTGAAGTGATATATATATACATATCTACATGTGTATGTGTAATTATATAGAATTTTCTTTTACTATGAAAGATACCCTGAAATATAAAAAAAAACATATCAGCTGATAACGAAGCAATAATAATATCAGCTTAACAATGAAAATTGAGATAATTTTCAAAAAGTACATCAAAAACCGTAAATAGATTGATGACAATAAGTACCTACGCTAGGAACAAAAAATAACAATTCTCAGTTGTCAAACGTTTGACATACAGGACAAAATGGCAGTAGTTAAGTTTGTACAAACAATCTGTAGGCGGCGCGACGGTCAGTAAAAATAAGTAATGTTTTAAGTGTGCCCCCCCAGGGGTCAAACCAAAAAATAATAATTATGGACAATTTTGAAATAAAATTTATTTTTACCGTTTAATGCCGTTAAATTTAACATTTTATCATTATATTATTGTTTTTAAGGTTTTCTATACTTGGATAAAAGTAGCCTTTTATATAATGAAAATAGATATCTAAAATATATATTTTTTTTTTTTTTTTTTTTTTTTTTTTTTATTGCTTATGGCGGCAAACGAGCAGACAGCACACCTGATGGTAAGTGTCACTGCCGCCCATGGACCTTTGCCAATGGTATAGCTAGGCCGCTGCCTACCAATATAACCCTGAACCCACCCCAGTTAGGCTTCCGGCTCTCTCGCTCACCGAACGAAGCGCAATAGCACATTGCTATTACTCAGACGTCGATCTTCTGCGAGAGTGTGGTACTACCCCGGACGGACCGGCCCGCTGCTGTAGACAGAGAACTGTCGACAGCGTGGTCCTACCACAATAAAAATTATTAATTAATTAAATTTAATTAAAAAATTATTGTTGCCAATTGATGAAAATCATGTTCGAACTTCAAATTCGAACAAATATAAAATGTGATGTTTTTCAGAGATATATTATCATTATATTGAATTGTAGTTATTACATTGAATTCATGTTAATATTACTTTTATTTATGTACCTATTACATTCTAGATTAGTCTTCGCGATTGTATTCATTATTAACAATTTATAAGTGAAATGGCAGTCTATGCTATGTTTACTTTGCCTATGCGAATTGCGAATCCACAAATTAAATAGAAAAACTCTTTGGCATGGCAGAAATGACATATTTTTTAATCGCAACTAATATTGGAAATATTCGAGTAAAAGTTAGTTTCAGATTTTGTTAAAGATCACAATAGAGTGAATGTGAACAGTATATAGTGTATATAATATTACATGTCTTCTATTTCGTCAAGTCATGGCGAAAACTAAAGTTACTGGAGCTACGAGCAGACTAAAGCAGGATTACCTTAGGCTTAAAAACGACCCCGTTCCATATGTGACTGCAGAACCTGTCCCATCGAATATTTTAGAATGGCATTATGTTGTCAAAGGACCAGAAAAAAGCCCCTATGAGGGAGGATACTATCACGGGAAAATAATATTTCCTAGGGAATTTCCATTCAAACCACCATCGATTTACATGATTACGCCGAATGGAAGGTTTAAAACAAATACGCGATTGTGCCTTAGCATTACAGACTTTCATCCTGATACATGGAACCCGGCGTGGTCAATATCCACGATATTGACAGGCTTGCTAAGTTTTATGTTAGAGAAAACCCCTACACTGGGTTCTATTGAGACATCTGATTACCAAAAGAGATGTTTAGCAGCTGAATCATTAGAGATAAATATTAAAAACAAAATGTTTTGTGAGTTATTCCCCGACTATGTTGAGGAGATTGAGTTGCAATTGAAGCAGCGTCAAGAAGCAATGTTGCATGCGGATAACACAAATGTTGTTAGTGAAAGTGACGTGATAACTGATCAACAATCAAATATGTATTACATTTTAACAAACTTATTTGTGTTGGTAGGTTTTGTTTTCCTTGCATTCATGGTTAAATATGTTTTAGTCTCCATATCAAATGATTAGGCAAAATTTGTGCTGTGTTTTAAATGTAAATATTGTAATTTATTATGTAAATACATTTATTCCAGTAGAAGCAAATTTCAAAGTTGATCATGCTAAGCATATTGTATTGTAGTGCTGCTCAGTATATGTTCTTGATAATTTATAATTAAATTGATTGTGAGGGCAATAGGCAACTAGATGTAAGAATGATAAATTAAAAAAAAAAGTATATTTTTATCCACCTAATTGTACAATTTTATATATGTTAAATGTTATTAATATATTCAACTTACTCTGATAATGTATTTTAACATTGTAATCCCTCTATTAATTATTTATCTCAATACTTTAATCATGATTCTGATATGTTACCGTAAACTGAAGATCATTAATGTTTGAAAAACATATAGTTTTTAAGCTAACCTAAAATTGAAAACATATAACAACTATTAAATGTGAAAACGAGAAAAATATGTTAAGTATTTGAATGTTTAAATATAGCATTAAATTATCACAAAGTGTTGATTTATAATTTGAAACTAGAAAATAGGTGAAAGAAATATTTTGAGTTTTTGGTACTTGGGTACTATTTCATACTATTTACAATTTTTTTGTTTATATACATTGACACTTGATTTTGTATTCCAAAATAATTAAGTTTTTTTAATAAGTTTATTAACAGGCTAGTTTTAATTTTGAATGTGAATGTTGTATAAATGTAACTTTAGTTATTCACTATTACATATGATCTCATGTGAGATGTGACTTCAAAATTAGCCATTACTGATATTAGTTCAAAAGGCTATCTAAATTTTAAATTGTAGTTATTTTATAGCTTATGCTTTTGAAGTAACAATGTTTACAAATAGAAAATATTAGGCATTTCAATATTGAACTACTTTTAAATCAAATAAACATATTTATTTCTAACAAATCAAAATAAATTAATTATACTAGTTGTGTATATCTGTCTGACGCTCTGTAAACCCCTAGCAGTCTTGCTAGTTTATATGAAAGAAGTACATTAATAATATCTGAATATGTTATATAATTAATATCAGTTCACATGTTAAACTTTGATTACAATCTCTCACATTAACATTCATTCACATAATGTGCACAGAGTACAGTGAATTTACAATATAGATTCTCTGACTTCATTAGTTTGTATATTATTTATTAAAACCTTGTTCCAAACTATTTTTATATCGCATTTAAATCTTGCATATATAAAAATATACATTCGTGATTGTAAGATTAGTACTTTATAGTACCTTATGTGCATTATCTCTTGAAAGTTTAAAAAGTTTAGTGGAAAAATAATTATACCTCCATTAAATATAGATTTTACCAAAAACTATCACGGAATTATTTAGATTTATCTATGTATAACTTTTGAAAATCTCATATTAGTTTGCTAATCCAGTTTAGCTTTATATGATGGTCATCATTTCAGCTTATATATGTCCCCTAAGCCTCCTAAGTTTGAGATGGAAGATTTATCTATTATACCATGCTGTTTAGACAGGTTGGTATATGGTTTTACTTCAAGCTTGTCTTCTCTTGCACAAATTAATGTTATGTGGACATTATAATCTCTTAGTCCTTTTATTACACCTATGGTTAAAAAAGGGGATGGTGAATTGTATTCTTGTTCCATTACAATATGGAGAATTATAAGTCTATGGTACTAATTTTCTACTAGGTATATTATCAGTTATGATATAAAACTTTATGCAAGTTCTTTGTTTGTGGACCAAGCATTTCACAATCTGTTTGAAAATGGTATTTCAACTACATAAGGTGTGAACTAAATAGATATTTTGAAAATGCTAACTCACACTATAATCACTTAGTTTATTTAGCCCATGTAATTGTTTAATCCAGTAAAATTATTTTCAATGAAATTTGTTTTATTGAGTGCTATAGGATAAATGAAAAACGTTTTAAAATCAACCCATTTATTAGCTGCTCAGTAGCCTTTTTACTAATATAATGCGGCATAATTGTTTCCAGATGAACAAGTTAATAATGAATTACTCTGAAATTATAATACAATAACAGTTACTAAAATATTATTGATTAGGAATATACTACCACCAGTAACAATAACTAATTACTTATAAATGGTTTCAGAGGTAGCGTTGGAAATTTAATAAATTTTTCATTCACTTAATAAATTTCATTCCTTTGAAATATTGTTAGCTACTACGACTAATACAAATGGGTTATTTTTTTAACTTTATTAAGTATTTCAACTTTATTGGGATTTAAATACACGAAATAACCACCTTAATCTCTGGTTTACATTATTATGACAAATATAAAGTATGTATAGGTACTAATTTAATAAAAATATTAAATATTTCAAATATTCTATTGGTGTTTATGCTGGAAGATAAATAATGCTTTCCTTATTGCTTTAAATACAATACATAATTATTTAAAGAATATATCTAAAGATGCTACTTACAACTAAGTACTTCACAAAAGGAGCTATCAACAAGACAGTTGGAAGAGCATGTTTGAATAAACTACATAAAAAGCTTTGTGTAAACAAAAGTAGTTCTATGGGATCATTCCTTCCTGTTTTGAGGTTGATATTAAATTCTATGATTTACTTAAATCATTCTTCAGTTTTATTTTCTTCTTCCTCTTCATCCCAGTCACTGACCAATTTTTTTATGTCATCTGTTTTAGGAATTTTTTCTATAGTTACATCACTCACAAGCTCCTTTTCTACTGCAGAATTCTCCAAGCGATTCTCCTCTTGGGAATCGTTATCCTCCCAGTCATTTAGTAGAGACGATATTTTTTCTTGTGTCTGTGAATCATTTTCCACAGCAACTTCTGTTGTATCTGTGATTGAACGTTGTTGAGGTACTTCACTAGTTAAAGTATCTACTAATGTTGAATTTTCTTCATCCGTGGTTACTTTTTCAAGTACAGGTTGAGTAGCGGTAATTGTTGATGAAGTAGTTAGTTGATTTTGCATTTCTTGTCTAATATTCTCAATTGTTTCTTCAAGTTGTTCAGGCAGCGGTGGTGCCACATTTTTTGAGGTAGAGATATTCTCTTCATTGATGGGAGCATCTTTGTGAATAGTTTCATATTCATCTTCAGACCATTCTGATGTTAAATTCTGGATTGTTTCATCAGTTGCTCTTACATAGGTAGGTGAGTCTCTCTTTGGATCATTGTTAATTTGAATAATATCATCATAAACTTGTGATTCTGGTTGTGTTAGTTGATTTTCTAAAGGAACTGAAGGATTATCTACAAGATTTAAGTCCTTAGATGGGACTTCATCATGCAATGTATTTTGCTCTTCTAACACAACTTGTTCTTCTTGTGGTACAAACTCTACCATTTCTGCAGTTTCCATTGGTTCTACTGCAGGTACTGTATGCTCAGTTGGTGGTCCTGTATGATCAGTTATACTTTCGATTTCAATTGGTACATGGATAATTGCCGCTTGATTTGCATCATTTGTAAGAGCAGAAATACATTCATTTTCATGAGAAGTTTCCATAGGCTCAGGTACATCTCTTGTTACTTGTTCAACATCTGTTCGTAGAATATCCCTTTCATTTTGAGTGTCAGGTGTACTTTTACATTCTTCTACAATTTCTTGGTTTATGATTTGACTAACAAGTTCAGGGTTTACAGCATTTAATTCATTTGAGGTATCAATAACATGGTCTTCATGAGGCACATTTGTTTCAGCCTCATGTGCCAAGTGTACTTCTTGTAGGTCACTTAAATTATTACTAGTTTGTAGCTCAATATTTTTATTAACATTGACACTTTCTAGTTCAGAGTGTGGTTCCACTATGATTTGATGACCATTTACTTCTTGAGCATTGGATTGCCAAGTTGTGTTTACTTGAGGTCCCAATTCATGGGTACTTGTAATAGGTGTGGATGTGGTTACTGTTTCATAGTTTTGTGTAATCATGGCAGAAGATTCAACAAATTGAGATCCTATTCCTCCTGTTGTGAGTATTTGATATTGCTTACTTTGATCATCAACAGGATGACTGTAAACCACTACAATGTTGGAATTCTCTGTAGGAACAGCTTCAGTAACATTTATAGGAAAATTGTCCTGGATAATCATCATATCACTTGATTGAGTATCATTTAAGTCAATAGTTGCTGATTGCATTGTTGAGTCATGCTGTGTGGTTAACACAGTTAATGTTTTACTGGTATCATCATTGTCAAATAATATAGGATGATTTGAAGCCATCAAAGCTTTATATTCCTCTTCATTTGAAACTACAATCTGAATTGGTTGACTTATATTAGTAGTCTTTTTGACCAACATACTAGATGGAGCTTCTTCCATAATTTTGGTGTTATGGATGTTGGTGTATTCAATAGATGTTGTTGGTTGAACTTCCTGTAAGGTAGCAGGTGCCATCATGTCTGAAAATATATATTCATTACTGCCCGATTTAAGTTTTCTAGGTATAAGCTGATTGTCCCGCATGATATATTCTGTATTGTCTATTAGCACTATTTCTTCCTCACTATAATTATTGGATACTGGTGATGAAGGAATGTTAATTTCAAAGAAAGAACTTGTTTCAGGCTGAGGCTTAGGTTTGCCTTTTTGTATAGGTTTTGGCGTTCCAAAACCAGGATTAAGTATTTTTTGCTTCATATTTGAGATCCCTTTGTGTTGTTGAGTAGATACATTAGGTTTTGTAGGAGTAAGTTGTATGTCTCCATCTTGCCCTTGCTGTATTTGGTATTGCACACCAACATCATATTCACTGTCATAGCTTGTGCTAGGTTCGACTTTGACTGGATGATACTTTCCTTCTCTATTATCGATTTTCGTTCTGGGAATTACCTCAGGCTGTTTCTCATCATCTGAATCTTCAATAACACCATCACTCTTTGCCTCTTTTTTGTGATAAGTTTTTAAGTGAGCATAAAGATTTGCATCACGCAAGAATCCTTTTAAACAATAGATACACTGTAAATTAGTTTTCCTTTCTGCACTATATTTATGCCCTGTAGTTTGTATGTGTTGTAGGAGCTGCTTAGTAGTAGAGAAAGGTGCTGAGCACACATTACAACGGAAGTTTGTTATCTCTTTGTGAGTCATTTTATGTTTAACAAGTAGGCCCTCAGTTAATGCAATATAATTGCACCTATTGCATTTTGGGAAGTTATATTGCGGTGGTGGAGGCACACCATGCTGAGAGTAAAGATGATGTAGTAAGTAATTTCTTTTTAGAGATCTTAGGCCACAATACTCACAAATATTTGACACAGGTTTCTCATTATGTATGTCTACTAAATGTCGACGGAATTTATAATACGATGTGAAGTGCAGAGCCTTTCCAGGTGTACCACAGATTAAACATATCCATGGACCTTTAGTGTTCTCGGCCCCCATAGCAATTAGTTTAGCTGCTTGTTGAGAATCTATGACATCTGTTTCATAAGTATAGTCTGGTTGTTCAGTTTTAAGTTTTTGTAGCTTCTCTTCAACGTCAGACGTTTTTTGAATCTGCTTCTTAGTTTTACTAGGAGTACTTAGAATTTTCAATTTAATGTTTTTATTACTTTTTACCAAATGTGGATACTTTTTCAAAACTTCACTAATTATTTTAGCATGATCCAAATTTGAGGCAGCTTTACTATCCTTGGCTTCTATAGTAACTTTTGGACCATCATCAAGAATCTGATCAAAAAGTTGACTTGAATTTTTAACGGTTTCATTATTGTAAGACGTCTGGAAAATGTCTATATCATCATTTACATGGTCTGTGTCATTATCATCAAAAATGTTACTCTCTTTAGGTATTCTCTTACACTCTACTATATCAACAGTGGATGTGCCAGGTAATAATTTTTTCGAACTAGATGGTTCGCTAAATATTCCTGTGCGTTTAGAAGAGTAACGTTTTACATTGTCAGGATGAACCATCAAAGGCTTACAAGTGTATGATACATTGCAAAATGAATTATCAAACACATTATCTTGATCTAACTCTTCAGGGAGTTCATATCTTGTTGGTCGTGGATCACCTAACATTAATTTCTTATTTGTTATCGGAGATGATGCATGATATGTGTTTGAAGTATTACCCGAATCTGAACTCTTGAGTGGATGATAAACTTTCTTTTCTTTATACACCACATTATTGTCAAATGCTTTACCATAGGACCTTTTATTACTTGTGGTTGGTTTAACTATTTTGGTTGGTTCACCAAGTTTTGTAAATCTTTTTGCCGCACTATAACTATGTGGAGATGATTTCAGTGCCATTCGATGTGACTCTAGAAGTTTACTCAGTACTGGCATATTAAGGATTTGTGATGTTTGATACAATCTTTCTAGCAAATCCACTCTGAACTCCAAATGACCTGTGTACATAAAATTCACAATGGGTACGACAACGTCGGCCTGCAAGTCGTCTGGCATCACAAGACAGTCCTCGTACATCTCACATGTTCGTTCCAACAATTCAAAGTACTCAGTGCAGGCATTGAGCACTAACCGATGGACTTTTAGTTGGGCATTATCTTGAAACTGCAATGTCAGGTCGCAATAGTCAGTTCGGTTGAAAAAATGTTTTAACCTCTGGAGGAAATATATCCCCCAGTTGTCAACTTTCACTTGCTTCACGTCGGACATTATGTGAAATCAGCACATCACAATTTCATTAATAACATTTTATGTATCGCTGAAACAACAATAATGAACTGTTTTACACATATAAAAACTTTATCAATTTCATTTATAAACATAGGCAACGATCAATAGAACACAAGACATTAACGTTTAGTAAGGAGGTGACGCTATTATGCTAACAAGAAATAACAGCATTTAAATGGAAATTCACTTGAATTTTCCGCCAGAATAGAATGTCTTTTATTTATGAAACTTACCAATAACGTGCAAACTATTTAGTTTGTATTTCGTTATCTAGTTCTTCTTACAATCAACACAAAATTACTCCACCAAAATCACCACAAGTTGACACGGTAAACGTAAGATGGCGGTGTTCAGCGGTCGCGCCATCTACATACCTCGGTGACGGCGCGAACTATTCCGAAAGGACCGAAGCTTGTTTGTCATTCGGATTGCTGCTATGCAGTTATGAATGTTATGATACATATAATATATACAGTTCGAATGTTTAAAGTAAAAAAATTGTAACTAAATTCAATAACACACAAGAACTTTTTTTTTATTTCCATTTATTGGATGAAGTATTTTAAATTCAGCTTTATTAATTTTTGAAAAGGTTAATAGATATTGTAGTGACTGCGCAAGTATTGTTACAAACGCCCTCTGCGCTTGTGCGTATCGCTATGAAGAAGTATTGATTAAACCCGTTCTAATTTTGATAAAACGCTATGACACATCCGAACGGTATCCACTCCGGCCGTCTATTATTACTAACAGTGCCTATTTTAATTCGATAGAGGGCACTGTCAATAGCTACTTTGTGCAATAAATGTATATAATAAAGTTTGAAATATTTTGGTAAGAAGTATTAAATGTTGTGTTAAACATTTTCTTATAACATAAACGAAGTTTTTTTACATTGACATAGGTACATCATATATAATAAAATAGATGTATTTTACTTTTTGTCGCCACTAAGTAACCAAGCAGCATATAGAGACACATTCGACGGATATTAGGAAGATATATATATATGTATATATATATATATATATACATATATGTACTGAACTCGCAGGTCTATGTTTACTTTTGCGGGCTGACTGGATAAAAAAATAAAAATAAAAAAATGGTCATAAGAAATTTGATACAACGGGATCATAGGCATAGGCACTATACAAGTAATCTGTGACTATACTGCCATCTTTTTAGAAATTCTCTTCTACACATTTTTCCGCTAGTCTCGGAATAACTTAAAGATTTACGAGATGACTATCACTGAAGCAATAGGAAAATTCTTAACCGTTCTAGTCAATGGAATAAATCACTATTGCCTCTCACATGTGTAGCTGGGATCAATTTTCGTCATTCGAATTTTATCTTATTTTAGCAGTTCAAATTTTTCTCAAGTGGTATTAGTCTGTTCTCAATGACTCTTCGTGAGCAGATCAATCCCGCTTGTACAAATTTCATATTCGAATCTTTACTTGATTTTTTATAATAAATTCAAAAAACCTGAGTGGTGGTTTATTAAAAATTATTTATTGATATTTTTTCATTTATAGAAGGCTTCTTGTCAATGAAATAAATAATATTGTCAATTAAAAAATATTTTATTATATATAAAATTTAAAAGTATTTGTATAGAGGAAGAATTAAACTAGAATCCTTAACATCATTCGTAAGTCATCATCATCATTCACCTGCTCTTATCGCAATTACTTGGGGTCGACGTAGTATCTACTCCTCTTTCTACATATTGCAAACGTTATTGGCAATGTTTTTATGACCGGCCGCCTACCTAACGAGAACACCTTGGTACTGTAATTATTGATCAAACGCCTCCCTCCTTGGCAATGTAATTGATGACTAAACGGCATCAGGTGGAGTGGGCCCAGGTTGATATAAAGCTCTTAGTTGTCTTTTACGACATTACGAGCAAAGTAAGGTTTGGTAGTATTCGTAGCTGTTACCACACATTATTCGGGAGTATTATACTTATACTTAATTTAAAGTCTTGTAATGTTAGATAACACTGCCGACAGTATTTTACCTGCAGCTATAAATGGGGCGGCAAGTCCAGAGTGGTAACATCACGTGCGTTTTGTTGAGAGTCCTCAGCATTCATTAGTTAGTCCGGGTAAAGAAGTTATAACCATTTGCGGCTAACAACTAAGTCAAACAAAAAAAGAGTAGTACCAAATTCTTGTAAAAATCGACACCTGAGTATTTAGTTGCGATTTATTTGGTGAAGAAGACCGCTGGAGGACCAGTCCATGAGCAGCAGATTTATTGCTTATGGTGGTAAACGAGTAAGTAATACATCTGATAGCTAACTATTATATATTACTGCCACCCATAGACCTTTGCAATACCAGTAGTAAAGCCAGATCACTGCCTATCAATGCAAAGCCCAAACCCACCCAGAAAATTGGGCTTCTGGGTCTCTCACTTGCAGAACGAAGCGCAACTGCACATTGCTGCTGCTCAGACGTCGATTTTCTGCTAGAGTGTGTACTGTGTACCCCGGACGGACCGGTCCGTGGATGTAGATGGAAAACTGTCAATAGTGGGCCGTACCACTATTAAAGTTCGCGCAGTTGCCAATTTATACTATGAGGTAAGCTGCCTATTAGACTGTCACCAAAGCGAATAAAAATTAAATCTACCTACAGTAATTAAAATCAATAAATCAAATTATTTAATTGAAAAGCAGTTAGCAAAGAAGTCATATCCACACTGTCTCTCGCTTATGTCCCACTACTGGGCTCGAGTTTTTTTAACAATGGTAGGTAAATTGACCTACTATAGCACGTTGGTCAGACGTGTTGGTATAGGGTTTTATTCTGAGATTTCCTTCGCTTAATGTTACACACTTGCGACCCTAAGTTGCCTTTTACATCTACGGGTAAGAAATGAGTGGTGAATTGTATTCTTACACCGTCACCACACAGAAAGATCATGAAAGATTACATAAATTTCATATAAAAAACATCATTTCTAAGGTATTCTATCGTTTTGTATTGTTAGCGAGTCAACTCGACTGTACTGCTTTCTAGTCTTATTACTTGTTGAATTATTTCTATTCTACTATTTTAAATTATGAAAACATGAATTAAACAATAGGTGTCGCTCTTAGATATTTTCTTAAATAACATAATTGTGTCAAAAATCCTTTTTAGCGTGAAACGGTTGCAATAATTTAAATGGTGGTTAGAGTACCAGATGGTGGTTGAACAGATATGCTAAGAAAATATATTTCATGTAAATAATGTTTCACTTTTTTTAAAGTTGTATAAACGTGGCACTAACGTACTCATCATTTACATATGGTCATAGAGTTATTATGTCAATACCTCTGTGGATTTAGAAGCCACTGTCTATACAATGTTACATTTCTAATTTTTTTTTTCTGTAGTTTTACGAATAGAATTAAACATCTTTACTGAAATGGCATATTTTTTCGGAATTAATACGCCATCTGTGCTCAATAGTTATTAAACATATGGAATATCATTGAACGTAGGTAAGGAAATGACTATTCATATCATTGATTCAAATAATTCCTAAAAGACTCCCTAGGTGGCAACATTTTATACCGACAGCATAAGTACGTAAAGTAGGTACCTGCCCAGACTATCGAAAACGGTTCAAGTTAACTCTTATGCAAGAAAATAAAACGTAAAATGAAAAATAAAATAATATAATGTTAATTTTTGTTTAGAAATCGTGTGATGTAAGGTGGATGAAAATCTATGCTGTGTTTTTGGTTGTAGACATTGAAAGTCCTTAATAAATATTTTTTTTAATTGTCTATTTCAGATAAAAAAATAAATATTAAGGACGTTAAGGTATTTTCTGGTGAGATTAACTCATTATAAAAATATATATAAATTTAACAAAAAAACTGACGAAATCGAAATCGGAAAAAGAAGATATTCTAAAATAAAAAAATACTAAAACGAAAAAATACATCCACTATCTCGAGCGTGTGGTGATGTAGGAAGAATACAATGGACGCCATCCTCATCCTTTTCCGTGGGTAATTAAATTGTAAGAGACGCAAGAAGAAGAATATCAATGCAAGATAAGGAAATCTCGAAATAAAACCCTATACCAACCGGTTTCCGAGGAGATGGTTAGGCGAATCGAGGCGCTGGGAGTCAGGGTGGCCCTAGACAAGACGGAGGTGCTCCTTTTTCATGGGCGCCTCATGGGGCCCCCTGTCGGCGTCTCGACCGTCGAACTGATGGATACGGAGTTGACTCCGTACCCATCAGTATCCAGGCCCAAATGAAGTATTTGGGTCTGGTGATCGATGGGAAGTGGTGGTTTCGGGGGCATTTCCGTAGACTTGCTCCCCGGCTAGTCGGCTCGGCGTCCGCCCTCTCACTGCTTATGTCGAATGTGGGCGGACTGAGGATTGAAAGTCGACGTTTATACATGGGGGTGATCCGTTTCATTGGCATTGTACGGCGCACCCGTGCGGGCGAGGGCACTGACCGTCCGTCTTAGGGCTATTCTGCGGCATCCGCAGAGAGCCATGGCGGTCAGGGCCATTCGCATATACCACACGGTGGCGACCGAGGCAGCATGCGTATTGGCCAGAACGCCCCCGTGGGACTTGAAGGCGGAAATGCTCGCCGAAATATATCGGTGGGTGTCTTCAATCCGCGAAGAAGGTGGTGAAGTTTCATCCAGCGAACTCGCCACCTGGCTTGAGTCTCTTTGCCGTTCCCGTTGGGCGACGCAGCTGGAGAGGCCTCGATCCGTACTGATGGAGTGGTTGGAGCGGCACGGAGTCCTCTCTTTCCGGCTGGTGCAGGTCTTGACGAGACATGGTTGCTTCAGGAAGTACTTGTACACAGTCACAAGGAGGGCGACGACTCCGTCCTGACAACAGTGCGGTAGGAGGTAATGGGACGCGGTCGTGTCGTATCGCGGTCTGCGAGTCATCTCGCAGAAAGCAGTGGCGATGCGAATCCGGGAGGATCTCCTCCACGAGGATTCGCGACGCCGCCGGCGACTAGGGCGGCGTAGGCGTGAGTACCTACGCCTCATGCCGCCCTACAGAGGCAGCGGGCGACCGGCCACAAAAAAAAACACCAACCCATCTAACCAGCGGCCTAGTATATTAGGTCAATTTCAATTCCACTATGGAGGAGGCTTGAACCCATTAGTGGGATGCAGGGTCGGCTTTACCTATAGTGCAGAGGGTGCGGTGCACTCGGGCGCCGGGTGTTAGGGGCGCCGCATCGGGTGCCTAACCATCTATAGTCGTAGTGGGTGCGTTATTTGACAGGTTTGGGTAAGTTGCTTTGCCACTGCTCACTGTTACTTCATAATGCGATCGCGTTTACCTGATTTTGTATCAAAAACTTTCAACCTATTCCATTTTTTTTACGAATTTTGATACAAGAGGGCGCCAGGTAATTGATTGCACCCGGGCGCTGCATGTGCTAGAACCGCCCCTGGTGGGATGTATACGAGATGAGTTGGTTGTATACGAGATGACATTAATGTTTCGAATACTTTTCAGCACTGATTAGGCAATCGCTTCTGGTGACTACCTCAATAGACAGAGAGGGTAAAAGTCGAGTTATAAAGCATGTGCCTTATAATCGACCGTTTTTGCGTGTAGTTTGGAAGTAGTAAGATGAAAAAAAACTACACTGAATAAATTATCTAGGTATTTGGAGGATCTAGTGACAAACTCAACAGGTGGAGAGGATGGATAATGGATAATAAACATTGTAGGTGTATTGTGAGGCTATGAAATCAATATTTTCATTAAATAACACTTCATTTTCTCGTGTGAGTCAATGTTTAAAAAAAATTAAATTAAAAATTAAAAAAAAACCCCGGCACAAAAGCCTAAGTTCCCTTTAATACGTACATACATACATATCATCACGCCATAACCCTTGCAGGGTAGGGAGAGAGAACAGAGTGCTAGAGAACTCTATCCTTGCATACTTAGGCCACCGAAGACAAAGATCGGGTGCGAAGAAAGGTGTTTGCAGGGTGGGTCCATGGGGTTGCGTGCCGCCTCTTCTGTCGCCCCGGAACGATTTGTCGGGGCGCGACCACATTCATGGTCCACCTTGTGGAGAAAAAAAAATCCTTGCATACTTTACTCAACTCAACATTCAGAAGTTCCCTTTAAAAAGTAAAAAATAAAAAAAGAGACTATTAATAATTCTAAAAAAATACCTCGTATTGGGGGACCGCTCCTAATTATTTATTATGTTACTACTACCTACTATTATTATTTATTATGTTATTTATAATTTTTATTTTATGCTGTGGTAGCGGCTACGAATACTACCAACCCTTACTTTGCTCGGGGTTGTCGTAAAAGACGACTAAGAGCCTTATGATGACCTGGGCCAACTCTATCTGATGCCGTTTGGTCAACAATTACATTCCCAAGGAGGGTTGACGTCTGGCAGGCAGCCGGTCATAAAACTATTGCCAATAACTTTTACAATATGTACTATGATATAAGAGTACATATTATATCAACCCCAAGTAATTGGGATAAGAGTAATGATGATGATTTATAATTTTATTTTATTATGTTGCTTAGTTAGGTTAGGTGAGGTTAGACTATTTGTAAATAAATTATTAGGTTGGAGCGGTCCCCCAACGTTCGGGTTGAGAGCCCTCAGCGCTCACCCACAGCCCGGTTACGCTGTAACAGCCCCTAGGCTAACAGCAATCGCAGTGGATGCGGTTTAGTGGGTAACCTAGCCCTAGGCTAGGAGTCCCACACTGCCCATCCGGGGAGTAAGTGCGTCAAGCATTCCTGGACCACTGCGTTACCAATAAAAAAAAAAAAAAAAAGGTCCCCCAACGCGAGGGGTTTTTTTTTAGAATTATTAATACATACTCACGGCCCGTTCACGACCTTGCCGCTGTGAGCAGCGGCTAAGCGCGGGGCGGCTAGCTACGGCAAAAACAATTCAATGCAAGACAATTTTTTCGATTGTTACAAGGTTCACATAGTAGGTACCAATATGTTAACCCCCCTTTTTTTCTTTTTTTTCTTTGTGTTGGACTATGGATGTGGTCTCGGCCCGCCCAACCAGTCCGGGGTGACGGAAGAGGCGGCGCGCGACCCCATAGACTCACCATGCAAAGCTCTTCTCTTCGCCGTGCGAGCGAGCCACCGGTACCCGATCTTTGTTTTCGATGGCCCGCCCGGTGGTTTACCCTCGTGGGTTCCTCTCGAGTCAAGGCCCTACAGATTTTGTCGTCGGGGCGTCGTCCTCACGCGGTGGCCTCGCTTCGGGTGACCGGACTATTCCTCGGTTCGATCACCAGATACCTCGGCTAGAATATGTTAACCCCTAAGCGAAATAGTCTGAACTCAATTTTCATAATAATTTTGAACTTAATACTCTTCACAGAACTAACTTCATGATAATTTTTTAAAGTAGGTAAAGGCCTGTCTTAGACTTTGGCAGACCTGTCTTAGTCTATGTCGAGGCCTTGGAGTAGATAAGAATTTGAAACCCAATGAAAATTCGGATAGTAAATAACAAAAAGAGTTTTTGATTTTTATTTATTATGGTTGATTATTACAGCTATTTAATATAAAATATGTTGTTAAATAAACATACATAAATATTTTTTAATATAAGTAACTACCCCTTACACTAAGGATCTAATTCTTTTACCTATAACTTTATTGCCTCAGACATTCAAATTATTTTTTTTTATTAAGTGGGGTTATGTGAAAGAAGGGGACATATTGTGTCGGCCCCAAGTAACTGGAATAAGCATACATACATATCATCACGCCATATCCCTTGCAGGGTAGGCAGAGAGAACAGAGTGCCAGAGAACTCTATCCTTGCATACTTCACTCGCTTCTTCATTATTCATAATTCTCTTCATACACGCTCGCCGGTTTCGGAGACTCTTGACTCCACCTTCTTTCAGTACGTGTCCAATCTGGTCTAGGTAGGTGAGTCTCGGTCTCCCCCGGAACCTACATCCTTCCACTTTCGCAGTGTATATCTTCTTAACCAGACGTTCGTTCGGCTTTCTTTTCACATGTCCGAACCATAGGAGCATTCCCTTTCGCATCTTTACACCAATACTCTCTTTAATACCTATTCGCTCTCTTACGTCGTCGTTGCGAATGCGGTCGGTCAGCCTAACTCCACAGATTTGCCGTAGAGATCGCATTTGGACCGCATTAATTTTGCTTTCATGCTCTTTTCTGCATACCCAACTCTCGCTTCCATATAGTAATGTTGGGACAAGCACTGCGTGCACACGTGTAGCAATACATAAGTATTGCTACACGTGCCTTCTGGCTGAGGTGTTGGCTACCGAGAAGTTGTCCCAATGCTCCGTTCACTCTATTTCCCGCATTCACTCTTCGCTCTATATCAGTGGTGTACCTTCCATCTCGGCTAAAACTACATCCAAGATATACAAATTCATCCACTTGCTCTAGTACATCATTACCTATTTTTATTCTTACATCTGTTCTGGCTTCATCTATTTCAAAGACCATTATTTTGGTTTTGCTCACATTTACGCGTAGACCCCTTTTCTTACAAATTTACAATCTTCTGTCATTGTGTCGACTAGGGTCTGCAGGAATAAGAGCAGGTTGCAGATAATAACAAAGTTTTGTCCTGCGTGGGAAATTGCGCAAAGTTTTGCCATCTTAACCAATACGCTATCTATGGAATCCTATTGCTGCAGGTTTTTATTGGTGACGCTTGAATGTTATTATCTAATAACTATTTCATTCTTTGTAATTATTGTGTAAGAGTAGTACAGACCCACCCAGAGAGCTGACCTTACGGCTCTCTCGCTCACTGAGTGAATCGCAATAGTACATTGCCTCTGTTCAAATGTCGATTTTCTGCGAAAGTCTAGTACTATCCTGGACGAACCGACCCGCGGTTGTAAACAGAAAACTGTCAACCATCTTCCTCTTGTGAAGTTTACTTAGGATCTATGCACTAAGTGCTATTCTACCATTGTACATATTGCAAAAAAAAATTGGCAATAGTTTTATGACTAGCCGTCCCGCTTTTTTGACGTCAACCCTTTGTGGGAATGTAATTTTTGACCAGACATCATCTAGACATGACGTAGAACTCTTGGTGGTCTTTTACGATATCCACGCACAGCGTAAGATTGGGTAATAATTCACAGCCGCTGCTTAAATATACTTATTACATGGAAATAAAATTGTGTAGTAATTTCTTTTTATGTTACATTTCTAGTTACCTTTTTGAAGATAAACATTAGAGTTATAAATTAATAAAAATATCATATTGTTACGGTTTACCTAAGTACTTTAGGTACAAATACAGTATCTATTATATAACCGACAAGATAAATCAGGAATATAGTTAGTTGATAGCAGTTTAGACCACTTAAAATTGACCAAGGTTTCTTTATACGCCAAGAAAAGAAACAGCAACGAAGCTGATTTGTGGATCTCAGTCCCGCCCAGTGAACGCTCCGCCTACGACTCTGGGCGGCTGTTGCGAAATCCATCTGGATTACGCTCAGTATACATTCAACCCTCAAAGAGAATGCACTGTAACATAATTTATTAGTGACCGACCAATTTAGTTTTCGTGCGTGATACCCATAAGGTGCGTATATATATTTTTTATATTTTTGCCAACAAAAATATATTTATAAATATTAATATTAGCTACGGCATTAGAATTCAATAGTTTAATAAAAAAATGCCGGGATGGCGAATTTAGGTAGTGGCTTCTTTCTTATAGGTAATGATTGTACGTCTAGTAATGGAGTTCTTGTGAGTGTCGTAATCTGGCTATAATATACGACCAAAGAATACCTATACAAGTAGGGGAGATCTGGAAATAACATAAATAAAATAAACCCTGTAACTACCAGTCTAAGCAGCGTGGTATATTAGGCCAAGTAGGTGAATTTCTATTAGCAGTAGGAAGTATATGAGTTGACAAGTTGAAATGATGATAGTACGTACTAAGGTGTCGTGGGTTCGGTTTATAAATGGAATATTCTTTTCTGAGAGCTTTAACTGAATATTTTGAATGCGAGTATTATTTGTTGTTAATTGTTTATTTGTAATGAACTTCATTAAACTCACTTAACTGTGTTTTTTTTTATTGCTTTTGATGGCAAACGAGCAAGTAGTACACCTGATGGTAAGTGTTACTGCTGCCCATGGACCTTTAGGGCCGCTGCCTACCAATACAAACCCCAAACCCACCCCAGTTGGGCTTCCGCCTCTCTCACTCATCGAACGAAGCCCAATAGCACATTTATGCCATTACTCAGACGTCGGTCTTCTGCGAGAGTGTGGTACTACCCCGGACGGACCGGCCCGTGGCTGTAGACAGAGAACTGTCAACAGCATGGTCCTACCACAACAAAATGTCGTGACTAGTTAATAATATAATGCGTCAACCACCCTTGACTTTCTGTGGGACTCGTAAAAATGGAACATGGGAGGACCAGGAAAGTGACTAATAGTAGTGTTGTGAAAAAAATATAACATCCACACCTATCGCCTATCTTTGTGGGAGGCTTATGTAGAACACTGAAAGTAGAGTGGTTGATGGATGGGGATGAAAGAAGTTCACTATCTGTATAGTATAAATATCTGTATATATCCCCGTTAATACGAGGTATTGTTTTATAAATATAAAAACAATTATGATTTCTGTTGTTTACGCGTGTATTTCACATTTGAAATAAAACTACTTTTACGGATTCTATCGCGTTTGTAATTGATTTTTAATCGCCCGACGTTTCGACAACTTTACAGCGATTATTTTTTAAAAAAATATATAAAAACATGGTCTTGAATTAACTTTTATTTGTACGGTATTAATTATTTCTGCAAACTATGACTATTTTCTCTAGGTCTTTTGCTGCCTGTCAATTAACTTTAGTTGGCATTGTTACCATAAATCAAATGGCATTCGTTATAATTGCCATCTAAACTAAGGTATTTAAGATTCAGGTATGCGAAAAAGCCATAAAAAACGTAGAGCTAACCAAAAATACGTAAAGTTGGCAACATTAAAGATAATAACGTTGCACTAAAAACGTGCAGAGAAGACACGCGACGGGTTATGATGTCCTATAAAGACCAGCTATTACCACAAACGGACTTCAAGAAAAGATGAACTCATAACATTTTTTTTTTCTTATTTATTTTAAAAGCTTTTATTTAAATTACTGAAATTTAGCATTTAATTATTTATAAAACCGATTACGAAGTGAAAGCTTTTATTTAACTATTCTTTTATGCATGTTCTGGAATTTTATAATAATACCACTGGAGCTGTCGAGCTTAAAATTGGTACACAGTTATAGTTTACGTGACAGTGCAATATTATTTAAATATCGCTATTTTTGATCCAATTGACCAATAGATCGCCATAATCGTTACAAAATGGCCATTTATAATTTTCATACTAACCTCTGTCATATGTATATCAAATGAATGATTTTTTTTTGCGGTGGACTATGGATGTGGTCTTGCTCCGCCAAGTCAGTCTGGGGTGACGGAAGAGGCGGCGCGTGACTCCATAGACCCACCATGCAAAGCTCCTTTCTTCGCCGTGCGAGCGGGCCATCGGTACCCGATCTTGGTATTCGGTGGCCATCAAATGAAAGCGCTAGAGGAATGTAACACAATAAGTGTGGTGACGTCATTCTAAATCTAAAATGGCGGTTGTCAAAAATGACGGTTTATAATTTTTAGAGTAACATCTATGATATGGCTATCAAATGAATATGGTCTAGACACATGCCTTCCATTCCGTCCGGGGCGACAGAAGGGTAGCGCGTGGTCCCATAACCCACCGTATTGCCACCATCCATTTTACCAGCCACTGGTACCGCTTCCTTGACCTCCGTGGCCAGCCCGGCGGGTTACCCTTACGGGTGCCAACCCCCGTCTATGCCTCGGCAGCAGGCCGTGGCCTCGCCCTCACGCGGTCAGCCTCTCTGTGGGTGAAGGACTATTCCCCGGTCCAGTCACCCACGGCCTCGGAAATTAAAAGCCTTCATCAAGGCTTTTAATTTGTAATGTAATACTTACTAAACATATAATTAACAGACACAAATTACATCCAGACTCAAAATAACAGTTTGTTGATCGGTCAAAGTATTGTCCTGCGTGGGGACCGAACCCATGACAAACAACGGAGTGAACTCAGAGACGACATCTGATAGTTACGTGGAAGAAGGGTACATATGGCGTCGACCCTAAGTAATTGGTATAAGTGCAAGGTGATGATGATGATAAAGTTTTCCGTGGCAAATTGTGCGAAATTTGCCACTTAAGGTCCATTATCTTAACCACTATTCCATCTGTGCAGTCACATTTAACGAATGTATCGCAATAAAAATCCATTATGCTAATATAACCAAGCGCCATAACATGTGCTTCTACTACTAAGAAAGAAAGAAAGAAAGATAAATATTTTATTGCTCTTTTACGGAAAGGACACAAAGCAACATGATGGTTTAAGTAAAGTAAATAATAAAAGTATATAAAACATAAGAAGCACTAAAAAGTAAAAGTTAATTATCAAGAAAATACATTGACAAAACAGAGTAGGTAATATAAATAATAACAGTGGCGTCCCCTCCGCAAATGAGGAAAAGGAGGATGGCTGCTCAGCTTAATGTTGTGTTATCTACTATAAAAGTGACACCACAACGCTGTTATTCTGCAGCGTCCTGTGGGTGCCTGCCTAAGGTTTATGAAGAGTATTTTCTACACTGTAGGCTGTGACTTCGCTGTGCCCCTGGTACTGATAAAGTTTATGAGGGCAGTACCACTTACCATCAGGTGTGCTTGCTTATTTGTCACCGTAGATAATAAAAAAAAATGTAAATAGATAATTTGACATCTATAAATATAGAGCCCTTTAATAATAGCTCACGCCACGTAATTTAAGCGGTATGAAAAAGGGGGAAAAGTGTACAATTAAATTATTAAGTGACAGCTGCAAAGGGCGCGGTCGTGGTATGCAGTTGACGCCGACAACCGCCCGCCGGCGAGACCTGGTTCCATCATCCCATTCTATATTTTCTATTACCTTAATAATCTATTTTGATATAGACAGTAGCTTTTTTTATGATATAGGCATTAATTAAAAGCGGATTTTGCTAAATTCAGCCCAAAGACAAAAAGCTGTAAGTATTATCTTATGCATAAATGTTCTTCAATAAAAATAACAGACACGTGATTCAGCATTTGTAAATTTTCATTCTCTAAGGGTAAACAGGGGATTAAATTTTGCATCGACATTTTTTCATAAATTGTTTTTTCAAAAGACGCCACCATACATACGTTTAAGTAAATAATCCTTGTATTGCGGGGATTTTACAAATATACAATTAACGCAGACAAATTATACCCAGACTCAGAGCAACACTTTGTTGATCGCACAAAGTATTGTCGTGGAATCTAACCCATAGCGTGGGCATGGAAGGTCGGTTATCTTAACCACGCCGCCGTCTGTGCATCTGTGCAAGTGTGCAGTCGATTGAATAAAAAGTAGCAATAAAAAAAATAAGCACTAGACATCGTCTGACTTTTGTGATGTGACTCATTATAAAAAGGAATATTTTGATAATTAGCGACAGCTTTGTAATTTTTACTCTACAACACAGAAAATGAAAATCATATTTCACGGGAATGTCGCACATCATTTATATGTGGACGAAATCATGAACAAAACCTAGTAAACTATAGAAGAGAGTAATCATAACATTTGCCTTGACGCTTTCGCTGGGATTTAGTGTGTTTTTTTAATTATGGCGGTAAACGAGTAAGCATCACACCTGATGACCTAGCAACACCCGAGGTACAGCCAGGCCGCTACCTACCATGAAAGCGTTAAGCGTCATTTAAGTAAGAAAAACAATAAGCAAACTGTATTTTAAAATGTTATAATTGGAAGGTTTTTATCGGAATAACAGGAGTCAAAAGCAATTATTTTAGAATTTTTATCGGTCTGCTTGTATCTTTGTAGGTACAAGTACTACGCTAAAACGATTGCATGGAATTGAATGCAATTTTTACCGATGTATTACTATAGTCTAAATTAAGCTATGGTGCCATCTAGAATAAAATAAGAATAAATCTCAAACTATAAAAACAGCTTCCGGTGGCCCACTCGCACGGCGTGAAGAGGTTCATTGCGGGGTGGGTTTATGGGGTCGCGCGCTACTTCATCTGTCGCTCCGGACGGATTTAGCAGGGAATGACCAGACCCTAGCTCGCCGAAAAAAAAAGTATATAAAAACATCTAAGTAATAACGGAAATAAAGTAGCGGGCACAACTAGTATACAATCTGTATAAAATAGCTTCATTTTATCAAATCCACCCAAGTAAAGCAAATATTTTTCTGTTTGTATAGATATTTATCCCCTATTTAGACAATTCCTTCAACTAATGCTTCTGAAATATACTTAAACTTTATTTTGATGTAGATTTGCACATACACCATAATCCGCTAAGTATAAAATAGTTACTTTAAAAAACTATTCTTCTTCTCTCCATTTTCTTGCCGGATCTTTTCAGCTTGCATCCGCATTCTAGTCTAGTAGTCTGCAGTCTAGTCTATGTTATTGGATTGACTTCAAAAAGGAGGAGGTTTTATGTTTTATTAGCTCAGAATATGTATTTATTTTTAATGTTTATTAAGTGGCAAGCTTCTCAATATAAATTTTCTTTATTTTATATAATTTAAATTATCCACGGCTTTCATTCTTAGTTTTTAAAAAAAGTCTATTTCTCATTCAATGCATAGAGTGAATGAAAGAGTTTTACTTTTTTTTTCATTATAGCCTGTCAACTGTTTACTCAAAGGATTGTTTTTATATTATCTTATAAGATAATAGTTAACTAAATAGGGTCAGTATGCCATTATTAAGATATCATGAAGATATCAAATTTCGGTCTCCTATTATCGTAATACATTCAAAGCATCAAACAAGCTTTTACCTGTCAGAAACAGGCGGGAATTAAAGAATGAAGTTACTTTTTAAAGAGTTCTTTTTTTATTTGTCAAGTCTCTGGGGAAGTTCTCCCGTATTTTTTGCTTCCGTCCACAATGGTACGGTCGCCGCGTCGAGTTTTACAATTAGGCTTTTGAAATTTGCTTACATAATGTATCAGCCATTGAATTGTTTAGTCTAGAGAAGAATATTAACGGATTTTTTTTTATTTAGAAAAATTATTAGCACGTTATTTTGTTACGATTTGAAAATGGATGACTTGTATAGTTAGGTATTTTTAAGATAACTTCCTGAACTACGGATGCAATGGACAGCCAGTTTCTAATAATATGTTAAAATAACTTGTTAAGAATTTAAGAAAATGGGTCACATATTATGGGTGCGTTCTCTTATAGGTATCATTATCACGTCTAGGTCATACAAAAGTTATATATATTTTTGATCTCCCGGTAACCAGGGTGTTTTCTTCCCCACAGAAGTCGTATAAATCGGTTAAGACTACGTTAATGACGGCTGGACAGTATTTTTTCCTGTGGAACATTTTGTTACGCATTGTTCGTGTGGTGACGAAGTAAAAATATATTTCAACAGAACCTATCTTCGCCATGGATATCGTAAAAGATAACAGGTATATAATTTACCTATAACAAGAGAAGGAAAACTAAATAAAACTCTATACTAGCCTTAACTACTAGCTCTAAACAGCGAAGCATAATAGAACAATTTCCCTCCTACTGTGGAGCAGGTTTAAGTCTAGCAGTGGGATATATGAACTGAGATGACAATGGTAATGATCTGGATGCGCTCTGCCCAATCCATCCGGAGCAACAGAAGGGAGGCGCAGGACCTCATAACCTA
This sequence comes from Lymantria monacha, assembly GCA_905163515.2. Taxonomy (NCBI): domain Eukaryota; kingdom Metazoa; phylum Arthropoda; class Insecta; order Lepidoptera; family Erebidae; genus Lymantria; species Lymantria monacha. Next base: position 23,298,626 of record LR991097.1, on the reverse strand, counting down.
CGCTTTATATAGGCGTAGGCTTTCTCCATAGCTATTGGACTAACCACTGCTACCAGTCCTTTGACCTTGGTGATGAACCCGACCTGCAATCGCCTGTACACCAGTACTCTTTTGGGAAAGTTACAATATCAACTTTGACGGTTACAGCGTTATCCCTTTTGCTTATATCCTATAGTGAGTTGTTGAATGAATGAATTAATTAAAATTTGAATTTATAAAATTTTTATTATATATAATTACATAGACCTAATGGACGCTATTTTGTACAAATCTATAAAAATATTAATGGAATTCCATGAAATTAAGCGCAGTGCCACCTACTGGGTCTAAAAATTAATGTAAACATTCTTCAATCCATTTGGATACACATAAAATATATTGTAAGAAAAGGGGTCTACGCGTGAATGTGAGCAAAACCAAAATAATGGTCTTTGAAAGAGATAAAACCAGAACAGATGTAAGAGTAACAATAGGTAATGATGTACTAGAGCAAGTGGATGAATTTGTATATCTTGGATGTGGATTTAGCCGAGATGGAAGGTACACCACTGATATAGAGCGAAGAGTGAATGCGGGAAATAGAGTGAACGGAGTGTTGGGGCAACTTCTCGGCAGCCACCACCTCAGCCAGAAGGCACGTGTAGCAATACATAACGCAGTGCTTGGCCCAACATTACTGTATGGAAGCGAGAGTTGGGTATGCAGAAAAGAGTATGATAGTAAAATTAATGCGGTCGAAATGCGATCTCTGCGGAAAATCTGTGGAGTTAGGCTGACCGACCGCATTCGTAACGACGACGTAAGAGAGCGAGTAGGTATGAAAGAGAGTATTGGTGTAAAGATGCGAAAGGGAATGCTCCGATGGTTCGGACATGTGGAAAGAATGCCGAACGAACACCTGGTTAAGAAGATATACAATGCGAAAGTGGAAGGATGTAGGTACCGAGGGAGACCGAGACTAACCTACCTAGACCAGATCGGTCATGTACTGAAGGAAGGTGGAGTCAAGAGTCTCCGAAACCGGCGAGCGTGTATGAAGAGAATTATGAATGTTGAGGAAGCGAGTGAAGTATGCAGAGATATAGTTCTCTGGCACTCTGTTCTCTCTGCCTACCCTGCAAGGGATATGGCGTGATGATATGTATGTATGTGTAAAATATATAAAAATTGGTTCAACCGTTTAGCAGTTCAGTCACGTACATACGTACAGAAAAAAAATATTTTAGCAACGGTTATGATCGCTCGCCTGCTTGACATTAATCCTCCTTGGGAATGTAATTGATGACAAGACGGCATCAGATGTAGTTGGCTCAGGTCAATATAAAGCTCTTAGTCGCCTTTTACAACACCCACGAGTAATGTAAGAGTTAGTAGTATTAATCGCCACCGGCGATCGGCATGTGTCATAAAGACGGCCGGATCTACCATATGGCTTTTAAGGCCTAGGGCCCCGTGGATTGAAGGGGCCTCCAGTATATTTACCGTTGTATTTTTCCGTGTGGTGACGGAGTAAGAATACTATTCACCACCCCATATCTTACCCGTGGGTGATCGTACGAGACGACTAAGGGATATAAAACGCATATAATATCTATGCGAGAGAAGGAAAACTCGAAACAAAACCCTATACCAACACGTCTGACCAGCGCGGTACAGTAGGTTAATTTCTCTCCCATTACGGAGGAGGCCCTAGCCCAACAGTGGGACGTTTATGGGCTGTGATGATGATAATGATGATGATGTATTTGACAAACACTAAGGCATACTATATTATAATACAAATCAAATATTTTATTGTCCTATTTTTTCCTATATTTTGAGTAATTACGTGGGCCCCTAAGTAGTAATAGCCCAGGGCCCCCTAAACTCACAGTTCGGCCCTACATAAAGATGTATGTATGTAGGTTTTGTACAGTTCCAATTATACTCAGACACTTAACACCATCGCATTGAGTCTCGAATAATATAATAACAAAAGATAAAAATGAGATTGGACAGTATGCAAATGAACACCACGGGCAAAATGCTAATTTCCGTGGGAGAGACCGCTAAAGTTTTTAATCTCATGTGACGTCACAGGCCCCCCCTCTCTCCCGCCCCTCACACGTCACTGTTGTCAGAGGGATGATTGAGAGCACCTCATTTGTGTTTTTATTACTTTTTAATTTTTCCCATTTTCTGAAGTGCTGTTTGAGATGTCCAAACTTTACTTTTTGTTGTAGGTTCTTAAAAAAAAATTGTCATTGTCTATTTTTAAAAACATTAATAATCTTGATAATGTTTTGCGTGATTGTTCCAGGGAAGTAATTTTTTTTTCGGAGTCCTGCTCATAGTTAATACATAACATAACAGTGAAATTTAATCGCGCGCCACAAATTTCAATTACCCAAACGCGAAAATAGAATACGATTGACTATTCTTGCATTTTACATGCTATGGTAGCGCGGTAAAAACGTAATTTCGTTTACACGAGCCTGGTATGTGATTTAGCACTACGCTCTAAATTTACCGATATCCCAAATTTCTTCACCAATTTTTCTCGACCCATCGAGTACAGTTAAATTGCCAAGAAGCTTCTCTATAGTAGGAGGGAATTTGAAATACTATAACGTTTTTCAAACGCTTTGACTTTTTAGATTTATATTTTATCTTTTCATTTTATCTCTTCTGGATTATTCGTAGACGTCTCTTACGATAACCGCAGGAAGAAAGGCGTAGTAACATATTATATTCTTAGTATGAACAATTAGATACGTGAGATTAAGAATATACCGATATGTGTATGAGACTATAAAAAAGATTCACTTTTAGCAGATACGCGAATCTTACAATCCTTTTATTGTCGTAACAATGAATGCATTGATTCAACGCATGCGTTTCCCCCTACGTATTCGCGATCCTGTCAATCACATCATTGTAAATATTACCAAGTTCACAGTGCACTCAGAATATCGAAATTTGTGTCTTATGGAATTGTAATTATGAATTAAAGGGATAGGAAATGTTTTGTATTGTTAGTTGCGTATCGTTTGACGTAATATCAGATGTGATGTCAGCGGCAGACATTTTCCGTTTCGTATTGTATTAGATTTGTCTTCGTATGCGTAGATAAATAGGATGATATTTGAATTAATCTTGATAAAAATAGTTGTCATTCCAGTTTCAAGTGACTTTTTTTTTATTTATTCGCCTTTATGGGCAGGCTATAGTCAGTCGACCATACTGCCTTCTCTTACGTATTAAGTTTCTTACATACATACATACATATCATCACGCCATATCCCTTGCAGGGTAGGCAGAGAGAACAGAGTGCCAGAGAACTCTATCTCTGCATACTTCACTCGCTTCCTCAACATTCATAATTCTCTTCATACACGCTCGCCGGTTTCGGAGACTCTTGACTCCACCTTCCTTCAGTACATGACCGATCTGCTCTAGGTAGGTTAGTCTCGGTCTCCTTCGGTACCTACATCCTTCCACTTTCGCATCGTATATCTTCTTAACCAGACGTTCATTCGGCATTCTTTCCACATGTCCGAACCATCGGAGCATTCCTTTTTGCATCTTTACACCAATACTCTCTTTCATACCTACTCGCTCTCTTACGTCGTCGTTACGAATGCGGTCGGTCAGCCAGTGAAAGTGTAGTGAATATGATATAATAGTGGTTTACGTGTATTTTCCTGTTTTCCCAAAATTCCCAAAGAAATCATTAATTTGGTTGTTGGCCGAATTAATGGTAACGACTTGACTTACTGGCGGGCAGTGACTATTCATCATTATCATCATGATGATGATAATGATAAATAATATATGAAGAAACTTAATGGAGTTAGGCACAAAACTGCAGAAAACCCTCTGACCTAGAGCCAGATGCTTCTCCACAATGTTGCGCAGAGAGAACACTTGATCCATGCATCCCCTTCCACTCCTGAAACCTCCTTGTGTCTCACACAGTAAACCATTTTTTTTTTTATTGGTGGGCTATGGATGCGTCTCGCCCCGCCAAATCGGTCCGGGGTAACGGAAAAGGCGGCGCGTGACCCCATAGACCCACCGTAAAACCTTCTCTCTTCGCCGTGCGAGCGGACCACCGGTACTCGATTCTCACACAGTAAACCATCGGACACCATCCTCATTCTATTTTCAATAATTTTACCGTATACTTTTGCTGCCAAACTGGTCAAGCTTATGGCTCTGTAATTTGCGCAGTCATAACGTGAACCCTTATTTTTAAACAAAGGCACGATGACTGCGCTATTCCAGTCCCCGGGAACCATTCCCGAGCTCCAACATAAACTGAGGAGCAACAGGAACGCCTCCCAGACATAGGAGCCACCAAGGTTGATCATCTCGGCAGACACCATATCAATGCCCGCTGCCTTACCATTTTTCAAACTTCTTATCGCCCATTCAACTTCATCCATACTGATGTCATCGGAGGACGCCGCTGTCGAATGTTGTTCTACTAAACCACATGTGACACCGGCGTCAACCGTAGCATCCGCATACATATCGCCAAAATATTCACTCCATCGGCTTAACACGTCTTGTGTTTGTGTAAGAATGTCTCCACCTTTAGACCTTATTTTATTTATTCTGAAGGCTGACTAACCACACCGAGGCTTCTTCACCTCCCTCCAAAAGAGTTTGGTATTACCCTCGAAGTTTTTAGTCAGCCTATCTTCTGCACTCATACTTGCCCTATCACGTTTCTCTTTCACTAAGGCCTTGGTGTCATTCTTACATTGCCGATATATTTCTTTCTTCTGTTTAGTCATACTGTCATTCAGATTCAAAGAAGAGACATAGTCCAGCCACGCTTTCTTCTTTTGCTCTACGGAAGCTGGCCACTTACGCATCCCACCATGCATTACCATTTGTTTTTCTATGCGTCTTTGAACTTCCACATACTTCTTTCGCTGTATCTACCATACTCTCTTTCAATACTCTCCAGCATTCTTCAATGTCCGTTTGCGGCTGGCTTGCCATCGTCAGCCGTTCTCGGACACCCTCTGCATACTTTTCTCTTACACACTCTTCTTGCAACCTTTCAACCTTTATTCTTTCAAGCCCTCCGAAGTGGCTCACGCTCTCGCCAGTGCCTCCACTTTCTGAACAGACCACTAAATCTCGCAATAACGAGATAGTGGTCCGTATCGACTGTGGGGCCCCTGTAGGCTCTTGCGTCCAATATTTTGCTTCGGAGGCGACTGTCTACCAAAATTAAATCTATTATACTTTTCTGTTCATTCCTTCTCCATGTATACATATGGATGTCCTTATGTTGGAATAATGTGTTTGACACAATAAGGTTTCTCTCCATGCATACATCCGCTATGAGCCTAACTGCGTCGTTCACTCTCTTATCACCAAATGGACCAAGTACATCCCCATAGTCGGGACGCTTGGTCCCCACCCATCCGTTCAAATCTCCGCATACAATCACGCGTTCACTGGTTTCTGCCATATCCAGAACTTCCCTAACATTATCCCAAAACTTCTCTAGGTCTGATGCCACCGAGGATCCTACGGGAGCATATGCTACAACCATGAATACCTTGGTGACACCTAGTTTTATACGGACCCAAAGAAGTCTGGGATCATACATTCCGTAATCCTTCACACCTGAGACCAAGCGAGAGGACAACAGCACTCCTACCCCCATGCTGGCTCGATCGCTCTGTGGTACACCAGACCACAGAGCCATCCCGCCACTAGGAAGATCGCAGGCGTCGCCTCGCTTTGTTTCTGTTACACAGAGAACGTCTAGCTGTTTGTCCGCTATGACGGATATCAGCTCGTGTAACTTACCTTCCACGCAACCTCTTACATTCCACGTGCCCACCCGGCACTCTGCTCTCCTCGACTCGCCTGACTGGGCAAGGCGTGATGAGTGGCGGCCCCCATCGCCGCAACTGCCGAAGTTCGTACCGACGGGGGCGGGTCGGTATGCGTCGCCTCCGGGAGACGCCCTTACCCGCACTGCGGTACGCATATCGAGCCGGATTAGCAGTCTAATTAGACTGGCAGAGTACGCGACGAGCACGCTCCGGACTATGCCCCCCTAAAACGGATATTGAAATTATAAGAAACTAGCTTCTGTCCGCGGCTTCGCCCGTGTAAAAGATTACTTGCCTAAAGTTTTTCATCCCCTAATTTTATTTCACCCCTTAAGGGTGATTTTTTTTTAAACATTTAATGTCATATTTACTACCTATATCTAATCAATAGCCTAAAAATAAGTTTCCAGCTTTAAAAATGACAGTAATTCCTTACAAATTTTCATCCCCCTTTACAACCCTTTTTTGCATTAAAAAGTAGCCTATGTCTTTTATCGGGCTCTAGACTATCTGTGTACCAAATTTCATTTAGATCAGTTCAATAGTTTTGGCGTGAAAGAGCAACAGATAGACAGAGTTACTTTTAAGCATTTATAATATTAGTAAGGATTGTAAAAGGTAAATGCTAAGATTGTTGATTATCTTATTCGGCTTTGGAGAAGCTAAGTCTGTCAGCTCGACTAGTTGTAAAAAAAAGCTGAGGCAACGTGTCTCATATAGACACCGACTCTATCCGATATTATTCGAAACTTTCACTAAAGTGTTATTGAAGTATTGTTCGTTATAACTTCTTATGGGAAGGTAAACCGCTTCGTTACGTAACGCGTAACGGCGCCAGTCTGTCTGGCTTCCCTTTCTCTCACGCATACGGCAGCGGCAGGCAATCTCCTCCTCTCTCACTCACAGCACTAGCCGTATCAAGATGTGATATTATAGAATTTTATTAATAAAAAATCTTTGCTTACATTATCATATTAATATACATAAAATTTAAGTAATAACCTAAGTTTTTCTCAAGTTAAACAATACCAATATTAATAGTTCAACTTATATTAGTTTAAGTTATCACTTATGTCGGGCGTCCCGAGACGCACAGTTTTTAATTATTTCGGTTATGGTTTCAAATATATTTTTATATCATACCTGATAGTTTCAGTTACGTTTACAGGGCTTTATTACATCCTTATTCTGCATCCCCTATTGAAAGTATATCTCCCCACAAAAAAGCTTAAATAGTTCTTGGCTACTTTTTTCGAAGTCGTGAATGCACCTGATTTATCATACCTGATCACCGTTCGAGAACCTTTCTTCACAGTCGGTTTGAATCGTAAATTAAAAGGTGAAAATACGCCACCTGGTCTTAAATCGTTACGATTTCATAGTGGTGTCCCTAAAGAACAAAACAAAATGTCAGATCGTCAACAATTGTCCGCAACGAGCATAATTCGTCGCGGTGTATTTCGAATAAATGTCACAAAGGCGACAACTTGGATATTCACCCTATTTATAATTCTAATAATTATCTCACTAATATTATATGTGTGTATGTATATCTTGCTATCTTTACTTCAATAATGAAATGATGAAGAAAACATCTTGAAAAATTAAATATTAGAGGAGTGTTTTTCAAGTTTCAATAAATAATTGATATATAAATCTATGACTTTAATTATTTCATTATTCTATAATTAAATCATCTATGATTTAAATCAGTTTTATGACTAAAAAAATCGTTGGGAAACCATTATTTTTTGAGATTTGAAAAAGGGACTTCTCACGGGAATTTGAAAACGTCATGTGGTGCTTTTGTATTATATTCGATATCTTAGTGTTTTAACGTGTTATATTAGATCATTTTGATGGCATTTTATGTAATGTGATGGGGCAGAACTACTGGGATATAGTGAATATCATATAAAAGTGCTTTACAACGTTTTCGTTTTCCATCAAAATTCCCACAAGATACCATTAACAGTGTGGCCATTTCACTGTTAATTGTGACAATTTGACTTAGACAATGACTAACCTGACAAGACTATAAACGTAATAATAATTATAACTTGACACTGGCACCAATAGCTCGTATATGTAGCTGATTGCCAATATATAAGAAGAAGAGATTTGAAAAAGACTACTCTTTTTTTTTTTTTTTTTTTTGGGGGTGGGTTACGGTCGGCACACTCCTCGCACCACTCCGTCCGGGGTGACAGAGGGGCGTAAGCATGCACCTCGGGTAGGATGTCGGTCTTTCCTCACGCGGTCGGCCTCTCGGCGGGTGACGGACTAAATCCCCGATCCAGTCACCCGCGGCCTCGGCTAGGGCGGCATCAGGCGCAGGTAATCACGCCTGCGCCGCCCCAGTCGCCGGCGGCGGCTCGCGTCGTCGAGGAGACGCTCCTCGCGCACGCGCTCCGCCGGCTCCTTCCGCGAGACTACTGCCTCGCAGAAGGATGCGACCGCGTCCCAGTTCCTGACGCTGTCGAGCATCGCCCTGGCGATGGTCGGCAGCGTCAGGTCAGCACCGATGATTGTGACGAGTTCACGACGCTGCTCTGCCCAAGCGGCACAAACCTCGAGCGTATGCTGCGCCGTGTCCTCGTCGCAATCGCAGTGGTGGCAGGACGGTGTACTCTCCCTCCTTACGACCGTGTGCAGGTATTTGGCGAAGCATCCATGCCCCGTCAAAACCTGCACCAGTCGGAAGGAGAGCACCCCGTGCCGCCGATTTAGCCACTGCATCAGCACCGGCCGGAAGGCCTCCACGGTCCGCACACCGAACCGAGGCCTTTCCAGCCGGACTGCCCAACGGGCAATGATGTCGTGGCGGGCGTCGACGCGCCAGGCGGTGTGCTCCCTCAACGAGACCACACCGCCCTCCGCTCGCACCCCCAACATCCGCCGATACAAACCGGCGAGCATTTCCGCTTCCAGGTCCCATGGAGGGGTCCCGGCCAATAGACACGCTGCCTCCGTCGACACCGTGCGGTACCCGCGTAAAAAAAAAAGACTACTCTAAAATGTCTTTTTTCAAGATAGGTAACACATTACTGAAGCGAAGAGGCGATATATATAAAGTTTATCTTCAATTCTAAGAAAGTGTCATGCTGAAATTCATGACTTTTTTTTTTTTTTTTTTTGGGGCCGGGTTACGGTCGGCACACTCCTCGCACCACTCCGTCCGGGGTGACAGAGGGTTGTAAGCACGCACACCCGTAACCCACCCGTGACGTCGCCTTCGTCGTTGGGCCAACCACCGGAGCAGAGTGACTTGACGTCAGTGGTTGGTCCGACGGAATACCCCTGAGGAGTACTCTCTCTTCGACCGACGTCCCCCCATCGGGGTGCTGAAATTCATGACATGCATCATTTGGCTGCAGGAAGTTAAATATACATCCCACCTCGCCTCGGTTCGGTGTGCGGACCGTGGAGGCCTTCCGGCCGGTGCTGATGCAGTGGCTAAATCGGCGGCACGGGGTGCTCTCCTTCCGACTGGTGCAGGTTTTGACGGGGCATGGATGCTTCGCCAAATACCTGCACACGGTCGTAAGGAGGGAGAGTACACCGTCCTGCCACCACTGCGATTGCGACGAGGACACGGCGCAGCATACGCTCGAGGTTTGTGCCGCTTGGGCAGAGCAGCGTCGTGAACTCGTCACAATCATCGGTGCTGACCTGACGCTGCCGACCATCGCCAGGGCGATGCTCGACAGCGTCAGGAACTGGGACGCGGTCGCATCCTTCTGCGAGGCAGTAGTCTCGCGGAAGGAGCCGGCGGAGCGCGTGCGCGAGGAGCGTCTCCTCGACGACGCGAGCCGCCGCCGGCGACTGGGGCGGCGCAGGCGTGATTACCTGCGCCTGATGCCGCCCTAGCCGAGGCCGCGGGTGACTGGATCGGGGATTTAGTCCGTCACCCGCCGAGAGGCCGACCGCGTGAGGAAAGACCGACATCCTACCCGAGGTGCATGCTTACGCCCCTCTGTCACCCCGGACGGAGTGGTGCGAGGAGTGTGCCGACCGTAACCCACCCCCAAAAAAAAAAAAAAAAAAAAAGAGTAGTCTTTTTCAAATCTCTTCTTCTTATATATTGGCAATCAGCTACATATACGAGCTATTGGTGCCAGTGTCAAGTTATAATTATTATTACGTTTATAGTCTTGTCAGGTTAGTCATTGTCTAAGTCAAATTGTCACAATTAACAGTGAAATGGCCACACTGTTAATGGTATCTTGTGGGAATTTTGATGGAAAACGAAAACGTTGTAAAGCACTTTTATATGATATTCACTATATCCCAGTAGTTCTGCCCCATCACATTACATAAAATGCCATCAAAATGATCTAATATAACACGTTAAAACACTAAGATATCGAATATAATACAAAAGCACCACATGACGTTTTCAAATTCCCGTGAGAAGTCCCTTTTTCAAATCTCAAAAAATAATGGTTTCCCAACGATTTTTTTAGTCATAAAACTGATTTAAATCATAGATGATTTAATTATAGAATAATGAAATAATTAAAGTCATAGATTTATATATCAATTATTTATTGAAACTTGAAAAACACTCCTCTAATATTTAATTTTTCAAGATGTTTTCTTCATCATTTCATTATTGAAGTAAAGATAGCAAGATATACATACACACATATAATATTAGTGAGATAATTATTAGAATTATAAATAGGGTGAATATCCAAGTTGTCGCCTTTGTGACATTTATTCGAAATACACCGCGACGAATTATGCTCGTTGCGGACAATTGTTGACGATCTGACATTTTGTTTTGTTCTTTAGGGACACCACTATGAAATCGTAACGATTTAAGACCAGGTGGCGTATTTTCACCTTTTAATTTACGATTCAAACCGACTGTGAAGAAAGGTTCTCGAACGGTGATCAGGTATGATAAATCAGGTGCATTCACGACTTCGAAAAAAGTAGCCAAGAACTATTTAAGCTTTTTTGTGGGGAGATATACTTTCAATAGGGGATGCAGAATAAGGATGTAATAAAGCCCTGTAAACGTAACTGAAACTATCAGGTATGATATAAAAATATATTTGAAACCATAACCGAAATAATTAAAAACTGTGCGTCTCGGGACGCCCGACATAAGTGATAACTTAAACTAATATAAGTTGAACTATTAATATTGGTATTGTTTAACTTGAGAAAAACTTAGGTTATTACTTAAATTTTATGTATATTAATATGATAATGTAAGCAAAGATTTTTTATTAATAAAATTCTATAATATCACATCTTGATACGGCTAGTGCTGTGAGTGAGAGAGGAGGAGATTGCCTGCCGCTGCCGTATGCGTGAGAGAAAGGGAAGCCAGACAGACTGGCGCCGTTACGCGTTACGTAACGAAGCGGTTTACCTTCCCATAAGAAGTTATAACGAACAATACTTCAATAACACTTTAGTGAAAGTTTCGAATAATATCGGATAGAGTCGGTGTCTATATGAGACACGTTGCCTCAGCTTTTTTTTTTTACAACTAGTCGAGCTGACAGACTTAGCTGGGGTACGATGTCAGAAACCTCCACGTGGTGTACCCTGGGTGCGGACGGCGGTCCCCAGTTCTTCTGTTGTACTGTCGTCCGTAGCGAATATCTGGCGCTTCGCTCCTAGCCTTCTATCCGTAGAAGGTGACCGGACGCGAATCCGCGACGGGCTCAGTCACTCATTCATTTGAGGGCTGGGCAGGCATGTGCCACCGCCACCGTCGTCAAATCGTAAACCTGATTCTTTGCTTGTCTTAGTTTCAGGAGCGAGGGTCTTGGCTTAACCGCCCGGACCGCGAGGAAGACAACCTCTATAAAGAATTTCGAATGTACATTCGAATTCGGAAATCACCCACAATCTTAAGTTTTGGCGTGCGGCGAGAAGATGCATGGCAGATGGGTTGTTCTGTTCTTAGCACGCTCCAGCCAGGGTACCGGCTGCCCCCCTGGTTGGTAAATGTACGCTTGCCCGGGTACAGGGATCTCTGCCCGGGTCGACGTAATAGTATCTCCCATGCTCGTGGGATCATTATGGATACTCTAAAATTAAAACTCATTAACTACGTGGATCATAGTGATTCCCACCTCAAGGCCCGGTCATGCCAACGGAAAACTGACCGAAACGACGCCTCGTCCTCGGGACTCGAGGCGTCCGCCGAGGGTCCGGCACAACACGCAGAGGCCCAAACAACATCGAAGCGGAGGTCGCCCAGGAGGAGCCGGGGGAAGACCTCCAGCTTCAAACGGCGTTTGGAGGAGCGGCGAGCGCGCAGAAAGGCTGCCGCCGCGGAAGCGAGGAAGGACGGCGGTAGAGCCGAAACGGAGCCGTCGACGGACGAGGGCGACAGCGATGTCGCAGAGCCGTCCGGAGAAGACGGGGGTGGCGGTTCTACCGCCAAAATGGACGAGGGCGGTGACATTCCCGCAGGGCCGTCCAAGAAGGATAGCAGGCCGGCTGTTGAAGCCCCTGCCAGGTCGTCAGCGCGTCTTGTGGCAAAGAGCCCGGCGCCGACAGCGACAACGCTGACGACCAAGGAGAAGGCCCTCCCCTCGCAGAGGAAGCGCCGCCTGAGTAAGGGTGGCAGCTCGGGTGCCGACTCTGAAGGGAGCGTGGCCAACATGCCGCCACCTAAGGTGGCCTCCCGAAGAGGGCGAGGGGCCTCGGGAGAGGAAAGGGCGGCGGCGGTTGCTGCCCGCGCCAACGGCGACCCCCCCGACCTGCGGGCCGAAAATGCCCGCCTTAATGGCGAGATGTCCGCCATTCGGACCCGGAACCGGCAGTTGGGGGATATGTTGGCGGGGATGCGGCGGGCAAACCGCCAGTTATTAAAGGACGTGGCCGACCTAAAGGCGCAAATGGCGCTGCTCGCGCCGCCTGCGCCAGTTGCGCCACCGGCCAAGGCCGGCCACTCAGCGGCCGCTGCAGCGCCAAAGCCGCCTCGCGCCGCGGTGCCGACGACGTTGGGCACTGGTGTGACGGTAACACCCGTGCCCATGGCGAGAAAGACGCCAGCCGCTGCGAAGCGCGCGTCGCTGGCTGGCGCTGGCCCAGCCGCCGCGGCGAAACTGGTCCCCGTGGTGAGGATGACGCCTCTCGCTGCGGACCGCATGCCGCCGGCTAGCGTCCCTGCGGCGCCAAAGCCGCCAGACGCTGCGGAACGGGTCCCCGAAGAGGCCCAGCCGACCCCGATACTTGCGGTGGGAGGCCTACCGGACGAGGCCCTGCGCCAAATCATCGACGCAGTCGGAAAACTCGTCGATGCGCGCATGGCCGTTCTGGAGGCAAGGTTGCCTCCGGAACCACGTGTCCGGCCGCCTCTCGCCGCGGACAGGCGGCCGCATGTGGCATCAGCCCCCGCCCCGCTGCCTTGTCAGGGTGGCCGCGTGGGGGGCAGCTACGCCGCGGCCGCGGCGGCGCCCAGGCCCAAGGGGCCCGCGCCAAAGCCAAGGAAGAGGACGGTACCGGCTCCTGCCGGACCGCAGTCGTCGTCGGCAACAACACCGCCGGCGACGACCAGCGCGTCAACGACTGCGCCTTCCGCGCCTGTCGCGCCTGCTGCGCCCGAGGGTTGGCAGATGGCCGAGCGCGACCGGAAGAGTCGCGGTCAGAGGAGGAGAGCGGAGGCCAAGCGCGCCGCTGAGGTCCCCGCTCCCGCTCCACAGGCAGGAGCCGGTAAGAAGAAGAGGCCGCGCAAGGGGCTCAAGTCGCCGAAGACAGCCGCAGTGGTGATCACTGTGCTGCCTGAGGCGGCTGAGAAGGGCCTCAGCTACGAGGCCGTCTTGAGGAAGGCCCGACGGGAGCTAGACGTCTCCGATATTGGAGGCGTCGAAGCCAGGACCCGCAAGGGCCGGACAGGGGCTCGAATCCTCGAGTTCCCCGGGGCCGAGGGCTCCAAGACGGCCGACAGCGTAGCTGACAAGCTGCGAGGTTTGTTTGCCGGGGAGGGTGGCATCAGGATCGCCAGGCCCGTCAAGTGCGCCGAAATGCGCATTGCGGGTCTGGACGACTCCGTGACGGTGGAAGACATCCGGGAGGCTATTGCCTCGAGAACCGGGTGTCCCATAGACACCGTCCGGGTTGGTGTCATCCGCCCCGGTCCGGGCGGCGTAGGTGCCGCCTGGGCGCAGTGCCCGGTGGAGTCGGTCAGGCAACTGGCCGGCTCAGGCAGGCTCCTCGTGGGCTGGAGCTCGGCGCGGGTGACCGTGCTTGAGCGCCGGCCTGCGAGGTGCTATAAGTGCATGGCGGTCGGACATACTCGACCGACGTGCACTAATTGCTTCGACTGCGGCGGACTGTGTTTCCGCTGCGGTCAAACCGGGCACGTGGCGGCATCTTGCGCCGCCCCGCCCCACTGCCCCGCGTGTGCGGCGGGCAATAAGCCCGCCAAGCACCGCATGGGCTCTGGGGCGTGCAAACCTCCAGCTTCGGCCCCAAAGGGGCGGGGCGGCCCTCTGACCACGGCCGCTCCCGCTCCTAGCGCGGTCCGATCGCCCGCCGGCGAGGGGGAGGTCATGGATACAGCCCGTTAATGGCTACACCATCCATGCACCACCTCTTGCAAGCCAACACCAACCACTCCGCCGGTGCGCAGGACTTACTCCTGCAATCCATGGCGGAGTGGTCGATTGGTGCAGCCGTAGTCGCGGAACCGTACTGCGTGCCTGATCGCCCCAATTGGGTGGTCAGCCGAAACGGTACTGCGGCAATCGTCGTCTCTACGCAGCGGCACTTCCCGTCCTTGTCTCTTTTGGATAGGGGCGAGGAATTTGTCGCGGCGGAGTGGGGAGGGGTCACGCTCTACAGCGTATACCTCTCCCCTACCAGGAGAATGGACGATTTCAGGGCCTCCCTCACCAACTTGGAGGCCTCGATACGGCGACTGGCACCGGGCCTCGTCCTGGTTCTGGGGGACTTCAACGCCAAATCCACGGCGTGGGGGTCCCCTATGACGGACGACCGCGGGCGGGCGGTCATCGAGTGGGCGGCTTCACTGGGCCTCTGTGTTCTTAACAGGGGCTCAGTGAACACGTGTGTGCGGCAGCAGGGCGGGTCAATAGTGGACTTGTCGTTCGCTAGCCCCGCTGTCGCACCACGGGTGAGGAACTGGAGTGTCCTGGAGGAGGCGGAGACCCTATCGGACCACCGGTACATCCGGATGGAGGTCTCCCCTCTCCGGGACCCCGGTAGGGGTCACAGGGCGGACGGAGCTCCCGCGTTTCCGCGGTGGGCTGTGGGTCGTCTTGACAGGGACCTACTGGCGGAGGCGGCCATCGTTCACACGTGGCTGTCCTCACCGCCCCCAGCGGACGGGGTGGACGCCGAGGCTGTCCGCATCCGCAGTGCGTTAACGCAGATCTGCGATGCGGCCATGCCCAGAGTGCGGCGGCGTCTACCTCCGAGGCAGGGGGTCTACTGGTGGTCCCCAAGATTGGCGGACCTTCGTGCGGCATGTATCAGAGCCCGAAGGTCCTACACCCGCAGCCGGCGGCGTCACCGCGACGCTGAGCGGGAGGGCCAGCTGTACGAGGCGTACCGCGATGCGCGGACGGCCTTTCGGCTGGCCATCCGAGCCGCCAAGGGTGCGAGTTGGCAGGAGATGCTGGACGGTCTCGACCGTGACCTCTGGGGTCGCCCGTATCGCGCGTCGCTGAATAAGCTTCGCGCGCAGGGCCCCCCCCTCACCGAGACCCTCCAGCCCGACTTCCTCTGTAGGGTGGTCGAGGAGCTGTTTCCACGGCAGTCGGAACACACGCCCCCGGTCATGGCCTCGCCAGAACAAGACCGGGAGGCTGACGACGAGCGTGTTCCGCCCGTGACGGAGACGGAAGTGGGAGCAGCTGTGGCGCGGATTCGTTCCGCGACCACGGCCCCCGGCCCGGACGGAATACCCGTCCGGGTGCTGACGTCGCTCCTCGAGCACCTCGAGCCTCGCCTCAGGCAGCTGTACAACGCCTGTTTGGCGTCTGGACGGTTCCCTGAGTGCTGGAAGGAGGGGAGGTTGGTTCTCCTGCCAAAGCCGGGACTGCCCCCGGATTCGCCGTCGGCCTACAGGCCCATCGTGCTCCTCGACGATGTGGGTAAGCTGCTGGAGCGCATCCTCGCTGCCCGCATCGTCCAGCACCTGGAGGAGGTGGGACCCGATCTGTCGGACGCTCAATTCGGTTTTAGAAGGGGGCGTTCGACCATCGGGGCCCTGCTACGACTGAGGCAGATGGCCGCGGAGGCTGTCACCGGCGGGGGAGTGCTGTTGGCGGTGTCGCTGGACATCGCCAACGCATTCAATAGTCTGCCATTCAGCTGCATCAGGGAGGCGCTACGATTTCATGGGGTGCCCTTGTACCTGAGGCGGCTGGTGGCGGACTATTTGGAGGGGCGCAGTGTCCTCTGCGCGAGTCCCGCAGGGGACATTGTGCGGACGTCCATGTCGTGCGGCGTTCCACAGGGGTCGGTTCTGGGGCCGACTCTGTGGGACATCGGGTACGACTGGGCGTTGAGAGGGAGTCTCCCCCCCGGGCTGAGCGTGATATGCTACGCTGACGATACGCTCGTCACAGCCCGGGGCAGGACACTCGAAGAGGCGGCGAGCCTGGCCACTCTCGGCACCGAGGAGATGGTCGGGCGAATCGAGGCGCTGGGGCTCAGGGTGGCCCTAAATAAGACGGAGGCCCTATTGTTCCATGGGCCACGCGTAAGGCCGCCAATCGGCGTCTCGCTAGTCGTCAACTCCGTCCACATCAGCATCCAGGCCCATATGAAGTACTTGGGTCTGGTGCTCGACGGGCGATGGTGGTTCCGGGAGCATTTTCGCCGAATTGCTCCCCGGCTGGTCGGCGCGGCGTCCGCCCTTTCGCGGCTCATGCCGAACGTGGGCGGACCCAGCTTCGAGGGCCGACGGCTGTATGCGGGGGTGATCCGTTCTATGGCCATGTACGGCGCACCCGTGTGGGCGAGGGCTCTGAACGTCCAGCTCAGGGCTGTTCTGTGGAGACCCCAGAGAGTCATGGCGGTCAGAGCCATTCGCGGGTACCGCACGGTATCGACCGAGGCGGCATGCCTACTGGCCGGGACACCCCCGTGGGACCTAGAGGCGGAGATGCTCTCCGACCTCTACCGGCGGGTGACCTCACTGCGCGACGAAGGTGGCTCCCCATCGCTGAGCGAGATAGCCACCTGGCGCGAGGACGCCCGCCGAGACGTCATCGCCCGTTGGGCTACGCGGCTGGAGAGGCCTAGACACGGTGTCGTCACCGTCGAGGCTCTCCGGCCCGTATTGATGGAGTGGATGGAGCGGCGGCACGGAGTCCTCTCCTTTCGACTGGTGCAGGTGTTGTCGGGGCACGGATGCTTCGGCTTTTATCTGCACACGGTCGCGTGTAGGGAGTGGACTTCGTTCTGCCACCATTGCAGCAGTGACGAGGACACGGCGCAACACACGCTGGAGGCGTGTCCGGGCTTTGACCGGCAGCGCCGTGACCTCGTCGCTGTTATCGGTGCCGACCTGACGCTGCCGGCTGTCGCGAGAGCGATGGTCGACAGCGTCAGGAACTGGGACGCGGTCGCCGCCTTCTGCGAGGCTGTCATCTCGCAGAAGGAGGCGGCGGAACGAGTCCGGGAGGAATCCCGCGACCCGGGCCGCCGTCAGCGGCCGGGGCGGCGCAGGCGCGAATACCTGCGCCTGATGCCGCCCTAACCGAGGCCTCGGGTGATCGGACCGGGGAATTGTCCGGTCACCCGACGTGAGGCCACCGCGTGAGGGCGACGCCCCGACGGCGAAATCTGTCGGGGCGTCGACGAGAGGAACCCGCGAGGGTAAACCGCCGGGCGGGCCACCGAAGTTAAAATCGAGTACCGGTAGTCCGCTCGCACGGCGAAGAGAGAAGGTTTTACGGTGGGTCTATGGGGTCACGCGCCGCCTTTCCGTCACCCCGGACCGATTCAGCGGGGCGAGACGCACCCATAGCCCACCAATAAAAAAAAAAAAAAAAAAAAAAAAAAAAATAGCTGACAGACTTAGCTTCTCCAAAGCCGAATAAGATAATCAACAATCTTAGCATTTACCTTTTACAATCCTTACTAATATTATAAATGCTTAAAAGTAACTCTGTCTATCTGTTGCTCTTTCACGCCAAAACTATTGAACTGATCTAAATGAAATTTGGTACACAGATAGTCTAGAGCCCGATAAAAGACATAGGCTACTTTTTAATGCAAAAAAGGGTTGTAAAGGGGGATGAAAATTTGTAAGGAATTACTGTCATTTTTAAAGCTGGAAACTTATTTTTAGGCTATTGATTAGATATAGGTAGTAAATATGACATTAAATGTTTAAAAAAAATCACCCTTAAGGGGTGAAATAAAATTAGGGGATGAAAAACTTTAGGCAAGTAATCTTTTACACGGGCGAAGCCGCGGACAGAAGCTAGTTTCTTATAATTTCAATATCCGTTTTAGGGGGGCATAGTCCGGAGCGTGCTCGTCGCGTACTCTGCCAGTCTAATTAGACTGCTAATCCGGCTCGATATGCGTACCGCAGTGCGGGTAAGGGCGTCTCCCGGAGGCGACGCATACCGACCCGCCCCCGTCGGTACGAACTTCGGCAGTTGCGGCGATGGGGGCCGCCACTCATCACGCCTTGCCCAGTCAGGCGAGTCGAGGAGAGCAGAGTGCCGGGTGGGCACGTGGAATGTAAGAGGTTGCGTGGAAGGTAAGTTACACGAGCTGATATCCGTCATAGCGGACAAACAGCTAGACGTTCTCTGTGTAACAGAAACAAAGCGAGGCGACGCCTGCGATCTTCCTAGTGGCGGGATGGCTCTGTGGTCTGGTGTACCACAGAGCGATCGAGCCAGCATGGGGGTAGGAGTGCTGTTGTCCTCTCGCTTGGTCTCAGGTGTGAAGGATTACGGAATGTATGATCCCAGACTTCTTTGGGTCCGTATAAAACTAGGTGTCACCAAGGTATTCATGGTTGTAGCATATGCTCCCGTAGGATCCTCGGTGGCATCAGACCTAGAGAAGTTTTGGGATAATGTTAGGGAAGTTCTGGATATGGCAGAAACCAGTGAACGCGTGATTGTATGCGGCGATTTGAACGGATGGGTGGGGACCAAGCGTCCCGACTATGGGGATGTACTTGGTCCATTTGGTGATAAGAGAGTGAACGACGCAGTTAGGCTCATAGCGGATGTATGCATGGAGAGAAACCTTATTGTGTCAAACACATTATTCCAACATAAGGACATCCATATGTATACATGGAGAAGGAATGAACAGAAAAGTATAATAGATTTAATTTTGGTAGACAGTCGCCTCCGAAGCAAAATATTGGACGCAAGAGCCTACAGGGGCCCCACAGTCGATACGGACCACTATCTCGTTATTGCGAGATTTAGTGGTCTGTTCAGAAAGTGGAGGCACTGGCGAGAGCGTGAGCCACTTCGGAGGGCTTGAAAGAATAAAGGTTGAAAGGTTGCAAGAAGAGTGTGTAAGAGAAAAGTATGCAGAGGGTGTCCGAGAACGGCTGACGATGGCAAGCCAGCCGCAAACGGACATTGAAGAATGCTGGAGAGTATTGAAAGAGAGTATGGTAGATACAGCGAAAGAAGTATGTGGAAGTTCAAAGACGCATAGAAAAACAAATAGTAATGCATGGTGGGATGCGTAAGTGGCCAGCTTCCGTAGAGCAAAAGAAGAAAGCGTGGCTGGACTATGTCTCTTCTTTGAATCTGAATGACAGTATGACTAAACAGAAGAAAGAAATATATCGGCAATGTAAGAATGACACCAAGGCCTTAGTGAAAGAGAAACGTGATAGGGCAAGTATGAGTGCAGAAGATAGGCTGACTAAAAACTTCGAGGGTAATACCAAACTCTTTTGGAGGGAGGTGAAGAAGCCTCGGTGTGGTAAGTCAGCCTTCAGAATAAATAAAATAAGGTCTAAAGGTGGAGACATTCTTACACAAACACAAGACGTGTTAAGCCGATGGAGTGAATATTTTGGCGATATGTATGCGGATGCTACGGTTGACGCCGGTGTCACATGTGGTTTAGTAGAACAACATTCGACAGCGGCGTCCTCCGATGACATCAGTATGGATGAAGTTGAATGGGCGATAAGAAGTTTGAAAAATGGTAAGGCAGCGGGCATTGATATGGTGTCTGCCGAGATGATCAACCTTGGTGGCTCCTGTGTCTGGGAGGCGTTCCTGTTGCTCCTCAGTTTATGTTGGAGCTCGGGAATGGTTCCCGGGGACTGGAATAGCGCAGTCATCGTGCCTTTGTTTAAAAATAAGGGTTCACGTTATGACTGCGCAAATTACAAAGCCATAAGCTTGACCAGTTTGGCAGCAAAAGTATACGGTAAAATTATTGAAAATAGAATGAGGATGGTGTCCGATGGTTTACTGTGTGAGAATCGAGTACCGGTGGTTCGCTCGCACGGCGAAGAGAGAAGGTTTTACGGTGGGTCTATGGGGTCACGCGCCGCCTTTTCCGTTACCCCGGACCGATTTGGCGGGGCGAGACGCATCCATAGCCCACCAATAAAAAAAAAAATGGTTTACTGTGTGAGACACAAGGAGGTTTCAGGAGTGGAAGGGGATGCATGGATCAAGTGTTCTCTCTGCGCAACATTGTGGAGAAGCATCTGGCTCTAGGTCAGAGGGTTTTCTGCAGTTTTGTGTATCTGGAGAGAGCATTTGACACGGTTGTACGAAAGGAACTTTGGGACATTTTACCGGAGTATAGTATTAACGGTAAACTGCTACAGGCTGTGCAGTCCAGTTACATGGGTTGTGGAGCCTGTGTGCGGCTGGATGATGGCATGTCGCCTTGGTTTGACGTCAATATCGGCGTTAAGCAGGGGTGCGTTCTGTCAGCCAGGCTGTTTATCATATATCTGGATAAATGTCTCCAAAGGTTGAACGATATGAATGTGGGAGTCCAGATGGGCGACTCAGTGGTCACTGCTCTGCTTTATGCAGATGATACAGTCGCTGACTGTGCCAGCAGGCACAGTCAGCGACTGACCTGCAGACCCTAGTCGACACAATGACAGAAGATTGTAAGAAAAGGGGTCTACGCGTGAATGTGAACAAAACCAAAATAATGGTCTTTGAAAGAGATGAAGCCAGATGTAAGAGTAACAATATGTAATGATGTACTAGAGCAAGTGGATGAATTTTTATATCTTGTATGTGGATTTAGCCGAGATGGAAGGTACACCACTGATATAGAGCGAAGAGTGAATGCGGGAAATAGAGTGAACGGAGCGTTGGGGCAACTTCTCGGTAGCCACCACCTCAGCCAGAAGGCACGTGTAGGAATACATAACGCAGTGCTTGTCCTAACATTACTGTATGGAAGCGAGAGTTGGGTATGCAGAAAAGAGTATGAAAGTAAAATTAATGCGGTCGAAATGCGATCTCTACATAAAATCTGTGGAGTAAGGCTGACCGACCGCATTCGTAACGACGACGTAAAAGAGCGAGTAGGTATGAAAGAGAGTATTGGTGTAAAGATGCGAAAGGGAATGCTCCGATGGTTCGGACATGTGGAAAGAATACCGAACGCATTGTATATCTTCTTAACCAGAGGTTAAGAAGATATACAATGCGAAAGTGGAAGGATATAGATACCGAGGGAGACCGAGACTAACCTACCTAGACCAGATCGGTCATGTACTGAAGGAAGGTGGAGTCAATAGTCTCCGAAACCGGCGAGCGTGTATGAAGAGAATTATGAATGTTGAGGAAGCGAGTAAAGTATGCAAAGATAGAGTTCTCTGGCACTCTGTTCTCTCTGCCTACCCTGCAAGGGATATGGCGTGATGATATGTATGTATGTGTCAATATCCGTGAACAACTTTTTTTTTTTTTTTTTTTTTTTTATGTAAATACTGATGCAAACGGTGGCAAACGGTCAAATAGTATACCTGATGTAGGTATTACTACCACTCATAGACCATTACAATACCAAAGGCGTAGTTAGGCTGCTGCTGACCAAACAAAACCCACCCAGAAAGTTAGGCTTCCTCGCTGACTGAACGAATTGCAACAGCATATTGCCACTGCTCGGACGTCGATTTTCTGCAAGAATGTGATACTACGCTGAACAAATCGGCCCATGGCTGTAGACAGAAAACTGTCGATAGTGTGGCCTTACTGCTACTAGGTAACTAAATTAATTGAAACTGTCGCATAATCCGTATTAATTTGATATCCGTAACCGATTCTGATATAACGTTATGGTATACGGTAACAGGTCTTGACGGGGTACGGTTGCTTCGGCAAGTACCTGTACACAGTCGCAAGGGTGGAGACGACTCCATCCACCCAACAGTGTGGCAGCGACCGGGACACGGCGCAGTATACACTCGAGGTCTGCGTGACCTGGGCTCAGCAGCGCCGTGCCCTTGTCGCTGCTATCGGTGTCGACCTCTCGCTGCCGGCCGTCGTGAAAGCAATGGTCGACAGCGAGAGGAATTGGGACGCGGTCGCCTCCTTCTGCGAGGACGTCATCTCGCAGAAGGAAGCGGCGGAGCGAATCCGAAAGGAACTTCTCTACGAGGATTCGCGGCGCCACCGGCTACTGGGGCGGCGAAGGCGTGAATACCTCCGCCTTATGCCGCCCTAGCCGAGGCAGCGGGTGACCGGACCAGGGATTAGTCTGGTCGCCCTGTGAGGACGATGTCCCGACGGTGCAAACTGTCCGGGCGTCGACATTAGCGAGGATACCCGTGAGGGTAGACCGCCAGGTGGGCCACTGAAGAAAAAGACCGCGTACCAGTGACCCACCCGCACGGCGTCGAGAGGTATATTGTAGGGCGGGTCTACGGGGTCTTGCGCCGCTTTTCCTGTCGCCCCGGACGGATTAGCGGGGCTTGAAGTGCCGTAGCCCGCCGCCAAAAAAAATTGTTTACGGTATGGTTTTATTAGTGGTAGGACCACGCTGTTGACAGTTTTCTGTCTACAGCCGCGGGCCGGTCCGTCCGGGGTAGTACCACACTCTCGCAGAAGATCGACGTCTGAGAAATGGCAATGTGCCATTGTGCTTCGTTCAGTGAGCGAGAGAGCCGGAAGCCCAACTGGGTAGGTTTGGGGTTTTATTGGTAGGCAGTGGCTCAGCTATACTCCTGGTATTGCAAAGGTCCATGGGCAGCAGTAACACTTACCATCAGATGTGCTGCTTGCTCGCTTGCCACCAAAAGCAATAAAAAAAATGTTATTCTAATATCCGTATCCTGAACCGAAACTTCATATCCGTAACATCTTAAATCTAGAAAATTAATTTCTAATTTTGCAGGTTTTCTATTCCATTTATATTACATATGAAAGCAAAGCAATGGAAAAAAGTTAGCCGCTCATAAAATTCCAAGGGAAATGTGCACCCTATACTTAATATGAGGTTACCAACTAATATAATTATTAGTGAGGGGTTGAGACCATTCACCCTCGCAGCTTTTTAGCGGGTTTTGTTCTACAAGTAGTAATTTTATTTGATGGACGATGACGTCATATCAGGCTGACAATAAAACCACTGTGTAGTCCACAGTGTCGGATTACTTTAACAGATGTATTTGACATTCGTGTGAAAAGGACATTTATAAGATACTAGCTTTTGCCCGCGGGTCGGTTCAGTTAGAAATCATGACGTTCTCCCTAAATATGATTTTCATTATTTGTGTTGTAGGTAGAAAAATATACAAGAAAATTATTTATTATTCCCGATTTTACTCCCTTGAAGAGGAATATATCCTCAGAGTCTATATTCAGAGTAGTAGTATAGTCAGAGATCTTTTAAAATAATAAAAAAATACAAAAGTAAAACGCCATTACTTAAGTACATACATACATATCATCACGCCATATCCCTTGCAGGGTAGGCAGAGAGAACAGAGTGCCAGCGAACTCTATCCTTGCATACTTCACTCGCTTCCTCAATCTTCATAATTTTCTTCATACACGCTCGCCGGTTTCGGAGAATCTTGACTCCACCTTCCTTCAGTACGTGACCAATCTGGTCTAGGTAGGTTAGTCTCGGTCGCCCCCGGTACCTACAGCCTTCCACTTTCGCATTGTATATCTTCTTAACCAGACGTTCGTTCGGCATTCTTTCTACATGTCCGATCCATCGGTGCATTCCCTTTCGCATCTTTACAACAATACTTTCTTTCATACCTACTCGCTCTCTAACGTCAATGCGATCGATCAGCCATTACTTAAGTATTTGTGCTAATTTTAAATTCAATAAGAAATAATTTAAAAATACCCTAGCAAAATTTTATTCCCTAGTTTTTATTCTCAGAGGATGAAAATTGACAAACGTTGAATGAAATATGTGTTGAGTTATTTTTATTAAAGAATATTTGTATTTAATTAGAAGGTAATAAACAAAGTTTTTCCTTTTCATACAAATTTTAGCCACTGCTTTTCACCTCCTTTGGAGTCGATTTTAAGAAAATCCTTTCTTAATGAGTTGCTCAGTCATAAAAAAAATGTTGTCAAAATTTCATGTTTCTAGTATCCAGTATATTAGACGTTGTCATATGAACCTGCGAGTTGCACTATTGGCCATACCAACCAACCAGATATTGAAGCATCGAAAGGTTAAAGTTACCGATCATCTAGATATAGAGAGTTTAATTTGATAAGGAAAGCTATAGAAAACGCAGAAGACTTTTTCGAGGCACTTTTACTTGAACATTGGCGAAATTGCTCCTACGGTGCAACAGAAGCCAAAAAGAACAAAAATCGTAGGACGTTGATGAATCTGTCATTATATAGTTATTATTTCAAAAAAAGTCTGCCAGCTGAAGGTGTGTGATATAACTGATACAAAATATATATACGAAAATGTTTTGTATGTAAAAAAAAATTTCAGTAACTTTGAAAGATATTGTGACATTCATTGTGTGAATACTCGGAATAAGGACAAATTAGTTGTACACAGTACGCGTCTTGAAAGAATTAATAGGTCATTCATGGGGCAATGTATACGCTTCTATAATAAATTACCAAAAGATATCCGAGATATGACTATGAACAAGTTTAAAAGGGCTGTCAAGAACAGACTCTGTAAGAAAGGTTATTATAAAATCTCAGATTATCTAAGTGATAGTTCAAACTGGCTATGAGCAGCTCCTCTTTCAGCAATTACATTTTTTTTTTTTAAACTGTTAGTTACTATTTCTTTCTAATAATTATACATACTTATAAAGCGTAGCGTGTGTTGCCTGACGAATTTTGACTTTTTTGCATTTATAGTACATCATGGTATTGATCATGCTCACTGAAAGGTCCGCTTGCGGTAGCTGCGTGGAGCGGGTCTCTCCCTTCCTCGTGATCGGGTGCCGCTTGTGGGATCCGGTCCAGCCATGGTCTTTCTTTATTGTATTTTAACTATTGCGTTCGAAGGTCATCGCACTGAAGCTAATTAAATAATAAACATGTACTATTTTTTTTTATATATAAAAAATGAAAAAAATTATAATAACAGATAAAATATAAATAGACAAACCCTCTGAGTTTCTTGCCGGATCTTCTCAGTAGCGGTCTCATTCCGATCCGGTGGTAGTTTATTAGATTAACTTTAAGTGTAAAAAAATGACAATATGTAAGTGCCCTCGCAGGGTTTATGCATAATAAATGTTTTGAATTTGAATTTGACAGACTTTTATCAGGATATAAAAATAAAATTCATTATTATTTCTTGTCATCTATTATAATTGGAGTGTTAATAACCGCGGATATAGTTTATTTATTTGCAATTTATAAAACAATGAGGTAACAAAATAAATATCCAAATATAACCTCGGATAAAGTTTAAAAACAATTATAAAATAATGAAAGGGATCCGGATTGTGAATCTGTCATTAATTAACATCGAAGGGAAGATGGTGGCGACTGTTATTAATTTCTCCCCTCTTTGACTACCTTTCAAATGTCTTTGTAAAACAAATAAAAAGTTTCGTTAAAGGCGGATGAGTAGGATTTGAGAGGATTTTTTTTGCCTTTAAAACTCTATTTTAACAATGAATACAACGTTTTTGTTCAGAAAATATGTTTGACCATTAATATCACCATCTTACTCTTTCGCAATTTACTTGAGATTATGAAGAAAGGTTACAATATGAACTTTTCTTTCGCCGTACATCATCATTTTCCTGCTCTTATCCCAATTCCTTGAAGGCAACGTAATATGTATTCCTCTTTTTACATATTGAAAAAGTTATTGGCAAGAAGTTTATGTCCCGCCGCCTGCCCGACGTCAACTCTCCTTAGGAATGTAATTGTTGACCAAACGGCATCAGATGGAGTTGGCCCAGGTCGTTATAAGACTCTTAGTCGTCTTTTACGACATCCACGAGCAAAGTAAGGGTTGGTAGTATTCGTAGCCGCTACCACACAGCATTTGAGGTTAAATGATAAATATAAAAAAAAACATTAATTTCTAATACAATAATCTAATTTGAAGTTAATTTTATCATTATCATTATTTAATTTAGATTTGAAGTTAATTTAACAGATTGTAAATACTTGCTTATGTGTGAAATAAATAAAATAATTAATATCTACTATTTTAACAGAAATGAATTAATCTCATAATTTGGCCCAACAGAGCCTATAAATACCAGAATTTACGATGTTTACGCGAGTATTACACATTTGAAATAAAACTATTTTTACGGATTCTGTCGCGTTTATATTTGATTTTCCTTTTGTCCGATGTTTCGAACACGACAGTAGTAGGTAAATAGTTTTATTTCAAATACCAGAATTTATTTAGTAGGTAATTAAAACAAAAATCTGCGACATAGGGATAAAAATCAAATTGAAACGGACTCTTGTTCAATTCAAAAAGTATAAAAATTAATGTATATAATTTTTTTTTAATTAGTCAACAATATCTTTACGTGTTACATAAGGGTTAACGATAATTAAATATGGCAAAGCTTACTGAATTTAATTATTAAATATATGTTCATTATGCCAAAAAACCTAAGTAAGTTTTTATTGAATACAATCTCCAGCATTAATAGTTAAATCAATGTATCATGAGAGACTTTAGAGACATATCATTAACTGACACAAATTATACCCAGTCTCAGAATGTAGATCGAACAAAGTACTGTCTTGCTTGAGACTCAAGTTACGAAATTCAATACATTAGGACAATTCTCATTCATAGAATATATCATATCATGAAAGAAAAAAATCGAATTCGAACGTTTCATATTTCCTTGCACATTTTCGAGAGATAATCTCCAATTATCTCCAATTAGAGTTTCCGTTTTCCGTGTGGTGACGGAGTAAGAATACAATTCACCACCCTCTATCTTACCCGTGGGTGATCGTAAGAGACGACTGAGGGATATAAAACACATATAACATCTATGCAAGAGAAAGAAATCTCGAAACTAAACCCTATACCAACACGTCTGACCAGCGTGGTGTAGTAGGTCAATTAACCTTCCATTATGAGGAGGCCCGAGCCCAACAGTGGGACATATATGGGCTGAGATGAGATGGGATGATAGTTCCCATTCCAAATTCAAAAATATCTATATTTGTACTGCTGATGTGTACAGGATATCTTGGACATGGATAGACGGAAACGGATCGATGGGGTAAGTGGGGACGGACGAGGATGAGTGGTGACTAACGGGGCCGAATGGTCCGTTCATAATTAAAGACGGTTCCCCGTTCTTCATGCCCATGAGTGGTTGACGGCTGGGGGTGGTTGGTATGAGTGGGAATGGATTGTGTAGCGTTATAATTTTTTACCCAAGACAAAATTATTTTAACAAATAACTTTGGCAATTAGTATTCGAGATTACTTTTCGCATGGTCCGACCACTCGAGATCTAAAGCCAGCAACTCAAGAGTCAGCAATCGAGAACTGTAAGGCATGGCATCTCTTTTTTTTTAATTTTTTTTTATTTTTATTGGTGGGCTATGGGTGCGTCTCGCCCCGCTGAATCGGTCCGGGGTGACGGAAAGGCGGCGCGTGACCCCATAGACCCACCGTAAAACCTTCTCTCTTCGCCGTGCGAGCGGACCACCGGTACTCGATTTTAACTTCGGTGGCCCGCCCGGCGGTTTACCCTCGCGGGTTCCTCTCGTCGACGCCCCGACAGATTTCGCCGTCGGGGCGTCGCCCTCACGCGGTGGCCTCACGTCGGGTGACCGGACAATTCCCCGGTCCGATCACCCGAGGCCTCGGTTAGGGCGGCATCAGGCGCAGGTATTCGCGCCTGCGCCGCCCCGGCCGCTGACGGCGGCCCGGGTCGCGGGATTCCTCCCGGACTCGTTCCGCCGCTTCCTTCTGCGAGATGACAGCCTCGCAGAAGGCGGCGACCGCGTCCCAGTTCCTGACGCTGTCGACCATCGTTCTCGCGACAGCCGGCAGCGTCAGGTCGGCACCGATAACAGCGACGAGGTCACGGCGCTGCCGGTCAAAGCCCGGACACGCCTCCAGCGTGTGTTGCGCCGTGTCCTCGTCACTGCTGCAATGGTGGCAGAACGAAGTCCACTCCCTACACGCGACCGTGTGCAGGTAAAAGCCGAAGCATCCGTGCCCCGACAACACCTGCACCAGTCGAAAGGAGAGGACTCCGTGCCGCCGCTTCATCCACTCCATCAATACGGGCCGGAGAGCCTCGACAGTGACGACACCGTGTCTAGGCCTCTCCAGCCGCGTAGCCCAGCGGGCGACGACGTCTCGGCGGGCGTCCTCGCGCCAGGTGGCTATCTCGCTCAGCGATGGGGAGCCACCTTCGTCGCGCAGTGAGGTCACCCGCCGGTAGAGGTCGGAGAGCATCTCCGCCTCTAGGTCCCACGGGGGTGTCCCGGCCAGTAGGCATGCCGCCTCGGTCGATACCGTGCGGTACCCGCGAAAGGCATGGCATCTCTAGATAAGTAGAATTTAATTTACGATTGTAAAAAGTTCCACTCTACGATCAGAAAACATAATTTACTTCAATCTTCGAGTTTTACAATCGAAATAGGAGTTCAAACGGAGAACTCTAATTTGAGATGAAAGAAAATAATAATTTCCTCCAAGGTATCAATACTAATAGATACCACTAATAATTAAAGCTAAAGAACCTATCATAATAATATATTATTGTAAAGCAGCATCATTAATATTATCTAAATCTTTAAACGCAAGGAAGTAACAGGATATGTCTCAATCAGGCAGCCATATTGTTTCCTCAGATTAATGGCCGGAGTCGTCTCCACGAAAAGAATGCCGCTAATTAATCAAAAGTCGCCTTCCCTTGATTTCCATAGAGAGTTTTTCCATGGAGTTATTACCGCCCGTGAAGTTTATCCGCTAATGGTCTCCTTTGTTCACCGGTTTCGCATTGGATTTTTGTCAGTACTGTCAGCAATTTTACTACGATCTCCCTTGTTGTTTTAAATCCGTTGTTGATTAAGTTTGGTCAGTTATTTATACGACATTTTAAAGAACTGGCATTTTAAATCTGTGGCGGTTGCCTTAAATTTGTATATAAAAAAAATCTGTTTGTTGACATAATAAGTGCCGAATGAGATTTGCATGTAGGATTTGCGTTTAAAATTATTTGATTACTTTTTGTAAGTACTTAGAAAAATTGATTATTTCGTGTATTTACTTCTTGTTAGCCCATATATAAATAAAGATTCAGTTATTGGGCTAAACCTTCTTCCATAATTAATTCAATACACCACATCGGTCCCCAGACGGACTAGTGTAGGTACAAACCTACACTCTAAACACAAATTCAGAGTTTTATTTTTAGTCTAGTTATTTAGCTTACATAGCCTTAGCTTAGCGTTGTTTCTCATAATACTTGTGGTAAATTAAGGAATAATTACACTTTTATTTGTGAATTTTCTTTATTAAATTTTAAATCTTATTAGATATGAATCTCAAAACTTTTGAGCTTGTCAGATCCAAATATTTACTAGAGGTTTAAAATTCAAATAAATATGAGTGCTTGCTATAAATTAAGTATGTTCGAAAGATATAATGCATTAACTCTCGTAGTATAATGTAAGTGATAATTCAAGTTTATAAAAATATTGTCTTAATTGTGCGTGATATTCGTACGAATCGTTTGTTTTTTTGGTTAAACTACGAAACTGCTTTCTATGAAATTTGATTTAACGTTATGAAATTGTTTGCAAGAAATGAAGAATATTACCTCAGCACATGACGTCATTGTGCAAACTTACCTCTTTGCTGGGGCCTTTATTAATAAAACCCGAGATTTATGCGTCTAACTTTTTAATATTTATGGCTGAGCAATAAATTCTTGACGACGAGTTCTGCTGGGGATAGGGTTGATTATTTTCATCTTTGGGGGGGAGAATCAACAAGTTATATACATATATAAAATGTATTTTCTTACCATTATTACTTGAGAAGAATATTTTAAGAAGCTGCATTTTGGCATTTATTTTGGGAATCTTTTATTTTTCTTAACTTGTCTGATATACATATACTAGCAGACCCGGCCACGCGTTGCTGTGGCTAAGGTAGTCTCAGTAACCCGTGGTGGTTATGCTAATAAATTGTAGCTTATATGAAGCGTTTCTACGTTTAACATAGCGCCATCTATTAAATACTTACTCAATCCAGTCAACAGATACCACCATCTGTTAGAATCGTTTGGAGATAACAGATAATTATTGTGACTCAAATAATAGACAAATAATTTGCAATAAAATAATATTGTGACTATACATTGAGATGGAAACTATCCTATCTTTTAAGTGGGATCAAACTACACATATTATGCAAATTTGATTAAAATCGGTTAAGTACTTTAAGAGTGCATGGATGATATATAGGCTGTGATGATGATGCGGCGGAACTACTGGGATGTAGTGAATATCATATAAAAGTGCTTTACAACGTTTTCATTTTCCATCAAAATTTCCACAAGATACCATTAACAGTGTAGCCATAGCACTGTTGATGATGGTGACAATTTGACTTAGACAATGACTAATCTGAATGACTAAAAACGTAAAAATAATTATAACTTGACACTGGCACCAATAACTCGTATAAGTAACTGATTGCCAATACACAAAGAGAAGAAGAAGAACGTTTATGTGACATCAACCTTTTTAGAATTCCATACCCAAAAGATAAAACAGGACCCTATTACTAAGACTCTGCTGTCCATCCGTTGCTTCGCCTATCTGTCACCAGGTTGCTTTCATGAACCGTGATAGTTGGACAGTTGAAATTTTCATAGATGATGAATTTCTTTTTCCGCTACAACGACAAATACTAAAAAACAATAAAATAAATATTTAAGGGGGCTCCCACACAACAAAGGTAATCTTTCTGCTCGATATTGATAACAAAAATAGGTAGACGTTTAAAATATTCACAGAATATTCAGTAATATATTAGAAATAAATAATTAAATTAAAATAAAACAAATAGAGAATTTAAGCTCCCATACAACAAACATGATTATTTTGCCATTTATAGATAATGGTACGGAACCCTTCATACGCGACTCCGAGTCGCTCTTAGCCGGTTTTTTTAATATAATCGAATTGAGTTTTCAAACATGTGTCAAAATAAAATGTCTTTTAAATCAAAATCACTAAGAAGTATTGATATCAACTTTAAAGCAAATCACCCCTAAAATAATTACCACCCCTTTTTAACTGGATTAGGAGATAAATTTCAATAAAATATGAATCACATCTTTCATCAATTCTGTTGAAGAATGTTTATGCAAAATTTGAAATATATTGGACCAAGGAATCACGTTGTCCCATACAAACTTTGCCCTGCTTTTTCACCCCCTTAGGGATATAATTTCGTAAAATCCATTCTTAGCTGACCTCTACTCGGCGAAAGAAATATTCCTACCAAATTTGAGGTTTGTAGGCCTTATGGTTCCAGAGATATCGTGATGAGTCAATACATAGGTGGAAATCTCTTATATATATATATATAGATTATCTTTATTTAACTAAACTCATTTGCAAAAAAAACGGGCGGTTTTGATTTTCATTCATATTTAAAAAGATACAATACCAAAAAGGTTTCAATTGTTTGTACACGTTACTGGCCGGTTTTAAAAATGCTGTGGTATTTAAAAAAGTACGTTCTAAATTCAATTTTTCATTTGATGTTCATTTTTACAGAAAACACCTTTTTATCCTACATTTTTGGCGCGAAGTTCCAGAAGTTAACATCGACTTTCATAACTTTTGTTCAATTTTTATCGATTAATTTCATATCCTTGACTGTCAAAGCTTTATTTAATGCTGTTTGGCTGTATCAAAAATGGTAGATAAAGTGGTAAAAGCTACCAAAATTATCGCGCTGCTTGAAGAGGGTTGCAGCCAATGTTTCGTGGCTAGGAGGCTAAATGTTAGTCGCTCGACAGTCCAAAGGACCTGGCAGCGATATCAGGAGACTGGTTCCGTCGAGAGAAGGCCTGGTTCTGGAAGAAAACCATGTACCCAACCACGGGATGATCGTTTTCTTGTGAGTCGCGCATTGAGAAATCGCAAATCTTCGTATGTGGATCTTAAGAACAACCTCCAAGAAGTAAGAAATGTGCATATTAGTCTATGGACGGTCAGGAGGAGGCTTCTCGCTGCCAATATACGCAGTCACCGCCCGGCCCGCGGCCCCAAATTACTCCGTGAGCACAGAGTTCACAGGCTTAGGTTCGCTAGAAATTGTGAATCATGGACTCAAGACGATTGGAATAGGGTTTTGTTCTCTGATGAAGCCAGGATATCTCTGTTCGGTGAAGATCGACGTCGGCGAGTG
Organism: Lymantria monacha; assembly: GCA_905163515.2. Taxonomy (NCBI): domain Eukaryota; kingdom Metazoa; phylum Arthropoda; class Insecta; order Lepidoptera; family Erebidae; genus Lymantria; species Lymantria monacha. The sequence continues at coordinate 23,265,972 of LR991097.1, read as the reverse complement.
CTAAGAAGACAAGGAGAACGCTTTGCAGAGGCATGTTTCGAAGAAATCACACCTTATGGTGGGGGCTCTGTTATGTTTTGGGCAGGAATAAATTCAATGGATCGTACAGAGTTAGTCTTCATTGAAAACGGCTCACTGACTGGGCATCGATACATAACGGAAGTTCTAATTTCTCATGCACAACCCGCATTGGCCGCTCTAGGTGAAGACTCGATTTTTATGGACGACAATGCTCGCGCCCACCGATCCCGCGATGTTAATGCGTATGTGCAAGAGGTCGGCATTCGTCGTTTGGATTGGCCAGCTCGAAGTCCCGACCTCAATCCCATAGAGCATGTCTGGGACGTTCTGAAACGGCGTGTGAGATCAGTACACCCGGCTCCGCAGACCATCAGAGAGCTGAAGAATGTGATTACTGCGGAGTGGGAACGTATTCCGCAAGCAAGTATCCGGGATATACTCGCTAGCATGCCCAGACGAATTCAAGCTGTGATTTTAGCTAGAGGGGGTCACACTCGATACTAAACATTTATCTGCTTTTACTTTATTAAAGAAAAACAAACAAAAAAACTTTTTTATTTTTACTTCATGAGCATATGCACTACTAGCGAATATACACTACTAGCGAGGTTTAGCATTATTTCCCATAAATTGTATCTAAATTTTATGAAATACTGATGAAAACGATTATTTTCTTATTAATTTACCAAATTGTGTGGATAAAACTACCTATAATTATCAAACAAAGAAATATTAACATTTGAAATGGTTCATTGCTTAGGTGCCCGTTTTTTTTGCAAATGAGTGTATTAAGTATATCACTATTTACATGTCATTAAAATATTTTAATACATTATAAATTTATCAACCGTTTTGCATTCTCATTTGCATTTGATTTTCTAATGGCGACTCTAGTAGTTAACTCGTGATTGTGTGCGAGAAATATATGTATTATATCATGGCTTGAAATGCATCATATTGGAGCTGATATTATATAAAAATGTAAACAAATGCTTACGCCAGTATTACGTTTGAAATAAAACCATTTTTACGGATTTTTCGTATTTCTATTTGATTTTTAACTACCCGACATTTTGAACGTTATAGCGTTCAAGGTTATGGGAGGACTGGACTGTCCTTGATATAGTAGGTTAATTTTGCTCCTATTGTGCGGAGCCTCGAGCCCAGCAGTGGTTATGAGCGTATATTTTAATTATTTATTTATTTAACAGCCCATAAATGTCCCACTGTTGTGCTCGGGGCTCCTCCGTAATGAGAGGGAAATTAACCTACTATACCGCGCTGGTCAAACGTGTTGGTCTATACCAACACGTTTGCACAAAACCCTATGGTTTTGTGCCGAGTTTTCCTTCGCTCGCATAGATGTTATATGCGTTTTATATCCCTAGTCGTCTCGTACGAACACCCATGGGTAAGATATGGGGTGGTGAATAGTATTCTTACTCCGTCACCATACGGAAAGCGTATGAGCGTATATGAGCTGTGATAAATTTACTTTCTTAATACGCCTTACAGATTTAAATAATTAAAAGTTTCTTTATATCACATAAATCCTTTGTACCTATATTGTAAATTATTCATACCCATAGCAATAGTTCTGCTCTAGTTATTAATTCTACTTTGCTAACTGTCAAATTCATATATCATATTATTCAAAAGTAGATCAGGGTAACTACCCCGACGGACAATACGTTGGAGATAAATCTGAAGGTAGGTACGCATTGGTGTATGTCAACAGTCTCGCCCGCGGGCACTTGTGCCTTAAGGACCCATTACATTAATATCTGAAGACGTCTGTCGCTAACGTGCCGTAAGACATATTAATAACAGAAGTTTAGGTTTGTACAAATGTTTTAGAGTAGTTGCAGTTGTAAATTAATAAATTCTCAACAGAAATGATGATGTCGTTTCTGATCTGAATAATTATGGACATTAGAATAAAATTGTACCAGTTTTAGGATTCAGTTAGGAATATGAAATTATTTTGGATTATATGACTATTCCGGATAGTTTCGGTACGGATATTGGATTTTTAGGGAAACTGTAAAAGGGATTTCCCCGCTAAATGTGGTGGTAGCATATAACGGCACTTTGAAAAGGCTTTCGATTAGTCAGTTCGACCGGTTAAAAGAAAGCCTGTTATAACATGTCTCATATAGACACTGATTTAATCCGTAATTATTCGATTTTTTTATAACTGCTTCCATGCTAGTTATATATCTTCATTTCGGTTATCTGATAGTTTCGATTACATTTATGGCCCATAACATCCCTAAAACGTTTAACGTCGCGATTTATGGCTTTAATCGAGTATATTTCTAAACTTCGAGTTTCTATCAGTCTAACGATATTCATAGATGTAATAGGCCTTTTCAAAGGAAGAATATACCATATTCAGAACATTGTTGTAATGATGCTCCGATGGATGGCGTGTGCAACGTCTTCACAAAGACGAAGACATAATCGGAAAAACTTGGTTGTTATATGTCAGACTAAATTTGTCTAAGCTGGTAAGACGATTGAAACGGATTTTTAGTAAATATTGGTTCAATTCTCACGTGTGGTAATTATTTTTCGTTTGTAAAACATGTTTTTATGTTTGATAATACCTAAATTGTAATACATAAATTGTTGTCTTTAGTTTGAGTGTAATTTATATCTGTTACTTATATTTTAAAGTCCCTCGAAATACAAGGATTATATTTTATACGGAGTGCTTGCTGTTTTTAAAATCAAATATTATATCAGAATTTAAATTTAATTATTATGTATAAATCTTTTTGAGGGCACAAGCATATTGTCGGTTTTAACATTTTAATTTAATCGAATAAATTAGCGAAAGCGGATCCAGACCGAATGATCCGATTGGAACGTAACCGTTACTGAGAAGATCCGGTAAGAAGTTGTATTAAGTGACTTAAAAAAGTCAGGAAAGAAATAATATTACTTAGTTTATTATTTAATTACTGACTTATTTTATAAAAAAATAGTAAAACATGATTAGCAATAATTATCTCCAGTGTAATGCCCTTCAAACTCCGATATAATGCAAATTTAAATACAATGTAAAAGAAATTCAAGTAACTACATGTTCATGTCAATATAAAAGACAGTAAAAATAATAAGTAAATGAAATTACTGCGTTTCTCTGCATAGTTATTGAATCACATTATTAGCGGTAGACAAAGGCGGTCGGGGAGGGCCGTTGCGAGGGATGCGAGGGGGCGGATTAAGATTTACTCCAGATATTTGCAGATGAGATTTGAAGGTATATGGATTGTCATCAGTTCTACTTCACTTTTGTCTACATAGTTATTATTAATTTTATTAGTTTATAAATTATTCCTATCTGCTAGAATTAATAAGTGATAAGATAATTTTTTATTGACTTCAAACAAAGGAGAAGGTTCTTAATTTTCATTCTTTTTTATTTGAAAGGTCGTACGGCTGGTACCGCTGGTTAGGTTGGAAAACGTGGTAAATGTGATCGCATTTTAATCTGATCAAGATCTGAGCACTAGTTTTTAAGTTATTCCAATCCGTATCTATAATCCGTATTTGGTTGACCCGATTTTGAAGCTGTTTGTTTTTTGGTAAAAAATTATATTTATTGATATTGCTTGCCATAAAGTTTTATTTAGAGTTTTTACATACATACATATCATCACGCCATATCCCTTGTAGGGTAGGCAGAGAGAATAGAGTGTCAGAGAAATCTATCCTTGCATACTTTACTCGATTCCTCAACATTCATAATTCTCTTCATACACGCTCGCCGGTTTCAGAGACTCTTGACTCCACCTTCCTTCAGTACTTACCAATCTGGTCTAGGTAGGTTAGTTTCGGTCTGCCCCAGTACCTACATCCTTAGAGGTTTTCTTCTCTTGCATTAAGATAGAGTGTGTTGAATTGTATTCATACTACGTCACTACATGGAAAGATACAGATAAAAATTCAATATCAACTACGTGATATTTTATTCAATTTAAAAATCCCCGTAACCACTTTAAAACGTCATTATGTTGATCTGTCTCATTTCCACGGTACATGTAGCGCCCCCTGGCGAATAAAAAAGGCTTCCCACTGACACCCTTTATGTTCATTGTGGAACGCGCTTCAATGCGGGAATTATGTTTGCTTTGTATATATTATGATACTAGGTTTACGTTGATATGATTTCATTTACATGTGTTTTTTTTTTAATTTTAACTTAAAATTCTTTGTATTCAAATGTAAAAAATACTTTGTTCTCTAGCAACAAATGAATACTTCTCTATACGTTTGCCACATGATAATTTTGTTTAAAATACATAATTATATTCACACTTTTACAAACCCGCACCTTATCTCTGAAGCAGAAGCATAAGTCAACCCATATTTAGTTACATAGTGCTTACTTCTAAGTAATAAGGCCTTTAACTGGATGCAGTTCTAAACATCAAGCGCGCAGCTCCTTGAAAAGAAACTTAAGACATTAAGATCCCAAAGACCGATGAGGCAGTTTACATGTTATTTAAACAAAATTTTACAACTGTTTTTAAATTATCCATATACATATATAGAGTAAATGGGCGATATTTTTAATTAATTAGAAAATGTTAGAATATAGAAAAACACTTTATTATTTTATTACCCGAAGTAATTTAAATAACTGAGGATTGGCATTTGACATACTAGGCTGTTTATAAAAGCTGAATTGGGAACGAAAAATGACTTACCAATCAAACCAGTGTGGGAGGTTACGTATAATAATTACATTTTCTCGTACTTTCTCTTTTTACGAAACGGGTGTTAAATTTAAAATGATTATCACCCACATTATTCCCACAACAGAAGCAGAAAAGAAGATGTATTTTAAATTTTATTTGAGTGATTTTAATGCTAAAATGCAATAAATATGATTCTTAAGATTACTAGATTTGGCATAGATTTCACATGTTACTAAAGCAATTCGGTGAGAATTCCTTTCAACATTATTTTATAAACAGTAAGCTTTTAACAGTTTTAACAATATACGTCACATTTGTAAAGGCTGGTTGCATGTACCTACGCATTGCGCGGGAAACAAAGCGCACTTCAAGCGTTTCCCGCGGCGCGTCGCGTCGCCGGCTTCCATTGTCGCGGGAACTGAGCGGAAGCATAGATTTTTTTTGGTTCAGTTCGTATGTTCGGACAGGCAAAGAAAACTAAGTTCGTACGGCAAAATCTTCTTTAATTTTTGTCACAATTTCATCAAACAGATAATTGACGTCTAGTGTTGGATAACGGTATTTATCCCAATATGTAAATATAACCTTAAATTTTACTGTAATTTCAATAAATTTGAAAATTACCAATGTAATTTTCAAATAGATAGGTACCTTTTATTGGGTTTGCTTACATTGGCATTAGGTTAAAATTATTAATTATATACTGGCTGAATATACAACTTTAATAGATCTCGATATAAAAATAGAATATGCACTTTTACACTACACATTTGAATTTTTAACTTTTAATTCGAGAGAGTTGGAAAAACAATCCCGGATCCATGTTAGGTACTTTCGCGCTATAAAATATGATATGTTTATTTCACTGGATGTGCGAAATTATTGTTTTTCTTCTAATATTATATATATGCTTCAAACATGTTGGATTCTCTTAAATATTCACCCTGAGTATGTGCATAGTTAAAGTCTCAAAGTAAACCAAGACTCAATTTCGTTCGCTTCATGTTTGCTCATTAGACTTGGTAGATCTGGCCATGTTTTGCACAAGACCGGGGATATATGTACATTGTAATGCTCTTCCTTATAATCTTTAAACGATCTAAGATAAAGATTACTCATAAAATGACACGATTTAATTATTTTTACGAAATATAAAATGACTTTAAGAAGGATAAATATTGATTGAGTTATCTAGAATAACTAATACGATATTCTAGTGTTAGAATGATTTTATTATTAATTAAACATCGTTTTTGTGGATTAAAAAACTCATCATCATCATTCTCCTACTCTTATCCCAATTACTTGGGGTGGAAACAATATGTACTCTTCTTTCATAGTGCATATTGTAAAAGTTATTGGGAATAGTTTTATGACCAGCCGCCTACCAGAGGTCAACCCTCCTTGGGAATGTAATTGTTGACTAAACGACATTTTATTCGCCATCGCTATTGAGCCAACCACTAACACGGAATGCTTCATATCCGTGGCCGATCCACTGCGGTGTCAGATATCTAAGGTTGCTTACTGTCCATATTAAATGTTCAATTTTGACGATAGTCGGTAACGACAACTAAACATTTAGTTCTCCTTATTGCAAATTTGACATATATTTATGAACATTATTTTTTTTATAAAACGCCTAGATATAAGGTTTCCGGATTATAATTTTCTTCGTAAACCTTAAATATAAATCATTTTTTTTTAATACAACAGCGCATCATATGGATAAATTTTTTGCGCACCGAGGGATTCTACAAATATAACATTTTGATTTGTTATGCGTAGTGATCGAATCTTGACACTCCTCATGAGAGATTGATATTTGGACCATTCTGTCATCTGTGCAGTCAATTAACTAATAATTTATAATAATCAGCAGCAAAGCATCATTTCAGCTTATATATGTCCCACTGATGGGCTCGAAACTTCTTCACAATAAGACCGCAGTTAATCTACTATATCTCGCAAGTCAGGTAAGCATGGATGGTCAAGGAGTGACTACAGAGATGCCGTCTGATAGGGTTGCATGAAGGGAGAAGACATATTGCGTTGACCCCAAATAAATTGGGATAAGAGCAAGTTGATGATGATGATGATCTCGCAAGTCAGATAAGTTGGCTTAGGTTTTCGAGTTTCCCTTCTTTTATATAGATGAATAGTAATCGTGATTCAAGATACAGTTGCAATCTTTGGTTGTTGTTTGTAATATAAATCATAAAATATTACAATATCTAACAAATAAATTGTATAAACACGTCACTCTCAATACAGATTCGCTACGTGTAACATTGGTCCCGTATCACACGAAGCGAGATATTTAAATGTACTGGAGTGGGTTTGCATGTTTCGTCTGCCTCTATGGGGGTGTTGTGGTAATATTGAAACACAATATTCCCAGTGTGATTTTTTTAAAGTGTAGGTAAATCAAGACTCACGTGTATGTTTTTTTCAGAGGTGTTTTTTTCTTTAGAGGTGGATATAAATTTTATTTTATTTTTAAACTCAAGTCCAAATTTTGACTATACTGATGACGTAGTGGTTAAGATACCTAACTTCCGTGCATGAGTAGGTTCGACTCCCACGCAGGACAATACTTTGCGCGCCTGATGCCGCCCTAGCCGAGGCCGCGGGTGACTGGACCGGGGAATTAGTCCGTCACCCGCCGAGAGGCTGACCGCGCGAGGAGGGAACGACGTCCGCCCCGGGTGTGGGGGACGTTGCTCAAGGGGAGGGTACCTCTCAGGGGGTATTCCGTCGGGCCGGCCACTGACGACAAGTTCACGCTGCTCCAGTGGCCGGTCCAACGACGTAGGCGACGTTCGTGGGTGGGTTACGGGTATGCGTGCTTACGCCCCTCTGTCGCCCCGGACGGAGTGGTGCGAGAAGAGCGCCGACCATAACCCAACCCAAAAAAAAAAAAAAAAAAAAAGGACAATACTTTGCGCGAGCCACACAACACACATTACTGTTGTTCTGAGTTTGGGTGTAATTTGTCTGCATTAATTGTATGTTTATAAAGTCCCCCACAATACAAGAATTATTTCCTTAGTGTAGGGTGTTCTTTTGAAAAAAATAAATGTTTGAGTGAAACTTAAAAGGATCTTCCCAACTACTACTACTCTACTTCAGTATTTGAAAGCAGATCATAGGATCAGTGTGTGGGGTGATGGTGGTGGATGGTGGATGGACCAGTGATGGTTTACGGCACGGAAACTTAGTCTGTAAATGTCGGCTGTCGTAAGTCTCTCAACGGGCTATGGAACGGAATATGATGGTAATTTTTCAGCGTGATAGGATCCGCGATACAGAACTCCATAGAGGAACGTTCGTAACCGATATATCTATCTATACATATAATAAAAATGTAACGGATCGCTGTCTGTACATGGAAGATATATGAGAAAAAATATTACTGGGACCTTTATCAACACAAATAGAACACAAAACAATGATTGTTAAAATTTTTGTCTGTTTATCTGTTTGTCTGTGCGTTTGTGCACGCTAATTTTAGAAATGGCTTATCCAATTTAGACGCGGTTTTCGCCAATATATTGTGGTAAGCTTTTCATGTCAATGGGTTTATAAATAAAAAGTTATGTCAATTTAAAAACTGTGCGGAGAAAAAACTTTATCGATTCTTTTCAAATTACGTACAAATTATCTTCAGTAAAAATAAATAAACACGTGTTTCAGCATTTGTTAATTTTCATCCTCTGGGGGTGTAAATTAGGCCTGCGAAGCGGGTTGGACGACTCATTAAGTCATTAGCGCCAAGCCGATATTATTGAAGCTGGCAACTTGAAATTTTGACAGTGGTTTCTTTCTATGACGTAGAGATTTACTAAGAAAGAATTTTACGAAATTACACCTCTGAGGGGGTGGAACAGAGTGGCACAGTTTGTATGGGGAGAAAAAATCTTTATTGATTCTTTTCAAATTACGAGTCGAATCAAATATTTTATGGTAATATCCGGCATTTGTCAATTTTCACCCTCTGGTTGTGTAAATTAGGTCTGTGAAGCGGGTTGAACAACTAATTACCGCGGAGCGAAAACTACTAAAACTAGAAACATAACATTTTAAAAGTAGCTTCTTTTTATGATGTAGTAATCCACTAAGAAAAGATTTGCCGAAATTGCGCACCTAAGGGGGTGTAACAGAGGGGCAAAGTGTGAATGGGGAGAAAAATTCTTTATAGAATCTTTTCAAATTACGTACAAATATTCTTCGGTAATCATAAATAAACACGTGTTTTTCTCTCCCTCTCCATCAACCCCGCAACAGTGCCATCGTGACGACCAGTGCTGGCGTGAGAGCTCACACGATACACATAGTAGACGGCAATAGGTACTTGCTTAAGGGTTTAAGATACAGGTTAAGTTAAAAATGTTCATTCTATAACTGAAATAATAAATCATATCTAACGAGGTCGCAACTCTGCTGGTGAAACAAAACAGTAAAATAAAGGACGGCGATAATTGTATTCTTATACCATGGCCATACCGTAAATAGGATATTAAAGGCAATATAATTTTTAGAATGAATAGAACTTTTAAACACCCTTTTTCTTTAGTGATCGGCTATGGTACATAGACACACCGCGCCCAATCCGTTCGAGGTGACGCTTGACCCCATAGCGCGCCGTACACGTACATCTACGCCGTGCGGGCGAGCCACCGCAAACGGGTATCATCTCGAGTCGAATCCCTCATCCAGTGAACCTCAATATAGGTACTCACGCTTGCGCCGCCCAAAGCACCGACGGTAGAGTGTGCCAACGTAGAGTATTTTCTCTCGGACCCACCCTTTTGCCTAATTCCGTTAGACAACTAACTGGCAGAAGGCGTTTCTGACGCTTTTGATCATCGTTCGAGCGACAAACCTTCAACACCTTGCATTGCTTTATCTATTTAACTCTGTCAGAGATGATTTCTGCATGGACGAAGTCGCGGGCAAAAGCTAGTTACAAATAATTAGCTAAATGAAATAAGGTAATAGGCAAGCAATATCCACTCCACGAACGACAGTTCTCGAGTGGTAATTACATATCGGACGACATAGACTACGCGTTTTGGTGAAGGTTGCTCATAGTCGTTGAATACGGGTGGCACATAGCCGCACTCTGTGGCGAACTATCTGGGAGGCTTATGTACAGCAGTGGCAAAGGCTGAACGATGAATTGCTCAAGTATTCTTAGCTGTTTCTAATTTTTTCTTATGAAAACATCGTCCTTATAAAATACGAACAACATATTTTTTGCAATACTACTCCGTTTATTAAGGATTCTTGTATTGTGGGGCTTTATCAATATATATTTAAGGAACTCAAATTATTTCCAGACTCAGACCAGCAGTTTGTAGATCACATAAAGTATGGTCCTGTGTGGTAATCTAACTCGTGACACATGGCACGATAAATCAGTATCTTAAAGTATTAGATACAATGTTGATAAATAAACTGACAGATAAAGTAGGTAACTGTTTCCGTCATTCAATGTACGTTTTCTACGCCGTAGTCGGTAGCATCGTAGCTCGTACCTTTATAGCCTACGACACAAAGAACACGGCTACGCGGCTCTGAATAAGGAATACAATAATGTAAGAAACGCTCTACGAAATTGAAGGTGGCATTACGAACGATATAAGGTTTTACAGAAGATAATTTAAATACACGGATCCCAACATGCTAACATGTAACGAAGATATTCTTTACAATATTTACTATAAGCATTTAAAATTATTTAAATTTGGTAAAGATTATTTGGACGTTAACAAAAGATCGACAAAGCTATTCTTGTTGTGTTGAAAATATTTCAAATCTTAGTTTTGTTAGCTTTCGATTAATTTCCACTTACATTTTTAGGAAATCAGATTTACTATTATTTGAACATTTTCTCTAAATTTTCATTGATAATAAGACTTTTTTTATATAATAACTTATAATCCAACATAGTATATGTTTAAAATATATAACATAATATTTTTGGTCTAAATAGGAACTATCATACTTTTCATGTAAACATGATTAAATAATCTTATATTTCATCATTAATTTTACTTGATTTTTAGAATAGAAAATGATCAATAGTTTGAATTTTGGCATTATGCCTTATACTTATTACTATGACGCATGATTGCAAATTACATAACAAAGTATACGTTTGCACCTATCCTTTTGGTAATATAGAGCCGAAAATGCAACAGTTTTCATAGGTACTGAGAAAAATTAGCTTGAATTAGATAATTTAATTTAATTTTATCTACATAATGTTTTATTAGCAACTCAGAATCCTACAGTCTTTTATTATTATTAGTCAATAACATTGACTTTTATATCTAAAAAAATTAAAATTTTAATATGCAATACATTTGCCATTAATTTTGTGAGTATTTATTTAAATTCACACCCATCTTAACATTAATTTTATTATACAAAAAAATACATTTTATATGTCATCTCCAAGAAAATGGTCCTTTTCTTAACTCACGTTGCGGCGCTATGACGGAATGTAAACGACAGTTGAGGCATTGTGTAGCGATACGATAACGCTTTTATTATTATTAGCTACTGCAAAGGGAATATCACAAAAATATCGTTGAATACATAACAACATGGCTTACTTATATCATCAATTGTTGATGATATTTTGAGTGCAAAACCATTGCGATTTTATTAAAACTAAGAATCCAATATATTACCTCAATCCTCTCTACCGCAGTTCTTAAGTGTTTAAGGAAATTATATCTTTAACTATATTCAATATTCATGCCTATCTTTCTTTTTTTTAAAACATTTTTTTTTTGGTGGCTGGCCATGGTAAAATCATACTCCACTCGATTCATCCGGGGCGACCGAGGGGGTGGGCACGATCTCATAGTCTGCCTTGTACGTACCTCTCTACAAAAAAGAATACACGTAACACTAACTAATAAACTCCTGCATCGGGGGAACTTAACAAAAATGGAATTTATCAACACAAATTACACTTAGATTCAAAACAATAATTTGTGGATTAATTCAAGATTTATACTGTCTGACGATCGATCCATAAACACTCGAATAGGAGACCAGTGCTTAGAACACTTACTTCAATCGTGATTTACTTACCATCCATCTAGAACAATCATAAATGAAATGACGAAATTTATACTTTAGCACAACATTAAAAAAAGGAGTGATGAGTGATGTGTGATGATGAGTGAATGAATGCACATACATTTTTTTAGTATATAATAGTCCAACCTCACTCTGCCTAGTAGTTCGAAAAGACGGAAGGGCGATGTATGGCTATGGAAACCTTTCATATTTCTCCATACAGCCTATTGAAGGTGCAACCGGATGCAATTTTTTTACTTCTTCGGCCTTAGAATAAAGTCTAAAAATATTAAGTGCATATATAGTTCAGTTATCACCATCATCTCAGTTCATATAATCCTCACTATTGTGCTCGAGCTTCCTCCACAGTAAGAGGGAAATAGAATATCACCCTTATCGGATGGGTTGGTATACAATTTTTTTCAATGTTTCCTTCTTTTCCTCAGACACATTCATCAGTTATAACCATAATGTATCTCGTAGTACATTTTTACAACGCAACAGGCAAGATAAGGGTTCGTGAATTCTATTTCTACTCCGTCACCGGACGAAAATCGTTTTTAAAGTATTAGGGCTAGTATATGAACCTCACATATGGCAATACAAATATTTGTTATACGTTAATTAATAAATACATACATACCATCATGCTATGTCCTTTGCAGGGTAGGCAGAGAGAATAGAGTGCCAGAGAACTCTATCCTTGCATACTTCACTCGCGTGATTAATAATAAATATATTACTATTATTATGCTTTTAATATTTTTTAATTCATTCATTCTTCTATTCTTATCCCAATCACTAGGGGTCGATGCAATTTGTACTCTTCTTTAATAGTACATATTGTAAAAGTTATTGGTAATAGTTTTATGACCTTCCGCCTGCCTGACGTCAACCCTCCTCGGGAATGTAATTGTTGACCAAACCGCATTATATGCAGCTGGTCCTGGTCGTTATAAGAGTCTTAGTCGTCTTTTACGACATCCACGAGCAAAGTAAGGGTTGGTAGTATTAGTTATAATATCATATCTTTTAATTTAATATCTTTTAATTATTAAGGTAATTAATTAAAAATCGTCACAGTATGGTAAAGATAATTAATTATTCATTCAATTTAAATACCTCACATCATATGTTAATACGAGTACGTCTATTGTTGACGCTAACAAGTTACACCTCATTAAAACGCTTTGATTATGAAGGGATGGTGCGATGTCTTTAATATCTAAACACATACAATTAGAGTATTCGTCTAAGTTGCGTGTGGATCTTGGCAGGTTAGCCATGCTTCATTCGTTATTATACTTCGTTGATTATAAACTGAGTTCATAATGTTATAGAATTTATTTAACGCAGGTTATAAATATTATACGGTAGGTTATAAGTAATACGCGGGTATTTCTCTTTTAAAAATTTATTAAAAATTTATAAATTCTTATATTGCATATATAAAGGAAATATTATTAAAAAGTTTCGGTGATGATCCAAATATGATTAGAGTTCGAAGTTATATTCAGTGTTGGGCAAACTACAATCAGATTAATGATTAAAGATTATGATTACATGGTGTAATCTTCAATCATAATTACAGATTAACTAAAGTAATCGAAAAAGTAATCATACAAGATATTAATGATTTTAATAAATAAAAAGTATCTATAAAATTGATCATTTGCTATTAGATACATATTAAAATTAAAATACCCAGCGATTTTTTTAAATCGCACAATAGACAGTATAATGTTTCAAAACGATGTAATCATTAATTCAATTCCATTAATTTCACTCATTCGTTCAGCATATCATTCACTCACTCTCGATATAATACGACCATTATCTTTAGATAAATCTTGTTAGGAAATTGGCTACATTCAGCTTTCTGGATGGCTGGGTTGTTTGATTAGTATACCGTGATTCCTGGTTCGATTTGAATGCGAATGGTTAATGGTATTGTATCTTTTTGGCAATGTTATTGGCCCATTTTGTTCTTTGCATAATATATTTCTGTCTAAATTTTTATAAATCTATTTGTTTAAGCCTAAATACTGTTAACTACGTATTAGATTGTGACCAATAACAAAATGTGTCATGATGTCTATTCTTTGACGTTGACTGAAAAGGTGCTAAATGAGTTAGATATTTTTGTAACGTATAGCAAAAATAAAAAAGAAATGTAGAATACCACCACCTTTGAGAAATATTACAGGATGACGCCATTGTAATTATTTCAGAGAGCTGCTTTAAAAAATAAAAAAAGAAGGGTCGATCTCGCCTCTCTCATTATTGTTTTTAATTGTGAACGAAACTAACAGATGCATAGAACGAATGACATTTCATTTTTAGTACATAAGTATTTAGAGCATGTTGCAATAATTACAAATAGCTTTCTGTCATTTAAAAATAACCGTGGTGGATGTAATATTTATGTATTGGTGGATGTAATTATTTAATGGCGGGTTTAATAAAAAGTTTTCTTTTTCATCTAGTGGTTTAGACATATTTACTATAAATGTCTTGTTGATGCTATAAGTATGCTTTACGGGTGTGAAGTCGTGGGTCCGAATTTTAGGTCAACAAAAAAAGTTGGAGCGTTTCTCAGAAGACTTTCTCCATTATCGATGATTATCTTTTATATGGGTCTAAATGGCGAGGATTGGGCATGTTTATTATCTTTGCCTACTCCTCAGATAAAAGCATGAAAATACATACATACATATCATCACGCCATATCCCTTGCAGGGTAGGCAGAGAGAACAGAGTGCCAGAGAACTCTATCTCTGCATACTTCACTCGCTTCCTCAACATTCATAATTCTCTTCATATACGCTCTCCGGTTTCGGGGACTCTTGACTCCACCTTCCTTCAGTACATGACCGATCTGGTCTAGGTAGGTTAGTCTCGGTCTCCCTCGGTACCTACATCCTTCCACTTTCGCATTGTATATCTTCTTAACCAGACGTTCGTTCGGCATTCTTTCCACATGTCCGAACCATCGGAGCATTCCCTTTCGCATCTTTACACCAATACTCTCTTTCATACCTACTCGCTTTCTTACGTCATCGTTACGAATGCGGTCGGTCAGCCTAACTCCACAGATTTTCCGCAGAGATCGCATTTCGACCGCATTAATTTTACTTTCATACTCTTTTCTGCATACCCAACTCTCGCTTCCATACATTAATGTTGGGAAAAGCACTGCGTTATGTATTGCTACACGTGCCTTCTGGCTGAGGTGGTGGCTGCCGAGAAGTTGCCCCAACGCTCCGTTCACTCTATTTCCCGCATTCACTCTTCGCTCTATATCAGTGGTGTACCTTCCATCTCGGCTAAATCCACATCCAAGATATACAAACTCATCCACTTGCTCTAGTACATCATTACCTATTGTTACTCTTACATCTGTTCTGGTTCCATCTCTGAAAATGTAATGGTAAATTAAAGTTTTATGCTGTCTTTACAGGCGAACCATTTTTATTTTATTATGGGTGGGGATACCTTATCATTAATCATTCTTTATCATCATTTAACCTTTCGCTGTTCATCGTCCGCCTTTGTAGGCGTTGGACCTCCAACCTACTCAACCAACCCGCCTATCTAACTACCTAGATAGGCGGGTTAGCGATTGCAATGAAGTATTATATATTCTCAGTACAGATCTCCTTCCTATTCTCCTGGTCAATATTAGCAAATCAGACAAATTGTAATGGCCGTCAGACTTTCTATGCAAGTGTCTGTATTCAAAACAACTGTTCAGAAAACAAAAATTTGCTTTAAATATATTATGGATTATGATATTGTTGCTAATGTACGGAACCACGTTCCTGTTTTTTATATTCTCGTATGTGAGAAATCTATGAAAAGGAACCTGCTGATATATATAATTATTTATTTAACATTTATATATAACAAGTTTTATTTTAATTTTATTTTGACCATAACTGCGATTTTTTGCTTTTTTTTAATGCTAAATTTTTACTCCCTTTCTTGCTCGTGCATGTTGTAAAAGACTACGAAAGGATATAATGCATATATAATACCTATGCAAGAGAAGGAAACTTGAAATAAAACCCTATACCTACTAGCTTGTCTGACAAGTGTAGTATCCATCTATCCATTCACCTATCTATCCATCAGCCCGTAGACGTCCACTGTAGGATATAGGCCTCCCCACAAGAACGCCACTTAGAACGCTTCAGTGCAACTTTAGTCCCGTTTTTACCAACGAGCCCTTTTTTTTTTTTTTTTTTTTTTTTTTCGGTGGGCCATGGACGTCGCACCCCGCCAAGTCGGTCCGGGGTGACGGGAGAGGCGGCGCGCAACCCCATTGACCCACCCTGCAAGCACCTCTTCTTCGCCGTGCGAGCGGGCCGCCGGTACCCGATTTTTGCCTTCGGTGGGTACCAACGACCCCTAAAGTTCGTGTAACACCTAAGACATAATAAATAACACATAACATTTATTATGTACCAGTTATATCGTCTTAGGTGTCACTTATAATTTTAACTTTATTAAATATAAAAAAAGTGTTTCATCAAAATGTTATATTATATAATTTGTTAGGTGTAACTTAAGATTTAGGAGTCGTTGGTGAAAATGAACATGTGTATTTTATATTACCTAACATCAGTAACACAATATAATAACAAATTTAATTAATTATTACTGTAGGTATTATTACATTGGCTAATTTGCCAATAAAGTTGTCACGGTGAAATTAATCCCTTAACAATGAGACGACAATAAATCATACCAACGAAAGTACATTCGGTCGGATAATCTGTGCGTTTTAAAGTCGTCATCGGCTTAGCACCTCCCTCCCCAGTTTCACAATGCTTATACCTCCCCTATCTCCCTGACGAAGGCACTTCACGTGCGTTTTGACGCGATTATCATACCCCGACGGTATCTGAACGCAATATTGTTTGCGTTTCAAATGTATGAAATGTTTGGATGTGGTTTATTGTGCTGACTTTTATGTCTAAGTGTATAAAAAGAAATAAGGTTCATAAGGAGTTGTTGCAGTTGTGCCTCGCTTATATATATATATTTAATTTGTTATGCTATAAGGTGTAATAAATTCAAATATCCAAATAATCGCATATTTAACTTGTTAAAATGTTTTTTACATTTTAACAAGTTAAAATAAAGTTATATATATTTTTTTTTAGTTTATTTATGTTATTATAAAGCTGAATACGTTATATCAGGAGCTAACAGTTGCGTACAAAATAATACTATATTAGAGCCTGTTTTGCGAGAGAGGTGAATAAATAAATATAACACTGCGATAAATAGAGGTGGTGCAACGTTTTTATATAACAGCAAATCGGGGAAAGTATAGTATAATTGTCATTAAGCGTTCAGCACAGTCATCGTAGTCAGTCACAAGTGGTATCACACATAAACACATGTGGTGGTCATGTCACACACACACATAAACACATACACACACGCACGTGCACACACACACACACACACTCACACATACGCACGCACGCACACGCGCGCGCACACACACACCCATCCACACACACACACACACACACACAAACACACACACACGTACGCACAATACAATAGATTCACGGGGATGGCTGAAAATCAGCGCTGTTCTTGTGACAGCAGAAGCTGAGCCAATTTCTTTTGCCTACTAGATTTAATTTTGTATTATTATAATTGTTAGTTTTTAGTTTAAGTTCTGAAAAGACAATAAAATATTATTATTATTATTATGTCAACCACTGTTGGTGTTCTTACTGGTGCACTATTAGCCAGTTTTTACAACTGTCACAGGAAATAAAGACGATAATACATTATATTCATGGGGTAATTAATTTTTATTATAATATTTCAAGTGTTTGTTTTAAATAATAAAAATACTGCTTATAACAGTTTTATATATTGCCATATCAATTCTATTCTGACATCTGTGTCTACTCTTTTTACCGCCCGCGGAGCGGTTTTTGAATCTGCTTCCTTTGTGACGGTTTTAATATGGAAATTAACGTTCGCTGCCGTGTGACGAACACCTTTACAACCATACTATTTACCGTTCATAACATCACTGTAAAAATCTTATTACGAACACGTAAAGTCTAAATTTCTTTGAATAAGTAAATTTATTCAAACCTTGTGGTTTTAAATGCGAATTTGTCGCTAAAATCCACGCGTTGCCCGTGAGCGGACTAATTGAATTTTTTATGTAACTTTAAAATGCTTTTGACATTTTTTTTGCTTTGCTGTGAATTCGTGTGTTTAATTTTGTGCTGTCGGTTTAATGTTATATTAATTTGACTTACTTTTATATCCCTAGATACGTACTGCTTTAAATAATACGTTTTTGTATTGTTATGCAATTATATCGTCACCAGCCACCTGTATACTTGGAGCTTACAAATCGCGATATGCATGTCGGCATTTGTACATTTTAAAAATATTTAAGATTGAAGCCGTCTGGAATATACATATTTGACAACAAAATCAAAATATATTAATATGGTTATTGTTAGTTTGAATTCCTTAAGCCTTATCCTATATTAACCTAGTGGTTGGTATGTTTACTTGGTGTTTTCTATAAATTTGAGGCGATATTTTTTTCTTTTTTTTTTATTGCTTATGGTGGTAAATGAGCATGCAGCACACCTACTAAGGTTATAGCTAGGCCACTGCCAACCAATACAAACCCCAAACCCACCCAGTTGGACTTCCGGCTCTCTCGCTCACCGAAAGCGCAATAACACATGGCCATTACTCAGACGTCGATCTTCTGCGAGAGTGTGGTAGGTACTACCCCGGTACAGATCGGTCCACGGCTGTGGACAGAAAACTGTCAACAGTTTGGTCCTACCACTAAAAGGTATCGATATCCTCGCGACGATATTACAATATCTTCGTCGTCATGTCATTCACATCTTCTACACTTTCTATCCACGGCTTGACGATATTTATACAGTATTACCGATTCGGCTCCCCAATAAACTTAGTGCAACACTAATTCTCTATTTTTCTGTCATAATGGGAACGACATTTCAGACTACCGAAGAGTCTATGTTCTACAGCTTTACACACGCCTTGAAATACGGAAAGCAAGTGATGATTTACGAATGTAGATGCATATATGTATCGTAGGAGGTAAGAACAGTCAAATATAAAGACGTACAGAGTTCAAATTACTGAAATTTAGCATTTAACATGCATGATTATTTATAAAAACTTGATTACGAGCGAAAGATGGTTTCATATTTGACAATCATTTTTGTTCGTAACCAAGTTTTTATACGAGTACATACAGAGTTCATTCAGGTTTACACACAGTTTATCTTCTCGTACACCAACTAGAGTATTTCTCGAAGTACATTGTTGAAAGCCTTATCTAGTGAGGTGAAATGTGGATCATCTCAGTTCATATATGGCCCACTGTTGAGCACGAGCTACCTCCATAATGCCAGGGAAATTGACCTACTATACCGCGCTGGTCAGACGTGTTGGTATAGGGTTTAGCTTCGAGTTTTTCTTCTGTTGAAACAAAAACTGTGAATATATGCCAACAACAATTGTATTGTCTGCTTATTTTTTGTAGTAGTTTTATAAAGAATATGTAGCGCAGTACCGACTTTTCTAGGCTACATTATCAACTTGAAAAGGCATGTCTTCGATGACGTGGCAAGATATTTTTTTTAATTATCAGTAAGTATATTATGTTGCCGTCATAAAATAAAATTAAGCATAATGTATTTATGCAGAAATCTAGGTCTCGCAGACATCAAAATTAAAAAGCAACACGCCATACTTCAATGTAGACTTGGGGTGTATCTAGGGTTGCCAAATGTAATTTTCATTATATGTCAGCATTCGTGTTTATTTTATACTCTGTAAAATAAAGGTCATCATCATCATCATCTCAGCACATATCTATATGTCCTACTGTTGGGCTCAAGCCCCCTCCATAATGGGAGGGAAATTGACCTACTATATCCCGCTGGTCAGACGTGTTGATATAGGGTTTTGTTTCGAGTTTTCCTGCTCTTGCATAGATGTTATATGCGTTTTATATCCCTTAGTCGTGTCGTACGATCACCCACAGGTAAGATATGGGGTGGTGAATTGTATTCTTACTCTGTCACCACACGGATAAAATAAAATAAAAGTATAATATATCAGTAATACTATTTTAAAATTATCTGTAATATTCATTCATAGTATGTTTTAGCCTAAAAACCTGTAAATTTTGTAGTTCATGTCATACGTCTTACTGGTGGCCTCGAGCCTCCTCCACTATACAAGGGAAAATTACCTACTTCACCATGTTGTGCAAACGGGTTGGTATAAGGTTTTATTTTCAGTTTTCCTTCTCTAGCATAGATGTTATATGCGTATTATATTCACTTAGTCTCTACGACATATTTGGGCACTATTGTTGAATCGTATTATTATTCCGTCACCACATGGAAAACTAACGGAATAAATGTGATGTTGTGAAGTAAGTTTAAAGTATGAATGTTGAAGGCTTTAGGAGTAAGGGAAGAACGAAGAAAAGATGGATGGACTGCGTGAAACATGAAATGGATAGACAAGTAGTGACCACAGTGATGACTATCTGATAGGGTTGTATGGAAGGAGAAGACATATTGCGTCGACCCCAAATAAATTGGGATAAGAGCAAGATGATGATGATGACCACATGGAAAACTAAAAGACTTATAGTGCAGCAAATATTTGTGATGATATTCTCTTTTCAGCGTGAAAGATAGGCAACCCTAGCGTAGTCCCCCACAATGTTTGCTCATTGTCGCGTACGTAAGATTTCATCCCGCTCTACGTTCCATATCAGATATTTGAATAGAGATACACCGCTCTGTATTTATTGTGAACAAGCCCCCCCCCCACACCCTATCCCCACTCTTTATTGTCACAAATCCGATGTATTGCTTTCACTTCAAACTCACTGATATGGTAATATGACATTAAATTTCTATTCCCGCCGTTAGAATTCCTTTGTGTTCAGAATTGTGGGTAGTTGCGATTAATAGATTAAATTTTAATTAATTTGTAATTCTTTACAGCCCTTATAAGCATGTTTTATTTTTTTACAGCCCTTATTGGAACGAAGTAATGTTTTGGGTTCACAATTTTTTTATGTCTTGAGAAGGCTTTTAATATATTTGATTGTGAACTACCCTTGATAGATCTGGCATATGTTTCCATTTAGATTTTTTTATTGTTAATGGTGGTACCGTTACCACTAGCAGCAGCTAGCAGCACACATGATGGTAAGTGTTATGGCCGCCCATGGACTTTTGCAATATGAAGGGTATAAGCTAGGTTGCTACCTAGCAATACAAATCCCAAACCCACCCAGTTGGGCTTCCGGCTCTCTCGCTCACCGAACGAAGCACAATCGCATATTGCCATTACTAAGACATCGATCTTCTGCGAGAATGTTGTACTACCCTGGATGTACCGGCCCGCGGCTGTAGGCAGAGAAATGTCAACAGCGTGGCTATACCACAAAAAAAATCTGTTTGTTTCGAATAATACTTCTCTGGCAACGAATCTTAAGATGTCTCGTTAATACAGAGTGTATTAAATCGACAAATATGGCGTCGCACAGACTTGTTGATCTTTCTATTTAGCTGCTTATTTTTGGACTAATCAGCGGAAGATTGTGGGTGCACTACATTTATATTTTCCGATCCATTACCTTGAACATCTGGTCAGAAAGTTTTTTAGATCTATCAGCGAGGCAAGGCTTGAAAAGTTTCAACTTGTTTGAGTAGATAGTTTCACGAACCTCTCGTTTATATCGTTTATGCGTGGGATCGAACGCGCGATACTTGGCACTACAATGCCTCGTCCTACAGGACGAAATATTAACCGTTTCACCATCTGTGCAGTCAAAATTAGTATAAGGACAGGACTATGGTAACTTTAAAGGTAAATGGCTTACATTGTATTTATACATTAATATAACTACTAAAGGAATAAAAAAATAATTAACTTAAAATTACCTAAATAGGAAGTAAAAATTCCACGTTCATTATTAAAATCGAAGAATTAAAATGATATGCTGTTTGAGAATGCTACATAAAAGAAAAACGAATTGAAAACAAATCTGTAGCAAGCTCGGAATACGGATGTATCGTTCATTCAAATATTGCCAATAAAACACCGATGAGCTGAAAAATCGATGTCGACAGACGAAACGACACTGCAAATGTAAACCGTCAGGTTGGCTGTATACATATCACCAACGCCGGTAGACAAGTTTTAAATTTGAGTATATTTTGTTCTATTTTCAAAGGCTGAATTGAACTTTTGGCGGGAATATAAAAGTGTCATGTGGTGATCTTGTATAGTACAAGATTCAATATTTTACAGTGTTTTAAGTTTTAACGTGTTATATTTTTGACATTTTATGTACCTAATGTTATCCGAAGGAACTGCTGGAATGTAGTGAATGTGATACGAAAGTGCTTTACAACGTTTTCGTTTTCCACCAGTTTCCTGAATTAACAATGTGGCTATAGCATTGTTAGTAGCGACGATTTGACTAACTGACGGACGATGACTAACATGAAAAGACTAAATACGTGAACAAAATTGTAATTCGATACTGGTGACAATAGCACGTATAAGTAGCTAATTGCCAATATGAAAACTTAGAACTACAACACGTGACCAAAATAGGTATACATTAGACGGCAGTGCTAATTTTTTAAAAATCTCTTTTCATAGTTTCCATTACTAGAAATTTTTATTTTTATTTAATAAATGATAAGACGAATGAGTTCATTAGTACATCGACATCCACTATTAGGTAGTGGTTTCCTGCAAATAGGATTGGCTTCTACTACAATGGGAGTTTTTACCTAGTTTAGGACGCTGGTCAGATGGATTAGTGTAGAGTTTTATTTCGAGTTTTATTTTAACTAGTATTTCTGATATCTGCTTACAGCCCTTACGTCCTCTAATCATGATTTGCACGCTAAGGGCAAAGTTCGTATGTACGTTTCATATATGGGCATAAATTATAGTCAGCTTATGTTCGGATTTTTCTTTACTAATTTTAATTGTATAGCAAAATTTCGGCAAGCTTTTATTATTCTTATAGAAGCACTTATAACGTAGCTAACGCAAATTTATTTATTTTAATTTTGATATATTATTATAAATTTATTTTTATACATACATTATTTTCTTATAAATAAAAGTAAGAAAAGGGGATTTTTTATATTTAGTTATAATTTTCTAAATACTTATTCAATAGTTTTAATTAGTTTGGCTTTGTAATTTAAATAGATATCATGCTTTAAAAAAATGTTAACAATTCTTTTTAATATTTTTTTTTAATAATTACACACTGCTATTATATTCCCGGGGTATAAATTTGCAACTATTAAACGTGGAGACGTGAGTTTGAATCCTAGGTTAGAGAAATGTGTTTTTTCACTAGCCAAATATCAACAGTACAGAGATTATAAAAAAAAACTTTACTTAAGCCTTTATCGAGGTAGGAGTGAAAACATAATAATAATAAAAGCCACCGTTTAAACGTTTCCGCCTTATAGTTCTGAAACATTAAGTTACATTCAGAGTACTCTATAAGTACATGACAGTGGGTATCTCATCAACACAAACGCAGTACTCAGACATAATGGCGTCGGACGCATTGTTCGTGGACGAGAGATAATCACCGGCCCACTGTTCCGCTCTGTTCCATCGCACTCACTCTAAGCTCTAGACTAGAGCGCCTTTTATAACCGACGATTTTAAATGGTTTAAAAGCATTTTAATACTTTTGTGTTCTATATTAAAATACGTTTGAATGAATAGGCAATATATGGCTCAAATAAAATGTTTTCGAAATTATAAGGTTTAACTATGTTTTTTGAAGTTTACTCCTTAAGAATCGATTTTCATATAAGGCGCCTAGTATGAGAAAAGTTTGAGGAGTAAAATCTAGTGATCGAACGACCTCGTTACGTTTTTGGTGCGCAACCTATTCTGCGCACCTTTCACTTTCTGACGTGAGATAATACTTCACTGAACAGTTTTAATAAATGTAAATAAAAATATATATATTATTTTTAGTCAAATGAGCTTTATTTGCGCCTGTTTTGATAATCGTACTTAAGGAGTGAACTCCAGTCGTGCGTCGGAGCTGACACACACACTTTATTTTTATTATTGCTTTTGATGGCAAACGAGCAAGCAGTCCACCTGATGGTAAGTGCTACTGCCGCCATGGACCTTTACCAATACAAACACCATACCCACCCCAGTTGAGCTGCCGGCTCTCTCGCTCACCGAACGAAGCGCTAGAGCACATTGCCATTACTCAGACGTCGATCTTCTGCGAGAGTGTGATACTACCTCGGACGGACCGGCCCGCGGCTGTAGACAGAAAATTGTAAACAGTGTGGATCTACCACAATTAAAAAAAAAATGTTAAAATGATTGTTATTTTTTAACCAATTTGAGGCTCGTTATTGTATATATCATCATCTCAGCTCATATATGTCCCATTGTGGGGTTCGTGCCTCCTCTGTATTGGAATGGAAAGTGATCTACTAACCACGCTGGTCAGACGTGTCGGTATAGGTTGTATGGCAGTTTCCTTGGGATGTGGATTATTTGTTACGCAGATGACACCCTCATCACGGTAAGGGGGGGCTGACTTCCGCAACGCCGCCCGACTGGCAAGAGTCGGAGTAGCGCTCGTTGTTAACCGGATTGGCAAGTTGGGCCTGAGGGTCTCATTGGAGAAGACAGAAGCCCTCCTATTTTATGGTCCCAGCCAAGGTCTTCTCCGAGGGGCACAACTCAGTGTGTCTGGGGCTGCCGTGCCAGTGCAGACCCGGATGAAGTACCTGGGTCTGCACCTGGACAGTAAGTGGAATTTTGGGCCGCATTTTGCCCAGCTTGTCCCTACGCTTTCAAAGTCGGCCGCGGCGCTGGGTAGGCTTCTGCCCAATACTGGAGGTCCCGGATCGTATTGCTGGCGGCTTTATGCTGGTATCTTGCGGTCTATGGCGCTGTATGGTGCCCCGATCTGGTCGCAGTCACTCATCGCCTCCAATAAAGCCTTACTACGCAAGGTGCAGACGGCCATGGCGATGAGGACAATACGAGGGTACCGTAGAAAGAAAGAAAGAAAGAAAGAAAATTCATTTATTCGGCGGAAGACATGCCAAAGATATATATATATATATAGTGAACAAGAACAAGTTTACACTTCATATAAAAGAAAAATACAATAACAATTATAAAAATAAAATAAAAAAAAAAAAAAAAATAAATACAAATATATAAAGGAAACAGTGGTCAGATTAACAATAGTGATAGTTCAACAAAAAATATACGATAACATAAACCTGAAGAATCAGTAGCAAAATAATAATCAAAAAATAAATTAAAAACTGCATGTCCTGCCGAAAAGGTCGCCATCTCAGCATTAGTTGGGTTTCACCCAACACTGATCTTCCGTTGGCACCCCTATTAGTGACTCACGGATATCACTTAATGATAACTATGTTGTGAATATGTGCTTCTATATTACATAATCGATTATGATTGATAATATTTTTTGTTCCTAGCATAGGTACTTATTGTCATCGATCTATTTTCGGTTATTGATATTCTTTCTGAAAATTATCTCAAGTTTCATTGTTAGGCTGATATTATTATTGTTTAGTTATCAGCTGATATGTTATTTTTTATATTTCAGGGTAGCTTTCATAGTAAAAGAAAATTCTATGTAATTACACATACACATGTAGATGTATATATATTACTTCAACTTTAGTTCACCGCCTAAACTCTGGGTGGCAGCACTTTCCATACATGCATATTTTATCATCGAGTTGCCACTCTTTTTCAGTTTAATAACTTTACTCTTTGGGTATCCCCTAGTTCTTTTTTTACGATCACGTACAGGTAAGAAGTATGTATGTGTAGGGGTAGTGATTTGTATTCTTACTCTGTCACCACATGGAGTATTGTATATATAGGTGTAATTAATATGCAAAATATCAATAGCATCATTATTACATAACTTTAATAAACATGTCGTATTTTAATTTTGTTTATTTATTTTGCAATTAGAGGTTGGTAAGCGGCTACAAATACTACCAACCCTTACTTTGCTTATGGATATCATAAAAGACAATTAAGAGCTTTATATCGATACATTTCTCCACCCCCTATCTTACCCGTGGGTGATCGTAAGAGATGACTAAGGGATATAAACCGCATATAACATCTATACAAGAGAAGGAACACTCGTAACAAAATCCTATACCAACACATCTAACCAGCGTAGTATAGTAGGTCAATTTCCCTCCCATTATGGAGGAGGCTCGAGCCCAACAGTGGGACATATATGAGCTGAGATGATGATGAGATGACACATCAAGTGACGTTGGATAACGTTGGTAAAAACGCATCGGTTTCTGACGGATCAAATTCGTAATGTTTTGCCGAAAGGCCGGATTAAAGGTACTTATAATGGACCAGCTTTCATAAAATATTGCACATATTTTGCCTATGAGTTTGAATGAAGTGAAATAAGTAGCTCCACACAGTGGCAATTAAGAACGTATGGACCCTCTTCCTCCCATTGCAAGAGACACATCAAGTTTCATAAGATTGAATAAAAAAAAAACAATTGTAATTCTAATTATGATTCAAGAAAAAATTGTGTAACTATGTCTTACCCTAATCACATTGTAACAGGTTAAAAAAAAATCAATATTTTATCCATTGTCTTCTAATTAAGCAGAAATATTCTTCTTGTGAAAATAACACGTGTCGCATTCGTAAAATTTCATCTACGAGTGTAAAATAGAGGACTAAATTGGGCGATGATACTTTTAATTGATTTTATATTCTTAAATAATACACAGGACTCACCACTAGGATTAAAACTAGTATAAAATAAAAGTGTATATGTAACTTAACATGCCACGTATCGTAGTCAGATCGTATAAAATACTTCAAACACCCTTCATTCCAGTTGCATCTCATTTCATTTATATTGCGTGAATTCCCGCAGGCCACAATCGTTCATTGAATTGATTTACTAGTACTTTCATTTTAACATGAATTCTTTTGTTACAGGATGAGTTCTCTACAGGAGGAGAAGATACCTACCGAGACTCAAACGAAGACTCATGTCCGTGAACTGAGGAACACTGAACTGGTCTCTCGTTTATTAGCAGCTACACCACCTTATCTTTACAGCGCTCTCCCTTTACAGCCTCATGCATTTTTCTTCAGCGAAATGCTCAGATCTTTTGTAAATGCTCGTCATGGCTGTCGACCACCTCACTACCATCGACGCTTGAAGCGCCGTTCACAGAAATACTTTGCCGAAAATGAAACTGATTGGCGACGAGAGTGGCCAAAGACCGATGACGAAAAAAAAGAACCAGATACACGCCCTGAAGTACCTTTGGAGTTAACTGTAGATAAGCATACCAGAGTACGCGAGCCTTCACCGAGAAGATTATCGCCAAAGACGGAGCAATCGAAGACGAGCAGTAGTCCTGGTCCACCAGGTCGGCAGTCGTCTTTTGTGGATGTAGGAATGGAGGAGTTGCCTAAGCCTGCTCCTTGTGTTGGACGCGGCTCCGAAACTTCAACAATCCCACCGTCAAACTTGATTCTGCCACCTCCACCGCCGATGTGGTATCCACCGCTTTATAACCCTCAGTTTGGTGTGGATCCTTTAAATTTCTTTATAGATTTGCGTGTTTCTGGACACATTTATGATAGGAAACGAGCAGTACCTGAAAGTATGGAAACAAACCAGGAAGCACGTGAGGATTTGGGACATGATAAAAGGCTTGGACGAGATTTTGGACATCGACCTCGACATTTATCTGCTTTTTCAGTACCTGTTCGTACAGGGAATTTGCCAACCGAAGTAGAGAAATATTTTGATCATACTAGTACCAAGACAGCTGGCAAGATAAATGGAACTTCTTACATAATGAGGAATCTCAAACGGGTTTATGAAGATATCCATAACTTACAAGATGATGCAGAGCATGTGAAATCAGCCAAAGAGGAGGAGGCTAAGGCCGAATCAGACGTAGATGACAATATCATAGACTAGAAAATTAACCCAGCTTATTGTTTTAGTTAACTAGATACATTTTGACTATGGTACATGAATGTTGTTGAACGTGCAAATTTATAATTATTGTAATAATAATGATCTCAATGTCTAGTCTTTAGCGTTTAAGAGACTTAAAGCGTAGGGGTATTATCATAATATAATACCTATTATTGTATATCATTTAGTTAATGTTTGAAGTATATCTGTATAATATAACAATGAATATTAAGGCATTAAATGATTATGAAATTAAATGACAGTTTTTAAATTTTTATTCGACTTTTAGTTGAAAAATAAAGTTTGATAAGTAACAGATTTGAACCGATTGTAAATGGTAGTCTTTGTGTTTGACTTCAACTTATACACTTTCCACTGTAGAGGTTGGCCCTTTCTCCATAATGAGACGGAAATTGGCCTAGGCTATTCTGACGGAATGTTATTTGGTTTTAATTGGAGTTTTAATTCTATTGCTGTCTTTGTTCAGGGAATGTGTGAAAGGTGTTTGAACAAGGGTTGATCAGTCAAAGTTAATCAGTTGTATACGCTGATGCTTCATCACCACGTTAAGATTGGTTAGAAATGGCCTATGCTGCTTTTGTCAGAATGGTGTTGGGTTTAAATTGGAGCTCTAATTGTCTGGCTATCTTTGTTCAAGGAATGAGTCAAAGGATTTTGACTAGTGGGCTGATCAGGCAGGCTAATCAGTTGTATGCGCTGACGCTTCATAACTAAGTTAATATTGGTTACCTATTCTTATAGATTAAAACAAACAATATTTCACGACTTTATAAAACGAATATAGTAACTCGTCGTTTATATCTGAAATGAAGAAGAGAACTTTCATTCATTACTAGATTCTTCTGTTAGCATTTCTAGTACGTAAAACTAGAACATATTAATTCTTCACTGTTTAGGAGACAGTGAAGAATTAAAATGTTCTAGTCTCCGTTTTCTGGCTATTCATTTCAGCTCATATATATCCCACTGTTGGGCTCGAGCTTCCTTCATAATGGGAAGGAAATTGATCTACTAGATAAACCACGCTGCTGATCAGACGTGTTGGTATAGGGTTTTATTTCGAGTTTTCTTTCACTTACATAAACGTTATATGCGTTTTGTATCTCTTAGTCGTCTCTTACGATCACCCATGGGTAAGGTAGGGGGTGGTGAATTGTATTCTTACCGTCTGTCACCACACGTATTTCTGGCTATTTATCCCTTTCTCAATACAGCTTGTCCTTTTTATGAGGACAAGCTGTTAAGGTTTTTTGACCGTGTTCTCTTTATGAGAACCATAGAAGACAAAACAACACTATTTAGATTTTCGGAGTATGTTGTATATTGTGTGAGTATATTGCGTCGATTACAAGTACTTAATTAGGATAAGAGCAGGAGAATGATGATAATAAATCCATCCATCCATCCATCCATCAGCCCGTAAACGTCCACTGTTGGACATAGGCCTCCCCACGAGAATGCCATCTATAACGGTCCTGTGCCACCTGCATCCAGCGGTTTCCTGCGACCTTGATGAGGTCATCAGTCCACCGAGTGGGGGGTCGTCCTACGCTGCGTCGTCCGATTCGTGGTCGCCACTCGAGAACCTTTTTTCCCCAACGGTTGTCGGTTCGTCGAGCGATGTGGCCTGCCCATTGCCACTTCAACGTGCTAATTCTTCGGGCTATGTCGGTTACACCCGTCCTTCTACGGATTTCCGTATTTCGGATTTTATCACGTAGAGAAATACCGAGCATAGCCCTCTCCATAGCACGCTGAGCGACTTTGAGCCTTTTTATGAGGCCGACATTTAGAGACCACGTTTCAGTGCCGTAAGTCATCGCTGGTAACACACTGGTTATAAACCTTTGTTTTCAGACACTGCGGAATATTAGACGAGAAGATCCTCCTAAGTTTCCCGAACGCTGCCCAGCCGAGTTGGATTCGTCGGCTGACCTCTTTCTCGAAATTGGATCTACCTAATTGGACTGTTTGTCCTAGGTAAACATAGTGACCGACAACTTCGAGAATCGCATTCCCAACCAGGACCGGTACAGAAATGACATGGGCATTAGACATGATTTTCGTCTTGTCCATGTTCATTTTCAGCCCTACTAGTTGGGACACCTTGCCGAGGTCATTGAGCATGGTGCCAAGGTCCTCCAGGGATTCTGCCATGACTACGATATCATCTGCGAATCGAAGGTGAGTGATGTATTCGCCATTGATGTTGATGCCGAGTCCGGTCCAATCTAAGAGCTTGAAGACATCTTCCAGCGCAGTGGTGAACAGTTTCGGAGAGATAACGTCTCCCTGTCTCACGCCTTTCTGCAGCTGGATCGGTTTCGTACTCTTATCCTGGATGCGGACTGACATAGTAGCGTCTTTATACAAACACTTCAGCACTTCGATATATCGATAGTCAATTTGGCACCTCTGAAGGGACTGCAGCACTGCCCAAGTTTCGACAGAATCAAAGGCTTTCTCATAGTCCACAAACGCCAGACACAGAGGCCGATTATACTCCTCGGTCTTCTGTATAATCTGGCGTAGCGTGTGGATGTGGTCTATGGTACTATAACCTTTTCGGAAACCGGCTTGTTCGGGCGGCTGGAAGTCGTCTAGCTTGCGCGCGAGTCGGTGATAATAAATATATGAATAATATTATTAAAATTCATAAAGTACAATAACATTTACAAAATCACCATTCATCATTCTCCTAATAAGGGATAAGAGATCCCATTTGCTTGGGGTCGATACAATATGTACTCTTCTTTCATAGTACATATTGTAAAAGTTATTGGCAATAGTTTTATGACCGGCCGCCTGCCAGACGTCAACCCTCCTTGGGAATGTAATTGTTGACCAAATGACATCAGATGGAGTTCGACTAGGTAGTGATAAGGCTCTTAGTCGTCTCTTACGACATCCATGAGCAAAGTAAGTGTTGGTAGTGTTCGTAGCCGCAACCACACAGCTTTACTAATAACATTTACAAAATGTGTAATTGTAATTGTGTAAAAGTTACTGGTAAATTTACTATAATTGATAGGTTTGTATCTTACTCTAAAATATAAGGGACCTTAGTCGACGGAGTCAACTTTACTTGAATTAGAGTTATCTACATAGCCGAGCGTGACGGCTCAGTCTCATTCAATAGGTAGGTACCCACAAAATTAAATACGCAGCGCGCATAAAGCAGTTTTCTCTTTAAAAAATATTCCTATATCTAACCCTCTATGAAGTACCTACAGTAATGGATAGGTACAAGAATTAGAAAGGCCACCTTTTATGTGTAAACTAGCTTCTGCCCGCGGCTTCGCCCGCGTAAAGGGTTACTTTCCTAAAGTTTTTGATCCCCTATTTTTATTTTTGACCGTCGGTAATACAGTGCAACGGTATTACAATACTCAGGGTTGGAACTTCATTACTGGATTGCTAGATGGCGTTGAAGAAGCTAGATTTTGAGATTTTTTGACAAACAATTTTTTTATTTTTCATATAATAATTTTGATTTTTTTTTAATAAAAAGTATGCTATGTTACTTTTAATACCTCCAAGAATATGTGTACAGTGTTTCATGATGATCGGTTGAGTAGTTTTAGCGTGAAAGCGTAACAAACAAACTTACATTCACATTTATATATTAGTAGGGAGTAGGGATAAAGGTAGAAAAAGTACCTACTTTATATCAAATTGCAATACACGTTACTACATTATTATGTTTTAAAACATATTTGTAATTAGTTTTTAATAATTCCCAACTATGTGACAATATGTCACTGTTAAGTTATATTTTTGGACTCCTATATTTTATTATTTAAAATAAATAAATATTACAATTTTATAAAAATCGGACACTCTTTGTTTCTATTGTCTCAGCATTTGCTTTTTTTCATAGCTTTATAGACGTAATGAAAATAAGTATTAGCAAAAGAAATTACATACATACATATCATCACGCCATATCCCTTGCAGTGTAGGCAGAGAGAACAGAGTGCCAGAGAACTCTATCTTTGCAAACTTCACTCGCTTCCTCAACATTCATAATTCTCTTCATACACGCTCGCCGGTTTCGGAGACTCTTGACTCCACCTTCCTTCAGTACATGACCGATCTGGTCTAGGTAGGTGAGTCTCAGTCTCCCCCGGTACCTACATCCTTCCACTTTCGCATTGTATATCTTCTTAACCAGACGTTCGTTCGGCATTCTTTCCACATGTCCGAACCATCGGAGCATTCCCTTTCGCATCTTTACACCAATACTCTCTTTCATACCTACTCGCTCTCTTACGTTTTTATCAAATAGATTTTTAAAATTTAAAAAAATAATATATTAAATAGCTAATTACTGTAGATATCTAAAATGTATAAATTTCTTGTCATTAATGACATGGCTGACTGGTATTGTTAACAATACCAGTCATAGACTTGCTTCTATGAAAAATGCTATTATTTTAAATAAATCATGGTTGTTTCTTCTTTGATTAATTTAATATAGCAAGATGTTACAGTAACTTATCTACTCACTAAATAATGGTAACAAAAGAAAAGGATTTACATGGGTGTACAGTAATACACTGTATCACAGTTTTCCTTGCAAATCAAATCATTTATTATGCATAAGCCTCGTTTTTTTTTGGCGGCGAGCTATGGAGTGGTCACACCTCGATAAATCCGTCCGAGGCGACAGAAAAATCGGCGCGTGACCCTATAGACCCGCCCTACATGTACTTACCTTTCTTTGCCGAGCGGGCCACCGGAACCCGGACTTTGTCTTCGGTGGCCCGCGCGGCAGTTTTATTTGACTGGTTTGAGTAGGTTGTTTTGTCGCCATGTTCAGTGAACTTCATAATCCGATCGCGTTTACCTGATTTTGTGTCAAAACAACCAGACTAAGCATGCGACAACGCATTCCAGCGAGGTTCGGAGATTAGTCGAAC
This sequence comes from Lymantria monacha, assembly GCA_905163515.2. Classification (NCBI taxonomy): domain Eukaryota; kingdom Metazoa; phylum Arthropoda; class Insecta; order Lepidoptera; family Erebidae; genus Lymantria; species Lymantria monacha. The sequence continues at coordinate 23,233,084 of LR991097.1, read as the reverse complement.
GTGTTGTAACTATCAACTTATTCCATTTTGTTCCCCATTTTGATACAAGAGGGCGCCAGGTTATTGATTGCACCCGGGCGCTACATGTGCTAGAGCCGCTCCTGCTCTCGAGTCATGCATAAGCCCCGTAGGAGAACTTATATATTGTCAACTTTACATCATCTTTTAAAAATTAATATTAATTAATGAACCACCGAATCGGAAAGCGGCCACAAACTGAGAAGATAAGGGTCAGAAACTCAGTGGGCTCGTCATTTTTTAAATAATGTAATTGGTTACATGTTTAACTTATTTTAGCTCCAGTGAGATGGCCTTCGAGTAAGGATTCATTTTTTTAAAGTTATATACAAAATGAAACCAAGAATATATAAAAATAAAACAAACAAAAATGGCGGGAGCAGATTCTACAAGCGATACCCGATCACGACTTAATTACTAGAGCAGTCATCACGTCCCTCAACTACATTGGAGGGAAGGGGGAGACCCGCTCCACGTATCTACCGCAAGCAGAGACCTTTTCAGTGAGCATGACTACACCATAATCTATAAATTCATATATATCTATAATATTTATCGACCAGATAGCTTAGTTAAATTAACACATAATTCGTTAGGCAAAACACGCTACACTGTACAATTATGACAATAAAAAAAAATACATAGTTCAGACGACAGTGAGGATCAGCGTTAAAACTCTGTAAGAGTTTAAGTTATAATATAAAACTGCTGAGAGAGGAGCTGCTCATAACTATTCCGTATAATATTCCGTATAAACTTTAGAGTGAATTGTCAAGCTATCCTTCATGGCTCTCACTTAATCAGATAAATTATATCATCTATACTAATATTATAAAGCGGAAGAGTTTGTTTGTTTGTTTGTTTGTTTAAACGCGCTAATCTCAGGAACTACTGGTCCGATTTGAAAAATTCTTTTTTTGTTGGATAGTCCATTTATAGAGGAAGGCTTTAGGCTATATAACATTACGCTGCGACCAATAGGAGCAGAGCAACAATGATGAATGTGTAAAAATCGGGTTTATGTTTCCTTTTGAGAGCTTCCGCTGCGTAAACGGTTAAAGTTGCGCAAAAATTATGTACTACATAATTGTTCCCCTTTCAAAGTTCTCAATAAAAGTCCGCGACAGCATATGTCTATCTTTTAAGATTGGCTCACTATAACCTTTTTTATGCTAATCAAATTTGTTTTAAAATAATGTGATATTTTCGAAGGTGTTTTTATAAACATAATATTAATCCTTATCCAAATAAATGAGTTATTCATCACAAGTATTTAATTTAAAACAAAATTGCTCTTTACATTATTTGATTTCAATGAATATCTTAGGAAATATCGCAGTTTAAAAATAACATCGCAGCAAAATAATGATCAAGTACTGGGCGCGCATTTACGATAAAAATACTGGATCTTATAATCTTATATTAAAAAAAAACTCAAACTAATGTTATTTCAAAGTACTTCTGCACACACTACATTTTTAGTTTTGTTTTCTTCTCATGACCTTCCGTCGGCTTTACACATCCTAAATAATAATAATAAGTATAGGAAGTATTAGTGCCTGCCCTCATGTATGGCAGTGAAAGTTAGATTTGGCTGGAAGACAAGAAAATAGAATAAATGCTGTAGAGCTGACAGCTCTTCGTAAGCTGTGTGTGATGTAAGTATGACAGATAAAATTAGTTATAATGTTATAAAAGAGCGCTGGTATGCTGAGGTGGGTTGGACACGAAGTGGAAGAAATAATGAGTGGGCAGAGGTTGACGAAGCAAACATATAAAGCAATCGTGAATGGGACGAATACAAGGGGAAGACCTTTTCTGGACCAAATTGGCGATTTGTTCACGAGAGGTCATCATCATCATCATTCTCCTACTCTTATCCCAATTACTTGGGGTCGATACAATAAGTACTCTTCATTCATAAAAGTTATTGGCAATAGTTTTATGACCGGCCGCCTGCCAGACGTCAACCCTAATTGGGAATGTAATTGTTGACCAAACGGCATCAGATGGAGTTGGCCCAAGTCGTTATAAGGCTCTTAGTCGTCTTTTACGACATCCACAAGCAAAGTGAGGATTGGTAGTATTCATAGCGGCTACCACACAGCGATTTCATACACATTAAAAGTATGTGTAATCGTAAATAGGCGTAAGTGTATGTATGTATGTATAATATACATACATTGAATATATCTATAGAAAGTATAGATAAGACCCAATACTTTTACTTGCATTACTTTATATGGTACTACATTGCATTATATGGATTACGTCAAACTTGAATCACTTTTAAATACTTATTTCGCGTAACTACAAATACATACAAAAAAAAAGAAACACATACATGCACGCACACTACATCACAAACACACGCACACCACACACACACACACACACACACATACACACATACACACACATGCACACACACACAAACACAGGCACACCACACACACACACACACACACACACACACACACACACATACACACACACACATGCACACACACACAAACACAGGCACACCACACACACACACACACACACACACACACAACGTGTGAGCGCGCTCACTAACACATTAATTCTCACTCATTCATTTATTATAGATTTCTTTATCATTAGTCTTTATTACGTAAGATATATATATTCATTATTTATAATGTATGTTACTGTAAAATAATTTGATGTTCAAGATTTATGTATTTCGGGAAGGAACTGTCTCTTGAAACACAGGTATTACCTAATTCAAGAGGCAAAGACATCTATGTCAACTGTCATATGTATTTAGTTTTCAATAAAGATTATTATTATTATTATTATTTTACTTAAGGTTAAATGTTCCACTCTTACTAATAAAAGGGTCATGTAGGTACCTAAAACAGCTTTAACGTATGTATTATTTAAAAATATTTCCACCTTTTACGTAAATGAATTCGCGAGTTGAAGTTAACGTTAGCCCAAAGTAACCATTCCACGCGGACGAAGTCGCGGGCAGAAGCTAGTTTTATATAAAAATAATAAAATATATGCCCAAGGTCTAAAATAAAACAAATTATAATAGGATATTTTCTAGCTTGCAACTCGTGAAGTTTGACGTTTTGTAGAGATGGGCGTTTTCAGATTTTTACGCAAACCGATACAAATTCGATTTCTGATATTTAAATCGATTTTAAAAACCGATTTCAGAAATCGATTTCCAGAGCGGTTGACGGAGCGGGTTTACTTTAGTTTCGATCGATATTCGATGTTTTTAGTTATTTTAGCGTAGCAAACGAAAAACGCAATCGAACGGACGCATTCAAATAATTTTTCTATAATTTCTTTGTTGATTGGATTTAGGTGTACGATTTTCCTTCATGCTTTATCTAGGCTTAACTAGAGTACTAGACTAGCAAAAATGTTTTGTTTTGGATATGATACAAAACTTTCTTGCGTATTTAAAAATCGTCATATTTACAATGATTTCATGATTATATTATATAATGTACATTTTTTTTGTATGGTTTTTTTTTATTAATCCCGATTACGAAGCGAAAATCTTACCTTTTTACATTAAATAGTTATTTCTTATTTATCATCAAATCGTATGTATGATACTAACATACGTTAGTATAGTATTGAATCGTAAAATACCTATCTAATTATATAGTTCACGAGATCACAAAAATAACATTACGCGCACACCGCACGTATTACCAAGGTCAAGTGTGCAAAAACTCTCCCATAATTCAAAAATCTATTTAACAAACACAAAACTTAAACTACTATCATTAAGTATTGTGTAATATTATCATGGAAGTAGTTGCATTCTAATATAGATCTTATTCCCTGACTCTTGTAATTCTGTTTCGTTTCCATCTGCCATTCTGAGTTTCTTAGAAACCGCCAAATTCTAAAACAGATGACAATTCGCTTTATCTCTTTCAATGCACTAAACGATCGCTTAGTTAGAATGAAAGAAGGCGAATTTTAATGAAATTCGCTTTCTCTCATTCTGACTAAGCGATCGCTTAGCGGAGTGAAAGAGATAGTTAGTAAGTTTTCAAATATTAGTTTGGTTTGCAAAACTAGCAATAGAAAACGATTGCGCGATGATTAGATTTATTATTAGTTTGCGTTTTCGTCGTTTTGTTTTGATATGTGTTGATTTAGTTTCTGCCGAAGTACGTTTTCTAAAATCAGTTTGTATAGTGTTGAATATCGATACGATACGATTTCTGACTGAAATCCGATTTCAGATTCGTTTTGATATATCGGACGCATACCTAACGTTTTGTACATGTTGCCATAGCATTCAATAATTTTATATTTATATGCTTTTAATAAAACATCTTGTAATAAATTGAGATTATCATGCTTGCCTACATAACTATTCTTATTCAGGTAATTTCTAATTTATTATTAAGATATATGAGATTATACATTGATTGTCCTGCATTTTACTAAAATAATGTATTAATTGTTATTTATAATATATGGTAACATTTATTCACCACGCGATTTCGTCAGTCTATTAAAATTCGTTGATTTTCTCGAAGAAATTATTAGATTTACGGAATTGTATTTGCCCAAAATAATATCAATATGTACGGCCAACAACCTATTTTAGTCCTCAGTAAGTATTAATTCGAAATTATTAAGAAATTATACAGGATAAGTGCTATTTAATTCAACATTGCTTTACCATTACAGGTCAAAACACAAAACGTGAGTCCGGCCGGAAGGTTCAAATAGAGAATATAAATGCTGGAAAGGTAATTACGACAAAATGTTATTGAAGAAACATAATTTTCACTAAAATCAAGAAATGTAATTCATTAAACATGTGATTTTTTGCGTATTTTAGGCAATAGCCGACGTTATTCGAACATGCCTTGGACCTCAAGCTATGTTAAAAATGTTGATGGATCCTATGGGAGGTATAGTTATGACCAACGATGGTAATGCTATCCTTCGTGAGATCACAGTGCAGCATCCTGCCGCCAAATTCATGATTGAAATCGCCAGGACACAAGATGAAGAGGTTAGAAATTTAGTCATCTGATTTGTGACAAAGGAACGAACAGTCATTTAATTACTTCAACTATGATATTATTTTAAAAACTGATTATTTAGACTAAACTACATATCACAATAATTGGTATTTTTTAAGTGTTGATATTGAAGTTCACAGTACTGACTCATTCTAATTTAAAAGTGGTATCTCGTTATTGACTTATCTGTGAATACCAATCCTTATATTGCTGGTGGGTGGGAGTGGGTGTGGTAAAACACATTTAAGAGTTTTACTTAGACCTGGCCAATATCTCAATTCAATAATTATGTTCTCAAGAAGAGTTGACATCGGCCAGGTGGAGTTATAAAACTATTGCCAACACTTGCAATTTCTATGATTGAGAAACTATATATTGCGAAGACCCCAAGTATGGCTTCAGTAAGCTGTAACCAAAAGATTTTATCCTCTTAATCATTGTTGATGTGATAACTTAATAGGCATTATTATATTTATTATGTCCTTTTATCTATTTTTCTGTTATGGAATTTATTTATATATTTCACGCTTTTCACAGTTATACACAAATTTTATAGTTCTATGCATAATATAAAGTATCTGGGTTTCATTATAATTATAACTTAATTAAAATTTAGGCCAAGCACCACAGTATAATTATAAGGCAGACCGAGTTTCAGTAGGCAAGTTTTCTTTGATGAAAAATAATTTATAATGTATTCTTACTAGGTTGGTGATGGAACTACATCAGTAATAGTCTTAGCTGGTGAGATGTTGGCTGTAGCTGAACAGTTCCTGTCACAAAATATTCACCCCACAGTAATCATCAGAGAGTATCGGCAAGCACTAGAAGATGCAGTGAAGCTACTTCAGGATAAAATATCCATACCCATTGATTTGAATGACAGAGAGAAGCTTAAAGAAGTGGTAAGAATTGATGCCGTTTTTATATCATTCCATCAGCCTATCAACATTCATTGTTACGCCTCCCATATTGCCATTGCCTGTGAGGTTTAGTGATTGCAATTGGTGTTAAAAGTTTCCCAGTGGATAATGTTCATGGGGAAGTAATGCATGGTAATGCATTGTTGTCTTAATCGATAATGACAATGGTCAATTAGTGATTGTAGTTGAAAAACATTGTTGTTACAAATAAATTGGAATAAAGTGACCATAGAGAAAATTATATAAACAAATAGCTAAGCAAACAGACACTATTCTGTACAAATCTAATGCAATTACTAAGCATCACCTTCTCTTCTCTTAGGGAAATTGACCTACTATACCACAATGGTCAGATGTTTGGTATAGGGTTTTATTTGGAGGTTTTCTTCTTGTGCATTGATATAATATGCATAATAATATATATATATATATATATATATATATATATATATATATATCCCTTAGTCGTTTTCTACAACACACGTCACAGAAGAGGATAATGAATTGTATTACTACATCATTACTTGGAGATAACTAACAAAAGAATTCCTCAAAATTGCAGTGCCATCTACTGGGTAGTTTAAACTAATCTTGACATCTACTTGAATGTAAAACATTTCATCAAAGTTGATACAGGCATTTAGGAGTTCAGTTACATATGCATATGCAGAAAAACTATATATATACAGTGTAAACTCTTTATAACGAATTTCAAGGGACCAATCATTCTGTTTCGTTATAAAGGGTTTTCGTAATAAGGAGAGAAGAGAAAAATAAACTAAATTTAACTAATTACAATAATTTTTAATTTTGTTACTATCAATAGGTAAATTATTCTAAATACATATATTGTATTAAGTTTGCCTGATGTGTTTTGTTATGCCAATATTTAGTTTTATATTTTTTAAGTATTTTGTACATGTCTTGGTAAGTGGTGGTACCATCTTCATGAAACAATAATAATAAGAAAAAATAACAATAAGGCAATTAGTAATGACAAAAGCGAGGCGGCTATTTATAACCTCAGGTATCTTCCTTAGAAATTTCAGCACCTCAAAAGATTAGTTTTGAATGATTATGAAAGCAAATTACAATGTTAAAAACACATGTCTAAATATGAGAATATTTCTTACTAGTAGACAATGACTGTTGAGTTATAAATAGTCAATTAATTAATGTATAGGTTTTGTGGTAAGCCAACCAAATTGAACTAATTTTTATGTTATAGAAAGGTTTTCGTTATAACGAATGACATTAAAGAGAGTTTAGACTGTATATATATTTCATGAATGCATATAGACAGTGAAAAGAAAAACAAATAAAACACCTCAGTTATGCACTTGTGTTATTGTATTATTTTGTTTTTAACTAAATTATAATAATTAAATAATTCATGCATTTGTTTGTTACTAGATTCGATCCTGTGTGGGTACAAAGTACATTGGTCGTTGGGCAGACCTTGCGGTGGATATTGCTTTGGATGCTGTCAGTACAGTTACAATTAATGATAATGGCAGAGTTGAAGTGGATATCAAGAAGTATGTGTTTTACTTTTATTTAGCTATTATTATCCTTAATTTTATTAATAAATATTTTAAATTATTTTTTATTTATATTTCAAAAGTTGCCAGCAGTGTTGCCTCCCACTAAATTTGCCAACTACTAAATGGTATTACATAGTTTTCCAAGGATCTCCTCCATGTATTGTCACATTTCAACCAGAAAAAAAAATAGTTAACCAAATGTAATCAATTTCCTTATTGTTGTGGATCATGAAATGATATTTTAAATTTATTAAAGATGATTTAAAGATTTTTTAAATTTTCATCCATCAGTCTTTTGAACATCCACTGTTAAATATAGGTTTCTTCACAAAGGGGTGGGATGGGGCATAATGCTATTATTGCTGTTTAGAAGTGTTACTTACTCCCCTGATGCTCCTTTAGCCAGGTTTTACCACACCCATGGCATACAAGTGGATGAGGCATTCTGACATATTGTGTTCTGAACCAGTATTAAAACAATGGAAAATCATTCCTTAGAAGCATTAATTATAATATTAATAATTGAAATGTTTGCTTGATTTAGACACTGTAACTCTCTACTTATATTTTAAAATTTTCCAGTTATGCTAAAGTTGAAAAGATCCCTGGCGGTACTATTGAGGAATCGAAGGTTTTGAGCGGAGTCATGTTCAACAAGGATGTCACACATGCCAAGATGAGGCGGTACATTGAAAACCCACGTATCATGCTGCTCGATTGCCCTCTGGAATATAAGAAAGGAGAGAGTCAGACTAACATTGAAATCCTAGGAGAACAGGTATCTATTGCATTTTTACACTTTTTAATATATAGTTTTCAATTGGTATATCTCATCCTAAGTCTGCTAATATAATGATTTGTTGTATCATATTATTGGTCTTCATTCACTAGACTACCAAAGGCTACTGGACATAAGTCTCCCAAAGAGGAGAACCTATTAATCAACACACTTGTCATATGCTCTTATTCTCACGTGTGTTTATGATCGCAGCTGGTGATATAGTGGTCCAGGACCAATGAATTTATTGAGTCTAACTCTAGTTTGTGTATATTAATTTTATATTTGTGAAGTCCTATGTAAAAAGAATTAACACTTCAGTGCAGGTTGCTGTTTGCTAAAGAAAAAAAATAAATTAACTTAATAGTATCAGTTGGCTCCTGTATTTATTAAGAGGAATTTGATTTTGACATTTATAGAAAAAAAAATTATAACCTATCCATCCATCCATCACTCTATTCAAGTTTACTGTTGATCTAGAAGCCACTCTTGTCAAACAAATTGGTCATCATAGTTGATGTAATAATTTGATAGGAGATTAATGTTGCATTCTATCTTAAAAGATTGCTCTCTTAGCTTGTTTTTGTGATTCTCAAGGTTCAATCCTTTCCCAAGTTTATACATAAAATATGCCCTCATCTCTTGTTTAAGGACTTCACCCGTCTCCTGCAATTGGAAGAAGAGCATGTCCGTCAGCAATGTGAAGATATTATTGCACTTAAACCTGATGTAGTATTCACAGAGAAGGGAGTGTCAGATCTTGCACAACATTACCTTGTCAAAGCTGGCATTACTGCTATTCGCAGGTAAAGTATTTGGAAATCTTATAGGCATTGCTTTTATCTGGAAAAATTAGGTTTCTTATAAAAAAGAATATTAATAAACTCTGCATTAACGTAAGCGTATATCGTAATCTACAGTTTATAAAAATGTATATATTTTTTACATTATTACAACATCAACATGGCTGTTGATTATTGTTTAAATGCCATGCCAATTATTATCTGGATAGTCTAGTCAACAAGTGCAAAAACGTGTTAAATAGAAATAAAGCTCCTAAAAATATGTGCGATACCTCATTCCATTCGGAGAATTTTGATAAAAGATCCTAAAAGAGGAGGAAATTTCCAATAGAAGAGTCCCAACTCCCAGAACTCTATCTCTATTATTTATAATTTTTTTTACGCTGAAAATAGGGCTCCTCGAGGTCGTTACGGCATAGGCGCGCCGTCTAAAAAGACGGTATATCACCTAAAATAATTTTAATAGTATGAAATATCAATTTAAAATTTTTAATAAATTATGGTGTAATCTAGACACATGAACGAAAAAAACCTCGGTGAAAAAAAAATATATGTCGATTTATAAAAAAGTTACACCATTGTTAATTATGGGATTTAAAAAAAAATACCATCTTATTGCATAGGTGAAATAATGATTAAAAAAAAAATCTCTTTCAATATTTTTTTTTATTGTTTATAATCGTTTTTTTTATATTTCAAGTGTTTAAATAATTATTTAAGAAATTCTTTTATTTTTAAAAATCATTGACCCTTTTCAATGGATTAACAGAGAAATATTTTTTTTTATAAATAATTATATTGTTTACTAACTTAACATTTTGTTATAAGTAAATAATATTAAGCGTTATATTTTTTTTCGACAAATAATAGAGATAGAGTTCCGGGAGTTGGGACTTTTTTATTGGAAATTTCCTCCTCTTTTATCAAAATAACTTTAATATATTTTAGATATTATTAACGAAAAACTAAAACCCTTTATTTTTTTTTATCTTATTTTGTTAATAACAATCGCAATTTTTTATGTGCTAATAATAATAAACCCTTAAAAACATTTTTCTACACGTCATTCCGAATGGAATGAGGTATCGCACATATTTGTAGGAGCTTTATTTCTATTTAACACGTTTTTGAACTTGTTGACTAGACTAGGAGGGCTTAACAAAACATTACTTGCAACAGGCTCAAGTATGCAAACGTATGAAACAGACAATGCCAGTGCTTTTGGATATAAGAATTTTCGACCCAGGTGTATATTAAAACGACGCCTCGACGGCGAAAGCTGCCGGGGCGTCGACAGGAGAGGAGCCCAAGAGGGCATACCGCCGAGCGGGCCACCGAAGACAAAGATCGGGTACCGGTGGCCCGCTCGTACGGCGAAGAAGAGGTGCTTGCAGGGTGGGTCAATGAGGTTGCGCGCCGCCTCTTCCGTCACCCCGGACAGATTTGGCGGGGTGCGACGTCCATAGCCCACCGCAAAAAAAAAAAAAAAAAGGTGTATATTAAACAAGTTAAATAATAAAAAGAATATTCTGCTATACAAATATTATTTTGTTGATCGATATAAATTAAAGATATGTTGTTTATCAGGCAAGCAATAGTTCCTATGTATATGGGACAATGTGCAAAATGACAACTTTTCAATAGAGGCTCTCAAAATTTTTCAAGCTTCAAACTCATAAAGCACATTCTACTTCCTACTAATATTATAAAAGTGAAAGTTTGTGAATATGTTTGAATGTTTATTACAAAATACGCATAAACCATTGAACAGAATTAGATGAAAATTAGCACATAGATAGACAATTACTGGGATGAACACGTAGGACACTTTACCCGGTAATGGGTTCCCTTAGGATAATAGTTGTACTTTGGTAGATTTACTTTTCACGTGGGCGAAGCCGCAAGCAGAAACTAGTTAAAGATATAAAACATCGACATCAGTATACATAGAACCCGTTGACATGGTGCAGGTTTGAATTTCTAACTAAAATAGAATATTGTAGGTATAGTCTTAACGAATGTAAAGGATTGGGGGCTGTCGTCCAGGACTGTTGAAACGACGTGTGCGGACCATAGCATGTAGAAAAACCATTATAATTTTCCTAATAATGTTAGCCTGTTGTTCGTATAGAATAGATTTAAAGGCTTGTATTATTCACTCTACTTTTTTTCTAGAAAAGTTTTATTTTTATTTGATTTGTTATTTAATTGAATTTTTTTTTATTTTTTTTATTTGGTTATTAAGAGGTTTTATGTGTTCATTCGTTTTCTATAGTGATTACAAACATTGTAAAGAGTAAGTGGTTTTTCATTAGATTTCTTGTATAATTTGTAAAGCGACATCTATTAGAAACAATGAGTACTAGGCGAATTTCTGTATTATAATGCATCACAAGAATAACATTAAAATATTACTGTACTTGCATGCATTAAATGTTGCCTCTACTAGATGTCGCTGTGTAAAGGATCGGGCTCGAGCCTCATCCACAATAGGACGGGCAGTGACTTAAAATACCTGCTGGTCAGACGTTTGTTGTATGGGGTTTTATTTCGAATTTACCTTCTTTTTGTTATTGGCATTTGTTGCACACCGTAGGAGTAATTTCGCCAATGTTCTAGTGAAAGTGCCTCGATGAAGTCGTCTATAATCTTGTAAAGATGTTATTTTGACCTATACGAAGAACAAAGTTACATATGATTATAATACCAAATCGTTTTTATTGTAGTTATAAAGATAAACTGATCTATATGTATATAATAGGAATTAATATTAGGAAAAGACAAGAAAAATAATATAGCTTATTTTGTATTTGACAAATTTTAAATCGCTCTCGTCTAAAGTAATGAGTATGCAGATGTAATTTTATTCTTAGATAGTACGGATAGCTCGATTTGTATGTCGTATCACTTGGGCCGTTTTTTAAGTTTTATGGCTTGGTTACTTCGACCTTTAAGGTCCTCTTAGTCATCTTTTCGTCCGTGTGGTGACGGAGTAAGAATACAATTCACCAACCCCTATCTTACCCGTGGGTGATCGTACGAGACGACTAAGGGATATAAAACGTATATAACATCTATGCGAGAGAAGGAAAACTCGAAACAAAACCCTATACCAACACTTCTGACCAGCGTGCTATAGTAGGTCAATTACCCTTCCATTATGGAGGAGACCCGAGCCCAACAGTGGGACATATATGGGCTGAGATGATGAGTCATCTTTTACAACACCCACCACCCACACCAGATAAGGCAGGAATGGTTAACTATATTCTTCGTCACGTTTTCACTATTTCTTTCTTTTAAAATAAAACTGTTTTTACGGATTCTATCACAATAACGGGATGTCTGACCTTCTCTGACCATGAACGCTGTAAAGTGTTCGAAACTTCGGGAAATTAAAAATCAAATACAAACGCGATAGAATCCGTAAAAATAGTTTTATTTCAAATGTGTAATACTAGCGTAAGCATCAGATTCTTTCTTTGTTTCTTTCGTTACCATATCGAAGAATTACTTTTTACTTTTCTACAATAATGTTATTTGCTTATATTTTTTCCTCGTCTTTTACCATACTTCGGCAAGGGTAACCATTTATATTCGTAGTCCGTAAGCATGTGGATAGTTACATACTTATTTTGATGTTTACCTGAACAGACTTCGCAAAACCGACAACAATCGTTTGGCGAGAGCTTGTGGCGCCACCATAGTCAACCGGACCGAGGAGTTGAAGGAGTCCGACATAGGCACTGGTGCTGGCAAGTTCGAGATCAAGAAGATAGGCGACGAATACTTTACATTCGTTACCGAGTGCAAGAATCCTAAGGTTGGTTTTTTGTTAAACCATTTGGACATGTTTGATGCTATTATTTAATATTCTCTTCTGCACTGAAGTTATTTGTTACGTTTCTCGGCTGCCTACCCATGACGTCTAATTGTTGAATATAAATGTAGGCAGATCAAGGGGTATATTCATAATCGCCACGCTTAGGGGTGGTTCAACGTTCGCAGTTGGTGTTAGTAGGAGACTGCTCCTGTCTAGTGATGCTCCATTGGCCGGTTTGTGTGACTTGCTCGGGCTAGTAAAGTTCTTATATCTTCTTATTGCACCACAGTATTAGGCAAGTAAGATATCTTATACCTTCTTATACCACCACCATACGGGAAACCTAAAGATACTGACATTGTTTCCTTAGTCCGTCACAGCATGAACTTAAAATATATAATTATTGCTTTGCTTACGTAGACTTGTAATTTATTGCTCAGTTGGGGGACTGATATGATTTCCTTTTTTTAAAAAAAAGACCCTGCACTGATCAAATAATCCTCGTATTGCGGGGGACTTTACAAACATATAAATTAACGCATACAAATTACAGACAGAACACCAATTTGTGCATCGTACAAATTATTATCCTGTATGGGAATCGAGCTCACGACACGTGGCATGGTCGGTACCTTAACCCCTACGTTATCTGTTACTTAGACACTACGTCGTTGTTATTAAAGCATTGGGGACTGTTTCCACACTAAGTTACCTATTTAGTGGAGTGAGTCTTCAAAAATTGATATTTTGCTTAATATTTTGCTTTAAAGCTTGATCAAAATTGGGTCTTGTCATATTACGGATGGTTACCGATGGGGGACGGGGTATAACATTGTAAAAATGGGTCACGTAATATTACCGATATTTTGTTCCCTAACTTTCGTCGTGGGTTTCGTAAAAGACTACTAAGGAAGATATCCCTTAGCCGTGCGTATTATAATATGCATATAACATCTATCTATTACATAGAAGGAAAATTTGAAATAAAACCTTGTGCCAACCCGTCTATCCAGCGTGGTATAGTAAGTCAATTTACTTCCTATTGTGTTGATGATTTCATCCTAAGAGATGAGGTGATTAATTTTATTTGTGTTAACTTTTATGCTTATATCTGTCGCAATCCTCCTGTTCTTGTCCCAATTACTTGGAGTTGACGAAATACGTCCTCGTCTTCCATAGTGGATATTGCGAAAGATATTGGCAATAGCTATTTGACGGGCCCCCTGTCTGATGTCAACTTTCCGTGGGAGTGTAATTGTTGACCAAACGGCATTAGATGAAGTTGACCGAGGTCACTATAATGCTCTTCGTCTTTTACGATATCCACAAGCGATATGTGTTGGTAGTATTCGTAGCCGCTACCATACAGCTTACAAAAACTGCCGCAATATAAGGATTTATTCTTTTGCTGATTGCCGCAATATAAGGATTTATTCGGCGTTGGTCTTTTTTAAAAAGAAAACGAAATGTTTTCTATTATTATCATTATGAAGAGTACATATTGCATTTAACTCGAGTATTTGGGATAAGAGCAAGCTTTTGATCTGTATATTGATGATGGTTAAGCATTTTGACTGTTATTGCAATGATTGTGCTACAATTGAATACTGTTGTATTTTCAGGCGTGTACTATTCTGTTGCGTGGTGCGTCAAAGGATATACTGAATGAGATCGAGAGGAACCTTCAAGATGCTCTACATGTTGCCAAGAATTTGGTAAGTTTGGATTCTGTTTCTTATAAATGTTCATTATATCTGGTCAATCTGGTTGGTCTTTGCCGTGTGGTGACAGAGTAAGAATACTATTCACCTCCCCATATCTTACCCGTGGGTGATTGTACGAGACGACTAAGGGATACAAAACACATATAACATCTATGCGAGAGAAGGAAAACTCGAAACAAAACCCTATACCAATACGTCTGACCAGCGCGGTATAGTAGGTTAATTTCCCTCCCATTACGGAGGAGGTCCGAGCCCAACAGTGGGACATTTATGGGCGGTGATGATGATGATATTATCTAGTCAAATGACATGAAATTACCGCTCCAGAATTACGACAAGACGATTTCTTTATGTTATATTTAATTACATTGGGAGTTAAGTTTTTGTTTTTATATCTAAGGTTCTTCTCTATGTTTGATTTGTTGGTAATAATTAGTCAGGTTAAATGGTGCGGTTTAATAATATGTCAGTATATGGATGACCGATGTTAGCTCGGTATTCTTTTTATTGTTCTTTTTTGGAAAATATTATTTCCTTTTAAAAAAAGTGATTCAATTATTAGTTTATTTAATGAAAGAAAATTATAAAAATTCAAAAATGGTAAACTAATGAAAAAGGAAAAACCAAGGATCGAACTGGAGCTGTTTGAATTAGATTGCTTGATGTCTCATCTGAGCTATCCCTATTTTCAATGACAGCGACCAAATTAAACTTTCAATATTCTAATAGTTATTTCAAAACTTTTTTTATTACAAAACAATATTTTCTATAAATGATACGGGAGATAGGCCTCGTTAGCATTGGTCTGCAACCTATCTAGGAGAAGGAAAACTCTGAAATATAACCCGAGGCGATAGGCCTCGTTAGCATTGGGCTGCAACCTATCTAGGAAAAGGAAAACTCCGAAATATAACCCGAGGAGATAGGCCTCGTTAGCATTGGGCTGCAACCTATCTAGGAGAAGGAAAACTCCGAAATATAACCTGGGGAGATAAGCCTCATAAGCATTGCGCTACAACTCTTCTAGAAGAAGGAAAACACCGAAATATAACCCCCGATCCAAGGTGTAAACCGACCCGTGCTGAGGGATTCGCGGCCAGAGGGTAAGCTGGTCAAAAACGGAGGGTGCATGTGTTGGTGGTCACTGAGGCCAATGAGGGCGAAAAGCGGTCTACGGAGTGCCGTTTTGCCACGTTGAATGCAGGAGGAGCAATGAAAGAGAAATTAAACGAGGTATGTCAAATGATGGAAGATAAAAAGATTGATATTCTTTGTGTGAATGAAACGAAGCGAAAGGGATGTGAGATAACTAGTCATGGACCTTATACGGCATACTGGTCCGGGGTACCAATGACTACTAGAGCCTGCCAGGGAGTTGGTCTCCTTCTTTCTGCTCGAATGGCTCAATGTGTGAAAGAGTATGATTGTGTGAATGCTAGATTAGTATGGTTAAGAATGAAAGTGGGTCTGACCCGTATTTTTGTTGTAGGAGTATATGCTCCTGTAAACACGGGTTTGACTAAAAATAAATGTGAGCAGGATGGAAGAGAAAAGTTTTGGGAGGAACTAAGAGATGTTTTAAGATTATGCCAGTTAAATGAAAGGTTGATTTTGCTAGGTGATTTTAATGGATGGGTGGGAGTAGGCCGAAAAGGATTCGAAAACGTTTTAGGAAGGTTTGGTGATGAAAGTGTGAATGAAAATGGTCAAAGTCTGCTAGAGGTGTGCTTGGAATGGAACCTTTGTGTTACAAACACTATGTTTGAACACAAAAAGATCCATATGTATACACGCGAAGCAAAGAATGTAAGAAAGAGTTTGATTGATTTTATAATAGTAGACGAAAGACTCAGAAACAAAGTTCTAGACACCAGGGTGTTGGTATCCATACAGACCACTTTTTAGTAATGACTAGAATAAGTGGTCTCATAAAAACGTGGCGAAACCGGTTACATAACCCGACAAGTGTACTAGAAAGGATAAATGTAGAGAATTTGCAAGATGAGATTGTTAGAGAGAAGTATAAAAGTAAACTGACAAAAAAGTTGTATGATTCGGTTGATATTAGTGATATGGAAGAATTATCTTCCATAAATACTTATTACTTTTAAAGAAAATGTGGTAAATGTTGCTACAGAAACATGTGGCGTGACCAGAAGAAGGAAAGTAAATAAGATGAATAATATATACATACATACATACATACATACATACATACATACATACATACATACATACATACATACATACATACATACATACATACATACATACATACATACATACATACATACATACATACATACATACATACATACATACATTTGCCGCAGAGATCGTATTTCGACCGCATTAATTTTACTATCATACTCTTTTCTGCATACCCAACTCTCGCTTCCATACAGTAATGTTGGGACAAGCACTGCGTTATGTATTGCTACACGTGCCTTCTGGCTGAGGTGGTGGCTGCCGAGAAGTTGCCCCAACGCTCCGTTCACTCTATTTCCCGCATTCACTCTTCCCTCTATATCAGTGGTGTACCTTCCATCTCGGCTAAATCCACATCCAAGATATACAAATTCATCCACTTGCTCTAGTACATCATTACCTATTGTTACTCTTACATCTGTTCTGGTTTTATCTCTTTCAAAGACCATTATTTTGGTTTTGCTCACATTCACGCGTAGACCCCTTTTCTTACAATCTTCTGTCATTGTGTCGACTAGGGTCTGCAGGTCAGTCGCTGACTGTGCCAGCAGGACTGCATCATCTGCATAAAGCAGAGCAGTGACCACTGAGTCGCCAATCTGGACTCCCACATTCATATCGTTCAACCTTTGGAGACATTTATCCAGATATATGATAAACAGCCTGGCTGACAGAACGCACCCCTGCTTAACGCCGATATTGACGTCAAACCAAGGCGACATTCCATCATCCAGCCGCACACAGGCTCTACAGCCCATGTAACTGGACTGCACAGCCTGTAGCAGTTTACCGCTAATACCATACTCCGGTAAAATGTCCCAAAGTTCCTTTCGTACAACCGTGTCAAATGCTCTCTCCAGATCCACAAAACTGCAGAAAACCCTCTGACCTAGAGCCAGATGCTTCTCCACAATGTTGCGCAGAGAGAACACTTGATCCATGCATCCCCTTCCACTCCTGAAACCTCCTTGTGTCCCACACAGTAAACCATCGGACACCATCCTCATTCTCCTTTTAATAATTTTACCATACACTTTTGCTGCCAAACTGGTCAAGCTTATGGCTCTGTAATTTGCGCAGTCATAACGTGAACCCTTGTTTTTAAACAAAGGCACGATGACTGCGCTATTCCAGTCCCTGGGAACCATTCCCGAGCTCCAACATAAATTGAGGAGCAACAGGAACGGCTCCCAGACACAAGAGCCACCAAGCTTGATCATCTCGGCAGACACCATATCAATGCCCGCTGCCTTACCATTTTTCAAACTTCTTATCGCCCATTCAACTTCATCCATACTGATGCCATCGGAGGACGCCGTTGTCGAATGTTGATCTACTAAACCACATCCAACACCGGCCCCAACCGTAGCATCCGCATACATATCGCCAAAATATTCACTCCATCGGCTTAACACGGCTTGTGTTTGTGTAAGAATGTCTCCACCTTTAGACCTTATTTTATTCATTCTGAAGGCTGACCAACCACCCCGAGACTTCTTCACTTCCCTCCAAAAGAGTTTGGTGTTACCCTCGAAGTTTTTAGTCAGCCTATCGTCTGCACTCATACTTGCTCTATCACGTTTCTCTTTCACTAAGGCCTTGGTGTCATTCTTACATTGCCGATATATTTCTTTCTTCTGTTCAGTCATACTGTCATTCAGATTCAATGAAGAGACATAGTCCAGCCACGCTTTCTTCTTTTGCTCTACGGAAGCTGCCACTTCCGCATCCCACCATGCATCACCATTTGTTTTTCTATGCTTCTTTGAACTTCCACATACTTCTTTCGCTGTATCTACCATACTCTCTTTCAATACTCTCCAGCATTCTTCAATGTCCGATTGCGGCTGGCTTGCCATCGTCAGCCGTTCTCGGACACCCTCTGCATACTTTT
This sequence comes from Lymantria monacha, assembly GCA_905163515.2. Taxonomy (NCBI): domain Eukaryota; kingdom Metazoa; phylum Arthropoda; class Insecta; order Lepidoptera; family Erebidae; genus Lymantria; species Lymantria monacha. Next base: position 23,214,333 of record LR991097.1, on the reverse strand, counting down.
CTCTTACACACTCTTCTTGCAACCTTTCAACCTTTATTCTTTCAAGCCCTCCGAAGTGGACACGCTCTCGCCAGTGCCTCCACTTTCTGAACAGACCACTAAATCTCGCAATAACGAGATAGTGGTCCGTATCGACTGTGGGGCCCCTGTAGGCTCTTGCGTCCAATATTTTACTTCGGAGGCGACTCTCTACCAAAATTAAATCTATTATGCTTTTCTGTTCATTCCTTCTCCATGTATACATATGGATGTCCTTATGTTGGAAAAATGTGTTTGACACAATAAGGTTTCTCTCCATGCATACATCCGCTATGAGTCTACCTGCGTCGTTCACTCTCTTATCACCAAATGGACCAAGTACGTCCTCATAGTCGGGACGCTTGGTCCCCACCCATCCGTTCAAATCTCCGCATACAACCACGCGTTCACTGGTTTCTGCCATATCCAGAACTTCCCTAACATTGTCCCAAAACTTCTCTAGGTCTGATGCCACCGAGGATCCTACGGGAGCGTATGCTACAACCATGAATACCTTGGTGACACCTAGTTTTATACTGACCCAGAGAAGTCTGGGATCATACATTCCGTAATCCTTCACACCTGAGGCCAAGCGAGAGAACAACAGCACTCCTACCCCCATGCTGGCTCGATCGCTCTGTGGTACACCAGACCACAGAGCCATCCCGCCACCAGGAAGATCGCAGGCGTCGCTGCCCCTTCGCTTGGTCTCTGTTACACAGAGCACGTCTAGCTGTTTGTCCGCCATGACGGATATCAGCTCGTGCAACTTACTTTCCACACAACCTCTTACATTCCACGTGCCCACCAGGCACTCTGCTCTCCTCGACTCGCCTAACTGGGCAAGGCGTGATGGGTGGCGGCCCCCATCGCCGCAACTGCCGATGTTCGTACCGACGGGGGCGGGTCGGTACGCGTCGCCTCCGGGGGACGCCCTAACCCGCATTGCGGTACGCATATGAAGAATATATGGTGGGATAAAGATGTGCAGAGTGCAGTTTGTGAGAAGAAGAAAGCCTGGATAGATTGGCTTGCTATCAGAGCCAGTGAGAGAATAGAGAAAGCAACGATTCATGGTATAGACATAGCCAAAGAAGAGTACAAGAGAAGAAAAAGAGAAGTGAAAGAAATTGTCAGAAAAAAGAAAGAGGATCAGAAAGACGAATATGATAGAAGATTATCGCAGGATTACCAAGCTAACTTAAAGATTTTCTAGAAATTCATAAGATCAGCTCGAGGTAAAGTTCAAAGTATAGAGCTTGCCTCGATCAGGGATAAGTATGGAAGGATAGTGAATAGAGAAGAATGTGTACTAGAGAGATGGAAGGAGTATTTTGAAAGCTTATTTGAAAGAGAAGAGCCACAAGATTTATCATTTGAGAGTGAAAGAGATCTTGAGGATGGAGATTGTATTACTATGGTGGAAATTATGAACGCACTGAAAGCTATGAAAGCGGGTAAATCTGCAGGATACGACAGGATTACAGTTGAGATGCTGACAGCTGGACAGGATATCATAGCTAACATGCTATACCAGCTCTTCAATCTCTGCTGGACTAATGGCCAAGTACCTGACGACTGGTGTAAGGCTGTAATTGTACCTTTGTACAAAGGGAAAGGTTCGCAGCAAGATTGTAGAAACTACAGGGGCATAAGCCTCCTTAGCATAGTCGGCAAACTGTATGCGAAAGTATTGATTGAAAGAGTAGTGAAAGTAACCGACAAGAAAATATGGGATGCACAAGCAGGTTTTCGAAAAGGTATGGGTTGTACGGATCAAGTCTTCTCCTTACGATGCATGACGCAGAAATTTTTGGCTAAAGGTCAGAAAATCTTTTGTGCCTTCATTGATTTGGAGAAAGCTTATGACAAAGTGAGGAGGAATGAACTGTGGTCGGTACTGTCTATGTATGGGGTGGACAGCCATCTTCTTCACGCGCTGAAATCCATCTATAAGGATTCCAGGGCGTGCGTAAGAATAAACGGAGCCTACACGGAGTGGTTTAATATCGATAAAGGTGTTAGACCGGGATGTGTAGCGTCCCCGTGGCTGTTTAACCTATTCATGGATAGCTGTTTGAAAGATCTGAAAAATAATGATTGTGGTTTACGAATGAATGAGTTACTTATCAAATGTCTTCTTTATGCCGATGATCAGGTATTACTTGAAGATTTGCAGGCGATGGTAACTACTATGCATGAAGCTTTTGAAAGAAAATGTATGAAAGTAAATGTAAGTATAGATATTCTATCTCACGAAGTCCGCTAGGCTCTGAATGTAGTAGTGACGTGTACCGACAAGCGCGCTTGTGTGTGTGAACGTGGGGAGCGTTAGCAAAGCACATTTTTCTTACGCTTGCAGTTATATTTAAATCCAAGATTACGCACTTTGCATTAAAATATAAAGGCAAAATATAAAATAAAAAAAGCGGATATTTTTAGAGCATAGCATTTTGTTTAATTAGAACAAAGTGGAATCAAAATACATTACATTTTAGCATTTTTATTCACTATTTGATAAATATTCTAAGTCTGATTCCGATATGCTGTCCGATATTTCAATCTTATTTTCTCGCTTTCTTCTTTTCTTCAAGTGAATTTTGATGATGTGGATGGTAATTCCTTCTCTTCTTTTAATATTCGTTGGACAGTTTTTGTACACACACCTGTAGCCTCAGCTGTACGCCATGTAATATCTCGTAAATGAGACAAATCACAGTTAGGCTCCATAAATGATTTTGTAAAATCATACTCTTTTCGCAGAAAATGCCCTTATGGTCCTAATAAAAAAGAAACTGAATAAGTAACAAATACAGCATAATACAAAAAACAATAATATAATAATAAATAATTTCAATTAATAAGGTTTTTGTATGAATGCATTTTATGTAATGAAAAATGTATTTTAAACATTGATATAATTATTAATATCATATTATGAATGTAGATGTTATTGCTAAAATAAAAAAAAAATACCTCACTATGGACAACTCTTCTACGTTTAGTTGCCATGCTGACGTTACTCCGTGAAACAGTTTAGCGAGAACTAAGAACACTAGCCGCTTGGACCGCGTCGCGATCGAGACTGAGTGCTCTTAGAGTTACGCACACTAAAACAATGTGCATGTGCACGCTTAACAACATTCATAGTTAAACGGACCTCGTGAGATAGAATAGCTATAAGACGAAAATTATGGTTTTTGAAAAGGATAAATGTATGACGGAATGTAACATTTTTATAAATGGTGAGGAACTGGAACAGGTGAAAGAATTTTTATATTTGGGTGTTTTGTTTACTAGAGATGGTAAAAATGATGATAATGTTGAAAGAAGAGTAAATGCTGGTAATAGAGTGAATGGGGCACTATACACCTTTATGAATAGCAGAAACGTGTCCAAAAAGGCACGTTTAGCTGTACATAAGGGAGTATTAGTACCTACTCTCATGTATGGTAGTGAAAGTTGGATTTGGCAGGGAAGACATGAAAGTAGAATAAATGCTGTAGAGATGAGAGCTCTTCGTAGTATGTGTGATGTAAGTATGAAAGATAAAATTAGGAATAATGTTATAAGAGAAGCGCTGTGGTGTGAATGAAGAAGTAGTGAAAAGATCAAAAAGAGTATGCTGAGGTGGTTTGTACATTTAGAAAGAATGAGTGACGAGAGGTTGACGAAGCAAATATATAAAGCAAGCGTGAATGGGACACATACAAGGGGAAGACCACGTCATACTTTTCTGCACCAAGTTGGAGATGTGTTGACGAGAGGTCTTATTAAGAGTATGCGTAATCGTAGAGTATGCATGAAGACTATTATGAGTGTGAATGAAGCGATGGAAGTATGCCAGGATCGTGGTTTGTGGCAATCCGTAGTCTCTGCCTACCCCTCTGGGAAACAGGCGTGAGGCTATGTATGTATGATACCTAGTTTAATCGATTTTTCGCCCTCCGAAACCTCCTGTATACTAATTTCATGGAAATTGCTGGTGCCATTACTGAGATTCTGAAAATATACATAGAAATATACAAGAATTGAAATTTGAAATTAATAAGTTATTTATTTAAAATTTTTCGACTGTTCAAATTAAAAAACAAATTTTAAATAGCAAATCTTTTTTTTGGAGGAAAATAATGTGTTTTAAATTTATTTAAGAATATTTGTCTAATAAATGAATTGAGAATTGAGTTGTTTTGTATTTGGTGTTAAGTTCTGAAGATCTTCAAATCTTTTGTCGATGAAGCGACAACCATACTATGATATCGTATTATTTTGTTTCCATTTTCACATTTACGTTTTGGTAGTTATTTAGTTGATTTGTTTGTGCAGGTGTTGAATCCTCGCCTCGTAGCTGGTGGTGGCGCTGTTGAGATGGCTGTCTCCCAAGCGTTGGGTGCCAATGCTGCCCACAATACACCGTATCGTGCTGTTGCACAAGCGTTAGGTTAGTAAAAGCTTAATTTACTAGCTGACTCAACAGACACTGTTTTGGACAAATATAAAAAAAAAACTGCCGCTGCCTACTGGTTCCAATTATCAATCTGAAACATTCCTAAATCTCCTTGAGTCATCACACTTGTTGGACGTGAGATACCTTAGCGCTCCTGCACACGATGCCGCCACCGCGCCGTCGCCGTGCCGACACCGCGCTTTTATACTGTACATACGGGCTGCGTAAAGCCCGCTGCCGCGCTGCCCCTGCGCCGCTCCCGCGCCGCCCCTGCGCCGCTCTCGCGACCCCGTCCGTCCCGTCTTTTCGGAGATCTTCGTAAAGTGTATGAAATTCACCATATTGTTCCCTTACTGACAGCATAGGATGCACCCACAGCTTTCTAGCGGACTTACGACGTTAATTTTGCCATTTTCTATACATATAGTAAGCAAGCACCAACTTCTTTTTCTTTAAATTAGACATGTTATTGCGAGTGTGTTACGTGTGATTTTCGTACACACACTTCCACAAGTATAGTGGACCGGAAAAATTATGCTTTGACGGCGCGGGAGCGGCGTGGTGGCGGGCTTTACGCGGCGCGTATCTCCAATGTAAAGGTGCGTCGTAACGTCGAGTAGTTAAAAATCAAATACAAACGCGATAAAATCCGTAAAAATAGTTCATTCAAATGTATATTACTCGCAAAATAGAAAATCATTAAGTTATAAAATAAAGAAAGTGAAAATATAACATAAGTAAAATCGCTTTTTGAAGTATTTAGTTAGCAATGATTTTTAGGAATAAAACAAAAAAATATTACAATATTTTATTTAAAATAAAACTATATTTACATCATCATCATTTCAGCTAATATATGTCTCACTGTTGGGCTCGAGCCTTTTCCATAATGGGAGCGAAAATGACCTACTATACCACGCTGGTCGTGTTGGTATAGGGTTTTGTTTTGAGCTTTCCTTCTCTCGCATAGATGTTATATGCGTTTTATATCCCTTAGTCGTCTCTTAGATCACCCAGGGGGTGGTGAATTATATTCTTACTTCATCACCACACGGCAATATTATTTAAATTTTTACATAGTTGTATATTGTATTTGATATTCTCTCCTATTGTGGAAGAGGTCCGAGTCCAAGAGTCGGACGTAAACAGAGATGTACAAAATACCCTGTACAAAGTATCTGGAATACAAAAGACAAGATACTTTTAAATTAAGTATTTGGGATACCAGATACAAAATATTTTTGAAAATAGTATCTGAAATACTAGATACAAGATACGTATCTTCTAAATACTTCTTAAGATGAAAATACTTTTGTAAGAAAACAAGATTTTATTTTAATGAATTTAAGTTTATTTTTGATAATTGACATTAATATTATTTACGAATAAATCGTGTTCATTGCTGAAATGAAAGATCACTTTAGAAGGTTTTGAAACCATTCAAAACCTTCTAAAGTGATTTTTAATACATTTTTACATTTTTGTACCAAAGGAAAGATTTTAAATTTTATTTGCTATACGTCAAATGCTTATTAATGTAACCATAAATTCAATCTAAAAAATAATGTTATTTAAATAACGCTAAAATAACTATAATTATTTTCAAAGTCCCCTAAAATGCAATTGACCAATAACAACACTGCATTTGAAACACGTGACTCGTAAAACTGTATGGCGATATTATTCGTTTTAAGTTGCTCGCGGATTTTAAAATAAAGACATTAAAAATTATGAAAGATCTAGCACAGTTTGTTAAAAAATGTGACATCAATGAGATGTTGGACTAATAATTTTATAAATGTCTGCTAACATATTACTAAAAGTATTTTGTCAGAAAAAGTATTTATAAAATACTAAGATACCAAATAAAAGGTTAGATACCTTTTATTTGGTATCTTAGTAATACAAGATACAAAATTAATTTTTAAAAAGTATATTAGATACAAGATGGAAATACGTATTTCGTATCTTGTATCTGCATTTCATATCTGAAATGCAGATACAAGTATCTTGTATCTTAGATAAGTCACATCTCTGGACGTAAATGTGTTGGGAAGAAGACACAGGTATTTGATACTTTGTGTGCAATCTTTTATAAAAAATAATAATAATAATAGATATTTCAACTGCACTTAGTATTTGTCGTTTAATTTACAGAGATTATCCCTCGCACGCTTGCTCAGAACTGCGGTGCGAATACTATTCGTACATTGACCGCGCTTCGGGCGCGCCACGCCGCCGGGGGTTCAGTTACCGCGGGCATCGATGGTGAGACTGGCGAGATCGTCGACATGGCCGTTAAAGGAATATGGGAACCACTGGCCGTTAAGTTGCAGGTAAGTCCGACTGTCATTGACATAATAGTGTCTGTATATCATCATCATCCTACTGCTCTAATACCAATTTTTTGCGCTCCACGTAATACCATTCTTCCACAGCACATGTTGCAAAAGCTTTTGTAATAGTTTTATGACTGGCTGCCTGCCAGACGTTAACCTTCCTTGGGAATGTAATTGTTGATCAGATCGCCTCAGATGGAGTTGACCTAGGTTTGTGTGAAACTCTTTGTCGTCTTTTACCCACGAGCAATGTAAGGGATGCTAATAATCGTCGCAGTCCTTAGTACCTAGCGCAATGGCGACTGAACAGTGAACAAAAATTGAAACTGCCGAGTTTGGATGTGTCCGTTAGTAGAATGTTTATAAAGTCGTCTTGTTTGTTTGCACAAATGATTCTTAAATCTTAGGCAACACCTAAAGCAATCTATATGTCACATGGATGTTATATATCGTTCAATATTGATGTTTAAATGACTTATGTGTGTCCTAGATATTAAGTGTCGCCATATCCCTCCCTTATATGGCGTGATGATATGTATGTATGTATGTATTTATTGGTATGTACCAAGTAGTTAATCGAAGACTGATACAGAAATTTAGGAGACTATTGTTAATAAGTGCATATCTCGAAACCAAAGGAATCGCAAAAATGCATTCGAAATGTTTACGAATAAAGAATTCAAAAGTGAGATACTGCTTTAACAAAGGCACTGTGATATATCTTTGCAAAAAACTAAACTAAAACTAACAGTGCATTAGCTCCAGATGCTAATAATAAATTTACTTCGTCAGTGTTGGAACAAATTTTTATTGCCCCATCTATCTTATTGTTGTCGATAATGCCACCAAATTCTATGTATACTTCTCACTTTCAGTGAAATATTTTCTACGCTTGTTAGATTTAATTATTATTTAATAATAATTAATAAATAACTAGGTGCAAACGAAACTAAAATACCACCCGCTTTCAAATCCACGCAGACAAACAAAACGAAGTATTTTTTTAAATTTAACGTATTGATTTGACAACGTTGTCGCTCGTTAATACAGCCGTTAAAACATGAATTGTCTTGTTTTATAACTAGAATAATTTCAATTCACATATTTACTTTCGAAAATATATGTGTGTGTCGAAAATATATTATATTTGGTAATAATGACAATATAAAATGAAAAAATCAATTGTAAACTCGATCTTGTGAAAAGATCCATCTAGCGACCATTTAAGAAACTGGTTATCGGTTTCATAGTTATCTGACAGCATGTTGGGTATTCAGAAACGCAGTGACAGTTACCGGGCGTTTATCTTACGTATAACTTTATTGAACCAATAGCTATTGATAGTTTAACTGAGAGACTCAGAAACCGGCCATTAGTCGTTTTTTACGACATCCACGAGCAAAGAAAGTCATAGTTATTAAAATACTTATAAGAACAAAAACCAAAAACATGCAGCACACTATTAATTATCTGCTGTGCGTGTATGATGATACACATGTAAAGTTGCCTAGTTATATTTTAAGGATAATTTAGAAAAAGTTAGAATTATAGTATACTTTTTAGTCTGTTATAAAATTTGATACATTATTATTTTATTATATTTCACATTATTAACACGTCTATTGTAATATTAAGCACACACTTTATATGAATGAGTACTCCGTATGGTGACGTGTTAAGAATACAACTGTCGCCACACCTTACTCGCCCATGGAAGTCACAAAAATCATCGACGAATTTCTTCAGAAGAGCTGCCGTCCAGCTCCTAGGAAACATAAAACAACTTACTGCGATCGCCGAATCGCCTGCTAAACATGTCGCTTATGGCACTATCAACTCATTTATGGGGGAAGTTTACGTCTAGCAGTGGACAACAAAAAGCTGCTTGTTATACGAATATGCCTATTGTTTTCTAATGAGCGAGATTGTAGGCTCCTTCTTGCACTAAAGATTTACTAAGCGCCTTATCAAAATCGATACAGGATTTGAAAGTTAGAGATAATAGTCAGCAGTCGCTTATGCCACTACATTAATAATTCTATTATCCATCCATTCGTTCTTTATCAATATCCATATCAATTTATCTACTTATCTATCCACCTATCTAGACTTAGTATATTAGACTTAGGGCTGCCTAAGAAGGTCATAATGCCATAATCGCTATACTTGAATGTCGTGATCGCTGTTGGTGTTATAAATTTGTCAAGGGAGTGCAGTGATCTGAATAGACATTTCTCTACTAAAATCATGACCATAATTCTCGGTGTGGCCACGAATATTTCTAACATTGTTCCTGGGTGTTGTAAAAGACAACTAAGGGATTGACCTAGGTCAACTTCAACTAATGCTGTTTGGTCAAAAATTACATTCTGAAGGAGCGTTGACGTTAGGTAGGCGGTCGGTCATAAGACTATTTCAAAAAGTTTTGCAATACGTACAATGATAGACGAGTGCGTGAGTAGAATGATGTTGGCGTTCATAATTTATTTTATTTTTTATTTCCAGGTGTACAAAACGGCAGTAGAAACGGCAATCCTGCTCCTTCGAATCGATGACATCGTATCTGGTTCTAAAAAGAAGGCCGGTAACGAACCTGCAGCTCCATCGCAAATGGCACAGATGCAAGAATAACGCTAGTTAATTAATTTTACTTAACATTACAATTATTGCACCGATCAAAATCAATATTGAAATACGCTAATTATCACATAATAATCTAATCCTCGAAATAATAGTAAGGAATGCGAGTCACAATTTGGAATGTTCATAATAATTAAAAATTCTCTTTGTAAAAATTACATGTCACAATGTTTTTTTTTTCATATCTAAAACGGCTTAATCGATTTCAATGAAATTTTTTAAATGTACTAGTTAGCTAGATAGCTTGAGTGTTAAGTTACTTTTAAAGTCTATAAGTATAGCTAGGTAGTTTCTTTTTGATTTTCTTGTTGTATAATTCAACAAGGTGTGTTTAGATAATACTCAAGCTTATCAATAAAAATACAATACTGATGTGACAGTCTTTGGAAGTAAATATATATTTTATATTACAAGAAGATAAATATCATAGTTGAAACTATTTTCTCAGATTTATTGTAATGATTTCTGAATATTACACGTGAAATAAAAACTATTTTATACGGATTTTATCGCGTTTGTGTTTGATTTTCACTTTTTTTGACGTTTCGCACACTTTCAGCGTTCCATGGTCACGGGAAGGCACTCCTACCGGGATCATGAACGCTTAAAATATTTTTTCGTGTTAGAATTCATAATAAAAGTTTTATTTAATATGGCATAGGTATATATTCAACGATGGATGTCGTTAGGTTAATGGATAATATTCTTTGAATCGGAAACAAAAATATGTGAAAGTTCAATATTGATTTTGTTCATGGTTTCGTATTATAACAACTAGTAATAGTCATCGTGAGATTGAAGGGTACATCCACAAACTATGTCGCGATGTTTTTAGATAGCTTTCACATAATATAGTGCTAACGGACGCCTTACATATATAGTTATATATATTATTTTCATTTTATTTATGTTTCGTGTAATACACTGTTGAGTGCATTTAAGTTCATTTAATAACAATTTTAAAACTGAACAATAATAGTATTAAATTTTATATATCTGCGATTTGTTTTATTTCTTTTAATCAATTTAATATAATATTATAAAAGCGAATATGAGTTTTTCTTTGTTATGCTTTTACGCTTTAACTACTTACTCGATCTGCCGTTTGCGGAACAGAAAAGGCAAAGTGTGCCTTTCGTCTCGAAGAAAAAAGTACTATTTCAAGTTCATCATCTCAACTCATATACTGTCCCACTTTTGGGCTCGAATCTCCTCTATAATGGGAGGGAAATTGACCTACTATACCACGCTGATCGTCTGATCAACGGAAAATACGAAACAAAGCCCTACTATACCAACACGTCTGTGTTGGTATAGTAGGGCTTTGTTTCGTATTTTCCGTCTCTTGATTTCAAGGTCATTTGTGGAAAAAATTATAAATATCTTACAGTGAAGCCGTGGGCATTGTTATTATATTATAAATGTGTTTTATTATCAGTAATAATTTAACATTCTCGTTACATTCTATTGAAATCCCGTCTGGTGACGAATTAAAAGCACAATATGTTATCATCCTTTACTTTCTCATGAGAGTCGTTAAAACCGCCTGAAGTAACACTAGGAGAACAGCAAGAAGCAGAATAGCAGCAATCTTCTAGGAAGCTTTGATCGTCAATCCTTCTGGCAAATGTGGCGATTTTTATTTTATCCTTCGTGAGGAGGCCTATTTTCAATAGGCGTCTATTAGGGTGAAAGACGAATGAACCTCGCCATCATAGACTTTTTAAGCATTACTGCAATTTTTGTCGTAATTGCGACTGAAGAACCTCATTGTGTCCTGTGTGTGTAATACAGATAGTTAGGTACCTACACTTTTTAATATATGATGATACAATGAGAGAATGTGGTTCCATTTAACGTCATGTGGTAGCAGCCGTAAATACTATCAATGTTAACACTTCATTCCTCTCAGCTCATATATGTCTCACTTTTGGACTCGAGTCTCCTCCAAAATGGGAGGGAAATTGATCTATTATACCACGCTGGTCAGACGTGTTGGTAATAGGGTTAATAGTAATAGGGTTTTGTTTCGAGTTTTCCTTTTATTGCATAGATGTTATATTTGTTTTTTATTCCTTAGTCCTCTTTTGCGATCACCCATGGGTAAGATAGGGTGGTGAATTGTATTCTTACTCCGTGACCACATGAAAAGCACTGCTCATTGATATCGTAAAAGCCTTAAACTGAACTGGGGTTTATCGTATATGCAATGAACTTAAGTGTGAACTGTCAAGCTACAAGTAGGGATGTGAAATTAATGAAAAATAATCGATTAAATAAAAATCGATTTTTCTTTATTCAATATTAATCGATTTGCCAAAAATCGATTTTAATAAAAATAAATAATCGATTTTTAAAGAAAAATCGATTTTTTCTATTATTTAAAAATCTATATGCTATTTATATTCCAGTAATAAACCTATGAGATTCATATTAACAATTTATCACATTAAAATCAAATAAAAATGATATAAATAAAAAATAACCAATTCATAACTAAAAATCAAACCGAAGGTTCCTTTAAATTTTCAAAGTAAGGCATAAGGAAACCAAATGTCATTATTGATACAAATTTTCAGTACCATTTTATTATAAAAAAAAATTAAATGATGTGCATCCTTTTTTTTGTTATCGCTGTGGAAACGCATTTACGCGCTATCCCCCGTCGGTGACGGATGCGGTGGAGTGTGGGACTCACTGGCCAGCTGAAGCCCGACCGGAATACCCACTAAAACTATACACCCATACGCTTGGCTTTCTAGCCATTTCCTATCGTCCCTCAAGGCGGTGGGAGGAGGTGCACATAACGGTGCCTCCTCCTCCTCGGTCACCGGTGGCGGAGTGAGTCAGTGGACGCAAGCGCCTCGCGTTCTTGCCCCGCGACCTCCTTCCTTTTCATGATGGCCTCACAAAAGGAGGCCATTGGCGACCAGCACCTGTCGCTGTCAAGCATCTTCGAGATGATGGTCGACAACGACAGGTCTCTCCCAACGACCGCCGATAGGACGTGGCGCTGGGTTCCCTCCAGAGTGTGACGCGCATCGTCTACTGGTGCACCACGCTCGTGACATCCTGAAATGATGAGCATCCTAACAAGATAACCATATGGTCTCAAAAATTGAAATATAAATCAGAACAAAAGAAAATTGCCATAAATGTCAAGTAATATTTTACAATTACACCTACGTTCAGCTGTGCACGGCAATAGGCTGATATTTTTTTTTTAAATGTGTAGCACTAAAGAAATAATAATTTTTGTATTGCGGGGGACTTTACAAACATGCAATTAACGCAGACAAATTACACCCAGACACAATAATACTTTGTGGGTCGCACAGTGTATTGTCCTACGTGGGCATCGAACTCATGGCACTGACACGGAAGGTCGGTATCTTAACCACTACGCCATTTGTGCAGTCAAATGATGATGATGATTTTATACGTGACTAGGTTTAAAAAAAAAATAGCCATCAATAAGTTTTTACAAAAACTTATTGATGACGAGTTTACCATAACACATTTTTTATTAAAAATGTTGAGGTTATATAATTTCAAATGTATTATTTTACTTCTTCTTCTTCTTAATGAATGGACTCTGTGAGTGATTAACCACAACTTCACCAATGTCAAGTAAAATAAGTTTAAAAAATATATAATAGATTTATATTTTAGTCGTCAGTCATGTCGGTTCATTGTCTAAGTCCTCGTATTATTTTACTCTATGTTATAAAACGTATGACTCGCATGACAGACGTTTTTAGTTTTTTGAACGAATTTTACAGAGACCAGTATTTTGCTGTCATAAGGAACACAATAATCATTATCAAATATAGTAATTTATGTTACCTGTAAGACAGTGGGATGTTTTCGTTCTATGTGCTATTTTAAATTTGTAGTATTACTACAAATTTTTATTTCTTTCGGACAGTACATGCATATTGCTGTGGTATTATCGTTCTTCGTAATAACATATTTTCACTAGCTGCTTTTAGCTATTTTACGGTTAGAAGACATTTTTATTTTGTGAACAACTATATTATCTCAGTCTTAACTTGTAAATAATAATGAATTTATTTCGAGTTTTATTCATCCGTCGCATAGATGGCGCTGTTTATAAAAATCGATTTTAACGTGTAATTTATATAATCGATTTTTTAAAAATCAATAAATATTACTATAATAATCGATTGTAAAAAATCGATTATTAGAAAATAATAATCGATTTAAATAAAAATCGATTATTTTTTAACGTCCCTAGCTACAAGTATGTCATTAAATTATACCAATACGTATGAAAAAATTAAATACAACGGTAATATTATAAATAATCTACATTATCCTAAGATAAAAATCCCAATTACTTACGAGTTGACGCTATATGTACTCCTCTTCCATCGTACATATTGCAAAAGTTATTGGCAATAGTTTTATGACCGGCCGCCTGTCTGACGTCAACCCTGCCTGGGAATATAATTGTTGACCAAACGGTATTAGAGGGAGTTAATTGGCCGAGGTTAATGTAAAGCTCTTAGTCGTCTTTTACGACATACACGAGCAATGTAAGCTTTCATATTGTTCGTAGCCGTGCAGATAGAGCTTTTAAAGCTGCCACAATATAAGTATTTATTATTTAGGCAAGGTTTTTGTCTTTTATTAAAAATAACACGAATTGTTTCTTCTATTTTATTGTATTCAACAGTCAAGACTTTTTGGGAATGATAAAAAATATAGTTTCGATTTCAAGTAATTGGGATAATAAGTAATTAATATGGTTGTTCTCATTGCTGTATTCAAGAATTTTCGATGGGTTTTATGTGCTTTGAACATACAAGTATTATCGCCACTTAGTGCACTGATGTCTCCTAACAGATAAAAATCTATAATGAAACCATGTTCAACCTTTAGGTATTTCAAACTATCCTGCTAGAAATTAAATACTTTTATTTATGTCAACACAGCCCATATATGTCCCACAACTGGGCTTGGGCCTCCTCCGTAATGGGATGGAAATTAACCTACTATACCACGCTTATCAGACGTGTTGGTATAGGGTTTTCTTTCGAGTTTTCCTTCTCATGCATAGTGTCAGGAGCGGCTCTAGCACATGTAGCGCCCGGGTGCAATCAATAACCTGGCGCCCTTTTGTATCAAAATGGGGAACAAAATAGAATAAGTTGATACAACACGTTCGACTAAACTCCGAACCTCAGTGGAATGCGTTGTCGCATGCTTAGTCTCGTTGTTTTGACACAAAATCAGGTAAACGCGATCGGATTATGAAGTTACAGTGAGCATGGTGACAAAGTAATCTACGCAAACCTGTCATTCGGCGCCCCCTAACACACGGCGCCCGGGTGCACCGCACCCTCTGCACTATAGGTAAAGCCGGCCCTGCATAGTGTTGTATGTGTTCTATATCCCTTAGTCGTCTCTTACGACCCACGGGTAAGATAGGGGGTGGTGAATTGTATTCTTACTCCGTCACCACACGGATAATTGTTTTATATGCAACACCATAATAAGTTCTTATGTGAGAACTGACCCGCTTAGGAACCGAATCGACGATATTCGGGTCGAAATTTAGATCAGCTACGCCAATATACACGTAAGTAACTATTTTAATTCTAACTTCCACCTAAGGAAAGCAAGCAGGTTTTAAAAATTCAATACGTATGGTTTTTTATACGACAGAATACAGCACTGGTGTTCATTCATTTGCATAGTGCAGGAGTTTAACGGACACAATTAAATTTAGACTCGGGACAGCCATTTGTGAAACGCACTAAGATTTGTTTTGCGTGGGAACCGAAACAGGAGGTTGCTTTTTACACCATTACGCCTTCTATAGTTTGTGCCTGCATTATAACATAAGGGTCTCCCACACAATAATAAATTATGATAATTATATTGTTTCTATTATGCGACATATACTTCCGTATTATTTGTTTTACCAAAATGTTAGATAATCTGCATAAAATCGCAGATGTTTAGGGAGCGTGTGGACGATGAGACAGGCGACACGCTTCGACTAACTACCTACACATTGTTCAACATATTTTAAATATGTACAGTTATTTGCATACGTTTCCAATGTTATCATTTGTATTGTGTATTTCGTATTGGGTTATAAGACACAATAATCCTTACAGAGGTAATCAATCGAATTTATCATCATCATCCTGTTCTTATACCAATTATATTTTCAAGTTAATACATACATAGCCTCACGCCTGTTTCCCAGAGGAGTAGGCAGAGACTACGGATTGCCACCAACCTGACATACCTCCATCGTTTCATTCACGCTCATCACAGTCTTCATGCATGCTCTACGATTACCCGTACTCTTAATCTGACCTTTCACTAACACATTTTCGATTTGATCCAGAAAAGTACGACGTGGTCTTAGTACTTGAAAATATAATTGGTTTAGCCATATGCATAAAAAGAAACTCTGATTATCACTAAATATTTAAGAGCTATCGTGGCGTCAATCTCATAACTCTTTTCAAAGTTAACGTAAGAATATATTCAAGTTGTTAAATTACCAAGGGATTTATCGCGTTTGTATTTGATTTTTATTTTTCCATAGTGACGAGAGTACTATGGTTTTTCACGTCTTACAAGTCATCATTATTCTAGATGTTTTCTATCTGCACGGTACATTTTTTATTTTTTTATAGCGTGGTACATTTAATATTTGCGTAAATATAAAGAAACATTTGTTAAATTTCTTGTTTTGGGTATTACTATTACTTTGTCTTTTTTTATTTTTCGTGTGGTAACGGAGTAAAAATACAATTCACCATTCCCCATCTTTCAAGTGCGTGTCATAGAAGACAACTAAGGATAATACAGATATAAGATCACATGCAAAAGAAGGTAAACCGCAAATAAATTCTATACCAAAAACGTCTGATCAGCGTGGTATAATAGGCCAATTTCTCCCCTATTATAGAGGAACCATGAGCCCAGTAGTGGGACATAGATATATGAGACGAAATAATAATATTATTGAGTTTTACCAACGACACGAATAAAATGTGGCTACATTTTGCCATGGGGTCACAGTCTCGCGGACGTTACAGGGTACAATGGAAACGATATCTAATTGTCTGGACAAACAATAAGCTTTGGTTGCGTGACTACTGATCGGCACACTCTATTTGTCATTACACTGCTAAACCTCATGGTGGAAGGTGGATGGTGATATTCGGACTATGATACAGTAAGTTTTAGTAATTATTTACTTATTAACTCTTAACTACAGTATCGTATGAGATAAAAGTTTAGCTGAAAATCCATAAACCTGTACCTACATGCTACTTTTTCATTATTAACATGATTTCTTTGTTATGAAGCGTTCCAAAATCTAAATATCAAAGCGGTATGTTTTGTTTTATACCAATTTACATATTAATATGTTGAAAAGTGACGGATTTCTTTAAAAACGTTCACCCTCTTTTTACCACCTTAGGGGTTTGAATTTCTAATACTGCCTTAATGCGTGAATATTAGGTGACTATAATGTAAAAATGCAATTATGCACATAATAATATGCTTATTAGTTCGAGCTGTTATATAGTCGACTACTCTTTTAGCCAATGAATGATGTCTATTGCCAACTAAAGCGACATACTGCTTATAATCAGGACTTTTTATTATTGCATTTAATATACAGCGTTTTATATTTCGAGAGAGCTGGAAGCCCAACTGAGGACCTTATTGGTAGGCTGCGGCCTTAGCTATATTCGTGGTATTGCAAAGGTCCATAGGCGGCAGTGACGCTTACCATCAGGTGCGCTGCTTACTCATTTGCCACTATAAGCAATAAAAAAAAAATCATTTTTTTTATTACACAGTTACACAAATGAGAAATAATAACACTATTTTATTATTTTTCATTTTGTGTGTAATAAAACAAAACCATTATAAACAAAAATTTTTAAATTTAAACTTAATTCAAACTTATTTAAGCCCACATAAGTCCCCATTGCTGGTTCCTACACAATAGAAGGGAAATTGACATATTATATCATGCTAGTCACAAAGGTTGTTATAGGGTTTTATTTCGAGATTTCCTTTTCTTCTATTCCTGTTATGTGCATTTTATATCCCTTAGCTGTTTTTTATGACATCTATAGACACGATAGGTATCGTGAATTGTATTCTTACTCCGTCACCACATTTTTTTTTTTTGGTAAGCTATGGCCTGGTCACACGTCGCCCGCACCGTCCGGGGCGACGGAAGGGGAGCGCGCGGCCCCATAACCCACCTTATTCCCTCCCCATCGCCATTGGGCCGGCCACTGGTACCGCTTCTTTGCCTTCCGTGGCCAGCCCGGCGGGTTACCCTTTCGGGTACCATCCCCCGTCGACGCCCCAGCTAACTGCCGGAGCGTCGCCCTCACGCGGTCAGCCTCTCTGCGGGTGAAGGACTATTCCCCGGTCCAGTCACCCGCGGCCTCGGCTAGGGCGGCATTAGGCGCAACTCCGTCACCACATGGAAAACCATTAATCAACAATTCTATATATTTTATAGTGCTAGGGCGACGCTGCTGATAACTTTATGCCAGTAGCCATAAATGTGTCAGCGTCAACAGCGGCAGAGTTCGAGACCTAAATATTTGTAGGCAATGGCTTAACCTCTGATTCTGAGGTTTATTACCTGTGTGTCCCTGGCATTGCAGAGGTCCATGAGTGACAATTAGCACTCACGATATGGTTGGCTGTTTGTTCTCCTATCTACCAAAAGCAATAAATTTCATTAGTCTGTTTGTCTATTACCAAAGGCAATTAAAAAACATGCATTCAAAAATACTTTCAATTAAAATTGCAAAAATGTTATATCGTGAGATGACGGAGTAAGAATACAATATACGAACTTCTATATTACCTGTGGATGATTGTAAGAGACGAATGAAGGATATAAAACGCATATAACATCTATGCAATAAAAGGAAAACTCGAATTAAAACCCTATACCAACCAGTCTAACCAGCGTGGTATAGTAGGTCAAGTTCTCACTCATTATGGAAGTGGCTCCACCTTAACAATTGGAAGTATAGGAGTTAGATGAATGAGAAGAAAAGATTTTTTTTTTTTTTTTTTTTAATGGCGTTTACAAGATTTCGCCAACAACTAGTTATAAATATCTTCAGTCTTTCAGGTTAGTCATAGTCTAAGTCAAATTGTCGCCATCAACAGTGCTATGGCCACACTGTTGATGGTATCTTGTTGGAATTTTGATGGAAAATGAAAACGTTGTAAAACACTTTTATATGATATTCACGCCATCCCAGTAGTTCCGCGCATCACATTACATAAAATGCCATCAAAATTATCTAATATAATACGTTAAAACACTAAAATATTGAATATAATACAAGAGCACCACATGACGTTTTCAAATTCCCGTCAAAAGTCCGAAGAAAAGATCTTAATATTAACTACTTGACATTCAAGTAAATTACAATTTGAGACAAGACATATATTATGGTGTTAATTTACGAGACATTTTGGATTATAGTTATGTTTAAGCAAATAAATCGATCTTTTATAGAACACTAGCTTCTGCCCGCGGCTTCGCCCGTGTAAAAGGTTACTCTCCTAAAGCTTTTCATCCCCTATTTTTATTTTACACCTTAAGGGTAAATTTTTACAACATGTTAATGTCATATTTTGAGCGAGATAGCCATCTGGCGCGTGGATGCCCGCCGAGACGTCATCGCCCGTTGGGCTACGCGGCTGGAGAGGCCTAGGCACGGTGTGGAGACCGTTGAGGCCCTCCGGCCCGTATTGATAGAGTGGATGGAGCGGCGGCACGGAGTCCTCACCTTTCGGCTGGTGCAGGTATTGACGGGGCACGGGTGTTTCGGGTTGTACCTGCACAGGGTCGTGTATGGGGAGTGGACTCCGGCCTGCCACCACTGCAGGAGTGACGAGGACACGGCGCAACATACGCTGGAGGTGTGTCCGGGATGGGAGCGGCAGCGCCGTGACCTCGTCGCTGTCATCGGTGCCGACCTGACGCTGCCGGCCGACGCGAGGGCGATGGTCGACAGCATCAGGAACTGGGACGCGGTCGCCGCCTTCTGCGAGGCTGTCATCTCGCAGAAGGAAGCGGCGGAACGGGCAAGGGAGGATTCCCGCGCCCCGGGCCGCCGCCAGCGGCCGGGGCGGCGCAGGCGCGAATACCTGCGCCTGATGCCGCCCTAACCGAGGCTTCGGGTGATCGGACCGGGGAATTGTCCGGTCACCCGACGTGAGGCCACCGCGTGAGGGCGACGCCCCGACGGCGAAATCTGTCGGGGCGTCGACGAGAGGAACCCGCGAGGGTGAACCGCCGGGCGGGCCACCGAAGTTAAAAATCGGGTCCCGGTGACCCGCTCGCACGGCGAAGAGAGAGGAGTTTTTACGGTGGGTCTATGGGGTCACGCGCCGCCTTCTCCGTCACCCCGGACCGATTTGGCGGGGCGAGACTAATCCATAGTCCACCAAAAAAGAAAAAGAAAAGTGTCATATTTATTTATATCTAATCAATAGCCTAAAAATAAATTTCAAGCTTCTGGCTTTAAAAAAGACGTTACTTTCTTACAACTTTTTATCCCCCTTTTCAACTCTTTTTTGCATTAAAAAGTAGCCTATGTCCTTTATCAGGCTCTAGATCATCTGTGTACCAAATTTCATTTAGATCGGTTCAGTAGTTTTGGCGTGAAAGAGCGACAGACAGACAGAGTTAATTTCGCATTTATAATATTAGTAAGGATGATTAATTAATTGAACCATATTTTAATATTTGCATGCCTTAAAGGCCCAGGTTGAGAGCCCTCAGCGTTCACCTATAGTTCGAGTTAAGCTGTGAAAGCCACCTGCAGCTAACAGCTAAAAGACGCGACAAAAAAAAAAACACCTTAAAGGCAGAATATGGCACGAAAATCTACCATTTTTATTATCTGGTAGCGACTGTATTCTTTGCAAATAAAAATTATTTGATTTACACTGCTGGGCTTGTGCCTATTTAGATACTGATTAAAGTCCAACAGACATCAAGTCTTTAGCAAGTACAACTCACAATAAGTTTAAGTACAACTCCAATTGTGCCATCAAACAACCGATCCATGTTTCAGAATCTTTTCTTCCAAACTGTCGTTGGTCTGTCGAGTGCATATCGCCCTATCGCCCGGCTGCCTATTGCCACTTCACAAAAAAAAAATAGCGTAAATAGCCCTACTTTTAAATATTTAATTTCTAATTAAATATTTTGTGCAATTCTCACTGTCAATTTGGCATTAATATCATTTTGGTAATCTAAGTAATTTATATGTATATTTTCGTAATGCAACTCATAGAACTGAATCCTAAAAAGGCGGAAAACTTTAGCAATCCATAAATGCATAAGCAGTTGTTAACAAAAATGAGAAAATAAAGACGTAATAAACTATTATTCAATAATAGGAAGCTCCTACTCCTACGGGTAGCGAGATAAACTTTAATAAAATTAATACAGAAAATCGACGATTCGTGTTAATAGGAAATCAATCGGTAATCATACTTGTTAATGATCATCAGTTCATATATATCCCACTGTTGGGCTCGAGCCTCCTCCGCATGAAGTGGGGAATTAACCATACTATCATCACGCTGGTTCGAGGGATTGGTATAGGGTTTTATGTCAAGTTATATTTTTTTTTGCATAGATGTTATATACTTTTTTTTGACTGCACAGATAGCGTAGTGGTCAGATAGCGACCTTCCGTGCCTGTACCACAGGTTCGATTTCCACCGAGGACGATACTTTGTGCAATCCACAAACTGTTGTTCAGAGTTTGGGTGTAATTTGTCTGCGTTAACTGCATGTTTGTAAAGTCCCCCGTAATACAATAATTATTGCCTTAGTGCAGGGTTTTGTCTATTAAAAAAAAAGAAATGGGTGCGTGTACTTATTTATGTACGGGCGTGTGAAGTTATACTTCTGTGGCATTATTTAAAAATAGTTTTTAATTGCATGCAAATAATTAATTACAATGAAATAATAATAGGACTGGAAAAGGATAAGGTAATTTTATTTATTCATTTTTACGAATAGTATTTAATAATAATAATAGTAATTTTTTATTCGACGTAAGATTTTTACAATATATTTTCAGTTCTCTGGTTCTTACGCAAATATAATATTATATATTATAGCATACTGTGTTGCAGGAATCAGAATATTAATCAAAATATTCAATTTAAATCACGAATACTTAATATAATTTATTAACACATATATAATTCGCACTTGTGTGAAACTAAAACACGTTGTGATTGTGGAAACTAGAAAGAGGTTTTATTTCTATTTTGTTGCACAGTATATTCTTAATTTGTCATTATACTTGGTAAAGAATCTGCTGAATCTGGATATATGGGTAGCAAGAGGGTTGTAAAATCTGCGCATTTATAATTGTATATTTTCTCAGCATGTTTATCTGAATAGAAATGAGTTTACTTTCAGAAAAAAAAAAGTTTCTGTAATGAAGTAATAGTTACGTTATGTACTTTAGTTCTAGGATAGAACATACTAAACAGGCCAACGTATATCTATTACGTACCTATATCTATTACGTATATCTATTTACTCGTATAAGGATCTGTGCTTGGGATTGGTAAAATGTTTACTGGTTAGTTCAAGCGGGTTTTAGAACTTTTAAGAATAGGAAGAAACTTAAAGCGTTTACAAATAACTCATGCACAATCATGTTTTCAATAATCTATACTCATTATCTAATGATATCCAGCAGTGGATATAATTATCCACTGCTGGACGTAGATATGACTCCACCATAGAATGTCTTACAGTGTGGTCATTTGTTGAAGGGATTATTAATATAATCGACATGCTCGGTAGGCGTTTTTAAGGAAGTAGGTTCTTGTGTATATTGCCCTGGTGATTCTTCAGCTGATTTTCACTACTCCCGCGTACAAGTAAGCGTTGCCGACAATTATATTTTTTTTCAATCGCCATACGAGTATATCTATCTTATACTTTAAAATATAGTTTTATTAATTCGTATCGGTTTAGTATTCAAGAAAATACGGTGCTGAAGGGACAGAGTGTAAGAATGTTTTGACTTAGGACATAAATGGCAGATATTACCACAACCAATAGCAGTATTTGGGTTGTTAGTATACAATTTCGAGGCAATGATTGATGTATATATGATCTGACAAGGGATAAGAACCATACAAACCTTTAACTAGGTCAATACTTCAATAGCTAGGATAACGGTCATCGATAGAATTAACAAGCGCGTTATGGAGCGGAACGTGTCACACGGATTGAATTGTCATGGCGTGGGATCAGCGATTGTTGAAATTTGTTGGCAAATTGTGATAATTTTCTTTAGAATTTTACAAGGCTAGTCTGTTTACCTACCTTGGATTATATTCCTACTTAGTGTAATGGAAATATATTGCTACTTTAAGTATTTCCATTAAAACTAATTGCACTAAATATAAAATTTTTTTAAGACTTAGTATTTCGTACAAGTGTGATGTGTTGGTAATATTGTATTAGTATTAAATACAAGTACCATCATCATTCTTCCACTCTTATCCCAATTCCTTGGGGTCGATACAATATGTACTCTTGTTTCATAGTAGGTACACATTGTAAAGGTTATTGGCAATAGTTTTATGACCGGCTGTCTGCCAGACGCCAACCCTCCTTGGGAATGTAATTGTTGACCAAACGGTATCAGATGGAGTTGGCCCAGGTCCATATAAGGCCGTATACAGCCCGTCTATAAGGCTCTTAGTCATCTTTTACGACATCCACGAGCAAAGTAAGTGTTGGTAGTATTCGTAGCCGCTACCACACAGCTTAATTAGTTACAAGTACTGTAGTTGCATAAATAACAATCTGGCAATTTTGCCCAATCGCCATGGTTTTGCGAAGTAGTTCTGAAGGAATAGTAATTTCTTCATGATATATTAGATATACCTACTTAATCTTAGAAGAGTTCTTTCTTTCTCTTTTAAATAAATTTCTACTCTATTTTAGAGTAAGGAAAGACAAGACAAAGACACGTACAAATTATCGGCAATGGACAGAATAAAACTATCAACAATGGAGTAGTTTATTCAGCAACCAAATAATAAATTTATCTTTCATTTATTATTATCATATGACACATTTTTTTCAAAACATATTTCGTTAGAATTCAGCAAACAAATAAATCATTCTCTACACGCCTGATTTAATTATTTGGCGGAATAGATAAGGGACAAAGTGGGCGATAAGTAAAGCGTCGCTAAATTTTGGAGAAGCGGTTCTTTGTGGAACTCTGACCTAAAACTGCGTATATGTTGTAAGTTTCACATAAAATTACTACGATTTAGTGGTTAGAAGAAACAAGGCATATTTTCCTATTTAGCATGTTTATCTAATACTGCCATGTAGAACAGAGATAGTTGTATCTGATGCATCCTGCATAGTGGAAGGAAACAAGATGCACTATATTTCTATAATATTCAAATAATGTTTTCGCTTTAAATTCTTTGTAACTAATAGTTTCTCTGGAATAACTGTAACAATTTGGATCAAATTTTTAAGGTTTTGTTATATGATTTTAACTGAAAAGGCAATATTTTTAAAATAATGCTATTTTACACAAAAAGCTCTTGTGAATCTAAAAACAACCTTTGCATTGTTGTAAATTCTATTAATTATTGAATTTAAAATTTATATTTAGGTAATAATTTGAAATAAAACAGTATTTATGGATTCTATCGCGTTTGTATTTGATTTTTAATTTCTCGACATTTCGAATACTTTACAACATTCACTGTCACGGGAGGACTGAACGTTGTCAAGTGTTCGAAACGTCGGGAAATTAAATTCCAATACAAAAGCGATAGATACCGTAAAAGGAGTTTTATTTCAAATGTGTAATACACGCGTAAACATCATCAAAAAAAATCACATAAATCGCACTCGCTCGTTTACTTTTGTTTGTTAAAGTTTGTTAATTTTGTCCGGTGTATAAATATGCTTTCACAGTAGAGGCATTGCCTTGTAACTGTACATAATATCTATCATTATATATAATAACAATGATATAGTTAGTGCCCTTGTACCAAAATGATAGCCATCATTATTTGTCGATACAAAAGGATATATAATATCACGGCCAAATATAACCATCTATTACACAATAAAATAAAGCTATTTAATAATAATTTGTAATTAAAAATGTATTGCAATTGAGAGAAACTTAAATTAATTACGTCCTAGTCCGTCATTTGAAATTAAATTTGATAGCATTTCAAATCTCATTTCATATACCTACATAGCTAAATATGAAATAGTATAAGCTTTCCGTGTGGTGACGGAGTAAGAATACAATTCACCACCCCCTGTCTTGCCCGTGGGTGATCGTACGGGACGACTAAGGGATATAAAAACGCATATAACATCTATGCGAGAGAAGGAAAACTCGAAACAAAACCCTATACCAACACGTTTGACCAGCGTGGTATGGCGATAGTAGGTCAATTGCCCTCCCATTATGGAGGAGGCTCGAGCCCAGCAGTGGGACATGTATGAGCTGAGATGACGATGATGACAAGCTTTTTATTTATTTTTATTAAAATCATGCATCATGCTCTAAGAATAATATAGATCGACTGCACAGATCGCATAGTGGTTAAGGCCCGTGTCTGACATCTTCCGTGCTAGCTCTGTGGGTTCGATTCCTACGCAGGACAATACTTTGTGCGATCTACAAAGTCTTGTTCTGAGTCTAGGAGTGATTTGTCTGTGTTAATTATATGTTTATAAAGTCTCCCCCTAGATTATTGCCGCGATTATTTCCTTAGTGCAGGGTGGTGTTTGAAAAAAAAGAAAAAGTAAATAAAAGAGATTAACAAATTATTATTAAATTACTAGCTTCTACCCGTAGCTTCGCCCGCGTAAAAGGTTACTTTCCTAAAGCTTTTCATCACCTATTTTTATTTTACCTCTTAAGGGTAATTAATGTCATATTTATTTATATCTGACCAATAGCCTAAAATAAGTTTCAAGGCTTTAAAAATGACGATAATTCCTTACTACTTTTCATCCCCCTTTTCAACCTTTTTTTTGCATTAAAAAGTAGCCTATGTTCTTTATTAGGCTCTAGACTATCTGTGTACCAAATTTCATTTACATTTAGATCGGTTCATTAGTTTTGGCGTGAAAGAGGGACAGACAGACAGACAGAGTTACTTTCGCATTTATAATATTAGTAAGGATAATAATAATTTGTGGTTTTTATTTTTTCAGAGTAAGTATTTGCTTATAGTTTCAAAAACAATAGAATAGTGGTAGGACCTTGCTGTTGACAGTTCTCTGTCTACAGCCGCGGTCCGGTCCGTCCGGGGTAGTACCACACTCTCGCAGAAGATTGACGTCTGAGCAGTGGTAGTGTGCTTCTGTGCTTCGTGCGCTAAGCGAGAGAGCCGGAAGGCGAACTTTCAGGATGGGTTTAGGATTTATCTTGGTAGGCAGCGGCCTATCTGTATCCCTGGTATTGCAAAGATGGCGGGCGGCAGTAACATTTACCATCAAGAATGCTGCTTGCTCGTTCGCTACCAAGAGCTATATAAAAAAAAAACAGCCGGAGTTAGTTAGAGTCAGTAGTTGTACGAGTACAATTATTAGTCTTCTAAATGCTGATAATGATTAGAAAATCATTTGTCACCCGATTGATATAGAATTATGCAAAATCAGAAACATTTTAACAAAACATATTTAATGTTATAAATAGCTGTGTGGTTAGCGGCTACGAATACTGCCAACCCTTACTTTGCTCGTGGATGTCGTAAAAGACGACTAAGAGCCTTATGATGACCTGGGCCAACAATTACATTCCCAAGGAGGTTTGACGTCAGTCAGGCGGCCGGTCATAAAATTATTGGCAATAACTTTTAAAATATGTACTACGAAACAAGACTATATATTGTATCGACCCCAAGCAATTGGGATAAGAGTAGGAGAATGAAAATGATGATCTAATGTTGATCACAAGGGGCAATAGTGTAAGGCCGTAAGAAAAACCGTTAATCATGGTGTTTTACAATACTTTAATTGACGAAGTGATGCTCTTTGTTATTTTTTACCAAATACTGCATAATTTGTACTTTCTATAGTAGTAGCTTATTGCTAAAATAAAATAAAGCCTTTTTCTTTTGGGTGGGCTACGGTCGGCGCAATCCTCGCACCATTCCGTACGGAGCGACAGAGGGGCGTAAGCATGCACAGCCGTAACCCACCCGTTACACCTCGCCTTCAACGTTGGGCCGACCATCGGAGCAGCGTGAACTTGACGTCAGTGGCCGGCCCGACGGAATACCCCCTGAGGGGTACCCTCTTCTTGAATAAAATAAAGCCTACCGTCTATTACGACAGAAATTGTGTTTACACAATAAAATTATTAGATAAAAGCACCACTGCATAAGTCATTTAAAGCATGTACCTGTATCATTGTAATTGGTTTTATTTTTTTAGACTGATATTTATAATTAATTACGTTTTTCGTTCTAAGATCATTTTAATTCTGTTATTAATACTGCCAGATATATAATCAATTAATGCTTTTCTGCCATTTTTGTTAGTTTTAGTTTCTTTTCTTTTTTCTTCTATACATCATATTACTTATGCGATTATTGTTTTTTATATAATTAAATTTCAATATAAAGACAAATTTAAAAAATAAATTATTCTGATCTTAGCGAGTTCATAAATGACATTAACAAATATATATATATATATATATATATATATATATATATATATATATATATATATATATATATATATATATATATATATATATATATATATATATATATATATATATATATATATATATATATATATATATGTGTGTATACTTGATAGGTCAAATGCAGTTGACACAGTGTCTATCCTCATTCTCCTAGCAAAGGTAGAGAAAGTAGGAATACGTGATAGTATGCACATCATTCATCATTAACATTTCAGCCTATCGCCGTCCACTGCTGGACGTAGTTCTCACTTATGTTACACCACATAGTGCGGTTTTGTGCCGCTTGCATCCAACGACGCCCAGTAACCTTCACCAGGTCGTCTGTCCACCTAGTGGAGGGGCGTCCTACACTGCGTCGTCCGGTACGTGGTCTCCACTCTAGAACCTTTCTTCCCCAGCGGTTGTCGAGCGATGTGTCCTGCCCATTGCCTCTTCAGCGTGCTAATTCTTTGTGCTATGTCGGTTACACCCGTTCTTCTTAGGGATTGTCATATTTCGGATTCTATCTAGCAGAGTAATCTCGAGTATAGCCCGCTCCATAGCAAACTGGGCGACTTCGAGCTTGGTTTTGAGGCCTACATTTAGGGACCACGAATAGAATAGACATTTAGAGACCACGAATAGAATGCATTGTGCATTCTATTCGTGTGCGTAACTTCAAAGGTTACGTTAGTAATAGTAAGCAATGCGTCAAGATTAGTGTGTTATTGAGTGATGAGTTTACGATCCCACCCACCCAGCAGTAATTTGGATTTATTTTATTTAAATAACTTATTCATAGCTTTATTATATCGATAGGATATAAAAAAAATCATATTTATATCATCTGTATCTATTATCAATACATTCCAAAAATCCGTATAACAACCCTTTGATAACTAAATATTTGCCAAAAAACACAATTTACTACAAAAAGAAACCGAGCAAGACTCAATTATCCACATTTTAAACTTTTAGAACGCAATATTTTTGAATGTTTCGCAACGCAATCTTTTAAAATCAAATATTCGTAGATATCGTGCCGCGTTGCATTATGATACAGCGAATATGGGCCTTTTTTTTTGCTATGGTGTGGTCACGCCCCGCCAAATCGGTCCGGGGCGACGGAAGAGACGGCGTGAGACCCTATAGACCCACCCTGCAATGCGCCTCTCTTCACCGTGCGAGCGGGCCATCGGAACCCGATCTTTGTCTTCAATGGCCAACGAATATAGATCTAGAGATGCTACGGCTTAGTAAAAGGTGGTCATTGGACACATTTAATACATGACCGCGGTAAAGGCCATTTGTCTTGATATTTTTTGGGATATGCAATTATTTCAGCAGATGATAGAATTAGCATGAATGAAAGCTAACTAAAGTAGCTATATTACTAAATAGCTATATTATTTTATAATAATGCTCATAATATACACGGTCATTTTAATATTGTGGATTATGTATTTAATAATAAAACCTTGGTGAAATGAACATAGTCACAACTAGTATGTACTTGTTTGGTGATCGTTAGTAAATAGATAATGTTCACGCTCTACCGCCCGGGCTTCCGTCGATTTCATCAGCTTCCCGTCCTACGGTCACAGTGACCACTAAATTTTAATTCATTATTATATGTTTTATTTTTTCGTAGCAGCTGTAAAAATATTGCGAGAATATATTATATGTCAGATCAGTACGGTTTTGATAAAACTCTGTCCATCAAAACCAATGGCTAGCTCAAATACCAAGCGTATTTCATCTCATATCAGTTCATATACCTCCCATTATTACGTCGGGGGTTCTACCACTATGAGAAGTAATTTTATTTAATTTATATGCCACTTTGGTCAGACGTTTTGGCATAAGGTTTTATATCAAGTTTTCCATCTTTTACTTGCATGTTTTATTCCGTAGTCGTATTTCACAGCAGCCAAGCGCAATAGAATTGTATTCTTATTTCGTTACTCATCTCAGCTCATATATGTCCCACTGTAAGGCTAGAGCCTCTTCCACACCAGGAATAATACGGGTAATTGACCTACTATACCATGCTGGTCAGACTTGTTGGTATAGGGTTTTGTTTTGAGTTTTCCTTCTCTTGCATAGATGTTATATGCGTTTATATCCCATAGTTGTCTCTTATGATCACCCATGAGTAAGATAGGGAGTGGTGAATTGTGTTCTTACTCCGTTACCACATGGGAAATTTATGCAAAAAAAAAAAAAAAAAAAAATTACAATTTCGTTGCTACCTACATGGAAAAAAAAAACACCACGCGTATCTAATATTGAAAGTTATTAGCGTAGGCAATTCTGATACCGAACACCCCATAATCTGCCGTATTTCTCTTCTCCGCCTATTAACTAGGCAATCGGAACCAATTCATGGTCTTGTTGGTTTAATAACGTACTGGCAAAATTGTTGTTTATTTCTGGGTCGTCGATGGGGCCATCCTCATAATGGATAATAGTATCCGGAAGGGCCTGGTACCGATTCTTTGACATCCCCTTTTCTTTTTCAATCAGTACCAGTGGTGAGCAATGGCGATGGGAAGGGGATACGGCGGGTTATGAGGCCACACACCGCCTTTCCGTCACTCCAGATGGAAGGACGCGATAGATGGAAGGCGTTTTCAGATTAGTCAAAAAAGGCTTTATGGTTTCTAATAACGTTATTAGTAACACTAATTACAAGTATTAAATCTATTTCAGGAAGAAATAAGCATGACTCACTGTAAGGCGATTTTATTATGGTGCGGGGTGCTTATCCGCTTCGCGATCGGCGTGGAGACACAGCACGAAATCGAGAAACACACTGAAGTCAATGATCATGTATGTACATAATATTTTGTCTAAAATTATGAAAGTGAATGTAAGTTTGCAACGCATGTACGCCATAACAACTTAACCGATTGTCATGAAATTTATCAGCGGTATAGAAAAAGAAACAGGATAGTGTTCGACTAGTAGAAATGTTATAATACTTATTGTGGTCTCCCGCCTGAACGTAGCCGCGGGCTTAATTAGTTTAGTAATAAAATTGCTCTTCGGCGTTGGTTTTAAATAAAGACAGTACTAAATATATTTTTTTATGTAATTTTAAAAAAAAAAATATCATTTTAAGTATTCTTAGCCACGGGAGGACTGTCCTCTTGTGATGCTGAATACTTTTCGAAATGTGAGGAAATTAAAAATAAAAAACAAATGCGATAAAATCTATTATAAATAGATCTATTTCAAATGTGTGATACTCGCGTAAACATAAGAAATCAATCAAATATATTAATTTATACAATACGAATTACACTTTACGTAGCAATAATTATTACCTAGAAAAAAGTATTGGAAATTAATCGGCAGACTATAAAGATATTTTCTAGCTTTTCCTGGCCGATTTTTAATCATCTTATAATGGACAATGATAAGATAAACCTTCATTAATGTCATTATATGGATTGAAATATGACTCAACGCTTGGCTCGAGCCTCTTTCAAAATAGGAAGGAAATAGATCTACTACGCCGGTCAATGGCATTGGTAAAGGGTGTTGTTTTGCATTTTCTATCTCTTGCATAAATGTTATTTGTATATTGTATCCCTTAGTCGACTTTTACAATTCCCACGAGCCTTTAAAAAAAGGAGTAGTGAATTGTATTCTTCTCCGTCATCACGAAGACTAAAGACGTAGATACATACCGGTTAATTGTTAAAAAATTATAATGTATATTATCGTTATAATAGTTATGCCATCTACAGTTAATTAGCTGTTTCAATGGTCACCATTATTACCCAATAATTTTCTCTCAATTTTTGTTAGTAGCATAATATAGTGTTTGAACCTGTGAGGGAAAACCACCAGGCGAGCCACCAAAGACAAAGATCGGATTCCGGTGGCCCGCTCGCTCGGCGAAAAATGGCGCATTGCCAGGCGGCTCTATAGGGTCGCGCGCCGCCTCTTCTGTTGCCACGGACGGATCTGGCGGGGTGTGACCAGACCATAGTTTGTGGCAAAAAAATGCATAATATTTAATATTTGTTTAGCGAATATTATTGTAAAATCGTAGATGGGTATTATCTAGTCGTCTAACTTCTGGCCTCCGAAATTCGATCACCTGAAATTACTGTTCTCAAAATAGCATAAAATATACAGAAAATAGGAATTTGCTCATTAGTTCTTTGAAGAATGCCAGGTATGCCCGGCGATGTATTAAAGTCATAGTATTTTAGGAGCAGGTGTTACAGAGAACACGTGGTGAGTATAGGTATAAATATAGACTCGCAAAAAAAAATATACATTCAATGATGTTAAAATATTAAAAAGTTTGTGAATATATTCTGTTATTGTTTATTCAATAGGTAAATAAAGAATCATAGAATCTTATAATGTTAAGAGATATTATAGTATCTGTCTGTATACGATAAGTTATACATTGATATCGAAATGCATACAATTATACATATGAATTTAAAAAAAAATCACTTCTCATAAACTCGTCATACCATGAGCCCATAATAAAAATCCATTTTTAAAGAATAAACTCCCGAGATACATTATAATTAAGAAAACAATTGAACACTTTCAGATCAATTTGGAATCAGAGTCTGTGCGTGGTCGTCGTGGCGTGATTGAAGAAGAGAAATTCTACAATATCCATATGCAGCAACAAGATTCTAATATTAATCAACCATGGGTACCCGGTCCTTTACCACCTGATGAAGACCCAACTACCAAAATATCCATCGCCAATGATGTCTTACCTCTGTATCAAACTACAGAGAGAGTGACGGACAAACCAACTGGTCGAGGAGCGAGGGCCTCTAATGAAAATTGGATTAAATTGCCTTTGCCTGATCACGATGAATTTCAAAGGGACAAAGGAGATCAAATCCAGAGAGATCAGAGAGATAATATTTTGACGCCTCCACAGCCTTCAGGAGATTTTCTTAATTCTCGAATGCCAAGAGTCAACTTTGTAACTCAAAACAAAGCTTTAGAAGCTTCGGAATCTAGAAATGATAAAGAATCGATACAGAGATCGACAAGAACAGACGAACTAAGAACTGAATTCGTTAGACCTGAGGAAGACAGGGCCAAATATAAACCAGTATACCCAAGACAAGCTGTATACAATCAACCAGCTCCTGATGAATCTAGAAGATATTTTTATGATGACAGGTATTATCCAGTTCCGGATGATCTATATAGGCGAGATCCGTACTACGACATGGTTGACCGTAGACGTTATTATCCTTATGGACCTAGAGTGGATAGGTATGATGAAAATTATGACAATTATGTCCCGAGAAAACCAAAACGAATAATATATTATGCTCATTTGCCAGAGGTTGTTCGAACTCCTCCAAGTGTAGATCTAAGGTATCGATATTCTGCGGATCCCTACAGGCGATTTGATGAAGACTTATACGCAAGAACTGGGAGATACGATTATAGATTTAGAAACAGGTATCCTTACGCTCCGCTTAGGAAAGATGACAGAAATTACAGAGATTTAGCTGGAGCTGGAACTGTCAATAAAGATAAAAAAATTGAAGATAAAGTAACTCCAACACCGATTTTACCACAAAAAGAGGATAAGTTTAAAACTCCTACCAATGCTAATAGGAATTTAATAAACAGTCATCAGTACCATGATAATACTAATGCATATAATGAACCATTGTCTCATAAATCATTCCAGGATCCGGTTAGAAATGACGATAGCTATCTTAGGTACGATGAACCACTCTTTCAAGGAGCTATTGACGAACCATATCAAAGAAAATATTAATCGTGTATTATATAGGTATCGTTTTTGACTAGTTTTTCAAACGAGATAAACTGAAAAATAGTCATAAACTTTCAATACCACAGATAGATCTAATATTTGAGAGCATATAAATTATGTATTTATTTATATATTTTTATAATATGTATCAAAATTTAAAAGTATACCATGTCTCGCTAATAAATGTAATAATTGATAGTCGTGTTTTAATTACGCTGGCCGGGGTAAGCGACAAATTGTACAAGCAATAAATCGACCGTTTAATTTAAAACAAGCCGAGGGTGAAGATGAATTTCATTAAGAATTAATTAATGTCATTCTTAAGCCGTTTTTGTTTCTCCATGTTGAATAAAAAACATCTGTCGGGGATGTTGAACGCGACGCGTTTTCTTGAGGTAATTAAGTAATAAATTTTGTGGCTGGTAACATCACGAGGTGGGGGCCAATTACAGTAGTTAAGAAAATGGATGTTCACCACTTGAGTCGCGTACAAACCGACATGACTAATTAAAATGAGGGCTTAGGAAAAATCCTACGACGTGACAGCTTGTAATCAAGGGGATAGATTTTTTAATACATTTTTTTCTGTGCGGCTATCTTTCGCGGATTAGTGTGGCAGCGATAAATTACTGGTAATTAAATGTCTTGTCGGGGGTTTAAGCGACGGCTTGAGGTTTTTGAAACCACCTATTTTAGGTGCATTAATCATTTCACACAGATTTGCCTTTCGTAACTTTTATAATATAGAAGAATATTAGATTTTAAGTTTGCTGTAGTTGGTTGAGTAGTTTTAAGTTTAATTTTTTTTAGAAACAATTTCACTAAATCTAAATACTGCGTATTTCGAGGCAATATGCCGGCTCTAAGAAAATAATTCTTGTATTGCGGAAGACTTTACAAACATACAATTAACGGACACAAATTAAACCTAGATTGAGAACATCAATTAGTGGATCGCACAAAGTATTGTCCTACGTGTGAATCGAACCTACTACATTGGCATGGTAGGTCGCTATGTTAACCATTACGCCATCTGTGTAGCCGAAATATCATTCAAGTAGATAAAGTATTATTTAACAACATCATCATACAGCCTTTAGTTTAGCCGTTTAACGCTGACAGGTGGCGCCAATGTTAAGTACCACGAGCTGACCGCCTGACGGGGCGCGCTCGCCAGGAGTAGGACGTTATTGTCCGTTGGACAGTCCAGCCTAAGAGGCTTTGGTACAATGTACAGACCGTGGAGGCCTTCCAACTGGTGCAGGTCTTGACGGACGTGATTGCTTCGGCAAGTGGGTACCTGCACACGGTCGCGAGGAGGGAGAGGACACCGCTCTGCCACCCCTGTGATTACAACAAGCGCAATTTAAGTTAAAATGTATAATAAAAATTAGCAAGACATTGAAGTAATCAATGAAGTTATTTATTATAGCTTAATAAAAATCTCTTAGACATAATATTTAGTAAACAAACAGTAAGCAGGAGTGCAGCCACAATCGGCCCTTGATGACTTGAATTATTTATACAGAGTAGAGATGGGTGACCAAACTTTTGATTAATAGAGACTTTTAACTCAAATACAGCATCGAGTTATTAGTAACAATAAGTATTTTAGAGGAGGAAAGTGGTCAATAACAGAAAAGTTGAACGGCTGTCATTCTAAAGACATGTAATAAAACTTTTAGATACTATCTTAAGGGGGGATAATAATAAATATGATAAGCGTCATAGGTATCCCAGAGGAATTCTGCTATCCATATCTCTGGCGATCCCTCGTCTGGATCTTACAATCCTCAATTGAAATTGCTGGAATCGAACCTCTTCTATAATAGAAAGGAATTGACTTACTACATGCTGATTAGACGAGTGGGTATAGGTTTTTATTCGGAGTTTTATTTTTCTTGCATAGATGTCATAAGCATGCCATATTCCATACTCGTATTTTATGACGCCCACAGTTAAAAGAGGGGGTGACGAAAAACATCACAGAGGCATCTGCTAGAATAAATATGAATGTGAAATCTATAGAAATAAAGCAAAACTGGACAGGTCACGGTTAATAAAAATAAAACTTTTGTATCACAGAGAATTATATTTTCGAGCCGTTTGGGGTCGAAACGCTTGGGCCTTGGGGTCCGAATGCGTACATTTTATTTAAAGACATCGCAAAAAATTATACGCTGCTTCACGTGATTAGAGGGTTGGCCTATATTTTGCACAAAATGTTAGCATTGCCATTCAACGTGGTAATGCTGCTAGCCTTCTGGGCACATTACCGGTGGACAGTGATGCAGAGGAATATTTCGATGCCTGATTGCGCCTTTTGCTTTTTTTTTATTTTTTGGAACGAAGTTCCTTATCGCGCGTTGTGAAAGGGGGCTAGACGGAAAAAATTCTTACGAAAAGTTGTCACGACACTTTTTGCTATAGTAAGCTATTGTAAGCTGTGCGGCGTCGCTCGTCGGCTCTCTTATAGAAAACAAGCCAGATATTTTCATTTCTATTTCGCATTGAACAGTGTGGTGTCGCGACGATTTTTTTTATAGATAGAGTGATTCAAGAGGAAGGTTTATATGTATAATATATGCATAATGTACTAGAGAAACACTGATAATTTTAGAGGTTTCTAATGTGATGTCGTAAATAAACACATTATTTTGCGCTTACATTGCAAACGCTGGCTGAACCCTACGAAATAGATCAAAATAAAGTACTACAGTATTATACAGCTTAAAAAGGCCTACAAAAAAGTCCGCGATGGTATATATCTATCTCTTAAGGATAACAAACTATATCCATTTTAATACTTTAAAAAATGTTCTATTATAAAACGGTAATTGAAAAGCTATTTACACAAATACTGTATTAATCCTTATCATTTTAAATACATTAGTTGGCTTGAGCATTTCATGAAGATATTTTTTTTCCTTCAGACCATGCAAATTAAATCAATACCTTAAGAGATATAGCAAAATCAAAATAATGCGCAACGAAATTATTTTCGCCCGTGACCGGGCCGCGTGGCCGGCTCGCGTTCGAGCTCGGGGCCCAAAAGTTTTGGTAGTCTAGTGGAATTGTATATCCTATTATTAATATTATAAACGTGAAAGTTTGTAATAATGTATGGATGTGAACATCTTTGTTGCTCTTTCACGTTAAAACTACTGAATGGATTTTGATGAAATTTATAGTAATATAGCTTGCACATCAGAATAACACATAGGCTATAATTTATAAAGATATTTTGCAAATTGGCTAAAATATAACGATAAAAATCGCTTAAGGCAGAAAAAAATTATATAATTAAAATAGAACTTCGTTCCATCCGGGTGTCCCTTGACACCTCCGGTTTTTTTTATTCCTTATTCTATTTTCTTTTATTTTCTTCTTCAGTAAATATTTTAATTTACAACTTAGCGTTTAATGTACATATTAATTTAATAATTAGTAAATTAATAAGGAGATAAATTTATATATCACAGAGAAATATTTCAATTATTCATCAGTTGATTGATATAAATTTTGTTAATCATTCATTTATTTACATAAAAATATGAAAGTGGAAAGATCGTATATATATTTATATACTTACTCTTCTGAAGTTTGCGTGGGAAAGAGATTAAGGGTCTGCTATATCGCATACTTAGCATATTCGTTACATACTTTTTTACTTCATGTTATATGATTAATACGTAATATAACAGTCCTATAAAATCTTTTCCTAGTAAATTTTTCATTAAATAAAATGGTTGCGGAGTTTTCCCTTAAAAAGTTTCACTTCAAAACCTAAGAAAAGATGGAAAGAAAAGAAGATAATTTAAGAGATGATAGATATAGAAAAGGTGAGTGGAAAGGCTGGTATACTTAAATGAAAAAGAAAACACATTGCGCCGTTCACATCTTATCAAGTGATTTATTTTTAAAACAGACACAGTGATTGTTCATTTATCATCATCATTATCATCATCTTGCATTTATTTTAATTATCTACTTGGGGTCGACGCAATATGTACTCCTTTTCCATCGTTCATATTGCAAAAGTTATTGGCAATAGTTTTATGAATGGCCGCTTGCTTGACGTAAACTCATGTTCGGAATGTAATTGTTAATCAGACGGTATCAAAAAAGGGTTGACCCAGGTCCATGTTCTTATTCGTCTTTTACGACAACCACGAGCAAAGTAAAGTAGTAATCGTAGCCGCTACCATACAAGTGATTGTTGATTATTATGAATTGAAACTACGGTTTAATTTTACACGTGGGTCCTTGGAAAATTTTGCTAAAAAGTATTTTAATTAGTGACAAAAGTAATTAGAATATGCATGAGACACGAAATAGTTTAATAATTTCGACCTTCGCTCAAAACAATACCTTCCGCATTGTCGTTGAAGTACGGCATTGTAGACTTTTTAGAAATATTTAAGTGTAATAATGTAATGTACTCGTATTTTACGACGCAGTTCTGCTAACATTAGAATTTTATTAACTTTTAATTGTACTTAAGTTATATTTTAGAGTAATATTTATTAAATATTATATATTCGTCGTCGTTTTCTTTACGTTTTTCTGTAAGTTTACTTCTGCCCTTATGTTATTTTTAAGGTAGCTGCATAACATGACTCTCTTCTTACGTACTGATATCAAGTCATCATCATCATTAATGACTCTTATCCCAATTGCTTGGGGTCGATACAATATGTCTTCTTTCATAGCACATACTGTAAAAGTTATTGGCAATAGTTTTATGACCGGCCGCCTACCAGACGTCAACCCTCCTCGGGATTAATTGTTGACCAAACGGCATCACATCGAGTTGGCCTAGGTCGTTATAAGGCTCTTAGTCGTCTTTTACGACATAAGAGCCTTGTAACGACCGTGAAAGTAAGGGTTGGTAGTATTCGTAGCCGCTATCACACAGCTACGACCTGATGTCAAGTATCTTTATGAAAACAATAGTTAAATATACACGATGACGCGGCCGATGCAGAGATCTTAGCAAAGAGTAAAGTTATTAAACTGAAAAAGAGTGGCAACTCCATGATAAAATATGCATGTATGGAAGGTGCTGCTACCCAGAGTTTACGCGGTGAACTAAAGTTGAAGTGATATATATACATATCTACATGTGTATGTGTAATTATATAGAATTTTCTTTTACTATGAAAGCTACCCTGAAATATAAAAAAAACATATCAGCTGATAACGAAGCAATAATAATATCAGCTTAACAATGAAAATTGAGATAATTTTCAGAAAGTACATCAATAACCGTAAATAGATTGATGACAATAAGTACCTACGCTAGGAACAAAAAATAATAATTCTCAGTTGTCAAACGTTTAACATACAGGACAAAATGGCAGCCGTTAAGTTTGTACAAACAGTCTGTAGGCGGCGCGACGGTCAGTAAAAATAAGTGATGTTTTAAGTGTGCCCCCCCAGGATCTTAGTCAGCTTTAACGCCACCCCCGAACCATATTAAGATTAGAGGTATAACTAGATATATATATATTTTTCTGAAATATGTTTTCTTGTTGTTATAAAATATCTTCTATTATACTACATTGATAATAATGTTTGGTACGACATTTAG
Source organism: Lymantria monacha (assembly GCA_905163515.2). Lineage (NCBI taxonomy): Eukaryota > Metazoa > Arthropoda > Insecta > Lepidoptera > Erebidae > Lymantria > Lymantria monacha. The sequence continues at coordinate 23,175,725 of LR991097.1, read as the reverse complement.
AAGACTATTTAGCCATCTAATGAAGACAAATAAATAAATTTTATATTAAATGTCGTTTTTAGTGCTGTGTGGTAGCGGCTACGAATACTTAATTATACTTAATACTACCTTGGTTGTGGATGCTTTGTGCTTCGTTCGGTGAGCGAGAGAGTCAGCACCCCAACTTCGGAATGATTTTGGGGTTTTCTTGATAGGCCTATCTGTACCACTGGTATTGTAAAAGTCCATGGATAGCACTTGTCATTAGGTGTGCTTGCTCGTTTGCACCATCATCCGCAATAAAAAAAAAAGAATAACATTTTCAGCTAAAGAATAGAAATGCTAATTCGTTTTTGAAACGACTTCAAGAAATGGAGGAGGTTCTCATTTCTATAAAATTTTTTTTGAGAGAACTTTTTCTAGGTACCGATTTTGGTGTTTTTTTTTTTATTTGAAAACTGTTGCTTTCCAATTAAATTGATTAAGATCTGACCAGTTGTTTTTGGGTTATCCTAAGTAATGCGTATTTGATTAACCTCAACTATATTGCCTTGACGTTTATTTTTTTTGTTAGTAAAATTTTGAATTTTTTTTTAGACTTTGGATGTTAGCTTTAGAATGCCGATACAATCTTATACAGACAAGTTGGAGATGCTGTATTATTGACCATTTAAAACTTGTATTTCAGTCGAAATACTTATCTTAAAATTTTAAATTAATAAACATAGTCACCCTACTTCGAAGGGTTGCGACAGATGGTTGTTTGCACAAACAGTAGTGATGTCCCCGGGCTATATTCATTATCTTAAATATTGGTACAACACTGGCTTGCCCGCTATCGTTGAGATGGAACCACCAAGCTTACTAATTGGAGTCTTGTTAGAAGGATAAAGGGTTAATATAATTTCATTTTCTATCGAAAGATATATTATTATTAAATTTGAGATTACGATGTTGCTTTTATTATACATGAACGTGAAAATTCTATGACCGCGAATAATTAAATAAGCTATATAATTAACAAGTGCTCTCGCAGAAAATCGACGCCTGAGCAATGGCAATATGCTGCTGTGCTTTGTTCTGTGAGTGAGAAAGCCAGAAGCCCATATATCTGGGTAAGTTTAGGATTATTGGTAAGCAGCGGCCTAGCTGTATCCCCGGTATTGCAAGAGCAATAAAAAAAATCAGAAATGCACGTCTTAGCCTCAAACTGAATTCCAAGTGTGACAATCTATTGAGATATCCATCCTAAGCTATTGCATCGTAAAATCAACTATACATAATCCTGAAAAGGTAAGAACTGTGTTTGTCTTAAAATATAATTACTATACACATATGGCGTAGTGGTTAAGATACCGAACTACTGTGCCAGTGCCATGGGTTGGATACCCATGCAAGACAATTCTTTATAAATAATAATATAAATTGTTGTTTTGAGTCTGGGTGTAATTTGTGTCCTTTAATTATATGATTGTAAACATAATACAAGGCAATACAAGGATTTGATAAACGATCAAGCAGCACACCTGAGGCTAAGTGTTACTGCCGCTTTTGGACCCTTATAATATAAAAGGTACAGCTAGGCCACTGCTTACCAACCATAATCTACCCAGAAAGTTGCACTTCCGAATTTTTCGTTCACTGGATGTATCGCAGCCGCATATTGCCACTGCTCATATGTCAATTTTTGGCGAGAGTGTGATACTGCCCATGCCAGAAGGGCCCTCGGCTATAGACAGAAAACTGTCAATAGAGCTGCCCTACCACTTTTAAAACGTGTAGAATACTTTAAAATACCAAAGAATATAGAGAAAATACGTGAAAATAGTTTTATTTCACGTGTGTTACATCCTTCGTGTCAGCTCATTTATATCCCACTACTGAGTTCGAGTTACCTTCATGATAGGAGGGAAATTAACCTACTACATTCCGCTGGTCAGAGGGGTATAGGAGTTTATTTCGAATCTTCCTTCTCTTACATCGATGTTATCTGCATACTAACTACCCTTAGACGTCTTTTACGACACCCACGAATAAGATAAGAGTTGCTGAATTATACTGTTACACAATCGCCATGCGGAAATTACACATCAGAAATCATCACAAAATTTTAGAGTTTATAATTTTTACTCGCATACTTTTCTCTTCCTTAATATTTATACATATGTTTCTGCTAACTTCATTATTATCATACTTTTATGACAGTTGCTTGGGGTCGACGCTATGTTAGGCTGCTAGAATCAGAGCGGCCTAACTACAAGAATCATGTTTTACAATTAGGATGGAATTAAAATTAAATTGAATTCAATTTAATCGATTTGAACATAAGCCGAAAATGTACTTGTACTGCCATCTATTGTTAAGAGCTTGTAAACAATTTTCGGCCGCTGTGGTTTTGTAGATTAACATTTTTAGATTACGATATTGCAATTAGGTTAAAAGTTGCAAAAATGCAGTTAGACCACTCTGGTTCTAGCAGCCTTATAAATACTCTTCTTCTATCGAACATAGAACAAGTTTTGGTAATAGTTTTATAAGCCGGCAGTAAATATTGATCAGAAATCAGATCGTGTTGGCCCAGGTCGATTTATAGCCCTTCATCTCATCATCTCATTTTGTATATGTCCCACTGTTGGACTCGAACCTCCTCCATAATGGGAGGGAAATTGACCTACTATACACGCTGGTCAGGTGTGTTGGTATAGGGTCTCGAGTTTTCCTTCTCTTACATAGATGTTATATGCGTTTTATATCCCTTAGTCTTATGATCAGCCACGGAAAAAAAATAGGGGTGGGTGAATTGTATTCTTACTTACTCCGTCATCACAAGGAAAATTAAAGCTCTTACGCGTCTTTTTCTAGACCCATAAGCAATACAAGTGTTGGTAGTATTCGTGTCTGCCACTACATCGCTTTGGTCTTTTCTCACTTCTTTCTTACTGTAGTAGTTATCTCTGTAAACATTTAAATATAATTTTTAATATTCGCGACACAGGAATTTCCCGTGTGGCGACGGAGTAAGAATACTATTCACCACCCCATATTTTACCCGTGGGTGATCGTACGAGACGACTAAGGGATATAAAAAGCATATAACATCTATGCGAGAGAAGGAAAACTCGAAACATAACCCTATACCAACACGTCTGACCAGCGCGGTATTGTAGGTAAATTTCCCTCCCATTACGGAGGAGGCCCGAGCCCAACAGTGGGACGGTATGGGCTGTGATGATGATGATGATAGTCGTCTTTCACAATATCCACAAGCAGAGTAAGAGTTGGTAGTATTCGTAGCAGTTACGGTACAGCAATGGTGACATACAAAAAGATACAATGTAAGAAAAATATTTCATAGAACTATTCACTGTATTACTTGTAAAACATTACATGGATAGTGTAGACCCTAAAAGTGGTGGAGGGTTAGCGACATCACGACATTCAAACTATTAACATGTCAATAACAATTTGCTGAATTGCTTTTATGTTGTACTTGATATGAAGCCAAAGGGATAAGGGGTTACTGTAGGGTTGCTACTTGTTTAATTATATTAAAACTTAACTTTGAACCTAATAATTTTGACTGATGATTAACTAAATAAATTGTTAAGATGGCGTATCTTACTACAGTACTCTTGCTATGGGTTCGATTCTCATACAATACTTTGTGTGATTTACAAATAATTGTTCTGAGTCTGGTTTTAATTTGTATGCGTTAATTATATGCTTGTAAAATATAGCACGCAATTCAAACCTTATTTCCACAATTCAAGGAGTTGTCAGATAAAAAGAAAACTATCTTTCGGTTGTCTGGTGGCGATAGCCTGGTGAGATCCCGGCGAGTCACTAATGTCAAATATTTTCCATGAAAATGATACTCTCAAAACCCATAGAGAAGTCAGATGGTTGGTTATGCAGCTTCAAACCGTAGTATCGTTACTCAGCCCAGACAGACGTAAGGTAGGACCATATTAGGTCTATGGGATATATAATACTACTAAACACAAAAAAAAAAGAAAAGCAAAGACTGTTTACGTGTTTTACTATACTTTGTGGCCTAGTTAACTCTAAAACTACAAAATCTATCACGTTATCACGTTGTGGTAATTAATAAATTTCATCATCATCATCACAGCCCATATATGTCCCACTGTTAGGCTCTGGCCACATCTGTAATGGAAGGGAAATTAACCTACTATACCGCGCTGGTCAGACGTGTTGGTATAGGGTTTTGTTTCGAGTTTTTCTTCTCTTGCATAGATGTGATATGCATTTTATATCTCTTAGTCGTCTCGTACGATCATCCACGAGTAAGATAGGGGGTGGTGAATTGTATTCTTACTCCGTCACCACACAGATATTATTAATGAATTTATTTGCATTTATTCTTTAACTTTAATTATAAGTATTAATATTACTTCATTCATAAGCTGTATTAATAGAATTACAATTGCAGTAGCCCTATCAAGTCAAACAGTACCAAAGTTAAGGGTTGTAATGTCCCGAGACGACACGGGACTGGCTGGCAAATTGATAATTTTCACTCAGCTTAACAACACAGTCATTATTTATTCATATACTGGGTATGATCCCTGACCGATATTAATATTAATTGGCCATTGTCCCGCCGTGTCCCATCACTAAAATTAATACGGGATTGTAGAGTTTAAATAGTTAGGGATTAAGATAGACTTGGGTTCTATTTACTTAATTACTTTGGGTATTTTATGTAGATTTGAACTGAAGGAATCCAGTTTAATATTTTTTCTTTTTTCTTTATTGTATGTATTGTTTTGAAACGTATCTGTTTAAATTTGAATTACTGAAATTTGACATTTAACACGCTTGATTATTTATAAAAACTCGATTACCGGTCTGCTAGTTATATATATGTTACAAATAGTCTAACATTTATTACCATTTAGTTCAATGATTTGTTTGTGGTAGATATTCTTATATAGAGTGAGTTCGTATAAAAAAAAATCTAGGTCAATTAATCCTCTCTAGCCGAGGTCATAGGTGGATGGATAACACAGTTGTTTGTTACCGGGGTGGCGACTTAGCTAATACGCAAAAAGGTAACCCACCGAGCCAGCGACGGATGTTAAGGATGCGGTATCAGTGGTCGGTCCAACGGCGGTGTGGAGTTATGGGGCCGCACGTCGTTCTACCGTTGCTCCAGGCGTAATGAGCTGGTGGTATCCAAACCATAACCTGCCAAAAAAGACCAATTAATCTTTAATTTTATATAAGGTTTTCATCTCTGAAGGCATTAATAGAGTGCAACGGATCCAAATCTAATCTATTTAGGGAACCTTTTAAGTTTAATTAATACCTCTATTATCTTCGTAGTGATGAATTAACAATATAATATATGTTATATACGTGATACTTACTACTACTTTCCCATGGGAGGTGTAAAAGCCGCTTAAGAAAACACAAGAAGAATGGGCAGCAGCATTGTCTTAGGAAATGTACAGTAACAACAACTGAGCTTGTCAACTCAAATTGATCTGCTGGACTAAATTAATGCATGAATCATCATCATCACAACCCATAAAAGTCCCACTGCTGGACTCGGGCCTGCTCGATAATGTGAGGGAAATTAACCTATTATACCGCGCTGGTCAGACGTGTTGGTTTTGTTTCGAGTTTTTCTTCTCTCGCATAGATGTTATATGCCATTTATATCCCTTAGTCGTCTCGTACGATCACCCATGGGTAAGATTTGGGGTGGTGAATAGTATTCTTATTCCGTCACCACACGGAAAATGCATGAATAATATAATATAAATAATGATGTATGTATAACTCCGTTCTTTTTTCTCTTTCTTGCCCGTAGGTGTTGCAAAAGACGACTAAGTAATAAGTATTATTATATACAGATAACATCTACATAAGCGAAGGAAAATCGAAATAAAACTGCATCTAATGGTCTTAACAGCGTGGTTATATTATATATAAACTAGCTCCTCCCCGCGGCTTCGCCCGGGTAAAAGGTTACTTTTCTAAAGTTACACAATACTTCCTTACAACTTTTCATCCCCCATTACAACCCTTTTTTGCATTAAAAAGTAGCCTATGTCCTTTGTCAGGTTCTAGACTATCCGTGTACCAAATTAAATTTAGATCGGTTCAGTAGTTTGGCGTAAAAGAGACAGACAAACAGATAAACAGACAGACAGAGTTACTTTCGCATTTATAATATTAGTAAGGATTAATTTTCCTCCTATTTTGGAGGAGGATTAAGCCTAGCTGTGCCATATCTATGAGCTGAGATGATAATAATAATTTATTTAAGAAATAGCTATCAAACCTGCTTATATATGTAAAAGAACGTTTTAGATCGAAATAAACACTTTTCTATACTACCAAAACATTTTAATCAGATCATCTTTTGTGGAATACGAAAGATTTAGGTGTTACGAAAACTAATGATCTACCATTCAACATATTGTAAGAATCGAATAAAAACACGCTCGAATTTTATAGTAAGGACTCTTGGACACTACGATTTCTGAAGTTGGACTAACCTACCTAGTCCTTAATACTTTTGAAGTCATAACTTCTTATGGAAACTTCTCTTTTTTGTCACTCTCTTCTTCTTCTCTCCACCTAGTTACGTAAAGTGTAACCGCTTCAGTCTTACTGGCTCCTCTTTTTTTCACGCATACGCCAGCGGCAGGCCGGCTCCTCCTCTTTCTCTCTAACCCACAACGGTAGCCGTAATAAGAAGTAATGTTATAAGATTTTATTAATAAATAACATTTCCTTACATTATCATATTAATATATCTACATGAAATCTAAGTAATAACCTAAGCTTTTCTTAAATTAATCACCATCATCATCACAGCCCATAAATGTCCCACTGTTGGGCTCGGGCCTCCTCCGTAATGAGAGGGAAATTAACCTACTTTACCGCGCTGGTTAGACATGTTGGTATAGGGTTTTGTTTCGAGTTTTCCTTCTCTCGCATACATGTTATATGCGTTTCATATCCTTTAGTCGTCTCGTACGATCACCCACGGGTAAGATATGGGGTGGTGAATAATATTCTTACTCCGTCACCACACGGAAAACAATTTCAATATTAAATTATTTATTATTCTCAAATTAAACAATTTCAATATTAAATAGTTCAACTTAGATTAGTTTAAGTTATCATTTCTGTCTGACGTCCTGAGACGCGCACGTTTCCTTATTTTCTATATTTTCTAAGCTCAAGTATTTCGGTAGCACGGAGATTAAGAGGTTTCAGATCATGGCCAGTGACGTCACGATTGGTATTTAGATAGCTTGTCACTTACATTTTAACATCGATACAAAGTATACAAACAATCCGATGATATTATTTTTTTTTATCGACGACAAAGATTCTTCTAAGAAAATGGATATTGGCTGTGCTTTTTAAGGTTCTAATAAAGTGTCACATAAACTTATATGAGTAATACAGTCTGGTTATAAGTTTAGGGCTATCAAGTTATAATATTTTATAATGTACTTTTTAATTAACTTTTTAAAATATCTGTCAATTTACTACGTGTTAGCTAATCTAATTTGTAATTTGGTTCACGCGCCGCCTCTTTCGTCACCCCGGACCGATTTGGCGGGGCGAGAAGCATCTATAGTACACCGCAAAAAAATAAGAAAAAGGTCTACACCGTTGACAGTTTTTTGTCTAAAGCCGCGGGTCAGTCCATCCGAGGAAGTACGACATTTTCGCCGAAAATCGATGTCTAAGCTTCGGCAGAGTGTTTTTGCGTTTCGTTCGGTGAGCGACTGCCCATCTTTTTGGGTGCGTTTTAGGTGGTTATTGGTAGGAAGCGGCCTAGCTGTACTCCTAATTGTGCAAAGGCGGCAGTAACATTTACCATCAAGTGTGCTGGTTGCTCGTTTGCATAAGCAATAAAAAAAAATCGTCTTGTATTTTGAGTGAACGTTTTATATTAAGATTATTAGGTATTTTGAATTGATTACATATCTTTTTTTATAGTTTACATACTTATAGATTTTATGAGCATATTATATCATTTAGCCATTTTTCACGACATCCACGGAAAATAAAGGTTGTCCAAAAACATGGTACTGTTGGATGTAGAAGCCACTGAAGAAAAAGACTGCGTTCCAGTGACCCACTCGCACGGCGTCGAAACGTATATGTAAGGCGGGTCTACGGGGTCGTGCGCCGCTTCTCTGTCGCCCCGGACGGATTAGCGGTGAGTGAAGTAGCGTAGCACGTCGCCAAAAAAAAAAATGGTCGGATGTAGAAATATTTCTATTACAGTGTAATAATAACTTCATAATATCCTATCTAGGCAAGTTTATGTCGAGAAGACGCGCTAAACGTAAATATATTGAATGTACAAATAGCAAAGTGGTTAAGATGTCGACCAACCGTGTTAAGTGTCTCGGGTTCGATACCCGCACCGGAGGATACTTTGTATAATCCACAAATTGTAACTAGCGTAGGAGCCAGAGATTATCATATATTTTATATATTGTTCATATGTTGTTATTTTATATATTATAAATAAATCATTATTATTATTATTTGTATCGCCGATTATTTTCACGGGTTCTTCTAATTTAAAAGATACCCGGTCCTTTGGTAGGCTTAAATAGTCTGTGGGGAAAATTTAATATAAAAATTGAGATGACACATCTTTTTTTTCCAGCAGGCTATGGTCTGGACACACGCCATCCGTTCAGTCTGGGGCGACGGCAGGGCGGCCCGTGGCCCCATAACCCACCGTATTTCTTCCCATATTCATCGCCATTGGGTCGGCTACTAGTACCGCTTCCTTGACATCTGTGGGAGATGGGACATCTACCAATGATTATTATTATTTGTGAAATTCCCCGCAATTCCATGATTAGTTCCTTCTTCCCGGGTTTTGTTTATTAAAAAATACAGCGTTTTCGAATCATTTAATTATAAGTTTTTGATGACCCTAATATAGGCTGTTCAATGTCCAGTTCTAAGAATACGGCAACATTGTCCCCCCGATGTCGTTTATAATTTATAGGTTGACACATTATTTAATGCGTTTATTATTAATTTTTGTGTTTTATGGCTCACTTGTGTTAATAAACTCGAGTTAAACGAACTGTTTTGTTCGAGAATGGCTGCGGATGCAAAGTTGCAAGACAATTTTTTTTTACTTTTTCTTTGATATTGGACTAAAAGCTCATATGAATAAGATAATCGGTTTTTCGTTCAATATTTTAGTAGCCATTACAAAAAATTTTAATAGTATTCAATTTTGAAAAAAAAATTATAGTTATTTAAATTAATAGTGATATTTTGCCGAATAAGATGGTTTTTAATGTTTACGCGAGTATTAGAAATATGAAATAATACTATTTTTATGGATATTATAGCATTTATATTATATATATAAGATATGATATTATAAATGTGAAAGTTGGTGAAGATGTTTGTAACTTAATCACGGATAAACAGTTGAACTGAATTAGTTGAAAATTGGCACATATATTAATTCCTAGATTAACACATAGAGTTTTTCGTTGCCTGGTTTAACACATAGACTTTCAAGCGCAGTAATGTGTTCCCTTGGGATAATAGTTCAACTTTGAAAAAGTTACTTTTACGCAAGCGTAGCTGCGATCTAACGTTAGTTTTTATATATTTTTATTTTCAATTCCTAGTAACGACAGAGGCTTAGTGGTAGCGGCTACGAATACTACCAACCCTTACTTTGCTCGTGGATGTCGTAAAAGACGACTAAGAGCCTTATAACGATCTTTATTTTTTTTTGTTTGCGCTGTGGAAACGCAGTCACGCGCTATCTCCCGTCGGTGATAGACAGGGGGGAGTGTGGGACTCACCAGCTAGCTAAAACCCGACCGGAATACCCACTAAAACCACAGCGGCCCTTTTCGCGCTTTTACGGGGCGCCGCAGAGATCGTCTACTGACATTCGATCCCCGGCACCCCAACTCTTGGCCTTTTGGCCACGTCCTACCGTCCCTCAAGGCGGTGGGAGGAGGTGCGCATAACGGCGCCTCGTCCTCCCCGGTCGGCGGCGGCGGAGCGAGTCAGCGGACACAAGCGCCTCGCGCTCCCGCTCCGCGGCCTCTTTTCTTTTCATGATGTACTCACAAAAGAAGGCCATTGACGACCAGCACCTGTCGCTGTCAAGCATCTTCGAGATGATCGGCGACAACGAAAGGTCGCTCCCAACGACCGCTGACAGGACGTGGCGCTGGGGCCCCCAGGCGGGGCATACCTCCAAAGTGAGGCGCGCATCGTTTACTGGCGCGCCATACTCGTGACATCCTGGGGTCCCTTCTCTTCCAATTCTGTGCAGGTACCGAAGATCCCGTGCCTTATAAGGATTAGGGCCAACTCCATCTTATGCCGTTTGGTCAACAAATACATTCCCAAGGAGGGTTGATGTCTGGCAAGCGGCCGATAATAAAACTATTGCAAATAACTTTTACAATATGTTCTATGAAAGAAGAGTACATATTGTATCGACCCCAAGTAATTGGGATAAGAGTAAGAGAATGATGAGTAACGACAGAATTAATGTATCTCATGACACTTACGCACTCTTAATATTGACCCACATTTTTGATACGAATTCATTCATTATCGTTTCCAGGTCTGATGTCAAGCCTACTTGGGAATGTAATTGTTGATCAGATGGTGTCAGATGAAGTTGATCCAGGTCAATATAACGCTCTTAGTTGTCTTCTACGATACCCATAAGCAATATAAGGTTTGGTAGTATTCACAGTAAACTATAAAGATCAACAAAACCAATCGCAAACAAAACAAAGCGATTGACGCGAATGTTGCTCTACTTGGTTTCCCGTGTTGCGGGCGATGTCGTTGTGATACGGCTGATGTACGCGGCCGGCAGCAGGCGGCGCGACAAAGGCGTGCGCCATTAACTGATATGACAAGACTATAAAGTAACCTCACCGTGGGACGATGACGGCAGCAGTGTATATAGTAACGTGCTCTACTTACTTGTTTGTTGAGGATAAAACAATTATATTTATATGGTGACAATGTAAGAACACAATTTATCACCCCATATCTTGCCTATGGGTGTTATAAAAGAGGACTAAAATGTTAAATATGTATCTATATAGCATATATACAAAAAAGGTAAACTCATTGGCCAATTACTCTTCTTCTTAACATATTTATTTAAAATAGGAATTAAATCTTATAGAAAGGAAATAGAAAATAAGAGATAATAGAAGGATAATTGAAAAACAAAACAGTAATAAAATAAGGGCACAATATGATAATGAAAAAAAAACTGTACGCATTTTGGCGAGGTATCAATCTATTCCAAACTTCGATACCGAGTACGATTGCTGCGCAAGGATTATTTTTCAGTACGATCATTCTTGGACTATAAAAAGTATTGTCCTGCGTAGACATCGTATCCACGAGAATCTGCATGTTTTCTGTGTCTGCATGTTTTCTTTGTCTTCTGTGCAGTTGTTAATTGTATATTTGTAAAATTTCTGATGATATAAAGATTTATTTCTTTGTAACAATGCGCCAAGTAGTTTATGCATTAGGACCACTTAATGAACTGACAGGGAAAGTGCGGTTGGTTATTAGGTTGCCGCGGACATTTGGACAGCGTATGGTTAGACCATGACCTGCCAAAATATAGGTTTAGATATTAAAAAAAATATTTGATACCGTAGAAACTACAAATGTCCTTCCTTTGTTTTACAAATTACAAAAAAATATAATTAAGTTATTCATGAATATTCAGTAACTTATAAAATATTTAAATCAACAATTTTATAACATAACTGTTAAATAAAACATAATGAAACTAGTGCATAATAAAGTTATAAAATTAGCACAAAAGATAATGAAATTAATAATGTAGTACTTGCAATAGTCTTCGTTAAAAAAAAAAAAAAAACAAATTCGCATCATAATTTCGGGCATAAAATAAATTAGTGCGTAATAAAATAATTAAGTTATTAAATTGTGATTTGGAAATATATCTTGTGTGTGATTTGGAATATTGAAAACTCGTCTGTAAATTGATGGTATTAGGAATTATTCAATGTCACCTTTTCGTCCTCGCTGATACTATGAATAACAGTTATTGTATGTAAGTAAATAATGTCGCTATAAGAAAATGAAACTTTCCGATTGGTGAAGCAGTTAGAATACCATTCACTACCACTTCACTTGCATAGGTGTAGGGAAAGGTGACTAAGGGATATAATATGTAGACAATGTCACTGTAAGAGGAGGAAGCATTCTCTCTAGCTAAATTGTCAGGTTAAGCCTATAACATTTTACTTCTGGAGAAAGTTTGTGTTTAAAATTTGAATGTGAATATGTTGAAGAAGAAGACTTGAAGAATATAATGGGTCACCATATGACAGTAATAAAAACCAGCTAAAAACACACCAGTGGAACAGACATCATTGCGTTCTCTTGAGAAATATTACTAACTACGATCATAAACCCGGATATTAAGCAACCCTGTTTATGGCAGATTATGGCATTATCCTTCCTCAGGGAGATTTGTATCCTACAAAAGAATTTAATAGGCCGATGGATGCCTGATTTTCACAAATTGAAGATTAAGATGGATGCCTAATAGAAATTATTTTTTACACTTTCACAGATGCACTGATTTGTCTATACTTTGCATTTGTGTGACGCATGGTGTTTGAGACCTGGTAATAAATTTTAATGCATTAGGTTTTTTGAGACTGGTAACGTTATTAAAACTAAAATCCTTTTTTAATGTAAAATTGTTTATTGTATAAATTAGTTTTTGCGCGATACTATGTCAAAATAACCTTGTATTAAGATAGGTAAGACATGGAACTGAGGTGAGCGCACCTTAAGTATATATCAAATTCTTTTCCACACTGAACCAAATTAAAGTTGCTCCCTGTGTACCACAGATAAGTCTACGTTTTTCTTAGGTACACCGTAGGCAAGACCTGTACAAGGCCAGACCTGATTTCACATTGAATGTGTTAAGTAAAAATAAACAGTGGAGCATTTTACCGATGAGTTCATTTACATAGCAATATTTTGCACTGTACACACATTACGAACGATCATTTCACATTATATTACGCTCGCGATGTGTTGGACGCGTTTTTGCGTGAACCGGGTATCGAACCCGTGTCGATGAGGGCCACTAACCATAAATATGTGTCGTGCCAACACGGCTGGCCACTCATAACGTATCAATTGTCTTTATGGATGCCATTTTTATTATTTATGTGAAATCTATATGATATTATCTATATATGGACGGGATATATATTTGGTTTATTTGTTTGATCAACTTTTTTTTACTTTGAGAATTATTGGTATTTTCTTTTTCATCATCTAATACAGATTCAAATTCATTTATTATGCATAAACCCTGCGAGGGCACTTACATATTGTCAGTATTAACATTTTAATTTAATCTAATTCGGACATGTGGAAAGAATGCCGAACGAACGTCTGGTTAAGAAGATATACAATGCGAAAGTGGAAGGATGTAGGTATCGGGGGAGACCGAGACTAACCTACCTAGACCAGATCAGTCATGTACTGAAGGAAGGTGGAGTCAAGAGTCTCCGAAACCGGCGAGCGTGTATGAAGAGAATTGTGAATGTTGAGGAAGCGAGTGAAGTATACAAAGATAGAGTTCTCTGGCACTCTGTTTTCTCTGCCTACCCTGCAAGGGATATGGCGTGATGATATGTATGTATGTATTTAATGTAATAAATTACCACCGGATCGAAACTCGACCACTACTGAGAAAATTCGGCAAGAAACTCAGCGGGTTTGTGTATTATTGTTATTGTAGATCTCACTAGGACACGTCTTTCCATCACTATTTGAAGTTACAGTCTTAAAATAATAAGTCAGTAAGATAATATCTAATATCCCAAAAAAAAAAAAAAGAAAAATGTAGATTATCCCAGAGAAGAAAAATTTAAAATAGATCTCTTTACTGATTAGTCAGCGTGGTATAGTATGAAAATTTATATCTAATTATGGAGGAGACTCGAATCCAGCAGTCGGATGTATATGAGCTGAAAGGAATGAATGATATATCCCTATAGAACAATGTCTGTTAAGCCAGTTGTATGGTAAATATGAAGTTAGCGTATGCAATTTGGATTTATTTTATCAGATGGAGGTGGTTATACGTGTTTCAGATATAAAATTAAAATGGAGTTTTGGCGAGAGCAAGAAAGCGTCATGTGGTGCAATTGTGTGATAATATTTAGTGTTTTGACGTATAGTGTGATGCATTGGAACGGCTGGAAGGTACTTTATGGACTTTTGGTGGGACTTTTGTTTTAACGTGTTACATTAAATAATCTTGGTGGTAATTTATGTAATGTGATGTGAAGGAACTACTAGGATGTAGTGAATATAATATAAAACTGCTTTACCTACTACCCACCGGGCTGGCCACGGAAGGCAAGGAAGCGGTACCAGTGGCCGGCCCAATGGCGATGGGGAGGAAATACGGTGGGTTATGGGGTCACGCGCTCCCCTTCCGTCGCCCCGGACGGTGCGGGCGACGTGTGACCGGGCCATAGCCTACCAAAAAAAAAAAGACCTACTACGTTTTTGTTTTCCACCAAAATTCCCAGAAGATCCATTAACATTGTAGCAATAGCACTGTTGATGGCGACGATGTGACTTACTGACGGACAATGAATAACATGAAGATACTACGGACAGACGTGAAGAAAGGCAGCAATAGTAGTAGTATAGTATAAGTAGCTGATTGCCAATACAAAAAAAGTGTGTATGTATACTTATGTACACGCGTTAGAAATTATACTTCTTTGGCGTAACAAGATAAAAATCTTTTCAAAAAATTTATCTTTCGCCTTATTTTACGTTTGTAGAAAAAACGACACTGACAATAGAAAAAAGGTATTTAATACATTGAAAATTTTCTTATAACGAATTATCTAGTTAAATAAAGTTTATTTAAATATTACAAAAAATCTAAAATGTTGACTATAGCTAACTTCAGGGTGTCGGTTTTTCGTGATGGTGTGTGCGCGCGCATCGTAAAACTTAACTCTTATCATTTTTACCTAACGCGCCAAAAGAAGTATAACCTCAAAAATAACTTACTGAAACAAAATTACTTTAAATGAAGGCATAATTTATAAATAAAGATTTGTCATAAAAAAAAACGACACTGGCAACAAACATAGCTGATTATCATTATAAAAAAATAAATAGAAGTAAAATTAAAATGTTTTCTTTTATCGTGACGTGTTAAAATGTTCTCTTTTAATTGATGTTAATTTACCTAACGTTAATTAATATTATAACTAAGATAGCGAATACTTTGAACTACTGCTACCGGTAGATAGGATAAGAAACGAAACTATAACTTTAAGATAATAAGCTATAATGTTTCCATGATTACTTAGATCTTCGATGAGGCATCAGCTAATACCTATAATAATAGGTAGGACCCATGACTTCGTCCTAATGGAATTCAGTTATATTATATCCTTCTTTGATTATTATATTTATTTTAATTATATTTAAATGACGTTAACTTTTTTTACTGACATCAGATTTTATTGAAATAATAAAGCCAAAACAGTGTTTTAAGTTTGACTTAATTTAATAATAAAATCGCGAAAGACTGGCTTTTATTATTTTACTGCATATATATAGATATAGTTTTATTGATATTAAAGATCAAAAGCATATCATATATGTCCTGCATACTATATATATATATATATATATATATATGTATATATACTGCTAGGCTCAAGCCTCCTTCCTAGTGGAAGTAAAATCGACGTATATTTATGCAAAGAATACATCAAGATTGGTTCAAATTATAAATTTAATTGCCGTTGTTGCAGATTACATTACTATGAATTCGAAATTATACTAATATGGGCTTAAAAAAATAATAAAAGGTCATAGATTTACAACATCAAAAATGTGATAGATATTTAAAGACGTTGTTTTTTATAAAAAACTCCATTTTCAATATAAATCTATGAAATTTTATTGAGAAGCGAAAGTAATTTATTGGAATAAATAGTTAGCACATAAACAAGGTTCAAATATCCGAATTCACAGCCTCTAAGGAATACAGATCAGGTATACATGACGAATGCCACATCAGGGACCTTTACATCACAACTTTTTTCTGCCACAATTCGCAATGGATGCCATCTCACCAACTAAAAGTTACCTAACATTAGATATATGAAACTTTACGCTGAAATATTTATTAGATATATGATTTACTTGTTGTATCTGCGATGAAATCACATGGAGTAGGTAAGTTTTTATTTAAATGATAATTATCATCGTCACAGTCTTTTATGGGGAGAATAAAACCTGTGCTGAACGCAATCACCCTCATAAATAAGATGTGATGATAATTGTTTTTTTATTCCGTTACCATTATATATAGAGATTTCTTTTCTAGTTGTACTAGGAACACGATTTTGTCATACTTTTTTTTTTTCAGCAAGGTGGTCCATGGATGTGGTCGCGCCCTGACAAAACGCCCGCGGCGACAGAAGAGGCGGCACGCAACCCTATGGACCCACCCTGCAAACACCTCTCTTCGCCGTGCGAGCGGGCCACCGGTCCCCGACTTCGGTGGACCACGATTTTGTAATAATAGAATTTTATTAACTTATGTCGTGAAATTTATCTTACCTGTGGGTGGCTTATGTCCAGTAATGGATATTAACAGACCAGTGAATGGATATATTTTTCTCTCTTTTTAGTCTCTACGAGTAGTTTGCGATTCATCATCATCATAGCAGCCCATATATGTCCCACTGTTGGGCTCGGGTCTCCTCAGTAATGGGAGAGAAACTAACTTATTATACCGCGCTGGTCAGGCGTGTTGGTATAGGGTTTTGTTTCGAGTTTTCCTTCACTCGCATAGATGTTATATGCGTTTTATAGCCATTAGTCGTCTCGTACGATCTCGACGTATCGTCTCGACGGGTAAGATAGGGGTTGGTGAATTGTATTCTTACTCTGTCACCACATGGATATACGGTTTGCGACTGTTGGGCAGTAATTGCTGCTACAATAGTAAGAAGATATTGTATCTGACGTCCTCGAATATTTTTTTTAATCAACTATTTTCTTACTTTAAACAAAATAATTACATACATACATACATATCATCACGCCATATCCCTTGCAGGGTAGGCAGAGAGAACAGAGTGCCAGAGAATCATTTTTATGTTTGAAAAGTGTTTGATTTTCATATGTCGAGAGTAGAGCAAGACCTCGAGGCGTGCAATAGTTCCATTGTACTCTTTTGGTAAACAGGTTTAATACAGAATTTGGTTTCCAGTTTTCCTTCCCTTGGGGTGATATCCAATACTTCACCTTCGAGGATCTACTACGTATGTAACTATATGCTAATAACAGATAAGTTAGGTAACAGATTTTAATACACACATCTTTTTTAACGTGTCTGGCCATACAGCCAGTGGCTTCGAATACTGACAACAGCATTTGGTCAATAATTTCATTCTCAAGTTAGCGTTAAGTATGCAGCGGGTCATAAAACTTTCGCAAATTGCAATATGTACCTTAGAAGAAGAAGCTGTGTGGTAGCGCGGCTACGAATATAACCAACCCTTACTTTGCTTGTGGATGTCATAAAAGACTACTAAGAGCTTTATAACGACCTGGGCCAACTCCATCTGATGCACATACCCCAAGTAATTGGGATAAGAGTAGGAGAATGATGATGTATCTTAGAAGAAGAGTATATATTCCGTCAACCCCAAGTCCCAAGGAGAAGAATGATGATGATAATGATAGTGATATTCTTAAAGATTTTTAGAGCAACTAGAACTTTCTAGAAACTTTAGAGAATTAATTGAGTCTTTAACAAAAGCTTTATAATTGATTGCACGGTTGATGTAAAGGTTAAGATGTCGATCTTCCGTACCAGTACCGTAGATTAGATTCTTTCGTAGACAATACTTTGTGAAATCCAAAAAGTATTGGTTTCAGTCTAGGTGTAATGTATCTACGTTAATTGTATATTTGTAAAGAACTCCGCAATACAGGGATTATTTCCTTAGTGCAGGTTACGTCTTTAAAAAAAAACATTCATTTGTTTTTCGTTATTAGATACTGTTGATGTAATCAGTGAAAATATTTCAAACTGACAGAAAATAACTTTGTGAAATAATATAGATTCACTATTTATATACTCCATACATTCTAATCTTACTGCATAATGATATAGTAACTTAAAATGTTAATTGATAAAGATATTAATTAGGCTCTCTCGTCACTCATTCCAATTTCTGAATGGTAATGAACTGTAAAATAAATAATGAAATACTTATCAAATTCTTCCATTTATAGTATAATGCCGATGAAAAATGAGTTATTTGTCAATTGATTTACACGAAAAACTGTGGATAATTCATCCCACGATTGACCAGCTACACACAAATTTGTACCTTATTACATTAAAGATTAGTCTTTATTTTGTGTAAATTGTAATAAGATTTTTCGACAAAAGTAATGATTTCGTTAGCAAGTGCAAAAATGGACTCTATTACAACGGGTGTAGGAATACATTGATGTGCGTAAGTTCAGGTGGCTTAGTAGGGTGGCAATAAATTACTTGTCGAATCTAGGAGTATTGGTATCGTTCGCGACTGATAAAAGTCGTCTTTCGCACGACCAACTTGTGATCTTGATGAGGGATGTGAAAGTTAAAAACTTTTGCGGCTTTATACGATGAAACTTTAATTTTATTGATGTAATCTGTAACAAGACTCAAAATATATATTGTTTTTTCATATTCGTTACACATACACCTCTTTTACTATGGTAAAGAACATGACTTACTTCACCAACCAGGTTAGATGGTTTGTTATAGATTTGAAATAATCTTATAAATTTGATATAAGAACCTCAGTCATTAGTTCTCTAGTGAACATAAACTCTGTAAGGTTTAAATATTGCTAGTTATAACCTTTTTAATATTTTCATCCTAAAAAGCATTTTAGCTTAAACAAAACCGGTACATGTAATAAAAATTGATTCGATATTACGAAATAAATTAAAGCGCAGAACTCACACTAAAGCCATAAATCTTCATTGATGATTCATCAATCTTCTAGAAGTTATTGAAGTGAAAACTTCTTTAG
Organism: Lymantria monacha; assembly: GCA_905163515.2. Classification (NCBI taxonomy): domain Eukaryota; kingdom Metazoa; phylum Arthropoda; class Insecta; order Lepidoptera; family Erebidae; genus Lymantria; species Lymantria monacha. Next base: position 23,156,568 of record LR991097.1, on the reverse strand, counting down.
CGGCGTTCTGCACTTTTTTGAGATAGGTAAAAAATGTTAAACTCGCGTCAGGACACGTGACCTGATCGGAAATTCGTAAAACGGAAGAAGTGTAGACCGTAGGAGACGTTCGTAAGGCGGAAGGAGAGTAAACCGTAGGAGAGGAATTCTCTTTCTACTGCGAAAATGTATGCCTTCTCCTGATGTTTTAAATTTTTAAATAATGGGATTCGTTTGACGATGTCAAATGATAGCAATCTTAGTACAACGAAATACAAAACTACTATTGAAGCAGTCTTTATTAGACATTTAAATAAATTCAAATCAAAATTGTTCGTTTCTTACTTCGGCTACCATAAAACTATTGTACCTATCAATTTTAGAGATTAGCGATGATGATGCTGATAATGGTGATGGTGAAAGAGTTGTTGAAAGAGAATATACGCATTATTTTTTCTTTTTGACGTTTATAAATTAGGGTAAGAATATAGATAGGGTATAGTTAGGAATTATTCATGTGGTGACGGAGTAAGAATACAATTTACCACCACCTATCTTGCCCGTGGGTGATTGTAAGAGACGACTAAGAGATATATATTCTTTTCTTCTTTCTTTCTTTCTACCAACACGTTTGACCAGCGTGGTATAGTAGGTCAATTTCCCTCCTATTACGGAGGAGGGTCGAGCCCAAGTTGAAAGAGAATAGAAAAGAGATGGTGAAAGAATTATGGATGAAAGTTGATTTTTCTGAGAGATAAAATATTTAATGTATAATAACTGTAATAATTCTGAAGTGTTATATTTTTTATGTAATATAAATTGTCATGTTTGTGTATGATAGAGCAATGAATGAATATTGAATTATAGTACTTTTATACTGATAATAAGCAATTCGTGTGAAATTATTCCCCAAACATACCGAAAAATTTTTTTTTGATGGCTGGCTATGGGTTGGTCACACCCATACATACTCAATGGGGCACGCTTTTTATTTGCTTTTTTTTTCATAGCTTTAAGTTTTCATCTCTGTCGGCAGTCCTCGACACAACTTGTTTTTAGAAGACACTACCCTGCACTAAAGATCCTTGTATTGCGGGGGACTTTAGAAACATACGATTAACGCAGACAAATTACAGTCAGAATTTGTGGTTATAGCACCAAGAATTGTCCTGCGTAGGAATCGAAGCCATGGCGTTGGCCTCCTTATATGAGGCTATCATGAAAAGGAAGGAGCCCGTGGAGCGGGAACGCGAGGCGCTTGCGTCCACCAACTCGCTCCGACGCCGGCGGCCGCAGAGGAGGAGGCGCCGTTATGCGCACCTCCTCCCACCACCTTGAGGGACAATAGGATGTGGCCAGAAGGCCAAGAGATGCAGGGGATCGAATGTCAGTAGACGATCTCTCCGGCTCCCCGTAAAAGCGCGGATGGGGCCGCAGTGCTTTTAGTGGATATTCCGGTCGGGCTGCAACTGGCCGGTGAGTTCTACACTCCCCCTCGTCTGTCACCGGCGGGGGATAGCGCGTAAATGCGTTTCTACAGCGATAACAAAAAAAAGTAGGTTATTATAATAAAGTGGAATTCAGTGAATCTATAGAACTATCGATACTAAGATATTCACCTCACTAGTTTTACTTAGTGTTCTCGGCACGCTTCGGTCAGCTGCGGGCCTTTTGTCTGTTTTCTTTTTAATTACCGCCAATAAATAGCCACTCAGGAACTCGCCGCCACTATTTAAGATAGGGGAAGACAACGCCAGTGTCTCTGAGTTTCGATTTATAACGATACCTGTTTGCGCTAGGAAAATAAATCACGATATTTTTGTTAAAAAGTTCTAGGGCTATGATTCTAGGGATTAAATCGTAATACCAAAAGGTTCTACAAATTTTGAAAGTGGAAGGACAGTGGACAGTGGTATCGGGAGAGATCAAGACTAATCTACCTAGAGCAGATTGGTCAAGTACTGAAGGTGTATGTTCTACAAATATTTAATGTTTATTACATTGAATTTGAAATAAACCAAAATTAGAGAAAATATTATTTACGATATAATTTTTTTTTTTACATACATACATACCATCAAGCCATATCCCTTGCAGGGTAGGCAGAAAGTACAGAGTGCCAGAGAACTCTATCCTTGCATACTTCACTCGCTTCCTCAACATTCGTAATTCTCTTCAAACACGCTCGCCGGTTTCGGAGACTCTTGACTCCACCTTCCTTCAGTACATGACCGATCTGGTCTAGGTAGGTTAGTCTCGGTCTCCCCCGGTATCTACATCCTTTCACTTTCGCATTGTATATCTTCTTAACCAGACGTTCGTTCGGCATTCTTTCCACATGTCCGAACCATCGGAGCATTCCCTTTCGCATCTTTATACCAATACTCTGTTTCATACTTACTCGCTTTCTTACGTCGTCATTACGAATGCGATCGATCAGCCTAACTCCACAGATTTTCCGTAGAGATCGCATTTCGACCGCATTAATTTTACTTTCATACTCTTTTCTGCATACCCAACTCTCGCTTCCATACAGTAATGTTGGGACAAGCACTGCATTATGTATTGCTACACGTGCCTTCTGGCTGAGGTGGTGGCTACCGAGAAGTTGCCCCAACGCTCCGTTCACTCTGTTTCCCGCATTCATTCTTCGCTCTATATCAGTGGTGTACCTTCCATCTCGGCTAAATCCACATCCAAGATATACAAATCCATCCACTTGCTCCAGTACATCATTACCTATTTTTACTCTTACATCTGTTCTGACTTCATCTCTTTCAAAGACCATTATTTTGGTTTTGCTCACATTCACGCGTAGACCCCTTTTCTTACAATCTTCTGTCATTGTGTCGACTAGGGTCTGCAGGTCAGTCGCTGACTGTGCCAGCAGGACTGCATCATCTGCATATAGCAGAGCAGTGACCACTGAGTCGCCCATCTGTACTCCCACATTCATATCGTTCAACCTTTGGAGACATTTGTCCAGATATATGATAAACAGCCTGGCTGACAGAACGCACCCCTGCTTAACGCCGATATTGACGTCAAACCAAGGCGACATTCCATCATCTAGCCACACACAGACTCTACAGCCCATGTAACTGGACTGCACAGCCTGTAGCAGTTTACCGCTAATACCATACTCCGGTAAAATGTCCCAAAGTTCCTTTCGTACAACCGTGTCAAATGCTCTCTCCAGATCCACAAAACTGCAGAAAACCCTCTGACCTAGAGCCTGATGCTTCTCCATAATGTTGCGCAGAGAGAACACTTGATCCATGCATCCCCTCCTGAAACCTCCTTGTGTCTCACACAGTAAACCATCGGACACCATCCTCATTCTCCTTTCAATAATTTTACCATACACTTTTGCTGCCAAACTGGTCAAGCTTATGGCTCTGTAATTTGCGCAGTCATAACGTGAACCCTTGTTTTTAAACAAAGGTACGATGACTGCGCTGTTCCAGTCCCTGGGAACCATTCCCGAGCTCCAACATAAATTGAGGAACAACAGGAACGCCTCCCAGACACAGGAGCCACCAAGCTTGATCACCTCGCCAGACACCATATCAATGCCCGCTGCCTTACCATTTTTCAAACTTCTTATCGCCCATTCAACTTCATCCATACTGATGCCATCGGAGGACGCCGGTGCTGAATGTTGATCTACTAAACCACACGCGACACCGGCGCCAACCGTAGTATCCGCATACATATCGCCAAAATATTCACTCCATCGGCTTAACACATCTTGTGTTTGTGTAAGAATGTCTCCACCTTTAGACCATATTTTATTCATTCTGAAGGCTGACCAACCACCAACCGAGATTTCTTCACCTCCCTCCAAAAGAGTTTGGTGTTACCCTCGAAGTTTTTAGTCAGCGTATCTTCTGCACTCATATTTGCTCTATCACGTTTCTCTTTCACTAAGGCCTTGGTGTCATTATTACATTGCCGATATATTTCTTTCTTCTGTTCAGTCATACTGTCATTCTGATTCAAAGAAGAGACATAGTCCAGCCACGCTTTCTTCTTTTGCTTTACGGAAGCTGCCACTTCCGCATCCCACCATGCATCACCATTTGTATTTCTATGCTTCTTTGAACTTCTACATACTTCTTTCGCTGTATATACCATACTCTTTTAAAATATTGTCCAGCATTCTTCAATGTCCGATTGCGGCTGACTTGCCATCGTCAGCCGTTCTCGGACACCCTCTGCATACTTTTCTCTTACACACTCTTCTTGCAACCTTTCAACCTTTATTCTTTCAAGCCCTCCGAAGTGGACACGCTCTCGCCAATGCGTCCACTTTCTGAACAGACCACTAAATCTCGCAATAACGAGATAGTGGTCCGTATCGACTGTGGGGCCCTTGTAGGCTCTTGCGTCCAATATTTTGCTTCGGAGGCGACTGTCTACCAAAATTAAATCTATTATACTTTTCTGTTTATTCCTTCTCCATGTATACATATGGATGTCCTTATGTTGGAAAAATGTATTTGACACAATAAAGTATCTCTCCATGCATACATCCGCTATGAGCCTACTTGCGTCGTTCACTCTCTTATCACCAAATGGACCAAGTACGTCCTCATAGTCGGGACGCTTGGTCCCCACCCATCCGTTCAAATCTCCGCATACAATCACGCGTTCACTGGTTTCTGCCATATCCAGAACTTCCCTAACATTATCCCAAAACTTCTCTAGGTATGATGCCACCGAGGATACTACGGGAGCATATGCTACAACCATGAATATCTTGGTGACACCTAGTTTTATACGGACCCAAAGAAGTCTGGGATCATACATTCCGTAATCCTTCACACCTGAGGCCAAGCCAGAGGACAACAGCACTCCTACCCCCGTGCTGGCTCGATCGCTCTGTGGTACACCAGACCACAGAGCCATCCCGCCACCAGGAAGATCGCAGATGACGCTGCCCCTTCGCTTGGTCTCTGTTACACACAGCACGTCTAGCTGTTTGTCTGCCATGACGCTTATCAGCTCGTGCAACTTACCTTCCACACATCCTCTTACATTCCACCTGCCCACCCGGCACTCCGCTCTCCTCGACTCGCCTGACTGGGCAAGGCGCGATGGATGGCGGCTCCCATCGCCGCATTTGGGATAAGAGTAGGAGAACGATGACCCTTAATTATCCGTTGGAGTCGTAAAAACAGCTGAATATCAACTGCGATCGCCATACCCATCAATGGTGCCAATTATAGTCTTCTCCCTTTTTGTAAAGAGTCCTACGTCTGATTTTGAATGTTGATAAATCGATTGATGGTTGGATTATGAATCTCATGACAGTCATGAGCATAATCTTACTTCATAAAAGAAGAGAAAATTAGGACATTATAGTCTACACTGCTTAGATGGGTCGACTGGTTGATAAGCTTTTATTTAAACACTCTTTTTTTCCTCCTACCACAAAGGATTTTGCTAATGTATGTTGTTTGTAACTATTAAGAGATAAAATTACATATAGTATAATGTTCTCAGAAGTTGTACACATCTAATAGTTAGCATTTAAAAATTAAATCCTCACTATTTATAAGAAATTATTATTTTGTACCCGCCATATTTGTCTAAATTTAACCTCAATTCTCCTACCAATAATAACAATAAAATATCCGAAATAAAATAACATCATCTGACCTAACTTAAGTATTACTAAATCTACTGAATCTTTCACACGGCAAAAATATTTTTTCATCCCTCCCGCCTCAATATTGGCGCAATAAAAATAAAAAGACATGAGTAAACATAACTTGGGAATGCGGTAGTGATGGCCATTACAAAAATAAAATGTCCCATATAAAGGCCAAAGTCGTAGACGTACGTTTGGGGAATACGGGAGTGTCTTAATGATATTATGATTGCTTAAAGTGCAAGTAGATTTTGGCTTGGTTTTTTAACGAAATATCATTCGCATTTTTGTTAACTTAAATTCCTTCATTCCTCTTTAAAGGTACGAAACTTTTGGTATATATAAGTAATGCAAATAAATGCGTTATAGGTTTTGTGAAAAAAAATATTTATAAAATGACTGTAAATTTAAAATAAATATTAGAATATGTAATAATTATTAAAATTAAGTAAGAACAAATCTACTTTTTTGGTTCACATTATAATGCTACAACGATCGGAGGGACCTAGATTACTTATATTAGTATAAGGTCCTGCCTCCCGATAGTTGAACTCAGAACTCTAGTTTTGAATCGCAAAAGAATATTCTTGAGGTTTGCCACGATTTGTCGTGATTTACGAGACTTTTCTAGAAACATGAAATAACAAGAACATTGTAAAGTGTTCGATATGCGTAGAAATTAAAAATCAAATACAAATGCGATGGGATCCATAAAAAATGTTTTAATTTAATTCTGTAATATTCGCGTAAACTCGTGCTTTTTTGACATTATTTTATTGATCCTTGTGTTTTTTTAATTTTGAAATTATTGATCGCCTGATGATGAATTGTCACCCCTTTTACCTGTCCATAAGTATGATCTAATTCAAGTAAGGTAGATAATATTAGCAATTGAGCGGTAGCCGTCTTCTGAGAAAGATAAAACATCAACTGCAATCGCTAAACCGTCAATCATAGGTGGCTATTACGGCATCATCTCATATCTGCTGAAGGCCAGAGTCCAACAGTGGATAACGAAGAATTAATGGAATAGAATATTACTTATTCTTATTTATTATATGAAGCAATCACTTAGTAAGGAGATATAAAATGCTAGTCTCAGTAGTACTTACTTCTCAATTTTTCACACGGCCGATACATTTTTCCCCGCTGCAATAAAAAAAAAGGAAGAAAATGTTAGTCTCATAATATACTTACATGGGCCATTAGAAAAAATAAAGTGTCCCATCAAAAGGGCAGGTTCGCACTCAAACGCGTTAGTGATTCAGGCGCGTTACAACGAGCCCCTGTTTGGTACTCGCGTTTGTGTTTTATTGATATTTTAGTAGTAGAATGATTTTTCGTTGCGACTACGAGCCTCAAGGGGCACGACCGTTGGTATTGATGGTTGAATGTGACGGACTTGAGAAGCATTTGTAAAAAATATAACCTTTGGGGCATTTCTTAAAGTAAGAAAAGCATTTCTTAAGTCTTTAGAGACAAAATTACATTTTACAAGATTGGTCTTTATATATTTAAATCATATATATATATAAACTACATTTTTTTATGAAATGTATATAGGTATGAGTTTTTTAAAACTAGAATAATTGAATAACTATATTAGTAGCTATCACCACAATTTGTTCTGGATGTGCGAGCCTGGTGATCGGTGACACAGGGTTCCTTATTACAGACACTAGCTTCTCACAAAGAAATGAATGTTATCGTAGACATATTCTAGGTGTATGATTTGTAATTTTGTATTACCTTTGTAATAGAGAAATAAATAAAATGGTTGTCTGTCAAAAAAGAAGTATAAACACAGATTAATAAGGAGATTCTGCTGATGACGTCATAATGTTTGTATTGCGTTCTCTATCTAATTAATAAGATTGAAATGCCTGTAACTCTATACGAAAATGAATATTGTTGTTTTTTTTTGCAAAGTTTATTGTATTTAATAAAATGAAATAAAGAAATAGTAAGATTTATTATAGATGAGAACATTTTCTATAACAGATTACAGATATAATAGATTACCGGTGTTATTATACATCTTTTTTTACTAGTATACATGAATACCATCAGAATAGAGAAGGAAACACTTATTTCTAACAAAACGCTATACTAACTCATCTGACTAACGTGGTATTAGGTTAATTTCACTCACCCTTTTTTTTTTGGGGTGGGTAACGGTCTGCGCACTCTTCGCACCACTCAGTCCGGGGCGACAGAGAGGCGTAAGCACGCATACCTGTAACCCACCCGTGAACCTCGCCTTCGTCGTTGGACCGGTCACCGGAGCGTGAACTTGTCGTCAGTGGCCGGCCCGACGGAATACCCCCCGAGGGGTAAAGTTTCACTCACCCTGGAGGTATGTCCGCCTGGGGGCCTCAGCGTCGCGTCCTGTAGGTGGTCATATGAGTGGACCTATCGTTGTTGACCATCATTTCTAAGATGCTTGATAGCGACAGGTGCTGGTCATCGATGGCCTTTTTTTGCGAGGAGGTCATCTTTTTGAAGGAGGCCGCGGAGCACGAACGCGAAGCATTTGCTTCTGCAGACTCGCTCTGCAGAAGCAATTGGCGCATCTTCTTCCGCTGCCTTGACTGTCGACCAGACGTGACCGGATGGCCTAGCGTTGGGGTGTCGGGGTTAGAATGTCAGTAGTGGGTCTCTCCGACACCGTAAAAGCGCGGAGGGAACCGTTGTGGTTTTAGTGGGTATGGGCGCGACAGCCTCCATAGTCAACTGCAAGAAAAAAGATGGTGGTGTTCTTTAAAAAAAAAATATATATATTTATGTGAATTATTACATACATACATATCATCACACCATATCCCTTGCAGGGTAGGCAGAGAGAACAGAGTGCCAGAGAACTCTATCTCTGCATACTTCACTCGCTTCCTCAACATTCATAATTCTCTTCATACACGCTCGCCGGTTTCGGAGACTCTTGACTCCACCTTCCTTCAGTACCTGACCGATCTGGTCTAGGTAGGTTAGTCTCGGTCTCACTCGGTACCTACATCCTTCCACTTTCGCATTGTATATCTTCTTAACCAGACGTTCGTTCGGCATTCTTTCCACATGTCTTAACCATCGGAGCATTCCCTTTCGCATCTTTACACCAATACTCTCTTTCATACCTACTCGCTCTCTTACGTCGTCGTTACGAATACGGTCGGTCAGCCTAACTCCACAGATTTTCCGAAGAGATCGCATTTCGACCGCATTAATTTTACTTTCATACTCTTTTCTGCATACCCAACTCTCGCTTCCATACAGTAATGTTGGGACAAGCACTGCGTTATGTATAGCTACACGTGCCTTCTGGCTGAGGTGGTGGCTGCCGAGAAGTTGCCCCAACGCTCCGTTCACTCTGTTTCCCGCATTCACTCTTCGCTCTATATCAGTGGTGTACCAACCAAAAATGTTCCACAATATTAAAGAAAATATCAATATCTACAAAAAATGTCGAGATAGCATGTGTCTAACTATTGTAGTTATGTCACTCTAACTACTTTTTAACATTTTAAAATTTAATAGAAATTTCGACCATAATCAGATCAAGTTATTTATACCTTTGCCTTAATCCTTACCTAAATAAATTATTTCTCAAGCAAGGCTGTTTAAATACCTGTAAATAACTTTTTATTTTATTAAAATCGGACACTCCATTCGAAAGATATTACGAGTTTAATAAAATTGAAATAAATTTAATTCGCCGCCGTGACGCGCCGGTGCGGCAGGGGCGGAGTGCGGGAGAGGGGCATATCTATGAAATAGGTAGCCGCGCGGCTCGCTCTGAGAAATTTAAGCCCTCCCAATATGTGTAATGGAACAAGACTTTTGGTTATGGAATTGCGAGACAATCTGATTGTAGCTACTATCATCACCGGCCCCGCGGCCGGACAGCTTGCTCACTTTCCGCGGATCCCGATGATACCGACTGATCGTCCTATATCTTTTAAAAGATTACAGTTTACTGTGAAGATATCGTTTGCCCTTATAATAAATAAATCCCAGGGACAAACTTTTTCTATGGTTGGCATCGATCTAAGAAAAGAGTGCTTTTCTCATGGCCAACTATATGTTGAACTGCTAACAGAGGGTATAGTGAAGCATTAAGGTAAAAATGGAAAATTAAAATCTAATAAAATTTAAAAGTCTTTAAAATAAAAGATGTAGGTACTTGAATAAAGAAATGATACACAAATAAAAAAAAACTACATTAAAATAAATAAATAATATAAATCAAAAAGGAAAAATAAATGTAAAAAAAAACTTAGCACATAAGTCGGGGTGCTATATTTTTTATTCTATGAAATATGTGATAATCAGTACTTATACAGTAATAGTAGGTATATAATGTATCTAATTATTATTAGTATACCTATACTCTAAACCTTAGTGAAATGTTTTTAAAAATTACCAGTTGATGTCATTTATTCTGTTTACTCATTTTGATTTCAAACATCAACCCAAGGGAAGCCAGCGATACACTATTGCTAAATACATTATTATTTAGGTATGTCCTGCATATACTGTACGTTTATGCCAAAATGTTTAATAAATAAATGTTCACCCGTGCGAAGCCGGGTCGGGCCGCTAGTAAGCAATAAAAATAAAATAAAAAAAGAAAAGTCTTTAAAAAAAGAACTTGCAATTAACGGACACAAATTAGACCGAAGTTCAAGACAATTTGTAGATCACATAAAGTATTGTTCATCGTGGAAATTAGTCCTGCGATACCTAGTCTGTATTAGTTTTATTTCAAATGTGTAATATTCGCGTAAATATTAGATATCATTATATTTCACAATTATACGTAAGATGAAATTAAGTGAGTATTTCAAGTATTAAGGTCAATGTTGTTTTATTAAGTGATAATTAATAACTTATCTGAGTTCATTAGTTATTTAGTATTCATTTGTTATTAAGATTTAAGATGATCTCAATAAGGTTACTAGATCAATGTTTAAGATAATATAAATTTATTGTATAAAATCACAATTTACTCAAGCTTTATTTAGGTTAAGATTTTAAACCTGTAAAGTAGAAAATTTATATTGAGGAATACTAAAATGTATAATCAAATTGTGATGTTTTTTTTCCATGTGATGACAAAGTGAGTATACATTTATATATTCACCATTTATTCTATTTCTACAGATGTTGTAAAGGATCTAAGTTGTCATCATTGTGACAGAGATAAAAAATAAATTAAAACTATTATTTATATATATTTTTTTAAATAAACAGTACGCGGCACTATAACAATAATCCTTGTATTGTGGGAAACTTTCAATTTAACGGACCCAAATTATATACAGACTTAGAACATCAATTTGTAAATCTCATAAAGTATTTTTTTTACGTAGGAACCGTGATACCGCCGACCGTAACCCACTGCAAAAAAAAGGCCTTTAATTTAAATTAATCAATGACATAATGATTCCTAATTATTTATGTGAGTATTACACATATGAAAAATAAATATGGATTTTTATCGAGTTTATTTTTGATTTTTACTTTCACGATCTTTTAAATATTTTTTAGGGTTCATGGTCGCGAGAGGTCTGTCCTACTATCGTCTTAGCTTACGTCCCATTGTTAGGTTAGAGCCTCCTCCAGAATAGGAGGGAAATTGATCTACTATACCACGCTGGCCATACGAGCACGAGCACGTATGGTTTTATTTTGAGTTTTCCTTCTTATGGATAGGTATTACCTATATGTCCTGTGGTCATTTTTTACGTTAACCCTGGGCGAGAAAGGGGAGTGGCTAATTGTATTCTTATTCCCTCATAATGCGGAGACCAAAACACATAGTAAAAACTAATTTAAATGAAAACAGTAGAACTTAATATCAGTATTTTTTGTCTTAATATAACCATAAGCGTATAATTTGCCGGGTTGGCCACGTACGTCAAAGATTCGGTACCAGTGGCTGGCCCATAGCAATGGGGTGGGCTACATTATCCAGCCGTCGCTCCTACGGAAAGGACGGCGTGTGTCCAGACCACGGAGCACTTTGTATTTGCTCCGTGGTCCAGACCATAACCTACCCAAAATAAGTGTATAATTTTAATTCTAAATAGAAATTAAGATAAGACTACAATTTTATATTCTGACTGTTATTATTCAATCGAAAAAAACATATAAGAGGAAGTTTGAAAGTTGTGCCAGTGACGGAAAAGTTAAGGAGTGAAAGATTGAAATGTGATGAGAAGGGATGAAAGTAATGTTGTGAGGAAAGTTTTAAATATGAATGTTGAAGGCTTTAGGGGTAAAGGAAGACCAAAGTAAAGATGGATGGACTGCGTGAGGCATGACATGAATAGACAAGGAGTGACTGGAATGATGACGTCTGATAAGACTGTATGGAGGAAGACGACATTTTGCGTCAACCTTAAGTAATTGGGGATAAGAGCAAGATGATGATGATGATTCAATCGACAAAAAAAACATGAAAATAGCATGTTTTAAGAGTTATTTTATTTCGTTCCATTTGATTCACAATCATTGCAAACTAAATAATTTAAATAATTCTGTAACAAATGTTCGCGATGTCAGATAATATATTCACATCGGATTCACAAATAACGCATTCACAAAAGATAAAAATACACGAACGCGACATAAGCTTCAACAGATATTGTCAACGTCGTAAATCGAAATTCGATAACACAGCATACAATACCAAGCAACCAAGCACACAAACAATATTGTCACCTCTATACTTCTTTATTTTGGTTTATATATTGAATGAAGTTTGAAATCTGCAGGGTTAGCACTGAATACATGACGCGCTACAAACTTGAAGCATGTTGTAAAGCACGAATGACTATCAATTTAACTTTATAGTTAGGTCATCGTAGATTGACAGTTATATTTTCAGTCATACTACGCTAAGTTATATCATCTGAGCTCATATATGCTCCACTGTTGGGCTCGAGCCTAATCCATGGAAGGGCAATTGACCTACTATATCATGCTGGTCAGACGTGTTGGACAGTTATATGCGTTTCATATTCCTTAGTCGTCTCTTGCGATCACTCGCGGGTAAGATAAGGAGGTGGTGAATTGTATTCTTATTCCGTCACCATACGGATAACTTACACTATATGCCAATATTTTTTTCGTTTTTGTTTTATTTCACTTAATTCTCTAGACTGACGAGAGGTTGGTCCTATCAATACGCGCAAAAGGGTTTATAGGGATAAACCCTTTTGCGCGTATTGATAGGACCACCTGAAACCGATACCTTGTCTTTAGTGGCCTCGGCGTGTGCATGTGTGTGTCATACGAGTTTAATTAATATGACAGGACCACGCTGTTGACAGTTCTCTGTCTACAGCTGCGGGCCGGTCCGTCCGGGGTAGTACCACACTCTCGCAGAAGATCGACGTCTGAGTAATGACAATGTGCTATTGCGCTTCGTTCGGTGAACGAGAGAGCCGGAAGCCCAACTGGGTGGGCTTGGGGATTTTATTGGTAGGTAGCGGCCTAAGCTATATACCCTTGCTATTGCAAAGGTCCATGGGCGGCAGTGACACTTACCATCAGGTGTGTTGCTTGCTCATTTGACATCATAAGCAATAAAAAAAAAGGAGCTGTAACTCATATTTTTAAAGATGTGCCTTATATATAATAACATTTTAGTTAAATCTATTTAATTAAAAAATAATTTTAATAATCAAAAATGTCAACAATAAATGCATTAAAATATTTCTAATGATTCACAATTTACATAAGGTCAAAAAAATATTATTTCGTGACGGACGGAAATTGCTTACACTAGATATATATATATAGGTAGTTGTTTACTCGTTCTCTATAAAACACAAAGCAAATACATCTGGACAGGCATACTATTGTCACCGGCGATAAAATCCGTTGTGGCTATCTCACGTTGAGTGGGCATCCTTGTACAACATGGAGCGTAAAGTAACCGGCGCCCGCGCATCGATTTATGCGCCACTGGCTACGTAGATTAGCTTGATAGGTGATTGTTGGGGATTGTATGCCTTTGGTCTTTGATCATTTGCGATAGTGGTTTTATGGGATTTAGATTTAAACTTTTGAACCATGCCTTGGTTGGATTTTGTGACCGCCATTTTTTTTCTATTCACAGGTGGATGTTTATTGAGCAGCAGCTAGCTATTTATAGTACATGTATACAATTATCATTTTAAAGCTGTGTAGTAGCGGCTACGAATACTACCAACTCTTACTTTGCTCGTAGATGTCATAAAAGACGATTAAGAGCCAACCATGGGCCAACTCCATCTGATGCTGTTTGGTCAATAATTACATTCCCAAGGAGGGTTAACGTCTGGCAGGTGGCCGGTCATAAAACTATTGCCAATAACTTTTACAATCTGTACTATGAAAGAAGAGCAAATATTGTATCGACCCCAAGTAATTGAGATAAGAGTAGGAGAATGATGATGCATGCAATTACCACTTACCTTCAGTTGCCGTTAATAGATTTATTTCACCGCAAAATTTACCGAGATCTGGCTCACGGAAAAAATCTTACAACGAGCCAGAGATTTGGAGGCGAGTGCATGGGACCTGCCAGACAAGATCACCCTGGTAAATGGAGTCCCAGGATGCGGCAAATCGACCTGGATTGTGAACAATTTCAACCCCACACACGACGTCGTTCTAACATCATTGCTCAAGGCAAAAGACGAGCTGAAGAATAGGATTACCCAACGCATGGGAGAGAAAGCGGCAAAGAATGTTTATACAGTGGCATCGGCCCTGACAAACGGAGTCAGATCGAGCAAAAATCAAGCGCTCCATCGACTCATAATCGACGAAGCGCTCATAAACCACTTCGGCTCCGTGGTCTTGTTAATGCGCACTGTAAAGGCCAAAGAACTCCTCCTTATTGGCGACACTAACCAAATACCTTTCATTGATCGGGACAACCTGTTTAAATTAAAACACTATAAACCTCTAACCACACCATCGGCAACACAAGAACTGTTGTGTACGCATCGGTGCCCCATGGACATAGCAAATACCCTTCAGAACAACTACAATGGCATATACTCGTCAAATAAGATCATCAAATCCCTGAACATATATACATACGCCAACGCCGTCATACCATCAGACCTTCCTGAGACACTATACCTGTCGCACACCCAGGCAGAGAAAGAAATCCTCAACGAAAAAGGATACGGCACTGGTGAGGGCTCCGAACTGCGTACCATCCACGAAGCACAGGGACTCGGTGCACCAAATATCATTATCATCCAGACAAGAGATACAGTGCAAAAACTACACAATAGTATCCAACGTGCCGTGGTTGCCATCTCCAGGCATACTAGATCCTGCACCTACTACACAGACACCCGTGAAGATGCCATCTGGAAACTCATGAGGAAGTCTATAGATCAGGACCCAAGTACTATACTGGAATACATTAAAAAGATGGCAATAAAACATAGAGACCAAAGGGTAAAGGTAAACAAGAGCTCGGATTGACATCACAATAAAGACCAACAATTCATACATGAAGTATAAAAAGACATCATCACATGTTCACAATAAACTAATAACGCAGAATCTCTTTAAAATACATATAAACCATCATAAATGTATAATATCATAGCCACTTCAAGAAAAATTGAATTATATAACTTCAACTTCAACATAATGACTAAAATATACAACATAAAAAAAGCACGGACAAAAGTCTGTGGACCAACAATTAATCTAATAAAAAAAAAATAGATTTATTTCATAAATATACTTGTTTATTCCCTTAAAAGTGGTACACTGTTAGTTTATTATTATTTATGCTGGTAAGCATAAATTTAGACATTCGATTCTAGAAATATCTCATGTAAAAAATAAAAATATTAAGCCACGCAATGATTTTTCAATTCAACTAAGGACTATTTCTCTCAATTTCTCTGTTGAAGAGAAATAGTCCTTAGCTGTATTTTTACGGCTTTAAGACTATGTAGACAGAAATATATACCTACATTTTTTTTTTATTGCTTATGGTGGCAAACGAGCATACAGTACACCTGATGGTAAGTGTCACTGCCACCCATGGACCTTTCCAATACTAAGGGTATAACTAGGCCGCTGCTTGCCAAATTTGCCAATATAAACCCCAAACCCACCCAATTGGGCTTCCGGCTTTTTCGCTAACCGAACAAAGAACAATAGCACATTGCCATTACTCATACGTCGATCTTCTGCGAGAGTGTGGTACTACCCCGGATGGACCAGCCCGCGGCTGCAGACAGAGAACTGTCAACAGCGTGGTCCTAACACTATTAAAGTAAGTTGAATAACATTTAAATAGATTCTTAACTATTTAGAATATTTAGTTAGATTTATAATTGAATGATAATTAAATCTATTTTCTAAAAAGTTCTTGCGGAGACACAGCTTACAGGTTGCGTTTATTTCACACAAAACTTTAACAACTAATTCGTGTTCCCAACAGTGGTCGAAACAAAGTGTCGTAATTAGTCAATAGGGGAGGACAGAGTAACTCCTAACAAGTTATTTGGCAGGGCCATTTCGTCCGTGTTTATTATCCCCACTGTCCCCAACTAATTTATTGTACCCTTAGCACCCTTGAACTCAGATGGATCACCTAATTTAACATTACCTTCTGTTTTGCTGCTTGTCTTTGATAGTTACTATAATTAGTTGAAATATTGAAGACTAATTTTAAACAACTGCCATACAGCCTATAGTAACCGAACAGACACAAACAAGTATTTTTTTCTTTCATTTTCATTTATGGCAAAATGGATGGATTTTCCAAATTATATTTTTGTTTTCCAAGGGCAGGGATATATCTGTATATTTTATATCTATTATAGACAATGAAAAAAAACCTTATTGTCGCCTAAGACTATTTGAAAATTCCCGCTTTTTAATTTGAGCTTCTTAACCATACTTATCAACCTAAATTATAAAGGAATATTACATCAGGATCAATTGTTACATACTTATATTTAATATAGCATCACAGGCATGAACAAGAATATTGGTAACTATTTACAAAATTTACTAATAAATACATCATGTACCACTGTCAACATTTTTAATTTGGCAATATTCTTGTCACGGTTTCCAAGACAGTAAGTAATTTATTGGTCACGCAAGGCAAAGAGCAGTCGTAATTACTGTATGGAACAGATGGACCACCCGATGTAAGCTCTCACACTGCACACATACTTGGAGAAAGTCCCGATAATTTATTCTATAAGGATGGAGTATTGTATTCTTACTCCGTCATCACGTGGATATTATAATAGTACTAACTAATTGTGGAGAATTTCATTGAAAGATTTTTTATTGCTATACATACATACATATCATCACGCCATATCCCTTGCAGGGTAGGCAGAGAGAACAGAGTGCCAGAGAA
The DNA here is from genome assembly GCA_905163515.2 of Lymantria monacha. Classification (NCBI taxonomy): domain Eukaryota; kingdom Metazoa; phylum Arthropoda; class Insecta; order Lepidoptera; family Erebidae; genus Lymantria; species Lymantria monacha. The sequence continues at coordinate 23,139,532 of LR991097.1, read as the reverse complement.
CTCTATCTCTGCATACTTCACTCGCTTCCTCAAAATTCATAATTCTCTTCATACACGCTCGCCGGTTTCGGAGACTCTTGACTCCACCTTCCTTCAATACATGACCGATCTGATCTAGGTAGGTTAGTCTCGGTCTCCCTCGGTACCTACATCCTTCCACTTTCGCATTGTATATCTTCTAGCGTGCTAACCAGACGTTCATTCGGCATTCTTTCCACATGTCCGAACCATCGGAGCATGCCCTTTCGCATCTTTACACCAATACTCTTTTTCATACCTACTCGCTCTCTTACGTCGTCGTTACGAATGCGGTCGGTCAGCCTAACTCCACAGATTTTCCGCAGAGATCGCATTTCGACCGCATTAATTTTACTTTCATACTCTTTTCTGCATACCCAACTCTTTTTTTATTGCTGTTGGTGAAAAACGAGAGATAAGCCACCCGACATTTTTTCACATTGCTATTGCTCAGACCTCGATTATTTGCGAGAGTGTGATACTAACCTGGACCGATCAGCTCGCGACTGTTGACATTGAACTATCAAGAGTATTGTTCTGTCATTAGAATATGTGGAATAATATAGAAAACAGTAATATAATCTCGTTTTAAGTAAAAGCAGATAAATGTTTAGTATCGAGTGTGACCCCCTCTAGCTAAAATCACAGCTTGAATTCGTCTGGGCATGCTAGCGAGTATATCCCGGATACTTGCTTGCGGAATACGTTCCCACTCCGCAGTAATCACATTCTTCAGCTCTCTGATGGTCTGCGGAGCCGGGTGTACTGATCTCACACGCCGTTTCAGAACGTCCCAGACATGCTCTATGGGATTGAGGTCGGGACTTCGAGCTGGCCAATCCAAACGACGAATGCCGACCTCTTGCACATACGCATTAACATCGCGGGATCGGTGGGCGCGAGCATTGTCGTCCATAAAAATCGAGTCTTCACCTAGAGCGGCCAATGCGGGTTGTGCATGAGAAATTAGAACTTCCGTTATGTATCGATGCCCAGTCAGTGAGCCGTTTTCAATGAAGACTAACTCTGTACGATCCATTGAATTTATTCCTGCCCAAAACATAGCAGAGCCCCCACCATAAGGTGTGATTTCTTCGAAACATGCCTCTGCAAAGCGTTCTCCTTGTCTTCTTAGCACTCGCCGACGTCGATCTTCACCGAACAGAGATATCCTGGCTTCATCAGAGAACAAAACCCTATTCCAATCGTCTTGAGTCCATGATTCACAATTTCTAGCGAACCTAAGCCTGTGAACTCTGTGCTCACGGAGTAATTTGGGGCCGCGGGCCGGGCGGTGACTGCGTATATTGGCAGCGAGAAGCCTCCTCCTGACCGTCCATAGACTAATATGCACATTTCTTACTTCTTGGAGGTTGTTCTTAAGATCCACATACGAAGATTTGCGATTTCTCAATGCGCGACTCACAAGAAAACGATCATCCCGTGGTTGGGTACATGGTTTTCTTCCAGAACCAGGCCTTCTCTCGACGGAACCAGTCTCCTGATATCGCTGCCAGGTCCTTTGGACTGTCGAGCGACTAACATTTAGCCTCCTAGCCACGAAACATTGGCTGCAACCCTCTTCAAGCAGCGCGATAATTTTGGTAGCTTTTACCACTTTATCTACCATTTTTGATACAGCCAAACAGCATTAAATAAAGCTTTGACAGTCAAGGATATGAAATTAATCGATAAAAATTGAATAAAAGTTATGAAAGTCGATGTTAACTTCTGGAACTTCGCGCCAAAAATGTAGGATAAAAAGGGGTTTTCTGTAAAAATGAACATCAAATGAAAAATTGAATTTAGAACGTACTTTTTTAAATACCACAGCATTTTTAAAACCGGCCAGTAACGTGTACAAACGATTGAAACCTTTTTGGTATTGTATCTTTTTAAATATGAATGAAAATCAAAACCGCCCGTTTTTTTTGCAAATGAGTTTATATATATATATATTATATATATGCGTATATATGTATTTTTGATATGTAATATATATTCTTGTATGTGTCTATCTTTGTTTGTAAAGTGTATTATTATAAGTTTGTAGTATATAGTGTACAAACCCTCCTCCGTTTATTGTCTAACATTAAGTTAATACCTTGAAACATGCCCTACCTTCTACCATTTCTGCTTCACCTTTGGTTGACTGGTAGAGAATGCCTCTGGCATTAAGTCCACCATTGTACTCGTTGCATAAAGTTTAATAAATAAATAAATAAGCGACTAGTTTTAAATTACTCTACAGCTAACATAAGCAATAATAACATACATTCAACGAGTAAAATGTCGTGGTCAGAGTCGAGGGACTTGTAGGTGAATGTTGAGGAGTTTAGGGGGGCAGGGATAGTCCACAAGACACGTAGTAACATCACAACTATTAATTATCTTGGTTAATTCATTCTGTGATTTTGACCACGTTGTATTTTATGCTTGTTTATGTTCTGTTTGGTTTAAGATTAAGACAAGCCTCTATTACGAGAGACATACAATGTTTCTTTGGATTTAAATTTTATGTATGTATGTATATTAGGGTGCTTTTTTTTCAACTACTTAGTTTACTGAAATTTAGCATTTAATGCGCTTGATTATTTATAAAAACCTGATTACGAGCGAAAAATGATTGTCACAAGTGGGATTCGAACTCACACCTATTGGAAAACCGTTCCAATCGTGCTGCCATTTGCATCACCGTTAACTATTGTAGGACATTCAATTCTCGCATCGTATTATATTTTCGTCTTTGAAGGACACGAGTGCCATCTACCCGACATTGTTTACACATTGTACAGACAGTAATCGGGTTTATACTTAGTTTATTTGAAAAAAAAAAGTACGTTAATGTATAGGTATCTGCATAAATATGCCTGGAGTATGTCTCCGTATGTAGCTTAGTACTAGTAACTAAGATGGTGATTAATACTTTGCCCGCTATTTAGTCATTCATACTTCTTTTAATCTAATGATGCGTTCCATTGGAAGGTTAGGGTACGTACCCATACCATATCATAAAAGAAGACTAAGAATGTAATATGCAGATAACATCTATGCCTCTGACAAGGTATTTCTAAATAAAACCCCTTTATTGTGGTAGGACCACGCTGTTGACAGTTCTCTCTGTCCACAGTCGCGGACTGTTCCGTCCGGGGTAGTACCACACTCTCGCAGAAGATCGACGTCAAAGTAATGGCTATATGCTATTGCGTTTCGTTCGGTGAGCGAGAGAGCCGGAAGCTCAACAGGATGGTTTTGGGGTTTGTATTGGTAGGTAGCGGCCTGGCTGTACCCTTGGTAAGGCAAAGGTCCATGGGCGGCAGTAACACTTACCATCATGTGTGCTACTTGCTCGTTTGCCACCATTGGTAATAAAAAAAACCCCAAACTAAACTGATTTACTAAAATGTATAATCAGTATTTTTTTTTCTCATTGTTACGAGTTGAGAGCCTTCAGCGCTCACCCATAGTCCGAGCAAAACTATGAAAACCATCTGCTACTTACAGCTAAAATATACGACACAAAAATAATGAAAAATATCCTATTGTGAAGAAGACTCGATGCCAGTAGTGGGTCGTATATAAACTAAGATTATGATGATATAAAAAGACTTACGATCATACTGCTATATGCCACAGAATATAAAAGACAATGTGTATCTTACACAAGTAAATGAAAAGATACGATGCCATGGTCACAGTGACAGCATTTATTATAGACACCTCATCATTCTCCTGCTCTTGTTCCAATTACTTGGGGTCGACGCAATATTTATCCTCTTCCTACATATTGCAAAGGTTATTGGCAATAGTTTTGTGACCGGCCGCCTGCCTGACATCAACCCTCCTTAGGAATGCAATTGATGACCAAATGGCATCAGGTAGTGTTGGCTCAGGTCGATATAAGGCTCTTAGTCTTCTTTTATGACATCCACGAGCAAAGTAAGCGTTGGTAGTATTCGTAGCCGCTACCATACACATTTAATAAACTTTTTATATATTAAAAAATATTTTTTTTATATATTAAACTTTTTTATATTTTAATAAAATAACCTTTTTTTATATTACAAATAATATAATCTATTCGTTTGGTGATGGAATAGAACTCTCATTTGTCTTCATCTCCTCTTTGCCAATATACATGTCTGCAAAAGAGATCAAACTCAAAATGATCCTCAAAACAACTGATGTGATTGTCCCTAAGCTATCATTATCATCATTACGATCAAATTTGTGTTTACAGATAGGACTTATATGGGTTGACAAATATGTAATATAGGAATTGCAAAATTATCATTATCATCACCATCATCACAACCCATATATGTCCCACTGCTGGGCTCGGGCCTTTTACATAATGGGAGGCAAATTACTAGTAATGGGGATAAGTGCAGGATGATATCCATTCATCTATCAGTCTATGGATGTCTAGTGCTGAGTATAGGCCTCCTCAATATGTATAGATAATGCTATAATTATGACGCTTGGCAGGCGAGTTGAAGAACAAAGTTTTCCAGAATAATACTGCTCCTTATTCTCTTAGTGATTCCTCAGCCGATTTTTACGACCACGACAGTAGGTTATGGTATTATATTCTTTAATCCCATCTAGAAAATTACAAGCTGGATGTCGTTGATTGGGTACAGTTCTAAACATCGAAGTTGTTACGAAAAAATTCTCAAGAAAAATCGGAAACGTTAAGTAAATCTGCAGTTCCACTAATACAGAATACGAACCCAGGCAGTTACTGTTGCAGTAGCACGTTTATACCATTGAGCAAAAATACAGTTTCTTAGCTCAACAAGCATTTTCGAATTAGAAAAAAATGCCTTCTCTGCAGTAGATCTGTTTACAGATTCGAGACCTGTTTTTTGATATAACGAATATTATTAATTACAGATTTTTATTACATTTTTCTTACAGGGTGTGGATAAACAACAATTAATGGGTGATAACTTTGAAGGTGCTACTATTATAACTGAAACAAGGAGTTTGGAGGATGGCTGATAAAATTGCGAAAAAATGTCTTAATTATAATTGATATTTACAGTTAAATTGATCATACCAATGTAAAAAAAACAAAATATGAAAGAAAATTTAACTTTATTGTAGTTTTAAATGTATATATATTTTTTAATAATTAATAAAATTAATTTATTATTTTTTTTATTTAAAACTTAGCGTTAAATGTAAATATTATTATAATAAATTCTTAATTATAAAAAGAAATATTTTAGCTGTAATTAAATTTGTATTATTTTGTAGATTTGAAAGAAATTGTTTTATTAATTAAAGTTAATACTTTGGTATTTATTGTAATCTGTAATTATTTAATTAGTTGGTAAAATTTGTTTACGAGGGAATATGATTATCACACTTTGGTATCAAATGCACACCTATTGGAAATCCATCCCAATTCTCCTGCTACTTAGACAAGTGTGAGCTGCCCTATGATAATCAAATTGTGGCTTGTATTATTTTGTTGTTTTTACTCATAAAAATCTCCCAAGACGGCACAATGCGCAATTGTTGACCGGTAGATGGCGCATGTTCTCTCTCGAGAGAAGAAGAGCGAAATGTTATTTCTGGCTTAATATATTCAATATTGTCGGATCGGCTAATCATATAAAAAGAGGACTAAGTATTGTTACAGTAATTTGAATATTTTTTTTGTTACAAACTTTCATGTAGTCCCTAAGGAAATTGCACCTTAACATTATTTAACAGCGGAAATTATATGAATTATCAGATTATGTCGGTCACATTATGTTGTGAATTTTTATGTTGTTATTATCGTTATTTTTGCATATGATGTTGGCCGAACGAAACTGTTCACACTTCAAAGTTAAAATGCAAAAGTATAACATTTAATTTTCATATTAAAGGACGTAAGATTTGTTTATGGAACAATTCCAACAAAAGAGATAATAAAATATTGAGCGTATGTTGTGATATCTTAAATTATAAAGCATGAGAGACTGTCCATTTATAACTAGTCTTACGTTTCGCGTTAACAGCGTAGATTGACAATTCCTAAAAGTGAAAGATAAACTGGTGAGAAAGGATAGCGTGAAATTACATATATACATACATACATATCATCACGCCATATCCCTTGCAGGGTAGGCAGAGAGAACAGAGTGCCAGAGAACTCTATCTCTGCATACTTCACTCGCTTCCTCAACATTCATAATTCTCTTCATACACGCTCGCCGGTTTCGGAGACTCTTGACTCCACCTTCCTTGAGTACATGACCGATCTGGTCTAGGTAGGTTAGTCTCGGTCTCCCTCGGTACCTACATCCTTCCACTTTCGCATTGTATATCTTCTTAACCAGGCGTTCGTTCGGCATTCTTTCCACATGTCCGAACCATCGGAGCATTCCCTTTCGCATCTTTACACCAATACTCTCTTTCATACCTACTCGCTCTCTTACGTCGTCGTTACGAATGCGGTCGGTCAGCCTAACTCCACAGATTTTCCGCAGAGATCGCATTTCGACCGCATTAATTTTACTATCATACTCTTTTCTGCATACCCAACTCTCGGTTCCATACAGTAATGTTGGGACAAGCACTGCGTTATGTATTGCTACACGTGCCTTCTGGCTGAGGTGGTGGCTGCCGAAAAGTTGCCCCAACGCTCCGTTCACTCTATTTCCGCATTCACTCTTCGCTCTATATCAGTGGTGTACCTTCCATCTCGGCTAAATCCACATCCAAGATATACAAATTCATCCACTTGCTCTAGTACATTACCTATTGTTACTCTTACATCTGTTCTGGTTTTATCTCTTTCAAAGACCATTATTTTGGTTTTGCTCACATTCACGCGTAGACCCCTTTTCTTACAATCTTCTGTCATTGTGTCGACTAGGGTCTGCAGGTCAGTCGCTGACTGTGCCAGCAGGACTGCGTGAAATTATTTTGTTCTAATTTTCCTTGCAAAAGGATCTATAAATATTCAGCTTGTAAACATCCATCAATATATTTTTATTTTTTTAAAACACTACTACGCACTAAGGAAATAATCCTTGTATTGCGGGGACTTTACAAATATGCAATTAATGCAGAGAAATATGCACAGAAGACAAAATTATCCAATTTCTATCATCATTTCAATTTATAGAGCGAATCGAAATCCACTGATATAGAGCGTAGAGTAAATGCGGGTTATAGAGTGAACGGAGCGTTGGGACAACTTCTCGGTAGCCACCACCTCAGTCAGAAGGCACGTGTAGCAATACATAAGCAGTGCTTGTCCCAACATTACTATATGGAAGCGAGAGTTGGGTATGCAGAAAAGAGCATGAAAGTAAAATTAATGCGGTCGAAATGCAATCTCCACGGAAAATCTGTGGAGTTAGTTAGGTTTAAGATGCGAAAGGGAATGCTCCGATGGTTCGGACATCGGCAAGACTGCCGTACGAACGTCTGGTTAAGAAGATCTACAATGCGAAAGTGGAAGGATGTAGGTACCGGGGGAGACCGAGACTCACCTACCTAGACCAAATTGGTCACGTACTGAAGGAAGATGGAGTCAAGAGTCTCCGAAACCGACGAGCATGTATGAAGAGAATTATGAATGTTGAGGAAGCGAGTGAAGTATGCAAGGATAGAGTTCTTTGGCACTCTGTTCTCTCTGCCTACCCCACAAGGGATATGACGTGATGATATGTATGTATGTATTTCAATTTATATACGTCCCACTTATAGACTCGACTCATCTCGTCTACAATGCTAAATCATTCAAAGGTATTTTTGTACGTTATTTTATATACTGTTTTATATAACGTTATTTTGTATTGCGTTAAATAACTTCTGTTGTTATACTGATTTTCTTGTATATTGACAGCGAAGCCCGTGATGAGGTCCCCATAAATAATGAGCCGCAGCAGGTCCACGGTCGTGGGACATATACCAAATTATTCATCGACTTGCAGGGCTGGTACAATTTACCTGTAATATAGTCATTTTAAAGCTATTCCTTTAAACCGTTCTCTTATATTTCTTGTTTTGAATTTCTGTTTTAAATTGCTATTAAAATTTTGTAACCTTATATATTTATGTAATCTAAATTTTAAGTACGTAGTTTTTATTAGTATTACATTTTCTAAAGAGGTATGACTGTATGTACCGGTTCAAGAATTGATCTTATATGTTAAGTGTAGTACAGTTCGTTCTTCTTTTTTTATATTGGCATTCAGCTAATAATACTAGCTTGTTGTTACCAGTGTCGAGTTACTTTTTTCATTACAAATTGTTAATTCTTCTTCACATCTTTGATTTTTTATTTTTTATATTAGTCATTGTCCGTCAGTAAATCAAATCCTTGGCTTCAACAGTGATATAGCAACTTCTGGGAAACGAAAAAAAATGTAAAGCACTTTCATATTATATTCACTACATCCTAGCAGTTTCGCCACATCTCAGTGTATCAATGTTAACACATGACGCTTTCATGCTTTCGCATTCATAAAAGTTTGTATTCTTGCGAGTGTGAAATTATTAACATATTTCGGAACTGAAACAACATCAATTTTAAATTTGTCGTAATTCCGCGATAATAATTTTTCGTTGGCAAGTAGTAGTACTTATAAGTTTTCATAGTGTTTCGTTTGATTAAATTGAATTCCTAGCATTGGAGGTCAGTAGTTGACCACTTCTCTATATACCCATATATAGGCAATTTATATTCTGCTAACCCTATAACTGCAAGCAGTTTCAAGAGCGTCCGTTCGTAAATTATTTGTTGAAAATTTAGAACGGGATCAGTTAAACGTTTCGGGGCACCAATAAGTAATATGTACACCAATTATTAAAGACCTACACCCCTCTCTTTATCCTGAATAAACTTAGAGATATCAGGGATAAAGGAACTAGAGATTGTGGCTCAAGTAATTATGGTGGCTGTGATACTGGATAGCAATTACTCGGACGGTCCGTTCAGTGACAAATGTTTATGAGTTTGTCACTTGTACGTACAAAGAGGGCTATATAGTATACAGTTTTGTTCCCGCTACCTGCCCGGGGGAGACATACGAGTTCGTGAATTAAGTTTAATGATCTTTTAGATTGATGTGTAGGTATACGAATAATTCGTTCCAGATAATTGTTGTAAGAAATTGATGGTCCTTTTTTTTGTTAATTAAATTTTCTGTTAAATATAGGAGTGTTTTTTTTTTCGAATTTTATGCTGTCCGCCTATTGTATTTTATATTTAGCATTCTTATTATTACTAATCTATTAAATTATTTTAATGATATTAATGAGAAAAAAAAGCCTCTGAATTTTTGTCATTTTATGTGTTCGATGGATTAAGCTGTATATTCAGTACGCAACGTATTAAACTAAAAGGCTTAATAAATTACAAGTCTGGGCAATTAATGAATATGATAATTTTTTTTTCTATATTCTGATGTAATCCGTGTGGTGATGGAGTAAGAATAATATTCCCCACGTCCATATCTTACCCGTGGGTGATCGTAAGAGACGACTAAGGGATTTAAAATGCATATAACATCTATGCAAGAGAAGGAAAACCTGAAACAAAACCCTATACCAACACGTCTGACCAGCTTGGTATAGTAGGTCAATTTGCCTCCCAATACGGAGGAGGCTCGGGACTAATAGTGGGACATATATGAGCTAAGATGAGGATAATGATGATGTAATTCCGAAGTGGTAGGACCACATCCTCACAGAAGATTGATGTGTGAGTAAGGGCAATGAGCTATTGCGTTTCGTTTGGTGAGCGAGAGTTTTGCTAAAAAGCCTAGACAAATCATATATATGTATAATAATTTGATTTTAGCGCCAAATTAATAGTAACAACTTGACTTTCTGATGGACAGTGACTATGAATAAGCTATTTAATATGAAGAAATGTAATTTATGAAGAAAGTTGTTGTGAAAACTTGGCTGTATATGCTTTGTTCCCTTTGCCTGCCGGAATGGATAAATAAAACCAAAAAATATATATCAATTATTGTATAAAAAGTTCAAAATTTCCCGAAAGCTTTTCTAAAGATAACTGTCATTTACTTTGCAATCAGCGAATTTATTTAAATTAGAATTTTAGAAAATTTATATATTATATAACGAAATTATTTAAATTTAAAAAAATCTTCTATTTTATAAGTTTAGCGTTATTTGAATTAAGAATTTTAAAATTTTTAATAATATGGTTAGACTTTAAAAAAAAAAAACATGGTATAGACCTTGAATTTTCATGGTTCTGTAATATTTATATTGTAAATTTAATAAGTTTCAATCTGATGACGGAGTAAGAATACGATTCCCCCTCTTTTAACACCGGTGATTGTCGTAAAAGACGATTTAAGTATCTTATAATCTTTTGAAATAAAACTAGTTTTATGGATTCTTCTTATAATCTTTTGAAATAAAACTAGTTTTACGGATTCTATCGCGTTTGTATTTGATTTTTAATTTCTCGACGATAGTTATTAAGATGACTTGATAATTGGACGTGAGACACCTTACTCATCCCGTGACTATGAACGTTATAAGGTATTCGAATAACATCGTGAAATATAAAAAAAACACACGATCACAAACGTGATAGAATCCGTAAAACTATATAGTTTTATTTCAAATATGTAATACTCGCGTAAACATTAGATATTATATATGGTAATCTTATAGATTTTTTTTGTAATAGAAGCAAAGCTCGAAATTAAATCTACACCAATATTCTAATCAGCGTGGTAGGTCAATTGTCTTTCTATTATAGAGGAGGTTCGCGCCGACGTATATGTGTTGAGATAAAATTCAATAAGTAATTAACTATTGTGTATTTCTATCATACATATGTATGTGTGTTTGTATGTATGTGTATAAGTAAGTAGTGTGAGGTTTTGCGAACAACAAAATGCGACCATAAACTAGTTGTTGTGCCGAGTGCCGAATGACATTACCGAGTACGTGCCACCCTCGTGTGGCCATAACGTTCGAGATTAAAATATATATTTTTCTTTTATTTATCATCGTTTAATATGTTGTTACATAAGTTTGCGTGTGTTTTTTTTCTTTTTAACAACCTGTACAAGGAAATAAGGGCAATGCAATAAATGGGAAAATAAATATACCCAGTTTCCGAATAAAAATATGTGGAACGCAAAAAATATTGTCCTACGTGAGAATTGAACCCAGGAACCTAACAGGTAGGTCGGTACTTAGTTCACTACGGTATTTGTGTAGCGCATTGACTTATTACATTTGTTTGATTAGATAGATAAAGATATTGCTAATGTGAAGACTGGATAAAAATACAAGTTATCACCACTTTTTTAGGAAACTTATAACAGTAATTGTGATCGCCAAGCCATCCGCTATGCGTAGTGATAATGGCATTATACCCTCTTGTAGCTATAACTATAGACAATTATAGACGTTGATAGCCCGAAGGATAGATACATGTATCAAGTTTTGTAAGCAGAAAGCATAGTTGCAAGATAAGGAAATGTAATGGATCTATTTTGCTCTCCTAATGAAAGTATACTTACGCTCAGCAGTGGAACGAATAGCAGCTATAAAGATAAACGATGAAGCAAATAAAAATGCTGATATGAAATTATCTTAGTTCCTAGAGTGTCGCTTTTTTAGTTGCCATACACGGGTCAAGTTTGTGTAGGAGCGTCGTTACAGCGTAGCAATCATTCTCTCGTGAGCGCCATCGACTATCGCACGTAATTAACCAATGTCCGACCGTCCTCCACACGCAGATCTAATAGCCACACTAGATAAGACCACAAATGCTAACCATGCTTAGTTTAAAAGAGTTTTAATAAGTGTTTTTATAAAATAATAAGTTACTGTATTTGCCATAAGTGGCTTGCTCGCTAAGATCTTTCTCTTTAGCTCTCCAAAGAGAAATTTGAGTCTCTCAAGAAGAGAGTAGTTTCTTATAATTTCTACTTTAATTAAGAATTGTACTAGGTTTTAATGAATGTAAGATTGAATAACAAACATACTGATGGAGAAATATATAATATACTTTAAATAGTTGTATTATTAATATCTATCCATGTGGTAACGTAGTTAGAATACAATTCACTACCCACTATCTTACCCGTGGGTGATCGTAAGACGCGACTAAGGGATGTGAAATGCATATAACATCTGTATAAGAGAAGGTAAACTCGAAGCAAAACCCTATACTAACATGTTCGACTAGCGTGATATAATACAACAAGAAGGGATATATTTATTATTACTAATTCGCGTTCCTTATGAAGGAGGCTCGAGCCCAACAGTGGGACATATATGAGCTGGGGTGATGATGATTATTAATATTATTAATAAATAGTCGTATTATTATATTAATAAATAATCATATTATTAATAAATAGTCATATTATTAATGTTTTTTGATGTTTAATACACGCATTAAAAATTTTACTATTGTGTCCTCCCGTGACCATGAACACTGAAAGATGTTCCAGATGAGTTTAAATTGCAAGATCTAGTCATATCCATTGACTTTACATCAACGTTACAAGTTGGTCGCGCCCTGCCAATATGCTAGCTTCATTAGCCGGCCTGCCAAACGACCTCCTCGGGTCAGGGGACAAGGAAACTCTACTTATTGTATTTTTGCACACCCATCATGGAATGCTCTGTCATTTTGTACAAGCAAACGAGGAAATAAAACGTCTCGAACTTTGTGGAATCCGTTTTGGTTGATTAGTGTTCTATTCTTGTAGATATACAAGCTTGGAATATTCTTGTCTCTTATCCTGGTACATTTATTGTACAATATTTCGTATTTATGTTGTGACGAAAATGTATATTTTTGTTTTGATTAAGTTTTGTGATACTCATAATTATTATCATCATATAAACTCTATAAATCCCACTGCTGGGCTCGAGGCTCCACGTCAATAGGGGATGACTTTTTACCCGACTGCAAAGGAGTGGTATTGTGTTTAACAGTCTATGTATGTATGTATGTTTGTATGTTCCTTTGAAGCACTATATATACCAAACGCCTGGGCCGATTTTTTTATAAATGTAACACTCCGCTCACTCACTAAGGAAATAATCTTTGTATTGTGGGGAATTTTACAAATATATAAATAATTGATACAAATTAGAAATGTTTGGTTCTAATTTGTATCTGATGTCTATTGATTTGTGTCAATCATCGCACAAAGTATTGTCCTGTGTGGAAATCGAATCAGTGAAACTTGGCATGGTAAGTTGGTATCTTAACCGATACGCTAACTATGTATTCAGATTTGACCGATACTACGCTGGCCAGAAGAGTTTTACGTTAAGTTTTTCATCTTTTGCCTATGTGCATATAATATGTGTATTAGCCATGTCATCTCTTACAACACCAACGAGCAAGAAAGGGGGTGGTGAAAAATTCTTACTTCGTTATCTCACGAAACATTGTGTGATACTAGAAGCGTACAATACACCCATAAAGTTTCGTATCGCGGAGGCACTACAGAAATTATAATCAGAATAAACGATTTTGGATTGTGTGGGAATTAAAATCTACGATACTCGTCACGAAGGGTCACGTTATTATTTGATGCGCCATTTGTGCAGTAAATACACTGTATACTATTTAATTTATGAGAAAGATAAGTTATTGGCGTTTGCTGCAGAATGTTTTGGATGCTAAATCGAAGTTTGTTAGTGGTAAATGACAAAATTTCCTTTGGATACCGTAATAATAAATTAAAAAATATAAGCTAATAATATTATTGGGAAGGAAATATCGAAATAAAACCTTATGCAAAAATTGCGTAGCATTTTAATCGCCTTCTATCGCTGTCTAATAATGGGAGTTGTACCATCTGAGAAGAAACGAAGGAATTTGCCATTACTACGTGGGCATTAGACACATTAGATACATTACAAATGATTAACTTCTAAGGAATATAGACATGAGACAATAAATAAAGAAAATAATACTAGTATTGTTGGCTGTATGAAAACAAAACCATTTGCTTTAAGAAGACAAAAGAAAAATAAATCTGAGCGTATATTAGCCAAGCGATTGATTTCACGCAATGTGTGATCCATGCTCCGTTTATTTATATCCTGGTTGTGTACAGGAAACGGAAATGACGCGAGCGGTCGCCATCCCCGCCGGATGTCGTGACGCTAGCGCCACATACGGATCAGTTCACGTGTTGGTAAACTAGTTGATGGAATAGGGAAAATGGATGAAAATTGTATCATGTCTGCAGCTACTCGTATGTCGTCGATTCAGTTATTTAAGTTTATTCCTCTTCATCCTACATATATCCGACTATAGTGGATAAACCTCTACCATAATTGGGAAACCTTTGGGAAACCTTCAATGTATTAATGTCTGTTTTTATAAACATCTAAATTTGAAGTAATACCTAAGGTAATTTTAATTTTAATAAAAAAGCTGTGAGGTAGTGGCCTTACTTTGGTCGTAGATGTCGTAAAAGACGACTAAGAGCCTTATAATTACCTAAGCCAACTCCATCTCATACCGTTGACCAAACGGCAAAAAGCTCTTATTTCTTTTGATTAAATAATATTACCTAAGAGATGATGAGTCAATAATACATTGTACGGCTTTACTTAATCATATGAGAAAACGGACTGAGCTTTATTTCAATTTATAACAGCAATTTAGATGGCCAACCTGCCTAACAAAGTGATGAATGATGAGATGAAACTGTGTGGTAGCAGCTACGAATAGTATCATCCTTACTTTGCTCGTGGATGTCGTAAAAGATGACTAAGAGCCTTATAACGACCTGGGCCAACTCCATCTGATGCCGTCTGGTCAATAATTACATTCGCAAGGAGGGTTGACGTCTGGCAGGTGGCCGGTTATTGCCAATAACTTTTACGATATGTACTATGAAAGAAGAGTACATATTCTATCGACCCCAAATAATTGGGGTAAGAGTAGGAGAATGATGATGTTAAATAATTGAGTGCACACATTGTGTAATGGATCAGATACCGATCTATCGTGCCAGTTTAAAGCGTTCGTTTGCCACGAAGAACAATACTACAACAATACTAATATAACACGCTAAAACACTAATTTTAAGATATTAAATACAACACAATACCACGACGAAGATCAGACCCTTTTACGTTCCCGCCAAAAGTCTCGTTGTCTATTCCATCATTCAGCTTCTCACAGCCCACTGCTGGACGTAGACTCGCCCATATAATACCACATTCATTAGAAGCATTACTGTCATAATTGTTGCTCTTGGCAAATGGAGTGACGAACGATTTACGTCAAATAAATATCTCTTTTGTATTATTATGAATAATCTTTGACAGAACACAACAATGTTAACAATTTATTCAAAGAAAAAAACCAACGTATTATAATTTAGAGATGACACAACATTCTTTGTTAATAAGAATAAAAAAAATCAACAAATAAAATGGCAACAGCGACAGAGACGTAAAATTAAAATTAATTTATGCGCACAACGCGGTCAAAGAATTCAACAAACAAACAACAAAGAGCGAGGAACTTCTCTGTTATTTTAATATTAGGTTGTATCTATAAGATCAGCTATAAATATTCGCTTTGGATACTATTAAAAGCGATAATGTAGATATAAGACTGATCGAAAATTATATTTTGCGAAACCACGTGTTTAGATACATTTACTTTCATAGCCTTTAAGAAAAAATGTAACAGTAATTATAGGTAAAAGTGTGACCGATTCATATTTTATAAGACAGGTTCTAATTACACTGCCGGGCGGGCTGCCGAAAAGTCCGAAGACAAAGATCGGGTACCGGTGGCCCGCTTGCATGGCGAAGAGAGGTGTTTGCAGAGTGGATCTATGGGGTTGCGCGCCGCCTCTTCCGTCGCCCCGGACCGATTTGGTGGGGCACGACCACGTCCATAGCCCACCGAAAAAAAAAGAAAAGAAAAGAGAGGTTTTAATTACACCCAATACATTTTATTTCTGTTTACGATGAGTTTCAGACTTCATGCTTGCTATAAATTAATATATCTTTAATTCTCGCAGAAATACCTAATTGGGAGTAAAATTTACTTTCATCCATGACGCCCAGAGTTTATGTAATACCTATTATTAAGGTATATGGTTAATAACAACAATAATTGATTATAAAATTAGCATGTTTGCCGTATTCGGGCCTGTTGTGGTGCGACCTTACCTCATTTAACCGGGGCAAAAAAGTAGTGTGAGACACCATAATCCACTGTGTTTTGTTTTACGCCTATTCAGAAAACAAAATGCTCTGCCCAGCAGTTTATTGTTTTAGATACCTATCCGGCTACGTTCCAGCATTAGAGTGTCAGAACATCACACACACAAAACATATGTATCCAAGTACAAAAATTACGATAAAAATAATGTATAGCAAACTAAAAGTTTATAGCTTGTGGTATACTATTTCTTTACACAACAATGAAATATTATCTGTTTAAAAGTTTACGCGGTGAAAATTTGAACGTTTCGTTGCAAAGCCACGACATTTGCGGGATGCCAAATAAACGTTTGACAGGGGAAAAGAAGTCCTTTAATGTTTTCACTTGGTGTATCTATCCCCGTTGTTGTGGAAATAAGTATTCTGAATTAAATAGTAAAGCTTTATGTCGTAAATTGTTAATATTATTTTTTTCTATCCAACGCGTTATCATTTAAAATAAAAATATTGATAAGTTTTTTATTGGGTGGTGACAGAGTAATATAGTAAATTACTGCAGCGATCAGCAAAAGAGGCATTTATGGACGAACGTGTGTAGGACGAATTTTGCCGGCCGCTGCTCTCATGTATTTGGTCAGTACAGCAATTAGGATTTATCTCGAAGAAGATTGTTAAAAAAATGCTCAAATTTCCAAGCATGTTGAGAAAATATAACTTAGGACCACCTTTTTGCCTGTGGGTATTGTAAAATACGAATAAATATAATATGCAAATTATCTGTAAAAGATAAGGAATACTCGAATCGGAAAACCCTATACTAACACGTCTGATCAGCGTAGCGTGGATCAATTTCTTTCCAGCAGTGGGACGGGATACGTTGAGCATGATGATAAGACTATACTAGAAATCTTGAAGTGCAATAAGATTATATTCTGAGAACTTTTCCGTTGCAGTCAGACTATCTGGATTCTTTTTGTTGTCTTGGTGTAATGCCACAGTTCTGAGCCCTCAGGCTAAATATAAGGTAGACGACATATTATATTTTTAAATCATCATCATCATTATCACAGTCCATAAACGTCCCACTGTTGGGCGCGGGCCTCCTCCGTAATGGTAGGGAAATTAACCTACTATACCCCGCTGGTCAGACGTGTTGATATAGGGTTATATTTTCGAGTCTTCCTTCTCTCGCATATGTGTGATATGGGTTTTATATCCCTTAGTCGTCTCGTACGATCACCCACGAGTAATATGTGGGGTGGTGAATAGTATTCTTACTTCGTCACCACACGAAAATGTATAAATAAATAGATAATTTTTAATTACGAATGGATTATGTACATTAAGTTGATTGCTAGCTAAGGTATATTCAATATCAGAGTTAAATTTGGTGGGTGGCTGGTATTATCGACCTCCTGTCGCGAAGATGAATCCTTACCGCGACGCGCCTACAACCAAGGGATTCACCCCAAAATATTTACAAATATAATATTACTGTTATGAAAATTTAAAAGAATTCTATTTGAACTCTATTACTATACAATAAGAGTGAACCAGATTTGCTATGACTGTGATTAAATTTTGTATTAGTGTATTTTTTTTTATTAATATAAGCAGAAGACACAAAGTCCTGTTTATGGCAATTTGTTTACGCAACGTCGTCACCATATTAATAAATTTATGGACTATTTTTCGGGTTAGCTGGATATTAATGAATATATTTTTGGATTTTTCATTAACTTTCGTTGGGGTATTAGGTTTTATTAAATACATAGATTGAAATATATTGAAGAGAAGCGGAGAAACAAATGGTTCGTTATTGATTTATGTGATCTAATAAATGCATTAGGTTCTTATACTTTGGTACGTTTCTTATATCTTTGTATGGAAGATACTTATATCTTGGTGCTTTAAGAATGATCTTCACTTAGTAGACAATAAGCTAACTGCTTATTATAAGTTCTATCAGATTTTACGGAGATTTTTTAAAATTAAATTAAGCTTTCTAACTAATATTATAAATTACAGTAGGTTATTTTCTGTGCGTGTGGTGACGGAGTAAGAATACTATTCACCACCCCCTATCTTACCCGTGGGTGATCGTACGAGATGACTAAGGGATATAAAATGAATATTACATTTATGCGAGAGAAGGAAAACTCGAAACAAAACTCTATACCAACACGTCTGACCAGTGCGGTATAGTAGGTTAATTTCCCTCCCATTACGGAGAAGGCCCGAGCCCAACAGTGGGACATTTATAGGCTGTGATGATGATGATGATGATAATGAGGTTATTTCTCCGTCGCCCCGAACAGTTTAAGCCACTTTAAGCAGAGTGTGATAAGACCGTAAGCTCTCAAAAAATTCTAACTGGTTTAATTAAAACATATTTTTTTTCCGCATTCGTAACGACGACGTAAGAGAGCGAGTAGATATGAAAGAGAGTATTGGTGTAAAGATGTGAAAGGGAATGCTCCGATGGTTCGGACATGTGGAAAGAATGCCGAACGAACGTCTGGTTAAGAAGATATACAATGCGAAAGTGGAAGGATGTAGGTACCGAGGGAGACCGAGACTAACCTACCTAGACCAGATCGGTCATGTACTGAAGGAAGGTAGAGTCAAGAGTCTCCGAAACCGGCGAGCGTGTATGAAGAGAATTATGAATGTTGAGGAAGCGAGTGAAGTATGCAAAGATAGAGTTCTCTGGCACTCTGTTCTCTCTGGCTACGCTGACTGAGGAAGCGAGTGAAGTATGCAAGGATAGAGTTCTCTGGCACTCTGTTCTCTCTGCATACCCTGCAAGAGATATGGCGTGATGATATGTATGTATATGTATGTATTTTTTTTTCACGAAGCGACTGCCGACTGCTATTTCCTCAATCCAAAGAGAAAATAATATTGTAGAATTACAAAGAAAGAAAACAAATATAAAGCAACAAGCGAATTTATATTTACCTGTAGAGATGACTTAGCGGTTAAGATATCAACCTTGACAGTATCATGGGTTCGATTCCTGCACAGGAAAAAACTTTGTGCGATCTACAGGGTGTTGTTCTAAGTCTAGGTGAAGTTTGTCTGCATTTAATATATGTTATTTCCTTAGCGCCGTGTGTTGTCTTTAAAAAAAAAATAGTGCAATTTTGAACAAGAATATATTTCTCTTCTTAAAATACTTGAAGCGACATGTGATCCCTTGTCCCTCCCCTATCAAGTTCCACACGATTTACGATCACCACATAAGTGTATTGTGAACGCAACTAATCTACCGTACGCGGCCGTCCTCGGCTGAAATCCAATTGAAAAATTTCCGGATTTCACCCAACTAGGGAATTTCTTTAAGTGATGTTTTTCGAACAGCATCCGGTCGATTAGATATAAGGTAGACTCACATGTCCATGTATATTTTTAAAAGTCTTTTAATTTATACATTTTAATAATTTTAATAAATGCTTAGCAATATACTTTGTGTCAAGCTTTTAGACTTCTCTTTGTGTGTCTTCAATATCTTCAAGCTTTTAGACTAGACCGGACTCGGCATCAACATCAATGGCGAATATATCGCTCACCTTCGATTCGCAGATGACATCGTAGTCATGGCAGAATCCCTGGAGGACCTTGGCACCATGCTCAATGATCTCAGCAAGGCCTCCCAACTAGTAAGGCTGCAAATGAACATGGACAAGACGAAAGTCATGTCTAATGCCCATGTTATTTCTGTACCGGTCATGTTTGGGAATGCGATTCTCGAAGTTGTCGATCACTATGTTTACCTAGGACAAACAGTCCAATTAGGTAGATCCAATTTCGAGAAAGAGGTCAGCCGACGAATCCAACTCGGCTGGGCAGCGTTCGGGAAACTTAGGAGGATCTTCTCGTCTAATATTCCGCAATGTCTGAAAACAAAGGTTTATAACCAGTGTGTGTTACCAGCGATGACTTACGGAACTGAAACGTGGTCTCTAAATGTTGGCCTAATCAAAAGGCTCAAAGTTGCTGAGCGTGCTATGGAAAGGGATATGCTCGGTATTTCTCTATGTGATAGAATCCGAAATACGGATATCCGTAGAAGAACGGGTGTAACTAATATAGCCCGAAGAATTAGCACGTTGAAGTGGCAATGGGCAGGCCACATCGCTCGACGAACCGACAACCGTTGGTGAAGAAAGGTTGTCGAGTGGAGACCACGAATCGGACAGCGCCACGTAGGACGACCCCCCACTAGGTGGACTGACGACATTATTAAGGTCGCAGGAAACCGCTGGATGCAGGTGGCGCGCGACCGTGTTGAATGGCATTCTCGTGGGGAGGCCTATGTTCAACAGTGGACGTTTACGGGCTGATGGATGGATGGATGAATGTACCTTACTCTACTGTGTATTGACGGATAAGATAAGATAAGAAAGAAATAAGGAAGAAAAAAAATCTTATTTATTTTTAAATAAAAATTACAAAAAATAAAAAATAACATTTTTAATTATGAGCTATTTTTTGATGGCGGTATTTTTATTAGGCAGCCTCTGAAATAGCTGTCAACTTATCTCTTACTTTATAAAGTTAGTATTTAATTGCAATTTGCACAATTGACAGTAAACGAGAATGATGTCTTGGAGAGTAAATCTGACTAGCTTCGAGTTTTGGGATTCAGTTTATAATATAATATGCAGAGAACATCCACGCAGAAGAAAAAAAAAACTCTAAATAAAACCATATACCAACCTGTTTCATCAGCGTGATATAGTTGATCATATTATTATTACGACGTGTATAGGTTATCAAAGGTACGTAAAAATAACCATAGTTTGAAAGAAAACTATTTTATACGGATTCTATTGCGTTTGTATTTGGAAAGAATGCCGAACGAACGTCTGGTTAAGAAGATATACAATGCGAAAGTGGAAAGATGTAGGTACCGGGGAGACCGCAACTAACCTACCTAGATCAGATCGGTCATGTACTGAAGGAAGGTGGAGTCAAGAGTCTCCGAAACCGGCGAGCGTGTATGAAGAGAATTATGAATGTTGAGGAAGCGAGTGAAGTATGCAAAGATAGAGTTCTCTGGCACTCTGTTCTCTCTGTCTACCCTGCAAGGGATATGGCGTGATGATATGTATGACGTTATGTACGACGTTTCGAACACTTTTCATCATTACAAGAGGACTAAGTTGTCTCACGTAAAACAAATCATAGAATCATGAATACTTCAAATGAGTTTTAAGTTTTTCTTCAAACAAGTCCTTCTTCAAACGAGGTTTAAGATGAATACTTTCTTCATGGTAGGCAACGGCCTAGCTGTGCCTCTGGTGTTGCTAGGTCCAAGTTCAGCGGTATCACTTACCATCAGGTGTGCTGCTTGCTCGTTTACCACCACTGGCAACAAAGAAAGAAAAAAAAACTTATTGGACATTAGACAGCCTAGTCCTGCCGTGACCATAAACGCTGTAAATTGTAGTGTGTTCAAATGTGTAATACTCGCGTAAACTTTAGAAGTTATTAAAATAACTATAGTTCCTATCATAATACTCTATGAAGTTCTTCATCTGTACTTAGGATAAAAAAATAACATATTAAGGTATATTAAATCCTTCATACTTATCGCAGAACAAAAATTATAACATATACTGCGAGTCTAAACTGTTCCGTCTGAGTTTTTCAAAACGAAGTCCCCCTAATAAAACTATTAGAATGTATGTCACGCTGAACTCGGGCAACATTTCACAGCCACGAGGGGTACATCAAGTGTACTTCAAAATGAACGAAACGTATACCCATGCGAACACAAAGAATTTTTTAAACCAATCATTTATTTTTTCAAGTTTTTTTTTATAAATAAACGGAATTGGGCCATCTGTATTGCCAGGTTTTTATAATTCACATATTATACTATTTTTTTTAATAATTAAATAGGTTATTGTTTAGTTAATTTTACAAAAATATGTACATTTAATGCTAAGTTTTAAATTAAAATATTTACAGAAAAATAGAATAAGGAATAAAAATCAAAAAATGTAATCAGGCATCGAAAAATTCCTCCGCATCACTCTCCACCAGTTAAAATACCCAGAAGGCTGGCAGCATTACCTCGTATATGAGCTGAGACGATGATGATGATGATGATGACTATTATTTACGAGTTAAAGAATTCCTGTATAATGGGGTATTTAAAAACTTTAGAAAACGTCAAATGCATGCAGCTTGAAGCGATTTAAAAATAGATTATACGTTTAAGCCATATGAGCTATACAATACTAGCTCAGCAATATAAAATCCATAAGAGTTGGCACGCTTTTCTTACGCACAACATCTCTTAAGCTATAAAATCCCCTCTATCAATCTTACAAAGACTTCAGATTTCATAACTTCGTTATTATGGCATCTGAATTCTTTCTATTTCACTTTTTATTTAATGCTAGTTGTTACTCTTATTGTAATAGTATTAATTTTAATTTTTTTTCACAATATATTGTAAAAATCGCTCTTAAAATATGTTCCTAAACGTTTAGATATTTTATAACAATCTATTTCGACAAACACTTTATTAAATTTAGATTAAGCCGTTTAAATAAAGCCCTGTTTTACTTTTAGCTTAGAGGATTTCTTATTACAATGTTTTAATTAAATATAATATTTTTTTAAATGGTAACGTGGTTGAATTTATTAATATTATCTTCAAGTTCTAAGAATAAATATATCATCAGTGTCACCTAGATTACGTAATATTTTTTCTATGTTCAACAAATATTTTTAAATTCATTATAATTAAGTAATATATATTATAAATGTATTAGAAGAGGAATTAGAAACAATTATAAATAAAACCCAATACACGCATGCATATATCTCAAAAGGATACATACCAATAAACACCTTAAGAGTTTATACTTGTTCATCATTCTCCTACTCTTATCCCAATTAGTTGGGGCCGATACAATATGTACCTACTCTTTTTTATAGTACATATAGCAAAAGTTATTGGCAATAGTTTTATGACCGGCCGCCTGCTAGACATCAACCCTCCTTGGGAATATAATTGTTGACCAAACGGTATCAGATGGAGTTGGCCTAGGTAGTTATACATCTACGAGCAAAGTAAGGGTTGGTAGTATTCGTAGCCGCTACTATACAACGATGTAATACTAAAACAAATAAAAATACATCAAAAAGATGATGAACCCGTAATGTTTTGAAAAGAATATTCTAGGGCTTAAAATAAAAGGCAATTGGAGTCGCAATACAATGGTCAGAGACACTAGGACATAGAGAGAGCAATTTTGATATCAAAAAGGGCGAATGGCCCTCTTCAATTTCACATAGAGCATCTACAAAAGATCACTCACGTTAACTACGAATGAACGAAAACAAGCTGGGAGTCCGAACGAAAAATTAAAAAGTAAAGCATTTCCGAAACGGAAACAGGAATTGAATTTAAGTATATTTTAAACGAACCCCTGGCTTTGACTGCCCCAAATAATAAAATACCGGTACGTATACGTATAGACTTTTTGATCTTTTTAGTGTTGCCATCCCTTAGTAGCAAAGGTATTCGCGCCGCATGACTAAATGGATTATTTTCTTCTCATGTTCGTTTTTCAAAAACAATTTTCAACCTTTTTGTGAACGTTCCTTTACTTCAATGACCAATATTTATTGAACTACCTTTCCCCTTGCATAATAAGCCAAATGTTTATGGAAGGGGGTATTGTTTCTTCACAGAGGGCTTTTATTATAGTGGTGGGTTATCAAAAAGAGGAAACAAAACGTTGACAAGCACGGGTATGATTGGATTAAGGAGGGTTGACTTTATAGTCGCGGTGCAATTTGGAAATTGACTTTGGGAATCTGTTTATGATGTGGTTCGATTCTTTTTGTTTGTAGCGTTTGGTGTCAATTTTTAACCTCTATCAAATTTGCACTGCAATTTTGTGGAGTACAATTTTGTACGATGGTGTGAGATTATTGAGTTTTATTTGAGACTGTGTTTAAATTTGTTCTTATGTTTACATTTGTAGTGTTTGCCAGATGTAGCAGCTGTGATATATTTACTTAAAATTAAGCGGTAAAAATAAAAAGAAAGAATTTAGTTACCTTTTCACTGATATTCTTGGACAAAATATTAGAAACTTTAAGTAAGATTTGCTTAGGCGAAATTCATTGTATTGTTATTTATATATTATAATTAATAATTATAATATTATTTTGCCAAAAATGTAGTGATAAAAATAAATTTTTGTCTTGAAATCAGCGTCTCTTAACTAAAAACAATACTTGTCACTGCTTAATATTTCTTTAACGAGGCGTGAGGCGAAACATTAATTTTGCACAATCTTTGTACCCTCGCGGTGACAGTCCATTTATCATAGACAATCGTGACGTAGCAAGATGGCCGCCTTAATTGTGACGCACTGATACAACGTTTCATAGCTGGGGTTGATTCAAAAATGGAATGCTGTTGATTTGATTGTGTCAAAACGTGTTCAGTTGAAATTTGGGGTGATTTCTTATATTTATCATTGGCATACGAGTGGTCCATCGGAGGATAATTGGAAAAAAGTAAAAGAAAAAAGGATGGTTTCAAAAAGGAGACTTTTTAGAAGCACGGTAATCATAAAATAATTTAACAAATAATACACATCATCGTCTTTCAGCTGATATCCTGATTTATAAGAGATGTATAGCCTATTTTATTTCGATAACAAGCAGAAGTGGAAAATATGATGCATTAGGTCGTGAATTGCAAAGTTGCCTATCTAAGATCAACCTTTTTGTGACAAGTTATGATGTCGAATATATTTAATACATACATACATACATATCATCACGCCATATCCCTTGCAGGGTAGGCAGAGAGAACAGAGTGCCAGAGAACTCTATCTCTGCATACTTCACTCGCTTCCTCAACATTCATAGTTCTCTTCATACGCGCTCGCCGGTTTCGGAGACTCTTGACTCCACCTTCCTTCAGTACATGACCGATCTGGTCTAGGTAGGTTAGTCTCGGTCTCCCTCGGTATCTACATCCTTCCACTTTCGCATTGTATATCTTCTTAACCAGGCGTTCGTTCGGCATTCTTTCCACATGTCCGAACCATCGGAGCATTCCCTTTCGCATCTTTACACGAATACTCTCTTTCATACCTACTCGCTCTCTTACGTCTTCGTTACGACATATATTTAATAGGTTTTGTTAAATGTATAATTAGCTTACTAGGACAACCTTATCCAGCAGGACATAATCATTCCCGCCAATATATCTATAATAGCTATATATAGTACAGCCTCAGTGAGAGCAGTGATGCCTTCTCATGTATGTGAGATAGTGAAATATATCTTATTAGCATAGATACAAATACTACAATCCCATTACACTCTCCCAAAATTTCCGTAGCGGAAGGAATAGCGGGTTACCATTTTAGGTACTATCCACTATCAATGCTCCGGCAACATTGCTTATTTCCTAGTAGAAGGCGGCGACTGTGTCGTAGTTCTTGACACTGAAAGTCCATTCCACTTGAGAATGTAATGACGGCATGCTACATTTAAATGAATGTAATGGATATTATTAGTAATGTATATCGATGATAGCTAAATAGCTATCATCCATATCCATAGTTAGATTTATATAAGAGATAATACTACGCTTGCACCCACATAGGGTTACCAATCGTAGTAAAAGTTAGGTTTCTTAGGATAATACTGAGAATAAAATCTAGCTGCGGGATTATCAAGAACATGCTTATTATTCTGGGAAATTTATAATACTTACTGGCATGAGTTTTGGTGGTACAGACTTTTGGCGGGAATACGAAAGCGTCACATAATCTTGTAATCTACATTGACCTTGTATTATATTCAATATCTTAGTGTTATAATGTGTTATATTAAATAATTTCGATGGCATTTTATGTAATGTGATGCGTAGGAACTGCTGGGATATAGGAATATAAAATAAAAGTGTTTCATAGATGTTTTCGTTTTGCATCAAAATATCAAGAAGTGTAGTCATAGCATAGCACTGCTTTAGGCGAATTGATTTACAGACGGACAATTACTAATGTGAAAAACCTTATAATTTGTGAAGAAAATTGTAATCGACCAACACTGCGACGTACAATACGCGGTCGCCACTCGAGAACATTTCTTCCCCCAACAGTTAACGGTTCGTCGAGTGATGTGGCCTGTCCATTGCCAATTCAACGTGCCAATTATTTGTGATACATAAAACGTTAAGAAAACTAATAATCTATGATCATCATTATATCAGTTACTCTGGGTACTCTGTCTCTGGGCACTCTCTCACTGCTGGGCTCAAGCCTGCTCCACAACAGGGGAAAAATTTACTTACTACTACACTAGTGAGACAGATTTGTATAGGGTCTTCTTTCGAGTATTCTTTTTTTTATATAGTATATGCATATAGTATCCTTTAGTCACCCATTGATGACCCATTGCCGAACGAACGTCTGTTTAAGAAGATATACAATGCGAAAGTGGAAGGATGTAGGTAACGGGGGAAGACCGAGACTAACCTACCTAGACCAGATTGGTCACGTACTGAAGGAAGGTGGAGTCAAGAGTCTCCGAAACCTGCGAGCGTGTGTGAAGAGAATTATGAATGTTGAGAAAGCGAGTGAAGTATGCATGGATAGAGTTCTCTGGCACCCTGTTCTCTCTGCCTACCCTGCAAGGGATATGGCGTGATGATATGTATGTATGTATGTAGTTACCCACCCTTTAGTCCTCCAGTCGTCTTCGATGACACCTATGGATTAGGTAGTGGGTGATGGATTGTCTTTTTACCTATCATCATACGGAAATAACTGATAATTATTAAGATATATGTTCATCAATGTTGAAATTCTCCTGGGATGTCCACTAACAGGCGGGTATAAACAATACATTAAAAAGATTTTATTTTCATATGTGGGCAAGATGGCGGTATATTAGCACAACAAAGCTACTCGATCAGTCATACCGTGACTACTGATATATTTTAATGGAGAGATGTACTTTTGATCGCGTGATATCGTATTAAGGATAGTGCATTTGATACTATTGGGAATTTAATGAATTTCTGATGTTTACGCGAGTATTACACATTTGAAATAAAATAATTTTTACTGATTCTATCGCGTTTGTGTTTGATTTTTATTTATATATATTATTTACGTAGGAAATTAAAAATAAAATACAAACGCGATAGAACCTATAAAACTAATTTTATTGAGAATTTAGCAGAAGATTAGTTTTTTATTTTTGTTTTTTTTTTATCCCCAAAACCCCGCACTAAGGAACTATTTTTTTTGTGTTGCGGAGGACTTTAAAAAAATACAATTAAAGGACAGAAATTATATCTAGCCCACAGAATAACAATTTGCAAATCGCACGAAATAATTTTTGGGTGGGAGTCGAAGTTGTGATATTTGACACTGTAGGTATCGACCTACATTATCAAATATCACAACTTCAACTTAAGAACTATGTAACTATCTATACTGAAGGTACATTGGAACATCTATTCTTCTTTTGTCACAAGT
This sequence comes from Lymantria monacha, assembly GCA_905163515.2. Taxonomy (NCBI): domain Eukaryota; kingdom Metazoa; phylum Arthropoda; class Insecta; order Lepidoptera; family Erebidae; genus Lymantria; species Lymantria monacha. Next base: position 23,111,813 of record LR991097.1, on the reverse strand, counting down.
TAGTGGTGCCTCTGTATGATCCCCTTCCTAAGTCTATTTCTCGACCTGTTAACTTGCCTTACTTGTTTACTGTGTTGCGTTCGTTCGGCATTCTTTCCACATGTCCGAACCATCGCAGCATTCCCTTTCGCATCTTTACACCAATACTCTCTTTCATACCTACTCGCTCTCTTACCTACTCGCTCTCTTACGTCGTCGTTACGAATGCGGTCGGTCAGCCTAACTCCACAGATTTGCCGCAGAGATCGCACTTCATTTCATACTCTTTTCTGCATACCTAACTCTCGCTTCCATACAGTAATGTTGGAACAAGCACTGCGTTATGTATTGCTACACGTGCCTTCTGGCTGAGGTGGTGGCTGCCGAGAAGTTGCCCCAACGATCCGTTCACTCTATTTCCCGCATTCACTCTTCGCTCTATATCAGTGGTGTACCTTCCATCTCGGCTAAATCCACATCCAAGATATACAAATTCATCCATTTGCTGTATATCATTACCTATTGTTACTCTTACATCTGTTCTGGCTTCGTCTCTTTCAAAGACCATTATTTTGGTTTTGCTCACATTCACGCGTAGACCCCTTTTCTTACAATCTTCTGTCATTGTGTCGACTAGGGTCTGCAGGTCAGTCGCTGACTGTGCCAGCAGGACTGCATCATCTGCATAAAGCAGAGCAGTGACCACTGAGTCGCCCATCTGGACTCCTACATTCATATCGTTCAACCTTTGGAGACATTTATCCAGATATATGATAAACAGCCTGGCTGACAGAACGCACCCCTGCTTAACGCCGATATTGACGTCAAACCAAGGCGACATTCCATCATCCAGCCGCAGACAGGCTCTACAGCCCATGTAACTGGACTGCACAGCCTGTAGCAGTTTACCGCTAATACCATACTCCGGTAAAATGTCCCAAAGTTCCTTTCGTACAACCGTGTCAAATGCTCTCTCCAGATCCACAAAACTGCAGAAAACCCTCTGACTTAGAGCCAGATACTTCTCCACAATGTTGCGCAGAGAGAACACTTGATCCATGCATCCCCTTCGACTCCTGAAACCTCCTTGTGTCTCACACAGTAAACCATCGGACACCATCCTCATTCTCCTTTCAATAATTTTTCCATACACTTTTGCTGCCAAACTGTTCAAGCTTATGGCTCTGTAATTTGCGCAGTCATAACATGAACCCTTGTTTTTAAGCAAAGGCACGATGATTGCGCTATTCCAGTCCCTGGGAACCATTCCCGAGCTCCAATATAAATTGAGGAGCAACAGGAACGCCTCCCAGACACAAGAGCCACCAAGCTTGATCATCTCGGCAGACACCATATCAATGCCCGCTGCCTTACCATTTTTCAAACTTCTTATCGCCCATTCAACTTCATCCATACTGATGCCATCGGAGGACGCCGTTGTCGAATGTTGATCTACTAAACCACATCCAACACCGGCGCCAACCGTAGCATCCGCATACATATCGCCAAAATATTCACTCCATCGGTTTAACACGTCTTGTGTTTGTGTAAGAATGTCTCCACCTTTAGACCTTATTTTATTCATTCTGAAGGCTGACCAACCACCCCGAGACTTCTTCACCTCCCTCCAAAAGAGTTTGGTGTTACCCTCGAAGTTTTTAGTCAGCCTATCTTCTGCACTCATACTTGCTCTATCACGTTTCTCTTTCACTAAGGCCTTGGTGTCATTCTTACATTGCCGATATATTTCTTTCTTCTGTTCAGTCATACTGTCATTCAGATTCAAGAGAAGAGACATAGTCCAGCCACGCTTTCTTCTTTTGCTCTACGGAAGCTGCCACTTCCGCATCCCACCATGCATCACCATTTGTTTTTCTATGCTTCTTTGAACTTCCACATACTTCTTTCGCTGTATCTACCATACTCTCTTTCAATACTCTCCAGCATTCTTCAATGTCCGATTGCGGCTGGCTTGCCATCGTCAGCCGTTCTCGGACACCCTCTGCATACTTTTCTCTTATACACTCTTCTTGCAACCTTTCAACCTTTATTCTTTCAAGCCCTCCGAAGTGGACACGCTCTCGCCAGTGCCTCCACTTTCTGAACAGACCACTAAATCTCGCAATAACGAGATAGTGGTCCGTGTCGACTGTGGGGCCCCTGTAGGCTCTTGCGTCCAATATTTTGCTTCGGAGGCGACTGTCTACCAAAATTAAATCTATTATGCTTTTCTGTTCATTCCTTCTCCATGTATACATATGGATGTCCTTATGTTGGAAAAATGTGTTTGACACAATAAGGTTTCTCTCCATGCATACATCCGCTATGAGCCTGCCTGCGTCGTTCACTCTCTTATCACCAAATGGACCAAGTACGTCCTCATAGTCGGGACGCTTGGTCCCCACCCATCCGTTCAAATCTCCGCATACAATCACGCGTTCACTGGTTTCTGCCATATCCAGAACTTCCCTAACATTGTCCCAAAACTTCTCTAGGTCTGATGCCACCGAGGATCCTACGAGAGCATATGCTACAACCATGAATACCTTGGTGACACCTAGTTTTATACGGACCCAGAGAAGTCTGGGATCATACATTCCGTAATCCTTCACACCTGAGGCCAAGCGAGAGGACAACAGCACTCCTACCCCCATGCTGGCTCGATCGCTCTGTGGTACAACAGACCACAGAGCCATCCCGCCACCAGGAAGATCGCAGGCGTCGCTGCCCCTTCGCTTGGTCTCTGTTACACAGAGCACGTCTAGCTGTTTGTCCGCCATGACGGATATCAGCTCGTGCAACTTACCTTCCACACAACCTCTTATATTCCACGTGAGTCGGCGAGTCGAGGAGAGCAGAGTGCCGGGTGGGCACCCGGCACTCTGCTCTCCTCGACTCGCCTAACTGAGCAAGGCTTGATGGGTGGCGGCCCCCATCGCCGCAACTGCCGATGTTCGTACCGACGGGGGCGGGTCGGTACGCGTCGCCCCCGGGGGACGCCCTAACCCGCATTGCGGTACGCATATCGAGCCGGATTAGCAGTCTAATTAGACTGGCAGGGGACGCGAACGAGCATGCTCCGGACTATGCCCCCCACACACACCCCCCACAATTTTCAACTAGTTTTTATCATTTAACCACTGAAAAAGTAGTACCTATTTTTCGCATGGTGAAGGGATTAGAATCGCTAGCTCGATTTTCATGCAGGACGATTGCCGATCCGGAAATTGTTGTCATAAGTTTGGGTGTAATTTTTGTCCGTTAATTTAATATTTGTAGTGCAATCTGCACTACAAATATTAAATTTAAAAAAAAAAGATAAGAAAAAAGAATTCATATGGTGGCCTATGTTCAATATCGGTAGGTTATGGTATAGATGGATGGGTGAAAGCTTTTCTTACGACGCATTACTTTATTGTTTAGTGCGTAGTAATTACAAAAACGAGAAAATGTTCTTATCTCTAAGAATTTGCATATCTATTTCAACTATTAAAATAGAACAAACACGCTGACATTAATGAGAGTATGACCAAGAACAGCCTCTATCAATCACTTACGGAAACCTATCAGGGCATATCCATTATGCAAGAGATAAGTTTGTACAATAACTTGTAGAAAACTTACCCGCGGATCCTTCGCTCACCAAATATTCTTATTGTATCATGACATTATGTAATAATACTGATTTCTATAAAGATTATCACTAGAATGAAATGATTTATAAGTTGAGAACTATTAAAGATCTAAGTATGCGTTGATGATTATTATGTCCCGTACAGAATAAAAGATTACACAGATTGTGTCGTTAATTTACGATAGAAGTGAAGCGAAGAGATTGTATTTCTTTTTTATTATTTATGGTGGCTAACGAACAGTATACCTGTTGGAGTTACTGCCGCTCATGTAGCTTTGCAATACCGGGGGTATAACTAAGCAACTGCCTACCAGCCAAAACCCTCCCAAGTTGCCCAACTTAGGAGGGTTTCATTCAGGTCCCTCACACATTGAATAACGCGCAATAGCATTTTCTTCTCTTCACAGGCATTATAGATGATTATTATATTTTGAACCTTGATCTTGATTGGGCTCAAGCTTCCTCCATAATGGGAGAGAAATTGACCTACTATACCTCACTGGTCAGTATGTTGGTATAGGGTTTCATTTCAAGTTTTCCTTCTCTTGCATAGATGTTGTATGCGTTTTATATCCCGTAGTCGTCTCTTACGATCACCCACGGGTAAGATAGGGGGTAGTGAATTGTATTCTTACTCCGTCACCACACGAAATCTCCGTCACCACACGAAGCTCTGTAATTATATAAAGAATAATTTTCATCTCAATAGGTTAATCACAATAAAAAATAAAAACTTTTAAGTAATTTTAATCATTAAGTTGGATGATGAAACTACTTAAAAAGTGGAGGTGTGTTGCATATTTTATCCATATTGGCCGTGATACGTGATAGGTGTAAAACGAATGAGTTGAAAATATCCTTGGGCAAGAAAAATATGAAAATATACTTACATAAGTTTATCAATATTCCCAAAGCATAATATTTACTTTTGTGTTTTTTAACAAAAGTAAACACCACTCACAAAAATGAAACGCCTTATCAAATTCATTCAACAAAAAATAGTTGCACCATTTCTATTCACAACACTGCCTTCGAATCGCAATCTAAAGCTATAAAAGTGAAAGTGTTCAAAACATCTGTTGTACACGACTTTTCAACCCCTAGTAACCCCATCCAAATAGCATTACCATAACCTTTATGGGAAGGAAAAAATAATGGGCATTCGTAGCAAAATGCCACTTGTGGGGTCAATATGGATTCTGTGTCCCCTTCGGTAGTGTGTGATGAAAAGCGACAGTCTAAATGACGGGTGACACATACGTGGTTCGTTGTGTTGTGATTTACTGTTGATTTGAATGACAAACTCGCTTCTTTATTCTGTAGAAAGAGGACGAGAAACAGACAAACAAACGTGCTACTGGTTTTATTGTACTCTATATTCAATATATTTTTTAAATTTTATTCTATTTAATATTTAATATAATAGCATAATATATTTTTAATCTACAAAATAAAATTAGTTTTACAGATTAAAATTATATTTTCCTGGTATTCTATTGAATTTAATCATGATAATTATAATAATAAAAATAGAAAAAAATACAGAAAATAGAAAAAAAATACACCACGCTATACTGACGTGTCAGATTGCGTAGTGGTTAAGTTACCCACCTACTATGCTCGGCGTCGTGGTTTCGATTCCCATACACTTGGCGCAATCCAGAAATTATTGTTCTCTCACTTGGAGTCTCATTGTAATTTGTGTCAGTTAACTATATGTTTGTAAAGTTCTCCGCAATACATGTATTATTCTTTTTAGTGCAGATTGTTGTTTCGAAAAATTTCGAAAAAAAGACAAACGTTTTTTGAGGATATTTGTGATTTTTTCTAGAGTTAATTGAAATTTATGAGATCAGTTTAGTGGCCATCTTATCGATAATATTGTTTTGTGATCTGCTTGACCGAGATAAGTTTTTAGCGAAACCGTATTTTCGCTTTTATAAAAGAAAACATTATTAAATATGTAAGCTACGAAATAAGAATGTATTTATTTTTATCAATGTACTTGTTTAATAATTTGAATGTCTCTAAATCTTGAAGTGGAAATAATGTAGCAAAAGGCAGTATCTTTAAAAGAAATGATACCGAATAAGTAATGTATTATTAGATTTTCTAAACAATTCTACAACAAACGACATAATTTAAAATTCATATATGTTGGTTTCTTTAAATTCTCGCTTATCAAAAAGATTGTTATCCTTCCAAACTGTATGTCTCAATGAAATCCAGAGGGCTTCAAGACCCTCAAAAGGGATCTTGGCCACGTCCGTGCGTTTTGGGAATTCCTACTTAGAGCTCAATTCTTCAACTAAATTTTGTTCTCAATGAAGGTGCTCAAAAGACAAGCGAACATTTTTAATATTTCTTTATAATACATCACATTAAAAAATATTTTAAAGAGAAAACATAATCTGTCTAATGTTAGTATATATGTATGATGTATATAATATATAATTTACATAATATTGTATGCTTTGTGGTATTTTTATGAGTATGCTATAATCACTTATATATGGAATGCTATATGCATAGGTCGGTGGGAAAAATCCTTGGTCGAACGCTTTGCAAATATGTTGGTGGTACTTTAACGAAGAGGGCATTGCGGTTTTATAGTTGAAGCAGTTTTATCGACGAAACTTTTCAATGTAGTTTTATTTGATATTGTGGTTTGTCTTATATTATCGTGGGAGAATATTAACAGAATAAACAGTTAAACCATTTCTTTTGTTAAAATTAATTTAAAGAGTGAACTTAATTTAACGAGTGAACGTCCGACTTAATATCGACATGTGATGAGACGAGATGAAACTAATATTTAAGTATGAATGGGTAAGGGAAAGGAATACCGAAGAAAACATTGACGTTCTCAAATCTCAATTAGCGAAAGTATATGTTTTACATTAAATTGTATCCAAATTGTATATCAATTAAGAATAAAATCGAAGAACGAATTTCTTAATTACGTATTAATATTTGAACGTGAACGTCAAGAAGGTAACGTATCAAAATATTCAAAATTTAAAATGTTAAATTATTATTTATATTATAATATAATATAAATAATAATTTAACATTGTAAATGCTAAAAAAAAAGATCACGTGATTAATGGACGGTTTGGTTTTATCCTATTATCATCTTATGGTATATCCTGCTGTGTGGTAGCGGCTACGAATACTACCAACCCTTGCTTTGCTCGTGGATGTTGTAAAAGACGTTTAAGAGCTAAGCTAATGACCTGGGCTAACTCCATCTGATGCCGTTTGGTCAATAATTATATTCTCAAGGAGGGTTGATATCAGGCGGGCGACCGAAGACAGAGATCGGGTACCGGTGGCCCGCTCGCACGGCGAAGAGAGGAGTTGCATGGTAGGTCTATGGGGTCACGCGCCGCCTCTTACGTCACCCCGGACCGATTTGGCGGGGCGAGACGCATCCATAGTACACCGTAAATATAAAAGAAGGGTTAATGTCTGGCAGGCGGCCGGTCATAAAACTATTGACAATAAATTTAACAATAAATACTATGAAAAGAATACATAGTGTATAGATCCCAAATAATTGGGATAAGAGTAAGAGAATGATAATCATCTTATGGTATCTTCATATTTTTTTATTGCTGATGATAAAACCGTATACTAAATCAGATGATTAGCATAATATAACTAGACAACAACTTTGTGTTATGAGGCTACGCGCCGCTCTTTTGTCGCCCGAATGCTACGGACAGCGTTTGTCCAGACCATAGCCTGCAAAAAAATATGAAGTGTTTCTTAATTTGGATTCTGATATGTACTCTTTTAAACTCTCGCAACCATATTGTGTTATTATTCTAATACAACGATCTTAAGGTTTTATACCAACGATATATGATCAGAAAGCAACGCAATTCGTACCGGATGTCCTATTATAATAATGGCCAAATTTCAATAAACAATAATTGTATTATATAATTAGGCTTAGAGACTGATATGTTTTGATACTTTTTAAGAATTATATGGAGATAATATGAAATTTTATTAAAGTGGTTAAGCTAACATCGTGTCTCGAGATCTTTCTGTGAAATGCCAAGGAGGACAGATTAGATTCGATAATAGATTTACCTGTGTGGTGATGGAGTCATAATACATTCACCACCCCCTATCTTACCTGTGGGTGATCGTAATAGACGACTAAGAGATATAAAACGCATATAACATCTATGCAAGAGAAGGAAAATTCGAAAAAAAAAACCCTATAACAACACGTCTGACCAGCGTGGTATAGTAGGTCAATTTCCCTCCCATTATGGAGAAGGCTCGAGCCCAACAGTGGGACATGTATGAGCTGAGATGATGATGAATAGATCATTTTTCATTCACCACCATAACTTTTATTTCATTGATTGAATTAACGTTTCTAATTTGAAACATTAGCGCACAGTTTCCATATGAACGATTAACTATGCATATCGCCTTTTCCGTGTGGTGACGGAGTAGGAATACAATTCACCACCCTCTATCTTATTTGTGGGTGATACGACTAAGGAATGTAGAATGCATATGACATATCTATGTAAGAGAGGGGAAACTCGAAACGAAAACTTGCGCCCATACGCCCGGCCAACGTGGTATAGTAGGACAATTTCCCGCTCACTACCAAGAAGGCTCGAGCCCACTAGTGGGACATATATGAGACGAGATGATGATGATGATTGCTTTTAGATTTTGCAATAAAGCTGCGATAGTCCACGAATATAGCACAGTTTCTTTTCTTTTTATCCCAATTGTTACTTGAGTTAATTATGAGACATGAACAGCTAATATTACCGTAAGAATTCTTCTTTTGAGTCCTAAACTAAACACCATGTCAGGCCGTTTTTTCAGTATGACAGCAGTATCAGTAGCATCAGTATTGTTACCCATTAAAACTTAGCAAATTGTGCTTTAAGCAAGTGCGGAGTAAGCATACAATTCACTACTCCTTTACTTACCCGTAGGTGATTGTAAGAAGTTTGAAAGTTTTGCCAGTGACGGAAAGTTAAGGAGTGAAAGGTTGACATGGTATGCACATGTGATGAGACGGGATGAAAGTAATGTTGTGAGGAAAGTTTTAAGTAGGAATGTTGAAGGCTTTAGGGGTAAAAGACGACCAAAGAAAGATGGATGAACTGCGTGAGGCGTGACATGGATGGACAGGGACAGACTGCAGAGATGACATCTGATAGAATTGTATGGAGGAAGACGACATATTGCGTCGACCCCAAGTAATTGGGATAAGAGCAAGATAATGATGAAGTGATTGTAAGAGACGACTAAGGGCACATCTATGCAAGAGAAGAAAATTTTGAAACAAAATCCTATATCAACCCGTCCGACTAGCGTAGTATAGTAGATCAACTTCCATCCTGTTTTGAAGAAAACTTAAGCCCAGCAGAGGGACTTATGAGCCGAGATGAAAAAAAAAAGAGATGAAAGTATCAAAACCACAAAATTCACGTACGAACCGAATTAAATGATTCCCGTGCTACCTGTTTTACGCCTAAGGATATAATAAGTTTTATTTTGTCTGCCCCTGAATGCGTATCGCATGCTAAACAGCATCGGTCCTGGTATCAAAACTGGTACTTTAAACATTATATTTGAGAGTTATTACCTATCATTTTCCATGGTGCTGTTTTCGTGAGTTATAGCACATATTGAATTTAAAGTTAATCCCCTAAAGGTTCTTGGAAGTTATTCAATTATGACTTGGTTTATTTTTAATTTATTATATTATTAAAAAATTATAAATACATATTTGGTTCAATATTGTGTAGTGGCGGTTACGATCACTAACAACCCTTAGAATGCTTATGAGTGTCGTACAAGATGACTAAGGTGTATCATATGCAGATAACATTTATGCGAAAGGAGGTAAACTCGAAATAAAACCTTATGCCAAATCGTTTGATCAGCTTGATATAGTAGGTCAATTTCCCTGCCATTTTATTTATTTATATTCGGGAGACCAACATCTTAAAATATTAAAATTCTTGTATACAAATATCAAGGATATGCCAATACCTTCACTTTTATGCTTCATAAGTAACAATAAAAAGAACAATACAGTTACCAGTGTGATAATATTATTTTTTTTTGGAAAATTTATCCTAAACAATCTCACCTTTTGGTATTTAAAATACATTATGAAAAAATCAAGACAGTGTCAATTTTATCGCATCTGTCTTAGAGTTCTTCTGTGGGACTTTTGACGGGAATTTGAAAACGTCATGTGGTGCTCTTGTATTATATTCGATATCTTAGTGTTTTAACGTGTTATATTAGATAATTTTGATGGCATTTTATGTAATGTGATGTGCGGAAATACTGGGATGTAGTGAATATCATATAAAAGTGCTTTACAACGTTTTCGTTTTCCATCAAAATTCCTACAAGATACCATTAACAGTGTGGCCATTGCACTGTTAATGGTGACAATTTGAACTTAGACAACGACTGACTTGAAAGACTAAAAACGTGAAAATATTTATAACTTGACACTGGCACCAATAGCTCGTATATGTAGCTGATTGCCAATATATAAGAAGAAGAAGAAGAGTTCTTCTGTGTTTTGGAGAAGACTCAGACCCAGCAGTGGGACGTATAAAAGCTGAGATGATGATGAGTATGAGACATCAATGTCTCTTCTATTGTGGAGGGAATCCGTTCTCAAAATGGGGCCGTAGGTATATAGTTTGTAGATGAAACAAATATATACAACAAAAATATCAAATTCATTCTAAATCTAATTCGTTTTTGTTTTATTAATTCTTGAAAATCTTTTATCTAAAGACACTGCCTAAAACCACAGACCCTATTTAGTTAATTGAAAAAAATACTAAAGCGGTACCATTGAACGTACTTTATTTAACCCCTTTTATTCTGAGGAGGTCAGGCCCTCCCGCGGGACCTCCCCGATTGGTATTCTTTATTACGAGTGCGGACCCCATACCCCTGTTTGGCACGCCTGGAGTAATTGGCGAAATATTACCAAATATTTGTTACCGAATTCCCATTTGGAAGTAAATTAGGGAGCATCTTATGCTTTTATCTTTTTTTTTATGGAGACATATTTTGAGTTCAATTATAGTCAATTTTTCAATTTCTTTTATACTTTGCTGTAAAATAATAATTATAAAACCCAACGTGACTTAATAAGAATATTATTTCAGGTTATATTGTTAATATCTGGATGACTGAACTTTTGCTCGGTATTTTCTTTTTAGTGTGTTTTGAAAATTTATTTAAATATAATAAAAATAATTAATTAAATAATAATAATAAAAAAAGTAATAAAAAAGAGAAACATAATCCGAACAGGCCTCGATTAAACTACTCGATTATCCAATTGAGGCGTCAAAATTTGCCTTCAAATTTTAATAGTTATCAGCTGACGCAAAATTATATTTTTTCATTGCCTGAAAATTTTAACAAAATAATATATTCTGCTAATGAAACTTAGCTGGATCAATTAGTTGTCCCCGGAACCCCTGCATGATAAATTTCAAGAAAATTATTGGTGCCGTTTCCGAGATTCAGAAAATATATATACATATTTACAAGAATTGCTCGTTTAAAGATATTAGATAGATAGATTAGTGTTGCCCAAATTCAGTCTTGGTCTTGCAGTCTTGGTCTTGTTCTTGCGTTTTTGCAAGACCAAGACCAAGAACAAGACCGCGTATTTTTAGCAAGATCAAGACCAAGACTGACCGTGCAAGACTTGAGCAAGAACAAGACTAAGCCTGCAAGACTCTTGCGTCTTGCAGCTAGGACTTAGCGCTATTTCACGGAGTAGTTAGGTGTAACAGTTCGGTGTATAGGTACGCTTAGGAATTCTATGAGACGCAAAAAACTGTATCAAAGAATATGAAAAACTGGACCTATGCGCATTACGACTAATACCATAAACATACCTACATAGCGAATAAAAAAATATCCATTAAAATCAAACTGAGTGCATGCATAGTTATGTTTTAACCATCGGCACTTTGATAATGCGGCATCAAAGGTTTTGTACTTACTTCTCAAAGAAATTTGCCGCTTTTCGGAAGTACATGGTTATGATACACGCGCCGGCGGCTTCTTTTGAAATCATATACAACAATCGTTGCCGCCGCGCCGAAATCACAACATTTGACACTATTTGATTGCCGCCACAGGGCGTAGGTATACTCATGCAAAATAATTTCGAATTTTAAGAGTACCTACAGGTGTTCCAAAGAATAAATAAGTTTCAGAGTGCTTAGAATGAAAATGAATACATTATACTGATCACGCAAGTAGTATTATGATAGGAAAAAATGTTAAGGATAGGTAGTAGATGTCATAATAATTTATTCTAGTAAGTATATATTATAATATTGATTATATGGTTTTAAACTAATTACTTAGGTACTATTATTGTACATTTAGTCATTATATTTCTTAAGTTTTTACAAGAAAAAATAGCAAAAAAGTGTTCAAATATCACCCGTTTGATAAATATTGTAACTTTTAAATATACTTGAAACGTGTAAAAAAATTCTACAAAACTAATAAAATAATATAAAAAGCGTAGGTACTTACCTACTAATAAAATAAAAAGCCTGCGATAAGAGTTTTGTATTGCTTACCAGCCCGAATATCTCTGAGAGAGATGATGAGAGTAAGTATTTACTAGCAGTGCCCGCGACTTCGTCCACGAGGAATAGTAACTTTGGAGGTATAGTGACGTTCAGGATTTATTTATTTATTTTAAAACTTCTGTCATCAAACATACAAACAAACTCTTCAGCTTTATAATATTAGTATAGATAAGCATAGATGTACGCCAAAACATTCACTTATATGTAAAGAATAGTGATTGGCACTAATTCTTTACATATATTTTATTCACGCGTCGCGTCTGTACAAGTAGGTAATAATCTGTGTTTGTACGCCGCACGCGGCATCGTTTGATTTGCGGCGGCATCCTTTTAATAGAGCCGGCACGTGGCGAGGCGGCGCGGTAGAAAGCAAGGAAACGTACTATAAATAAAGGAATTATTTTAATTCCAGTCATTTCCAATTGAGCTGTGCTTCGAGTCTAACTTAATAATTGCTGTTTTTACTAATTCTTGTTGTTTTCTAAAAACGTATCACGTGTACAATTTAATATGAGTGACGAAGATTCAAATTATTCTAGTCCGAGTAACGAGAGTTTGAGTCACAGATCTAAAAGACCCAAAAGCAAATTTGAGGAGTTTTTCGAAATAATTCATGCATCCCAAACTGCCTTGTGTAAATTGTGCCAACATAAAAAGATTGAAATAAAAATGAAAAACAGAAACACTTCAGGCTTAAGGAAACATCTAATATCTTTCCACAAAAAGGAATCACAAATATTTCTTCCTGTTAAACCAAAATTATGTGGAGATATCACAAGCTTTTTAGTAACCGCTGGAAGAAGTGGACAGGTAAGAATATTTTTTTAACAATGGTCGAAGTTGTCGCTACGGGAATTTTAACTCCGTGTAGCTATTCATGCGATACTTTCAAAAACGCCAACTTACGTAAGTATTTTTGAGTTAGTGGTGTTTTCATCTAGGGGTGCGACATATTAAGTATGTAATTATCGTCTTAAATATTTTTTATAAACACCCATTAAAAACAAATTAAAATAATTTGTTTTCATAATCGGCCAGTAACAACTAAGTACTTTATTTTGGTAATATAACAAATGTCAATTTAACGATTTTCTCGATTTAACAACAACAAACCTCCTCCTCCTAAACGCTCAAACCTAGTATGTTTTAAATAATAACACAAGATTTATTGTTTTATTTCAGTCGGAAAACAGCAGTGACAACATCACGACAGCTACAGTTGATTGGGTGGTGAAAAAATATCTTCCCTTCTCATTTTTCGATGACGAAGCTACACAAGTATATTTTCGACGTATTTGCCCTAATATGGTGTTTCCTAAAAGGTCTACACTTAGAAGGAAAGTCAAAGAGCGATTTGAAGAGCTCTAATTGAATCTCAAGGAACGACTTCAACAATTATCATCTAAAATGTCGTTTACTATTGATGGGTGGACGTCAATTGCTGGGAGGAGTTACTACGGGGTTACTATGCATTATATAGACAACGAATGGAAGTATCGATCTGTAGTTCTTGATTTTATACCATCACGCGGTCGACATACTGGGGAAGATATTGCAACGATTTTCCATGAATGTTTATTGGAATATGACATAATTGATAAAATACAAGGTATCACGGTCGACAACGTAACTGCAAATACCAAATTTATGTATGAACTGGGCAAACAGCTGCCGCCACACTTTGATTCAGACAATCAACATTTCCGGTGCTTTGCTCACATTTTAAACCTTGGTGTACAAGATTTATTAAAGACCTTAGCATTACACTATGAGTCTGACACTAACGCGCAAGATCAGCAGTATGAAGACTATGCAGACGAAACTGAGGATGAGGAAGATGAAGAATATGCATCAAATATTGCTGACTCGCGTACATCTGTAACAAAGTTACGCCGTATTTCCAGTAAAATAAAAAGAAGTGAGATAGTGAAGAAGAAGTTTCAGTCTGCTTGTGAAGCAGCTGGCGTGCCATCAAATCTAAATGCCATTCTTGACTGTCCAACGAGATGAAATTCCACACATGATATGATTGGATTTGGTTTAAAAGTGAGAGCGGGCATTAACATATTGTGCAGTTCTGTCACCGAATTGAATGATTTTCAAATCACAGCTAGTGAATGGCAGGTACTCGAAAAATTACATAAATTTCTAATAAACTTTAAACTTTTAAGTACAAAACTTGGTGGAGACAAATATGTTACATTACCGCTAGTCATTGTATCATTCAATCTCTTGCTAGATAAAATTGAATCCATGGTAAAACAGTTAGATGAGAAACCTAATCGATCTGAAGTGGATGAAAGGCTCATTCTAGCTTTCCAAGCAGCTCGAGACAAAATGCTTAAACATTATAAGAAGAGCAACTGGATTTATTGTACTTCTTTAATTTTAGACCCAAGGCATAAGGCTCAGACTTTTGACCTGACAATGTGGGGGAAGCAACTTAAAACAGAAAGTCTGCGCAAGTTCAATGAACTTTATGAAGAATATAAAAGTCTACACTCACTGAACAAATCTCTGGAATTACCAAAAAAAGAAAATAAAGTATGTGATGAAGATGAAGACGTAATAGACTTTGATAAACTCTATGAATGTCCCTCGACGTCATCTGGATCTTGTCTTCAAGGCTTAGTGATAGACGAGTTGGAGGAGTACCTGAGAAAACCAAGAACTGTCAGCTCGGAAGACATTTTAGATTGGTGGAGGACGCATGAGACAGAGTATCCGACTTTATCGAAGATGGCCCGTGATTTTCTCTCAATACCTGCAACTTCAGTACCTGCTGAGAGATTATTTTCTAAAGCATCATTAGTAATTAGAAAACATAGAAATAGGTTAAGTGATGAGTCAGCCAGATGGTTACTTTGTATTAATTCTTGGTCAAAAGAATTGATATAAAGTAACATAACCTAATGATAAAGCTGTTGTGTACTGTTATGTTTGATTTGTACAACACAAATCTAAATTTTAATCAAAATTTTATTTTTTATTGAAATAAATGATAAATCGTAAAACTCTTTTATTAAATTTCATATAAGTTGAGGGTTCAATCTCTTTCTAGACAGATATTGTTCTTTAAAATACAGTCAAGTTATTGTAATTAATTTGTTTTTTACATGTTTTAGCAAATGTAAGCTTATAAATCATAAATGTTTATTAAGAAACAGTTACTTCCATGGAAAACGACATATAGGTCAGTTGATTTTTCGAATTTCTTATCAAATCCTCAGTTATTTATTAATCTGCTTGATCTTTACTATGGCTATGTTAATTCAAGCTCACAATGTTTCAATTCTAATACGTTTTTCTAAGATTAAAAGTAAACTTTAATAAATAGTAATAGACTAATAGGTAATTGCAAGACTTGCAAGACTCTTGCTGCAAGACCAAGACCAAGACCAAGACTGGGAGCGCAAGACCAAGACCAAGACCAAGACCAGGTGTATTGGCGCAAGACCAAGACCAAGACTGGCTAAGTCTCGTCTTGTTCTTGCATTTGGGCAACACTAAGATAGATAATCTGTTTATATGAAATAGAATATAAGGAAAAGTTTTACACTTGCGATTATAAGGATAGTTTAGTGGTGTAAATATCAGTCAACAATTCACGTCTTTTCTCTGATTTTTAAAGTAGATATGGTCGTCCATAATTATTATTATGACTTCAGAGTTTTCTTGCCGGCTTATTTTCAGTGTGGCCGCGTACCGATCTGGTGATAGTTTAATAGATTTGTTAGTTTTAAACTATTAAAATGCGACAATAAAATATTTATTATAAATTAAATGTTTATAAACTACATAAATTTTACTGTAAACTATATAGAATTTTTTAAATTTTTTATATTATTTTTTATATATAGAATTTTTTTTTGTATTGGCAATGAATTTGTAACAAAATGTTGGTCATAATTTAATAACTAATACTGTAGCGGGTGGATATAAATCTTTGTAATAACGAGAACTTCTCGGAAGTGAGACACTTTAATACCTATACCTGTGACCATAATATATAAAAACCGGCCAAGTGCGAGTCGGACTCACGCACGAAGGGTTCCGTACCCTTATCTATAAAAAAAATCAAGTTTGTTGTATGGGAGGGGGGTCCCTTAAATATTTATTTTATTTCATTTTTTGTATTTGTTGTTATAGCGGCAATAGAAATACATCATCTGTGAAAATTTCAACTGTCTAGCTATCACCGTTCTTGAGATACCTACTGCCTGGTGACAGACGGACGGAGAGCGAAATCTCAGTAATAGGGTTCCGTTTTTACCCTTTGGGTACAGAACCCTAAAAATCAAATAGTAATATATAAAAATTAAATAGAATCGCGATAGAATCCATAAAAATATTTTTATTTCAAATGTGTACTCGCTCAAACATCAGAATTTATTATATTATGTACTTCAAATAAGAAAAACCTAATTTGCCTATAGGATTTTTTTTAATCCAATAAAAATCAATAATATTTTTGTAATATTGATATTAATTAATTAATACCTAAGCTGTTCTATAAAATATATCAATTAAAAGAAATGAAATTCAAGTCTTTCAACTTTTTAAATTTACATCAATGTCAGATTGCTTTTATAAATTTCTACGTTACAATCTGTTCAAATTGACAAAAATATTTTACAAAAAAAAAAACATACACCTGTTTCCATACGTAATTGAGGGAAAAGCATCGTAAAAAGTAATGGTGTTGAGTCAAAAGTACAATTGTAAAAA
Source organism: Lymantria monacha (assembly GCA_905163515.2). Classification (NCBI taxonomy): domain Eukaryota; kingdom Metazoa; phylum Arthropoda; class Insecta; order Lepidoptera; family Erebidae; genus Lymantria; species Lymantria monacha. Next base: position 23,094,827 of record LR991097.1, on the reverse strand, counting down.
CAGCGACACAATTCCCCATTGCAATCGTACCGTCGCGTCTCGCGCTTTTCAAATATTAAAATTTAATCGTCCGGTTGTCGCAAGTCAAATTAGCCTCTCTTGAGGCAGGGGCACAGATTAGACAGAAGATAGATGTGACGTTTTCTTGAATGTAAATTTACTAGATAATCTATGGATTCACATTCGAGGCAAGAATATGGATAAGAAAATGCGCGAGTGTATAGGTAACTCTAACAAAATAGCAAATTGATTTAGTAAAAGTTTTGCATTTAAAATGAGAACTGTTTATAAAAATATGCACAAAATCATAACCTTTGTTATTTAATAGGTACATTAAGAAAAATTGCAGTAAAGAAAATCATATATCGGTACGCATTATTTTTTCTTTTTGACGTTTATAAATTAGTTAGGGAAAGAACATAGATAGGGTATATATACCCTATTCCTAACTATATTTAGGAGTTGTATGTTTGTTGAGAAACTAAGAATACAATGGTCACCCCTCCTTCTTTTTCCGTGCGTCATTGTACAAGATGATTAAAGGTTGCAAGAATATAACGTCACTATAAGAGAGGGAAAACTCAATACAAAAACTCCTATCAACCGATCTGATCAGCTTGGTAGTAGACAAGTTTTCGCCTTCAATGTGGAGTAGATTCAAGCCCAGCATTGGGATGTATATGTAAGTTATGCTTAATCAAATTTACAAGCTTAGTATTTCTCTGAATTATTTGTGTATTCCACAAAGGATTTTTCTGAGTCTTGGTATAATGTGGATCCGTTATTTTGTATGTTTATTTAGTTCCTAGGGATATAATAGTCGATTCCTTAGTGTTGCCATCAAAAAGAAATTAATAAAGAAAACTCATAATAAAACCACATGCCAAACCATCAATCATCGTGGCTTAATTTCTTTACATCATAGAGAAGATCTGTAATAATGAAACCCATACGAACAGAAGAACAGGATGCAAAATATAAAACCAAACAAATAAATATTATTAAAATAGCGAAAGTTACTGCTTACCATCACAGAATTTTATTAGCTCACTCACATTATGCTACTCATACTACTCATTGTCCTACTCTTTGCGTTACCGCGATACTGTTTACTAACAATGGATGTCAAACTGTGCCAGCGTGTCTGCTATGGATTATTCGTGTCTATAACCCTTCGACACGCGTCCGGAATAACGACAAAACACGAAGCATTTGGCATGATAGAAAGTATAATGTGCGCGTGAGAAGTAATACTACCACGGTAAGTCGCTGCCTCTGTGTCTCGCTACTTTTCGTGTTACTCGGCGAGTTATACCATATTATAATAAAAAAAAGTGTGTGTGTCAGCTCCGACGCACGACTGGGGTTTACTCCTTAAGTACGATTATCAAAACAGGCGCAAAAAAAGCTTATTTGACTAAAAATAATATATATATATATATATATATATATACTTTTATTAAAACTGTTCAGTGAAGTATTATCTCACGTCAGAAAGTGAAAGGTGCGCAGAATAGGTTGCGCACAAAAAACGTAAAGAGGTCATTCGATCACTAGATTTTATTCCTCAATTTTTTCTCATACGCGGGCGCCTTATATGAAAATCGATTCTTAAAGAGTAAACTCCAAAAATCTTTTTAAAAAAAATCTTATCTTTAATCCTTATTCTACGTTTGTAGAAAAAAAGACACTAACAATAGAAAAAAGGTATTTAATACATTGAAAATTTTATTATAACGCATTATCTAGTTAATAAACTAAAATGTTGACTATAGCTAACTTCAGGGTGTCGGTTTTTCTAGACGGTGTACGCTCGAATCGTAAAAATTTACTCTCATCATTTTTCCCTAACGCGCCAAAAGAAGTACAACCTCAATAAATAAATATTCCTATTTTTGTAACACATCTACTTAAATATCTAGTTATTCTTTGTTTTAATCGCAGAGCAGTGATACGGACAACAATGTAATTGGCGCGGAGACGAAGAAAACTGATATTAATAACGTATACAAAACGGCAACGTTGAATGATTTAAAACAACAAGCTGTATTAGCTATTCTGACTTAATGTCACCTTTTGTCACGAAGGGTGCTTGACTGTTGGATTTTATACAATATAATTGACAACGACAAACTTCTTTATGAATATTTTGAATTAATTACTGTTTATATTTCAAGTCAAAACTCTTATAGGCGCGCTGTACTGCAGACTAAGGGAGCATTTTTAGAGTACGATACAATGAACGGTCAGTTAGTGCAAAACCAGAGTAATTTATATATAATTATAATTACGTATAGCATATATTATTCATCATCATCATTATCTCAGCCCATACGTGTCCCACTCTTGGGCTCAGGCCTCCTCCATAATGGAAGGGTAATTGACCTACTACCATTGACCAGGCTGGTCAGACGTGTTGGTATAGGGTTTTGTTTTGAGTTTTTCTTCTCTCGCATAGATGTTATATGCGTTTTCTATCTCTTAGTGGTCTCGTACGATCATCTACGTGTAAGATAGGGGGTGGTGAATTGTATTTTGCTCCGTCACCACACGGATGTATTACGGTACATATTATTATTTTATGATTATAGAGGAAAAAAATTGTTGTATTTTGTGTTGTTAACCTCGCCTTGAGGCAGTTTTCACTTGTATCGTGTATATCAGCAATAAATGTTATTTTATTTAAATTTTATCTTTAACCTAGCGTTAACCAGAAGCGTTCTTATTTTATTAAAAGACGTATTCAAGATATATTTAAATAATTATTTAATAAGAACTTACCTCATAACACATTTTAATTTCTCAAACTTAAGATTTACAGCATCACTGTCATTGTTTAAACTTCATAAAGTTCTGGAAACCCTTAGTAGTTTTTCAATCACGTTAGATTAGAAAAGATAATCAGGAGTGGTATATAATATATGGATTCCATTTTCTTCTATAGTTTTTTATGTGGATGAATATTATGACGCAAAAGTAAAAACTTATCTCTTTCTCTTATCTGTGGTTCAGATATTTTAGATATTTCATCATCATCATCATTCTCCTACTCTTATCTCAATTACTTGGGTTCGATACAAAATATACTATTCATTCATAGTATATATTGTAAAAATTATAGACAATAGTTTTATGACCGGCCGCCTGACAGTCGCCAACCCCCCTTGGGAATGTAATTGTTGACCAAATGGCATCAAATGGAGTTGGCCCAGGTCGTGATAATATTTTACATATTTATAAGTTTTAAACGGCCTAAAAAAATAAGCAAATTTCCTCACACTTTTCGTACTTTGTCCGTGGTGAAAATCTATTTTATTTTAAGAGATAGCTCTATGCACTAAGAAAATAATCCTTGTATTGCCCCATATTATAAAGTCCCCCACTTTACAAACATGCAATTAAAGGACACAAATTACACCCAGACTCAGAACAACAATTCGTAAAACTCACAAAGTATGTTCCTGCGTGGGATTCGAACCTATTATACTTAGTTCGGTATGTCGGTATCTTAACAGTTTGCTCAGATAGTGAAGTCTATGAAAAATGTAAGCAGATACCATCGCTCCAAGGAAAAGAAAAACTTTATGCTAACCCGTCTGGTTAAGCGTTATTAAGAGTAAAATCCTGTCCTAATAGTAGAATCTTCCACATGCTAAGAAGATGTATATTTTACTCTTTTTTACGCTTTTAAGCTTCCGTATCGTAAGGACGCCAATGGATCTAATTATTAAGCTTCCGTTGTCTGTCCGTTTATAAATTGGTGTCTAACTCAAAAATAGTATGTTAACAATTGGCATTTTCTCCGAGTATTTCTTTTGCTTCTTAACAAAAAAATATAGATAATAGAATGAGTTGATTTTGAATTAATAATAATAGTTTTGTTTTATTTTCAATTCAAAATGAATTCCAAAATTCAATAAACACGTATCCGATATATATTATTCAACACCTAGATGGCGCTGTTCATTACTGATTAATACAATACTCGTAAACACGCGTCGCGGTTAGTTGGGCTTAAAAGTGTTTATAAAAGTAGGTGTCGCTTTAGTTTCAAGCCCTCAGCGGTCATCCACCAGCTAATCTATCTACGGCTAACAATTGTTTCACTAGGAAAAAAAAGCGCTTTATTTTAATGCCATAGCCATTCTATGAATATCTTCATCTTCAACAGCATTGCTTTATTACAGTTTCACTTTAAAACAAAACTATATGTCGCCTCTTAATAGTCTTTAAACACTTCGCTATTGTGATCGGTTCCTCCTGTACAACGCGAAATGGAATGATGAAATGGAACTACTACGCTAGTCAGTCTGGGTTAGGATAGGACTTTAAGTTAAGATTTCCTTCTTTTGTCTCTGCAAAACATCCATATTTTATGATGAATGCATGAATAGGTTAATGCTTCCTCCTACTTCGTCACCACACTGAAAATGTCAACTATCTCAATTTTAATCCGCTAAACGCTCCGCTTGTCATTATGCTATAAGCCAGTGATGTGACCCGGCCATGTCGCCGGTCGCCGGCTGCGGATCGATACAGCCTCTGCACTTGAGCTTTTTACCACCCCAACACTCCCTCTAACGTTCCTCACCCAGCCAACCCTACACGGTCTTGGGCGGCAATGTTATGTTCCTATTTTTATGTTTATTTTACTCACATTTAAGCTGTAAGCCTGATTATATTGGGTAAAGTATACCGGGGCATAATGTGTAGTATCTAAGTGTGTTACATAATAAGTTCGTGTTGTAATTCCTCATTGGTAAAAAGAAATAAACGCTAGATAGAGTTTCCCTGCTATATAAGGTATCCAACAAGTTTTGGATATATGCCTTCCCATATAAGATAATATAATGGCCACGTTTTGCAAACAGGGTACTTCTGATGACGCATTAGTCGGCAAGAAAGTGGTGATCATATACTGTACTCGTTATTATATGGGGATCAGATATATCGGATTCGTACTCCATATACGTTGCACTAAAGCGTATAAGCCTTTTTCTAACGGTTTGTCATAATTGTTTATTTTTAGACTTTCATCCATTGTACTGATGTTAATTGCTTTGTCTTTAAAGCGCATTTTACACTATCAGCGATTAAGAAAATGTGGTGAACACTATATTTGTAATTGATCATCATACAGATCAAATACCTTATTATTTTCAATCCCTATTCTTCATAGTGTTAAGCACTTATTAGTACTTATTCTTCTTCACAATGGAATGGTAATTGACTTACTGTATCGTGTTGGTTAGGCTGGTTTATATTCCATTTGGTAACGGTTTTCTAAGGGATATATTAAATAACGATTGTCAAGAGAAGGTTAACTCAAAATAAAACTTTATACCAGCACGTCTGATCAGCATGGTATTGTAGGTTAAGATTCCCTCATATTTTGGATAAGGCTCAAGCCCATAATTAAATCGTGTATGATTCCCTCATATTTTGGATAAGGCTCAAGCCCATAATTAAATCGTGTATGAGCTGAGGCTGGTTAGCATAGAATTTAATTTAGAGCCTTAGCTTTTTTGTTGTTGTGATGATATCGATATTATAAACGTAAATATGTTTTGCCAGTTTTACTATTCTTTTGAATAGTATTCATCATCATCATCATCATCACAGCCCATAAACATCCCACTGTTGGGCTCGGGCCTCCTCCGTAATGGGAGGGAAATTAACCTACTATACCGCGCTGGTCAGACGTGTTGGTATAGAGTTTTGTTTCAAGTTTTCCTTCTCTCGCATAGATGTTATATGCATTTTATATCCCTTAGTCGTCTCGTACGATCACCCTCGGGTAAGATATGGGGTGGTGAATAGTAGAATACTATTCACCACCCCATATTATATTATATATATTCCGTCACCACACGGAAAGTATTGTTTTTAAAAAAAAATAAGTTATATTTTTTTTAGATAAGTAGTTGCTACATTGTAGTATAACCATATTACTTTATTACTTATATATTTGTATTACTATGCGGTGATAGAGTAAGAATATAATTTCAACTCTTTCTTTTAACTATGATTATGGAATGTGAGCAGTTAACGTCCGTCAATCCAAGAATAAGTGGACAACCACTGCTGTGTATTTTTTTTTCTCATTCATTTTATTTAAAAACAAGTCTCTGTGCTAATGTATAAATACTTGTGTTGCCTGAAATTTTATAGATATGCAATTTATGGATAAAAATTATACGCAAACTCAAAATAATATTTTTTTGGATTTGTAGCGATTAAAGAAACATCGCCATTGGTGAATCTAATGCCCAACAGTGGACGTTGATTGATGAATGTGTGGGCACATTATTTAATAAAAAGATAATGGTTTGAAATTATCATCGTCATCTGAGCTCATATATGTCCCACTGCAGAGCCAGAGCATCGTCCCCAATAGAAGGGATAATTGACCTACTATTCTACGCTATTCAGACAGATTGGTATACAGTATTATTTGAAGTTTTTCTTCTTTTGGAAAGATGTTCTCTGCATATTATATTCCATACTCGTCTTTTACGATAACCAAGGACAAGAAACGGGTTGAAAAAAGGTTTTAGAATTAGATATGGAAGTAAACAGTTCATAAACATAGTAATAGTTTATTATTTCATTAAACTTCCAGGACTTTTACTATAATAATATGAGTATTTGTAATTCAAATAATTAATTGAAATAGTTTATAAGTAATTGAATAAATACAGAGTACCAATCTTTTTATATTAACTAAGACACACAGAAATAAATTGAATATAAGAAGTTGAATATGAGAAGTTTTATATAAGATTTTATATATAATCCTCTCGGGGAGGGATCGGAGGCTTTTTAAACGTATCACAGTGACAAAGCCGCGTTGTCTCTCTCTGCCACGCCCTTTGGCGACAAAACCTTCAGCCACGCCTAACGCGACATTTTCCACCAATGAGATTCGCGACTGAAAAACTTTTTTATAAAAGTATTACGTAAGTGGGTGGCTATATAAGTTGTGAAGGTTCTAGAGGCTTTGAAATACGAAGGAATAAAGAATAATATGTTCGGATTCGGGTGTGTGGGATCATAAGAGTAGGGTAAGGTATATTATATAAAATATATATAGGTAGAAATGAAAATGTGACTGTATTACATATGTATTTGGGTTGGGTTATGCGTTATTTTTATAAAATGGTTAACGGTATATTTTTAAAAGTAATAATTTATTGCACAGAATTGCGTTGTGGTTAAGATATAGACATATTGTGCTAGTTATCATGGGTTGGAATCACGCAGGGTAATTTTTGTTGGATCGATAAATTAGTGCTCGAATCTGAATGTAATACGTATCCAAGGTTATAATTTTATATTTGTAGTTTGCACAATATAAGAATAAGCTGTTATAAGTTTGACGTCAATGTTTGAATGTATCTATCGAACGGATGCACCGATCTCGATGCGATTTATTGAAAATTAATTATTGACTTTACTATATACAATTTTATAATGAACTTCTAGTAAAATGGTTAAAACTTATTTCGTCAACTGCGATCGCCAAAACTGAATACATCAATATTTATCAGTTTCAAAAGTATTTTTAAAAATCAAGAATAAATGTGTCTCAGCCGGCACGGAAGAGGTTTTTATGTTATCGGTTCGATTGGTCCAAAGAAAATATCATCTCTAAAATGTAAGTTCTTATTTGGCGGTAATTTACAATACTCACTCACATTCTAGTGGTTTACTTAAAGTGCGGCATGTAGCATGGTAGTAGCCCCTGTAGCCTAGTTGTAATCATAGATCGCCGGTCTGAATTTGTTCTCTCGTTCATTAAATTGAGAAGTAAGAGTCAAGTTAATGATTTTGATATTTCAATCACCATACGGAAACAGTAAAACTTAATGAAATAATTCTCACAAATGATATAATTTTAATTCATTTATTACCTTGTTTTTAAATTACACAATTAAGTTTAATATCTAAAATTAATTGAACAATTAATGAATAAAATAATTAGTAGTTATAATTAATAGAAAGACAACATTACATCCTTTATTTAGTTGATATATCTCTACATTCAAGGTTTAAAGTTTATTAAATAAACCATTTCCTTAATAAAATATTTTATTAAATACATTTACTATTTAACTGTTATATACGTAGAGATAAAAACAAAACGACTTATAAACGACAAGGTAGCGTCTTGTCTCCCCTAGGGGTAGCCGAGGGTGAGTTTACCCCACGCCTTTGTTCGTTCTGTGAAAAAGTAGTAAATTTATTCAGAGTTTTCAGGTCAGGTTAAGCTGGTAAAATTTGTTATTCCAATCTTTGTATGTACTTTGTCGCATTTACTAGTCTCTGACAATGGATAAACTGTATTAGGTGGTAAATTAATGTAATTTCAAAGATTCCTATATACGTTGGGTGGGCTATCGGAGACAACGAATCCGAATCGGTGGTCTACCCAAATGATGATAATGATGACATTAAGACAGGTTATGTGGTTGCACGTCGTCTTTTGCACCGCCAATAGTGGTTTGGATGGATCAAATTTTATGTCGTAGAAGTCACCTTTAACGCGGGAAAAGCGGCAAGCAGAAGCTAAAGCGATACATAAGAAAAAAAAAATTATACATATTTTGTTATTTATTATTTCTATTATATCATCATCATTCTACTCTAATACCAATTACTTAGATACTTGAGGTCGAAGCAATATGTATTCTTCTTACATAGTACATATTGCAAATTTTTGGCAATGGTTTTATGATCGATTGATGTAAAACTCTGGGTTGGTCCCTTGCATTATTCGTGGATGTTGAGAAAGACGATTGAGAGTTTGTTGAGTGTGTTGTTGTTGTTGTTGAGTGACGAGTATTTCATATCTTTAATACAAGAGAGAGCCAGCAGCCCAACTGAGTGGGTTCGGGGTTTATATTGATAGTCAGCGACCTAGCTATACAATATAACAAAGGTCCATGGGCGGCAGTGACAATTAACATCAGGTGTACCTACCGCTTGCTAGGGTGCCCCCACAAGCAATTTAAAAAAAATGGCAAATTATACGGAGTCATTATCATTCTTCTACTCTTATCCCAATTACTTGGAGTCGATACAATATGTACTCTTCTTTCATAGTACATATTGTAAAAGTTATTGGCAATAGTTTTATGGCCGCCCGCCTGCCATACGTCAACCCTCCTTGGGAATGTAATTGTTGACCAAACGGCATCAGATGGATTTGGCTCAGGCCGTTATAAATATACGGAGTAAGTTACTTATAATAAACGAAAATTATTTAAATTTAATTACAATATTACATCGATCAACGCAGTTTTATTAAGCAATTTCTCAATTGAATATCCCAATCATTGTGTACTTTAACCCTTCAAGTCACAGCCATTCATTTTCATACGGCCCCAGGGCCTATTCAGCCTCCTACACTTAATTTATATATTTTTTGCATTATATAAAGCCTTTGATAAAAAACATCCATTCATGGGCGATACATTTATTAAAATGTATACATGTTGGTTTGAATAAAGTCTGAGTGGGTCGCTGTAGACAGGTCTCAATTAGAGTGGCGGGTCAAAAGAGCCCTTTCAGCTTGTCGAATGTTGTTTTTGTGTTGTATTTCTATCTTTCTTCTAGTTGCATCTATAAGACTGAAAACAGACATTTTCGTGTGGAATATTTGCCTAAAGAGGTTTTAGATAGAAAAAAAACACATGTTTACTTTTTTACGTTGATATTGTGATTTCTTTTATAGGTTACCAGCTTCTACCAGCACTATCGCTCGTGTAAAAAGTGAATTTCAAAGTTGAATTATTATTTCATATTCGGAGTAGAAAGTCCTATGTGTTAATCCAGGAAATGGTCTATCTATATGCCAACTTTCATCTAAATCTGTTGAAGAGTTTACGCGTGAATGAGTAACAAACATCGAGACATCATCACAGACTTGGACTGATAATCTTTAATATATTCACCTTAATGCTTTTCTGCCGGTAGGCTGGAGTGGTAACTCCAGTTGATGAAGTCATAAATGCACGATATTTTTTTTCTAATCATCATCATTATTATTTCATCTCACACATATCCCACTGTTGGGCTCGAGCCTTCTCTATTACTAGAGGGAAATTGACGCAATATACCACGCTGGTCAGATGTGTTTGCTGGTTGCGTCCATATACTCCCATGACCATGAATGCTGTAAACTTTACAACGTCGAGAAATTAAAAATCAAATACAAACGTAATAGAATCCGTTAAAATAGCTTTATTTCAATTTTTGAGCACTCATTTGATGTTCATGCCGAACTGATTTCTAAACAGCCTAGATAAGCTCAATCCCTATTAGTTACCGGCACAGTGCCGCACAATTTGTCACACCCAATCATTTTAATGCCGTAGCGAGTTGAAGTCGAACGGGTCATGACTTATTCCTAGAACACATCTAGTAAGTATACTATCTACTATTATATGCCATCAAATAAAGGTTTATATCCATGGATAATATCCTAAGCTGTATTACCTATATTTATACTATATATGTTTATCTATACCTATAAGTAAATAGAAGGATATATTTGTGATCCCACTTCTGATAAATTCTTTCTAGGAAGCACCAAAGTCAATTGGTATCGGTGATCAGTTAAATATCTGTTTTATTTTCTCAGCAAATTTTCATATACATACATATCATCACGCCATATCCCTTGCAGGGTAGGCAGAGAGAACAGAGTGCCAGAGAACTCTATCCTTGCATACTTCACTCGCTTCCTCAACATTCATAATTCCCTTCATACACGCTCGCCGGTTTCGGAGACTCTGGACTCCACCTTTCTTCAGTACGTGACCAATCTGGTCTAGGTAGGTGGTGTCTCGGTCTCCCCCGGTACCTACATCCTTCCACTTTAGCATTGTATATCTTCTTAACCAGACGTTCGTTCGGCATTCTTTCCACATGTCCGAACCATCGGAACATTCCCTTTCGCATCTTTACATCTTTGTGTTTTCATATAAATAGATACTGAAAAATAGAAATCTCTTTTATTTTCTCGGCCAATTTTCAAAACCATCTTTACAAGTACATTCTTTTATATATGTATATTAATTAAGTTAGATACATTTTTAGAAGCAAGTTATAAAATCACCCTATTTTTTTTAAGACACCACCCTTTTTTTTTTCACAAGGTGGGACCATGGATGTGGTCGCGCCCCGGCAAATCGGCCCGGGGCGACGGAAGAGGCGGCGCGCAACCCCATGGACCCAAAGGAAATAATCCCTGTATTGCGGGCTACTTAACAAACATATAATTAACGTAGATCAATTACACTCAGACTCAGAATAACAGCTTGTGAATCGCACAAAGTATTGTCCTACGTGGGAATTGAAGCCAAGGGACTGGCACAGAAATTCGGTATCTTAACTATTACGCCATCTATGCAATTAGTTTATTATGTCTGTGGCTGGATCGGCTTTGATGTGACTATCATAATTAGATTATTTAATTTGAAATGACGTAAATTGAGTTGCAGTCTGATTTTATTATTATTTTATATGTAATACTACTACTATTAAGAACCTTTTTGTTTATTATTTTGCTAATATATTCATATGTTGGTTAACTTTTTACTAACCACTCGAAGGATGATTCTATTGTTGTCTGTCGGATAAAGTATCAGATTTTAGGTAGTTGCTGAAAATTACCAAAAAGAAAACACAATAGCATCCGGCTCGGTATGAATGAGTAGGGTATATTAAAAATAAAAAAAATAAAAAAACAAATCACCATTCATCATTCATAACTTTATTAACAACAACATAATTGAAAGAAGATATTACGATTACAAAACTAATAATGAGGCAATTAATATTATTATAACAATAATTAGTCCAATTTATCCAAGGATAGTATTATAATCCATTGGAATAAAATGTAAAACATTATAATAAACTTCCTTATAGATAACAAGACCTTTTAAATGTATAAGTTAAAGATACAGATCGATAAACATCCTCTTTACATTGCACGCTAATTGGCTAAGAAAAATTAATTCTCCGAAAGGGTACTCCATTCGGAACGAGGCCCAAAGGACTGCTATTAGAACCTAACGAAAGAGAACGCATACTCGAATAATTGAACATCGTCTACAAAAATATGCAAATGAGTTTTCGCTGTGAAAATTAACTTTTTCATTATGAATTATGTCCTTGATGTCTTCGAGACGTCTTTTGGGAGTTTTTCGAGATTTTACAGCGTTTTGTTATGGGGTAATTTGTGCAAGAGGGTCGAAAACAGCCCGTCAGTTAGAAAGGGTTAAATGCTCTAATATTGAGTTTGGTGTATAAAAGTTTTGTTGGCGATAATTTAAAATAATGTGGACAGTTTTCCTTTTCTGATTCTTGTTTGTTCATAGCACGACTGATTGAATTAAATGAAGATCAAATATATTTTTTTAGTATAACAACAAATAATAAATTTTTATTCGTGTGGTGACGGAGTAAGAATAAAATTCAATATCTTACAGGTGGGTGATCGTATAATACGACTTAGGGATATAAAACGCACATAAAATCTATGCAAGAGGAGGAAAACTCGAAACAAAACTCTATACCAACAAGTCTGACCAGCGTGGTATTGTAGGTCAATTACACTCCCATTATGGAGGAGGGTCGAGTCCAACAGTGGAATATGTATGACCTGAAATGAATGAATGATAAAAATATATTTTTATTCATTATCTCAGCTCATGTACATACGTCCCACAGCTAGGCTCGAGTTCCTCCATAATGGGAGGGTATTTGACCTACTATATCGCGTGTTGATAAAGGGTTTTGTTTTGAGATTTACATTTCTTGCATAGATGTTATATGCGTTTTACATCCCTTAGTCGACTCGTACGATCACCCACTGGTAATATAGGGGGTGGTGAATTGTATTCTTACTTCGTCACCACACGGAAAGTCGTCGGAGTCGTCTCTTACGATCACCTTATTATTTTTATTAACCGTTTTTAAATGTTAATAATTTAACCACTTCAGTAAAAGGAATGTCAAACGAAGTACTTTGCCAACTTATGGTGGCAATAAATATATGTTAGTTTATTTTATTCGTAAAAATAAACAGTCGTACAACGAAAATATTATAACTATACTATACAGTTGTGTTATTTTTCTGCGATTTTGAAGAGTCATGGTCAAGAGTGACGTATATGGGGATGAAAAGTAGTATTTTGAGATTGCCGTTTATTTTCTTTGCAGGCAGAATGTGTACAGATAAATAGCGTTATTTTATATAATTTTTAATGCCTCGATATCTGTAATCCTCAGGTTGGTAAGCAGAAAGCTTCTTTTCACCGAAGACAAAGATCGGGTACCGGTGGCACGCTCGCACGGCAAACAGAGGTGTTTGCAGGGTGGGTCCATGAGGTTGCGTGTCACCTCTTCCACCGCGGACCGATTCTTGAAATTTGGCAAGCAGAGGTTTAGCATTTACCCACGTAATTCTTAATAACAATAACGGGTGAACCTTACATAGCTAATAGGGTAGAGATTCAAATTCTGATTTCTATGTTTACGCTAGTAGGTATTACACATTTGAAATAACCATAACCGCTGTAAAGTGTTCGAAACGTCGGAAAATTAAAAATTAAATATATACGCGATAGAATCCGTAAAAATAGTTTTATTTCAAACTTTGAGTTTGCTATTTTGCTTTTGAAATTTGCAGAACAACATTTTTTGAATCGAATCAGAATTTGAATTTTAAACTCAATGATCACAGAAGCATTTCATTACACTATTGGATTAACAAAGACTTATTTTTTAATTTTAATATAAATTATTCTATACATTCATTTTTTTTTTGTATGTCAATCCTGATTTCTAGGGGTGGAACTTACCTATATACCATACCTGCGCCTGATGCCGCCCTAACCGAGACTTCGGGTGATAGGACCGGGGAATTGTCCGGTCATTCGACGTGAGGCCACCGCGTGAGGACGATGCCTCGACGGCGAAACCTGTCGGGGCGTCGACAGGAGAGGAGCCCGAGAGGGCATACCGCCGAGCGGGCCACCGAAGACAAAGATCGGGTACCGGTGGCCCGCTCGCACGGCGAAGAAGAGGTACTTGCAGGGTGGGTCAATGGGGTTGCGCGCCGCCTCTTCCGTCACCCCGGACCGATTTGGCGGGGTGCAACGTCCATAGCCCACCGCAAAAAAAAAAAAAAAAGCGGTGGAACTTACTCGTATATTCTTCGACAGATATTTAATTAAGACATAAGAATGTTATCTGATTCACAGTGCGATGTTATTCCTTATAATATTCAATACAAATTACAGTACTTGTTCGTTCAGTTAACAACTTAATCTGTGGCGTAGGCGTCATATAGTTGTTCGTTCTACAATGTACCCATAATTTAATTGCATGATATCGTAACAATAATTAATTAAAATTCGTAATACTTTGAAAGCCTAAATGGTTTTTTTTTAATTGCTTATGGTGGCAAATGAGCACGCAGCACACCTGATGGTAAGTGTCACTGCCGCCCATGGACCTTTGCTATAGCTAAGACTATAGCTAGGCCGCTGCCTACTATTACCAACCCCAAACCCACTCCAGTCGGGATTTCGGCTCTTTCGCTCACCGAACGAAACGCAATAGCCCATTGCCATTACTCAGACATCAATCTTCTACGAGAGTATGGTACTACCCCTGACGGACCGGCCCACGGCTGTTGACAGAGAACTGTCAACAGCGTGGTCTTACCACTAACGATGGTATAGATATCGTTCGTTTCTTGGAGTCAGTTTCTTCATTACTAATGGGGTGCAATTGGATGACAGCACAGATGGTTTAGTGGTTAAGATAACGACCTTCCGTGTCAGCGCATGGTTGGATACCTACGCGGGACAATACATACATACATATCATCACGCCATATCCCTTGCAGGGTAGGCAGAGAGTACAGAGTGCCAGAGAACTCTATCTCTGCATACTTCACTCGCTTCCTCAACATTCATAATTCTCTTCATACACGCTCGCCGGTTTCGGAGACTCTTGACTCCACCTTCCTTCAGTACATGACCGATCTGGTCTAGGTAGGTTAGTCTCGGTCTCCCTCGGTACCTACATCCTTCCACTTTCGCATTGTATATCTTCTTAACCAGACGTTCGTTCGGCATTCTTTCCACATGTCCGAACCATCGGAGCATTCCCTTTCGCATCTTTACACCAATACTCTCTTTCATACCTACTCGCTCTCTTACGTCGTCGTTACGAATGCGGTCGGTCAGCCTAACTCCACAGATTTTCCGAAGAGATCGCATTTCGACCGCATTAATTTTACTATCATACTCTTTTCTGCATACCCAACTCTCGCTTCCATACAGTAATGTTGGGACAAGCACTGCGTTATGTATTGCTACGTGTGCCTTCTGGCTGAGGTGGTGGCTGCCGAGAAGTTGCCCCAACGCTCCGTTCACTCTATTTCCCGCATTCACTCTTCGCTCTATATCAGTGGTGTACCTTCCATCTCGGCTAAATCCACATCCAAGATATACAAATTCATCCACTTGCTCTAGTATATCATTATTACTCTTACCTATTGTTACTCTTACATCTGTTCTGGTTTTATCTCTTTCAAAGACCATTATTTTGGTTTTGCTCACATTCACGCGTAGACCCCTTTTCTTACAATCTTCTGTCCACACTTTGACTGTCGCTTTGCCTGTTCTCATCGGTCAAAATATTGTGAAACACTTTAAATAAATAATATACTTCTTCTTCTTCTTTTTATGTATTTGCTACATGCATGAGCAATTGTTGCCAGTGTCGAGTTATAACTTTTTTCACGACTTTAGTTCCTTCAGGTTAGTCATTCTCCGTCAGTAAGTCAAATTGTCACCATCAACAGTGCTATGGCCATACTGTTAATGGTATCTTCTCTAAGAAGAAGAAGAAGAAGAAGGAATTTTGGTGAAAAAGGAAAATGTTATAAAGCACTTTTATTTCATATTCACTAAATCTCAGCAGTTTCATCGCATCACATTGCATAAAATGCCATCAAAACTATATAGGTAATATATCACGTTCAAACATTGCGATATCGAATATAATAAAAAACCACCACATGACGTTTTCAGATTCCCGCCAAAACTCCTATATGATATACATAATATGTAATAAGAATTTTAAAAGGCAAAAGGTACAATCCTATAGAATTTACATTAATATAATTTATGTTACAGATTAAATTATTTTAGTTTATGAGGTTCCAAAACGGAATCCATTGTAGAACAAATTTGTAACAATAATTATCAATAATTATATAGCGAGCGACAGAATCGACAAATATCTCTCACTGTATCGTTCATTCAATACGTTAAATATGGCAGGGAGTGAATGGATGAATGAGTGATTAATGGGAACAGTACAAACTTATTTATCTGCAGTTATTGTTTGTTAAGGATATTGGCAATTATTGGTTTGTAACTTACGGGGAAGTTTCAAATATATTGTTTGAAGATGTATGCTGTAATCATTTATTATACTAAATATTATAATATCTTTTTCGCGGTAACGTAAAAAAGAAAAACAATTGTCGCCACCCCTTAAAATAAAGGCTGAAGGGAGCGCTAGGAGATTGGACAGCAGTGGTCTCCTGGAAAATATACACCTTAATGCGATCGTCAACAAAATCCCTATCAAAGAATGATTGCATCATATAATTTGATATGGAGGAGGCCTATATTCAACAATGAAAGACTGAGTGATAATGATGTTTTGTTTACATATATTTTAAGTTGTTAATAGACTTAAAATTTTCACATATAATGAGATTAGATTTTAACATGTTGTCGAAATTATTCTAGAAATTTGTTTTGGCTTAAAATTTTTATATTATAAAGTAGTTTTCGCCCGCGTTTTTGCCCGCGTGGTGTATTATTAAAAAGATAGCCTATGTTTTTTCCAGGTTTTAGCCGCACACTCATTGTCAATCGGCGTCTCTCAATGGTTTTAATTTTGTTTTTCAACACAATATTTTTTGCTTTTAAAATAAAAGTAGCCTAAGTTACGCCGTCATCGGCTACCTGCCAGTGAAAGTCTCGTTAAAATCGGTCCAGCTGTTTAAGAGATTATCTGGAATAAACAGACAGACAGATGGACAGAAAGAGACACATTTTAAAAATTGATTTTTTTATATTGGTACCGTGTATATTTTCATACGCATTTAGTGAAAAGCTGTTAATTGGAATTACAAACAGACACTTCAGTTTTATTTATATGTATAGAAGATGTATAGTTTATCCAAGATCATCATTCATCATCATTCTCCTACTCCTAATTACTTGGGGTCGATACAATATGTACTCACCTTTCATAGTACATATTGTAAAAGTTATTGGCAATAGTTTTATGACCGGCCGCCTGCCAGACGTCAACCCTCCTTGGGTATGTAATTGTTGACCAAACGGCATCAGATGGAGTTGGCTCAGGTCGTTATAAGACTCTTAGTCGTCTTTTACGACATCCACGAGCTAAGTAAGGGTTGGTAGTATTCATAGCCGCTACCACACAGCAATGTATAATTTATCCAAGATACGTTAGAAAAATATCATTTATAGACCGGCCACACTAAGCTTGCTTGTGTGGAGAACAATAATATCAAATTGAAATTATTTTCTATATAGTTTCTATAAATCATTAGTACCTTATTCTAAATATAGATTTTAAAATTCATACCATATTGTACATAATTTACCTTAACAGAGATATTTAGCGACTGATTGTGTTAGCGTAAAGACCAGCTGAATAAAATATAAGGTTAACCTAAGCACCAGGAAAAGGACTGTGCGTTTAATTTCCCGCAGACTTTTCCTATTAGCAGCTAAACATGTAAACATTAGAGGGCATTAAAAATGTATTTATTGTTAAAGTTTTTGACTACTTTTCTCTTATATGTGACTTTTATTAATGTCTTTAATGCATGCAACTAGTTACAGAAAAGACTTTGCTTTGAATAAATTAATAAATAAATATAAAAAGAATAAAAAGTCTTTGAAATCGTTCACAGTGATACCGGATCATAATAAATGCTTTTAGTAACCCATCTTCACATTATTGCTTTTTTGATGAAACCACTTCAGGGCACATTGGTTATCGGGTACCGGTAGCCCACTCGCATGGCGAAAAGTGGTGTTTGCAGGGTGGGTCTATGGGGTTGCGCGCCGCCTGTTCCGTCGCTCCGGACCGATTTAGCAGGGCGCGACCACGTCCATAGCCCACCGCAAAAAAAAGAAAAGGGGTACATTGGTTGGCTACTGAAGACAAAGATCGGGTACCCGGTGGCCCGCTCGCACAGCGATGAGAGGAGTTTGCATGGTGGGTCTATAAGATCACGCGCCGCCTCTTCCGTTGCCCTGGATGGAACGGGCGGCGTGTGTGCGGACCATGGATTACCCAAAAAAAATGATACATTAGTTGGATCGTTTCAAAGTCTATAAATAGACATAGGAGAGAGACATTTTTGGGTTTTATATATATACAGGGTGTGAGGGGACCGCTCCCGAAAACAAAGACAGGTAACCTTACTAGTCCTACTTGTAATCATAGGTTAGAAAAAAAATCAATTCGGATGAAAAAAAAATTTTTTTCACCACGCGATTTCGTTGAACTCTTGAACATATGATCGTGAGTTTTGAATAGATTGCGTCTTTTCTCATCTGAGTATAGTTACGTATTTTTTATCGAATTATCGTTACATGGCACTGTCCTAATACGATGGAATGTGAAAGAAAATTAAAAATAAGTTGTGAAAAAATTTTTTTTTAATCTGAATCGATTTTTTTCTAGCCTATCATTACAAGTAGCACTTCCACCCTGTATATATATATATATATATATATATATATATATATAGATAATAAGTATTTATCATAGCTCATATTCGTTCCAATACTGGGAGCGAGTTTTCTCCACAGTGGTAGGGAAATTGATTTATCTGATAGGGGTTTAACTCGAATTTTCCTTTTCTTGCGGTTATGTTATCTGCTCTTGAGTTTCATAGTCGTCTTTCACGATCACCCACGAAAATGGAATGAGTGATTACCATAGTATTTTTACACCATTACTATACAATAGGTAGAGATAATAGGTATTTTTTTTATTTTAAAAGTGATTTTTATAGATTAATGACTTAATAGGTTTTTTGGCGGGAATCTAAAACATCATGTGGTTCTTTTGTATTATATTCGTTATCTTAGTGTTTTAACGTGTTATATTAGATAATTTTGATGGCATTTTATGTAATGTGATGTGACGGAACTGCTAAGATGTAGTGAATATCATATAAAAGTGCTTTACAACGTTTTCGTTTTTCATCAAAATTCTCACAAGATACCATTAAAAGTGTGGCCATAGCACTGTTGATGGCGATCATTTGACTTACTGACGGACAAATGACTAATCTGAAGACACTAAAAACTTGAAGATAATTATAACTCGACACTGGCAACAATGGCTCATTTAAGTAGCTGATTGCCCATACATAAAAATAAGAAGAAGAAGAAGACTTAATAGCCTATGTACATCAGAGCGTTTGACACCATGAACTTTCTTTTTGAGGTAATGGGAAATGGTCTACTTTACGACGACCAGACGTTTCGAGCACCTTTCTGCCTTCATTGTGCAAAAATCTGGAAAATAGTTGTACTTCTAAGAAATAACAACATAAATGATAATGAGTTTGTGTCGTTTCGCTATTAGACAGTACCTCGACGCCCCGTGGGAACACGTCACATGGTTTATTCAGGGTCCGTTTGGACCCCTAGCTTGTCTTTACTGCTAATTTACTGTGGACCACTTAGGATAGTTTTGTTTATTAGCGTGAGGAAGAAAGTGATATACGTGTTTTTATATGTCTGTTGGACATAAACAATGTTTCTTTTAACTGTTCTATAACTGAATCATCTCCTAAATTCACAATTAGCACTTAAAGACATCTACTATATTGGTTTATTGTTTGGTGCAGTTCATATATCGTCAACATTTTTTTTATACTAACGGTAAGCGATAATTAAAATCTTGCTTATTTCAAATCTTCTTCGTGTGATGACGAGCTGTGCTACGTATGTGCTACTATTCCCTTACTTTCCAGTCGGATTTCAAAAAACTGGCTGAGATTTCACGATTAGAATGATTAGTAGCATACTACGACTCCCGACGGCGAAAGCTGGCGGGGCGTCGACTCGAGAGGATACCCGCGAGGCCAAATCGCCGAGCGGGCCACCGAAGACAAAGACCGGGTTCCGGTGGCCCGCTCGCACAGCGTGGAGAGGTACTTGTAAGGTGGGTCTATGGGGTCGTAGGCCGCTTCTTCTGTCGCCCTGGACGGATTAGCGTGGCGTGACCACTTCATAGTCCACCGTGAAAAAAAAAATGCGTGCTACCGTGAAACTTATATAAAACTAACTGTAAAGGTCCATGTATCAAAAGTAGTATTTGTTAACCAGTTTCAAAAGATAAAGTGAATCTCAATTCTTCTGTCTGTATTCTTTAATTATTTATCTCAGAAATGTTTTCTAGGTGAACCAATTTTGATGATTCTATTTTATTTAAAAGCTAGTAATTTTCGTGAGCTTTCCAGATTGTTAATTCATATTATAATAATAGTTTATATTGCGTATTTGATTGACGTCAACATTTTTTTCTGGAAGACGGTTTTTTAAATTACATATCATTTTATTTAGAACGCCCTTCACTAATGAACTTAATACCCTGTACTTGTATTAAAGATGACTTTACAAGCATATAATTAACGGACAAAAATTAATCCCAGGCTCAGAAGAACAATTTATGGATTGAAAAAAGAATTATCTTGCGAGAGAGCCGGAAGCCCAACTGGGTGGGTTCGGGGATTGTAATGGTATGCAACGGCCTAGCTATAACCTTGGTTATAGCAAAGGTCCATGAGCAGCTGTGACACTTACCATCAGGTGGGCTGCTCGCTCGTTTGCCACCATAAGCAATATAAGAAAAATAGTAACCCGATACTGGTACAGCCCTCCTTACTGGTGTTATGCCCTTTTGAAAAGTTCTATGTCTAATAATGGTCATCAATAGACTAACGAACTATTTCTATATATAGAAATGCCTGAATTAAGAAGCACGCTTTACACGCGGGTTTGTGATTGTCCCAAGATAATGGTCAGCATTACAAACATAACAATTTTTAGAGCTTTCATCCTGTTTGTATTTCTTCATTACTTAAGGTGACTCGTTTGAGTAAGCAACTTGCCAGCCCTTTTGCTCACCAAACGAAGTGCAATAGCACATTGTTACAGCTCAGACGTCGATTTTCTGCGAGAGTGTTGTACTACTCTGCACAGAACGGTTTGCAGCTGTAGAAGACTGTCAATAGTGTAGCCCACCTCTATTAGATTATATATTTTATATTTAACGTGTTGAATGGTTACGCACATAAAATCCATAAAATAGTACATTACTGCAGCGGCCAGCAAAAGAGGCATTGATGGACGAACGAATAAATGTGAGCTAAGGCGTAGCCGAGGCACACATACGTAACTCCATCAATTCCTAGTTGTGGCCAAGGCTTGTATAGTGCTTTTCTCAAATAATGCCCGGAAATTAAAACTAAATAATACTAAGTAGAACTGTATACCTACATGACGAACAACGAACAACATTTTTCAAGTGCTAAAGGGTTCATTTTTTTTTCATTATCAAACAGGTTTCTTTGTCAAGCCAGCTCGACATTTAAATAAAACTCTGATAAGTTGCCTATTTTGGATACCATGTTTGAAGTAACAAATCGTTCCATTTTTAAAATACACGATAGTTATGAATTTACATATATATTTATTTGGCCGCTAAAACACGACAGATATGGATTTTCATACATTTTTTGCTGGTCGCTCGCGTATGTATTTGGTCAGTACAGCAATATCGATTTATCTCGAAGAAGGTTGTCAAAATAATGCTCAAATTTCCAAGCATGTTTGAGAAAAAAGTATTAGTTTCTTTTTAGTTAATTTTAGTTCAGATATAAAAATATATACTCACTTATACTCACGTAAAAAATAGAAATAATTATAGTAATATTCATTTTAAAAATCAATTTGTACCCTTTGTTATTAATGCTGAAACATTTTCAAGTTTCTATACACAAAAGCTTATAAACTAAACTGCCGTTAAACATGTCGAAACATGTTTATGTGCCACCCCTATTGTGCTTTAATAGTTTGACCTACAAACGTCTGACAATCGATTACTTCCTGATAGTAATTGACTGACACGATAGTACAGTGGAAAATATATATCTATCGGTTTCGAGGAACTGAGTTCGAGTTTATTACTAATATTTATATAAATTACCTAAATTCCGTGTGGTGACGGAGTAAGAATACTATTCACCACCCCGTATCTCACCCGTGGGTGATCGTACGAGACGACTAAGGGATATAAAACGCATATAACATCTATGCGAGAGAAGAAAAACTCGAAACAAAATCCTACACCAAGACGTCTGACCAGCGCGGTATAGTAGGTTAATTTCCCTCCCATTACGGAGGAGGCCCGAGCCCAACAGTGGGACATTTATGGGCTGTGATGATGATGATGTCCTATTTCCGTGTTTTATGTCAAAATTACTATTAGTAATTTAAGATCCCGGCTGACCATGGATGTCAAGGAAGCGGCACTAATGGCTGGCTCAATGGCGATGGGGAAAGCATACGTCGGGTTATGGACCACATGCCACCTTCCGTCGCCCCGTACGTAACGGATAGCGTATGTCCAGGCCATAGCCAACCAAAAAAAAAGTAATTTAAGATAAAAATGATTCTAATTAAAAATATAATACTCTATAGTTATTAAAATTAATGTTTGCAGTCCCCACAAATTTCAAATGAAGTAATATCTAACTGTAAATTGAAATGGTGTTTACTCAAACGCTGTCAAAGGATTGGTCAGTATTATTTGTTTACTTTCATGATGACTACGCTTTAGGCAAATGGGCTGATTTCGACAAACTGATTCATAATTTTGTAGTATATCAATGCAATTTTTCAAGATATATTTTTTATGTGAAAACGATATCTTGCTTTGTCTTAGCTATGCTGAGAATTGAATTAGAATAATTTGTTCTTCTGTAGAGTTGATATAACACCCTATGACATTCCGTCCGCATAGTGTGGTGTATCACAGCCACCGAAGAAAAAGATCGGGTACCGGTGACCCACCCGAACGGCGTAGAGAGACTTTGTAGGGCGGGTCTACGGGGTCATACGCCGCTTCTCTGTCGCCCCGGACGGATTAGCGGGGTATGACATACCGTAGCACACCACCAAAAAAAAAAACGTGGTGTATTATAATTAACTTTTCATTTCGGAGAAGGATTTAGTTAAATACTTAGATTGGGTGTTGAATTGGATACAAGTGTAATAATTTTGATTGCACTAATGGTGGTTAAGGTATATATACTGTACCGGTGCAGCTGTCCGGTCCAGTGCAGGTGGTTCTATACCCACCATTTTTTTTTTTTTTTTGCGGTGGGCTATGGACGTCGCACCCCGCCAAATCGGTCCAGGGTGACGGATGAGGCGGCGCGCAACCCCATTGACCCACCCTGCAAGCACCTCTTCTTCGCCGTGCGAGCGGGCCACCGGTACCCGATCTTTGTCTTCGGTGGCGTTCTATACCCACCAGGAATAATAGTTTGTCAGATCAACAATTCGTTGTTCTTAGGCTGAGTGTAATTTGTGTCTGTTTTATTTAACGTTTGTAAAGTCCCCCGCAATACAAGTATAATAAATAAATACAATGTTTGTCTCCTTAGTGTAGGGTTTTATTTTAAAAAATAAAGTCATTTCTATTTGATACAGGTACTTGTCTATCTGATTGATATATTTATTTTTAAAATTATCAATGACTAATAATCTTTTTGCGTTTGGTATGCTTGATTATTTATAAAAACTTATTTGCGAATCAAAAAAGGATTATGCAGACTTGAACTCAATTTTATTGAAATATTTTGGAAACTTGAAATTTAGATTGGGTCATATTATTGCTTACTATTCAAACTTCAATATTTGGAAAGTTTAGTTGTAAAATGTATAAAAAATTCCGATATATGTCATAGTATAATGTTCTTCTAAAGAAGAGAATGCGAACGATAATTTGATTACACCACTAACCACGATAGCTGAATTAATTGAGTAATTGTATTTACAATAGGTGTGCATGCAAGTCTTGAGGGTGGTAATAAATAATTTTTTGATTTGCAAATTAGTTTTTGTATTTTTATTTTGACAAATTCAAAAATAATCGTTATAAGTTAACTATATTTCATATTTTTTTCTGACGAAATTGGTTCAGTATTTATTCCCTAAGTTGTCACAATTTATAACATATAGCTGACGGCGCGACACGGGTGATTTATGTGTCACGTTTATAAAGAAGTGGAAAATCCAGGTACCAAATGCAGGGCTGTACAAAATAATTATTTCAATATCAGAAAATACCATAAAATAAGTAATAATGGTACAAAATACGATTGAATTTATTTTGTGATTTTTCCAACTATGCCATGATAAGAAAACACACAATATTCAACATCTCATCATCATTTCAGCTCATATACGTCCTCTATTATGAGAGGGAAATCAACCTACTTTACTACATCGGTTAGACAAGTTGGTAGAGGGTTTTGTTTCGAGATTTCCTTCTCTTACATATATGTTATATGCGTTTTATATCCACTTAGTCCTCTCTCTTACGATCACCCACGGGTAAGATAGGCGGTGGTGAATTGTAATCTTATAAAAATTGCATCAAAATCTGTCTAGTCATTTTGGATGTATAGTTATATACACTTACAGAAAAATTATATACAACAAAGAGAAAAGATTTAATCATACAAAATGTTTTACCCATCATTTTAGCTACATATATATCCTCTGAACTCGAAAGCTCAGAATACAGTGAATCTAATTTTGCAGTCAGAATTATAGTACCTACAGCAATAACATTATAAGAACAAAATGTAAAATAAAAATCACAAAAATAATATCTAAGTTACAACCCTTTCTCATGCCGCGCAAAATATTCTCTAAGTCAGATATACGTAGCATAAGTAAGTGCCCCCAAGAGTGGTATATCGTATGCATAATAAGCTGCCTTGCCCGCTACCCACCATCGTGAACACATACCGTTTGTACCGGCAAATCGTTCGTGAATACGATTGTACCCACTTGCTCCCAACATATAAATTATATGACTCCTCAGCGATGCGACATGAATATATGTATGAGAAGTAAATTGATATTACAAAAACCCGTATGTTAGAGCTTAGCTTTTACCGCCTTTTTTTTCGGCCAAAATTGGCTTTTTATGCCATCCTCGGTATAAATTGTGACTGAAATGTGTAAATTACATCGATAATGAATACGGAATAAGGACTTTAGTTAAACGATGGTTTCTTACACATTAGTTAAGTTTATTTAAATATATGTTTGATGGATGGTCCGAAAATGTTTTTATCATTATGTAAAGGTATAATTATTTTGAAGATCCAGTACCAAAACCATAGGTTAAGAGCCCTTAGACTTTGAATGTTGGATTTGAGAAGTTAAAATGGTTTAATGATCTATCTATTTAAATATAAAGGAATAGGTTTTTAACCAAGCCATCTATAAATTTTCGATAATTTTAGTTATTGGTTATAGATTAAAATTATAACTTATCACGCTTTTCCCGCGCGTGTATCATAAAATACGACCAAAAGAAGAATGCACAACAAAAGAAGCTCAATGTAGGAAAAATTGAATTTGAAGTGAAATTCTATTGAATTTATGGAGTGAATTGACAATTAAAAAGCGAGAAGACATGTATAGCTTAGCATTCATTATATAGGAGTATAGTTAGCGCTATGCTTTAAAGGCGAACGAAAATATCATGATGAAATCATATCTGCAATTAATTCTTACTTCAGCAAAAAAACACAAGTTATTGTAATTTCTATTAAAAATACAGCAACAAATTTAACATTATTTCATCTAAATAGTTTTTAAGGTTAAATAGAATAATCAAACATTCAAAGTATTTTATTTAAAAAAAGATTTCGAAACAAAATAGAGCGGTGAATCCCTTGAGAGTGTCCGCTAATTCGGCCTCGCGTCGCGTCGTTCTGATGCCGAGGCTGAACATAAATAAAGGCCGAATCGCCACAATGACCACAAAACCGATAGTTTAAGAATATTCACGCGTATAAATTAAACAGCTCTTGCTGCTGTGCAGATTTCCCTAATGGTTGACCCCGTATAGTAGGAACAACTAGTTTTGAGACTTGATATAATATTTTGCATTATTTTCAAAAAGCAACATCATTTTCAAATCAGATACTATACGCCATTAAAAGGATTTATATATATATATAAAATTTTACAATAGCATCTTCATCCATCCATCAGCCCGTAAACGTCCACTGTTGGACATAGGCTTCCCTACGACGTCCTGTGCCACCTGCGTCCAATGGTTTCCTGCGACCTTGATAATGTAATCAGTCTACTTAGTGGGGGGTCGTCCTACGCTGCGTCGTCCAATAACATCTTGTATTGAAATATGCGTGGAAAGAAAGAAACGGCATGTAGCCTCAACAGCTCACAGACTGTCATATTTTACCTTTATCGCTATTAGTATTGGCCATCGGTACGAAGTTCTTGTCTTAGATATCGTGTGCATTTGGTTAATATTATTAATAATAATTACTTATTGTAAAATTGAATCTACAGACATGAAATTAAAACAAAAAGAAAATTAAAAGGTAAGAGGAGTTGGCTCAGCTCTTTTGTCAACAAATTCCTATATGCATACATATGAATGCGTTAGTGTATAAGTATGCGTGTGATTTTTTTATTTGTGTTACCTTTTCGTGTATATACTATAGCTCTCGCGTGATCAGTTTAACTATGGCTGACTAATCTCCGATCCTATCACAGGGACACGAGTATCTTAACGTAGTAAAGTACATACATATCATCGCGCCATATCCCTTGCAGGGTAGGCAGAGAGAACAGAGAACTCTATCCTTGTATACTTCACTCGCTTCCTCAACATTCATAATTCTCTTCATACACGCTCGCCGGTTTCGGAGACTCTTGACTCTACCTTTCTTCAGTACGTGACCAATCTGGTCTAGGTAGGTGAGTCTCGGTCTCCCCCGGTACCTACATTCTTCTACTTTCGCTTTGTATATCTTTTTAACCAGACGTTCGTACGGCATTCTCTCCACATGTCCGAACCATCGGAGCATTCCCTTTGGCATCTTTACACCAATACTCTCTTTCATACCTACTCGCTCTCTTACGTCGTCGTTGCGAATGCGGTCGGTCAGTAGTAAAGTATAATTATCTAATTATATAGAGTGTAGTAAAGTATAATTATTTAGATAATTAGTATCAAAATCAAAGGTTGTAGTATAATCGACATAGTATATTTGGGGCGCGGTCGAACCCGGTAAAGACAAGATGCATGGCCGGCACTAGTCGACCTCTAGCTTTTCACAAGGGACTCTACTACAACGATAGGTACTTACTATTTTATACACAAGTATATTATATGTGTCAATATAATCATATGGAGCTGATTATAGCGAGATACTGCAATATACTTCTAAGCTTATAATTCCTTACTTGGTTACGAGACACTCACACCATGGGAAAATAGTAGTAGTACCACGCTGTTGACACTTTACTGTCTACAGCTGCGGGCAGGTAGTACCATACTCTCGCAGAAGATCGACGTCTGAATAATGGCAATGTGCTATTGCGCTTCGTTCGGTGAGCGAGAGAGCCGGAAGCCCAACTGGGTGGGTTTGGGGATTTTAATGGTAGGCAGCGGCCTAAGCTATACCATTGGTATTGCAAAGGTCCATGGGTTGCAGTGACATTTACTATCAGGTGTGCTGCTTGCTCGTTTGCCAAAATAAGCAATAAAAAAAAAATTAAACTGCTATACCATGATTGTCATATAGCCCTACATTAAACACTGTGTAAATTTGGAACCATCATAAACGTCATAACATTAATTAATAAATGCATTCAATAACCGAAAAAAAATAAAGCAACCCTCTAATATTTAATAGCCTAACACAACGTCTTCCATTTACTAAATTGAGTGAATTATGCGTCCCTAAACACCGCCAGAGACATTAAAAAAAAACCGCCCACCAACTTTTAATATTCTAATAAGACTTTGATTTAATTTCCTTTTATCATTATTTATGTAAGAATCCACGTAAAAAGGCGATAAGTCTGTGTTGTTATTATTTTTTTTTTTCGTCATGGATTTTTCACTCCCCTATGATATCGACCCCTTTGCGTTACGAGGGTTAAGAAGTCATAGAATGTGGACAACATTATGGACAAAATTTTTATACCGTAATTCATCTATGTGAATTGTTACATAAAAATTTAAACTATATCAATAGCTTCTGTATGTTCAATGATAGTGGTAAAAACCACTTTATTTTGAAAGAAAATAGGGTTTAATATATATAAATGTACATATTTTTTCTATTTTGTCTGGTGACAAGCGTAACAAGGGCTTTAACAACTTGTTGATTGGTTTTGTTCATTTCACGTCCGGCTTTTTGTATAGATATCAGTTAACAATTGTATTGTTGGAAATTGGAGGTTTCAGTCACAATACTTTTGTTGGAAAATATATGCGGGAGTTAAAAGGCGATAGCCACTCTGGAAATTCTTTATAAAGGGGAAAAAGAAATTGGAATGGTATTCATTGACATAATGATTTATAGATTTACGTTAAATATGCGGTACTTTAAAGTAATTTTCTATGAAGATGAGTACACCTCAGAATACGTCAGCTACAGAAGCAATAAATAGAGATGTATCATTAAGCATATTTTGGGGTAATATGTTATTCCATTCGACGCCTTGGAGGAATTTTTAACTAAATCATAGATTGTGAAAAAAAATTACTCTAACGGCAATACTTTCCCTTTTTAGTTCTTTAAACTACTAAAAGACTATAGAAGTGTCAATCCTTGCGCGTGTAAATACTATAACACAGAATGATCTCTTTTATATTATTTTAAAACTTTTGCCTGTACCACTGCTATTTTATTGAAGTTACGCTAATCTTTGTTTTACTTATAATACAAAATCATTCATTCATTCATTTTTGACGTAAAAAAGTACTATTATATACTCGTATTATCCGTGTGGTGATGGACTAAGAAAGTAATTCAGAACCTCCGATCTTACCCTTGTAAAAGACGATGTGCATATAACCAGTTCCAGTTTTCTAACTACAACCGTGGGCCGGTCCGTCCGGGGTAGTACCTCACTCTCGCAGAAAATCGACGTCTGAACAATGATAATGTACTGCTGTGCTTCATTCGGTGAGCGAGAGAGCCGGAAGCCCCACTTTCTGGGTGGGTTTGGAGTTTTATTTGATAGGCAGCGGCCTAGCTATACCCTGGTATGGCAATGGTCGATGGGTGGCAGTAACATTTACCATCAAGTGTGCTGTTTGCTCGTTTGCTACCAAAAGCAATAAAAAAAAAAACATCTATTCAAGAGAAAGAAAACTCGAAGTAAAACCCTATACCAACCTGTGTGAGCTTGGATTTTGCATGTCAATATTCCTCCTATTTTGAAGGAGGCTCGACCCCAACAGTGGAATGTATATAAGTTGATATGATGATAAAAATAATAAGCCACTACTTATTAAAAATACGCTACGCTTGAAAAAAATATTTGAGTAAGCGGCCCAAATAAAGTACGTGTTTTATTTACAACGCATTAGCTTTTAATGATACAAAACTTAGATTCCTGCCACTAATTCTAAATAATATAATACGATTAATTCTTTCCTTTTGTTTTTATGTACAACGTAATTATTGTAATAATAGAAATACGGAAATAATGTAATATTATTACTGGCAACTAAATATTATAAAAATGTGAAATAATTCACCTTGATCTACATTAGCGATTGTTTGACGAAGATTTATAATATTTGTGTTCCGTATTGCACAGCTTGATTATAATGACAATGACGCAGGTCTTATACGTTGATTTTTGTTTTATTATTTAGCTTATTGATAAATTAGTAGGACTTTTGACAGGTATTTGAAAACGTCATGTGGTGCTCTTGTATTATATTCGATATCTTAGTATTTTAACGTGTTGTATTAGACAATTTTGATGGAATTTTATGTAATGTGATGCGGCGGAACTACTGGGATGTAGTGAATATCATATAAAAGTGCTTTACAACGTTTTCGTTTTCCATCAAAATTCCCACAAGATAGACAGTGTGGTCATTGCACTGTTAATGGCGACAATTTGACTTAGACTTGAAAGACTAAAAACGTGAAAATATTTATAACTTGACACTGGCACCAATAGCTCGTATGAGTAGCTGATTGCCAATAAATAAGAAGACGAAAAAGATAAATTAGTATACACTTCTACTTTCTGATTACACGATTAAACTACAATTCTTTACCGCTTATCTTTCCCTTGGATGCTTTAAGTAATAATATGTATATAGCATCTATGTAAAAGAAGAAAATCTCAAAATAAAATTATACCAACCTGTCTGATCAACGTGGTATAATAGGTCTATTTAGATCCTATTATGGAGGAGGCTGAAGCCTAGTACTGAAACGTTTATGAGCTGAGATGTTGACGAATATAGTCCACCTGTCAGCCTACTGAAGTCGATTGTTGATATAGACGTCCTCAAAATAGAATATTATCATAATCTTTTGTAGACGAGTTGACTGGTGCTGTTATAGATTACTCAGGAGGACTTTAGCTGGTTTGGACTGGACTAGACTGCTATGGGAAAGTTAGAAGTGCTGAGATATCTTATTCCTAATCTATCATTACATGGTATGAAAGAGAGTATTGGTGTAAAGATGCGAAAGGGAATGCTCCAATGGTTCGGACATGTGGAAAGAATGCCGAACGAACGTCTGGTTGAGAAGATATACAATGCGAAAGTGGAAGGATATAGGTACCGGGGGAGACCGAGACTAACCTACCTAGACCAGATCGGTCATGTACTGAAGGAAGGCGGAGTCAAAAGTCTTCGAAACCGGCGAGCGTGTATGAAGAGAATTATGAATGTTGAGGAAGCGAGTGAAGTATGCAAAGATAGAGTTCTCTGGCACTCTGTTCTCTCTGCCTACCCTGCAAGGGATATTGCGTGATGATATGTATGTATGTATCATTATATGGGTTTTATGTAGTTTTATACAACTATATACTTAATGTATGAATTAAACATGTCTCTGTCTCCTAGTGAAGTAACGTAAATATGAAACTATTGTCGCTTCGTTTAGTAAAATATTGTTAAATTTTATATAAAATAATCGCAATAGCAGCGTGGTATTTGAAACTATTTTCAATTGATGATTTAAAAAAGGCCTGTACCCTGCTTGTGCGAATATTAAAATATAATATGTTTAAGTGTAGCTGCTTTATATGTTTGCATGAAAATAAAAAAGGCTGAAAAATAAAATAAAATACTGTAAAATTTTTTGTTTGTGATTGAAATTTTTTGGACAACAATATAATGAAGAATCTTTATATTTTTCATTGTTTATTAACAATTCATTCACTTTGCTACTGTTGGTTATGACGAGTATTTTTATTTAGAAAGAGAAGACTTCGGTCTTCAGTATATGTATATACTTTATGATGTTGATGTTTTTAGTTGTTTTTAAATCTATTATACAGTAATTTATTATTTTGTACTGTTTTATTGCCCAAGTTTCATAAGTATGTTACTCTGTTGAGGTTTAGAGTTCCAGCCCTATCTTTTAATAAGAAGCTGTAATAGTAGTTTATGATCTTAACGCAGGCTAATAAAATGATTTTTATGCTACTTTATTTAATACATAGAACCTACTAATTTCGGAGACAATTCATATATATGTTTTGGCAGACTTGTCAATTATCTAAATTTATTGATATCCATAGTTTTTTTTTTTATAAAAATACGATCTCCCATTCATCTTCAAGCAAACAATAAAATTAAAGTCATATTTCTAAACGAATTTTCACTTAAAAACCTTTTAGAACTGCCATCATCTTTCATGTGAATGGATGACTAAACATTTGTCGTGAAAATAAAATGAGTTGAACGTTGTACTTAATGAGTCTATGTGTCGTTAGACTTGAGGGTAGCAGACATACTCGAAATGTCGCGAGCGAGTGCCACTAAATAAATGACTTCAGTGACTTGAACTTTTGTTAATTGACAAGTTTTAAAGCATATAATTGTGTTCCATATATAGATATACTTTTTATCTTTGAGTAATATTTTAATGTAAAAATATTGTCTTCGTCTTCTTTTATTGCTTATGGTGGCAGACTAGCAAGCAGTACACCTGATGGTAAATGTTACTCTCACCCAGGGACCTTTGAAATAACATGGGTTTTAAATACAGCTAGGCCGCTGCCTACAAATGAAAACTCCAAAACCCACTCAGAAAAGTGACACAAAATGTAAAAAAAAAGTAAACTAATTTTCTTGCCCGTCTTACGATGGATTAAGAATACAAGATATCGTTTGCAAGTTTTAAAAATCGATTAAACATTATTAGGAAATTAGATAAATATTATTCTGTTGTGGAATTTTTTAACTCAATTGTGATCGCTAACTTGCCTTACTTTGTGATAATTATGGGATTATTTCATCTTAGAGAGGTTTATGTCCTACAATGGATGTTAATAGACCCATGGATGGATGTAATTTTGACACTTTTTGCTCATTTAGTAGTGGTAGGACCACGTTGTTGACAGTTTTCTGTCTACAGCCGCGGGCCGATGCGTCCGGGGTAGTACCACACTCTGGCAGAAGATAGACGTCTGAGCAATGGCAATACGCTGTTGTGCTTCGTTCGGTGAGTGAGAAAGCCAGAAGTCCAACTGGATGAGTTTGGGATATGTATTAGTAGGCAGTGGCCTATCTATACACTTGGGTATGCAAAGGTCCATGGGTGGCAGTAACACTTACCATCAGGTGTGCTGCTTGCTCTTTTGCCACCAAAAGCAATAAAAAAAATATATTATAGTCAATGGTTCGTAAGTTTATATATATATAAAATTCTAACAGATATATTTAAGATACGACAGGGTCATTTAGGATTTGAACAGACAGTTAATTAAATAAATTTATTCAGATAAATTATAGTCAATGTTTAATAGATAATTCTGCAAATCACACATATTTCTAGTTAAAAAAAAAATCGAAATAATAATAAATCCAAATAGTTGTATTTTTTTTACCTTAATTTGTCAACACAACCAAAATTTTAGTAATCTGTATGACAGAACAACCTAATCCTAATACCATTCTTTCATTTTAAAAAATATTAAAAAACCTACCTACAAGGCAAATAGTTAGATTTTATTTATAATGGATTAAATTTAAGTGACAGATATTTAGTAACAGATTATATAGTATAAGTAATTATTATAAATAGAGACATTTAAATGGCTCTATTTTGCTATTTTCCTTGTGAGAGGGAGTAAGAATACAATTCACCATCTCCTATCTTACCCCTGGGTGATCGTAAGAGACGATTAAGGAATATAAATGCATTAAACATCTATGCGAAGGAATGAAAACTTGAAACAAAAACCAATACGTTTGACCAGCGTGGTATAGTAGGTCAATTACCCTCCCATTATGGAAGAGGCCTCAGCCCAACAATGGGACATATATGGACTGAGATAATGTTGCTATTTAAGTTTTATTGTAATTATTTTAGCGGTCAGTTTTCTTAATGTAAATAGAAATTAACTATAGTATTTTATTAAGGCTGGTTATTTACAAGCATTAAAAAAATATACAAATGAAGTTTGTTATGAAAGCGTAACATGAATCTAAAGAGACATACTTTCAAATTTTGAAAATATTAAAAGTAGGATTTAATTATTAGTCCATCAAAACGACAGTGGTGACATAATCTTTATCAAACGGATATACTTAATGTCACGAATAAATTAGATTGCATTTACTAGAGCTAAACAATTTATTCAATGATTATACGACGCTTACAATCTGCTCTGATTAACACTATATTAATAGTTTTAAATTTATTTGTAGCAACGGTAATAATTTTAATAAAATTAGCGTTCTGTTATTTACATATAATATAACAACTTTAATTGTAGTTTAACTAAGTGATTTACTTTCGTTTGTTTAATAAAAATAAATTAGGTTCCTTTTTAGGCTTGTACGATAACCACCAAAGACAAAGATCGAGTACTGGTGGCCCGCTCGCACGGCGAAGAGAGGTGCTTGCAAGGTGGGTCTATGGGGTTGCGCGGCGCCTTTTCCGACGCCCCGGACCATTTTGGCGGGGCGCGACCACGTCCATAGCCCAACGAAAAAAAGAAAAAAATAAGGCTTATACGATAAAGTTCTTTTTAGGCTTCAACGTGAATAGCTATACTCTAATGGGGATTCTAATAGTCTATGATTCGAATATTTTTATTTCATATACACGATATTAATCTTTTCTAAGTTATGTGCGATATATTTGCTAATTGTTTTATGCTTTAATGACTCAATAAAAACAATATTAGAAAACAATTTTTTCGAAGACATTTTCTCAAATACAACTGACATAAGTAGTATTGTAAGACAAGTTTTAACTATGAGCTTTAAGCCTAAAAGAATACTGAAGAAAAGATGAATAGATTGAGTGAGGAATTGCAAAGATTAAAGGGAGGGCATAAAGAAATAATATCAAATAGAGTTGTTTCGGAAAAGAGCACATATTGCGCCGAACCCAAGTAATTATGATAAGCGCAGAATAATGATGAACAGCAAATTTCAAACATTATTGAAAAAATACAAAACATCACACAATACACAAAACATGTATTCCTGTGGTTATAAAGTATGAATAATATGGTTAACTGCGTGAAAAGTAACTCGCCTTTCAAGCAGTTCAGAAAACATCATATAAATAAAACCTTGTATCAAATAGTATGACATAGTAAATCAATCTTCCTCTAACTATAAAGAAGTCGAGCCCAGCAGCGATGCATATGAGTTGAGATGATAATGGGCATTTTATATTTGACTATCAGACCCGGCCACGCATTGCTGTGGCTAAGGTAGCCTCGGTACCACGTGGTGGCTATGCTAATAAATTGTAGCTTATATGAAACGTTTCTACGTTGAACATAGCGTCATCTATTAAATACTTACTCAATCCAGTCAACAGATACCGCCATCTGTTAGAATCGTTTGGAGATAACATATAATTGTGACTGTCAAATAATCGACAAATAATTTGCAATAAAATAATATTGCTACTATAAATTGAGATAGAAGTTATTCTATGTTTTAAGTTGGATGAAATTACACATGCTAGTCAAATTTAATTAAAATCGGTTAAGTACTTTAGGAGTCCATCGCGGACAAACAACGTGACGCGTAATTTATATATATTAAGAAGATTACTGCACATATCATCATTCTCCTACTCTTATCCCAATTACTTGGGGTCGATACAATATATACTCTTCTTTCATAGTACATATTGTAATCAGATGGAGTTGGCCCAGGTTGTTATAAGGCTCTTAGTCGTCTTTTACGACATCCACGAGCAAAGTAAGGGTTGGTTGCCACTAGCACACAGCGATTGATGATTATTGCACATATGTATACAATATTATATAAGTATATTATATAAATATGTGTTCGAGGGAGAAATAATCTAGTTTTCTTTTAAAAAGAAACTTTCAAAAAATGGTTTCCAAATATGATATGCTTAATTTTATATGTCACTAAATATGTTAATTAAAGCAAAAAAAAAAATATGATAATAAAATTCAATATTGAAAAAAAATAGCTTTGAGTGGAGTTCAGCTTGAACGAGATTTAGCATCACCTCCATTTGCGACGCTGCGTTCTCTTAAAAAGCATCGTTTGAACTATAAATTTTCACGCTGTCGTAACTTTGAACACACCATCATTGTTAGGGGGTTGGTAATTTGTTGCAAATATTGCCGCGTAAGTATAGCGGTTGTAAAGTGCGACTGCGTAATAAAAGTTATACTTTTTTGTTTTATAATAAGAGATTTCCGTTATTTCTATCCGTGTGGTGACGGAGTAAGAACACAATTCACCACCTCCTATCTTACACGTGGGTGATCGTAAGAGACGACCAAGGGATATAAAACGCATATAACATCTATGCAAGAGAAGGAAAACTCGAAACAATAAGTACTACCAACACGTCTGACCAGTGTGGTATAGTGGGTTAATTTCCCTCTCATTGTGGAGGAGGCCCGAGCCCAACAGTGGGACATATATGAGGTGTGATGATGAATAAGAGATGTGGTGTGGTGACAGAGTAAGAATATAATTTACCAACCCCTTTCTTACTCATGGGTATCGTAAAAGACGA
Source organism: Lymantria monacha (assembly GCA_905163515.2). Classification (NCBI taxonomy): domain Eukaryota; kingdom Metazoa; phylum Arthropoda; class Insecta; order Lepidoptera; family Erebidae; genus Lymantria; species Lymantria monacha. Next base: position 23,058,367 of record LR991097.1, on the reverse strand, counting down.
CTAAGGGGTATAATAGCACGTAACATCTATGCAAGGTAAGGAAAGTCCGAAATAAAAGCCTACGCCAACCCGTCTAACCAGCGTAGTATATGTGCCTTACATTGTGGAGGAGACTCAAACCTAGGTGAGGAGTGTATATGAATTCAAATGATAATGATGAATTATAAATCAGGTAGCATCTCGCATTGAAAAATACATCTTTGTTTAACTGGAATCGTTCTTCTTTCTTTACCTGTCTACGGAAGTAAAAGGAAGGAATGTCTTTAAAATTTCACTAAGATTTACAACAATCATTTGTAAATAACATAAAAAATTAACCTATGTTCTTTTTATTGCATGTTGTGGAAAACGAGCAAGGAGCACACTTGATGGTAAGTGTTACTGCCGCCCATGGAGAATTGCAATACCAAGGGTATAAGCTAGGCCGCTCTCTACCAATACAAACCCACCCAGTTGGACTTTCAGCTCTCTCGCTCACTGAACGAAGCGCAATAGCACGTTGCCATTACTCAGACGTCGATCTTCTGCGAGAGTGTGGTACTACTCCGAAAGCCGCGCTTTAGATAGAAAACTGTCAACAGCGTGGTCTTACCACTAATCGAACTCGAACTCACTACACTTGGTTTGAGAGTTTGATATTTAACCCACTCTGCTATCTATGCAGTCAACATATATGTATTAAGTTTATACGCTTTGGAATATTAGATTCCATTCTTGAGCTTTCTCATGCTCTTTAGACTTTTTTTGACATTGGTATATGTTCTATTATCCGTGTGATAACAGAGTAAAAATACAACTCACCACGCCCTTTCTTGCCAGTGCGTATCGTAAAAGACGACTCAGGAACATAACATGTAGATAACATCACTGTTAGATAAGGAAAACTCGAAATGAAACACTATGTTAATGCATTTAAACCGCGTAGTATAAGTAAGCCAGTTTCCCTCTTGTTTATGAATTATAAAATTACTTATAAAATGCCTTTAAATTGTTTAGTGTTACCATTATTTAAATAAATATACGTATAATACAGCTCATTTATTGCTGTGTGGTAGCGGCTACGAATACTACCAACCCTTACTTTGCTCGTGGAAGTCGTAAAAGACGACTAAGAGTCTTATAACGATCTGGATCAACTCCATCTAATACCGTTTGATCAACAATTACATTTCCACGGAGGGTTGACGTCAGGAAAGCGGCCAGTCAGAAAACTGTTGCCAATAACTTTTACAATATGTACTATGAAAGAAGAGTACATAATGTATCGATCCCAAGTAATTGGGATAGAAGTAGGAGAATGATTACAGCTTTATTTATATTTTCCACATAGAAATGTAATAATTTTGGCGATTCAATCAAAATTCACGGGTAGCTTGACAGTTCGCCCTGAAGTTCATTGTTTTCATCGTCGTTACTCTTCTAGAAGAAGGATATTGGTTTACCATACCTCGCAGACTGACATGGTAACTTGAGTACATATTGCAAAAGATATTGGCAATAGTTTTATGACCGGCCGCCGGTCTGACGTCACGCTCATTGGGAATATAATTCTTGACGGCATCAGATAGAGTTGACTCAAGTCAATGAATATTGATATAGTTTTCCTGTTGTTGTAATCGTTTTTTATTGTACTGTCGGGAAAGGAAATAATGGTAAACATTATATTCAACACAAAATATATTTTGAATTATGTTAAAGAAAAAAGATGAAAGTAATTGTTGTCCGTAGCAGCTGAAGCTCGGATTGTTCGACGTGCAAGTGGACACATAACCTCGGCGAGATCGCGTGCGGGTGCGTTGCGCAAGCGGCGAGCTGCTTCGGTGAGCAAGCAGGCCGCGCCTGAATCACTTCCTCTGTGTGTACATACGTCCTCGCCGCGCAAAAGGTATTATCCGCTTTGATCTACATGATTAGGACCCCCTCTATATATATAAATAAAAAAATAAATAATAAATTACTGAGATTTACATGCTACTAAGGAAAATTTATTTGAGAGCCAAAAATTATTATCACTGGTGTTGCCCAAATGCAAGACCATGATTTGCAGCAAAAGTCTCGCAAGTCCTGCAACTCTCGCTATTATAATAATACAGATTCCTTTGTTTTGAGCACACGCCATAGAAATGAAAAATAAAACTAAATTAATGAAATTCCATTCATCTAACGCTGCTAATTGTACAACTATATATAATTATGTACATGTATTTATCGGGGGCTATAATCATACCTATTTATTATGAGACTATTTAAAATAATAACAAATTAATCCGTAGTGTACGTGTATCAAGACTACAAAATGTTGACAATCCTTTCTTTGCCAAATGTTTTTTTGCTCAAAATCTTCGTCTTGGATTTAGCAACACTAATTATCACAAGTGTGATTGGAAACTCAAATTTATTGAAATCTATTCCAACCCCCCTTACAAATTGGGTCAGTCTGTGGTCAAACAAATATGTATGATAACTGATTACGACTCGTCTATACGTCTTTATAAGAGACATTTTACAGGTCATCTATAAGAAAATATTTACACATTACTCTGATTTAATCACTTTAAGCAACGTTGCGATCAACGCAGCTGCGTTGTGGCTACGATCTTATATATTTTTTCGTGTGATTGTAAATGTTTGCTTCAGATGGTTACTAAATCCTTACTCAGCCAAGTAGCAAGCACAGATAGTGCTTAAGTTTCATCTTTATTAACTAGTTAAATTCTCATTGCGTTCATTAATAAATACTTCTACTTGCCTTAACATGTTAAAATTGTACCAAAGCAAGGTCAAAAATACATCGATATAGGTTTTTTATGTATGTTATATTTCTTAGACAATTAAATCATCATTTAAACTATTTTTTAAATAAATAAAGGGTGATTTAGTAGTGGATTGATCATTTGAAAGTAGCTAGAGCAGTAAGCTCTAGCTACTTTCAGATATTTAAAATACCAGGAGTTCCACAATGCTAAAATCAATAATAAATAAGATAATCTTATAGAATTGTATAATATTATTAAAATTTCAATTTAAATCGTAATCATCTAGTACTAAGAGAAGTATATCTAGAGCGCGACGAAATCCGCGATGTATCATTGCTTTTACTTGTAGCATCCGCACAAACGTTACACGGTTCGACTCTCGCGCCACACATCGAATTACTTAATAAATTATCGTACTTTTAACATACCTTCAATTTGCTGACTTTATTTAATATCTTATATGATTACAAATAAAGTTTAATATTGAATGCTATTACAGTTTTTAGACATTATTCTGTCATTATATTTGGAGGCCTGACGGTAAAGGATGCGATTTCGTTTGGCACTCTTTTGTTACCAGTAATTTTGTAATAACACTGATATACGTATACGATATGTAATTTCCTTTATTTGGTAGATTTTTGTCTGTATTTTAAATTCATAATGTAAAATAGAAGTTTGCTTTTATCTGTATTACAATCTAACAATTTTCATATTTCATTTTTGTTGAAGATGATAATTTTTGTTGTAATCAATTAATTACTTATTATCAGTGAATAATTGGATAAGAAACAAATGTTTTTGAATTATATAAGCTTTTTTTATATAGATCATCATCATCATTCCCCTACTCTTATCCCAATTAATTGGGATCGATACAATATGTACTCTTATTTCATAGTATATATTGTAAAAGTTATTGGCAATAATTTTATGACCGGCCGCCTGCCGGATGTCAACCCTCCAATGTAATTGTTGACCAAACGGCATCAGATGGACTTGGCCCAGGTCGTTATAAGGCTCTTAGTCGTCTTTTACGACATCCACGAACAAAGTAAGGGTTGGTAGTATTCGTAGCCGCTACCACACAGCAACACACAACAACACTTTTTTTATATAGATATTGGATAATATATAAATATTTTTTCTTATTAGATAACTTCCGAGATGGTTATCTCTTATTTTATAAAGTTAATCTTTAATTGCAGTTTACGTTCTTCATAGTAAACGGAAATGTTGCCTTAGACAATAAATCATACTAGCTTTGAGTTTTAACATTCTCCTTATATCGTATAATATGCAGATATCCTTATATATCTTAATGTCCACGTAAGAGGATGATTCCGTGTGGTGATGGAGTAAGAATACAATTCACCAGCCACTATCTTACCCGTGGGTGATCGTAAAAGACGACTAAGGTATATAAATATATATAACCTCTATGCAAGTAAAGGAAAACTCGAAACAAAACCCCATATCAACATATCTGATCAGTGTGGTGTGGTAGGTCAATTTTCCTCTCATTGTGGAGGAGGCCTGAGCCCGACAGTGGGACATATTTGAGCTGAGATTAGATTATGATGATGATAATATGCAGATAATGTCCACGTAAGAGAAGGAAGATTCGATTTAAACCCCTACACCAATCTGTCGCAGCAGTATAGCAGGTTATTTTTCGCCGATTTTGGACGAGATTCGATGGGTCGTGCGTGGGAGAAGTAACTGATTGCACAGGTGCTCTTGTGGTTAAGATACCTACTATGAAAGAGCGGTGGATTTGATTCCCATGTAGGGCAGTACTTTGTGCGATTTACAAATTGTTATCCTGTGTGTAATTTGTGTCCGTTATTTATATGTTTGTAAAAGCCCCCATAATACAAGGATTATTACTTTAATAGGGAGTAATGTCTTTAACAATAGTAATTAAACCCTTTTGGAGATAAAATAATATTAAATTGTATTATTGTTTTCTTTATTTACCGCGAGTGTCGTGTGATAGGACTAAGGGATGAATAATCTCGGCTCATATGTGACCCATTATTGGACTCGAGCCTCCTCCATTTTCTAGACATGCAAGCAAATAGAAAATATAATAAAAAAGGCAATGCATCTATATGTACAGAAAAAATAGATCGATTTTTTAATGCATAAGTAAATATATTTATTAAAAAGTTTCTTAAAGTGGCATTCCAGAGCCACGATATAAGGTTATCTCGAAGTAAGATAAAATATTTTTTTAATTAAGGTCTTCTAATTTATATATCGTCATCTCAGCTCATATTCGTCCCACTGTTGGGCCCAGTCCTTCATCGCATTTGGAGGAAAATTGACCTACTTATTATGCCGGTCAAACAGGTTACTTTAGAGTTTTATTGCGAGTTTTCCATTCTTTTCATAGATGTTAAGGTATATTTATATCCTTTAGCCGTCTTTTACAAAATCCACAGTCAATAAGGAGTAGGACCCCGAAGACAAAGATTGGGTACCGGTGGCCCGCTCGCACGGCGAAGAGAGGAGTCCTTGCAAGGTGGGTCTATGGGTTTGCGCTCCGCCTCTTCCGTCGCCCCGGACCGATTTGGCGGAGTGTGACCACATCCATAGTGCAAGGAGAAAAAAAAAAGGCAATAAGGAGTACATTGTGTTCTTACGTCATCACCGCACGAACGAATTTTTTTTTACAGCTTATGGAAGCAAACAAGCAGGTAGCACACTTGATGGTAAGTGTCACTGCTGGCCATGAACCTTCGCAATACCAAAGGTCAGCTAGGCCGCTGCCCACCAATACAAACCCCAAACCCACCCCAGTTGGGCTTCCGGCTCTCTCGCTCACCGAACCAAGCGCAATAGCACATTGCCATTACTCAGACGTCAATCTTCTGAGAGAGTGTGGTACTACCCCGGATGGAACGGCCCGTGGCTGTAGACAGAGAATTGTCCATAGCGTGGTCCTACCAGAATAAAGTCAAATTATTACAAAAGTTGATTGAAATATAAAAATAACAAGCCTATAATTAGAGGATGTTCAAAAATATTACGACTCAATAAGAGTTATTTGAGGTTAGTTAAGTACAGTTAAATGGTTAATATCACGCCAATGATATAGATAATTTATAATCTTATTTCTTTGTTCAAGTATATTTGTAGTATATTATATTTAAGTCAAGGAGGATCTCGCATCCTGCACGATAACAACGCTCTAATTGTCATGTGTAACGTTCTTTTAATTTTGCGCCGCCATTTTGTTAATTCTTGTGTTCTACATACAAAATTATGATTGCATTAACATAACATAGACTTTTAATTGCTGTTTAGATGAATATTTTTTTTATTATTTATTATTTTGCATTAAAATGGATGTTACGTTTTTGTTTATAATGAATATTTGATTTGATAATGTATATTTTTTTTGTATTAAATTAAATCTTCTTTAGGTGTGATAAAGGGGTTACTAAATTGCTTTGAGACGGAAACGCGTTACGGAAGTGAGTTTAATAGGAAAAAAAAAATGAAAGTTTGGTATTTGGTAAATTGGCACGAACGACAGATTGCATTTCTGTCTGCTTGCAAATTAGATATGGAAGCATACCTTATTAATTAGTGCATATATTACTGTAATAATATTACATTATATATAATTGTTTCTAATTCTAATATCACTTATTTATTTTTAATTTTATCGTTATCGCCCAAAATTTTCAATGAGGTTTTGCTTGAACCGTATATGATAGTAATTTTTTTTTATTGTCCATGATGGTAAATGAGCAAGCAGCATACCTGATGGTAAGTGTTACTGCCGCACATGGACCTTTGCAATATCAAATGTATAGCTAGGCCGTTGCCTACCAATATAAACCCCGAACCCACCCAGTTGGGCGTCTGGCTCTTTCGCTCACCGAACGAAGCGCAATAGCAAATCGCCAATACTCAGACATAAATCTTTTGCGAGAGTGTGGTACTACCTCGGACGGACCGGCCGCGGCTGTAAACAGAAAACTGTCAACAGCGTGGTCCTATCACTAATGTTTAACGTTAAACTATAGTTAAACGCAATTTAATTTAAGTGAAATTTAATTTCAACAATAGGCTGCCAAAGTATGAATGATGAAAATAATGATGATAATCTGCCAAAAAATTGAGATGTACAAAGTAAATATCAATTAATGACAAATTACAGGTTACGTGAAGGGAAAATATGGTTTTAATGCTTTCCGGTAGTGGCCGGACGTTTGTTTGAAGACACGCAGACATGTTTAACTGTCCGTGGTCAACGAAAGTGTTATATATGGTCTATTACATGTTTATTGAATGTTAATATACCGCGTATTGATTAATATACCTACTTATCGTGACAGTGTCGTTGGCTCGATTCCCACACAGGACAATACTTTGTACGACCCACATATTATAATTCTGAGTCTGGGTGTAAATTGTGTCTGCTAATTATATGTTTGTAAAATCTTCCAGAACACAAAAATTATATCTCCAGAGCAGGGTATAAAAGAAAAATAAGCAATTAATTGATGATTATGAATTTTCCCATTTGGTGAATGAGAATGAATGAGGGAGTAGTTGGTGAATTGTATTCTTATTTCTTAGTCCATCCACTACTCTCTTACTCATTGATATCTTAAAAGACCAGTAATAAGGGAAATATAAAATAGAAAGCAAACGTCTATGCAAGGCAAGACAAACTGGAAATGAAACATTATACCAACCCGCCTGATCAGCGTGATAGTTAGTTAAATACCCTTCTATTATGGAGGAAGTTCGAGCTCAGTCCTGGGACATACCTATATGAGCTGAATAATGATGATAATGAGTTTCAATTTTTCCGTGTAGTGAAGGAGTAAGAATACTATTCACTACCCCATATCTTACCCGTGGGTGATCGTACGAGTCGACTAAAGGATACAAAATGCATATAATATCTATGCGAGAGAAGGAAAACTCGAAACAAAACCCTATCCAACACGTCTGATCAGCGCGGTATTGTAGGTTAATTTCCCTCCCATTACGGAGGAGGCCCGAGCCCAACAGTGGGACATTATGGGGTGTGATTATGAATGAGTTTTCATTATCATTAGATATCATTAATTCGATTTAAAAGTTACTTTAAAAAGTAACTAGTTTTACGAATTTTGTAGTGTTTTAGTTCTGATTTTGTTATACCGGCAGTCAGAATAACTCGTATTATCTATGGCCGTAGAAAAAACCTATTTGACGTGGAGTTTTTGCGGGAAAGAAAAATTGTCATACTCTTATATAATATTCAATGTCTTAGTGTTTTAACGTGTTATATTAAGTAATTTGGAATGCCTTTTATGTAATTTATGCGTAGAGAGTACTGTAGTGTAGTGATTATGGTATAACAGTGCCTTACATACGTTTCCGTTTTCCATCAAAATTCCCTAAAGATACCTTTAACAGTGTGGCCATGGCACTGTTGAACGCAACGGTTTGTTTTACTGATGGTCAATGACTTTAAATGAAGTTGATTTATAAACGAAGATTTGGCTTTAAGGTCTTAGTAACCAAGCCAAAAATACCAAAAAAAAAACCTATTTGACATTGAACATGCTCTCCGTGTGATAAATACAATTTACTTGGGACTTTTGACGGGAATTTGAAAACGTCATGTGGTGCTCTTGTATTATATTCGATATCTTAGTGTTTTAACGTGTTATATTAGATAATTTTGATGGCATTTTATGTAATGTGATGTGCGGAAATACTGTGATGTAGTGAATATCATATAAAAGTGCTTTACAACGTTTTCGTTTTCCATCAAAATTCCCACAAGATACTATTAACAGTGTGGCCATTGCACTGTTAATGGTGACAATTTGACTTAGACAATGACTGACCTGACAAGACTATAAACGTAAAAATAATTATAACTTGACACTGGCACCAATAGCTCGTATATGTAGCTGATTGCCAATATACAAAGAGAAGAAGAAGAAGAACAATTTACTTCCATTAAAGCAAGAAGAAGAAGAAGTTTTTTGACGATTACATTATTACAATATTGACAGAACACGACTAGGAAGACCGACATGATTGACGACTAAAATATAAATCTATTAATTTTTTTAAATTATGTATTTTACTTTTACATTGGCGAAGTTCTGGTTAATTACTAATAGAGGCCATTCATTAAGAAGAAGAAGTTTTTTGACAACAAAACTAAATTCTCACGTTAAGATATTTAAATCTAATGTTGTGGGGAGGGAGACTTTACATAAATTGGATCTACAATTCGAGTCGATGAAAGAATATCCATGAAATATACCTATTGTACATATTGGAATAGTTTTGTTAACACCTTATTGCATGAATTATGAAGATGTGGAATTTTTTTTTTACTGAATTTTTTTTTTATTTCTTATATACAACCAGTCTGAATAAGGAAAAAATTTATGTATTTATCTTAGAAATTACTACACGAAGCCATATATGACATCGTATGCATTCTAGTGGAAGTATACTAATCCATATATGGCTTCGTATGCATTAATTAAAAAAGGAAATTAGGTTTTATGAAAATCTTTAAAACAATTTCTTTCGTTGTTGTAACACAAATAAATTTTACATTTCCCACATTTGGTAAATTAACGAAATTTCGAACAATTTTGACAAATTTGTCGACTTAAATTAGTCCACTCGGGGAAATGGTCCACGTTATCTGAACGTACAGAATCTAGTGGTTGGTCTTGATGCCTGGCTGGAGATTTTCGTGTTTTTTTTTGTGGGTGCGGGCGAGTCCGGCAAGCTGGTTAGAGTGGCGCCTCAGGTTGTTGGGATATCGACTTCGCATTATTTTTTCGACGAGCATGGAGTAAGTATGGTTCATAGCCAGGATCAGAGTCAGAAACCAGATCATCGTCACTCAAGAAACCATCACCCGGAATAAAATTTACATGCTTGGGAGTACCATAATAGCGCGAAGGGTTCGTTGCTGCAAAGACAAGAAAAAGCGTCTGAATGCATGCGAAGCCATATTTGCCCCCATAATATTTTTGACAATAATGCATACGAAGCCAAATATGGCAATATCAAAAGAAAGCTCAAAATCAAACAAAAAATACGAAAAATGCCGCAATTATAACTATTTCTTATAAAGGTATATGTAAACATTGTATTTTGAAATTCTAAGGATTTTTACTTACCGTTTTATTATTATTTTCGCATTTATAAAATTAGCACTAATTAATTGCACTCCAACGGTCGGACACGTTGTACATAATCACCAATATTTTGACCTATTGCACTTATCATCGACAACAAAAAATACGGTCCATTAAACGAAGAAATTATGTAGGTGTACGGATTCAACGTTGGTTGCGAAAAAAACAATATTTTACATACATACACACATACATACATATCATCACGCCATATCCCTTGCAGGGTAGGCAGAGAGAACAGAGTGCCAGAGAACTCTATCTCTGCATACTTCACTCGCTTCCTCAACATTCATAATTCTCTTCATACACGCTCGCCGATTTCGGAGACTCTTGACTCCACCTTCCTTCAGTACATGACCGATCTGGTCTAGGTAGGTTAGTCTCGGTCTCCCTCGGTACCTACATCCTTCCACTTTCGCATTGTATATCTTCAATATTTTAATAAATTGAAAAAAAAAAGCAATTAACTTTTAAAGACATATATGGCGTTGTATGCGGTAAGGGGTTAATAGTTTTATGACTGGTCGCCTGGCTGTAGTCAAAGCTTCTAGGGAATGTAATTTCAGGTGGCATCAGATAGATTGGGGCCCAGCCGATATAAAGCCCTTAGTCGTTTGCTACGTTACTTATAAGTAAACGCTGGCAGTTTTAGCAATCGCTACCGTATTTTTTTGGATTGGCCCTATAATTAATTGATAAATTTAATACAAAGAATTAACATACCTAATTTCTTGTCATAAAAGCGTTAGTAGTGGTAGGGACTGTTGACAGCTTTTCTGTCTACAGCCTCGGGTCGGCCCGTCCAGGAGTACCACACGCTCACCGAAGTCAAAAATTGGGTACCGGTGGCCCGCTCGCACGGCGAAGAGAGAGGATTTTACGGTAGGTCTATTGGGGTCACGCGCCGCCTTTCCGTCACCCCGGACCGATTCGGCGGGGCGAGACGCATCCATAGCCCACCAAAAAAAAAAAAAAAAAGCAGTACCACACGCTCACAGAAAATCGATCCCATCGATCGCCACGTGCTGCTATGCTTCATTCGAAAGAGCCAGAACCCCAAGTTTTTCATTCGATGAGTGAAAGAGTCGAAAGCCCAAGTTTTTAGGGGGTTTTGGATTAGTAGGTAACGGCATAGCTATGCTATTAGTATCGCTAAGGTCAATGAGCGGCATTAACACTTACCATCAGGTGTGCTGCTTGCTATAATGAAAGAAAAAAATGATTGAGTTCGTGACTTTCAATATGAAAAGTTCTTCTTTAATCCGTTACAATATCTTTCTGGTAAGTTTTAAATGATTTTTCCAAACGTAACACAGATACCACACAATTTAATTGCCTATAAAATAAATTCTTAAATATTTTATTATCAAGAATTGACGTTCCACGTATGCGTCACATTTCACTAAAAAAAAAAACAAGCATACAAAATGTGCCGACATACTTGTATATTTTGTGTCTATAATTTTGTTAGTAAGTATGTAACATGGCGATAATTCGACGTAAGAACACAGTGTCGTGTGCAAGTGTAGCCAAAAATATGTTTAATCTAAACAAAATACGCGGGCTCTTTAAAATAAATATGTCGGTCGTTGTTAAGGAGTATGCATAATGTTTTAATGTCTTTATAATGAAATGTATATACTGTAAGAGTAACAATAGGTAATGATATACTAGAGCAAGTGGATGAATTTGTATATCTTGGATGTGGATTTAGCCGAGATGGAAGGTACACCACTGATATAGAGCGAAGAGTGAATGCGGGAAATAGAGTGAACGGAGCGTTGGGGCAACTTCTCGGCAGCCACCACCTCAGCCAGAAGGCACGTGTAGCAATACATAACGCAGTGCTTGTCCCAACATTACTGTATGGAAGCGAGAGGGAAAATGGGTATGCAGAAAAGAGTATGAAAGTAAAATTAATGCGGTCGAAATGCGATCTCTGCGGAAAATCTGTGGAGTTAGGCTGACCGACCGCATTCGTAACGACGACGTAAGAGAGCGAGTAGGTATGAAAGATAGTATTGGTGTAAAGATGCGAAAGGGCATGCTCCGATGGTTCGGACATGTGGAAAGAATGCCGAACGAACGTCTGGTTAAGAAGATATACAATGCGAAAGTGGAAAGATGTAGGTACCGAGGGAGACCGAGACTAACCTACCTAGACCAGATCGGTCATGTAGTGAAGGAAGGTGGAGTCAAGAGTCTCCGAAACCGGCGAGCGTGTATGAAGAGAATTATGAATGTTGAGGAAGCGAGTGAAGTATGCAGAGATAGAGTTCTCTGGCACTCTGTTCTCTCTGCCTACCCTGCAAGGGATATGGTGTGATGATATGTATGTATGTATGTATATACTCGTATGATGACAAGAGTTTAGTGGATCACATGACAGAGTTTGGTGGATCATATTTGGTGTTATGAGTATCCAACTGGTAACTTTTCTGGTGCTCTTTTAGCTGAGTTTGAGTTTTATTGGTTATGGTAGTAAAAGAGCAAGGAGCGTCGATGGTCAAATGTTAATATCGCTCATGAATTTTTACAATAGCAAGGTATAGCTAAATCGCTACCTACCAACCAAAACCCACACCCGAAATTTGCTCACCGAACGAGCCGCAAGGTAAGGGTTGGTAGTATTCGCAGCCACTACATAGTATAGAAGTGTGATGTTGAATTATATTCTTATTCTATTAATACACAGGCAAATACAAATCTATAAATACGGAATTGAAATAATAAGTTTAAATTATTGCCTTAACAAAAGCTACTTATTGGTTGTGATAAAATAGTTACGAAATTCCATAATAGATGGCGTTACTAGTATGCATAAAAACAGAAGCTCTTATAATATTACTGTTTTTTTCTACAGTAATTACTTTATAGATGTTAATAATATATTAAGATATTATCTAAATGTGATTCTACTTGTTATTTCTTAGTTTTTATTATAATAATCTGGTAGAAGTAGGTATTTAGAATCAGATAATCATGGTATGATAAAGTACCTGTTCTATTATAAGTGTATAAGTACTCACTAAATAAAATAATTATTATTTTTTTTTAAATATTATTAATATATTATTTTTTAAGGTGTTTAATGGATGATTTTAATGGCATTTTTAAGATTTTTAAATATATTTATTAGGTTAACCAACAATTCTTTATATTTACACTTTTACAATATTAAAAGAGCTTAAATTAAAAAGTAAAACGAGTATAAAATTATATATATCTTTATGCCTAGACTTTATTTATAAATTATCTCTTCATTTAAAGTCGATGGACATAAGTAGGTATCTAAGTAAAATTATCCGCTTCAATAGTGACTTGGTAGATATTCACTATTATCTAGTGATATCTTCTGGGTATTTTTGTAGTAAGCGAAAATAAATGTAAAGCACTGTTATATCACATTCACTACACACCATCACGTTTGCCGCATAATATTTTATTAAATGCCTGCATAATAATTAGTATCTATAATACCTTAAAAACTAAAGTATTGAATATAGTACATGACCACTATCTACATGATATTTTCACGTTCCCGACAAACTCTCAAAGTAAAGATATTTTTTTTTGGAGTTTATGGCTTGTTTGATCACAGAATAAAAATACAATTGACCATCCCTTATTTATCGCGACTATTGTAAAATATGACTATAAGATTTATGAATGTAGTTATATATTATTTAATTATGTTTTTCACTGAAAATTGAGAAAAACATTTTGAGCCTGTGGGACCAGGATGTGGTAAAATCTATGTAGTTCTAATATACATATATAAAATCACTGTAAGAGACAAAGACTAAAAAAAATTAAACAATAATATACCAACCAAAAATTTTAATAGTGGTAGGACCAAGATGTGGATTGTTCTCTGTGTACTCTCTCTGTGTAGTAGGTACCACACTCTCGCAGAAGATCGATGTCTCAGTTCGGTGAGCAAGAGAGCCGAAAGCCCAACTGGTGTGGGTTTGGGGTTTGTATTGGTAGGCAGCGGCCTAGCTATACCCATGGTATTGCAAAGGTCCATGGGCGTCAGTGACACTTACCATCAGGTGTGCTCTCTGTTCATTTGCCACCATAAGCAATAAAAAAAACCCGACTAGTTAGTGTTGAATAATAGGCAATTGCCCTCCCATTATGGAAGATCTTATACCCAGTAATATGATATGTACTGTACAGATAGTATACGTCGATATATAAGTCAAACTAACGACCTTCCTTGCCCTTTATTTTACATTCGATCCCTACGTAGAATAATTTTTTGAAAGCAAAGTTTACTGAGATATAAAATTAATTTGCCAAGTAAATCCGTTTCATGCGTCAGCCTGTTGATGTCCATTATTGGTTGTATGTTTCGAAAAAAGAAAACGAAAAAGTTCTTCTTACATCTTTTTTTGCTTTGCTTTCATAAATAAGATTAGATTTTTATCAGTAGATAAAATAAAATATTACAAAGAAACTAGTGTCCTTTAGTCACGTAATCAATTCTCAAAGACTTTCGATAGATTAAGCAGGTATATCATCATCATCATCACAGCCCATAAATGTCCCACTGTTGGGCTCGGGCCTCCTCTATAATGGGAGGGAAGTTAACCTACTATACCGCGCTGGTCAGACGTGTTGGTATTGGGTTTTGTTTCGTGTTTTCCTTCTCTGACTGGTATATATTATGGTCAAAATACTTATTATTTTATGATTCTCGGAATTAAGGTGATTGCTTTTCAGTAAAACGGTAACAGCTTGATGATAATATGATAGTGTATAATATCCTTAATTTGATATAAAAATCAATGTTGACCAGAAGCGATCACTTAGGACAAAAAGAGAGCTTGTTTATGTTACGTACCGCGAAACAGAGAATTTAATATGGGTGACTGCGTTCGTCTCAAGTTATAAGTTTAAAGCGATTTTTCCTTTCTACTATGGTATTCCGTTTAAATAAGAAATAATGTACGATTCTGGTGCTGATTTATATCCGAAATAAAACAAGTGGTATCAAATTCTTTATATATGATCATAGTTTGGTTCTCTTTATTTTCTATTCATTATTGAATGATCAAATATTTATGAGCTTCCACTTATATGTAGTTTATGCGGATATAGCATTCGTCCAAATTTAGCCCTAAGTATTTTTTTAATTGGTCTATATCAAAAAAATAAATAATGCTTTCATTGATTCTTTCTTATTAGGTACTGGTGTTTCTATGCCAAGAATAAATAGATTTTTAAGGCAAGGGAGAAGGGGTGTGGAATATCGTTACACATTTAGCATATCAATAAATAATTTATTTATAAAATCAAATGAATAGAATTCTTAAAAAAATATTTTCCTATTTCACGCCTCCGAAGTGACAAGCAGCGGTATATCCAAATTTCTCCTCTTAAATATAAGTAGTATCTATTACTCATGTGATAATATTAAGTAGCTAATAATATAATGTACCTAATACGTCTATTGGCATAATTAAGGACGATAATCAAATATCAATGTTTCAAAGAAAAAATAAAACTATAATAGACAAAATCACAAAAGCTTATAACACAGATTATGGAAAAAGACCTTTATACAATTGATATTTTAACTGGTCATACAAAAATATAGAAATAATGTTTTTACAAACTACGATTATGAAATATAATAATATACATACATACATACATACGTATCATCACGCCATATCCCTTGCAGGGTAGGCAGAGAGAACAGAGTGCCAGAGAACTCTATCTCTGCATACTTCACTCGCTTCCTCAACATTCATAATTCTCTTCATACACGCTCGCCGGTTTCGGCGATATAATACCTAATATAATTTAGATTAATCATGACAGGGTATTAACACAATTTACCACTTCTTTTATTGTCCCTGATTATCGTAAAAAAACAACTAATGGATATGAAAAACAGATAATAATGATGGAAATAATAGGAAAATTTTACATAAAATCGCACGTGTTTGATGAGTCTGGTATAATATTAGGTGAATTTAACTCCCACTCTGGATAAAGTTCGAGTTCAAATTGTGGGACAAAAAAATACCTGTGGACGAAGAAGAAGAATTACAACAAAATTCTTAGAGTAAGAAAAATAAGCGATAAATAATTAATGAAATAGCTCACCATCGCTTATAAATTGGACCATCATAAATAGCGATGTTTACGCGGCTCGCGCGGAGCGATAGTCGAGCGATTGTAACTGTTTTCAAAATTGAGAATAATCCACCGTGTGATGCGACGACGAACAGATGATAAAACACAGGCCAACACTTACATCGACGGTATTTTGATATCAACTTCAAAATTTCCGCTGTTTAGATGCGGTTGATCTAGAAAGTTGGATCAATGGCTGTATTTTTTTTTATTGCATACACCAACCAAACAAGCGAGCAGCCCATCTGATGATAGGTAAATGGTGTTTCATGGACTTCTATAATACTACATCACCAGGTCGTTATCAAACGTAAAGTTTGGATTTTGAGTGAGATCTTTGAGAGAAAAATGATACCAATCAAATGTCTAAGAATTTATCAGAGAATTTGTAGGTATGTGTCTGGATAAGCCGACCCAATTATGTTTATAACCACAAAACTATCAGAGAATGGTCCTATCAGTTAAAGCTTACGTAATAGGTATTTGAAGTAACGACTTAACGAATTATTTTTTTTGCTGGCGGTATATATTTTGGCGACAACGGGTCGTTAGGGCATTACAATACACAAGCTAGCGCTCCCAACCTTTTGGGATTGGGGATTCAGTGGCCTGTTCGATTAGTTGTTCTTTTGTGTAGCCAAAGATACTACAAGGTTTACGTAAATCCTGATGTTATATGTTATGAAAAATTACAGCCATTTTTTTGTTAAATATCTATGTTCCAGATTTTTCTTATGGAAAATAATTCAATTGTACATAAATATCTAAAAAAATATACGTTTAAAATGCCTTCATCTAATACCTACATCAAACCAGCCAAATTGATAAACTGAAGCAAACCATTTAATTATACAGATTAAATAAACTTTTGTACTACTTTCCTTAGATGGTTAAATGTAAAAACCACATTTTTCACTTCAAATAGTTTAAAAAAACTATTAAAACTAGATTTTATTGCTACCACTATTTATTCATTCTAAAACTCCAAACAGAGAACAATGATTTAATGCATACCAAAACAGTTGCTGAGGTCGTTGTAATTTTACAGTTACAGTTTGCTAAATTGTCAACTAGATGGCGTTAATAGTAGCGTACGTTGTAATAATTTTAATTAAATGAGTTTTAAATTCATAAATAGTTATGAAACACATATTTTTTTTACTAATTGAATAATAAATAGATATGGTTCGATGAGTTTAAATAGGTATTAACCTTCTGCCTGAGGTTATTGTCAAAGTCAACAGTTATTAAGGTGCCTGAAACTGTTAAGTCATATTTACTTAATTAAAAAAATGTAAATAGTATATTAAGTAATATATTACCGAGGGAAGTGAATTGAAATGCCCTAATTACCTTTTTAAAATATATCTCATAAACATAAATTACCTTCATATTTTTTTTTTATTTATTTAAGTTGATAAATACTTTTGTTATTATTAAATTCGATTTCTTGAAAAACCTAGCTTATAAATTATGGAGATTATAGATGAATAAGCAGCAATTATATTAATATAGGTAAGTACTTAGAATCAGTCAAAATTAAAAGCTTGAACACTTTTTCCCAGAACATACCTCGTTTGTGGCGACGGTAAGGTGACGTGTGATCTCATGGTTATATGGTAGGTTTACTATATCACCTTACCAGCCTTGGAGTTGAACATTCCTGCATCTCGGTGGCTATTAAAGGACGTTGGCTATGAATTAATAGATACGTAGGTATCAATACTATGGCTTTACTTAAGTAAGCACCTATTATTTACAGAACATAAAAATTACTTATGTCTTTTTGTATGCACTTATTTTTCCATTCATTATCTTACACAAAACTGGTTAAAATAAAATAAGTATGTCAAATCTTTTTCTCTCATCATAATTTCAGCTCATATACGCCCCATTGCTGGAGCCTTCACTGCTCTACACAGGTCTGACGAGTAAGTATAAGGTTTTCTTTCAAGTTGCCCTTTTAGATGTTATTTGCATATCATATCACTTAGTAGACTTTTACAACACCCATGGGTAAGAAAGGGAAGAAAAAATTAGTATCTTAAGTTTATTATGCGAGACCTATTTTGTAGATGTGATTTAAAAATACAAAGGCTACTTTTAAAGAAGAAAATGTTGCAATATAACAACCCCATACAATATAATAATCCTATATAGAAAAAAAAAAACGAAAAGAAGGTTGGTATAATAAGCCAATTTTCCTCCCAATGTGTAGGAAGTCTTTGCCCAAATAGGACTATGTTGGATGAGAAGAATAAAGGAATAAATTATTATCTACATTATGCATTTTTTTTTAAAGTTTCTCACTAATATTCCTATCATTATAGATAACAATCTCTATTGATAAGAACGCGGTTTGAATCTTAGGAAGTTGTGAAAGTGTTTTAACTATCATGGTCACTAATAATTTATTTATTAGAAAAGTTAAAAAGGAGAAATTAGAAAAACGCTGTTTTATTATAGGTATGCAATTTAAGGGATCATCATCATTCTTATATTCTTATCCCAATTACTTGGGGTCAATACAATATATACTCTTCTTTCATAGTACATATTGTAAAAGTTATTGGCAATAGTTTTATGACCGGTCGCCTGCCAGATGTCAACCCTCCTTGGGAATATAATTGTTGACCAAACGGCATCAGATGGAGTTGGCCCAGGTTGCTACAAGACTCTTAGTCGTCTTCTACGACATCCACAAGCTAAGTAAGGGTTGGTAGCATTTGTAGCCGCTACCACACAGCTAAGTCAAAGGATCATAACACAAAATTCTTTCGATAAGAAAGATAGGATTTACAATTGTAATTTGCGTAATAGTAAATTAAAATAATTATTAGTATTGATTAAGATGAAAAATATAGCGTACGTCTTACTTTATCGAGAATATATATCGCATGAGTCATTTTTTCCTTAAAGCGAGCACTCTGTAGTAAGCATTAAATTCTTATTTTTCGGCGAAATTCACATATATATAATTGTCTAAGCTATTTTTACGTGAGAGAGCCGAAAACCATTCTGAATGGGTTTTGGTTGGTAGGCAACAACCTTATACTTTTTTTTTTCCGCAGTGTGGACCATGGAAGTGGTCGCGCGCCGACAAATCCATCCGGGGCAACAGAAGAGGTGGCGCGCAACCCCATGGACCCACCCTGCAAACACCTCTTTTCGCCGTGCGAGCGGGCCACCGGTACCCGATCTTTGTCTTCGGTGGCCCGCCCGGCGGTTTACCCTTACGGGTTCCTCTCGTGTCGACGCCCCGATAGCTTTCGCCGTCGGGGCGTCGCCCTCACGCAGTGGCCTCACGTCGGGTGACCGGACAATTCCCCGGTCCGATCACCCGAAACCTCGGTTAGGGCGGCATCAGGCGCAGGTTGGTAGGCAGCAACCTAACTGTACTCCTGGTATTGTAAAGGTCCATGAGTGGCAGTAACACTTACCATCGGATGTGCTATTTCCTAGTTTGCCATCATAAGCAAAATTACTTAAATTGTACCTAGATATAGAACAATAATTTGTGCTTTAGACTATGAATTGTCTTAAATCGAACCCATGATACGGTACGGGATTTGGATACTTACGCCATTTCGCGATTTGTCCAATCAAAGTCACGTAAAAAAAACAACACTTCAAAAAAAGAAAATTCCTAATAATGCCAAATCCTTTAGCCAACGTGGTACCTATAGAAGTCTAATTTTCCACGTCAGAAAAGTTGGGAGCAACCAACAGTGGACGTAGGAATATAAGCTTAAGATTTGGTATATTAGACATGTCAAGGATTTTGTTATCAGATTTCAAACTCGAATAAAGTTTTTTTTATTCGTGTGGTGACGGAGTAAGGATATAATTCACCACCCCCTATCTTACCCGTGGGTATCGTTTAAGACGATTAGGGGATATAATATGTAGATACCTATATGGCATCTGTGCAAGAGAAGGAAAACTCGAAATTAAACCCTGTACCAACACGTATGACCAGCGTAGTATAGTAGGTCAATTTTCCTCCCATTGTGAAGGAGGCCTGAGCCCAACAGTGGGATATATGTGGGCTGAGATGTTGAAGGTTTTTTCATCTTATCTCATATACATCCCAATGCTGGGCTCGAGCCTCTTCCACAATAGCAAGGAAATTAACCTACTATACCTACATACCAAGCTGATCAGATGTGTTGGTATAGGGTTTTGTATCGAGTTTTTCTTCTCTTGTATAAATGTTGTACGCATATTAGGTATATATTTAAGTCGTCTCTTACGATCACCCACGTGGGTAAGATAGGGGGGTGGTGAATTGTATTCTTACTCCGTCACCACAAGAATAAAAAAAAATATTTATCACCATATGTTAACACAAATTATATTCAAGTTCTGAATTAACGTTTGTGGTTAGTAAAAACTTTTGGTAATTTATTGGATAGTTTTTACTAAATGATTTTCGCTCGCATCTTTGAATTTAATATTTCGGTGTTTATAGGCACTTATCTACCTCGTAGGTTACCTATTTAATAGATAAGTAGTTTTATAGGTTTTAGTTGAAGTAAGAATACAACTTAGCATCCCTATTTTACATGTAAGAGTCGTCAAACATGACTAATATGTAGATATTTAATAATAACTTGGATGTAAGATCACGAGAAGAAAGAGAAGAGACCGAGACTAACTTACCTAGACCAGACTGGTCACGTACTGAAGGAAGGTAGATTCAAGAGTCTCCGAAACCGGCGAGCGTGTATGAAGGGAATTATGAATGTTGAGGAAGCGAGTGAAGTACCTATGCAATGATAGAGTTCTCTGGCACTCTGTTCTCTCTGCCTACCCTGCAAGGGATGTGGCGTGATGATATGTATCTATATATATTATGATAACTTCGCTACTACATAAGGAAAATTCAAATTAAAACATTCGATATATGAACTTATCTGTCTAGTGTATTTTAATAGATTAATTCGCCTCTCATTTTGAAGCTTATTACCAAAAATATAATTTAATTAGATATATATTTTATTCAAAATAAAAACAAAGAAATATAGAAGTAGGTACCTACCTACCTATTAGATTCAAAGATAATTTATTACTTAAATACCTATACTAACTTAATATGAAACGATTATTGCAATAGAATATTTGATTATCAATTCCAATTTGAGTGAATTTAAACAAAACAATAGTTATACAGATTTAACTATCATAGTAATACAACGGAACTCATTGGATAAATACCAATCGTGCTTTTGATATCTAAAAATAAAATGTTTACCATTCCAATACTACATTTATTAAATGTTTTCTGGGATTTAGTTCCTTTCAGACGGGAAACGTAAGTAGTTATGTACTCCAAAGTTTATGGCACATAACTGTCTATGGGAAGATTGAGTTAAGTTTTAATTACCCATCTGCAATCTTGACTCTATCATAGAGTTAGTAAGTAAATATTGAATGATAGAATGGTGGCTCTACACATGTAGAGTCTATTTATATACACGGAACTCGGCGAGTGGTAAGCGACCGTGGTATGTACGTGTATGGTTATGTGCACAGCTTTGAGTGGTATATGTGGATGGTTGCGTAACGGCATGCGATGGTTTAGTTGTCGAGTGTTTACAGTGGTCGCTGCGAGCGCGAGTGTCGCCTGTCCCCACCGCGCATCGATCCGCTCCGCCCAGCACTCGCTCCTCCCATGCGCCTCCGCCCCGCGCGCCTCACCCCCGGCCCGTGCCCTCGCCGCCCTCACACCCCCGCTCCGCTGGCCTTTGTCGCGCGCCGCCCGCGCTCGGTCACCTGTGTCGCACGTCCTCAGTCGCAAAGCGGCCGCGTCGCGCGCTACCCGCTTCGCACTACTCGCGCTATATTATGACAGTGACGTGATGGAGGGCCAAGAGTTCGGTGCTGTTCCCGGTTTGCCGGCCGGCCTGGACTATTTTATGATGCCGAGAATTAGCCAGCCTGCGCCACAGTTTGATTTTCGTAAGCTCGGCGCAAGTTTCTGTGGACGTGATGACGACAAAAGTGAAGATCGCCGATCGCCCGATTATCCGCCGGACAGGCGCGACCCGCCGCCGGCGCCCTGGCCTCTCGGACTCGGCGTCCAGTTCGTCAATCCCGCGACCGGCAAGAAGAGAGTTCAGTGCAATGTTTGCCTTAAGACATTTTGCGATAAAGGCGCGCTAAAAATTCATTTCTCAGCGGTGCACTTGCGAGAGATGCATAAGTGTACAGTGGAGGGATGCACCATGATGTTCAGTTCGCGGCGGTCGAGAAACCGACACAGTGCTAATCCAAATCCGAAGCTGCATTCGCCGCATGTTAGACGCAAGATTTCTGCACATGATGGCCGCTCATCTCAACCCTTCCCATTGTTGCCAGCATTGGCGAGGTTACCGATACCTCCACCTGGACTCCTACCACCAGAGTTAGCTGTTCGATTACCACCGCCAATGGCAGGGCCTCCGGGACCAAGTCCTTTACCACCACGTGTGCCCCTCGATGATCTCCGCAACTTCAGTGAAATTGAGAAAATGTACAGAAAAATGCCACCACACGATGAACCTTCACGTAATGCCCTTAATCTTGCCAAACCTCTTATTGTGCATGAAGATGAGTCCAATAATTGTAGTGAAATTAATGATGATATATCTGACGGTGAGCAGAAGGCTAAAGTTGATGAACGGACCCAATCCCCAGTTGTTGAAAGGCTGAATTATGAAGATGAGCCTGAGGATCTGAGTGTTAATAAAAATAGAGACGATAGCAAACCTGCTGCTATGCAACCCGATAGTGTTAACCGTACTGATCCCACCGTTTCGGATGACAAAACGTCGTCAACTGTTCCTAATAAACGTAAAAGAAAGAGCGGTAACCCCACACGATGCTCGCAAAACAACGAATACAACGTATCAGACGAAGAATTCAACGGAGATTTATTTAGAAACCTTTCGACGCCCGGATCTAGTCGTGCTGATGATGAACCATTATCGCTAAAAAAACAAAAACCGGAGAAAACGTTTCAGAACAGTGAGGAGACTACTGTGGAACCGGATTCAGTGACGCGATTAAAAGCTGAGAGTGAATCCGATGACGAATCGAGTGCCCCGAGCGTCGTCCGCGAAGGATTGAGATTACGGTCCGATCTCTATACACCAAGTGACAGTGGTAGCGACTTACATACTTTAGAAGAACGCTTAGCGAGGGTGCGGTCACCATCAGCTAGTAGCGATAGAACAGATGATAGATCAGATATTAACGACCTAGAAATTCCTATTGATGATGAGAACCCAGATAGGTGTACTGCCTGCGGAAAAGTATTTCAAAACCACTTTACATTGCGCATGCATTATCGTAACGACCATTTAAAATTGCTTCACCCCTGTGAAGTGAACGGTTGCGACGCTGCTTTTCCTTCTCGACGGAGTAGAGATAGGCATAGCTCGAACGTTGACCTACATCGACGGCTGCTATCAACTGGCTCTCCGGAGGGCCGAGATCAAAGACCTGCGTTCGAAGTAAACGCTGAACTTATAAATAAACTTTATGCAGACATTAAAGGTCTCGCGTCTACACTTGAAAGTCTTCGGTACGGCGGAAATGAGGAGGCAACACAACTTCCAAGCTACGTGACAGAAACTATGAAGTTTTACAGTCGAAATTTGAATGCGTTGCAAGCTGGATTATTCCCACAGTTTGGTGATCGGGGGTTTTTTCCAGCGCCATTTCTAATGGGTAATGGAGTACCCCCGGCTGGTGGGCCGTACGCTCCATCAGGTGCGCAATCTGCGCGGGAGTCGCTATCTCCACTTTCAGCGTCGTCGCCACCGGTGATTTCACCAGGAAGACTGGACGCGGCGCATGCGCGTCCCAGAGACGATGCCAACCTGCTTTTTCGCGAGAGCTCTGAGTCGTTTAAGAAAATGACGTCACTCTGTGAACGCCAGGAACAATTGTACCAGCACCATGTGCCGGTATCATGACGTCCACGGCACCTGCCCCGCTCGCCCTGGTGATACCTCACGTCCTATCGCGACAGACTTTGTATATTTAATTGTTAATAATTTTAATTGTGTTAATTCTATTTCGTATTTCGTTTTTGTATTTTCTTGTGATATTTAGACAAATATTATCGTAATTATCCCACGAACTGTAAGTTAATAGGGATAGGCTTTGGTGTCGAATTGGCGTTGTGAAGCTAAGTGCAATACAGACTTGGATATTATAAATATTAATGGACTCGCCGTACGACAATGGTATCGTGTAGAGTATTCGTAATTGATGTTGAAAGTAAACGTTATAATGATCAGCTTCTTTCATTGTTCTGACGCAATAAACTCATTGAGTAAAAATTATAATGGTTTTTATTTTAATATGGTAAGTAATGTCGAATTATTGATAAGATAATACAGTTACGGGTGCTTAAATGTGGCGTTATTGAACGGGAACAGTGTCTACTCGACTGGAAACAAAGCACCTGCCTACACACTTTTTGTTCATAGCCTTTTTTTTGCTTTTTAATAAAAGTAAAGCTTGGTTGGATAATTGACTTTACCTTTTATAATTCAACCATTTCACGTGAATTGATTTGTTGAAATCGGCATCGCTTGTTATGGTCCAATACAATAAAAATATGATAATTTTTAGCATTCAATTTGTTAGCTATGAATAATAATCAATAAACTAGATTGCTTAATGTCAGCCATCGAAATTTACAGTAGCAGTTTATATAAATTTATGTTTTTTTATATTTTTTATTTCATTATATAGAAAGTTGTTGATTGTGAATTTAAAATATGTCTTTAAGAGTCATTTGAATAATGTTACACATCTGTTTGGTTGATTGTCTTTAAAATATTATTTTAGTGTTTTTTCTAATAATTCTCTTTTATATTCATCTTTCTTATCAATTCATCCACTGATCAGTTTATACATCTGTACTGTTGATTGTCAGCCTCCCCAAGGATGGAGAATTTTATCACCACATTCAGGATGTTTGCTGACGATCATTGTTGCTGATGTAAGTTTACCAAGAGAGGGCTGCCACCTTTACTACTGGGCAGAGGTAATGAAGTTGACGCGGATTCTCTCCTCTTATATTTTCTTAGCACAAGTATAACTATATAACTATAACTGACTAATACAATTAGATTTACTGATAATAACTTTCTCTTCCGTGAATGTCGTAAAGGATGATTGACAGATTACATATCAGCAGAAGGAAAACTCGAAATAAAGGCAGATGTCAATACGTATATCCAACGTCGTATAGTAAGTGAAATTGGTTCCCATTGTAGAGGAAGCGTGAGTCCAATGGTGGTTCATAGGTAGGTATATGGGTTTCTGAAATTATAACATACAAACATCTTTATATTGGTCAAATACATTCATCATCTCATCATCTCAGGTCATATACGTCCCACTGCTGGGCTCAAGCCTTCTCCACACAAGGAGGGAAAATGACCTACTACACCACACTGGTCAGACGTGTTGTTATAGGATTTTGTTTCAAGTTTTCCTTCTCTTGGATAGATGTTATATGCATATTTTATCCCTTAGTCGTCTTTTACGATCGCCCACGGGTAAGGTATGGGGTGGTGAACTGTATTCTTACTCGGTCACCACACGGAAAATACAAAAGTCAAATACAATATTATAATACAAACGAATAAACTATTTACATTGGTGTAATAGTGATTGTAAATATCGATCTCCCGAATCATATTGTCATGGGATCAATTCCCACACTGGAAAATTATTTAATCCATAAGTGATTTTACCGAGTGCGGGTGTAATTTGTGTTATATAATTGTATATTTGTAAAGTCCACCGCAATTAAATGATCAATTTCTTAGAAGAGTGTTTTCGTATTGATTGCACAGATGGCGTTTTGGTTAAGATACATACAGTATCAGTGTCATAAGTTCAATTCTTACGTAGGACAATGCTCTTTGCGATCTACAAAATGTTCTAAGCCTGCGTGTAATTTGTATCCGTTAAATTTAATTTTTACAAAGTTTCCCGCAATACAAGAATTATTTCTTTAGTGTTGTTTTTAAATAAAAAAAAAGCAATATTAAAGTAATTAATTCCGTGTGGCGATGGAGAAGAATACGATTGATACGATACAATACGATGCGGAATGAAGTACAGTAGCATATTACTAGTGTTTAGAGATAAATTTTCTGCGAGTGTGGTACTGCCTGGGACAAATCGACCCATATAATGGCTGCAACAGAAGAGCGGTGTAGTAGCGGCTACGAATACTACCAACCCTTACTTAGCTCGTGGATGTCATAAAAAACAACTAAGAGCCTTATAACGACCTAGGCCAACTCTATCTAACGCCGTTTGGTCAACAATTACATTCGCAAGGAGGGTTGACGTCTGGCATGCGGCCGGCCATAAAACGATTGCCACTAACTTTTACAATGTGTACTATGAAAGAAGAGTACGTATTGTATCGACTCCAAATAATTAGGATAACAATAGGAGAATGATGATGGTGGTAGCTGTATATGAGGGATATCTATCTATTTACAAAAGCATTCCTAATAAGTTCATTGGACAGTTGGACGGATTCAAAGTTAGTCAATTACTTAATCAGAGTAG
The DNA here is from genome assembly GCA_905163515.2 of Lymantria monacha. NCBI lineage: Eukaryota > Metazoa > Arthropoda > Insecta > Lepidoptera > Erebidae > Lymantria > Lymantria monacha. Next base: position 23,031,684 of record LR991097.1, on the reverse strand, counting down.
ATAAATAACATTAATTTTGTTAAATTCAAATTGATAAGTTAATAAATTTAATAAAAGTATGCCTTTGTTGAAATTAGCAGTAAGTAGGTAAGAACTAACCAGACATAGACATGGAATACTACCATCTCTTCCTTTCCCATGGGTAGAATAAATATCGAATAAATGTTGTAAGTATGTAGCATTAATGTAAGAAGAAGGAATATCTACACAAAATAAAACTCCATGCGAATCTATGAAACAATCTTGGTGTAGACTTATTAACTTAACTTAATCTAAGTTCTCTTAACTACATCAGGGCTATGTCCAATAATAGTATACCTATGGTTTAAGAAGAAAATAAGTACTTCGATAAATTTCTTTTTTTTTTGTTATGTAATGCCAAATACTTCTGCTCAGCCTATATACGACTCATTGCTGGGCACTTCTGCCATAATAGGGGAGAAATTAACCTACTACTATACCGCGCTGGTCAGACAGATTGGTATAGCGTTTTATATCGGATTATAATGATTTCTAATGTTTACGCGAGTGTTACACATTTGAAATAAAACTACTTTTACGGATTCTATCGCGTTTGTATTTGGTTTTTAATTTCCCGACGTTTCGAACACTTTACAGTGATCATGGTCACGGGAGGACTCAGTCAGTCCTCCCTTGAACGCGATAGAATCCGTAAAAGTAGTTTTATTTCAAATAGCGGATTTTTTTTTATATAGATTTTTGTATATGTACTGAAGGAAGGTGGAGTCAAGAGTCTCCGAAACCGGCGAGCGTGTATGAAGAGAATTATGAATGTTGAGGAAGCGAGTGAAGTATGCAAGGATAGAGTTCTCTGGCACTCTGTTCTCTCTGCCTACCCTGCAAGGGACATGGCGTGATGGTATGTATGTATGTATGTGTATGTATGTATAGATTTTTTAATATTATATCCCTTATCGTCTTTTATGACATCTACAGGCAAGATAGGGGGCGGTGAATTCTAATCTTACTTCGTCACAACACGAATTGATGTGAAATATTAATTAAAATATATAAAATTTAATATTTATGAAATTAATTATAATAATCTAAGCAATACAAATTTGTTCTATATTGCTATTTTGTATTAATAATAAAAGTAAATTAGTGCCATTTATTGAAAAATCCTGCATCAAAAGATAATATTTTCTTGTTGTGACGGTGTAAAAATACAATTCACCACTACCTGTAGATACTATCTTGCCTTTTTTTTTTGGTGGACTATGGATGCGTCTCGCTCCGTCAAATCGGTCCGGGGTGACGGAAAGGCGGCGCGTGACAACATAGACCCACCGTAAAACTCCTCTCTCTTCGCCGTGCGAGCGGACCACCGGTACCCGATTTTTGTCTTCGGTGGCCAGATACTATCTTGCCTGTGGATATCGTAAAAGTCGATAAGGAATATATTTAATAATAAAAGAAATATCGTAAAAGGCTATTAACGAATATTACTTCTATGCAAGAGAAGGTAAAACCGAAATAAAAGCGTGGTATAGGATTTTATTGTACAACTGATCAACGTGGTATACTAGGTCGATTTTCCTGCTATAGTGGGGGAGTCTCGAGTTCAGCGGTGAGTTGTAGGTATATCAGTTGAGATGATGATGATGATGACTGAAAAATCATAGATAACTGATTGAAGGAACAATTGTGTATTGTGAGTCCGTACCCAGACGGATAAAATTTACAATTTTCTATTGATAGTAAGTAATTAATTATACTTGCTTCATGGTATAAGCACCTATATTACAGTGAAATTCAGTTCTGGAATGCGAATTCTGGAATCGTTAGAGTTTTCTGTAAATTTCCTCGATTTTCAGTTCGGAAAATTCTCAGTGACAACTTGTTTGAAGTTTTGACAACTTGTTTGAAGTTTTGACCCGGTTAGCAAGAATTGGCTCAACCTACAGTTTTTTTTTTTGGTAAACTATGGTCTGGATACATGCCGTCCATTCCGTCCAGGATGATGGAAGTGTGGCGCGTGGCCCTATAACCCCCCGTATTCCATTCCCATCGCCATTGAGCTGGCCACTGGTACCGCTTCCTTGACCGCCGTAATAGCTCACCCTACACTACGAAGAACTGGCGATGTGGCGTTTAGTTCAATAGTAGATATAAGTTTTCCACAAACGTGAAACTGTAAATACATTATATTATAATTTTGCCATCCGTCCTAACACTAAACTAGATATATTCAACCTCTATCTATAAAAAGATAAACGTTCTTCCTGTAACAAAGGAGTAGGTATATAATTATGTTTGTAAGTAATCCGTCGTGAGAATATTATTCTTATCTTCATATTTTAATAATAGAGCGACGATTATACGTACCTAATTTGGTGGTCAGTGAAATGTATGATGATTTTAAATTAATTTGTATTGCTGAGTAATATAAGTTCGATTCCAGTTCAGGACATTATATGAATATTCTGTATGGAGTGTATTTTTTTGTGTCAATTAATATGTGAGATATCTATTAAGTAAGATATGCTTATGTTACTTACTCTATGTTTTTGAACACCATGTAATATAAAATTTAAAAAAGAATACCCGTCTTTTCATGATATAATTCAAGATCCTTATCTGCTAGTGATGGAAATATTATATCGACATAATACTTAATAATAATTATAAATAAAGCCATTTCTAATGATTTGATTGAATTTTAAGCGAGTATTACACATTTGAAATAAAACTATTTTTACGGATTCTATCGCGTTTGTATTTGATTTTTAATTTCCCGTCCCGAGTAAGAATACTATTCACTACCCCATATCTTACCCGTGGCTGATCATACGATACGATTAAGGGATATAAAAACGCATGTAACATCTATGCGAGAGAAGGAAAACTTGAAACAAAACCCTATACCAACACGTCTGACCAGCGCGGTATACTAGTTTAATTTCCCTCCCATTACGGAGGAGGCCCGGGCTCAACAGTGGGATATTTATGGGTTGTGATGATGATGATGATGATAATAATAATTGCTGTACATATTTACAGAAAAAGTATCGATCTGATATCCTCGGATGCCGAGTATTTTGAGTTCGATCGATTTCCACGCAAGATGACTCCTTCTGGGATCGATATTATTTTTTTGCAATTGTTGATCTAAAAATAGAAAGGTTAAGATTTAAATATATAGAAAGAAAGAAAATATAATAGAAAGGTTAAGATTTAAATATGTGTTTAAGTGATTAAGAGCTTTTTTGGTTTTTATTTAGTTTTTTTTTCGAGTGTTTTTCAGTGTTTTCTTTTTAATGTTTTTATATTTTTGTTTTTATCTGTAACATTTTTAGTTAAAAATAATGCAATAAATATTATCTATTTATTACCTGAAAAACTGTAACAAAAAACACATAGGTTACACACTAAATACTTCTTAGATAAATAAACATACCTATATAAAAAATATTTAAAATGCTAAATATATTTGTTTACTTAAAGTTGCACTGTAAAAAAATGTTCTGCTAAATTGTAGAGTGCTCACATAGTGTGGGATTAGGAATAAAATTAGTACCTAACATTAATTTATTACTACCTCTTCTTTTTCACTTTGGTTTGATCGTATAACTTAAATACAGATAATATCACTGCCACAGACTTAATTGACCCCCACCCCCCCATATAGACCCCCGCATATCTACCGCCATTGTCACTGGTCGTCTGGTCGTCTAAAGATTGAATCCGGAGAGCTGATGCTCCCCTGGGTTTAGAGTCACTATAGATACGTCGTTAATCGCACTCATTGGTCTAGAGTTTTACTTTTACATAATATATCCCATAGTTGTCTTTTATGACACACACGAATATAGGTTAGTAAATTCTTTGTATTAAAAATTCTTAGTTCCTTACCACACGGAGAGAATTAGTTAGGGATATGAAAATAGGTAAATAAAAATATCAACATATATATCTAGAACAAGAAAAGCTCATCAGTTCCAATAATTGAAATAAATATAGGAAGATGAAATAAGTTCCAAATACCTAATATTTTAGTTACGCTATAAAATTATAGATGGCGTTAGAACCCAAACAGGGATAACGTGGGCGAATTGAATGAACTTAAACATACCTGAACGAAGATGATTTTAATTACGTAATTGTATATAAAGTGTAGAAATGTTTTTAATAGGTCATTTAGCTGCCGTGAAATACATTTTTAAATACTTCCTGAAACAAATGTGCAGAATTTTTGCGCGTTAATTCCAAATAAATTAGTTAATTTTAAATTTTTCTTCTTATACATAAACGTACATGATCAACTTAATTAAGAATTTATTATGATAAATAGTTTTAAAAACATTCCGGTAAAATTACTATTTATAAGACTTTTTGCTCGCCAGTGAACTTTTTAATTTTATTAATTTGAATACGGATATTTGTGAGTTCGAGAGTGAGTTTGTCTTTAGTCTAATGAGTTAGGAATATTATTTAAAATAAGATGATAAAACACGAGAATTACACCCTGATCGTCATTCTCCTACTGTAATCCCAATTACTTGGGGTCGATACAAAATGTACTCCTCTTTCATAGCACATATTGTAAAAGTTATTGGCAATAGTTTTATGACCAGCCGCCTGCCAGACGTCAACCCTCCTTGGGAATGTAATTGTTGACAAAATGGCATCAGATGGAGTTGGCCCAGGTTGTTATAAGGCTCTTAGTCGTCTTTTACGACATCCACGTAACGTAACGGTTGGTAGTATTCGTAGCCGCTACCACACAGTCTACCCGACCGGGAATTAGACCCTACAGTTAGTATAATGACATAAGAATTATAGTAATGCGTTCCAATATTATAATGATGGCTGCTTTAGTTAGTTATATCTTGATCAAGTGCCGCTCTTGGTATCTGGTCCTGAAGTTAATTTACTTTTTTCGGACTATATTTTGAATTAAAGAAATATATCTTGGTTCGTGTGGTGACGGAGTAAGAATACTATTCACCACGCCATATTTTACCCGTGGGTGGTCCCACGTACCCTCGTACGGTCGTACGAGACGACTAAGGGATATAAAACGCATATAACATCGATGAACATGCTAGAGAAGGAAAACTCGAAACAAAACCCTATACCAACACGTCTGACCAGCGCGGTATAGTAGGTTAATATCCCTGCCATAACGGAGAAGGCCCGAGCCCAACAGTGGGACATTTATGGGCTGTGATGATGATGATGAAATATATCCTGGTTCGAAGAGCACCATATTGGTAATAATATTTACTAAACATGTTATATAAAATTTCAATTAAAAAAACAGTGATTTAAAAAACGACGTTCTTTTTGCCGGATCTTCTTAGACCATTGGTAGATTCATTTCAGCTCATGTATGTCCCGCTGTTCGGTTCGAGCCTCCTTCATACTAGAAGGGAAATTGACTTACTATATCAAACTGGTCAGACATGTTGGTATAAGGATTTATTCGAGTTTTCCTTGTCTTGCATAGATGTTAATATATATTTTATCCCTTAGTCATCTTTTACGATCACCCACGGGTAAGATAGGGGGTGGTGAGTTGTATTTTTACTCAGTCACCACACGGAAAAAAGGTGGTAGATTATTAAATTAATTTCAATCAAAACGTAAAATTGATAATATATAAGTGCCTTTATGAGGCTTAAAGCCATGTTTCTAAGAATGATATAATAATCGCCACACTTCTCAGATGTTATGGCTAACGCAGTTGATGTTTCAAGTTTCCTAGGAGAGTGATCCTATCCATTTTCTTGTTGATCATTTCACATCACATTTTGGTGGTGGTAACTATCACTTCTGGATCCTTGCCAAGTACATAAATACCCCTTATAAATATAAGGGATACGTAAAAATTTGATTATTTTGCTGCAAAAATCATAGTGTATGTCCAATTACGTCAGTTCTAATAGTGACAGGGCCATGTTGCTAACAATTTTCTAAATGGACTGCCATGGCTTACAGGACCTTATATACCTACATAGTATCACAGATTCCCAGAAAGTCGATGTATAAGTAGTAGTAATTTACTACTACAGTTCGTGTGGTGAGCGATAGAGCCGGATAGTCAAACCGTAACTGCCGGTAGGTAGCGATCCGGCTTTACACCTGGTTTTTTAAAGGTCCATGAGCGGCAGCTGACACTTAGATATTATCAGTGAACTGCTTGCTTGTTTGCCATCATTAACAATAAATTAAAAAAAAAACTGCGACCAGTATTTTAGTTAAATTACATACATACATACATAGCCTCACGCCTGTTTCCCAGAGAGGTAGGCTGAGACTACGGATTGCCACAAACCACGATCCAGACATACCTCCATCGCTTGATTTACACTCATCACAGTCTTCATGCATGCTCTACGATTACGCATACTCTTAATCTGTCTTTTCGCTAACACATCTTCATTTTGATCCAGAAAAGTATGACGTGGTCTTCTCCTTGTAATCGTTCCACTCACACTCGCTTTGTCTACTTGCTTAGTCATCTTTTCTTCACTCATTCATTCCACGTATCCAAACCACCTTAGCATACTCTTTTTTATCTTTATCACTTCTTCATTCATACCACAGCGCTCTCTTATAACACTATTCCTAATTTTATCTTTCAGACTTACACCAGTTACTTAATTAAATTAGTGTGAAAAATAACGACTTAGTTAAATTAGTGTGAAAAATAATGACGCAGTGAAATTAGTGTGAAAAATAAGTTTTTTATAAATAGTCTAGTAGGTCAAATAATTAATGAATTTAATATGATGCTATTTATAATGCCTATATTATTTGCAAGAGAAACAATATTGTAACGTGGACTTGAACCTACGTCTAGTAAAAATCCATTCCAACTCATTTTGTGGCTGAAAATAGGATATTTTCCTTTTAGTTAATATAGTATTTTTTACAATTTTAAAGTTTATTATATAAAAGTTTAAAACAATAAACGTAGTAACCTCCAAAAAAAAACAGCTAAGTGTGAGTCGGACTCGCGCACAAAGAGTTCCGTACCATCTATAAAAACAGCCAAAAAATCATGTCTTTTGTATGGGAGATTAATTATTATTATAGCATGGTTTTTGGTTTATTTAAACTATATTTTTTTAAGTGAATAACATAACTCAATATCCTGTGAATATTTCAAGCGTTATCAATATCGATCTGTTGCAGTTATCAATATCGAACAAAACGCGAAAAATAATAATAAATGTCAAAATATATTATATACTAGCAAACCCATTGGTTTGTTTCGATGAATAGATATATCGCAACGCCACACAAGTGACGAGTTACATCAGTAAATAAAAGCTACATACATACCGATTTTAATGGTGATCGGTCAAATAGTTTTTGAGTTTAACGATGTCATATATACAAAGATCCTCTTTTATAGATATAGATAAATATAGATACCTATTATAAATAATTCCTGGTAAGAAACGTTATTTCAATATATGGTTTTCATTTGAGATATTTCTTCGATAAAAGTAAAGTAAAAAAATTCATTAAATATAGGAAACAGGCAATTTTGAAACATTCTTACATATATAGATACGCATAATTACACTAATTCTTCCTATAAATGAAAAGAGCAAAATAAAATAAATAAAATGGATGTGATTTGGATTGAATCTACAAGAAAAAGTAGTCAAATTGAAAAACCTTCGTTTAACATCAAAAGAACCGTTGCAAATCTTCTAGCGAATACACGAAAATAAAAACGCAATCTACGGAACTATTAACTCCTAAATCAAATTCAGACTTCTATTCAACTGTGTTCCCACCTTGTATATAAAAAGTACACCATTACGAAGCCAAGGTCCGGGCCGAGATGGTTCCGATGGCAATTTTTTTTTTATACATTAATGACTTGTTAAACTAATCGTTTTGAAGGATTTAAGAAGTCGTTTCGTATATTAGATAACTGACATTTTTCGTGATTAAACCTACAATGATTAATGTTGTTCGAATCAATCATGTTCATGTATTTTGTACTGAGTTTGAAAAGGTAATACGTAAATGTCAATTCAGTTAATTTTAGATGTGCCTATTTGTTTATAGAAGTATATGTAAGATTTGATTAAAAAATCTCATGTATTTACTAGTTAATGTACATGCTAGTTCTAACACTAGGTAATATTACTTCTTCAAACTTTAAATTACTGAAATTTAGCATATAACATGTTAGTTTATTTATAAACTTGTCTAAGTGGTAGATAATTGGAACGGGTTTCCAATAGGTGTGGGTTCGAGTCCCACGTGTGACATTAATTTTTCGCTCCAGTTTTTATAAATGATCAAGCATGTTAAATACTAAATTTCAGTAATTTGAATAATCATTGTGTGTCGTATCATCGTTTAATACAATTCTAACTGCAAAATTAGAGTATTAAATTTGTAAAATGTGTCAACATTATCGGACATAGGCACACGCCTCTCATAAGGGCGATTTCTTCGAACTTTTGTTATTCTTAATTAAACAGTTCTTTAGTCTAGAATATCATTTTTTCCGTGGAACATATGCCATCCCCTCCTCCTCATCCCCGCAAAGCAAAACGATATTCTAGAATAAAACTGGATATCAGAATAATTGACGTTTCTGACTGCAGTGCCCTATAGAGTGTGGAACTCTGCACTTGGAAGTAAGTAAACGCAACGATATTGTTGATAGAAAAGAACTGAGCGCAAAAATGTTATTGACAGAAAGGTATTAAAAAAAACATGACATTTGACTGAACTCTATAAAAATAAACGAAGTTATGCTAATTGTAATTTATTGGGATAAGAATGAGATAATGAAGTTACAGTTAAAAAGTTATACTGCATGAAATATCAGATAATTTGTCATACAACACAAACTATTAAATCCTAACCAAACAAATGTTTAACCTCATAGTTTGTCAAGCCTAAATTAATAAACTTACAACCAATGCCCCAGGGCGCTGTCTGTTCTCAAACAACTATATTAACGTCTTGTGCAATTCCGTTTTAACTAACTGAAACAGAGATTAAGGAATTTACCAGTAGTCATAGTATACTATATAGTTTAATATATTAAGTCCTCTAAACCACATGCTTCTTAACAACAAATATCTAATTTATTTTTTATTACTTATGGTGGTCAACGAGTTATTTACATACATACATACACATATCATCACAACATATCCCGGTATTGCTCCGAGGGTTCGGACATGTGGAAAGAATGCCGAACGAACGTCTGGTTAAGAAGATATATAATGTGAAAGTGAAAGGATGTAGGTGCCGGGGGAGACTGAGACTCACCTACCTAGACCAAATTGGTCACGTACTGAAGGAAGGTGGAGTCAAGAGTCTCCGAAACCGGCGAGCGTGTATGAAGAGAATTATGAATGTTGAGGAAGCGAGTGAAGTATGCAAGGATAGAGTTTTCTGGCACTCTGTTCTCTTTGCCTACCCTGCAAAGGATATGGCGTGATGATAGGTACGAGTTATTTAATTACATATACTTTGCAAATCATCATCTCGCTCTTATCCCAGTTATTTGAGGTTGATGCAATGTGTGTTTTCTCCTATCGGACATATTGCATGAATTTTGGCGATAGTTTTATGACAGGCCACACCTGAGCTTAATTCTCCTTGAGAATGTAAATGTGGACCAGACACCAGCAACACAAATGGTATAGCTCAGGTCTATGTAAAGATCTGAGTTGTCTCATACGACATCCACGAGTTTTGTAAGGATTGGTAGAAATCGTAGCCACGCACATAATTACATATAATATTTGTGAAGTTTCAATGACTGCACAGATAGCGTAGTGTTTCAGATACCTTCAATGCCAGTGTCGTGGCTTCTATGGCCACGCAGGAAATTATTTTGTGCGATCCACAAATGTTGTTCTTAGTGTGAGTGTAATTTGTCTGCGTTAATTGCACGTTTGTAAAATCCTCCGTAATACAACTATTATTTCCTTAGTGCAGGGTGGAGTTTAAAAGGGGTACGACGCCAGAAACCTCCGCGTGGTGTACCCTGGGTGCGGGCGACAGTCCCCCAGATCCCTCTGTCGAATTGTCGCCCGTAGCGAATCTCTGGCGCGAGGGGGGGTTCCCCAGCGATGGGTTGAGCCCCAATTCGCTCCTGACCCTCTATTTGTAGAGGGTACAGGAGGCGAAATTTCGGACGGGCCCGGTCACTCATTCATTTGAGGGCTGGGCAGGCTTATGCCACCGCCGACATATCGTAAACCTGATATCTTGCTTCAAGACAAGTTGTCGTGAGCCGTAGTATCAGGAACGAGGGTCTTGGCTTAACCGCCCGGACCGCGAGGAAGACAACCTCTATAAAGAGTTCGAATTAACATTCGAATTCGGAAATTACCCAGAATCCTAAGTTCTGGCGTGCGGCGAGAGGATGCATGGCAGATGGGCTGTTCTGTTCCTAGCACGCTCCAGCCAGGGTACCAGCCGACCCCCTGGTTGGTAAATGTAGGCTTGCCCGGGTACAGGGATCTCTGCCCGGGTCGACCGTTTATTTCTCCCATAATCGTGGGAACAAAATGGAATTGCCTACAGAAAACAATAAAGACGGGGAAGCTTCGGATTCCCAACTGACGGCCTTGCTAAGCCAACAGAAAACTGGCACAAACGACGCCTCGTCCTCAGGACTCGAGGCGTCCGCCGAGGGCCCGGCACCATCACAGGAGGCCCCAAAGACGAAGAGGCGTGGGAGACCCCCGAATAGGGGGAAGGCTTCCGGCGCCAAAAAGCGACAGGCGGAGCGGGAGGAGCGGCGGGCTCTCAGGGAGGCTGCCACCGCTGGACCCCAAGATGATGGCGGCGGATCTACTGCAGGGCCGTCAATGGACGAGGGCGACAGTAGTGTCGCAGAGCCGTCCAAAGATGAGGGCAGTGGATCTGCCGACAAAATGGACGAGTGCGGTAATTCCGCGGAGCCGTCCAAGGAGGTCGGTGAGATACTGACGGCAAGGGAGGAGGCCCTCCCCTCGAAGGTGCGAAAGCGCCCCCTGAACAGGGATGGCAGCTCGGGCGCCGATTCCGAGGGGAGTGTTGTCATCATGCCTCCTCCCAAGGTTCCGGCCTCTCGCAGAGGGCGAGGGGCCGTGGCGTCGGGTCGGGCGACCCACTCCCCAGCCGGCAGAGCAAGTGGAGGGGCGGAGGCTCGTAAGCGGGCCGACGACGAGGCGGCCGCCGCGAGGGTGCTGGAGGTGTTGTCCGGCATCCCTCCCACCGAAGTGGCGGCCGCTGGTGCCCGCGCGAGCGGTAGCGCCCCGGACGCGAAGGCCCTGCAGGCCGAAAACGCCAGGCCTGCGGGCCTGCGGGCCCAGATCCGCCGCCTAGAGTCGGAGCTAGCCGAGGTGAGGAGGGAAAACCGCCTCCTCACTAAGGACGTGGCCGAGTTAAAGGCGCAGATGGCGCGACTTATGCCGACTGCGCCACCCGCGTCTCCGGCCAGCGCTGGCCGCCAAGGAGCTAGCCGCCCAACGGTTGCCGCTGCGCCGAAGACGGCTCCGACTGCGGAGCGCGCGCCGCCGACAGTCGCCGGCCCACCAAACGTCGTGGAGCGGGCCCCGATAGCGGCCCAGCCGTTAACACCGACCCCGCTGCCCGCGGTGGGAGGCGTGCCGGACGAGGCCTTGCGCGCCATCATCGACTCAGTGGTCAAACTGGTCGATGCGCGCTTGGCCGTTCTGGAGGCAAGGCTGCCTCCGGAACCACGTGTCCGGCCGCCTCTGGCCGCGGACAAACGGCCATATGCGGCACCAGCCCCCGCCCCGCTGCCTTGTCAGGGTGGCCGCGTGGGGGCTAGCTACGCCGCGGCCGCGGCTGGGCCCAAGTCCAAGGGGCCCGCTCCCGCGACGAAGAAGAAGAAGGTGGCACCGGTTCCTGCCGGACTGCAGTCGTCGCCAGCATCAACACCGCTAGCGACGACCAGCGCGCCCGCGACTGCGCCTTCCGCGCCTGGCACGCCCGCTGCGCCCGAACAGGGTTGGCAGGTGGCTGAGCGCGGCAGGAAAAGTCGCGGTCAGAGGAGGAGAGCGGCGACCAAGCGCGCCGCTGAGGTTGCCGCTCCCCAGGCAGGAGCCGGAGGTGGCAGCAGCTCGAAGAGGAAGAGGCCGCGCAAGGGGCTCCGGCCGCCGAAGACAGCCGCAGTGGTGATCACTGTGCTGCCTGAGGCGGCAGAAAGGGGCCTCAGCTATGAGGCCGTTCTGAGGAAAGCCCGGCAGGAGCTCGACGTCTCCGACATAGGAGGCGTCGAAGCCCGGACCCGCAAGGCCCGGACAGGGGCTCGGATTTTGGAGTTCCCTGGGGCCGAGGGCACCAGAACGGCCGATAGCGTGGCGTCGAAGCTGCGAGGTCTATTCGCCGAGGAGGGTGGCGTCAAAATCGCCAGACCCGTAAAGTGCGCCGAAATGCGCATCGCGGGTCTGGACGACTCCGTGACGGTGGAAGACATCCGGGAGGCCATTGCCTCGAAAACCGGGTGTCCCATGGACACCGTCCGGGTTGGCGCCATTCGCCCCGGTCCGGGCGGCGTAGGTGCCGCCTGGATGCAGTGCCCAGTGGAGTCGGTCAGGCAACTGGCTGGCTCAGGCAGGCTCCTCGTGGGCTGGAGCTCAGCGCGAGTCACCGTGCTGGAGCACCGGCCTGCGAGGTGTTTCAAGTGCATGGCAGTCGGGCATACCCGGCCAACATGCACTAATTGCTTTGACTGCGGCGGACTCTGTTTCCGCTGCGGTCAGACTGGGCACATGGCGGCATCTTGCGCCGCCCCGCCCCACTGCCCCGCGTGTGCGGCGGGCAATAAGCCTGCCAAGCACCGCATGGGCTCGGGGGCGTGCAGACCTCCGGCTTCGGCTCCAAAGGGGCGGAGCGGCCCTTCGACTCCAGCCGCTTCAGCCCGACCTCCTTCGTAGAGTGGTCGAGGAGCTGTTCCCGCGGCAGTCGGAGCACACGCCCCCGGTCATGGCTTCGCCAGATCACGACCGGGAGGCCATCGAGAGTGTTCCGCCCGTGACGGAGTCGGAAGTGGGGGCAGCCGTGGCGAAGATTCGTTCCGCCACCACGGCCCCCGGCCCGGACGGAGTCCCAGTCCGGGTGTTGACGTTGCTCCTCGAGCATCTCGAACCTCGCCTCAGGCGACTGTTCAACGCCTGTCTGACGTCTGGACGGTTCCCTGAGTGCTGGAAGGAAGGGAGGTTGGTTCTCCTGCCAAAGCCGGGACGGCCCCCGGATTCGCCGTCGGCCTACAGGCCCATTGTGCTTCTGGACGATGTGGGTAAGCTGCTGGAGCGTGTCCTCGCTGCCCGCATCGTCCAGCACCTGGAGGAGGTGGGGCCCGATCTGTCGGACGCTCAGTTTGGGTTTCGGAGGGGGCGTTCGACCATCGGGGCCCTGCTACGCCTGAGGCAGACGGCCGCGGAGGCTGTTGCCGGCAAAGGAGTGCTGTTGGCGGTGTCGTTGGACATCGCCAACGCCTTCAATAGTCTGCCATTCAGCTGCATCAGGGAGGCACTCCGGTTCCATGGAGTGCCCCTGTACCTCAGGCGGCTGGTGGCAGACTATTTGGAGGGGCGCAGTGTCCTCTACGCGAGCCCCGCAGGGGACATTGTGCGGACGCCCATGTCGCGCGGTGTTCCGCAGGGGTCAGTTCTGGGGCCGACTCTGTGGGACATCGGTTACGACTGGGCGTTAAGAGGGAGTCTCTCCCCCGGGCTGAGCGTTATTTGCTATGCTGACGACACGCTCGTCACAGCCCGGGGCAGGACACTCGAAGAGGCGGCGAGCCTGGCCACTCTCGGCACCGAGGAGATGGTCAGGCGAATTGAGGCGCTGGGGCTCAGGGTGGGCCTAAACAAGACGGAGGCCCTACTATTCCATGGGCCCCGTGTGAGGCTGCCCATCGGCGCCTCGTTAGTCGTCAACTCCATCCACATCAGTATCCAGGCCCATATGAGGTACTTGGGCCTGGTGCTCGACGGGCGATGGTGGTTCCGGGAGCATTTCCGTCAAATTACTCCCCGGCTGGTCGGCGCGGCGTCCGCCCTTTCTCGGCTCATGCCGAACGTGGGCGGACCCAGTTTCGAGGGCCGACGGCTGTATGCGGGGGTGATTCGCTCAATGGCCATGTACGGCGCACCCGTGTGGGCGAGGGCTCTGAACGGCCAGCTCAGGGCGGTGCTGTGGAGGCCACAGCGAGCCATGGTGGTCAGAGCCATTCGCGGGTACCGCACGGTGTCTACCGAGGCGGCATGCCTATTGGCCGGGACACCCCCGTGGGACCTAGAGGCGGAGATGCTCTCCGACCTCTACCGGCGGGTTACCTCAATGCGCGAAGAGGGTGGCTCCCCATCGTTCAACGAGATAGCCACGTGGCGCGAGGACGCCCGCCGAGAAGTCATCGCCCGTTGGGCTACGCGGCTGGAGAGGCCTAGACACGGTGTTTTTACCGTTGAGGCCCTCCGGCCCGTACTGATGGAGTGGATGGAGCGGCGGCACGGAGTCCTCTCTTTCCGGTTGGTGCAGGTCTTGTCGGGGCATGGTTGCTTCGGCAAGTACCTGCACACGGTCGTGCGGAGGGAGTGGACTCCGTCCTGCCACCATTGCAGTAGCGACGAGGACACGGCGCAACATACGCTCGAGGTATGTTCGGGCTGGGACGGGCAGCGCCGTGACCTCGTCGCTGTCATCGGTGCCGACCTGACGCTGCCGACTGTTGCGCGAGCGATGGTCGACAGCGTCAGGAATTGGGACGCGGTCGCCGCCTTCTGCGAGGCTGTCATCTCGCAGAAGGAGGCGGCGGAACGGGCCCGGGAGGATGCCCGTGACCCGGGCCGCTGCCCGCGACCGGGGCGGCGCAGGCGCGAGTACCTGCGCCTGATGCCGCCCTAACCGAGGCTTCGGGTGATCGGACCGGGGAATTGTCCGGTCACCCGACGTGAGGCCACCGCGTGAGGACGACGCCTCGACGGCGAAAGCTGTCGGGGCGTCGACAAGAGAGGAGCCCGAGAGGGCATACCGCCGAGCGGGCCACCGAAGACAAAGATCGGGTACCGGTGGCCCGCTCGCATGGCGAAGAAGAGGTGCTTGCAGGGTGGGTCAATGGGGTTGTGCGCCGCCTCTTCCGTCACCCCGGACCGATTTGGCGGGGTGCGACGTCCATAACCCACCGCAAAAAAAAAAAAAAAAAAAAAAAAGGGTGGAGTTTAAAAAAAAAGAAATAATACAGTTATTTGGTACGTACTGATTTTATTCTTTAACTGATTTCCATTCTTAAGCATTATTCATGATCATTAGAATTTTTCGCGATCCACTACTGGCATTAGAATCTTTCATAGAATGCCACATGTCATGGTCATCCTTTTGTAGAGTAACTGCAATCGCCAACCCATTCTTAGCAAATGGGTTGGCGATTGCAGTAAGGTATTTATAAATTTTTACGGAGAGTATTGCGTCTTTTCATAGTGTTCTTCCTTTACTCAGTCAATTTTTATAACTTTCACGAGCAAGAAATGAGTGGCGAAATTGAATTCATACACTTTGGTCACGTTTATATTAGCTAAAACGTATTATTTATTGTCTGTATCAAATTAGATTTCGAGTTGATTTTCCTGTTAGGTTCAAAGTCGTAGATAGTATTTAAAGTTGTAGGCTAATAGCAATGCTACTATTATTACGATTTTCCATTGAGAAATTTGCATGAAACAATATGAAAGATAATGGTAATGAAATATTTTTTTATATCGCCATAATCCTGTGCTTTTTTTGCTGTGAAGCATCGAGAATCGCAACTGAGAAGATCTGACTAGAATATTAGAGGGTTCATCGTATTTTTTTATATAATTGTTTGTTTTTTCGAGTGGTGACGGAGTAAGAATACAATTCACCATTCCTTATTATATCCGTGGGTGATCGACGTATCGACGATCGTAAGAGACGGCTAAGGGATATAAAACACATATAACATCTATGCAAGAGAATGAGAAATCTAAACAGAACTCTATATCAACATGTCTGACCAGCGTGGTATAGTAGGTCAATTTCACACCCATTATGAAGGAGGCTTGAGCCCAGCGGTGGGACAGGTGGGTAGAGATGATTTTTTTTTTAATTGTATAAAAATATTTAGTTCTTCGTACTAAGCTACTTAGCTCAGCTGTGTGGTAGCGGCTACGAATACTATCAATCCTTACTTTGCTTGTGGATATTGTAAAAGACGACTAAGAGCCTTTTTAATGACCTGGGCCAACTCCACCTGATGCCGTTTGGTGAATAATTATATTCCCAAGGAGGGTTGACGACTGGCAGGCGGCCTGTCATAAAACGATTGCCAATAAGTTTTACAATATGTACTATAAAAGCACATATTGTATCAATCCCAAGTAATTGGGATAAGAATAGGATAATGATGACTAAGCTAAGCTAATAGCTTCAATGTGAGCCTTAAACTAGGATATATTTATTTATAAAATATAATGTAAAAGTTTGTAGCAGAAGCAGATCCCACAAGCGGCATTCGATCACGAGTTTAACTACTACTAATTATAAACTATATCTAGTTGAATTAACAAATCATAACTAGTTTAATTTACAGTTGTAATCAACTAAATTTTTTTATGTATACCTAACTTCTATTGCCTCATCCATGTATTGATAAATAAAAATATTATTATTTCTGCAATTTAATCAATATAATAGTATGAAAAAATTTAAGATTACATGACGATTATAAAATTTTGATAACTTCAATAGCTTCTTTCGCTAGCTAGAAGCTAAACTGCCATGTGGTAGGGGCTAGGATTACTACCAACCCGTACTTTGCTCGTGTATGTCATAAAATACGACTACAAGCCTTATAACAACCTGGGCCAATTCCATCTGTTGCCTTTTGGTCAACAATTACATTCCCAAGGAGGGTTGACATCTGACATGCGGCCGGTCATAAAACGATTGCCAATAACTTTTACAATATGTACTATGAAAGAAGAGTATATATTGTATCGACCCCAAGTAATTGGGATAAGAGTAGGAGAATAATGACCTTCAATAGCTTCTTTAATGTTGGCCCATAATTTGGCTCAAAAAATAAAATTGCTAGAATACTATGGAGCGGTTCATACTTGGAATTTCTCGAGAAGATAGAATCCGAAATAGAGAAATCATTAGGGGTTTAACTGAGCCACCCAAGACAAAGATCGGGTACCGGTGGCCCGCTCGCACGGCGAAGAGAGGAGTTTGCATGATGGGTCTATGGGGTCACGCGCCACCTCTTCCGTCACCCCGGACCGATTTGGCGGGGCGAGACGCATCCATAGTCCACCGCAAAAAAAGAAAAAAAAAGGGGTGTAACCGATATATTACAAAGGATTAGCACGCTGGTGTGGCAATCGGTAGGCTACGCTGTACAATAAACTGCTAACCGTTGGATAATATGGCTTCTTGGATGGCGGCCGTATATTAGATACAGTGTTAGATGGATTCCCGTCAAATGGATTGACGATTTTCCTATGGAATTGTTGGATGTAGATACAAGACCACTTTATCTTTTATTGTATGGACCGTCCTATGGCCAGCAGAGAAGGACGGAAAACAGAAAACCCGAATGTCTATAAATAATTTTAATAAATTCACTAAACAAAAACATCTTGAACATCTTACATTCTGAATATCTTATTATATCAAACAAAATATCATTTATTCATAATATCTGTTGAACGAAATTGTAAGACTAACTTGACTTCAAAGATAGATAATCTCTCATTTGCAGATTAAGGCAGTAGCTACATAGTGTACACAGGGCTTAATTAACGTTTGACAAAATGTACAAAGGCTGTATAAAGACGGCGCTAAGCCTGGGGCTACACGTGCTGGAGAAACCAAGGGTGGCAAATATTGAGATAATTGTTGATTATCCTAAGACATTGGGCTTTTGGGTCTTATAAATTCAAACAAGAATTTAGAAGACTGATGGGAATTGATTTTAAAAATCTATCTATTGATATATTATTTTAATGATTTATTTATCACTTTTTATCCGTGTGGTGACGGAGTAAGAATATAATTCACCACCCCCTATTTTACCCGTGGGTGATAGTGAGTGACGACTAAGGAATATAAAACGCATATAACATCTATGCAAGAGAAGGAGAACTCGAAACAAAACCCTATACCAACACGTCTGACCAGCGCGTTATAGTAGGTTAACTTCCCTGCCATTACGGAGGAGGCCCGAGCCCAACAGTGGGACATATATGGGCTGTGATGATGATCATGATGATTTATCATTATACATAACGCTGTTGGGCTCAAGGTTTCTCCGCAATAGGAGGATAGTTGACCTACTACTCTCATCAGATGAGTTGGTATAGGATTTAATTTCGATTTCTCCATTTCTTAAACACATATTGTCGCATAGTACAATATTTGGTCGTCTTTTATGATTCAAAAGTAAGATGGAGGGCGATGAGAGGATGGCGAATTGTTTTTTACTTCTTGATCACACGAAAAGATACACAAAATTTATTATTACAACATTTGTAATCCAAATTTCTATTCAATAGTCTATCGACGTGCATTATTGGATGCCTTCTGAAACGGGATAATACTGTAATCACCACGCTTGGCAGATGGATTGGCGATTGCAGTCCATTTAAAATTTTCCGGGTAGTGTTGTTATACATGCACCTGACTATTATTCTGGATTTTACGAATCCCAGGCGGCAGTACCGATTCGGCGGGGTGAGATGCATCCATAGTCCACAAATAAAAAACAAATAAAAAAAAAGGCGGCAGTAGCATTGACATTTTTATTTTTAATTCGTCACCACATCGGGTAGTCCTAACCCGTAATCAGTAACGTACTACCAGTTTCCGTTGTTATTCCATTATATATGGGTCTGATGCAGCAGGTTTTCTTTGTCTAACTTTAAATCTTATGACCCGACGTTCTAACGTCAACCCTCTTTGAAAATGCAACGTTGACCTAACGCCACGAGGTGAAATTGGTCTTTGGTCAATTTAAGTTTTTACAATGACCACGAGCCATGATAGACGGCATTGGTAATATTGTTAGCTGATTCCACATGTCATATATAAAACCAATCATAAGTATATAATAAAGAACAATATTAATAAATAATAAAAAACTTTTTCTTTTAAAAATATACCAAAAAATAACATTGGATACTTCAAGCCCGAAGCGTATGATCCCAGTAATTACTCGTTTGAACTCCTTTAAGAATTCTTAAAGAGATTAAAGAATCATTTAGTATTCTCACTTGATGAGCATTTGTAAGAGACAGGGCAGATTAAAGTATGCCTCTAAGCTAGAATATTTCGACAAAATTTACTAAGATTTTCCTGTTTCGAAATTATTGTACAACAGCGTTATAGAGCTTAGTTATGTGAAAAATTCACCGTGGCAATTATGTCATTTTCATTCATTGATCTATGCCCAACAGTGGACTTTTTTTTAATTTGTTTTAAGTTATTCCACAGACTTTTTGTCCGTGCTCTTTTTATGATAAATTTAATTTTTACGGTAGTTTGTTTATAAAATTAATTTTCTTGAAGTGGCTTTATTGCAGTTTGTTAAAGCTTTAAGAGCGCAATTCATGTGTCATAGATGTTAAGTGACTACATGTCTTTTTGGGGTTTCTTCTTTGCGTTGGTGGTCTTGTTATTAGTGAAACCCTTTTACTTGTAGATGTTGTTGTCCTCTGTGATGTAGTTATGATAACAGTGGACGTTAGTGAGCTGATATATGAATAGATAGAAAGACTAAAGAAGTTATGAGTCGCCATATTGTGCTTTATTGCGGTTTTACATAAGGCGACAAGGACTATGTTTCTGATCTCATATAATTTGATCTATACATTACTTAGTATATTATATTTCAGCTATGTACTACCTGCTTATGCACTCGTGCAATCGTATGTTGCAAGTTTTATTCTCATCTCAGCTTATATATGTCCCACAGTTGGTCTCGAGCCTACTCCGTAATAGGAGAGTAATTGACCTACTATACCAGGCTGGTCAGACGTGTTGATATTGGGTTTTGTTACGAGTTTTTCTTCTCTTACATAGATGTTATATACGTTTTATATTTCTTAGTCGTCTCACGATCACCCACGGGTAAGATAGGGAATGGTTATTTGTATTCTTAATCCGTCACCATACGAATAAGTTCTATTCTAATAAGGTAATACTATACAATGAAAACTAGATTCACTATTACTTATTGACACAAAGTAATTATTTGCACTTTTGTCACGAATTTGCTTCTAGAAATAAAAAATATTACCTTTCGTTTACGTTATTAAAAAGTTTAATTATATTAACATAAAAGAATTGATCAAAAAACACTTTAAGAAGCTGCTATTAATAATTATTTAAAACTCATTCAATATAATATTGTATTAAAGAAGGTGCAATTCTTTTCACTTGCCTTATTCACAAAAGCCCCCTCTATCTATGAATAATGCACGTATTTGTGATCAAAGACAATTGAGACGTCAAGTGTCGGGCCTGCCAACCGTCAACGTAAAGCTTTTTATCTTATGTTGGCGGCCTTGTCAGCTTTCAAACAGGAATTTATTTTATAGGCATAGAAGTATTATTAGGTCAGGGAAACAGTATTTTCTAGACGAAACAAAATAGTGAGCTAGGTGTTTATTTTTACGAGTGGGCAGGTTAATATCATTTGTTGGTTTGGATAGAGAAGTTTGTCTGGTGGATTACACAGATGAAACAAATATGGTGCAGGTGCCTTGTTTATGGCTGAAGGTTTAATGGTTAATGATAATGCTTACATTTAACCTTGCTTTTAATTTTTATCAAATACTAGCTACCAGACCTAGCTTCGCACGGTTGCTATGAACAAAAGTGAACTATTTTCACCACATTTTTCACTTTAGAGATATTTTTCAAAGAGATTAAACCCAGAAATATGCTGAAAGTATTCATAAAATTTAGATCTACGGCTTAGAATATTAATTTAAACGAGCATTTTATCGTGATTCTTGTTATATTTTTTTTGTAGACTATTTAATAAATATGGCAGTGACTAATGAGAATTTTTTTTTTTTTGTGTTTAGGGTAAACGGATATGAAACAGGTTGAGCGTTTTAATTACTAAGATGCTACCAAGAATTAGGTAGAATATTATTGTAATAGTATTTTTAATTCTCACATCATATAATTCCCTTTAAAAGCATTCTCGGTTTTCTAAGGTTAATTGACCTATTTAACACCAGACAAGTCAGGCGATTTAGTTTTGGGTTTTCTTCTCTTGCTATATTAGCTGCTTTTCTGTGTCTCAAAATCTATTCTAAATCCATAACTATACGGATTTCATACATCCCTGGATTTCATTCATCATCATCATCATTCTACTACTCTTATCCCAATTATAATACTTGGGGTCGATACAATATGTAGGTACTCTTCTTTTATAGTACATATTGTAAAAGTTATTGGTAACAGTTTTATGACCGGCCGCCTGCCAGACGTCAACCCTCCTTGGGAATATAATTGTTGACCAAACGGCATCAGATGGTACTGGCCCAGGTTGTTATAAGGCTCTTAGTCGTATTTTACGACATTCACGAGCAAAGTAAGTGTTGGTAGTATTCGTAGGCACTACCACACAGCTACATCCTTGGATTTCATTGTATTATATTTATATTTAAAAATCCTACTATTATTAGATACTTTCATCCCGTTGCTTCGCACGTTAAATAAACACATCAACTTTGCCGTGTTAGATACTACTTTCAGACTTCCTCCTTCATTTATACCAATCTCACGACTTTAAAAAAAAATAACATTATATTATTTTGACACGGTCTTGATGTAATCAATCATATTATATCAGTGAATTGTCCAACATCTCGTGTTAGTCAATTATTAATTACAATATACGTGTTAAATTAAATGTCGAGGTGAGTTACTCAGTGTGTTTTAGTTCTGGTCTATGGTCATGTTTAAAAATAAAAAAAAAGGATTTGGCTGTGCGTGTTAGTCTATCACGGTTGTCCCTGTTGTGATTCGTATCGGTCTCTAGTCAAGGATGATGATGGCAACGTGAGAAATAGATATGTGTGTAATTATATTCAATTAAAATTAACTACTTTATGATTTCTATCGTTTTTTTTATTCGGTGGCAGATAAGTAAACAGCCTAATTGATAGGCAATAATGGCTTGAGTAGGAATTACTTGCTATCAAGTAGACTGTTTAGGCTGTTTACTTGACTAGAACTTGCTATCAAGTAGGCTACTTACTTACCTATTACTTGCTATCAAGTAGGCTATTTACTTGCCTAGTACCTGCTATCAAGTAGGCTGCTTACTTACCTATTACTTGCTATCAAGTAGGCTGTTTACTTGCCTAGTACTTGCTCTCAAGTAGTCTGCTTACTTATCTAATAATTGCTATCAAGTAGGCCGTTTACTTGCCTAGTACTTGCTATCAAGTAGGCTGCTTACTTACCTATTACTTGCTATCAAGTAGGCTGTTTATTTGCCTAGTACTTGCTATCAAGTAGGCTGCTTACTTACCTATTATTTGCTATCAAGTAGGCTGTTTACTTGCCTAGTACTTGCTATCAAGTAGGCTGCTTACTTACCTATTACTTGCTATCAAGTAGGCTGTTTACTTGCCCAGTACTTGCTATCAAGTAGGCCACTTAATTACCTTTTATTTGCTACCAAGTAGGCTGCTAGGTAAACCGTAACCTATTAATAATTTAAATGAACTTACTAAAGCTAAGTACAATTTAATTTATAAATTTTAAGATTAACGCGTAGTGACAGAGTAAGAATACAGTTCATTACCCCATATCTTACCCGTGGTTGATCGTAAAAGACAAGTGAGGGATAAAATATGCATGTTTTATACTATATTATAGCATCTATGCAAGATATGGAAAATTGGAAATATAACCCTATACCAACACGTCTGACCAGCGTGGTGGAATAGGTCAATTTTCCTCCTAGTATGAAGGAGGCTAGAGCCCAGCAGTGGTATGAGCTAAGATGATGATGGTGATGGTGATAACATCATATAATCAATAGGCCATCTATTGCGTTTAATTGTTTATCAAAGCCGGACGTTTTCTTTTTATATTTGTATAAAACAACGTCTTCTGGATATTATGGCTGATATGATGTTGGTAATAATCTTATAAAAGTTGATGTAGTCATCATCTCAGCTTATATACGTCTCACCGTTGGGGTCAAGCTTCCTATAATAGGAATTGATCTACTACCTATACCAAGCTGGTCAAAAAGTAGGTATAGAGTTTTATTTCGATTTTTCCTTCTCTTGTAAAGGGGTTATATGCATATTATATCACTTAGACGTCTTTTACAACATCCACGGATGAGAGAGGATTTGATGAAATGTATTTTTACTCCTCCGTCTGGTGACGGAGTAAGAATACAATTCACCACCCTCTATCTTACCCGTAGGTGATCGTAAGAGACGACTAAGGGATATAAAACGCATATATCATCTATGCAAGAGAAGGAAAACTCGAAACAAAACCCTATATCAATACGTCTGACCAGCTTGGCATAGTAAGTCAATGTCCTTCCCATTATGGAGGAGGCTTGAGCCCAGCAGTGGGACATATATAAGCTGAGATGATGATGATGATGATGATTCTTACCCTTGTCCATCTTGTTTTTTATTTATTTATAGAGAACAATGTTTGCTGAATTACTTAATAAATAAATAACTATATGTTTTGTTTTCTTTCTACTAACTTTTCTTTTAAATGCTCCGATGGTTCGGACATGTGGAAGGAATGCCGAACGAACGTCTGGTTAAGAAGATATACAATGCGAAAGTGGAAGGATGTAGGTACCGAGGGAGACCGAGACTAACCTACCTAGATCAGATCGGTCATGTACTGAAGGAAGGTGGAGTCAAGAGTCTCCGAAACCGGCGAGCGTGTATAAAGAGAATTATGAATGTTGACGAAGCGAGTGAAGTATGTAGAGATAGAGTTCTCTGGCACTCTGTTATCTCTGCCTACCCTGCAAGGGATATGGCGTGATGATATGTATGTATGTATGTAACTTTTTTTTTCATGTGAAATTTCAATAGTTAAACCTAGTGTTGATGGATTAAGAAAAAGTATCGAACAGCGACTCTACAGATGGCGTAGCAGATAAGATACGAACTTACCATAGTGCCATGGTTTCGATTCCCATCCGGGACAACTTTATACGACCCACAAATTGTTGTCCTGAGTAAGTACTAATTTGTATCTGTTAATAATATTTTTGTAAAGTTCATAGCACAATGACTATTGTCTTAGATCCTATGTTATATAAAAAAAAAAACAAAAAGGAGTATATTTCTATCACATTCTCCTTTCTTGAAACCGTGCGAATTACATACTATCAGTTGTCGCATATCAACAGATACTTACATCTTAGTGGAGATCGTTCATCAGACTTTATCAAACGAACGACATCAACACTTTCATTTGTTGTGATACTTCATGAGTAATGGTATCTTAAGGCTGGTAAATTTGCATTTAGTTAAGTAGCAAGTTGAAACACTAAATTGACAAGTAAACAATACATAAGTTCATTTCACTTTATATATTTTTATTTTTTTATTACTGCGGAATTCACACCATAAACGATGAAAATCCATAAAAATATTTTCATTTTATAAAATTACATTACTTAATATTAAATTTTAAAGTAAAGTATGTAAATAAAATATCCTTTTAAGCGATATAAATATATCGAAGCACGTTGGTATGTTTAATGTATCTTAAAAAAACGGTGGACGGCTAAAATCAGCGAAAAGAATTACCATAAAATGCAGATAACCATAAAACCACCACGGAACAAGGGGTGAACGCGATAAATCCCATAACCCGAGCCGTTAGTAATAGGTTAGGGTTGGCGGACCAATTTTTTAACACGCTGAATGGGTACGGCAGTAAAATAATAATAATGTTGGTGTACCTACGTATGAAAGTATTAGTTATTAGTAGTTAAAAACTTTTATCTTAAGTTTTTTTTCGATTATAATGATTTCTAATCTTTACGCGAGTATTACACAATTGAAATAAAACTACTTTTATGGATTCTATCGCGTTTCTATTTGATTTTTAATTATCCGACATTTCGAACACTTTACAGTGATCTTGGTCACGGAAGGCCTAAGGTGTCTTACATCCAAAAGTCATCATCATTACAGAAATTTATATCTACCCGCTACAGTATCAGTTATTAAAAGTTTGACCTACATTTTAATACAAATTCATTGGCAGTAGTCAAAAACAAAATGATTCTATATGGAAAAAAAATACCTTGTTTATGATCAGTTTTATTAAACATTTAATTTATGATAATTATTATATTGTGGCAATTTACTGGTTTAAAAATCTATCAATTTCTACTATTTTTTCTATTATATTAATAAAAAATTATACTTCAGTCTAAGAAGCCTCGTCTTAGAAGTATTAGGAGTGCATTTTTTAATATAAAAAGGATTACCTACTTCATGCCTTAATTATGAATGTTGAGGAAGCGAGTGAAGTATGCAGAGATAGAGTTCTCTGGCACTCTGTTCTCTCTGCCTACCCTGCAAGGGATATGGCGTGATGATATGTATGTATGTGTATGCCTTATTTTAAGAAATACGGCGAGGTCTTTTTGAATTTAAAAATGTTACCATTAAGATAACGTGCTGAATGTACCATATAAAATATTTTTTGTGTAACCCTTCATAAGCAATAATTTTTTTATTCGCTATTGAAAGTAAAACGGAGTAGTGTCTTCTTAAATAAACTGCCAATTTTGATTTTTACTAGCTTGAAGTTTCTCAAATTTTCTTTTGAAATGTAATATTCCCACCTTCACTGTTATCCCGAGAATGATTATTTAAGATTTCTAAGTTATTTTTTTGGTTTTAATATATATTTCACTGAAGTATAATTGAATGTAATTTTGCCTAACGAATTTTAACTTTGGTTAGCGTTAGTAATACATGGTACTGGTCATGCTCATTGAAAGGTCTACTTGCGGTAGCTGCGTCGAGCGGGTCCCTCCCTTCCCTTCAAGGTGGTTGAGGGGAGTGATGGCTGCTCTAGTATTAAACTCGTGATCGGGTGCCGCTTGTGGGATCTGGTCCAGCCATTGGCTATTTTACATTGTATATAAACTATTAGGTTCGAAGGGCATCACACTGGAGCTATTTCTTTCATGTACCATTCTTTTTATATATATAAAAAAATGAAAAGAAATAAAAATAGACAAACCCGCTGAGTTTCTTGCCGTATCTTCTCAGTAGTGGTCTAGTTCCGATCCGGTGGTAGTTTATTAGATTAAAATTAAATTGTTAATACTGACAATATGTAAGTGCCCTCACAGGGTTTATACATAATAAATGAATTTGAATTTGAATTTTGCACGCATATTCACTAACTATTTAAATGTGCTGTGTGGTAGCGGCTACGAATACTATCAACCCTTACTTTGCTCGTGGATGTTGTAAAAGATGACTGCGAGCTTTATATCGACCTAGACCAACTCAATCTGATAGCGTTTGTTCAACAATTACATTCCCATTTAGGTTATGATGATGACCAGTTTTTTTTTTTTTTTTTAAAGACACCACCCTGCACTAAGGAAACAAACCTTGTATTGCGGGGGACTTTACAAACATGCAATTAACGCAGACAAATTACACCCAGACTCAGAACAACACTTTGTGGATCACACAAAGTAATGTCCTGCGTGGGAATCGCACCCACGGCACTGGCACGGAAGGTCGGTATCTTAACCACTACGCCATCTGTGCAGTCATTTAATTTAAATATTTCTCTTCACATAATGTTCCTATACACACTCATTTTAATTGTAAATAGTCCCTTTGGAGTTTGTGGTGACTTGTATTACAAGTAGTAGTGTATTGTAGTAGGGGGTCATATTATTGACAGTTTTCTTTTCTACAACCGCGGGCCGGTCCATCCGGCGTACCACATTCTTGCAAAAATACAACCGAATAGCAGTAACACTTACTTATCAGCTGTGCTCCTTGCTCGTTTGAAATAAAAAAAAACTTTTACCTATCGAATTTTTCAAGGAGAGGGTACCCCTCAGGGGGTATTCCGTCGGGCCGGCCACTGACGACAAGTTCACGCTGCTCCAGTGGCCGGTCCAACGACGTAGGCGAGGTTCATGGGTGGGTTGCGGGTAAGCATGCGTACGCCCCTCTGTCGCCCCGGACGGAGTGGTGCGAGAAGAGCGCCGAAAAAAAACCTATCGAATTTTGATCCATAATTATTTTTGTATCTAGAGTAATTGTTATATGGAAAATGTTATAGTGAGAAATAAATACTTTTATTATTTTACATATGAGCATATAAGCTGTCTTGAAAAATACATAAAATCTTTAAAAAAAAAATGCTGGCTGGTAAACTGTCTGGAGATTTGGCGGGCACGTAAAACCGTATTGTGGTGGGCTTGTATTATATATTCAATATCTTAATGTTTTCTTGTGTTACATTAAATAATTTCGATAGCATTTTATGTATAATCAGCGGAGTTGCAGGGTTGTAGTGAATATAAAAGTAAATATAAAAGTGTTTTACAAATGTTTTCGTTTCCCACCAAAATTCTCAGAAGATACCATTAACAGTGTGGTCATGGCATTGTTGAAGGCGACGATTTGAATTACTGACAAATAATGACTGCTGAATAAATGGATACTGATTTGAAATACAGACGGAAACTGAGAATTTGCGAAGAAAATTGAAACTCGACACTGGCAACAACTGGTCTTTGTATTAGCTGATTGCCAATACAAACGAAAAATAAGCAAAAGAAATAAATAAAATATTCTTTTTTACATTAAATATCATTTTTGCTTAATAGTTTTCTAAATTCAAAAATTATAAAAAGAAAACGTTTAAAACAGAGTAATAGAAAATAAGAGCATTTTTAGGGTTCCATATCTAAAAGCTGCCAATGAAACCTTATTGCATTTATATGTACCTATATTAATTGTACGTTAGAGTATTGAAATTTTCATTTAGTGTGTGTATCTCTTTTTCATGTGGTATTAAGACATGAAATGAGCTGGACTGCCCTTGGAATCAAGGAATCGGTGCCAGTGATCAAGCCCGTTAGCAATGGGAAGTTAATACGGTGCGTTTTAGACCCGTACGTCGAGTTTTTTTCGCTCCATATGGAACGGAATGGGTGTGTTATAGTCTGCCAAAAAAAACACGCGTTAAATGTCAAGTTGAGAATAAAATTTGTCGCTACCCGTTCAACCAGGGAATAGATGCAGCAGCATTCGCCAGGATTCTTGGACTGGTTTAGTAACGGAGTAAGAATACATGGGGGGCATAGTCCGGAGCGTGCTCGTTCGCGTCCCCTGCCAGTCTAATTAGACTGCTAATCCGGCTCGAAATGCGTACCGCAATGCGGGTTAGGGCGTCCCCCGGAGGCGACGCGTACCGACCCGCCCCCGTCGGTACGAACATCGGCAGTTGCGGCGATGGGGGCCGCCACCCATCACGCCTTGCCCAGTTAGGCGAGTCGAGGAGAACGGAGTGCCGGGTGGGCACGTGGAATGTAAGAGGTTGTGTGGAAGGTAAGTTGCACGAGCTGATATCCGTCATGGCGGACAAACAGCTAGACGTGCTCTGTGTAACAGAGACCAAGCGAAGGGGCAGCGACGCCTGCGATCTTCCTGGTGGCGGGATGGCTCTGTGGTCTGGTGTACCACAGAGCGATCGAGCCAGCATGGGGGTAGGAGTGCTGTTGTCCTCTCGCTTGGCCTCAGGTGTGAAGGATTACGGAATGTATGATCCCAGACTTCTATGGGTCCGTATAAAACTAGGTGTCACCAAGGTATTCATGGTTGTAGCATATGCTCCCGTAGGATCCTCGGTGGCATCAGACCTAGAGAAGTTTTGGGACAATGTTAGGGAAGTTCTGGATATGGCAGAAATCAGTGAACGCGTGATTGTATGCGGAGATTTGAACGGATGGGTGGGGACCAAGCGTCCCGACTATGAGGACGTACTTGGTCCATTTGGTGATAAGAGAGTGAACGACGCAGGTAGGCTCATAGCGGATGTATGCATGGAGAGAAACCTTATTGTGTCAAACACATTTTTCCAACATAAGGACATCCATATGTATACATGGAGAAGGAATGAACAGAAAAGCATAATAGATTTAATTTTGGTAGACAGTCGCCTCCGAAGCAAAATGTTGGACGCAAGAGCCTACAGGGGCCCCACAGTCGACACGGACCACTATCTCGTTATTGCGAGATTTAGTGGTCTGTTCAGAAAGTGGAGGCACTGGCGAGAGCGTGTCCACTTCGGAGGGCTTGAAAGAATAAAGGTTGAAAGGTTGCAAGAAGAGTGTGTAAGAGAAAAGTATGCAGAGGGTGTCCGAGAACGGCTGACGATGGCAAGCCAGCCGCAATCGGACATTGAAGAATGCTGGAGAGTATTGAAAGAGAGTATGGTAGATACAGCGAAAGAAGTATGTGGAAGTTCAAAGAAGCATAGAAAAACAAATGGTGATGCATGGTGGGATGCGGAAGTGGCAGCTTCCGTAGAGCAAAAGAAGAAAGCGTGGCTGGACTATGTCTCTTCTTTGAATCTGAATGACAGTATGACTGAACAGAAGAAAGAAATATATCGGCAATGTAAGAATGACACCAAGGCCTTAGTGAAAGAGAAACGTGATAGAGCAAGTATGAGTGCAGAAGATAGGCTGACTAAAAACTTCGAGGGTAACACCAAACTCTTTTGGAGGGAGGTGAAGAAGTCTCGGGGTGGTTGGTCAGCCTTCAGAATGAATAAAATAAGGTCTAAAGGTGGAGACATTCTTACACAAACACAAGACGTGTTAAGCCGATGGAGTGAATATTTTGGTGATATGTATGCGGATGCTACGGTTGGCGCCGGTGTTGGATGTGGTTTAGTAGATCAACATTCGACAACGGCGTCCTCCAATGGCATCAGTATGGATGAAGTTGAATGGGCGATAAGAAGTTTGAAAAATGGTAAGGCAGCGGGCATTGATATGGTGTCTGCCGAGATGATCAAGCTTGGTGGTTCTTGTGTCTGGGAGGCGTTCCTGTTGCTCCTCAATTTATGTTGGAGCTCGGGAATGGTTCCCAGGGACTGGAATAGCGCAGTCATCGTGCCTTTGTTTAAAAACAAGGGTTCACGTTATGACTGCGCAAATTACAGGGCCATAAGCTTGACCAGTTTGGCAGCAAAAGTGTATAGAAAAATTATTGAAAGGAGAATGAGGATGGTGTCCGATGGTTTACTGTGTGAGACACAAGGAGGTTTCAGGAGTGGAAGGGGATGCATGGATCAAGTGTTCTCTCTGCGCAACATTGTGGAGAAGCATCTGGCTCTAGGTCAGAGGGTTTTCTGCAGTTTTGTGGATCTGGAGAGAGCATTTGACACGGTTGTACGAAAGGAACTTTGGGACATTTTACCGGAGTATGGTATTAACGGTAAACTGCTACAGGCTGTGCAGTCCAGTTACATGGGCTGTAGAGCCTGTGTGCGGCTGGATGATGGAATGTCGCCTTGGTTTGACGTCAATATTGGCGTTAAGCAGGGGTGCGTTCTGTCAGCCAGGCTGTTTATCATATATCTGGATAAATGTCTCCAAAGGTTGAACGATATGAATGTGGGAGTCCAGATGGGCGACTCAGTGGTCACTGCTCTGCTTTATGCAGATGATGCAGTCCTGCTGGCGCAGTCAGCGACTGACCTGCAGACCCTAGTCGACACAATGACAGAAGATTGTAAGAAAAGGGGTCTACGCGTGAATGTGAGCAAAACCAAAATAATGGTCTTTGAAAGAGATAAAACCAGAACAGATGTAAGAGTAACAATAGGTAATGATGTACTAGAGCAAGTGGATGAATTTGTATATCTTGGATGTGGATTTAGTCGAGATGGAAGGTACACCACTGATATAGAGCGAAGAGTGAATGCGGGAAATAGAGTGAACGGAGCGTTGGGGCAACTTCTCGGCAGCCACCACCTCAGCCAGAAGGCACGTGTAGCAATACATAACGCAGTGCTTGTCCCAACATTACTGTATGGAAGCGAGAGTTGGGTATGCAGAAAAGAGTATGATAGTAAAATTAATGCGGTCGAAATGCGATCTCTGCGGAAAATCTGTGGAGTTAGGCTGACCGACCGCATTCGTAACGACGACGTAAGAGAGCGAGTAGGTATGAAAGAGAGTATTGGTGCAAAGATGCGAAAGGGAATGCTCCGATGGTTCGGACATGTGGAAAGAATGCCGAACGAACGTCTGGTTAAGAAGATATACAATGCGAAAGTGGAAGGATGTAGGTACCGAGGGAGACCGAGACTAACCTACCTAGACCAGATCGGTCATGTACTGAAGGAAGGTGGAGTCAAGAGTCTCCGAAACCGGCGAGCGTGTATGAAGAGAATTATGAATGTTGAGGAAGCGAGTGAAGTATGCAGAGATAGAGTTCTCTGGCACTCTGTTCTCTCTGCCTACCCTGCAAGGGATATGGCGTGATGATATGTATGTATGTATGTATGTAAGAATACAAATCACCACCTCTATTCTATGCCTGTATACTTGCGGGTATCATAAAAGATAACTAAGGAATGTAATATGCATATAAAATTTATGCATGAGAAGGAAAGTCGAAATAAAACCTTGTACCAACACGTCTGACCAGCATGGTATAATAGGTCCATTGTCCTCATAATGTGGAGGAGGCACGAACCTAGTAGTGGAACGTCTAAGAGTTGAGATGATGATAATGACTCCTGGAAAATCAATAATATCATAAATTGGATTCCCCAATCTGTTTCTCAAACATGTCGATTACGGCATTAGCTCTCCTTGAGGATACCTATATCATTGCTCAACTTAAAAATAACATCGACAGAAGTTAATTTTATGGTTATAATAGGTTGATTATGTGGTGTACGAATCGCTGTGGTGAAAAATTAGAATACAATATATACCATACCTTATTTTCCTATGGCCGATATAAAAACCAGCTGAAAATCACCAGGAGAATAGGCAGTAGTATTCTTTAGAGAAAATCTGTAATTTCACGCTTCTTAACTTTGAAAAAGTATTTAAAAAGTAAATAATTATATAGTGTAAAATTTTATAAAATGATACAGAACCCTTCGTGAGCGAATATCGCTCGCTTGACTAGATTTTTTTGAACACTTACTCAACGAAATCAATAACAATGACTTCCGATCCTTTAATCTCTAATCACACTCCAATTCTAACGAGGCGTCACAGTATACAAATCAAATATCCTGTACAAACGTACCTAGTCTAATACTATCCATACATCCTGTTCCAAGAAACAAAACAGATATCCTACATTCATATATACGTAGGGTTGTCGCTTGTCACATTACCGCCAGCGTGAAGGTCTGTGAAGGCTATTCACATGCAAAATTTACCGAGCATTAGAGTCAACCCTGACACGCGGAAAGGATATTTTTGACATGTGTAGGTACTGTCTAGTCTATGATGTATAAATTTCATGCTTTTTACTGAATTGATGTCATCGTATTATTTTCAATTTTCGAATGACGCGAGGGGTTTTATGGCGCGTTTTATTTAAATGTCTATTGCGGTTTGTTTTTTTTTATAGTAGAATATCTTTTTTATCGCTCTGGCTTTTTAGTTTCAATTTATAAAGAGTTTTGGCGGCAATGTGAAAATATCATGTAGTGCTAGTCGTAGTCTTCATTTTTTTAGTTTTTTATAGTGTTATATAAAAGAACTTGACTGGTATTTTATGTAATGGAATACGGAGAAAATATTAAAGTGTAGTGAATATATAATAACAATGGTTAATGTGTATTTTCATGTTTTACCCGAACGTCCAAGGTAATTGTTAATTTGGTTGATAGCGCCCAATTACGACTGTACTTACTGATTATGAATAAGCTATTGAATATGAAGAAATGTAATATTGTATAAGATTTATGATTTAAACTAATGGATGACTAACCCGTGGGTGATTGTAAGAAACGACTAAGGGATATAAAATGCATATAACATCTATGCGAGAGAAGGAAACCTCGAAACAAAACCCTATACCAACATGTCTGACCAGCGCGGTATAATAGGTTAATTTCCCTCTAATTACAGAGGAGGCCCGAGCCAGCAGTGGGACATTTATGGGCTGTGATGATGATGAAGAGATAGAAAACTCGACATAATACCAACATATCCAATTAGCGTGGTATAGTAGGTCAATTTCCCTCCTGTTATGAAGAAGGCTGGAGCCCAGTAGCGGGACACATATGAGCATATACATAGTGTTGTTAAATGAAAATTTACTAACGTAAAATGAAAAAATATAATGGATTTCTCAGTATAAAGTAGCTAAATGGAAAATAAATATCATAATTAGCTTTGCTCATTACGAATATTTATTTTGACAGTACTGTCGATATGTATGGTATTTATTGTATGTGATTTATGAAAACAAATAACCTCTGTAAGTCATACAGTAGTCTTGAAAGCTTTTGGCAGCTATAATCTAGTATTTTGCGAATGTTATTGTCGAATATGATTCAAGCGTTCGCTATAAATAAGCATAGGTTAGGATATTTCTGAACAGGTGACGGTAATGTCAATGTAAGGACAGGAAAAAATATTATAAATATTCCTACATACATACATATCATCACGCCATATCCCTTGCAGGGTAGGCAGAGAGAACAGAGTGCCAGAGAACTCTATCCTTGCATACTTCACTCGCTTCCTCAACATTCATAATTCTCTTCATACACGCTCGCCGGTTTCGGAGACTCTTGACTCCACCTTCCTTCAGTACATGACCGATCTGGTCTAGGTAGGTTAGTCTCGATCTCCCCCGGTACCTACATCCTTCCACTTTCGCATTGTATATCTTCTTAACCAGACGTTCGTTCGGCATTTTTTCCACATGTCCGAACCATCGGAGCATTCCCTTTCGCATCTTTACACCAATACTCTCTTTCATACCTACTCGCTCTCTTATGTCGTCGTTAAAAATGCGATCGATCAGCCTAACTCCATAGATTTGCCGTAGAGATCGCATTTCGACCGCATTAATTTTACTTTCATACTCTTTTCTGCATACCCAACTCTCGCTTCCATACAGTAATGTTGGGACAAGCACTGCGTTATGTATTGCTACACGTGCCTTCTGGCTGAGGTGGTGGCTACCGAGAAGTTGCCCCAACGCTCCATTCACTCCATTTTCCGCATTCACTCTTCGCTCTATATCAGTGGTGTACCTTCCATCTCGGCTAAATCCACATCCAAGATATACAAATTCTTCCACTTGTACATCATTACCTATTGTTACTCTTACATCTGTTCTGGCTTCATCTCTTTCAAAGACCATTATTTTGGTTTTGCTCACATTCACTATAAATATTATATTATATTATTATTAAAATAAATATTCCTAACGTCTATAAAGGTAATTTTAAATATCGAACAATATATTGGATATAGGTAAGGACTTTTGGCGGGAATATGGCAACGTTATGATACAAGACCTCCAGTCTTGTATTATATTCGATATCTTAGTGTTTAAATGTGTTATATTAATAATTTTGATGGAATTTTATGATGCGAAGGAACTGCTGGAATATAGTGAATATGAAATTAAAATACTTTACAATACTTTTGTTTTTCACTAATATTTCCAGAAGATACCATTAAGGCTACGATTCAACTTACTGACGCAGAATGAATAACCTAAAGAGGCTAAAAACGTGAAGACAATTATAACTAGAGTCTGGCAACAATGGCTCGTGTAAGTAGTTGATTGCCAATACAAAAAAAAGAAGAAAATATTAGAAATACTCGTATACTCTATATATTAGATATAGGTAATTTTAAGTATCGAATAATATAAACGTAAGGATGTACGTGGGATAGAATCTACAGTAACCAAACTATCATTGCTGGCAATCAATTTCTAAGTGAGTCGGTCCTTTGTCACGTCGGTGTTTATCTGTCGCGATCTGTCACGCTTGCGCGACAGAATCATGATCGTTATACGGATAACATCTCATTCTCGTGTCTCGTGACTATCCGTCTTTATATACATATTTTTTTTATTTTTTATTCCATTTTAGTTTATGGAACGTGCGTGTTGCTGGTTGCTTATTATTTAATCAGGTATCTGTTAGGATTCTTTTTTCGAAAGTTGACAGATAAGGCAGTCGTGATATGCCGAAGAAAGAAATAATAAAAATAAATAAATTTTGTTTTCTTTTAGAATCATTTCAAAATGAGAATGCACTTTTTTCAAACACTGTTTTTTTATCAATTGAAAATGTAGAATTATATTTATAGATAATTCAAAAATCTGCATTATAAAAAAAGCATAATAACAGTTTGATGTGCGGTTCATTACTATCAAGGAGGTTTCAGGTTCGAAGTCAGGATGGTACAACTCTGATTTACTAATTTTATATGCATATTACACAAGAAAGTATACCTGGTGGAACAACTTGGATGTCAGACAGAGGCTTGTTTAAAAATATTCTTAAACTTGGTGTCCCTTGATCTCAGTATCAGTCAAAAACTTGCCTTATTCTTTGAAGAATACGACAGATTTTCGGTTCAGCTTATTATGAGAATCTACGACAGTCAATATGGATTCAGTACCTATCACGAAACATCAAGTGAATGAGTTGAGTTGCCAAGTGAAAAAAAAAAATTTTTAATTATTGAAATTTAGTATGCCATAAAAACATATTTACGAGTTAAAAATGGTTACCACACGTGGGAATCGAACCCACGATCTTGGAACGGTGTTTCTTGGTGGAGGATCGATACCCACGTGGGGCAATCATTTTTCGCTCATAAATAAGATTATAAATAATACACTGATTAATCTCGCTTAGGCTCTGTTTTATCAGCCATCAATGATCAGTACCGGGTACCGGTGGGCCACCCACATAGCTTTGAGAGGTACGTAGAATATGGGGTCGCAAGTCATCCTTTCTTTCACCCTCGAACTAACGAGAGCGTTGTGAACATATCATAGCCAAAAAAAACAATCTGTCTTATCTATGGTACTGTATTGCTGCGCTTATCTTAGTTGTACAATGTTTTTTCTATTAGATGATTAAGGAGGTATTGGCAAATTCCAGTTCTCTCTTACACAAAGCGGATTTGCATAAGAGAGAACTGGAATTTGTCAATACCTCCTTTTTTCATTTCTTATTAAATTGCTTGCAAATCTCAAGACAATTAAAATCATTACCCGGGAGTTCTTCTGGATCAACATCATTGTCAATTCTGAACGACCATTGTGGATCTTGGCTTAAAGAAGTTAGAATGGTGGAAATGTTAAAGGTGACATTTTTACCTTTATTTATAAATGTTTATAAAGTAACGACTTCTAATGTTTACGCCAGTATTACAAATTTGAAATAAAACTATTTTTACGGATTTTATCGCGTTTGTATTCAGTCCTCCTGTGACCGTGATCACTGTAAAGTGTTCGAAACGTCGGGAAATTAAAAATCAAATACAAACGCGATAGATTCCGTAAAAGCAGTTTTATTTAAAATGTTTAAAAAGTCCCCCATAATAAAATAATTGCTTCCTTAGTACAAGAGTGTTGTGTAAAACAGTGCTGTGAGAGTAGGATCTACCAAAAAAAATACTGATTAATCTGATTGGATTATAAAATATGAGTTAGGAGACTTATGGTTACATGGCTTATGGTATTAAGGTAACCATAGATCATATGTCTAAAAATAGAATGATGATAAATTTATTTCGTTTTCATCCTTGCTTGGGGTCAATGCAGTATGTATTATTTAACATTTTGGCAGTACAGCCAAAATTTATAATCAAAAATTTTTGTGGATGTAACTGTTGACCAGAGTTAATAGAATAATAGTGGATTGGACCCAGGTCGATATAAAGCCGTTCTTTTTTTTGCGACACCCAGCATTGTATGGGCTAGTCATAATCGTATCTGCCACCACACACCATGCTCTGTTTCTACTTCAGAGTGATAAAAAGTGTAAATTTATTTTCATCATCATCTCAGCTCATATATGTCCCACTCTTGGGCCCGAGTCTCTTTCGTAATGGGCTTTTACCTTTCGTATTCAACGTACTATACCATGCTAGTCAGACATGTTGGTATAGGGTTTTATTTTTAGTTTTCCTTCTCTGGCATAAATATTATATGTGTTTTATATCCCTTAGTTGTGTTTTACGATCACCCACGAGTAAGATAGGGGTTGGTGAATTATATTCTTACTCCGTCACCACACGTAAGAATAAAAAAAAATGTTTAGTATTATTCATATTTTAATACAATAACGTAGAGTACCTACGCGACTTAACCTAAATTTAAAATAGTTAAAAAAATCATGCATATAACATGTGAACGGGCGCGTATTTGTTTACGGGACAAAATCTATGGTGCGTTCGGGTGTGTCAGGGGGTGAGGTGCTTGTGAGGGGCCCTGGGGAGAGGGGGGTGTAGTATCGGGCACACCACACTCGCAACAGAAATAGAGTTTGACGTTTGTATCCGCGGTGGCGCCTGTTCACTGTCAACTTTATAGAGTAATGTGAAGTTTAGAATGTTTAAATTAGTTGAATGAGAGTGAGAGTGAACAATAGCATAGAATGATTAAGATACCGACTTTGCATGCTATTTCCGTTGGTTGGATTCCTACGCAGGACAATACTTTGTTGCGATCGACAAACTGTTGTTCTCAGTGTGAGTGTAATTTGCCTGCGTTAATTGCATGTTTGTAAAGTCCCCCGTAATACAAGGACTATGTTCTTAGTGCAGGGTGGTGTTTTAAAAAAAATGTATTATTTCTTTAGTCCTCGGTCTTTACAACAAAAAAATACAAACAGTAGAGAATCTACTACTTTATGTTTGATATCAGTTTATCATTAACGTATTATTTAAAGTGTAGACTTGAATTTATATCCGTTTTTAAATTTTTTGAGGTATGATAGGATCTGAGATATTATATTTATATTTGCATTTTTGTATTCCCATGGAGGGTTGACGTCAGATGTATTTGTGAAGATTAACGCCCTCTAAAAGCGCAGTACAACTAATTGCTATTGAGAATAATAACTGCTAGCTTAGAAACTCTCCTATAGTTTTGGCTTAGTTCAAAATTTATACAAATTTCTATCATTAATAGTTGCTTTACATTATTGAAATGTTTTATTGAGTATATTTTATTTTATAAAAAACAAGTGCTAGGATGTAGTGAATATAATGTAATTCCTAGAAAATAACCTTAACAGTGTAGCCATGGGACTGATGAAGACGATGATTATACTTACTGATGGCATAAATATAAATGAATATATTAAGCTAATTGAAGAAGAATTAGAGATGTGAAAAAAATGATAATTTGTTAAGAAGACTGTATAAAAACTGTATGGAGTTTTTTCTCTTTGCCTTTTCGAACGGACGAACAATTCTAAAATATATACTTTGAAGGCTTAGTTAGACAATTAAGAAATTATTAAAGCATTTTCTCTATATACATTCGTTTACTATACTTATCATTAAAAAAGAAACCTGTTTTTATATTTATTTTCAAGGCCACATTCTTTATATACCCCTATTAATTGCCTGTATCACAGAAAAAATAATAATACAATTAACGGTTACATCACACAAACTCAAAACAACTGCATCGTACAAAGAATAATCCTATGTGAGCATCGAACCTACGATAATCGATGCACTACATATTTATGCAGTCTGATTTTGTAATATTTATTTTAATTTTTTATAGTAACTAAAGCATGAGATTGTTAAGATTATACTACAAATATTTAAGCCATATTTCTAATTGTTGTAATTTCTATTTTCAAACACTACTCTGTGCACATAAGGAGGGCGCGTTAAAATTGAAAATAAATTCAATATCAATTTGAGCACGAGCCAAGTGCTGTATCGCGTTTGTGTCGATACGTGACGTTTATATGCCCACTCGACGACGATCTAGGGTTACCTTTAAAATAAAAATCATTGTGAATATTTTTAATTGATTTTAATAGTCATGTCACTGACTAAATGTGAGATCATAACATTCTTATTATTTGAATGATAAAGGACATCTGTTGAAATGTTGTCATAATAAATATTATTTTATTGCTCTGCATGCAATTATGCAGATAACGTAATATGACCATGTTCAATATTTATTTGCTTATAGATAATAAGCGTCTTAAAAATAAACAAATAAATAAAGCAAATGTAAGTAAAAGAATTTTCCGTGTGGTGACGGAGTAAGAATACAATTCACAATCCCATATCTTACCCGTGGGTGATCGTACGAGACGAGTAAGGGATATAAAACGCATATAATATCTATGCGAGAGAAGGAAAACTCGAAACAAAACCCTATACCAACATGTCTGATCAGCGCGGTAAAGTAGGTTAATTGCGCTCCTACTGTGAAGGAGGTCCGAGTCCAACAGTGGGATATTTATGGGCTGTGATGATGATGATGATGAAGTAAAAGAGTTAGTGATGATGAAGTAAGAATAAAGATGGGAAAGAGGGCTTTCTACTGAGTGTTGGTGAAAAACGACTATGGAATATGAAAAGCAGATTAAATCACTGCAAGAGCAGGAAATCTCTTACCAACCAGCGTAGAATTCTGGGTCTTTTCCCCCCCAATAGTGGAAGAGGTTTAAACCTAATAAAAGAACTTGTATGAGCTGAGATGAGATGATCAGTAAAAGAGTAATGAAAACTAAGCTTATTTCAAGTTCTTTGGACTTTTATGATAATTATTTTATGGAAATAATTCTATTTTATAGACATAACAATTTATAATAATTAACTTACATTAAATTGAATACCATATAATTAATACCATATTACTGCCTTTTTTAATAACCTAAAACTCTAAATATTTCCAGGCAGTCATAGAGACAATGGCTTTTGTGTCCAGCAAATCGTCAGAGGAGAATCTGAATTGGCTTTAGCGTTCAGAAACTTGTCAGCATGATTGTTTGTTAGAATATTATGTACAGTTTACAAATTTAAAAAAAAACATCATAGTCATCATTCTGCTTAAATCTCAATTACTTGAGGTGGTACATGTTCTTTTTCTTTCGTAAATATTGCAAAAGTTTTGGTAATAGTTTTATAATCGGCCGCCTGCCTAATGTCAACCCCTCTTGGTAATGTAATTGACGGCATTAGATAATGAGGGTCAACGACGATATAGGTAAAGCTCTTGGTTGTCTTTTACAACATCTACGAGTAAAGCAAGAGTTGGTAGTATTAGTAGACGCTGTCATACAACAATATAAATAAATAAATCATACCTACCATATATTCTTTTTTTTATATTCTTTTTTCGTACTGGCAATAGACTACTTATACGTGCCAGTATCGAGTTATAATTTTTTTCATGTGTTTAGTCTCTTCATATTGGTCATTGTCTGTCAGTAATAGAAATCATCGCCATTAACAGTGGTATGGCCTGACTGTTAACGCCATCTTTAGGATATTTTGATGAAAAAGGAAAACGTTGTAAAGCAGTTTTATATCATACTCACTACATCCCAGTAGTTCCATCGCATCACATTAAATGCTATTAAAATTATATATATATATTTTTAATATAATACGTTAAAATAATAAGATTTTGACTATACAAGACCATCGCATGATATTTTAATATTCCCGCCAAAAGTCCTAAATATGGTTGTATTTATGCTTATTTATTCAAGAATCGCGAGCCTGCATACCATGTCATTGTCGGTCAGTAATAGAAATCATCGCCATTAACAGTGGTATGGCCTGACTGTTAACGCCATCTTTAGGATATTTTGATGAAAAAGGAAAACGTTGTAAAGCAGTTTTATATCATACTCACTACATCCCAGTAGTTCCATCGCATCACATTAAATGCTATTAAAATTATATATATATATTTTTAATATAATACGTTAAAATAATAAGATTTTGACTAAACAAGACCATCGCATGATATTTTAATATTCCCGCCAAAAGTCCTAAATATGGTTGTATTTATGCTTATTTATTCAAGAATCGCGAGCCTGCATACCATGTCATTGTCGGTCAGTAATAGAAATCATCGCCATTAACAGTGGTATGGCCTGACTGTTAACGCCATCTTTAGGATATTTTGATGAAAAAGGAAAACGTTGTAAAGCAGTTTTATATCATACTCACTACATCCCAGTAGTTCCATCGCATCACATTAAATGCTATTAAAATTATATATATATATTTTTAATATAATACGTTAAAATAATAAGATTTTGACTAAACAAGACCATCGCATGATATTTTAATATTCCCGCCAAAAGTCCTAAATATGGTTGTATTTATGCTTATTTATTCAAGAATCGCGAGCCTGCATACCATGTCATTGTCGGTCAGTAATAGAAATCATCGCCATTAACAGTGGTATGGCCTGACTGTTAACGCCATCTTTAGGATATTTTGATGAAAAAGGAAAACGTTGTAAAGCAGTTTTATATCATACTCACTACATCCCAGTAGTTCCATCGCATCACATTAAATGCTATTAAAATTATATATATATATTTTTAATATAATACGTTAAAATAATAAGATTTTGACTATACAAGACCATCGCATGATATTTTAATATTCCCGCCAAAAGTCCTAAATATGGTTGTATTTATGCTTATTTATTCAAGAATCGCGAGCCTGCATACCATGTGTCAATATATATTGCGACAACCCTATACAGAAAAAGATTTAATTTTAATAGGAATTTATAGTTTATCTATCGTCGGACATTCTTTAACGATAACAGAGATTTAAATTTATTGCTATTCATAAGCTTTTAGACGCCAACTGTCAAAATAATATAGTCGACTGTATATTGAAATACTAATACTAATAAAAGCATATATTTTAGACAAGAATTTTGTT
Source organism: Lymantria monacha (assembly GCA_905163515.2). Taxonomy (NCBI): domain Eukaryota; kingdom Metazoa; phylum Arthropoda; class Insecta; order Lepidoptera; family Erebidae; genus Lymantria; species Lymantria monacha. Next base: position 22,989,698 of record LR991097.1, on the reverse strand, counting down.
GGAGAGTCTTCAGCATAGCACGCTGAAGATTTTATTGTGATATGTCGTGTACTTGAACGCCAGACATTAACTTTACTTCAGACAACGATCACTTTTAGCGTAGTACTAAATAAGGCTACGTATATATGTAACTTTAATATATAAGAGAGTGTAGTGGTAATATCTGCAATAGTTTGTTGATCGTTAGAAGCTTGATAGAATTGTACGATTTTTTATATATTAAGAAATGACCATAAAATCTGGTCTTATCAAAACATTTTAATAGCCTGTTCACCAGCAAGATCAGTGAGTCTAATCCGTGAATGATCAATTTTGGTGTAGTGCTCCGATGATGTATCTGAAGCCTCTTAGTCAAAGTGAAAAGTCAACATCTTATTCGTAAATAGCTAATATATTTCATAAATATATTTCAAAGGCGATATTAATATTAGGTTCCTCTAGTTTCATAAATTTTGTTGAGATAAAGAACATCTATGGTTCTTTTATCTTTTTTTTTTAAGACACCACCCTGCTCCAAGGAAATAATCCTTGTATTGCGGCGGATTTTACAAACATGCAATTAACGCAGAAAAATTACACCCAGACTCAGAACAACACTTTGTGAATCGCAAAAAGTATTGTCCTGCGTAGGAATCGAACTCAAGACACTGGCATGGAAGATCGGTATCTTAACCACTACGCCATTTGTGCAGTCAGAGGTTTGCTTGCAGTGTAGTTTATTGTACGGTAGGTACCTAGATGAAAAACTGAGACAAGAATTCGATACCAATAGTTAGCACAAATATCAGAAGAGAAATATGTTACGCCATGTTATGGGGCTGCACACTATCTTTCGTGGTGCTCGAATGGTTTGGGTAGAGTGTGGCTGTATCTTCATCCCGCATGTGTTTTTTGGTGGGCTATATCCTGAACACACCCGCCCATTCCATCCTAGGGGACAGAAGAGCTGCGTGCGGTCTCTCAACCCATCGTGTTTCCTTCATCGCCATTGGACCACCACTGGTACCACTTCCTTGACATCCGTGGCCGGCCCTGCGTTCATCCTACTCCTGTATCTATACTACATATTACAAAAGTTATGACAATGGTTTAATGACCAGCTACTTATTAGACGTCAACCCTTTTTAAAAGAGTGTAATTGTTAACCAGACGTTAGATGTTTTAACTTGTCACATGGTGAATTACTAGCGTATAGTAATCAATATCTCTTGTTTAGGATGCACTTATCCAATAGAGCGACAAATATGGGCTGAAGAAGAATATAGACTTGCACACTATCGCTTGATACTTAATTTTATATGATATCATCATATAAAATATCAGTGAATCTAACTTTACTTAGTTCTCCAATAAAATATTGAATATAAATTTAAAAATAATCCCGTATGTTGACGGAGTAAGAATACAATTCACTACCTCCTATCATACCCGTGGGGGATCGTACGCGACGTCTAAGGAATATAAAACGCATATAACATCTATGCGAGAGAAGGAAAACTCGTAACAAAATCCTATATCAAAATGTCTGACCAGCGTGGTATAGTAGGTCAATTGCTCTCCCGTTATGGAGGAGACTCGAGCCCAATAGTGGCACATATATGAACTGAGATGATGATGATGATGAAATAAAAAAAATAATACAGTATATTATTAAAATAATTAGCCAAACAATTGTCTAATATAAAAAAAAAATCTTACAGCAATTTTTTTTAACATAAAAGAATACAGCGATAATATTTGGCAAACAATTTTAGAATATAGAAAACCGGATACACATAGTTGTACTTACGTCTATGGAAACTCTTTATACCAATAAACAAACCTAAGCCGAAAAGAAATAAATTATTCCCAGAATATCGACGCAGGCGCGAAATATGTCCGCTGTCCCGGCCTGTTGTTTTAATAAATGATTGACGATAATTGCGTGTTCAATATAGTATGCTTTATATCAAGACATCTTGTTTATTTTATATGTGTAACCGAATTTTGTATGTGTTAAGTTTGATACTGCACACATACAAATGCAACCAGGTATTTGCGTATACGCACTAATGTATGCATGTGTATAAAATTAGAATTTTTCATTTCATCGTCATCGTCTTGATATTTTTTTCATTCTCATCTCAGTTCATATATGTCCCAATGTTGGGCTCGAGTGTCCTCCATAATGGGAGAGAAATTGATATACTTCTCTGATCAGACGTGTCGTTATAGGGTTTTGTTTCGAGGTTTTCTTCTCTAGCCGTCTCCTACCCACGGGTAAGATAAGGAATGGTGAATTGTATTCTTACCCATCTCTCTTCCCCATCACCACACGAAGATCTTGGTATTATCCTAATTATTTGAGGTTGATTTTGCAATCCTATCAGATGTTATTTCTGTATTCGTTCTCTTTCTATCATCAGATGCTATCTATTCATCCTTTCTTAGATCTTAAATTGAATCTAAAGTCATCGATCTTATCTCATCATACTGCGTCAGGCACGCCCTCTTTAGTTTTCCGTTACTGGCACTGTTTTCATATTTATTATGTGTTTATTATTCCAAAATAAATATATACCATATGATTCATAACAAAGTATACGTGTACTGACGGAGTAAGGATACAATACACCATCCCCTATCTTACCCATCGATGATCGTAAGAAACGACTAAGAGATATAAAATGCGTATAACATTTATGAGAGGGAAAACCGATTTAAGAGATGGAAAACCCGATATAAAGCAATCCATCTGACCAGCATGGTGTAATAAGTCGCTTTCCCTCCCATTACAGAGGAGGCTCGAGCCCAACAGTGTGACATATACAGAGCTCAGCTGAGACTAAAATATATCCCTCTTCAACCCATATAAATTTCACTTACGAGTATGCTTACTCCAGAATAAGAGTGATAAAATGATCTGCTTTTTTACCTTTTCTAACAGGCTAAATTTTAAATACCCGATTTCTTTCGAGGTAGCACCACACGTAGTTGTACATACACTATAATGTAGAATAATAATGGGATTCGGGCGTCGCCTGGAGAGCATACGCGATAACTACAAAGAAGGTAACGACATAGTCGTCATATGTTACTACATATATGGAATATCAGTGAGAGTAGTATCTTAGGAGAATGTTATAAATAACTGTTCCTCTTGGTGGTGCTGATTACCGAGAAAAATCTCATTTCTTTTTTAAATGACACCATCTAGCACTAAGGAAACACGGAAGGTCGTTCGTTATCTTAACCACTATCCATCTGTTCAGTCGCACGAATTTTTTTTTATTGCTAGTGGTGGCAAACGAGCAAGCAGCACACCTGATGGTAAGTGTCACTGCCGCCCATGGACCTTTGCAATACCAAGGGTATAACTAGGCCGCTGTCTACCAATATAAACCCCAAACCCACCCAATTGGGCTTCCGGCTCTCTCGCTCACCGAACGAAACGCAATAGCACCTTGCCATTACTTATACGTTGATCTTCTGCGAGAGTGCGGTACTACCCCGGACGGACCGGCCCGCGGCTGCAGACAGAGAACTGTCAACATCGTGGTCCTACCACAATTAGAAATGGTGGCTTATTGCATACATATCAATGTAGATCAAAGTTTAAGAGCTGATACTGTAGCGGGGATATATAGCTCTGATTACAGAGATATATCCTTTTTTTCTTAGGGTATGGTCTGGATACACGCCATTCGGTCTATTCGTTTCGACGAATGGACGCGTGGCCACATAGCCCGTCTTATTCCTTCCCTATCACCATTGGGCTGGCCACAGGTACCGAATCCTTCACGTCCGTGGTCAGTCCAACGAGGTACCGAGATATATTACAGAGATATATACGAGATAGAGACCTTAATCGTCTTGTGACTATGAACGCTGTAAAGTGAGCTGTAAAAAAACGTATACAAAGACTATAAAAATTCACACAAATTGTTTTATATCAAAAATGTAATAAAATAATTAGAAATCATTATGACATACCTATTGTATTCTAAATCCATCACTATACAGGGACTTTTCACGGTGATCCAATCTTATATTTACCCTCTTTTCCCCGATATATTTATCTAAACCTAATAAGAAAATTGACACCGGAGACAATTTCCCTAAAATCCTTGTAGAAGGGTGTGAGATAAATAGTTTTAGGTCCCATCGTCATACATAAATAATCAGTTTGTCCGGTTGCGTCGATTTTATCTCTGGACTATTCAACACTTTTTGTTGTTAGTGTCCGGCTGTATACAGTCGGCTCCTGTTTCATTGCGATTTTCGACTTTTCTTTTAGTGTGGTCTGTGTATGTATAATTTAGTTCGTTTATAGTATGTTTATCAGGACAGAACTTTTATCCATTTTTGGTGTTTTTGTGTTTACCCTAATGGATTAATACGCATAAGTAGTGCCATATAATATATTTGATTGCTTTTAATCATAATTAAGTTTAAATTTATTTCTTAACATATTATTATTTTAGGTTGAATGCGTTAATAGCGAAAGTATAATACCAAAATCTAAATACTTTTGCTTTCGTATAAGAAGATGGTTGTACGGACTGCAACCAGATTTTGTCGTATATCGTAAAATATATTTTTTAATTCTTAAATATTAAATTATATTCAAATAAAAGATGAGCATCAAATGCTTACGTCAATTTCCTATGCTTGTGAAAAAAATTCAAATTCTCAAACGTCATAACTGTCAGTTGAATTTGACAGCCCGCTGTAGCATGTAGGGTCGCCTGTAGCCGCAATGTTTCGCGATAATATGGGTATATTTCAAAGACATATATTTTATTCAGTAGTTAGGTTGTTCGACATTGATTTATTTATTACTATCTGCACCACCCCTTAGTGATAGGGTTTGAAGACGGATATTGTAGAAGTTGGGAGTTTTTTTATTTCCTATCTGTTGGGTATTATGGTGAATTTGGAATATTTTATGGCTTATTTGTCAAGCAGTGTGAATGATATGTGAGTCCCATGAGTGTCTCATGAGTGTTCCATTTCTACGTTCAGTATTATAGTTTCTCGTTAGGTTAAAATTAATTAGGTTAAAATTCAAAATATGTTTTACGTTTTTCATTTAGTACCTTTGTTAGTTCTTTCAGTTGCAGTTTTATAAAACATGCCAGTTTACACAACGTAAATTTTTCATTGTTATTATCATCATCTAAGCTCATCTACATCCTACTGCTAGGCTGGAGAATCTTCTGCGATGGCGAGGAATTTGGCATACTTATACCATATAGAGTTATTAGCATAAGGTTTCATTTTATTTTATTTTATGAAACTTATATGTCCAGTTTTTTTTTTTTTTTTTTTTTTTTTGGTGGACTATGGATTAGTCTCGCCCCGCCAAATCGGTCCGGGGTGACGGAAAAGGCGGCGCGTGACCCCATAGACCCACCGTAAAAACTCCTCTCTCTTCGCCGTGCGAGCGGGTCACCGGGACCCGATTTTTAACTTCGGTGGCCCGCCCGGCGGTTCACCCTCGCGGGTTCCTCTCGTCGACGCCCCGACAGATTTCGCCGTCGGGGCGTCGCCCTCACGCGGTGGCCTCACGTCGGGTGACCGGACAATTCCCCGGTCCGATCACCCGAAGCCTCGGTTAGGGCGGCATCAGGCGCAGGTATTCGCGCCTGCGCCGCCCCGGCCGCTGGCGGCGGCCCGGGGCGCGGGAATCCTCCCTTGCCCGTTCCGCCGCTTCCTTCTGCGAGATGACAGCCTCGCAGAAGGCGGCGACCGCGTCCCAGTTCCTGATGCTGTCGACCATCGCTCTCGCGACGGCCGGCAGCGTCAGGTCGGCACCGATGACAGCGACGAGGTCACGGCGCTGCCGCTCCCATCCCGGACACACCTCCAGCGTGTGTTGCGCCGTGTCCTCGTCACTCCTGCAGTGGTGGCAGGCCGGAGTCCACTCCCTATACACGACCCTGTGCAAGTACAACCCGAAACACCCGTGCCCCGTCAATACCTGCACCAGCCGAAAGGTGAGGACTCCGTGCCGCCGCTCCATCCACTCTATCAATACGGGCCGGAGGGCCTCAACGGTCTCCACACCGTGCCTAGGCCTCTCCAGCCGCGTAGCCCAACGGGCGATGACGTCTCGGCGGGCATCCACGCGCCAGGTGGCTATCTCGCTCAACGATGGGGAGCCACCTTCCTCGCGCGCTGTGATAACCCGCCGGTAGAGGTCGGAGAGCATCTCCGCCTCTAGGTCCCACGGGGGTGTCCCGGCCAACAGGCACGCCGCCTCTGTCGACACCGTGCGGTACCCGCGAATGGCTCTGACCGCCATGGCTCTCTGTGGCCTCCACAGAACCGCCCTGAGCTGGGCGTTCAGAGCCCTCGCTCACACGGGTGCGCCGTACATGGCCATCGAGCGGATGACCCCCGCATACAACCGTCGGGCCTCAAAACTGGGTCCGCCCACATTCGGCATGAGTCGAGAAAGGGCGGACGCCGCGCCGACAAGCCGGGGAGCAATCTGTCGGAAATGCTCCCGGAACCACCATCGCCCGTCGAGCACCAGACCCAAGTACCTCATATGGGCCTGGATGTTGATGTGGATGGAGTTTACCACTATCGAGGCGCCGATGGGCAGCCTCACACGGGGCCCATGGAAAAGTAGGGCCTCCGTCTTGTTCAGGGCCACCCTGAGCCCCAGCGCCTCGATCCGCCTGACCATCTCCTCGGTGCCGAGAGTGGCCAGGCTCGCCGCCTCTTCGAGTGTCCTGCCCCGGGCTGTGACGAGCGTGTCGTCAGCGTAGCACACCAAGCTCAGCCCGGGGGGGAGACTCCCTCTCAACGCCCAGTCGTACCCGATGTCCCACAGAGTCGGCCCCAGAACCGACCCCTGTGGAACGCCGCACGACATGGGCGTCCGCACAATGTCCCCTGCGGGACCCGCGCAGAGGATACTGCGGCCCTCCAAATAGTCTGCCACCAGCCGCCTGAGGTACAGGGGCACTCCATGGAACCGGAGCGCCTCCCTGATGCAGCCGAATGGCAGACTATTGAATGCGTTGGCGATGTCCAACGACACCGCCAACAGCACTCCCTTCCCGGCGACGGCCTCCGCGGCCGCCTGCCTCAGGCGTAATAGGGCCCCGATGGTCGAACGCCCCCTCCGAAACCCATACTGAGCGTCCGACAGATCGGGCCCCACCTCCTCCAGGTGTCGGACGATGCGGGCAGCGAGCACACGCTCCAGCAGCTTACCCACATCGTCGAGGAGCACGATGGGCCTGTAGGCTGACGGCAAATCCGGGGACCGTCCCGGCTTTGGCAGGAGAACCAACCTCCCTTCCTTCCAGCACTCAGGGAACCGTCCAGACGTCAGACAGGCGTTGAACAGCTGCCTGAGGCGAGGCTCGAAGTGCTCGAGGAGTGACGTCAGCACCCGGACTGGAATTCCGTCCGGGCCGGGGGCCGTGGTGGCGGAACGAATCTTCGCCACGGCCGCCCCCACTTCTGACTCCGTCACGGGCGGAACACTCTCGTCGTCGTCGGCCTCCCGGTCCTGATCTGGCGGAGCCATGACCGGGGGCGTGTGTTCCGACTGCCGTGGAAACAGCTCCTCGACCACCCTACGAAGGAAGTCGGGCTGGAGGGTCTCGGTGAGGGGGGGGGCCCGCGCGCGAAGCTTGTTCAGCGCCGCGCGATATGGGCACCCCAGGGGTCACGGTCGAGACCGTCCAGCATCTCCTGCCAACTCGCGCCCTTGGCGGCACGGAAGGCCAGCCGAAAGGCAGTCCGCGCACTGCGGTACGCCTCGTACAGCTGGCCCTCCCGCTCGACGTCGCGGTGACGCCGCCGGCTGCGGGTGTAGGACCTTCGGGCACTGATACACGCCGCACGAAGGTCCGCCAGTCTTGGGGACCACCAGTAGACCCCCTGCCTCGGAGGTGGACGCCGCCGCACTCTGGGCATGGCCGCATCGCAGATCTGCGTTAACGCACTGCGAATGCGGACAGCCTCAGCGTCCACTCCGTCCGCTGGGGGTGGTGAGGACAGCCACGTGCTGACAATGGCCGCCTCCGCCAGTAGATCCCTGTCAAGACGACCCACAGCCCACCGCGGAAACGCGGGAGCTCCGTCCGCCCTGTGACCCCTACCGGGTTCCCGGGGGGAGACCTCCATCCGGATGTACCGGTGGTCCGACAGGGTCTCCACCTCCTCTAGGACACTCCAGTTCCTCACCCGTGGCGCGACAGCGGGGCTAGCGAACGACAAGTCCACTATCGACCCGCCCTGCCGCCGCACACACGTGTTCACCGAGCCTCTGTTCAGAACACAGAGGCCCAGTGAAGCTGCCCACTCGTTGACCGCCCGCCCGCGGTCGTCCGTCATAGGGGACCCCCACGCCGTGGATTTGGCGTTAAAGTCCCCCAGAACCAGGACGAGGCCCGGTGCCAGTCGCCGTATCGAGGCCTCCAAGGTGGTGAGTGAGGCCCCGAAATCGTCCATCCTCCTAGTGGGGGAGAGGTATACGCTGTAGAGCGTGACCCCTCCCCACTCCGCCGCGACAAATTCCTCGCCCCTATCCAAAAGGGACAAGGACGGGAAGTGCCGCTGCGTTGAGACGACGATTGCCGCGGTACCGTTTCGACTGACCACCCAATTGGGGCGATCAGGCACGGCGTACGGTTCCGCGACTACGGCTGCACCAATCGACCACTCCGCCATGGATTGCAGGAGGAGATCCTGCGCTCCGGCGGAGTGGTTGGTGTTGGCCTGCAGGAGGAGGTGCATGGCTGAAACTTATATGTCCAGTAATATGCTCGTAATTATCACCAGCAGTTGGTAAAATTCATGGATTTTTGGCGGCAATGTGGAATCATCATGTGGTGGGTCTTCTAGTATCTTAGTGTTTTAACGTATTATATTAAATAATTTTATTGCTATTTTATGTAATGTGATACGAACTAACTGATGGAGTGTAGTGATAATGATATAAACATTTGTTATAGGTGTTTTCATTTTGCTCCGAAATTCCATGGCCACACTTGTTGTGCGACATTTTGACTTATTGACTGGCCATGGCTAATATGAAGAAACTTATAATTGCTGAAGAAAAATTTCACTTGAGATTGACAAAACTAGCCTTATATTATTAGCTGATTGACGATAAAAAAAAAGATGTATATTACATAATTACGTTATAGATCATCATATATTATGACGAGAAGATTTTAGCTTCATACTTTTTTTCTCTTTCTTTTTGGCTTTTATTTATTTATATATATTTATGATAAATAAATAAAAGCAAAAACCTAATATCAACATTAAATACTTTTTTTTAAAACGCTTATTTCACAAATAATTAAAAAAAAAACAATATTTTTTAATATAATGTATAATAGTATTTTTTAGTTTTTTCTAGTAAGCTGTGTGGTAGCAGCTACGAATACTATCAACCCTTGCTTTGCTCACAGATGTCGTAAAAGACGACTAAGAGCCTCATAACAATCTGGGCCACATCATCTGATGCCGATCGGCCGATTCGGTCAACAATTGCATTCCCAAGGAAAGTTGACGTCTGGCAGGCGGCCGGCCCTCCTAGGTCTCCCTACTTAGTACGATGCCAGAAACCTCCGCGTGGTGTACCCTGGGTGCGAGCGACAGTCCCCCAGATCCTTCTGCCGAATTGTCGCTCGTAGCGAATTTCTGGCGCGAGGGGGGGTTCCCCAGCAATGGGTAGAGCCCCAATTCGCTCCTGACCCTCTAGTTGTAGACGGTACAGGACGCGAAATTTCGGACGGGCCGGGTCACTCATTAACTTGAGGGCTGGGCAGGCTTATGCCACCGCCGACATATCGTAAACCTGATATCTTGCTTCAAGACAAATTGTCGTGAGGTGTAGTTTCAGGAACGAGGGTCTTGGCTTAACCGCCCGGACCGCGAGGAAGACAACCTCTATAAAGAATTCGACGTTCGAATTCGGAAATCACCAAGAATCTTAAGTTCTGGCGTGCGGCGAGAAGATGCATGGCAGATGGGCTGTTCTGTTCTTAGCACGCTCCAGCCAGGGTACCGGCCGACCCCCTGGTTGGTAAATGTAGGCTTGCCCGGGTACAGGGATCTCTGCCCGGGTCGACGCTCTATTTCTCCCATAATCGTGGGAATCAATATGGATTTTACTTTTTTCACACCTACACCAACTCAAGACGGGAATCCAGAGGATTCCCACATCACGGCCTCGTCAAGCCAATGTAAAACTGACCAAAACGACGCCTCATCCTTAGGACTGGAGGCGTCCGCCGAGGGCCCGGCACCGACCACAGAGGCCCCCCTCTCGAAGAAGAAGAAGCGCCGGACCCGGTACACATGGGGGAAAGCGAACCCTCACGAGAGGCAGCGGGCGGCGGCAAAAAAGCAGGAGCGGGATGCCGCCAAACTGAAGAAGGACGGCGGCAGATCAACTGCAGAGCCGTCAATGGACGAGGGCGACAGTACTGTCGCAGAGCCGTCCAGAGACGAGGGCAGTGGATCTGCCGATTTAATGGACGAGGGCGGTAATGCCGCAGAGACGTCCAAGGAGGCCAGCGGGTCGGCTGAGGAAGCCGCCGCCGCCAAGTCGTCGCCGCGTCCTGCGGCGGCAGCCCTAACCGCGGCACTGATGGTAAGGGAGGAGGCCCTCCCCTCGAAGGTGCGGAAGCGCCCCCTGAACAGGGAGGACAGCTCGGGCGCCGATTCCGAGGGGAGTGCTGTCATCATGCCTCCTCCCAAAGTTCCGCCCTCTCGCAGAGGGCGAGGGGCCGCGGCGTCGGGAAGGACGACCCACTCCCCGGCCGGCGGAGTGCGTGGAGGGGCGGAGGCTCGGAAGCGGGCCGACGACGAGGCGGTCGCCGCGAGGGTGCTGGGGGTGTTGTCCGGCATCCCTCCCACAGAAGTGGCGGACGCTGGTGCCCGCACGAGCGGTAACACCCCGGATATGGAGGCCCTGCAGGCCGAAAACGCCCGCCTTGGTGGCGAGGTGTCAGGCCTGCGGGCCCAGAATCGCCGCTTAGAGGCGGAGCTGGCCGCGGTAAGGAGGGCCAACCGCGTCCTTTCAAAGGATGTGGCCGATATGAGGGCCCAAATCGCGCGGCTCGTGCCGCCTACGCCACCTGCGCCGCCGGCCAGTGCTGGCCGCCGAGCTGTCGCCGCTCCGAAACCGCCCCGAGGCGCCGGCCGCCCAGTGGTCGCCGCCGCGACGAAGACACCTCCGACCACGGAGCGTACGCCGCCGACCAGCGCCAGCCCACCCAACGCCGTGGAGCAGGCCCCTACAGCGGCCCAGCCGATAACATCGACCCCGCTGCCGGCGGTGGGGGGCGTGCCGGATGAGGCCTTGCGCGCCATAATCGACACCGTCGGTAATCTGGTGGATGCGCGCTTGGCCGTTCTGGAGGCAAGGCTGCCTCCAGAACCACGTGTTCGGCCGCCTCTCGCCGCGGACAAGCGGCCATATGCGGCACCAGCCCCCGCCCCGCTACCTTGTCAGGGTGGCCGCGTGGGGGTGAGCTACGCCGCAGCCGCGGCTGGGCCAAAGAAGAAGGGGTCTGCTCCGAAGAGGAAGACAGCACCGGCTCCTGCCGGACCGCAGTCGTCGCCAGCACCGACACCGCCAGCGACGACTAGCGCGCCCGCGACCGCGCCTCCCGCGCCTGGCACGCCCGCTGCGCCCGAACAGGGTTGGCAGGTGGCTGAGCGCGGTAGGAAAAGTCGCGGCCAGAGAAGGAGAGCGGCGGCCAAGTGCGCCGCTGAGGTCGCCACTCCCCAGGCAGGAGCCGAAGAAGGCGGGAGGAAGAGGAAGAGGCCGCGCAAGGGGCTCCGGCCGCCGAAGACAGCCGCAGTGGTGATCACTGTGCTGCCTGCGGCGGCAGAAAGGGGCCTCAGCTATGAGGCCGTTCTGAGGAAAGCCCGGCGGGAGCTCGACGTCTCCGACATAGGAGGCGTCGAAGCCAGGACCCGCAAGGCCCGGACAGGGGTTCGGATTTTAGAGTTCCCTGGGGCTGAGGGTACCAGGACGGCCAATAGCGTGGCGTCGAAGCTGCGAGGTCTGTTCGCCGAGGAGGGTGGCGTCAAAATCGCCAGACCCGTAAAGTGCGCCGAAATGCGCATCGCGGGTCTGGACGACTCCGTGACGGTGGAAGACATCCGGGAGGCCATTGCCTCGAAAACCGGGTGTCCCCTGGACACCGTCCGAGTTGGCGCCATCCGGCCCGGTCCGGGCGGCGTAGGTGCCGCCTGGGTGCAGTGCCCAGTGGAGTCGGTCAGGCAACTGGCCGGCTCAGGCAGGCTCCTCGTGGGCTGGAGCTCAGCGCGAGTCACCGTGCTGGAGCACCGGCCTGCGAGGTGTTTCAAGTGCATGGCGGTCGGGCATACCCGGCCAACATGCACTAATTGCTTTGACTGCGGCGGACTCTGTTTCCGTTGCGGTCAGACTGGGCACATGGCGGCATCTTGCGCCGCCCCGCCCCACTGCCCCGCGTGTGCGGCGGGCAATAAGCCTGCCAAGCACCGCATGGGCTCTGGGGCGTGTAGACCTCCAGCTTCGGCTCCAAAGGGGCGGAGCGGCCTTTCGACCACGGCCGCTTCCGCTCCTAGCGCGGCCCGATCGCCCGCCGCAAGCCAGGAGGTGATAATGGACACGGCCCATTAATGGCTGCCCAGTCCACTCACCTCCTGCAGGCCAACACCAACCACTCCGCCGGTGCGCAGGATCTCCTCCTGCAATCCATGGTGGAGTGGTCGATCGGTGCAGCCGTAGTCGCGGAACCGTACTGTGTGCCTGATCGCCCCAATTGGGTGGTCAGCCGTAACAGAACCGCGGCAATCGTCACCTCCACGCAGCGGCACTTCCCGCCCTTATCCCTCTTGGATAGGGGCGAGGAATTTGTCCAGCCATGGCGGTCAGAGCCATTCGCGGGTACCGCACGGTGTCTACGGAGGCGGCATGCCTATTGGCCGGGACACCCCCGTGGGACCTAGAGGCGGAGATGCTCTCCGACCTCTACCGGCGGGTTACCTCAGTGCGCGATGAAGGTGGCTCCCCATCGTTGAGCGAGATAGCCACCTGGCGCGAGGACGCCCGCCGAGACGTCATCGCCCGTTGGGTTACGCGGCTGGAGAGGCCAAGACACGGTGTCGTTATCGTCGAGGCCCTCCGGCCCGTACTGATGGAATGGATGGAGCGGCGGCACGGAGTCCTCTCCTTTCGGCTGGTGCAGGTATTATCGGGGCACGGGTGTTTCGGTTTGTACCTGCACACGATCGCGTATAGGGAGTGGACTCCGGCCTGCCACCATTGCAGCAGTGACGAGGACACGGCGCAACACAAGCTGGAGGTGTGTCCGAGTTGGGACGGGCAGCGCCGTGACCTCGTCGCTGTTATCGGTGCCGACCTGACGCTGCCGGCTGTCGCGAGGGCGATGGTCGACAGCGTCAGGAACTGGGACGCGGTCGCCGCCTTCTGCGAGGCTGTCATCTCGCAGAAGGAGACGGCGGAACGAGTCCGGGAGGATTCCCGTGACCCGGGCCGCCGTCAGCGGCCGGGGTGGCGCAGGCGCGAATACCTGCGCCTGATGCCGCCCTAACCGAGGCTTCGGGTGATCGGACAGGGGAATTGTCCGGTAACCCGACGTGAGGCCACCGCGTGAGGACGACGCCTCGACGGCGAAAGCTGTCGGGGCATCGACAGGAGAGGAGCCCGAGAGGGCATACCGCCGAGCGGGCCACCGAAGACAAAAATCGGGTACCGGTGGCCCGCTCGCACGGCGAAGAAGAGGTGCTTGGAGGGTGGGTCAATGGGGTTGCGCGCCGCCTCTTCCGTCACCCCGGACCGACTTGGCGGGGTGCGACGTCCATGGCCCACCGCAAAAAAAAAAAAAAAAAAAAAAAATAAATAAATAAATAAAAAGGCGGCCGGTGATAAAACTACTGCCAATATGTACTACGATATATACTAAGAAAGAAGAGTACATGTTGTATCGACCCCAAGTAATTGGGATAATAGTTGGAGAATGATGATGATGATAATAGTATTTTTAGTATATACAACAAACATTATTGACCATCTAATGTTTATTTTGTTTATGTTTATTTTCAGGTAATTTCTGATACGGTCAGACCAATATTGATGAGCATTTGATTTTAATGTACCCTTCTTTTACTTTAGAAAAAGCTTATGGATGCCGCGAATAAGAAACAAAAGCCACGAAATGATTATTTAAAACCTTATAATTTTTTCGTTTTTTAAATTACCTACTGAAATTTAGCATTTAATATGCTTAATTATTTATAAAACCCGATTACGAAGCGAAAAATGATGTCACAAGCGGGATTCGAACGCCTATTGGGATGCCGGCCCAATCGTGCTGCCACTACACCACCGTGACTTATTGTAGGACATGCAAATTTCGCTTCGTATCATATTTACGTCTTAAGGTGACGGTATGCCATCTACCCGACAATGTTTACACATTGTTATAGGCTTAATACTTCAAACTTTGCAGTTAGAATTGTATTAAACGATGACACAACCTTGTTAATTAAATTACTGAAATTTAGCATTTAATATGCTTAATTATTTATAAAACCCGATTACGAAGCGAAAGAGCGTTTTTCGTTTTTGTTTTAAAATTCGATAAACGTCTAATGTTCTAAGGGATATAAAAAGATATCTAAATGTATAAAATTCAATATAACTACGACGTGAGCGAAGCCGTGGTCAAAGCGCTAGTAAAAAAATAAAAAATAATACGACTAATCTAGTCGTATATTACATTCACTTAAGACCTTCTTCTGCTTCCGTATATCGTTGCAACTGTTAAAAATTAACTGCTGTTTGATCAATTAAAACTAAATTATCGATTTTTTAATTAAATATACATAAACACGAACGGCAGTACTTCCTTAGTACATAGCTATTAACTATAGTAAATAGCATTCTATTCTTTAAAGCATCGAGGAAGCGACATACGCTTGAAATATCAATCAAAGAGTATTTCAATTCTTTTTTAAAAGCTTTTAGAAAATGAGAATCATCGCAATTCGATTGTTTTGGCATCACTTTTTCTTTAAAGTGTTTTTCTTTTTTAGAAAAGGGGTCACTTTGAGTTTGCTCCTATTAACCTAGAACCATAGAATAATAGTTTTGTGAATAGGTGTATGAAAGCAAAAATAGACCACAATTAAGACAGATGAGGAATGTCGCTAACAAAAATAATTGGGTTTTGTTTAACTGGTCTAGTTTTCATTATGATTGACTAGAGAATCCGAAGGCTCTTAATGGTGAGTGGTATACAATCATTTATTCTTCTACAGCGTTTAATAATTTTCCGGAGAAAAAATGGAGCAACCACATCCTATTGCACATTGATATTGCTTCTTTGCAGACAGTTAAGAAAACAAAATCGTTTTTGGACTTCAAAAAAGTAGAGCTCGTGATTAATTTTGTATGGAAAAATCTTTGTACGATTCTCTCATTGTCGTTTTGATACTGAGTGTGATTTGTGTCTGATAAGTATAAAAAGTACGTTGAAATAAAGTTCTTCCGATTTAGATTATTTTCTTAGAGCAGGTGTTTTGTTTTTAAAACAAAGAAGCAAATCTACACATACTCCCGACCTAGCATCCTTTTTTCATGTTTCTGTGGCAGGCTATGGGTCTGAACGCGGCCCACTAGTCTGCTCGGGCCCCATATTTCTTCCCCGTCGCCATTGGGCTGACGACTGGTACTGATTTCTTGATATCCGTGGTCGGCCCGGCGGTTTAGCTTTTCCGGCTCCATCCAACAATACTCAGCAACAAATGACAGTATGGCCGAGGCGTCGTCCTCATATAGTTGGCCTCTGTGTAAGTGGCGGACTAATCCTCGCCCCGTGCACCAGTGACATGGCGACACCGACCCGATACTACAATTTTCATTTTTCTCAAAATCAATGATGAGAAATATCACATATCATCATCATCATCATCATCACACACATATCAGCTCATATTATGTCCCACTGTTTGGCTCAAGCCTCCTCCATAATAGCAGGGTAATTGACTTACTATATCTTATTGGTTAGACGTGTTGGTATAGGGTTTTGTATCGAGTTTTCCTTCTTTTGCATAGAAGTTATAATTATGCGTTTCATATCCCTTAGTCGTCTTTTACAACCCACAGGTAAAATAGGGATTTGTATTCTTACTCCATCACCACACGGATAATATCACATTTACGAACACATAAATGGCAATGGAGTATACTTTAAAAAATAAATAAATTAATATAAAAAATAATAAAATATTAACCAAAATTATTTCATTAAAATAAATAAATATTGATATTAAAACGTAGGTATCACGATACCTACTTGATATGACCATTGCCGCTGTATAGTTTCAATATAAAACGTGAATATTATCATAAGATCATATAATTATTATGATATTATAATGCATTATAAGAGATAACTATGTAATCGTCCGTCCTTATAACCTCCATCTTACATTAACTACATCGTGATTTAGGTGCGGTATTTTTGTAGTTAATGAAAATTTACGAGTTGTAAAAAGTACAACGAGTGTAAATATTCAGATCTATTTATTAAAACCTTGTGCTCTTTCTTTGTGTTTCTTTTAATTGCTTGGAGTAATAGATTTTCTCTCTTAGAAATTCTTAAAACGAAGCAACTAATGCTGGTAATACAAGGATCGGCTTCTTAGTGAAGGACACTATATTCCAACATAAGGTTGCCAAGTTTAACATTTTTGTTTATTGCTGGTGGTAGAAACAAGCAAGCAGCTCACCTGATGGTAAGTGTTACTGTCGCCCATGGACCTTTGCAGTGGTACATCTAGGCCTCAGCCTACTAATGCAAACTCCAAACCCACCCAGAAAATTGGGCTCTCTCGTCCACCGAACGAAGCACAATAGTAGATTGCCACTGCTCAGACGTTGTTTTTTCTGCGAGAGTGTGGTATTACTCTGGATGGACCGGTCCGCGGCTATAGACAGAGAACTGTCAACAGTGGGCCCTACCATTATTAACTTACTAGTTTTTTTTTTTTTTAAGGTAAATAAATAATTTAATATGTTCTTACGTTGAATTAGGGAGATCCAAGTTGATTAACAATTACGATTTGATTACACCATACGCACAATGATTAAATATGAAAGGAGTGACAATAAATGCGCTCTTATCCTATCGCTACAGAGTAATTACCAGTATAGTTTATAATAAATTACATTTTTATGCAAATTAAAAAAAAAATAGACGCTAGTAGGTGTAGCTGGTGTAGTGACTTATCTGAAAGTCATAAGCATAGTAATAATTATCCGTGTGGTGACGGAGCAAGAATACAATTCACCACTCCCTATCTTACCCGTGGGTGATAGTAAAAGTCGACTAAGGCATATAAAACGCATATAACATCTATGTAAGAGAAGGAAAACTCGAAACAAAACCCTATACCAACACGTCTGACCAGCGCGCTATAGTAGGTTAATTTCCTTCCCATTACGGAGGAGGCCCGAGCCCAACAGTGGGACATATATGGGATGTAATGATGATGATGAAAGCATAGTAAACATTGTAATTTACATATTTAAAGATTACTTTGAGCCATTTATCCGTCACATTGCTATGTATAGATTTCTAAAAGATAACTAAAAGTTTAACGAAAATAAAGGGCAATCATGACCTTAAAAGCTAATAATGTCTCGCTTGACCTGACATTTTTACAGCTAGCGCTCAGATAATTTTGTCACTATGCTAAAGTAGGCTAGCTGCTACGAATACTATCAACCCTTATTTTGCTCGTGGATGTCGTAAAAGACGACTAAGAGCCTTATAACGACCTGGGCCAACTCCATCTGATTTCGGGTTGAGAACCCTCAGCGCTCACCACAGTCCAGGTAAAGTTGTCATAGCCATCTGAGGATAACAACTAAGACACACAAAAAAAAAATAAAAAAAAAAACCATCTGATTCCGTTTGGTCAACAATTACATTCCCAAGGAGGGTTGATCTCAGGCAGGTGGCTGGTCATAAAATTATTGCCAATAACTTTTGCAATATTTAGGAAGAGGAGTACATTTGCATTGACCCCCCAGTAATTGGGATAAGAGCAGGAGAATGATGATGCTAAAGTAGGCATTGTATATATATGGAATATTTAATTCAATTAAAACAAGCTGCATTCAAGGAGTTAATTTATAGATGAGAATTTCTATTAGCACTATTAATTTCACTTACACTATAATAATATATAAATTGATTATGAGAACGTCGTTAACAGGTTTTAGTTCCGTAGTTAGAAAGATAATATCTGCTTTATTTATTACCTTTAATGTAATTCAATTACAATCAACAATATTTAATCATTCAATGATCTCATATTATCAATGATATTTTTAACTGGAAGTTACTATATATAACCCGTGATTGTATGGGAATATAATTATTCAGCAAGTTAGTCATGAATGTATGACGCGGATTTGATTCCCGATCGTGTAATTGCTGTATCGTGAAACTCTTTGATAGTGATTACTTTTGCGTAAATGTCTGATTGTGCTGTGAGTAATCGTGTGTTAGTTTCCATTGTTATTTTTATAATATTAATGATTGAGATGATAATTTTTCTTTAGCATTTGTATTTATTTTAATTTAATGTTGTTTTGAAGGAATAAGACGTTGTCTAGCATAAATACATACATATCACCATCCCTTGCAGGATAGGCAGAGAGAACAGAGTGCCAAAGAACTCTATCCTTGCATACTTCACTCGCTTCCTCACCATTCATATTTCTCTTCATACACGTTCGCCGGTTTCGGAGACTCTTGACTCCACCTTCCTTCAGTACATGACCAATCTAGTCTAAGGTAGGTTAGTCTCGGTCTCCTCCGGTACTTACATCCTTCCACTTTCGCATTGTACATCTTCTTAACCAGACGTTCGTTCAGCATTCTTTCCACATATCCGAACCATCGGATTCATTTGTATTTATTTTAATTTAATGTTGTTTTGAAGGAATAATACGTCGTCTAACATCTACGTATAAATACTTTAATTTAATTCACCGGACAATTGATTTAAATTAGTCGTCTAGCTTTCGTGCAAAAATCAAAATAAAGCAGTTTTCTAAACGGAATATTTATTCATAAACGAGACATTAAAGTTTTTTTTTCAATCTCAATTCATTTATTATTTAAACCATAAGGTGTCACTTATTTTTTTTTGTGTTTTTTTTTATTGGTTATGGTGGCAAATGAGCAAGCAATACACCTGATTTTTTTTTATATTATAATAGTTAGCTTTCAAGATTATATATAGTTTTACAAGACTATATCGTAAAGATTAGTAGCCCAATGAGGTTTTAATAATTGTCTGAGCGAGTGTAAAGTATCACTGTTTCAATTTGGGCTAAAATGCTGTCATATATTTGTGCAGATATCCGAATATCCGGTTGTTCCGCCACAGGTCGTATTTATGATTGAGTAACGAGAAATTTTTGATAAAGATGGAAATTATCAATCATCATTCTCCTACTCTTATCCCAATTACTTGGAGTCGATACAATATGTACTGTTCTTTCATAGTGCATTTATTGTAAAAGTTATCGGCAATAGTTTTAGGACCGAGCACCTGCTAGACGTCAATCCTCCTTGGGAATGTAATTGTTGACAAAACGGCATCAGATGGAGATGTTCTAGGTCGTTACAAGGCTCTTAGTCGTCTTTTACGACATCCACGAGCAAAGTAAGGTTTGGTAGTATTCGTAGCCGCTACCACACGGCTATTGCAATAGATGGAAATGTAGGGTTGAAAATGTAAGAAAAACATATTTTAGCCATTTACAAAACTTTAACAGGTTCGCTAGATTTACATCTCAAAGAGTGATTATTCTAACGGTAATCAATAGATTAGAAATTGAGGTTCACCACTTAAAAATGTCATTAACAGTTATAAGAAAAAGGGTTTTAGAGAAAAAAAAAGGTTTTAATAATTACAGGCGCCATGTTAATCACCCTTGCTGTTAAAAGGCGCTACACGATTTGATTTGGTTAACTGATACCATAGACAATAGCATGAAACATTTGTAATGTATGTGAACGTGTCTTTTTCATTAGCTGACCAAGTCGGATCGTTTATAGCAACTATAATTGAAGAATCATTCCATGACATACAATTAGACTGTATGAATCAAAAAATTAAAAATAAACGAAGATTTTATAACAAAATCTGAGTGAGAAATGAAAAAAATTTTAGCTATGGATTATATCATCACCTATTATCCTTTCAACTGACATCCTGTTGCTGGGCTCACGTCTTCTCTAAAATAGGAGAATATTTGACCTTCCCAGCTAGTCAGACAGGTTGGTATAGGATTTTATTTTGAGCTTTCGTTACTTCTTGATGTTATCAGCGTATTAAATTTCTTAATCGTCTTTTATAATACCCACGGGCAAAGTGGTAGTGAATTGTATTCTTATTTCGTCAACACATGAGGATAGCATTATTTTTTTAAAAATTGGTTTGTTCTTATTCCTAGCGATAATGGAGTAAAAGTGTAATTCACTACCCCTATCTTGCCAGTGGGTGTCATAAATGACGACTCAGGGATATGATATGCGTATAGTATCTGAGTAAGAGAAGGAAAAATCGAAATAAAACTCATCCTACCAGCGTGGTACATACAATTTTAATACTTTTAGTTCTACACATCCATTCATTGGCCTACCGATGCTCACTCTGACAGAGTGAACCCCATCTAATATGGCGGTAATACTGTCCCTATGTTTGAAAGCCAGCTTGGCATTTGCAGATGATATTCTGACCTGATTTTTCTAGCAAAGTGCTACTGCCCACCACTTTGGAGCGTCTTCTGCCGATTTTACGACTCCCAAGGGATCCAACCCTTCCCAGCGCATTGTCTCTTCACTTCTCACCATACGGGGAACCATATATGAAATAAAACTCTTTTTACGGATTCTATCGAGTTTGTATTTGATTTTGAATTGCCTGTCGTTTCAAACACTTTAGAGCGTTCATGGTCATGGGAGGACTGTCCTATAGGATCGAATTCATAAAAATAGTTTTATTGACTGACTGCACAGATGGCGTAGTGGTTAAGATACCGACCTTCCGTGCCAGTGCCGTGGGTTCGATTCCCACGCAGGACAGTATTGTTCTGAGTCTGGGTGTAATTTGTCTGCGTTAATTGCATGTTTGTAAAGTCCCCCGCAATACAAGGATTATTTTCCTTAGTGCAGGGAGGTGTCTTTTCTAAAATAAAAAAAAAATAAAAAAAAAATAAAAAAAAAATTAAATATTTCTAATTATAGATTGTTCAAATAGATTAAATTAGTTTACTGATGCTACTGATTTCATATCCGTGTGGTGACGGAGTAAGAATACAATTCACCACCCCTATCTTACCCGTGGGTGATCGTAAGAAACGACTAAGGGATATAATACTCATATAACATCTATACGAGAGAAGTAAAACTTGAAACAAAACCCTATACCAACACGTTTGACCAGCGTAATATAGTAGGTCAATTTCACTCCCATTATGGAGGAGACTCGAGCTCAAAAGTGAGACATGTATGAACTGTGACGTTGGATTTCGTACGGTATTTTTTTATTAATATTATGAAATTCTAACGAACAGTACTCAACATTGGAGCTGCGTTCACTCCATTCGCATATCCTTTACGCTAAACGAGGACATTCGCACGTCTTGTACTTAAACGTTAAACGTTAATATAAGCATAACGAATGCGTTCATTCATATGCAACATAGACGTGTTGATAACTCCAACAGATAGACAGATTTAAACATTTATTACTAATTGTTAGTTGATTTATAATTCGTGAACATACAATATTGTTTATTAAAAGTTTCTGATTTATATCTCTACCTAACTGATACCCGTTCGCAATAACTGTTGAAGTTTACGCAAGTGTTGCACATATGAAATATTATTTTATGTATTTCTATTAGTTTTTTTGTTTCATTGTTAGCAATTTCTATTATTTCTGTTATGTTTATGTGTGTGGCGCACGTTAATTTATACTATTAATATGACTGAACGACTTGATTTTTTTTTTTTGGAGTTTATGGCTTGGTTACTTAGACCTTTAAGCCAAGTCTTCATAGTTTAGACACTTCGTGCCTTGTCTTCCGTATTATTGTTTACCACTTCTTCAAATTGTAATTAGCCCTTGATAGTCACTGTCCGTCAGTAAGTCAAGTCGTTACTATCAATTTGGCGCTGATAACCAAATTCATAGTTTCGTTGGGAATTTTGGGTGAACACGAAAATACACGAAAATCACTATTATACCATATTCACTACACTTCAGCACTTTAACTGTATCATATTCCATAAAATACCAGCAAAATTATTCAATATAATACTACAAAACACTAAAGAAATGAATATAATACAAGAGCGTGACATGACATTTCCATATTCGCGCCAAAACTCCTGAACGACTTGAATAATCTAGAAGATAAAGAGTGGTTGCCAACATGTGTCTGTTCAGTAGTTCTTAGCCGCTTCCCAATTTGAGTAAAATCGAAAATCAATTAAATTTCGGTGCAATATTAGTATAGTAGGAACACTCTGTTGACAGTTTTCTGTCTACAGCCGCGGGCCGGTTCGTTCAGGGTAGTACTAAATTCTCGCGGAATATCGATGTCTGAGTAATGGCAATGTCATATTGCACTTCGTTCGGTGAGTGAGAGAGCCGGAAGCCCAACTGGGTGGGTTTGGGGATTGTAATAGTAGGCAACCTTTGCTATACTTTGGTATAGCAAAGATCCATGGGCAGCAGTGACACTTACCATCAGGTGTGCTGCTTGCACGTCTGCCACCGTAAGCAATAAAAAAAAAACAATATCTTGACAGTATATAAATGAAACCTAATAATTCTCTATAAAATATAGTAATATAGCGAGTAGGTATGAAAGAGAGTATTGGTGTAAAGATGTGAAAGGGAATGCTGGGATGGTTCGGACATGTGGAAAGAATGCCGAACGAACGTCTGGTTAAGAAGATATACAATGCGAAAGTGGAAGGATGTAGGTACCGGGGGAGACCGAGACTAACCTTCCTAGACCAGATTGGTCACGTACTGAAGGAAGGTGGAGTCAAGAGTCTCCGAAACCGGCGAGCGTGTATGAAGAGAATTATGAATGTTGAGGAAGCGAGTGAAGTATGCAAGGATAGAGTTCTCTGGCACTTTGTTCTCTCTGCCTACCCTGCAAGGGATATGGCAAGATGATATGTATGTAAAAATATAGTAATATGAATATCACGATTAACTCTAGATCTAAAATAAAACAGTACTCTAAGAGCTAGGGTTACATTTTAAAGGGATTCCTATAGGAATTTACTATAGTAGGTATTATATATTAACCTAGATTTAAAACAATTGTTTAAAGATACAAAAAGACTGTCCTACGTGGGAATAAAACCTACAATACTCGTGATAGCAATATTCTACCATATATGTAGTAAGATAATCTCTTTAACTAGTATGAATTATATTATACACTAGCTGATGCCCGCGACTTCGTCCACGTGACATTCAGTTTTACTACGCACCCCTATTTGAAACTTAAAAATTCAAACTCGACCAGGTATTTCCGGCAGCCACTTGACCATTTTCATCAAGGAGGACGCTTTCTCCAATTTTCTTTAAAACATCGGCAAATACTTAAGCATGTGAATTAGTGTTGTCCAAATGCAAGACTCTTGCGAGGCTCGCAAATCTTGCAACTTTTGCTTTTAGAATCACTCATCAATCATCACAAAGTCACTTTTTTTGATAGAAATAAAAAAACCCCATAGACATTAAAAATCCAACTAAATTAATGAAATTCTATTCATCTAGTGACAGTAACTGTACAACTATCAATAATTAGGTACATACCACTAAACGGAAGTGGGGCTATTATTCTTCCGTGTACTGGTATTACTCGTAAGAATACGAAATGTTGACAATCCTTTCTTTGCTAAGAAAATCGTAAAATCATGTCTAAGGGAGCACTGCGAAACTCTTGCAGCAAGTCTTGGTCTTGCATTTGGGCAACACTAATGTGAATGGTGACCTTGGCTTTGCTTGCATGTTGATGGTTAGGGTTAGCTTTCCTACTTGGGGCCACAGATAAGAATACTTCAGTGAAGCATTGATCTTATCAGTTCTATTTCCTCGAGTTTTAACAGGAAGGATTTGCCGAAAATCTTCAAAAAAAGCACCATTGACTTTTCATTACGATCTCGTAGTGCTCGATCTACGGCCTCTACGATTTTTTTTATTTATCATTGTCCAATCAACGCAAACGATTAGACAGCAATCCTTAATAAAAACACTAACAGTGGTAAAGCCACAGTTGATAGTACTCTTTCTACAGCCACGGGCCGGTCCGACCCCCAGTCGGACCTAGTACCCCACTTTTGCAGAAAAGTAACGTCTGAACAGTGGCAATGTGTTATTTCCGCTTCATTTGTAAGAAGTGGCGGGGCGGCGCATGCGCGATTACCTGCGTCTACTTGCCTTAGCCGAAGCCGCGGGTAACTGGAACGGGGAATAGTCCGTCACCCGCGGAGAGGCTGACCACGTGAGGGTGAAGCCCAATGGGCCGGGGCGTCATCGGGGATGGTACTCGAAAGGCCCAATGGTGATGGGGAGGGAAAACGGTGGGTTATGGGGCCACGCGGACGGAATGCAAGGCGTGTGTCCAGACCATGGCCTGCCAAAAAAATAAGTGCATGCTGCTTGCTCGTTTACCACCGTACACAATAAAACAAAAAACACTTTGAATGTGTCGCAGTTTCGTGTTATTGTACATCTCGGTGTTTCATTGCTTTATAAATCTATCGGGTTTATAAACAATGTGCATAAATCTATCGGGTTTTTAAACAAAGCTCTTCCCACCGAGAAGTAATGCAGCAGCAGTTTTCTGACGTCGTTACTTCCAAAGTTATTTTACGCTGACTCCTCATTATGGTAAGATTGCTCTACTCAGATAAGTCTTTTCAGGGCTACCTGGGGACATGGACATCTATCATTTCAGCTTATATACGTCCTACTATTGGGCTCAAGCCTCGCCCGTAATGGAAGGAAAATTTACCTACTATATCACGCTGGTCAGACGTGTTTGTATAGGGTTTTGTTTCGAGTTTTCCTTTTCTTCCATAGATGTATGATATGTATGATGTACTTTAGTCGTCTCGTGGGTGATCGACCCACGGGTAAGAAAGCGGTTGGTGAATTGTATTCTAATTGCGCAACCGCACGGATAAATATAAAATAAATGGCTTCCATTACGAAATAATTAATAAAAATGAAATTCTTAGTTCATGTCGCGTTTTAGTAGCGTAGAATATCTTCAGATGGTTATCTTTTATATTTTATAATAATGTCAAAGGATTTGAAAGACTGTAAAACAATAACATCATTAAAAGCAAAAGACTCAAACGAATGGGGCTATGACTGTTACAGGCCTACTCAAGGGTGTCATCACAGCGCTGATCACCTTCAAGTGCTCTACAAGCTGCTTGAAACGTACTCTATGCTATCAACAGTGTATAAAAATGTAAAAAAGTAGGTCCTCGCACAATATGCAGCAACAGGCGGCAGTAATAGCACTATTGCTAAAGTGACTGGTGTAGTGATGGGGCATGGTTGCTTCGGCGTGTACCTGCTCACGGTCGCAAGGAGGGAGAGCCTACCGTCTAACCACTACTGCGATTGCGAGGTGGACACGGCGCTGCAGACGCTTAAAGTTTGCGTGGCCTAGGCAAAGCAGCGCCGTGCACTCATCGCAATCATCGGTGCCAAACTGGCACTGTCGACTATCGCAAAGACGATACTCAATAGCGTCAGCGAACTCGGACTCGGTCGTTGCCTTTTGCGAGACAGTCGTCCCACAGAAAAAGGCGGCAGAGCGTGTCACAGAGGAGACTCTCCATGCTGACACACTCTGCCGCCGGCGCATCGGACGTCACAGGCCCGGTACCTGCACCTGTTGCCATCCTAACTGAGGTCGCGGGTAGATGGACCATTTTTTTTTTTTTTTTTTTTTTTTTTTTTGCCGTGGGCCATGGACGTCGCACCCCGCCAAGTCGGTCCGGGGTGACGGAAGAGGCGGCGCGCAACCCCATTGACCCACCCTGCAAGCACCTCTTCTTCGCCGTGCAAGCGGGCCACCGGTACCCGATTTTTGTCTTCGGTGGCCCCGGGTAGATGGACCATGGGAATTAATCTACCACCCGCAGAGACACCGACCGCGTGAGGGCGATACAGCACTGTTGTTTGCCGGGGTGTAGACGGAGACGATACCTGGAAGGGTAAAGCCCCGGACTGGCCACGGATGTCAAGTAAGCGGTACCAGAGGCCAGCCTGATGGCTTTGGGCAGAGAACACGATGAGTTATGGGGCCACACGACGCCTTTCTGTTACCCCGGAAGGAATGGCCGTGTCCAGACCATAGCCTACCAAACAAAAACAAAAAAGGGTGCACTTTGCATACTCGCCCCAAAGTAGCATCTTAACTGAGAATGTACGTTTTGTACGCTCTATGATGTGGACTTTACTTTTCTTTTTCGTGTTTGACTTAGTTGTTAGTCACAGATGGCTATGACAACTTTACTCGGACTGTCAGGTGAGTGCTGAGAGCTTGCCACCCAAAGTACCTTTACTAAGTTCAAGAAGTTAATGTAGTAGCTTTTGAAAATATAACAAAAAAATGATTTAGTTTTAAACTAAATTATAGCGCCATCTATTGCTCATTTAACAAACTAAATAAATCATGCATTTTATTAATTTATAGCTAAATTATATATTATTAACTAATTAAAACATTCTTTTTTATCACAAATAGTTTTAATAGTTATTTTGACTACCTGACTAATGATATGTATTATGTCAACTTCCCTTCAACTTTGAAGGAGGTTTGAGCCCAACAGTGGGATGTATATGAGCTGAATTGATGAAACTACTATATATTAAGTAATATAAATACTTTCCTTACACTTTAGATAAATTAAATAATTGTTTTAAATTGAACCTTCTAGTGACATAAAAGGCGAGCGGTGATTTTAAAAACTTAAATGACCATAACTTTTTTTACAGACATCAGATTTCAATGAAACAAAGACTAAATGTTGCTCTGAATTGGGCTTAATCTTTTTATCAAAACTGCAAAACAATCCGTTCAGTAACTTCGGAGATTAGCGATTACAGACATACAGACACACAGACATACAGACAGACAAGAAATTCCAAAAAATGATTTTTGTTTTCTGTTAGTGTTTTCTTACTGCCTAGATTCATTTTTTAATAAATTTATCAAATGTACAGACACGGGATTTCTACTGATTTATTATATGTATAGATACACAAATAGTTTTAATAGTTATTTTGACTACCTGACTAATGATATGTATTATGTCAACTTCCCTTCAACTTTGAAGGAGGTTTGAGCCCAACAGTGGGATGTATATGAGCTGAATTGATGAAACTACTATATATTAAGTAATATAAATACTTTCCTTACACTTTAGATAAATTAAATAATTGTTTTAAATTGAACCTTCTAGTGACATAAAAGGCGAGCGGTGATTTTAAAAACTTAAATGACCATAACTTTTTTTACAGACATCAGATTTCAATGAAACAAAGACTAAATGTTGCTCTGAATTGGGCTTAATCTTTTTATCAAAACTGTAAAACAATCCGTTCAGTAACTTCGGAGATTAGCGATTACAGACATACAGACATACAGACACACAGACATACAGACAGACAAGAAATTCCAAAAAATGATTTTTGTTTTCTGTTAGTGTTTTCTTACTGCCTAGATTCATTTTTTAATAAATTTATCAAATGTACAGACACGGGATTTCTACTGATTTATTATATGTATAGATATAGATATATTGATCTCTCTTAACTCATTATAGTTTATTGCTTTTACAGTGAAGGGATAGTAAGTAGTAAAAAAACTGATGTTTTGTATTTGGGGTTTTTATATTCTACGTAATAGATGTGAGAACTTTTAGTAAATTATAATATACTAGCTGTCCTTTTTTTTTTTTTTTTTGCGGTGGGCTATGGACGTCGCACCCCGTCAAATCGTTCCAGGGCGACGGAAGAGGTGGCGCGCAACCCCATTGACCCACCCTGCAAGCACCTCTTCTTCGCCGTGCGAGCGGGCCACCGGTACCCGATCATACTAGCTGTCCCGGCAGACATCGTCCTGCCGACTACAGCGCTATTTACCGGGTCCAATTGTGTTTTGAAATCATCCAGGGACCTATTGGAATATAATTAAAAGTGTTAGGACCACTCTGTAGGCAGTTCTCTATCTACAGCCGCGGGCCGGTCCGTCCGGGGTAGTACCACACTCTCGCAGAAGATCGACACCTGAGTAATGGCAATGTGCTATTACGCTTCGTTCGGTGAGCGAGAGAGCCGGAAGGCCAACTGGGGTGGGTTTGGGATTTAAAATGGTAGGTAACGGCATAGCTATACCCTTGGTATCGCAAAGGTCCATGAGCGGCAGTGACACTTACCATCAAGTGTGTTGTATGCTCGCTTGCCTCCAAAAGCAATAAAAAAAAATATAGAACATTTCATCCCAATTGGTCCAACCGTTGACAGACTGATAACGGCGCCACCTACCAGATCCAATTATAAATCTAAACTATTCTCGAATTCCCTCGAACACACACAAAAAAAAAATCAAGAAAATCCGTCCAGTCGTTTAGGAGTTCACTGTCAACACACATACAGAAGAATTATATATATAAAGATAGTATAAATATGATAGCGAATTTCTTAACATTTAACTCCCAGCTTAAGATATGAACCTAGGCCTTGACAGTTAATAGCTATTTTTATAATATATAGTAGAGCAAATATCATTATTACTTTAATTAACGCGTTATTTTAATTTGATCTGTAACTATGCAACGGAATATTTTAACAAAAATCATCACCAATTTAATAAATTGGCACACGTGACCGAGGAAACTAATAAAATTAACACGAATAAAAAAAAACAAAACAGAAAATTCACGTTTTTGATTATTTTCTTATGTCGATATTTCTATATATTTGAGTGCCGGGTACATTTTTCATTCAATAACCTTTACTGTAATGAGTTTTGGAAAAAATGTATGACCAACGTAGCGTTATAGGTTAATTGATGTGAAAGAGTTCTGTGCTGTATTGTAGGTTTCTTTTTAATCCTTATGGTGGCAAACGAGCAAGTGGCACACCTGATGGTAAGTGGTATAGCTAGGCCGCTGCCTACCATTACAATCCCCAAACCCATTCTTTTGGGCTTCCAGCTCTCTCGCTCACCGAACGAAGCTCACATTGCCGTTATTCAGACGTCGATCTTCTGCGAGAGTGTTATAACTACCTTTTTTTTTTTTTTTTTTTTTTTTTTCTTCGCAAGGTGGGACCATGGATGTGGTCGCGCCCCAGCAAATCAGCCCGGGGCGACGGAAGAGGCGGCGCGCAACCCCATGGACCCACCCTGCAAACACCTCTCTTCGCCGTGCGAGCGGACCACCGGTACCCGATCTTTGTCTTCGGTGGCCCGCCCGGCAGTGTGGTAACTACCCTGGACAACAGCGTGGTCCTACCACTTATTAAGAATAGAATGCGTGTAGGTTGTGCGGAAAAAGCATTATAAAAAACGTACATTTCTGTCAAAATCTCCATTCGATTAAATATATTAATCTAATATTTTTACCGTTTATTCGGATATTCGTGAATTGGAAGTTGTCAAGCACTACTGTTTAGAACGTGATGACATGACCTTGTAAAATCGTCAATAATAATGACTATTTACCATGTTATTTTTATTTAAAATTAGTTTTACGAGTTTCAACATTACATTATTGTACAAGAAAGTCACTCGCAACGTTAATTATGTAAATAACTTAATACTTCTTTAAAATTTCAGATCTATTGTTTGCAATTATGCGTATACGTTTGACCAAGATTATTGTGTATTAAAACATGCGAAACGTCCAAATGTACTTCTTAGATTAGATGAACTATAACTATATCAAATTTTAGGCGTTATTTAATACTGAGATTAAGAAAGAGAAGAAGGTAGATAAACTAACATCAAAATCATTGTAAGAGAAGGTACGTAACTCTCAGTGTTCAGGTGTTCAAGGACAACGATCCCACATGTCATCATAATCCAAAACTGGTTAACCGACACAGTTGCTTAGAGATATATTATTAACCTGTAGCGTAAATCATTGAACATGGAACCAATACTTGACAAATGACCTTAAAATTGCTCCGATCATCAATATTTCGCTGTCAAATTGAAATTAAACAGTGAGAAAAAAAATTAAGCGCTCAAGAAGGTTGTTAATTTAAATAGTTCTCATGTTTCCGGGTTCTTATTGATGGAGTTTTGGTTGTCATTTTAATGTACAAATATTTGTAACTGTCTTTTTTTTTATATCTACGACAGCATAATTGCGGTAAGACTCATCGCTTTTTCGTTTTTAATGAACTAAAGGACTGAAGAATAAGTGCCCGCATTACGGTAAAACTTAGTCAATGAACGGTAATACAGATTCGGCACAATTTATACAAAATTGTTCTGCGTTAGCATAATGATGTTGTTTCCTTTTGTTGCATGTGGTGGCAACGAGCAAGCAGCACACCTGATGGAAAGTGTCACTGCCGCCCATGGACCTTTGCCAAACCAGGGGTATAGCTAGACCGCTGCCTACCAATAAAAATCCCAAACTCAACCAATTGGGCTTCCGGTTCTCTCGCTCACCGAACGAAGCGCAATAACACATTGCCATTACTCAGACATCGATCTCCTGCGAGAGTGTGGTACTACCCCGGGCGAACCGTCCCGCTGCTGCAGACAAAGAACTGTCAACAGCGTGGTCTTATCACTATTAATATTTCTGATTATTATGTAAGTATTTAAAATAAAACAATTTTTACGGATTCTATACGGATTTAGTCTTTGTGGGTGGGTTCAGTACTCCCGTGACCATGAACGGTTTAAAGAGTTCGAAACATCGGGAAATTAAAAATCAAAAACAAACGCCATAGAATCTGTAAAAATAATTTTATTTCAAACCTTCTGCGTTAGGATTTAACCTATAATGGCCATTATGAATAATTACAGCTAATATTCTTTCTATTATAAAGAAGGCTTTTATTAAATAGTGGAATATATATGAGCTGAGATCAAGATGTAGAAAAAGATAGTCCAGTTCCATGCCAAACATTACTTAGTTGACGTTTAATACTATAGAAGTTTCCTCAATTTTCTGAGTCAGTTTTCTCAGTACCACCTGGATATATCTATCCAGGTGATACTGAGAAAACTGGCTAATAATAACCCCGTCCTATGGGACGGGGTTATTATTAGATAAGAGTTGTATAATATTATAATGATTAAAAATGAAACAATAGCAAACTAAAATATTATTAAAACTAACATAATAATAACACGAAAAGTTGCCGCCATATTTCAACCGAGTTAGTTAGTAGTTTCTCAGTATCACCTGGATATATCTATCCAGGTGATACTGAGAAAACTGACTGATAATAACCCCGTCCTATGGGACGGGGTTATTATTAGATAAGAGTTGTATAATATTATAATGATTAAAAATGAAACAATAACAAATTAAAATATTATTAAAACTAACATAATAATAACACGAAAAGTTGCCGCCATATTTCAACTGAAGTACAAGAGATAAAAATCCAATTTATACAAGAAGACAATTCTCACTTAAAAGGTCCCATAATAAAAAAAAGCACGTCATCTGAACGACACGATAAAACAACTTTCGTATCATCTATCAATCTAACATGATGAAACCAGCGGGGGTCTACTATTAAATTCGTTATTCCCACCGGCTCACACAACGAACACTGTGTCTGATTTTAACGTAGTGCCGTAGGTAAGCTTAAATTATAAAAAGTCATTCTGTGACAAATTTTCTTAAAAAATAAGATCTTTATATTTTTATATATATTTTTTTGCATATGTGCAATTGCATATGATTGAACTAAACTAAACGGCTGAACCAATTTCAATGTTTTTTTTTTGTATTTATACTAATAATTTAATTAGAACCGGGACTCTACAATCGATTTTAAGGCATCTGGCATCTGTTTCTTTTCGATTCATACAGAGTAGCGTCTGTTGAGTAAGCTAGTAAATATATATTATTATTAATATTAATCTTTTTGTTGTCTTGTTAATATTATTTTTGACCAAATTATTATAATTTTTTTAAGTTTAGAATTTTATTATATTTTCCCTCTAATGACGAAAATAATTAGAAACATATTATTATAAATTTTGAATAGCATAGATTCTGTCTTTATCATTAATTTTATCATCATCATCATCTCAGCACATATATGTCCCACTGTTGGGCTCGAGCCTCCTCCAAAATGGGAGGAAAATTAATCTACTATACCAGGCTGGTCAGACGTGTTAGTATAGGGCTTTGTTTCGAGTTTCCCTTCTCTTGCGTAGATGTTATATGTGTTATATGTATCATAATTTATTTACATATAATTATAAATGCTTTAATATCGCATGTCTCATTCTTTTCAAATTCGACTGAAAAAGAATTTTAGTGACTACTATATCCCTAACTTACGCGTATCCGTTACACGCTTTAAAGCGAAATCTTTTATCACACAAAAAGGCTACGAAGAATTTCGAAGGCCATAAAAACTACATTAGCTTAGTGTAACTGTGATTTTAAGTTCAGTATCCATTGTAGCGAAATAGCCTCCTACAGTTTTACGCATAGTTTCAATGACACACAGCACTCCACAATTGGGACGGCGCTAGTCAACAAATAAGAATCAACGCCCACTACATCCTAAATACAAAAAAAAAACAATTACATGTACGACATGTTACATTCATTTTTGTTCGTTCAATATATATCTGATGTTTCGAAATTCAATGACACTATTAATCTATACCTAATATTATAAAGCTGAAGAGTTTGTATGTTTGAACGGGCTTAATCTCAAAAACTACTGATTAGAATTGAAAAAATCTTTTAGTGTTCCAACACTAAAAGATTCAAACCAAAAGTTTTAGACACTAACGCGTAATAAATGGACTATCCTTAGCCCATTTATCGGGCAAGACTTCTAAGAGCATACGTTGTGTGAGCTGTCCGTTATAGGTGTCTATAACTCAGAGTAACTCATTATAAACTATGTATTACAAAGGTCTGTGAGCGGCAGTAACACTATCAGGTGTGCTGCTAGCTCCTTTGCCACCATAAGCAATATAAATAAAGTTTTTTTTGGAATAAGCTTTGAACTTGGGTGCATTTAAATGCCTTTCCTATATAATTTTCTTGAACGCAATAACTTTTTTATTCATAAAATGAAAGAGGAAAACGAGTAATGCTTTTTTGTGTTATATTTCTAAGTATATATTGATACGGGTACAGAAACGTGACAAAGACGTTGGCTTAAGTATTAGTAGAACGTGGTTTGAGAATCGGTAAAAAACCGAATACATGGTTTGCGATTTTGGCGATCGCTTCAATTTTGCACTCATATCCTAAGATGGAGTATATCTATACTAATATGCTCGAACTTTTATTCGACGAGTCCGAGAGCTGGCAGTCCGACTTAGATGGGTTTTAGTTAATAGATACTAGTAGATGAACAATCAGCACATCACATTCTCTGGGAGTGCTATCTCTGGTGAAACGAGCGTAACCTTATGTTAAACAGTTTGCAAGTCAACTGTGGAGTAGTATACTATACGGATCTTGTGGCAATTCGAGAAAATTTCCGTGCGTTCATGCATTTCTGCCATACCTATTGTTGCAATCAATCTTAACGCTCACAAATAGGCCCCGTTAAGTTCTTCCGTATTCGTGGTGCCGTACGGCTGTGCTTATTGTAGCCATACACCTCTATAACTATTGGCTGACTAGTCATTTTGTTTTCCTGTCTCCCGCTTTGCCTAGGAGGGAAATGGAATTCTTCACTCTTTCCAACTGCTCCTCTTTAACCTTTTCTAATTAAATTTATTGCGGGTTCCAAGACAATTAGAATCATATCCCGGGACTATCTGAGGGTCAAAACTCGGTGTCATTTATGGAGACCATTGTGGATTCTGGCTTACAGGAGTTACAATGGTGGGAATGTGAGATGGGATTAGATACTAGCGGCATAGCTACTCGTATACCGCTAGTATTGCAATTGTCCATAGGTGGCAGTAACACTTACCACCAGGTAAGTTATTTGCTCATTTGCCATCATAAAATAAAACATACGTACGGAGATATCTGTCTTTTAAACGTGCAGGGAAATTTTCTTAGAAATCTTTCATATCGTAGAGTTCCACTTAATATGTACATAGATATGCGAAAAGCTGTGCTTCGAAAAATATGTTAAGTCTCGACTTCAGTCTTGATTTTAATAAACATTTATCATGATGTCGTTGACTTTGCTTAAGGACTAGATTTTTATTTCAGTTTTTCTTTTACTATGAATGCTGCAGATTATGGTTTTGAAATTTAGTTTTAAATGCTAAAATTATATATCAGCTGAACCAGCACATACGAACTTAAAACGCGATAAAATTCGAACAAGTTTTATTCATATCTTAACTAATATTATAAATGCGAAATTGTTTGTTAGTTACGCTTTGGTGCCTAAACTACTCAATGGAAACCTACATTATAAGCAAAATTTAGGAATCATGAATTTATATTCTTACTCCGTCATTACACGGCTTTCAAGCATTTTTTACATCCTGTTTATTTTATACATAGCTTCTATTACTTGTCTCCATCTCACAGTAAACTATTGCGAGTCATTAAAAAAAAAAATCAAGTGAGATCGAGTCACGTATCGAATTCGGATTGGTGCATCTTTCTAATGAACTATTTAATGTCAAACGTCGTTCGTGTTGACGTAAGTTAGAGTCTAGAGCGTTTTAAAAAAACCCTTCGTCAGAACTCATAAATGTGTTTGATAATGGCTACGAAGATTATATCTATCCTTATATTCCTTGTGGATATCGTAAGATTTAGGTTTAGATTATAGTCCATAATGAACTAAACATCGACTTGAGCCAACTATATCTAATGTTGGTCAAAAACTATATACCTAATAGACAAAAAGGAGGTCTGCCATTAGGCAAGCAGAGGATGACAAAACTATTCAAAAATGTTTAAAAATATTTAAAAACGTGGATTTTCTGCGATAGTGTGGCACTAATCCGGGCGGATCGGCCCACGGCTGTAGGGATAAAACTGCCAACAGTGTGGCCCTACCCTTATTAAATTAATTGTGACAAAAACAGGATGCAAAATTTTCATTAATATTTCTGTCGTCAAGAAATGAATAGTTATAGGTGTACAATTAGTGCACTCATCAGTCTATCTACGTCCAGTATTATCCCCAGATAGACTTCGCTATGAAGAGGAGATAATCTTATGATTGCCAAGCAGATTGACGATCGCAATTGATATTAGATATTAATAGAATTCACCGAAACAGCTTGTTGTCCCTAGTTTGCATGCATGCATGCTCATTTAGCTAGTTTTTGTGATTCCAACGAAAAAGAAATGTAGGTGGACCCATTGTATTCTCAATCCACCACCACATAGAGTATTTAATTGTAACATACTAGAAATAAATTACTTTTTTGAATATATTTGTCGCTTTCACTTTGTACCATACAGTTATGTCGCGGTGCGGCGCCTCAACCGTTGTGTCACAACAAAATAAAGCTTGTCCCGACCCAGTTCCCACAGTAGCCGATAATAAGCGACGTGTCGTCTATACTATAAACTGGTTACTAGATTTTTTACACCACCGCCATCGCTACCGCTATCGAAATAATTCATGTTTTTAAATATGTTATCAAGAGTTAGGAAATTAATACTAGTTTTACTATATGCAGTTCAATATTGATTGGTTTTAAGTATATATTATTCTTAATTTAAATTGTATTTCTTTTTTTAAATGATAAGATTTGAACTAAGAATCATACGTAATAGAAGTTTCTTTATTTTTTTTTGTTATATTTTACTGCGTTAGTTAATCTAATTCGTATTAATTATAAAATTGTTGTTTTTTTTTAGGCCCGAGCCCAACAATGGGACATATATATGCTGAGACGACGATTATTGGTTAGTAAAAAAAAGGATAAACGAAAGCCATATTTTTATAAAGTCAACATTTTAACAATCATGGAAGTTAGTTATGTATTACACGACAAGGGAAAATATGAACACAGATTTCCTTCTACCGCGCGACCGTAATAAAATCGCTCGATTGTTTCCACCGCAGTCCGTTGTCTATGAAAAACTTTTAATTGAATGGCAAGAAAGATGGGATTCATCATCGAAGGGCCGTCACCTCTATCTATTTTTCCCATGCGTCCGCGAGCGCCTAGAGAGAGTGTGGCTGGAGGTTGACCATTTTGTAGCTCAATTTCTAACTGGACATGGCAACTTTAAAAGTAAATTATTTTCTTTTAAACTCGTACCTTCACCACTATGTCAATGTTCTTCAAATAACCGCGAGTATGAACAATCAGCACATCACATTCTCTGGGAGTGCGATCTCTGGCGTAACGAGCGCGACCTTATGTTAGACAGTTTGCAAGTAACATCTGGAGTAGTATACTACACGGATCTTGTAGCAACTCGAGATAATTTCCGTGCGTTTAGGCGTTTCTGCCATACCTACTACTGCAACCAATCTTAAGGCTCACATATAGGCCCCGTTAAGTTATCCCGTATCCGTGGTGCCGTACTGCTGCGCTTATCGTAGCTGTACAACCCTTTACTTATTGGCTGACTAGTCAATATTTCTTTCTGTCTCCCGCTTTGCCTGGGAGGGAAGTGGAATCACTCTTTTCCAACTCCTCCTCTTTAAATTTTCTAATTAAATTTGTTGCGGGTTCAAAGACAATTAAAATCATTTCCCGGGACTGCCTGAGGGTCAAACCTCGGTGTCATTTATAGTGACCATTGTGGATCCTGGCTTACAGGAGTTACAATGGTGGGAATGTGTGGTGGGATTAGTCCCAAAAAAAAAAAAATCATGGAAGTTATATATTGTGTACTTTCAAATCGTAATTGTCTCCGTTACGCTTTTGCAATTGTTGTTAAACTTGTCTTACTAGCAATTAATAGAAATTTCCATAAGGTATTTATGCCGATACTCAAAAAAATAAAATTTAAAAGACTTATATTTAATTATATATAAATAATATAATAAATTTTACTTTTTTTTTACAATGACTATCAATTAATTAAAATTGCTAATAATTTTAATTGGTTTGACGCATCTGTTATTAGATGATGTGTGATTTATAACTTCCTATACTTTTCACAGTTATAATCCTTTAATTAAGTATGATACGTGGTAATTAAATTAAGTTATTAAAATTAATGAAAAGAAAGAAGATCATTACGAGAAATTCAAAAACTATAGTTTATTTAAAGTTTTTATATTACAGTAAATTGTATAGAAAATTAATGCGGTCGAAATGCGATCTCTGCGGAAAATCTGTAGAGTAAGGCTGACCGACCGCATTCGTAACGACGACGTAAGAGAGCGAATAGGTATGAAAGAGAGTATTGGTGTAAAGATGCGAAAGGGAATGCTCCGATGGTTCGGACATGTGAAAAGAATGCCGAACGAATGTCTGGTTAAGAAGATATACAATGCGAAAGTGGAAGGATGTAGGTACCGGGGGAGACCGAGACTCACCTACCTAGACCAGATTGGTCACGTACTGAAGGAAGGTGGAGTCAAGAGTCTCCGAAACCGGCGAGTGTGTATGAAGAGAATTATGAATGTTGAGGAAGCGAGTGAAGTATGCAGAGATAGAGTTCTCTGGCACTCTGTTCTCTCTGCCTACCCTGCAAGGGATATGGCGTGATGATTTATATGTATGTATTATGTTTCAAATTATTTAACTGATTTGGAAAGACGGAAAATAGGCATCTTATGGGTAACATTCACCCAACATTTTTCTTTTACTTGTTATGGTCAAGTTTCACTCCGGCATGAACGAGAGTGTCATTCATCATCATCACAGCCCATAAATGTCCCACTGTTGGGCTCGGGCCTCCTCTGTAATGGGAGGGAAATTAACCTACTATATCGCGCTGGTCAGACGTGTTGGTATAGGGTTTTGTTTCGAGTTTTCCTTCTCTCGCATTGATGTTATATGCGTTTTAAATCCCTTAGTCGTCTCGTACGATCACCCATGGGTAAGATATTTGGGTGGTGAATAGTATTCTTACTCCGTCACCACACAGAAAGAGTGTCATTATTATTATTTAATTTGTTATTGTTCACTGCTGGACGTATATAGGCCTCCCTGATGAGTGCTAGATTCGACAGGCTTGGCAGAGGGGTTGGCAATTGCTGTGAGGTGTTTTTTACGTGTCTCATGAGAGAACTGTTGAGCCTCTCCTGATGATTACTTTATTTAAAATACACAATTGTCACATGAGATCTGATAAGACTGGAATAGTGTAGCGGTGGTGCTGCACATCAACTATGTCTTCATTGTCCGAGTTCTTATGGATCTCTTTGTTTTGCCAATATAAATAAGAGCAACTACAGTCACTGTTGAGTTTATGAACTCTTGTATTCTGTAGAGGGATCTGGCACTTAACTAGTGCTAAGAACTAACAAATTTTCTACAATGACTTAAAACAAGTTTTTATTGAAGCATCTTTCAAGACACAGGTGATTTAGTCTATAATTCCTTTCACATAACGTAAGATTGTAGGGAGATGTTCGACTATGAGTGGTTTCACACGGTCTCCATGACGGGGCCGAGGAAATTGCAGCTTGTTCGCACGTAGAACCTGCTTGCATGCTGCAGCTCCACTTTATTTCAAATTTGTAATACTCGTGTAAATTTATATACTCGCATAATTAATATAAATAAATACTTACTAATATTATAAGAGAAGAGTGCGAATCTTCGAACGATATGAACAACAGGTTCGTGGAAACTGTCCACGCGGTCGGGTCAAAATTCTTTAAGGCCCGTCGCGCTACTAGAACAAAAAAGCTTTCTGACCAGACTCTTCAACTCATGGAGAGGAGAAAGGAAATGACGGTACAGTCTTCAGCCGATTGGTCCGAACTCAGGCAGCTTAATAGACAAATCTCTAAATCTATGCGACGCGATATTCGCCGATTCAATACACTGCGTATTGAAGAGGCGATAGAGCGAAATCGAGGCTCCAAAGTGTTCGCACGAGATTTGTCTATCGGGCAGAGCCAAATGACTAAGCTGAAGACCGATAACGGTACTGTCATTACATCCCAGAGTGAGATCTTGGGAGAGGTCGAAAGGTTCTATGGGCAGTTGTACAAATCATCCCTGAATCCTGTTGTCAGCTTGGTCCAAGACCCCAGATCCAAGCTAACTCGGCACTATACCGAAGAAATCCCGGACGTCAGCTTGTACGAGATCAGAATGGCTCTAAAACAATTAAAGAACGGAAAGGCACCGGGAGATGACGGAATTACCACAGAGCTCCTGAGGGCAGGCGGCAAGCCAGTTTTAAAAGCCCTACAGAAGCTGTTTGATTCTGTCATTCTCGGGGGTGACGTTCCAGAGTCGTGGACCAGGAGTGTGGTGGTGCTGTTTTTCAAGAAGGGCGATAAAACGCTCTTAAACAATTACAGACCCATCTCACTCCTGAGCCACGTGTACAAATTGTTTTCAAGAGTCATTACGAACCGACTCGCGCGCAAGCTAGACGACTTCCAGCCGCCCGAACAAGCCGGTTTCCGAAAAGGTTATAGTACCATAGACCACATTCACACGCTACGCCAGATTATACAGAAGACCGAGGAGTATAATCGGCCTCTGTGTCTAGCGTTTGTGGACTATGAGAAAGCCTTTGATTCTGTCGAAACTTGGGCAGTGCTGCAGTCCCTTCAGAGGTGCCAAATTGACTATCGATATATCGAAGTGCTGAAGTGTTTGTATAGAGACGCTACTATGTCAGTCCGCATCCAGGATAAGAGTACGAAACCGATCCAGCTGCAGAAAGGCGTGAGACAGGGAGACGTTATCTCTCCGAAACTGTTCACCACTGCGCTGGAAGATGTCTTCAAGCTCTTAGACTGGACCGGACTCGGCATCAACATCAATGGCGAATACATCACTCACCTTCGATTCGCAGATGATATCGTAGTCATGGCAGAATCCCTGGAGGACCTTGGCACCATGCTCAATGACCTCAGCAAGGTCTCCCAACTAGTAGGGCTGAAAATGAACATGGACAAGACGAAAATCATGTCTAATGCCCATGTCATTTCTGTACCGGTCCTGGTTGGGAATGCGATTCTCGAAGTTGTCGATCACTATGTTTACCTAGGACAAACAGTCCAATTAGGTAGATCCAATTTCGAGAAAGAGGTCAGCCGACGAATCCAACTCGGCTGGGCAGCGTTCGGGAAACTTAGGAGGATCTTCTCGTCTAATATTCCGCAGTGTCTGAAAACAAAGGTTTATAACCAGTGTGTGTTACCAGCGATGACTTACGGCACTGAAACGTGGTCTCTAAATGTCGGCCTCATAAAAAGGCTCAAAGTCGCTCAGCGTGCTATGGAGAGGGCTATGCTCGGTATTTCTCTACGTGATAAAATCCGAAATACGGAAATCCGTAGAAGAACGGGTGTAACCGACATAGCCCGAAGAATTAGCACGTTGAAGTGGCAATGGGCAGGCCACATCGCTCGACGAACCGACAACCGTTGGGGAAAAAAGGTTCTCGAGTGGCGACCACGAATCGGACGACGCAGCGTAGGACGACCCCCCACTCGATGGACTGATGACCTCATCAAGGTCGCAGGAAACCATTGGATGCAGGTGGCACAGGACCGTTATAGATGGCATTCTCGTGGGGAGGCCTATGTCCAACAGTGGACGTTTACGGGCTGATGGATGGATGGATGGAATATTATAAATGTGAAAGTAACTCTGTCTGTCTGTCGCTCTTTCACGCCAAACCTACTGAATCGATCTAAATGAAATTTGGTACACAGATGGTCTAGAGCCTGACAAAGGATAGAGGCTACTTTTTAAGGCAAAAAAGGGTTGTAAAAGAGGATGAAAAGTTGTGAAGAAGTATTGTCATTTTTAAAGCCAGAAGCTTGAAACTTATTTTTAGGCTATTGATTAGACATAATAAAATTGAAATTTTGTAAAAAAAAAAACCCTTAAGGGGTAAAATAAAAATAGGGGATGAAAAACTTTAGGAAAGTAACCTTTTACGCGGGCGAAGCCGCGGGCAGAAGCTAGTGTGTAATAAATGTGTAATTTATTTATTGTAAATTATTTTAAGCCATCTGTTTGATATCTACCTGCTTTAATAATAATAAAAAAAAGCTTCTTCTTCTTATGTATTGGCAATCAGCTACATATATGAGCTATTGGTGCCAGTGTCAAGTTATAAATATTTTCACGTTTTTAGTCTTTCAAGTCAGTCGTTGTCTAAGTCAAATTGTCACCATTAACAGTGCAATGGCCACACTGTTAATGGTATCTTGTGGGAATTTTGATGGAAATCGAAAACGTTGTAAAGCACTTTTATATGATATTCACTACATCCCAGTATTGCCGCACATCACATTACATAAAATGCCATCAAAATTATCTAATATAACACGTTAAAACACTAAGATATCGAATATAATACAAGAGCACCACATGACGTTTTGAAATTCCCGTCAAAAGTCCAAAAAAAAAAAAAAGAAGCTATTTATACCACGTCAAATTATTTGACAGCAAAATTTCACAGTTTGACATAAATTTCACTCCATTTACTGTTTATTTCTTAGCTTATAATATGACTGACAATTCATTATTATGCTGGAACTGGTGTTTATTGTTCACCCATCCAGTTTTATCCAAAAAATCTCTGCAATCATACTATGAAGTGGACTTTTCTTTTGGAAGAGACAATCCGATCACACAATGTCCTGGAAAATATAATAGAATAGATGCTGATTACGTATGGTACGAAAACGATTTCAAGCACTTTTCGATGTCTAAGGAACAATAAAGAGTCGTGATAAGGTTTTAAGATTTTTTAAAAATAATTGATTATTCAATAAAGCATATTTTATTTATTTGATTATTAAGCCTTTCTTTAATTTACATTTATTTATATCATGTCATATTTATTATCATGACGACCACGTATTGAAGGAATTATTGCAGGACGTCTCCCAAATAAGTGGGTTGACGTCTTCGTGAATTTTGTTAAATGCAAACAGCACAAGGCCATCCTATGTGGCGTACTATAAGAAAACTTACGTCTAATAGTGGACAGCGAAAGGCTAAATGATGATAGTGATATATTTAATTTAAATGACTTTTTGTAATCTAATTTAAATTACGACCCCCAACCATCCGACTTATAGTTTTTGTTTCTCAACTTCTTGGTGGCGTACTAAATGCGTGTGACAAAAGATTGAGTTATTTCGCAATCATAGCTTATAACCGTTGCTTGGTATATAAATTAAAACCAGCGAAACGAATATAAGATTATATTAATTGCAGTGACAGGTATGAACGTGTGAATCCCAAATTTGCTAGTAAAGGACATGATGTAACGGTTCTCGAAGTTCTGGCCGTCACGTCATCTAGTAATCACGCACATCACTTCAAATTTCTATACTGGTTTTTGTATACAAGACAATTTGTTTACGCCTATCAGTAATGAAAAAAAAAAGTTTCTAAAAATTCCACGACATTTTGCAATTTTGAAGTGAAATTTTTTTTTATAGCTGGGCAATGGAAAGCTAGTGAAGTATGCAAGGATAGATCTGGCACTCTGTTCTCTCTGCCTACCCTGCAAGGGATATGGCGTGATGATATATATATATATATATATATATATATATATATATATATGTATGTATATCCATCTGAAGGGCGTGGTAGGTCATTGTAGAGAAGGACTATATTGATCGGTCCTATTATTGAATCTCACATACGAAGAACAAGGATAAAAGATAAAAGCTATTTATTTATGTAGTAGGTATTTATTCAAATGATCATGGTTTCCAGCTATATATTTCACACGTAGGTTCTCGAATGGCGACCACGTATCGGATGTCGCAGTGTTGGTCACCTCCTAACAGGGGGACCGACGACCTGGTGAAGGTTGCTCGGGGTCGTTGGATGCGGGTGGCGCAAAACCGCACTTTGTGGCGAAATATGAGGAAGGCCTACGTCTAGCAATTGATAGCAAAAGGCTGAATGATGATGATGGTGATGATATTTCACACACAAAACTAAGCCGTTGCTATTTTTTTTAACAAGCTAATCTCTGGGTTTCCAAACATTCTAAAGTCGTATTATATAAAAACAACATATAAAAGCTTGTAGGGATAAATAGTTGTCAATATTGAAATGTCTAATGAGGTATCAATTTTGAATATGAGTTATATTAAAAAAAATGCTTATTGTTTAGTTACAAAATATTTTTCTTATTTTTCATATTTTGGTAAGCTTATAAATTGAGCGTTTATGCATCTGATGTCATAATAATCTTATCTAATCACTATTTACATTATAAGATTCACCTGTGTTTATATTCAAGAATATAAATTTATTATTATGGCAGTTAACTTGTGATCGGGTGTTGCTTGCGGGATCTGGTCCAGCCATAATCTTTTATATTTTATTTTAGAAAGCATCAAATTGGAACTAATACTTACTAAGCACATTGCATATAATTTTATAAAGAAGAAATAACTAAAATCATTTAAAAAAAGAGATAAAACCCGCTGTGTTTCTTTCCGGATCTTCTCAATGGCAGTTGCGCTCTGATTAGATGACAGCTTTTTGGATACATTTAAGGTTATATATTAAAATTGATAAAATGAAGATGTCCACAGAGGGATTTTTTTTGGACATCATAGAAAAATAATATGTCATTTACGTCCCTAGACTGATTTATTTCTAATGCCCCGATGGCGAAAGCTGCCGAAGCATCGACTCGACAGGATACACATGAGGGCGGGCCACCGAAAACAAAGACCGGATAGGTACATGTAAGGGGGGTCTATAGGGTTGCGCGCCGCTTCTTCTGTCATCCTGGACGAATTTAACGGGGTGTGACCACTCCATACATAGCCTGGCGCCAAAAAAAGACTGATTTATTTCTAAGAGAAATAACTTCAACATAATAATATTATAATTATAAAAGCTGATCATTAGATCAGTAATTACCTTGGTTACATTTCTGCTACTGCTAAATATGTTAATCTTTAAGAGCCTATTATTATGTTAATAATTGTTAGATCATAACTATAGATAGTTTTTGACAAGAATTAACGACTGTGGAAAAAACCTACCGTAAAAATTTACGTCATTATTGTTATAAATGCTAATTTTGTTACACTAAAATATATGTTCTCTACATGGATTCCCAATAACATTGTTCTAAAAATAGTTTCAACATTACAAATTTTCCCAGCCCTTCTTTTAAATCACATCAGACGTATGCATATCTCTTCTTCCTCTAGAAACAAATAAACTAGTAGAATATATTGACGATGTCTAACCCTGCCCTCTCTGATATTATCCTGCTTGGAAATATGGAAGTAGCTTTATCGGTGAAGAGAATTGAAATATATAATAACCATGAATAATTTTAATTCTTTTGGTACCGAAGTAGAAAGAAATTAATCACGCATCCCTTTCCTGCAGTCCCTGCAGA
The DNA here is from genome assembly GCA_905163515.2 of Lymantria monacha. Taxonomy (NCBI): domain Eukaryota; kingdom Metazoa; phylum Arthropoda; class Insecta; order Lepidoptera; family Erebidae; genus Lymantria; species Lymantria monacha. The sequence goes on along the minus strand of LR991097.1, from coordinate 22,944,927 downwards.
TATTGTATTAGAAAAATAAAAAATAAATACCCGTCTTACCATTACCTGACTAGCATCGTACGTGTAAGTTTGTTTGTTTAATCTTCTAGACGAAATCTGTGTCCAAAGACGTATTGTTCTAAATAGCCAAGGCCCGTGTCAAATATCGTAGATTTAATTTCCTTACGATATAAAAGCTCTGTGATGAAAGGTAGTCATACCACTTCGGGGATAAAGGCCTAAGACTTATAGACGTCCATAATTTGCGTATTTATAATAATAAATAGTAATACATCAACACATCTAAAATAGTGTAGTGATAATAATACGATTCCAATTACGTTTGATAGGCAAATGTTCGTATGAAAGATTTTAAATTTGACCGCCATTTTAGCTTCAACTTTTTTTTTTATCTTATTAATTTGAACGTTGTAATAATAAGCCTTTCCTTTTGCAAAAGAAATATGTCGTGACAGTAATTTAAGTTTAGTGCGATGCGCAATAGAATTGAGGTCACTAGTAGATGGTCAACTCTTATGAGATTGTATGTTGCCTAACACAACCGTTCCGCGGATTATTTAGATTAAAACATCTTCACACATAATATTTGTCCTCGATGCGAATTACTTGCAATTTTACGACATTATAAAAAAATATATATATTGAAACAATATTGCGATATTACGCTGGTGTGCGTAAATATATAAGCAAAGGCCATACCAATTAAAGTAATCGGACATTTGCATAGAAAATACGCGTATCAATACGAATTTGTGCTCAACATAGACAATTTGTGTGGTCTAAGGGAAAAATAACTGTACGGTACTAAGTAAGGTTTAATTACATTATCTTACCTTAGTACCTTTTTTTTTTTTTTTTTTTTTTTTTTTTTTTTGCGGTGGGCCATGAACGTCGCACCCCGCCATATCGGTCCGGGGTGACGGAAGAGGCGGCGCGCAACCCCATTCACCCACCCTGCAAGCACCTCTTCTTCGCCGTGCGAGCGGGCCGCCGGTACCCGATAAGCCCCCTTAGTACCTAAGGTTTAGATTAATTGTCTTTCCACTATTCATATGACGATTATTATAGGCTCGTTACTAAGTAAATACTTAAGTTATTAATCACCATTTTATTTATTTTCTTTTTGCTTTCTTAATAAACCATTTATTTCCACTTTTTGATTCGAGGCTCTTCGATAATGAAAAGGAAATTGATCTACTATACTACGCTGGTTAGACGTGTTGGTATTTTTTTTTTTTTTTGGCGGCGGGCTATGGAGTGGTCACGCCCCGCTAATCCGTCCGGGGCGACAGAAGAAACGGCGCACGACCCCATAGACCCGCCCTACAAGTACCGGCACACGGCGTGCGAGCAGGCCACCGGAACCCGGTCTTTGTCTTCGGTGAGACGTGTTGGTATAGGGTTTTGTTTCGAGTTTTCCTTCTCTTGAATATATATTATATGCGTTTTATATACCTTAGTCGTCTTTTACGATCATCCACGGGTGAGATAGGAGGTGAATTGTATTACTCCATCACCACACGGAAAATTATTACTCATATAACGATTATTATAGATTCGTTACTAAGTAAACGTTCAAGTCCTTAATCATTTTTTATAATCCATTTTCATTATAATCTGTGTTACTACAATTAATAGTACTTGGATATATTTTTAGATAATATACAGGGTGTAAGGGGACCGCTCCCGAAAACAAAGACAGGTAACCCTTTTTTTTTTATTGGTGGGCTATGGATGCGTCTCGCCCCACCAAATCGGTCCGGGGTGACGGAGTAGGAGGCGCGTGACCCCATAGACCCACCGTAAAATCCTCTCTCTTCGCCGTGCGAGCGGGCCACCGGTACCCGATTTTTGACTTCGGTGGCCCGCCCGGCGGTTTACCCTCGCGGGTTTAAAGACAGGTAACCCTACTAGTCCTACTTGTAATGATAGGCTAGAAAAAAAATTTTTTTTTTCACAAATATTTTTAAGTTTTTTTCACATTCCATCGTATTAGGACAGTGCCATGCAGCGATAACTCGATAAAAAATACGTAACTATACTCAGATGAGAAAAGACGCAATCTATTCAAAACTCACGATCATATCGTTCAAGAGTTCAACGACCTCGCGTGGTGAAAAAAAATTTTTTTTTCATCCGAATCGATTTTTTTTTCTAGCCTATATATACAAGTAGAACTAGTAGGGTCACCTGTCTTTGTTTTCGGGAGCGGTCCACTTCCACCCTGAATAGTTTATCAGGGACGGATAAGCGAAGGAGTGAACACTGGACATGGTATGGATATATGATGAGACGCAATGAAAGTAATGTTGTGAAGAAAGTTTTAAATATTTAGAGGTAAGAGAAGACCGAAGAAAACATGGATAAAACGCTTAAAGTATGGCATGGATAGACAAGGAGTAATCGCAAAGATGACGTCTGTTAAGGTTTTATGGAAGGAGAGTACATATTGCTTCGACCCCAAATAAATTGGGATAAGAACAGAATCATTATAGTTTTTTTTAGATGTATAAACAATAATGTTCTTCGCTTTATTATCATGTTTTACAAGCATATCAATTTAGAAATTGCGTATTTTCCTTTTTTTTTAGCTTTAAAGTTGGTTGAAATAGTTCCAGAAATAAGCGACGCAGTTTTTATCTGAATTTTTTTCATATAAATTTGGTTTCCATAATTCTTTCATTAATTTTGTTTTATAAATTCTTTATCTCACGATCTCTACGGAAAATCTGTGGAGTTAGGCTGACCGATCGCATTCATAACGACGACGTAAGAGAGCGAGTAGGTATGAAAGAGAGTATTGGTGTAAAGATGCGAAAGGGAATGCTCCGTTGGTTCGGACATGTGAAAAGAATGCCGAACGAACGTCTAGTTAAGAAGATATACAATGCAAAAGTGGAAGGATGTAGGTACAGAAGGAAACCGAAATTCACTTACCTAGACCAGATTGGTCACGTAATGAAGCAAGGTGGAGTCAAGAGTCCCCGAAACCGGCGAGCGTGTGTGAAGAGAATTATGAATGTTGAGGAAGCGAGTGAAGTATGCAAGGATAGAGTTCTCTGGCACTCTGTTCTCTCTGCCTACCCTGAAAGGGATATAGCGTGATGATATGTATGTAAATTCTTTATGTACATACGTGCGACCCATTTAATATCATTTTTATTTATTATTTTCCCTACATCCAGAGAGATTTATCACATTTGTGAAGTTAGCAAGAAGTTTTATAATATTATAATCGATATTATTGCCGCTTCGTCTTAAATTTTGGGCCACAAACATGTACTTCAGCTGATTAACCTGACGCTCACGGCGACACGATGGTTTTCCACTAAAATTAAACAAATCCACAAACTCGTTATTTTGTCAACTCGTGACTACCGCCAAGGCCAAGACGATCATCAGTCGTGTAGGGCTGACAGTAAAACATTATTTTTCCTTTCTTTTCTTAATTTGTTGCAAGTATTTACATGCTAGTGATACTTGTTTTTTTTCATCCAGAAATGGTAGTTGATAATATAGTCCTTTTTTTATACGGTGGACTATAGATGCGTCTCGCCCCGTCAAATCGGTCCGGGGTGACAGAAGAGGCGGCGCGTGACCCCACAGACCCACCGTGCAACGCCTCTCTTCGCCGTGCGAGCAGGGCCACCGGTACCCGATCTTTGTCTTCGGTGTTGATAATATAGTCTTAGGTAATAATTAGTTAGTAACTAATTTACTAGATAACATTAACTACTATTAAAAAGAAAAGCAAGTAATTTGAGTTTTGGATTTCTCTTAAGTATTAAACTAAAATTGGGAACATTAGTTCGACAGATGACGTAGTCTTTCTGTATCGTTGAGCTCTCATGTTGGGAATCGTGAGTTCGATTTCCATGTAGGATAATTAACTGACTTCAAAAAGTATATATATATATATATATATAATTTTGACTATTTTAACTTATATAAAAATATGAAAATAGTTGGTAAGTATAGTTAGTAGATATAGTTGCAAACTAAAAGGGAGAAACATAACCTTAGGAATTTCTTTAGGTATGAAACTCAATTTAATAGTGACATTTACTTAGGATACTCATCGCTTGTAAAGATAAGACGCACTCTCAATCGATTTAGAGACTATATATTACACAGAGTCTCATCACAAAACAAATTTCCAAGATCGTGCCCTTCCTCGTCCAGCATTATTTACTCTGCAAATTAAAACTTCAGATCACTATTGGCTTAATTATATGTTTAAAATATTGTAAAGTAGGAGGATACTTGCATTATGGGGTAAATCTTACATGGTCTTGGAAATCCCAAGAGGATTAGTGTAACAAGATATTCACACCATATTTATGAAGAGCGGTTTTATATTTAGGATAAACACTAAAATTAAAGTAGATTCAAGTGTTCGTTTTGACAATAATTTAATTTGGTTCAATTTTAACATACTGGCAATATTTTTTTCTTAAATAATAAAGCACCACATAAACAATTAAATCTTTGTGTTGGAGAAGTGTGCGGAGGACATAAACACAAATTTTACTTGCACAACTTATAACTACTATTTTACTATTAACTAACATTTAGAACAATCATATGTAACCGATCTAAAATTCTTTCTAGGTAAGTATTGAATACGCCTGAAAAGTTACTGACCTTTTACGCAGAGACCTTGACCTTGGCTACTTCATACCTATGCAATCGACTTGATTATGATAAAAGTGACACAGTCAAATTTTCAATAGTTCGTATCCAAAAAGTGCTGTGTGGCTACGAATACTACCAACCCTTACTTTGCTCGTGGATGTCGTAAAAGACGACTAAGAGCCTTATTAACGACCTGGGCCAACTCCATCTGATGCCGTTTGGTCAACAATTACATTCCCATGGAGGGTTGACGTCTGGCGGGCGGCCGGTCATAAAACTATTGCCAGTAACTTTTACAATATGTACTATGAAAGAAGAGTAGGTACATATTGTATCGACCCCAAGTAATTGGGATAAGTGTAGGAGAATGACGAGTTCGTATCCAAAAATGAGATACATATAAGATCATAAAATAAATAACAAAAAGGATTTCACATGTATATCGTATTTAAGAGTATATAAATACTCGACACATCTTCATTGGTAAAATAAATCTCAAGTGCTATTATATAAGTGGAATAAAAAGTTATTTATTAAGTAATTAAAAAAGATGGGTCATGATATTCCCTTGACATTTAGTGGCACGATGACCAATTAGCCGTAGTGAATACGGTAATAGCTCTAAATTATTAGTGAAGATTCAGGGTCAGGAAGTATTCAATATAGTATGAATATTTCTAAATGTTTAGAACTTACTTCAAGTAAAGTGTGCGAATGCATTGATAGCGTCGATATGGTCTAAATAGCAATCCTTCCTATCGAGTGTCAATGGAATTTGATTATCGTATAGTCTTTGTGTACAACAAATAAGTTTCTGAATGATATTATTATGCGTTAATATATGTCTATGAAGTTATCAACGATATCATCATCTCAGCTCAAATATGTCTGACTATTGAGTTCGAGCCTCCTCTGTAATGGGAGGGAAATTGATCTACTATACCACGCTGGTCAGACGAGTTGGTATAGGATTTTTGTTTCGAGTGTTTCTTCTCTTGCATAGATGTTACATGCGTTTTATATCCCTTAGGCGTCTCCTACGATTACCTTCAGGTAAGGCAGAGGGTGGTGAATTGTTTTCTTATTCCGTCACAATAAGGATATTAGATCAAAGATTTATATTTTAGACACTGATGTTTTAAAAAAACCGTAAGAAGCTAATGTCATTCTCATGCGCCCGTCATTATGCCTATTTATGCACAAAGTGTCTTCTTTCGCTATCTATGCATCTATCTATCTATCTATTAGCTTATTGACACTTACTGTTAGAAATAGACTTTTCTTAGACAAGGCTTCTTTAACCAATTTTTATGTCTCCTTTTTTAAGGTAGGGTAGGTAATGCATATTGTTTTATTTACATGCTACCATACCTACAGGGAAACTTTTTCCTTTAACTTGGAGAGAATTACAGCAAACAATTAGGCATTGGGTTTTGACTTAGTTTTTTTTTTGAAAATGTATTTTCTCTATTTATAAGTAAGAAAAATTGTGTACGTATTTTTTTTTTAATTACTTTGGTGGCAAATGAGCTAGCAGCGCACCTACTCCTGCGTTAAGGGGTAACTGTCACTCATTGATATCAGCAATACCAGAGGCACAGTTACACAGTCTAGTGTAAAATGAGCTTTTGGCTTTCAATTATTTCAATGACATATTGGACGTAAGACACCTTAGCCCTCCCGTGACCATGTTCACTGTAAAGTGTTCGAAACGTCAGAAAGTTAAAAGTCAAATACAAACGCGATAGAATCCGTAAAAGTAGTTTTATTTCAAAAGTTTTATTTCAAATGGTCTACGTGTGAATGTGAGCAAAACCAAAATAATGGTCTTTGAAAGAGACGAAGCCAGAACAGATGTAAGAGTAACGATAGGTAATGATATACTAGAGCAAGTGGATGAATTTGTATATCTTGGATGTGGATTTAGCCGAGATGGAAGGTACACCACTGATATAGAGCGAAGAGTGAATGCGGGAAATAGAGTAAACGGAGCGTTGGGGCAACCTCTCGGCAGCCACCACCTCAGCCAGAAGGCACGTGTAGCAATATATAACGCAGTGCTTGTCCCAACATTACTGTATGGAAGCGAGAGTTGGGTATGCAGAAAAGCGTATGAAAGTAAAATTAATGCGGTCGAAATGCGATCTCTGCGGAAAATCTGTGGAGTTAGGCTGACCGACCGCATTCGTAACGACGACGTAAGAGAGCGAGTAGGTATGAAAGAGAGTATTGGTGTAAAGATGCGAAAGGGCATGCTCTGATGGTTCGGACATGTGGAAAGAATGCCGAACGAACGTCTGGTTAAGAAGATATACAATGCGAAAGTGGAAGGATGTAGGTACCGAGGGAGACCGAGACTAACCTACCTAGACCAGATCGGTCATGTACTGAAGGAAGGTGGAGTCAAGAGTCTCCGAAACCGGCGAGCGTGTATGAAGAGAATTATGAATGTTGAGGAAGCGAGTGAAGTATGCAGAGATAGAGTTCTCTGGCACTCTGATCTCTCTGCCTACCCTGCAAGGGATATGGCGTGATGATATGTATGTATGTATGTATTTCAAATGTGTAACACTCGCGTAAACATTAGAAATCATAATGATTCAGATGTTGATTTTCAGCTAGAATATGATATTACTCTCGCTAAGAACAAGCCAGATCATTCATGCTTGCAGATAGAAAACTGTTAGTGTGTAGTCGTACCACTAATAACGTTATACTCTTTTAAAATGAATATGTCTACTTGTGAGTAATGGGGTCCGGCTGTTTGACCATAAGTCATTTGGCAAAATTACACTTGATAAACAACGTTTGGCAAAACAATGGATTCTCGCCTATTGATCATTTTACTACTGATCATTTTACAAATGTTTCACTTTGCCAAATGATCAACACACACATTACATTTGATAAATGATTACTTTACAAAACGAACATCTAGCAACTGAGTTATCAGATAAAACTAATAAAAAAAATTATATTATACATTATTTGGAAAATAATTACTTATTAACCCGTTCATCTTTGGATATATATTTATTTTATTAGGTTGGGTTAGGTCAGAACTTTAACCCCAAACGAAGACGCCAGAAGCGACTTTAGGGCATTTCTCCCTCTTAGATTTAGACACTTCGCACACAACCATATCACCCATTTTGCAATAAAAATAACTAACAACTGACTGTCACGGCGATATGAGGGTAGAAATAACTTTTTGTTAAATGACATTTTAATACTTAACACATTTAACAAGTGTAGTGTTTGCTAGTGGATCATTTGCTAAGTAAGTTTTTGTAAGATGATACTTTTGCCAAATGATCATTTGGTGAAACGTTGTTTGTCGAATGACCATTTGTTAATAGTTTTTTGGTGAATCATTAGGGAACTGTGAATAATACTATCTTAAAACAATTATATGTAACTATTTTTATACTTTACTTAACTAATATAAATCTAAATCATCAAACAAAGCTCTAAGCAGTTTCGATTCTAAACTTCGTCATATGTGTGATATTTTCTTCGGCAAGAGTTTACAGTTACATCATAAATATAAGGACTTATGTACGTTTTCACCAACAACTTCTAAATATTAGTTAATATCTAAGCTGATATAAATAATATATAACATTGATATTATGTACCTATTATTTAAATTGCTTTATAGCAATTGACATTAAAAAAATAATAAACGTCACTCGTCGTCATCATTATCTCAGACCATATATATTCTACTTTTGGGCTCGAGCCTCCTCCATAGTTGGAAGGAAATTGACTTACTACACCACGCTGGTCAGACGTGTTGGTGTAGTGTTTTGTTTCGAGTTTTCCTTCTCCAAATCATAAAACTCATTACCTGTTATTTATTTCGTCTAAGATGTTACCTATAATTTACGTTTCCTTGTTAAAATCGTTATCGAAGTCATTACTTTTCATTTTTTTACTTACAATTATTTTCATTTTAATTAGTACTTAATGTTTATGAATAAATTAATAATTTATTATTTTAATTGCTGAGTTAACGGCTTCTGTAATAAATAAACAAAATAACAAAAAAAAAAAGATGTAATTAAAAACACCTTTATACGAATTCGAGAACATACTAATATATATAGTCAATTTATTATTTTATTAAATTTAACGTAACGATTAGTTTAACTAATAAATCTTTTCATGCTTCATTAAACTTGTATACGAAATGTAGATATTAATTATTTTGCGATTTATCTTAACTGCTTTTTTTCAAGATTTAAGATAGTTTATGACATGAAATTGCTAAATTGTCTTTACGTATAGAATTAGTCTTCACCGACGATAAGGGCTGGGTACTGGTGATCCGCCCACAAGGCGCCATAGACGTGCACGAAATGGGTTACGTCTCTTCTGTTGCCCCGAAAGGACTGGACGGGTTTTGACTGCACCATAGCCTGCCACCAAAAAAAAAATGTATATAGTTAGTGTCATATGATGACCAGTTAAGAATACAATCTATTATCACTTCTTACTGTGCTGTAGAAATCGACTCTTGCTGTAAGGACAATTAACTATATAATATATGCCGTATACTATATATAACAATCCCTTAGCCGTATTTTAAAAAAAACCTAAAACGATGTAAGACAGGTGATGGTGAATTGTATTTTAATTCCGTCACCACATGAAAGATCAATCACTTGTAGGTCACATAAATTGTCCGGCGTGAAAATCAAACCGATTACGCTAGGCACGGGAGATATCAGATATCTTACCTATCTTCATTTTATTTTACTAATATACATACATGTTTCCTGACTTCAGCATAGTCACATTCAGCTATCCAGAATAATAGCAATGTGTCACAAGGCCTTATAATTTGGTATACAAGTGATCTCCATTCTTATCTTGATATAATTCTAGATTTTACTACTACTGACTTTTCCGTGTGGTGACGGAGTAAGAATACAATTCACTGTCCCCTATCTTACCCGTGGGTGATCGTAAGTGACGACTAAGGGCGATAAAATGCATATAACATCTATGCAAGAGAAGGAAAACTCACAAAACCCTATATTAACACGTTTGACTAGCGTGGTATAGTAGGTCAATATCTCACCCATTACGGAGGAGGCTCGAGTCCAACAGAGGGACATATATAAGCTGAGATGATGATGATGAGAGGATGACTACTACTGGTATTAGATATTTCGAAAGAAAGTCGAATACTTCATTACACGAAACGTATCTACTAATGATTGTGTTAATAATTTGTGTCTAAATTATGTGTTTGTAAAGTCCCCCGCCATAAAAGGATTAGTTTCTCAGTCCATTAAGATGTTTTATAAAAAAAAATATCCAAATAAAATTAATTAACATAATATTAACTTTAACAAGATATATGTAATATTTAATTGAATTAATGGCATATTAATTAGGCAAGTATTAGAATTTTAGACTAAGCCAATAAAGAAATTTAATTTGGATATTAATATAAAATATGTTTAAAATATAATAGATATTAGTTCGTAGCCCGAGAGCGAGTCAAATTAGCTTCATTTTACAAGCCTACTTAAGTACCTACTTAAATTGTCATAAATTTACTTTAATAAGCCGGTTGCATCCGCGGCATCCTATGTCGTGAATGTAGTCGCCTTAAGCAGCTAGAACTAGTCTTAACGTCCTCGTAAAAGCAACTGGCAAGAATTTTACAAAACATTTGTATTAAATAGGTAAAACTACTTAGGTTATTCGATTTCTACATAGAAAAATACACTAATAAAAATATATCTTAATATAAACTAGTAGATTTTTATAAAGAAATACCCCTAAGTGGCGTTCCTAGTTGCTTATATAAGTTACCCAGAAGAAAGCTACTAGCTATCGTAGTGATACCTCAACAAGTTTCTACGACATCTAGAGGCAAGCACGACTTAAAATAACGGCGAATATATAGTTAGATAATTAAATAAGTAGTGTGGCAACCCTATTCATGATGACAATTACGGGTAATCACTATGTGACGTCACACGGCGTGCAGTACTGCAACCTTCATGCTTGTCAACTGATTGCGGTATGTTCGATCTTATTGAGGGAATGCACACACTATAGACTAATGGCCAATGTAATTAGTTTTATTCTACGCTACTATTTAAATAAAATTATGCTTATTATATACTCCGTGTGGTGACGGACTAAGAATACAATTCACCACCAGATCATCAGACAAGATAGCTTACCCGTGGGTGATCGTACGAGACGACTAAGGGATTTAAAACGCATATTACATCTATGCGAGAGAAGGAAAACTCGAAACAAAACCCTATACCAACATGTCTGACCAGCGCGGTATAGTAGGTTAATTTCCCTCCCATTACGGAGGAGGCCCGAGCCCAACAGTGGGACATTTATGGGCTGTGATGATGATGATGATGCTTATTATATTATGTAATAACCGTATGGTGGTGGATTAAGAATATAATGATTGCATATATGGTGTAGTTAAGATAGTGACCTAGTGTATCGAGTGTCGTTGTTTCTATTCCCATGCAGGATAATACTTTGTGAGATTAATGGATTTTTGTTCGGAGTTGGATAATAATTTGTATCTATTATTTATACTTTTATAAAATTCCTCATAACACAAGGATTATTTCTTTAGTACAGGGTGTTGTCTAAAAATTGTTTCAGAATTCCTTACTTTATTAGAAATACACTTTCCGGGTAAAATAATAACAAATATGATCGCCAGCCCGCCTTCCAAGCGACTACGGTATCATCCTTAGAATTTTCAGACCAATTTTCTGGGTGGGTTTAGGATTGTTATGGATTGGTATACCTCTGGTATTGCAAAGGTCCATGGGCAACAATAACGCTTACCAACAAGTGTGCTACTTGCTCGATTTGAGCAATAAAAAAAACTAAGTTCTATTATTTGAAACTTGAACAATACATTACCACTTCACTATTCTAAGCTATTGAGAGAGTATCGAGAATAGCTGAGAATAAAATCTACCTAAAACATATTAAGGTTAATTTACAAAGAAATTTTCCTTACTAATATTTTTATAATAATAGTCTATAAAACCCGATTACGAAGCGAAAAATGTTGTCACAAGCGGGATTCGAACCCGCGCCTATTGGGATTCCGGCCCAATCGTTCTGCCACTACACCATCGTGACTTATTGTAGGACATGCAAATTTCGCTTCGTATCATATTTACGTCTTAAGGTGACGGGTCTTCTGGAAGACCTTGGCACCATGCTCAATGACCTCAGCAAGGTCTCCCAACTAGTAAGGCTGCAAATGGACACATGGACAAGACGAAAAGCATGTCTAATGCCCATGTCATTTCTGTACCGGTCCTGGTTGGGAATGCGATTCTCGAAGTTGTCGATCACTATGTTTACCTAGGACAAACAGTTCAATTAGGTAGATCCAATTTCGAGAAAGAGGTCAGCCGACGAATCCAACTCGGCTGGGCAGTGTTCGGGAAACTTAGGAGGATCTTCTCGTCTAATATTCCGCAGTGTCTGAAAACAAAGTTTTATAACCAGTGTGTGTTACCAGCGATGACTTACGGCACTGAAACGTGGTCTCTAAATGTCGGCCTCATAACAAGGCTCAAAGTCGCTCAGCGTGTTATGGAGAGGGCTATGCTCGGTATTTCTCTTCGTGATAAAATCCGAAATACGGAAATCCGTAGAAGAACGGGTGTAACCGACATAGCCCTAAGGATTAGCACGTTGAAGTGGCAATGGGCAGGCCACATCGCTCGACGAACCGACAACTAAAAATCGACGAATTACTAAAAATCGAAAATGTTACAAACCTGTGGTTTTTTTGGCGACACACACGTACTCCTGTCACAATAACTCTGGCGCCATTAGCTCTCGCATTGAGTGAGCCAGTAGTAGCAACGTCATTTTTCTCTTTTTAGCATTACTTTAGCGTTACCTGTTTCGCCACCAATGCCACTGTAACTACTTACCCGTGTCACAACCAGCCCCGGTCTCCCCTAAAATATAAAGAAGTCCTTGAGAAACAATTGTACAGAGAAGCGCTGCTGTTTTAATGATAGCCTATATAGATAGTTTTACATTCGCTGTTTGAATCTATTATGTATGGGCAGTTTGAACATATTTTAGAATTAAATAAGAGAAGAAGGAGTAAGTAGAGATGTAAACATACATATTACCACACAATCCTCAGTCACACGTAATACAAAACGAACTACTAACCGGGCATAGTTCCAAAAGCCGTGTATGCTGCAATTAGAAAAGACGGATGATATATATTTCTTGTTTGTCTCATTCAGAATTCGAAACACTCTTGATCTAAATAATTGCACGCCTCATAAGCGAAGCGTTGAGGTCTTGCTCTACTCTCGATATATGAAAATCAAGCACTTTTCAAACCTAAAAATGATTGTATTTTTCTCACATTGCACTTATAGAATAACATTATTATACATATGTCAAGAAAAAACATTCATTCACAACGTATTTGATATTTTTAAAAAGCAATTATTTTGTTTAAATTAAGAAAATAGTTGATTTTAAAAAATATTTGAAGACGTAATTTTAATTTATGGCATTGACTAATAGTAAATCATAAATGAGGCGTGCACTTTTGGATTTTCCAAATTTTTTATTTATGCCATTGGATCACCTGATTTATTCAGGCATTTACACTAATAAATATCTAAAATTAAATCGAAAATATTTGAAGTGGTTAATTTCAAAAACGATTGTGAAATCATACCTAATGCTATTTAAATTAAAAAAATCTTCATAAATTAGATCGTGCAGTTTAAAAAATAAAGAATTATAAAAACTTGCTTAACAGTCTTATATGTAATAATATATAACTAAGGCTACTTGCCTTTATCTTATCATCACCATCTCCACTGTTGAGCTCGAGCCTTCACCATAATGGGAGGAAAATTGACCTACTATACCACGCTGGTCAGACGTCTTGGTATATGGTTTTGTTTCGAGTTTTTCTTGCCTTGGATAGATGTAAAGAGGTTAGAGAGGGGTCGGTGAATTGTATTCTTACTCGGTCACCACACAGAAAACGGGCTACTCGCCTTTCTTACATAAAATATAATTTTCTACGTTGCTTCGTATGGAGATAACATATATATGATAAACTTATTATGGTGAAGATCCAAAACAAAAGAAATTACAAAACATTACAGACACAACATCTAATTAACTCAAAAGCGCTTTCATCACTTTTCGCGTAACGAACTTAACTTCGTTATACTAAAACAACACTTTTATACGAAACTCACAAGTGAACTATTTTTGTCTAATCAACACTTCTACATTAAAACTTACAGCAAACATTGGCGCTTGTTCCGTTACTAAAACTGATAAAAAACTAACTTATTGGTGGTTCTGTATATTTTTGGTAATACCGCATAATACATTGTATAAATAAGTTTACTTTTTACTTTCTTTTTTTATATCTAAGAAGCTTCTCGTAATTTGCAGATAAATAAACAGTAATCTGATGCTGGATTGATTTAATATTCTATTAAATAATTACTCTATTTTATTTACGAATAAAGGATGACGGAAAAAGTTCACTTCATACAAATGTATGCCATATTATTGTTGATCTTGTCGCAGGTCCAAAATCACCGTCTATCACTAATTCAAATTGTTGCCTTTATTACTCCGATGAATCTAAAGTTTATTTGAAAACTCTGATAGCATTAGAAAGCAATACATAAAGCATTAATTTCACATTACCTGCACTTTAACACTTTCTCCACATATTATTAGGAAAAAAATGCCTAAAATATAAAATTTAAAATAAAACCGTTGTATGGCGTTTCTGAGTATGTACATTATTTTCCTGCTATATTCTGATCAACAAGATAGCTTTCCACTTGTAAGCTCCGCTTATCAACAGCATTACAGGTACTGACAAATAAATATTCTCTAGCGTACTACTACCAGAAGAAGCAAGAAAGAAAACGTTATTCTATTCTATCTAGATCCAAACATCCATAATTGAATCCTGGTTTACAGAAGTAACAATGTTTAATGTGTGGTGGGTAAATCTTAGTCTCTTTTTGCCTATTTTTAAATTTTCAATAATAACGCTTTTTCTTTTCAAGAGTCAACTGAACCCTAAAATCACACAAAACAAACAACTTTAGCAGAGACAATAAGCGTAACATCATGAATCATAAGTTTAGCAATTCACTAATGGTACTTACCATCCATAGCGTCGATTTCACTGATGAAATGCCTTCTTATACATGGTCTATATATCAATTAACTACGAGGTCAGCCTAGATATGGATCTGCAGATGACTAGTAGATATTACAGTTAAGGATTGCTTGAAATATGATTCTAATATAAGATGAGAGATCAATCAAACTGGAATATGGTATACGTTGCAAATAGCACTGACAGATGTTCACAGCAGGAGTAAATTTTGTTTAAGTTTAGCTTATTAATGATTAATTTACTATCTGGAAAAGAAATAAGGATCAGGTGATGACGTATATATATATATATACTAGCTTCTGCCCGCGGCTTCGCCCGCGTAAATGGTTACTTTCCTAAAGTTTTTGATCCCCTATTTTTATTTTTGACCGTCGTTAATACAGTGCAACGGTATTACAATACTCAGGGCTGGAACTTCATTACTGGACTGCTAGATGGCGTTGAAGAAGCTAGATTTGAGATTTTTTGACAAACAATTTTTTTATGTTTCATATAAATATTTTGATTTTTTTTAATAAAAAGTATCCTATGTTACTTTTAATACCTCCAAGAATATGTGTACAATGTTTCATGATGATCCGTTGAGTAGTTTTAGCGTGAAAGCGTAACAAATAAACTTCCATTCACATTTATATATGAGTAGGCATATATATATTGTTTTTTAATTTAAACTTTTCTATTAGCGACTAAGATGTAAATTAATGCTTTGGAACGTAAACTTATTACGTAAGAAGTTTTTTTCTTGTAATTATGGTGGCAAACGAGCCAGGAGCATGATGGTGAGTGTTACTGCTGCCCATGGAACTTTGCAATACCAAGGTTCAGCTAGATCGTTGCTTACCAACCAAAACTCATTCAGAAAATTGAGCTGTCAGTTCTTTCGCTTACCGAACGAAGCGCAACAGTATTGCCACTGCTCAGACGTAAATTTTCTGCGAAAATTTGGTGCTACTCCGAATAGATCAGCGCGACTGCAGACAGAAAGCTATCAAACATTGTGACCATATCACTACAGCGTGGAAGTGACGTTGAGCAAAAACATATGCGCTTATAAAGTGAAACTGTTATTATTCTAACAAATTTATTCTTATCGTATCTTTTATCCGTGTGCTGACGGAGTAAGAATACAATTCACCACCCCCTATCTTACCTATGGGTGATCGAGTGGACTAACGGATATAAAACGCATATAACATCTATGCGAGAGAAGGAAAACTCGATATAGAACCCTATACCAACACGCCTGACTAGCGCGGTATAGTAGGTTAATTTCCCTCCCATTACGTTGGAGGCCCGAGCCCAACAGTGGGACATTTATGGACTGTGATGATGATGATGATGATAGTAAAGAGGCTTACTCTTTAGTGTTAAGTATATAACTATAATAACAGGAAGAGTATATCCATACCAGTAACATCCAATCTATTGCTGTAAGTATTATGAAAAATGATTCTAAACGTTTATTTCTGATAGATGGAATGTCGACAAGATAAGGATAAGTATCCGGGATGTCCTTTAGGCTAAACGACTATTACCTAACTATTATGAGACAAGTAACATGTACATGTCTATACTAATAGCTACATAATGACCAACACTTTCTCGCTTATACATCTTCAACGTATGACCAAAGATATGAAACTTGTTTAAAATTCTTCAATTGACAGGTTATTATATTGAATACCTTCAGGGCTTATATAATGCAGTATAATTGAATTGGTTTAAATTTAATTTGTATTTTAAATACATTTATATTTCAATTACAAAATTAAATGGTTTTAATTGTTTTGATACGCAAAGCATGTGCCGATTTTCGTTCATGTAAATCTTCGAAACCGTCTTTTTTAATAATTACCAACATATATTACCAACCCTTACTTATATATTACCAACCCTTACTTGCATGGATGTCGTAAAAGCCGACTAAGAGCTTTATTAACGACCTGTGCCAACTCCATCTGATGCTGTTTGATCAACAATTACATTACCAAGGAGGGTTGACGTCTGGCAGGCGGCCGATCATAAAACTATTGCCAATAATTTTTACAATATGTACTAAGAAAGAAGAGTACATATTGTATCGACCCCAAGTAATTGGAATAAGAGTAGGAGAATGATGATGTATAGTTTTAGTTTAGAAGTTAGATTTTATTTCGCAATCACATTAAAGCTGAATAAGGTAGCTATGGACTTATACTGGGAACATAACATACATACATATATTTTTAATACAACAAAATGCAAAAGCACTTTATATCTACTTATAATAAATTATTATGCTTTCTTAACTTCTTAAATTATTTTCAGCGCATATAATCGATGAAACAATGTTGGCATGATAAATAAAAATCATATTGATGTAAATTACAAAAGGCGATTAAGTAACAAGAATAAAAACAAGATATAATAAAAAAAATAAGAACAGAAAAAATATATAATGATAGCCCATTTACTAAGTATGGAGTCTTTCATATAGTTTAGATGACTTGCCCAACTGTGAGATATGTAAGGATTGTAAAAATGAGAGTAGAAAAATTGTAATATAGATAAAGGAATTAAACTGTTTGTGGTACTTTCATATTTATTATTTTACGCGGTCTTCACAGATAATAACTAATCAGCAGCTCAGTATTCATATAGAATGGCACATACATTTTTTTGTATAAAATAATGTTTCTGCCCACTGTTTGTCTGTATGAAGGCTTCGATCTCCTAAATTGCAGAAAAATTTAAAAAAAATAGTTCTTCATCAATTAATTTCTTTCGAAATATTAATAGACGTTATATTTGCTTTTTAAATACATGAACAATATTAAAAAAAAATATGTTTTAAAAAACACAATTTTGGGCGTTTTCTTTGCTAATGCTGACAAAACTTTATGAGAAACGTCAAAATGATGTACTATTAAATTCTGAATATTAAAAATATTTATAAATAAGTAAGTAAAGGTTGTTACATACATACATACCATCACGTCATGTCCCTTGCAGGGTGGGCAGAGAGAAATGGTTAAGTAAAGGTTGTTCATTACAGAAAAGTCTATAATATACCTTTTTGTTCAAAAAAATAGAATTACTCCTGACCGATTAAGCGAAATAAAAAAAAAATATTAACGCCAGTGACGCCGTGGCTAGTACTACTAATCCTTACTAATACACTCATTTGCAAAAAAAACGGGCACCTAAGCAATGAACCATTTCAAATGTTAATATTTCTTTGTTTGATAATTATAGGTAGTTTTATCCACACAATTTGGTAAATTAATAAGAAAATAATCGTTTTCATCAGTATTTCATAAAATTTAGATACAATTTATGGGAAATAATGCTAAACCTCGCTAGTAGTGTATATTCGCTAGTAGTGCATATGCTCATGAAGTAAAAATAAAAAAGTTTTTTTGTTTGTTTTTCTTTAATAAAGTAAAAGCAGATAAATGTTTAGTATCGAGTGTGACCCCCTCTAGCTAAAATCACAGCTTGAATTCGTCTGGGCATGCTAGCGAGTATATCCCGGATACTTGCTTGCGGAATACGTTCCCACTCCGCAGTAATCACATTCTTCAGCTCTCTGGTGGTCTGCGGAGCCGGGTGTACTGATCTCACACGCCGTTTCAGAACGTCCCAGACATGCTCTATGGGATTGAGGTCGGGACTTCGAGCTGGCCAATCCAAACGACGAATGCCGACCTCTTGCACATACGCATTAACATCGCGGGATCGGTGGGCGCGAGCATTGTCGTCCATAAAAATCGAGTCTTCACCTAGAGCGGCCAATGCGGGTTGTGCATGAGAAATTAGAACTTCCGTTATGTATCGATGCCCAGTCAGTGAGCCGTTTTCAATGAAGACTAACTCTGTACGATCCATTGAATTTATTCCTGCCCAAAACATAACAGAGCCCCCACCATAAGGTGTGATTTCTTCGAAACATGCCTCTGCAAAGCGTTCTCCTTGTCTTCTTAGCACTCGCCGACGTCGATCTTCACCGAACAGAGATATCCTGGCTTCATCAGAGAACAAAACCCTATTCCAATCGTCTTGAGTCCATGATTCACAATTTCTAGCGAACCTAAGCCTGTGAACTCTGTGCTCACGGAGTAATTTGGGGCCGCGGGCCGGGCGGTGACTGCGTATATTGGCAGCGAGAAGCCTCCTCCTGACCGTCCATAGACTAATATGCACATTTCTTACTTCTTGGAGGTTGTTCTTAAGATCCACATACGAAGATTTGCGATTTCTCAATGCGCGACTCACAAGAAAACGATCATCCCGTGGTTGGGTACATGGTTTTCTTCCAGAACCAGGCCTTCTCTCGACGGAACCAGTCTCCTGATATCGCTGCCAGGTCCTTTGGACTGTCGAGCGACTAACATTTAGCCTCCTAGCCACGAAACATTGGCTGCAACCCTCTTCAAGCAGCGCGATAATTTTGGTAGCTTTTACCACTTTATCTACCATTTTTGATACAGCCAAACAGCATTAAATAAAGCTTTGACAGTCAAGGATATGAAATTAATCGATAAAAATTGAATAAAAGTTATGAAAGTCGATGTTAACTTCTGGAACTTCGCGCCAAAAATGTAGGATAAAAAGGGGTTTTCTGTAAAAATGAACATCAAATGAAAAATTGAATTTAGAACGTACTTTTTTAAATACCACAGCATTTTTAAAACCGGCCAGTAACGTGTACAAACGATTGAAACCTTTTTGGTATTGTATCTTTTTAAATATGAATGAAAATCAAAACCGCCCGTTTTTTTTGCAAATGAGTTTATTATAAAAGCAACTCAGTCTGTCTGTCGCTCTTTCATGCCAAAACTACTGAACCGATCTAAATGAAATTCGGTACACAGATAGTCTAGAGCCTGATAAAGGACATAGGCTACTTTTTAATGCAAAAAAGGGTTTATAAAGGGGGATCAAAAGTTGTAAGGAATTATCGTCATTTTTAAAGCCAGAAGCTTGAAACTTATTTTTAGGCTATTGATTAGATATAAATAAATATGACATTAAAATTTCGTAAAAAATTTACCCTTAAGGGGTTAAATAAAAATAGTGGTTGATAAACTTTAGGAAAGTAACCTTTGACGCGGGC
This sequence comes from Lymantria monacha, assembly GCA_905163515.2. Lineage (NCBI taxonomy): Eukaryota > Metazoa > Arthropoda > Insecta > Lepidoptera > Erebidae > Lymantria > Lymantria monacha. The sequence continues at coordinate 22,924,981 of LR991097.1, read as the reverse complement.
GAAGCCACGGGCAAAAGCTAGTACTAAATAAAATAAAAAAAATAGAAAAAAAATAAATAAGCAGTGCCAAAAGAAACAAGTTTAACATGTTCTTTAATATGACAAAATTAATTTTCGATCTATTTCGAAAAAAATCGATTTGACGAATCTATTTCGAAAAAAAAAAGACTTGCAATTACAAATGACATTTGCAATACATTTAACGACACAGATACATTCGAACCAATCACTATCATAAAAAGCAAGGACAGTAGCACAGCCTAAAACCTATAAATTAATTAATATTTATATATTCGACGATTATTGTCAAGAAAATATCGTTAAATATGTATGTTTATGAAGCGAATTACATTGTGAATTAATAAATGAATGTTAAGCGATGTCGGCAAAACGTTTACAAATGAAACTAATATTTATTTATATACTAATAACTATACGATAAGAGATACTTTATATTCTAGTTAATCAATTGCTTTTCGTGTGGTGACGGAGTAAGAATACAATTCACCACCCCTTATCTTATCCGTGGGTGATCGTAAGAGACTGCTAAGGGATATGAAACGCATATAACATCTATGCGAGAGAAGGAAAACTCGTAATAAAACCCTATACCAATACGTCTGATCAACGCGGTGTAGTAGGTTAATTTCCCTCCCATTACGGAGGAGGCCCGAGCCCAACAGTGGACCCAACATATATAGGCTGTGATGATAATGATGATGATGAATGAATTACTTATATTACCTAGTGCTCAAGATGTTCTAAATTAAGTACTCTTAGTGGTAGGGCGACACTATTGACAGTGTAATGTCTGCAGCCGCGGGCCCGTCCGTCCGGGGTAGTACCGTCCTCTCGCAGAAAACTAGTCTTGGGCTTAGTCGGTCACCACTGAGAGCGCTCAATTTAGTTCATAATCTAATAGCGAACTAGTTCGCTCTATTAGTTCATTAGTTCTTTTTTTTTAAATAATTTAGTAAAATCAATAAATAAAGAAAAAAATATATTTATAATCATTGCAAGTTCTGTTTATTTTTATTTAAAAAGTACAAAATATTACGTTAATATTTCACACGTTTATTTATGTCACATAAAATCTTTTACTTAAATAAAAATGAAAAAATAAAATAATGCTCATTAATAATTCGGCAACAACTAGTCTCGTAATCATAATACAATACTTAAGTTAGTAGTAGTAGTTCAAAACATTTAGTTAAAGTCCGTTATTAGATGTGGATGTGAAGTTGTTTAGTATCGATATCGAAATATCAAGGCGCGCACAGTAAAAGGAAATAACTCGGTTGGTCACATAGCGCCACTGTCTAGTAAAGCGGACGCTAAAAAAATATGAAAAGAACTAAGAGCGAGATCATCGACGAACTAGTTCGCATAGTTCACCTAAAGGAGCACTCTTCCCACCTAGGTCGTTCGCGAACTACCCAAGACTACAGAAAACCGATGCTTGAGCAGTGACAATGTGCTGTTGCGCTTCGTTTGGTGAGCGAGAGAGCCGGAAGCACAACTTTCTGGGTGGGATTAGAATTTTCACTGGTAGGCATGTACCTTGGTATAACTAAGGTCCATGGGTGGGCAGTAACGCTTACCATCAGGTGTACTGCTTGCTCGTTTTGCAGATAGTCGAAACATTGTTAGTGTTATAAAAATTGCAGAACAAAATCAGAGCATCTTTTTTATTTCAGTTCAGTTTAGAATCAAAGTGATATTTTTTTTTTAAATATTTTCTTTTCATATCAAAAATATAGACTAAAATTGTTATCAACAGTAGATTAAAAATACACATACATACATACATACATATCATCACGCCATATCCCTTGCAGGGTAGGCAGAGAGAACAGAGTGCCAGAGAGCTCTATCTCTGCATACTTCACTCGCTTCCTCAGATTAAAAATATATACGAAAAATTGGCTATCATCATAAAGACTACGAAACTAATTGAGCATTTGTATTTTGAAAGCAGTAAAATTTATATATTATATAAAAAGGTCATCTATTTATTTTTATCTCAGCTCATATATGTCCTACTGTTGGGGTCAAGCCTCCTCCATAATGTGAGGAAAATTGACCTACTGTACTGGTCAGAATTGTGTAGTTTTGTTTCGAGTTTTCTTTTCTTGCATATATGCTATATGCGTTTTATATCCCTCACTCGTCTCTTACGATTTCCTACGGGTAAGATAGGGGGTGGTGAATTTTATTCATATTTCATCACTACACTGAAGCTATTTATTTTATTCATGAATTAATATTGAAGCTTATATTTTTATTTCTGATACAGTCTGTTAAATTCATTTTTATTAATTGTATTTTAGACATTTCGCTTTTCTGATTATTAATATTTTACGGAAAAGCGAACCATATTTATCGTTTATTTCCAAGTGGTGTTGGCGTCTGGCAAGTGGCCGGTCGTAAAACAATTGCCAATAACTTTTACAATATAAACTATGAAAGAAGAGTACATATTGTAACGACCCCAAGTAATAGGGATAAGAGTAGGAGAATGATTTACCGTTTATAGAAGTATAGTTTTGGCCCTATTTTGTAAAGACGATTTAAAAAAATCTCGATGAATGTCTAAGAATCATTTATAAATGATTATTATAAATGATTCTTAGACATAATTCTTCGAGATTTTTATTTACTTTTACAAAATTCAATTTCACTTTTTATCGAAATCAAATATGTAGATTATTATAGTATCATTTTTTTATCAAAATCTGACATATACGGTAAATTATTTATATTACTAGTTATTTCCAATTTAAAGCTATGATAACTATTAAATCATGGCTTTAAGATTATTAAATTAGAAAAAAAATGTCCTTCGAAAAATTTTAACGTGATTAACATTGAATTCCAGTAGCTGTTAAGATGATTCAATTCTAACGGGTTTTTATGAATCAAGCGTGTTTGGAGGTCAAAGGTCATCGATCGTGATATAGGATATAACTATTTTGCATTTATACGATCAATTCTTAATTAAAATCATTATGATGGCCTATAAGCGGCCTAGCAATAGACACAAATCGTCTTTTATCGGAAGTAATCGTATTATTACGATGACTAGTGAATTTATTAAGTTACAACAAGCAATGGCTGAGCTGATGTCCAGGGTTTGAACATTTGGATATGTTTTAAGGACTTGTATTGTAGTATATCAACCTTCAGGTTAAATAGTCTACTTAGATGATCAGTAGCCAAGTCATGTTAGAGTTTGATTCTCACGCAGGGCAATACTTTGTGTAATATACCAATGATTCTTCTGGGTGTGATTATTTTCCATCTTTGTAAAGTTCTCTGTGATATAAGGAGCTATTATTCCCTAGTGCGGCTTAATAAAAATGCTTTGGAGGTTATTATAATCTCAATAAAATCCACTCAGGTAATCTTAGTTAATTATTTTTAATATTGGTGGTGATTGAAAAGGTGAGTAGTGGTGGTAGAAGAGTTACTATTTTAGTTGAAGCTATATGATAATTACCGCTCTTAAATATAGCGTAGATAAAGCATAGTTAAGCTGTTACTAACTATAAATTACAATCATTATAAGACTGATATAAATACGACTAGAATCAGCTGCATTCTTCTACAGAAGGTTTATAGGTTAGGTAATTTAAAAGTCAATGTAAGCAAAACTCACATTGTACAATTTCAAAACTATAAAAGGCAACCAATTGACTTAAATATCAATTACAACAACAATCAAGTAGAGGTAGTAAACGAGACAACATTTTTGGGATTAGTGCTTGATAAACACTGTAACTGGAAGGCTCACGTTGAATACGTTTGCAATAAACTCGACCGTTTTGTTTTCGCTCTCCATCGGTTGCAACAAACTGTCTCATCGGAAGCCGCTCTAACTGCATACCATGGATACGTTTCTTCTGTGCTCTCATATGGTATAGTGCTATGGGGAAACTCAGTAGAGATTGAAAAAGTTTTCCGTATTCAAAAGAAGTGTGTAAGAGCGATCTGTGGATCCTGGTTCACTGACAGCTGTAAACCATTGTTTAGAAAATTAAATATCCTGCCTCTGGTTTGCATGTATATTAAGGAACTTTGTGTTTTTGTAAAACTATTTCCACAATATTTTCAATTACATTCGGAAGTTATAACTAGAAACTCCAGGAATAAATATAAACTTCATCGGCCTAGGTGCCGACTATATATTTATGAGAATAATGTCTACATAAAGGCCATAGACATATATAACAAACTACCAAATACATTTAAGGAATTACCTTCAGCTTTATTTAAACGAAAATTAAAATTGTGGCTAATAGAAAAAAGTTTTTATTCCTTAAATGAATATATGACACATACGGAAATAATGAACTAATGAATAATTTCTATAATTGAATAATGTTAAAAAAAAAAAAACCAATCAATGACACTGACAGATTTTTATTATTGACCGTTCAAAATATTTTTACCCTGACATTTATTATAATAATTATTTCAATTTATTTAATTTCGTTTCTATTTATTATTATATATTTTTTGACATTAATTGATTAACCCGTAGACATTTAAATTTAGAATCAACTTAGTTATAAGGTTAATATTTACACACCATTGTTATGGTAGAGTGTAACGGCACTGTACAATTTTATTGACCACCAACATGTAACCACACTTCTAGTAAATAAATGAATTTGAATTTGAATTAAAACCCATAGTAAATCCTGGTAGGTACTACTGTGTTACGCTAGATCAACGGGTTAGTATAGGAATTTTATTTCAAGATTTCCCTCTGTTCTTGTGGTTTTCTTGTGAATATTTGAGTGAGTACTATTATAATGTTATAATGTAATTTATGTCAGGTAATTAATAGTCCGCTAATGTATCATGAATATAGATTGACATATAAAATTCAAACCTTTAAATAAATAGATCAGATATCGATGTGACCTTATAAGGTACGTTATCGCTTCAAATTGCGGAGGTTAGAATGAGAAGCGCCGTAGAAAGCTATATTTTGCTGAAACTGACTGCACTAAAAGTGCAAAGAAATTATCATAATGATAGATTATATTTTATAAGGCTTGTACTTAAATATATAGATGAAAGAAAGAAAGGATCGTTATTTGTTTTTGAAATGAATTAACACATTGAATTGAATCTAATTATTTAAAATTTAAAAAAAGAATACGTATTGAAGAAACTAAATTCTTCAATTCCTAGCTAAGAATGCAATGATGTTAGCCAGCCATTGATTACTCAGCCCAAGCCAAGCAAAGGCTTACATCTTTTTATATCTGTGTCTATTTTTGGCCTGGACTGGAAAATCTTAGAGAAAGAAATAGTGCCTATTGGATGGCACTTGGCTCGATAAATATCTACAACTTTTATTTCTTTCACTTTTATAAAAAAAAAAACATTCTATAAAATGCATAATAAAATAAATTGATAGTTGTATTTTCAGTCCAATTAAAAATCACTCATTGCGATGATTAAAAATCAAGCCTAAGCGAAATTACAGTCACTTATTTATACAATTAAAACGGAATAATTCTAGATTAAACAGGAAATAAGTTGCTCCAGGATGTTACCGTGAGAACAAATCACAAACCAAATCATTCATGATATCCAAAGAGAACGTACATCTAACAGTACAAGACGTGCAGATTTAATAAAACGTTCTTACATTGAGTAATCAATATAATATTAAAGATAATTATCTGCGGTAATTTGCGACAAAATTAATGTTGTCTCGTCTCGAACCTTGAGTTTGAAAAGGTCAGTTCCACTGTTCTGCTAACCGCTAGTTAACTATGGGTTAATGATAGTAACGATTTTTCGTGACGGTACATTTGGTAATCGATGTTTTTGTTTTAAATGTGATGTAATGATGTTTTGTTGAAGGTTTATATAGTAAAAGTTTATATATATTATTGTTTATTTAGTTGTGTCACTATTATCCGGTTCTTATTCTAATTATTAGGAGTCGACGCAACATAAACTCTTTTTCGGATTGCTGATGTTTACGCGAGCAAGTAAAAGTAAGTTTGGTAGTGGTAGGACTACGCTGTTGACAGTTTTCTGTCTACAGCCGCGGGCCGGTCCGTCCGGGGTGGTACCACACTCTCACAGAAGATCGACGTCTGAGCAATGGCAATATGCTGTTGTGCTTCGTTCGGTGAGCGAGAGTGCCGGAAGCCCAACTGGGTGGGTTTGGGATTTATATTGGTAGGCAGCGGCCTAGCTATACCCTTGGTATTGCAAAGGTCCATGGGCGGCAGTGACACTTACCATCAGGTGTGCTGCTTGCTCGTTTGCCACCAAAAGCAATAAAAAAAGAGTGTATATTGTATATTTGAAATAAAACTATTTTACGGATTCTACTATCAAGACTCCCGTGACCATGAATACTGTAAAGTGTATGAAATTTATTAAAAGTCAAATACAAACGCTATAGAAGCCGTAAAAATAGTTTTATTTCAAACTAGCTTCTGCCCGCGGCTTCGCCCGCGTAAAAGGTTACTTTCCTAAAGTTTTTGATCCCCTATTTTTATTTTTGACCGTTGGTAATACAGTGCAACGGTATTACAATACTCAGGGTTGGAGCTTCATTACTGGACTGCTAGATGGCGTTGAAGAAGCTAGATTTTGAGATTTTTTGACAAACAATTTTTTTATTTTTCATATAAAAATTTCGATTTTTTTTTTAATAAAAAGTATCCTATGTTACTTTTGATACCTCCAAGAATATGTGTACAATGTTTCATGATGATCGGTTGAGTAGTTTTAGCGTGAAAGCGTAACAAATAAACTTACATTCACATTTGTATATTATAGTAGGGATACTCTTCTTCTATAGTACATATTGCAAAAGTTTTGTCAATAGTTTTATGACTGGTCGTCTGTCTGATGTCAACCCTCCTTGGACATATAGTTGTTGATCAAATGGCATCAAATGAAGTTGACCCAGGTCGATGTAAAGCTCTCAGTTGCTATTCATGACAACCACGAGCATTGTAAGAGTTGGTAGTATTAGTAGCCACCAACACACGGCTATTTGTTAATGTATATAATAAACTTAATATTAATATTGATTAATCTGTTGGCTTAATATTTTTAATCTATGTAGAAATCTAAGATACAATACTAGCCTTTAAATGCGTTTATATCCATTTTGTAAATGAATTCTTTAATTGGTATTTTTTATGAATGAAATACTCTAAAATGATAAAATACATTTTTCTGCAGCCCTGATAATGTGTATACGAAATTTCATATAATTAGTTAAGCCGTGAATGCGTAACTATTAAAAAAGAACTCACATTGTTATTTATAATAATAATATTGATTTACATATTTATACAATAATTATTATTTTTTTATTTATTTGTTGTTTAATTGGTTCGTGAACTTTATTAAAATTGGGTGAGATGATATCTAATATGTGCTTAGCAATAAAATATGAAATCATTTTAATCATAAATTAATGTTACAAAATTTTAGCATAACAAAATTCAACAAAAAAATGGCACAGATTGTTATATCACATTAAACCTTGTCTTCGGTGGCCGGGAAAGACTAAAGCACTGAGAAAGAAATCTTCATCTTGCAAAGCACTTCACAAATTACAATGAACGAATGAAAATTACACCTTTTTTTTTTTTTTTTTTTTTTTGCGGTGGGCTATGGACGTCGCACCCCGCCAAATCGGTCCGGGGTGACGGAAGAGTAGGCGCGCAACCCCATTGACCCACCCTGCAAGCAACTCTTCTTCGCCGTGCGAGCGGGCCACCGGTACCCGATCTTTGTCTTCGGTGGCCCGCTCGGCGGTATGCCCTCTCGGGCTCCTCTCGGGCTCCTCTCGGGCTCCTCTCTTGTCGACGCCCCGACAGCTTTCGCCGTCGAGGCGTCGTCCTCACACGGTGGCCTGGCCTCACGTCGGGTGACCGGACAATTCATGAAAATTACACCTAGACAAAAGAATTGAAAGAAATCACAATTTAGGAGTTTTTTTTTTCTAATTAGTTTACAGTTAAAAAATAAATAACTACAGTATAATGCAAAAAAAAAATACTATTTATAATTTCTAACTATCATAAACATATAGGTAAGTTTACCTTTTTAGCTATGAATCATAAAATACTTCGTTACGTACGTACGAAAAAAAATAATGAATGAAAATTATTATTAATTATTTAAGCACAGCTCTTTTTTTGCTATTGTATTCTTAATTAATATGCAAGTTTTTTTTTTATATTAACTGTTTTGGTTTTATTAAACTCTTGTAAAATAATTCAAAAGCTTTTTATATACGTTCATTTATGCTTTCCATTTCATATTTATCGTGCCAACTAATGATGGATTACTCTATGTCAGAGATATTGTTTTTTTAAGTAATTTTTTTATGTAATTTTTATATCAACGATAGACAGCTTAGATGGGATGCTGTATAACAGTATAAGGTAACTCTAAAAAAACGTACCTAAAAGTTTTTTTATACGCAAATATTTTTGTGTGCCGAAATATTAGTGAGAAAAAGAGCACAAACGACTATAAGAGTAACTTTTGTAGTGAACTTATATGATCGAAGATGATATTATAAGTTTAAGGAAATAATGTCCAATCATTTACCATCATTGCGAAAGTGGAAGGATGTAGGTACCGGGGGAGACCGAGACAAACTTAACTAGACTAGATTGGTTACGTACTGAAGGAAGGTGGAGTCAAGAGTCTCCGAAACCGGCGATCGTGTATGAAGAGAATTATGAATGTTGAGGAAGCGAGTGAAGTATGCAAGGATAGAGTTCTGTGGCACTCTGTTCCCTCGGCCTACCCTGCAAGGGATATGGCGTAATGATATGTATGTATGTATTTACCATTTACGATTCCATAAGCTGGTTCTTAAGACTGTCTTAGGAAAGTGCATTGCACAGTTACAGTACAGATAGTGTAGTGGTTAAGATACCGACCTTCCATGCCAGTGCCGTGGGTTTGATTCCCACGCAGAACAATAATTTGTACGATCCACGAACTATTGTTCTGAGTCTGGATGTAATTTGTCTGCGTTAATTGCATGTTTGTCTTCCGTAATACAAGGATTATTGCCTTAGTGAAGGGTTGGTGTCTTTTTTTTTAAAGTGACTGTTGTTCAAACTGTATAGGTACTCGTATTCTTGAGCTGTCTCCATATTGATAATCAAAATCAACAAATATTATTAGAAACCTTCAAGAAATATTTTAATAGGAGAACATAGTCACGTACGGTAGACATTAAGTTGATATAAAAATTTATCACTCAGCCATCGAAGGTCCCACACGAACACGAAACGTTCACCATACACTTACGTTATTAACAATTATTTGTGATGCTTTCCGCATTTATTTAAATTTTTCCTTAATTCAATTCAATTGCAGTAATCGGTTTTATTGATATATTGTGGATTAGTTCAGGTGAATGAGGAAGCAAATGTAATTCCTCGTTAGGATTGCGGACATTTTTGATTGCGTAAATTCTGTAAAGATATTTTTATAAATTTTTATAAAAAATTGTGAATTAAAAAATACATATCATAACGCCATATCCCTTGCAGGGTAGGCAGACAGAACAGAGTGCCAGAGAACTCTATACTTGCATACTTCACTCGCTTCCTCAACATCCATAATTCTCTTCATAGACGCTCGCCGGTTTCGGAAACTCTTGACTCCACCTTCCTTCAGTACGTGACCAATCTGGTTTAGGTAGGTTAGTCTCAATCTCACCCGGTACCTACATCCTTCCACTTTCGCATTGTATATCTTCTTAACCAGACGATCGTTCGGCATTCTTTCCACATGTCGGAACCATCGGAGCATTCCCTTTCGCATCTTTACACCAATACTCTCTTTCATACCTACTCTTTCAAAGACCATTCTTTTGGCTTTGTTCACATTCACGCGTCAGATCCCTTTTCTTACAATCTTCTGTCATTGTGTCGACTAGGGTCTGCAGGTCAGTCGCTGACTGTGCCAGCAGGACTGCATCATCTGCATAAAGCAGAGCAGTGACCACTGAGTCACCCATCTGGACTCCCACATTCATATCGTTCAACCTTTGGAGACATTTATCCAGATATATGATAAAGAGCCTGGCTGACAGAACGCATCCCTGCTTAACGCCGATATTGACGTCAAACCATGGCGACATTCCATCATCCAGTCGCACACAGTCTCTACAGCCCATGTAACTGGACTGCACAGCCTGTAGCAGTTTACCGTTAATACCATACTCCGGTAAAATGTCCCAAAGTTCCTTTCGTACAACCGTGTCAAATGCTCTCTCCAGATTCACAAAACTGCAGAAAACCCTCTGACCTAGAGCCAGATGCTTCTCCACAATGTTACGCAGAGAGGACACTTGATTCATGCATCCCCTTCCACTCCTGAAACCTCCTTGTGTCTCACACAGTAAACCATCGGACACCATCCTCATTCTCCTTTCAATAATTTTACCGTACATTTTTGCTGCCAAACTGGTCAAGCTTATGGCTCTGTAATTTGCGCAGTCATAACGTGAACCCTTGTTTTTAATCAAAGGCATGATGACTGCGCTATTCCAGTCCCCGGGAACCATTCCCGAGCTCCAACATAAATTGAGGAGCAACAGGAACGCCTCCCAGACACAGGAGCCAACCGGCGTCAACCGTAGCACCCGCATACATATCGCCAAAATATTCGGATGTGATGACTGATATGAGTCTATAGAAGGTATGGATATATTGTGCTGATCAGATTTGTCACAATTAGTGTTGTTAGTTTACAGGAAGACCATTACTAGCTTTTTAGGGTTCTCTACCCAAAGATTAAAAACGAGACCCTATTACTGAGACTTCGCTGTCCGTCCGTCCATCCATCTGTCACCAGGCAGTATCTCAAGAACGGTGATAGCTAGACAGTTAAAATTTTCACAGATGAAGTATTTCTATTGCCGCTATAACAACAAATACTAAAAATAAAATAAAATAAATATTTAAGGGGGCCCCCATACAACAAACTTGATTTTTTTTATATATTATGGTACGGAACCCTTCGCGCGCCAGTTACTCGCACTTGGCGGATTTTTTCAGATAGTCCTTCAGTCAGTTCTCACAACTCATATAAGTACACATAATATTTTCATTTTCTCAACATACGAAGATTTCCAACATGCGTGAGCGTAAGTTTAAGCTATTTTTTATTGGAGTATTTGGACCGGAATTGATTTGGTTTCATCATTTTCCTATTCTTATCCCAATTCCTTGGGGTCGATACAATATGTACTCTTCTTTCATAGTACATATTGTAAAAGTAATTGGCAATAGTTTCATGACCGGCTGCCTGCCAGACAACCCTCCTTGGAAATATAATTGTCGACCAAACTGCATCAGATGGAGTTGGCCCTGGTTGTTATAGGCTCTTAGTTGTATTTTATGACATCCACGAGCAAAGTAAGGGTTGGTAGTATTCGTTGCCGCTACCATACAGCTAAGTATGCCTAGTTCTGAACATGAAACATTTTGAGGATACAACATGTTTCATTAATATTTCGAAGTAATGCAGCAAATTACAAATTTTAATTTTAGAGGGTATAACTCTCTTTTTACTTACTTAAATACCTTTCTTTTTTTGCTACGGGAAAGTGGTGGGTTTTCATTCCTTTTATCTATCTCAAAATAATATATCTTAATCTCTTTTTAACTTATTATAACGATCGCTGATTTAGAAATTTCAAAGATTAAACACTAAAGCTCTTGGACTGCAAATTTAACTTGATATTTTACAAAGTAATACGAACAATGAATTACGTACTTATTTCATAAATTTCGCTCTTACTTCTAAAGTCATAATAAAGTCTAAGTACGTATTAAAATGTCTGGTTGTATAAGCCTGACAATAAATTTATATAGGCGTATTACAACCTACGTGGACGAAGACTAACGGCCCATTTTAGATGTTAGTTCTTGTTAGGCAGCAAACTTCTTAAGGACTTAAGGAATTAAAATATCTGCATACTAAATGTATAGTTTTCGTGAGGAATATTAAATGGAAACATCTAATAACTATTTATAAAATCCGATTACGAAATGAAAAATGATGTCGCAAGCGGGATTCGAACCCGCGCCTATTGGGATTCCGGCCCAATCGTGCTGCCACTACACTACCGCGACTAATTGTAGGACATGCAAATTTCATTTCGTATTGTATTTACGTCTTAAGGTGACGGTATGCTATCTACCCGACAATGTTTACACATTGTTATAGGCTTAATACTTCAAACTTTACAGTTAGAAATGTATTAAACGATGACCTAAGCCTAAAGCCGTAAATACAATACGAAATGAAATTTGCATGTCCTACAATTAGTCGCGGTAGTGTAGTGGCAGCACGATTGGGCCGGAATCCCAATAGGCGCGGGTTCGAATCCCGCTTGCGACATCATTTTTCATTTCGTAATCGGATTTTATAAATAATTAAGCATATTAAATGCTAAATTTCAGTAATTCTAATAACTATATTATTACATCTCAATATACTTAAATTTAAATACATTTTATAACTAGAAGATATTATAATTTTAGTAGTGTATAAATGTTATAGTAATGTATAGGTATAGCTAGGCCTCTTCCAACTATTACAAACCCCAAACATACCCAGTTGGACTTCCGGCTCTCTCGCGCACCGAACGAAGTGCAATAGCATATTACTCAGACATCGATTTTCTGCGAGAATGTGGTACTACCCTGGACAAAAAACGACTAAGAACTTTATATTGACCTAAGCCAACTCCAATTCATCAGTTGGAGTTGGCTTAGGTCAATATAAAGTTCTTAGTCTTTACTTACGTACTTACGTTCTTACTCGTACCTACTTACGTTCTTACCAAACGTCATCACGTTTGGTCAACCATTACAGTCCCAAGGCGGGCTCATGTCAGACAGGTGGCTGGTCATAAAGCATATAACTTTTACAATATGTACGATGGAGAAGGAGTAATTGAGATAACAGCAGAAGAATAATCATATATTATTACATATTTTCATCATCAACAACTTCCAAAATATATATACGGTAAAAAAAAACTACAATACATCTCATCATCATCATCATCACAGCCCATATATGTACCACTGTTGGGCTCGGGCCTCCTCTACGATACCGCGCTGGTCAGACGTATTGGTATAGGGTTTTGTTTCGAGTTTTCCTTCTCTCGTATAGATGTTATATGCGTTTTATATCCCTTAGTCGTGTCGTACTATCACCCACGGATAAGATATGGGTTGGTGAATAGTATTCTTACTCCGTAACCACACGGAATGAAACAATACATCTAAAGTTTTGATATTTCTTTTATTTTATAAATTTGTCTAATAATTCTTATCTACTACGATTTGCTAGATTAGTATAATTAATTTTCGTGTGATGACGGAGTAGGAATAGAATTCCTCACATCTTCTCTTATCCTATTGGGTATTATAAATATGTGTGTTATAAAAGACGACCAAGTAATGTGATATTTTGATATCATGGATATTAGATAAGTAATACATACATACATACATATCATCACGCCATATCCCTTGCAGGGTAGGCAGAGAGAACAGAGTGCCAGAGAACTCTATCTCTGCATACTTCACTCGCTTCCTCAACATTCATAATTCTTTTCATACACGCTCGCCGGTTTCGGAGACTCTTGACTTCCTTCAGTACATGACCGATCTGGTCTAGGTAGGTGAGTCTCGGTCTCCCTCGGTACCTACATCCTTCCACTTTCGCATTGTATATCTTCTTAACCAGACGTTCGGCTATTTAGATAAGTAGTACTTTTCTAATAGACTAAGTAAATAATCCTTAGAGGATTTGACAAACATATAATTAATCGGACGAAAATAACAACCAGACTAAGGATAACAATTTTTGGATCGCAAAGAGTATTGTCGCCCGCTGGAACCGAAACCACGGCACTGGCATAGTAGGTCAGTACTTTAACCATTATGCCATCTGGCATCATCATCACCTTATCTTATGTACATGTACACTGGTCTCAAGTCTCCTCCATAATGGGAGCAAAATTGACCGGCTATACGGCGCTAGTTAGACGTGTTGGTATAGGGATGTTTTTTTGAGTTTTCCTTCTCTTGCATAGATGGTCTCTTACGATTAACCAGAGATAAGATAGAAGGTGTTGAATTGTATTCTTATCCAGCCACCACATGGAAAGTCAATCAAGTTTAAAGTCATCAATTTGCGAAAGTGGCTTGAGTCTAACAATCAAACGTATATACCTAGATTGGAAAGAGAAAGAATATAAAGTTACAACTTATCAAATTCAAGCAAATATTACGACATTAATCTACAATAATATTATGAAATCAACGCTAAATAAATTAATACAATAACTTTAAATGTCTAATTCGATTAATGTCAAAAACAATGAGTCACTAACAGTCGCCCATTCACGGACGTTCATGAAGCAGATGTAATTGTAAAATAAGCTTTATAATCATTGGAACGTACACGAAGGCAAAACGTTTTATCATTGTAATGAACTATCAGATAATTCAGGATTTAGTTAATGTTGATAACATAATATCCATAGAGACGATTTAATTTGATAAAAATTATCTATTTAATAAAATTCTTCTAGTGCTGAGGAAGTAATACCTGCGCCTGATGCCGCCCTAACCGAGGCTTCGGGTGATCGGACCGGGGAATTGTCCGGTCACCTGACGCGAGGGCACCGCGTGAGGACGACGCCTCGACGGCGAAATCTGTCGGGGCGTCAACAGGAGAGGAGCCCGAGAGGGCATACCGCCGAGCGGGCCACCGAAGACAAAGATCGGGTACCGGTGGCCCGCTCGCACGGCGAAGAAGAGGTGCTTGCAGGGTGGGTCAATGGGGTTGCGCGCCGCCTCTTCCGTCGTCCTGGACCGATTTGGCGGGGTGCGACGTCCATGGCCCACCACAAAAAAAAAAAAAAAAAAGTGCTGAGGCAGTAATGCTGTACTAACCCATCTGATCACGGTGGTATAAATAGGTCAGTTTGTCTCCTATTTAGGACGAGGCTCGAGCCCAGCAGTGTGACTTATATGAGCTGAGATCAATAAATGAATGAAATTAATGAGGGAGTAATCCATTCATCCATTGTATCCTTCAACTCGCAGACGTCTACTGTTATTTCCTCGAGGATGCCATTCAGATCGATCCTATACCATTTGTATGCTACATGTTCGATATATGCCTACCACGAAAATACGACTCAGAGTGACCATGTGCTACTTGCATCTAGCCTGAAGTAACCGTGGGTATTTTAATAAATTGATTAATATATGTAAGCAGGCAATATTGCTGCAAACGAAGAAGACATGCCAATAAAATCCCAGGATCATCCTCCACCTGAGGAAGGTCCTCTCAGCCTATATATACGCCACTGCTACTCACGGGAATACATAGCAGTGTCATGTATATAGGTTGAGAGGAATAAGAAGCAGAAGACGAAAATATACCATTTAGCTACCAGCACGTATTCTACATTCAACTTTCCAATCATTCTTGATATGGTTTCCACTATACCATTCAGACATTGGTATAAAGAAAAACTATCTCGGGCTATATATATAAAGGTTTAAATTTTTATAATTTTGCCAAAGCTTTGTTAGTTAATTAGCAGAATGCACAACAAGCAGGTAAGGATAGCTTGACACCTGAAATGACAATTTAGAATTCTATCATCGCAATGCAACTCAAATTAAATACAGCTCATACCTTTAGACCTTTTTTTTTATTTTTTTTTTATTGGTGGACTATGGATGCGTCTCGCCCCGCCAAATCGGTCCGGGGTGACGGAAAGGCGGCGCGTGACCCCATAGACCCACCGTAAAACTCCTCTCTTCGCCGTGCGAGCGGACCACCGGTACCCGATCTTTGTCTTCGGTGGCCATACCTTTACACCTAGGAATACAATATTACTTTCATGGTCGTAAAACTGGAAGAATAGGCAACAGCGTGCAATCTTCTGTAAAATTTGTTATACTAATTGAAGACGTGTATTCCTTTACTAAGCTATGGCTAAGATAGTCATAGCTTATCTCTTCTATCTTCATGATCTCAGCTGATATATGTCCCACTGTTGGGCTCGAGCCTTCTCCATAATGTGAGGGAAACTGACCTACTAGACCATGCTGGTCAGGCGTGTTAGTATAGGGTTTTATTTCGAGTTTTCCTTCTCTTGCATAGATGTTATTTGCATCTCATATCCCTTGGCCGTCTCTTACGATCACCCACGAGTAAGATAGGGGGTGGTGAATTGTATTCTTATTCCGTCACCACACGGAAAATCATCGTATCTCATCTTAGGGAAGCCCATTTCCGAAATGAGCGTTGATTTTTTTATTTGAATGACTTTGAGTATATCTATAATATAGAAGAAAGGGGTCCTTCTAAATTATAGGTACTTATGCTCAAAGGTGAGACTTTTATGATCTGACAGGTCACAACTTCTATAGAACAAAGTAGACAGAATTATGGTCAAGTGCAATTCATACGTTTAGTCTATCTATTATTATGGGCAGTTGACATTTAGTTCTTATTATTCTAATCTATTGGTCGATTGTTAAAGTTAAATTCAACACTATATTTTGTTTAAGTAGGGCCCACAGGCTAAATATTAAGTGTGGTAAATACCTCATTTAGATAGAACAGTATTCAGGAGGTATTTGTAAGATAAAGGTTGGTCTCTTTAAAATATCTATTTAAAAATTAGTTTGTTATTATATCAGATTTTTATTAATGTATTGTCTTCTGTATTAAGGAATAAATTCTTTTAACACAACGAACTACAAATTTAACTTGTATTGTATGAAAAAAATTACAACTGGACTCAAAACAACTTTTTGTGAATTGAACAATGAACATGTGGAAAGAATGCCGAATGAACGTCTGGTTAAGAAGATATACAATGCGTAAGTGGAAGAATGTAGGTACCGGGCGAGACCGAGACTAACCTACCTAGAACAGATTAGTCACGTACTGAAGGAAGGTGGAGTCAAGAGTCTCCGAAACCGGCGAGCGTGTATGAAGAGAATTATGAATGTTGAGGAAGCGAGTGAAGTATGCAAGGATAGAGTTCTCTGGCACTCTGTTCTCTCTGCCTAAGCTCTCTCTGCAAAGGACATGGCGTGATGTATGTACAAGTAAGCAGCACACCTGATGGTAAGTGTTACCACGAAGTATTACCACCAATGGACCTTTACTGTACCAGATGTACAGTTAGGCCGCTTCCTATCAATAAAAACTCCAAAACTCAGAAAGTTGGTCTGCCGGCTCTCTCGCTTAGTACCACATTGTCACTGCTCAAACGTTGATTTTCTGCGAGTGTGTTAACCCCGGACGGACCAGACAAAAAACAAATATCAACAGTACGGCACTATCACTTTCATGTTTCATCATCATCACAGCCCACATATGTCCCACTGTTGGGCTCGGGCCTCCTTCGTAATGGGAGGGAAATTAACCTACTATACCGCGCTGGTCAGACGTATTGGTATAGAGGTTTTGGTTTGGATTTTTCTTTCTCTCGCATAGATGTTATATGCGTTTTATATCCTTTAGTCGTCTCGTACGATCACCCACGGGTAAGATATGGGGTGGTGAATAATATTCTTACTCCGTCACCACACGGAATCATCACGTCACTACATGTTTATTGGTTGTTATCATCCATATTCTACATATAATTTCAAGGGTAATTTCATAGTAGCCACGTTTGGTAGGCAAGTTGGACATCGTAGTTAGTGTTATCAGTTTCCAGCAGAGTCTTGCTTCCCGTTCAGTCAGCGATCCCTAAAGAAGTATTCTATCACTACCACGGTAATATCAGATAGTCATCTGTGTATGCCTTGATTTCAAAAGTAATTAGTTATGATCTGAGCAGAAAATCTTTCTCAACCCGTATACGTTTGATTGTTTTGGACAGATTTCCTTCGGATGATGGTATTGCTGTTATCTACTGCACTACTTGGACCTGAGCTTGATGAGGAAGTTTGTTTACAGTTGTTTTTACCGTATTTTTGGCTGTTTATTTCTTTAATATTTTTTTTACTATACCCATGGAAGAGTAAATGATAGTGACCATTGTATTCTTGTCACATTACTACACAAATATTAATGGAAAATTTATGCAGGCAAATAATTTTATTCTCTTGCTGTGAGAGACAAGGATATAAATAAGGAAAACGTTTGCCTTGGGTAAATATCGCAGATTACATAGATTATTGCAAATAAAACATTTTTAATAAAAAACATGAATTAAAAAAATAAAAATATAACTAAATCATCTTCATGGATGCGAAATCAAACGAAACAGATCGGATGTCAATCCACGTGGGCGTGTTGACACGAGCAAGTCAAGTGGTACGCTTAGCTTGCGACACCACTAGCGTCTAGTGCCCACATCAACTGACTCATGTTGCCAAATACGGTTTATCGGTTCTCACTAAGGACAGTACCATTCATTAGTATTAATTAGATAGGCAGACACATCGATACTCATTCATTGTTGGCAAATATCGGCCTTGGTTTCACACCAATTGTTTTTTTACCTATTTGATTTTTGTATTAAATTTTTGAATACACAAATGCATATGATCTAGGTTTTCACGCAGAAAAAATGTGCAATCGATATATGATTGCTGCGAATATATAACTTGTATCCCCTAAGTTCAATTTATGTTCCCTAAGTCGCCCCTATCTAGTAATCTGAAGATACCTACACAGTGTCTAAGAAATTATTCATTATCTTAGCTCCTATATGTCATATTATCACATTTCTTGACTATGAATGTAAGTGGTTAATTTTGGTCATATAATTTAGGCAAACTAATCAACCAATCTGATATAGCGATGAACTGATATGCATTCATGGATTAAATACACCTTTATCGCTTTAGAAATAAATATAGTTACAAAATACCCACATTACATTCTTTAGTTTATAATTCTGTATAATTATAGGAGAATATATTAGCAGAACTTAGCACGACACGATTTCTTTAGAAAAATCGAAAGTAGGAAAACCCTAAAATGCTTTTTAGACTCGAATTTACGAGTTCAGTGTATTCACATGAAATCAGTGAAGCAAATAGCTGACGATTATTATCACTCATAATCATGCCTCAAAGCTCTATTTCGTCAAATAATAAAACTATGACATTAAATATGAACTTTCATACACATTACTACGCACGCGAATACAATTTATAGCATAAATCACACAAATATGAAAAAAGTTACGGTCACACAATCTCAGCAGTCTCTTGCAATCAGACGTAATTGTCTCAATCAGTACTCGAAGCGCCTCGGGACACTATTAACATTGCCGTAAAAGACAAATAAATGGTCGAGCAGACTTGCCTTATTGAACGGTGCGCTTCAACATACACAGCAATGGAGGTGCTAAATTAAATCGCGACAATTTACTTGATGGTATGTTTGACTGAAGTGAAAATGTATGAAGTTTTATATTTGTGAGATGTTTATAGGTGACAGATGTGAATTTATTATACATACATACATACATATCATCATGTCATATCCCTTGCAGGGTACGCAGAAAGAACAGAGTCCCCAGAGAACTCTATCCTTGCATACTTCACCCGCTTCCTTAACATTCATAATTCTCTTCAAACACTCTCGCCGGTTTCGGAGACTCTTGACTCCACCTTCTTTTAGTACGTGACCAATCTGGTCTAGGTAGGTGAGTCTCGGTCTCCCCCGGTACCTACATCCTTCCACTTTTGCATTGTATATCTTCTTAACCAGACGTTCGTTCGGCATTCTTTTCACATGTCCGAACCATCGGAGCATTCCCTTTCGAACTTATTTATATATATATATATATATATATATATATATATATATATATATATATATATATATATATATATATATATATATATATATATATATATATATATATAGTTACTAAGTTGAGTCGAATCATCATAATATTTCTGACTTTGTCTTGGTATATACATTAGGTACAGAGTATCTTCTTTCTCTAGACAGAATTGCGATGATATAAATACAAGTATTTTTGACTTCTCCTTTAGCTACATGAGTTGCACTATTAGATGCAGGTCTTCTTACTATGAGAGACAAATTGATGTGCTAATCAGATAGGTTAATATTTTTTTTTTGCAGTGATGTTACTTCATTACTCTGTGATCACACATTTCCAGAGGCTTTAAAATTGTCAATAATTAAACTCTTATACAAAAAAAATGATAGAATGTTAATTGAAAATTATAGACCAATCGCACTTATATCTAATATAGGAAAAATTTTTGAAAAAATTATGAATAATTCTATTTATGCATACATAGAAAAAGAACATATTTTGACAGAAGAGCAAAATGGGTTCAGAAAGAATAAAAATATCAATCTGGCTATTTATAATTTTTTACAGACCATCATGATAAACATTGATAAAAAAGTACCAGTATCAGCTGTTTTCTGCGATATGACACAGGCTTTTGACTGTGTTCAACACAGTATACTATTAGATAAAATTGAAGCATATGGCATTAGAGGCAACATATTCAACTTAATTAATTCATATCTAAAGAATCGCAAACAGATCACCGAAGTTAATAATATAAATGTAACAAAAAAAAGAGAAGATATTTTCAGATCTGAGGAAGGCAAAGTTATGTGTGGGGTGCCTCAGGGTAGCATTTTGGGACCATTACTTTTTAATTTATATATTAACGATTTGCCTAAGGTAACAAAGAACCCTATAACAGTATTTGCTGACGACTGTACTCTAACAGTAACTTGTAATAATAGAGATACATATGAACAAGATATACATAATTCATTGACATTGATTATAGACTGGTTGAATAATAATAATCTAAATATAAATTTTAATAAAACTAAAATAATGCGTATACAAACAAAAATTAATTTAAATATTCAGTATGATGACATAAATATTGACGAAGCAGATAATATAAAATTTCTTGGACTCATTATTGACAGACAGATCAATTGGAAAATGCATGTAGAATCGGTCAGTACGCGTTTAAGTTCTTCAGCATATGCATTAAACAAACTGTCAAGGGTTCTTAATACTGGGGGTTTGTTTACTGCTTATTATGGGTTAGTCGAATCAGTGCTGCGCTATGGAGTCATATTCTGGGGTAATAGTACCGATAACGATATAGCACTCAAAGCACAAAAACGATGTATAAGAGCCATGTTTAACATTGCAAGAATTGATAGCTGCAAACCCTATTTTAAGCAATATAATATTTTAACACTGCCCTCACTATACATTTATGAAACTGCTACGTTTGTTAAACTAAACTTAAAACTATTCGCGCGAGTGGCAGATACTTATCCAAGAAATAGGCGAGATAATAACAAGCTTTGTTTACAAGAAGCTAAAACAGCGTTAATAACTAAAAGCATCTTCTGTATGGGCCCAATTATCTATAATAAATTGCCAAAATCATGGCAGAGTCTCAATAAGGTAGCATTCGGAAAAAAACTCAAGCAATTTTTAAGCGTGAAAGTCTACTATAATGTCTCTGAATTCTTACTAGAAAGAGAAATATAATTATGTAGTTCATAAAATGATAATATTACTTACTAATAACATGACCAATTCCACTGTATTTTAACTCTTCCTTTCTATATTTGACATTATTCTAGAGTTTAATTTTAATCCAATTTATATATTTGACATTATTAAGTGCTTAATTTTGATTTAATTTATATATCTGACTGTATTCAAATTATTAATTTCAATTCAATTTATATATTTGACATTATTCCAGTGATAAATTTTAATTCAATTTCCATATTTGACATTGTTACAAGTATTGACACAATTTGAATTTAATGGAGTATGGGTTTTAATTGTATTTAAATTTTAATGTAATTTAGTACCTACTAATATAATGACTGTTAGCGCTTCCTCACAAATTTGTACGCCTTAGCACGAGGCTGAACATGACAGGACCATTGTACGCTATTTGATATCTTGCATTTATATGTATACTATGTTCAAACAAATAAATGATTATTATTATTATTATTATCACACATAAAATTTTCGGCTTTATATCACAAGTTCTTGATCATTGATTGGGCAAGGATTACCTACTCATAAACTCATAACTCAAAGAGAATTTCATGTTTTATATTTTTAACTTGGTTTGAATTTTATAAGCAATATAAAAGTCATAAGATTTATTATTTATATTACAACTAGCTTCTGTCCGCGGATTCGCCCGCGTAAAAGGTTACTTTCCTAAAGTTTTTCATCCCCTATTTTTATTTTACCCCTTAAGAGTAATTTTTTTACAAATTTTTAAAATCATATTTATTTATATTATTATACTCAAAAGCCTAAAAATAACTTTCGAGTTTTTGGCTTTAAAAATGATGATACTTCCTTACAACTTTTCATCCCCCTTCACAACCCTTTTTTTGCATTAAAAAGTAGCCTATGTCCTTTGTCAGGTTCTAGACTATCTGTGTACCAAATTGCATTTAAGTCAGTTCAGTAGTTTTGGCGTGAAAGAGCGACAGACAGACAGAGTTACTTTCGCATTTATAATATTAGTAAGCATAGTTTTACTATTCGAATCAATAGTCACTACTTAGTTAGGAAGCGCTCTATTATAATTGTCATAATAATAGCTGCAATAAATTTCACTATGCTACTTGCTTTCTATAATGTTCTAAGTTTATAATTAAAGATTGATACTGAGAACCACTAGACCTGTTAAAATTTAGTACACGATATAACAATAAAAACATTTTATGTTGAGCATTTCAGTCTGGATCTTTAAAATTAATTACAGTCGCAACGATTTTCAGTCAAGTGTACAAGTGACTTTACAACCTTGAACTATGTCCAACAAATATTAAGAGTCACGTTATTAGAGGCTAATGTAGACTAAGCATGACATACTCAATTTATTGTTGCTAAAATATTACTTACGACATCTATGGAAGACTTCTTGTTGATTACAATATTTTATTGTGACAAGGACGTTTGTATTATTAATTTTATAGATTGTTAAAATAATAATAAAATATATTTTAAATGCGTTATAGTGTTTTCTGTTGGTATATGCTGTATAGTAGCGGCTACGAATACTACCAATCCTTACTTTGCTCGTGGATGACGTAAAAGAGGACTAAGAGCTTTATGTCAAATCTATCTGATGCCGTTTGGTCAACAATTACTTTCCCAAGGAGTGTTAATGTCTGGCAGGCGGCCGGTCATAAAACTATTACCAATAACTTTTACAAAACGAACTATGAAATAATAGTTTATATTGTATCAACCCCAAGTAATTGGGATAAGAGTAGGAGAATGATGATGAGTGTAATATTTTCTGTCGATATGTTTTTTTGCCACATGGTTTTATGTCGCGCCGTGGGACAATGGATGCCATATTTGCACTGCGCCACCTGTGCGAAAAATATCGCGATGCACATAAAAACTTGCATACGTTACCTCGAGAAGGCCTACGACAGAATACCGAGATAAGTTTTGTGGTGAGCACTGAAGGAGAAAGGGGTGCCTGTGAAGTATACCAGGTTAATCTGTGCCATGTACCAACGATCTAGATCCTACGTAAAATCAGTGGCTGGAGACTTCGACGAGTTCAGTGTGTAGGTGGGTTTGCACCAAGGGTCGGCGTTAGGTCCTTACCTCTTCCTGTTGATAATGGATGCGTTAAGATCGGAGATACAGGAAGAGGCACTCTGGTGCATGCTGTTCGCTGATGACATTGTTCTCGTCGGAGAGGAAGGACTTGAGGTACAGAGCATGCTAGAGAAGTGGCATTGTGGATTGGAAAACGTTGGCTTGAGAATCAGCAGACCTAAAACAGAGTACATGTTCTGTGATTTCGGTGGTCTCTCCAGTTTTACACCCATATCCCTAGATGGAGTACCTATACCAGTATGCTCGGATTTTCGATACCTTGGTTCACTTATCCAAAGCGATGGCGACCTGGATCGTGCGGTGAAGCACAAAATTGATGCTGGATGGATGAAATGGCGGCAGGTCAATTATCATTCTTATAATCATATCATCAAGTCCTACTGCTGTGCTCGAGCCTCCTTCACAACAGGAGGAAAATGTGATCTACTACCACATGGCTCAGAGTGGATGCTTATGAATAATATCGATGAAATACGAGAGCAATTTTGATTTGTATCTTCACATTTGATATCTTTCTAATTTTTTTAATATAGTGACTTTGTCATGGTAACAAAGTAAAATAAAAACACAATCCTTCACCTCTTTCTTTTCCACAGGTATAGCAAGACATTATTATGCTATTGCTGTGTGGTAGCGGCTACGAATACTACCAACCCTTACTTTGTTCGTGGATATCGTAAAAGACGACTAAGAGCCTTATAACGACTTGGGCCAGTTCCATCTTATGCCGTTTGGTCAAAAAATACATTGCCAAGGAGTGTTGACGTCTGGCAGGCGGCCGGTCATAAAACTATTGCCAATAAATTTTGCAATACGTACTATGAAAGAACATATTGTATCGACCCCAACTAATTGGGATAAGAGTAGGAGAATGATGATAGCAAGACATTACTAACGGGTGTAAGTAGATAATATATATCACTGCAAGAAATATAACACCCGAAAAACATACTCATAATATTTTGAGTGGAATAATAAGGCACTGTCTATCTCACTATGGTGAACTCCAATATCCAATAGTGGTATGTATATGTATGGATTTAATAAAAAGTGACTTAGCATTTAATATTCTTAACTATTTATAAATACCCGATTACGAAACGAAAAATGATGTCACAAGCGGGGTTCGAACCCGCACATATTGGGAATCCGGCCCAATCGTGCTGCGTTGCTGCCTGCTACGTCACCTTGAAGACGTAAGATATAATATGAAGCGAAATTTGCATGTCCTAATATAGTTCACGATGGTGTAAGTGGCAGCACGATTGGGCCGGATTTCCAATAGGTGCGGGTTGGAACCCCACTTGTGACATCATTTTTCCTTTCGTAATCGGGTATTTATAAGAAAAAAAAAAGTGACCTGATTAAAGATCTTGAAGTGTTATAAATTAATTAGTAGATAGTTCTGATACCATCAGCGCTATCTTGCTCTTATCGCAATTACTTGGGGCCGACGCAATGTACTCGTATTCCACGTGCATCGTAATTATTGCAAACTTTTTATGACCGCCCGTCTGGCTGGTATCAGTACTCTTTAAGAATATAATTATTGACTAGATGTCACAGATGGAGTTGACGCAGATTCTCACAGAAGATCGACGTCTAAGTGACAATGTGCTATTACGCTTCGTATGGTGAGCGAGAGAGCCGGAAGCCCAACTGGATGGCTATGGGGATTTTATTGGTAGGCAACGGCCTAAGCTATACCCTTGGTATTGCAAAGGCCTATGGGCGGCAGTGACAGTTGCCATCAGGTGTGCTGCTTGCTAGTTTGCCACCATAAGCAATAAAAAAAAATTACAAACATGCAAAGTAAGGGTTGGTAGTATTCTTAGCTACCACGCAGTATTATGTTATATACAGATATCCATATATATCCATTTAAATATCAACTCAATGGTAGACTATTAAGTGGTATATCAAATTAACGAAAGGAAGTACGCTTTCTATATCCGAAGCATTAATCAAGCGCCAATTCATTTTGATATTAATTTTTATTGGTATTTTGCCGCCTTCAAACGTCCGCTTATAATTATTATGTCTCATGTTAATAAATAGATATTCATTCGAAATATTGTACTCATGTCTTTTATATATATTTTTAAATCATCTACGTGTATCTATTAATTACGTAATTCTTTTTCGGCAAATGTTGAAGAGAAAAAACATGATAATCGACCAGGTTGAAAAATTCTCTCGAATGTTTCTCTTTCTCCAACTGTATAATGTCTCAAATTACTGAATTTTGTAACCGGATTTAACCCGGGGAAATCAACTGTTGATGCGGTCATTGCCGTTAGAAAAACTGTTACGGGTCCTAGATATCTCAGGTGCTTTCGATAACGCCTGGTGGCCGATGTTACTACATAAACTAAAGGCTCGTAGATACTTCAGAAACATCTAACAACTCATACAGTCCTACTTTCTTCAAGGTTCAACCACACTGAGACTCGGTTACTATGTGGTGTCTAAATCATGGACGATGGGCTGTCCTCAAGGATCTGTGTTAAGCCCATATCTGTGGAATTTAGGTTTCGATGACATTCTTGAGCTCCCTCTACCTCAAAACTGTTCATTATTCGGCTATGCTGACGACGGTCTTCTGGGCAAAAAAGGTGGGACTCATCAACGAAGGGCCGTCATCTATATCTATTCTTTCCATTTATTCGAGAGCGTTTAGAGAAAGTATGGCTGGCAATTGACCACTATGTAGCACAATTCCTCACAGGTCATGGTAATTTTAGAAGTAAATCATTCTATTGTAAACTAATAGATTCACCAATTTGTCGATGTTCCATACCAAACTGCGACTTTGAACAAATAGCTCATCACATTCTCTCGGAGTGCAGTCTCTGGTAGAACGAGCGCGATCTTATGTTAGACAGTCTGCAAGTCGTGTCGGGGGTTATATATTATACGGACCTTGTAGCAACTCGAGAAAATTTCCATGTGTTCAGACGCTTCTGCCGTATCTACTATTGTAATCAAACTTAAGGCTCACATATAGGCCCCTTAAGCTCTGTCATATCTGTGGTGCTGTACTGCTACGCTTCACGTATCAGTACATCGTCCTATCTATTGGCCTGTTATCCAATTTTGCTTCATGTCTCCCGCTTTGCATAGAAGGGAAGTGGAAATTCTTCAACTCCTCCTGTTTTTCTTTTCTAATTAAATTTGTTGCGGGTCCCAAGACAATTAAAAGCATTTCCCGGGACTTCCTGAGGGTCAAACCTCAGTGTCTTTTATGTGTGGGATTGTGTGGGATTCGAACCCATACATCTTTTAAGGAGACGTGTGCCGACATTGTTTACACATTGCACAGACTTAAAACTCAAACTTTGCAGTTAGAATTGAATTAAACGATGACACAACCCTATTATTCAAATTAATGAAATTTAGCATTTAATATGCTTTATTATTTATAAAAACCCGATTACGAGCGAAAAAAGTGAGGGTGTAAGTGGCAGCACGATTGGAACGGATTTCCAATAGGTGTGGTGTGACAATCATTTTTCGCTCGTAATAGGGTTTTTATGTATAATATCTTTAAAGTTGGATGTTAAATTATGTTATGTGCTTCTTCAACTGGTTTATTTGAAATCTTCAGTTAAGCGAATAATTAGGATAAGAACAGAATGATAATAATGATGATGATGAAACAGTAATGTTTCAAGCTTTTTTTTTATTCTTTATGTGGTTAACGAGCCAGCAGCACACCTGATGGTAAGTGTCACTGCCGGCCATGGACTTTTGCAATACAAATGGTATAGTTTAGGCCTCTGCCAACCAATAAAAGCCCCAAACCCACCCAGTTGGGCTTCCGGTTCTCTCACTCACTGAACGAAGCGCAATAGCACATTGCCATTAGTCAGACGTCGATCTTCTGCGAGAGTGTGGTATTACCCCTGACGGGCCGGCCCGCCGCTGTAGACAGAATACTATTATCAGCGTGTTCCTACCACTATTAACCTTAAGGACGCTTTTAGATTAACATTTTAAGTAATAACATACAAGGAAAATGTTAAAGTATAATAATAATAGGGTGTTTTCTTCACTCTAATAAGTAGTGCCTTACTAACACAAAACTAAGTCTTAAAGCAAAGTCATTTTGAAATTTATTGACACTGGCCTGGCTTATTCGTCATTTCTTGGTTTACTTGACTTACTTGGTTTCTGCCATAAAAAAAAAAAAAACAAAAAACCAAATAAGAAAAAAACATGACCGATTTAATGTCTGATAATACTACATATTATGTGTTGTTCTTCAAAACTAATAACGTTTATTTATTTATTTGGTTTACCCACAGTTGTTTACACAATTTTTTATTAATACACATATTATAATACAAATAACAGTGTATCATTTAATTAAAGGTAAGCACCACATGCACAGTAATTAAAACTATTTGAGCGGACAGAAAACAAAAATTTTAAAAACTATTTCCAACTATCTAAACTATTTTAAATAATATAGAAACACATCATACGATACTGCATAACGCTCAGATTATCCAATTTTCATTCTTTTAATGATTTTATAGACTGTAGCTACTACAAAATATTGAGAGAACCATCAGATAGGTAGTTAAAGACTTGACGTTTCATTTGACGTTCAAGTAGGTAACTAAATTATGAAAATTAATACAAATAGAAATGCGTAACATTTACTAGCAATTAATAAAATACTATAGTATTTCTCCATCAAAACAAACAATTACATCTGTCAAAACAAAACTAAGAAAGCAAACGATATACCTTAATTTCGCTAACCCTTCCTCACGTCACGTGTAACACAATTATCTAACTCACGACAACTAATAAAATAGCAAAAGAAACGGCCTTCGCCACTTGAGGGTTAAGAGCTCCTCAATATTCCTCACGCGACCCTCTGGACTCTCACAAAGGAAAGCAAACACTTTAACGGAGGACCGAAGGACCCTAAATAGAGTACGTATTGAGTCGCGAAATAAAATAAGGGGCAATGTGTGGAAATTCTTGTAGAAAGGAATTTATAGAGATGTTATATTGATATAAATAATTTTTGAGTGTGACAATATAATAATTATTCGTTTTAGTTTTTAATTTATTAAGTTACTAGGTGATCCAATAGACCATGTTCTGTAATAATTAAAAAAAAAACCAATAGAATATCTTGAAATCAATCGCAGCAGTAGTTACTTGGTCCTAATGTATTAATTCAGGAGTTTAAAACTATTTTCGCATTATTGCTTTTCCAGTGAAACTGATTTGAAGCACATCAGTTTTGATGTTTCCAAAATCTATATATGTATGTACAATCCACATAAAAATACGTTTTGTATTATAAAATACAAAAAAATATTTCTAAAAATACAAAAATATACTACCTATAAAATAAATTTGAAAATTTTCCAAGATAAAAGTTTTAGTTAAAGAAATTTATAATGATCCAGGTCCTGTTTAAAGTAACCTTTCTTTTTTTTAAATAAACCTATCATTATAACACATTTTATATCGCGTAACCAATATATTGGTTATGTATATATACATATTACTATTAAAATTATTATAATAACTTAAATATATATTATTTATTCAATTATTTGTGAATTAATTTTAATAAATTAAGATAAGAATATCATAAAAAAATAATTAAATTAATAGCGCAATGCATTAAAATTTGTAATGAATGTTTAACTTATAATAAATAAAAGAAAAATTATAATATTAAATACTGTATCATTGAATGTATATTTTAATTATCGTAAGTTTGATATCAGTACCCTATTCTGCCACTGTATTTACCTGTAATAACATATGCACAACATGTAACAGTTATGCAAAAAAAAATATTCTTAATAGTGCATATTTCTTATCAATCTGCTTAATACTAATTTGAAGTGACGTATGCTTTTTTTTTTTTTTTTTTTTTGGTAGGCTATGGCCTGGTCACATGTCGCCCGCACCGCCTGGGCCAACGGAAGGGGAGCGCGTGGCGCCATAACCCACCTTATTCCCTCCCCATCGCCATTGGGCCGGCCACTGGTACCGCTTCCTTGCCTTCCGTGGCCAGCCCGGCGGGTTACCCTTTCGGGTACCATCCCCCGTCGACGCCCCAGCTAACTGCCGGAGCGTCGCCCTCACGCGGTCGGCCTCTCTGCGGGTGAAGGACTATTCCCCGGTCCATTCACCCGCGGCCTCGGCTAGGGCGGCATTAGGCGCAGATACTCGCGCCTACGCCGCCCCAGGCGCCGGCGGCGGAGCGTCTCGCCGAAGAGGATTTCCTCTCGGAGTCGCCCCGCCGCCTCCTTCCGCGAGACAACTGTCTCGCAGAAGGCGGCGACCGCGTCCCAGTTCCTGACGCTGTCGAGCATCGCCTTAGCGATGGTCGGCAGCGCCAGGTCGGCACCGATGATCGCGACGAGTTCACGGCGCTGCTCTGCCCAGGCCACACAGACCTCCAGACCAGAGCGTGTGCTGCGCCGTGTCCTCGTCGCAATCGCAGTGGTGGCAGGACGGTATCCTCTCCCTCCTCACGACCGTGTGCAGGTACTTGCCGAAGCAACCATGCCCCGTCAAGACCTGCACTAGTCGGAAGGAAAGGACCCCGTGCTGTCGACCCAACCACTCCATCAGCCCCGGCCGGAAGGCCTCGATGGTCCGAACACCGAACCGAGGCCTTTCAAGCCGGATTGCCCAACGGGCAATAACGAAGTGACGTATGCTGCCCTCTTTACATATATTATTTGCATAGGTATATTTAAAGAGAAATGTGACATCAAATACCAATTTTATATATGTATTAAAAAGACTTACGTATTATGATGAAAGAATAATTTAAATGAAATATATTGTACTCATTTGAAATAAAAGTATTTTTACGGATTCTATTGCATTTGTATTTGATTTTTAACTACCCGATATTTCGAACACTTTACAGCATTCATGGAATAGAAAAATCAAAAACAAACACGATAAATCCGTAAAAATAGTGTTATTTCAAATGTGTAATACTCGCTTAAACATCAGAGTTTTTATATTGTATTCAAGTAATCTATGTAATATCCACTCTATAAATTACACAATCAAGTGGACAATAAGCCTGACCGCAGGTGGCGTGTGCTCTCGCGAACTTTTCAAATATTTGCCATGACTTTCCCATGGATTTGTTCCTTTTTTCCCTTTCTAAACTAACGTTAACATTTATCTAGCCGAGCGGATCAAGCACGCTTTGACACAAAGGTACGAATATCTTTTGTTGAAATATTTGTTGGTTTGGGGATTGTTGGAATTTGGTTTGTAGGGGTTTTATCCTATGTTTTGTATTAATTATATTTTAAATTGGATGTTGGTGTTTTCAATAGCAGTTTTAACCAATATTTTTTAATAATTTAAATGTTTCAGTAGCAATAAAGTTACAAAAAATGGCATCAGTTATATAACAATATTAATAAAAATAAAACGTATGATATTTATTCATTATTATAGAAAATATTTTTAATTATAGTTTTCATTATTTTGTCATACCTATATCGTATAGGGTAGGCACCTAGTACACCCATATTCGTATAAGTTGCTTTGAAATAGTTCAAAATTTTAAATAATTTTGATATACAAATTACTGATATTTAGCATTTAACAGGCTTATTTATATGTAAAAACTTTACTACAAGCGAAAAATGATTGTGACAAATTTTTCGCTTGTAATAAAGTTTTTGTAGATTTTGATATAATTTCAAATTTTAATATTTTGTAAAATCTTATTTAATATTATTTTTTTAAAATGACGAAGATATAATTATAGGATTTGCTGAAACCTGATTCTTTTAATGAATATTTTCTGTCTATATATCAGTCCTTCGTCATCTAAAGCTGGGTGTTGGCGAATAACAAATAATGCAATCTTATGCTGCCTGCATTCAATTATTTATGCAATTAAATTTTAGAGATTAAGCCTTTAGTGTAGTGAGTAGTAATTACTCTAATGACTGATTCTAAAACATGATGTACCTGACCTTAACAATTTCAGTTCCTCCAATCGAATTTTGAGTTTAGTTTTTTTTTTTCAACAATACAATTGGATGCCATTAAGACCAAATCGATTTCCTAGTGCTAGTCGCGGGATATAAAAAAGTTAACCAGTGCAATTAGCACTAGATAAAACACTTGTCGTAATAAGCGTGGGAGATTGCATTTTAGCGTATGGTGCAAGTTTAAAGATTATATAGTGTTTAAAGAATTGCAACATTCATTAGTTCATGTGGCGAATGGTTATATTACAGTAACCCTTCGAGAGGAATTGACACATGATTTCAGTGCACGAAAATGAATATTTGGAATGAAATCTTATACCTTCTCGTTCGGTCTGCGTGGTAATAAACCAAATAGCTCATTAGGTATAAATATTCTTAAACTATCGGCTCACAGTGTTGAATATATGGAAGATTCTATCTATATCTACAAAAGAGAATATTTGTATATATGACAATGCTAAACTCAAAAACTATTTGACTAATCACTATGAAAATTCTAGTATATCTATATATTTTTTCACTTAAAAGGTTTATATGCAATCGCTATTTATGTAACTCGCCACCAGATGGTACGGCGATATATCGACTTCTACAAACAAACCGACCGATTGGGTTTGCTATTTTTCATAATCTGCTATTAAGCACGGCCTTCCTTTAAAAAGAATTTAGCCATGTTATACGAGCTTCCGTCGTCATTTACGTTCTTTAGACGTCTTCTGCCGCACGTTTGAAAAAGAAATATTGGTGCAAGTAGCGGTGAATTATATTCTTCTATAACTTACTTCTAACTTCTTCATATAAAACGTCGTATTTATTCGATAAAGAATAATTTGGTCGTCTTAAACTTATTCAATCTATATATAAGTTCTAAAATTGGAAACAGGGCATCGCCACAATGGTATTGAAAATAATTTATTATTCCACACAGATCTGACTGTGATTCAGACTGGGATTTTCATTTTTTTTTCTCTTGTAGTGTTGTCTGTTTATATTTTTTTACTCGTATGTTATGATACCAGTAAGTTTTTCGTGTGGTGATGCAGTAATAATACATTTCACCACCCCCTATCTAAACACTGGGTGATCGTAAGAGACGACTAAATGATATAAAACGCATATAACAACTATGTGAGAGAAGGAAAACTCGAAACAAAAACCCTATACCAACACGTCTGGCCACCGTGATATAGTAGGTCAATTCCTCTCACATATAGAGAAGGCTCGAGGCCAACAGTGAGACATATATGAGCTGAAATGATGAGGAAAATAGTGAATTCTATTTTTATTTGCCGTTACTACATAGATATATTTTTAATAGAATGCAATTTCTCAAATTATAGCTTAACTCTTATAACTTAAACCTAAAGGTATTGCCACGATCGATAATAACAATTAGGTAATATAATCGTTTGACAAGTGTAGTCGCCGTTCTGTCAAATGCTGCAAATTAATGTAGGCAATCAGTTTTGAGGTCAAATGACGAATTCACACGGCCGCACCTATGATATGGTGTATTACAAATTCGTCGTATTAACTCAAATGTCACCAGCTAGTGTAGTTATATGTTCATTACAGAGGTATCGAGATATAAGTTTAAATAATACAGCCATGTGAGTTTGATGTCTTTTAGTGGTAGGATAGTGTGTGCGTGTGTGGTTGTGTTGACAGTTTTTTGTTTACAAGCGCGGGCTGGTCCGTCCGGGGTAGTACCACACTCTTGCAGAAGATCGACCTCTGAGTAATGGCAATGTGATACTGCACTTTGTTCGGTGAGCGAGAGAGCTGGCAGCCCAACTGGGTTATTGATGGGCAGCGGTCTAGCTATACCCTTGGTATTGCAAAGGTCCATGGGCGGCAGTAACGCTTACCACCATGCGTGTTGCTTGCTCGTTGGCCACTATAATTAATAAAAAAATGTGGTTGTTATATTATTCGATTAGTGTATATTACATGCATATATTATCTAAGTGAAGGGAAAACATATAAAATAAACGTCCTACTTACTTGTAATCAAGTCCTCGTGAGCAATTCAAGGTCACGAAATAAACATTCGAATTTGAACTCTGCACAAACAGGATTGATTCCTTCTCGAAGACTCATCGAGAACAAATCAATCCCGCTTGAGAAAGATGTAAATTACGAAATCTAACTGCACAGATAGCGTTATGGTTAAAATTATATTATGTGCCAATGTCGTGGGTTCGATTCCTACGCAGAACAATACTTTGTGTCATCCACAAAGGTTTGTTCTGAGTCTGGATGTAATTTGTCTGCGTTAATTATAAATTTGTAAAGTTCCCCGCAATACAAAGATTATTTGCTTAGTGCCAGGTGGTGTCTTTAAAAAAAAACAAGATAAAATTCAAATGAAGAGAATTGCCGCCCTCGTCGAACTTTTGCCACCGTTTATTCTAATACAGATAATATGGATATACACGAGGTAAGAGTAAGCTGGGTTATCTTATATAATCATTTCAGCTCATATACGCTCTGAATCTCCTCCACAATAGGAAAGATAATTAACCTACTATACCACGATGGCCTGACCGGGTTGGTATTCATTTTTGTTTCGGGATTTTCTTCTCTTACATAAGTATGGTGCATATTATATCCCTTAGTCATATTTTACGACTGCCGCGGTCAAGGTCAGAGATGGTGGATTATTACTTCATTACCAATTTACCACATAGATACCGAATAGCCTAGCTGTTAATCTTAGTCCGTTACTAGTACCTAAGATAATAGCGGTTAGCGATGATTCGTTCTTCAAAGGAGGCAAAGTGCAAGGCAAGTTCTTTATGTTGTGACAGCTTATTCTTTCTTATATATTTTTCGAGTATACCTTAATTTATTATGTCCTTTCTATTATATTTATTCTGCAAATAATAAATAAATATATTTCATAATTTTTTAACAATAATATCATTTAGTTTTAGAGCTACATTTGAATGGCCGGCATATTCATATTAACCTTATCACTCCTAATCAAACTGATATTATTATGCAGTGGGAAGAAAGGATTATTACTCTTATTAGACTAGTGATTTTTTTTTTCGCGGTATCATACTTTAACTTTCCAAAGTTTTGAACTCCTTACCGCGTTCATGGTCACGTGAGGACTGTCTTGCCATAACTATGAACGCTGTAAAGTGTTCAAAACGAAAATTTTAAAATCAAATATGAACGCCACAAAACCCTTAAAAAATAACTAAATAGGTTTTATTTCAAATATTTTCGCGAGTAATACTTTACTTGCGTAATCATTTGTACTAAAACTATTTAGAAATAAAACTTCATAACTTAAATTACATTTTTCTGGTTAATCTGACGTTACAAAAGTACAGCAAGGTATAGCAGAGGTCCATGGGCGGTAGTGACACTTACCATCAGGTGTGCTGTTTGCTCGTTTGCCACCATAAGCAATAAAAAAAAGTACTGATGATCCATTAAAAGTAGAGACCTATTGTCGGTGTACATATTACTACTATTGCCTACAGCTACAGCCTTTTACCGATCACAGCTGAACATAGATCTCCTTCATAGATTAGTATAAAGCGCCATCCTGTCGCGAACCCATCCAAGAATTTCATCAGGTCATCGGTCCATCTGGTGGCAAGCATCTCATATTGCATCTTTTGATATATGGCCGATAACTAATAAGTGATGGTAGAATTGCTTCATATCAATGAAATATTGGGGTTATTGTACCTGTTATATCTGTAATATACTTTTAATTAAGTGCCATAAACTACACCTGCCATCAATCACTTACTTCAGAAACAATTACTAAAAATCAATTATCTTTAATAAATATACGGCGGCCATACTTTACCGATAAATTAATATGAACGTCTCTATTTTCCATAACCGGTATATATTTGCGACAAAGACTAATGTCCGTATTACTTAATAGTCTATTGGATCTAGATAATAAAAAAATACGCATCTTTGAAGCAGTGATGGTTTAGTGAGAAGATCTATCGCTTGCAACCACAATGTTGAATTCGGAGGATGACGATTTTCAAAATTGCGCATTAATCTTAAATTAGTTAGAGTCGTTTGTTTTAATGATGAAGGATGATAATATCTTGAGGAAAACATAATTTTTGATGAAATATTCTCGACAGTTGATACATATGTGTGGTAGAAATTAGTCATCGTTAGAAGCCCAGTCACGGCCGCTGAGAGTTTCCATGACAATGATTATAGGAGGGAGTTAGTTTCAAGAAATATTTTGATAATTCTAGAACAAAAATATTTTGAATCACCAAGATCAGATGGTAGTCGTCCCATGAAAAAAATGTATTTTATAGATCTTATACACAAATTTTAATATTTTGGATTGGAATTTGGAATAATGAAGGTTTGAAAGATTAAAGATTTGAGAATTGATTGATAATGCTAAATTTTCTGAGCTAGTAATACCAGTGGTATTATGAATAGATGAGTACTTTTTTTTTTTTTTTTTTTTTTTGGGACTAATCCCACCACACATTCCCACCACTGTAACTCCTGTAAGCCAGGATCCACAATGGTCTCCATAAAAGACACTGAGGTTTGACCCTCAGGAAGTCCCGGGAAACGCTTTTAATTGTCTTGGGACCCGCAACAAATTTAATTAGAAAAGAAAAACAGGAGGAGTTGAAGAATTTCCACTTCCCTCCTATGCAAAGCGGGAGACATGAAGCAAAATTGGCTAATAGGCCAATAGATAGAAGGATGTACTGACACGTGAAGCGTAGCAGTACAGCACCACGGATATGACAGAGCTTAAGGGGCCTATATGTGAGCCTTAAATTTGATTACAATAGTAGGTATGGCAGAAGCGCCTGAACGCACGGAAATTTTCTCGAGTTGCTACAAGGTCCGTATAATATATAACCCCCGACACGACTTGCAGACTGTCTAACATAAGATCGCGCTCGTTTTGCCAGAGACTGCACTCCCAGAGGATGTGATGGGCTGTTTGTTCAAAAGTGCAATTTGGTGTGGAACATCGACAAAATGGTGAATCTACTAGTTTAAAAAAGAATAATTTACTTTTAAAATTACCATGGCCTGTGAGGAATTGTGCTACATAGTGGTCAATTTCTAGCCAAACCTTCTCTAAACGCTCTCGAATAGATGGAAAGAATAGATATAGATGACGGCCCTTCGTTGATGAGTTCCACCTTTCCTGCCATTCGGTCAGGAGCTCCTCGTACACAACGCATTGCGGCGCAAAAAGTCTAGTAATTTTAATACGATCGCGCGGTAAAAGAAAATTGGTGTTCATATTTTCCCTGGTGGAATAATACAATGACGCGCGCCTTTGTATCTCTAAGTCGACCGGAAGTACACCTGCAAGTACTGGTAAGGCTTCGGTACTAACTGTTCTATATGCTTTACATAGGAATATTAATGCTAATCGTTGACTTTGGAGTAATTTACGCCGTGCCGCGCCTATCGTAGTTCTGTCAGCCCAGGCTGGGGCACCGTAACATATACACCCCAGATATGTGGCTGTATATATGATTTTAAGTGTATTAAAACAGATGCCCCAGGTAGACGTTGAAATTCTAGTAAGAGCATAAAAGTTTCGTTTTGCCTTTTCACCCACAGTTTTAATATGTTCAATGAATGAGAAGTTTTTTTCTAAGACTAGGCCAAGATAACAAACTGACTCTTTCCTTTTAACTGTCGCATTATTAAATCTTATGCGTGGCGTTGACTGCAAATTACCCTTTAATAAAAGATGATAAGTTTTATGAGGAGCGAAATTTAGCCGATTTCGTGCGCCCCATTTAACTATTAAATTAAGACATGTATTCGCCAATTTCTCAAGTCCGTCTCTAGTGTTCGATTGTATGAGTAGAAGACCGTCGTCAGCGTAGCCGATCAATGAGCAATTTTGAGGTAGAGGGAGCTCAAGAAAGTCATCGAACCCTAAATTCCACAGATATGGGCTTAACACAGATCCTTGAGGACAGCCCATCGTTAATGATTTAGACACAGCATGGTGACCGAGTCTCAGTGTGGTTGAACCTTGAAGAAAGTAAGACTGTATAAGTTGGTAGATGTTTTTGAAGCATCCACGAGCCTTTAGTTTAAGTAGTAACATCGGCCACCAGGCGTTGTCGAAAGCACCTGAGATATCTAGGAAGATGCCTAATACATATTTAAAAACTGATGCCGTAACAGTTTTTCTAACGGCAATAACCGCATCAACAGTTGATTTCCCCGGGGTAAATCCAAATTGTCTAAGATTGAATGTGGGGCCACCTGGTAACAGACGAGGAACAACCAGGCGTTCTAAGAGCTTACCTAGTGATGGCAGTAGAGTAATTGGCCGATATGACTTCGGGTCGTCCGGCGGTTTATCACCGTGCTTCGGTATTATACGTATGAAGCCGCGACGCCATAAACGAGGAAAGATTCCTTCGGCTATACAACGATTGTATACTAGTAACATTGAGTCGGCTGATGTTCGACAAGCTTCTTTAATCATTTTATTTGAGATTTTATCTTCTCCGGAGGCTTTATTTAGAGGAAGAGCTTTTACAGTATTCAAAAATTCAGCTAGGGAGGGGAGATCAGACGTAGAGGATAGTGGTGGCAATGTAGCCCATGCTCTTATTTGCGCATGATGTTCGGTATCAATTGCCACGTTGTCATCTGGTATTAACGTATTTATTAAAACCTCGGTGGTCTCCTCTATGCCCGCGGTGTGCTTATTATTTATTTTAATATTTTGTATGAAAGCTAGGTCAACCGATCGATTGGCTTTAAATTCGTGATATAATGGAGACCACGGACCCTGGTTTTCTAGTTTTTCCACTACTCTATTTAACAACGCATCTTTAGACTTTTCAACCGCAATCCGGTAACAAGACCTTGCAGTTCTGAGTGCAAGTGAGGACTCATCAAACGCTATTCCCGTTTTTCGTGACTTTTTGAGTTTATTATATTTCCTGCGTGCTCTTCGAAAACGTCTACGAAGTTCAACCAGTTCATTGTTCCACCAGTCACACCTTTTAGTATTGGGCAGAGATGTACGGCCCAGAGCTATATCGGCACAATATATTAAAGAGTGTGACATTATTTCCGCACTTTCTTCCGCGTTTAATTCTTTGCGAGTGAAATCCCTGGCACACGAGGCAAATAGAGAACTAAAGAATTCCCAGTTTGCTCCTTTACATTTATATCTAAAATTGTGACACTGATTGGGAGGATCCTGTATCAATCCCGGTTTAAATTCGTACGCGATCAGGCGATGATCACTACACGACGCGTCCGGGAGGACGCGCCACCTATACAAGCAAACGTCTGCGCTTGAAAGCGTGACGTCAATAGAAGATTCGCCCATAGGGCTGCAAAATGTTGGTGGTGCATCGGGTGTATTGTGGATGGATAAGTTCATCTCAGCGATGAAATCTTCTATAGCACACCGTCGATCAGTATCGGTGTATCTCACCTTGCCATACCCTAGAGTAGATGACGCATTAACATCAGCGCCTACTATCGTTTTCCGACCCATAAGGGATCGCAAGACATGGCGAAGATGGTGTAAGTGTGGACTAACTGGATCAGAATATTGAAAATAATAGCTCACAACGAAAACCCTACAGGATGGGGACGTGACCTCTGCGACAGCACAGTGTGACGTCATGAGATTTTGTAGTGACGTGACAGTAAATTTGGAACTTGCAACATAGATGCCGGCTCGTGCTTTGTTGTCAAATTGTACAACCCTATTACGCAAGCGAGTGCTGTTGTATTGCTCTTGTATAAGTACGATATCTAAATTAAATTCTATAACTAGACGGTCTAGCTCTGAGGTCGCCACCCTATCGTTATGGAGGTTTAATTGCCCAATATTCAAACTATCCATTTCTAATAGTTAGTATTGAGCACCAGTTGTTCTAGCTTCAGTTTGTAAGTGGGGCAATCTGACGCACCACAAGGATGATCATATGGTTTTTTAAATCGTTTGCAAGACGCACATTTAGGCTTAAAATCTTGTTTGTCCTTATTTGTGCAGGACTTCGTAATATGTCCTTCTGTGCAGTGACCACACGTAGGTGTCTTTTCCGTACAATATTTCGCGACATGTCCGTGTACCTGACAGTTTGAGCAGCGTACTACTTCTAAATCATCGTAGAAGCGGCAGCTGGCCCAGTCTATAAATAATTTCTCCTTGGTGGTTAGTAAATGAACGCGCACTTCGGGATCAAGTTCGATACCGATCCATTTACGACCGTTTTGTAATTTTCGGTTACGAATAATTTTTGTGGCTTTAATAAAATCGTCTTCCTTAAGTGACATTTCGTCTTTGATGTTTTGACGGTAAAGTGCGACAAGGAACGCATTATCTTCCATAGAATTAGGAACGTCCTTGATTAGTAAGCGCGGTCGTCTACCTTTCGGTTTTTCTAAACGTAGGCCAGCGGCTTTAATGGCATCGACAGATTCTAATTTTTTAATTTGTCTCTCATTTGTGACGCGAAGGACGACACCCGAATTCGCGGCTTTTTTGACGCCTACTATTTGGAAACCATCGTCTATGGGTTTGATTGCCTTCAGTAATGCCTGTTTGGTAGCCGAGGATGACGCGTAATCAGCTGAACGCTCGGCCGTGGGATATGCGATTACACAGGGCGCGCGCGACGACCGAACCTCCACCTGTGGCACGACATTAGATAATTTCAATTTTTCAGCATACGATGGTTTCTTAATATTATTGAAAGGCTGTGTAGTTTTGGTTTGGTTCAATTCCCGTTCAATATTTGCCAGTTTGGTCTCATTGCAAGATGATTTTAACGCTAATAATGATACGATGGCAGTAATGCGTTGAGTATAATCCATTATCGCCGCTTTATTCGCGTTATTCATACGCGAACCCTGATCATTGACGAGCTCGTTTATTTTGCACAGAAATGTAGAAGCTTCTGAAACTAACTCACAATAATCAGGTTGTCCTACGTCGCTGACACTAAATGGTGACGAATTATTAGCACTAGGTACCGGTAAAGGTTTCGTCTCGGGTGTAATGTATGCCGGCGACGGCTCATT
Organism: Lymantria monacha; assembly: GCA_905163515.2. Lineage (NCBI taxonomy): Eukaryota > Metazoa > Arthropoda > Insecta > Lepidoptera > Erebidae > Lymantria > Lymantria monacha. The sequence continues at coordinate 22,884,181 of LR991097.1, read as the reverse complement.
ATAAAGGGCACGTCTGCTGTTACCGGCTGGCGGCGAGCGAGGTGTTAGTTGACTTAAACGAAATACGTCAGCGCCACGATCAGGCGGTTCGCTATCATTGAAACATTTAGGCATTTTAAAATTATGTATAAAAAATAATAATAGAAGTAAACAAAACAGAAAATAACGAACTCAATAATAATTTTAATCTACCCACTACTTAGGAATATAGAAAAACTTACCGATTTTAGTAGTATTTAAGTATAAATAAGAACAAATACTTATCGTAATTTACGTAAACACGGGCTAAACACAATAAAACACGATTGAAAACACAGCACGAGTCGATAGAATATCCTTAAAAGGACAAAACTATTTTTTTAATTCGCACTCGAATCAACTTCACACTGTACCGAATGGAGGCAGGGAGGGGAATGATGAAAATGAATAGATGAGTACTGCTAATACCTTTATATATTTAAATTATAAATAATACCGAGTCGAGTATACTAGTGGTGTCGTATTTACTATAATATTTTACACTACCTGGTCATCAATGTCGCACAATAACCCTTGAAAAGAAGCAAACAAATACGAGCAAGTGCGTTGCGTTCAATAAATATATATATATATATATATATATATAGAGTTATTACAATTATAAGAATTCATAAGAGAAAGGTAGAATAGGTATATTTTATTTAGTACTAAAAAGTCACAATTGTTTTAACAGCTACTAACAGATATCAGACTGCTAGTGCGACAGAGGCAATGCTCTACGAAGGCGAATACTTGATTTTCTCTTTCCAAAGCTCGGCGTGCAATATTTATCATATAGACAACTGTTTCCTTTTCTTTGTATCTAGCTGTAAGTATTAGTCAAAAATTTAAAGCATTGCCAAAATTCTCAATAGAGTTTATGTATATATGCCGTAGTTTCGAATTTGGTTCCTAGACTTTGTGTTATTTAAAAACTTGTTATTATTTTCTTCTTATTTAATTTGTAAAAAAATATCTCTTAAATTATAGTGATTAATATTTATCCACATCCTACATTTAATGACAGATATATTTTTTATTTTATCTTAAAATTTAGCTATTATTTAATGAAGAATAATTTTAAAATGTAAATCTATGACTAATGTGGTGATCAGAAAGAACACTGCTAACGCATTTAATATACAGTTCAATAAATATAAAACTTAAAATGATTTAGATTGGATAAAAAAATATCTTATGTCTTTTGTGGTCATTTTTATAACACGATTTTAATTAGCTATAGATTTTGATCAATAATTAGAAGAATTTAGTGCTAAAATAAATAAAAACTAAACTAAATTGTAACTAATTCGCAGGTAACTTAAATTATTTCATCATCATTCTCCTACTCTTATCCCAATTACTTGGGGTCGATACAATATGTACTCTTCTTTCATAATACATAATGTAAAAGTTATTGGCAGTAGTTTTATGACCGATCGCCTGCCACACGTCAACCCTCTTTTCTTTTATTTATTTTTTTCCTCGCAAGGTGGACCATGGATGTGGTCGCGCCCCGGCAAATCGGTCCGGGCAACAGAAGAGGCGGCGCGCAACCCCATGGACCCACCCTGCAAACACCTCTCTTCGCCGTGCGAGCGGGCCACCGGTACCCGATCTTTGTCTTCGGTGGCACCCGTCAACCCTCCTTGGGCTGTAATTGCTGACCAAACGGCATCAGATAGAGTTGACCCAGGTCGTTATAAGGCTCTTAGTCGTCTTTTACGGCATCCACGAGTAAAGTAAGGGTTGGTAGTATTCGTAGCCGCTACCACACAGTCTTAAGGTCAGGTAAATTAAATTATTCCATAATAGTAATACATTCCGTGTGGTGACGGTGTAAGAATACTATTCACCACTTCATATCATACCCGTGGGTGATCGTACGAGACGACTAAGGGATATAAAACGCATATAACATCTATGCGAGAGAAGGAGAACTCAAAACAAAACCCTATACCAACACGTCTGACCAGCGCGGTATAGTAGGTTAATTGCCCTCCCATCACGGAGGAGGCCCGAGCCCAACAGTGGGACATTTATGGGCTGTGATGATGATGATGATGAATAGTAATACAAATCTTTTAACTAAATAATTAAAAAATTAAATGTTTCATAATAAGCATGCAGTTTACATGTATACAAGTGTTTAAATGTAGTTATAGTTAATTACGACCGTACTATCATCTGACTGATCTTTCTTGGAGACGGTTCTGACCCGCTGCGGGCGTTTCCTTAGCCTTATGACTAAGGCATGGTTTATAGATTATGTAGAAGTCTTTATATTTATATTACAGATTTATTATTTTTATTTAGTACTGTTTTTGAGAATATTTTAATATTTTTGACTGCATAGATAGCGTAGTGGTTAAGATATCTACCGTGCCAAGGATCGTTTGTTCGGTTCCGACGCAGGATAATACTCTGTGCGATCTATAACTTATTATTGATCATGAGACTTTTTTGCGCTGGAATATGGAGGTGGTCATGCTCCGCAAAATCGGTTCGACGGAAGTGACTCCATAGACCCACCCTGCAAAGCGCCTCTCTTCGCCGTGCGAGCGGGATACCAGTACCCGATCTTTGTCTTCGGTGGCTTGCCCGGCGGTTTACCCTCGCGGGTTCATTGATGCTCCGACCGCTTTCGTCGTAGTCGAAAGTCATTGCCTACCGTAGAGATAGGACTGCAGCTAATAGAATGAAGGTAGAAAGGGAGGGGAAGTTAGTTTGGGCCTAGCACTGTTACTCACTGACAGAAAATCTGTAGCAAATTATTATTACTCAGATGTTGATTTTCTGCATACAGAAAACGGTCAGATAACGTGGCCTACCACTAATCCTCTGCTTATAGCGGAGGATTAGTGGTAGAGATATATCTCATCATTGTTTAAACTATTAAAATTTCACAGCACGGAGAGAATTATTTGTAGCGGCTATCTTTTGAGTCAAATCTGGAATAAAGTTTCATTAAAATTAATCCTAAATTTTTACTATGAAGAAATTACTTATTTACACACCTTTATAAACTTTCACACATGTTTTATAGAATAAGCATAAAATGAATCTGAGAAAATATTATAGAAAACCATTGTTAAGTATCGCTTCTTCACCACAAGCTTGCTAATTCATATTTGAAATTGTATTTCTAAGCTTTAAGTTTTCTGAATTGCATAACTAGATGTACTGCCTTAGGCATAATCTGTCTGAAAACTATTAATCTATGTTACGCCTACGCACATCATATTACTAAGGGCTTAAGCTTCACAATCCGTGTCTAATTTTGAAGACAATGCGTTTAGTATCCTTAAATGTACTTTAGTTAAATGTGGGATATTTAGGTAAGCGATAAGTAGTATAATGTGTTTGATATAAGAATTTAATTCTTGTTTGATATAAGTAAATACTATTAGTATTGATTTTCCGTGTGGTGACGTAGTAAGAATATTATTCACCACCCCATATCATACTCGTGGGTGATCGTACGAGACGACTAAGGGATATAAAAACGCTTATAACATCTATGCGAGAGAAGGAAAACTCGAAACAAAACCCTTAACCAACACGTCTGACCAGCGCGGTATAGTAGGTTAATTTCCCTCACATTACGGAGGAGGCCTGAGCCCAACAGTGGGACATTTATGGACTGTGATGATGAAAAGATAAATTAAAATAATTAACTTGAAAAAACTAAAATAAATCTTGATCATATATCAATATAAATCTTGATCATAATGAAAGATGCGTCTTACCGACATCTGTGTGGTAGCGGCTGCGACTACTACCAACCCTGACGTCTGGCAGGCGGCCGGTCATAAAACTATTGCCAATAACTTTTACAATATGTACTATGAAAGAAGAGTACATATTGTATCGACCCCAAGCAATTGGGCTAAGAATATGAGAATGATGGTAAGATTTTTAGTTCGCAACCCATATAAGTCATTTCACACCATTAACGTTGGCAATCCATATGAGTCACTATATTTTTTTACGGACTGTGGCTATATCACCTGGCTGATGACGATGATGGAAAGCCAGTATGTTGAATGATGAGTATAATTTAAAATTTTATTTTGATTTTTTCTTCCTTCCTTCTTTTGAATAAATTTTATTAGTATATTTTTTTAAATCATTTTTCGTATTATTTTCGTTTTCCGTGTGGTGACGGAGTAAGAATAGTATTTACCACCCCATATCTTACCCTTGGGTGATCGTACGAGACGACTAAGGGATATAAAACACATTTAACATCTATGCGAGAGAAGGAAAACTCGATACAAAACCCTATGCCACCGCGTCTGACCAGCGCGGTGTAATAGGTTATTTTCCCTCCCATTAAGGAGGCTCGAGCCCAACAGTGGGACATTTATGGGCTGTGATGATGATGATGATGATTATTTTCATTTAGGTATCGTACCTATAAAAAATAGTTGTGGTGAATTGTATTCTTACTTCGTCACCACAAGGAAAAATAATATATTAATAAATAAATTTCTGTTGATGTTAAGATCATCTAAATATGATTAAAATATTTATCTTCGTATCAATAACAATAGTGAATGCGTAAATGTATGCAAAATACGTAAACCGGAAAAATATTATCTAACTATATAGAAAAAAAAAACTTAATTATAACGTTTCGTGTGAGATGGTCACGGTAAATTGAATTATACACCATTACACACGCGAAACACGCTATTGTCGTGAACGTGCGACAATAATATATAAATATATACTGACTTGACAGTCAAATGTAATTTCCGGCATATATTTCCGTGAAATTAATACTTATTTACATTTCTTCAATTAAAACTATTTTGACTTTTGTATTTGATTTTTGATATCCCGCCATTTCGATCTCTTTACAATGTTAATGTCAGCCCGTAGTCCTACCGTCAACATAAACGCTCTTATTTTCTTATAGAAGTCATAGAAATTGATTTAAAGATCACTAGGACTCCCTTAGAGAGCATTTTACGATTCCTTTAGCAAAGAAAGGATTATCAACATTTTGTATTCTTAATACCCTCGTAGTACACTGGGGAATAATTTGATGTTATTACAGTAGAACCTCGATAAGTTAAAGTCCAAGGGAAACACAAAATAATTTATGTTATAGAGGTTTTAAGTTATCAAAGGTCTATGTTAGGGATAGGTTTTTAATTTATCAGCGTATGTGAGTGTTGTTAGTTTTCTTACATTTTAAGCCAGATTTATTACACAGTAGGTAAAGTGATGTTTCCAGGACGATGATCAAAAACTTATGATCCAAGTAAGCCGTTGTCTTAAGGCTGACCAAAAAGCGCAAAGCGTAAAGCTTTAAATAATTACGAAGAAGCAAACAATAGGTGACATATGTATTGTTTACGTTAAAAATTTAACTAGTGAACACGTGCAAGCAACAAATACCAAAACCTTTTGTTTTGCACACTCTTTAAAAATGACTTATTGACAAACAATTTTATGTTATAAAGGTTATGGAAACATTTCTTTAAGTTACTGAGGGCCAATACAGAGATTAATTATTTAAGTTATAGAGGTTTCTTATTTTAAGTTATAGAGGTTTTGGGCTCTGATGGGAAGGGAACATATTATTTTTTGAAGTTATAGAAGTTTTTAAGTTACCGAGGTTTGAGTTATCGAGGTTCTACTGTATAAACAGTCTCATGATAAATAGGTGTAATTCTAGCCCCCACTTCCGTTAAGTGGTATGTACCTAAATAATAGTTGTACAGTTACTGCCACTAGGTGAATGGAATTTCATTTATTTAGTTGGATTTTTCATTTCTGTGTGCATTTTTCATTACTATTAAAACCGGTGACTGTGTAATTCTAAAAGCGAAATTTGCAAGACTTGCAAGATTCGCAAGAGTTTTACATTTGGACAACACTAATCTGTTTTTATCTTTTAGCTTTATTTTATGATCACCACGGAAGAGGAAGCGTTGGTGAAATATTGGTTTCAAAGTATATCATCATAAATATGTCTAAAGTTAACAATTAAACTTACTGTACGTGACAATCTTTAGTTGAACTATCACGTTGCAATACAAAATATCTTCACTTCAAAATTGTAATAACACCAATTTGCCACCGCTCAAACCACATTCATAATCTACAGTCGTGATGCAAGAAGTTGACATTTTAAATATTAAACTGTAAAGAGGCATCTATTTATAACAACTAGCTGCATTTAATGAACTGTTCTCTAGATAGAATAATTTCTGATGTTTATACGATTTACATATTACATATTTGAAATAATACTACTTTTTCTTTAAATATCATGTTTTTACAATAATAACAAATCATCGTTATTACCAATTGGATCTAAGACACTTTAGTCAGAAATGTCGGCATATTAAAAATCAAATACAAAAATAATAGAATTCGTATAAAGTATTGTTATTTGAAATTAGTGGATAGAAATTATCAGAATAGAGACATTTCTTAATTCTGTAGGTACAAATAGTGGGTAATGTTTTTAGTACCTTTTGGGAATAATAGTCAGAAGTGAAGTTAATCTGTGTGGTAGCGGCTACGAATACTACTAAACCTTACATTGGTTGTGGATGTCGTAAAAGACGACTAAGAGCCTTATAACGACCTGGGCCAACTCCATCTGATGCCGTTTGGTTAACAATTGCATTCCCAAAGAGGGTTGACATCTGGCAGGTGACTGGTCATAAAACTATCGTCAATCACTTTTAAAATATGTACTATGAAAGAAGAGTACATATTGTATCGACTCCAAGTAATTGGGATAAGAGTAAGAGAATGATAATGATGGTTAGAAGTGAAGTTAGTGATGACAATAAGTTTTGAATTTCAAATCATTACGAGTAACTATGTCTTTCGATGTTTATGTATATTGAAAAGTCTATTATATTATTGTAACAAAAAAAAAAGAAAATTTGTAAATTTAAGAATTATTATAAAAACGTTTCGTTTCAGGGCGTATATTAAGTTCTTGGGCCTTGCTATGATAGCCAAAAATAGAACATCTGTGACAAAAATAGAACAACTTTGACACATTTTTCTTTTTACATAATATGGTTTAGGGGAGTAACGGTTATTTTGGGACTTAACTCTCGCAAGTTCTCTCTTACGAGAGATTGTTTGTGGGATATGATTTAGCTGTAGTCTTGCATTATATTAAAAAAAAAAAAAAACTTGGTTCGAAGGGCATCACTGGAGCAAATACTTACCAAAGATGTTATGAACAATTTTGTTAAAGAAAAGTAACTTAAAAATAACGAGGAGTCTGAGTTTCTTGTTGGATCTTCTCACCTTGCGGTGGATTGTTTTGGATTGATTTCAGAAAAAGTTAATAAGGTCAGATTACGCGTCATCGTAGAGCATGCACGAAGACTGTGATGAGCGAGAATGAAGCGATGGAGGTATGTCAGAATCGTGGTTTGTGGCAATCCGTAGTCTCTGCCTACCCTCTAGGAAAGAGCCATGACACTATGTATGTATGATTTCAGACAAAATGTAACATTGAAGATATGTAGGCCCTCACAGGGCTTATACATTCAGGCAGGGCAATTCACATATATAATAAATAATAAATGACTTGAATTTCTATGTTTTAATTTAAAATAAATAAAATTTTTACCACACTTTAATGGCCCGCGGGCGTCTTCACCAGGACAGCGGAAGCAACGTTCTTCTGGGACTCACATTACACCTCACTGCAATCTCCAACCCATCTGTCATCATCATTATCATCATCTCAGCTCATATATGTTCCACTGTTGAGCTCGAGCCTCCTCCATAATGGGAGGGAAATTGACCTACTATATCAAGCTGATCAGACGTGCTGGTATAAGGGGTTTTGTTTCGAGATTTCCTTCTCTCGCATAGATGTTATATCCGTTTTATATCCCTTAGTCGTCTCTTACAATCACCCACGAGTAATATAGGGGATTGTATTCTTACTCCATCACCACACATAAAAAAAATAATAATATCTGTCATACGTAGCGATTACGTTACTATTGCTTTTATAAATATGAGGAAAGTCAACGTACAGTAGTGGACGACAGAATGTTAAATGGTGATGATTATGATGATGAATTATTGGTTCATTCATTCAATAAGCGTATCAACTTACACTGTTAAACAGAGTTCTACCCAAAGATAGTATAGATGACACCAGATAGGCGAATTGTCGATTGCATTTGGTTATAATAAAGTTATCTAAAACAGCTACTCACTACCTATTTTAATGGTAATACCTAAGGAGGTTTTTTTCAAGGAAAAGTTAGGGGTATTGATGTACTATATTCTTAATATGTGACCACTCGTGACATAATAGGTACTGCTATTTATTTCAAATCTGGACATCAGATAAAAGTCAAATCTGTGAAATATTGTTATAATGCCAAAGTTAATTAGACTAGAAAGCTTATGACCCTTATCATTGGTTTCGAAGAACAAAGTAAAACAATATATATAATATAACGAACCAATTTGCCTTCCCATCACTGTGTATTGCAATACGTCATTGCAAACGACTGCTTTTAATCTATACTCAACAATCTAAGTACTCCATTATTCTAATACAAAACAATAATTCCCTTCAAAGCGCATGACATTAAGAAATTATTAGGTTGTGATGCATCCGCGTAAGGGTACCAGCTCGGGGCTTTTAGGCTGGTTATAACTTTATGGTTTTATTTATCGTTTAAAAATAAATAAAAATATATAAAATTCATTTGGGTAATGACTTAGGCTACGTCCTAATTGACAAGTCGTTCTACGACAAAATCGGTTGTTCGCATTGCCGTGCAACGAGTTGGTCGTACGACAATAATGATGTGTCCAAATTGCATTGTCGTCAGTCGTCGAAATGTTGTTGTCAAAGATATATATATGTCATAGTATTCATTTTACTTATCAACCAAAAACACGTGTTGCCCGGACGACCGACACGACAAAATAGAACAGGTTTGAATTTAAAACACAACGACCAACAAATGCGATGTCGCACGTCAGTGCGAGTTGTTAGTTAGGACAGCTCCATTCAAAAGCATGTGTTTAAATTTTGTCGCATTAGTTGATCGGTTGGACAACAAAAGTCGTGTCGTATTGCGACAGCCAATTAGGACATAGCGTTACAATCATTTTAGAAAGTTTCCCTGAAGATTTTTCCTGAGGTAATAGATCCAGTTTATTTGTGTGTTAACGGAGTAAAAATACAATTCACCACCCCTTATCTTACCCGTGGGTGATCGTAAGAGACAACTAAGGGATATAAAAGTCATATGATATATATGCAAGAGAGGGAAAACTCGAAATAAAACCCTATACCAACACGTCTGACCAGCGCGGTATAGTAGGTTAAATTCCCTCCCATTACGGAGAAGGTCCGCGCCCAACAGTGAGACATATATGGGCTGTGATGATGATGATGATGATGAATAGGTCTAGCCACAATCTTTTACATTTTAATTGAATTTTATATATATCTGGGTTTGAAGGACATCACACTAGAGCTAATTTTGCGGATAGTGTTGTACTATTTTTTATAAAATGTGTTTGTGTACTTATGTATATGCGTTAGAAGTAATACTTCTTTGACGTAACAAGATAAAAATCTTTTCAAAAATTTTATCTTTCGCCTTGTTCTACGTTTGTAGAAAAACCGACACTAACAATAGAAAAAAGGTACATTGAAAGTTTTACTATAACGCATTATCTAGTTAAATAAAGTTTATTTAAATATTACAAAAAAAAACTGAAATGTTGACTATAGCTAACTTCAGGGTGTCAGATTTTCATAACGGTGTGCGCGCGCATCGTAAAAAAATACTCTTATCATTTTTCCTCAACGCGCCAAAAGAAGTATAACTTTAAAAAGCTAATAAATAAAAAAAAGGATAGACCAACCCACCGAGTTTCTTGTCGAAAATTCTCAGTAGCGGTTTCCTTTCGGCCAGTGTTAGTTTATTGTATTCATTTAAAATGTTAAAACTGACAGTGCTCTTGCAGGGTTTATACATAATCTGGGACGGGCAGCGCCGTGACCTCGTCGCTGTCATCGGTGCCGACCTGACGCTGCCGGCTGTCGTGAAAGCGAAGGTCGACAGCGCCAGGAATTGGGACGCGGTCGCCGCCTTCTGCGAGGCTGTCATCTCGCAGAAAGAGGCAGCGGAACGAGTCCGGGAGGATTCCCGTGACCCGGGCCGCCGCCCGCGGCGAGGGCGGCGCATGCGCGAGTATCTGCGCCTGATGCCGCCCTAACCGAGGCTTCGGGTGATCGGACCGGGGAATTGTCCGGTCACCCGACGTGAGGCCACCGCGTGAGGGCGACGCCTCGACGGCGAAAGCTGTCGGGGCGTCGACGAGAGAGGAATCCGAGAGGGTATATCGCCGGGCGGGCCACCGAAGACAAAGATCGGGTACCGGTGGTCCGCTCGCACGGCGAAGAGAGGTGTTTGCAGGGTGGGTCCATGGGGTTGCGCGCTGCCTCTTCCGTCGCCCCAGGCCGATTTGCCGGGGCGCGACCACATCCATGGTCCCACCTAGCGAAAAAAAAAAAAAAGAAAAGTTTATACATAATAAATGAATTGGAATTAAATATACCTGCATGCACACTCATGCGCACGTAAACGCACACACATACACACACACTCACGCAGGCAATATAATAAATATTATTAAATATTACTTATTAGCTATTACGTAAAATTAAAAAAATAATTACTTTAAAAATAGTAACAGCCCAGCGATTATTGTAAACAGGATAGGTGGGGGCGCCGATTGTATCGGTTACTTGGCAAGGCAATGTTCGTATCGAAGATATCACTCTTTTTATTCGCTGCTGGTTCTTCTCTTTCTGACTGATGTAGATCTTGTTAAAACACGGTTGCTTTCGCAAATAGCTGTAAACGATAGCGAGAAAAAAGATGATTCTAAATTGCTACTATTACAATTATAGTAAGGAGACGGCGTAACCGTACGCTTGAGGCCTGCGTGACCGTATATGTGCCTATGAAATATTGCCTAACACAGGTGTTTTAACACAAATAAAAAAAAACGCTTAGTGTGTGGCACGCCTAATTTCACCTTTCTAACCAAGACAGGAGACGTATAAGCCCATCTACACGTGGGCGCTGGCCTTAGGCTAGCTGTTGTAGCGTTTCACTCGCCATCACGAATGTACAAGCCCTTTTTAGTGCATCGCCGAAGGTAATTAGTGAACATAAATACTTGCTAGAAGATGGCAAATTACACATGTGCTTAGAACTTCTAAGAAAATAGGCTTCATAGTAAAAATATGTGTACTTTAGTACGACATTTGACTAAAAGATCGTGTGGTAATTGACGGTGTAAAAATACAATTGACCATATCTCATTTTATGGTGGGTATCGTAAAGGATAACTAAATTAACAATAGCACTACAAGAAATGATAATTTTGAAACAAATTCTTACACAAACTTCTCTAACCATCGTGGTATAACTTATTTCATTCATTTGGTAAAAAAACAAATGAACGCAAATAAAAATAAAGAAATGAATAAAATAGTGTGTAGTGGTTACGAGATAATGAGGAGGGCCATGCATAAAAGTGGACATCGTTAAACTAATAAATAGTAGGTTACTCTACTGGGAAACCTCAATTAAAAAAAACAAAGCAGTCATGAGGACTGCCGACAGAAGTGATAACCTATGAAAATAATGAATATTATAAATTAAAATAGAACAAAAAGTACTTATTTCAGATAATTTCACGACGCTCACACTATTTACTTCGCTGCATAGCAAGAATACAACGCTCCTGTGCTTGTGATCTACATACTCTCTTTCTTTCTCCTGCTTTCTACCTTTGTGTATCTTTCTTTCTCTCTCCCTCTTGCGTTAGAATATTGGACGATACTCGTTGCTAACGCTCGCGCTGGCCTAACAGGTATAATACGCGCATGCGTTCGAGTGCCATTGCGTTAAACGTTTAACGCAACCTCATTGGACGTCGCATTAGAAGTTTCACTTCAAAAAAAAACAAAATTCATTATATCTATTACGCGTTTAAAACTAATTAAAAACATTTGAAGTAACTATCTAAGTTTGTTAAGAAGTTATGATATTCAATTCATTTTATGCTAACGACAATATAACAATAGTATAATTTTAGTTAAATACCAAATATAACTGGTATCAGCAAAAGTATTTGATACTAGTACTCATCACGCTATTGTTAAAAGGCCTTGAAAGGAACAGAGCTACAAGATCCCTGAGAAAGATCGTTTGATTACAAGCGCATTAATGGCGGTAGGCGTGTTTATATTGTTATTTAAAAGCTGGTGAGCTATTAACTGGTTATATCGACGGTAATCGTCACGACGCCGTTGTGTTGTATTCATTGTTAGGTTACGTTATGTGATGATATCATTTTGTTTAATTTTAATAATACCTAGATATTTACAAAAGTATAAATTTTGTTGATATAATTTACGTATATTTTTTACTTATGTTCTTTTTTATTTTATTAATAATATTATTATAAATTCTAATCTGCAAAAATTACGATATAATAGATGGTTATTTAATCCAAATAGGGTTAATAAGTATTTTTTATATTACATATATGTTTATAGAATAAATGAGATAACATAAATTGCAAGCAAAACAATGTTAGATATTTTTTTAATCATTGCTTTTAATCTAATTTATTTTATTATTTTGGTAATTTTATTTTAAATAACAATCTCTACAACAATAATAATCATCATCCTGCTTTTATCACCATTATTTGAGTTAGACGTAATATGTATTTAACGTCCATGGCACATATTTCAAAAGTTATTAGCTTTAATTTTATGGCCACCTGTCTAACATTAATTCCCCTTTCGAATGCTATTTGGTCACTCGCCTAACATCAACTCCCCTTGGGAATGTAATTATTGTCCATACGGCATCAGATGGAGTGGGTTCAGGTCGATGTAAAGCTTTTAGCCATCTTTTACCATACCTACAAGGAAAGTTAATGCGGTTGCATTCATAGACTCTGCCACACAGTAATATAACACTAAAATGCAATTATAATAATAATAACATTTTTGTAATATTACAACCGTGCGGTGACGGAGTGAGAATACAATTCACCACCTCTTATCTTACCCGTGGGTGATTGTAAGAGACGACTTAGGGATATAAAACGCATATAACATCTATGTAAGAGAAGGAAAACTTGAAACAAAACCCTATACCAACACGTCTGACCAGCGCGGTATAGTAGGTTAATTTCCCTACCGTTACGGAAGAAGCCCGAGCCCAACAGTGGGACATATATGGGCTGTGATGATGATGATGAATATTGCAAGATTTTTTTTTATTTTTTCGTATTTTTTTATTTTTCTTCAAGTAGAGAAATTCAATTCTACGTAGCATAAGCTAAGTATGTAATATATATAATATCAACTATTGTAACACGCTGGTATTATATTCATAAATGTAGTAGTATTGTTTCTCTATATCTGTGTAAGGGAGCTTTTAATATTTTGTGCATAGTTATTAGCTAATTGTTCGAGATTGTTCCATAGCAATGCATTATTATTATATATAAATTATTGCATATTAATAGTAGTTATGAAATTTGCACAAACAATGTATTACAATACAAGTATCAGTAATGGACATCAAGATGAGTATCAATGATATCTTTAAGATGAATAGATTAAATTTATCACGTTTTTATTTTGTAAGAATTCATAGGGGTTAAGTTAGTTGGGTCAAGTTGATACCTGATTACAATGTAGAATATTAAAAAAAAATACGTTCTATCAGGTATTAATTAATCATCATCATTTCAGCTCGTATATGTCCCACTGTTGGGATCGAGCCTCCGACATATTGGGAGGGAAATTTACCTACTATACCACGTGTTAGTTTGATTTCGTTTCCCTTCTCTTGCATATATGCGGTTTATATCCCTTAGTCGTCTCTTACGATCACCCACGGGTAAGATAGGTGGTCGTGAATTGTATTCTTATTCTGTCACCACACGGAAGTCAGATATTAAAATAAATCTCTAATATTTATCATTATTGGTTTTAAGGAATTACCTTTCTAGTCATAACGTTGTTATTAAAGTTTATAGATGCTATGACAGAGTAAGAAGCTGGACAGTGAATATAACTATTAATTTCATAAAATATAGATTAACTACAGATTTTAAAATGAAACCGTTTTTATGGATTTACTTATGTTTGGATCAGCTTGTTTTCGGACAAGAATGTACTATACTTTTTATTTTTTCGCTGGACTATGGATGCGTCACGCGCCGTGTCTTCCGTCAGGAAGAGACGGCGCGCGACCCCATAGAACAACTTTGCAAACTCCTCTCTTCGCCGTGCGAGTGGGCCACCGGTACCCGATCTTTGTCTTCGGTGGCCAAGAATGTACTATACATAACGTTGTGACAAATAGGAGCGAAACTGTGTCTATATATGTATGTTGAAAAAAGTCTAATAATGGGCAAGCGTACATCAAGGATTATTTGGAGTCGCTGTGGTCATGACAACAGCTGAAATAATAAAAAGTTGGTTTCATGTGTTGTGGATATTATTAATGTTAATATTCATAATACGAAACAATGTAGATGCTAAAACAAAATAGTAATAATAAGTGGGTATTTAACTCCTTCAAAAAAAATTACTGATATGGCTATTCTCCTTATAAATTGTCGTGAATGAAACTTACTTTTCAAAGCATTTCCGTTTACTATAAACAAAGAAATTCGATGCTTAACGTCTTGTGTAGGATAGTTGTATATAAATGAAGGGGTCGGTCTGTCTATCAAGACGCTGTAATTACCTTTCTGGGCCGTACGGTGAATTCTCGGCGTCATGCCATATGTCCTGGTGATAGGACGGACTTGGCTGTATGAATTGGAAATTTTAATTTCAAAAGTAAAATATTTTCATTATTTAATCCTAAAATATGATATCTACTAGAAAGACAAGGGGAATAATTTTATTCTTACTCAGTCACCATACCTTAGAGGTACATAAAAAAAATCAATAACTAAAGTGCTGTAATTCTAAACCTTAATCATTATTTTCAACTTTCCACACAGATTTTTACTTGGCAAGAAAAATACATTATTTTTTATTGCCTTTCATAGCAGTTAAGGAAACAGCCTACATGATTAAAGATGGGATGTGATTCTTTGGATCTTAAACTGTCGAACCTAATACGACTTTTGGCGGGAATCTAAAACGTCATGTGGTGCTCTTGTATTATATTCGATATCTTAGTGTTTTAACGTGTTATATTAGATAATTTTTATGGTATTTTATGTAATATGATGTGACAGAACAGCTGGGATGTAGTGAATATCATATAAAAGTGCTTTACAACGTTTTCGTTTGCCATCAAAATTCCTACAACATACCATTAACAGTGTCACCATAGCACTGTTGATGGCGACAATTCGACTGACTGACAGACAATGACTAACCTGAAGAGATTAAGAACGTGAAGATAATTATAACTCGACACTGGCAAAAATGGCTCGTATAAGTAGCTGATTGCCAATACATAAAAAGAAGAAGAAGAAGAAGAACCTAATACAGTAGCGAATTGCTTCTATTCAGATATCGATTTTTGGTGAGAGTGGTATTACCTAAACGTACTACGCACACAAGACAAGCTGGCACATTTATGGCTGTATAAAGAAAATTGTCTTCTTCTTCTTATTTTTATGTATTGGCAATCAGCTACTTAAATAAGCCATTGTTGCCAGTGTCGAGTTATTATTATTATATTCAAGTTTTTAGTGTCTTCAGATTAGTCATTGTCCGTCAGTAAGTCAAATTGTCGCCATCAACAGTGCTATGGCCACACTGTTAATGGTATCTTGTGAGAATTTTGATAAAAAACGAAAACGTTGTAAAGCACTTTTATATGATATTCACTACATCTCAGCAGTTCCATCACATCACATTACATAAAATGCCATCAAAATTATCTAATATAACACGTTAAAACACTAAGCAATCGAATATAATACAAGAGCACCACATAACGTTTTAGATTCCCGCCAAAAACTCTCAAAAAAAATTGTCAATAGCATGGTTATACTAGTGTTACACATCAGTCCTCCCGTGACCATAATCACTGTAAAGTGTTCGAAACGTCGAGAACTTAAAGATCAAATACAAACGCGATAGAATCCGTAAAAGTAGTTTTATTTCAAATGGTTATACTAGAAACGTTATTACGGTTTAATTATTTTTCGGAAAATACCTCCTACTAATTCGATAAGCTCTATCATAAACAAAGCAGTCATGAGGACTGCTGACAGAAGTGAAAACTTAAACCTATGAAAATAATGAATATTATAAATTAAAACAGAACAACAAGTACGTATTTCAGCTAATTTCACAACGCTCAGACTGTTAACTTCGCTGCATAGCAAGAACACCATGCGCATGTGCTTGGGATCTACCGGCTCACTCTATTTCTCGCTCCTACTTCCTACCTTTGTGTATCTTTCTTTTGCTCTCCCTCTTGCGTTGGAATATTGGACGCTACTCGTTGCTAACGCTCGCGCTGGCGCCGTAACAGATATAATACGCGCATGCGTTTGAGTGCCACGCATTCTCTCTCGCTCTTAGCGTTAAACGTTTAACGCAACCTTGTTGGAAGTCGCATTAGAAGTTTCACTTCAAAAAACATAGACTATCAAGTATATTTTCTGTACAATTTTTTTCAAAAACCGTGTTACGAATTCATTAATTTGCCGATTCAAAACAAATTGTATACGTAAATGCATTAATATCAAACGAAATTAACGTTCGATTTTATCTTTGTTGACCACACAATGTGAATGCTTAATTTTGTATTTCAATCCAAACAAAATTGTCTGGATTAGTAGACATAAATATTTTGATAACAACACCGAAATGGACGTTTTAACTCGGCCCTACATATACCTAATAGTCCAATTTCACTGAGAATTCCTTACGAAAAATAATATAATAACTGTTATTAATCATTTTATAGCACCTGAGAAAAACAGGAAGTGATTTGAGCTGTTTGTAGTCACGTAGGGTGGAAAAATGGCGTCATTTATATAGTGATACGTCATTGTAATACGGACCTGTGTTGTCGCCCCATCACTTAGTGTGAAGGACATGTAAGCTTTTCTTTATAGCATCGGTTTCGTGTTTAGGTTTGGTACGAGTCTTCGGCTGTTAATATATTATATTAAATTATATCTACTATTTACAATGAAAGTTAGTTATTCAGTAAAAAATATATTTAAGAGACTTAGTATATCGCATCATTATTCTCCTACTCTTATCCCAATTACTTGTAGTTGATGCAATATGTACTCTTGTTTCATAGTACATATTGTAAAAGGTATTGGCAATAGTTTTATGACCGGCCGCCTGCCAGACGTCAACCCTTCTTGGGAATGTAATTGTTAACCAAACGGCATCAGAAAGAGAGAAGAATCATCGAATACTACCAACCCTTAATTTGCTCGTGGATGTAAAAGATGAACAAGAAATTTACATCTAGTTAAGCGATCGCCATCTGATACTCTCTGGTCAACAATTACATTCCCAAAGAGGGTTGATGTCAGGCAGGTTATAAAACTAATGAAAAAATTTACCTTAATATGTCTGATAAAAGAGAAGTAAATATTGCATCGACCCCAAACAATTGGGATAAGAGTAACATAATAATAATGATGAGAAGTTAAAACAATAATTATCTGAATTGCCGTACTTTTTGTACAGCCAGTACGCAAAAACTGCAAGCACTTTGTTTTAAGACACACCGCACTGACGCAAATATCCTTGCATTGCAGTGGACTTTACAAACATGTAATTAACGCAGAAAAATTACACCCAGACTCAGAATAACAGTTTATGGATTGCACAAAAAATTGTTTTGCGTAAGAATCGAACCCACGAATGACGCTGAATGTCTTTACAACTATCTTTACAACAACCGCATATATTGTCAGAAATTGCATATATCAACAATATATTGCTAAAGGTCTAATTTAAAATAGGTTGTTATTTATATCAAAAAAAAAAAAACTAACAGTAATCCCTAATGGGCAAAATACTTTTGAATACAATTCACGACTGCTAACATTTTCATAATTCAAAACTAAACACAACCATGACGCTTCTCGCTTTCTTTCCCACTCCACCTGTTCACGTCATCAAATAGCAATGTTTCTCTCTCAGTGGACATATCGTGTCGTAACAAATTGTGTGGAAACATTTGACAGACTAATTTCTTGTGATCCTTCGGGGCTTTGGTTAAATGTCCGCTATTTATTTCTCTGTTCGTAATTTTTTTTCACTGAATGTACTTTACACACCGGAATTGTTTTTGGTAATTACGTTTCGCAGTGATGACATTCGTTTTAAAGATAATAATATAGTTTAGTTCATTTTGGAGATACATATTATTAAAGTAAAAGTGTCAGTTTTAAGCGGTGTCACTGCAGGCGATTTTAATTTTTTTTTTGTGTTGCCTGAATAATCACAAAAGGTGAGGAATCAAAAATAAAATGATCCACAACCACTTACGTTTTAATTAGAGTTATAAAACCTGAAGGATTACAATGATAATGGCCAGTAGCTCCTGGGAAACTCGAAACAGCAACTACCATCGCTTGCCAGGGATAGCGAGTCGAACAGCCTGATAGATAGACATAGAAGTTCGAAAAAGGATGATAAAATTTCATTAAACTACTAATATCCAAGAATTTGTCGTGGAAGTATAATACTTCTTGGACAAGTTTTTATTAGAATAACAGAACTCAAAATAACAAGTAGGTATTTAAGTATTTTTGTCTGTATGACTGTATTTTTCACATAGCACGCAATTATCAATGAGTATTAGAACTATAATTTATAACATGGTGTTATTTAGAACAGAAAAAAATAAAAAATAACAGTAATTAAAACAAGCTAATTAGTTGGTTTAACTAATCTTCTGCCTATACTAATAAACGGAGAACTGGCTTTTTTGTTTGGTTTTACTGCGGAAACTACAGAACCGATCGGAATAATACTTATGCCATAAGATGTAGCGTGTTCCAGAGAAGGTTTCTGTATATGATACGATGGTGATTATTTCGGAAAGGAGGGAAATGGGCGGGGGATAACTAGTATGAAATATACCTAATTTAAGAGTGACATTGTTTAATTTTAAAAGTGTTTCTGAATTAATTTTATTGTTTAAATGTCTTCGTGTGGGAGTAAGAATTCATCATATACTTATAGTTATCACCACAACCCTTCACTTGGGTGATTTTATGAGATGACTAATGGACGCGGCACATCAATACAAGGCAAGGTAAACTCGAAATAAAACTTTATAACATCCTTCGGTTACGAAACCAGCGTGGTATGATGTGGATGATAGAAATTCATAAATAAATTATTGAGAAATATTTCGCTGCTATAGACAAGTTCTATAGTAAGAAGCAAGATATATCCATATCTACAAGATATCAGTTCGCTTCAGGGGAGGCGATGTGACAGGAATGCATTCCTCGAATGTTGGGCGCGATCCAGATTTGTAGGGACACTTGCCCGAGGTATATTGCCTCGGGTCAATCTTTGTTTGAAGTTTAAGTCACATCGGAACGAGGTTGAGAAATTCCTATGGGTGATTGTTTTTGATTTGGGTAAATCTTATTACTTTATACTTAATACATATTATTTATTAATTAATATATATACATACACACACACATATATATATATATATATATATATATATATATATATATATATATATAAGAAAAAATTTAAATGTAACTCTATAATAACCTATTAGACTATGGCATGGTAGGCCATTTCCCACTGCGAAGGTGGCTCGAGTGCAGCAGAGGAATATATACGAGATAATAATGATGGTGAATCCGCAAAAACAGTTTTCCACTTTAGCTGGTACCCATGCCATCGATAGCATGTAATTCTGATCTCTAATTGAAATTAATATATATTTTTATAATAGATAATATTTTTTTTCTGAAGTTAGATTTCAATGAAACCAAACCTAAGTTAAATCTATTTGTAATAACAACAAAAAATTAAGTAGTTTGAAGATTATCGTATATATCATTCTTCTGCTTATCCTAATTACTTGGGGTCGGCGTAAAATAATATATATTCCTCTTGCATTGTACATATTGCAAAAGTTATCGGCAATAGTTTTATGACCGGCCGCCTACCTGACATCAACCCTCCTTCGGAATGTAATTATTAACTAAACTGCAGCAGATATAGTTGGCCCAGATCAATATAAAGCTTTTAGTCGTTTTTACGATATCTTCGAGTTATATAAGGGTTGATAATATTCGTAGCCACTAACTACCACAGATCATGAATATTACCGTGTACATACTAATAAAAGTGAAAAATAAGGATTTTTTTTTTGTATCCTCTTTTTTTATCACTCAACTCTATGTTTTAGTAAATTTATTAAATATACAAATACGCGGTTTCTATATGTATCCATAATACTCGTGTAAATATCAGGAATCATTAACAAAGTAAAAGTAACTCCAAATAAATACACTCAATCAAAACAAGTCTACTAGCATTTGACCTACACCAGTCAATCGATCCTCGTTATCGCAGAGACCGACTTACGTCCAGCCGAGAGGGCGCTATAGGGTGGCAGGCTGAGAGACAGGGTGGCATTAACAGCGCTTCATTGGATCGCAATTAAAAGAGGGAAACACGGAAGTGATACGGAGTTACGAAGTGCACGGTTGAAAGAACTTTGTTAATTCTTAACTTGCCGAGGGTAAAAAGATGTTTAAGGACATGTTTTGATCGTAGACTTAAGACTTTTCAATCTAATTTCTCTATCTACCGTTTAAATGATTAAATACAGCCTTTTTTATCTTATACTTTCGATTAGTTCAAAAATGCTCATATAGATATATAAAAATACTTGACTGCATAGATAGTGTAGTGTTGCGAGTTCGATTTCCATGCAAGATAGTATTTTGTTATATTTAATTGTTATTCTAAATATGAGTGTAATCCGTGTCCCTTAATTATATATTTGCAAAATCCCCTGCAGTATAAGAATAATTCTTTTAGTGCACGTTTCTATAAAATTATCTTATAGTCAGTCTTCCATAAAAAAAGCAAAGCAGCCATGAGGACTGCCGACAAAAGTGAAAACTTAAAATTACCAAAAACATATTATGTTTTTTATAATTAAAAAATATCGAATAATTAATAATAACAATAATTATATGTAAATTGAATATAGTAAACACAGCGACACGGAGGTGAAGAGCAGCTGACTGTCTCTTTCTCGGTCGGGTACACTCGGCAGTCTCGAGTACACCCGATCGAGCCTTTCACCTCAGAGTGTGACGGATCAGTTTCACTTACAACCTACGAAAAAATCTGTATGCAGTGCGCCAAAAGAAGTTTTCACGCCAAAAAAGATAAGAAGGACATAGTTACATATTTTAATCGCAAGATTATATTTATAACAGTTATAAAAAGATAGAATATATTATATTTTTTCATAATGTCTCCTTTTACTACGGCACTCGTTAGAAACTAAGGAAGAAAGATATCTAAGGAAATTGAACTAATAAAATTACTGTTATAGAATTAAAAATTGATATAAAATCTAACCCTGACCTGTCTGATTAGTACACTATCGTAGACTAATTTATCTCCACAAAGAAAATTTCTGTGCTAATAAGTAAAGCATTGGATGAATCTGTATTTATAAACAATTTGATTTTAATTAAACTATTTCAGCATTTCAAATTACTGAAATTTAGCATTTAATATGGTTGATTATTTATAAAAACCCGATTACGAGTGAAAAATGATTGTCAAAAGTGGGATTCGAATCCACATCTATTGGAGATCCGTTCCAATCGTACTGCCACTACCATCACCGTGAATAGAATGCGAGAAACGAATGTCCTACAATAGTAGAACATTCAATTCTCGCATCGTATTACATTTTCGTCTTTAAGGGGATATGTGCCATCTACCCGACATTGTTTACACATTGTACAGACTTAATACTCAAACTTTGCAGTTGGAATTGTATTAAACGATGAGACAACCCTGTTATTCAAATTACTGAAATTTAGCAATTAATATGCTTGATTATTTATAAAACCCCGTTTACGAGCGAAAAATGATTGTTACAAGTGGGATTCGTACCCACACCTATTGGATATCGGTTCTAACCGTGCTGACACTTAAACCACCGTGATCTGATCTATTGTGGGAAATTCAATTGGAATAGGTGTGGGTTTGAATCGCACTTGTGACAATCATTTTTCGCTCGTAATCAGGTTTTTATAAATATTTCAGCATTTAATAAAACTGTAAAAATATTTTACTTAAGATCCACACGGTGAGGAAATAAGAATACATTTCAAAACCTTTTTTTTCCTATGCAGTTAATCTGCATTTCATATCCCTTAATCGTTCTTTCTCTATCTACGTACCTAAATTTCAAAATAAAGTTCTGTACCATACGCAGTATAATAAGTTAGGAGGGAAAACTTATTTATTTAGAAGAGGCTCGAATCTAAGAGTGAAAAATATGATGACTTAACATCCTATGAATTACAATTACAGATTTTTGTTCTTCAATTTATATCTCACTATCAAACTCACGGTTTGAATTATCCACAGTATAGGGGACGTCCATTAATCACGTGATCTTTTTTGTAGCATTTTTTAACCCCCCCTCCGCCTTGGTGTTATGAGGTGAGGTTTCAGACTATGAAGGTTTAGGACTTCGTGATTTTTGTCAAACAGCTCCCCCCTCCCCTTTCAAACCTCACGTGATTAATGGACGGCCCCATAAGGGGGATATAAATTTATTTTAGGAGATATATCTTGCCGCTTAGATAGACTAGTGTAAGGTTATAATTAGAATATTGCATCTCTGGAAATGATGCCAATAGTTGAGTACTTTAATTGCCTTTTTCCATTTCAATAGTTTTTTTTCGTTATCACACAGGACAATTTTAGAAATACTTTAAAGAAATTTAAAAAAAAATGTCTCTAAATAATCATTTTTTTTTAAGAACACGACCCTGCACTAAAGAAATAATCCTTGTACTGCGGGTGACTTTACGAACATACAATTAACGTAGACAAATTACACCCAGACGCATTACCCCATAGACCCACCGTAAAAACTCCTCTCTCTTCGCCGAGCGAGCGGGTCACCGGGACCCGATTTTTAACTTCGGTGGCGTGGGAATCGAACCTATGACACTAGCACGGAAGGTCAGTCGTCTTAACCACTACACCATCTGTGCAGTTTCGCCTAGTACTATGAAAAATATTTTTTAAATTACAGCCACCAGTGTATAAGATCCTAATAACGTATTCAAACATCATAATATAGTCGGCGAAGGTAATGATAGCAATCTATTGGCAATAAATCCTTAATGGCCTATCGGTTGTCCACCGTACTTGTGGGTGATGCTGCACTGCCTGGGCAGATGTAGAGTAACGTAATGGAAACGATATAGAAACAAGATTTGAACGAGAATGATTCGATATTTGATTTTAATTTAAATGCAATTTTTGATGGCTTAAAAATTATTATATTTAATAACAATTACCTACGAAAATAATAAAATTTGATTTAATTTGATACATTTTAAATGATTGTTATTGACTAGGGGCCTTTTTTTTAAAGATTAAGGTCGTAATCAACAGTTCTCTGTCTACAGCCGCGGGCCGGTCCGTCCGGGGTAGTACCACACTCTCGCAGAAGATCGACGTCTGAGTAATAGCAATGTGCTATTGCGCTTCGTTCGGTGAGCGAGAGAGCCGGAAGCCTAACTGGGGTGGGTTCAGGGTTGTATTGGTAGGCAGCGGCCTAGCTATACCATTGGCAAAGGTCCATGGGCGGCAGCGACACTTACCATCAGGTGTACTGTCTGCTCGTTTGCCGCCATAAGCAATAAAAAAAAAAAAAAAAAAAACCATCACTAGCGAGCACCAATATGTGAATTTCATATACATATTTTCTTAAATATCGGCAAGCAGGTTTCTTTAGCATTTTCTTTACCCTTAAAATAAGTATTATTCTATAATGTATATCTACTAATTAGAGTGCATTCAAAAGTTTAATGTAATAATACTTTTTCTTAGTTATAATAAATTTTATAGTAAGCTAATTTCTGAGAAAAAAACGTTGTATTTTTAATTATGGTAAAATTATACCAAAAATGTTTAAATATACTTCAAAACGAACAGATAAAGGTACATCTGAATTATAACGTAAAATTCTACATAATATTTTTTTTTTCAATTAACGCAAACGGTTTCCTTAAATGTAGTAGATACCTTAGAAAAAAAAAGTATGTGTGTACTTATGTACACTCGTTAGAACTTCTTTGGCGTAACAAGATAAAAATCTTTTCAAAAATTTTATCTTTCGCTTTATTCTACGTTTGTAGAAAAAACGATACTAACAGTAGAAAAAATGTATTTAACACATTGAAAGTTTTATTATAACGCATTATCTAGATAAATAAAGTTTATTTAAATATATATATAAAAAAACTATATGGTTGACTATATGTAACTTCAGGGTATCGGTTTTTTGTGACGGAGTAGACGCGTATCGTAAAAATTTACTCTCATAATTTTTCCCTAACGCGCCAAAAGAAGTATAACTTAAAAAAAGGATGAAATTAAGCACAAAGAACTCGAGTAAAATTATTTCATAAACAAAAATAAACTTTATTATGTTATTTCCGTTTCTCCTACTAAGCTCTCGCGTAGGCTGTAGCCTCCGGGCTGTGGCGCCGATACGCGAGTGAACTTTCGCCACGTGTCCGCGCCTCTAGATATCCACAGATTTATACTAAACCGGCTCCTAAGTTCTAAGGTTAGCACGATAATGCTGTCACTTGAAATGTAAAGTTTTTGCAGTCATGTGTCTTGGTATTATTTATATCTACAGCTACCATTCTATTTTAATTCTTTTCAAGTTTTATGTCTTAGAATCTCCAATAAATTTTATAAAATTGATTTTGTTCTTTATTTTACTTGAATTTAAAAACAAATGTATAATTGCCTTTATTATATCTTGATCAAAAAGATGTAATGAATTATAGGCTTAAGAAGAGGATTTTCGATTTTTATTGGCTAAAAAGAAATTGCCAATATCGTGTTTAGTAAAACACGCTACAATTTCTTTATATAAAACCTTCATTCCATGCATGATGTAATCTTGATATTACTGAACAAAATTAGAAAAGTTAGATATGTGTAGATAGAAAAAAGTTTGGCACTTTATTATTATACATTTTTTTAATTGCCTTTGGTAGCGGTTCATTTGCTACGGTTTTGAATTGCCTTAGGTAGCACCCGACTAGAAAAAAGTATGGTTCAACCAGATCATGTATCTGGACCCGACCAGGACAGAATGAGGAATGCCGGATCCGGCAAACCTTATCAGGACCAGGTCTGGTCCAGATCAGGATAGCCTGATGTGAAATAACATCAAGTATGGTAAGGCATACCGGATCAGGACCAGGTCAGGACCAAATAAGGATAGCCTGATGTGAAATATCATTAAGTATGGTAAGGCATACCGGATCAAGACCAGATTAGGACCAAATAAGGATAGCCTGATGTGAAATATCATCAAGTATTGTAAGGCATACCGGATCAAAACCAGGTCAGGACCAAATAAGGATAGCCCGATGTGAAATATCATCAAGTATGATAAGGCATACCAGATCAGGACCAAATAAGGATAGCTTGATGAGAAATATCATCAAGTATGATAAGGCATACCGGATCAGGACCAGATCAGGACCAAATAAGGACAGCCTGATGTAAAATATAATCAACTATATGGTAAGGCATGTAGTATATCAGGACCAGAAACACTTTTCGTAACACAAAAAAAAATATCAATCAAAATTCAAAAAGTATCATATGATTGTCATATTTATGCCACGATGTAAATTGTATTTGCATCACAGGAGATTAATCTGAAATCTTTAATTAATCATATTTATTTAATAATAATAATAATAATGTTTAATTAATAATATAAAAATAATTTATATTTAAAGTAAAAACAAAAATAAATAATAGGTACATTTGAAAACATAGAAATAAATATAATAATATTGTAACAACTATTCTAACATTTAATGTTTTGGGTCATAATAAATTGTTGATAGCGTTAGTAAAATGACGTCATTATCTGAATCGCGGTGTTAAGATTCTCCGAAGCGTAATGGCATCGCCTAATATTAAATTAGTTGTTATCAAATCAGATCAAAACAGATCGACCAGGTCATGAATGAGAAATTCAGGCGACAGTAGAAGCCGTTAGCATCTGGTGGTTGCGCTCTAATTGGAACAGCTCACTGGGACTCTCTACTCTCTATGTTAAGAATATAGCACTGCATTCACTGCCTACGTCATATATTAATTTATATTTTTATTTATTAAACATGTTTTTTAAGATATTCATGTTTTTTAAAAGGACCGGACTGGGCATACTCGTTTTCGATCAGGCAAGATATATAACGCAGATGATTGATTTGGATCCGATCAGTAAAATCTCATCCAGACCCGATCAGGAATGTTTAATCTAGGCCCGATCAGGAATGCCTGATCGGGTCCAGATATATCTTCTGCGTTACATACCTTATTTGGTCCAGAACAGGCATGCCCAGTCCGGTCCTGCTAAGGAAGACGAAAAAATTTCTAGTCAAACGATCAGGTGATCCTGAAAATAAATGGTAACTTTTGCTCATAGAGATCTTTATACAATAGGATATGGATCTCTGGATCTCTCGCGCACCAAACGTTTAGTAGCAAATTACTAATATTTAGATGTCAATTTTCTGCGGACAGTGTGATACATCCCGGATAGGCAATCCTAATATATTTGTATAAAACTCTTAGCAGCGTGGCCCTTTTTTGACAGGCTATGGTCTTAAAACACCCTTTACCATCCAGGGCAATGAAAGAGCAGCGTTTGACCCCATAATCTGCTTTATTAATCGTTCGTTTGGACTGACCATCGATACCGTTGCCTTGATATCGATGGACAACAACCTTACCATTAGAAAATCAAATCTAAATTGTCATATAATATCATTTTACTATTTATATTTATATAAAGTCCCTTCAAGCACATTCCAATGTAAAATAATAATGTCGTATTCATATAATCGTGCATTACATTATACCACGGCAGTGCACCAAGTCCGCCAGTGACAGGCAAGCCCCCGGCAGCACGCCACAATGGGAATTGTTCTCTGCATTGATCATTAGATAGTGTTCCTCCTGCAAATCGTATGTTATTATTTATTGAGCTTAAAGCTTAACGACCAGGCTTTGTAAGTGCGTGAGTGGGGATGGTAACCACTTGTTATGTATATAATTTTGTTGTACATTGCTGCCGGTATATATTTGTGGGCATAGCAAGATGCGCTTTCAGATTTATTAGTAACGGTTCATTTGTTACGATTATGAATTTATACTACGTATTCAATTTTATTATGTGTATTTATTATATCGCTACACCCTTTTCTTGTTATCTCAGCTATAATACATACATATCATCACGCCATATCCCTTGCAGGGTAGACAAAGAGTACAGGGTGCCAGAGAACTCTATACTTGCATACTTCACTCGCTGCCTCGATATTAATAATTGTCTTCATACACGCTCGCCGGTTTCGGAGACTCTTGACTCCACCTTCCTTCAGTACGTGACGAATTTGGTTTAGGTAGGTTAGTATCGGTCTTCCCCGGTACCTACATCCTTTAGCTAGATATCATAATCTGTTTTAAAGGTTACGCATAAGTTCTACATTTTTTTAGCCTATAACTGATTGTTGAGTTCAGAGCTCCTCTATAATTAGAGGGAGATTGAGAATGTTGGACATATATTGATGAAATGTGTCAAGAATGGTATGCAAAGAGATATATTATTGAATTATATACATATATTAGAACCTTCTAGATGTTGGATTATTATAACTTTTTTTTTTGACTCCACTGACTAAAGATGCTATATTACTTTGTGAGTTGTATTATATTAACTTAAAAAAAAAAATCATTTTTTTTATATTTTTGTTCACCGCAATACAAGGATTATTTCATTAATGCAGGGTCGTCTTTAAAGAAAATATATATTATTATTTTGTTTATTCCATTACCAGTTTACAGTTTAATTGAATGTAATCTATCTTTAAAACAGATTTTTTTTTAAAATGCTTACATTTAATGTAAGCATTTTAAAAAAATCTGTTTGTAATTGTCACAAAATATTTCCATTTTTAAAAACTCGTGCTGTTATTGTTGATGATTAGCAGAGATATATAAACATACCCACATTACGTCATACAACCTGTAGTTCAACACAATAAAGGGCGGGCTTATTACCGCTAATCGGATATAGTAATACTTCAAGGTTATTGCTTAAATTTGTCAGAGAAATTTCTCAAAAGTCGAGAATATTTAGACCAATATCTTCAACAATACATTTTTACGTGGCCCAGAATTTGTGCGATCGAGGAGCAAGGTTCTCATGATGGTTGTAGTGTAACTAAGCCATTGGACTAACGAGGCAGTTATTTACAACCATCCGTCAGTTTATTGACGTTCTTAATTGAAAAAAAGACTCGCTACAAGTGAGAAAAATGCTATGGCGTGTTGAAGATCATAGTTGGCGTTATACATGTATAAAAAAGTTTTTAGTGGTAGGACTACACTGTTGACAGTTTTCTGTCTACAGCCGCGGGTCGGTCCGTCCAGGGTAGTATCACACTCTTGCAGAAAATCGACGTGTGAGTAGTGGCAATGTGCTGCTGTGCTTCGTTCGGTGAGTGAGAGAGCCGGAAGCCCAACTTTCTGGTTGGGTTTGGGATTTTCATTGGTTGGCAACGGCCTAGCCGTACCCCTGATATTGCAAGGTCCACGGGTGGCAGTAACACTTAGGTATGCTGTTTACTCGTTTGCTACCAAAAGTAATAAAAAAGAAATAAACTGGAGAGTTATCATTATCATCTTTTGTCATCCACTATTAGACGTGAGCCTTCCTCATACACTCATATGAGAGGATAGTTCCATAATCGCCATGCTTGGCAGGTGGGTTGGTGGTCGCAGTGTAATATTATAGGTTTTCCAGGATAGAGACGCTACCTGCACTCCTGGTGAAACCCCTATCTGATTTTAACGACTTCACAGGCTAGTAACGGGTGGTAATAATTGTATTCAGTTGCCTTTTACAACTTCGACGGGATCGTAAATGATGGTGAATTATTGTATTAAGAATATTTCCGTCATTACATGGAGAAATAAAAGATAATTTTGAAAATCCAAAAATGCACGCCTCATAATTTTTATATGGACGAACAAAAAATGTAAATGACCCAATTTTCATAAGGTATACATAACAAATAATAACAGAACAGTTAATAAGCTAATGACTAAACAGTTTAGTTTTTTATTAATTGCAATTAAACGACAAAGAATTACCTAGCCATTTTCTATGGGAAACAGCGCGTTACGATTATGAAGCTTTTAAAAAAAAAAATATTTTAATACATTAATTTTTACGGTCATAATCGTACAAGATATTCATATTTTATCCGACGTCCTCGAATATTTTTTTAACCAACTATTTTCTTACTTTAAACACAATAATTGCTTTTTAAAAATAACAAATACGTTTAAACGAATGTTTTTTCTTGACATATGTATGATAATACTATCCTATAAGTGCAATGTGAGAAACACACAATCAGTTTTAGGTTTGAAAAGTACTTGATTTTCATATATCGAGAGTAGAGCAAGACCTCAACGCTTCGCTTATGAGACGTGCAATAATAATAATTAGTACCGTTAATAATTTCATATTGAATCGTTATCATTTTGAATTACTCTTTTACTAAAGTATGGGGTGGATGACATATTACATTCTTAACCCGTCACTATACCCGATTAGATAATTAGAAAATAATATAATCATTCATTCGTTATGAAAATTATAATAACTTCTTATTCTTTGCGTCCATGTACATAATTATATACTAGTTGAACAGGATATGGAGAGAGACGTACCTACAATGTATTTATACTGACTAGACATAATCACATATAATTTGTTGTCAATCGAACGTACGACGATCTTTGACATTGAATCAAAAATCTATACGTAAAAAGAATAAAAAAAAAAAATACAAAATAATTTGACAAAAAAACACGTCACGACGAAAAACCATTCGTTGTTCTGTGATTACGCCTGATTACTAGTCTCCGATAATGGTATTGAGAAACCATATTATCTAGGTCTATCTCGTCCCTCTTAATATACGCGTTTTATAAATATAAAAGGGGTATATTAGATATTATCGGAGATCTCTTTAAATTGGTATATGGAAAGGTTACTGAGCAAAACATATGTCTGACAAGCATTGACGGTGGTACAAAAGACTACCTTGTAAGTCAGAGGCGTCACGAGAAATCACGTTCAATGATGATTGTCCGTAATTACAGGCGCAAATTAAATAAATTAAAAGATAGATTTTTTGGTAGCGTGTCTATTGGAATGTCAATGTCGCAACTGCTGTTTGTGATCTTCAAATATTTTAAGTAACGACCTCTACCTGTCCGTATTTAAAATATTACAAGTAATACAATATATAAACGCATCTTATATACTTTTGTTCATTCTGTTTACAATGTAAATTGAAGGTAAGAGTGATGAAACGAACGTGAACAAAAGTAGCCTCTATATTTCATTATATAAATGTATCTCATTTCATTTCTTAATGAATAGTAAGTTTAATATTAGCCATCCTTTTGGTGTTGCCACAAAAAAAATAATTCTAAAACTGGACTTAAAAAAAATCATCGTAATCATAAACGATTAACAACATTGGTAGTTATATTCTTAATAGACGCAGGCGTCACAATTAGAAGTTACCATAATAAAGTCTAAAGTACTTTAGAGACGAGGTGTACAATTAAAAATATCAAGTGAAACGCCGCTAATGACCAAAAAACAATAAAGTTCGGAAGACATTAGAGTCGATATAGAGAAATTGACATAACCGATCAAAGGCGGCATTCGTTTTCAATAAAACATATTGACTAATAATGAACACGGCCCGTAATCGGGATCGATCTGTCGTGAGAACTTCAAACCGTTAACTCAAACTTTTACAACTATTGATTGGAGCCACGAAATACGCGAATAGAATAATATAGACCACATATGGCAATATCACGAAAATGAATTTATCTTTCTAATTACTGAAATTTAGCATTTAATATGCTAATTATTTATAAAAACCCAATTACGAAGCGAAAAATGATGTCACAAGCGGAATTCGAACCCGCGCCTATTGTGATGCCGGCCCAATAATTAGCATATTAAATGCTAAATTTCAGTAAGTTGAATAACAAGGTTGTGTCATCGTTTAATACAATTTTAACTGCAACGTTTGAAGTATTAAGCCTATAACAATGTGTAAACATTTTCGGGTAGATAGCATACGTCACCTTAAGACGTAAATATGATACGAAGCGTTATCTTTCGAAGTTAATATATTTTCAAGTCAAAAACAAAATTTAATTGCTCGTTTGTTTTGAACATATTTTCTCATCAAATTTTGTATCGTATAAGTTATTAGAATTGTTTTTATTCAAACAAGCAATTAACTCTGTTTTTACAAAACATCTACTTAAATTTAGTGCATAAAACAAAATTTTATCGTATTTAGGGTAATAAGAATACTAATATAATTATAACGAATGAGTTCCAACTCTGATATTAGACCTATATTTAAAGAAATAGTTAGCATTTCGTTCTCCAATGTGTCGAGCCGAATCTTACTAAATCTTACTTGGGGGAGAGGAGGGTCTTGGCAAATATCACATATTTTTTCTAGCAGAAAACGGTGTTAAGCTGCGTAATGGTTAAGTTAAATGAATAAAGAAATTATAATTTCTTTATTCATTTAACTTAACCATCACGCAGATTGACACCGTTTTCTATCAGACGACTCCATTGTAGCAGATGATTTCATTGAAAAATCCTCAAGAATATCTTCAAAAAATCATCTAAAATATCTCACGTAATTAACAGATGTCCCCTAACTAAATTAGTTATAACTATGTATGAAATAGAATGACTATTTTATAAACTAAAGTTAAAATATTATCAAAACATTAATGAATATATAATATTAAGTAATGTAGATAAGCAGAATCTTAAAGCAGTATGTTGCAATTTGCTTATTGCACTGAACTAGATTGCTCTCAATTACGATAAGCGAACATCGTTCGATTTATAGTATTTACTTTTAATATATTTTAATTAGTATTCAAACGTAATTAAAATTATATTTTAATTCAATGTCATCTTTAATCGTTACGATGTGATAATATATAATAATTTAGCAAGTAAATTAGTATTAACATATAAATAGTTAATGGGATTTACTATTCAAATCAACATAAACGTCGAAGTGTAATTATAAAGCCTTCTGTACCAAAATACATAAGTATTAAAACGTCTTTCATTAAACGATCGATGTAACGAATTACTTAATGATAAATTTAGTTTTATTTGTAATATTTTTATTCGATTTTTAAATGTTAGAATTTAACATTTTTTTTCTGTCTACAGTCGCGGGCTGGTCCATCCGCCGATCGATAGTACCACACAAATACGATGCCTTCTGTAACAAAATACATAAGTATTAAAACGTCTTTCATTTAACGATCAATGTAACAAATTACTTAATGATTAATTTAGTTTTATTTGTAAGATTTTTATTCAATTTTAAAATGGTAAATTAACATTTGTTTTTCTATCTTCAGCCTGCGGGATGGTCTATCCGCCGGACCATTGTACTACACTCTCGCAGGAGATCGACGTCTATGTAATGACAATGTGCTGTTGCGTTTCGTTCGATGAGCGAGAGAGCCGGAAGCCCAACTGGGTGAATTTGGGGTTTGTATTGGTAGGCAGCGGCCTAGCTATACCCCTGGTATTGCAAAGGTTCATGGGCGACTGTAACACTTACCATCAGGCGTGCTAGTGGGTGCTGCAGGTGTGTTTCTCAATTGCCATCATAAGCAATAAAAAACACAACAATATCTACAGAGATAAATTATTGAAAGCTAGTCGGCGATAGCTGAGTACTGAATAGTACCATGATCTATCGGTTTGGTCTGATTCTGACGTCTCAGAAAAAAAGGTGTTATTCATTGTACAGAAGATGTTATAGTAAGAGAAACTTGAATATCTCGCTTGCTTGAACGGCTCAGTTACCTTGAAATTATTTTAGTTAGTGGAAATGCTGTGCATCAGTTTAGGAAGATATCTGATGCCCTTATTTCACTAGTTCTTGTGTGGATTATTAATCGGTCTCTCGACAAAGTTTAGTCTCGATGGTGCAGATATAAATAAAAAAAATAAACCTGATTCTAGACTGATAGTTAAGGCCAATGCCTATTTTCACTGGTCCTCTGTGTCTTTACTCTTCTAGTCATAGATTCAATTTTATTTATCAAGGAATATTGTGTTACAGAAAGTAAATTAGGCACAGCTTAAAATTTCTTGTTTTCTATTAAGATTTTTTTCAAAAAAAGCTGAACAATATTTTTCGCCATCCTGGAATTTACTTATATACATCATGTATTTTTTTTTAATACAATTAAGATTAGACTCGCTTCCGCGCTTAGAATTTTTAGGTGCCCAACTTTTATCAGCGACTTGTACAACAGCCACACTCAAAAGAAATCCACCTATTTTGGATTCGTCACGCAATTTGTCAATCAATTTGCCGTCACCGGTCCATAGATCGTCCAGACTCCATTATATGTCAATTTATATACATAAAAAACATCTCTTTGGGTTCGCCGCTCGCATATTAATTCCTATAAAATTAATTGCGATGACAAATCCATTAATTTAAATTGCTCTCAACTTGTTCCGTGATAGGTGACTTATACAATTTTTGTACAGTTTTGTGCTTTTAAAATTCGAACGTTATAGAGTATGATAAATTAAATCATCACAGATACTTAATAACTACGTAGATTGAATGACTTGTCTATACTTAGTGTAATAGTATCGATTATTACTATGCAGAATAGTAGTAGTTTAGGTGCTTCTTTTTATTTCTTTAGAGATTATATAAATATCACTATTGAATTAAAGACTCATAGTGACAGGAAAATTGACTTACTATATGCCAGCTAGCCATAGCATTGGGTTTATTCCAATGATCTTCACCTGCAATTATCTATCTTTGTAAATAATCTCTAATAAAAATACGCAGGAAAAGAAAAGGTTATGTAATGTATTTTTGGTCGAAATGCGATCTCTGCGGAAAATCTGTGGAGTTAGGCTGACCGACCGCATTCGTAACGACGAGGTAAGAGAGCGAGTAGGTATGAAAGAGAGTATTGGTGTAAAGATGTGAAAGGGAATGCTCCGATGGTTCGGACATGTGGAAAGAATGCCGAACGAACGCCTGGTTAAGAAGATATACAATGCGAAAGTGGAAGGATGTAGGTACCGAGGGAGACCGAGACTAACCTACCTAGACCAGATCGGTCATGTACTGAAGCAAGGTGGAGTCAAGAGTCTCCCAAACCGGCGAGCGTGTATGAAGAGAATTATGAATGTTGAGGAAGCGAGTGAAGTATGCAGAGATAGAGTTCTATGGCACTCTGTTCTCTCTGCCTACCCTGCAAGGGATATGGCGTGATGATATGTATGTATGTATGTAATGTATTTTTGTATATATTTTATCTTTCACCACATGAATACATTCTAGATACGTTTAGTTTTAATTTTATTCTTTATTAAAGACATCGACATCATATGGTGGCTACTAATACCACCAATACCACTACCACCACCACTTACAAGTACCTTATGTGGGTGTTATGAAAGACGACTGCTCTTAGTATACATTGACGTAAGCTCATTCCATTTGATGTTAACAAAATTATATTCCTAAGGAGGATTGTTGTCAGACGGGTGGCAGATCATAAAACTATTGAAAAATAAATGCAATATGTAACTATGCGAGAAGAATATATATTGCATCGACCCCACGTATTTACACTTAGAGCATGGGTGATGATGAATTAACTCTTACAACACACATTACTTCTCTTCGTATACTATTTGAAGGGTTTTTATTATGGTTTCATTGACTTTAAGAGTAATAAGTTAATAGAATTTAATTGATAAGTATTTTTTTAGATTTAACTGTTTTATCATTAAACACCGCTGTGTTTTTATTGCAGCTAGGGAAACAGTCAAACAAGATTGAGAAAACTTTTAAGAAAATGGAGAATACTTAAAAGTGTATCATTTGTAAATAAAGTTCTTTTATTTAATGAGTATAAACAGAATAAGTGACAAGGTGACGAAGATTGAATATTTATTACTCATCCATTTCCAAAAAAAAAAAAAAATATTTTCTTATATACATACATATCATCACGCCATATCCCTTGCAGGGTAGGCAGAGAGAACAAAAAAAAAAATATTTTCTTAGACATGCAAAATCTGAAATTCGGAGAACATACTAAGCGATTGTCATGAATATCTAATATTCCATATATTATGATTAATCAGCACCATTAATATATATTAATAATAAAAGATTCAAGTATTCATTAATCGAAATTGAAAAACTAATATCTTAATTGATAGGTAATTTTTTCAATAAATGGAAATTTAAATTCAATATCAATTGATATTCATACTGAAAGCTAGTTTTTTTTTATTATGTCATAAATTTCTTACACTCTGGACGTGAAGTTTTAATATCATATTTTTCTAATTGATTCCTAACGCTTACATAGATTAAGTAAAATATATTTATATATCACATACATATATATATACCAATTTAGATTAATAGTTTTATCATTCCGACGTAATTGAGTGTTGCAAATAGTTAGAATAACCTAAACGAATCATCAAAACAGGTGAACATAAATTATTGTTATTATTTGCCAAATAAAGATCATGTTTGTTGCCTTGAAAGGAAAAAGGCATAATCTAAAAATTACAACTTTTATAGACAAACGAACATGCTGAATTTATGATCGTTCTACCATTATCCTAATTAATCAACACAGATTATATAAAAAAGATGATCTTGTTTTATTATTTCACATAATCTTATCAGAACTATGTTCATTCCTTTTCTGTCAATAAAATACGTGACGCAATCATTCATCTTTTCCTTGATCTTCCTCTAAAGATTTTAAATTCATATTTAAAACTTTTTCATTTATTTATTGCTATAATGTTTAAAATAATTTAAAAAAACCTTTAATATTGTTTGTTGAAGAACTATGAATTCGAGAAATTTCATTTATCATTATATATGGGCAAGTACTGCTGGGCTCAAGACTCCTCCACAATCGCTGGAAAATTTACCTACAATATCTAGTAGGCTTATTACATGGGTTAGTGTGGGATTTTGTATAAGTTCTCCTTCTCTTATAGTGATCCTATCTGCTTATATATTTATTTTTCAAGATCATCCACGGAAAAGATGTTGTGATCATTGTATTCTTAGTAAAATCAATGTGTCGAGTTGATTTTTTATTAAAGATTGCAGTATTTGCTATTTTTGTACCGGAAATGTGAATGAGGTATTTAAAGTATGATGTGTATTGGAATCACGGATTAACATTTTAGATTAGTTTTTGCATTAATATAGAAAAATATGCTGTGTGGTATTGGCTACGAATACTACCAACTCTTACTTTGCTTGTAGATGTCGTAAAATACTACTTAGTGCTTTATATCGAACAAACTCCATCTGAGGTCAACTTGGGCCAATTCTATCTGAAGTCATTTGATCAATAATTATATTCTCAAGTAGGGTTGACCTCAGACAGACGGCAGATCATAAAACAATTGCTAATAACTTTACAATACGTACGAAGAGTTCATATAACAGGCGAATAAATGAAAATAATCTTATAGTTAGCTAAAGTATTATTAAAGTTAAGTTAAAAAATAGATATGGAACTTGGAATAAACCCACGGAGACGGCAGTATTTTCACCTAGAACCAGTTTACGATCTTAACGAAAAAAATGGTAATTATGAGTTATACTGTTTTTCTCTATACATTGTAGTTATTAATTAAGAAGAAATTTACCTCGTAGCTAGTCGTGACTCTAGTATATAGTTTTTCTTGATCAACGCTATGCAGGTGGTATAGTGGTTCAAGTATAATTTTTAAATTCTTTGTTAATACAAGACAATAACTATGCAAAATATGCTTGTTATGAGATTTTTTTTTTGTTTTGTGTTTTTATTTTATTGCTTATGGTGTCAAACGAGCAAGCAGCACACTTAATGGTAAGTGTTACTGCCGCCCATGGACTTTTGCAGTACTAAGGGCCGCTGCCTGATAATTCAAGCCTCAAACCAACCCAGTTGGGCTTGTGTCCTTTAAGTATGGAAAATGATTGCATATAGTAGTTTCTCTACCTCTATAGCTACGCTAAATTAAACAAATTCAAGTTTAATTGTGGTAGAACCACGCTGTTGACAATTCTCTGTCTATAGCCGTGGGCCAGTCCATCCGGGGTAGTATCACACTCTCGCAGAAGATCGACGTCTGAGTAATGGTAATGTGCTATTGCGCTTCGTTCGGTGAGGGAGAGAGCCGGAAGCTCAACTGGGGTGGGTTCGGGGTTAGTATTGGTAAGCAGTGGCTTAGCTATACCATTGGCAAAGGTACATGGGCGGCAGTGACACTTACCATCAGGTGTACTACCTGCTCGTTCGTTACCATAAGCAATAAAAAAAAAATTAACAGTAGAGTGAATTAGTATTATTTATTTTAGAAATCTAAATACTGGGAGAGAAATTTTTTCGAGTAGCAACTACTTATCGGACAACGCAGTGAAGGACACCACTGACCGGATGGACCGAAGGCTTATTCAAAGTTGCTGAGGAGTCATTCGATGCGCTTTGCGGTGATCTATAAGGGAGGCTTATATCTATCTATGTCTATGAAGGGCTAACTGATATGATGTGTGTCTGCAGGAATAGAAGATATACTGCTTCAATTCTATATTTATCACTGTAAAAGAGAGAGAGGAACCTGTTCACATAATTGTTTCTCCATCCTATCTATCAACAGCCACTACCGGACAATGGAGTTCTTTAAGATTCAGTAAGTAGAACTTCGGATTAACGACCGTAGTAAATGTATTTCTTTTTTCCAAAAGATTGTGGCTGACCATTCTTCTGTTGATTTCTCACAGTTTTCACGACTCAAATGGGCAATTCAGGGTTGATATAATTGTATTCTTAATGTGTCACCAATTAGGGATAATTAATAAAATACTAATGTGTTTCACCAGGGCTCTAGTTGTTGTAGAGAGGCAGAGGAAACTTGTGAGTTTCGCAAGAAGGCGCTACTGCCTTTCTTTTGGTACGTCTTATAGTTATTTTTTATAACTAACAATACGGGGGTGAAAAACTCCTTACATAAGACTCATCTGACATAGTTATGACGAGACGGCTTACTCTATTTCAAAAACAATTCATCAAAATGTATAGTCACAGTTTTAAGTTACAATCCAGAAGTCAACGCTAACTGTTTGTATAATAAATAGTTTCAAAACGAATACAGTATAAAATAGAAAGCTTTTTTTATAAATCTTGTCTTATGTTTGTAATTTTTTTTTAATATATGTTTTTTATGATGACGTATCTAACGTCATCATAGAAAACGTTTTCTCATAAAAATTAGTTGCAAATGTTTAATTGATCAAACGAAATAGTAACTGTTATATACAACAAGAATAACTAATAAAATTTTAAGACTTTTCTTCATAACAGTTAAAATAACAAAACAAAAAAAAAAAGATATTTTCACCATATTTCTGAACGAACGTTAGCAATGTAATTATTTTTTTTTTCGAATAGTTAAAATACAGTTTTATGAGTAGTACGTGACAAAGCATTCATATGATACGACTTTTGAGATGGACGTCATATTTAAAAAATGTTATTGCAATCATTGACCTCGATAGCTACCACCAGACAATGTTTTTTTTTTTAAATAAAAATATACACATCGGAATATCACCTAATAACCTTATATGTCCCTATAATCGATACTGTACACGATCCGAAACGAAATATACGCAATTAAGTAGCATTGACTATCGATACCTATCGATTTAACTATCGATAAAATTGTCCGTGAATAAAGGTTTTATTGGTAGATCATCATTACTAAATCTCATCACTATTTTAGTTATAAACGTTAAGTTTAAAAGTTTGTATAGTATTTCATATAACTGCCGCTTTTGAAGTTTTTCTTTATGACTAAATTTATTTATTGTAGTTGTAAATAAATTAGTAATAGAAAAATAATTAAATTTGTCTTCATATTTCAGTGGTATGCGTATGGGGACTGTTGATTGTAAGATTTGGCGTTTGAATCCTTGACAGGACGAAGTAGGTCATCATTTCATCATATGCCAGCCCTCATCCTACGCTAAGTGGAGTTATAAATGAAATAGATTTATTCGAAAATTCTCAATATTTAGTGCTGAATATGGTACTATAATTAATAGGTAAATCTTAAGTTTGGGCTTTATTGACCCAGACTTTTAACTCTTTAGCTGCTAAAAGTTATACTATTAGTCCAGTCATTTTAGGCATTTTAAACCCCAATCTGGAGAAAAATTCCTAGTGAGCTGAATTTTTGTATACATCTTTATTACGGTGTTATTATGAAGATGTGAAAAATCGATATCCACATCGTGCCAGCTAAAAAGTTACAAAGGTCAAAAAAAAGGTCATGAAAATCAGTGTTTTGCAAATATTTCGCGACCTATTGCTCGGAGGTCAATAAAAGTCATTATAGAAATTGTTCCTCATAAAATTATCTACAAAAAATATTTTCTGCAATTTTCTGTAAAATTAACGGTTTTCCGGTTAAAGCGCTGAGAAAGCGACTATATTATGACGATGCACTTGTTTCCTCACCACCTTCGAGGCAGAATGCGAGACGCGCTTTTTTTACATGGTTTCCCTCTTAGGCATAGTCCATGATATGTAATGAAAGGTTTTTTTTATTCAAGAGTAAATAATTTATTATCTAAATTATGAAAATACAAAAAAAAAAATACCGTATATTTTTTTTTGTCACTATCATTATTGGCTGCTGACAAAATGTCGAGTGGAATTACTTCTTGATTTAAATCTACATCTTCCATCATTTTCATCATTTGTTGACTCTGCGTTTAAGCATGATTGACCACGGCAATGTCTACGAGCTTTTGTACATCTCAATCCAATTTTTTTGTATCCACATCTTTTGTACAATTACAAAAGATTGAGTTCAGTAGATCATCGGGTGCTGGTGGTAATAAAGTCGTTATTGGCTGTAGTATATTTTTTTTTAACTCCCAAACCCCACTGTTATGGATCGATGTCTCTTCCTAGCTAGGTTTGTATTTGGTGATACACTCGATAAATATGCTGTTGAGCTGCTGAAGAAGTAGGTGGTAATAAAGGACACCGAAGACAAAGATCGGGTACCGGTGGCCCGCTCGCATGGCAAAGAAGAGGTGCTTGCAGGGTGGGTCAATGGGGTTGTGCGCCGCCTCTTCCGTCACCCCGGACCGATTTGGCGGGGTGCGACGTCCATAACCCACCGCAAAAAAAAAAAAAAAAAAAAAAAAGGTGGTAATAAAGGAAAATTTCAAAAGTCTTGTTAGTTTAGCAAAGCTACAGTATCTGTAATTATCTATTGAGTATTCTGATTTTTCTGATATTGCTAGTAGAAAACGTATTCCAGCATTGACAATGACATCTCGAGAGCAATTTTCTTGTTGGAATATTTCTGTACAATTTTTTAAATCCGATCTTTTTTCAAACATCTTCATGACTTTCAATTTTCCTCTCCCAAAAAGTGCTAAAGTTGTATCACATCCGGTCATGGCATGTGGAAACAGAATAATTTTCTTGCAATGTGGATACATGTTGAGGCTATCAGTCGAGTATATTTTTGTTTCAACATTAAAAAAATTATGTAGGTTGATTAAGTATTTGTACCAACAGATTTATGTCTTCGCCAACGATAATTGTTGTATTATTTATTGATTTTTCAATCGCTCTTTCAACTAATAAGATGTTAGCATCATCACGTGATTGTCTTGTACCAATACCAACTTCTTCGAACTTCTCAATAAGCATCTCAATTAGTTTTCTTTTGTTAAATCGATTCGATAAGAATTTTTCTTGACTGATAGGAACTTCCATCGATTCGTTGAAGTGCACTTCACAAGATGTAGAAACGGCAGCGGTTCGTCTTAGTTGTTCCATCGCTTTGATATTTTTACTGGTTTAAGAGTAACCATCAAAAATGACAACAGTATTTGTACCGAAATTATTTCATAAATAATTAATTTGTCATCTGAATGAGATATAGTAGATTTTATTAAAAACCTAATCCTCTATAAGATAAGTATATCTTGCCCGAAACGTCTCAATATAAGATAAAAGTTTTTAAGACACAAATATTAATAAAAAGCAATAGAGTTTACGCCTTGGTGTACGGTATACAATACCGTATGTGAGTGCATTCTAGTCGCTTTCTCAGCGCTTTAAATCGAAAACAGTCAATTTTACAGAAAAACTGCAAGAGACATTTTTTGTAGACAATTTTATGGCGAATAATTTTTATAATGACCTTTATTGACCTCCGAGCAATTGGTCGTGGAATATTTGCGAAAAACTGATTTTCGTGACCTTTTGACCTTTGTAACTTTTTTAGCCGGTACGATATCGATGTCAATTTTTCATATCTTTA
This sequence comes from Lymantria monacha, assembly GCA_905163515.2. NCBI lineage: Eukaryota > Metazoa > Arthropoda > Insecta > Lepidoptera > Erebidae > Lymantria > Lymantria monacha. Next base: position 22,842,281 of record LR991097.1, on the reverse strand, counting down.
TAATAACACCGTAATAAAGGTGTATACAAAAATTCAGCTCACTAGGATTTTTCCCCCAGATAAAATCTAAAATGACTTTTCTATTTAATGCCTTAATTGTCTATTATGGTTGCCTTGATAAAAGGTAAGTTGATGAATTGTATTTTTATTCTGTATTACATTCATAATATTCATGTTTATAAATGACATATGTATATAACTTTAAGGAACGACAATAAAATTCATATTACAACAATGACAATTTTTTTTTCGTTTTTTATTAATAGGCCACTGCCTAGCTGTACCTATAATATTCCAAAGGTCCATGGGCGGCAGTACCTAACACTTACCATCAGGTGTGCTTGCTCGTTTGTCACCGAGAGTAAAAAAATATATATTATTATAATTAGTCATTATAATCATTAATATTATATCTAAATATTGAATAATTGCTTATATATTTAATATTTTGACAAATTTTGATTCGTGGAATGTAGATAATGGTATAAATATACTTTCATACGAAATTCGTATTCAAAGAGATTGTTTTTATCACCACGTTTAGGATGAGTCGTGTAAAAACATGTTTTTCTTATGGTTTTTATGTTTAGAAATCGTGTTGTGCAATCTATATACATGTCACTTCAATTAACTTGTAGTGTTTATAAAACCAATTTGTAGAAAGTTGCTAGCGTTGACGAACATATAAATTGAAGATATCCATTTAAATTCATAATTCGTGATGGATATTCATATACGTACACCATGATTTAATGAAGTAATTGAGTAAAAGTTACTTATATCGTACTTCTTTTAGATCATAAGTTTTAATATATTTATATTCTATTAAAATATGAAAATACTTTTATTTGTTAGACATTTTTTTGGACAAATATATAACTTCAAATAATAATGACTTGGAAAATAGCGCTGATATCTATAAAAGTGACATAATAATTATAATTAATAATAGGACGAAAGTATGTACGTCACGTGGACTAAATGGAATTTAAACTTTATTGCTCAGAAGACAATATTTTAACTACTGACCGCTTACGCTGACTTATGACTTTAATTAGAAGGGTTATCTGTTTTATCGATTCAAAATTGGATATTTTGAGTTTATCCTTATTTATGTAACGTGTTAACGTATTTTGCTGACGTAAAATCAAATTTCTGAATCTATTGCTTATTTGTATTGTTTCCATATGTTCTTGTATTTATAACGTTCTTGGTAACATAATGTTTTATGCCTTATTATATTTGACAATATTATACGTAAAACTGCGAGCTCAAGTATAAAAAATTAAGTTATTTAAAGTAATATAATATTCCGTGTGGTGACGGAGTAAGAATACTATTCACCACCCCATATTTTACACGTAGGTGATCGTACGAGACGACTAAGGGATATAAAACGTATATAACATCTATGCGAGAGAAGGAAAACTCTAAATAAAACCCTATACCAACACGTATGACCAGCGCGGTATAGTAAGTTAATTTCCCTCCCATTACGGAGGAGGCTCGCGCCCAACAGTGGGACATATATGAGCTGAGATGAGATGAGATGAAAGTAATACGCGTATGTACCTATTAAATAATTTATTTTTTATTTCAATGATAAAGAATAAAAAAAAAAGTTTGCACACTTTTCACTTGGAAATGAATTTAGTACGCCATCTTAGATTATTTTAAATGAAGAACAATGACTGTTCAGATGTGCCTTTGTTTACATGTAGGAGCTATTGTCGAACGCACTTACCGTAAAATTACCGTCTACCATGTACTACATAAAGCACAGTAAATAGATACATCTATTGTTTCTTGCAATCCATTACGTTATACCATTGGAGGAGCCATTCTGTCAATTATTTGAAGCGACAAATTTATATGCCGTAACATTCGCTACTTTACGCCACAGAGTACATTACATACGCCCAATACTTTAGATAGTCTACGTTATTTTGTAATTAGTCTGTGCCAGTACAGAGTATTTCAACCAAATTATATTTGCGTGTATTGTATTACAATTGCACATTTCTTTATCTTTCAACTATTGTAATAAGGTTGATTTTTGTTGTGTGTTTGATTTGTTAAATGCAAATGTATGAATTGTATTTAAGTGTCAGTAGTCACGCTTAGGTGGTCCAACGTTGCTTCACTGTCCGACGTTGCAAAAGCTGTCGTAGATAATGTGCTGCGTTGATGATTAGCCTGATATGTGTAACGGGCCATCTTCACAAGCCGTGAGCTCGTATTGAACGTTTTTTATACTCTGACATTTATTTTGCTGCATATTTCGAGATAAGTGTATTATACTGTTTTATGAAAGATAGTTTTGAAGATATGGCATATGATATATGTCTCGTTTTATAGTGGGTAACGTTTTGAATTTGATATTTTTATTTATTTGATATAAATGCAAAATTGTTTTTTTTTGTGTTTATTTCGCTGGTTTTTGTTATTACCATTTTTAGGTATTATACATAAAAATGGTAGTTATATTTGCGGTTGACATAACATCAACAAAAATTGAAGAGTTGGCGCACGGTAGATATGTAAAGATACTCCACACGGTTCTAATGCCATTAAGTTAAGGTCACACCATGACTCGTCATCAAAATCAGGAATTAAAACTATTTGGCCTACTCGATCAGTCATCATTTCAAAGAACAACAAAAACAAAATATTTCACTTGGTATTGGTTTTTGAGTTCTGAAATCATATTTTTGATCAAGTATTAGAATTGGGTCAATATTTTTAAGAGTAATTGATTACACAGGCAAATGTGATGATTAAAGATAGACGATAGTAAAAATAAACAGTATAATAATTATTTGACGCCAGAAACTTGCTTTAATCCTTTCCATCTTTAAAATTTATGACATTTTTTCAAGAGGAATATACTACAAGATATGTGATTAGCTATTATGAGCACCTACAATATTTTTAGAGTTTATTATAATTTTATTTTATAAATAATTAATAAATAAAGTGGATCATGTTAATTATATTGCAATATAAAAAAACAAATAACGTAAAGGCTGGCAATCTTTGACAAAAAATTTAAGTTTATACTTTATAGTGCCTAATATGTTAATTCTTTGATTAAAACATGAATGTTAAAAAATTAGACAGACCACATTGTTAACAAAACTATGTTCAGTATTTCGTCAAAAAAGTTTGGTTTCGCTTCAGGGCGTAAAAGTACGGGTGTTATTATGCAAATCCGTCACCATGGACAAGGGGACTCTGGAGATTGAGAAAAGAAGGTTCACATGTTGCACACATATAAAAATTTTATCTCAAAATAATATATTTTATATTTCTTTCTCGCGTTTAAATATTCATAGTTTTCATATAACTATATGAAATTCTCAAAGATATATGAAATACTCAAAGTATTACACATTTGAAATAATATTAAAAAAGTCAGTCAAAATATAATAACTGATACTGTAGCGGGTAGATATAAACCTTTTTTTTTTTTTTTTTTTTTTTTTTTTTTTTTTTTTTTTTTAAAAAGACACCTCCCTGCACTAAGGAAAATAATCCTTGTATCGCGGGGGACTTTACAAACATGCAATTAACGCAGACAAATTACACCCAGACTCAGAACAATACTTTGTGGATCGCACAAAGTATTGTCCTGCGTGGGAATCGAACCCACGGCACTGGCACGGAAGGTCGGTATCTTAACCACTACGCCATCTGTGCAGTCAACCTTTGTGACTGAACGATGACTCATTGGACGTGAAAAACCTTAATCCTCCCGTGACCATGAAGACTGTACAGTATTTCAAACGTCGGGAAATTAAAAAACAAATACAAACGCGATAGAATGCTTACAAATATATTAGTTTAAAGATTCTTAAGCGAGTATTACACATTTGAAATAAAACTACTTTTACGGTTTCTATAGCGTTTGTATTTGATTTTTTTTTAATTGCCCGACGTTTCGATGACTTTGCAGCGTTCTTGGTCACGGGAACCGAAAAGTGTTTGAAACGTTGGGAAATTAAAAATCAAATACAAACATGATATAATCTGTAAAAGTAGTTTTCTTTCAAATACATTAGTTCTATTCTAATAAATAATCGCAACTATGTCTTATATATATATATATATATATATATATATATATATATATATATATATATATATATATATATATATATATATATATATATATATATATATATATATATATATATATATATATATATATATATATATATATATATATATATATATATATATATAGCTATACATATATACAAAACCTTAATAAGGCCTGCCGTATTGTATGGGTCAGCATTTTGGGCTACAAAAGCGACGGATGAGAGACGGCTGCATGTAGCAGAGATGCGAATGTTAAGATGGATGTGTGATATATATATGTGATATATATATATATATAAGAGATTTCCACCATAAGGCCTACAGACCTACGAAACCTACGAAATATGGTAGGAATATTCTTTTCGCCGAATAGAGATCAGCTAAGAACGGATTTTACGAAATTCCATCCGCAAGGGCGTTGCTGGGGTGTAAATATCGCATTTTTTAAATATAGCTTTTTTTTTTTTTTTTTTATTGTCTACGGTGACAAACGAGCAAACAGCACACCTGATGGTAAGTAATGCTGTTGCACATGGACCCAGCAACACCAGGGGTACAGCCAGGCCGCTGCCTACCGTGAAGGAAGAGCTCTTCATAAACCTCGTTTGAAGAAGGACATGTCATAGCGCTCGGGAAACACAGCAGCAGGTAGTTCATTCCAGATCTTGCATGTACGTGGGAGAAATGATCGCTGAAAACGTACGGTCGAGGACCATATCGTTTCCAGGTGAAATGAATGAACCCTGCTACGGTGTCGAGTAGTACGGTGGTAAAATGGTGACGGTGGTACCAAGTCAAACAGTTCCTCAGAGCACTCCCCGTGAAAGAGCCGGTAGAGTACACAGAGTGACCCAAAGTCTCTCCGCCGCTCCAGCGACTCTAGTCTGTCCGTGAGATTGGGATCACCGACGATTCGAACTGCCCGCCTTTGTAGGGAGTCAAGTGGGTCTAGCTGATATTTAGGCGCGCCTGCCCAGAGATGAGAGCAGTACTCCATGTTAGGACGAACTTGTGCTTTATATAGCACAAGACATTGACTCGACGTGAAGTACCGCCTGGCCCTGCTCAGCACGCCCAACTTTTTGCTTGCCAATTTGGCTTTGTCCTCCAAATGACTCCCAAACTGGACTTTGTTCGATAGCTCGACGCCGAGGATCCCAATACTCTCGGAGATTTGGAGAGTTACTCCTTGGAACTGAGGCGCCATGATAAAAGGGTCCTTCTTCGCAGTGAACGCGCAAACTTGTGTCTTAGTGGGGTTGAACTGGACTAAATTCCGTTCACCCCATTTTGAAGCCCGCCCTAGAGAGCGCTCGACTTCAGACACAAGTTGAGCCCGTCTTTCCTGTAACATACTCCGAGGGACATTCTGATGCTCGGTGTATCACTCGTCACCCATGCTGTCATCCGCATAGCAACGAATACTCTCTATGGAGAGCATATCATTGATATGCAGAATAAACAACGTCGGGGAGAGCACCGAGCCTTGTGGTACACCAGCATTAATGGGCATGGTCTCGGAGCAGGAGCCATCGACGACTACTTTTATGCTCCGACCATCCAAAAAACTGGTGATCCAATTACAGAGTCCCTCGGGGATTCCATATGATGGTAGCTTCGATAGAAGGGCCCTGTGCCAAACCCTGTCGAACGCCTTCGCGATATCTAGGCTGAACGCTAGCGCCTCACCCTTGCCCTCCAAGGCCTCCGCCCAACGGTGTGTGAGGTACACAAGAAGATCACCAGCCGACCGACCATGACGAAACCCATATTGGCGGTCCCTGATCAGCTGATGATCCTCAAGGTACTGCAGAAGCTGATGGTTGATTATTTTCTCCATTATCTTGGAGAGCAAGGATGTAATCGCAATCGGCCTGTAATTCGACGGGTCCGACCGGTCTCCCTTTTTCGGGATCGGGTGGACATGGGCTATCTTCCACGAAGATGGAACCCTACAAGCATCATAGGAAAGTCGGTATAAGCGCGTGAGGACGGGGGTCAACTCGGGGGCGCACGTTTTCAGGACCACTGCAGGGATGCCATCCGGCCCGCTCGACTTATGTACGTCTATTAGCCGCAGCTCCCGCCTCACCGCTCGCTGCGTAATGCGGATTTTAGGCAGAGAGCTTTCACACCGCGGGATGATAGGTGGTGTGGCGGTTCCAGCGTCCAAAGTCGAGTTACAGGCAAAGAATTGACCTAAAAGATCGGCCTTCTCCTTTGCACTGTGGGCTAGACTGCCATCATTTTTCTGCAGTGGTGGGAGATTGGACTGGCAGAAGTTGCCTTGGGCAGCTTTGGCGAGCGACCAGAATGCACGACTCCCGGCGGGATAGCTCTCCAATCGCTCGCCGATTCTGGCAACATGTTTCGCCTTGGCTCTGGCAATAGCCTTCTTACTAGATCTAGAAGCAGCATTAAATTTTCGCTTCTCCTCCCTGACATTTGGGTCCCGACAGTTTTGGGCCCTATTCCAGGCTTGGTATGCGGACTGCTTTTGCTGTGCAGCCGTCCTGCAGGTTTTATTAAACCAAGGCCGGCTGCGGCCACCGACCGGTATTTTGGTGTTGGGGATGAATAATTCCATCCCCGTAATAACGGTATCGGTAACGCAATCCGCACAAATGCCAGGGTCCCTAGAGGCGAAGCAAAGCTGCTTCCATGGGTAGGATGCGTAGAACTCGCGAAGCCTATCCCAATCTGCTGACTTATATTGCCAGACTCTGCGAGTCCCAGTCGCTTTAGAGCGATTAGGCCTCGCAATAGGGGCTTTGCTACGGACCAAGCAGTGGTCAGATGACCCAAGAGGAGCTTCGACCACTACCCGGTATCCGTGCTGGTGTGTAGTCAGCAGAAGATCCAGTAGAGACGGCTCATGGCTCTCAATGTCTGGAACACGGGTGGGCTGTGTTACCAGTTGTGAGAGACCATAGGCCGAGACCATATTGAAGAGATGCTTACCCAGGAGGTTAGTGGTTCGGGACCCCAACCACTCTTTATGATGAGCATTAAAGTCTCCAAGAACCACCACCTCCGCTGATGGACACTGCTCCAATATTTCGTCAATCCCCCATTGAACGTTCTCGAATAACTGAGTTGACCCTGAATCACTGCCATGGGACCTGTAGAGGCACGCGTAGATGCGGGTATACCCTCCATAGTCTACGCGTAACCATAAAATTCACCATGCTCGAGGGCCCTAAGGCGGCGACAACAGATGTCATCCCGGATGAACACGCACACCCCAGCTTTACGGTGGAAGGAGTGTTCCAACTCGTAGCCTGGATAATTTAGGTACGAAATATCATCCGGGGCACTTATCTGCGTCTCCGTTAAAAAGAGCAAGGCAGGCCGCGCCGTCTCGAGGTGTTGGTGGACGGCGTCGAGATTGCTGTGTAAACCCCTAATGTTACAAAAGTCCACGTCAAATGTGGATAGAGGGACCGCCGTGTAAAACCTTCTCTTTTTGTGTTTCCTTTTCATGGGTTTTGTATAAGAAGAGGAAGGGAGTGTACTTTCGTAGAATGGGGTCCGGTGATGCCAAAAAAAAAGGTGCGGGGCATAGTACATGGTTGGAGGGTGGGTTTTGTGAGGAGCTGACACGAAGCACGGAAGGGCCCCCGGTGCCCCCCCGCCCGTAGTCGTCGGGCTCCACTCCGGTTTCCCACTCCGGCACGACGACTCCGCAACGGGATTTTCGCCGGTTGGCGGGACAGCCTCCCAGGGGGGATAGTCCTGGGCTCGGGTCCCCTGCTGACCGGCAGGTGGCCGGCGGTGACCATTCCCACCGGGTCTCCCTGTACCCCATATCAGCCCCTCACGCCCAATGCCCCAACCAAGACCTTATTACCGTAAATTTCAAGCATCACCAGAACCCACCACACGAAAACACACCCGGAAAGTTAGGCTCCGGCTCTCTCGCTCACCGAACGAAGCACAGCGGCAAAAGCCACCATTCATACGTCGATATTCTGCGAGAGTGTGGTACCACCCCGGTCGGGCCTGCCTGCGGCTGTAGATAGAGAACTATCAACAGTGTGGCCCTACCACAATAGCTCCTACAGATTTGAATTTAGGTAGACATATTTGTGTAACCGAAGCGAAGCGATGGCGGGTCGCTAGTATATTATATTTTAGATAATAGCAAAGATCTTAATATTCGGTAACTACAAGGTTTAAGCACCTTCCTACAAAATTAAAAGGATTTTTTAAAATCTTTCTAATATTAAGATTAAAATTTACAAGTAACTATAATTTGTATGCAACTGATTATAATATTTTATTGTTTAATCAAAAAAGCTTGATATAAGTAAAAACGAAAGTTAATTGACATCTTGCAAATTATATTAATTAGGTAACACTTTTGTAACAATTTGAACTAAATAGCATAGTAGTTTAGATATCGATTTCGTATGTTGAAAGTTATGAGTTCTCACTGTATATACTTATGTAAGTAATTCAAAATTGTTCCAAACTGAGCATTATTTACATTTATTAGTTTTATGTCAGTTTTTAATTTTACTTTAATTTGTATTTCAATGAAAGAGAGTATTGGTGTAAAGATGCGAAAGGGAATACTCCGATGGTTCCGACATGTGAAAAGAACACCGAACGAACGTCTGGTTAAGAAGATATACAATGAGAAAGTGAAAGGATGTAGGTATCGGGAGAGATCGAGACTAACTTACCTAGACCAAATTGGTCACGTACTGATGGAAGGTGGAGTCAAGAGTCTCCGAAACCGGCGAGCGTGTATGAAGAGAATTATGAATGTTGAGGAAGCGAGTGAAGTATGCAGAGATAGAGTTCTGTGGCACTCTGTTCTCTCTGCCTACCCTGCAAGGGGTATGGCGTGATGATATGTATGTATGTATTAGTTTTATATTAGTTTTTAATTTTACTTTAAGTTTTATTTCAATTGTTCGTGTGGTGATTGAGCATACAATTAATCATGCCTATCTTGTACGTAAAACATGAATAAGGGATATTGATATACCTATAATATGATTATAACATACAAGAGGTGGAAAACTTGAAATATAACCCTATGCAAACCCGGTTTAGCTGCGTAGTATCATAGTAGATTAAATACTCTCCCATTGTAGAGGAGACTCGAGCAAAGTCCGCTACTTTTGTATTAAGGGCTTACTCATTAGTGGTAACAGTCAAAGGTAGTCATAAAAATACAGGATTACTTTTTTTTTCAAAAATCACTCGAAGTCACCGACGACTATTACTTTTATATAAGTGGTATTTTATTTCTTTTGTAATCATTTATCTCTTATAATATTTCAATTTACAGTCTACTATAAATTAACTAATTCTAATAAATAAATTCACTAAAACTAATTCTAATTAGTAGTAAGAGTATGAGCAGCTCTGCCTCTACAAGACACTTCTCTAGCACTCCTATTACTCTATTATTACTGCAATGCTGCTGATGGGTTTCTCGGGTTCATCTGGAACAGTACCAAACTCTCATAGATAATTGACGTAGGAGTACATTTTACTACATCAATCTCCATTCACTGAGTGAGATAGCCGAAGGCTTAAACTCCAATTTGCGTTAGGGAATAATCTGGCATTGGCCTTCATAGTGCACAGGTCCATGAGCGGCTGTTACCACTTACCATCATTTAGGCTACACACAATAAAATAAATTTTATTTAACAGTCTTTTTGAGATAAAATTCAATTATATGAATCCTACCTTGTATGTTAAATCATGTAAGCCTACAGCTTTTATAATACAGTTTGATGTTGACTTGAGTTTAAGGGCGGTGACGGTATGTCAAAAATTTCGCTCGCAAATGTAACTAGCGAGCTCATATCATTTAAGTTTGATAGTAGCCCGAGGAAAACGCCAAAACATGTTCCAAGAAATATTTTTTTTTTAAATAATTTTATATAGATATGGAATGATTCATTGTAAAGCTATTGAGACATAGTTTTAAGTCATTATTTTTGTGATTGGTGGTTTCGTAGTGACGAATCTTTAATTATGAAATTTGTAGCACATGTTATTATTATAATAATGTAGTCTGTATTTTGACCACGAATAGTTATAAGGAAGAACAGCAATCTCTGTTGATTACATTAAAAATATAACAGATTTTTGTGCTTTAGTGCGATAAGAAAACGATGTTTCAACGTCTTTTCCTCTTACGCAAATGTCGTATTGATTAAATAAGAATAGCGTGCATTTTTTTTTAATAAAGGTATTACCTTGAACTAAGGATTTTTGTATTGTGACTTTACAAATATAATTAATGGACAATAATTAAATCGAGATTAAGAACAGAAATTTGTGGGTAGCAATTAATATTGCCTTGCGTGAGAGTTAAGTCACGATAATTGGCATGGTAGGTCGGTGTCTTTATCCATACGCCACACTAGGCAGATCATCATTATCGTCATCATAACAGCTCATATATGTCACACTGTTGGGCTCGGGCCTCCTCCGTAATAGGAGGGAAATTAACCTACTATACTATACCACGCTGGCCAGACGTGTTGGTATAGAGTTTTGTTTCTAGTTATCCTTCTCTTGCATAAATGTTATATGCGTTTTATATCCCGTCATCGTCTCTTACGATCACCCACGGGTAAGATAATGGGTGGTGAATTGTATTCTTACTCCTTCACCACACGGATAGGCAGATGCCTTGTGTATATTATTTCAGTAGTAAAAAATATGGCAAATTAATATTTATGCGGTATCACCTGTCCACTATAGAATAGCAGACCGATCTATGCCTCATTTAATAATAATTACATGCACAATGATCGTACGAAGAGTGTAAGAATAGGCAGAAGAGAAAATATACGTGTACTAAAAGTGTATACCTACTTAAATTTACTGAAGCCTTAACTTTTTATTAATTTTTATAATACAATAGTTTTATGACTTCTTTAAAATGTAATTGTTGATCAATTCGGATCAGATGTAGTTGGTTCAGGTAATATACAGGAATAAAGTTTTTAGTCATCTTTTACAATGTCCACGAGAAAAGTAATGATAGATAGTATTATTAGCCGCCGTAGCCGCACTTTGTTGAAGTAATGCAAATATAAATAAAACTATAATATAACGAAAACTACTACATATAAAACTATAACTTTTTATATCAACTATAAATAAAACTATATGGAGTATAAATAAAATAAAGATATAAACTATAAATAAAACATATAACATAAATATAACTTTTTATATCAAATTAGGTTGGCAACAAGTAATTTTATTATTTCGTAGCACATAAATGGTTATTTTTTTTAATTAAAAAAATAATTGCAATAAAAAAAACTAAAATATTTTGAAATTAATAGATTATTTTTTTTTATCATTAATGTAGTATAATAACGTGAATTAAATGTATATTTAAAAACGATTTATATTTTTTTCCCTTTATAGTTTCTTTATTTACTATTTTTTTTTAGTTTGTTTTAACACACTCAAGAACTTCTAATTCGTCCTGAAAAAAAACTTATAATAATAATAATAAATAATTTATTTCTCAGAATATGGTACATTTAGTTGTTAATAAATTTTGTGTCTCACATATTCTACCGTGAATCGGTGTAGAAACATTAGTCCTTCTTTTCTATAACTTAAACTACTGATAAAAATATATTAAATTTCGTTCTAAAGCTTTAATATATGACGTAATTATGAATACCGACAAAATATTTGATCCTTTTACCGTTTAAAAAGACAATATAAAATCATTGTAAATATTATTTTTAACCGACTTCATTCAATATCCCTACTAATGACCTTTATGAAATATCTTCAGGTTGTTTTTTTAATTTTTACATTTATCTACTCTACAGTGTAAGATAGAGAGTCCATTAAAATAAATGCACTTGCCTATTTGGATGTAAATATTTATATATTGTGTATATTATGTTGGGTTGTATATGACATGCAAGGAAGCGGTACCAGTGGCTATCCCAATAGCGATGGGGAATACGGTGGGTTATGGGGCCACGTGCTCTTCCGTCACCCCGGACGGAACGGGCGGCATGTCTCCGGACCATAGCCTACCCAAAAAAAAGGTTGCATATGGTATTTGGATATTTTTAAAAAAACTTAGTAAAATAAGTGCTGTGCATTTTTCATTTTAAACATAATAACCATTTAATCTTTTCCATATTATCCGTGTGGTGACCGAGTAAGAATACAATTCACCACCCCCTGTCTTAGCCGTGGGTGATCGTAAGAGACGACTAAGGGATATAAAACGCATATAACATCTATGCAAGAGAAGCAAAATTCGAAACAAAACCCTATACCAACACGTCTGACCAGCGCGGTATAGTAGGTTAATTTTCCTCCCATTACGGAGGAGGCCCGAGCCCAACAGTGGGACATAAATGGGTTGTGATGATATGAAATGTAATAATAATGAATCATTTAATAAAGTTTTCTTTAATGTCTTTGCAACAGACAAAATTGTCGCCACGAATAGTGAACTATTATGATAATCAGCCTTTTGCCGTCCATTAAGGGGCGTATAAGCAATGTAAGCCTCCCTCATAAATCACTAGAAAGCGTGGTTCAGAAATTTTATAATAACTGCTCTGTTTAATAGATAAACTATATAATGTTTAAATTATTAAAATTTAGCATTTAATATGCTTAATTATTTATAAAAACCCGATTACGAAGCGAAAAATTATGTCACAAGTGGGATTCGAATCCACACCTATTTTAAATCCGGCCCAATCATCGTTTAATATAATTCTAACTGCAAACTTTGAAGTATTAAGCCCAAACAATGTATAAAAATTGTTGGGTAGATGGTGCACGTCTCCTTAAAAAGACGTAAAATATGATACGAAGCGAGATTTGAATGTCCTAAAATTTTTCACGGTGGTGTTAGTGGCAGTACGATTGGGCCGGATGCATTCCCAATAGGTGTGGGTTTGAATCTCACTTGTGACATATTTTTTCGCTTCGTAATCTGGTTTTTATAAATATAATGTTTGCCAAAAGTAATTTCAAATATTCCCTGCAGCTATTAGCAATAATAATTCATAAATAATTATTTGTAAAATATTAATTCTGCTCTACATTTAATTAACAAATCAAGCAATAATTTATTCTAGCAAAAATACCGTAACGACACAAAAAAAAAATGTGTACATTAACATTACCAAATGCGAGGGAACTTTATCAACTCAAATCTCCATCTATCAACGTTAGTTGTTGAGCAACGTATAATAAAAGTGGTCAGCGTAATTCGAAATCTTCCAGCGGTTAGAGTGACCGTTTCCATCGGCTGTGACCGTTCAGCACTGTGAACATATGAATAATTCATTTGCTACGTAATTAAATGTCTTGGTAAGTAAAAACCACTGACACTTTCCTGCGGGATTTGTATGTGTTTTTATAATTTACGAGACACGATAAAAAAAAATAACTAGAAGTATAGAAAATAGCTGTTATTAAATATTATTATTAACATTAAACTATTATTATATTTTACTAAAGATATAGCTGATATAGCTGTTTGGTAGTGACTACGAATACTACCAACACTTACTTTGCTCGTGGATGTCGTAAAAGATGACTAAGAAACTTATAACGAACTGGGCCAACTCCATCTGATGCCGTTTGGTCAACGATTACATTCCCAAGGAGAGTTTAGGTCTGGCAGGCGGCCAGTCATAAAACTATTGCCAATATTTTTTATAATATGTACTATGAAAGAGGAGAACATGTTGTATCGACCCCAAGTAATTGGGATAAGAGTAGGAGAATGATGATATTACTAAAGATATATCACAATGAAATGTGTTATGAAAAATCTTCCGTGTGGTGAAGAATACTGTACACCATCCTATTTTGCACGTTGATGAATTATAAGGCGACTAGGGGCATAATATGTTTTTAACATAAATACAAGAGAGGGTTCTTTTATTGCTTATGGTGGCAAACAATTAAGCGGCACACCTGATAGTAAGAGTTACTACTACTCATAGACCTATGTGGTGCCAGGACTATATGTATCTAGGACGCTATTAACTCGCTTGCTGAACGAAATCCAACTGCAAATTGCCGCTGTTCAGATATCAATTTTCTTCGAGAGTGTAGTACTAACCTAGATGGACCGGCCTGCGACTGTTGACAGAAAACTGTCAACAGCGTAGTCTTTATACCAAAATAAAACCATAGTGTTTTATTTTTCTTAGTATTAAGACCACGCTGTAACCATAAAAGGGTTTTATTTTGCGTAATGTTTTGTTTATTTGATGTAGACGAATCCATCTGAACGGCGTGGATAGATCAAATTATGCTCCACTGTGTGTTTTTTTTACAGTGATCTATGGTCTGGTCCATACCTCGCTAAATCTTATAATTTCAACTCAGTATGCATGGTATGCGATGGTAAAGAATTACTTTTCTATTGTTGGATCACGATGGACGCGAGAAGTAAAAAGGATTTTTTAACCGTTTCAGTTCAGTGTTGGTAAACTCTATATTGGGTGGAAAAGTGAGCTAATAGTCAGGGTTGCTGTAGTTTCATTTCGAGATATATTTTTCTCATAATAATCTTTACCTTATTTGTCTTTGACCATGAAGAGCAATTCACCTACTATATTCTGCCAAAACATATTGGTATAGGGTGATATTGTTAGTTTTCCTTCACTGGAATAAATGTTATCTGCATACCTTAGTAGGCTTTTACGGTACTAAGAGGCAGGAGAATGGGTGGTAAATTATATTCTTACTCCGTTCCCCGTGGATAAACTTTTACTAGACTCGCGGGTGAAGAAGATTAATATTCTTTTATTTCTATAAAAGATGCGTTTGATCATTTGTTTCATCTTATTATCGATACAAAATATAACGATAATTATAACTAATACTATTTAGCATCATCATTTGCAATACACATAGAGATAAACTCTTTGCTGTGTGGTAGCGGCGACGAATACTACCAATCCTTATTTCACTCGAGGATGTCGTAAAAGATGTCTAAGAGCTTCATAGACCTAGGCTAACTCCACCTGATGCCGTCAGGTTTTAACAATTATATTCCCAAGGAGGGTAGACGTCAGGGAGGCGGCTGGTTATATAACTATTGCCAATAAGGAATATTAACGATAAGTACATATTGTGTCGACCCTAATTGATTAGTATAAAGGCAGAATGATGATGATGATGATGACAGTACCAATATTGCTTGCAAATGTAACAAAATTAGCCGTAAAAAAATATGCCAGGATATACGAATATATTCCAGATGGACTATTACGAAGATAGTCAGTCCTAAAATATTGCGAAAATTATAACGGAATGGTCTGGCTCCATTACCATTTGTAGAGAAGGAAGTCTTTTCGCCTTTCGCTGACCCCGTGAAGATTCAATGGTAAGAATGAGGTTAACTTATGAAGCATCTATAGATATTATCATCAAATAATATGTATATTTAATTATATAATTACAACATTAAAATATATACTTGAGATAATTAAAATAAGCAAACGCTAAGAATTTGCTTATTTTGTTTTTGAAAGTGGTAGGACCACGCTGTTGACAGTTCTACAGGCGCGGGCTGGTCCATTAAGGTTAGTCCCACACTCTCGCAGAAGATCAACGTTTGAGTAATGGCAATGTGCTATTGCGCTTCGTTCGATGAGCGAGAGAGTCGGAAGACGAACTGGGTGAGTTTGGGGATTGTATTGGCAGGCAGCGGTCTAACTAAGCCCTTGGTATTGCAAAGGTCAATGGGCGGTAGTGACAATTACCATCACCATCACCCATAAGCAATAAAAAAAATACCTACAGGCCATATTGATAGTTGGTGGTCTTTTCTAAAAAAATATAATTTGCTAACGAATTAATCCTTGTTTTGATGAGGTTTTATAAAGATAAACTTTTATAAATATATAATTTTAATTGTGTGTTAGTTAATGACTATGAATACTACCAACCAGTACCTACTTTGTTCATTAACGTCGTAAAAGATGAAGAGAATTAAGAGCTTTTTTTTTTTTTTTTTTTCAAACTATCGTATGTTTGGGCTTATGTCTCCCCTGACATGATCAGGGACCTTGTTTAGCATGTTAGATTAGATTAAATTGAAATATAATTTAGGGGTGTTAATAGAGTTAGTAAGTTGAGTTATGTATAGATAAGATTGTATAAATATGGTTATGAGGATAAGTATGAGAAATAAGGAATCTTAATATTAGTAGAGTAATAGTAGAAATTAAAATAAATAGATTGTTTTTTTTTTTAGATTAACATCAAGTAAAATACAGAACATAGACAATTGATGGAAAATTAAAACTAGATAATGATGGAATAATATAAAGAATTTACCCCGGGTGAGGACGAGCTTTATTTTGGTATGGGCCAACTCCACCTAATGGTATTTAGTCAACAGTGACATTCCCAAGGAGAGTTAACGTCAGGGCAGTGGTAGGTCATAAAATACTATCAATATTTTTTGTGATATTTACGATGTAAAAGGAGTACATATTACGTCAATGCAGGATGAAAACAGAATATTGCAGGATAATTACTATAAAATAGACCTGTATGGTAGTGGCGACGAATACTACCAACCCTTACTTTGCTCGTGGATGTCGTAAAAGACGACTAAGAGCCTTATAACGACCTGGGCCAACTCCATCCGATGCCGTCGGGTCAACGATTGCATTCTCAAGGAGGATTGACATCAGGCATGCGGCCGGTCATAAAACTATTGCCAGTAACTTTTGCAATATGTACGATGGAAGCAAAGTATATATTGCGTCGAACCCAAGTAATTGAGAAGAGAATAAGAGCAGGAGAATGATGATGATGAATTACTATAAAACAGAATCATCATTCTGCTTTCATATCCATTAGTAGTACAATATGTGCTCTTCTTCCATCATACATAATGCAAAAATATTGGCAATAATTTTAGGATCGGACGCTTGCCTGATTTCAGCCTTCCTTGGGAATGTTATTGTAGAGCAGACGGTATCGGTAAGCATTCAGTTATCTTATAACCATGAAAGAACGTAATAGTTTAGCGTATAGTAATTTGTTAATTGAAGCCAAACCTAAAGATTCCTCGTTCAGAGGTGAAACGCATCAATATTCGAAGATCTGCGGCAAATATATATCCTATTCTAACTGAATTCTATCTTGTATTCCTTGCTTTCTTGATTTTATTGTATATTGATTAACCATGGGCAAGTGGTGGGTCTTCCATCCCTTTTCTCAATTAAGATGTGAATGCTTAAGAAACAAAGAGAGACAAAACCATTATATTATCTACCATAGACAATTAAGACAGCTGTACAGTAGCACAAAAAAAAATATACACACACTATTATTATTTTAATATTTGACTAATAAAACTCACTCATTCATTTCAGTCAAATTATTTATTATAAAAAACATTGCGTAACTGTATAATTATACTAATGCATTCTGATTAGTGTGTAGTACCTAACTACACTTAAATGTCAATGACAACATTATTTCCTATTGTTTTTACAAGGTGTTTATTTAATCATTTGGTTTTTTTTTTTTTAATTTGTATGTTTTTTTTTATATTAAGAAAGACACCTCCCTGCACTAAGGAAATAATCCTTGTATTGCGGGGGACTTTACAAACATGTAATTAACGCAGACAAATTACACCTAGACTCAGAACAACACTTTGTGGATCGCACAAAGTAATGTCCTGCGTGGGAATCGAACCCACGCCACTGACATGGAAGGTCGGTATCTTAACCACTACGCCATCTGTGCAGTCAATAAAAAAAATATATATAATTTTTTTTAAAGATATTGTTAAAAAAATTGATTAACGAGTTTCTGGAAAATAACATAATTTCGATAACAATAATGTTATGTTTTTGTGTGTAATCACACAAAAACATAAATCTTAGGTAGATGTAGATAAGTGAGCAGGCCATCTGGTAGGTGGCAACTGCTTATGGATTCCTGTAATATTATTTTTACAGGCAGATACGTTCTATCATAAGCTTGAGTAGATTTTTGTTCACAGACTCTTTCGCTCATCAAACGCAACATAATGCGTAATCGCTATTATTCACTTGTCAAATTTCTGCGAGTGTAAGGGACTACCCCAATATAAGATAAGTATAGAATATTCAACAATTCTCCACCACCATTTTTGTGAATGGATACTGTAAAAGGCCACTAAGGGTTAAGATATGCAGATAAAAGATTTTCATAAGAAAACAACAATAAGAAAACGCGAGAGAGCCGGAAGCCTAACTGGGGTGGGTTCATGGTTGTATTGGTAGGCAGCGGCCTAGCTATACCATTGGCAAAGGTCCATGGGCGGCAGTGACACTTACCATCAGGTGTGCTGTCTGCTCGTTTGCCGCCATAAGCAATAAAAAAAAAAAAAAAAAAAAGAAAGGCCTATCCATTTGACGTGCTGGTCAAAGTTCTCAAGGATTTGGTACCAATAGGCGACCCAATGGCGATGGGGAGAGAATATGGTGGGTTAAAGGGCCACGCGCCGCCCCATTCCGTCACCCCAGACGGAATAGTCGGCGTATGTTCAGACATAGAATAGATGACAAAAAAAAATGGCTTATCCAGTTGACGATCGTGCCATTCCTGGTAAAGAAGTCCAGTTGGCTGAACGTCAACAGCGCGATGTTTGTGAGCTGTTATGACTTGAATCATCATCATTATCACCATCATTCAGTTTTCGCTATCAACAGCTGGACGTAAGCCTATCCTATAAAATGCCAGTTTTGAATACAGATCCTACTCCTGAGTATAGCAGTGCGATGATATTTTTTGCTAGTCTATGATTTTACAATACAGTATGCAACTTTAATATGCTTACATTTAGAAAATCTAATTTAAAAATGTAAATTAACTTGAAGCGTATATACGAGTATCTCACTTGGTACTAGTATCATATATGTAAGCTTATTTTTTTTGAGATAGAGACTTGATAAAAATTAATATTCTAAAACAGCAGCTCAGATGATATATTCCTAGTAAAGGGTATAAACAAGGGATGAATTTCACTTTAATATTTTCTAACCTACAACAAAAATATCAAAAATTATATTGAAAAATGAGAATAAATATGTTATTTACTCAGTTTAAATAGTGGATAATTAATATAATAATAAAGGGATGTATATATACCTAAATATTGTATAAAAGCAATAAAGTATTTTATATACGTGTAAATTAATTACAATAATCGATTAATAAATATTTAAATGTAGTATTTAATAGTACACATTTGAATACAAAAACTATTTTTGTAAATTTTCCTGCGTGTATTAGAAGCGATGATTAGACGTAATCAGCTGATATCACCGCAGGTAAACTCGAAGTAATACATCTATATCCAGCTAATTACCCCCCGCAATGTAGCGTGGCTCCCACTCGATATTGAGGCGTATATAGGCTGTTAAGAAAATATATAAAAATTGCTGTTATATATCACAGATGTTCTAATTACTAACCGAATTTTAAAGGAAAACTTATAATTACCAACAGAATATCCAGGGATTAAAGCCGGGTCGGTGTAATCTTTTGCAATTTTCTCTTAATCGTCGAAGTTTAAAGTGACCAATCTGTAAAGATCTACGTCATTGAAATATCTTGTTCCATTTTATTCTGAGATGTATGAAGTAGTGTGGTTTATTGGGTCCTTCTTATAGTGGTGGTTTTAAATGGTACCTCGAGACATTTGGACTTATATGATAATGCTAGGGCAGGATGGTAGAAATTTGATAATTCGCGGTTAGGAAAACGATCCTTTTAATAATAAGTTGGGACGAATTATTACTGGATTACTTTCGAGAATAGAAAATCCTTAGAGTAGTTATAATAAATTTAAACTATAATTTATTATGAAACATATTGCTGTGTTACAGTTATTTAATATTTTAATTGTTTTTAATGAAAATAAAGGAGAGACATCCACCATTTCTCCACTTAATCTATATACTACACACTCCAAGAAAGCAAGGAATAGGAAACGGAGCCAAAGTGGAACAGTATATAAAGAAAAAAGATTATTCTTGTGATGAGTAGCTTCCAGAAATTCTATTTGTAATTTGCCGCAATGCACCTAATATTTATTCGACACTTATAACAATTCTAAGCGTGATATCCTAAGAAGGATTTACTTGGAATATGTATATAAGATTGGCGCTACGCATTACTTAATTCAATCATCATCATTTTTCTGTTCATATTCCAATTACTTAGAGTCGACGTAATATGTACTCCTCATCCATTATATGTATTCTACAAGTTATTGGTAATAGTTTTATGACTGACCGCCTGACTGACGTCAATCTTTCTTGGGAATGTAATTGTTGACCAAGCGACGATGTAGTTGGCTTTTTTTTTTTTTTTATTTGGTGGACTATGGATTAGTCTCGCCCCGCCAAATCGATCCGGGGTAACGGAGAAGGCGGCGCGTGACCCCATAGACCCACCGTAAAACTCCTCTCTCTTCGCCGTGCGAGCGGGTCACCGGGACCCGATTTTTAACTTCGGTGGCCCACGATGTAGTTGGCCTAGGTCATATAAAGCACTTAGTTGTCTTTTACGACATCCAACGAATAAAGTAAGGGTTTATAGTATTTGTAGCCGCTATCATATAACAATAATTTAATCAGTTATGTTAAAAAAAAAAAATGTATATTATAATTTCTAATGTTTACGCGAGTATTACACATTTCAAATAAAACTACTTTTACGGATTCTATCGTGTTTGTACCTATTTGATTTTGAATTTCCCGACGTTTCGAACACTTTACAGTGATCATGGTCACGGAAGGACTAAGGTGTCTTACGTCCAAAAGTCATCGATATTACAGAAAGAGTAGATATCAATTTCTGTAATAACGTAAGACACTATAGTCCTCTCGTGATCATGATCACTGTAAAGTGTTCAAAACGTCGTGAAATTAAAAATCAAATACAAACGCGATAGAATCCGTAAAAGTATAATTGGGTTTTATAAATCCGTAAATGTAGTTTTATTTCAATTTGATAAATTTTAAAATCCGTCACGGTACAATAAAAATGAGGTTGGAAATTTAGGTACGTCTTAAATTTTATTTATGTGACATATCCGCGTGATGAAATATTTATAAATATGGTAAGTAAAAATATCATATAGAAAAAATATTATATAATTAAATAATTATTATATAGCACCAGTTAATCATATGATATTTTTCGCGTTATATTTTTAAATTAGCTAACACCAAGGTTACTTATATACAGAAATAAATTGATTTAATTATTTTAGCATATAAACAAAGTGACTAAGAAATCATTGCAAAATACGTAGGACATTTTAAATTTATGATCCTGAAAAGTGTAATCACATATAATTATGGTAATATATATTTATATATAAATCTTTTTGGATTGCTTTAGAAATATGCCGAAGCACTTATATAATTTAATTTTATCATCATTATCAGTTTATCGACCTGTGTTGGACATAGTCCTCCCCGAAGATGGAGTGTAATTATCACGTCACGCTTCTCAGTCGGGTTGGTGTTTGCACTTCGTGTTATAAATTTCTCAGGAACGAGTTGCGGTGTATTTTTTTCGGTGCACCTTTGGCTGGATTTGAACGATTGTCACGAAAAATTAAGGGGTGGTGACACATTGTAGTATTAATCCATCGTATTGAATTTAGTTTAACATAAGAGCCGAGATTTTAAGAATTTATGAGAGATTAGTTGAATATCCATTCATAATAAATAAGGATATAAAGAAACTTCTTATCCTACGGTAGGATCACATTCTATCGTATCCTATGATGATTGCAGCTCATTAGAGTAACCTCCAGAATTTGGAAATTATTAAAGAAATTACAAGGTTGAATCGACAGGTCTCAGTTTCTGAGAAATCCTCAGGATGCTACGACCTCAATTGAAGGCTGTCGTGTCGCCTTTCTTTCTTGAAGTATATTGATTAATTGTGGTAAATTGGTTGGTCTTCCTTCTTATCCTCCGAATTTTTAATTTGTCTATAGAAACATTGCAAGCAATTCATGCCAGAATAATACACACACGTGGATAAAAGTTATTTTGAAAATGTATAATCGAGGAAGATGTTGTTTACAGGTGATATGACTGAACCATTTTTTTTTTGGGTTGGGCTATGGTTATGACTGAACCCTACTGTACCGTCGAGTGGTATGATATATAGAAAGATGATGTTAATACATAACATATGTATGTTAAATGTAAACGAATATAATGTAAATAAATGTAAACAAATAAAATATGTTAATGTTTTTATTTTCTTTTTGAGTCATTTATAAATAATTAAATGTTTATAATTTGCTATGTAGTAGCGGCTACGAATAATATCAACCCTTATTTTGCTCTTGGATGTCGTAAAAGATAACTAAGAGCTTTCTTTTTTTATCCTTTTATTGCCGCTTTTTTATGCATATCTAAATATTTATATTTTAAAAAAAGATTGATTTAAATAAATAATGCATATTTATTATTAAAATAGTATTGAATGACGATTCAACTCACCAAAATTTCACCAAAAATAATGTTTAAAGTGACCTCGGAGCGTCTCCCAGGGTTTTTATGGGTTAACAGCACCCAGACAAGCATTTATCACGGACCCGTCAAAATCTAATTGTGCCGCCTCGCTAACCACGGCATTGTGACCATAATTACGCCCTTTATTTTTTACACAAAGAACTAAATCGACTTCAAGCATTTTTTTATTCCGAAGACGCAATTTGTTGAATATTTCAAATATTTCAATGTGTGATTTAAAGTTGATCGTCATTTTTATGATGATCTGCCAATCTTTAAAAAGATAGGGGTTTACTTTTTTTATTATGATTTACCTGTACTTTTTATATTCATTTATTATTTTATTTAATCTAACCAAAATAACATGTATTCAACGTACTATTATTTTCATTGGGTCAGTAGTTTTAAAAACTATTTTTATATAAGCTAAAAAAATAATCTGTCAAAAACTTATTTGAATACTTAATATAAGTTAAGAGTCTCCGAAACCGGCAGGCGTGTATGAAGAGAATTATGAATGATGAGGAAGCGAGTGAAGTATGCAAGGATAGAGTTCTATGGCACTCTGTTCTCTCTGCCTACCCTGCAAGGGATATGGCGTGATGATATATATATATATATATATATATATATATATATATATATATATATATATATGTAATATGAGTTAATGAAATTGCTTCGTTATTATATACTATTTATTATTATATATTATATACTATATAATATATCGTGAATTTAATTTTCCAGCCCAAGTAAATTAGTTATTACGATGCGCCACCAAAAAAAAAAAACTAAAGAGGACAACAGCCTTTTCTTCGTCTTTTCGGCTCATATACGTTGCACTACCTTCTCCGCAATAGAAAGATAAATGAACAGCTACACCACGCTAATCAAAAGGTTAGGTGTATTTTAAATTTCGTTTCTCTTGCATAGACATTATATGTATACAATAGATATAATCTACTTTCCGTGTGGTGACGAAGTAAGAATACAATTCACCACCCCATATCTTACTCGTGGGTGATCGTAAGAGACGACTAAGGGATATAAAACGCATTTAATATCTATGCAAGAGAAGGAACATTCGAAACAAAACCTTATACCAACAACGTCTGACCAGCGCGGTATAGTAGATTAATTTCCCTCTCATTACCGAGGAGGCCTGAGCCCAACAGTGGGACATATATGGGCTGTGATGATGAATATAATCTAGAGCCGTATTTTAGGACTCCCGTTGGCAAGATGGGGATGGTGAATTGTATTCTTAGTCCGTGGCAACCCGGCAGATACCTTGTAGAAGTATATTCAACCTAAGTTTTAATTACAATCTATCTGTTCAAAAACTATTAATGCGCGAAATATAAACACCGACTGACTTGTTGTCTCGGAGTCTACGGTTTATAATATTCAAACATCTTCAAATATTTCAACTGAAATTATCAACAATAATGTCGCCAATGTTTCAGATTTAATCATACCACTAACTTCACATCTTACTTACTTTCTAGTACAAAAACGAGAGAAAGTAGAAATTACTGAAATCCTATGTAATATAAATGTCATGTTTACTTGGTAATTTTGACCGCAAAGAGTGTTGTGTGCTCTAGGTATTAAACTCTCGGACGAACTGCGTGGATTCTATTTCTACCTAGGAAAATCATTTGTTTGCAATTAATAATTATTAACAAATTTAATATTAATTTTAGAATAGAAAAGAATACATTTATTGATATTAACTAAATAAAACATATAATTCTAAAGCTTAAACGAGTATTACGTTTTAGTTTAGCCTCAAATATAAAGGTTATAAAATGCATATATTTTTTTTATTTATTTAAAAATTATATCTTAAGAAATAATAATTAAAATAAAACAGATCATGCACAGTATCTACTTTTATTTAACTCAGTATTATTATTCTCATCCATCCATCAGTACGTAAACGTCCATTATTGGACATAGGTCTCCCCACGAGAATGTCACTAAAACGATCCTGTGTCCCCGATCTCAATACATTATCTTAATTATTTGATCAAATCACATCTAAACACATATTTATAACTTAATGGTGTATCTTCAAACCATGATATTACTACTCCTTCTGTCTTAGCATTCTTTCTACTAGATTATAAATAGTTTATTTTCGTAAAATAAAAATACATTTTGTAAATAATTCTATCTCTTTTTTGTACAATAATATTAAACTACACCAATCATACTATTATTGATAACCTATTAAAGAAAGGATAGATTAAAAAACAAAACCACTAGAGCAAATTTTCGGCCAGTTATCAGAAAAAAAAAAATGTTAAGTGAGAATGATGATATAACCTAACCACTTTAAAAAAAATGCAATCAGTTGAGGGATGATTTAAAAGAAAAAAACCGACTCCTGCGCACGACTAAAGTTGAACTTTCGTGCCCGATTTAGTAGATAAATTGGTAGCCATTTTATAAAATTACATGGTTTTAATATAAGTAAGCAAGTATAGGCGTTTCTAATATACTATTTTTATGAAAGGGTGGGCTGGCATCTGTTTGAGAGGCGTCGGGTCAAACCATTAAGGTTTTCTATTATATTATTGCTGCCACTGGAGGCATAATACATTGGAATTAGACCATTGTTTCTATTGCGTTCTCAGAAAAAAAATTATATATAAATCTTTAATATTATCTGTCACAGATACAGTTCGAACTTTTTTGAAGTTATACTTCTTTTGGCGCGTTGGAAAAAAAATATGAGAGTAAATTTTTACGATGCGCGCGCACACCGTCACGAAAAACCAACACCCTGAAGTTAGCTATAGTCAAAATTTTAGTTTTTTTTTTTATATTTAAGTAAACTTTATTTAACTAGATACTGCGTTATAAACTTTTAATGTATTAAATACCCTTTTTTCTATTGTTAGTGTCGTTTTTTCTACAAACGTAGGATAAGGCGAAAGATATTTTTTTTTTTTTAAATTATTTTGTTACGCCAAAGAAGTAAAACTTCTAACGCTTGTACATTATTCAATTAGGTCTTACTTCATAAACACACGTATTATTGTTGTAAAACGAGAATTCTTTGCAATGGACATAAGTAGGCCAACTATTTCCTATTATTGAATAATATGAGCAGGATTTGTATTAAGAGAAGCAAAAATCAAAATAAAAATCGTACATTAATATCTGGTCAGTTTTATTTTACCTTACTTTCTTTTCTAGAGGAGACATTTACCCAATAGTGAAATTTGGACTAAAGAAGAAGATGTTTAAATTATGTGCCATTTATCCGTGAGTTATAGTTGTCCATTTTTGGATATCAGCCTCACAAAGGAAAACAACAGCAATCATTACGCTTGGCAGGGAGATTGGCGATTGCAGTATAGGTTATAAACATCCCAGGAGATTCTTGTTTTACATTTTGTTAATAGATTCTTGGCCAGTTTTTATAACTTCCATATAGAAATAATATAGGAAATGAGAGAGAAAGAAAATTCGAAATAAAACCCAGTACTGACCCGTCTTTCGATGTACAAAATATCAAATAATGCTGTTTGTCCGCCATATACAAATGTTAACATATAAAAAAATAATTAGAATCTCATCCTTATTCCCGGAGCAACCATCAATCACTCGATGTGGGATGACTCTAATTATAGGGATTAGAGACACGGTCCAAACTACAGTAATAGGACGATCGACCTATAGAGCCACGCGGCTCATAATAGCACCAAAACGAGACAAAAATTTAACTTTAATCAAACTTGTTATACATTTTTTTTATCATATAGTTAAGAAAAACATCAATTAAGAAAACAAAAAAACACGTAGGTACATTTTTATTTTTCATTTCGGCGCATACATTATCATTTTTTAATATTTTTGTATTAGTTTTATCTGGGAATACTGCTTGACCAAGTCAAGTCAAAGAATCGGATTCGGTGACCCATTCAATTGGTGGAGAGGGTAATACGGTTGATTATGATTTATGGTGCCCCATGTCATCCATTAATTACCTCGGATAGTTTGGGCGGGATATGGCTATGGTCTGCCATAGCTAATAAAAAAATAGGGACTACATTCTAAAGGTTTATTCGCTGTTAGATAGAACTATCAGTTTTATGGCAAAAAAAGTATTATCATCATCATCTCATCATCTCAGCGCATATGTGTTTCTCTGCTGAATTTCAGTCCCCCACCACAATATGATAGAAATCAATTTACTATGCCACGCTGGACAGACGAATTGGTATAGAGAGCGGGCTAACCTTTTACATTATCTATACTATAATATATGTATTATATAAGTACTATGCCATTTTTTGTTCGGTTATACTGCGAAAATTACTGAACCGATCGAACGTCCGCGGCACGTCATCGACGATGACGACGACGATATCACACTCGCTCAATTAAGAGCTTACACGGCCCGCGAGGCCATTACACATAAATATCCGCGGTTTCGTCCTCGCCGTCGAGATGCGAAATCGCGACGCGCAAAAATCATAAATCCAAACAACGCAACGCAACGCCCCAAGCCGAGGTTCGTTCCCCACAGGGGGAGCCCTTGGGCGATGTCGCTTAGCTTACCTCAATCGGGTTGAGAGCCCTCAGCGCTCACCCATAGTCCATGTAAAGCTGCCAAAGCCATCTGCGGCTAACAGCTAAAAAACACAAAAAAAAAGAAAAATAAGAACCGATCGAAATAATACTTATACCATTAGATACAGCGTGCTCCGAAGAAAGTTTTAGTATACCAAATGTTAGTGATTACTCATCTGGAAAGGAGAGGAGCGGGCGGGGATAGCCAGTATATTATATGTAATGGGGTTAAAACCATGGGGACACAGATTAAAAAAACCCATGTCAAAAAACCTTCCAGAAAAATGGCAGCAGCGATCTTCCTGGGATCTTATAAGTCCAAATGCGATCGTTAATCTACCTACTGAGTATAGCGATTAAATGATTATTCATGGGGAGCCTTATATTGAAAAATAGACGTCGGCAAGATAATGGCTATATGATAAATAAATTCTAATATGAAATTAGTAATTAAATATATTTACATCAATTTTTTTTAACTCTTATATGATGCAGACCTACTCAATAGAAGACAAATGCTCATTTTCTAAAATAATATAAATGACACATAACGTTGAAGTTAATTTTTTATATTAGTTGATGTTCATTAAAATTATTATCTTACGTAAAAAATAGTGTGATATAAATAACACATGAAATTTACGTAATGTGTTATTTTTACGGTCTTACGTGTCACCTAAATTTTAGGAGTCGCTTGTAAAAATGGATATAATTAAGTTACTGTACCATGCTAGCGTATTATTCGTATGGTGACGGGCTAAGAATACAATTCACCGCCCCTGTTCTTATTCATGGTTGATCGCAAGAGACGGTTGAGGGTTGCAATCAAATAACATCACTGCAAGAGAAGGACAATTCAATATAATATCCTCTGCCAGCCGCTGCAATCGGCATGTTATAATTGGTTAATTTACCTCCTATTCTGGAGGAGGCCCGAGCTCAGCAGGTGGGACGTATATGAGCTGAGATGACCACGCTGGTGTAAGGTTCGTTTCCAGTTATCATTCTCTTCATAATTTATTACAGTTTATTATGAAAAATTAAAGCTCACGAGTATTACAACAAAAAGCATATTACATGACATTTAAGAGAAAAAAATCCAAACGGGAGGAATACAAGGCATATAATTTTTCGGTCACTATATTTAGTGGAACGCACCTTGAAGGGGGTTAGTTAATTAAACGTGATGCGTCGGCGCATCGGGTCTAAATCTTAGCCTGCTATTACACCAGTAGCATTCAAAGTTTAAGTTGGGTATATATAATTTATTGCCGGAACGTTAACGGGGTACTTACCACCCCAAAGAGTATTGTCGATGGCGGACATCGAAATTAAAAAATCCATTTTGATTCCCTTTTCAATAGGTGGAGAGGTGTAAAATAGCAGGTAATGGGGTACAACGTGTATTCTATCTGTATTATGATATATTAACAGCCATTTTAAATTCTTTATAGATTAAATTAATTACTAAAGATAGACAAATCTCTTATTTCATTTTATTATTAAGTGAAATAGCTGTGTGGTAGCGGCTACAAATACTACCAGCTCTTACTTTGCTCGTAATGTCGTAATAGACGACAAAAAGTTTAAGCACGTGATATCGTTTGGTCAACAGCTACATTTTCAAGGAGGGTTGACTTCAATCAGGTGGCCTGTTATAAAACTATTGCCAGTAACTTTTGCGATATATCTTGATGGAAGGAGAGTACATATTTCATCAACCCCTAGTAATTAGAACAAGACCAGGAAAATGTTAATCAAGTAAAATATCGATGGATGGAATTCTTTTAATTGTTTTTTAGTTGGCGTGATTGTTTAATTACCATACAAGACAAATCTTAGATTAATTGTACAAATATAATAGTTATACAGAGTCTGGGTGTAATTTGTATTCGTTATTTGTATGTTTGTTAAATACAAGGAATCCTTTTCAATTTAGTAGCAAAAATGTTAAAAAAAATGTATATTGTTGGGCAACAAAAGACTCCTAGAACTTTGAAAATCACAGCAACACGATTATTAATTGGGCGTAAACCCCGCAAGATTGGGGTTCGCCTCCTGATACAGATTCTGTTTTAATTCCCTTGATTGCTCGTTTTCAATGGGAACCTTTTTCGTCTTGACCAAAGACTCTTAAGATAAAAGCTAATAAAAAGCTTAGAGTTTCATCTTTCCACGATTTAAAATATAAAGTAGATTCCTGCTCAAAATAGTAGAGAGCTTAATATTTTCTATTTTAATATTAATCAAGTTTTGTTGGACATAAGCGAAGTGAAAAAATCTTTTTTAATTTTTACAGTCATTTCCTTTTTTATTTACGTTCTGCCTAAATAAATAAACCTTAAAAACTAGAGAAAGCTTACTTCAATTATTAAAACATAGCACAAGTCTTACATTAATATTTAAAAATATTAAAAAATTAATGATAGATGGCGATCTGATAGTGGCTTTTATTTTGTTATGATACAAGAGCGGTATTTACCACTTACCACTAGCAGGTACCATTTAGCAATTGCCCTGTTTGTTTATTTGTCGTATTCATATACGTACCACTTGGGCTTGAGCCTTCTCCATAACGGGAGGGAAATTACCTATATACCTATACCTATACCACGCTGGTCAGACATGTTGGTATAGAGTTTTGTTTCGAGTTTTCGTTCTCTTGCATTGATGTTAAATGCGTTTTATATCCATTAGTCGTCTCTTACGATCACCCACGGGTAAGATAGGGGAGGGGTAGTGAATTGTATTCTTACTCCGGTACCACACAGAACAGTCGTCGCAAAAATATTTGTCGCCATAGTTATTAAAAATGAAAGCTAATAGTTCGAGAAAGCAATTTTCTTAGAAATTCTTTTTGCATAATATTTAGCAATACTTAAGAATTTCCTTATTTTAGGTATTTTTAAAAATGAAATATATAATCAAGTAAAATTTAAAAGGTGACTATTTCATATCTTCATAAACAACATAAAAATCAGTATATAATTCATTCCCTAAGTCTTATAAACAACTATTAATAAACGTAGCACATATTTAAACCATAAAAAGCAATTTATAATATGTTTTAACATGAAAGAACATTAAAAAAAAACAAGTAATCCATCGCATCCAAAACCCTGTCAATAATCATTATAAAGGACGCCCAAAATAATTATGACAAAACATAGCCGACGACACGCGCAGTTAAACGAAAGCTTTCATATTCCCCAACAAAAATAGAAGGCAAATTGACAGATGACAAATAAGACCGTTAACACCACGGTCATGACAACCATAACCAGTGACAATAGACCTATAGATTAACCCAACAACAGTATTTATAAGGACACGGAAAAAAGAAAACACAGGCACGAGGAAGCTCTTTGTGAAACAGTCGACGATAGTAAATATTTCTACCAAGGCTGAATGCGATAAAATATATCAAGACATTGTCGTTATATCAAGATGGATGGCCACCCGAAGTGAGTAATACATTCTTTTAAACAACAACATAGATATAATTAGACTGTTATTTTATTGAATAGGTTAGATAATGAATAGAATCAAAGGGATATAAAACAATGCTTATTAAGCCTGAGGCACTGTCATGTATGTCTAGACGAATTTTGATATTAAATACTTCGCAATACATTTGAAATGAGACAAGATTAATGAATCTTCAAGTTGACTTTAGAAACTTCAAGTTGTTATTTTTTTTTTTTTTAGTTTTTGTTTACATATATAATATGCATCAGACTGTGAAAAGAGTGGCATAACCTTTCCATATAAATTTAAATTTTTGTTATAAGTTATTCAAGTGCATATTTAAGTTTTAAACCCATTATCTAACTGCGTTTTCATAGAAATTACGAGTTACGTCACATATTACATAAAGTATGTAAATTATTATAATAAATATAGAAGACATGTTACTTACATATATAATATTATAATTGTTGAGGATTAAGGGAAATCTTACGTATAAACTTTTTTGATTAACAAAAAAATAATTAGAATCTTATTATTTGCCGTGCAGAACTATTTTATAGTTTTCTAGAAATTTCCAGGTATATGTATTTTTGGATTTCTTTTCAAGGGAATGACAAAAGTACCGAAATAAAAGATTATAGTCACCATCTTCATTATTCGGGCTTTTGCCGTCTACTTTTGGACATAAGCCTCCCATAAAACGCCACAAGGCTCAGTCCTATGCTACCGTCTCCAACGACTCCCAACAATCTTCCAAAGGCAGCAGCAAAACAGCGGTTATAAAATTATCGCTTATCGGAAATGTATTGCTTATCGATATTCACTATAGGATATAACAGTCCGCATGGAAGAAAGATAATGTTATATACCATAATTAGCCACGCTTGGCAGGTGACTTGACAGTCGTAGTTTAACTTTTCATGCGCCCAGAAAACTGCTCTCCATGCTTATCTCCATCTTAACGGAATTTAAAAAGCTATATTAGAAATTAATTCCGGTGTATTGTATTTTTAACTTGTTACTATACAGAAAGCCTATTTAAATTTGATTATTTATAATAAATAGATTATTTTATTTACATATAGTCAAAACATAATATCATTTATCTAAAAGGTAAAAGTAATGTTTTTAATCAAAATGTGATATTGAAACTTAAAAACTAGTCTAGCTTTCATATAAAACACACCTTCTGTATGCTTTTATATTAAATCCTTTTAATCTTAACTCAGGAGCTTGTCGAGCTAAGGAATGTAAAAGCAACGACGGCTGTGGCAAAGGGCGGAAAGGTCGACCCTTCCAGAGTGCATGGGTGTGGCGAACTTAAATTTTCGCATTGACAGCCGAAACGGCCCTTAGGGACGGTCGAGACGTGCTTTTAGTACTTTTGTTCGTTATGGTTAATGCGCCAACTAGTTTACGAGCTATACTGTTATTTGTGACCTCTGAGGGTCTGGTAGCTTGCTAACGGCTATTGTGTCTTTATGAAAAATGTATTTATCATTTAATACTTTTATTCCTGGATTTCAACAGAGAAATTAAAGAAGTAAGGGTATATACCATATCTTCCTCTTCATCTTCACTTCTTTTCCATTTGATATCCAATAAAGGTATATTTTACCATCTCCTTTCTTATCCGTGAGTATCGTAAAATATGATTAAAGGAGGTCATATTAAGAGTATGCGTAATCCTAGAGAATGTATGAAGCTTGTGATGAGTGTGAATGAAACGATAAAGGTATGCCTTGATCGTGGCTTATGGCAATCCGTAGTCTCTGCCTACCCCTCTGGGAAACAGTATGATTAAGGCATAAAATACGCACATAACATCTGTTAAAGAATAAGAAAATTGAAAATTAAATCTTATACCACAAAGCCTGATTATCTGGTGTATTAGGTAAGTTTCGCTCACAGTACGATGAAGCTTTAAGCCTAACAGTAGGACTTATATGAACTAAAACGATGTTGATGATGATCTCTTCCATTTCTGGTACCTACCATAAAATACAACATCATTCTCCTACTCTTATCTCAATTACTTGAGGTCGATACAATATGTACTCTTCTTTCATAGTACATATTGTAAAAGTTATTGACAATCGTTTTATGACCTGCCGCCTGGTAGATATTAACCCTCCTTGGAAATGTAGTTGTTGACCAAACGACATCAGGTAGAGTTGAATCAGGTCGTTGTAATGCTCTTAGTCGTCTTTTACGACATCCACGAGCAAAGTAAGGGTTGGTAGTATTTGTTGCCGCTACCACACAGCGTGATACCATAAAAGACAATTAAGACATTTAAATTAATAAAAATAAATTAAAAAAAATAAAAATCATGTTTTTTATAAAAAATTTATCTACATTTTTTATAAAAAACATTTTTGAATTGATAATTGAGTATTATTTATTGCTTTTAACCATTTTTTATTTTCAAATTCAATTTCATTATATTTGATAACATGTTTACGAAATATATGAACAATATATTTCTTAAATTAATCTTTGTAACAACAGCACAAGAGGCCCAATCTATCTCAACACCGATTTACTCCTATTTATATCATCTATTGTTGTGTCCCGTAAAATAAATTTCGATGTCTTTACGTTTGTCATGTCAACGATGGAATGGGATTGGCCATCAATCAATGTTGTATAAAAATTAACTTTTATTGTTCCATTGCCGCTCCTTTAGTAAATGAGATCCCTTTGAATCGTCAACTATTCGATGGATGGTGTTTTGACAGACGAATATTTAGTTCACGGGTCACTTCCTATTGTTCCAACTTAGTTTAAGCATCGATATTGTTAATCATGATAATATATTAAATGATTTTAACGTTAGCGTTTTTATATGTACTAAAAGTGAACATAGTGAGTTTGGTAAAAGACAAACAAGAATGCTACTAGGATACAGGTCGTAAACTAAGTAAACTAAGAAGGTCGGCGAAGAAGAGGTGCTTGCAGGGTGGGTCAATGGGGTTGTGCGCCGCCTCTTCCGTCACCTCGGACCGTTTTGGCCGGGTGCGACGTCTATAGCCCACCGCAAAAAAAAAAGTCGTAAACTAATGCCAGCTAGTTCTAGATGGTCGATGATTCTATTTTTAAAGAGGATTAACATTAGGTATACGTCTGGTCATGAACAAAATTTATACAGCATTCAATTAAATTTCTATCCTAAAATTTTAAAAGCATAGCCATCGCTCTACCAACAACAATTGAGTGACTTTAAGCTTCACACTAAATATACATACCTCATCAGCGCGTTGGTAGGTCAAATTCCCTCCCATTGTGGAGGATACTCGAGCTCCACGCTGGGACTTATAAGAGCTAAGATGATGTCGATTAGTTTTATAAGTTTTTCCGGGTAGTTCTTCTTGCCTATGGCATCGTAAAGGATGACTAAGAGATATAATGTGCTTATAAACCAGCAACTCGAAATAAAGCGCTATATCAAACTATCTTACCTTTTTTTTTTTTTTTTTTTTTTTTTTTTTTTTGGTAGACTATGGCCCGGTCACACGTCGCCCGTACCGTCCGGGGCGACGGAAGGGCAGCGCGTGACCCCATAACCCACCGTATTCCCTCCCCATCGCCATTGGGCCGGCCACTGGTACCGCTTCCTTGCCTTCCGTGGCCAGCCCGGCGGGTTACCCTTTCGGGTACCATCCCCCCTCAACGCCCCAGCTAACTGCCGGGGCGTCGCCCTCACGCGGTCAGCCTCTCTGCGGGTGAAGGACTATTCCCCGGTCCAGTCACCCGCGGCCTCGGCTAGGGCGGCATTAGGCGCAGATACTCGCGCCTCCGCCGCCCCAGGCGCCGGCGACGGAGCGTCTCACCGAAGAGGATTTCCTCTCGGAGTCGCCCCGCCGCCTCCTTCCGCGAGACAACTGTCTCGCAGAAGGCGGCGACCGCGTCCCAGTTCCTGACGCTGCCGAGCATCGCCTTAGCGATGGTCGGCAGCGCCAGGTCGGCACCGATGATCGCGACGAGTTCACGGCGCTGCTCTGCCCAGGCCACACAGACCTCGAGCGTGTGCTGCGCCGTGTCCTCGTCGCAATCGCAGTGGTGGCAGGACGGTGTACTCTCCCTCCTCACGACCGTGTGCAGGTACTTGCCGAAGCAACCATGCCCCGTCAAGACCTGCACCAGTCGGAAGGAAAGGACCCCGTGCTGTCGACCCAACCACTCCATCAGCACTGGCCGGAAGGCCTCGATGGTCCGAACACCGAACCGAGGCCTTTCCAGCCGGATTGCCCAACGAGCAATAACGTCACGGCGGGCGTCGCCCCGCCAAGCGGCCATCTCACTAAGCGAGACGGTGCCGCCCCCTGCCCGCGTCGCTGACACCCGCCGGTACAGTCCGGCGAGCATCTCCGCCTCCAAGTCCCACGGAGGTGTTCCGGCCAACAGGCATGCTGCCTCCGTCGCCACCGTGCGGTATCCGCGTATGGCCCTGACCGCCATGGCCCGCTGTGGTCGCCATAGTAGAGCCCTAAGTCGGACGGTCAGGGACCCCGCCCACACGGGTGCGCCGTACAGGGCCATCGACCGGACCACCCCCGCGTACAGCAGTCGGCACGTAGCGCTGGGTCCGCCTACATTCGGCATAAGCCAGGATAGGGCGGACGCCGCGCCGACAAGCCGTGGAGCAAGCC
This sequence comes from Lymantria monacha, assembly GCA_905163515.2. NCBI lineage: Eukaryota > Metazoa > Arthropoda > Insecta > Lepidoptera > Erebidae > Lymantria > Lymantria monacha. The sequence goes on along the minus strand of LR991097.1, from coordinate 22,806,919 downwards.
GACGGAAATGCTCCCGGAACCACCATCGCCCGTCGAGCACCAGGCCCAAGTACCTCATATGGGCCCGGATGCTGATGGGAACCGAATTGACGGTGATCGAGGCGTCGGTGGGTGGACTGGTGCGGGGCCCATGGAATAATAAGGCCTCCGTCTTATCCAGGGCCACCCTTAGCCCCAGCGCCTCGATCCGCCTGACAATCTCCTCGGTGCCAAGAGTTGCCAGGCGTGCCGCCTCCTCCAGCGTCCCACCCCGGGCTGTGACGAGTGTATCGTCGGCGTAACAGATTACGCCCAGCCCGGGCGGGAGGCTCCCTCTCAACGCCCAGTCGTAGCCGATGCTCCACAAAGTCGGCCCCAAGACCGACCCCTGCGGAACACCGCACGACATGGGCGTTCGCACAACATCCCCTACTCGGTTCTTATAGAGGACGCTGCGCCCCTCCAAATAGTCTGCCACCAGCCGCCTCAGGTATACAGGCACCCCGTGATACCGGAGTGCCTCCCTGACGCAGCTGAATGGCAGACTATTGAATGCGTTGGCGATGTCTAGAGACACCGCCAACAGCACCCCACCGCCAGTGACAGCCTCCGCGACTACGGCCCTCAGGCGCAGCAAGGCTGCGATCGTCGAACGCCCCTTTCGGAAACCAAATTGGGCGTCCGACAGATCGGGGCCAACCTCGCTAAGGTGCTGGCCGATACGGGCAGCCAGGATCCTCTCCAACAGCTTACCCGTATCGTCCAGCAGCACGATCGGCCTATAGGCCGAGGCCGAGTCCGGAGACCGTCCCGGCTTCGGCAGGAGTACCAGCCTCCCCTCCTTCCAACACCCAGGGAACTGCCCAGACGATAAACACGCGTTGTACAGTCCCCCGAGGCGTGGACCCAGATGCTCGAGGACCAGGGCCAGCACCCGGTCGGGTACCCCGTCTGGCCCAGGAGCGGTGGTCTTGGCACGCATTCGCACCACCGCCGCCCCCATTTCCGTCTCCGTAACGGGCGGAACACTTTCGTAGTCGGCCTCCCGGTCACTATTCGGCAGTGCCATGACCGGGGGCGTGTGTTCCGTCCGACGTGGGAATAGTTCCTCGACAACTCTGGTGAGGAGGCTGGGCTGGAGAGTCTCGGTGAGGGGGGGGCCCCGCGCGCGGAGCTTACTCAGCGCCGCACGATAGGGGCGACCCCAGGGGTCACGCTCGAGACTGTCCAGCATCTCCTGCCGACTAACGTCCTTGGCTTGACGGATGGCCAGCCTGAAGGCAGACCGCGCACTGCGGTAAGCCTCGTACAGCTGGCCCTCCCGCTCAGCGTCGCGGTGACGCCGCCGACTGCGGGTATAAGATCTCCGAGCACGTATGCACGCAGCTCGGAGCTCTGCCAACTCCCGGGACCACCAGGGAACCGCCCTCTTCGGGGGAAGACACCGCACACGGGGCATAGCCGCATCGCAAATCTGCGTTAACGCACAGCGAATGCGGCAAGCCTCGGCGTCCACCCCGTCCACCGAGGGCGGTGACGGCAGCCACGAATGCACAATGGCTGCCTCCACCAGCAGGTCCCGATCAAGTCGACCCACAGACCACCGCGGAAAAGCGGGAGCTCCGTCTGCCGTGTGACCCCTGCTGGGCTGGCGGAGGGTCCGGGAGACCTCTATCCGAATGTATCTATGGTCGGATAGGGTCTCAACCTCCTCCTGGACATACCAGCTCCTCACACGTGGTGCGACATCGGGGCTAGCGAACGACAAGTCCACTATCGACCCACCCCGCTGCCGCACGCACGTATGCACTGAACCCCTGTTCAGCAAACAGAGGCCCAGTGACGCCGCCCACTCTTCAACCGCCCGCCCGCGATCGTTCGTCCTGGGGGACCCCCACGCCATAGACTTGGCGTTGAAGTCCCCCATTACGAAGAGCTGGCGCGGTGCCAGTCGCCGTATCGAGGCCTCCAAGTTGGTGAGGGAGGCCCCGAAATCTGCCACACTCCTGTTAGGGGAGAAGTACACGCCGTAAAGCGTTACCTCTCCCCAGTCCGCCGCGACGTATCCATCACCCCTGTCCTTTAGAGACAGAGGCGGGGAAGGCCACGACGTTGAGGCGACGATTGCCACAGAGCCGTCACTGCTACTCAACCAATTAGATCGGTCGGGCACGCAATACGGCTCCGCGGCTACGGCTACACCTATCAACCACTCCGCCATAGCTTGCAGGAAAAGGTCCTGCGCACCGGCGGAGTGGTTGAGGTTGGCTTGCAAGAGGTGGATGGACTTGGTAGCCATTAGTGGGCCGTGTCCATCACCTCCTCCGCGCCGGCGGGCGATTGGGTCGCGCAAGGAGCGGAAGCGGCCGGGGTCGCCGGGCCGCTCCGCCCCTTTGGAGCCGAAGCCGGGGGTCTGCACTGTCCACCCCCCATGCGATGTTTGGAGGGCTTATTGCCCGCCGCACACGCGGGACAGTGGGGTGCGGCAGCACACGATGCCGCCATGTGCCCGGTTTGACCGCAGCGGAAACATAGTCCGCTGCAGTCAAAGCAGTTGGTACACGTTGGCCGGGTATGCCCGACCGCCATGCACCTAAAACACCTCGCAGGCCGGGACTCCAGCAGGGTTACCCGCGCCGAACTCCAGCCTACGAGGATCCTGCCTGAGTCAGCCAATTTCTTGACCGACTCTACCGGACACTGCACCCAGGCAGCACCGACGCCGCCCGGTCCAGGGCGAATGGCGCCAATCCGGACAGTGTCCGAGGCGCATCCGGTTTTCGAGACAATAGCCTCCCTGATGTCCTCCACCGTCACGGAATCGTCCAGACCCGCAATGCGCATCTCTGCGCACTTGACAGGTCTGGCAATTCGAACGCCATCCTCCTGGCCAAACAGCCCCCGCAGCTTCGTGGCCACACTATCGGCCGCCTTAGCACCCTCGGCCCCAGGAAACTCGAGGATTCGAGCCCCTGTCCGGGCCTTGCGGGTCCTAGCTTCGACGCCTCCGATGTCAGAGACGTCTAGCTCCCGCCGGGCGCGACGTAAGACGGCCTCATAGTTGAGGCCCTTCTCAGCCGCCTCAGGCAGCACAGTGATAACCACTGCTGCTGACTTTGGCGACCGGAGCTTCCTGCGCGACCTCTTCCCCCTCTTTTCGGCTCCTGCTTGGGGAGCGGTGGCCTCAGCGGCGCTTTTGACCGCCGCCCTCCGTCTTTGGCCGGGACTTTTCCTGCTTCGCTCAGCCACCTGCCAGCCCTGTTCGAGCATGGCAGCAGCACTGAGCGCAGCAGGCGCAGTCGTGGGCGCGCTAACCGGTACCAGCGACACAGGTGTGGGCACCGGTTGCGGCGTGGCCTTAGCAGGAGCCGGCGCCGATCTCGGCTTCTTAGCCGAAGCGAGCCCCTTGGACCCAGCCTTGGGCCCAGTCACAGCTGCGGCGAAGCTCACGCGGCCACCCTGGCAGGGTAGCGGGGTGGGTCTCGACGCTATAGTCGGCCGCGTGGTCTTGCTTCCGTCCGCAGCGAGTGGCGGCCGGAGACGTGGCTCCGGAGGCAATCTTGCCTCAAGAACCTCCATGCGCGCATTGACCATGACGCCAACAGACTCCATGATGGCGCGCATGGTTGCCTCCGGCACACCGTCCACCACAGGCAGCGCGGGCAGCGGTACTGCCGCTACTGGCTGGGCTATCGGGGCGCGCCTCGCAGCTCGAGCCGGCGCAATTGAGGCGGCGACAGAGTCGGACCTTGTCGACGGCGTTGTCGGCGTCAAAAGCGCGAATTGGCTCCGCAAGTCGGCCATATCTTTGGCCAGCTTGCGGTTTTCTTTCCGCACCGCCGCTAACTCCGCCTCCAGTCGGTGGTTTTGGTCCCGCAGACCTAATACCTCGCCGCTAAGGCGGGCATTTTCGGCCTGCAGGGCCTCCATCTGAGTGCCTGGGGGGTCGTTGCTCACAGCGCCCTCAGCTGCCGCCGCGCCAGTGGGAGGGATGTTGGACAACACCCTCACCATCCTCGCGGCGACTGCTTCATTTTCGGCACGCATGCGAGCCTCGGCCTCCCTCAATTGGCCGACCGGGGACGAAGCCGCCGATCTTGCCGCCACCGCGGCCCCTCGCCCCCTGCGAGAGGTTGCCACCTTGGGAGGAGGCATAATAATTGCACTCCCCTCGTAGTCGGACCCTGAGCTGCCACCCTTATTTAGGGGGCGCTTCCGCACCTTCGAGGGGAGGGCCTCCTCCCTGAGCGTCAAAGCCGCCGCCATGGTTGCCGCAGAACGCGACGATGATGCAGCGGCAGTCTCGGCAGCCGACATGCTGCCCTCCTCCATCTCCGACGGACCTGCGGCATCGCCGCCCTCGTCCTCTGTCTCCACGACAGATCTGCCGCCCTCGTCGTTGGACGGCTCTGCGACAGAACTGTCGCCCTCGTCCTTCGACGGCTCTGCAGCAGAACTGTCGTCTCCTTCATTGGTTGGAGCGGCGGCAGCCTCCCTGAGAGCCCGCCGCTCCTCTCGCTCCTTTTGGCGCCCCTTCGCGACGGAAGCCTTCCCACGAGTAGCCTTGGGTGGTCTTCCACGCCTCTTCGGCTTCGATTGGGCCTCTATGGGTGCCGGGCCCTCGGCGGGTTTGAGCGCCTCTAGTCTAGAGGACGAGGCGTCTTCTGTGCCAGTTTTACGGTAGCATGGCGAGGCTGTAATGTGGGAACCGCTAGGATCCCCGTCTTTGATTGGTAAAGTGTGATCCATCTTGTTCCCACGAGTAAGGGAGAAGTACACCGTCGACCCGGGCAGAGATCCCTGTACCCGGGCAAGCCTACATTTACCAACCAGGGGGTCGGCCGGTACCCTGGCTGGAGCGTGCTAACAACAGAACAACCCATCTGCCATGCATCTTCTCGCCGCACGCCAGAACTTAAGATTCTGGGTGATTTCCGAATTCGAATGTTAATTCGAATTCTTTATAGAGGTTGTCTTCCTCGCGGTCCGGGCGGTTAAGCCAAGACCCTCGCTCCTGAAACTACGCCTCACGACAATATGTCTTGAAGCGAGATATCAGGTTTACGATATGTCGGCGGTGGCATAAGCCTGCCCAGCCCTCAAATTAATGAGTGACCGGGCCCGTCCGAAATTTCGCCTCCTGTACCCTCTACAACTAGAGGGTCAGGAGCGAATTGGGGCTCAACCCATTACTGGGGAACCCCCCCTCGCGCCAGAGATTCGCTACGAGCGACAATTCGACAGAAAAACTATCTTACCTGCGTGGTATATTAGACCAATTTCCCTCTTATTATGGAGCAGGCACAGGCCCAATAGTGGGAACAAACTCGTATAACAACTCGTTTGATCAGCGTGGAATAGTGGATCAATTTCTTTCACATAGTAAAGGAGGCTTAAAGTCCTGTAGGATTTATATGAACCGAGACAATGTAGTCTTTTAATGCAGTTTTTGATTATGCAGTCATTAAGTTAAGCATACTGTATTATTGCAACAACTAAGCTTCCATAATGATGTTACATGAAATCCTTGAGACAAAGAGATAGCTACAAATATAATGTGAAATAATAGCTTTCTCTCGTTCTATGATTTATTCTGTGACGTGATATTAAAACGCTATTAATACTTACACATGCATACATATCATCACGCCATATCCCTTGCAGGGTAGGCAGAGACAACAGAGTGCCAGAGAACTCTATCTCTGCATACTTCACTCGCTTCCTCAACATTCATAATTCTCTTCATACACGCTCGCCGGTTTCGGAGACTCTTAACTCCACCTTCCTTAGTACATGACCGATTTGGTCTAGGTAGGTTCGTCTCGGTCTCCCTTGGTACCTACATCCTTCCACTTTCGCATTGTATATCTTCTTAACCAGACGTTCGTTCGGCATTCTTTCCACATGTCCGAACTATCGGAGCGTTCCCTTTCGCATCTTTACAACATAAACATCATAAAATAAAATTTAATAATATTTATCACAATCATCCCAGCTCATATATGTCCCACTGTTGGGCTTTGAGCCTCCTCTATAATGAGAGGGATATTGATCTACTACACCACGCTGCCGCTGGTCAGATGTGTTGGTATAGGGTTTTGTTTCGAGTTTTCCATCTTTTAATACATAGATGTTATATAGGTTGTATATCCCTTAGTCGACTCTTATGATCACCCACAGATAAAATAGGGATTGGTGAATTGTATTCGATAATTAATAATATTATTTCAAAATAAAAACAAAATTTCTTAAGAAATTTTTGTCTGGGAGAATTTGGTGTTACTCTCAATGTGAATTTCAAAAAAATTATTCATCAATAAATATAAATTTATTTCAGAAATTATTTTATTGTATTTGAAATAAAACAACTTTTACAGGTTCTATCGCGTTTGTATTTGATTTTTAATTGCCCGAAGTTTTGAACACTTTACAGCGTTCATGGTCACGGGAGGACTAAAGTGTCTTACGTTCAAAAAAACTCATCGTTATTACAGAAATTTATATCTATCCGCTATAGTATCAGTTATTAAAATGTGTAATACTCACGTTTTATTTCAAATGTGTAATACATACATATCATCACACCATATCCCTTGCAGGGTAGGCAGAGAGAACAGAGTGCCAGAGAACTCTATACTTGCATACTTCACTCGCTTCCTCAACATTCATAATTCTCTTCATACACGCTCGCCGATTTCGGAGACTCTTGACTCCACCAAATGTGTAATACTCGCGTAAAAATCAGAGACTTTATTGCAGTAAATATGAAATGAGCAATAGACCCACATATGTACTTCATCAGGTATTATACGTGTCGTGTGCTAAGTAATATTGACGGGTTCATTACGACTATTGTCTTACGAGGGGTGGCATAGAACAGTCCTTTAGGGGGAATTATCGAACCGATACAGCAATAATGTTTAGTAGTTGTTTTGCTTTTATTTTTGGTAGATTATAGTATCTGCTTTCTTACTTTACGGGTTGTAAACAACTGCAATCTCATGATTCTGTATTACAATTACGGGTCAGGTAAAAATTAATACTAGCTAAATTAATTAAATAAGCCTAAAAATAATTTAATGAGCTAAAAAATTTAATTAGAATGAGCTAAATTAATTGAATGAGCTAAAATAAATTGAATGAGCTAAATTAGTTGAATGAGCTAAAATAAATTGAATGTGCTAAATTAATTTAATTTAATTTAAATTTAGCATTAGTAGCTAAATTAATTAAATGAAATTTAGCATTTAACATCCTAGATTATTTATAAAAACTTGTTTATAACGGAAATTACATGTTTCACGTGGGACTCGAACTCACACCTATTGGAATTCTGTTCCAATCATCCTAACACTTAGACAAGTGTGAGCATGACATATGACATTCAATTTGCGGCTCGTATTATTTTGTCATCTTTATGGGAGACGTGTGCCATTTACCAGACAATGTTTACACATTATACAGATTTTAATACTCTAACTATGCAGTTAGAATTATATTTAACAATGACACGACCCTTTTATCCAAATGAACGAACATTAGTATTTAACTTGCCAGAATATTTATAAAAACATTGTTGACGAACGATAAATTAAATTTTCTTTCCATTTTCTTCGATGTTGCAATTGGTACGACATTATTTTTTGTTACAACTTTTTTCCTTTGGTACCACTGATATGTTAGAAGTGCATGAGCGACAGTTGCTACTTACCATCATGGCCACTTGCATGTTTTCTATTAAATCATCATCATCATCATTAAAATATTTATGTAAACATTATTACATTAGCCGATTTAGAAAATATTACATTAAATTACTGAAATTTAGCATTTAATATGCTTAATTATTTATAAAACCCGAATACGAAATGAAAAATGATGTCACAAGCGGGATTCGAACCCGCGCCTATTGGGATTCCGGCCCAACCAATTTAAATAACAAGGTTGTGTCATCGTTTAATACAATTCTAACTGTAAAGTTTTAAGTATTAAGCCTATAACAATGTGTAAACATTGTCGGGTAGATAGCATACCGTCACCTTAAGACGTAAATATGATACGAAGTGAAATTTGCATGTCCTACAATTAGTCACGGTGGTGTAGTGGCAGCACGATTGGGCCGGAATCCCAATAGGCGCGGGTTCGAATCCCGCTTGTGACATCATTTTTCATTTCGTATTCGGGTTTTATATATTACATTAAAGTTATGCAATGTATCCAAGTCAAAAATTAAATAACCTATTACTTAAGTAACACCTGATAACTATTCATGGAATCCATGGATCGAATCCTGGACCATCAATTACGTGTATTGTACTCAAGTAATACCCCAACGAAGAAAATTTTCTTTTTATACTTAACTTAAACAAGATAACAGAGTGCAGCAGTTAGGGCTACCCGACATTTGAAACATTCTAAAACTAACCCAAGCGGTCCTAATTAGGTCTAGCCGATTAAACACAAGTTAACTAATATACATAGCGTCAGCATCTTTTCTCAGCATATCATACATGAACTAACATACATCAACAACTTCATATCTCAGTTTTTCTCTATGATTTACGGGTCCAATTTGGGCCCCAAAGCGAGTAGTGGACATCAAGTTATCTGATCAAATACGCCGTAAATAATGCTCGGACTGTATTTATCATGGCACCGCCAAAATATAAGTAATAGGACGATTTATTACCCACAAAATTATTGCCTTTGGCTATATTTGTTTGGTTATGTCGAATATAAAAAATAGATGTAGATTTTGAAATGCATTTAACATTTTCATATATATCTTGAGAAGTTGAAAATAAAGTCAAGCTAATAAATATATTTGAATTTTACTTTGAATTATTCTTGCAAGCTTGTGTTGAAATTTGTATTATTCTTTGGGAAATTGATAGATCTCAGTAAGTTAAGTCTTAATATTGAGGGCATCATCGACCTTCATTGAGGAATTAACATTTGTACGGAGAGATTGAACCAGAAATTGCCGTATACAAATCCCACTTAAATAGAGAATAGTAACAAATTTTGTAGTGGGTCTGTTAGTCCATCGTCGCTTTCGCAGAAAATCGACATTTGACTATAGTCTTTAAAATATAGCTTAATTTCTGTGACAGATAGCCACAAAACCGATGAAGTAATTTTGAATACGCGTCATATTAACAATTTTATTTTGTATCGCCTACATTTTCATTCTTTATATGCCACTTACATCTCAACTGAATTATGAATAACTGAAATTTTTAGCATTTAATATGCTTAATTATTTATAAATACCCGATTACGAAACGAAAAATGATGTCACAAGCGGGGTTCGAACCCGCACCTATTGGGAATCCGGCCCAATCGTGCTGGCACTTACACCATCGTGAACTATTTTAGGACATGCAAATTTCGCTTCATATTATATCTTACGTCTTCAAGGTGACGTATGCCATCTAGCGGACAATGTTTACACATTGTATAGGCTTAATACTTCAAACTTTGCAGATAGAATTGTATTAAACGATGACACAACCTTGTTATTCAAATTACTTAAATTTTTAGCATTTAATATGCTTAATTATTTATAAATACCCGATTACGAAACGTAAAATGATGTCACAAGTGGGGTTCGAACCCGCACCTATTGGGAATCCGGCCCAATCGTGCTGCCACTTACACCATCGTGAACTATTTTAGGACATGCAAATTTCGTAATCGGGTATTTATAAATAATTAAGCATATTAAATGCTAAAAATTTCAGTAATTTTAATAACAAGGTTGTGTCATCGTTTAATACAATTCTGACTGTAAAGTTTGAAGTATTAAGCCTATACAATGTCTGCTAGATGGCATACGTCACCTTGAAGACGTAAGATATAATATGAAGCGAAATTTGCATGTGCTAAAATAGTTCACGATGGTGTAAGTGGCAGCACGATTGGGCCGGATTCCCAATAGGTGCGGGTTCGAACCCCGCTTGTGACATCATTTTTCGTTTCGTAATCGGGTATTTATGAATTATGAATATAAAAATATGAATATTCACACCAAAACTTGTATCTCGTATGTTCTAAAATACTTAGTAACCATGTTATAAAAATATGACGATAGGATGATGGGGCAATCGATAAACATAAATCGATAACATTCTTATTAATTATTTATAAAACAAGTAAAACCAATACATTACCTATATAAACCACATGGTTACTTGACAAAATAAGTAGATTTAGTATTCAGACATCAGTTATAATATTTATATGACCATTTATTTTATATTACATAATTTCTTTTATAAAATAAACATGATTATTCATGAAATTATCTGTGAGCAAGAACTGATCATCAGCCTACAGGAATGCACCAGCGATGATGATAATAGTGAAGATGAATTTGGATGTATTCTTTTGGAATAATAAAAAGAATTAGTTAACAGCTTTAGTTTAAATGAAGTAAAATCCGTTAATTTAAATTCAATAAGATGTCCATAGATTGTTTTAAATTTATAATCGATTCATCTATCCATTTGATTGAAATTGAATAAGATTTTCATACATTGTTTTTTTAATTGCAGTAGCAAATAACTTTAAAAATAAGGAATTATATCGACAAAAGTAAGGACTGCATCATAAGCGTGCGGTACTAGTGAGAACTGTCACAGAGATCAAGCTATATTTTATAGGCTATAGTGATAATATGATGTTACGCGTCGTTCAATGAGCGAGAGAGCCGGAGGCCCAAATTCTGGATGGGTTTTAGTTGGTAGGCAGCGGCCTAGCTATACCCCTGGTATTGCAAAAATCTATAAGCAGCAACAACATTCACCATTATGTGTGCTGTATACTGTTTGCTCGTTTGCCACTATAAATAATAAAAAAAGAACAACTAATTGTGAATAATTAATAATTCGTTTTAAAGAGATTGCAAAAAAATTAATCGCTGCTTCACGTGATCAGAGGGCTGGCCTATATTTTGCACAAAAGGTTAGCATTGCCATTCAACGTGGCAATGCTGCTAGCCTCCTGGGCACATTACCAGTGGACAGTGATGCGGAGGAATTTTTCGATGCCTGATTGCGCCTTTTGTTTCTCTTTTTATTTATTTATTTTTTATTCCTTATTCTATTTTCTGTAAATATTTTAATTTAAAACTTAGCTTTAATTGTACATATTAATTATTTATTTAAAATTGTAATTAATACAAACGATTATACCTATTGTGAATCGAATAGTAAATCATCCTGCTTAGAAATCAAATAAATAATTTTATGAATGACCTTATACCATAGACAAAACCTTCAACACTTTCAAATATGAAAAAATTTATAAAGCATCACTAAGTGCCTTAGGCGAATTATTTAATCGGATATCAATTGTCCATTCGCTCAGAGGTCACAGGTCAACCCCCAGTATAAAAGGTCGTGAACATATTATAAATACTACAGACTCATCACTAAATGATTATCATTAATTTTGTTTTGGTTCTGTCGGTTGCAATTTGTTTCATGATGAGCTAATTTTTCATCTATTCAATTGATTTCGAGCGTTTTTGTAATTAATTTTGTTTTAAATTGCATACTTCTCATCTGTTTTCGTGACTCATACCACCCTAAAGTTTAAGCAGAAGTATAACATACCCACATCTTAAACATTTCATTGACCTATTGATTTATATCGATCTGATCCAATTCTACCTGATCACCATCATCATCACAGCTCATATATGTCCCACTGTTGGGCTCGAGCCTCCTCCGTAATAAGAAAGAAATTAGCCTACTATACCACGCTGGTCAGACGTGTTGGTATAGGGTTTTGTTTCGAGTTTTCCTTCTCTTGCATAGATATTATATGCGTTTTATATCCCCTAGTCGTCTCTTACGCTCACCCACGGGTAAAATAGGGGGTGATGAATTGTATTCTTACTCCATCACCACACGGATTTGAATTCTACCTGATGCTGTCAGGTAATTACATTCCCAAGGAGGATTATTTCCAGCCGGTAGGTCATAAAACTAATGCTAATAAATTTGGCAATATGTATAATGGAAGGATTAAATATTGCGCCAACCCTAAACAATTGGCATACAATCAGGATTATGATGAATGGTCTTAAATAGGAATTCTGAATTCAAGTTAGCTACCATAATGAAGTATGCATATCTGATTCATCATTTAAGCATTCATATGAGTTTTAAGAAAGATTATAGATTAATAGGTTCTCGATTTAGAAAGTAGTGTTACATCTATAGCTTGCCTTTTACCATCACTTGTAACTCTGTGCCTAATCATTTATGTATAGTTATACTTATATATACAATACGAAAATGGAAGGATGTAGGTATCGGAGGAGCCCGAGACTAACCCACCTAGACCAGATCGGTCATGTACTGAAGGAAGGTGGAGTCAAGAGTCTCCGAAACCGGCGAGCGTGTATGAACAGAATTATGAATGTTGAGGAAGCGAGTGAAGTATGCAAAGATAGAGTTCTCTGGCACTCTGTTCTCTCTGCCTACCCTGCAAGGGATATGGCGTGATGATATATGTATGTATGTATAGTTATACTTCCCCAGATACCTACGGCATAATTAATATCTTATATATTGACTAATATATGCACGGACTAATTTAATGGCGATAGGAGAGGAAAATGGTGGGTTATGAGGCCACGCGACCGTTTGTCGTCCTGGACCGAATGGATGGCGTGTGTTTAAACCATAGCCAGCCACAAATAAAATCACACCTTTGCAAACGATTTTATTAAGACTGCAGCAAACTAACATTGAGTTTTCAATTAAAATTATTTATTTAGTAATAACTAAGAGGTAGTTCACCCCTTTTTCATTTCATCATCATCATTTAATAATAGCCATTGAAATATACACTACTTACCCCTGTTTGTGTTTTGAAAAGGTCATTCTTTCACGTCACAAAGAAATGCTTAACTGGCGATAAAAATATCAAGTAAACGACAGGAAAGACGATTCGGCGAGTGATCACATTAGCATTAAAACGGTCGCATAATTATTATGATTAATTAGTATATATTACGTTGATTATATGTAGCTATTGTTGATTTGGTCCGTGTGGTGACGTATTAAATATCACCATTCCTTTGCCGGTGGATTATAAAAAACGACTAACGTAAAAACTTGACATAAAACTATCATGTTTGACCAACATTATATAATCATCATCACAGCCCATAAATGTCCCACCGTTGGGCTCGGGCCTCCTCCGTAATGGAAGGTAAATTAACCTACTATACCGCGCTGGTCAGACGTGTTGGTACAGGGTTTTGTTTCGAGATTTCCTTCTTTCACATAGATGTTATATGCGTTTTATATCCCTTAGTCGTCTCGTACGATCACTCATGGGTAAGATATGGGGTGGTGAATAGTATTCTTACTCCATCACCACACGGAAAGTGGTATGTTATATAGTAGATAAATTTTCCTCCCAGTGTGGAGGAAACCCGAGCCCAAAAGTGGGACATAAATGAGCTGAGATCAAGATGAAGAACGGAGATTACTTTATATATTTTTGGTGTGGTAATAGAATAAGAATATAACTTACAATTCGCTACCAGCTTTCTTTCCCGTGGCTAAAAGATAAGTAAATGTTTTTGATATTCTCATAATATCTACACAAAAGAAGAAAATTTGACATAGAAGTCGTCAACCTGTCTGACCAGCGTATATAGTAAATTAATTTCCTTTCCATTGTGGATGAGGCCTGAATGTAGCCGCGACATGTATATTGACTCAGAACAAAAACTGATTTCACTGTGATTGTTGATTCATCATCTCAGCTCATAATATACCCCACTGTTGTGCTCGAGCCTCCTCCGTAATGGGAGGGAATTTAACCTATTACCCCGCACTGGTCATATGTGCTGGTATAGAGTTTTGTTTCAAGTTTTCCTTATCTTACATAGATGTTATATGCCTTCGGTACCCCTTAGTCCTCCTCTTACGATCACCCACGGGTAAGATAAGGGGTGGTGATTTGTATTTTTACTCCGTCACCACACGGATAGATGGATTGTCGATTACTAAGAATTATTCCTATAGTATTCACGGCGTTTACAATTAAATGTACTATGAAAATATAATTGTATAGTAAGAGTATCTACATACTTTCACTTTCAGACGTCTTACGTTAATTTGTATATATAATATAATAATAATAGAACTTATTTCTGAATAGTATATACAAAAGTTATTTGCTGTGATATTTCTAAGGAGGGTTGACGTCGGCCAGCGAAGACAAACCTGTGCGGTGCACCGGTGGCCCGCTCGCACGGCGAAGAGAGGGTGAGTCTATGGGGTTGCGCGCCGCCTCTTCCGTCGCCCCGGACCGATTTGGCGGGGCGCGACCACATTCATAGTCCAGTGAAAAAACGGGGTTGATGTCAGGTAGGCGGTTGGGCATAAAACTATGACCTCAAGTTATTGGAATAATAGCAGGACAGACTATAAATGACAATGATCAAAGTTTAAAATCCAGCTCTCATCTTAATTTAGGGGGTCATAGTCCGCAGCGTGCTCGTCGCGTCCCCTGCCAGTCTAGTTAGACTGCTAATCCGGCTCGATATGCGTACCGCTGTGCGGGTTAGGGCGTCCCCCGGAGGCGATGCGTACCAACCCGCCCCCGTCGGTACGAACTTTGGCAGATGCGGCGATGGGGGCCGCCACCCATCACGCCTTGCCCAGTCAGGCGAATCGAGGAGAGCAGAAGGTAAGTTGCACGAGCTGATAACCGTCATGGCGGACAAATAGCTAGACGTGCTCTGGGTAACAGAGACCAAGCGAAGGGGCAGCGATGCCTGCGATCTTCCTGGTAGCGGGATGGCTCTGTGGTCTGGTGTACCACAGAGCGATCGAGCCAGCATGGGGGTAGGTAGGTGCTGTTGTCCTCTCGCTTGGCCTCAGGTGTGAAGGATTACGGAATGTATAATCCCAGACTTCTTTGGGTCCGTATAAAACTAGATGTCACCAAGGTATTCATGGTTGTAGCATATGATCCCGTAGGATCCTCTGTGGCATCAGACCTAGTGAAGTTTTGGAATAATGTTAGGGAAGTTCTGGATATGGCAGAAACCAGTGAACGCGTGATTGTATGCGGAGATTTGAACGGATAGGTGGGGACCAAGCGTTCCGACTATGAGGACGTACTTGGTCCATTTGGTGATAAGAGAGTGAACGACGCAGGTAGGCTCATAGCGGATGTTTGCATTGAGGGAAACCTTATTGTGTCAAACACATTTTTCTAACATAAGGACATCCATATGTTTACATGGAGAAGGAATGAACAGAAAAGTATAATAGATTTAATTTTGGTAGACAGTCGCCTCCAAAGCAAAATATTGGACGCAAGAGCCTACATGGGCCCCACAGTTGATACGGATCACTATCTCGTTATTGCGAGATTTAGTGATCTGTTCAGAAAGTGGAGGCACTGGCGAGAGCGTGTCCACTTCGGAGGGCTTGAAAGAATAAAGGTTGAAAGGTTGCAAGAAGAGAGTGTAAGAGAAAAGTATGCAGAGGGTGTCCGAGAACGGCTGACTATGGCAAGCCAGCCGCAATCGGAAATTGAAGAATGCTGGAGAGTATTGAAAAAGAGTATGGTAGATGCAGCGAAAGAAGTATGTGGAAGTTCAAAGAAGCATAGAAAAACAAATGGCGATGCATGGTGGGATGCGGAAGTGGCAGTTTCCGTAGAGCAAAAGAAGAAAGCGTGGCTTAACTATGAGACATAGTTCTTTAGTACTTAGTATCTTGGATGTGGATTTAGCCGAGATGGAAGGTACACCACTGATATAGAGCGAAGAGTGAATGCGGGAAATAGAGTGAACGGTGCGTTGGGGCAACTTCTCGGTAGCCACCACCTCAGCCAGAAGGCACATGTAGCAATACATAACGCAGTGCTTGTTCCAATATGTTCCAATATACTGTATGGAAGCGAGAGTTGGGTATGCAGAAAAGAGTATGAAAGTAAAATTAATGCGGTCGAAATGCGATCTCTACGGAGGAGTGGTCTATCTATATATATATAGAGGAGTCTATCTGTGGAGTTAGGCTGATCGATCGCATTCGTAACGACGACGTAATCTCTTACGTCACCATTCTCGAGAGTAGGTATGAAAGAGAGTATTGGTGTAAAGATGCGAAAGGGAATGCTCTGATGGTTCGGACATGTGTAAAGAATGCCGAACGAACGTCTGGTTAAGAAGATATACAATGCGAAAGTGGAAGGTCTAACCTATCTAGACCAGATTGGTCATGTACTGAAGGAAGGTGGAGTCAAGAGTCTCCGAAACTGGCGAGCGTGTATGAAGAGAATTATAAATGTTGAGGAAACGAGTGAAGTATGCAAGGATAGAGTTCTCTGGCACTCTGTTCTCTCTGCCTACCCTGCAAAGGATATGGCGTGATGATATGTATGTATGTATCTCAATTTACTTAGGTTCAATTTAATATGTCCTCTTCTTACATCACATATATTATATTTTGAAAACGTTTTGGCAATGGTATTATGACGCCCGAGGTTTTTAAGCGTCTCTTTAATTTAGTTTGACAGTATTTGTAGTCATAGTATAGGAATTATACATATACAACTAGCTTCTGCCCGCAGTTTCGCCCGCGTAAAAGGTTACTTGCCTTAAGTTTTCTATCCCCTATTTTGATTTTACCCCTTAAGAGTAAGTTCTACAACGTGTTAATGACATATTAATTTATATCTAATCAATAGACTAAAAATAAGTTTCAAGCTTCTGGCTTTAAAAATGACGATACTTCCTTACAACTTTTTATCCCCCTTAACAACCCTTTTTTTGCATTAAAAAGTAGCCTATGCCCTTTACCAGGTTCTCCACTGTTTCTGTACCAAACTTCATTTAGATCGGTTCAGTAGTTTTAGCGTGAAAGAGCGACAGACAGACAGACAGACAGAGTTACTTTCGCATTTATAATATTAGTAAGGATTACATATTAATATTTTAAATAAATTTCTAACTTCCCTATGTGGCGACGGAACAAGCATTTAATTGGCTACTCCTTACTTGATCATGGGTGTCGAAAAAATCGACTAAGTCTAAGAACCAGGAAAGTAGCCAGCAACTCTTGCTTGGGAAAAGTGTAACACCTTACTGCTACCGCTAATCCACTCGCCAAGCGTGGCGACTACGGCACCATGACGGTATTATGACGTAGGAGACTTACGTCCAACTGTGAACGACGGAAACATGAAAACACATTTTTCAATTGTTGATTATATTTAGACTATTACTTATTCGTAAAAATGAAATAATTGTACTATAGAAGTGGTGTGGTCGGTCAAAACTCATAATTAATTAAAATAAGTTGAAAAAAAAAATCAGTGTGGTGATGGAGTAAGAATACAATTCACCACCTCCTATATTAGCCATGACTGGTTGTAAGAGACGACTGAGGGATGTTAAACGCATCTAACATATATGCAAGAGAAGGAAAACTCGAAACAATACCCTATACCAATGTCTGATCAGCGTGATATAGTATTTCAATTTACCTCCCATTACAGAGGAGGCGCGAGCCTAATAGTAGGACATACATGAGCTGAGCTGATGATGAAATAAATTAAGTTTTTAGTTTTTGTATTATTGCTTATGGTGGCAAACGAGCAAGTAGCTCATCTGGTGGTAAGTATTAATACTTCCAATGGACCTTTGCAATACCAAGGGTGTAGCTAAGCTGCTGCCTATCAATAGAAACCCCAAACCTACCGAATTAGGCTTCCGGCTCTCTCGCTCACCGAACGAAGTGCAATAGCACATTGCCATTATTCAGACGTCGATTATCCGCGAAAGTGTGGTACTACCCTGGACGGACTGGCCCGCGGCTCTAGACAGAGACTATCAACAGCGTGATCATACCACTTATAAAATAGAGAGAGAATTTATCACAATTTATCCTTTTTCTACACTACCTAGACTAGATTGGTCACATACTGAAGGAAGGTGGACTCAAGAGTCTCCGAAACCGGCGAGCGTGTATGAAGAGGATTATGAATGTTGAGGAAGCGAGTTAAGTATGCAAGGATAGAGTTCTCTGGTACTCTGTTCTCTCTACCTACCCTGCAAGGGATATAGCGTGATGATATTTATGTACACTGAACATGACTGCTTAGGTCTCTCAAAAGTTAAAATAAATAACACATTGCGTTAGGTATTATTCCATACATACATCATACATGCTCGCCGGTTTCGGAGACTCTTGACTCTACCTTCCTTCAGTACGTGACCAATCTGGTCTAGGTAGGTGAGTCTCGGTCTCCCCCAGTACCTACATCCTTCCACTTACGCATTGTATATCTTCTTAACCAGACGTTCGTTCGGCATTCTTTTCACATGTCCGAACCATTGGAGCATTCCCTTTCGCATCTTTACACCAATACTCTCTTTCATACCTACTCGCTCTCTTACGTCGTTGTTGCGAATGCGGTCAGTCGCCCTTATTATTCCATCGCAATATAAATTAAAATTGACTCATCTTTAAAACAATTTGATTAAAAAACTAACTAAACAAAAGGTCATTACTACCATGCGACAAAGAAATAGGTACCGAAGCGGCAGGAAAGACGATCCGGCGAGTGATCACATTAGCATTAAAACGGTCGCACAATTACTGTGATTAGTGTGTCGCCGACAAGTGAATTCATTAGTTCGGCTCACCTGATTCACTTTAATTATACTTTAACAATGTTGGGTGAAGCAGAAATCATAAACCATATGTTTAAAAAATATACTTTGTTTTTATCTACAAAAATATAACTTTTTTTATCTAAAAGATTAATGCAAACATTTGAACAAAGTACTTCGAGTAAAAAACTCTAAGGAATACTAAAAAAAAACCTTTAGTTATTTTAGTGTTGAAATTATCGTGAGTTTGTCACATATTAGACAATTGTATTTTCGGCAATACTCACGCGTTAGAGTTGATTATGTCGACCCGGGTTTGGAGCATATCCGATGCTCATCATCAGGGCGAGTGCGCGACCGCATGTGCGCGTCGGGGGCTCGCTATGCTCGAAACCCGGGTCGACATAATCGACTCTAACGCGTGAGTATTGCCGAAAATACAATTGTCTAACATTTAGTTAAATGAAAAGGTTATTAAAAAAATTATGTATAGGTATTTGGAAGTCGGAATTATAATGTATATAGTATTCATGTCAAATTGTGACAAGTTACTTCCAGTAAATGTGGCAACGCTATAAAAAATACATTGCCAACATCCCTTCCTCGTCGGAGCGTAAATTCGCCAGAGGAGTGGGTAACCTTTGCTGAGCTTGCGGATGGACGGATCGAGTGAGGACGACACGCCGGTTATCGTCCCAGATGGAACGAGCGGGGTAAGCCCGGACCATAACCTACCACAAAGATCTCAGTGGGGATTGGGTAGCAGCTATCTTTTGAGAAACGCATAGCATCTGTGAACGCCTATAATCGCCTTGTTAATGACAATAACTATAACGATATAGTTTAGGATAAATTATTTATTTCTTACATAAACGTAATTATAATTGCATTGCTCTGATATTAAAACAAATACGTTATTAGTAACAAAAAAAATCCAAATGTCTTTAACCGAAGTGTCACGTCACTATCCTAGTTTGCTAATTTCCAATTATAATGTAGGTAGCCCTTATATTGAATCATATTTAATATGATATGCTTTATTCACGAAATGATTAAGATGTTCTAAAAACTAACCAATCCATCGTACTTCAAATGGTCGCCAACGCTTGCTTTTCTCGTAAAATCAACTAAGAGAGATTTAATTTTACGAAAACAATAAGCGTTGGCGTGACTTGAGAGCTTAGAGCAGCAAATCCTATCAGGTTTAAAGAATGTGTTGGATATCCGAATTTCGATAGTCGAGCATCAGTTAGCGAAATATGTATTAAATACGCAAAGCCAGGCGAGGCGACATCTTTTGATTTAACATGATATTAATTGACGAATTTTCACCTTTAGTTAAATAATTAAATAAAACAAAGAACGAAGAACATTAACGATACGAAGTAAATATGCAGGAGTGAAATGTCTCAAGGCGTGCGCATCGGACCGTTTCTTTGAGAACCTTGTCACCGGACACTATATGTTAATATTTATAATTGGATTGTACTAACCAACGAACAGAGAATGTATGACTTAGATGTAATTAAATTGTAGTGTTTCTAATTATCTTTATTGTCTTAAATTATGTAGTTGATGCATCGACAGCTTTGGTCAAGTCCTTTGTTTGAATGGTTGTGATTTTAAAACACATATTCCTAAATATTTGAATCAAATTGTTATTGCACGTTTCATAAGCGAAACGTTGAGGTCTTGCTCTACTCTCGATATATGCAAATCAAGAACTTTTCAAACCTGAAAATGATTGTATTTTTTTCACATTGCACTTATAGAATAATATTATCACACATATCTCACGAAAAACATTTCGTTTGAACGTATTTGATATTTTTAAAAAACAACTATTTTATTTATATTAAGAAAATAGTTGATTAAAAAAATATTTGAGGACGTCCGGATTAAATATTCTGGATCTGGCACGATCACGACCGTAAAAATTAATGTATCAAAATATTTCTTTTTTTAAAACCTTTATAATTGCAACGCGCTTTTTCCTTTCGAAAATGGATTGGTAATTCTTTGTCGTTTAATTGAAATTAATAAAAACCTAAACTGCTTAACCACTACTGTATGTATACCTTATGAAAATTGGGTTCGTTTACATTTTTTGTTCATCCATTCGGACAGGCAAAATAAACAAATCCCATACAGCCTGTAAACGAGCAGCTATGTTTAGCACTACGTCGAGAATGACACGAAATTTTAAAAGTATTTCTTTTCTTTCATTTTCATTTATGGCATTGACTAATAGTAAATGATAAATAATATAAATATTATGAGGCGTGCACTTTTGGATTTATTAAATTATTTTTTTTTATACACAAATCAATATTGTCATATGGTAAAGGATTTTTTTACGGAATTAATCGGGTTTATTTATTTTTAATATCTACTAACTCCTTTTCAGCATTCATGTTCACTGGTGGACTAAGGTATTTCGCATCTAATAAGTCATTGTTATTACAAAAGTTTTATTCTGCCTAGTACCTACATTATAGGATCTATTAGAAATCTTTATATTAATGAAATTAGTTTTCTTAACTCCCATTATTAATAGCATTTCTCTGCAATAATTTTTGATGCCTCATTTTCCATACAGTCCTATTAGATATCATCGCTGTGTTTACTCCCTGTCTATCCATATTATGGTTCACGCCATCCATCTATCTTTTCTTTGATCTTCCCTAAAGTTATTAAACATTCTTACTTAAAACACATAACATTATTTCATTACCTCTGAGCGTATGGCTCGTCAGGCGTTCTTTATATTATAAACGCTAACAAATTTATATATTAAATCTATATAAATAAAAATTAGGCCGGCGAAATGTATGTACGCACATAATAACTTTCGAACGAGAGAACAAGGTTTGTAAAAAAGAAAATTTAAAAAAATCTAACAGATTTATTTTAAAAATCGAATTCTTTAAAAAATGAGTGTCTGAATGAGAGAGACTGTAAGTGATCATCTTTTGCTTTTTCTGTATATTACCAAAATACTCATCTTAACTTATATATATCCCACTGATATTCTTGAGCTTCCTCTACGATAGATATAAAAAAAAATACTGACATAGAGTTGGTGGTGTATATAGAGTTATATAATCTCTTAGTCGTTTTTTTTTTGTATTGAGGAAGAGTTGTGAATTGTATTCTTACTCCATCACCACGCGACAGGTACTGTAATAAGCCCATTTTCTTTTCTATGACATGGTGTTTTGGTTTCAGAACATCTGGAATATTAATGATAATTTAAAAATATTTCTGATCATTTATGAACATGAGACAAGCCACAGTGTTAGTCTTCTGCTTGCAGTTACGAATGAGTCGGCTCATCCGATCTAGCAGTATATAGATGCATTTTGCAATCAAAAGGAATATCAAAAGAGCATAAAAGTAAAATTAATGCGGTGAAAATGCGATCTCTAAGGAAAATCTGTGGAGTTAGGCTGATATCGGTCAGCCTAACTCCACAGATTTTCCGTAGCATTCGTAACGACGACATAATCTCTTACGTCGAGTAAGTATCAAAGAGAGTATTGGTGTAAAGATGCGAAAGGGAATGCTCGTCGTGGTCGAAATGCCATCTCTACGGAAAATCTGTGGAGTTAGGCTGACCGATCGCGTTCGTAACGACGACGTATGAGAGCGAGTAGGTATGAAAGAGAGTATTGGTGTAAAGATGCGAAAGGGAATGCTCCGATGGTTCGGACATGTGGAAAGAATGCCGAACGAACGTCTGGTTAAGAAGATATACAATGCGCAAATGGAAGGATGTAGGTACCGGGGGAGACCGAGACTAACTTACCTAGACCAGATTGGTCACGCACTGAAGGAAGGTGGAGTCAAGAGTCTCCGAAACCGGCGAGCGTGTATGAAGAGAATTATGAATGTTGAGGAAGCGAGTGAAGTATGCAAGGATAGAGTTCTCTGGCACTCTGTTCTCTCTGTCTACCCTGCAAGAGATATGGCGTGATGATATTTATGTATGTATGTAAAAGGAATATAAAAAGGAAATTTAATTAAACAAAATTTTATTTGGTACATTGTCTAGATGCCTAGTTATTTTCTACAATAAAGTATTCAGATTAAAAGATCTTACTGAAACTTAGTTTTAGACCCTAAACACTTACGTAGAAATGCCATCTCTACGGAAAATCTGTGGAGTTAGGCTGACCGATCGCGTTCGTAACGACGACGTATGAGAGCGAGTAGGTATGAAAGAGAGTATTGGTGTAAAGATGCGAAAGGGAATGCTCTGATGGTTCGGACATGTGGAAAGAATGCCGAACGAACGTCTGGTTAAGAAGATATACAATGCGCAAGTGGAAGGATGTAGGTACCGGGGGAGACCGAGACTAACTTACCTAGACCAGATTGGTGACGCACTGAAGGAAGGTGGAGTCAAGAGTCTACGAAACCGGCGAGCGTGTATGAAGAGAATTATGAATATTGAGGAAGCGAGTGAAGTATGCAAGGATAGAGTTCTCTCGCACTCTGTTCTCTCTGTCTACCCTGCAAGGGATATGGCGTGATGATATTTATGTATATATGTAAAAGGAATATAAAAAGGAAATTTAACTAAACAAAATTTTATTTGGTACATTGTCTAGATGCCTAGTTATTTTCTACAATAAAGTATTCAGATTAAAAGATCTTACTGAAACTTAGATTTGGACCCTAAACACTTACATAGTAATAAGTCGGTATGTTGTTTATTGATCTAGTAAATGGCGGATGCAAGAAAACGATTACAAAGTATGGATATACATTACTGCTTTACGATGCACATTTCGGTGAAGTAGTGCGGTTGTAAAGGTAAAAAGGTATCCTTTTAAGAAATAAAATTGTAGTTGGGTATATGTTTAGATAAGGATTACGTCTTCGCTTATAATATTTATATACTATAAGTAAAATAAATGTTTATAAGTTAAATATTTTATAGTTTATGGTGGCAAACGAGCTCGTTGCACACCTAATGGTAAGTGTTACTGCCGCCCATGGAGCTTTGAAATCCCAAAGCATAGCTAGTCCGCTGCCTAGCAATACAAACCCCGAAAACTGTCAACAGCGTGGTCCTACCACTAGTAAATTTTCATTTCATTCTTTTCTTATGTTTTTTTTTTTAAAGACCCAACCCTGCACTAAGGAAAGCCTTGTATTACGAGCGACTTTTGCAAACATGAAATTAACCTAGACAAATTACACCCAGACTCAGAACAACACTTTACGAATCGCACAAAATATCGTCCTGCGTGGGTATTGAACCCAAGGCACTAGCACGGAAGGTCGGTATCTTAACCACTACGCCATCTACGCAGTCACAGTCTATGCAGTTGGCAATCATAATTGATAACAAGTACCAAATTGCCCTTCCCATAGCCGGTTATTGCAACTTTGTGATAATATATTCTTAGCCCTTCACCATAAGAGTAAGTATTAACATTATGAAAAAAAATCATAATAAAGTTTACAAATAACATAGGCCGCCATTAAATTATAATCAATCATTATTAAAGATGTTAATTTCATGAATATTTATGGTGAGTTGTCGGTATTTATATCCGGTTAAAGGGAAAAATAAATTAATAATGTAACCGATGAAGTTATTATTGAAACTGGTTTTCCTTACTGCGTGTTTTGGTCTTTTTATTATTATGATTGGTGTCATAAAATTCATATATTAATAAATTATATGTCTGATGAGCAGCTGAAACTATTCTTAATGATTTCTGATATTTATATTATATGAAATTGGATATAGGTATATAATATTTTTATGTTTTAATTTGAATAGAACGGTAGTACATCTAATATCAATTTTGTTAAGTAAATATAAAGTAATATTCGACTGCACAGATGACAGAGTGGTGTATATGCCAACCTCTCGTGACAAGTTTTATAGGTTCAATGCCCACATAATATAATTATTTATACGATCCGTAAATTATTATTTTGTAACTTGTTAAAATTTGTATTAGTTAATTTTTTTATGTTTCTAAAGTGCGAGGTCTTGTCGCTTAAAAATAAATAAACTGTAAATCACATAACGTTGCTTTAGCAAAATCTTTATTAAAGCCATGCGCGATCCATTTTTATTAAATTGGAGTCTGATTGAAGGTATTTGAATCAACATGATTATTATAATCATCCTCCTCTTATCTCAATTACTTGGGGTTGACGCAATATCTATCGCAATATATAATTTAAAAAAAAATACTTATATTTTTTTTTTGTTATTATCATTATTAGCTGTAATATACATACGTCCTACTGCAGGGTCCTAGCTATAATAGCAGGGATATTGATTTACTATGCTACTACAGCTGTGTGGTAGCGGCTACGAATACTACCAAACCTTACTTTGCTCGCGGATGTCGTAAAAGACGACGAAGAACCAAATAACGACCTGGGCCAATACCATCTGATGCCGTTTGATCAACAATTACATTCCCAAGAAGGCTTTACGTCTGGAAGGCGGCCGTTCATAAAACTATTGCCAATAACTTTTACAATATGTACTATAAAAGAAGAGTACATATGAATGATGATATTGATTTACTATGACCACGTTGATTAGATGAGTTGAAAAAGGTTATATTGAGTTTTTTTTTCTTTTGCATATATATCTTAATAATATCTTCGTCTTCTTTTAAGACATGTCGTCTTTTAAGACGAGCCAACAAGTGGTGGGTCTTGAATTCTATTCTTACTCCGTCCCCCATACGGATAGTTTTGTTTATTGTATATTGTATAAAAGCAACCTTCTAGGTTATCAGCCACTACCACGACCATAAATCCATTTGCATCATTTTAGCATTTGGCATTTAGATTATGACATTAAGCTCTACTCTAAGCAGTAGCTTCATCATCATTCATCATTCTCCTACTCTTATCCCAACAACTTAGGGTCGATACAATACCTTTGTACTCTTCTTTCATAGTAGATATTGTAAAAGTTAATGGCAATAGTTTTATAACCAGCCACCTGCCAGACGTCAACCCTCCCTGGGAATGTAATTGATGACCAAACGGCACCAGATGGAGTTGGTCCAGGTCATTATAAGAATATAGCTTATGAGGAGGATTATACCCGACAGTCGAAGTCGTCATAGAATGATATTTAAATGTATAAAGCCATACAAAAATTTTCGTTTTTATATTCAACAAAGTTATCTCAACACGACGTCTTGAAAAATTCAGGGATGTCAACGTCTGCATTAAAAAAAAAGTGTAATTACAATATAAAATAATTACTATAATAACCAAACGATGGTAATTAAGTTACGTTGTCACAACGTGAGAAATATGTAGCTTATAATAAAATTATTATAATTTAGTTAGTAGTTATTCGGACAATCAACTTGAGTTCCAACGATATATTCCCTCGAGTTGACAGTAATTAAAAAAAATATATAATTTAAGGATTTACGTGAGAAGGTATAAATTCGATAAAACGAACAATTATAATTACTTTATAATTGTATTCTCTTGTAATCAACAGGAACTCTCAGTATAATTTAGACTTTATTTTGGCTAGTATATTTAAAAATTAATCTATTTCTCACTAAACTATACGACATAATCGTATAATATATACATGGTATTATTAAACTTATACATTGCGTTATATAAAATACATGTAATTTTTAAAGTAATACATTACGTTATTGGGTTTCGTTTTATAGATATTTAAGAGGCGTATTTGATGCTGAATCGTCATTAGGATGCCTCGTTTAGAGGTGAAATACGTGTTGAATCTAATTTTTAATTTATCTAACCGTAGATGTCCACTACCGTATAGGTACCAACATGTCTGACCAGCGTGGTATAGTAGGACAATTTCCCTCTCATTACGGAGGAGGCGGCGAGGGGTTCTTACTAATAGTAATAAGTTCTACTGCATTTATTATTTTTTATTATATTTTTAGTTAATAAGTTGAAATATTTTATATATATAAATTATCAAAACAAAATTTAATGTATTGTAAAACTGATATCTTTGTAGAGTAAGAAATATAAGGCTTTTTTATTTTATTATTATTATTATTTATGGAGGAGGCGAACCCAACGGTAGAACGTATATGAGCTGAGATGATGGGATGTCCGCAGCTGGACACTGAGAATACCGCTCAGGACGATTCTGTGCCACTTGCATTCAAGGGCGCCTAGTAACTTTTAAGATGTCATCAATCCACCTGTTGGAGAAGCTAGTTATTTATTACTCTTCAATAATATTTACAAAATTATTATATAGAACAGTTTTTTATTAAAAATAAATAATATAAATTGAAAAATATGTAAATAAATATAATTAAATGTAATGAAAAATCAGAACAAATTTTTATTACTTTACGAGCAAGAGATCTGTCTGTGTTCAGCTCGCGAGGGCAATTTATTTTTAAAATAGTCATGAAAAAGCAATGTAATGGCGGCATTGCTTTATGATAGCCAGCAGAAACAAACGGTGATAAGAATGAAGCTATGCGGTGAGCCACCTATCACTTTTTCTATTATACGTCGCGCGTCAAAGAGACCAGAAATACAAAAAGATATAGAGTAGAATGTTAGTTGAAAATTTTAATTTAAAGTTTATTATCAAAAATTAAGAAATAAATAGATTACAGTTGATAATATGTTAACGGTAATTAAAAAAATATACTTATCCGATATTACTGAGAAGATAAATGGACTTTTCTTTTTTGCGATAGTGAAAAACCATTGCTTAATAAATGTTAACAAAATTTATATTTTAGAACTCATTATTAATTGAAAAATATATGGCAATGTGTAGCATTTGAATCTATTATTATTCAAAATGGCATATAAAATAACTAATAAATATAAAGTTATAAGTAGTTGCGAAATATTTTACAATTAGATTCTAATTTTCATGTTGTCTCATTAATTTTCATAATCAGTAAACAATCATATGAGGGAATATAAAATTGGAATAAATTCATATGTTTTGATTATATGTACAGTAAATTCATAATATTTGTACACAATAGAAAATAAAACCATCATATTCTGTAAATATAAAGGCATATAATTGGAATAAATTCATAATGTTTAATTATAATTACAATAAATTCATAATATTTAAACACAGACTATAAAAAAAACATATTGTGTAAATAATTATATTTAAGAACATAATTGCAATAAATTCATAATTTTTGATAATAATTTTAGTAAATTCATAATATTTATACATAATAAGCACATCAAATATTAACACACATGTGTACCTCCATTGATTTCTATAATCTTGTGCAGTACAGTTGCGCAAGCGTCTCGGTGACCACAGACCGAAACATATACATATTTATGAGCTGTAATATACAATTTCTATGTATTATCTCTTAGTAATGCAGGAAGTGTATGATGATTGTTAACGGTAGCCTGATTTGGTGATATCGTTTAATTGGACAGTTTCGGGAATTCGAACACGTTTTGGAAACAAAAGAATTGAACAGATACTTTGCGGGTAAGCCGTTAAATATTATGGACTTAATATAACAAAATTACTTCGCTTGTAATAGAAAATATAATATTATACATAAAAAACAATAAAGTTGCATAGCTATTCTAATATTGAAAAAAATTGCAAGCACCAGTTGGGCGACTGCACTCATGGTGTTTGACTCTTGGTGAATTCTGTACTCGGAACAAATCCTGTACAAGTTCCGAAATGTATTGAGAAACCTACGTTATTTTTTACTACTCCCACTGAAAAATAAGAGAATAGACTCATTTCATTCTTAATGGCGATTTATATGTGAATATATAGAGAAAGAAACGTTGTGTGGTAGCGGCTGAGGATATTACAAACCCTTACTTTGCTCGTGGATGTTGTAAAAGACGACTAAGAGCCTTATAAACACCTGGGCCAACTCCATCTGATGCCGTTTGGTCAATAATTACATTCTCAAGGAGGATTGACGTCTGGCAGGCGGCCGGTCATAAAACTATTACCAATAACTTCTACAATATGTACTATGAAAGAAGAATATGTACTGTATCAACCCCAAGTAATTGGAATACGAGAATGATGATGATACAGAGAAAGAAAATATGCTTTACTAATAACTTAATTACGGATATAGGTTAAGGATATGAAAATGAGGAAGCCGTGTGAAACATTTTATTATTATGATAAGTCTTAATAACGTTAATTCTAATATACAATAATATTTAATTAATTACACAGGTAGTAAACTTACCGACTTATAAATATATCTTTGTAGTATTTTTGTAATAATTATAAATGCATCAAACGTATATTATTATTTACAATTAATAATGTCACGGCCTTGTTTTTCTAGGGAAAGGTTATTTCAAGCGTAATTAAATTAATGTCGTCGTGATAATATATGTATAATAATTTATAGCGTGAATTAAATATGTATATATTTTTTTTTTTTTTTTTTTTTTTTTCAAGTGAATTTGCAATCAGCCCTAAGGCTATGAGCAAGTCTGCTGTGTGATGGTGTCTTGCGGAGTGGCTTCCCATTGGAAGCATCTACTCCTTTAGTCCCAGGGCTACTGCCGGTCTTCTAGCTCTAGGATATGGTGATGTTTTAGGCGTCTCACATACCATGTGAGTTGGCGAGCAAGTTCATTGGGATGATGGATTAACCGTTCTTTGTATTTTGCTGCCAAACTCCGAATTTCCTCTTTTGCGGTTTTAATTTGAAGGCGCTCATGGACTTCGTTGTTGGCTGTATACCATGGCACCTGTGCAATAGTTCTCAGTATCTTGTTCTGTTGGCGTTGTATTATATTTATGTTGGTATCGCTTGCGCTGCCCCACAGTTGCAGCCCATATGTCCAGATTGGTTTCAAAATGACCTTATATATAAGCAGTTTGTTGTCCAAGGAGAGTCTCGAGTTCCTTCCTAGCATCCAGTATAGGCTTTTATACTTTAGCTGAAGCTCTTGCTTTTTACATTTGATGTGATGCCTCCAGGTCAGTCTACGATCAATGTGTAAGCCAAGATATCTTACATGATCACTGTGAGGTAGAGTACATTGTCCTAATTTTACGGCTGGGCAGTTTCCTTTGTTAAGAGTGAACGTAACCTGCACTGACTTTGTAGCGCTAGCCTTTATTTTCCACTTTTGCAGCCACTCGTTTACTTTGTTGAGGCCCTGCTGTAATTTCGCTGATGCCAGTTTTGCATCTTTATTACTTGCTAGTATAGCCGTGTCGTCCGCAAATGTGGCTGTTGTAATCCCTGGTGACAGTGGCAAGTCTGCATTGTACAGGGTGTAGAGCATAGGGCCGAGAACTGATCCTTGTGGTACCCCAGCATCAATAACTCGGAACTCAGAATTTGCATCACCCTGTTTCACATAAAGCATGCGGTCTTCCAGGTAAGATTTAAATATCTGAAAGTATGAGTGGGACATATTATGCTTAATCTTACATAGTAGGCCCTTATGCCAGACCTTATCGAAGGCCTGCTGGATATCCAAGAACGCTGACGAGCAGTACTCCCTTTGTTCTAGGGCCTTTCTTACGGTATCACATACTCTGTGGACTTATTCCACTGTACCGTGGCATTCTCTAAAGCCGAACTGATGGTCTGGTATCACTTTGCGTTCCAGGAGTCCTGGCATAATTCTTCGAAGTATTGTTTTCTCCAGTACCTTGGATAGAGTAGGTAACAGACTGATTGGCCGATAAGATCTTTTTTCAGTCATTAATTTGTCATCCTTGCATATCATAATGATTTCTGAGATTTTCCACGCTCTTGGGAAATATCCTACTCGTAATGTAGCGTTGAAGATGGTGGTAATGAAGACTATAGCTTTTCTAGGTAGTTCCATCAATACTTCCTTAGTTATCAGGTCGTAACCCGGCGCTTTTTTGCTGTCCATCCGTTTTATCGTTCTAACGACTTCCGCAGGCGTCACCGGTCTAGGTGGAAGGTCCATTTGAAGGTCTTGTTTCAGAATTAGATCAACATATTCCTCCGTTGCGTCGTCTAATGTTTCATTTGGCTTGAAGACGTTTGTTAGGTGATCCGCAAATAAGTCCGCTTTTTCCTGGTTTGTTCTGGCCCATCCAGTTCCCTCGTTTAGCGGGGTTTTTGGTATGTTGGGTCTGTCGCAGGAGCGGGTGATTTTCCAGAGTGAGTAGTTGCTAGCTTTAGTAGCAGTAAGAGACTCCAGCTTTGCTTGCATTGTGAGATCATGGGCATTCTTTATAGCTTCCTTTAATTCCGAAGTTGCTTTATTAAGGATGGCCTTATCCTGCGGATGACGGCTCAGCTGCCAGACTCTACGTAATCTGCGTTTCTCCTGGATCATGAACTTTATTTCTAATGGTATGTTTGTGGGCTGGTTCCTATGTTCAATAGTAGGCGTACTTTTCCATGCGGCAACTTGTATGAGATTATTAAATTGCATTACTGCTGTTTCTATCTCCTCCGCTTCTTTCAGCCTGATATTTAGATTGAGGTTTCTTTCTATGTATTCTCTGAAGGAGGGCCAATCAGTGTGCTGGTTATATAGTGTCGTGGGTCTCTCAGCTTCAATTATAGTTAAGCTAACAGTTAGTAGGACTGGAGTGTGATCAGATGACCCATCAACACATGATTCAATCTTCATGTACTGTTTGGAGAGCCCTTTTGCTAGGAAGAAGTCGAGTATGTCCGGGCTTCGATTGTGATCGGCTGGCCAATTGGTAGGTTCTGATGGAGCACTTATACTTAAGCGGTTTAGATCAGCGCTCAACTTTAGTTGTCTTCCTCTAGTGGTTATTAGTCTTGAGCCCCAATGGACATGCTTGGAGTTCCAGTCACCTCTTACTATGAATCGATTGCCTAGTGTTGAGAAGAAGTGAGAGAACAAGTCGGAGTCTATACGATGTTTTGGTGGACAGTATAATTTTTTTTACTTAACATATAATTTAATATAAGATAAATAAAAAGTTGCTATTTGCTAGCGGTTACGAATACTCCAACTCTTGTTTTGCTAGTGAATGTCGTAAAAGACGATCAAAAATTTTATATAGATCTGATGCATTTTGGTCAACAAATCTATTTCCAAACAGGGTTGACGTCGGACATGCGTTTGGTCATAAATATTGCCAATAACTCTTGCAATATGTACGATGGAAGAAAAATATATAATATGTCAACCCCAACTAATTGGGATAAAAGTAATAAAATGACGATGATAAGTAAAAAAAAAACGGTTTTTAAAAACTGATTTTTCTTACATTTGGTACGCTACCTACAAAAAAGTATGAGGTAGTAACATTACTATTCTTAACACGTACAGAGTCAAATATACAAATATTTGACTCTGTAATTAAGGGTTTTATTATCAAGGAGTCAATTTTACGGCAGTCTTATTTAACATAAACTCTTTAATATCTCTTGCATTGTCGAATTGGGATTCTCAGATTTTTTTTTGCCCAGAAATCTTTGACACGAACAGGTTTCTTCAAAGCAAGGCATAATTTAAAATTTATTATAACTTTCCTCAAATTAAATTATTATCTAATCTAATTGTTCACACTTGTATTCAATGATGCCTTTTTATTTATCATAGGTTATCTCCACTAATACACTATTTTCCGTGTGGTGATGGAGTAAGAATACTAATCACCACCCCATATCTTACACGTGAGTGATCGTACGAGACGATTAAGTGATATAAAACGCATATAACATCTATGCGAGAGAAGGAAAACTCGAAATAAAACCCTATACAAACACGTCTGACCTGCGCAGTATAGTAGTATAGTAGGTTAATTTCCCTCCCATTACGGAGGGGGCCCGAGCTCAACAGTGGGACACTTATGGGCTGTGATGATGATGATCTCCACTAACTAATTTAATATAAATTTAAGTGTCTCCAGAATTCTAAAGGCATCAAGGTCTCATAGAAATTTATGATAGTCAGAATGGACAATATAACAATTTCTAAGCATAAATATATATTATATGGCACCTAATGTTTGCGCTCGATAAAAAATTATATGATTGCTTATCTGTAACGCTAATGGCTTGAAAACGAAACAAGGCTGCCTCAAATTATTTAATTAATCTTACTAATATTAATAACTCCGGAAGTTTGTGAGTATGTATGGGTCAGTATGTGAGTTACTTTATACTATAAGATAATTACGGGGTCTTGCACCGCTTTTCCTGTCGCCCCGGAAGGATTAGCGTGATTCGCCGCCAAAAGAAAAAAATATATAGGTAATGCTAAATAGATTTGAAAGAATTGAGTATAGCAATTGACGTTTTCTATTTTAAGTTAGATTGTGAAGTTGTCATCCACTTATTGTCGGAGTGCTCTAGATTTCAGTCTGCTAGAAAGAGTTTGATTGTGCAGTTGAACGTAAATGTGAGTGATATTGGAATGTTTCATCACATATTGTCATCACCTAATTCTAAAGCAGCATATAAGTTAGTTAAGTTTGCCATGTTACGTTTTAAGTAGTATTTAATTTATTGATGTACGATAGGACTGACATGTACATTTGTATAAAAGCCTCTAATAATAAATAATTAGAACAAAAAAAGTTAAATTGTTTCCTGAAAAGAAGCTACATTTTATCTTTATAATCTTACTTTGCTATTTCGTAGCGGCTAAGAATACTACCAACTTACCTTCCTTCCTTACTTAGTTCGTGAATGTTGTAAAAGACGACTAAGAGACTTAGGTCAACTCCAACTGATGTCTTCGTTAACAATTACAATACTAAGAAGGGTTGACGTAAGGCGTATGTACATAAAACGATTGCCAATTACTTATGAAGTAAGTACGAGTACATATTGTGTCGACCCCAAGTAAATAGGATAAGAGCAGAAGAATAATAAAAAAAATATTTTTTTACTGATATATCTACCTATTAAAAACGTATATCATACATACATACATATCATCACGCCATATCCCTTGCAGGGTAGGCAGAGAGAACAGAGTGCCAGAGAACTCTATCCTTGTATACTTAACTCGCTTCCTCAATATTCCTAATTCTCTTCATACACGCTCGCCGGATTCAGAGACTCTTGACTCCACCTTCCTTCAGTACGTGACCCGGTACCTACATCCTTCCACTTTCGCATTGTATATCTTCTTAACCAGACGTTTTCATTCTTTCCACATGTCCGAACCATTGGAGCATTTCCTTTCGCATCTTTACACCAATACTCTCTTTCGTACCTACTCGGTCAAAAACATATATCAAGAGTGTAACAGCGATTGGTGAATAGATTTAAATTTTTAAATGCTCAGTAATTTTTTTTTTTTTTGACATAACATTAATAAAGACTGCATCAATATTTTAAAGAATCATCGTCTATTAACTAAGAGAGGTTCGTACATAGCCGACAAAGTGTTTGATTTGACAGCTCTAGATGTACCCTCCAAAGCTAATTAATAAGCAGATACAACCACTTAAGATAAGTAAAAATATTTTCATCCCGAAACTGCACCGGATATAGATCGTATCGGCATGACAAAGCGTGGCGCCAACAAACTTTTATATCCTTCTATACAAACTTGAACCTTATATTTACTTTAATATAGTTTCTTTTATTTTAAACTTGAACATAAATTCTCAATAACATCACTTGTCAAACTAAAATCAATCCAATTTTATATAACATTAAGTATATATTTCAAAATTATATCTTCAATTTCATTAACATCCAAACGTTTGTCAGCAACATTTGTATCTGATCAAATTTTTATTTTAACATCGCTATTTTAAGGTTTACACTCGTTTGTGTATAGATCTGAAGTGGCACAATCAGAATCTATTGATGCTTCTCTAAAAGCTTCAGGCATTTCAAGTGCAGGTGGTATGACTCCTGTGTCTCCGAAAATAAATGAAATGGTCATTGTGAGATAAGATTTCTCGGTACTCATACTAATGACTGGTATAGTAACGCTTTGAGCTAAGGAAATTCCATTGAGTAGTGCTTACATTAGTCATTTTTATATCTATTTATAATCTATATCTTTCAAATTTCCATTTGATAATCAATAGCAATCTAAATTTAGATATTTGTAGTACATTACGAAAGAAAGGGTCCTTTCTTGTGAATGGTGGAAACGGTTTTCTATTACTTCTATTACTGGCATATTGGCCAGCAGTAGAAGTAATAGAAAATCGATATATCATGGTTGCCAAACGTTTAGACTATCTACATATTTTTTAATTTATTTAAAAGCTTTGTTGCTTGCCGATAATTAATAGGTAGTCTAGGTGTGCCCTGGTATTGCATAGTTCCATGAGGGGCATTATCATTTACCATCAGGTCCTTACTCGTTTGCCGTCACTGAGAATAAAAAAAAAATACTGGCTTGTGCTGCACAGAGTTTAAGAACTAAGTTATGGCATTTATTAATTTATAATATAATTCATCATAATCTCAACTCATATATGTCCCACTGTTGGGCTCGAACCTTCTCCATAACGGGTGAGAAATCGACCTACTATACCACAATGGTCAGACGTGTTGTTATAGGGTCTAGTTTCGAGTTTTCCTTCTCTTGCATAGATGTTATATGCATTTTATATCCCTTAGTCATCTCTTACGATCACCTACGGGTAACATAGGGGGTGGTGAATTGTATTCTTACTACGTCACCACAAGGAGAGAAGATTATTATACTTATTCAATCTGCTATCATTGCATATAATAACGAGCCTATGCTGTTACTAGCCGTTTAAAATAGAATAAAAAAAAGAAAAAAAAACGCACATATGCCTTTTTAAGTAAACTTTGATCAATTAATTAAGTACTCTCATCACTTTATATTTATGCTAGTAATTTTGTAAATTAATGTAATTATAATTGTATCTCCATTTTTTCACGGGATCTTCCGTAGGGAAGATACCCGGTCCTTTGGTAGGCTTACATGGGGATATGGATCCAACACGCAGAGGCCTTTAGAGAAATTTAATCTAAATATTGGGATGGGACACCTACCGATGACATTCCACGTCTGCACATAACATACGTGGAATGCCAGCACTAAGTGTAAAACTATTGTGTGATGATGGTATCTAATATATGAATATGGGAGTGGGTGCTTAGTGGACTGGTTCATCTTATATCTATGAAATTATAAACTGTCGTCTGCCTTCAAACCCATGTTAAGAGATGAACGGTGGCAGACGGTGACTCGCCAACTCACTGAATGGGTCCCCTAAATAGTCGCCACAGACACTCTAGTCATACGGGCAACAGAGGGCAACATTGGTGTAAGTGGCTAAGGGTGTCGAGCGGTGCGGCGCCGGTTTCACCATTGAGTCTGCTATAAACAAACTCATGGTTTCCCCGTAATTATGCCCTTGAAAATGACACTTCCACCCCCGAGCATATAGCTCTGGCGACCCCTCTCTGATCAGCTGTTTAAGGCAAGCCAGAGCTGAGAGTCCTTCGGGCACTCTTCGGTTTCCACTCTAGCCAGCCAATGAAGGCCAGCTGGAGACGAGTCCCTGATCGACTCTCTGGAGTATTCAGGACCGCAGTGTCGCCACTCACATTCAGCTCGCCACAAGCTGCCCTGCGGTTTATTGGCTTTCCTGTAAATCTTGTGATACAAATACCCGATACGAAACGAAAAATGATGTCACAAGCGGGGTTCGAACCCGCACCTATTGGGAATCCGGCCCAACCGTGCTGCCACTTACACCATCGTGAACTATTTTAGGACATGCAAATTTCGAATCATATTGTGTTGTGATACATTTTTTTTTTATATCAAAAGAACTTAGGAAGCCGTATAATGTTCCTCCGAGTTTTGCGTTAGCCTCATGGTGAGGTAACGACTGGCCCGGAGGTTTTAATTATAATTATTATTAATGTTAAAATTTTAATTATATATGTATATATGAATTATTTTAATAATAATAAAATTTGTGTAATTTCATTTACAATACGTATATTAGTTTTTATTTATTCTTATTTTATTCATACATTTTTGTAAGTGCATATAAAATTTGTGTGTAATGATAGGTTAAAAATACAATACGTTACCAAGCCTTATTTTCATGTGGTAGACCTTTAAAACCAGCTGAGGAATCATAAGACGGAGCAGCAATGCTTTTTGAAGGAGAAATTCATAGTATCAACTGCGCCAACCCACCAACGAAAGTATATAGAGCGATAGTGACATTATCCTCCTTCGTAGAAGTAAGGCGTAAGTCGAATAATAAACATGATAATAACAAAATAAACATATAAGATTTTTTTTTAAGGTAACACCCACGGCTAAGGAAATCATCGTGTATTGACGGGGACTTTATAAATAATTTGTTGATCGCGCAAAGTATTGTAATGTGCAGGAATCGAACCGAAGACACTGGCATCGTATGTCGGTACCTTAACCAACGCTCTCTGTACTGTGATGAATGAATTATAATGAAGTATTATATTTTATAATATTTTAAATGATAATTAAGTAGGTGCATATTAATATTTTTATTAAGATTTGATGATGATTTTTGATTTACAGTAGCATAAAAGTGACTTTTGGCGGTCATGTGAAAGGATATGATTTACTTGTATTATATTTTACATATGTATTGACGTAGTATGTTAAATAATTTTATTTTTATGTTGAGATGTAAATATAATAAATAAAAGGTTTACAAATGTTTTCGTTTTTCATCAAAATTTCACCTAATATGGACAAAAATGTAAAAAAACTAATAATTTGTAAAGAAAATTGTAACTTGACCCTGGCAATAATAAATTCGTAGATATTAATAGCTAATTTTCAATACTATAACAGAAAAAGAAGAAGACACCTAACAAAATAAAAACAGAATTATCTTTAACCCAGCGGAAATGACGTGTAAATCATTACTAGGACGATGACGCCGGGTCATATTTTACATACCCAAATTTTATCGATAATTTTTTAAGAAATTTAGCATGTCACATTAATTTTAATAATTGTTTATTAAAAAGA
Source organism: Lymantria monacha (assembly GCA_905163515.2). Classification (NCBI taxonomy): domain Eukaryota; kingdom Metazoa; phylum Arthropoda; class Insecta; order Lepidoptera; family Erebidae; genus Lymantria; species Lymantria monacha. Next base: position 22,769,328 of record LR991097.1, on the reverse strand, counting down.
ATTCTTTGCTTGGATAGTAAAACAAAAATAATTACAATAAGTTCTAGAAATTTAACTTTTTTTAACTTTGCCAATAACATATACAAAATCACCTTTTTCTAAGTTAACATATTTATATTTTGAGTTTTTGGTAAAGTATCTATTCTTAGCAATAACAGGAAACAATAATTTTATGTACTAATGGAGAGATCAAATGACCTTTATAATATAGAAATGAAAACGAATTAGTCTTCCACGTCATCATTCAGGTCCACAGAACTGCTGCAATTATTGCAGTATGGAATCAAATGGTGTGGGCAAATGTAAATATGGCACGCATGACAAGTGTAAGAGATTTTGTTATCCTTTTCAGACGGACATACTTGACATCTTTTTGAAATCTTTGGCGAGTTTGTGAAGCTATTTGGGGAGGCTCTTCCCTTGAGTCACCCAGGAAATCCGCTTTCTTTTGCGCAGGCATTACGAGACAAATTTACATGTGCCTTTTGAGTTGGTAAATCGCTCGTCTAATGCTCATGTAGGAGCATTTACAAACCCGAGAGCGAGTCCCAGCTTTTAGCATGAGCTCAGGCCTTTCAGATAATATATAATCGGATCAGGTCATGCAAGTGTTTTTTTCCACATTCTTCCATCCTTTTCTTTAAAAAATTGTTGCCGGAATTGGTGTTTTATGGACGCAAGAGCGTTATTATCTGAATCTGACCCGTATCACTAACTTCTTGTTCACTTTCACTGTCATTGCGTCGTTCAGATAAATGGTCGTCAATATTCACGTCTGAAGCAGCTTGAGTCTTAATTGTCAGAATCAGACTTTTCTAACAACGCCACAATACTAGCTGAGTCATTTGTTAATGACATTTTCACTAAAAACCTGTAATAAACAATTTTAATTCACGTTAAACAGCAAATAAGCAAATAAATGTGTGTCACGAAATTACTACGCCAGCGATGCCGCTGGGTCATAATTACCCGTTTCCCATTTGATGCACATGTATCTCCCAGCGGACATGACATTGCACTGAACGTGTCAATGAAGAGTGTAGAGGAAGACCGTATCTCCAGCTACACAAACGTTCAAACCATACGACCGACGCAAAAATAAAATATATTAGTTTAAAATTGCCTCGGGTCAATATAACCCAGGGTTATTGTCGCCGGGTTAAATCGATTGTAGCTTTACCTACAAGGTCCAAGGATAAACTAACTCTACCCTGACACATTTTTTTATCAATATTGGTCTAGCCTTTTATCAGGAGTTCAATCCCGTACATGCGTACAAAAGATCTATATCTATACTATTTCGTTGACCTTCTATATCTAACTCATGTTTTGTTCTGATGGTAGATTACAACGAACTAAAAAGTCCAAACAATACTAGCCCCTATCATACGACTACAATTGACATTCCCTTAAGAAAAACATAAGTGCCAGTGATTGGCACACCCATTATCGGTAACAGCACGTAAGTGAGGGACCACCCGCATAATCCTGGATTATCACATATTGACCGATTTAATGAAATGTGTAGGTTTGAATCGTAGAAAGAATAGCCTTATTCTATCTATTGATTCACATTTTTATTGTTTGTCTGTTGTTGATTAATGGACGCAATTAATGGACGAATATTGCAACTAGACTTAGTACATACATACATACATATCATCACGCCATATCCTTTGCAGGGTAGGCAGAGAGAACAGAGTGCCAGAGAACTCTATCTTTGCATACTTCACTCGCTTCCTCAACATTCATAATTCTCTTCATACACGCTCGCCGGTTTCGGAGACTCTTGACTCGACCTTCGTTCAGTACATGACCGATCTGGTCTAGGTAGGTTAGTCTAGGTCTCCCTCGGTACCTACATCCTTCCACTTTTGCATTGTATATCTTCCTAACCAGACGTTCGTTCGGCATTCTTTCCACATGTCCGAACCATCGGAGCATACCCTTTCGCATCTTTACACCAATACTCTCTTTCATACCTACTCGCTCTCTTACGACGTCGTTACGAATGCGGTCGGTCAGCCTAGTACCTACAACATTGTGTGAATCGCATGAAATATTGTCCTGCGTGGAAATCAAACCCTCGACACTAATATGATCCATAATCATCTGTGCAATATTAATTAAAGTTTGATATAAAACATTCTTGAAACATTATTATTGTTATTTTTTTCGTTTTCCTAAAATCTGTAGTAGGCTCTCAAGTATATCGTAGAAGTACCGGATGCTAGTCCACTATATACAAACAGGTTGACTGCATGAGGAGGTTTATTGAACAGAATGAATTCCGAAAGGGTAGGCTGTCGTGCCAAATATTGATCTCATGAATTCGGTGATCAAATGACGATGGGGAAGTTATAATGTTTTGGGAGAACTGTATTTAGATCATATCTTGTAAAATAAACCCGCAAGCATTACGTAAATAACCAAATAGAGTGATCCTTATCATCATCATCTCGGCTCAAATACGTCCAATTATTGGACCTCACAACCCCTTAATAATATGAAGGCAAGCGACTTAATATATCACGTCGACCTTGCGGGTTAGTATAAGGTTCAATTTAAAATATTCCTCAGCCTTATTTTACGATCACCCATGAGGAAGCAAAGAGTATCTTAACTCTTCATTAAACGGAGAAGGATATCGTAGAATAGAATAAATGTAATGAATTAATTATTTCTTATGCCAAAATTTACTTATTAGAATTCTGGCCAGCTACATATTGTGTGTGTCTTTTGGACCGCAATCAATGTCCACATTGAGTGGCATGTGCCACAGCCCTTATAGGGTGGTAGTACATTAATTAGATATACGCTTACTGTGACAGGCAGACATTCAAGCTTACAGAATATGTAGGTTTATAGTATTTGTTGAAAGATGTTAATATAATTTTAAGTTTTGTATAAAGATACGATTTAAGAGAGTTGTTCATGCTTGTAAGTTTATTTGCTTGCTATCTATTAAAAGAAAATTAATATATCAATAATAAGTTTTATAAACTTCTTGCAAGACTTTAACGTTTAAATTAATGAGATATTTTTCTTTTTTCTAAAACATTAAATCAATTGGAATTAAAATTGTGAGGTTATATGGTATGTTTTCATAAATTTGATACAGCGTCACCAAGTTCAATTTTAAATCTAATTTAAAAACAAAAAAAAAAGATCACTAACTGCAAATTACTGTTATACCATAAATTGTGCTTCTTACGGTGCGAGTAGGAGTCTTTTCTTTTTTTGTGTGTTTTTAGCTGTTAGCCGCAGATGGCTTTGACAGCTTTACGCGGACCATGGGTGAGCGCTGAGGGCTCTCAACCCGAGCGAGTAGGAGTCAAAAGCTCAACTTCCGGGGTGAATTTTTGATTGATAGCCAGAGGCCTAGCTGTATTGTAAAGGTTCATGTGCGGTAATAATATTTATCATAAGATGTGCTGCTCGTTGTCACCATAAACAATATAAAAAAAAAAAAATAACCCATCGGTACTTCACACAATATATTTTGCAATAACTTGTTATATTGTCTCTGATATCACTATCAAAAGTCATTATCACTTTATCTGTTATGAAGTACCATCGATTTGTTGTCATTTAATATATTGACCATTATCTGTGTATCACAGCAATCACGGTGTTATGAACATAGTGGACACTTGGTTGATTCTCACGGGTTGGATTATGTCAGCTTTTATTTATTATGATAGGATTTTTACTTGTTAACTGGGATTTGATATTGTTGAGCCGGTCTCTGTTTTCCTTCCAAGATGGTTGATGATGGCTCTGACAGTATCTGACTTATGATGGGGTGCCACTGCTCTAATAGTTAACTTGTGATTCGGTGGCACTTGTGAGGTTTGACCCACCTTTTATATTAATATTCAAATTAGTAGTGACACTTTTTTTTTTAGCGGCTATGGCGAGACACTCCGCTAAATCCGTCCGGGGCAACAGAAGAAGCGGCGCGCAACCCCATAGACCCGCTGTACATGTACCTCTCTTCTCTTCTTGTCTTCGGTGGCCCTCCCGGTGGTTTATCCTCTCGGGTATCCTCTCGAGTCGATACCCTGGCAGCTTTCGCCATCGGGGCATCGAAGTGTGACACTACTCATAGTTTTCGGTCTACAGTCGTAGGCTGGTCCGTCCGGGCTGGTAGCACATTTTCGTGGAAAATTTACGCCTGAGCTGTGGTGATCTGCTAATGCGTGAGAGCTGGAAGCCCCAATTTCCTGATGGGTTAGGTTAGGTTAGTAGACAGTGGCTTAACCGAACTCTTGGTAGTGCTAAGATCAATGAGAAGTAGTAACACCAGATGTGCGGCTTACACATTTTCCAACATTAGCAATTAAAAAAGACCGGCTCTCTTTTTGTGAAATGTGATTTCAATTATAATATAGCAGTAAAACCTTAGTTAGATTTGTTTTTTTTTGAAGTCGGATTTAATTAAATAATGTATCTTTATTTTCTAGACAAACAATTGTGACAAATATTTACAATAGGTGCAGTACTTTTCCGCGCTGTTTCGTTAATATCTTAAGGACGTATGATTGATCAGCCGTTCGCAGTGGTAGACGACAGTTAATAATCGCACCCTCTACTGTAATCTCTACAATACGTAGTAAGTAATAAGATTTGGCGATATTTGTATTTCACGATTATGTTTACCTCATGTAGTGATTGGTTATGAATATAATTCTCCCTACACTTTACTTATCCAAGGCAATCGAAGTAAAGTAAAGTAAAAAACGATATAAAACTTCACCGCGATCACCAACTCGGCTGCTAAACGTGGCAATTGAGGCACTATCCCCAGATTTGTGATAAAGGCATACATTCAATAGTAGATAGCGAAAATTTGAATGATGATTGGATGAATTTATTTCTATATATCGTGATGGAGTAGGAATATTAATTTACCAAGCTTTTTGCGAGTATAGCAGAAAATACTAAACGATGTAAATAAATGGTGATAAATGAAGAAAAAGTAACGCATACGCTAACCAATCTTGCTAGTGTAGGATAGTATGGCACTTACTCTTAAATTCTGAAAGAATTCAGTTTACGAATTTAAGAAATTATTGAAGACAAAGAAATTAACATTTCATACAATTTTAGGCTGAATTAGAGTATGCGTTTCAGAATAAATAATGTTTCCTATAAAACATTTGCGTATAATGACGGAGTAAGAACATAATTCACCGCCCCCTACATTATGGATGTTGTAAAAGACAACTAAAGGGATATGATATGCATATAACATCTATGCACGATAAGGAATACTTGAAATAAAACTCTATTTCAACCCGTCTGCTCAGCGTTCTACAGTAGGTCAATTTCCTTTATAGAGTGGAGGAGGTTTGCCTTCAGCAGTGGTACGTATATGAGCTGAGATGATGATATTAAACCATTTCTGCGAAATTGAAGATAAAATTACTACCAAGAGAATTTACAGTCAATTGTATTTAAAATTCGTTTAGATATTAATCTACCGTGTAATGATTCTTTTCGTATTCAAATTGCTATCCTTGCGTCTACGGTTAAGCAGAATTGCAGTTAGTAATTCTAGTTATAGGCAATCTCCTAAAGTAATAAATTTATAGTTTTTTTTTTAATCTTCTAGTTATTTATTGCGACAAAATGTTTTATTATTGAGAATATAAAAAAATACATACAATGAAACATAGAACCTCCTCCTTTTTGAAGTCGGTTAAAGACAGTTTTCATCGGATATTTACGAAATATAAATAGGACTATTTTGGAATAAAACCTTTATTTAATAAAAATTAATTTCAATTGTGTCAATATACGATGAAGTTATCTCTTGAAAATAAAAAAAGATGATTGAATAAATCTGTCCTTTATTCAGCCATTCATACTTATGTTCATTTCCAGGTCTGCCCGAGTGATAATGAAATACTTGGTAGGTGAGTTGTCATTCGTGTCATAAGTGTTATAACTTTTGTAAGAGATTTACTCCTTTTTTTATTTTATTGCTCTTGGTGGCAAACGAGCTAACAGCCCATCTGACAGTAAGTGTTACTGCCGCCCATGGACTTTGGGCTTTTGCAATACCTTTTTTTTTGCGATGGACTATGGACGTGGTCGCGTCCCGCCAAATCGGTCCGGAGCGGCGGCAGAGGCGGCGCGCAACCCCATAGACCCACCCTGCAAAGACCTCTCTTCACCGTGCGAGCGGGCCACTGGTACCCGATCTTTGTCTTCGGTGGCCCGCCCGGTGGGCTTTTGCAATACCTGAGGTACAGTTAGGCTGCTGCCTACCAATAATCCCAAACTCACCCAGAAAAATGGGCTTCAGGCTCTCGCTCATCGAACGAAGTATTGTACCAGTATCGAAAATCCTACCCATTTCGTGATGCCAGCCAGTTTTTAGGAGTCTCATAACAAAATAAGAGATGGTAACACATTGTTAACCCATCGCCATATATGGAAATGAATGAGTTCATTAATCATATTATTTAAAGTGTTTCGCAACTTGTACCAAACTCCAATTCTATCTTCAAAATGTTTACCGTTGACATCTAAGATTAATAATGTACAGAAGAAATAGAAGAGGGCGATGACAAAGGTGACTTGAACTTTGCAAATGATTTTTCTCGATTGCACCAATTTTATGCCGTTGTTGTTATGACAGTAACATTATACAGATTAACTAAAGATAAACGTTATAATAATCTTTCGTGAAGAATAAAATGTATTGAATTTTTCATGTTCATCATCATCATGATTTCAGCCTATATATGTCCTGCTATTGACTTCAAACCTTCTCCATTATAGAATGGAAATTAATCCGCTATACCACGCTGATCAAAACGGCACATTTAAGGTATTGTTTTTAGATTTCCTTTTCTTTTGGTAAGGTTATCTATTATATTTTGTTCTAATCTTAATCCAACATCGTGTGGATAAAAAATCACATGATAATTTTTAAAAAGATATTTAAAATCTATTAGAAATCCCCGCCGACAATAAAATCTAAGCAATTCTAAGTTTAACTATTATTTTAAATGAAAAGACTTTTTTTTCCCGCAAGGTGGACCATGGATGTGGTCGCGCCCCGACAAAACGTCCGGGGCGACAGAAGAGGTGGCACGCAACCCCACGGACCCACCCTGCAAACTCCTCTCTTCGCCGTGCGAGCGGGCCACCGGTACCCGATCTTTGACTTCGGTGAAAAATGAAAAGACCTCACAATTGTTCTTTTAAACATATATTTTTTTTTAATGTAGAAAACATAATTTTTGAAAATTATCAAAAGTGCAACTTTCATAATTAATAGCCAAATGCTCTTGCATATTTCTAATGTTTTCATGTTTATTTAATTTATACGAGTATTTTCATTTCTAATTTACCTTCTGAGAATACTACTTGAATTACATTTTTGAATTTGATTTCTATTTTGCACAATAAAATCGGTTTAAATAAAGCAAAGCTAGATGTGAATATTCTTTAAAAAATATTTCATTAATAACACGATTTGCTCTTAAGTACTACCACGTAAGGACAATGCCCCGATGGCGAGAGTTTTGTCGAGCTATTCGGGTGTCGACTCAAGAGGATACCCGCCAGGATAGACCGCCGAGGGCCACCGAAGACAAAGACCGGGTTCCGGTAACCCACGCGCAAGGCATCGAGAGGTACATTACGGGCGGGTCTATGGGGTCGCGCGACGCTTCATCTGTCACCCCTAATGAATTTAGCGGGGTGTGACTAGACCATAGCCCGCCACAGAAAAAGTACCATGTTAATAAGAGTCGTAAAAACCGATTGAATGTGAACCAAGACAAAATGGAGTAGAACTTTCCTGGGAAACTTATAATCACAACAATATACACGAGCTGAATTGAACCTCCTCGGGATGGGAGGGAAATTTTACATACGTATAGTAGATCACGCTGGTCAAACGTATTGGTATAGGGTTTGGTGCCAAGTTTTCGTTCTCTTGTACAGACACTAGATGCGTTTTATTATCCTTAGCCGTCTCTTACAATGACCCACGGTTAAGATACCATCATTCTCCTACTCTTATCTCAATTACTTGGAGTCGATACAATATGTACTCTTCTTTCATAGTAAGTACATATTGTAAAAGTTATTGGCAATAATTTTATGACCGTCCGCCTGCCAGACGTCAACCCTCATTGGGAATGTAATTGTTGAACAAACGGCATCAGGTGGAGTTGGCCAAGGTTGTTATAAAGCTCTTAGTCGTTTTTTACGACATCCATGAGCAAAGTCAGGGTTGGTAGTATTCTTAGCCGCTACCTCACCACGCTAGATAAGGGGTGGTGAATTGTTTTCCTACTCAGTCACCATACTGCTAGGTTACTGTACAAGAAACCAATTATATAATGCCAACCTACCAGTTCACTGTGGTATATCACGCCAAAAGCACTCTTATTATGAAAGAATGTGGCATATATATGAACTATGTATCTCAATAGATACTATTACAAATGTGAAGTTTGTTTAATATTCATTAACTGCACAACGGCAGAACAGATCTAGTTGATATTTTATCCAGGATTGTCGTCGGGGGTAGCAAACATATTAGTTTATCCCTAAAAGTGCATGGCTCCTTTGGGATAGATTTAGTTATCAAAATATATTAAGACTATTAAATCAAGGACGAAAACATCTATACGTACCTAAGGGTAATGTATTTTTTTTATTACTTATGGTGGCAAATGAGCAAGCAGCACACCTGATGGTAAATGTTACTGCTACCCATGGACTTTTGCAAAACCAAGGATATAGCTAGGCCACTACCTAAAAACCCATAACTCACCCAGTTAGGCTGCCGGCTCTCTCGCTCACCGAACGAAGCATAATAACACATTGCCATTACTCAGACGTTGATCTTCTGCAAGAGTGTGGTACTACCCCGAATGGACCGGCCCGCGGCTGTAGACAGAAAACTGTCAACAGCGTGGTCCTGCCACTAATTGTGTATATAGTTAGTATGGAATTATAAATCTATAATCGAGTTGTCAACTTTTCTTCTTTAGCCAGAGTAATCTTGTTATTGAGTATGGGAACAAAAATGACCTAGGATTCTACACTAGTCAGATTAACATAAGGTTTTGATTCGAAAATCTTGTCAAGTTACTACATGATCAGACTACGGGACCCAATAAACAGTACACATTACTATATGAACTGTTTATAGGGTCCCGTAGTTTTTTCAGCTGAAAGTGATGAATGATATTCTTATTCTATCACCCCACAAAATCACTTTTATTTAACATCATGAAACATAATCATGTGGAGGATAATATAGGAACAATTTAAATTGAAACTACTAAATTAGAATGTCACGATTTGTTCAGAAAATTGAACATGTGGCATGTGTTTCAATTTTGCCGCGTTTTGTGGCTTGTGGCAATGCAAAAGATATACCTATGTGTAGTTATACTAGAATCGTTATCAATTTTATTAAATATATTAAATTACTTTATCATACGTTCTTGCAGTTAATATGTTATATTTATACCAGCGTGGTATAGTAGGTCACTTTTTGATTTTAGAAGAGGCTTGAGTCTAATAATGGGACGTGTTTGAGTTGCGATTATGATCATGTTGGTCAGACTGTTGTTTTAATATTGTATTCCACTCAAATTCCCTTAGTGAACCTACTGAAAGAGAAAGAGCATCGAATTGTATTCCTACTCGCGAAAATTCATGACTATTGTATATGTATGTATTTTTCAAATAATTATAAATGTTTTATGCTTATTAAAATGTATATCTTTTGCAGTCTAAAGGACTGAATAGTTAATAACAAGCTTATTATTAATTTCTATTGCAATTTATTATTATTTTATAAATAAATATATTAAAATATATAAATTATCATTATTCTGCTCTTTTCACAATTATTTGGAGTCGAAGCAATTATTATCGAATTAATAATAGTCTAAATTGATTTGTATCCAATGTATTTTTATGTATTTGTATTTCTATCCAATTGAATGTATTTATGAATTGTAATATTTTTGTTTTGCAAATAAATATTATTATTAATTTTAAAACTATCCACTTGCTTGACATCAAACCTTCTTGGGCATTTAATTGTTAACCAGACAATATCAAAAGGAATTCGCCCAAGTCTAAGAGAATTATTTTTAATCCTTTTTTACAATACCGACGGATAATAAGTTTATCAGTTTTCCTAGCCGTAATGTACTCTACCTGCAGGCAATATCGTATATATGGTATTTCTAATCATAATATATAAAATAATTCACTTCTAGCAAATTTAAATTCATAACAAAAATTAAATCCTTTAGAAAATAGTCGCCGGTCTTAGAAAATTACTTACACGCCGAAGTCAATTTCTATAAACCGCAAGGAAGGTATAGGCGGCAAATAAACATTCAAAGTCTTTGTCCCACCGCCACCACAACGGACACAATGTCTTCTCTTGTATATTTAAACGTTTTTAGTTGCTTAATGGAATCCCAATATAGATCGTTTTATTGCTTATGGTGGCAAACGAGCAAGCCATAGATGCCTGATAGTAAATGTTACTTACGCTCATAGACCTTTGCAATACCACGCATACACAGCTAGTCTAAGAAAATCCACCCAGAATGCAGGACTTCTTGCTTTCTCGTTCACGGAATGAAGAGCAACAGTACAATGCCACTGCTCATAGACATCCCACTGCAGTGCTCCAGCCTTCTCCAGAATAGGAGAGAATGGGTTTCGAATAGATAGACGGGTTGCTTGACACCACTTGTAATCTCTCTTAGTTACGTTTACAATTTTTTTCTTCTATTGCATTATATGTTATACGCATATTAGATCCCTTGGTAGTCTTTCAGTATATCCATGAGGATACCCACACAAGATAGGTGGTGAATTGTATTATTTCTCCGTCCCCCTTTTTTTTTTTTTTTTTTTTGTGGTGGGCCATGGACGCCGCACCCCGCCAAATCGGTCCGGGGCGACGGAAGAGGCGGCGCGCAACCCCATTGACCCACCCTGCAAGCACCTCTTCTTCGCCATGCGAGCGGGCCACCGGTACCCGATCTTTGTCTTCGGTGGCATTTCTCCGTCATCATACGGAATGAAGCACTTTATTCTGACAATAGTTATTAACAGCGTTTATGGTCACGGGAGAAACATGAACCTCGAAAAACCGAAAAAATCGAAACCATGAACGCTGTGAAGTGTTAGAAACGGCAGGCGATTAAAAATTAAATAAAAACGTGATAGAATACGTAAAAATAGTTTCATTTAAAATGTACCAACGTAAACATTAGAAATGGTTATAATTATTAAACCTTAATATTAATTGTTTTACATCCAGCAATTATGACATTATTGAGCTGAAAACCAGCGCCGTGGCTCTGTCTAGAAACACTGAGTGAGAAATTCCGATGACAGTCGCGAGGCACATGAATTTTATATACATACTTAATAATAATTAATAATTCATTTAATTTTTAAAATTTAATGTTTTCATGTTCTTTTATTTTTGAAGTGAAAACTTCTTTAGGCGCGTCGAGCGTTTTTGGAGGGGAAAAATTTATAGGTTCGCATCACCGACATGCTAATGCTAATAGTATATCTATAGCTATGTGAAAACTTCTTTAGGCACGTTGAGCGTTTTTGGAGGGGAAAAACTTATAGGTTTTTATTTTTATATAAAAATTAGAAAATTATTATTATTTCAATTAGTCTTAAGTTAATAGTTTTTACTTCTATCGGCAGTCCCCATGACTGCCTGTTGTTTTTTTTTTGTTTAAATGTTGCATCTATTTTTGTATAAAATTTCAATTTGTATTTAATTTGTATATTTTCTTTTTTATTTTTTTTTCGTATTCGACTGGTCCCTCAGTTGATGTTTAGGACTGGCATATGTAGTAGGGATAGTGACATTTCATATTCATAACCAAGCGCACGAATTCAACATACATACATACATATCATCACGCCATATCCCTTGCAGGGTAGGCAGAGAGAACAGAGTGCCAGAGAACTCTATCTCTGCATACTTCACTCGCTTCCTCAACATTCATAATTCTCTTCATACACGCTCGCCGGTTTTGGAGACTCTTGACTTCACCTTCCTTCAGTACATGACCGATCTGGTCTAGGTAGGTTAGTCTCGGTCTCCCTCGATACCTACATCCTTCCACTTTCGCATTGTATATCTTCTTAACCAGGCGTTCGTTCGGCATTCTTTCCACATGTCCGAACCATCGGAGCATTCCCTTTCGCATCTTTACACCAATACTCTCTTTCATACCTACTCGCTCTCTTACGTCGTCGTTACGAATGCGGTCGGTCAGCCTAACTCCACAGATTTTCCGCAGAGATCGCATTTCGACCGCATTAATTTTACTATCATACTCTTTTCTGCATACCCAACCCGCACGAATTCAAAATTACGTGAATTAAATATTATTAATTATCGCAATTCTGATCTTGAATAAATAATTTGTTAATTTTAAGAAACCATGCTAGGTTTCTTATCCAATACTATTTAAATCAATGACACCTAAAGTTTAGGTTTACCATCATATTTCTTTTTTTTTTTTTGCGGTGGACTATGGATGTGGTCGCGCCCCGCCAAATCGGTCCGGGGCGACAAAAGAGGTGGCGCGCAACTTCATAGACCCACCCTGCAAACACCTCTCTTCGCCGTGCGAGCAGGCTGGTGCCCGATTTTTGTCATCGGTGGCCCGCCCGGCGCACTGTGGGACCGATCGGTATATTTCATCTCAAAAATCGATAAATTTGTTGTTTTGTGATGTTTCCCCTTGAATTTTTTTTTATGTATTAATGAATATATAGGCAATAAAATAAATTAAACATCATTATTTTAAAAGTTATATAATTTTCATAAAAAAATGACAAAGATAACGATATACGAAATTACATACAAAAAATTATACAGTTATAACAAAATGACAATAAAAGTAACACTTGTACTTAAAATAAGTTTAAGACTTAATTATTATTATTATTATCAAACAAACATGCTAAAAAATGACACCATAAAAAAAATTGCGATCCTATTCATAACCTTCTATTTCCAACAATTCTTTAGCTTCGTCAAACAATTCTTTGGATATTACAAAACTGGGTTTATTTAAACTAGATATATAAGGATCAGATGTATATAACAAAATATGCAGAACGTCCTCGTTTGTTGCTGATCTGGAACACTTCCTAGCATGATGTAACCTATATTTTTTGTAATCTTTATTCCTGGCTTCCTGAGCATCTTCGGATAATTGTCCTATAGGCAGAACTCCATAATGGTCTATTATTTTAGCACCATGTATAAGTACTTTATGAACCGAAGATGGCATGTAATACCAGTTATATTTGCTTACGTATAATTGCGCGGTTATCAATGTATACTGACCAAATTTTTCTGCGTTTATAGGGAATCCCGATGACATGGTTTGAAGAATTACATAAAATCTCTTAATTAATTCTCCATCAATTCCAGTTATCCCTGCAGAGCATTCGTAATTTTGGAAAAATCGCCTTGCTGTATTTCCGTCATTGCTATTACCGGAACCTTGACGTGGTTTATCAATGTGCAAACCAAGCACTTCTCGGAAACGTTTTTGGACATATTTTTTCTTGTCTTCTTTAAGTTGCTTGTTTTCTGGAGTTGTTGCTGACCACTTCTCAAAACCCAAATTATAAGAAATATGGAGGATCGTCTCCATAAATCTTATCCATGCATGTAGTGTCGACAATCCGTATTTAAATGCATCTTCATTTTCAACTCTTGATGTAACTTTTAAAAGATCGTTCATTTGTCTGGGAGTTGCTCCACAAACAGTGCAGGTAGCACTGGATGATGTGTTCGTTAATACTTGAGCAACTTTCCCATCAATCATTGTCATAAACAGTTCATGTTTAACCTCAATGACTTTGTCGTCTATAGACACAAGAGTTGAAATCAATTGATTAATTTTGGCTTCAATTTCACTGACAACCGCTGTAGTTTTTTCGGGTGTTTCTTTTGCAAATTCTAATGAAATTGGTCTGCAATATCTAACAGATGAGCAAGTAGGATTCTGCCATATAACTGTAGACGTTTCTTCGTCTACTAGTCGCAGTGGTACAAGGGACACTATAAACAAATTAGCATCCGATATTTGTTCGTTTTCTTCCGGTAGAATTTGTTCGTACTCACTTTACCCGGAAGATCCATCACACCCCCATTTAGTGAACAGCTTGAGACGATTGTAGTTTGTCGAACCTGACTTTATCTTTATAATACGGCAGACTGTATGGTCTAAGAGATCTTGCAGATTAATTTTTGCGCTTATATTTGTCACCGTTATGCTAGATGCAGGCGGATAGCAAGCCTTTTTTGCTTCACTTAGTATTTGATACGAAGGTAAAACAGAACTTAAATTTTTATCAACGAGCCTTTTTCTTAGGTAGCCATATTGGGCTTTCGTTAGATCCGTTTCAATACACATGCTCAATGCCTCTTCTTTTGTAAAAGAAAGTGCACTATCTGGACTGATTATGGTTTGTAGAATTGCTTTCTTCTCGTCTTTTTCCTTGTTTCTGATAATAGACACAATTGACGCTTCGTCATTTTCACCCATAGATCGTAAACCTTGCACATAAGCGTTACGGACATGTCCCATTCCATACTCCTGGAGCAGTTCCATATTTTTTCGTTTTTTTGTGTTTTCCGAACACTCGTCGTATGGATTTGTTGGTCTACCACGATCACCAGAAGTATTCAAGCCAGATATTTCAGAGGTTGAGGTACTGCAAGAATTCAATGGTACTTTAAATTCACCGTTTAACCAATTTGAGTATAGACTCTCGAACCTGTCTGGCTTTATTTGAGCTTTCGTCCATTTCTGGTTGCAACTTGATGTTAATTTTTTTTGAATGCTTTCTATTACAGTGATAACGTCAGTTTCCGACAGTTGAAAGTTGTTCAACAAATATTGTCTAAGGTCTGAAGTACTCTTCCCTCTTATTATTTGATCACAAAGATCGCGTCGAACACAAACGAATTCACTCATGTTTTTTTTCTGCTAATTGTTATCGAAAAGAAGTATCTGAATACTTTGATGAATAGTATGCTGAAAACACGCGTATATAAAGGACCAATATTTTGGTGCCTTGTGCAAAAACCGCAGGGTAATTGATTGTGATAGTTGTCATCGAAATAGTGTAATCAGTAGATACTGGTTGTAATAAATTACCGCAACAGATAAATAGAACTTCCGCAACAATATAGTTTATCATACTTGTGGTTTATTACCGCTATCGAAAGTACCAAGTGAATATTCTTGTAGTCTATTTATTTGTTAATGTATGCTTCTATCATAAAAATGAAAAAAAAAGACAAGTTAGACATCAAATATAATATATCACAGTAAAAAAGAAGAACCGAACATAAGTTTCGAGATTTTTTTTTGCCCCCGATTGACATATTGCCTTGAAATCACCATTCGTGCAAAAAACGCGCAATTTTTTTTTTGATCCTCGTATTTCTGAATAGGTAACGTCTCAAATAGAGTAATTAACTTGACACCGGCAGCTTTCGGCAACATAGAAAAGTCCAATTGAAATAAACAAAATCGAAATTTTCTTTACTTTACTAAAAAAAAATAAAAAAAAATATATATCATTATTTTTTTTACAAAACTGAACGTGGATACAAAGTGTACATTCTGATCTATCTAATGATGTATTACACTAATATGTTTCCATGGAAAACATCCGAATAATTTTGTGTTGAACTTCCTTAACGGTAATTTAATTCGGTTTATAGAAATTTATTTCTCAAAAAGAACAGTAATTACAGTTCACTTAAATTGAGAATGTACATTATTAATATAAGTTAAAATTATACAATCTAAGGCTACTAGGTACATAACAGTTATAGTAATAAATAAATCAATCACTACATTTTTTAACAAAAGAGATCAAATGCTTCTTAAAGGTAGCTAGCGTGGGACAATTAATAATATCCTTTGATAGTTTATTGTAAAGATACACTCCCTCGCACATTATGCTACTTTTATCATAGTTAGTCCTAGGTATAGGTAATTGTAGTTTGTGGCATCCTCTTGTATTGTATGTGTGTGTTTTATTGTGAAACTCGAGTTGTGACTGTGCTTGTCGTGTGATAATTTTTCTGATGAGTATGCATGTTTTATATATGTATAACTGTTTAATATTTAATATATCCGTGTCCTTATATATTTTATTAGTCGGTGTCATATAGTCGTAATTATATAATACTTTGATTACTTTATTCTGCATGACTTGTATTTCCTCTATATTAGACTTAGCTGCAGATCCCCAAACTTCAATTAGGTATTCCAAGTGCGGTTTAACCAATGAGTTGTATATCATAGGACGTATTTTATGTGGGATATAGCCGCACATTCGATGAAGCGCTCCAATTAGAGGCGAGATTTTCGCTTTTAGATAATCAATATGTGCCCTCCAAGTCAATCTACCGTCTAGTACTAGACCGAGGTACTTTTCGTGGTTAGATTGTTTAATTATCTCTTGCTGTATAGTGAGTGGTATGAGATTAGTTGTTCTGTTAGTTTCTTATTTTTCGCTGCAAAGATCATGTAAGCAGTTTTTTTAGTGTTTATTGTGAGTAGATTTGACATAAACCACTCATTGAGTTTATTTAAATCATTCTGAACTATACACAAGACATCTTTCAAATGGTGGCCGAAATAAAACAGACAAGTGTCATCAGCGTAAAGAGTAATATCACCTGATACCTTTATAGTGTTTATATTATTGATGTATATAAGGAATAGTAATGGGCCCAAAATTGAGCCTTGTGGGATACCGTATGTTAGATTAACCGAATCACTTTCGAAAGAATTAATTTTTACGACTTGTCTACGATTTTCAAGGTACGATTTAAGGATTTTATGAACTGATCCCTGTATTCCTAAATCCCATAGTTTGTCTAACAAAATGCTATGACTTACAGTATCAAAAGCGCTCTTAAGATCTATAAAGACGCCAAGAGCAATTTTCTTTTTATCAATAACATCTTTGATTTTAGTTACAAGATCGGTAGTAGCACAAACAGTATTCGATCCAGGTCGAAAACCGTATTGTTGCTTATAAAAAAAAAAATTGTTCTTTATTAGAAATGTATTTAGTTGCTGATAAATTACTTTCTCAAAAATTTTAGAAAACACTGGTAATACAGAGATAGGCCTATAATTACCAGGATCACTTTTGCAGCCACTTTTGTAGATTGGCATAACTTTGGCAACTTACAAACTATCAGGAAAAATACCCATATGAAGGCAGTCATTAATACAATGAGTCAAATTTTCTACTATTAAATGCTTAATACATTTTAACTCCTTAACACTTATACCATCTATGCCACTTCCAGTGTTTGAATTTAAAGCATCAATTATCTGCCCTATCTCCTTACCTGTGCAGAGTTCAAATTTGCTGAAAATGTCATTGAGTTTTGGAACATTTGTGTGTATCTTATTAGAACAATTATGTGGTATTTTATTAGCTAATGTAGGACCAACTGTGGCAAAAAAATTATTAAAATACTGACAAATATGCTGTTTATCTGTAATAGTTATTTCGTTTACTTTAAGATTTGCAGGTATACTATTATCTTTAAATTTGTTACAAGCTAATGTATTAATTAAGTGCCACATTTTTTTGGCTTTTTTTCACAATTCTTAAAGGATTTACAGAAGTAGTTCTTTTTTGAGTATTTTATGTTCCTAGATGCTTTATTCCTTCTCAGCTTGAAAATTACCTCTAATTTTTTGTTCTGTGGTTCTTTTTTAAATTCATTCCATGCTATATTTCTTTTCCTTATATCGCTTATTACTTTGCTATTTATCCAGTCGTCGCGCGGTTTATTTATAACTTTAAATTTCATTATCTTATTTTTCTTAATTTCATTTAAAACTATTTTTTCTAGTGCACCATAGTCTAGAGTTTCTTTCATAAAATTATATTCTTTAATCGATGTATATAACGAGTGGTAGTCCGTCGCCAAATACTGTTGTTTTTCTTTCTTCTTAATTTTAGATTCTATTATTTCTAGAAATATTTGCTTATGATCAGAGAGTGAACTATCCAACAGAGATATATTAAATGTATTACATTGAATGTTTGTACATACATGGTCCAGTATAGTACAGGTAGTCCGTGTTAATTGGCATGAAAATATTTATGCTCAATGTTTGAGGTTCACTTTATAAACATGAAACTAAATTATTTAATTTTTTTTGGAATTAATTCGAAAGTTGCATCCTTTGAGGGTATAAAACTATAAAAGGATCTATGGATTTACGACTTTTGTCAAAACCATTTATGAGATGGCAAATACTGTTTGGGCCCATAGTGCGGCGGTTTACCCTCGCGGGTTTCTCTCATTTCGACGCCCCGGCAGCTTTCGCCTTCGGGGCGTCGTCCTCACGCGGTGGCCTCACGTCGGGTGACCGGACTATTCCCCGGTCCGATCACCCGAAGCATCGGTTAGGGCGGCATCAGGCGCAGATATTCGCACCTGCGCCGCCCGAGGCGCCGACGGCGGATCGAGTCCGCATGGAGGGAATCCTCCCGGACTCGCTCCGCCACCTCCTTCTGCGAGATGACAGCCTCGCAGAAGGCGGCGACCGCGTCCCAGTTCCTGACACTGTCGACCATCGCTTTCACGACAGCCGGCAGCGCCAGGTCGACACGGATGACAGCGACGAGGTCACGGCGCTGTCAGTCCCAGCTCGTACATATCCCGAGCGTATGTTGCGCCGTGTCCTCGTCACTACCGTACTGGTGGCAGGACGGAGTCGACTCCCTCCTCACGACCGTGTGCAGGTATTTGCCGAAGCAACCATGCCCCGATAAGACCTGCACCAACCGGAAGGCGAGGACTCCGTGCCGCCGCTCCATCCATTCCATTAGTACGGGCCGGAGGGCCTCAACGGTAACAACACCGTGTCTAGGTCTCTCCAGCTACATAACCCAACGGGCAATTACGTCCCGGCAGGCTTCCTCGCGCCAGGTGGCTATCTCGCTAAGCGATAGGGAGCCACCTTTATCGCGTGCTAAATTAACCCGCCGGTAGAGATCGGAGAGCATTTCCGCCTCTAGGTCCCATGGGGGTGTTCCAGCCAATGCACATGCCGCCTCGGTCGACGCCGTGTGGTATCCGCGGATAGCTCTGACCGCTATGGCTCTCTGTGGGCGCCACAGAAAAGCCCTGAGCTGGACGGTCAGAGACTTCGCCCACACGGGTGCGCCGTACATGACCATTGAGCGGTTCACCCCTGCATACAGCCGCCGGCCCTCAAAACTGGGTCCACCCACAATCGTCCATGAACCGCGATAGGGTGGACGCCGAGCCGATCAGCCGGGGAGCAATCCTGCAGAAATGCTCCCGGAACCACCAACGCCCGTCGAGCACCAGGCCCAAATACTTCATAGAATAGAAGGGCCTCCGTCTTATTTAGGTCTACCCTGAGCCCCAGCGCTTCGATTCGCTTGACCATCTCCTCGGTGCCGAGAGTGGCCAGGCGCGCTGCCTCTTCGAGTGTCCTGCCCCGGGCTGTGACGAGCGTGTCATCAGCGTAGCATATCACGCTCAGCCCGGGGGGGGGGGGAGACTCCCTCTCAACGCCCAGTCGTAACCGATGTCCCACAGAGTCGGCCCCAACACCGACCCCTGCGGAACACCGCACGACATGGGCGTCTGCACAATGTGCCCCGCGGTACTCGCGCCTCAAAATAGTCTGCCACCAGCCGTCTCAGGTACAAGGGCACTCCATGGAATCGGAGCGCCTCTCTGATGCAGCTGAATGACAAACTATTGAAAGCGTTGGCGATGTCAAATGACACAGGCAACATTATTCCTCCGCCGGCGACAGCCTCCGCGGCCGTCTCCTTTAGGCGTAGCAGGGCCCCGATTGTCGAACGTCCCCTTCGAAAACTGAATTGAGCGTCCGACAGGTCGGGCCTCACCTCTTCCAGGTGCCGGACGATGCGGGCAGCAAGGACACGCTCCAGCAGCTTACCCACATCGTCCAGAAGCACGTTGGACCTGTAGGCCGACGGCGAATCCGGGGGCCGTCCCGGCTTTGGTAGGAGAACCAACCTCCCCTCCTTCCAGCACTCAGGGAACTATCCAGACGCCAAACAGGCGTTGTACAGTCACCTGAGGCGAGGTTCCAGATGCTCGAGGAGCAACGTCAACACCCGGACTGGTATTCCGTCTCTCCACAGCCGCCCCCACTTCTGACTCCGTCACGGACGGAACATTCTCGTCGGCCTCCCGGTCGTGATCTGGTGAAGTCATGGCCGAGAGCGTGTGTTCCGACTGCCGCGGGAACAGCTCCTCGACCACCCTACGAAGGAGGTCGGGCTGGAGGGTCTCGGTGAGGGGGTGGGGGCTGCGCGCAAAGCTTGTTAAGCAACGCGCGATACGGCGACCCCAGGGGTCACGGTCGAGACCGTCCAGCATGTCCTGCCAACTTGCGTCCTTGGCGGATCGGATGGCAAGCCGAAAAGCAGTCCGCGCACTGCGGTACGCCTCATACAGCTGGCCCTCCCGCTCAGCATCGCGGTGACGCCGCCGGCTGCGGGTGTAGGATCTTCGGGCACTAATGCACGCCGCACGAAGGTCTGCCAGTCTTGGAGACCATCACTAGACCCCCTGCCTCGGAGGTAGACGCCGTACCCAGGGCATGGCCGCATCGCATATTTGCATTAACGCACTGCGGATGCGGACAGCCTCAGCGTCCACTCTGTCCGCTGGGGGTGGTGAGGACAGCCACGTGTGAACGATGGCCGCCTCCGCCAGTAGGTTCCTGTCAAGACGCCCCATAGACCACCGCGGAAACGCGGGAGTTCCGTCCGCCCTGTGACCCATACTGGGGTCCTGGGGGGAGACCTTCATCCGGATATACTGGTGGTCTGACAAGGTCTCCGCCTCCTCCAGGACCCGCCAGTTCCTCACTCGTGATGCGAGAGCGGGGCTAGCGAACGACAAGTCCACTATCGACCCACCCCGCTGCCGCACACATGTGTTCACTGAGCCTCTGTTAAGGACACAGAGGCCCAGTGAATCCGCCCACTCAACAATCGCCCGCCCGCGATCGTCCGTCGTAGGGTAGACTTACCATCTAAGACAATATAAATGTCTTCTTCTTCTTTTTATGTATTGGCAATCAGCTACTTATACGAGCCACTATTGCCATTGTCCAGTTATAATTATGTTCACGTTCTTATTCTCTTCAGGTCAGTCATTGTCTGTCAGTACCTAAGTCGAATTGTCGTCATCAACAGTGCTATGGCGACACTGTTAATCATTAACAGTGTCGCCATACACACCATACATGTTGTAGGAATTTTGATGGAAAAAAAAGCCTTGTAAAGCACTTTTATATGATATTCACTACATCCCAGCTGTTCTGTCACATCACATTACATAAAATGCCATCAAAATTATCTAATATAACACGTTAAAACACTAAGATATCGAATATAATACAAGAGCACTACATGACGTTTAAGATTCTCGCCAAAAGTCCCAATATAAATGTCATCAACATTAATATTAGTCATCAGTTCACACAATCTGTACTCCTCCTTCATCGTACATATTACAAAAGTTATTGGCAATAGTTTTATGCCCGGATGCCTGTTTGACGTCAAACCTCCCTGAGAAGCTAATTTTTGACCAAACAACAATAGATAGAGCTGGCTCAAGTTGTTATAAAGCTCTTAACATCATCATAAGTAGCGCAAAATGATGCACGAAACATATTCGATTAAACGAAATGTCTTTGTACCGTAGCATGTACAGCAAAAGAGAGTAGCAATCTTAGACTAGTTTAAAATAATTTGGAAAATCCGAAAGTGCACGCCTCATAATTTTTATATTATTTATCATTTACTATTAGTCAATGCCAGAAAAAAATTAAATTAAAGAAAAAAATCCTTTTTAAAAGCAAGCTGTTTATTATTTGCTAAAGATGCAACACACTTTTATTTATAAAATTGGGACTGTGATAAAAACGGGCAGATTTAATAATTATGGTATAAAGTTTTAGTGTTAAAAATATATAATTATGTACGATATGGAATTATTTTGTTGTTGAAGATTAATAAAATATCGTTAAAGGTTACAATGAACTTATAAAGTGTTATATGTCTGATTAGAGTTAATTTATTTTTAACTTTTTAGTTTATTATATTAGCAAATAATAAAAGCTTGTTTTTAAAAAAATATTTTACTTTAATTTTATTTTTAACTTTTTAGTATTTTTATTATTCGTGTTGTTCCCACAAATATAGTACAAAAAGGGTTCATCACCCCAGAGGTCCATTGTGGAGGGATAAGGGCTTCAGTATAACAGGGTTCGCCCTGGTACTCTGAGGCGCAACGTTAGCGATATGGATATATAATAACGGAGTTCTTATGGCCAGGTTCCAGGTCCATCATCAGACCCTGGATACCATATAGTCTCAAAGTACTCGTCAAGACGAATCAAACGAGCCCAAACTCGATGGAGTTGCGTCGCTTAATTATGGAGTTCCTATGGACAGCTTCCAGGTCCATGATCAGACTCTGGTTTCCATATAGTATCAAAATACTCGTCAAGACGAATCAAACGAGCCCAAACTCGGTGAGGTTGCATCTTTTAATTACGGAGTTCCTATGGCCAGCTTCCAGGTCCACCATCAGAACCTAGTTACCATATAGTATCAAAGTACTCCTCAAAACGAATCAAGCGAGCCCAAACTCGATGGGGTTGCGTCGCTTAATTACGTAGTGCCTCTGGATAGCTTCCAGGTCCATGATCAGACCCTGGTTTCCATGTAGTATCAAAGTACTCATCAAGACGAATCAAACGAGCCCAAACTCGATGGGGTTGCGTCACTTAATTACGGAGTTCCTATGGCCAGCTTGCAGGACCATCATCAGAACCTAGTTACCATATAGTATCAAAGTACTCGTCAAGACGAATCAAGCGACCCCAAACTTGATGGGGTTGCGCTGTTTAATTACAGAGTTCTTATGGCCAGGTTTCAGGTCCATCGTCAGACCCTGGTTATCATATAGTCTCAAAGTACTCGTCAAGACGAACCAAACGAGCCCAAACTCGATGAGGTTTCGTCGCTTAATTACGGAGTTCCTATGGACAGCTTCCAGGTCCATGATCAGACCCTGGTTTTCATATAGTATCAAAGTACTCGTCAAGACGAATCAAATAAGCCCAATTTAGATCGGGTTGCGTCGTTTAATTACGGAGTTCCTATGGCCAGCTTCCAGGTCCATCATCAGGTCAGTTTTATGTCACAATAATATTGCATTGTCATCTAATTTATACATGTATGCAAAATTTCAGCTCAATCGGAAACCGGAAAGGGGATCAAATTTAACTTGCAAGATTTGATTACAGACAACGGGACAGGTGAAACTAAATAAAAGCTTGTACATACTCGTAATGAAAGAAAAAAAAATACTTTAGATATCTTGTGCCATTCTCGACGTAGACCTAAACATAGCTGTATAGGCTGAATGGGATTTATTTCCGTTGCTTGTCCGAATGGACGAACAAAAAATATAACGAACCCAATTTACATAAAGTATACATACACTAATGACTAAGCAGTTTAGTTTTTTATTAATTGCAATTAAACGACAAAGAATTACCAAGCCATTTTCGAAAGGTAAGAGCGCGTTGCGATTATGAAGCTTTTAATAAAAGAACAACTTTGATACATTCATTTTTACGGTCGACAGAATGCCAGATACTTTACGGTGACATCCGGACGTCCTCGAAAATTTTTTTAAATCAACTTTTTTCTTACTTTAAACAAAATTATTGCTTTTTAAAAATATCAAATACGTTTAGACGAATGTTTTTTCTTGACATATGTTTAATAATATTATCCTATAAGTGCAATGTGAGAAAAATACAATCATTTTTAGGTATGAAAAGTGCTTGATTTTCATAAGTCGAGAGTAGAGCAAGACCTCAACGCTTCGCTTATGAGGCATGCAATTATTGAGTCCACACAGGACGGTTTTTTGTGCAATCAATAAATGATTATGTGTCAAGATGTACCTAATTTGTATCCATTTATTGTATTATTGCGAGTTTCCTCGCGATATAAAGATTTATTGTTAATATAGATTGTTATTTAAATAATCAAAGAAAGGAGACTTAGAAATGCAATATTAACGACTCTTGAGGATCAATGAACTGCACCCCTAGAGGCAACGACATTGAACTTAGATCAACAGATAAATATATTTTAAAATGAAAAAGTTTCATTACTTCCTCATTGGACAACGATCGTAGATCACAATCTATCAATGAAAAAAAAAAGTTGAGAAAATGTTCACCTGCCATTTGAATTTGGAATGCGATCCAATTCGTGATCTACATGTCACGTATAGAGTAATTTGAAATACTGTTACACAATAATGAACTTTAAATCAATGACTTAAGAAATCTAAACAAGATGGGATGAAGTGGACATTAGAAAGGTCGCGTGAGTACAGTGCATAGAGTAAAACTAGTGATGTAGCTTATGCAATACTTTCGTAACAACCCAATTGCCTAAAGCTGGATAATTTAAAAAATGACATCACATAATACCGACAAAGTGAATTATTGACTCGGTTTTTTTATATCGTTAGGCAATGGTAAGATTCACACGGTATTGTCTTGCGACATTTTGAGACTTGGATATCGTAGATAAGAAAGCGTTTTGTAGTTTTAAACACTGTATTGTTTTAAGTTGAGAATTAATTTATATTCATATTGTGAAAGATTGTGCAAGATTTGTCGCATTAGTCAAATGAAGTCAAGTTGTTTTTTATTTTCATTACGAATTTTGCGGTGAAAGTTGCGTTTTAATTATACTTAAGTAGACGAAATTAATTATTTGTTGGTGTTATTTTTGTCAAAACTTCGTCTTATTTTTAGTTTACTTTGAATATTTTATTTTGAAAATATACATACTAAATGTATTAAGATGATAATTATTTTCTTGCGTAATAACGTTTTTAAATTTATTACATGGTGACGAATTATGAAACATCAAATGAAATTGTAGGTAGGTACTAATGACCGACACAAACTCAAAGCATAGTACTTGTCTATTTATATTTGAATAATTTACACTTCCGTTTATATACGTCCCATTGCTGGGCTCAAGTCTCCTTCGTAATAGGAGAGAAGTTGACTGTACTGTACAACACTGGTCAGACGAGTTGGCAAGATTTTTGTTTTGAGTTTTCCTTCTCTTGAATGAAGATGTTATATACATATTATTTCCCTTAGTTATGTTTTACAGTGGACGTCCCACGGATAAGATGAGGTGAATAAGGTGTGGGATACCTTTTTTTTTGTTTTTGTTTTGGTGGAGTGCAATTGTACTTACTCCGTCATCACACGGAAAATAGGCAATAGGATCCATAATGGTCTTCGTAGTTAATAATAAAGTTTGTTCCTCGGATAGTTCCGGGAAATTCTTTTGATAATAATAATAATAATTTTTTATTGTTTTCTTCCACAAAGGTATCTCATTAACAATGTTACAAATTAAATAGAACCATCCTTTGTGGGAGACTGGTATCTGAACTAGGTTGCCCTGTCATACAGATTACCAGGCCCCACCTGGATCCCATTGAGAAATACACGTAACAAAATTTTCAATTACATACGAGATTTAATTGACTTACAATAATAAGTTAAAAGAAAGATAAAATAAGAAAAAATAAATATTATATGTGTGTATATTTATGTATGCTGTGTGCGTGTTTGTGTGAGTGTGTGTATATGTATGTATATATATGATTACTTACGTGTGAGTGCGTGGGTGTGTGATGTATGTATGTATGTATGTATGGAAGTGTATGTGTGGGTGTGAGTGTGCGTGTGTGTGTGTGTGTGTGAATTTGTAGTTAAGATCTTTGTATTCTATATTGTCATATATATATATATATATATATATATATATATATATATTTATATATATATATATATATATATATATATATATATATATATATATATATATATATTGTGATAAATTCATTTAGATAAATTAAACAGGAAGAGTTCGAGAAAATTGATGCCTCTTCCCTTCAATCGAATGCGGAGACAGGAAGCAAAATAGGGCAAAAATAGTCATCCTTGATAAAACGATTTTTATCCTTACGATAAGAGACGCAGCACAGAACCACAAACTAACCCATAACTTGTCAAAAAAAAGGATAACCTTTTAACTGCTAAGCTATTATTGCATTTTGTCATTTCTATATCTATATATTTTACAAGACATATAACCCCAGGTCATATTTTGTGACTGATGAATTGTAACCATGATGTCACAATTAGACGGGTCCTGTCTGATGCTATCGTGGACCAAAAGTGACCCTGGGGTCATACATACCTGTCATATGTGTACGGGATGGGGAGAAGATTGATGATATAGGTTTATGTTGATTTGCTAAACATTAATTATTTTAGCCTTCATTTAAACAACTACATTAGTCTATTGGACGTAAACTTGAGGCATACAAGATGCGGTTTGAATCCGAGTTGGATTTTTTTTATTAAGATTTTCATTAGTCATAAAATTATACCGCGTGAGGGTGATGCCCCGGCAGTTAGCTGGGGCGTTGACGGGGGATGGTACCCGAAAGGGTAACCCGTTGGGCTGGCAACGGATAGCAAGGAAGCGGTACCAGTGGCCGTCCCAATGGCGATGGGAATACAGTGGGTTATGGGGCCACGCGCTGCCCTTCCGTCACCCCGGACGGAGCGGGCGACGTGTATGCGGGCCATAGCCTAACAAAACAAAAAAAAAAGGTCATAAAATTATTGAATGTATATAGTATATCTTAAATTACCATGATACAAAGTACTGAGAAACGTGCTGTGTGGCAGCGGCTATGAATACTACCAACCCTTACTTTGCCCGTGGATGTCGTAAAATACGACTAAGAGCCTTACAACGATCTGTGCCAACTCCATCTGATAACGTTTGGTGAACAATTACATTCTCAAAGAGAGTTGACGTCTGGCAGGCGGCCGGTTATAAAACTATTGCTAATAACTTTTACGATATGTACTATGAAAGAAGAGTACATATTGTATCGACCCCAAG
Source organism: Lymantria monacha (assembly GCA_905163515.2). Taxonomy (NCBI): domain Eukaryota; kingdom Metazoa; phylum Arthropoda; class Insecta; order Lepidoptera; family Erebidae; genus Lymantria; species Lymantria monacha. The sequence goes on along the minus strand of LR991097.1, from coordinate 22,742,163 downwards.
TAATTGGGATAAGAGTAGGAAAATTATGATGACAAAGTACTAAGAAAATTATAATTTTATGAGAAAAAGTAATATTTGATTATTTTTTGTTTATCTATGAATTTAAAACTAAGTTTATTTGAATTATGAAATTATTCAAATGCATGCAACAAATGTACTTAATAAAAAGTGATTAAAATTACAGAATTAATTAAATTCCTTTTTTTTGTAATGGCAATCAGCTTACTATATGAGCCAATTGTTCCCAGTGCCAAGACATTTTTAGTTTGAGGACTTTTGGCGGGAATCTAAAACGTCATGTTGTGCTCTTGTATTATATTCTATATCTTAGTGTTTTAACGTGTTATATTAGATAATTTTTATGGTATTTTATGTAATATGATGTGACAGAACAGCTGGGATGTAGTGAATATCATATAAAAGTGCTTTACAACGTTTTCGTTTTCCATCAAAATTCCTACAACATACCACTAACAGTGTCACCAGTGGCACTGTTGATGGCGACAATTCGACTGACTGACAGACAATGACTAACCTGAAGAGATTAAGAACGTGAAGATAATTATAACTCGACACTGGCAAAAATGGCTCGTATAAGTAGCTGATTGCCAATACATAAAAAGAAGAAGAAGAAGACATTTTTAGTTTCTTAGAATTATTCGTTGTCCATCAGTAAGTTAAATCATCGCATTCGACAGTTGCTATAGCCACAATCTTAATAAAATCTTCTGAGAATTTTCATCGATGAAGAAAAAAATTATAAAGCACTTTCATATTATATACACTACACTTAGTAGCTTTTCTGCATCACATTACATAGTACATACATTTAATAAAAATTGCTTAATATAATTCATAAATACACTAATTTCTCGTGTGGTGACGGAGTAAGAATACAATTCACCACCATCTTACCCGTGGGTGATCGTACGAGACGACTTGGGGATGTATAATGCATATACGTCTAACACCTAAGCTAGAGATGGAAAACTTGATTCAAAACCCTTTACCAACATGTCTGACCAGCGCGTTATTGTAGGTTAATTTCCCTCCTATTTTGGAGGAAGCTTGAGCCCAACAGTGGGAAGTATATGCTGAAAGCTGAAATGATGAAATGATGATGATGACACTAATATATTGAATATAATACAAAATCACAATGACACTTTCACGTTCCCGCCAAAAGATCGATATTATAGATAATTAAACAGATTTTTATAGAATAGAAGCGATTTAAGTTCAAAGTTAACGTCACACAAAATGTCAAAAGTGTCACCCACTCATTGCCTCAGGCTAGTTTCGAACACCAAACGTAGATCTATGTCAAGTACATTTTATTATGGCGTATTTATTTCATTGGTAAATGAATTTGATTCTTATCGCGATAAATACGAGGTTGATTATGAAATGTAGCAATACATCGGTGACAATGACTTTTGGGTACATTACTGAATATGGAATTGTCACTGAACATTAGTCACTTAACATCCGATACAGTGGGAGAGTCTTTAAATGTTCTAAGAAGGCATATGACTATTTTTTTGGATGAAGATTATGTGTTTTTATTTGCGCTGTGAAAAATGCATTTTCGCATGGGTATGTAGGACTCACTGACACAGTATGGTTTTACTGCGTCAGAATACCTACTAAAAACCACAGCGGCCCTGCGTCCTCGCCGGTTGTGGAACGCCAAAGGTTAGCCTTTTGGACATACGACTCTGACGATGAAGATTATGTGTGTTAGTGGAATCAGGGTTTCAAATACAAAACGTGATCCATAAATTCCTTCTTTTTTTTTAAGACAACACCCTGCCTGACAGGAAAAATCAGATGATTTTATAAACATAATTAACTTACATAAATTCTACCCAACCAACCCAAAATTCGGGACAACAATTTATGGATTGCAAAACGTGGTCCTACGTGAATATCGAAACTATGATACTTGGAACGGTAGCTCAGTAGCTTAACCACTAAGCTATCTGTACACTTTGTAAGTTACATACTTATAATAGATTTCAGTAAAATCTACCGAAATGTAATAGTGATTGGATGGGAGACGATGGTAGAGTATGTGAATTTTCTGTGTGAGGACGGAATAAGAATACCATTTATCACCCTATCCCTTGTATGTGGATGTCGTTATAGATGATTAAGGGGTATGGTATGCTGATAATATCAATGGAAGAGAAGGAAACCCAACAAAAAACCTTATGCCCATATTGAGTTGATATAGTATTGCCTCAAATTTTCTCTCATCGCACAGGGGGTCCGAGCCCATCGTGGGACTTGTGTGGACTGCGATGATGATGATTATAACGACAGGGTTGTTAAGATAGGAGAAAATAAAAAAAAAATGAGTGTATTAGTCTAACAATGAAAGAGTTGAAATGAAAGTATTTAATTCATATAGAATAAAGAAAATAATATTTCGTGTGGTAAGATAATAAATATACAATAGTTACCACGTCTTCCTTTTCCAAGGATATCGTAAAAATTTTATGTAGGATGCAGTTAAAATCACTTTTTTTTTGCGGTGGGTTATGGACGTGGTCGCGCTCCGCCAAATCGGTCCGGGGTGACGGAAAAGGCAGCGCGCAACCCCATAAACCCACCCTGCAAATAGCTCTCTTCGCCATGCGAGAGGGCCACCGGTACCCGATCTTTGTCTTCGATGGCCAGTTAACATCACTGTAAAAAAGGAAAATTTAAAATAAATACTTATATTAACCTATTTATACAGCGTGTTATAGTAGGCTAATTCTCCTCATCTAGAGGAGGTAAGCTCATTAGTTAGGTGAGAAGACAGAAGCAGCGAAGGCAATTCGAAAGTTTACTAGACTATCAGCATGTTAAGTCGAGTAGTAAAGAAATAAACTACTTATTTGTCATTCTAGTCACGTAAGTTTAATTTACAATGCATCTCAATTATATCAGTGATCCATAAATTGTTCCGACTATTATTATAACTTTTGTTCATCGGAATTATTATTATAAATGTGAAAGTTAGTATTTTTAATTGCTAACTACTGAAAACTATCTATTTGTACAGAATAGCGAATAGCGTATATTGGGTCTCAACCCATTCTCCCCTATTCTGTTTGATATATTTTTATGGTTTTTCGTTTAACACTAGTTTGATATGTCTTTATAGTTTTGTTTCTTATCGTTTGAAATAAAACTATTTTTATGGATCCTATCGCGTTTGTATTTGATTTTTAATTTGCTGACGTTTCAAACACTTTAACGCATTCATGGTCACAGGAAGATTAACTATGAACGCTCTAAAGTGTTTGAAACATCGACAAATTAATTATCAAATACAAACACGATAGGATCCGTAAAACTAGTTTTATTTCAAATGTGTAATATCAGAAATCATTAAAATCATTAAAATATCTCGTGTTATACGATGATGTAAATAGCTTTTGTAAAAGTCCTGTATCTTTACAACAGTCACATTTAATTCTTGTATTTATTTTAACTATTACGTATCTCATCAATGCATTTGTGCAATTCACTCATTACACGTCGCAATTCGCCATGTCAAAACATTTCAAACAAGCAATCCAATCAGATAGATGATCTAAATACAAACGAACGTACCTACTAGACTAAACTACGTCAAACATAATTGAAGAACACTGTTGTACTGAATTTGACCCCGTCAAATAGAAATTTTCGTCAAGATTTTATCATAAAACATGACATCTCGAATCAAACGACAAGTATTGTCTAAAAGACCTTACCGCTTGTTTGAAAACTATATACCTAATATACAATGAAATATGAACTTTATATTATACAAAAATAGATCTTAAATTGTTGTTTTTATGTGACAAGTCTTTGTGATTTTGCCGTCAGAATAGTAGCCATTATCTGAGAGAACACACGTTCAGAAATCGTAAAAAAAGGTCGAAATATGATTAATAGGGCGGCGGTGCGTTGCCCGGCTTGTTCGTGTGTGATTCTTTCCATTTGACAGATTGTCTCGACTCTCTGACCCGAGCGCCCCGTTGAGACAATAATAATGCTGCATCCGTGGCTTCTATCGATAAATTTAAAGAGAAATATATAACCCTATTAAGAAAATTGATTGAATTGGCTCATTTAAGTCCAAATAGTCTTATGGATGTCCTGTTCAAAGGCAAAACATGTATGACTTAGCTGTATATACAATACATATTTTTAGTTCTGGAGCCTGCTCATCATGTAGAGAGAAAGGCGTTTCTTTATAATCTATTCTATTATTCGTCTATTCACTTCATCCTACTCCATATTTCTTCTTTTGGGGCGAACATTATATTATTTCACTGCGAGAAAGTGGTCATTCTCTCTTCGTAACTTTCATTTCAAAATAGAAATTTAAATTCATGTTTTAGAATTTTTTACAGATTTAATTTTAAATAAATTCTACTAACTTAGTTGATTTGTATTATTTTTCTTATTGGTGACAACTAAGGAATAAATCCTTGTTTAATACAAGGACCTCCTTAACATATAATTAACGGCCATAAATCACACCGATACTTTTTCGGAATATTCTTGTGCAGTGTATAATAAAAACAATTGATCTACACAGTAGTCAAAACCTCGATATTTGGAATAGGAGATCGCCACCCAAGCTTACGCCATCTGCTATTTTCAGTCATCATTCTGGATAATTATGAAAAGAATATTTGCAGATAAATAAAATTTCATATCAAATAACTTTTATTCTGTGTATATTTTTTAAGTTTTCGTGACTAATATTTACGTGCATACTTACACATAAGATACTGTACGAAGTTAAAAAAGAAACTTAAGTAAGCCATAATTTCATAATAATACAAGTATTACATATTGAACAGCTTATATTGATTTAAATAAATAAAATCTATAAACAAAATCATTTCAAATTTTATACAATGCTAACGAAAGTAATATATTTTGCAATTACGTCAAGCGATACAAAAAAAAACTTGTTCAAAAACAAACATGGCGAGCGTAGCGTCGTCGTCGTCGTTAAACGGTTACACAATGATTAACTATATTCCCACATGTATGTATATCGACATCGATACTTTCACTGTCCTTGCCCATCCCTATCGCGAGGTCGACTGAGATTACTCTCAGCACGAGACTGTCCTGCGTCGGCGCTCGTTCGCGACGCTTTGACATCCCGACATACAGCACAATTATACATTTGAACCACCATCCACCACTTTAAACTTTAATAGCAAAAATATAAAGGCGATATTGTAATAATTTTCAATTTACCAACCGCATATCATGGTTCTCAGTACGTCATACGTTGATAGACGGCCCAAACAGGTCGATGTGAGAGAACGTTTTTTTTTTCTTCAATTTTGTATATGCAATATGAAGATATTGAAGGATTATTATTCATGTTTTCGATGGTATTTATTTATATATGTCCGTGTACACAGGTCATATGCAAGTGCTATAACGAACTGTCATGAGCTAAATGAAGTTGAGTATAGATGCGCAGGAGTTGATACAAAACGATTTAATATTGATTGAAAATTGATGACGTAACTTATAGTCAATATAAAATTTATTGCTAGTTCTTAGACTTGTTTAATCAAAGACTGACTTTTGATATGATCTCAAATTATATTAGCATTTAGTTAGTTAATATTTTTTGAAATACTTTCTCCTATTTGGATATCTGGTTGTCTAATGATGCCAGACTTTACATACATACATATCTCTTGAAGGGTAGGCAGAGAGAACAGAGTGCCAGAGAACTCTATCCTTGCATACTTCACTCGCTTCCTCAACATTCATAGTTCTCTTCATACACGCTCGCCGGTTTTGAAGACTCTTGACTTCACCATCCTATATAGTACATGACCAATCTGGTCTAGGTAGGTTAGTCTCGGTCTCCCCCGGTACCTACATCCTTCCACTTTTGCATTGTATATCTTCTTAACAAGACGTTCGTTTGGCATTATTTCCACATGTCCGAACCATCGGAGCATTCCCTTTCGATGCCAGACTTTCATCAGTATATACTGAATAACAGGTCTTCACGAGCTCCCTGGCCTTGATGAGAATAGCCGGGACAAAACAAAGCTGCAAAATCCTTATTTTGAGGACAGTGTTCAGTTCTATCACCAAATAATAAAAATCACTTAAACACGATATGAGCTTTTTATTTTTTAATTAAAAATTTATTACTTTCGTATTTGAAAATCTAGAGGTTGTTTTTGGATAATATCCAAGAATGATAGCATTAGCCCTATACCAACACGTCTGACCAGCGTGGTGTAGTAGTTCAATTTCCCTCCCATTATGGAGGAGGCTCGAGCCTAACAGTGGCACATATATGAGCTGAGATGATGATGATGATAGCATTAGATTCACATTTTTTAAATTAATTTCTTTTTTCATTTTTTTTTATTTTGTCACTACGTTTATTCTTTCAAGTATCGATGCCCATTAGTGTCGATATATTTAACCTAAGATAAGGTAATTTTATCCGTGTGGTAATGAGGTAAAAATATATAACACCATCCTTGTCCTGAAAGTGTGGTAGGTGACAACTAAGAGATATAATATGCTTATAACTTCTATAGAAGAGAATGAGAACTCTAAATAAAACGTAATACGCCTGATTAGGGTAATATCATCATCATCATCATCACAGCCCACAAATGTCCCACTGTTGGGCTCGGGCCTCCTTCATAATGGGAGGGAAATTAACATACTAAACTGCGCTGGTCAGACGTATTAGTATAGAGTTTTGTTTCAAGTTCTTTCTGTTTCAAGTTTCTTCTTCCATAGATGTTATATGTGTTTTATATCCCATAGTCGTCTCGTACGATCACCCATGGGTAAGATATGGGGTGGTGAATAGTATTCTTACTGCGTCACCACAAAGAAAGATTAGGGTAATATAATGGATCAATTTCTCTTCAGGGTTTTACGCGTGAATGTGAGCAAAACCAAAATAATGGTCTTTGAAAGAGAAGAAGCCAGAACAGATGTAAGAGTAAAAATAGATGTACTAGAGCAAGTGGATGAATTTGTATATCTTGGATGTAGTTTTAGTCGAGATGGAAGGTATACCACTGATATAGAGCGAAGAGTGAATGCGGGAAATAGAGTGAACGGAGCGTTGGGGCAACTTCTCGGTAGCCACCACCTCAGCCAGAAGGCACGTGTAGCAACATTACTATATGGAAGCGAGAGTTAGGTATGCAGAAAAGAGCATGAAACCAAAATTAATGCAGTCGAAATGCGATCTCTACGGAAAATCTGTGGAGTTAGGCTGACCGACCGCATTCGCAACGACGACGTAAGAGAGCGAGTAGGTATGAAAGAGAGTATTGGTGTAAAGATGCGTAAGGGAATGCTTCGATGGTTCGGACATGTGGAAAGAATGCCGAACGAACGTCTGTTTAAGAAGATATACAATGCGAAAATGGAAGGATGTAGGTACCGAGGGAGACCGAGACTCACCTACCTAGACCAGATTGGTCACGTACTGAAAGAAGGTGGAGTCAAGAGTCTCTGAAACCGGCGAGCGTGTATGAAGAGAATTATGAATGTTGAAGAAGCGAGTGAAGTATGCAAAGATAGAGTTCTCCGGCACTCTGTTCTCTCTGCCTACCCTGCAAGGGATATGGCGTGATGATATGTATGTATGTAATTTCTCTTCCATTGTGGAAGAGGTTAGAGCCCATCAGTGGGCAGTATATCAGCTGAGATGCTAATAAAAAAGTTAATTTTTGAAATAAATCAGTATTAGAACACCACTAGTGTACAGCTCCTATAAATATAATAGAGGCAGGAGACCACTTTGTTGACAGTTTTCGGTCCGGAGATAGTACTATCTGGCAGAAAATCAATGTCTGAGCAGTGGCAATGTTCTATTGTGCTTCGTTCGGTGAGCGAAAGACCTGGAAGCTCATCTTTCTGGGTGGGTTTTCATTTGTAGACAGCGGTTCAACTGTGCCATTGTTATTGCAAAGGTCCATAGGCGGCAGTAACCCTTACCATCAGATACGCTGTTCGCTCGCTTGCCACCAAGAGTAATAGAAAATTATCCGACGTCCTCGAATATTTTTTTTAATCAACTATTTTCTTACTTTAAACAGAATAATTGCTTTTTAAAAATATCAAATACGTTTAAACGAATGTTTTTTCTTGATATATGTATTATAATATTATCTTATAAGTGCAATGTGAGAAAAATACAATCATTTTTATGTTTGAAAACTGCTTGATTTTCATATGTCGAGAGTAGAGCAAGACCTCAACGCTTCGCTTATGAGGCGTGCAAAATATCTAGACTATACGCTCTGTCCCCGGATTTGCCGTCGGCCTACAGGCCCATCGTGCTCCTCGACGATATGGGTAAGCTGCTGGAGCGTGTGCTCGCTGCCCGCATCGTCCGACACCTGGAGGAGGTGGGGCCCGATCTGTCGGACGCTCAGTATGGGTTTCGGAGGGGGCGTTCGACCATCGGGGCCCTATTACGCCTGAGGCAGGCGGCCGCGGAGGCCGTCGCCGGGAAGGGAGTGCTGTTGGCGGTGTCGTTGGACATCGCCAACGCATTCAATAGTCTGCCATTCGGCTGCATCAGGGAGGCGCTCCGGTTCCATGGAGTGCCCCTGTACCTCAGGCGGCTGGTGGCAGACTATTTGGAGGGCCGCAGTATCCTCTGCGCGGGTCCCGCAGGGGACATTGTGCGGACGCCCATGTCGTGCGGCGTTCCACAGGGGTCGGTTCTGGGGCCGACTCTGTGGGACATCGGGTACGACTGGGCGTTGAGAGGGAGTCTCCCCCCCGGGCTGAGCTTGGTGTGCTACGCTGACGACACGCTCGTCACAGCCCGGGGCAGGACACTCGAAGAGGCGGCGAGCCTGGCCACTCTCGGCACCGAGGAGATGGTCAGGCGGATCGAGGCGCTGGGGCTCAGGGTGGCCCTAAACAAGACGGAGGCCCTACTTTTCCATGGGCCCCGTGTGAGGCTGCCCATCGGCGCCTCGATAGTGGTAAACTCCATCCACATCAGCATCCAGGCCCATATGAGGTACTTGGGTCTGGTGCTTGACGGGCGATGGTGGTTCCGGGAGCATTTCCGACAGATTGCTCCCTGGCTTGTCGGCGCGGCGTCCGCCCTTTCTCGACTCATGCCGAATGTGGGCGGACCCAGTTTTGAGGCCCGACGGCTGTATGCGGGGGTCATCCGCTCGATGGCCATGTACGGCGCACCCGTGTGGGCGAGGGCTCTGAACGCCCAGCTCAGGGCGGTTCTGTGGAGGCCACAGAGAGCCATGGCGGTCAGAGCCATTCGTGGGTACCGCACGGTGTCGACAGAGGCGGCGTGCCTGTTGGCCGGGACACCCCCGTGGGACCTAGAGGCGGAGATGCTCTCCGACCTCTACCGGCGGGTTATCACAGCGCGCGAGGAAGGTGGCTCCCCATCGTTGAGCGAGATAGCCACCTGGCGCGTGGATGCCCGCCGAGACGTCATCGCCCGTTGGGCTACGCGGCTGGAGAGGCCTAGGCACGGTGTGGAGACCGTTGAGGCCCTCCGGCCCGTATTGATAGAGTGGATGGAGCGGCGGCACGGAGTCCTCACCTTTCGGCTGGTGCAGGTATTGACGGGGCACGGGTGTTTCGGGTTGTACCTGCACAGGGTCGTGTATAGGGAGTGGACTCCGGCCTGCCACCACTGCAGGAGTGACGAGGACACGGCGCAACACACGCTGGAGGTGTGTCCGGGATGGGAGCGGCAGCGCCGTGACCTCGTCGCTGTCATCGGTGCCGACCTGACGCTGCCGGCCGTCGCGAGAGCGATGGTCGACAGCATCAGGAACTGGGACGCGGTCGCCGCCTTCTGCGAGGCTGTCATCTCGCAGAAGGAAGCGGCGGAACGGGCAAGGGAGGATTCCCGCGCCCCGGGCCGCCGCCAGCGGCCGGGGCGGCGCAGGCGCGAATACCTGCGCCTGATGCCGCCCTAACCGAGGCTTCGGGTGATCGGACCGGGGAATTGTCCGGTCACCCGACGTGAGGCCACCGCGTGAGGGCGACGCCCCGACGGCGAAATCTGTCGGGGCGTCGACGAGAGGAACCCGCGAGGGTGAACCGCCGGGCGGGCCACCGAAGTTAAAAATCGGGTCCCGGTGACCCGCTCGCACGGCGAAGAGAGAGGAGTTTTTACGGTGGGTCTATGGGGTCACGCGCCGCCTTTTCCGTCACCCCGGACCGATTTGGCGGGGCGAGACTAATCCATAGTCCACCAAAAAAAAAAAAAAAAAAAAAAAAAAAAGACTATACGCTCTAGAATTTATTATTTATTCGACTGTTATTTTTACGAATGACAGAGCTATTTCAGCGGTGAGTTACAGAAATATAAAAGTGTCTGTTTGTCATCTACGCGCGTCAGATCTAAATGTCGGCAGTTTACGCATAGCCATTTGCATATTTTACGATTTTTTTTCATGTGCCTATAAAACCATTTTGAAATCATTTCTAGTTTTGATGTCACTAGGCATAATATGTTTCTTACTCTTTTGAGATTAATTTTTAGATCAGTTTTATATGTTTTTAAATTGTTGGCAGTAAAAATGCAGGTCTGTTATTTTTATTACGACTGTTATTTTAATATTTTTTTTTTAATATTTATCGGCGCCTCACCGAAATATGTCTTTTATATCACATGGCTTTATTTTTTGATGGATTGCAAAATATTTTTTTGTAAGATTAACGATCATATTTTGTTTTATTATTTGAATAGTTAATAAACATATTTTAATAGCTTTATAATAAAAATATATTATGTCATATGTTATGATTTCAGAATACATAGTGAAGCCACCGACTGCACTGATCGCGTAATGGTTAAGGTACCGACTTTCTATGGGTTCAATTCCCACGCAGGACAATACTTTGTGCGATCCACGAAGTGTTGTTCTGAGTCTGGATATAATTTATCTACGTTAATTGCATGTTTTTAAAGTCCCCCTCAATACAAGGTTTATTTTTTAGAGTAGGTTGGTGTCTTTTTAAAGTATTTAAAACCGTCATCTTTTGGAAGTCAGCAAATCAGCTAAGGTGGCTATCTAGCCATGCATCCTACAGCGCTCTTCTAGGCAACTCATAATGTTGACCTTAATTATCAACCTATCTCAAATTACTGAAATTTAGCATTTAATATGCTTAATTACGTCTCCTTAAAGACATAAATATAGTACAAAGTGAGATTTGAATATCCTACAATAGTTCACGGTGGTGTAAGTGGAAGCACGATTGGGTCAAATTTCCAATAGTTGTGGGTTCGAATCCCACTTGTGACATCATTTTTAGCTTCTTAATCGGGTTTTTATCAACCTATCTGTTAAGCATGGTGATTCAATAATCACCATTATATAAGGATAGTATAATTATTATCCTAGCTGAAGAGGCTTGTATTTCACAATGGATGTTGATAGAAACTGCTAGATAATCAGATGTCATGCGTTCACTGCCCTTAAAATATATATTATTACTGCAAAGGAAGGAAAAGTAGCATGTTATCCTGTTTCGATGGCTTTTATTTTGAGTGTTCCTTTTATTGAAGTAATATTATCTGTTTATTTTATAATCATCATTCTCCTACTCTTGTCCCAATTAATTGGGGTCGATACAATATGTAATTTTTTTTCATAGTACATATTAGAAAAGTTATTGGCAATAGTTTTATGACCAACCGCCTGCCAGACGTCAGCCCTCCTTGGGAATTTAATTGATGACCAAACGGCATCAGATGGAGTTGGCCCAGGTCATTATAATGCTCTTAGTCGTCTTTTACGACATCCACGAATTTTGTGTTGATAGTATTCGTAGCCGTACACACACACACAGCTAGTCGTATTTTATATCTAATATCTAGGGATAAAGAAGATATATTGAAATCGAAAATTTATTGTAAATTTATTGTGAATACAATTAACCACCCCTATTATGTGTACGCGTGAATGTGAGCAAAACCAAAATAATGATCTTTGAAAGAGATGAAGCCAGAACAGAGGTAAGAGTAACAATAGGTAATGATGTACTAGAGCAAGTGGATGAATTTGTATATCTTGGATGTGGATTTAGCAGAGATGGAAGGTACATCGCTGATATAGAGCGAAGAGTGAATGTGGGAAATAGAGTAAACGGAGCTTTGGGGCAACTTCTCGGCAGCCATCACCTCAGCCAGAAGGCACGTGTAGCAATACATAACGCAGTGCTTGTCCCAACATTACTGTATGGAAGCGAGAGTTGGGTATGCAGAAAAGAGTATGAAAGTAAAATTAATACGGTCGAAATGCGATCTCTGCGGAAAATCTGTGGAGTTAGGCTGACCGACCGTATTCATAACGACGACGTAAGAGAGCGAGTAGGTATGAAAGAGAGTATTGGTGTAAAGATGCGAAAAGGAATGCTCCGATGGTTCGGACATGTGGAAAGAATGCCGAACGAACGTCTGGTTAAGAAGATATAGAATGCGAAAGTGGAAGGATGTATGTACCGGGGGAGACCGAGACTAACCTTCCTAGACCAGATCGGTCATGTACTGAAGGAAGGTGGAGTCAAGAGTCTCCGAAACCGGCGAGCGTGTATGAAGAGAATTATGAATGTTGAGGAAGCGAGTGAAGTATGCAAGGATAGAGTTCTCTGGCACTCTGTTCTCTCTGCCTACCCTGCAAGGGATATGGCGTGATGATATGTATGTATGTATGTATGTATTATGTCTATGGGGTTCGTAAAAGACGACTAAAGGATATGATATGCATATAACATTTGTTACCACATCCATGTGGTGACGGAGTAAGAATACAATTCACCACCCCTATCTTACCCGTGGGGGATCGTAAGAGACGACTAAAGGATATAAAGCGCATATAACCTCTATGCAAGAGATGGAAAACTCGAAACATGATCCTATACCGACACGCCTGACCAGCAGCGTGGTATGGTAGGACATTTCGCCCCCATTATGGAGGAGGCTCGAGCCCAACAGTGGGACATATATGAGCTGAGATGATGATGATGATACTAATAAATTACATTAGTCTTTATTGCTTGATAAAATTCTCATTAAGACGTATATATTTCAACAATAAAACTGCCATGATTTAATTCCCAGCCATTATATATCAATCTCCTTTCCAGTTAAGCTCGCATCTCATCTAGATGTGTCTCACGTAGCTTGAAGAGTGGCTAATGAAGTGCTCGGTTGATGTGTGACCCACCGTTGAGGGTTCCTTAATGATACGATTGACAGTACAGTAGAGCGGTCGCTGCCATACTATTCGATTGTTTCTTGGCTGAAGTGGGGCTTCGAGGTAAGCGAAAATTGATTCCAATGGTTGAGGATATATTTTAATGGCCACCGAAGTTAAAAATCGGGTCCCGGTGGCCCGCTCGCACGGCGAAGAGAGAGGAGTTTTACGGTGGGTCTATGGGGTCACGCGCCGCCTTCTCCGTCACCCCGGACCGATTTGGCGGGGCGAGACGCATCCATAGTCCACCAAAAAAAAAGGATATATTTTAATCGAGAAGAAATTTACTGTTTAAAATAAATATGGAGATATCATATTAAAATATTTACTACTAGCTTCTGCCCGCGGCTTCGCACGCGTAAAAGGTTACTTTCCTAAAGTTTTTCATCCCCTATTTTTATTTTACCTCTTAAGGGTAAATTTTTTACGAACTTTTAATGTCATATTTATTTATATCTAATCAATAGCCTATAAATAAGTTTCAAGCTTCCGGCTTTAAAAATGACGATAATTCCTTACAACTTTTCATCCCTCTTTACAACCTTTTTTTTGCATTAAAAAGTAGCCTATGCCCTTTATCAGGCTCTAAACTATCTTTGTACATAATTTCATTTAGATCGGTTCAGTAGTTTTGGCGTGAAAGAGCGACAGATAGACAGAGTTACTTTCGCATTTATAATATTAGTTAGGATTTAGGAAATAATATAGGTGAGTCTCATGCATTGAATAATTCCATGGGGATGCTCAAAAGTTTGAATACCTAAAAAATATAGGCCATCGTTCTAATTGCGTAAAACTCCAATTAGTCTTTGTGCCATCTCCTTCTAAAAGCTACAAGCGTTCAAACACCTTGCGATTTTCGATTCAAAAATATAGTTATTACCAACTAGGTTATTATGCTATTGCTGCTTAAGGGTCTCTGAAGAAGTAGCAGCAACGCTGATATAATCTGACATACTCGGCTGATGTGATGGCGCAGGGTTATCAATGTAGCGTTTCACTTCAAAGACCTACTCATCTTCTAAGTTTCATTTATACATTGAAACATACAACATATAATCAAGCCCTTATCTTTCAGTGGAATTAGTAAAACTCGATCAATGGAGTCACCATTAGATTGGACAGTAATCTTTTTTCTCTTTTGAGAAACACATTAAACTAATTTTGATCACCAAACTGCAAGTAAATCATAGTGATTTATTATATTATACCACTTATTTATACATCCTTCACTGTTAGATTTAGGCCTCCTAAAGGGAGATAATATGATAATCGCCAAGTTTGTGAGATGAGTTGGCAATTCCATTTGGTGTAGAAAGTTGCCTAGGAGAGCTTTGCTGCATATTCTTCTGATGGAACTGCAACCCATCACCATACAATTAGAAACCATAAAACGTGGCGTTTACGCAAAACTTATAAGTGAAGGTAGCTTATAAACAATTTTGATTTCTTTTCACACAAGTTTAGGGGCCCCACAATCGTCCGATGTCTAAGAAAGACATATTTCATGAGGTGCCCCAATGACGTCTTGTTCGTGGAACTTTGCATATAATGGTGTTTATCTGCAGAGTGTCTTTGGCATATTAAGTTCATTCCCTATATTTTAAGAAGTCGGTGATCTAAATGAAGACTTCTGTGAAGGATTGACGATGGAACATAATTATCCAGTATTATTGAAAAATTTCCCAGCATTCTTTTTTTCTTCTCATACTTCTCATAATCAAAAGAGTGCTATTGCCCACTCTCCCATTGATTTTGACTTGCTCATGGGAATTGTAATACTCTGTTGAGACGATTTTTACAATTCCACAGTAAGGGCGATTTTTTTAATTATCTATGAAAGAGGATGTTTGTATATATGACATCGTTAAACTCAAAAACTATTTGACCGATCATTATGAAAATTGGAATATATATGTATTTTTCCACGGAGGTTTATATGCCAATGTAGCACGCCACCAGGCAGTGCTGCGATATATCGACTTCTACAAACCAACCAGAGATGAAAATCTCGAAACAAAACCCTATACCAACACGTCTAACCAGCGTGGTATAGTACGTCAATTTCCCTTCTATCACGGAGGAGGTTCGAGCCCAGCATTAGGATATATATGAGCTGAGATGATGATGAAACAAGCCAACAAGCTGGGTTCGCTGTTATATAACCATCTTTTTTAATCTAATCAATTGATTTCATAGATATTACTGATTCATATTGATTCAGAAGTTTAATTAAAATGCTAAATAATCTAGGTCAACATATTCGAGAACTAACCGCGTGCTGTTTGTCTTTATTATTATTATAGTGATATATAAAGTAATATAAAAATCATAAATAATATTGATCTCATAGTTTCTACATCAAATTAATAATCATTTTGTCTTTTGTAAATTGTCTAACAGTATTTTAAAAAGTCATATACTCGCCAGACGCTTGGAAATGTCAAATGTTCATTTTGCAACATTTGTTTAGTGAAGGCAGGCGACTAAAATAATAAATCACATAGCTAATGTTAATGGGTTTATCTTATATGGTAGATTTGTGGAATATAATTTGTCACAGGTAAGTATTACTTAAGAGATAATAAGCTAGACACGATATGATTTAAACTACAAGCGAATTCCCGCGTTTTCATCCAACTAACTCCCGTTTTCATAAGAATACAAGGATAAAATATAGCCTATGTTATTCACTAATAAAGTAGCTGCCCATAGGTGAAATATTTTTTAAATTGATATCGTTGTTTAAGCGTGAAAGCGTAACAAACAAACATATAAATTCACATTCGCATTAACAATATTTTAATTTATTTATATTTATTGAAACATCTTGTCTATTGAGTTTGACTAAATTTATGGGTTTATTTTGCTATCATTTCATCGCTATAATAACTGAATTGATTTGAGTGAAATTGTAATAAATAAAAGTATGTCATCGTCATTATCATATCAGCTCATACGAGTCCCACTGTTGGGCTCCACCGTAATGGTAGGGAAATTGGCCCACTATACCAAGCTAGTCAGACGTGTTGGCATAGAGTTTTGTCTCGGGTTTTCCTTCTATTTCATAGATGTTATATACGTCTTATATCTCTTAATCGTCTCTTACGTTCACTCACACGTAAAATAGAGGGTGCTGTATTCTTAATTCTAAAAGGGCTCTACGCGCGAATGTGAGCAAAACCAAAACAGAACAGATGTAATAGTAAAAATAGGTAATGATGTACTAGAGCAAGTGGATGAATTTGTATATCTTGGATGTGGTTTTAGCCGAGATGGAAGGTACACCACTGATATACAGCGAAGAGTAAATGCGGGTAATAGAGTGAACGGAGCGTTAGGACAACTTCTCGGTAGCTACCACCTCAGCCAGAAGGCATTTGAAGCAATACATAACGCAGTGCTTGTCCCAACATTAAGTACTATATGAATGCGAGAGTTGGGTATGCAGAAAAGAGCATGAAAGTAAAATTAATGCGGTCGAAATGCGACCTCTACGGAAAATCTGTGGAGTTAGGCTGACCGACCGCATTCGCAACGACGACGTAAGGGAGCGAGTAGGTATGAAAGAGAGTATTGGTGTAAAGATGCGAAAGGGAATGCTCCGATGGTTCGGACATGTGGAAAGAATGCCGAACGAACGTCTGTTTACGAAGATATACAATGCAAAAGTGGAGGAATGTAGGTACCGGGGGAGACAGGGACTCACCTACTTAGACCAGATTAGTCACGTACTGAAAGAAGGTAGAGTCAAGAGAATCCGAAACCGGCGAGCGTGTATGAAGAGAATTATGAATGTTGAAGAAGCGAGTGAAGTATGCAGAGATAGAGTTCTCTGGCACTCCGTTCTCTCTGCCTACCCTGCAAGGGATATGGCGTGATGATATGTATGAATGTATTCTTAATCCGTCACCATACGAAAAATCTTATTGTGACTAGGAAATAATAAGATAATGTGTCACCACTCTTTATTATTCTGTCAAAGTAGTGAAATTAGAATTGAATTAAAATTTAATTGGCCAGGTAATAACCAGAAGACTGACAGCAATGCTTTCCCGGGAAATTTGTAACATCAACTGCGATTGCCAACTTGACTGCCCAGCGCGTTGATTATAGCATATTATGGCATTAATCACCTTTTCTCTATAGAAAACCTCCATAGGTTTATGTCCAAAATTGGACATCGATAACTCCAAGTATGGAGGAATACTAACATAAGTCATATATAAGTAAGTATATATATAGTAAATATATAAGTATCATATATAGTAAATAAGTCAAGTATAAGTTAACCATTTAAGGCGAATGATAATATATAATGACGATAATAATAATCATAGATTATAAATATTTATGAGTTGAAATAAAACTATTTTAGCGGATTCTATCGCGTTTGTATTTTTAATTTCTTGACGTTTCGAACACTACAGTGCTGATGTTAATGGAAAGAATCAGCGTTCATAATGTTACATATTCGATAAAATCAGTAAAAGTAATTTTTATTTCAAATACGTAGGTAATAGATACTCGCGGCAATACCTGAAATCAATCATTTTAATAATGGTAGGACCACGCTGTGGACAGTTCTTTGTCCGCTTCTTTGTCCGCAGCCGCGGGCTGGTCCGTCCGGAGTAGTACCACTCTCGCAGAAGGTCGACGTGTGAGTAATGGCAATGTGCTATTGCGCTTCGTTCGGTGAGTGAGAGAGCCGGAAGCCCAACTAGAGTGGGTTTGCGATTTGTATTGGTAGGCAACGGCCTAGCTAACCCTTGGTATTACAAAGGTCCATGGGCGGCAGTGACACTTACCATCAGGTGTGCCGTCTACTCGTTTGCCACCACAAGCTATATAAAAAAATATGGTAATAATAAATGAGTTTAAAAAAATCATTTTGGGTGTAAGTATTCAAATATTTTTCACCCATTTATGTGCATAATATGCGATTGCTCTTTTACCCGACTGCTTAGATAAATAATGTAATGTTATCAGAGTTCATGTATATACTTGACTTTTTTATTTCACCATAACTTCAAAACTTTCTGCATAGTAACGGAGTACGAATATAAATCATTACGCCTTTTCTTACTCATCGCTGTCGTAAAAGACGATTAAGATGTGTTCAGATAACATCGCAACTAAAGAAGGAAAACTCAGAATAAAACTTTATTCTGTCAAGTCTGATCAGCGTGGTACATCAATTTAGATATTTTATATCTGTACAAATTATGTAGTTTATCTTAAAAAAATATATATAAAATATGTAGTTATGTATTATACTTAACATTATGCAATTCTATACTTCACTCAATCGCCGTTATTACTTAACCTTCGCCTTAAGGAAGATCCGCTTTTTTAATTAAGTATCTGACAGTTTGTCATAATAAAAATGAATGGTGATTAGAAAGTGAAGTGACATTTTTTATAACCGGATTCAAAAACGGAATAATATTTTAATGTTTTATAGATTTGTACCCAAACCCTAATAACACTATTTCATTTTATTTAATTCAATTTAAGAACATATATATATATATATATATGCAAATTCTTCCTCATTTTCCCCAAATCTCATATCACATTATTGAACATAAATTTCGTCCACAATAGCATAGGTAGAAAGGGATACAGTATCCAATTCTATCCTTCCTAAGGAAAGACAATGCCACAATAACCATGCTTAATAGACTGATTGGTAATCGCATTTTTGATTATAAAAAAAGTACTTTTTTTTCAAACTATCGTATGTTTGGGCTTATGTCTCCCCTGACATGATCAGGGACCTTGTTTAGCATGTTGATTAGATTAAATTGAAATATAATTTAGGGGTGTTAATAGAGTTAGTAAGTTGAGTTATGTATAGATAAGATTGTATAAATATGGCTATAAGGATAATTATGAGAAATAAGGAAACTTAATATTAGTAGAGTAATAGTAGAAATTAATATAAATAGATTTTTTTTTTTAGATATACATTAAGTAAAATACAGAACATAGACAATTGATGGAAAATTAAAACTAGATAATGATGGAATAATATTAATTATTATAATTATCTTTATCTTTTTTTATGTTTGCATTGATTATTAGAAGGTGAGAAAGAAAGAACATAAAATGTAAACATTTAAGTACATGAGAACATAAAAATATTAGATTAATATTAAATTATAAGTTCTTTTTAATTAAAATTATTAATATTAAAGTCTATAATTTAATATTAGATTAATATTGAATTATAGAATTATTAATTTCAAATCTTAGATTATCAGGAAGTGAGAAAGATCGAACATAAAGTGTAAACATTTAAGTACATAGAAACGTAAAATATAAAATTATAGGATATAAATAGAAATGATAAGAAAAGAGTTAGAGAGAAATAATATAAGAATTTAAAACTAGATAATAAAGGACTAATCATCATCATCATCATCATTTCAGCCTATTGCCGTCCACTGCTGAACGTAGGCCTCCCTCATTTTACGCCACAGAGTGCGGTCCTGTGCCGCCTGTATTTGTGTTGCTCATAAGGGGTTTAAAGCCGTAATCGCCACGCTTGGCAGGCGGGTTGGCGATCGCAGTGTGGTGTAATACGTTTCCCAGGAGAGAGCTGCTGCCCACTCTCCTGGTGAGCCCTTAGTCGATTTTTACGACTCCCACGGGCAAGCAAGGGGTGGCGACACATGTATTCTATCCCGTCGCCACACGGGAAAAGGACTAATATTAATTGTTATTATTGACGTCTTTTTTTTTTTTTAAATATATACACATTTTTTTTTCTTTTACTACTTTTCATAGAAATAGAATTGGATAAGAGAATATAAATGAGTCATTACTATATATTTTATATTAATAAGATATGTCATTTATATAACATACCTATATTATTTTGAATTAGAATTTATAACTGGTATTACTTGAAGTAAGAAAGGAACAATAAAAAGTACAAATGTACGTACATAGAAAACATAAATTTCATAAATAAGAAAAGATCATAACATATAAATTTAAATTTAAAGTTAGAGGAAATATAGGGATTCTTGTTAAGTAAAGAGAGCGAAAGGAAATAAAAGACAAAGGCATGAAATAGAAATAGAGGGCAATAAAGAAACGATAGAAAAGTCTACTATTTTTGTACTAGAAAGAAATAAGTACCATCTGTATGTAAAACCTAACTTGTGTTAGCATAATGTGGTAGAGTGATAATGTAGTAGTGAGGCGATGTGTCAATGTATGGATGTATTATATTGTTTTGTTTCTTTTGATGGCAATGTTTGTGACTTTTCTACAATAGTCTAAGAATGTTTGTCTGGTGTCGTCGTCAGTCAGAAGTTGTGGGAAGTTAAAAAAAAAGTATTTGCAGTTTAATCTCTTAGCACTGTCACCGATGACAGAAATCAAGTACCGGTGGCCCGCCCATATGGCGATAAAGAAGTATGGATATTGTAGGTTATGGGACGGTTTGTGCAGGATGTGAACATACAATAGCCAACACAAATAAAAGAAATGTCCCCTAGCTTTCTCTGAGTGAGTTCTTAAATGACTCACTCACAGGAAAATAAGATGTAGGTTTGTATTCTCAACTCGCCATTATAAAATATGTATTTATATCATCATTATCATCTCAGCTCATATTATGTCCCACTGTTGGGCTGGAGCCCATAATGGGAGAGTAATTGGCCCACTATACCACGCTGGTCAGACGTGTTGCTATAGGGCTTTGTTTCAAGGTTGCCTTCACTCACACAGATGTTATTCATACATACATATCATCACGCCATATCTCTTGCAGGGTAGGCAGAGAGAACAGAATGCCAGAGAACTATATATATCCTTGCATACTTCACTCGCTTCCTCAACATTCATAATTCTCTTCATACACGCTCGTCGGTTTCGGAGACTCTTGGCTCCACCTTCCTTCAATCTGGTCTGGGTAAGTTAGTCTCGGTCTCCCCCGGTACCTACATCCTTCCACTTTCACTTTCTTTCATACATGTTATATTCATTAGTCATCTCTTATCAATCACCCACGGTTAAGATAGTGCGTGCTGAATTGTATTCTTACTCCGTTACCACACGGAAAAAATATATAAATAACAATAAAATATATACAAAGCTATTTGCTAATTCAATGTATTTATGTATATAAAAGATCATTAATATCAAAGGTTATGGGTTTTATCTTATTATAATAATCTATATTAAAAATGTCAACCATGATTACTCAACGTTTCTTAACACGACAATAAACGCAAACAGATATTGTATTTATAGGTCAGGCCATTGTTATATGTCCGGTTTGGATTCTTTTATAAAATACTGTGAATAAAATTGTATTTAACTATACATATAAATAAAATTAAAGTGTCTGTTTGTAATTCCAATTTAAATATTTTCACTAAACGCCTATGGAAAACATATGAACATATGAAAGAATATAATTCAACACCCCCTATCTTACCCGTGGGTGATTGTAAGAGACGAATAAGGGATGTAAAACGCATTCATGTCTATGTGAGAGAAGGAAAACTCGTAACAAAACCCTATAACACGTACACCCTACACGTCTGACCAGCGCGGTATAGTAGGTTAATTTCCCGCCCATTACGGTGGAGGCCCGAGCCCAACAGTGGGACAAATACGGGCTGTGATGGTGATGATGATATGGAAGTATACAGGTCTAACAAAAAAAAACAATTAATAAAAAAATTCTCTGTCCGTCTGTTTGTTCGTGCAAGCTAATCTCTGAAACGGCTGAACTGATTTTTAACGGGACTTTCACTGGCAGGTAGCTGATTTTATAAAGAGTAGCTTAGCTTTCTATTTTAGAACGACGCCTCGTCCTCAGGACTTGAGGCGTCCGCCGAGGGCCCGGCACAGACGAAAGAGGCCCAAAAGAAGACGAAGAAGCAAAGGAAGCGACTGAATTGGGGGACAAACAAGGCTTCCTCAATGGAAAGAAAGCTTTGGCGGAGCGAAAGGCGAAGGATGCCGCTGCCGCCAAACTGGAAGAAGACGGCGGCAGATCCACTGCGTCAACGGACGAGGGCGACAGTTCTGTTGCAGAGCCACCCAGAGACGAGGGCAGTGGATCTGCCGATGTGATGGACGAGGGCGGTAGTTCCGCAGAGCCGTCCAAGGAGGTCAGCGGGTCGGCTGAGGAAGTCGCCGCCGCCAGGTCTTCACCGCGTCCTGTGGTGGCGGCCCTGAACGCGGCCCTGACGGTAAAGGAGGAGGCCCTCCTCTCGCAGGTGTGGAAGCGCCCCCTGAACAAGGAGGGCAGCTCAGGCGCCGATTCCGAGGGGAGCGTGGTGATCATGCCTCCTCCCAAAGTGCCGGCGTCGCGCAGAGGGCGAGGGGCCGCGACGACGGGCAGGATGACCCACTCCCCGGCCGGCGGTGTGCGTGGAGAGGCGGAGGCTGGCAGGTGGGCCGAAAACGAGGCGGCCGCCGCGAGGGTGCTGGGGGTGGTGTCCGGCATCCCTCCCACCGTAGTGGCGGCCGCTGGTGTCCGCGCGAGTGGTAACGCCCCAAATATGGAGGCCCTGCAGGCCGAAAACGCCCGCCTTGGTGGCCACCGACTAACGCCAGCACGCCAAATGTCGCCGTCGTGGAGCAGGCCCCGGAAGGGGTCCAGCCGGTAACACCGATCCCACTGCCCGCGGTGGGGGGCCTGCCAGAGGCCTTCCGCGCCATAATAGACACCGTAGGTAATATGGTCAATGCGCGCTTGGCCGTTCTGGAGGTAAGGCTGCCTCCGGAACGACGAGTTCGGCCTCCTCTCGCCACGGATAAGCGGCCATATGCGGCACCAGCCCCGGCTCCGCTGCCTTGTCAGGGTGGCCGTGTGGGGGGCAGTTACGCCACAGCCGTGGCTGTACAAAAGAAGAAGGGGCCCGCTCCGAAGAGGAAGACGGCACCGGCTCCTGCCGGACCGCAGTCGTCGCCAGCACCGACACCGCCGGCGACGACCAGCGCACCCGCGTCTACGTCTTCCGCGCCTGGCACGCCTGCTGCGCCCGAACAGGGTTGGCAGGTGGCCGAGCGCGGCAGTAAAAGTCGCGGCCAGCAAAAGAGAGCGGTGGCCAAGCGTGCCGCTGAGGTCCCCGCCCCCCAGGCAAGAGCCGAAGGAGGCGAAAACAAGAGGAAGAGGCCGCGCAAGAGGCTCCGGCCGCCGAAAAACAGCCGCAGTGGTGATCACTGTGCTGCCTAAGGCGGCAGAAAGGGGCCTCAGCTACGAGGCCGTCCTGAGGAAAGCCCGGTGGGAGCTCGACGTCTCCAACATAGGAGGCGTTGAAGCCAGGACCCGTAAGACCTGGACAGAGGCTTGGATCCTAGAGTTCCCTGGGGCCGAGGGCATCAGGACGGCCGACAGCGTGGCGTCGAAGCTTCGAGGTCTGTTTGCCGAGGAGGGTGGCGTTAGAATCGTTAGGTGGTAGGGTGGAGGTGACGGTGGAAGACATCCGGGAGGCCATTGCCTCGAAAACACCCGGTATTCGAGGCAATGGCCCCCCGGATATCCCTTAGACACCGTCCGGCTTGGCGCTTGGCCCGGTCTGGGCGACGTAGGTGCCGCCTGGGTGCAGTGCCCAGTGGAGTCGGTCAGGTAACTGGCCGGCTCAGGCAGCGGCAGGCTCCTCGTGGGCTGGAGCTCAGCGCGACTAACCGTGCTGGAGAACCGGCCTGCGAGGTGCTTCAATTGCATGGCGGTCGGGCATACCCGACCAACATGCACCAACTGCTTTGACTGCGGCGGACTCTGCTTCCGCTGCGGTCAGACCAGTCTGACCGCAGCGGACATCTCTGCGCGAGTCCCGCAGGGGACATTGTGCGGACGCCCATCTTGTGTGGTGTCCCGCAGGGGTCGGTATTGGGGCCGACTCTATGGCACATCAGTCAGACTGGGCGTTGAGAGGGAGTCGCCCCCCCGGGCTGAGCGTGATATGCTATGCTGACGACACGCTCGTCACAGCCCAGGGCAGGACACTCGAAGAGGCGGCGGGCCTGGCCACTCTCGGCACCGAAGAGATGGTCAGGCGAATCGAGGCGCTGGGGCTTAGGGTGGCCCTAAACAAGACGGAGGCCCTTCTTTACCATGGGCCTCGCGTAAGGCTGCCTATCGGCGCCTCGTTAGTCGTCAACTCCATCCACATCAGTATCCAGGCCCATATGAAGTATTTGGGTCTGGTGTTCGACGGGCGTTTGTGGTTCCGGGAGCATTTCCGCAGGATTGCTCCCCGGCTGGTCGGCGCGGCGTCCGCCCTATTGCGGCTCATGCCGAACGTGGGCGGACCCAGTTTTGAGGGCCGACGGCTGTATGCGGAGGTGATCCGCTCAATGGCTATGCACGGCGCACCCGTGTGGGCGAGGGCTCTGAACGCCCAGCTCAGGGCTGTTCTGTGGAGGCCACAGAGAGCCATGGCGGTCAGAGCCATTCGCGGTTACCGCACGGTGTCGACAGAGGCGGCATGCCTATTGGTCGGGACACCCCCCTGGGACCTAGAGGCGGAGATTCTCTCCAACCTCTACCGGTGGGTAACCTCAGTGAGCGACGAGGGTGGCTCCCGCGTGGCGCAAGGACGCCCGCCGAGACGTCATCGCCCGTTGGGTTACGTGGCTGGAGAGGCCTAGACACGGTGTTGTTACCGGAGTGGATGGAGCGGCGGCACGGAGTCCTCTCCTTTCGACTGGTGCAGGTATTGTCCGGGCACGATTGTTTCAGCTTGTACCTGCACACGGTCGCGTATAGGGAGTGGACTCCATCCTGCCACCATTGCAGTAGTGACGAGGACACGGTGCAACATACGCTTGAGGTATGTCCGAGCTGGGACGGGCAGCGCCGTGACCTCGTCGCTGTTATCGGTGCCGACCTGACGCTGTCGGCTGTCGCGAAAGCGATGGTCAACAGCATCAGGAACTGGGACGCGGTCGCCGCCTTCTGCGAGACTGTCATCTCGCAGAAGGAGGCGGCGGAACGAGTCCGGAAAAATTCTCGTGACCCGGGCCGCCGTCAGTGGCCGGGGTGGCGCAGGCGCGAATATCTGCGCCTGATGCCGCCCTAACCGTGGCTTCGGGTGATCGGACCGGAGAATTGTCCGGTCACCCGATGTGAGGCCACCACGTGAGGGCGACGCCCCGACGGCGAAAACTGTCAGGGCGTCGACACGAGAGGAACCCGTAAGGGTAAACCGCCGGGCGGGCCACCCAAAGATCGGGTACCGGTGGCCCGCTCGCACGACGAAGAGAGGTGTTTGCAAGGTGGGTCCGTGGGGTTGCGCGCCGCCTCTTTTGTCGCCCCGGATCGATTTGTCGGGGCGCGACCACATCCATGGTCCACCCTGCTGAAAAAAAAAATTAAAAAAAAAAAAGCTTTCTGTTTTAGAAAAAAGGAATGGAGTTCTGCTAAATAAAAATTAAAACCATCGAAAGACGCCGAGGGACATCGAGTTCGCAACTAACGAACTAACGAAGCCTGGGGAAGGACAAAGGGTCCCTTTAAACCACCCGGCGAAGCTGCGGGCAAAATCTAGTAGTGAATAGAAGCAAGAAATTTTATTTAATATACTAGCTATCCTGGCAGACGTCGACTTGCCTGGAAAATCTTTAAGCAATGTGCCTACAATAGCCCCATCTACCGGGTCCAATTGTAATTTAAAATCATCCAGGGACCCATTGTAATATACATAGAAAATTTCATCCCAATCGCTCCAGTCGTTAGACACACCGACAACGGCGCCTCTTACCGGGTCCAATTACGAATATAAACCATTCTCGAATCCCTTCAAACACACACAATAAATTTCAAGAAAATCCGTTTTACCATTTTGGAGGAGTTCAGTGACATACATACGTACAGTAGAATTATATATATAAAAGTATAAAAGTTATTATTGCGTAAATTATTATCGAAGTGCTGTGTGGAATCGGCTACGAATACAACCAACCCTTATGTTGCTCATGGATGTCGTAAAAGACGATGACTAGTGACTTGAGACATCTCCATCTGATGTCGTCTGGTCAACAATTACATTCCCAAGGAGGCTGGTCATAAAGCTATTTGCAATACATTTTGCAATATTTATGAAGAGGAGTCCACATTGTGTCGACTCTATTGGGATAAGAGCAGGAGAATGATAAAGATGATATATAAACTCCGCGAAGGCACTTACATATTGTCAATTTTAAATGACTTCAATAAATTACCATCGGATCGGAACGTGACCACTACTGAGTAGATCCGGCAAGAAACTCAGTCAGTTTGTCTATTAATTATTAAATTGTTAACACCCTTATCGTATATCTATCAATC
The DNA here is from genome assembly GCA_905163515.2 of Lymantria monacha. Taxonomy (NCBI): domain Eukaryota; kingdom Metazoa; phylum Arthropoda; class Insecta; order Lepidoptera; family Erebidae; genus Lymantria; species Lymantria monacha. The sequence goes on along the minus strand of LR991097.1, from coordinate 22,715,595 downwards.
CTTATCATTACAGCCTTAATTTTGTCATTATATTTAAATCTTAACTTATATCGGGGTTCGAAGGGGTCTCATTTTTTATGAAAAAATAAATAATGAAATAATATTAAAAGAAAAATCCGGCGAGTTTCTTGCCGTATTTTCTCAGTAGCGATTGCGTTCCGATGCGGTGGTAGCTTATTTAAAATGTTAAAGTCGACAATATGTAAGTGCCCTCATATGGTTTATACATAATAAATGCATTTGAATTTGAATTCATGAAGGCTGTCATGAGACAGAGTCAAATGGTACTAATAATAGTGGTAGGATCCTGCTTTTGACAGTTCTCTGTCTACAGCCGCGGGCCGCTCCGTCCGGGGTAGTACCACACTCTCGCAGAAGATTGACGTCTGAGTAATGACAATGTACTGTAGCGCTTCGCTCGGTGAGTGCGAGAGCTGGAAGCACAACTGGATGGCTTTGGGGTTTATATTGGTAGGCAACGGCCTAGCTGTAACCTTGGTATTGCAAAGGTCCATGGGCGGCAGTAACACTTACCATCGGGTGTGCTGCTAGTTCCTTTGCCACCGTTAGCAATAAAAAAACATATTATTCTATTGGAATCTTACTTCTTCATAATACCTAAACATATATAAAATGGTTCTTGATACTTCTGCCATGATATTCTTAGTCAAAAACCGCTGTACATTTACGGTGTTTTTTTTTTATCAACAAACGTAATGAAATTTAGTTTAGTGTATAATATTGATTGCGAGAAAAACGGTAACAGCTAACGAGCAAATAAATTGGTAGACGGTACACAGTAATTTGTCAAATCCAATCACGAAAAATTCCAAATAAAAATTTTGTTAGAACGTAATAACGGCGACTTCTTTCGTTTTTTTTTTTATTTTTTGCTCCGCACCCAATTTAAAAACTAATTATGGGTCGTGATGACTAGGCTCATATGATCAAGAAACACCCTACAAAGCCATCACAAAGAATATAATTTCGTCATGTTAGCGAATGGTTGACAAAAAAATTGTGATTAATAGTTACACATTGTGGTCATCATAAAAGATCTGTCAATCAAATTATACTCGTCTTTATTGAGCTAACAAAACCACAGTTTAAAATTTCAAGCAATCAAATTCTCATACTCTACTAGAAGATCTAAATAATTAGTATCATTAAATTACTCTGTGTGATTTAAAATTTTTAGTATGTTGGACATTATCAAAAGCATTCAACACTATAGGATATTAACCATGACCTTTATCGATCGTGATTTCAATCGAGAATCGGTCGTGACATCTAAATAACTGATGTTGAGGTCGCTTGCAATCAATGACGGAAGTATTCTATGTTGTATGACGGAAGAGAGCCGATTAAATGCTTTCAAACGCTTGTTGGTAGGCACGACTCATAATTATTTGGGTGTCGAAGGCTGGGTGAGCTTTTCAGATAACAGAAGGTTGAGACTATTATTACAATGGTAAAGATTCTCGGTACTTTATTGCTTGTAATTATTATTATGAGTGACAAGGTCTCTACAATATTTGTGGGTTCAAGTACTAAATATAAAATATTCTGAAATATTCTACATAAAGTTAATTCAAAATATTTGTACACTGTTTTTCATTGTAAAACTGGCTCTGAACTTATTAAAAATAACCTCTTCTATTAAAATAAGCATATGAAATTAGACAGTTAAAGTTTAAACTATCCACAATTTAGAGGATGAATTTAGTATACCTACAATTACTAAATGCAGTGCAATAATAAATTAGTAAATTGCATAGATGTTATGTGCGTTTTTATATCCACTAGTCGTCTTACGATCATCCACGGGTAAGATGTGATTTAACACAGGGTGGTGAAATATATTCTTACTCTGTCAACACATGGAAAGTATTTACTCCGTAAGGGAAAATATGTTTTATAACTACTAATTTTCACAGAAAGTCTTATAAACGAGCTCAGTGATAATCCGAAAAATGGGCAGCAGAAATTGCGGTCGTCAAGTTGCGCGTTTGGCAATTATAGTATTATTCACTCTTCGAGACTATTAATCTGACTTGTCTTCCATATGATAGATTTGTGTCGATCATGACACTATCCCATAAGTAAATAAGAAAAATATCAAATTTTGAATCGTTATTATTATCTTCTCATGAATCTAGGCAATAATGCCGCAAATAATACAGCTAGGCTACTGTTGTTCAATAAAGTGCTCTTTTGAAACCTCGTTCAAAGAAGGATATATTATCATCATCATCATCACAGCCCATAAATATCCCACTGTTTAGCTCGGGCCTCCTCCGTAATGGGAGGGAAATTAACCTACTATACCGCGCTGGTCAGATGTGTTGGTATAGGGTTTTGTTTAGAGTTTTCCTTCTCTTGCATAGATGTTATATGCGTTTTATATCCCTTAGTCGTCTCTTACGATCACCCACGGGTATGATAGGGGGTGGTGAATAGTATTCTTACTCCGTCACCACACGGAATATCACAGCGCTTAGAAAACATTGCAGCAGATAATTCATTCCAGATCTGGCACATACTCATATATGAAAGAAATTATCGCTGAAAATGTATAGTTAAACACTATATATTTCAAAGTGAAATGGATAAAGCCTGCTGCCATGTCGAATAAGTACGTACGGTGGTAAAAAGGTGACGATGGTACCAAGTCAAACAGTTCCTCAGAGCACTTGAATTTCAATTTAATATAATTTCAACCGAATTCATAATTCCAAGTAATATTTTTAGTGTTTATTTTTAATGTACGATAAGTATATATTGTACAATGTTTGTTTCTTTTTAATTATATTTATTTTTCTATTTTATTGTTATTTAAATGCATAGATGGCGTTAAGGTACTGACCTTTCGTAACAATGTCATGAGTTCGATACCCATATAGGACAATACTTTGTGTGATCCACAAAGTGTCTGTTATGAGTCTGGGTACAATTTGTCTGCGTTAATTGCATGTTTGTAAAATTCACACAATACAAGGATTATTTTCTTAGTGCAGGTTAATGTTTAAGCTCGCTCACACGGCGAAGAGAGGTGTTTTTGCAGGGTGGGTCTATGGGGTTGCACGCCACCTCTTCCGTCGCCCCGGACCGATTTGGCGGGGCGCGACGATATCCGTAGCCCACAGCAAGAAAAAAAAAACGAAAAACAAAAAGAGTGATGTTTAAAAAAAAATATATATATAAAAAGGTATATAATACAATTTTCCGTGTAGTGACGGAGTAAGAATACAATTCACCACCGCTTACCCACCTACCCGTGGCTGATCGTAAGAGAAGACTAAGGGATATAAAATGCATATAACATCTATGCAAGAGAAGGAAACCTCGAAATAAAACCCTATACCAACACGTCTGACCAGCGTGGTGTAGTAGGTCAATTTCCCTCCCATTATGAAGGAGGCTCGAGTCTAACAGTGGGACATATATGAGCTGCTATGAAGATGATGATAAACTACAATAAATAAATTGGTGATGTTAAATCTTTAATCTTTTGTGTGTTACTTAAAATGTTGTGACCTTGAAATAAATTCCCATCTACTTGATATATCTTTATCTATTTAACTTATTACTTAGAATATAAATATCTTCAATAGATAAACATAAAGATAAGAAGTAGCGACATATTTAATTACAGCTTTAAACTTTTCATAAGCACAAAACAATATATTAAATTGTAATCCGCTAATCCCAAAAGAATTCAATCAAATTGTAAGTTAAGTATGGACAAGTGCGGCGCGAGCCTTGACTTTATCGAGTCATGGTTTGTCAATTACCGAACCATTGTGCGGTGATCTGTGCCGGTGATCTTATCGACGCTGTGACAAAAAAAATATGCCGGGATGCCGCCATGCCGTGCTGTGCGACTTCAATATAGTATAATGCAAAATTCAGATAAATTTAAATAGCTAAACAGTTTTAGGTGCGAAAACATTTATTCCATGGTTTTGTTTGAATGAAAATTTATGTAATGAAAAATACATTTTGTTATCACTTTCATATATTTTTAAATTAAAGTGATTTTTTGGAGTTTACTCCTTAAGAATCGATTTTCATATAAGGCGCCCGGTATGAGAAAAATTTAAGGAGTAAAATCTAGTGATCGAATGACCTCGTTACGTTTTTGGTGCGCAACCTATTCTGCGCACCTTTCACTTTCTGACGTGAGTTAATACTTCACTGAACAGTTTTAATAAATGTAAATAAAAATATATATATTATTTTTAGACAAATGAGCTTTTTTTGCGCCTGTTTTGATAATCGTACTTAAGGAGTAAACTCCAGCCGTGCGTCGGAGCTAACACACACACTTTTTTTCTTTTTTATATTTCTTACAAAAAGATTGGAGTAGGGTTTTATATTATGCAGTGATGTTATCTGTTTAAAAAATATTGAGTAAGTGTTAGCTTCTTCATCATCATTCTCCTACTCTTATCCTAATTACTTGGGATCGATACAATATGTACCTACTCTTCTTTCATAGGTAGTACATATTGTAAAAGTTTTTGGCAATAGTTTTATGACCGGCCGCCTGCCAGACGTCAACCCTCCTAGGGAATGTAATTGTTGACCAAACGGCATCAGATGGAGTTGGCCCAGGTCGTTATAAGGCTGTTAGTCGTCTTTTACGACATCCACGAGCAAAGTAAGGGTTGGTAGTATTCGTAGCCGCTATCTCACAGCTAGTGTGCTAGCTAGAAGTGTTAACTAACTTCTTGAGAAGGTAAACCGCTTCGTTACGTAACGCGTTACGACGCTAGTTTGTCTAGCTGCTTTATAGGATTTAATAATGATACTAATAATGTACATACAAAAAATTCTAAAGTACATATTTAAGAATTGTAACTAAGAATAAAATATATTTTATAATAAATAATCAATAAAAGATTTTATTAATAAATAACCTTTCCTTACATTATCATATAAATATATCTACATAAAATTTAAACAATAACCTTTTCTTTAGTTAAACAATTTCAATATTAAATAGTTCAACTTAAATAATAATTTAAGTTATCACTTCTGTTAGGCGTTATGAGACGCATACGTCTTTTATATTTACGATATGAAATAGAAAAGCATTGATAATTAAATTCTTACTCCATAACCACAAGGAATAATTTTCATTATTGTAGATATCGGTTGAAATATTAGTATATCTAGGTCTTATGTTGAATCTGTTGAATGTTAAGAAGATATACAATGCGAAAGTGGAAGGATGCAGGTACCGGGGGAGACCGAGACTTAACCTACTTAGACCAGATTGGTCACGTACTGAAGGAAGGTGGAGTCAAGAGTCTCCGAAACCGGCGAGCGTGTATGAAGAGAATTATGAATGTTGAGGAAGCGAGTGAAGTATGCAAGGATAGGGTTCTCTGACACTCTGTTCTCTCTGCCTACCCTGCAAGGGATATGGTGTGATGATATGTATATGTATGTATGTTGAATCTAGGTATCTAAAAGAACAATAGCAATGCGTTTTAATTTAAAGAATTTCTGCTATATTAAGATTGATTACGGTGCATCAAATAGTACGTTATTATATTTATTACGTTAGGCATTAATTCAACAAAACTTTATAATAATATTATACAAAATGTTACGTTATTTTGTTTTATCATTTATTTAACATTAACTATGAATTAGTTATGATAATAGTTTCATTAACATAGTAGTAAAATTACACACATTAATATAATTAATTTTAAAGAAGACGTAATTTAATATTGAATGTATGAAAGATTGATGTATATAATATCATATACTTATGGTATATATTCTGTGGTAGCGGCTTCGAATACAACCAATCCTTACTTTGCTCCTAGATGTCGTAAAAGACGACTAAGAGCCTTGTAATGACTTGGGCCAACTCTACTCTAACTCAATCTTCAACGTCAACAATTAAATTGCCAAGGAGGGTTGACGTCTGGCTGGCGGCCGGTCATAAAACTATTGGGATAAGAGTAGGATAATGATGGTATATATTGTAAAAATAAAAAACAGATGGTTGACTGTAAAGTTAGTTTACGAACGATAATTTAACTAGATAACATTATAAGAAAACATTCATGAAAAATTGCATACTTTTATGAATTCAAAAAAAAAAACACGAATAATTCGAACCATATTAACTTTTCACTTCAATTTGTAAACAGTTTAAAATGCAAGAACGCTTAGGCCAACCGTACCTCTCTAGTGATTGTTCCGCGCTCTCGCTTGCAAGCTCAGCTCAGAGGCGGAACGTGACAATTTTTCATGGGTGCAGGCGGCGTGCATCTATTTATTTAAAAATGTCTATATTGGTATTTAAAAAAATATACTTCATGCAAATTTTCATGGATTTTTTCTTTCTTATAAGTTATATCTGGACGCAGTTATTTTATACTACGAGATAATGATTACAAAGGCACGTTTTTAATAAAAAAAAATTGTTTATGTATTTTAATGAGAATTCCTTTGAAATTATTACAAGCTTATATTTTAATATAATGCAATATAAATAAAAAATGTTTATGGTACTTTGTTCTAACAAAAACATGAAAAAAAAAATATTTTAAATTAATTTAAAAGACATTTGAGTACAATGACCTTAACAAACTATAAAGTATTGTTATAACTATTTATGCTCTTTTGATAGTCACCTAAAATTACTGTATGATAACTATTAATTTTCTTATTCAAATTAAAATATTTTGCTCTCTAACTTAACTATTAATGCTCATGGAAAGGTCCTGTCATGGTAGCTGCGTGGAACGACTTTGTCGCTTCCCTCCAAGGCAGTTAAGGAGAATGATGGTAACTTGTTAAGTCATGGCCAAATGCCGCTTGTGGGATTCGATCCAAACTTCTTCAAAAACTTCAATCACGAGAGAGAGAAAAAAAATGAGACGTCACATTCTTGAAGATAAAAAGCCGAGAAATAACATCTCATCTCAGCTCATATATGTCCCACTGTTGGGCTCGAGCCTCCTCCATAATGGGAGAAAAATTGACCTACTATATCACGCTGGTCAGACGTGTTGGTATATAATTTTTTTTTCGAGTTTTCCTTCTTTTACATAGATGTTAGATGCGTTTTATATCCCTTAGTCGTCTTCTACGATCACCCACGGGTAAGATAGGTGGTGGTGAATTGTATTCTTGCTTTATCACCACACGAAAATACCATCTAAGGGATGAAATATTTTAAATTTTATTTAATAAGTATATTTTATAAGTATCAGAAATAAACATATTTAATTAATTAATTAACACCTGTTAATTTATCTGTATTTACCATATACTATGACTGCTAGATGTTAAATAGAAAAAAAATGTACGCAATGATGAAGCAAAGATGGTGACCATAGATTGGCAATGATCATTATAAGTGTTTGACCATCCGTCCGTTCGTACAAACTAGATTATCGACAAACTGTTGTGTTTTAATATTAAATGTAGATATTTCAATCTAGCAATATGACTAAATGGTCTATATAGAAAACTTTTAACTCAAGTACCTTTCTTTTATATTGATTAGATGATTAGAATAATAATATATATCTTTAAGTATAATTTTCTTATGTGGGAATGTTCCTTCTTGGCGGCTTGATCGATTTTTATCTATTCATTTGTTTTTATTCAGTTATTTTTATGAAATTCGAGGCTGTCAAAGTCCACTGTCCCATTTTAATTCTCTTTTAAAACAATACCTACCCGACGCCAAGAAAACAATCCTTGTATAGCGGGGGACTTTTCAAATACAATTTAATTGACAAATATTACACCCAGACTTAGAGCAAAAATTTGTGGATCGCACAAAGTATTGTTCCACGTAGGCTATCGATACCACGGCACTGGTCGGTATTTTAACTAATTGGCACCTTACAGTCAAAATTTATTTCTAATATCTTACTTTTTTTTTTAAACGTATATACATACTTAAAAAGTTATAGGATTCACTTCCTGTTTCACAAAAGACAATTAAATAAGAAAATTCAATAAAGTCCCATAATTAAATTTTTCAGTCATATTTACCACAAAGTGCTTTTCTATCCCTACACTACTTGGCCACTTAAATTACGCAGTCAACACTTACAATAAAAACAAACAACGTTACTTGTTTATTTGTGCACCGTGTACGGAGATACCTTGGCCTCTTAGGTCGCGGTGATGTCATCAGGAAATTGTCATCAGAGATCAATATTTTATTAAGATTCACGTGGGTACAATGATGCTTCTAACGTCTTTATTGATATTAAAATATTTACAATGTTAACTTCATAGATGGAATATAGTGATCTAAGTAGCGAACTTCCTTGAGTGTCAAGGGTTAGATTTCCGAGCAGGACTGTTCTTTGTGAAAACTATAAATAGTCGTTCTGAGTCTGGTTGTTATTTGTGTTCTTATTGAAAGGTTTTGACTTAAAAAGAAAATATATTTGGTTTGTATTAATACCTACTATATTTACGTGCTGTATGGTGGACGCTACGTATACTCCTAACTTTTACATTACTTGTGGGTGTTGTGAAAGACAACTGAGATCTTAACATCGACTTTTACTAACTGCATTCGATGCCGTCTGGTCAACAATTAAATTTCCAATAAAGGTTGATGTCAGACAGGCAGTTATAAACGGACTCAAATTCAAATTCATTTATTATGTATAAACCCTTTTTTTTCCTCAAGATGGACCATGGATGTGGTCGCGCCCCGACAAATCGGTCCGGGCCGACAGAAGAGGCGGCGCGCAACCCCATGGACCCATCCTGCAAACACCTCTCTTCGCCGTGCGAGCGGGCCACCGGTACCCGATCTTTGTCTTCGGTGGCCATTATCTATAAACCCTGCGAGGGCACTTACATATTGTCAGTATTAACATTTTAATTTAATCTAATAAACTACCACCGGATCGGAACTAGACCACTACTTAGAAGATCCGGCAAGAAACTCAGCTCACTACTAACAACTATGTAAAATATGTACTATGACAGCAAAATTAATATTATATAGACCACAATTAATTGGGATAAGAGTATGATGACGATGATAAGTATAATCACGCCTCCAATTCATCATAAAAAAACAGAATTTATTTTTGTTCATTAAAAATCATATGGGACGAATAAATCTGTCTTTTTTTTACTAAAAACCTAATATTACTATACTATATTCTTATATTCTAAATATACTAGGTGAAATAAATTCCTAGATCATCATGATCGTCATCATCTCAGTTCATATACGTCCCACTGTTGCACTCGAGCCTCCTCCGTAATGGGAGGGAAATTGAGCTACTATACCTCACTGTTCAGACGTGTTGGTATAGGATTTCGTTTCGAGTTTTCCATTTCTTGCATTGATATCATATGCGTTTTACATCCCTTAGTCGTCTCTTACGATCATCCACGGATAAGATAGGGGTTGATGAATTGTATTCTCACTCCGTCACCACACAGAAAAATCCTAGATATAAATGTTAAATTTAAATCAACCCATATTTCTTAGTTTATTTTTAAATCCATTGACATTCTCGTAAATTACGAGAATCGGCTCAGTAAACTATTTGTTCGATTGGATATTTCCTTAGTTTCTTAGTAACATTACTCACTGCAGTAATTTAAAAGCAAAAAATAATCATCAGATAATATTGACACAGGTACATTAATACTAGCAATAGTAAATATGTTAAACGTTTTCCTTATGAGGTCATTATTTCTTTTGTGCTTCGATAGCCGAGGTAGGTTGCCCTGGTATTTTTATGTAAAGTTATATTTTCATGATATTTAAATGATTGCTGTGTGGTAGCGGCTAAGAAAATCACTAATTCTTATTTTGTTCGTGGCTGTTGTAATACGATTAAGAGCTTCATATCAATCTGGGCTAACTCCACTTGTTATCATCTGGTTGAACGTATATTCCCAAGGAGTGTTGACATCAGGCAAGGTCATAAAACTGTTTCTAATAACTTTTGTAATATGTACGAGTAGATACTGCGTCAACCCAAAGTAATTGGGATGAAGGCAAGAAAATGATAATTTATTTAGCAACAATATGAAAGACGAAGAGAAGGTTAATTAACCTATCGTGCCAGATACCGCGGGTTCGCTTTCCACGCAGACACTAATTCTTATATTACAAGGGACTTTACAAAATTTTATGTTTTTAAAATTAACAAATTTGTAGGTATCCAAATTCAGAATAACAATTATGGAAATACAATATGTATTATCTTCCTCGGGAATTGAAATCAAGATACTTGGCACGATACGTTGCAATTTATAACACTCTGCCACCTATGTTATTTATTTGTAATGGGAGTTGTAAGAATTAGCTAAGAGAGCACCAGAGACATGATGCTCTGTTGTACAGCTCATACCATCAACTGCGATCGAAATTAACATATCAAGCGTGGAGATTATAGGCTTATTCTTATGTAAAGGTCTGTGTGCAGAAGTGGACATTGAGGCTGATAGATGAATTTAGCAGCATTGTTAGTATATCGTCATCATCCCAGCCCACATACGTCCCACTGCTGGCCTTGAGCCTACTCCACAGTGGAAAGGGAATAGATTTGCTATACCGCGTAAGTCAGATGGTTTGGTATAGGGATCTATTTTGAGTTAACCTTCATCATCATATCAGCTTACTTGCCGACGTTTTAGTATAGGTATAATTAATTCGTTTTCTTTCTTGTCTCTCTTCTCTTTATGTGTTGTCTTTTTTCAACCCTTAGGCGTATTTTAGGTTAGAGTTACTAATGAATCGTGGTTTGACTATACCATAGCTTGTTATAAGGGAAATTAAGGCATATTGACTTTGTATCCTTACTCTTTCATTATATACAAGGTTGGTGTACGTTATTTTCCTGCAATATATTACCAATATTCTTTCATTCCATTAGGATATTATAAAAGGAATCACGAATTTTAGTTATTAAACATTATAAAATATGTGATTTTTAATATAAGAGAAGACGTTTATGTACAAACTCGATTGTATAAATAGCTTTAAAAAAAAAGAAAAAGATATAAATTTATATTTCATTAAATTTTCTTTTTGACGTGAAAACGTCTTATAATTCGTTGAACGTCGGCTGCACGCCAAAAAAGTGTACGTTCCACCTGAACCGAGCGTGCAAGCGAGATCACGGAACAAGCGATAGAGAGACACGATCGGCCTAAGTATTCGGTTTGTGATGCATCTATCTCTGTTCCACACCACGACGGATGCGTCTAATTGGTAGAGAGACAACGAATCTGACAACAAAAGCACGCAAACTACACCAAAACTGTTTTGTCCTGTTTATAAAGTGAAATCAAAAGTTAATGTGGTTTCCATTATTTATGTTTGTTCCATACATAATAGTATGCAATTTATCATCAATGTTTTCTTATGGCGTTATCTCGTAAATTTATTGACCATTTTTTTGACTTTATAGACAAACATTTGTTTTTTTTTATGTGTTTGATTTGTGAAATTTTTAAATTAAGGAATATCAAAATAGGGTTGTGTTAAACATTTGCTTATTATTTTCGATGATAAAATCATGAGTCTATAAAAATGGTCTTATTAGTTCCCACGGTCAATCTGCAATGACTCATAGGAAACAAATGGATAATATATGACAGCAGTATTATTATCATGTAATTTGTAAAGGTTTCTGATACAAAATCAAGGGCATTATAATTATTTAATGCTACTGAAGATTCCACAGCAGAATCGCACGACATTTTTATCTTAATATGCTCTTAACGGAAATGCAATATGAAATCTGTCAAAATGTTGTCATAGGAATACCATTTTACAATATTTTCCCGCCAATATCGTAACGTAGCCGTGTTACTATTTTTTTTTCAAGAAATTTTATGTAATATTATGTGTGAAAGTTTGTGAAGATGTTTGGTTGTTTGTTACTCAATCATGCATAAATGGTCGAAGATATTTAAATGAAAATCGGTAAATAGATGATAGAACATTTCCTAAATTAACATATAGAATACTTTAATCCTTGTCATATGTTCTCAAAGTTGAATTATAATCCCTTGGAATAATAATTCAACTTTGAGAAATTTATTTTTCTCGGGCAAAGCTGCAGTCAGAACCTAGTTTCCATTAAACCACAATAGACCTTCACCTCTAGATGTTACGGTTGATGAATGTTCATGACAGCATAAGACTAAAAATTACGTAGCACAATAGGGGTTTAAATGTGGGTTAAAAACCTGTATAGAAAGAAATACAGAGTAATCAAAGCTTCATTTCCATTAACCTTCGTAATAATATTAGGCGAAGAAGAGAGTTGTGGAGCCCGATACCATTATTTCATCACCCTGGACGGATTGGAGCTGGACCGTAGTCGGCTTAAGTTATTGTGTTAAGCTTAGAGATGAAGCCGTGTGATATACAGCAACAATCATCCAACAAAACATATTATATTCTTACTCAAGGAATTCAGCGTTTGTTAAGTTACTAGTTAAGTTAATAGCTGTGCCAGGTGACGTTAGTAGTACATGATATGCTATAATTCAGTCCAACTGTCACTACGCAGGAGTCTGACTAAATTAATTCGCGCTAACATCGTGACTTGACGTCATTTCACGATCTTCAACGTATTGTTACAACGAATAAAGTGATTCAATTAAATTTATACATAGATATAAATTAATAAAAATATCATCTCAATTCATTTAAGCCCCATTGTTGGGCTCAATCCTACCCCACAAGTAGACATAAATTGGCTTTCTATACATTGCTGAGACGGATTGGTATATGGTATTATTTCAAGTTTTACTTCTCTCATATAAATGTTGTATCCAAATTATATCCTTTAGTTGTCTTGTACGACACCTACGGATAAAATAAAGTATATATAAAAAAAATCGCTACTACATACATACATATCATCACGCCATATCCCTTGCAGGGTAGGCAGAGAGAACAGAGTGCCAGAGAACTCTATCTCTGCATACTTCACTCGCTTCCTCAACATTCATAATTCTCTTTATACACGCTCGCCGGTTTCGGAGACTCTTGACTCCACCTTCCTTCAGTACATGACCGATCTGGTCTAGGTAGGTTAGCTAAACAATATATATACACTATATATAAAATCGCTACTACTCAATATATATACACTATGAGTCTAATAACGTCCATTAATATATATAATTATTCATAGCAGACAATCCAATGAACCATTCGATTGTAAATTACCACTTATTCTACATTTTTTACCAAGTAAGCTATACGGTGACTCAACAGTATGCGAAGTGAGTCGCAAGAGGAAATGGTCATATGGCCATCTTAATATGAATGAGATTCTGGCGAAAGTTAAAGGAAAAATAAATTTCTTCATCTGTCTAATATAATCAGTTTAATACAGACGCAATATTATTAAAAAGACAAACAGCAGACCATTTCTTCTCTTGATATAGTAGACCAATTCTTAAATTGATCTACTATATCACACTATCCAAATGGTTTAATTTAGGCTTCTATTTTAAATTTTCATATTTTTCCTGAGATCCCTTTGTGCCAATGAGTATTAGTAAAATTTTAAGACATTCGTGACAGTAATAATAACAACATATGACATTGCGATTATACGCAATTCATTATTAACAAAAAAACAACAGCTCTAAGTTTTATTATTATAAAATCTATACACAATATAGTACAAAGGTCGATGTATTAAATAGAAGGTAGGTATATGGTATAAGTTATGGTGAAGTAGTTCCGCGGACGTCGATCGCCTTCCCGTTCATATTGACTCAGCCGAAACGGAGCTCTCATCATTTACATAATAACACCTTATGCGGCGGAAGGTATGGTATAAAATAGAAGGGATAGCGTTTAAAGCATATATAAAAAAATAAAGCGTAATTTAGATAACTTCTTATAATCTAAATCATAAATTCTTTTCTAAAATATTTATTCTTCTTTTTCACAATCTCAGCCAAGGCTCAAGCCTTTTTCATGGAGTCATCACACTGATCAGACATGTCCATGTTAAGATCATTTTATATTCAAAAATTCATTACATTTAAATACTGTATTTAAAACACTGCATAGAATACCAATATTCTATTTATACTCAGTTTTTAGCGACTTAACTCCAACAGTGGATTTTGCAAAGTCCATATCATTCTAAAACTAAAAATGCACTACGATATTTTGATATTCCTTCATACTTCCGCTAAGAGAAGTGCAGTTTAATCAGCATCTTCCAGTTTGTGAAATCGCTACAAAACTAAATTAATTAATTATCGGATTTACAATTCAGTTTTTTGTAATAAAAAATATAAAATTAGTGTTTACTTAAGACTGAAAACAAAAGTGAAATCTACATCAACAAGGAAGTTGATAAAAGTAGTTAGTTTTGTTATAAAAAAAAAGAATTAAAAAATAATTCTAGACAAAAATAATAACATATATAACCATGAAATACCTATTAGCTATAGTCATTTTCCGTGTGGTGACGGAGTAAGAATATTATTCACCACCCCATATCATACCTGTGGGTGATCGTACGAGACGGCTAAGGGATAAAAAACGCATATAATATCTATGCGAGAGAAGGAAAACTCGAAACAAACCCTATACCAACACGTCTGACCAGCGCGGTATAATAGGTTAATTTCCCTCCCGTTATGGAGGAGGCCCGAGCCCAACAGTGGCACGTTTGTGGGCTGTGATGATGATGATAGTCTTTTTTATGATCTTAATCATATATTGGCTGACGAGAGCTTAATTTACTTAAACAAATGTTACATAGCTGAACATGACGGCTCAGTTCCATTCGATACAGATATAATAAAGTACACAAGACGTCTATAAAAACTTTCAAATAAAGTTAATTCTATTAAATCAGTATACTTGTTCTGTATATTTACTTATGCCACTGTGTGGTAGCGGATACAAGTACTATCAACCCTTACTTACCTCGTGGTTGTTGTAAAAGACGACTAAGAGTTTGATCTAGGCCAACTCTACCTGATGCTGTTTAGTCAAGAATCACATTCTCAAGGAGGGTTAATGTCAGACAGGTGGCCGGTCATAAAACTATTGCCAATAGCTTTTGCAATATGTATTTACGTTGGAAGAAGAGTATATATTGTATCGACCCCAAGTAATTGTGATAAGAGCAGGAGGACGATGATAACTTACTTCATCATCACCATCACAGCCCATATATGTCCCACTGTTGGGCTCGGGCCTCCTCCGTAATGAGAGAAAAATTAACCTACTATACCGTGCTGGTTAGACGTGTTGGTATAGGGTTTTATTTCGAGTTTTCCTTCTCTCGCATAGATATTATATGCGTTTTATATCCTTTAGTCGTCTCGTACGATCACCCACGGGTAAGATATGGGTTGGTGAATAGTATTCTTACTCCGTCACCACACGGATAACTTACTGATTCTATAGCAAATAAACACTTATAGCAGCTGAGCACGAAATATATCCATAAATACACTTGCATCAATTACTTCATAATGATTGCGCGCTCTTGGATAAAAGCCGGTGACATTAACTGTCACTTGTCCACAATGAATACACGCCTTATTCGATAATACATTCCACTATTTTACTAGTAAATTTTCGTAACTTCGAGATTATGAACTGAAGTTATGAACAGATATGAATATCTGTCACCTTTAAAACAAGTTTCAAATGTCAGTAGTTTCTTGAGCAAACTATTTGCTATTGTTTTTGTTATCTACGATATTCGAATTATAATTCTAAATCTTTGATATCAAAATAAGTGACGGCTATGGAATTTTAATCAAAGATTAAAAATTGCATAGGTATGTTTTAATATATTTGTATTAGGTATTTCAACCTCTGAATAAGTTAGTGTGTTTATAAATATAATTTTATTTTGTCCGTGCGGTGATAGGAGTAAGAATACAATTCGCCACCCTCTATCTTACCCGTGGGTGATCGTACGAGACGAAGGGATATAAAACGCATGTAACAGCTATGCAAGAGAAAGAAAACTCGAAACAAAGCCCTATACCAACACGACTGACCAGCATGGTATAGTAGATTAATTTCCCTCCCAATGTGGAGGAGGCTCGTGCTCAACAGTGGGGCAAATATGAGCTGAAATGATGATGATGATGATTTTGTAGAGGGATGTATCTGTAATGACTTGTGTATATGGTATTGACTGCATAAATGGCGTAGTGGTTAAGATACAGTGCAGAATCTTGAGTTCGATTCTCATGTAGGACAATACTATGTATGATTCATAAATTTTTATTCTGTGTCTGTAATTTGAGTCCGTTAAATTATAAGTTTGTGAAGTCCCCCGCAATACAAGGATTATTTCCTTAGGTGCTAGGTGTTTTCATGAAAAGAAATATTATAATACTTTTACTTTAACAAAACAAAAAAAAAACTCGTAATAAATTATGGAAACACATTGATTGTAAATAATTACCACTATGACTGAATTCTCCCTTGTGTTGACAGAGTAAGAATACCAATGATCAAACACTTCTTTCCTCCTGGGTGTCTTAAAAGACGACTAAGGGATACAATATATTGTAGATAACATCTACGTACGAGAAGGAAAACAGGAAATATAACCCTATCAACCCACCTCATCGGCGCTGTATAATAGATTATTTTCTCTCTCAATATCGAGTAGGTTCAAGTCAACTAGTGGAAGGTATATGTGCTGAGATGATGATGATGAAGATAATCCCTATTTTCAGCATCCCCGACTGATGACTACTGGCTAAGAGTGCACTAGAGGAATGGATAGCAATGCACATTTGAGAAGATTATAACACCAAATATGATCGCCAACTCGTCTTCCAAACATAGCAGTCACGACACTATCCCCTATATTGAAGTATATTATTACAGGACTCTTCAATTGATTCATCATCGCAGCTCAATATGTCCCACTGTTGGGCTCGAGCGTCCTCAATGATGGAAGGGACGTTGACCTACTATACCACGCTGGTCAGACGTGTTGGTATAGGGTTTAGTAACGAGTTTTCCTTCTCTTACATAGATTATGCTCTTCAATTATTATACTTACTTTTAAAAAAATTAAAAAAAAAAAAAAAAAAATCTTCAATTGATTGATGAATGATATCTTCAGTCTCACAAAAAAGATACTTCCATACAAGTTCTAGGGCCTATCCATCCGTCCATCTACCACATAGACGTACATGATCCAAAATAAATACGTACTAAATAAAAATAAACATATGCTTATCACTTGTACCATAGTCTTAAAATTCTAATTTTGACTAGTTTCCCTTTAAAACGTCCAAAATATTCAACGTCAGAGACATAGATTTATGTTTGCGATATGAGGTTACCCGAATATTATTCTATATTACCGTGTTATTACTGACATAGATGTTTGATAACATATGACGGTGTTATTTGGCGCTTTGACTACAATAAAACATAGTTTCTGTCATATTTGACAGTGAATTTTTGTTTTACTTGCTTTATTTTATTGCTTATAGTGGCAAACTAGCAAATAGTACACCCGATGGCAAGTGTTACTGCCGCCATAAACCTTTGCAATACTAAGGGTATACCTATGCCTACCTTTCCTTTCCTTTTCCTTCCAGCTCTCTCGCTCACCGAAGGCATCGCAATAGCACATTGCCATTACTCAGACGTCGATATTCTGCGCGAGTGTGGTACTAACCCGGACGGATCTGCCCGCGATCGTAGACAGATAACTGTCAACAGCGTGGTCCTACTTTAAAAATTATGAGATAATATGTAAAAACCCGATTACGAAGCGAAAAATGATGTCACAAGCGGGATTCGAACCCGCGCTTATTGGGATTCCGGCCCAACCATGCTTCCACTACACCACCGTGACTTATTGTAGGACATGCAAATTTAGCATCATATCATATTTACGTCTTAAGGTGATGGTATGCCATCTACCCGACAATATTTTACACATTGTTATAGGCTTAAACTTTTCGGTTAGAATTGTATTAAACAATGACACAACCTTGTTATTTAAATTACTGAAATTTAGCATTTAATATGCTTAATTATTTATAAAACCCGATTACGAAGCGAAAAATGATGTCACGAGCCGGAATCCCAATAAGCGCGAGTTCGAATCCCGCTTCGAATCATGTTTCGCTTCGTAATCGGGTTTTATAAATAATTAAACATATTAAATGCTAAATTTCAGTAATTTAAATAACAAGGTTGTGTCATCGTTTAATACAATTCTAACTGCAAAGTTTGAAGTATTAAGCCTATAACTATGTGTAAAACATTGTCGGGTAGATGGCATACCGTCACCTTAAGACGTAAATATGATACGAAGCTAAATTTGCATGTCCTACAATAAGTCACGGTGGTGTAGTGGCAGCACGATTGGGCCGGAATGCCAATAAGCGCGGGTTCGAATCCCGCTTGTGACATCATTTTTCGCTTCATAAACGGGTTTTATAAATAATTAAGCATATTAAATGCTAAATTTCAGTAATTTAGATAATATGTAGTAAAAATTAGGTATATTTAAAAAACTTGCAAAAAACATCATCTTAGCTCATATATATTTTTCATCATCATCATAGTTGTGCCAATTTCTTGAGGTAGACTCAATATGTATTTCTTTTCCATTGTACATATTGCAAAATTTAATAGCAATAGTTTTATGACCAGCCGTCTGTCTGACATCAACCCGCTTTAGGAACGTAATTGTTGACTAGACAATCGATAACGCTCTTAGTTGTCTTTTTCGATATCCACGAGCAAAATAAGGGTTGGTAAAATTCGTAGCTGCTACCACACAGCCCTTATACGTCTTCATTGGATCTTATCTATAATAGGAAGCATATTAATATACTGGTCAGATGGATTGATATAAAATTTTATGTCAAATTTTCCTTTTCTTGATCAATATTTTCTGCATAAGATATCCTTTAACCGTCTTTTATAACGTTTTCGTAACGACGACGTAAGAGAGCGCGTAGGTATGAAAGAGAGTATTGGTGTATAGATGCGAAAGGGAATGCTCCGATGGTTCGGACATGTGGAAAGAATGCCGAACGAACGCCTGGTTAAGAAGATATACAATGCGAAAGTGGAAGGATGTAGGTACCGAGGGAGACCGAGACTAACCTACCTAGACCAGATCGGTCATGTACTGAAAGAAGGTGGAGTCAAGAGTATCCGAAACCGGCGAGCGTGTATGAAGAGAATTATGAATGTTGAGGAAGCGAGTGAAGTATGCAGAGATAGAGTTCTCTGGCACTCTGTTCTCTCCTACCTACCCTGCAAGGGATATGGCGTGATGATATGTATGTATGTTATAACACTCAGTGATAAAAAAGTGGTTGATTAATTTGTAATCAAACTTCGTCATTACACGATGACCAAAAGAAAACATCAAGTTTATATTTCAATTAGGATAGCAAATAATAACTCTAATGGCTGGTAAAGCAGATTTAAAAAAAAAATTTAGTCTGGCCGATAATGTTAAACCATATGCGTAATTGAAAGATAGAGAGACTCTGATGATAGAAAATTGTCGACAGGCAACTTCATGTTATGATCAAGTAACAGTATAATTACTCTCTCTATTTTATTGTGGATATCGAAGAACCTTTTTAAAGGATCATCCTCATCATCTCAGCTCATATATGTCCCACTGTTGGGCTCAAGTCTGTTCCATAATGGGAGGGAAATTGGTCTACTGTATTACGCTGGTCAGACGTGTTAATATAGTTTTGGTTTCGAGTTTTTATATCCCTTAGTCGTCTCTTACGATCAGCTACGGGTAAGATAGAGGGTGGTGAATTGTATTGTTACTCCATCATCACACGGAAAAAGAAGGACATTTTTAATGGATATAAGCAGAAAATTACTATATAATGAAAAAAGCAACAATTTGGTATTATTTTATCTAAAAAGAGGTCAGATATCCAATATTAGAAGTCTATAGGCTGATGTTTAGTTAGTCAGCCTCGTTTTTATGAATTCAGAATAATAATTTGAAAGTATGTATACTTTTAAATTGCCTCAAAAAAAAAAAATCTTAAAACAAAAAAAGCAAATATCCTTGCATAACCACAGTCTTTCATCAACAGCATCACACAAACGCAACTGCAAGCACATAATGTGATGACGAAAGAACATATACATAGTCGAATGTAACTGGACAGTCGCGGTCATTAAATGTTGCCGCTCTGTTACTCTGTGACCACCGATCTACGTATTGTAGCGGCACCTATAACTGGACTGTAAATGGATGTACATTCGTTTCTGTCTCTAAGGTAAGACGTTTATATTATACGATTAATAATCGTATAGTTATCGTAGTGATATCATACGATTAATACTCGATTGTAACATATCTTATCCGGCCTGCCGTATTCTATGGGTCTACATGTTGGGCTACAAAAGCGATGGATGAGAGACGGCTGTATGTAGCAGAGATGCGAATGTTGAGATGGATGTGTGGGGTGAAGAGAATGGATAAGATAAGAAATGAGTGTAAGAGAAAGTTTGAAAGTGGCGCCGGTGACGGAAAGTTGAAAAATGAACGCCTGAATTGGTATGGACATGTGATGAGGCGGGACGAAAGTAATGTTGTGAGAAAAGTTTTAAGTATGAATGTTGAAGGCTTTAGCGATAAGGGAAGATCGAAGAAAAGATGGATGATATATATAGGAATGGCGTGACCGCAGATATGACTTCGAATAGGATTGTGTGGAAGAAAAGAACATATAGCGTCGACCCCAAGTAATTGGGATAAGAGCAGGGTAATGATGAATGATGATGTAACATATCTTATCATCAAAAGAATGATTACTGTCTCTACTTTATTGTGGATATAGAAGAAAATTTTTAAAAGATCACCATCATTATCTTAGCTCATATATGTCCCACAGTTGGGCCCGAGCCATGCGAGAAGCGTGAAAGAAATTGACCTACTGTAACAGACTAACTTGACTAGACTAACTAAGACTAATAACTAAACCTAGACTAACCTACTACTCCACACTGATCAGACGTGTTGGCATAAGGATTTGTTTTGAGTTTTTCTTTTCTTGGATATATTTTATATGCGTTTTATATCTTTCAGTCGTCTCTTACGATCACCCACGGGCAAGATAAGGGGTGGTAACTTGTATTCTTACTCCATCACTACACGGAAAATAACATATATACAGTATTAGTATACTCGTATGACATATATACGTAATTATAGTTTATGTTGAATTCTTTTCACATATAAGTACTGTTTTGTTATTTTATTTGTCAGATCAATGTGTTTTATTAAATTTTATTTATCAAACAAAAGATGCGCTTATCAGAAGAGTACTCTAAAATAAGATTTTTGTACGAGATAGCTGAAGCGTCATCTTGTAATCTTACTATATAATGTTATGTAAGTATGTAAGATACCATATACTAGGAGTGATTCATTATCATCTTTTGGATCTTATTTCTAATTATGTACTTCATGTAAAACAATTTAGTCACTCGTCAAGAGTTACAGCTCTGATTTGGACAGAGGAAGAACAGATTTTGTTTAACTATATTTAGCATAATGATTGATCGCACGATTAAAATCAACTTTTTAGGAAGGCAATCGATTATCTAACGGTTATATCTATAAAATAAATAATATCACAAAAAAAATAGAAATTGAATATTTTTAAAATTGCTGTGGTGAAGAAAATACAACACCTTTCTTTCAACAGCGTTCAATTAAATATAGACTTAGAGCTCATCACCGTTTTAGCTCATATAGTTCCCACAGCTGAACTTGAGCCTTAGCAATAATGAGAGGGGAATTGGGGAATTGAACTACTATACCACGCTTATTAGAAGACTGTCATTTAGAATTTATCTTCTCAGACACATATATCCTATAACTCTTAGTCATCTTTTGGTTGTTATCCATCGGCTAGATACAAAATGAAAATTCTATTCTTACTCCATCACCACATGTAAATATTTAGTTGTAAGCAAATAATATGACTGCACAGATGGCGTAGTGCTTAAGATACCGAACTTCCGTGCCAGTGCCGTGGGATCGAGTCCCACGCAGGAAATTACTTTGTGTGATCCACAAAGTGTTGTTCTGAGTCTGGGTGTAATTTGTCTGCGTTAATTGCATGTTTGTAAAGTCCCCCGCATTACAAGGTTTATTTTCTTAATGCAGGATGGTGTCTTTTCAAAAAAAAATATCACTGCAAAATAAAAAAGAAAAACTCTAAATAAAACTATAAAAATCCGTATAAGAAATAATAATATCGTGCAATGTAAAAGCACCAACGTAATTAAAGGTGGTTCAGATAAGTTCGTCCCCTCACGACTGCCGCAATCTTAGACACCATCAATAACGAATTAGTTTTGTTACTATTTGTACACAATAGCACACATCACATTACACCCACACAATACACAATATTACATACATACCATACAAACAACTTTTATTTCTTTTAATCTTTTCATAGAGAGGAATTGGGCGCTAGTTTGTTACAATATTTTGACATGATTTCTTTAGTTGTAATTTATTTTTAATACTAATATAATAAATGCGAATATGAGTTTATTTTTTACGCCTTCACTCTTTAAATACTCATCTGATCGTCGCGAAATTATTCATATAAGGTACCTATATGCGAATCAGGGTACCGAAAATACTATAACTTAAAACTATAACTTTTTATTTAGACAATACAACAACAAGTACAAGTATCATTCCCGAGGGATGAAAACATAGGTTGATGAAATCTACTATAACGTGGGCTACACCACAAGTAAACCTAGTAATATATATATTCAAGTATATGAGACGAAAATTTTTGAACTAAATACCAAGTAGGATAGGCTGAGTATGGTTGAAACATTTTCACATTTATCGTCTATTGCACAGAGATTAGTTAAACTAGCGATAAAGCAAATATATTAAATAAAATACTGTATATCCGTCTACTAATAGCAATGTTATTTGAGATAACTGTATTATATTTTCTGAGTATAAACCTATTTAATAAGACAATGTAAACCGTCCCTGGCATGAGGACGGTTGAAACAGCCTGGGGTCAATTGAAATACATGCAAATAATACTAAATATAATAAATTATCATGTTTTATTAATCATATAAATATCATTTTGTCACTTGCAATGGCACGATAGAATATCGCAATTATTGTTTATATTAAGTATAACTTAAATTAAATAACGATCTGTAATTTTTATCAACAGTATTAATCATAAAATAGATTTTCGAATAAACTAAAGACTTAATATTTCTATAACAATTAATATTTTAAACAAAAATACTTTAGTGGTTACAAGGGCATTTGTAGTTTCAATTGTGGCAAATATAACTAAGACTTATCTTGTGTAAACTTTTCATGCATGCACATTTTACATGCTGTACAATGTATCAATTTTCCCCTCGGTCTGCTTTCTGAATATGCTGACATACCAATAAGATTGTAGTAGGTACTGCTCTTCTGATACCGGTTTGTTGCAATTCTTTTAGCTTTTCCTCCACCTAATCTTTTCTTAACTTGTTTAGTTTTGGTACACTTTATCTGTTTTCATGTCTTCTTTTTAGGTGTATATATAATATATGTATAGATTGTAGATTTGCTAGTTTTTCGCCCCCTGCTTATTAAGTGCTTTGGAAGTTGTTGCCCTAGTTGATATGGAAATGCTTTTGGTAGTTGTTCTATATATCACAACAGGGAACAGTGGTTCATTCGATTTTGTCTGCTGCTGTTCTTAACCAAGATCCCGCTTTTACATCTTCATAATCTAGTTTATATGTTGATAAGTCAGTCTGATCTCTTGTCTTCCTTTGGGGTACCTTTGGCATCTAAGAAAGAAGAAGATTAAATAAATATATTGTTTCAATCGTACCCACAAAATGTGTTTCAACTGTGCCCAACCTCCTTCTAGGTATAAAATGATTCACGGTAAGAATGATAATAAATTTAAATGAAAACTAATCATACTTCCATATTCTAAAATCTTTAATTTAAACGATACAAAACTCTACTACTCTCTACTACTTTTCCGTCAAAAAAAATAATACTCCTGCACTCCAGCACACCTCGCGATGAGCTCTGCAACACTATAATTTGTGTTCCGACTTATTACCCGCTTCATATTCCCTTTGTACACATCACGTTATCATGTTCACGAGATATTCGCTTTGTTTCAACCGCCCTGCGTTTCAATCGTACTCAGTCTACCCTACTAAGAAATAACTTAGTTGCGGGGGACTTCGCAGACATACAATTAACGGACACAAATTAAACTCACATTCAGAATAATCATTTGTGAAAACAAAATTATTAATAGATAAAAGTAGATTATTCTACAACTAGTTGGCTTCGCTATTATTTTGTTTGTATTACATATCAACGCTTAAAAGGCAATAATTAAGAAACGACATGTTAATGAAAATACAGTTATTCATGAATCATTAAAATTATAGTCGCTTTTTTGCCGAAAATTGTGTAATTGTGATGTTTTTTTTTAGAGTGACAAGAAAATTTTTCATAGCAATATTGCAATGTAGTAGAAACAAATGACTGGCGTCGATGTATATTTAATGTTTGGACCTCAGATTTTCTCACATTTAGAGGTAAATTAACATTTATTAAAACCTGGCTAAAGGATTGGCGTTAAGGCTTTTTTTTTATTGTATATGGTGGCAAACGAGCAAGCAGTACCTACACCTGATGGTACCAAGAGTATAGCTTAGGCTGCTGCCTACCAATAAAATCCCCAAATACACCCCAGTTGTGCTTCCGGCTCCTTCCGGGAATGAAGCGCAATAGCACATTGCCATTACTCATACGTCGATCTTCTGCGAGAGTGTGGTACTACCCCGGACGGACCGGCCCGCGGCTGTACACAGAGAACTGTCAACAGCGTGGTCTTACCGCTATTAAACTTTACTTGCAATAATCTTATATGATATCACAAAAAAGGAAGGGCAAATGCACATTCATCATATCTCTCCTTTTTCTTCTTAACTCATATCTATTCAAGAGAATGGATCTCCTCTAGACGGAGGAGATTGGTCTACCACACTACGCTGACCAAATGGATTGTATACCAATATCTTTTGGTTGGTATGTCATTCAAACTTTTCTTTTCTTGCAGTGATGTCGCCTGATTATAATATCTTTTAATCAATTTTTAAAACGTCCACAATGCAATGGGTTGTTTAATTAAATTTTTACACTGTCATCATATATATAAATTATATGTCCAACGCCTACATTAAGATAGCGATATTATGAATAGCAGAATTTACATAGACCAATGCCAAAACATTCAGCAATCATTAAACGGTAAGAAGCACACTTCTAGAACAGTCAGTACCGTTTCTTAATCAGATTTTACATACAAGACGTCCGACTGAGTTCATTTCAAAACAACTAATAAAATTAATAGTTGTGTTAGCCTGTATACAAGGCAAGGCATGTGTACGTCGGTAACAATTTGTTATGGCCATTAGTTTGTCCATCGCGGCCCGATTAAGCCTAGTTTCCACAGCGCACGGCTAAATATTGTGATTGGCGTAAGTTGAAAGATCTAGCGATAACGCTATTATGATCGAGGGAGTTAGATAATACTATGCTACGAAAATAATTTGCGGTATTATGGCAAACATTTTTCGGTGCCTCGACATAACCCACAGTCTTTCGAAGTTGTTATTTTGGATGCCTAGTTGGTAATCTGTCTCGCTTATCAAGAAATATGCTACATGAGTATACAATATAGAGTATACAATAAAAATAATAATCCCAGAACCTAAATAAATAAATAAAAGTGCAAAGCTATTTTTTTAAGCTTATGGTGGCAAACGAGCAAGCAGCACAACTGATGGTAAGTGTCACTGCCGCCCACAAACCTTTGCAATACCAAGGTTATAGATTAAGCCGCTGCCTACTAATAAAATCCCCAAACAAGTTAGGCTTCCGGCTCTCTCGCTCACCGAACGAAGTGCTGCTATTGCTATTGCCATTACTCAGACGTCGGTCTTCTGCGAGTGTGTGGTACTACCCCGGACGGACCGGCCCGCGGCTGTAGACAGAAAACTATCCACAGCGTGGTCCTACCACTATTAATGTGCGTATATGATAAAATTATATTCCAATACTATTAATAGCTGAGTTTCAGTAATAGTATATTATAGGGGTAGAATCTATTACGTATAAACCTAATTATATCCATTATTGCATAGGCTTTCATTTTCTTATTGGTCATTTTTTTTTTTGTGTTTTCTATCGTTAGTTCTACATTCCATATACGCATTCAAGTAGAATAGCTATTTATACCTGATGCAGTCTTATGTTCATAGCGTTTGTAGTAAAGGGTCTCCATCAGGCAGATAAATTACTAATATTTCTAATAAAATTCGTTCTCTTATTATAGGGCAAAATAAAAAAATAATATATAAATGCATTGAAATATAGGTACTGCAAAGCTATATATTATGACTAAAATTTCTTAAACATTAAAAGAGTATCTGCAGTTCATTTCATTGGATTGGAGAAGTAAGAACACCCTATTAACAGTTTTCATAAGCATCCATAATTGGGATGGTTTCTCAGAGGCAGTAATACACTCTTCACAGAAGACAAAATCGGATTTCTGTGGCCCGCTCGCACGGCGAAGAGAGGCGCTTTGCAAGGTGGATCTCTCTTCCGTCGCCGCGGACCGATTCGGCGGGGTGTGACTACATCCGTAGTCCACCGCAAAAAAAAAGTACTACATTCTTACATAAAATTGATGATTGTGTGGCAGCAATATTGCTACTATGCTTCGTTTGATAAGCGTGAAATTTGTAGGAGTAAATCCCACCTTATGACTGTAATTTGGCTGTAAGCCAGGTCTTGATGAAGTCCATGATTGGCCATTACTAATTACGACCGTATCAGTTGTTGGCTCATCTACTACCACTAAATATGATTTAAAAAATCAGCCTATAGACCGTTAAAAGATATCGGCCTCCCGAAGGGGAATAATGCCAATAGAACGCCTGGCAGGGAAGTCGTCTATACAATATTCTCAACCAAATCCTCTTATCCATTCTCCTGATAATCTCTGTAATATTTGCAACGGCCACGGGAAATTAAATATTGGTAATACTTGTCTTCTTAATCCAGATATGCGGTACTATTCCATGATACTGACGTATATCTTAAGATTTAGACCACAATTATAAACTAAGGCAATACAAAACTTCGCTATTTTGATATCAATACCACATTGACATAGGATAGCCGTTAATTGATCGACCGTGGTGACATTTTATGGCGGGTGCTCCACACGCGCGGCGCTTTTGATCTACAGTGGCCATCTTGCTTCCACACACGCACAAAGAGTGCCGCCACGATTAAAGTCGTACGTACAGAAATGCGACAATGTTCTATTATGTGGCCGTTGCTAGTTTTTAGTGTCAGGTTTAACCTTATAAAATCTAATAAGGGATGTTCATTAATTACTGAGTTTAATTGAAATGTTAGTGAAGTCGATTGGGCAAATAGCACAGTGGTTATGATACCAACATACAGTGTTAGAGTTAGATTCCCTCGCAGGACAATACTTTGTGCGACCCACAAATTATTGTTGCGAGTCTAGCTGTAATTTGTGTCCGTTATATTTTTGTGAAGCCAACAATATTATATATAATTAGTGCTATTGCATCTATGTAGTCTCCTTAGTCTTTAAAAAATAAAGTATATTCAAAGTTTTTTTAAATATTTCTGATACCTTAACGACAGCTTATAAATCCTAACCGCTTTTTAATTTGTGTCGTAATATTTTTAATCATATATGCACAAAAAGTGGCACTTTTGAACGTACCCATAAAACGTGACCTATTCAGGTGGCAGGAGATCTTTAAAAATATCACGTTGGAACAAAAATGGATCTTGAGCGCATACTACGGATACTCACAGATGTGGAGAAAGGGTTAAAATATTGTACTTTATCATAGTGTAGGTACGTTTCCTATAATGATGAGTGAAGGATAACTGTCTCGCAGATCAAGAACCAACCTGTCCTGCACATAACAGCTGGAAGTGGAAGTTTGTTTTTGCATCCACGCTGAGGTGAAAGGCGACTGAGGAATATAATGTGTATATTTGCATAGATCTACACAAGTAAGAAAATTCGAATTAAAATCCTATACCAACACGGCTGATCAGCGTGGTATAGATTAATTTTCCTCTTATTGTGGTGGAGGCTTAAACCCAGCAAGGGTCCGTTTGAGCTGAGATGATGATGTTGATAAAGATTAAAGTGACAGTATCTAATAAAATAATCCAAATTATATCTATAGAGGCAAAAAACTCCACGGAATATTTATCACAAAACATGACTACGACTATAATATCATTCTTATTTTCTAATTAAAATGATCTTTGCTAGTTAAATAAAAAAAAATGTCATTAGTCATAAGGAAAAATATTTCTTGATTAAATAAAAGTATTGTTTATGGTTCTGTTTTTGCCTATAGCAATTAGTTGCACCAACTAAAGAGACGATCAATGTAATTTGTAACGGTTTAACGATACAACCAAACAAATTAGGCAGCTGTGTATATTGTTACGATAAAGTTACAATGTTAATGACAGTTTAATTCTAGATTAAAAATTAATTTCACGTAGAACTTTAAAACTATCTGGATCTTCTTAGGTATCTTTAGTTATATCTTAATAACTTCTGATGTTAACGCGAGTATTAGGGGCTGTCCATTAATCACGTGAGGTTTGAAAGGGGGACGAGGGGTATGACAAAATCACGAAATATCACAAGAGGGAAGGGGGTGTAGTAAGATATCACGTGTATTTATTTTTTCGTCAAAGGCTGACATTTCTAAACTGCAAAATGAGGTATAGTGTGACTTTGACTTGCCGTTGCCATAGGTGATCTGTATAAAGACCTTTTTGCAAATTGTAAAAAATCAAAAAACCAAGAATATAATGAGCTGTGTTATATTTCTTTGAAGGTACTAAAAATTCACGTGATGTTATCATAGTTTTAAACCTCACCACGTATCACCTAGGGTGAGGGAGGTTTACCTGCGCCTGATGCCGCCCTAACCGAGGCGTCGGGTGATCGGACCGGGGAATTGTCCGGTCACCCGACGTGAGGCCACCGCGTGAGGACGACGCGTCGACGGCGAAAGCTATCGGGGACAGGTCGACAGGAGAGGAGCCCGAGAGGGCATACCGCCGAGCGGGCCACCGAAGACAAAAATCGGGTACCGGTGGCCCGCTCGCACGGCGAAGAAGAGGTGCTTGGAGGGTGGGTTAATGGGGTTGCGCGCCGCCTCTTCCGTTACCCCGGACCGACTTGGCGGGGTGCGACGTCCATGGCCCAAAAAAAAAAAAAAAAAAAAAAAAAAGGGTGAGGGAGGTTTAAAAAATGCTAAAAACAAAGACCACGTGATTAATGGACGTTCCCTTACGTATTTTAACGAATATTATAAATGCGAATGTAATGTGAATGTACGAGTCTGTTTTTTAGACTGTTTGTTATGCTTTCAGGCTTAAATCACTAATTTTAATAATTTTGTAACCATTGAAAAACTAGCGAGGGACATCCTACTATTAATATTATAAATGTGAAAGTTTGTAAAGATGTTTAGATGTTTGTTACACAATCACGCGTAAACGATACAGATCATCATTCACCTCCTCTTATCCCAATTACTTGGGGTCGATACAATATGTACTCTTATTTCATAGTAGGTACATATTGTAAAAGTTATTGGCAATAATTTTATGATCGGCCCACTACCAGACGTCAACCCTCCTTGGAATTGTAATTATTGACCAAACGGCATCAGATGAAGTTGGCTCAGGTCGCTATAAGGCTGTTAGTCGTCTTTTACGACATCCACGAGCAGTTTAAGGGTTTGTAGTATTCTTAGCCGCTACCACACAGCTTGCGTAAACGATACAGATCGATGGAAAATTTATTAAACGCAACACAGTAAAAAAGAAAAAATGAATAGAATGAAATTCGAATGTTTGGGCATAACTTCGTTATATATCTTCGTTTAAATAAAAAAGTGTGACGTGTGTGATTATTTGATGTCGTATTAATACCTATATGAAGTGAAGTATGCAAGGATAGATAGAGTTCTCTGGCACTCTGTTCTCTATGCCTACCCTGCAAGGGATATGGCGTGATGATATGTATGTATGTATGTATTAATATGTTATTCGTTAAAACTTTTTTTTATCGTTTGAATTTTAATAGTATCACATCATCAAATTAAACGTCAAAAACTTTGTGCTGTCACAAATGTCAATTTGATATTATATGTTAACCGCCATTTTGATTGTTAAAAAGGATGACTTTTGGCGGGAATTGAAAACATCATGTGGTGCTCTTGTATTATATTCGTTATCTTTACAACGTTTTCGTTTTTCACCAAAATTCCCAAAAGATACCATTAACAGTGTGGGCATAGTGACGAACAATGACTAACCTGAAGAGACTAAAGAACTGAAGATAATTATAACTCGACGCTGACAATAATGGCTCGCATAAGTAGTTAAGTGCCAATACCTAAAAAGAAGAAGAAGATTATTAAAAAATATTTAAATGCGTGTACTGTATTTTTTTCTTTTTTGATTAATATAACCTTTTTATTTATCCGAAGATATAGACGCATCTGAAAAAAAATTTTTGTTGTTTAACTAGATTCATCCAGATACGATTGCATTTGAATTTCGATAAATCTCGAGAAAAGACCAGAAAACTATTTTGAAGTTGATATTTTTAATATTTTTTATGCGAACAAATTTTAATTTAGAAATCTCATTTTTATAATTGCAATGTCTATATACATATTTCGACAGCACGAAATAATATAATGACAAATCAATGTTACTTTTAAAACATCACGACAAAAAAGCAATAAAAAAATTCTTCAAGTTCATTAATATTTACTCGTAAAAAGACCATATGAATTTAAATTACCCACTGGTTCTAAACCACGTTTATTTATATGTTGTGAATGAGGCCATCTTCATCATCATCATCATCACAGCCCGTAAATGTCCCACTGTTGGGCTCGGGCCTCCTCCGTATTGGGAGAGAAATTAACCTACTATACCGCGCTGGTCAGATGTGTTGCTATAGGGTTTTGTTTCGGGTCTTCCTTCTCTAGCATAGATGATATATGCATTTTATATCCCTTAGTCGTCTCTCACAATCACCCACGGGTAAGATGGTGGTGAATAGTATTCTCACTCCGTCACCACACGGAAAGGCCATCACTAATATTAAAAATGTATTCAATAAATTTAGATATTATTGTAGAGTTTTCATCACCATCAACGTCTCAGCTTATCTGCGCCCCATTGTTAAGCCCGAGCCTTCTCCACAACAGGAGAAGAAAATTCGAAGAAAATTCACCTACTATTCTAAACCAATCAGATGGGTTAATAAAGGGTTTTATTTCTAGTTACCCTTGTCTTGCATAATTGTTATGTGCATAATATAACTCTTAGCCAACATACATACATATCATCACCCCATATCCCTTGTAGGGTAGGCAGAGAGAACAGAGTGCCAGAGAACTCTATCTTTGCATACTTCACTCGCTTCCTCAACATTCATAATTCTCTTCATACACGTTCGCCGGTTTCGGAGACTCTTGACTCCACCTTCCTTCAGTATGTGACCGATCTGGTCTAGGTAGGTTAGTCTCGGTCTCCCCCGGTACCTACATCCTTCCACTTTCGCATTTTTAATTTATTTATTTATTTAATTAATTAATTTACACAAAGGTACACATACATACTACATAATTACTTAGTTACAATTCAAACAAATTTGTGGGTAGCCTTTGTGAGGGAACTGATATCTGTACTAGGATAATGATCCTGTCTAACAGATTACCAGGTCCCACCCCTTACACATAACAGTATCTTATGTATTAGAAATAAGCGATAAGTAGTACGTTCTTAGACTAAACAAGAATGATAAGTATGTATTTATAAATTTATAATATAAGTTTATGTAAATGTTTATATGTAGGTATGTACGTATATGTATATGTATTTGGACGCATAAGCATTGTATATCTTCTTAACCAGACGTTCGTTCGGCATTCTTTCCACATGTCCGAACCATCGGAGCATTCCCTTTCGCATCTTTACACCAGTACTCTCTTTCATACCTACTCGCTCTTTTACGTCGTCGTTACGAATGCGGTCGGTCAGCCTAACTCCACAGATTTTCCGCAGAGATCGCATTTCGACCGCATTAATTTTACTTTCATACTCTTTTCTGCATACCCAACTCTCGCTTCCATACAGTAATGTTGGGACAAGCACTGCTTTATGTATTGCTACACGTGCCTTCTGGCTGAGGTGGTGGCTGCCGAGAAGTTGCCCCAACGCTCCGTTCACTCTATTTCCCGCATTCACTCTTCGCTCTATATCAGTGGTGTACCGTCCATCTCGGCTAAATCCACATCCAAGATATACAAATTCATCCACTTGCTCTAGTACATCATTACCTATTGTTACTCTTACATCTGTTCTGGCTTCATCTCTTTCAAAGACCATTATTTTGGTTTTGTTCACATTCACGCGTAGACCCCTTTTAATTTTTAATTTTAATTTCAACTCTTAGCCAAACTTTATGATATCTACTGGCAAGAAGAGGGGTGGTGAATTGTATTATTAATCCTTCACCATATGATGTCATCTAATTTAAAATAATTAATTTAAAATACTTTCTGTGTGGTAACGAATATGAATACTACCAACCCATATTTATTTTGTGGCTGTCGTAAAAGACGATTAAGAGCTTTATATAGACCTAATTCAATTTCACTTAATGCAGATCAGCAATCACATTGCCAAGCAGGGTTGACATCAGGCAGCAGCAGGCGGCCGGTCATAAAACTACTGCCAATAACTTTCACAGTAGGTATGTATGATGGAAAAGGAAGTACATCTTGCGGTAGTAACGATTAGATATCCAAGCTGCCTGATAAGTGTAACGAGATTATAACATTATCCCCTCTTAGGGAAGCCTATGTCCAACAATGGACATGTAATTGATAGATGGATAGTGAGAGAACATAAAAATAAAAAAAAACTACACTCACGGATTTCGTGATGTGAATGTCGCAAAGTTGTTGGATGATTTTAATTATTTGTTTTGAAATATTTTCATAACGAGCTCTTAGTTGTTGTGCTGTTTATGATACAAGATTACGTAGTTGATCGTACTAAGACGTTTGTGATCATATAATATTATGGTCTCCCACGAACCTATAATAAAGAAAAATAAACCAGTTGATTTTTTACTGTAAGCACTGTGCTTTCAATTATTGCGATTTTTTTTAGGTTTAGACAGAGGCGCGTTCATAGATTTTGTGTTTTTGGCCGGGAACGATTGTAATCCACCCACCCGGCTGTTCGTTGCTATAGCAAAGTGAAGTGAGGTCGCCCCTCGTGTGCCTGTGAAAGACTACTCGATTAATTACTATTTTGTGTTTAAAATTGTTTTCCTTTTTATGATATTTCGATGTCGTCCTCAATAGGTTTTTACTATTTCAACGATTAATCAAAAAAAGAGTGTAATTTTCAAAATTTCGCATAATTTCGTAATGCTTAAATAGATTATAATGTAGGATGTATAATCACCATCAACCCCAGTGAGAAGGACGAGTAATGTTGGCTAAGCTTCTTTTTACTTTCATCTGACCAAATATTTGTAATTATATTTGGCAAAATAAATTTGATCTATTTGTCGGTTCTCCATTTAACTGAAATTTTGCTTAATTTGAATGAAAATGCCTGAACATGAGTAAAGAAAAAGAGAAAGTCCAAATCCCCAATAAATTGGCAAATAAAAACAAAATATTCCTTGTCTGAAGAAGTCTGGTCCTGGGTCTAACACTGAGACGTTTATGTGCTAAGAAGACAAGAGAGAAAAGAGGAATCAATGCTAAAAAAAATCTTACATTTCAAATACTTTTAAAATGCTTTTGCATAAAAATATTATTTCAATTTAATTAGTAAACTGAAGTTTTGAATAAAAATTTTCGTCATTATCATCTCAGCTCACATAAGTCCCACTTCTGAGGTCCAGTCTCCTCTACAAGAGGAGGGAAATTAACGTACCACACCACGCTGGTCACCAAGGTAGATTATATAGTTTTATTTCGAGTTTGCCATCTCTACCAGAGATGTTATCTACATATCCCTAAATAGTCTTTTACTGTAACAGGCAAAATAAGGTGCTATGTATTTGTATTTTGTCATCACTCGAAATACTTGCTTATTTTAATTAGGCTCGTTTTAATTTTTTGAAGTGAAAAATTCTTTAGCGTTATTCACTTATTGGGATGGGTAAAAATTTTAAACTCGTGTTAGGACACGTGTCCGGATCGAAAATTCGTAAGACGGAAAGAGAGTAGACCGTAGGAGAATATTGAATTTAACCACATAAATATTAGTACTTTCACAACCATACATACTCTCTGGGGCATGCTTTTTATTTTTTTGTATTTGTTTTTTTTTTTAATAGGTTTAAATTTTCACTTTTATCCGCAGTCTTCGTGACTGTTTCGTGTTTTTAAATTAACGACTTTTTAATTTGGCCAATTGTCCTAGATTTTATCATACTTTATAATTATTATATTTCAACTTTTATTTTACAACTTTTTTTACAGTGTTGTAATCTGTTTGTTCTTTAGTTGTATCTTAAGACAGTCATAGGGATAAAAGGATAGTAATGTATTGTGTTCTTAATCTAACATTATATTTATAAATGGGCATTTTAATTGTCATTAGCATTCAAGATTCTCCTGTTTGTTCTTTCAATGCTATTTAGTTATGCATTTTGGATTTGAACAACGTCACTTGGACGTATCTCAAGCGTGAATTGTGGGGTGAATAGAGACAGTGACATCGTTAAAACTAATTTTGTCAGTATATTAAAATGCGACGGTTATTATGGTGATGCATTTTTTTTTTTTAATTTTGATAGACATGCACTTTTATGCACTTTTAAATGATATAAATCAGTATGTTATACTGTGTAGGTTAGATTGCCGCCCATTTTGGAGAAAACTTATGCCTGTCATTGATGAACTGAAGTAGAGGCAAATAAATAAATTGCCTACTAAGGTTTATCATCACAAATTATGCGTGAGAATATCAATATAATCTCTTTGTTAAATAAAAACATCCGTAAAAACAAAAAGTATAATGGTGACATACCTTCTTAGTCAGTTATTAAAAAAAAATACATAAAAAAACTTATACCACGATAAAGTCTAATAGTAAAAAAAAACCAACACCGATATCAAAAAGTACAAATTACCAATAACTCCATTACAATACGTTATAAAAACTCTAACAACCAATAATTTCTGTGAAAACCACAATCCTTAACGCGCACATCAGTTATTTCGTGTACCAAGAAAACCCAACCAATTATAAAGATACATATCAAAATGTTACGAGCTTCAACAACGGAGACATCCCCACCGTGACCGGGTTTTAATTGAAAAAAACTCAATTAAAGTAATTACGGCAGGTGGACGTGTGACCAAACACTGTTGAGTATATTATTAGGGTTCTCTATGCAATTATACTTGTTAATATTTCTTTGTATGCTGGTTTGTTTATTGAAGGGGAAATTTATAAGATTTTAATAAGTTTGTTGTGTTATTTTATATTGCCATTTTGAATAAGATAATTACTAATATTTGAAATATACCTATGATGAATTAAATTAATGTTAGCAACATAATAATTTCTTTTATAATTTTATGGTTCTATCTTTGAATAGGTGTATGGTTCTATCTTTGAATAGACGTATTCATTAAATTTCAGCCAAGTGTCGATAAATACCAAATAATGGTACGATTGTTATTGCAATTAAGTATATGCGTAGTACCAAAAGCACTATCGACTTTCATATTTCTTTGGAACGATATTTCGATATGACAGGAGAGATATCAGCCGCGAAATTAATGTCTTTAGCATTTATCGGCCGAAGTGACAAAAGCTTATGAATCAACGGCTAAACTGAGTTTTGAAAAATTGTGTGTACTCTTCATTCGAATTCATATCTCAGCTTGAGAATTAAATCCGTTAGCAGTTTTTGGGTTTTGGTTTTACTACTAGGCTATCACTGACTATGTGCCATCATAAAGATCTATTTGTTTAGAGCCAGACTTATTACTGGTGATCAGAAGCCACATGATTATACCCCGAGATACAGTCTGGTTATTTATTAATTATTTATATATGTATTAATTACATGAATTATATTATATTGGGCTGGTTATGAAACTATTACCAATAACACCAAGTAATCGGGATAAGAGCAGAAAGATGATGATGATGAAGAATAAGTAATTAGTAAAATATTAAGGCGAAAATATTAAAAAGAATAACTTACAGCACACAATGTAAGGGTGAGCTGGGGCCCCGGAATGATGGGCCGTGTATATTTTGTCACTATTAAGAAAGCCTTATTACATAGATGCTGGGGCTGAGTCACTGAAAGTCCTCTCACCATTAGTGGTCCACTCCAAATACAGAAAGCGGTCGTATGATAAAGTAACGCTATGCCACTTCACGGCGACTTTGCATAGCTGTTCGAAGTATCATACCATCTTATAAGAATTAACAATACATGCTTTTTAAAACTTTCATGAAATACAAAAACATGTTCTTGTGTGAAAAGCAGTTACATTCCCAAATATATTTTATTAAATATTTATGATAATTGATTAAATTAGGCCATCAATAGTGGAAATCCTTTATTGTTTTGAAATGGACTAAAGGGAGGGCTACACCAGTTACCCACAGTTAATCAAATGCGCATTTGGAATGAAACCATCCGAAAGATTCCTCTTTCAGAGAAAGCACGTGTCAAAACAATATTGGTAGTTCTGCAGAGAATTTAAATTGAAGTTTTAGACAGGACTCATCACATAGGATTGAAAATTATTAAAAAGATTCCCTTATATCCTATCCCACCTTAATTCTTTCTCATATTCTTTCCTTTGTAGTTGTATATTGATTATTTGCGAAAAAGTGGTATAACTTCCTTTCCTCTATTTCAAAATTACATATTTATTTATATGCACCAGTGAAAATATAAAAGTGTTGAAATTGAAACTATTTACGCAATATTATTTATGAGTTAACGCTTTTTTTCGGCAGGTCATGGCATGGAACCATCCCGCCTTCTCTGTACAGGATGACGGAAAGGTGGCGTATGCCCGATAATTTTCTGTATTATTTTTCCATTGCCATTGAGCTGACCACTGGTAATGATTCCTTCATATCCCTGGCTGGCCCGTTCCGTTCGTTAACGCCTGATGGAATTGAACAGAAGACTACTAAGCCAGCCATTTTTTACTTTGAGATAGATGGCAAATTAGGATTAAATTCTTGTAACTCGCGGACTTTACAACCATGTAATTAACAGACATAAATTACACCCAGACTCGGAACAATTAATTGTGTATCACCAAAAAATCGTCTACTTAGAATTAATTTCTAAGTAAGACAGTTTTCAGTGATGGTCTAAGTATCAACGTACCGTGCGGAATGTTGTGAACATTCCACACGATACGTTGATACTTAGACCACTCTACTATTTGTGCAGTTAATGAACAAATTTATGGAAAAAACAAATAAAAAAAAAGTCTCTTTCATTGTACCTACACGGCCATAACTATATAAATTTTGTTCGCACTTGACACTTTTTTGTAAAAGTCGCGGCAAGCTTTACAGTTTTTGTGGCGTGATTATTGTTTTTGACGATTGTGATTTTATCGCCTTATTTCTGTTACAGGTTCGTGGCTCTAGCCTGACCTTGGTTATTCTTAGAAAATATTGTTATGACACTATTATGAGTCATAGCTAAAAAGAATCAGAGTATATGTGATTTTTTCATAACATTTTGTATCTTTGAATTGTGATTTTAGAGAATTGTAAAAGTACCCTCGGATTTAACAAAATTTTATTTTAACCTATTTACTTATAATTCGGCAGATCATTAACTACACGTGTGTAGTGATGTTGTAACTTTTCTATAGAAAACCAGGCAACTTTAAAAACAAAATACTTGTTCTGTTAACCTTTGCCTTTTATTAGCTATTATAAATATTTTTTTCTTATAATTCTAGATTGCTTACTTGCCCAATTTCTTTAAGCCGATCAAATTCATGAGTTGGGTGAAAATTTTTATTATATCAATAATGATGGATTTTTTATACCTTACTAATTTTATTTGTAGTTATTTGAAAGACAAGGCTGAATTTATGAGATCAAGCTAGGCGGTCCTGAAAAGAATTAAGCATACCGCTTAAAAGATCTCAGCTCTAAAGATTTTAATGTTTGTTTTTCTTTTTAAAAAACAGTTGGTAAATATCTCAAAATGAACGTTTAATATAATAAAAAAATACATGTTACACTATAATAAGCCCCCTATCGTATCGTTTAATCTATATAATTTTATTAAATTGAACTGTTGTCAATAAAAATTTAATTCAGAAAAACAAATAACGCCATCTGTTATCAAAATCCGGGGGAGACCGAGACTAACCTACCTAGACCAGATCGTTCATGTACTGAAGGAAGGTGGAGTCAAGAGTCTCCGAAACCGGCGAGCGTGTATGAAGAGAATTATGAATGTTGAGGAAGCGAGTGAAGTATGCAGAGATAGAGTTCTCTGGCACTCTGTTCTCTCTGCCTACCCTGCAAGGGATATGGCGTGATGATATGTATGTATGTAAAAACATATGGATCGATGTAAAAGCAGTGAGTGTGGAATGCGTTCTTCTTCTTCGTGCGTGATGATATGTATGTATGTATGTATATATATATATATATATATATATATATATAACAGAAGCAAATCATATAGCGTTTCTAAATATTCGCACACTTTTTTAATAACATTTAAATTTTTATTCTTCAAGAATACAAAGTCGATTGCTTAGAATCTTAAATCCTGATCTGTTATCTATAAACTGGTTAGTTTAACTAGTAAATCAAAGCTATCAAGGAACACCTAAATACTTATTTTGTAAGTATACTATAACTCTAATTGTAAACGAAGACGACACATAAACGTCGCCCCAGTTACTGCCCCATTTAGACTAAACGATCCTGAAAATATCTTCCAAACGTTTTATCGATAATTTCAGTTCTGCTTGAATACAAATAATGTACCATTCATATTAACAATGTCCCGTTTATACGCATCCGGTGACCACACGCGGGCGGACAGCTTACGCAGACTTGTCCCATCTTTATTGGGAATTCGCGTTATTCAAATCAGTAACGCCTTAGCCGTTCTAGTTGTCCTGAAATATGTTTACTTGGAATTATTTGAAATATGGTCACCATCATTGTTATAACGTAGTCTTAAATTTAGATTGCATTTGAAAGTTTGTGGAGACGTTTCTTAGTTACAATTATATAAATATCTTAACCAGGTTTTACATATTGACCTTAGTTTGAATCTCTTACACAATTCTCGTAGTGATAGGCCTCCGCTGTTGACAGTTCTCTGTCTACAGCCAAGGGCCAGTCCGTCCAGGGTAGTACCACACTCCCGCAGAAGATCGACGTCTGAGTAATGGCAATGTGCTATTGCCCTTCGTTAGATGAGCGAGAGAGCTGGAAGCCCAACTGGGTGGGTTTTAGGATTGTAATGGTAGGCAGCGGCCTACGTTACCCTTGGTGTAGCAAAGCTTTTTGAGCAACAGCGACATTTGTCATTAGGGGGTTAGGGCGCTGCTTGCTGGTTTGTCATCATAAGACTTTGACATTGACTTCCTATACCACGTTAGGCAGATTGGCATAGAGTTTTATTTCGACTTTTCCTTCCTTTATAGTGATCTATTTAAAGTCCTTAGTTATCTTTTACGAGTTGCTCACAATCTTTAGTCATATTTTACGAATGAAAGGAGCGATGAATTAAATTCGCACTCCATAGCCAGGCGGAAAAAAAAATTATCATACATATTGCAAATATCGTAAAGAATTAATTCAGAACCCTTTACTTATGTAAAAGTACTAAGAAATAGGAAGCTAATAAACTTCATACACGATATACAGTTCTACTTAATATCAATTAAAAGTTAGCTAGAAAACATTGGTTACGCTCGAGTTCAAACTAGCCAGCGTAGCGTTTGTGAGGTAATATAAAAGATGGCAACAAGTTCGAAGAATCAATAGATATTTATACAAATATAAAACAAGAATATAAAAATATAATTTTTCGCAAATAATAATAGTTATGTAGCTGGACTTTTTTTTGGGACTAATCCAACCACACATTCCCACCACTATAACCCCTGTAAGCCAGGATCCGCAATGGTCTCCGTAAAAGACACTGAGGTTTGACGCTTAAAAAGTCTCGGGAAATGCTTTAAATTGTCTTGGCACCCGCAACAAATTTATTTGGAAAAGAAAAACAGAAGGAGTTGGAGAAATTCTACTTCCATCCTATGCAATGTGGGAGACATGAAACAAAATAAGCTAATAGGCCAATAGATAAGAGGATTAAGTGGATGTACTGATACATGAAGAGTAACAGTACCATGGATATGACAGAGCTTGTGGGGCCTATATGTGAGCCTTAAATTTGATTACAATTGTAGGTATGTAGCTGGACTGCTGGGACAATACCACACTGTCGTAAAAAATCGACATCTAAATAACACCAAATTGCTTCACTTGCTAAACTATACTTTGTATACTCGATGTCTTTCTATTAAGCATGGGACTCCCTTTAACAGGGGATGGTAAATGTTCCATCATCACATGCTAACCAGATTGATAGAATAAGAGTTTTGTTTAGAGATTTTCTTCTCTGTTATCTCATTAAATTTCTTAGTCGTCTTTACTATATATGGGAGAAATAAAAGGATGACGAATTGTATTTTTCATTAATACGGACATATTATATTTTTATATATCTATCATATCAGACTATTGAAATCCATTATCGAATATAGACTTTCAGCGGGCATAAGACGAACTAACTTTCGCAAGTATTTTTATTTTCTCAGGAGAGTAGTGCTCTCTAATTTCCCTTGGCTGGTTCTTACAAATTCAAGAGAAGCTGGAATCCTTACCAACAATAAATTTCAAGTTGTAGTTTTAGAGACTGCTAATCACATAGAAGTAAAAAGATTCCCTTATATCCTATCCCACCGTAATTATGGGATACAAAATGAAGAGAACCTAGAACCCTTACCAACAATAGATTTGAAAAAAATAAATCCGCTGTCTGTTTTCCATGAAATGGATTTTTTTTTAATGCCGTTTTTTCATAATTTTCAGTTTAATGATCATAGTATTTGTACGGCGTAATTTATCTACGAAACATCACTAAAACTCCTCAATTTCTATTATGTGTTGAACAGCGCAACGACCCCACGTGGTAAGGTTAAACCATCTATAATTAGCTGCACGCTCTGGTTTCTGTCGCGGCCGCTGTAAAAATTTCATGTAAACAAATACAATCTCTCACGCCCGGGTGGCCTGACAACACAACCGATTTAAAAGGTCATTACGTTAGCGAAGGATCGAGGAGTTTTAAGTGTATCAAATTTGGTAAGTCTACATGAGTCATTGGTTATTTTTTCTGGTGTACCGTTTGTCATTTACTTTTGTTTGTATTACTGGAGTCAATGTACATTGTTGATTGTTGCTTTTTGTAAAGCTAACGGAGATCGTCGTTCATATTTAATTGTATAATAACTATGCCTATATTTTAACAGAGCTGTATTTTTCTATTTACATAAAGATTTTCAGTTCACTGTTGGGCACACAAGACTCTTATTACTTTCCGACGTTCGCTTCTTATTACTTTACCACATTCGCTAGAAAAGAGAGGATGGGTTTGTTTCAAGGTTTCCTTCATTTATTATGCTGATTTAATTTTCTCATCAGTCTTTTAATGTAAAACACGATTGCTGATTCATAAATAAGAATACAGGTATAAAATATAAGTCGAAAGTAAATAAAAATCTGTAATTAATAAAAATCGGTAATTCATCATATTTTTATTACTAAATGTAGTCACCAAACTATCCGCCAATCGTGAAATGGTATTATCCCTTCTTGGTGGAGAAACCCATGTACATAATGAAAAACAAGCTCTATTTCAGAGTATGCACTGGAATACTATACCTACATTTTTGTTTTAAGGAAATCAGGAGTATTTTGTAATTAATTCAGTAACATATAGTAAATAATATATTTGCGAAATAGAAGAAATACAAGTTGATGAATCTAAAAAACAATACTTTAAGCTTTTCAAAAATAAACTTTAAAAATAAATATTGCAATATTGTGCAGGACTTTTGAATATTAAGAATACGTGTTTCACTTCTTTAAGCTAGCTTAATAATTAAAGAGAACGTCCTACTGAGGTTTTTAAATATATTTATCCAACTTTATCCTGCTTTTCATCATTTTTAATACTTACCACAGAGTAAGTTATGTATAAAATCCGATTACGAAATGAAAAATGATGTCGCAAGCGGGATTTGAACCCGCGCCTATTGGGATTCCGGCCCAATCGTGCTGCCACTACACCACCGCGACTAATTGTAGGACATGCAAATTTCACTTCGTATTATATTTACGTCTTAAGGTGACGGTATGCTATCTATCCGACAATATTTACACATTGTTATAGGCTTAATACTTCAAACTTTACAGTTAGAATTGTATTAAACGATGACACAACCTTGTTATTTAAATTACTGAAATTTAGCATTTAATATGCTTAATTATTTATAAAATCGTAATCGGATTTGAGTAAGTTATGGTTGAGCCTTGATTGTTTTTTGTTTAAGAATATAAAGAATGAAAGTATTACTCTTCTCAGAATACAACTATTGCCAATAAATTTTTGAATCTTACACGCACGATACTTTATTTATGGATAAATATAAACTTATTTTTCTTCGAATTTAATTTAAAATATAAACAATATTAGTGACGCATCCATACCCTTTCGCTTTTATCTTTCGTACTTCTATTAATTAATTTCCAGTAGGTGATAAGTAATACAGTGCTGACATTATTTAAATCATCATCTTTTTTGATCTAATCTTATGTTACAAATCGAAGTGTTTTTTTGATTTTAAACAATCTGAATTAATGTCTGTTCATGTCTTTATACACTTAGTTTATTTATTATTAGTTTTGTATAGAGCTTTGATCTTTTAAAGTGTTAGTGATGGATTACTGACAGGTTACAAGGTTTCATTATTTTTCTTTGAGAACGTATTTTTTTTTTATAGTATACCATGATTACTATGAGTCAATCTTAAGAATAGATAATCGGATGGGCGGAAGAATACAATTTTATGGGAAATTATTACTATAGTTATAATAAATCCAAGGGTAATGTGTTTTATTTTATTTATATATGCTACAAAGTTGATTGCGCGAATAACGTTGAAATCTTGACTCTGATCTCATGTGCCAAGTGTTTGTGATTCAGTGTTATAAAGGTGTGCGTATATATGTGGTTCTGTATTCTATTCCTGGTAGAAAAAAAATATAATTTGGCTTTTTTTTTCTCAATGATAAGTTCGAAGTTTGAAAATGTTTTTTAAGAAAAGGTAATAAAAATTGTGAGACAATATGTAGTGGTTTGCAATTCTCTTTGCTTTTATAATTCTATGTTTTTTCTCTACGGATAAAAGTGGTATATAAATACGTAGGAATGTGAAGTTATAAAAATAAGTATAAAAATAAAATAAAATATTTACTTTAATTCTTTAAATATGCATAAAATTTGTCTTATTCTAAAAGCTTAGTTCTGTCGAAAGTTTTTTCTGTAATAGGTATACAAATTGTAATAGGTATACAAATGGACACCATTTGGATGGTTTACTGTGTGAGACACAAGGAGGTTTCAGGAGTGGAAGGGAATGCATGGATCAAGTGTTCTCTCTACGCAACATTGTGGAGAAGCATCTGGCTCTAGGTCAGAGGGTTTTCTGCAGTTTTGTGGATCTGGAGAGAGCATTTGAAACGGTTGTACGAAAGGAACTTTGAGACATTTTACCGGAGTATGGTATTAACGGTAAACTGCTACAGGCTGTGCAGTCCAATTACATGGGCTGTAGAGCCTGTGTGCGGCTGGATGATGGAATGTCGCCTTGGTTTGACGTCAATATCGGCGTTAAGCAGGGGTGCGTTCTGTCAGCCAGGCTGTTTATCATATATCTGGATAAATGTCTCCAAAGGTTGAACGATATGATTGTGGGAGTCCAGATGGGCGACTCAGTGGTCACTGCTCTGCTTTATGCAGATGATTCAGTCCTGCTGGCACAGTCAGCGACTGACCTGCAGACCCTAGTCGACACAATGACAGAAGATTGTAAGAAAAGGGGTCTTCGCGTGAATGTGAGCAAAACCAAAATAATGGTCTTTGAATGAGATGAAGCCAGAACAGATGTAAGAGTAACAATAGGTAATGATATACTAGAGCAAGTGGATGAATTTGTATATCTTGGATGTGGATTTAGCCGAGATGGAAGGTACACCACTGATATAGAGCGAAGAGTGAATGCGGGAAATAGAGTGAACGGAGCGTTGGGGCATTTTCTCGGCAGCCACCATCTCAGCCAGAAGGCACGTGTAGCAATACATAACGCAGTGTTTGTCCCAACATTACTGTATGGAAGCGAGAGTTGGGTATGCAGAAAAGAGCATGAAAGTAAAATTAATGCGGTCGAAATGCGATCTCTGCGGAAAATCTGTGGAGTTAGGCTGACCGACCGCATTCGTAACGACGACGTAAGAGAGCGAGTAGGTATGAAAGAGAGTATTGGTGTAAAGATGCGAAAGGGAATGCTCCGATGGTTCGGACATGTGGAAAGAATGCCGAACGCACGTCTGGT
The DNA here is from genome assembly GCA_905163515.2 of Lymantria monacha. Taxonomy (NCBI): domain Eukaryota; kingdom Metazoa; phylum Arthropoda; class Insecta; order Lepidoptera; family Erebidae; genus Lymantria; species Lymantria monacha. The sequence goes on along the minus strand of LR991097.1, from coordinate 22,670,654 downwards.
TAAGAAGATATACAATGCGAAAGTGGAAGGATGTAGGTACCGAGGGAGACCGAGACTAACCTACCTAGACCAGATCGGTCATGTACTGAAGGAAGGTGGAGTCAAGAGTCTCCGAAACCGGCGAGCGTGTATGAAGAAAATTATGAATGTTGAGGAAGCGAGTGAAGTATGCAGAGATAGAGTTCTCTGGCACTCTGTTCTCTCTGCCTACCCTGCAAGGGATATAGCGTGATGATATGTATGTATGTATGTATGTATGTAGGTATACAAATTTGATTTTTATTAAATTTTGATAATATAATTTATTGTATTCAATTAATCAAATATTAAAAATATAGTAAATTCATAAATACTACTTACAGCAAAATCTTTTTTTATTTCATAAATAAATGTGTGTATTTTTTTAATTGTGCATAATTTGGGAATAAACAATGATCATATAAAAAAATGTAGTTTTAGTTCAAGATTATTCGTATTTAAATAAACGTAAATATAAGCTGTAAAAGTGAATTGAAATATAATTTTTGTAGTTGCAAATTATCTATGAAGTTTCAGTAACATTCTTATATCATCCTCCAATTACTGTTTGTTTTGCAAATTTACCATAAGCTTGTAATACAATCTACTAAATTGATAACAATAACAGATAAAACTAGCTAATTGTCTAATATGAAAATTAGTATGATCATAATATAATATAGGAACGTTTTTACAGATATAAAAAATTGCAAGGTTATAAAAAAATTGACATAAAAAAAAGAAAAGCCATTCAGTTTTATATAACTTAGAAACTATAAGCGATAATTATTATCTAATCTCTTAAAAGAAGTGGAAATTGACATCAAAAACTAATACTACCTACACTCGATTATTGTTATTAATAATTAATTTTAAATTCACGCTGCAAATAGCGGGACGCGGGACAATATGTGTGAGATATATAAGGTACTTTTAATTATTTAATGATAAAAACAAAACAAAAAAAATCATGACATCAATCATCATTAACAATTCAAACATTCCTTATATTTGAATAATTTTAATAATAAATGCAACAATAACCTATTCATAGAATCTTTTCTTATGTACTTAAGAAGAGCAGGTCAAAGACATCCTTTACAGTTTATTTTGGTTGTAAAATATTTTTAAATTACAAAAAAAAAATATTCAAAAAATGTTTACTGCTCATTCACTCATTCAAAGATTTCTTGTGTTTATTCAAATTGATATAAATAATATACTTAATAACAATCGCTTCATCTATGAAATACATAGAGAATAGTTTTAGCTTTTTCATATATGAACTCAAGACGATCACGTCACAAACATTATTCACAGTTGATGATTTCGATTATAATTATTTTTTTAAATTGCAAAAGAAGAAATATTCAAAAAAAATTTTTCGCCGTTCACTTTCCAATACTTGTCACCTCAATGCTTGTTATAAATGACAATTAGTGCGTTTAATTTGCCAATTGACTTACATATGAAACGAACAATAAATACTATTACACGTTACACATGTTCTAATAATATAATTACCTATATGTGACGTTTATTGACGAACAGTAATGCAATACACGCACACAGAATATTTATACTGCATTGTTGCTTTAAAGCTATGAATACGTGATTGATGTAGGTGAGAGTAGGTAATAGGGATATTGAATAATTTTTATACGTCCCACTGCTAGGCCCAAACTTACCCCATAAGAGAGTGTCTGCCGCTTACAGTGGTAGGACCACGACGTTGACAGTTTTCTGTTTCCAGCGGCGGGCCAGCCTGTCCAGGGTAGTACCACACTCTCGTAGAAGCTCGACGTCTGAGTAATAGTAATGTGCTATTGCACTTCGTTCGGTGAGCGAGAGAGCAGGAAGCTCAACTGGGTGGGTTTAAGGTTTGTATTAGTAGGCAACGGCCTAGCTATTGGTACCTTGGTATCGCAAAGTTCCATGGGTGGCAGTAACACTTACCATCAGGTTTGCTGCTTGCTCGTTTGTCACCATAAGCAATAAAAAAAGAGAGAGAAAATCTATTAATATATAATTAAGAAGAATATACGCTATTTTTTTTTTGTTTTTCATTTAGTATCTTATATTTATTTAAATATATTTCATTAATTTAATTTTATGCATTCTCTACTTCAATATTTCCTACTGTTAAGGTCTATAAGACCTTAGTAAATGGAAGGAATTCGCTAATTATTATATTATTCTGACCACAATGCCTTAGTTTTATGCTAGTATTTTGAGCTCTCCTTTATTCATAGTGATCTTATTTGTATACATTATTTTACTGTTTAAAAAAACCCGTTAGAAAGGAATACATATATTAGTGATAATTGTATTCTTACTCATATATATCATACAATTATGTAAACGTCATAAATCGCTCGCATTTTTTTTTGTCTACTACTTTTTTTTTGGTACTGGATATTAAAATCAACACACACACACACAATACAACGGAAGTTTGCGCAATATAGTTGCGGGAAAAATTAATGTACGGATAATGGATGTTCACGCGTCATGGCCACAGAAGAAAGTGGATCGTTACGACACCAGTATTTGTTTTTTTTTTAATAATTGTACGACACCGTATCCGTCTAGAGACATTATTATTTTAGATATATTTCTAGGCTGATTTTTATCTACCTGCAACCATAATTAATTATGTTCGTCTGAGGTACTTGTACGCTTTCGGATTCGAGTTCAGTGAACCAAAGAGCTGAGTATCCAAACTTATCTTTCAGTAAGCAGATACCTGCCCTATGCCTTTGGTAGTGCAGAGATCTATGAGTAGCAGTCATTAATTATCATCATCATCTCAGTTCATACAAGTCCCACATCTGAGTTCGAGTCTCTTCCGCAATAGAAGGGAAATTGATTGATTAATAGCGTTTTATTCTTAGTTTCCCTTCTCTTATGTGTCATTCATCATCATTCTCCTACTCTTATTCCAATTACTTGGGGTCGATATAATATGTACTCTTCTTTCATAGTATCTACATATTGTAAAAGTATTGGCAATAGTTCTATGACCGGCCGCCTGCCAGACGTCAACTCTCCAATGTAATTGTTGACCAAACGGCATGAGATGGAGTTAGCTCAGATCGTTATAAGACTCTTAGTCATCTTTTACGACATCCACGAGCAAAGTAAGTGTTGGTAGTATTCGTTACCGCTACCACACAGCAATCTTTATATATGTTATATATTATGCATATCATATCCCTAAGTCACCTTTTACGACAGCCACAGACGAGATAAAGAGTGATGAATCGTATTCTAACTCGAAAATTATTTCAAGTTAATAGAAACTTTAATATACATCGACCGGACACTCAACACTCAATAAAATTGACACTTAACATTTAAGCTAATAAATTACAACACTTAATGTAAATAAATAACAAATTAAACTAAATAAAACAATTTACAGCTCGTTTTTGTAAATTTATTATATAAAATTAACGCCAACATGTAAATATACTAATTGACTCAAATGACGTGACAAATGAATGAGAAAGTGATAAGTATGGCGACATTTCCTTCGAAAAATTTACGAATATAATTTAAATTCTATTTTAAAAGAAATAAGTTATAAATTTCTTTGGAGATTATAATAATATTGAATTAGCTTTCGTCATAATATAAAGCTGGAGATTCAAGTTTCATCGTTAAATCATGGTGTGAATTTGAATTAATTTATTTGTATATCGGCAACTAGTTTTAAATGAAAATGTTAGTTAATTGTTAAAAATGGTTATTTGAAATAAATAGATATTTAATGATATTTTATTGAGAACTAGCTTTTACTCCTCTTCCTACATCATCATTCTCCTACATATTGTATCCATCCCAATTACTTGGGGTCGATACAATATGTACTCTTCTTTCATAGTACATATTGTAAAAGTTATTGGCAATAGTTTTATGACCAGCCGCCTTCCTGACGTCAACCCTCCTTAAGAATGTAATTTTTGAACAAACGACATAAGATAGAGTTGGTCCAGGTCATTATAAAGCTTTTAGTCTTCTTTTACGATACCCACGATTAAAATAATGGTTGGTAGTATTCGTAGTCGCTACCACACAGCTTACTTCTCTTCCTACATATTGCAAAAGTTATTAGTGATAGTTTTATGACCGACAGCCTTTTTTTTTTTTTTTTTTTTTTGCAATGTGGGACCATGGATGTGGTCGCGTCCCGGCAAATCAGCCCGGGGCGACGGAACCGGAACGGAACGGTGGCGCGCAACCCCATGGACCCACCCTGCAAACACCTCTCTTCGCCGTGCGAGCGGACCACCGGTACCCGATCTTTATCTTCGGTGGCCCGCCCGGCGATATAACCTCTCGGGTTCCTCTCTCGTCGACGCCCCGACAGCTTTCGTTGTCGAGGCGTCACCCTCACGCATGACTGACAGCCTGCCTGACCTCAAACCTCCTTAGAAATGTAATTGTTGACCAAACAACATCTCGTAGTGTTGGCCTAGATCGATACGGCTCTTAGTCGTCTTTTACGACATCCACGAACAAAATAAGGGTTGGTAGTATTCGTAGCCGCTATCTCACAGCTGTATAGATGTATAAATATGACGAAGCAATATTATGTGAAATATAATATTGACATCCCAAATTAAGGAATAAATACTGGCTGAGATTTTGCATAGGCACGTTAGTAGACAAAAACTATGCCTATATTTAGAAGAACTGTTTATGTATATACGTATGAGTATCAAACCCATTGTAATATCGGTATGAATTTTTTTATTTCTTATTGTGACATAGGAGCAGACAGCACACCTGATGGTAAGTGTGACTGCCGCCCCCTATTGCTATAGCTAGGTCGCTGCCTACTAATATAAACCCCGAACCCACCCCAGTTGGGCTTCCGGCTCTCTCGCTCACCGAACGAAGCGCAATAGCACATTGCTATTACTCAGACGTCAATCTTCTGCGAGAGTGTGGTACTACCCCGGACGGACCGGCCCGCGGCTATAGACAGAAAACTGTCAACAGGTCCTACCGCTAAAGAGTATGGAAGTTTGTTACTATAATCGTAACATCATTTATTTCAATTACTATAGTCGCAAAGTAATAAAATACCCTTATAATATATCAAATATATATATTCTGAATCTCGGCAACGGCACCATCAATTTTCTTGAAATTTAGCATGCAGGGGGTTCTGGGGACGACTAATCGATCTAGCTAAGTTTCATTTGTAGAAAATATTGTTTTGTCAATATTTTCAGGCAATAAAAAAATATAATTTTGCATTGGCTGACAACTATTAAAATATGATGGCAAATTTTTGATAATCTAGCATCTTTGATAGTCTAATCGAGGCCGATTCGGATCCTTAGCTTCTCTTTTTGTCATTTTTGCCTTTTTAATTATTCAATTATTTTATTAATTATTTTTGTAATATATTATATCTTCTAACATACTAAAAAGAAAATACCGAGCAAGGTTCGGTCAACCAGATATTCGTATTAACCTTGATCCAATTATTTTTCCACTTATTTTCACAACCGCAAACTGAAATGATTTACTTAACAATTAAATTCTACGGCGTGAAAATAAATCAACTTTTAATTCGGGCTAGTCTTATTTGTCTGTTTGTCATTAATCAGAAATAGCTGAGCCGTTTTGTTTTATCGTATGTTTTTATAACGGGACATGTGTTCACGCTGTCACCACACAACGAGTTAAGGGGGGTGTAGATTTATTTAAATGGATTGTTAACTTTTAAAATTTAATGTCATCTTTATTCTTATAGGCTTAAACTACATTTGTTCTTATTCATCATCATCATCACAGCCCATAAACGTCCCACTGTTGGGCTGGGGCCTCCTCCATAATGGGAGAGAAATTAACCTACTATACCGCGCTGGTCAGACGTGTTGGTATAGGGTTTTGTTTCGAGTTTTCCTTCTCTCGCATAAATATTATTTGCGTTTTATATCCCTTAGTCGTCTCTTACGATCACCCACGGATAAGATATGGGGTGGTGAATAGTATTCTTACTCCATCACTACACAGAAAATGTTGAGTCTTATTGAGTAAAGACTAATAATAATAACTCACACATACGCCCCATAAGCTCTGTCATGTCTATGGTGCTATACTGCTGGCCACCGAAGACAAAGATCGGGTACCGGTGGTCCGCTCGCACGGCGAAGAGAGGTGTTTGCAGGGTAGGTCCATGGGGTTGCGCGCCGCCTCTTCCATCGCCCCGGGCCGATTTGCCGGCTCGCGACCACATCCACGGTCCCACCTTGCGAAACAAAAAAAAAACAAAAAAAAATGGTGCTATACTGCTACGCTTCACGTATCAGTACATATACTTATCTATTGGCCTATTAGATAATTTTGCTTTATATCTTCCAATTTTCATAGGAGGGAAGTGGAATTTCTTCAACTCCTCCTGTTTTTCTTTTCTAATTACATTTGTTGCGGGTCCCAAGACAATTAAAAGCGTTTCCCGGGACTTCCTTAGTGTCAAACCTCAGTGTATTTTATTGAGACCATTGTCAATCCTGGCTTACAGGAGTAACAGTGGTGAATGTGTGGTGAGATTAGTCCCAAAAAAAATGTAAAGGCTTTTTATAAAATTTCTAAAATTCGTGTAATGAAGGAGTACGAATATAATTCACTACCCCTGTCTTACCCGTTGGTTATTGTAAGAGACAACTAAAGGATAATACGCATATAACATCTATTCAAGACACGAAATACAGAGATAAGACACCAATACGTCATACCAGCGTGTTATATATAGTAGGTTAATTTCCCTCCCATTGAGTAGGAGGTTCGAACCCGACAGTGGGACCTATGTGAGCTGAGATTAAAATGAAAAAGTTTTAATAGTCATAATATATCTTTGGAGTATTTATAATATATCTGTGGAGTTAGGCTGACCGACCGCATTCGTAACGACGACGTAAGAGAGCGAGTAGGTATGAAAGAGAGTATTGGTGTAAAGATGCGAAAGGGAATGCTCCGATGGTTCGGACATGTGGAAAGAATGCCGAACGAACGTCTGGTTAAGAAGATATACAATGCGAAAGTGGAAGGATGTAGGTACCGAGGGAGACCGAGACTAACCTACCTAGACCAGATCGGTCATGTACTGAAGGAAGGTGGAGTCAAGAGTCTCCGAAACCGGCGAGCGTGTATGAAGAGAATTATGAATGTTGAGGAAGCGAGTGAAGTATGCAGAGATAGAGTTCTCTGGCACTCTGTTCTCTCTGCCTACCCTGCAAGGGACATGGCGTGATGATATGTATGTAATATATCTTTTTAGCCCACGTACGATCGAGTGTTAAGCAGGTACATCTTCTTCGTTTTCCCCGATGTAGATAGATTCTTCACTATCTTCTATAGAGAAATTAGTAGATTGTACTACACTGATCATTCGAGCTGGCTATATTTTATTTCGATGATTTCCTCTCTTGCTGTGTGACACGTGATTCACATATTTTACTCAAATCTTATAATATCTATGGAAAAGCAAGGAATTCTGACTATTACATGCTTACATGTAGATAACCATTTTTTTTTAACATATAATAAAAATCATTAACTTACATATTCGTTATAAGGTAACAGCTGCAAATGCTACCAACCCTTACTTTGCTAGTGGACATCGTAAAAGACGATTAAGAATTTTATATCGACTTAGGCAAACTCCATCTCATGCCGTTTGGTCAATAATTTTATTCCTAAGGAGGGTTGACGTAAGGTAGGCGGCTGCTCATAAAACTATTGCCATTAACTTTTGCAATATGTACAATGGAAGTACTTATTGCGTCGACCCCAAGTAATTGGGATAAAAGCAAGAGATAGGTGATGATAATGTAACCTACATATTTATTTGGTTTATTAATAAAATTAATTCACGAGCTAAGTAAACATATTATTGGGTTTACTAAAGAAATTATCTCTTACTTATTCCTGGAGGTCAAAAGATCTGACTGAGAAATAGATAGACAAGAGGGCAAAGAAATGAACAGCAACACTCTCCTGGGTCTTACAAATGCTATTGCGATTTACGATTTGTCTGTCATGAGTTATAACATAATGTTAGAGGGCCTATGTTTATGAGTGAACATCTATACGCTGATAGATGGCACATTTGAATTTTACTCAAACATTTTTTTAAACGATTGAATATTTGTTTAAATTTCTTAAGACAAGTACTCTCAAATAACAACATTTCTAATAGTCTAAAAGGTCTGGCGCCAGTATAATTTGTCGTTTTGCCAACATCCTCAAAAATTACCCATCACAAAGATAATTCAGTTGTTAATACCAAGTCAAATGTCATCATCGACAACAATAGATCCAATAATAGATTAATCATTGTTCATATTTTATAAAGCTAAGTTTTCATGTACATTTTTATTTGTGAGTTTTGAATATAATTGTTCAGGTATCTGTATAAAGGTGTTTGGATGTTTTTTACTCGATCATAGGTAAAACCGTTGAACAGATTTGATTTAAAATTGGCACATAAATAGATTAATAGCCGGATTAACACATACGATACTTTTATCCTAACAGTTTATTCAATTGGGATAATAGTTAATTTTTTTTTATTGCTTATGGTGGCAAACGAGCAAACAGCACACCTGATGGTAATGTCACTGCCACCCCCATGGGTGGCGGTCCATACCTTTGCAATACCAAGGGTATAATAGCTTAGGCCGCTACCTACCAATAAAATCCCCAAACCCACCCAGTTGGGCTGCCGACTCTCTCACTCACCGAACGAAGCGCAATAACACATTGCCATTGCTCAGACGTCGATCTTCTGCGAGAGTGTGGTACTACCCCGGGCGGACCGGGCCGCGACTGTCGACAGAAAACGGTCAACAACGTGGTCCCACCACTATCTAGGTGTTACCTTTGGTCCGCGGACAAGGTTAGTAAAATATCCTTTTTCTTCTCTTTTTATTCTTAAAGCTTATTAAGCATAAGCTTTCTTTATAGTGACAGGGAAATTTTATACTATGAAGTAGAAATACATATAGTAGGTAGGTAGGTACTTCTTATAGGTCGTTTTTCTTCTTAGCTGAGAGGCGGTGCATTGGTGTCGGATCTTCCTCACAGCAGAAGAAAAATTAATCTATTATATCACGCTAATTGATTTAAAGGCACAGAATAATGATGTGTTTTTGTTTCCTTTTATTTATAAAATTAATGTTTCACTCACGTTAATGTTTAATACGCTATTTAGAATTTTATTTGCCATTTCCGTGACAAAAATAAGTAAACAGCTCAAAATATATATTTTTATTTATTTTAAATGCCGTTTAAGTTTTGCCGTTTTAGTACTGAATGAAGGTGGAGTCAAGAGTCTCCGAAACCGGCGACCGTGTATGAAGAGAATTATGAATGTTGTGGAAGCGAGTGAAGTATGCAAAGATAGAGTTCTCTGGCACTCTGTTCTCTCTGCCTACCCTGCAAGGGATATGGCGTGATGATATGTATGTATGTATGTTTAAGTTTTACATTACGTCGCAAGGAGGGAGACAACTCCGTCCTGCCAACAGTGCAGTTGCAGCAAGGACACGGCGCAGCATACGCTCTGTCTCTCTCTCTGTGTGGTCTGAGCGGAGCAGCCTTACGAACTCCTTGCAACTATCGGCAACTGACCTGACGCGAATAAATATTTAGTAAAAAATATCAATAAAAAAAACAACACTATCTGGTGACAAATCCTAACAAACGTTGTGTCTTTTACAAAAACTTGAGTAATAATTGTTAAATATGTCTATAGCTTACCGTGTGGTGATGGAGTAAGAATGCACTTCACCTCCCCTATCTTACCCGTGGGTGATCTTAAGAGACGACTAAGGGATATAAAACGAATATAACATCTATGTAAGAGAATGAAAACTCGAAACAAAACCCTACTTATACCAACACATCTGACCCGCGTGGCATAATGGTAGTATAATTTCCCTCCCATTATGAAGGAGGCTGAAGCTCAACAATGAGACATAGATGATGAAGCCTATAGCTACAAACAAAAGATTTTTTTATCTACAGCTGCGGGCCGGTCCGTCCGGGGTAGTACCACACACGAGAGAGCTGGAAGCCAGACAGGGTGGGTTCGGGGTTATTGGTAGGCAGCGGACTAGCTATAACTTTGGTATTGCAGAGGTCCATGGGCGACAATAACACTTATCATCAGGTGTTCTGCACGCTCCTGTGCCACCATAAGCAATAAAAAAAAAACATTATTCGCATCGTCGTCATTATAGTGTTTTAATATGCTTATATTAATAAATAATTATTTTCACAAATACTGAGATATAATATAGAAATAGACAAAACGCTCATGAAATAAATACACCAATTCATAACCTGAATAACTAAATCCACGAATCCACAGTGATGTTTTATGTTTAACGTTCATTCGTTAGTAATAAATCTTACATTTTAAATATCATTCATTCAGCATTCACCTTAACCAGCTTGTCACAGTGCCAACGCCGTGAACAATCTCGATCTGTCACTCGGCTCATTTGTTTACTAATTGCAGCGATACCGACCGACTTTTAATGGATTTTGTCAATGCTTTTGACTCGTGTCGCGCAAATTGAACCTTTCATGTGGTTTGTTTGAACTTTTAGATGTAGTTTTAAAAACGATGCATTTTTTTTTTGTCTTTTAAGAAAAGAGATTAATGTTCTAAAAAATTGTATAAACAAACATTAATCTTTATTTATAAAAAAGATTAAGAAATTATGCTGTCATCTAAAGTACTTAACCGATTTTAATCAAATTTGCACAGCATGTGTAGTTTGATCCAACATAAAGATATAGAAGCTATCCTGCTTCCATCTCAATTTATAGTAGTGTTATTTTATTGCAAATTATTTGTCTATTATTTGACGGCCACAATTATCTGTTATCTCAAAACGATTCTAATAGATGGCGGTATCTGTTGACTATACTGAGTAATTATTTAATAGATGGCGCTATGTTAATCGTAAAAACGTTTCATATAAGGTACAATTTATTAGCAAAACACCACGTGTTACTGAGGCTACCTTAGCCACAGCAACGCGTGGTCGAGTCTGCTAGTATTTTAATAAAAGTGAATAATTATAGTATTTATTGTGTGATAAGCTTATTGAATTAAATGGGAATTTAATAGAATTATTGAATTTAATATTGGCAACTTGGTGCAGTAGTTTTATACAATTATATAAAATTAAAATGGGTAGATACTTTCGTGTGGTGACGGAGTGAGAATACAACTCACCACCCCCTGTCTTACCCGTGGGTGATCGTAAGAGACGACTGAGGAATAGAAACCGCATATAACATCTATACGAGAGATGGAAAACTCGAAACTCAACTATACCAACACACCTGACGAGCGTGGTATAGTACGTGATTTTCCCTCCCATTATGGAGGAGGATCGAGCCCAACAGTGCGACATATATAAGCTGAGATGATGATGATGAAAAGGGTAAAATACAATTTACAAAACTATTTGATCTATTAAATTTTTGCCATGTGCTATTAATTATTTAGTTGCAACAGCCAGGGTGAAAATTTCTTTAAAATATTTATATTTTTATTACTTATTCTATTATTTATTCTATATTAAATGCATTATTTTGTATAGTTTATTTAAATTTTTCAGTCTTAAGATAGTAAGTGATTGAGTGTTTTAAGTTAGGTAGTAGTGACGCCATTCTGTTGACAGTATTCCGTCCGCAGCCGCAGACTATTGTGTCTGGAGTACCACACTCTCGCATAAAAACCACGTCTAAGCAAAGACAATGTGATGTTGCACTTTGTTCGGAGAGCGAAAGAAACTTTCTGGCTGTGTTTTGGTCTGGTGTTGTTTGGTATTGGGTATACATTGACCTATCTATACCGCTGGTATTGCAAAGACTCATCAGCGGTAGTAACACTTACCATCAAGTATGCTGCTTGCTACAGAAGACTAAAATCATAACTATCCAAAGCTGGGTATTGCGTTATTAGTGTTGCTATTAATACATGATAGGAATTGTTCTAACATCCGATTATAAAACAATATACCCCACCTGTCCCAGATACGAATTTTATTACAGCGTCATCTATTTCAAAGGCTATCATTTTGAGGAAGTTCGTCATCTCGTATGAATGACACATGTCTGTTTCGCCCAACATAAACACCACTGTCCCCGATTGCGTTCCAAGAAACTTTTACATCGTTTTAAAAACATTTTTCCAGGAGACACTTCTGCCTTGTATCCGTCGTGGTTACTTTATAGTATCTAATTTAAGGAAGCTCACGGTATGAAGGAATTGCTTAACTTGTTGAGTTAAATTTTCTATTAGAAGCCCGATTTCATATGTAAAGATCTAGGTTCTACTTCTTAACCAACATTCAGAGACCTTTTACGGATTTCTATTATTAGTAATGAACATCTTTTATAATAGGAGAAGAATAGAATTGATATAGTAATATCAAAAATATTTCTCTTCGAGTTTTTTTTCTTTATTTTGAGCCTTTACATATCACATTCCTGGTAACGATGAGGATCGTGAGGAGGCTCTTGATGACAGATATTAGTTTACTGTACGACACTGGCTAGAACTGCAATCTACTTTCTTGATCCTTAAAAGATTTTTACTATACCCATGGAAAAAAGTACATACATACATACATATCATCACACCATATCCCTTGCAGGGTAGGCAGAGAGAACAGAGTGCCAGAGAATTCTATGGTGTTATTATTCTCTATTATGGAAAAAAGGATTCTTACCTATTGTTTTTTTACCCGTTTCCGCACCGATAAGTCAGATTAGAATAGTGACTTTAGATTACCTTTTTTTAAGAAAACACTCCGAACTAACAAATGTATCGTTGTATTGTGGAAAAAGTTCAACTTGCTATCAACGGCCCTTAATTACAGCCATAACAGAATATGTATTTGTGGATTATATAACGAATTGTCTTACTTGTGAGTCAAACTCACGACACAGTAGATCGATAACTAAGTCCCTACGTAATCTGATCAATCATAAGTACAATTCTTGAAGTGATGTTCAAATTTATAAAAACCGATTACGAAGTGAAAAATGATGTCACAAGCGGGATTCGAACCCGCGCCTATTGGGATTCCGGCCCAATCGTGCTGCCACTACACCACCGTGACTAATTGTAGGACATGCAAATTTCACTTCGTATTATATTTACGTCTTAAGGTGACGGTATGCTATCTACCCGACAATGTTTACACATTGTTATAGGCTTAATACTTAAAACTTTACAGTTAGAATTGTATTAAACGATGACACAACCTTGTTATTTAAATTACTGAAATTTAGCATTTAATATGCTTAATTATTTATAAAAACCGATTACGAAGTGAAAAATGGCAGCACGATTGGGCCGGAATCCCAATAGGCGCGGGCTTGAATCCCGCTTGTGACATCATTTTTCACTTCGTAATCGGTTTTTATAAATAATTAAGCATATTAAATGCTAAATTTCAGTAATTTAGATGTTCAAATTGTTAGCGGTTTTTTTATTATACCCGCAGAAAAACAATGTCTAATATGAGACAATCACAGAAAAATACTAGCAAAATAATGTTTAGTATGAAACAATCACAGAAAACCTATGTCTAGCTGGCTGACATTTATTATGAGTTAAATAATATTAAGTTGTAATATGTTAAGTTGTGGTAAATCAAGGAGTTTATTTATTATATGGAAGAGAACGTTTTAAGCGCTACGACTGGCTATTGTAAATATTAAAATTAGAATTATATGTGTATGCATATAAATAATTCTATGTAGTATAGAAAACAGGATATTATTCTAATTTAAATAAATCCTCTCCAAAATATTTTTATAGAAATCTTTAAAACTTATATTATACATACATATCATCACGCCATATCCCTTGCAGGGTAGGCAGAGACAACAGAGTGCTTATATTATTAATTTATATTATGAAGTATATTTATATATATTAAGTTTTCCAAATAAGTGCATAGGTATTTGGACACATTTTTTTTATTTCGTAATTTTAAAGGTAAAAATGCTTATTGTGATTATACCGAAAGAAAGATGATTAAGTGAGTGTGTTATTGCGAACTTTCTTTAGGGTTATATCAATAGTCTTTAGCTGTTAAACAACTTGTTTTTAAGACCAAATCCATCGTTTAATATGAAAATAAATGTTTGGCAGAGTCAGTTACAAAATATTTAGTTTCTCTACTTATCACTTTAATTAGTAAATTTTAGTATCTAGTAATGTAAATATAAGTAATCCATGAACAGAACTATTTTTAAATGAAGGGAAGAGCGTATTAAACACGATATGTGTTTTTAGAATAAGTAAATAGAAAAATAGACGCGTGTACTGATTATCAACATCATCATTTCAGCTTATTGCCGTACACTGCTGGACGTAGGCCTCTCTCATTTTACGCCACAGAGTGCGGTACTGTCTGATACCTTGGCTAATATTTGAAGAGGGAGTTCATGAGCTTATGAGAAACTCAACATTTTAATGTATAACTCATTAAAACGTATATGGTCATCATTACAGTCAACTATAAATGCAAAGCATTCCAAATTTCATACTAGAAAGACGTGATTGTTTCCATAACGCGTGCCCTGGATATAATTATAGGTGCAAGTGTTAAGCATCCTTCCTCGACACGCTTCGGTTGTTTGTATGTGCAGTGGCGTCCCGACGACTTCGCTGGCGCCGCCTGTCGGATTTACATATACACCTCCAACAACGTTCCATTTATCATATCGAAATCAACCAACTTTCGATTTAATAGCACAAACAATAAGACCGATTTTGCGGACCTAGTTGTGCACCTTGTAGGATACTATAACACAAATAGTGTTCAAAGACATGTCCAGGAAATTAGACTTTGTTTACGTTAGTTCAGAAAACAAACTGCTTTGTTCACGATGTTCCGTCACAGATGGACGACGGCAAATGGCCCGAAGGTGCCTCTGTCGTCTACGTTGTTCGCTTCAAATGTTGTTTATAGTACACGTTGACACGAGCAAATTCGTCAGCGGAAGAAACCACATTTAGGACGAACGGAGCATAAATCCCGGTTGAGTGACAAGTAAAACTTTATAGCACTATAAATTAGTAGATATATAACCGGACAAAAATAGGACATACGTTATATAGTTGATACTGAGTGTGAGCTGTCGCATGCGGTGCCATTTTACGATTATCTCCTTTAGCTATTGTTAACGAGTTCTTGTTAATATACTCCCATTATTTTTTTATTAACTATCGCTATACAATGAAATAGACAAATATTTAATACAGCTACAATTTGATCTAATTAGTCATTTTTAAAATAAGTAATTTTTATTTGATATTTATGTTGATAAATTTTGAAATGAATTTCTTTTTAAATAAAAAAAAATACTAGTTAAATGACTAAAGTACGCATAAGCTACACATATTTATTATATGAAAAAAAAAAAACAAATAAAAAGCTACGCCAACTTATGCTACGTAATTGATAAACTTATTGACCTACTTTAAACTGAGTCCGAAATATTTTGACAATATATAAATTAATAATAAGCACTTTATTATTAATTTGTATTTGGCGTTGTCTTTGAAGTACAATAATAAAACTAAAAATAAAAACAGCATTTTCTCCGTCCCAAACCCAAGAAGTGTCTCAGGACCTTACGACAAATGTTACGTTTCACGATTTTATTTGGACTAAAATCAAAAACATAATCTATTATTTCAAAGTAATTTAACCAAAGGGCTTTCTTCATTAAAATAATTTTAAGATTGTTTAATTGCAATGCCTCAAGCCTAGTGTGTTTGCTAAAGACATACTCATATAGGTTAATGGGAGGCCCGTAGCGTTTGTAACTGTCACCTCATTTCATTACCTTGATGCTAATGCATTGGTTTGGTTGATTGCCAGTTAATTTATATGGTGTTTACGCCTTGGGATGATTAATGACTGCAGTTATATATGCTTGTCATTGCTTTGCTTTGCATTTTTTATTATTGATATATCTTACGAGCTTAATCTATATATCTTTATATATGTTATTATCACGTAAATCGCTGGAGCGAAGTTGATTTAATTGTTTGTATGTATTACAGGTGGTGACTTCAGAAGAATGATTTAAATTAGTAATTGGTAGGTGGTGCTGTGAGTGCTGTGACATCAAGAATTTATATATATTTTTTCAATTTATTTTTTAAATACAATAGCCGTAACTAAGGAAATAATACATACATACATACATATCATCACGCCATATCCCTTGCAGGGTAGGCAGAGGCAGAGAACTCTATCTCTGCATACTTCACTCGCTTCCTCAACATTCATAATTCTCTTCATACACGCTCGCCGGTTTCGGAGACTCTTGACACCACCTTCCTTCAGTACATGACCGATCTGGTCTAGGTAGGTTAGTCTCGGTCTCCCTCGGTACCTACATTCTTCCACTTTCGCATTGTATATCTTCTTAACCAGACGTTCGTTCGGCATTCTTTCCACATGTCCGAACCATCGGAGCATTCCCTTTCGCATCTTTACACCAATACTCTCTTTCATACCTACTCGCTCTCTTACGGAAATAATAATTGTATTATAGGAGACTTTATAAACATTATATATATTTTCAAGATTATTAAAAAAAGAAAAAGTAAGAAAATTTCAAATTTAAAAGATTTAAATTTAACAACTATTTTAACTTGGCGCGTTTGAAGAATGTGAATTAGGATAAATTATTTACATTACACTTATTAAACTTTTTTTTTATTGAAATAAAAATCGTTTGATGAATGTGAATTCAACATAAATTATTACATCAAATATTATTATATTACATTGGCATTTTAGAAGAAAAATATATTTTTCAATTAGTTTAATGAAATCACATTTTTATAAAAAACCATAATTACGAGCGAAAAATAAATATGAACAACCTAACATATTCAATGTTAAATCTCTGTAATTTGGACCATGTTTTTATACCAACCAGGACTATGTACATAGAAGTAAAAATCTGAGACTTAGTTTTTTTTTAACCTTTAGGTATGTATCTATCTATGCGTTCAACTATTGGGAATAATTCTTCTATAAAAAAAAAGGAATAATATACTGCTTAAACAGGTTGGCACAAGGTATTTTTTTATTTCATTTCGACATGTTTATGTTAGAAAATTAAAATTATTTTTAAATTTTCTTTTGACTTGGCGCAAACAAGAAACACAATTATGCCCACACCGTCTTTAGTTACGACTATAACACCGGGGCAGCTTTTATATTGTTTAGCTTAACTGTGACACGCTGCTCGTTTTATAAATTTTACTGCCTAATTAACTTTTTGTCAAAGCATAACTTTTTGTTTGACTTTTATACGCGCTCCTGACATACGTCCAAGAATCTGAATTCTTTTTTATTTTTTATTATTAAAAAATGATACAACTAGTTTCATATAATGTCATAACAAGTTTTTTAATATACAAACAGATGCTAGCTGTGTTGAAACGTGTGAAAAACATATAAAATGATCGTTAAAACATTTTTTTGTATGTCCACTAAAAGTCGCATTTAATGAAAACAGTTGCTTGCTTTTTAGATGTAGCCTGATTTAAATTTATTATGCCGATTGAAATTCTTGTAATGTCTGCTTGGTATTTATTAGAAGATTAACGATCTGTCGTCAGATGTCTCTGAGGCAGTTACGGTTAATATATACGGACGTCTTACAAACGGACGGACTGAAATATCTCAAACAGTGAAACGTTGTTTGTTGATACAGACTCTGCGTATAGCGGGACATAAGACAAGTGACAAAATTAGCCTTTTTGTTATTTTACACGTGTTCCCCTTCAACATGTTTACAATGATTAGTTTATAGTTAGTTACGTTGACTTGGGGGGATGTAACGAGACATTCTTTTGAATTGTTTAATTTTATTTATTTTAAATATATGAATGAACAAATAAATCCTACTTAATAATACACTCATTTGCAAAAAAAACGGGCACCTAAGCAATGAACCATTTCAAATGTTAATATTTCTTTGTTTGATAATTATAGGTAGTTTTATCCACACAATTTGGTAAATTAATAAGAAAATAATCGTTTTCATCAGTATTTCATAAAATTTAGATACAATTTATGGGAAATAATGCTAAACCTCGCTAGTAGTGTATATTCGCTAGTAGTGCATATGCTCATGAAGTAAAAATAAAAAAGTTTTTTTGTTTGTTTTTCTTTAATAAAGTAAAAGCAGATAAATGTTTAGTACCGAGTGTGACCCCCTCTAGCTAAAATCACAGCTTGAATTCGTCTGGGCATGCTAGCGAGTATATCCCGGATACTTGCTTGCGGAATACGTTCCCACTCCGCAGTAATCACATTCTTCAGCTCTCTGATGGTCTGCGGAGCCGGGTGCACTGATCTCACACGCCGTTTCAGAACGTCCCAGACATGCTCTATGGGATTGAGGTCGGGACTTCGAGCTGGCCAATCCAAACGACGAATGCCGACCTCTTGCACATACGCATTAACATCGCGGGATCGGTGGGCGCGAGCATTGTCGTCCATAAAAATCGAGTCTTCACCTAGAGCGGCCAATGCGGGTTGTGCATGAGAAATTAGAACTGCCGTTATGTATCGATGCCCAGTCAGTGAGCCGTTTTCAATGAAGACTAACTCTGTACGATCCATTGAATTTATTCCTGCCCAAAACATAACAGAGCCCCCACCATAAGGTGTGATTTCTTCGAAACATGCCTCTGCAAAGCGTTCTCCTTGTCTTCTTAGCACTCGCCGACGTCGATCTTCACCGAACAGAGATATCCTGGCTTCATCAGAGAACAAAACCCTATTCCAATCGTCTTGAGTCCATGATTCACAATTTCTAGCGAACCTAAGCCTGTGAACTCTGTGCTCACGGAGTAATTTGGGGCCGCGGGCCGGGCGGTGACTGCGTATATTGGCAGCGAGAAGCCTCCTCCTGACCGTCCATAGACTAATATGCACATTTCTTACTTCTTGGAGGTTGTTCTTAAGATCCACATACGAAGATTTGCGATTTCTCAATGCGCGACTCACAAGAAAACGATCATCCCGTGGTTGGGTACATGGTTTTCTTCCAGAACCAGGCCTTCTCTCGACGGAACCAGTCTCCTGATATCGCTGCCAGGTCCTTTGGACTGTCGAGCGACTAACATTTAGCCTCCTAGCCACGAAACATTGGCTGCAACCCTCTTCAAGCAGCGCGATAATTTTGGTAGCTTTTACCACTTTATCTACCATTTTTGATACAGCCAAACAGCATTAAATAAAGCTTTGACAGTCAAGGATATGAAATTAATCGATAAAAATTGAATAAAAGTTATGAAAGTCGATGTTAACTTCTGGAACTTCGCGCCAAAAATGTAGGATAAAAAGGGGTTTTCTGTAAAAATGAACATCAAATGAAAAATTGAATTTAGAACGTACTTTTTTAAATACCACAGCATTTTTAAAACCGGCCAGTAACGTGTACAAACGATTGAAACCTTTTTGGGATTGTATCTTTTTAAATATGAATGAAAATCAAAACAGCCCGTTTTTTTTGCAAATGAGTTTATTATAAATGTGAATGGTTATCAAGATGTTTTAATAATTGGATGTTTGTTAATTAATCACGCATAAACTGTTAAATAAAGGATGAAAGTTGGCATAAAGAGAGACCATTACCAAGATTAACACATAGAATAACTTTATCCAGTTTAACGGTAAAATTTTATATAGTGATACACTTTTTACGCGTTTAAAGCTGTACGCAGAAGTTGAATATATTTATAAATTTTATTATATTGAGGACGACGCAGGTCTAGCAGTTATACTGTCCTTTATCATCTCAGCACATACACATCCCACTGCTGGATTTAACCCAATTCCATAAGAGGTAAGTTGGCTAATCCCACCATACATTCCTACTATTGTAACTCCTGTAAGCCAGGATCCATAATAGTCACCATAAATGACACCGAGGTTTAACCCCCAGGCAGTCCCGGGAGATGATTTTGATTGTCTTGGAATCTGCAACAAATTTAATTAGAAAAGTTAAAGAGGAAGAATGATTGAAAGAGGAGGAATTTGAATGTCCTTCAATAGTTTACGGTGGTGTAAGTGGCAGCACAATTGGGCCGGACTCCCAATAGGTGCGGGTTCGAATCCCGCTTGTGACATAATTTTTCGCTTCGTAATCAGGTTTTTATAAATAATTAAGCATATTAAATGCTAAATTTCAGTAATTTTAAAGAGGAGGAGTTGCAAAAGAGTGAATCCAATTCCCTCCTAGGCAAAGCGGGAGACAGAAAGCAATATTGACTAGTCAGCCAATAAGTAAAGAGTTGTACAGCTACAATAAGCGCAGCAGTACGGCAGCGCGGATACGGGATAACTTAACGGAACCTATATGTGAGCCTTAAGATTGATTGCAGTAGTAGATATGGAAGAAACGCCTAAACGCACGGAAACTTTCTCGAGTTGCTACAAGATCCGTATAGTCTAGTCCAGATGTGGACTTGTAGAGGTAAATTGGCTAACACACCACATTCAAGAGCCTTATTTCGAGCTGTTTCCTTTTGCTTATGTTTATTTACTTATTAATTTACTATAAAACTTACATCTATCATTACAGGCAAGCCCAATGCGACAGAGTAGTGAACTATCTTAAATCTATAATATCTTACACGTTTCGTTTCCTACTATCTAAAAAAAGAAAACAAAAAATAATTAAAGAAATAAGGGGTCTACGCGTGAATGTGAGCAAAACCAAAATAATGGTCTTTGAAAGAGATAAAACCAGAACAGATGTAAGAGTAACAATAGGTAATGATGTACTAGAGCAAGTGGATGAATTTGTATATCTTGGATGTGGATTTAGCCGAGATGGAAGGTACACCACTGATATAGAGCGAAGAGTGAATGCGGGAAATAGAGTGAACGGAGCGTTGGGGCAACTTCTCGGCAGCCACCACCTCAGCCAGAAGGTACGTGTAGCAATACATAACGCAGTGCTTGTCCCAACATTACTGTATGGAAGCGAGAGTTGGGTATGCAGAAAAGAGTATGATAGTAAAATTAATGCGGTCGAAATGCGATCTCTGCGGAAAATCTGTGGAGTTAAGCTGACCGACCGCATTCGTAACGACGACGTAAGAGAGCGAGTAGGTATGAAAGAGAGTATTGGTGTAAAGATGCGAAAGGGAATGCTCCGATGGTTCGGACATGTGGAAAGAATGCCGAACGAACGCCTGGTTAAGAAGATATACAATGCGAAAGTGGAAGGATGTAGGTACCGAGGGAGACCGAGACTAACCTACCTAGACCAGATTGGTCATGTACTGAAGGAAGGTGGAGTCAAGAGTCTCCGAAACCGGCGAGCGTGTATGAAGAGAATTATGAATGTTGAGGAAGCGAGTGAAGTATGCAGAGATAGAGTTCTCTGGCACTCTGTTCTCTCTGCCTACCCTGCAAGGGATATGGCGTGATGATATGTATGTATGTATTAAAGAAATAAAGTAAAACAAGTTACTATGTTATATGCATATTGCATCCTATATCTTTTATGATAGCTATGGGTAAGACAATGGTGGTGAATTGTATTCTTATTTCGTCATCACATTGAAAAATTGTTATTATTCATATCGATCGCCAATGTTGACATTTATATATGCAATTACAAGAAATAATACTTTAGTTTTTCACTAATAGAATAATCTAACACTATTTTAGATTATTCTTCTGGTGAAGAAGTTTTTTTCGTGTGGTAACAGAGTAAGAATACAATTCACTACCCCCCATCTTACCGTGGGTGATCATAAGAGACGAGACTAAAGGATATAAAACGCATATAATCATCATGCAAGAGAAAGAAAGCTCGAAACAAAACTCTACACCACGTCTGATCAGCGTGGTATAGTAGGTCTATGTCCCTTCCATTATGGAGGAGGCTCGAACCCAGCAGTGGGGCACATATGAGCAGAGATGATGATAATGATGAAGAAGTTTCTGTTAAAAGCAAAGAAAAAAGATGATTTTGTAAGCATTGCAAACAATTAAATGCTTTTTTTAATCTATCTATAATCTCTTTAAGGTTTTACTTCAACTGTAAGTAAAATAAACATTAAAATTGAACAAAGATTTGGTGTTTTGTGAATTACTAAAAGTAACCACTTAATAAACAGTAATAGACCACAACATATGGCGGTGGTTCATCAAACGAGTTTGACTGCTACTTGTGTGGTCCACTCTGATCGTTCTTATAGAGTTAAAGAGTAGTTTTAAAAAGTCTATTTGCTAAGATGTTATAAATTTTCCAGGGCAATTTTGTCATTTTTTATTACCTTAGTGGGCTTTTACACCTCCCATGCAAAAGTATGGGATGTTGATATTTTGTATTCTGTCGTCATCATACGTAGGTTATAGTGTAACTTGCATTATTTAATATTTTTATAAAAAAAATGTAACCCCAAAAATTTTACCACATGAAATGGGTTCATTCCCGTGACGAAGTAAAAATAAAATTCACCTTACGAGATACCCTCTGGCAAGAGCCCGTGGGTATCTCAAAAGACGACTAACATAATATGCAAAAAACGAAATAAAACCCTTTACCAACTCGCCTGAATAGTTTGGAAACAGTAGATCAATTTCTTTTTTATTGCGGAAGAGGCTTGAGCCCAGCAATAGGACATATGTAATATTTTCCGTGTGGTGACGGAGTAAGAATACAATTCACCACCCACTATCTTACCCGTGAGTGAACGTACGAGACAATTAAGGGATATAAAACGCATTAATATCTACGTGAGAGAAGGAAAACTCGAAACAAAATCCTATACCAACACGTTTAACCAACATGGTATAGTAGGTCAATTACCCTCCCATTTGAAGGAGGCTCCAACCCATTGTGATGATTATTAGGCCCGATATAACAGTGACATGGCTATAGTAATTTATTGAGGTTATTTCACTGCTCTTATTGTTATTAAGAATTATTTCAATGAAAATGGAATCGTATTCAACTAATGACATAGAAAATATTCGCTATTTTAAATCAAATCACAACAATATTGTAACTAAATTAATATGCGAGTGATACATATTAGACATATGCATATAAACGGCAATAGACTCACGCTTTATTATCAATTATATTGACTTGGGTTGATGCATTGTGCCCGCCAAGGGCTTGCAGACCCGGTTCCCGACTAGAAATTATTTCGTCTTCCTTAGCAGGACCGGACCGGGCATGCCCGATCTGGACCAGATAAGGTATGTATCGCAGAAGATATATCTGGACCCGATCAGGAAAACCTTATCGGGTCCAGATCAGGCATTCCTGATCGGGTCCAGATCAGGGGTTCCCGATCGGGTCCGGATGTAATTTTACTGATCGGAACCAAATCAATCATCTGCGTTATATATCTTGCCTGATCCAAAACGAGTATGCCCAGCCCGGTCCTTTTAAAAAAACATGAATATCTTAAAAAACATGTTTAATAAATAAAAATATAAATTAATATATGTCGTAGGCAGCGAATGCAGTGCTATATTCTTATCATAGAGAGTCCCAGTGAGCTGTTCCAATTAGGACGCAACCACCAGATGCTAACGACTTCTACTGTTATCTGAATTTCTCATTCATGACTTGATCGATCTGTTTTGATCTGATTCGATAACAAGTAATTTAATATAAGGCGATGTCATTACGCTTCAGAGAATCTTAACACCGCGATTCAGATAATGACGTCATTTTACTAACGCCATCAACAATTTATTATGACCCAAAACATTAAATGTTAGAATGGTTGTTACAATATTATTATATTTATTTCTATCTATATATTTACAACAGGATGTCCTTATTTGGTCTAGACCTGGTCCTAATCCGGTATGCCTTATCAAACTTGATGATATTTCTCATCAGGCTATCCTTATTTGGTCCTGATCCGGTATGCCTTACCATACTTGATGATATTTCACATCAAGCTATCCTTATTTGGTCCTGATCTGGTCCTGATCCGGTATGCCTTACCATACTTGATGATATTTCACATCAGGCTATCCTTATTTGATCCTGACCTGGCCCTGATCCTGATGTTATTTCAGATCAGGCTATCCTGATGTGGACCAGACCTGGCCCTGATAGGGTTTGCCGGATCCGGCATGCCTCATTCTGTCCTGATCGGGTCCAGATTTATGATCTGGTTGAACCATATTTTTTTTCTAGTCGGATTGCACATGCGCTCTGATTATGAGCATTGGATATTCTCGAAACCCTGGTCGACATAAGCTATTCACATGCCTAAGTCTATCGCCGTTTATATAAAAATTTCTAACATTAACATTAATATCATATTTCGGCTTCAGTTAGGTTTTACACAATATTTAACTTCTTAGAAACTATTTGAAATATTTAACTTATTTTTTTAGTCAACATACGTCCTAAAATCACGAACCACAGTGCGATGATGCCCTAATGTCCCATAACAATTAGACGACAACGCTTTCTTTCTATTGCATTAGAGTTATCTGTTTATATTCCTTAGTCATCCTTTATGGAAGTTTCCATTTTCAACAATTTCATCAATGTGCATTCTAAAATTGCGAATTTTTTATGTTTTACATTATCACTACATCAAAAATCTGAAGACTCTGTGTAAAAAAATATAAGATTCGGCACAATTTTAAAATATTTTGTTTTAAGATCAGTGAAGTTTCATTAATAGGTATATATACAGCAAGTGTTAATTCCTGCGCCGAATAAAATTCAAGGTTTTATTTATTCCATTCACGTTAGTCTTGACCCGTTACTTGTCTTTACGACAAGACCACCCATACTTCAATTGTCGATCGTTAAAATGGTCATAACAGTAGATTTTTCGGTAATATTCAACAAACATTTAGATCATAAACGACAGAATTGTTTATTTTTCGGTTATTATATATTATCGATTTTGGAGTGTGAATATATAGTTCTTTTTAAAATACTTCACTTCAGCTAGCTTTGTTTTCTACGTAACAAAGTTGGTATAATTATAATTATGAGCTAAAAACTCCTATGTGGTGATGGGTTGAGAATACAATTCGATATCCCCTTTTCTTGGTTATAATATCAACGACCAAGGTTTTAATAGTAGTAGAACCATGCTGTTGACAGTTTTCTATCAACGGCCGTGGGCCGGTCCGTCCGAGGTACTACCACACTCTTAGCAGCAGATCGACATCTGAGTAATGCCAATGTGCTATTGCGCTTCGTTCGGTGAGCGAGAAAGCTAGAAGCCCAACTGGGTGGGTTTGGGGATTGTAATGGTAGGCAGTGGCTTAGCTATACCCTTGGTATTGCAAAGGTCCCATGGGCAGCAGTAACACTTACCATCAGGTGTGCTGCTTGCCCATTTGCCACCATAAGCAATAAAAAGAAATTAACAGATATCTATTTAGCCATTACCGAAGGCTAGTAAAATACAAATAGCAAAGGGCGGCGACAAATTTTTACTTTCAATTGTACAGATGTCGTAGTAGTTAAGATACCGACCTTCCGTGCCATTTCCGAGGGTTTGATTTCCACGCGGGACAATACTTTATGCAATCCATAAATTGTTGTTTTGAGTCTGGGTGTAAATTTGTCTGCGTTAGTTGCATGTTTGTAAAATCTCCCGCAATACAAGGATTATTTCCTTAGAATTCTTGCAGTCTTTAAAAAAAATACCACATCACCACATGTAGATATATCCTACCCTGGTACCATTTTCATATCATCATCATCATCACAGCCCATAATGTCCCACTGTTGGCCTCGGGCCTCCTCCGTAATGGGAGGGAAATTAACCTACTATGCCGCGCTGGTCAGACGTGTTGGTATAGGGTTTTGTTTCATGTTTTCTTTCTCATATATTTGTATTTAAATATACCCTTTTCATATATTTGTATTTAATTAAAAATAACTAAGTTTTAAAATTTATTTGAATACCGAAAAAATAATATCTATCTATAGGTATCTTAAGATTTCCATTTAATCAAAAATCACTTATAGGATATAAGTGATTTTTGATTAAATGGAAATTGTGTTTTACTGGTAAGCATATATATAATACATACATACACACATACATACATATCATCACGCCATATCCCTTGCAGGGTAGGCAGAGAGAACAGAGTGCCAGAGAACTCTATCTCTGCATACTTCACTCGCTTCCTCAACATTCATAATTCTCTTCATACACGCTCGCCGGTTTCGGAGACTCTTGACTCCACCTTCCTTCAGTACCTGACCGATCTGGTCTAGGTAGGTTAGTCTCGGTCTCCCTCGGTACCTACATCCTTCCACTTTCGCGTTGTATATCTTCTTAACCAGACGTTCGTTCGGCATTCTTTCCACATGTCCGAACCATCGGAGCATTCCCTTTCGTATCTTTATAATGTATAATTTATCCAATCCATATATATAATGACAGAAATAAATACAAGGAAAGACGATATGATGGAAATACTGCTATGCATGGAAACTATATTAGCAAAGTTAGCATTTTATAATTAATTTATGATATCACCCCTGGTTTTCACTATTCTGTTAGCATAAGCAAACTATTATTGAATTGAGAGCCTTCAATTTATATTCCTGGGTTAGCTATAATTTTGTTTTGGTTTACCAGTTATAAAATTGTTAGGAAACAAGCACTATGTTATTACTTTCCCTTATCAACACCTTTTATGTTTCGGAAAGGTTATGGTATACCATTACCATACCACGTGGATTATAGTCAACGTACCGTCTGATTTGTCCGTGGCGATGAAAGGGAGGATACGGGACCCTATAACCTGCCGTACCCCTCTAGCACCATTTGTGTAAGCCACTAATACCCAATCCCTGTCATCGGTGGCTTTATCAACATTCAGCACTAAATACATTCATGCATCTTTGAGTTCCAAAAAAATGTCTTGCATGAGAATTGAATTTTTTTTATTGTCATAATTGTACAGTGTAGCGTGTTTTGCCTAATGAGTTATTTATTTATATATTTAAGCTATCTGTTTGTAATTTATAGATTATGGTTTGGTTATTGCTCACTGAAAAGATCTCTGCTTGCGGTAGCTACGTGGAGCGGGTCTCTCCCTTTCCTCCAATGTTGTTCCGTTTGTGGGATCTGGTCCAGCCATTTTTGAATTTTTGTTTTTTATTTTTTATTTTAATGTTGTTCATAACTTTAAATGAAAAAGCATCCTTACTTGAAGGGCATCTACTGGAGCTAATACATATTAAACAATGTATCAAATAATTTTGATTAAAATATATATGCAATTTAAAAAACGATGAGTCCGCATAGTTTCTTGTCGAATCTTTTCAGTCTGTGGCCGCTTACCGATCTGGCAGCAGATTAATTTAAAAAAATAATAATTAAAGAAATCAAAAAACTCAACTGCGTAAAAAGTGAACCAAATTACGTACACAATAAAAAAAAACTGAAAAGAAAAAAACAAGCACTTAGATATCCGGTGGTCTAGAATTCTATAATATATTATTGAATGAATACTATTGCAGAAAATAATATATATATTTCAATAAGGGGACATAACAACTGAACAGTCGGGATCCATTATTCGACAGTAAATCTAATTTTTCAATGGATCCCGACTGTTCAGTTGTTATGTTCCATTATTAAAATATATATTATTTTCTGCAATAGTATTCATTCAATAATATATTATAGAATTCTAGACCACCGGACATCTAAGTGCTTGTTTTTTTCTTTTCAGTTTTTTTTTATTGTGTACGTAATTTGGTTCACTTTTTACGCAGTTGGGTTTTTTGATTTTTAAATTATTTTTTATTTCATACTTTTTAGTTATGAATACCTAGGTGGCTATAGTTATTATATTTACTAATAAGTAGGTATCTAACTATATATAGTTTTTCGACTGAAGTTGAGTACTAAATCGTTAGAAGTTGAAGATGGGCGACCGCGTCAGACATTAGATACTTAAGGTAGTCCAATATACCTACTAGATACTTCAGTATATGTCCATCTACATTCACACGCACAGTCATATGTATTTTTCGTCTCTTCATCGTAAAGTAAAAAATCGTAAGTACGAAACTTTAAATCAATACAGATCCTAAACGGTCAGACGAATCAAAAAATGTTGAGAGAAAACTAAAAATGATTTTTAAATACCTATTCAACGCTACCCCACTTGACATAATTTGTTGACTTTAATTTTTTTCATTTTCATAATATGGCGTCCAGTAGTCGCCATTTTGAATTTTAACTAACGTCATGTCTTTAGTGACACTCGCCGGACTAAGAGGAATGGATTGACGTGTGAATCATAAGAATCGGCCCAGGCGTTTGGTCTATATAGTGCTTCAAAGGAACATACAAACATACATACATACATACATAGACTGTTAAACACAATACCACTCCTTTGCGTTGCGCAGTCGAGTAAAAAAATGTAAAATAGACAATATGTAAGCCCTTATGCCTAATAAATGATTTGATTTGAATATATAACCACCGTTATCAAATACCACTACACTATTACATATATACATGCCATCACGCCATATCCCTTGCAGGGTAGGCAGAGAGAACAGAGTGCCAGAGAACTCTATCTTTGCATACTTCACTCGTTTCTTCAACATTCATAATTCTCTTCGTACACGCTCGCCGGTTTCGGAGACTCTTGACTCCACCTTCCTTCAGTACTTAACCAATCTGATCTAGGTAGGTTAGTCTCCCCCGATACCTACATCCTTCCACTTTGCATTGTATATCTTCTTAACCAGACGTTCCTTCGGCATGCTTTCCACATGTCCGAACCATCGGAGCATTCCCTTTCGCACCTTTACACCAATACTCTCTTTCATACCTACTCGCTCTCTTACGTCGTCGTTACAAATGCGATCGGTCACTACACTATTCGTGTAGTCAAATCCACATTAATTCCATCAACTAATTCAATAATCTTCGATCAACGTACACACTAAGAACACTTTCAATCTACGATATACGTAGCGTAATTAAAACACACCAAAATACCTTAGCATTACTTTAAGGAACTACTGAATTAGATCGGCCATTGAACTTGGATCACGTGTAAGCCATTCGTGTTTTTTTATCATATGTGACCGTACTTTAGAACTTAATAATAGTATGCCATCTTAGTTATTACGTTAAGTCATTTTTTATGTGTACATATGATTTTTATGTGTAGTCTATTATTAAGTTTAACGATAACAGGAATAAATAGAAAGATTAATGGTAAAGTCTTTCAGATAAACACCCTGTAGTAAGGAAATAATTCTTACGTCACAAGGGATTTTATAAATATACAATTGATAGAGACAAATTATACTCAGACTCAGAACAATTATTTGGAATCGAATCCACTGGGTATTTAGTAGATATTTAGATCATTTTGCTCACACTCCTTAAAAACAGATGACGTATTAAGATTGTGTGAAATATATCATCAACATCATTCTCCTACTCTTATCCTAATTACTTGGGGTTGATACAATATGTACTCTTCTTTCTTGTCTTTTACGATATCCATGAGCAATGTAAGTGAAATATATTAAACACTAGCTTCTGCCCGCTTCTAAAAATAAATTTCAAGCTTCTAGCTTTGAAAATGACGATACTTCTTTACAACTTTTCAAACCCCCTTTACAACCCTTTTTTTGCATTAAAAAGTAGCCTATGTCCTTTGTCAGGTTCTAGACTATCTGTGTACCAAATTTCATTTAGATCGGTTCAGAAGTTTTGGCGTGAAAGAGCGACAGACAGGCAGAGTTACTTTCGCATTTATAATATTAGTAACAATTTAAAATGAAATTGGAAATTTTGGTAGATTTTTTATATAACCTACTGTAAAAATATAACAATTAGATATATATAATAATACACTTTGTATTATTATAAGTTTGTAGTTAGTGTACAGATGCTCCTTCGTTTATTGTCTAACATTAAGTTAATACCTTGGAACATGCCCTACCTTCTACCATTCCTGCTTCACCTTTGGTTGACTGTTAGAGAATGACTCTAGAATCCAAGTCCGCCATTGTACTCGTTGCATGAAGTTTAATAAATAAATGTATATACATAGTGTTATATGATTTTTTATATGCGTAAGTTGGGGGCGAACCTGGTGATCTGTTAGGCAGGATCATAATCCTAACAGTTCTCTCACAAAGGCTACCCACAAATTCGTTTGAATTGTAATTAAGAAATTAGTTAGTAGAAAAACCTTTGTGTCAAATTAATTAAATAAATAAATAATTAAAAAAATACCAATACAATCTCGCGATCTTAATCTATTACTGATACCAGATAGACAGATTATCATCATCATCACAGCCCATAAATGTCCCACTGTTGGGCTCGGGCCTCCTCCGTAATGGGAGAGAAATTAACCTACTATACCGCGCTGGTCAGACATGTTGGTATAGGGTTTTGTTTCGGGTTTTCCTTCTCTCGCATAGATTTTATATGCGTTTTATATCCCTTAGTCGTCTCGTATGATCACCCACGGGCAAGATATGGGGTGGTGAATAGTATTCTTATTTCTTCACCACACGGAAGTACTACCACACGGAGAGAAATATACAGAGATATTAAATATTTTATATTATACTATCTAACTTTTTTTTATACTATCATCATCGTCCTGCTCTTATCACCGTTAGGGAGACCTAGGAGAGTTGTGCCAGAGGTGAGTTGTTACAAGCACGATTTCTCCCAACCTATTATAGGTAGCGAGCTAGCAAAAATGCATGCATGCCGCTTTCGATACGCACTACTCGACTTAGTACTTGCCGGCGACGCACGAGTCACTGTTGCGTAAATACGACGGCTGTGTGCAAAAAAATTCAAAAAGTAAGTTTTTCTTCAAAATTTCATTTGAATTTATATCATTTCTTATTACATGTGCTTTGCTTTCTTATTTTTTCTTAAGTTGTATGGTTATTCAACTCTCAAAACATTGCAATATTTTTTTGTGTGCGCATCGTGTTTAGAAAATATGAATTATTATTCAGATCAAGTCGTCATTTGAAACACTTAGGAGAGTTATGACAGCTTGTCACAACTCTCCTATATTACTCCATTTTTAACATTGGCTAATTCCTTAATGTTTTTTATTAATTTTTGATTATTGTTTATCTCTTAGTCGGTAGGTACATAATGTAATGGCATACTGCATGCTGAATGACTCTTTTTTGTTTCAGAATGCCTAATACACGAAATACATAATACACGAAAGACTGATAGAGGAACCGCTAGTCTCGAAATGTACGACCTAGCTTTCGAAGAAGTTAAGAGGTAAAAATTTAAGAGATGCTGCAGCCTCTTACAATCTAAAATACATGTCTTTATCAAGATATATTAAGAAGAAAGAGGCTTTTCAAGCAACTGGAATATGGCCAGTTAACACAGACATATTTCAAGATTCTGATTTCCTGCCAAGTCAAGTAATTGTTCGTCCCAATCCAGAAGTAGAACAATCCGTTTCAGAAATAGTTGACAATCCAGCAGAAAGTACAATAACTCCAAATCTTAACCCTGATGCAGTTGATAATGATGAAGCAAGAGCTATTACTCCAATTGCTAGATGGCATGCTTTGATCTTCAGATGTACCTACATCTGCAGATGCAAAGCATGCCATCTAGCAATTCATCAGTTGTGAATAATATTACCAATGAACCTGTTGTCTCCACGTCCACAGCCCATACCCCAGTTCTGAATGATATAGCCATTGAACCAATTGCATCCACATCTACAGCTCCTAGTGCAATTGCCACTATTTCTAATGTGTTCTCGCCGGAATCAGTTAGGCCATTGCCGAGAGCTCCGCCAAGGAAAAACCGTCAACGAAACCGACGTAAAATCAAATCTGCTGTCCTTACTGACACTCCCACGAAGGATGAAATAGCTGCAATAGAGGCTAATAGGAAGTCTAAGAATGTTAAGAAGCGTATCTTCAGCGAAGGAATGAAGAAATCTAAAACTGCCAAGAAGACTTATAAGAAGAGGTTAACAAGTGGTGACGAAGAAGAAGCAGAAAACAATTGTTTTTCCTTGGTTTGCCTTGAAGCCTATGGAAACAGCAGATCGAATGAGCAGTGGGCCCAATGCCTAGAATGCAAAGGCTGGGCACACGTAGATTGTACTGGAGACGAGGGGCATTACGTTTGCCATAATTGTGAATCTGATTAAATTAAGATTTTGGACTGATTATAATAATAATGATTGATCTCAAAGCGATGCCATATTAGGCTAATTAAAACTATAATAACTTATTATGAGAATGTTATTATGTTAATTTTATTGATACTTAAGCATAATAAAAGTACTTTTTCCTAAAAAAAAAATGTTTGATTTATTAATATTAAGTGTTATGATAATTTTTATATCTAATATAATGGTGTCCCAACTTACCTCGGTGCCTGTCACAACTTACCTCGGTAGTAGGAGAGTTGTGACAGGGGGAGTGGTCTTTAATTTTGTCGATTTTCTCAGAAACCATAATACTGAAATTAGTTTTGGTGATTGGTTTGAAAACAGAAGGAATGCCGTTAAATTAATCATATAGGTCCATAACTGTGGAATGTTTCTTGAGCGAAATATGGCCCCAAAAGTAAAAACTGTCACAACCTTCCTAGGTCTCCCTACTTATGTTCGCCGTAATATGTACTCTTTTTCCATTGCAAATAAATTTGGCAATAGATTAATGGCTGACGTCAACTCGCCTTGAGGATATAACTGATGTTTGGACAGTATCATATGGAGCTGGCCCATTGATGAAGGCAGGCAGATTGATGAAGAACTCTTAACCATCTTTTACGACCATCATCATCATCATCTCAGCTCATATTTGTGCAACTGTTGAGCTTGAGTCTCCTCTGTAATGGGAGAGAAATTGACTTACTACACCGCTCTGGTCAGACATGTTGGTATAGGGTTTTGTTTCGAGTTTTTCTTCTCTTGCATAGATGTTATATGCCTTTTATATTTCTTAGTCGTTATAAGATGAATTGTATTCTTACTCCGTCACCACACGGATAGATCTTTTACGATACTCACGAACTATGTAAGGGTAGTATAAGGTAGTATTCATAGTCAATATCACACACCACCATACCACAATATTTTATAAAAATAAGTATTCATAAGAGTCCATTTCTATTTTATTAGCGAGCTCGAGTATAATTTCTGAAAATTTAGCTTGTTACACCATTCTGGCAAGACTTGAGATGAAGTTTCATTTGAAGTTTCTCTTCTCTTGCTGTTATATTATTATTTTATATCACTTAATCGTAATTGTAATGTAGGTATAGAAAAATATTATCATCATCACTGCCCATAAATGCCCCACTTTTGGGCTCGGGCCTCCTCCGTAATGGGAGGGAAATTAACCCACTATACCGCACTGGTCAGACGTGTTGTACTGTAACTGATGACTGGATGGTATCAGATGGAGTTGGCCTAGATTGATGAAGAACTCTTAGTTGTCTTTTACGTTCATCATCATCTCATATTGGTCCAACTGTTGGGCTAGAGCCTCCTCTGTAATGGGAGGGAAATTAACCTACCTACTATACCACGCTGGTCAGACGTGTTGGTATAGGATTTTGTATCGAGTTTTCCTTCTCTCGCATAGATGTTATATGCGTTTTATATCCCTTAGTCGTCTCGTACGATCACCCACGGGTTAGATATGGGGTGGTGAATAGTATTCTTACTCCGTCACCACGCGGGAAGAAAAAAAAAAGTGTGGGAGTTTACTCCTTAAGTACGATTATCAAAACAGGCGCAAAAAAAGCTCATTTGACTAAAAATAATATATATATATATATATATATATATATATATATATATGTATATATATATATATATATATATATATATGTATATGTATATATATGTATATATATATATATATATACATATATATATATATATATATATATATTTATATATATATTTATATTTATTTACATTAGTTAAAACAGTTCAGTGAAGTATTATCTCACGTCAGAAAGTAAAAGGTACGCAGAATAGGTTGCGCACCAAAAACGTAACGAGGTCATTCGATCACTAGATTTTACTCCTCAAATTTCTCATACCCGGGCGCTTTATATGAAAATCGATTCTTAAGGTGTAAACTCCAAAAAGTATTCCCCCATAATATTATATTCCCCCATAAATGAGGATATAGTACCGTAATTGCCACGTTGTAGGCGAGTTGGCGCTCACAGTGAGGTGTTCCACATTACTCTGTATAGAACTACTATCTGCACTCCTGACGAGACTTGTAATCGATTTTAACAGGTAAAGAGTTGTGACAATCATATTCCTATACAGTCGCCACATATCTCTCAACGATGAAATACTCAATGAACTCTACAAAATCATGTATGTGTGTCTGCGTATAAACGAGTACATATACATGACTACATTCCCAGGTTGAAAACTTAAAAGGGATCAAATTAAAAAACTCCCCTTGTTTACGCAGTACAAAGAGCGAGTGATCAATTAAAATTCTTAACT
This sequence comes from Lymantria monacha, assembly GCA_905163515.2. NCBI lineage: Eukaryota > Metazoa > Arthropoda > Insecta > Lepidoptera > Erebidae > Lymantria > Lymantria monacha. The sequence goes on along the minus strand of LR991097.1, from coordinate 22,636,032 downwards.
TTGTCCCTATCATGTCATAGTCATAAACAGCTTTGATGTAAGCAATGTACGCTTACAATGTTACTATAAAAGTTCTAAAAATATTTGCCTTTTGCCTTCACTTTGCCACGTTACTCAAGTATTTTTTTTTTGTGATGCTTTCTAAGCAACATTTAACTATTTATTTCATAGACATAGGTGAGTATAAGTTGAATAAGGAGACTTCTGTATCTTTATTTTAGCATCTCCTAAACTAGCTTAATAGATTTTAATGAAAATATTTAAATGTAAAAAAATGGTATGAAAGAGAGTATTGGTGTAAAGATGCGAAAGGGCATGCTCCGATGGTTCGGACATGTGGAAAGAATGCCGAACGAACGTCTGGTTAAGAAGATATACAATGCGAAAGTGGAAGAATGTAGTTACCGAGGGAGACCGAGACTAACCTACCTAGACCAGATCGGTCATGTACTAAAGGAAGGTGGAGTCAAGAGTCTCCGAAACCGGCGAGCGTGTATGAAGAGAATTATGAATGTTGAGGAAGCGAGTGAAGTATGCAGAGATAGAGTTCTCTGGCACTCTGTTCTCTCTGCCTACCCTGCAAGGGATATGGCGTGATGATATGTATGTATGTATGTATTTAAATGTATTATATAATATAAATAGGTCCTTGAATGATTTACATTTAAAAATGGACCTCGTAATCGTGACACTGTGTTCGATTTTCCACCTAGTGTGGAGGAGGCTCGAGCCCATTAGTGGCAGATATTTAAGCCTGGTTGTCGCTTGCCAGTTAGGTGGGGTTTCCGCCTTCGGCTCTCTCACCTACCAACTAGCCCAATTGTAAAAAATATAATTCGGTAGTCGATTTTCTGTGAGAGTGTGAAATATTCTCGACAAGTAGGTGTTAGGATGTTTGCAGAATGGATGGTGCGGCAGCACGGAGTCCAGCGTGTCACTGGAGTACCTGCACACGGTTGCAAGGAAGGAGTTGACTCCGTTCTGCCGACAGTGTGGCAGTGACGAGAACACGGTGCAGCATATGCTCGAGGTCTGTGCGAGCTGGAACCGGCAGCGCCGTGACCTAATCACTGTCATCGGTTTCGACCTGACGCTACCGGCTGTCGTTAAAGCGATGGTCGATAGCGTCAGGAACTGGCACGCGGTCGCCGCCTTCTGCGAGGCAGTCATCTTGTAGACGGAGGCGGCGGAACGAGTCCGGGAGGATTCTCTCGACTCGGGCCGCCGCCGGCGCGCTGGGCGGTGCAAGCGTGAATACCTGCGCCTGATGCCGTCCTAGCCGAGGTATCGGGTGATCGGACCGGGGACTAGTCCGGTTACCCGAAGTGAGGCCACTGCGTAAGGACGATGCCCCAACGGCGAAACTGGTGGACTGTCGGGTCATCGACTCAAGTGAAACCCGCGAGGGTAAACCGTCGGGCGGGCCACCGAAGACAAAGACCGAGTACCAGTATCCCGCTCGCACGGCGAACAGAGGCGCTTTGCATGGTGGGTCTATGGGGTCACGCGCTGCCTCTTACGTCGCTCTGGACCGATTTGGCGAGGCGTGACCACCTCCATAGTTCACCGCAAAGGAAAAGGATGTCTGTAGACAGAAAACTGTTAACAGGGCTGTACTCGGTGTATAATGTTTCTTTTTTGGGAAATTACGGAGAAGAGTGGCTTCCTTCCCTCTAGATTTAAATATTTCGGCAACACACGAGATATTACTTTTAATCTACAGTGATGATCTCTATGATTTAATCGTCAAGAGTAATGTAAAAATAAGATTCGAATTAGAATATAGTAGTTCTAGATACAGAGGAATTAAATAATAAATTATCGCCTAAAAGAGGCATGATTTTTAAGTTGCTAAAGTTTAATTAATTTATTCATTCTTTGCACATGTAACAAACACAAATAACAGATTAAAACCACTGATAATTGATTTTAGAATTTATTGTTATGAGCTCAGAAAACCCTAAATGGCTACTATTTGTTACTTACGGAGTTTGCTTTTCGAAATTCGAGTTACAAAGAATAAATATGTAATACCTATTAATATTAGCAAAAGGATAACATTTTACTCGTGTCATTCTCATTACGACATAACAAAATTCGAGTTATAAAGATTCGATTGTATTATCACACAGCTAATCATATTTCGCTTAATCGTATTATAACCCAATAAAGGAGGAAAATTAACTGATCTATAAATCTTCATAAGATTTGCAGAATTTGTCTCCACCTAAAACTTTTCGCATATGATATAAAATCTTATTAGTTATTAAATAGCTTTTTGTATTTTTTTTTTTGCATTGTATATCAACAATGCGTATAATTTAGTTATCCAAAGTCTTAAAATTGCGTTTTTGTTGTATTTTTTTTATATTCGGTATTCTTTTTATTTATTAATTGTAATCGTGTATAACATCTCTGTCCTTGAGATTATACATCGATAAATAAAACTTGTAATATGATTAAAAGAATAAATAAAAAAGAAATATATCTAAACGGAGGCGACCACAGAAGTTGACATTTGACAAAAACGATTTATTATATCTCGCCGTCATCAAAATCGTCCAATCTACCGTTTTGCCGACCTTACCGCGAACTGTCCAAGACGTTTAATAAATAACAACTATATAAATACTAATTGAAAATAGTTTTTACTTTCAAATCAACTCTTATACCCCTCTTAATAAGGTATATACTAGTAAAAATCGCATGTGAATATATTTTTGTCAAATTATATATCACCAAGCACAAATTTACTGAGTTATAAAATAGTTTTTGGCATATATTTTTTTGTTGATAGTCCTTTAACGTTGAGTGAACTTGGATTGTGGGCATTTTTTTAAAGATAAGTGGCCTTGATGATAATATTAATTTACTAGTTAGTATACAGTCTCATGAACACTTAGATTAATTGCTGGAAATCCTTTTAGAACATTTTTAAACGTTCGGACTGGGCGATCAGATCGCTACTCGCAAATAGGCTTAGCTCATCGGTGTGATAGGATATCGTTTGAAAGGTATACTTAGGCATGTATGCTAGTGATCTGCTCAAAAATTGGCCATAGGACGCCTAGTTTGAGGCCACACATCACCCGGCTTTCGCTGCGGACAGCTTACCTTAGTGATGCCAATTTATACCTTAAAGAATATTGAATAGGGTAAGGTCCCAGAATTGAAAAAGATTACCAGATATCTACAATTCTTATCAGGACATTAAGTACCTATATCATAAGCCAAAGAAGGTAAGGAATCGTTTTTGAAGATCTACTTAATATCGTGAACACACAGCAGTTTTTAGAGTCTCACGACGCCCTTCTATCAATCACCCCGGCAGTTGAATAAGTACTGCCGGACTATAGCGGATCAAAAAAATTAAGTAACTTAAAAGTACCTATATTAAAAAACCTCCGGTGGTGATGGCAAAAGATAACTCTTTTAGTTATAAATATATAAAATTAAAAATGAATAGTAGGTATAAAATCACGAAAAAAGCCTAAAGATACTAATACATCTGACCAGCACAGTAGAATGATCAATATTCCTTCCATTATAAAGCAGACTTTGGCCTAGAACTGGGACATATATGATTAGGTCATATATTAGGTCAATTATGAATAATTAATAAAATTAAAATTTACAAAACATTTTTTTTTTAATCAAAGTTTGTTGTTTGACTTGAACTCTCATTAGATTTAGAATAATTAATTGTTTTCAGCACAAAGACACTTCTATCTATTTAATAACGCCTAGGTGAAGTAAATGATTCCATGTGGGGGAAACACAGTGGTTTTTTTTAAAGTATAGTTCCGTTCTTGCGGACGGTGTCTGACCGTCGCGCCGGCTGACCGTATGAATAATGCATCGTGCACTTGCGACGATCTCGTGCCGTTCTGCTATGACGAATTGAATTATGACAGTATTGTCTATTCAATTATTGAATTAAAATTAGAAATCATCATCATCATCTCAGTTCATGTATGTCATTGTTGTGCTCGAGCCTCCTCCATTATGGGAAGGAAATTGATCCACCATAGCACGCTGGTCAGGCGTATTTGTATAGGATTTTGTTTCGAGGTTTCCTTCTCATGCATAGATGTTCTAAGAGTTTTATATTTCTTAGTCGTAGGTACTTTATGATCACCCACGAATAAGGTAGGTTGGTGAATTGTATTCTTACTCCGTCACCACACGGAAATCACTATAAGTCATTTTGAATAAATTAAATTGTAAAAGTTAAAGCTTGGATAGGTATTTATATTATTTTATGGACAAAAATAAGCGAATCCTTTGATTGTGTTCCAAGAAGGCGATAATACAGTGAAAAGTCGTGAAGAATCTGAAAATGAAACTTATACCTAAGTTAGAACAAATTTCGAAAATGTTCGATAAATATTGTCTTATAGTTACTACTTAGGTAAGTACCATTTAAAAGGAGTATCAAAACTTACAGACTTTTGCGTATATGATTTTTTAACCTTATTCTACATTTATTTCAGATTTGATGACATACTGCTCCGGTTTCTTAGCTTGTAAGACTATGGTTTTACCAAATTATAATTCCAAATAATCAACCTATTAGGAATGTTAGGTTTCTAATAGTGATATAGATTATTGTTTATTTAGTCCACACTAGAAATAGACCAAGGCAAAATTAATATTTTTTTTTATATTTTTTTATTATTTTATTTTTGAAACATAAATAATGTCGTAAGTTTTCCAGATTATGGTGAATAATAACTAAAAAAAATCGTACAAGCTCATAATTGATTATTTTCTCATCTCATGAAAATTCATTCGTCATAGGTATGACAGATTTTACATACACGAACACAGCACTAACAAAATATGAAAAAAAGAATACATTTAATCACTATATCAATTTTATGTCACCTATTTATATTGACCTTTATTTAAAGATCAACGAATGAGTGTTACACATTCGTCATATACAAGCGGCAACGTTATACTGAATGAAGAATGGTATTTAACAGATCGCAGTTACTTATATGGTGAGTGAATACGTCCACTACACATCACGTAACAGATCTATACACCACAGGGTTGATAACTCACAAACAAACAATACAAAATATCTTTTTTTTTTTAAATTAAAATTCTTCTTTTTTTTATTTCTTATGGTAGCAAACGAGCACACACACTGATGGTAAGTGTTACTGCCGCCCATGGACCTTTGCAATACGAAGCTTAGGCTGATGCCTACCAATAAAATCCCCAAACTCACACAGTTGAGCTTCCGGCTCTCTCGCTCACCGAACGAAGCGCAATAGCACATTACCATTACTCAGACGTCGATCTTCTGCGAGAGTGTGGTACTACCCCGGATGGACCGGCCCGCGGCTGTAGACAGAAAACTGTCAACAGCGTGGTCGTACCACTTTTTTCTTCTCCGCTTAAAACTATCACTAAATAATTCTTGTATTGCACAACATATTATAAATATATAATTCACGGATAAAAATTACATCTAGATTTAGAACAACTGTTTATGGATCGCAAAAAGTATTGCATGAAGAATTGAACAATATTGGCACCTTCGATTAGAATCGTAACCTTAATTTATGCAGTGAGCGTCCTTTAGATGATAGAAATTAGCGTAATACATATACATCTATTTTCATTATTAGTGTAACTTTTTTTTGCCATGGATTATGGACGCGTCTCGCCCCACCAAATCGGTCCGGAGAACGGAAGAGGCGGCCTGTGACCTCATAGACCCACCATACAAACTCCTCTCTTCGCCGTGCGAGCGGACCACCGGTACCCGATCTTTGTCTTCGGTGACCATTATTAGCGTACCTAATACATATTTTCCTTATCTTTATTTAGTTCATATACCTCCCAATGTAGCGGCATATTTTCCACTTATAATGACCAGTTATGAAAACAATGTGTCACCGATCTTTTACTTTCTTGTGACAAAGCAAGAGACACCAACTGCATAGGCATTATCCCCTTTAAGGAAGCGTATATCCAAGTGATAGCCTGATAGATGGAAAATTGGCTATATTCTTGATAGCCTGATAAGTGGATAACCTTGACTATGTTATTTGATTACATAATCAATGTCAGCTTTAACGACACACCCTGGAAAGGTAGGAGTGATGTTTGTTATGCTTATACGATAAAAGTAGACTTTAAATGATCTCCTCCCAACTCATATATGTATCACTATTGGCTCGAGTCTTCTCCATAATGAGAGGGAAATTGATCTTCTATACCACGTTGGTCAGACTTGTTGATATAGGGTTTTGTTTCGAGTTTTTCTTCTCTTGCATAGGATGTTATATACGTTTATATGTCCTAGTCGCCTCTTACGATCACGAACGATTAAGATAGGTGGTCGTAAATTATATTCATACCCCGTCACCACACGGAAACGTAAATGATCTAGGCAAAATAAATCTCAGCGGTCTGTTTTGGGTGCGATATGTATAAAAAAAAAACTACTTAGGTACATCCCTAGTTAGTGAGCTCAGTGAATTTTTTACGTCAATTGTCATGAAGCGTTACAAATCCTGTGGTGGGCACGCGCCGTCGCGCACCCCATCTACATCTTTTACTAAGTATTAACATAAGACATACGCTGCGACAGACAAAAACATTTTTCAAAAGAAGATTTAGAACTAGATGATAATCGGGCTAATTTATTATATAGTCTCTGTAGCGAATGTATTTACTCACAAAAAAGTAATAATAAAAAAACAAAATTAAACCTTTATTATTTTGTTTTATATATTTTCCTAGGAGTAAGAAGAGTCTCTATAATATCAGTATATCTATAGTACGAGTATCTCCTATGAGTCTCTATTTATATATACGAAAAAATCCTTACTAATATTATAAATGCGAAAGTAACTCTGTCTGTCTATCTGTCGCTCTTTCATGCCAATACTACTGAACTGATCTAAATAAAATTTGGTACACATATACTCTAAAGGGGTCTACGCGTGAATGTGAGCAAAACCAAAATAATGGTCTTTGAAAGAGATGAAACCAGATCAGATGTAAGAGTAACAATAGGTAATGATGTACTAGAGCAAGTGGATGAATTTGTATATCTTGGATGTAAATTTAGCCGAGATGGAAGGTACACCACTGATATAGAGCGAAGAGTGAATGAGGGAAATAGATTGAACGGAGCGTTGGGGCAACTTCTCGGCAGCCACCACCTCAGCCAGAAGGCACGTGTAGCAATACATAACGCAGTGCTTGTCCCAACATTACTCTATGGAAGCGAGAGTTGGGTATGCAGAAAAGAGTATGAAAGTAAAATTAATGCGGTCGGAATGCGATCTCTGCGGAAAATCTGTGGAGTTAGGCTGACCGACCGCATTCGTAACGACGACGTAAGAGAGCGAGTAGGTATGAAAGAGAGTATTGGTGTAAAGATGCGAAAGGGAATGCTCCGATGGTTCGGACATGTGGAAAGAATGCCGAACGAACGTCTGGTTAAGAAAATATACAATGCGAAAGTGGAAGGATGTAGGTACCGAGGGGACCGAGACTAACCTACCTAGACCAAATCGGTCATGTACTGAAGGAAGGTGGAGTCAAGAGTCTCCGAAACCGGCGAGCGTGTATGAAGAGAATTATGAATGTTGAGGAAGCGAGTGAAGTATGCAGAGATAGAGTTCTCTGGCACTCTGTTCTCTCTGCCTACCCTGCAAGGGATATAGCGTGATGATATGTATGTGTGTGTATACTCTAGAGCCAGGTAAAGGACGTAGGCTACTTTTTAATGCAAAAAAGGGTTATAAAGAGGGATGAAAAGTTGTAAGAAGGTATCGTCATTTTTAAAACCAGAAGCTCGAAACTTTTTTAAGGCTATTGATTAGATATAAATAAATAAGACATTAAAATTTTATAAAAAAATTACCCTTAAGGGGTAAATTGAAAATAAGGCATGAAAAACTTTAAGAAAGTAACCTTTTACGCGGGTGAAGCCGGGGGCAGAAGCTAGTAGTCTATATAACGAATGCATTTACTGATAAAAAAGTAATACAAAACGCTTTTGAAAGAAATTGAAAGCTACGTTTTTTTTTTCAATATATCCTATGAGTAATAATTTCTATAGTATGAGTGAGAATATCTCTAATGAGTAATAGTCTACTCTACATACGAATAATAGTCTCTAAAGCGAATGCATTTAATCACAGAATAATGTAATAAAAAAAATACAAAATTAAAAACTACGTATTTTTTTTTAATATATTCTTCTATGAGTAATGTTTCTTTGAACATAATAACATGTTATGATAATGATTACGAGCTGTAACAATGGAGTTTCCCATTGTGAGACGTAAATACATTTTAACACAAGTTTGTCTTTACGACATATTTTTATCTTTTACAAAAATATGTTAGCACAATAGTTGTATTTAAAATGTAAAATATATTTTTTTTCTTTTGGATTTTTAAAATAATCAATGTTTCTCAAACTTGCGAACGGATCCACCGTTAATACATACATACAGCCTCACGCCTGTTTCCTAGAGGGGTAGACAGAGACTACGGATTGCCACAAACCACGATCTTAACATACCTCCATCGCTTCATTCACGCTCATCACAGTCTTCATGCAGCTCTACGATTACGCGCACTCTTAATCTGACCTTTCACTAACACGTCTTCAATTTGATCCAGAAAAGTAGGACGTGGTCTTGCCCTTGTAACCGTCCCACTCACCCTTGCTTTGTATACTTATTTAGTCAACCTTTCTTCACTCATTCTTTCCACGTGTCAAAACCGCCTCAGCATACCCTTTTTTATCTTTGTCACTACTTCTTCATTTACACCACAGCGTTGTCTTATAACACTATTCTTAATTTTATCTCTCAGACTTACACCACACATACTACGAAGAGCTCTCATCTGTACAGCATTCGACCGTTAATAAATAATAAAAAATATTAGCATATATATGAATGTTGATAGTTATCTGTGTACAACAACGGGCTGTTCCGTCCCGGGCAGTACCACACTCTCGCAGAAAATCGAGGTCTCAGCAGTGCTAATGTGCTATTGCGCTTCGGTTGGTGAGTGAGAGAGCCGAAAACCCAACATTCCTAACTGTACCATTGGCAATACAAAGGTCCATGTGCTACAGAAACACTTACTAGTGGATGTTCTATTTGCTCATTTGCCACCATAAGGTAAATCTCATCTTATTTAAGGTTGGGAATCCTTTTCTTCACTGTTTTCGTTTAACTTTTTTAATACCTGATGCCAAATGACATTGTGCTTCTTAATTAATTTGTGTGACTATTTACTTCATGATTAATGTCGACCTTAAAATGCTAATTAAAATATAAATTAAATAAAGATAAAAAATAAAATAAAAATAAAAAAGCCTTTTATTTCCTACCTTAATATTATTACAAAATATTTGAAAAAAAGATTGCTTGAATTTGTAGCAGGAACCCCTCTCAGGTAAAGGCCTCCTCCAAAGCCTGCCATATGCTTCGATTTTGGGCTATCTTTTGCCATTTTGGACCTGCAATTTTTATGACGTCATCGTCCCAACGTGCGTTTGGTCTTCCTTTGCGGCGCCTGCCTGATGGGCCTTGCCATGTGGTAACAGCTTTTGTCCACCTGTGGTCTTTAAGTCGCATTATATGGCCCGCCCATCTCCATTTTAATTTCTGCGCGTGGCTTAGCATCAGCTTAGGCATCAGTCGTTTGTGTCGTCGCTCGTATTTGTGTATGTCTTATTTTATGTATTTACTTAATATTTAACATGCTCCGCTCCATGCCTCTCTGGCAGGTAAGTATTTTGTTTTTAGCTTTGGTTGTGAACTTCCATGTTTGACAGACATAAATCAAGCATGGTATAAGACATGTTTCCATTACCCTTTTTTTAAGTTTTATAGGGATATTGCTCTTAAAAATGTCTTTGTAGCTCTGGTAGTTAAGTACTGGTACTTAATCCATGTTTGTTTAATTCTTCTATCTATTTCTGAATTGTTGTTATTACTGTTAAAGCCTATTTGTTTACCTAAGTAAATGTATGCTTCAACATAGTCAATATTCCTATTTTCAATAGTTATGATTTCTCTTTTATAGTTAGTCATGACTTTTGTTTTTATGATGTTCATTTCTAAGTCGATCTGACTACTAGCCTTATGTAGAGTGTGAATCATATGTTGTAGTTGGTAGCTACTTTCTGAGAGCAGTACTAGGTCATCTGCAAATCTTAGATGGCTTAAATATTTATCTTGAATATATAGGCCCAGATTTTTCCAGTCTAGTTTATTTATGATTGATTCTACCACAGCAATAAAAATTGTCGCTGAAATCGGGTCACCTTGTTTTACTCTTCTTCTCACACAGAAGCTAGAGCCTGTACTTTCTAATTTACTTTTACTTTTGCTTCTACTATATAATTTTTTCAGTACTTTAATATATTCTATCTCTACATTTTGAGCTTTAAGAGTATCCCAGATGCTTTTGTGTGAAATGGTATCAAAAGCTTTTCGGTAGTCAATGAATGCTATGTAGAGTGGTCTCTGTTTTTCTTGGTATTTTTCAATTATTATTTCTAAAGTATGTCTGTGGTCAGTGGTAGAAAAGCCCTTCCTAAAACCAGCTTGCTCTTTAGGTTGAATTTGTTCTAGTGATAAGTTTATTCTCTGATTTAATATTGTATGTTATATTATATATGTTATTATTATTATTATATATCTCTGATTTAATATTGTATGTTATATTATTATGTTATATATATGTGTGTTATATAATAAAATTATATTTGACTCAGACCATTGTAATGGTGTTTCTGAAGTTTGTAGTATTGAATTAAATAATTTCTCTAATGGTACGGCGAGTATACTGTCACCTAATTTTAGAGCCTCGTTTGTAATATTATCTGCACCTGGGCTTTTATCTGCTCTTAATTTCTTTATAGCACCTAAAATTTCTGATATCTGGATTGGTTTTATGCAATATCTAGATGGTTCACTTTCAATAGTATCTTCCCAGGTAGAGTTTGCTTCAGAATGTTTTTTTGCTTATATAGAAGTCAGTTGCAATATTTATGATATCTTTGCGGTTGTGTACAACATTTGCCTCTGATTTTTCTAAGCCTTCAATCCATGTTGCCTTAGTCCGTAAATCTTTGTAAGCTTTTTTAGACTTCCTCTTTGTTCCAAATAATTTCTAAATGTATCTAATCTGTGTTTCTTGTAGTCTCTTTTTATATATCTACTCACCAGTTTGTATAAAGCTTTGAGTTCATTTTTGGTGGAACTAGATTTAATATTTGATTTTTGTAATATTTGCCTTCTTCTTATAAGTGATTTAGTACTTTCAGTGAGTATGCTATACTTCTTGTTTATATTCTTTAGATCCAATGTAGATTTTAGACTATATGTGATAGAGTTTATTATTTCATTATAAAAATCTTGTACTGTAGTAAATCTAATTTCGCAGAGTGAATATATGTGTCTACTTAAGTTTTCTTTGTATATTTGTACTTCTCTACTGAAAAGTGTTTCAGTTTGTAATTTTGTTTATTACCATAATCGACTCTGCTTTTAATTGGTTTTGATAGAAGAATTTTTGCTCGAAGTAACCTATGGTCTGATGGATAATTTATGTTGAGTATCTCTATATTTTGAAATAAATGGGGTTGGTTGGACATTATATAGTCTATTTCATTTTTGTAAATACCATTTGGGGAGCACCAAGTCCATCTTTTTTTTCCCTGTAGTATTAATTATAGAGAGATTGTTTTCCATAGCAAAGTCTACTAACAGCTAACCTCTGGTGTTTCTCTCTCCATACCCATTTTGTTTTATTATTAGGTACTCATCATACTGAGGCTGACCTATTTTGGCATTGAAGTCTCCAATTATGATGAGGTTGCCATGTGCTGTGCTCATGGCCTTGTGTATTATATTGTAGAACAAGTTTATCTCCTGTTATTCTGCTGCCTCTGTGGGTGCATAGATTTGTATAATAGTAATTTTATTTTGTGATATATTCAAATTTAATTGAGCGACTCTATCGGAGAAACCAATATAACTTTCAATATATTGTTTTAGATATTTGTTTATTATAAAACCTACTCCATATTTCCCTTGTGTCAATCCTGTGTAGCAAAGAATGAAATTTTCATGTTCTTCGATTTTATTGCCAAGACGTCGGACTTCAGAAACGAAACCTAATATTATATCATATTTTTTTGCTGATATGGCTTTATCCAGTACTAATTGCTCATGGGATAAGAGAGTTCTGACATTATATGTTGCTATGTACATCTGGTTTAATAGTTTATTTTTAGATTTATACCTTTTTTTGGCTTGTAACTTTGAGGGTTGTGATCATGATCTTCCTCGGTGACCAGCCGGCTTGGAGGATTTATTTTACTATGTATTAATTTTTGTTTAACATTACCTTCTTTTGAGAGAGGTGGCAATTGCTAGTTGTTTATCTTGTTCTCCTCCTCTTGGTGTTTGCCTTTTTTATTTGTTAGATAATTTAATTGTCCTGGTTTTATCATCCCTTCTGAAAAACTAGATGATCTTTGAGGTGTGACATTTGTTTGAATTCTTTTTTACTATGTGAGGTCTACCTGGAGGGTTATTGGCAAAGTTTGATTCTTTTTGTGGAGAAATAGATAGATTCCTTTTCCTGCTCCCTGTTAAATCTTTGTTTTTACTGTTGTTTAGTACTATAATCTTATCATATTTAATTATTGCATTATTCCCCTTTTCTTTCTCTATTTTTAGTTGCTCTTGCAATGCCTTTCTTTTTTCTAGTATATATTGGGGATAGTCTTCTTTCATATAATAAGAGGTATTATTTAAGGCACCTTTTCGTTTTAAGATTTGAATTTTTGTTGCTAAAGTAGTATAGGTCACTGTTACTGGCCGTGGTTTATCAGATTTTCTGCCAATCCTTCTTGCAGTTTGTATCTCATTATTATTTACTTTTATTGCCCAATAGTTTTCTGTAAAATGATTTATATTGGAGATCAAGTTCAAGTAGGAATTTTCATTTTCCTCTAAACCAAAGAAGACTACATTTCTCTGCCTCATTTGTTTTTCTAACAACTGCAATCTTTGCTCTTGGTTATCAGTTTTCCTTTCAAGATTTTCTTGGTTTTCATCCCAAAATTTAAATTTTGCATCCAATATTTTTTGTTAATACAGAGAATGTAACAGACAGTTACATTCTCTGTCACTTTTTCACCGCTTTTTGTTATACCCTTTTTTTGCTCGTCTAGGTCTTTTTGAATTTTACGAAGTGTAGTTAAAATCTCTTCCATATTAAAATTTATTTCCATTGTTTAGTTTGTTTTTTGACACTAGACCTAATTAAAATAATATTATATTATTAAATATTCAGATATTTAATACGTACAGTTAAATAACATATTACTCTACGATATTCCATAATAGATAAGTAACAGCAAACGGATGATTGTAACCACTACGAATGGTAAACAAGGTCAAAGATTCATATTTTGCGTGTCATCTCCCGTCAATGTGACAGTAATTAGTAATGTAACAGTATCACATCGTAAGTATGAATATATTATATATTCTCTTAAATAACTTGGAATTTAATAGGTACTAGAAACCCACCAGAATTTTTTTATCCTACCGAAGAAAAAATTTACACGCAAAAATATGCGTATACGAGTCATTGGCGAAGTTAAAAGTTTGGGAATCACATTGTAGCTTCTAATTACTCTGACATTAATTATTTTAATATCATAACCATTGTTAGATAAGGACATAACTCTTTATTGTTTACAGCTAGTTTCGACCTTCAAAAACTGGGTTTGATAACATAATTACATTAGTTTGCGGTTATATAATTTGAATAAGTTGACTTAGTAACGTAATTTGCTACTATTGTCATGTAAATATATAAAATATGGCGATATATACCATTATAAGTTAAATACGGTTAGTTTTTTAAATTTATATAGTTATATAGCACGGCAGACAGCGGCCTGGCTGCGACCCTGGTGTCGCTAAGTTCCATATACTATGCATATGTATCAGTGAAAATCAGGTATGCTACTAGCTCGTTTGCTACCATCATTCACCATCATTCTCCTGCTCTTATCTCAATTATTTGGTGTTGACGCAATTTGTACTCCTTTTCCTATATATTCTAAAAATTATCGGCAATAGTTTTATGACCAGCTGCCTGCCTGACGTCAACCTTCCTTAGGAATGTTATTGTTGACCAAACGCATCAGGAGGTGTTGGCCCAGGTCGTTATAAGGCTCTTAGTCTTCTTTTACGACATCCACGAGCAAAGTCAGCGTTGGTAGTATTCGTAGCCACACAGCGAAACTCGTTTGCCAGTATAGACAAAAAAATACTAGAAATAAAATTTGGTGTAGTGAAAGATATTCTTTCACTACACGAAATGATAATTTACTACTTCTTTTCTTACAACATAGGTAAGAAAAGAAGTAGTAAATTGTATACATATTGTATACAATTTACTACTTTTTTTCTTACATTTGTGGTGCCGTAAAGGATATAATAACATTTATGCAAGAGAAGGAAAACTCTCGAAAACTTGAAATAATTTTTAATTTTGGCAGCGGCCTAGCTATACCATTGGCAAAGGTCCATGGGCGGCAGTGACATTTACCATCAGGTGTGCTATCTGCTCGTTTGCCGCCATAAGCAATAAAAAAAAAAAAATCCTATACCAACTCGTCTGCCCAGCGTGGTATAGAAGATTAATTTCCCTCCCATTGTGAAGAAGACTTTAGCTCAGCAGTACGAAATATATGAGCTGAAATAATGAAAATCATATAGATAAAAGAAATATATTGGTTTACACAGTGATTAATAAATAATATATAAACATATAAATAATAATAATATATAAACCTAATGTTTACGCGAGTATTACACATTTGAAATAAAATTACTTTTACAAAGGTATTTCATAGCATCGTTTGAATTTCATTTTTAATTTTCCGACATTATGAATACTTTATAATCTTCATATTATATAGTCTTCTTCGGGAAGGTGTTTCACGTCCAACAAGTCATCTGTATTACAGAGATTTATATTTAATTGGTACAATATTGCTTATCAAATTTTGACCCACATTTTGGTGGGATCCCATGTTCGTCGCTTTAGACAGCATTTTACGATTCCTTTGGCAAAGAAAGGATTGTCAACATTTTGTATTCTTAATACCAGTACACGGGGAAAGAATTTGATATTATTTTAAACAGTCTCATGATAGATAGGTGTCCCGTTAAGACCACTTAACTATACAACGGTGTAGGAGTGTTTCCCGCGTGGGTATTGAATCCATGGCACTGTTACGATAGGTCGATATGTCAACCACTACGCCATCTGTGCAGTCATAGGCTGTATCATCATCGTTCTACTACTCTGTTGGTACTTACCAAAGTACCTAATTATTGATAGTTGTACAGATAGAGCCATTAGATGAATAGAATTTCATTAATTTAGTTGGATTTTTCATTTCTATGTGGATTTTTAATTTTTATCAAAATAAATGACTCTGTGTTATTCTAACAGCGAGAGTTGCAAGCCTTGAGAGACTCGCAAGAGTCTTGCATTTGCGCCAAACTACTGAAAATGTAAAATTAATTATCGTAACGTCTCGAGTTGAAATAGATGTGTATTTTTTATTTTTAAGAAATAACTCCCTGCATCAAGGTAATAATCCTTATATTGCGGGGGACTTTACAAAGATATAATTAAACGGATATAAACTATAATCAGACTCAGAACAACAATTCATGGATCGTACAAAGTATTTTCCCGCGTGGGTATTGAATCCATGGCACTGTTACGATATGTCGATATGTTAACCACTACGCCATCTGTGCAGTCATAGGCTGTATCATCATCATTCTCCTACTCTTATCCCAATTACTTGGGGTCGATACAATATGTACTCTTCTTTCATAGTACATATTGTAAAAGTTATTGACAAAAAATATAACAAATGTATGGAAGCGAGAGTTGGGTATGCAGAAAAGAGTATAAAAGTAAAATTAATGCGGTCGAAATGCGATCTCTGCGGAAAATCTGTGGAGTTAGTCTGACCGACCGCATTCGTAACGACGACGTATGAGAGCGAGTAGGTATGAAAGAGAGTATTGGTGTAAAGATGCGAAAGGGAATGCTCCGATGGTTCAGACATGTGGAAAGAATGCCGAACGAACGTCTGGTTAAGAAGATATACAATGCGAAAGTGGAAGGATGTAGGTACCGAGGGAGACCTAGACTAACATACCTAGACCAGATCGGTCATGTACTGAAGGAAGGTGGAGTCAAGAGTCTCCGAAACCGGCGAGCGTGTATGAAGAGAATTATGAATGTTGAGGAAGCGAGTGAAGTATGCAAAGATAGAGTTCTCTGGCACTCTGTTCTCTCTGCCTACACTGCAAGGGATATGGCGTGATGATATGTATGTATGTATTAACAATAGTTTTATGACCGGTCGCCTGCCAGACGTCAACCCTCTTTAGGAATGTAATTGTTGAGCAAACGGCATCAGGTAGAGTTGGTCCAAGTCGCTATAAGCAGTCGTAGGCTGTATCATACATACATTGTACTTAGATATACTTTAATGTCGTATCGTGCATGACTACATAAAGTGTTATTACGTGACCATGTTTTAACTTTAATTAATCAATTATTCCTTCCTAATATCGGTAAATGTGTTACTGTTATGTGCATACGGAAGGCGATTGGCGATTATTTATTTTTTTGCTGTTACTATATAATTATGTCGTGTATTAAAAAAGAAACAACGATAAAAAAAATGTTTTTTTTTTTATTATTTTACTTAGCGAATTCTACTTCCCAATGGCTGCGAATACCAATGCCTATTGCTCGTCATCATCATCTTCTATTCAGTTCATATATGACCCACTATTGGGCTCGAACCTTTTCTGTAATGGGAGGGAAATAGACTTACTATACCACGCTGGTCAGGCATGTTGGTGTGGGGTTTTGTTTCGAGTTTACCTTCTCTTGTACCTATAGATGTTATATGTGTTTTATATCTCTTAGTTGTCTCTTATGATTACCCATGGACAAGATGTATTGTTCGTGGATGAAGTAAAATACAACTAACACCCGTTCTCACCAACAACATTAAAATTATAGGGAGCTAAGGTGATATAAATGACGCATATTAATTTATTATTTATATTATTATTATAATATATAAAAAATTAATTCGCCCTTTAAGTGTTATTTATCTAAATCTTAAATTTTATTTAACTTTAATTAACATCAAAAAATTATATTTATACTAACTAATATTATAAATATCATACAAACTTTTTTTCTATATTATGTTTTCAAGCTCTTTTACTTTTCATCCAGGAAGAAATACTGTTCCGTACGAATGATAGAAATATTGATTAAAGAAATTTACACTAAAGTGAACAAATCCACGGGCCTAGCTGTTTATTAAAGTGGTGTGACATATTATATATACATATAAGAATTATGCAGGCTGAGAGCAAGTAGAAGTTTTAAATACTGAAATTTAGCATTTAATATGCTTGATTATTTATAAAAACCGAATACGAGCGAAAAATATCACAAGTGGGATTCGAACCCACGCCTATTGGAAATCCGTCCCAATCGTGCTGCCACTTACACCACCGTGAACTATTCTAGGACATTCAATTATCGTATCATATTTTCAAAATTTTAGTTTAATTTTCAGTTTGATTAATTTCTTACTCTTTACTAGAAACTTAATTGATGAGAGTGTTATTTTTCTTGTAAATTAGATAAATAAATAAATAATATGCGATGTAAATTGTCTTAAATATAAATTCATTTACTAACTATGTTTGACTAAAACGCCATCTTTAATTACTCGCAAATTCATGGAATATCCATACCAAATTTCAACTGAATTCGTACATTATATCCATAAAAGTTATAGGCACAATAACGAATGTCAAAAATCAACAAAAAATATCAAGAACTTTGATCTTTATGCTCCTTTTTATTATATTAACCACGCCTCTCCTTCAGTTGATGATACTTATAACTTAACCATTTCATCAAGACCCCTGTACTTTCATCTAGACTTCCTTTCAGTTGCTAAAATAGATTGTCTACAGAGGGGATGGAAAGATCTAATTATATTGGTGTACGGTTCATAATTGTGATGTCTCGTTAACGTTTTTTTAATAAGCGCGCAAAGTTTTACGAGGGTTTTATGAAAAGTTTCCTTGTTAATACAAAACCAATCACGTTTTAATTGTTGGAACATTTTTTTCATACTTTAGAGTTAAAATAAAATAACGTACAAAGTTATTTATACATTTTTACCAATATTTGATATTACATTTTTTATTGGACGACTTTTGTTTTAAAGTAAATACTCAATTTAAAAACCAAATTTACAGTTTTCAAAATTCAATTTTCATTATCTGACGCAGTAGTATTCTTACAAAACGAAGCATTCCCCTAAAAAAGTGGCGAACGTTTGGTATATATTTGGCAATTGTATTTGGTGTTATAAGATTTCAAGAAGAATGAATGCTGATCTTGGTACTGTTGGATTTTACGGCTTCCATGAAAAACTAAGAGATGGTTTTTTCTTAAATCGAATACCACAAAACTAAAATATATTTAAGCGTTACTGTATGTTATATGATGTTATAGAAAAGTAAATACGACTCATACTTGTCAATTTTATATGTAATTTAGTTGAAAGAAAAAATCTAATATCATTTTAATTTGATTCACTATATATAGGCACATAATGATTAGAAAAGGTTTTTAAGACTAAAAAAAACCTGTACAAAAAGAGCTTTTTCGCAAATAACAGAAAACTGCCTTGTAATTTGGAATTACCAAGAGATCAAAGATGATAAATTGATTGGAAAACATACGAAGGGCTCGGACGATTGACCCTTTGAACATAGAGCCAGCTACTTAGCGGATTGGTCCTTTCATGTCATACGCTTTATGCCGAAATGGGAGTTTGCATTATGTAAATGAGTTTTTAAAAAAATAGTAATCAATTTTATGGATCCTGTTCGCAGTATCTATATTTGTAATAGCTATTTATATAGCACTGGTTGCCTAACCCAGCTTTTGTACAATTAATATATATATATATAAAAAGGGAAAAGATGAATAAAAGAATAGATTTTTTGTATCGTCATATTTTTGTAAAGTCGCTTTAAAGACGATAATTTTACACGATAACGTCATAATAAAACATTGATGAAAAATTGCATACTTTTAAGAATTGAACAAACATAAACAATGGAAACCACATTAGCTTTTCACTTAACTTTATAAACAGTGGACAAAATGGTTTACATCAAATTCTTGAAACGCAAGAATTAATTACCTAGCCGAACGCTTAGTCCGATCACGCTTCTCTATCCCTTGTTCCATGCTCTCGCTTGCACGCTCGGGCGTAACGTAATATTTTATCATGCATGCAGCTGGCGTTCATCGATTTATAAGACGTTATCACGTCAAAAATTCTTGTATCACTCACAGACAATATCAACATGAACTTTTTACTGTCGGCAGTTGGCAGTACTGTGCCTTGGCCTTGGATTCATAAAAGCGCCAAGGAAAAGAAGGTCCAGCTAAATTGCTAGGACTTATGCCTGATATCACCATAGCTGACATCGTTCTGGTGTAATAAATCACCCACAATGACGATGCTCCTGTTCGGAAGTTATATATTCGAAAAATAAGCCACGGGTCGTGTAGCTGTATTTGAGTAGGTACATGTTTCTAGCAACCCTCAAAAGATTAAGAGCAACGCATAGTATGTTACTGCCTCCACGTTACACGCTGTGAACTTTTTTTTTTTTTTTTTTTTTTTGTGCGGTGGGCTATGGACGTCGCACCCCGCCAAATCGGTCCGGGGTGACGGAAGAGGCAGCGCGCAAGCCCATTGACCCACCCTGCAAGCATCTCTTCTTCGCCATGCGAGCGGACCAACGGTACCCGATCTTTGTCTTCGGTGGCCCGCTCGGCGGTATGCCCTCTCGGGCTCCTCTCCTGTCGACGCCCCGACAGCTTTCGCCGTCGAGGCGTCGTCCTCGCGCGGTGGCCTCACGTCGGGTGACCGGACAATTCCCCGGTCCGATCACCCGAAGCCTCGGTTAGGGCGGCATCAGGAGCAGGTACTCGCGCCTGCGCCGCCCTGACAAGACCTGCACCAACCGGAAAGAGAGGACTCCGTGCCGCCGCTCCATCCACTCCATCAGTACGGGCCGGAGGGCCTCAACGGTAAAAACACCGTGTCTAGGCCTCTCCAGCCGCGTAGCCCAACGGGCGATGACTTCTTGGCGGGCGTCCTCGCGCCAGGTGGCTATCTCGTTGAACGATGGGGAGCCACCTTCTTCGCGCATTGAGGTAACCCGCCGGTAGAGGTCGGAGAGCATCTCCGCCTCTAGATCCCACGGGGGTGTCCCGGCCAATAGGCATGCCGCCTCGGTAGAAACCGTGCGGTACCCGCGAATGGCTCTGACCGCCATGGCTCGCTGTGGCCTCCACAGCACCGCCCTGAGCTGGGCGTTCAGAGCCCTCGCCCACACGGGTGCGCCGTACATGGCCATTGAGACACGCTGTGAACCTGGATTACCCCGGAACATATGGTGAAACTTTAAGAGCTCAACAAAATTGTTAACTTGATTAAAATCACAGTACCTAAATTTTAATTGTAAATAAATAGTTCTCAGTCATGACTATCTCAGTTCCATTTCCAATCCAGGTGTAGATATTATTGGATTAATTTAAGGTATAAAATTGATAACATCACCTAAGTGCCCCCAGGGTCTTTTGCGTAATAAATGAATTTGATTTTGAGTAATAACTATTAATGAGAACTACTATAAAACCCCTTGTTACACATTTAATTTTTTCTTCCTTAACAAAAAGTTGTGCTATCCAAACTGACGATTTATAAAGGAGTGACTATAAAATATATGAATTGCCGCCCGAGGTAGCAACAAAACTTGGTATTCATAAAAGAAAGATATTTATGCGTTATCGTCAAAATATTTATTATTGTCCGGTAGCCCCTTCAGCCCTTTGTGATGACACCCGGGAAAAAATCGAGGGTGTGAACGGTGCGTAGGAAAGGGAATAAGTTACTATCGATACTAAAGTTGTTTTAGTCGAATATTTTTTTTATATTTTACGCGAGCATCATCACACATGTGGCAAAAAATTACTTATATGAATTTCATCGCATTTTTAATTGATGTTTAATTTCACGACTTTTTGCACATTTTTAGGCATCTATAATCACGAGAACACGTCCAGTGACCATAAACGATGAGCCTTTAAATATTTTAATAGATATTAGTTTCAATATAGTTTTTTTTTACATAAATTAATTGTTCATAATTGATGCTATTAATAAAAAAAATATAATGCCATAATAGATATGATATAATATAGATATTTATCATAAAATATATATGTATAATATGGATGACCATAAGTCAATCGACGCTCAGTGTTAGACAATTTAGACATATTCTTCCAGAAGTAAGGATAATGCCATAATTGCAACGCTTGGGAAACCCCAAGTTGCAAACGCAAGTTGCAACTAATTAAGTTTGGTGTACTTACTAAGAATTGTAAACTCAGTTATTGCATTTGAAGCTAGCTTGGTGTACTTACCAAGAACTTACTAGCTATGCCTACGTCTTCGCTTGCGATATTGTAGATTTTGTCAACCTACATTTTATACCTAGGGAATAATACTTTTTATAGGTTATAGGTACATGTTTTACTTTTCTAATTTAATCTGTTGCGAGTCCTAAGACGAATAAAATCATTTCCTGAAATTACCTGGAGGTTCCCGACTAGAAAAAAAGTATGGTTCAACCAGATCATGTATCTGGACCCGATCAGGATAGAATGAGGCATGCCGGATCCGGCAAACCCTATCAGGACCAGGTCTGGTCCTGATCAGGATAGCCTGCTGTGAAATAACATCAAGTATGGTAAGGCATACCGGAGCAGGACCAGATCAGGACCAAACAAGGATAGCCTGATGTGAAATATCATTAAGTATGGTAAGGCATACCGGATCAGGACCAGATCAGGACCAAATAAGGATAGCCTGATCTGAAATATCATCAAGTAGGGTAAGGCATACCGGATCAGGACCAGGTCAGGACCAAATAAGGATAGCCTGATGTGAAATATCATCAAGTATAGTAAGGCATACCGGACCAGGACCAGGTCAGGACCAAATAAGGATAGCCTGATGTGTAATATCATCAAGTATGGTAAGGCATACCGGATCAGGACCTGATCAGGATAGAATGAGGCATGCCGGATCCGGCAAACCCTATCAGGACCAGGTCTGGTCCTGATCAGGATAGCCTGATGTGAAATAACATCAAGTATGGTAAGGCATACCGGATCAGGACCAGATCAGGACCAAATAAGGATAGCCTGATGTGAAATATCATCAAGTATGGTAAGGCATTCCGGATCAGGACCAGGTCTATACCAAATAAGGACAGCACGACTAGAAAAAAGGTATGGTTCAACCAGATCATGTATCTGAACCCGATCAGGATAGAATGAAGCATGCCGGATCTGGCAAACCCTATCAGGACCAGGTCTGGTCCTGATCAGGATAGCCTGATGTGAAATAACATCAAGTATGGTAAGGCATACCGGATCAGGACCAGATCAGGACCAAACAAGGATAGCCTGATGTGAAATATCATTAAGTATGGTAAGGCAAAGCGGATCAGGACCAGATCAGGACCAAATAAGGATAGCCTGATGTGAAATATCATCAAGTATGGTAAGGCATACCGGATCAGGACCAGATCAGGACCAAATAAGGATAGCTTGATGTGAAATATCATCAAGTATGGTAAGGCATACCAGATCAGGACCAGGTCAGGACCAAATAAGGATAGCCTGATGCGAAATATCATCAAGTATGGTAAGGAATACCGGATCAGGACCAGGTCAGGACCAAATAAGGATAGCCTGATGTGAAATATCATCAAGTATGGTAAGGCATACCGTATCAGGACCCGATCAGGATAGAATGAGGAATGCCAGATCCGGCAAACCCTATCAGGACCAGGTCTGGTCCTGATCAGGATAGCCTGATGTGTAATAACATCAAATATGGTAAGGCATACCGGATCAGGACCAGATCAGAAACAAATAAGGACAGCCTGATGTGAAATATCATCAAGTATGGTAAGGCATTCCGGATCAGGACCAGGTCTATACCGAATAAGGACAGCCTGATGTAAAATATAATCAAGTATATGGTAAGGCATGTAGTATATCAGGACCAGAAACAGTTTTCGTAACATAAAAAAAATATCAATCAAAATTGAAAAAAGTATCATATCATGATTGTCATATTTATGCCACGGTGTAAATTGTATTTGCATCAGAGGAGATTAATCTGAATTCTTTAATTAATCATATATATTTAATAATAATGATAATGTTTAATTAATAATATAAAAATAATTTATATTTGAAGTAAAAACAAAAATAAATAATAGGTATATTTGAAAACATAAATAGAAATAAATATAATAATATTGTAACAACCATTCTAACATTTAATGTTTTGGGTCATAAATTTTTGATGGCGTTAGTAAAATGACATCATCATCTGAATCGCGGTGTTAAGATTCTCCGAAGCGTAATGCCATCGCCTAATATTAAATTAGTTGTTATCGAATAAGATCAAAACAGATCGATCAGGTCATGAAGGAGGAATTTAGGCGACAGTTGAAGTCGTTAGCATCTGGTGGTTGCGCCCTAATTGGAACGGCTTACTGGTACTCTCTATGATAAGAATATAGCACTGCATTCGCTGCCTACGTCATATATTAATTTATATTTTTATCTATTAAACATGTTCTTTAAGATATTCATGTTTTTTAAAAGGACCGGACTGGGCATACTCGTTTTGGATCAGGCAAGATAGATAACGCAGATGATTGATTTGGTTCCGATCAGTAAAATTTCATCCGGACCCGATCAGGAATGCCTGATCTGGACCCGATCAGGAATGCCTGATCTGGACCCGATAAGGTTTTCCTGATTGGGTCCAGATATATCTTCTGCGTTACATACCTTATCTGGTCCAGATCGGGCATGCTCGGTCCGGTCCTGCTAAGGAAGACGAAAAAATTTCTAGTCGGGTTAAACCTTGATATCATTTATGGAGGATTCTCTATTCCTTTCTTTTGCGTTGATTTTATTCGATATAATCGTCCAAGGGAAAGAAATGTATGAAGTTTTTGTGTTCTTACTTCGCCACGACAAATAAGATTGTTATTAATATACATTTTTTTTCTAAGATAAAATATCGATATTCTCCCATCCCTAATAACGTTATGAAATATGTGATTCCTTATACAAGAGAAGTCCTTTATGTATCCTTTGGGATTCCTGGTCAAGTAGGTTATCACAAGTGGCCGCCGGCTGTATGAAAAATTTATGTCTCAATATAGTACAATGTAGTGGGTTCGAATTCCATGTTATATTATGCGCTATCTCTAGGGATAAGAATAAATTGGCTAATACAGGTTATTGTTCTTATAAAATGAAATTCTTGAGAAGTTTTTCTTAAATTTAAAGTATGAATACATTTATAATCATGCATTTAATGCAATCATTTTGTAAAAACAGTTAGAATAACATACCCTTTTTTGGCCCATGGTCGGCGCACTCCTCGCACTACTCCGTCCGGGGTGACAGAGGGGCGTAAGCACGCACACCCGTAACCCACCCGTGAAACGTCTTCGTCGTTGCGCCGACCACCGGAACAGAGTGACTTGACGTCAGTGGCCGGCCCGAAGAATAGCATACCCTGCAAAAAAAAAGCAAAGTGATGGCTGCTCTAGTAGTGATCGGGTAACGATCGCGATTCTGTTTCAGCCTAAATCTTTTTATTTTTATTTGTAAATATTATAGTTGACCCATATTGAAGCGCATCATACTGGGGCTAATACTTATTAAACATATTCATCACATCATCACAACCCATATACCATATGTCCCACTGTTGGGTTCGGGCCTCCTACGTAATAGGAGGGAAATTAACCTACTATACCGCGCTAGTCAGACGTGTTGGTATAAGGTTTTTTGTTTCGAGTTTTCCTTCTCTTGCATAGATTTTATATGCGTTTTATATCCCTTAGTCGTTTCGTACGATCACCCACGGGTAAGATAGGGGGTGGTGAATTGTAATTTTACTCCGTCACCACATGGACATTTTAATATATTAATGTAATATTATATTAAAAAAAAACTCATTATAAAAACGAACTCAAAGTTTCTTGATGGACTTTGTCAGTAGCGGTCACATTTAGTAAAGTCATCAGCCTCATCTTGCAATTATCCCAATTACTTGGGTTCAATACAATATGTACTTCTTTGTCGTCGTACATATTGAAAATATTTTTGACAATAGTTTTATGACGAACCGTCTGCTCGATGCCAACCTAATTTCGGAATATAATTATTAGCTCAAATTGGTCGCTACCGTACAGTTTCACAATTCCAGTTCAGTAAAGTATTGGAGTAAACCTTTTTTCTTCTTGCGGTGGATTATGGATGTGGTCGCCCTCTGCCAAATCGATCCGGGGCGACGGAAGAGGCGACGCGCAATTCCATAGACCCACCCTGCAAGCACCTCTCTTCGCTGTACGAGCGGGCCACCGGCACCCGATCTTTGTCTTCGATGGCGCACCCGAAGTATTGGAGTAAACCTTCGCATGAATTATATAAGAAATGATTTTGAATTTGAAAGTTGCAGGTTATTTTAAAATGCCTAATATATCTAAGAGTATTCCGCGTATGATAATCAAAGTAAAATTCTGTATCATTAAAATGTCTGCGAGATTGATTTCATAGATAACATTAATATTATCATTAGTAGTAAGTGGGAAGGCGACAGACGAAATGCAAGTCATTGTTAACCACTTTTGAAGAGCTATTCATTGTCACACTTCCTTGTAAGAGATGATATAAAATTCTCTTGTCATGGCTTCTTACGTATCAAGTTATAATAGTTAAATGGACAATGCGAGATGGTAAGGGACCGAGTTGACAACTGACGTTGATTTACTATTGTATCTTGATATCATGCCGACGTCATCAAGGTTGACGAACATATTATTACTGCTTAATTATAGATCTGTAGATATGAGATTAATTATAGAAAATCAAGTTTAAAGTTCTATTGTAGGGTGTAGAGTAGAATTATCATTAAAATTTTAAATATAAATTTGAGATGTAATTAATGTTTTATCATATCAACTCATATAAGTCTTACTGCAAAGTTCGAGCCTTCTTTATAATGGTAGGAATATTAATTTACTGCAATGCAGTGTAGTAGCGGCTACGAATACTACCAATCCATACTTTACTCGTGGATGTCATAAAAGACGACTAAGAGACTTATAACCTGGGCCAACTCCAGCTGATGCCGTTTGGTCAATAATTAAATTCTCAAGGAGGGTTGACGTCTGGCAGGCGGCCAGTCATAAAAATATTGCCAATAACTTTTAAAATATGTACTATGAAAAAAGAGTACATATTGTATGGACTCCAAGAAATTGGGATAAGAGTAGGAGAGTGGTGATTAATCTACTGTAGGAATTGATATAAAATTTTATTTCAAGTGTTTCTTCTCTTGCAAAAGTTCAAAACTAATTAAAATATTTCTTTAATATGTGTTCAATCATTTGAGAGTATATATAGTTATGTGGTATAGAATACCAATAAACGCATTGTATCTTACGCTATTTCATCCTATTCTACCCTATCCTACCCTATTTCATCGTATCCCATCATATATTATCCTAATAACCTACAGATATCCACTGCTGATTATGGGTTTCTATTAGCGGATAATGACATAATCGACACTCTTGCGAATCAGGTTAGCGATCATATTGCCCGGAGAGTACTCCTGCCCATACTTTTAGTAGCAGTTATCTCGTAGACGGTTTTTAGGATCGCTAAGGGAAGGTAATGGAAGCTGTAATATTTTAATCTTAATCCGTCATCACACAAAATATTTTTAATGACCTTAAGAAATAATTTGGCTACTAATTTTATAAAATATTATTCTAATAAAAGCTGTTCAAACGTGCACATCTGTCATAAATGTAAAGCATTTGAACATAGGCCATGGCCCCAAATCTAAGGTTGGATACTATTGAGTTTTTCATGAGCCACTTCACAAAAACAGCTCAGATCCTTAAATAGTACTTAGGTAACTTATAGATAAAAACAAGTGTACTCCTATTATCTATAAACAACAAAAATATATAATAAATATAGTATTTGATGCCTTTGCGTCTTTATGGTTTATAAAACTTTAAATAATTTAGCTGATTTTTCGTAAAGGCAAATATAGATATATATACAATAAAGATTACGTTGTAAAAAGCGAACAAGCCGACATATTGCTGTTTGTCTCTTTTTGATATATCTTATTTAAGACTTTCATATAATTGGCAAATAAATGAGACAAGTTTGTAGTCATTAGAATATTAAATACAAAAATATTATTTAAATATTTTTAAATTACTGAAATTTAGCATTTAACATGTTTGATTATTTATAAAAATCCGATTACGAAGCGAAAAATGATTTGAATGTCCTACAATAGTTCACGGTGGTGTAAGTGGCAGCACGATTGGGACGGATTTCTAATAGGTGTGGGATCGAATCCCACTTGTGACATCATTTTTCGCTTCGTAATCGGGTTTTTATAAATATTTTTAATTAAACTTTTATTAGTTTAAAATCTCATATTACCAAAATTGCGACATAACTTGTACTTTTATGTTTCATATGGAGAATCCTTATTTAATTCTTGAATTGTTATGTATGTTGCTATGTATTGGCGGCTACGAATATTACCCACCTTTACATTACTTGTGGATGTGTCAACTAAGGTCTTTAAATCGACCTGGGCTAACTCTATCTGATACCGTCTGGTCAAAGATTACATTGCTAAGGAGAGTTTATATCACGCAGGCGGCCGATCATAAAACCAATTTTCCTTTTGCAAGATGTACGATAGAAGAAAAGTAGGTACATATGCGTCGACCTCAAGTAATTGGGATAAGAGAAAATGATATCATCATTCTCCTACTCTTATCTCAATTACTTGGGGTCGATACAATACGTACTCTTCTTTCATAGAACATATTGTAAAATTCACTGGCAATAGTTTCATGACCGGCCGCCTGCCAGACGTTAACCCTCCTTGGGAATGTAATTGTTGCCCAAACGGCATCAGATGGAGTTGGAGGCCCTTAGTCGTCTTTTACGACATCCACGAGAAAAATAAAGGTTGGTAGTATTCGTAGCCGCTATCACACAGATGTATAAGAGAGAATGATAATGATTGCATTTTTTCATTTTAAACTGTTTGAGTATTTGATTACAAAAGACAGCTGACACTACATCCTATATTTTCAAGTTCGGTATATTATTTCTGTCACCTGTCACATCTGCATGGCTTTTAATAACAGCTTAATATTTTTTGATGAGCCTTTCAGGTCAGCAATGGGTGGTCCCGGAACAATATTAAAAAATATTCGAATATCAATTACCAAACATAATCTTGCTATTAATAAAATGTTGTAGTGATCTTTATTTGATGATATTTAAAGACGATTTTTGATTGAGAAAATGAGTTGTAATATATTTTGTTGTTGCTCGTAGCCAAGGTTGACAAAAGAATCGGTGTGTCATCTTATGATATCATTGAATTCTCATTTAATTCTGTTCTTCATGAATATTTATATTCAATTCGAATTTAAATTGATATGGGTGGTATAAGTTGGTAGCGTTATTTTCTTGCTTATAATTAGTATTTTATAACTATATATTATTTTTGATAGATGTTTTTTTGTGTTTATAGAATTTCTTATATATAATACTGCAAAATTAATATGTGATATATCAATTTGAATGTATTTTTTTCTCTCTCGTGACGAAAGATAATTAAATAGATCAAAATTAATGTTTTCATTAAAAAAATACAATTTTTTTGTCCCACCCTTCACTG
Source organism: Lymantria monacha (assembly GCA_905163515.2). NCBI lineage: Eukaryota > Metazoa > Arthropoda > Insecta > Lepidoptera > Erebidae > Lymantria > Lymantria monacha. Next base: position 22,606,952 of record LR991097.1, on the reverse strand, counting down.
CAGAAATCATACTTGTATTGCGGGGGACTTTGCAAATATATATAAAATAAGCATACAAATCACATCCAAACTCAGAACAACACTTCGGATCGCACAAAGTATTATCCTGCGTAAGAATCGAACCTACGACACTGGTACGACAGGTCGGCATCTTAACCATTACACCATATGTGCAGTCAATTCAATCAGCATTAATAATAATATTAATTACTTTGCTAACATAAATATCTACTAAGCGTGGTGATAATTCAATTATTTTCCATTAAGGTGCCATAATTTCCAATAACGTGAATAGAGGTTTACGGGAGGATGGATGAATGTCTAATTACAGGGGAAATAACTCGAAATTGTATTATACGCCTTTGGTATATGATGATATGTCTATGATATGTGTAACATATTCTATTGTCACGTCACGACACGTCAGCGTTATAGAAAATAGGAGAAATTCAACATAGTACTTTATTTTCCTTCCATTTTCGGTGAAGATTTGACCACTTGATTGACAATACAGTTTTGTTTTGTATTAGTATGTATTAATATCACCTAATCACATAGTCTCTTATAACAGTCGCAATAAAGTTCTATTCTATTTTATCAACTGTGTAAAGATTGTATTCCTTAAATGTCAGCAGTGAGTTCGATTTCTAAGCGAGATAATACTTTGTGCGATCCACAAATCCATTCTTTGTCTGGGTGTAATTATTATATATTTCTAAAAGTTTTCAAAACATAGAAAGGAAAAAATAATCACGAATAGAATCTAGAGAAAGTATATATCTATAATTTAATATACTTAACATATTACCTAATATCATTTCTTATCATTTTTTTAAATAATTTAATATACTTAACATATATCTGATATACAATGCGAAAGTGGAAGGATGTAGGTACCGGGGGAGACCGAGACTAACTTACCTAGACTAGATTGGTCACGTACTAAAGGAAGGTGGAGTCAAGAGTCTCTGAAATCGGCGAGCGTGTATGAAGAGAATTATAAATGTTAAGGAAGCGAGTGAAATATGCAAGGATAGAGTCATCTGGCACTCTTTTCTCTCTGCCTACCCTGCAAGGGATATGGCGTGATAATATGTATGTATGTATTATCTAATTATTTAATCATAAAAAGTCTAAAGTTTTGTGGATCTGGAGAGAGCATTTGACACGGTTGTACGAAAGGAACTTTGGGACATTTTACCGGAGTATGGTATTAGCGGTAAACTGCTACAGGCTGTGCAGTCCAGTTACATGGGCTGTAGAGCCTGTGTGCGGCTGGATGATGGAATGTCGCCTAGGTTTGACGTCAATATCGGCGTTAAGCAGGGGTGCGTTCTGTCATCCAGGCTGTTTATCATATATCTGGATAAATGTCTCCAAAGGTTGAACGATATGAATGTGGGGGTCCAGATGGGTGACTCAGTGGTCACTGCTCTGCTTTATGCAGATGATGCAGTCCTGCTGGCACAGTCAGCGACTGACCTGCAGACCCTAGTCGACACAATGACAGAAGATTGTAAGAAAAGGGGTCTACGCGTGAATGTGAGCAAAACCAAAATAATGGTCTTTGAAAGAGATAAAACCAGAACAGATGTAAGAGTAACAATAGGTAATGATGTACTAGAGCAAGTGGATGAATTTGTATATCTTGGATGTGGATTTAGCCGAGATGGAAGGTACACCACTGATATAGAGCGAAGAGTGAATGCGGGAAATAGAGTGAACGGAGCGTTGGGGCAACTTCTCGGCAGCCACCACCTCAGCCAGAAGGCACTTGTAGCAATACATAACGCAGTGCTTGTCCCAACATTACTGTATGGAAGCGAGAGTTGGGTATGCAGAAAAGAGTATGATAGTAAAATTAATGCGGTCGAAATGCGATCTCTGCGGAAAATCTGTGGAGTTAGGCTGACCGACCGCATTCGTAACGACGACGTAAGAGAGCGAGTAGGTATGAAAGAGAGTATTGGTGTAAAGATGCGAAAGGGAATGCTCCGATGGTTCGGACATGTGGAAAAAATGCCTAACGAACGCCTGGTTAAGAAGATATACAATGCGAAAATGGAAGGATGTAGGTACCGAGGGAGACCGAGACTAACCTACCTAGACCAGATCGTACGTACTGAAGGAAGGTGGAGTCAAGAGTCTCCGAAACCGGCGAGCGTGTATGAAGAGAATTATGAATGTTGAGGAAGCGAGTGAAGTATGCAGAGATAGAGTTCTCTGGCACTCTGTTCTCTCTGCCTACCCTGCAAGGGATATGGCGTGATGATATGTATGTATGTATGTAAAAAGTCTAAAACTAAATAGTCCATAAATTAATAAATACTTTTAAAAATAAAAATCTATTTCATCATAGGCCTTAGCAATAATAAACTCTTTACACTAAAAATACGTCGGGAAACTCTATAAATCACATTCGTCAAGTTGCAAGCGATGAAGTCTGCAAGGGTTGTTGATTCGCTTGTAGCAGGTGCAACCATCGATCAACGTCTGATGCTCGTGACAATTTGACGTATGAGACAATCCAACCCATGCAAAATGGCCGAAGACGTCTAAACTGTTATAAGGTTGGCTTACATGAAGTCGTTCTTGAATCTACATGTTTTAAAATTGTTTTCATTTATTTATTTACTAGGAACATGATGAACTTTCTTATCCGTATGGTGACCGAATAAAAATATAATTCATCACCCCTTATATTGGTCGTGATTGTAGTAAAAGACGATCAAAGAACAATATGAATATAAAAAGCAATAGAAAGAAATCTTGAAATAAAGGCCTATATCGACACCTCAGCTCGTATGGACAGAAGGTTAATTCCCTTCCTACTATACAAGAAGCTGGTCCCCAGTAATAGAGCGTATATGAACTGAGATGATGATGATAATTTCATAAAGTAGGTATAATATATCTGTGGTTGTAAAAGTATAATATGGTGTTACCCCTTACTTTCCCGAGGGAGTAGTAAAAGCCAGCTGACGTATCACCAGGAGAATGGGCGATAGCACTCTCTTGAGAAACGTTTAACATCAAATGCGATCCTCAACCCATCTTCTGGAATGATTATAGTAGATTTAACTCTGACCAACGTTGAAAATCGACAGGATGATGGGTAGAGAAATAATATTATAAATAAATGAAAAATGATGAAAATGATGATGATGAATTAAAAAATTTAACAAACGGTCTAATTAATCATTTTAGTTACAAAAGCAGTTGATAGCTCCTATCTACCACCATCCTACCTACCATATAACTACTAGGAGGCTGGATGGTGAAAATTGATAATTGGGCAAAAACTAATTATATTAGAACTAGACTATGAATGACCTTTTGAATGATCTTTTATCACAGATACATCTACCGATCAGATCTGGAGTTGTAAAGAGTGATCTTATCTCTCTTTCACAACTCTTCTTCTCACAGCGTGATATTTCGATAGGGTGAGTCTTTGGTATAATTTTATTTAAATAAGTTATTTATGATTAAGCGACCTTTAAGTCACATTGAGAAATCTTTTTTAATAAACTATGTATGTTTTTTTAATCATTGACCCTTTAAGTAAATACGTATGCAGATACAACAATATGTCTTAAATTGGGAATATAGTACGGGTAGAATAACGAATACTATATTAGCAAAATCTATATTTACGTAATTTTCTAATTATTTATTTAAGAATGGCATGACATTTTTAATTTGTTCAGTTTTTGTTATACATGAATTCATTATCATTGTATATATAAAAATATTATTTATATCTCAAATCTCTGAGTAAAAAGCACAAGCAAAGCAAAAAGATGGCTCTAAATTGCCATCGGATCTTTTTGCGATCATGCCAAGGACATCTGTACAAATATTGAAACATTATCGTCCGTTAATATTTCTATTTATAATAACCAAATGTGAAGACCAAAACGTTTTTTATGATGTACTTTGATGAAAAACTAATGTATTTTTAACAGATCTCAATACGCCGCAAAATATAATGGATATATTCATATGTTTGCTAATTAAATATAAAAAACAAGTTAGTATATACTTGAAAATAAAATGAAATGAGTGCGTGTATTTATGTATGCGCGTGAGAAGTTATACTTTTTGGCATCATTAAAAAAATGTTTTAATTTATCATTTGCATGCTTATTTCATGTAAATTATTAAATTACTTGGCATCTTTACGAAATATATGACATGGTATGCACTTACTATTACACAGGGTGGAAGTGGACTGCTCCCAAAAACAAAGACAGGTGACCCTACTAGTCCTACTTGTAATGATAGGCTAGTAAACAATTGATTCGGATGAAAAAACAATTTTTTCACAACGAATTTTAATTTTTCACATTCCATCGTATTAAGACAGTGTCATGTAACGATAATTCCATAAAAAAATACGTCACTTTACTCAGATAAGAAAAGACGCAATCTATTCAAAACTCACGATCATATGTTCAAGAGTTCATCGACATCGCGTAGAGAAAAAAAAAATTTTTTTCAACCGAATCGGTTTTTTTTTTTAACTCTATTATTAAAAGTAGGACTAGTAGGGACTAGGGTCACCTGTCTTTGTTTTTGGGAGCGATCCACTTCCACCATGTTGTATACATGGGGGCACCGATTACAGTTAGTGTATAATTAGGCATACAAAGTTTGTCACAATGTTTGTTAGCTATTAATTCTGCTTAAAGGCTTGAAACGATGACAACTTACAAGTTTCACTTTAAAATACTTCCTGTAAGACGATATTAAAGTGCTTAGTTCACACGAGCAAGTCTGCGGGTATAAATTATATGACAATAATTACAAAAAATCAAGTAAAAAAAATAAAGTCGTATTGACGCACAACTGTCAATGGCCAAAATGTCTGTAGGTAATGATTTGTTTTTAAGAACACTTGTAGATCTCATTAATCTTAGTATATAATTAATAGAAGTCATTAATCTTAGTACATAAGAACGGTTTCTTCCTGTAAGCTATCTTATAATATACACAGATATCTTTGATATTTTTATATTTGACTAGCTTCTGCCCTCGGCTTCGCCCCGGTAAAAGGTTACTTGCCTAAAGTTTTTCATCCCCTATTTTTATTTTACCCCTTAAGGGTATAATTTTACATGTTAATATCATATTTATTTATATATAATCAATAGCCTAAAAATAAGTTTCAAGCTTCTGGCTTTAAAAATGATGATACTTCCTTACAACTTTTCATCTCCATTTACAACCCTTTTTTGCATTAAAAAGTAGCTTATGTCCTTTATCAGGCTCTAGACTATCTTTGTACCCAATTTCATTTAGATCGGTTAAGTAGTTTTGGCGTGAAGGAGCGACAGACAGACAGAGTTACTTTCGCATTTATAATATTAGTAAGGATTGCATAATCACGGATAAATTTAATCTATTATCCGATTCATTATATCAGTGGAGACCTGGTGATCTGTAGCATAGATATTTTTAATACTCACCTCAGATAGTAAGGAACTACAGCTTTATTTGTTTATCTCTTTGTTTTTCAAACTGTTTGTATTAACAATGGTTATGGTGAGAAAATATAGCAATTTATTTTTAATTTATTATTATTTTCTATACTTATTACACCTTTTTGCATGGATAATTATGTTGACGGGGAAATCACTGATCAACCTGGAAAATTGATAGGATGATGGGTGGAAAAATATATGAAAAATTTTTAGCTTTAGTTTAAGATTTAATTATGTTGTTTGTTTTTTAAACAGTTTGCATTAACAAAAGTCATGGTATGAAAATATAGAAATTTATTCTTAATTTATTATTATCTGTCCTTATTCGACCTTTATTGCATGGAAAACGATGTTCACGGGTAAATAGATTCAACAAAAATAGACTTAGGTCATCTTGTTAACATGCAATTATTGGATATCTACTGTCATAAAATCTCTGCAAATACGATGGTTTGTTGGACGGCAAATAATTTAGTCCTTCCATGATCATGAATGCTAAAAGTACACAAAACTTAAAATGTAAAAACACGATAAAATCCTTACAAAGTGTCTTATATAGTAAGATTTTGAGGTTTACATGAGATACACGACAGATACCATGGCCTAATCACGCTTTAGAATGACAGTAATAATAATAGACTCGCGGTAGGTAGTTGAATTAGTAGCCTAATGCAGAAAGGGGTGCTGCTGGACATGGCACATATTGTAATGAAGTTTCTCCATTTTTACCTAACCTAACCACCGATAGCTCAGTATGCATTGCTAGTAGATCATATAACCTAATATATTTTGAATATTTGTGATGTTTATTGTCTTTTTAAAAATAAAATTACAAATAAGAAAACACAACAGAAAGAAATCAAAAATTTAAAGTATCGTCATCATATTATCATCATCTCAGCTCATATACGTGTCACTCTTGGGTTCGAGCCTCCTCCATAATAAGAGGAAAATTGACCTACTATAACCACGCTAGTCAGGCGTGTTGGTATAGAGTTTTGTTTCAGGTTTGCCTTCTCTTGCATAGATGTTATATGCGTTTTATATCCCTTAGTCGTCTCTTACGATCAACCACAGATAAGATTGGGGATGGTGAATTGTATTCTTACTCCGTCACCATGCGGTGAATTTAAAGTATGACGTAGGTTTTTTTGTAATATCGTAATTATTTCTACAGCATGTAAACCTAGTTGGATCTCACTTTGACAATTTACATTGTAAATAGATGCGAGGTGTCATGTTGAGGGTCGATCAAAATTTCAAATAGACCCACTTTAAGTGGATTTTTAGGGGTCTGTGGTGTAACTGTCGAGAAAATTGATGCTGTCAAAGGAGGCTTATGCAATTTGTGGCTTATTAATCAAGCGGGAGGGTGGTAATTGCTCGCAAAGGATGCTTACTTTATTTATTTAATCAATTATTAATTGTTCATTTCATTATTGTCTTTATTTAAATACCTCATTGGCTATAATTGATTGAAAATTATTGTCGTATAGTGACAGGTTAAGAATATAATGTGTTATGAGAGGTGATAAATCTCGCACTATTCACTCTTGAGGTATACCTACCATAATGTATATCGACTTACAGATATCAGTAATATTTTTTTGGGCAGGCTACGGTATCTTCAAATTACTCAAACCAGCGAATGGAACGATATAGAACCCCATACAGAAATATTTGTACTATGTATTGTATACAAAAATTAACGAAGATTTATCAACGAAAGGCGACACCCGTATCTCTTCTTTCAATCTGTTCATTCAATCGACGCAGTAGTCGATTTTCAAATATATTTTGTCTAAATTCTTGGGAATTAAACTAAATATAATAGGAGATCGACTACTGTGTAATTCAAATCCGCACTGGTCAGGAAAATTATTGAAATAAACTATTGTATTTTAGCCTTCAGTATTTTGTCAATATTTCACATCTAATAGCAATTTTAAATGTACAACTCATTATATTTTTTTAAATTACTGTAATTTAGCATTTAATATGCTTAATTATTTATAAAACCCGATTACGAAGCGAAAAATGATGTCACAAGCGGGATTAGAACCCGCGCCTATTGGGATGCCGGCCCAATCGTGCTGCTACTACACCACCGTGACTTATTGTAGGACATGCATATTAAATGCTAAATTTCAGTAATTTAAATAACAAGGTTGTGTCATCGCAATAATGTGTAAACATTGTCGGGTAGATCGCATACCGTCACCTTAAGACGTAAATATGATACGAAGCGAAATTTGCATGTCCTACAATAAGTCACGGTGGTGTAATGGCAGCACGATTGGGCAGGAATCCCAATAGGCGCGGGTTCGAATCCCGCTTGTGACATCATTTTTCGCTTCGTAATCGGGTTTTATAAATCATTATATTTTCTTTAAATTCAATCCAGACGTAACGAGTGCGATCTTATGTTAGACAGTTTTCAAGTCACGTCTGGTATAGTTATACTATATAGACCTTATAACGCCTGAAATCACGGAAAATTATCATGCTTTTAGGAGTGTCTGTCACACCTACTACTGCAATTCATCTTATGCCTCTAATATAGGTCTCTTAAGCTCTGTCTGGTGCTGTACTGCTATGCTGCTCGTGGTTGTACATCCTCTTATTTATTGGCTTAATAGTTATTTTTTGCTTCATGTCTCCTTCATTGGATAAGAAGGAATCGGAATATTTTAAATTTCTCCTGTTTTTCGTTTCTAATTAAATTTGTTGCGAGTCCCAATGTTAATTTAAAAGGTTTTCACGAAACCTTCCGAGGATCAATCTTAGATGTTATTTAAGGAGAAATTATACATCCTGGCTTGTAAGCCACTGTAGTGATAGGTTACAGTATGGTCGAATTAATCCCAAAAGTAGATATATTGGTAAATCAATCAGTATTCATCATCATGATCCCATCCCATATATATGCCCACAGCCCACTGTTGGGCTCAAGCCTCCTCCATAATGGAAGGGAAATTGGCCTACTATACCACGCTGGTCACACGTGTTGGTATAGGGTTTTGTTGTCATATGCGTTTTATATCCCTTAGTCGTCTCGTACGATCACCCACAGGTGGAGAATTGTATTCTTACTCCATCACCACACGGATAAATCACTATTAGCATTATTAAAATCACATAGATTGTAAATTGTATTAATATTATTTTGAACTGTTGATTTTAAGCAACACGTCGAACATACGTAAGCTACAGAAATGCGTCACGAAATAATGGCTGTAACATTTTTTGTCATCAATAGAAGACAATGATTTAAAGTACTTATCACTAAGGATAGTGACGGCCGTTGAAAAAAAAAAACAATCTATTGATCACTATAATCGAAATGTCATCGGGGCTCTGCCGAAAGCAATTTGGCCGATTGGGGGCCTTTTATTATGTATAATCATGTTGCCGAGTCGCCGATTCGTATTGTCATCGTAAAGAATTATGCAACCGTCCCGATGTCGATCGAATCGAACGAGCATCGATTCGATTACAGGCGACAGATGTCTGGGAACGTGACGAATTTGGACTAAACGATTAGTCGCCTAAAACACCCTAACATCCATAGTTCCTATTTATCAAATTTTACTTTTATTATAAAGTTGTAAAGTTGTATTTGCTTTGTGTTTTGTTCGTTAAAGTTTTCGTTGGGGTTTCGTATTGGTAATCAGTCGGTGACCGCAAATTGTTGTCCCTCGATCAGACGTTGCCAGGAAATTACAATTTCGATTTTTATTTCATGAGCTTATGTAGTCAATGTTGAATTATAAGATAAATATATAATAATTATTATAAATTTCACAATATTTTTTATAAGTGTATTAATTTCGCCAGTAATTAATTTGTAACAGAAACATGAGCTGTAAATAAATAATATTAATGTAGATATTATTTATTATTTTTATTGTAGGTAGATATTACTGGTCCCTATGAAGTACATAAAAAACCTTTATAATAATGATCACTTGTTGGACGTTAAACACTTTATGCTCCTCCAGCGGCCAAGAACGCAGAAAAGTGTTCTAAACATAGCTATGGAAAGTCAAAAATAAATACATTAACGTAGGTAGCAGGTAGTGGCATTAATTTTTTTTTACAAAATAAATCTTATAAATAGTTCAGTTTTATTGATTTTGGCCAGTACTATGTCACCATAACGAGCCATTATAGAATATGATGAAAATATTATTTAAACCTATTTATTACACAGCAAAAGCTAAGATATAAATTTTACTTGAAATTCCCATTTGTATCTCTTTTTTTTTCAAATTTGTCTTTATTTCTCTATTGAGTTCGAGTTTTCGGCATTATTGCATTTGACCATTACATCATCTTGATGAGACGAGATTGTGGTCTCAACACGAAGAGATTTATTCTCGTGTTCACTGAACGAATTAACACTGACCGCTATTTTAATTTTAAGTACATAGAAATAAGTAATTTGTAATGTTTAGAATTATCGTAATATATACTTATGTACTAATACTGTCTTCCGCTATCGAATTGGGTTGTATTACCTGTAATGGTAGTTGTGTGTCGAAATAAATAAATAAATAAATAAATAAATTTATTTCGAGTTTAACTTCTCATTTTATCTGTTACCAACTTTTAGCTAATTTTTACCATACCTATAAAAGAGGCAGGCATGCTGAATTGTATTCTTATGTTTCGTCATCGTATGAAAAATTTTGTTATAAATAAAAAAAATGTGAATGAAAAAATGAAAATATAATTTAATCTTTCTTTTACATATACTATTCGATGTATTGTTTTTGTGAATGTCATCGCGCGCAATGAAGGCCGGGCCGCAAACGATCGCGGTTCCCTTTGTATTTAAACGTAGCAGTCTACGTCTAAGTTATAAGTAAAAGCGATACACATACATTAGCGGGATTATATCACACAATATATTAATAGTAAATTAATAATATGGTGTATTCATAATAATTAGTTTTATAGTTTTAAAGAACTTTGTTATTATATTTTTAGATTGGATATTGGATCTTTAATATATATAGATATATATATATATATATATATATATATATATATATATATATATATATATATATATATATATATATATATATATATATATATATATATATATATAATTCATTTGTATGTGTGACTGAAGCCTAAGCCACAAATTTTGATGAAATCTCTAAGTGTTTAGGTGGTTTCAAGAATGATTTAATTCAACAATTGGATCCAGTGACTGATGTAGGGATCAATTGAAAAGCATGTTATTTCTTTTATATTTTTAAACTAACATTATTTATTGGGTCAGCTAGTTTAATATAAAGTCTCTATAAATAGTAAAACTACTACTACTTTAAAAAAAAAATATTTCAGATTAATTATATTTTTCACCCGATAGCCTGTCGATATCTTCTGCTAAACTTAAGCTTCTAGAGGGAACAATGCCTTAATGGCCACCCTTAGTGAGCGGGTTGATGATTGCAGAATAATACATTTCACAGGAACGCAATGATACTCACTTCTTTAGTGACCTCTGAGCCGGTTTTATATACAGTAAAATTTAATCATAATAGCTTTGATCACAAGAAGTACAAATAAAGTCTTTAAAATATAGCTTGATATTTGTGACAGATAGTTACAAAACCAATGATCTAATTTTGAATACGCGTCATACTTACAATTTTATTTTGCATCACCTACATTTTTATTCTTTACATGCCACTTATATCTCAACTGAATTATGAATATAAAAATGTGAATATTTACACCAAAACTTTTACCTCATATGTTTTAAAATACTTAGTATCCATTTTATAAAAATATAATGCTTACGCAAATACAAGGTCATACTGGACTGAGAATAAGATAGTAATGGGACAATTAATAAACGTAAATCGATAACATTCTTATTAATTATTTATAAAACAAGTAAAACCAATAGATTACCTATATAAACCACATGGTTACTGTATAAAATAAGTACATTGTGTTAATTTAGTATTCAGACATCAGTTATAATATTAATAAGACCATTTCTTTTATATTAAAAAGATAATTCCTTAAATAAAATAAACATGATTATTCATGAAATAATCTGTGACCAAGAACTCATCATCAGCCTACAGGAATGCTCCAGTGGTGATGATAATAGTGACGATGAACTTGGATGTATTCCTTTCGAATAATAGAAAGAATTAATTAAGAGCTTTATTTTAAATTAAATAAAATCCATTAATTTTAATTCAATAAGATTTCCATAGATTGTTTTAGATTTATAATCGATTTGTCCATCCATTTGATTGAAATTTAATAAGATTTTCTTACATTGTTATTCAATTGCAGTAGCAAATAACTTTAGAAAAAAAGGAATTATATTGACAAAAATACGGACTGCACCGTAAGCGTGCGGCACTAGTGAGAACTGTCACAGAGATCAAGCTATATTTTATATAGGTACTATAGTTATAAGCATACTGTATTACAAAGTATATATTTTTTGCAGAATCGACAATTTCTGTAATAATAATAATTATAAACATAAATTTCACGCCGGAGTAGAGTTGCAGGCTATTACTATTTCTTTTTTTAATTTTTTTTTTCATTCCAACCACTGGATATGAGACGTCTTCATAATGTAACGAAAATCAGTCCACTAAAGGCACTGAACAGCTGACATATATTTTTTTTTTGGTGGCGTTCTATCTTGCACCCCGCTAAATCCGTCCGGGACGACAGAAGAAGCGTTGCGGGACCCCATAGATCCGCCCTACACCTCTCTCAGCCGAGCGAGCGGGACACCGGAACACGGTCTTTGTCTTCGGTGGAAGGATTACCTAGCTGACATATCATAAGGTTTTATTTCGAGTTCAGAGATTATTCCTTTCTTACAATAAGCGTAGAATGATAGGATGGCAAAACCTTTTATTCTTAGTCCGTTACCAATGTCAATCCGTTTATATTTTTATAAGACAAAACTCTGCACTAAGTAATAAATAATTGTATCGTGGGGGTATGATAAACATAAATTTAATGGACGACATCCAATCAGAATAATCGTTAGCAGAGCGTATTAAGAAATCTCCTTATTGAGAATTGAAGCATCGGTATGCTAGGTCGCACTTACAATTATTACGGTATCAGCATAGCTGTTTATGAAATCGCTAAAAGCTTATAACTTGTCTAGGTTTTATTATTAGTCTGTCAATTCGTATGGTATTGGTTCCGACTGCGTGAAACCGACATACGGTTGAATTTTCATTTTACACTTGTTTCCACAAATAAATTTAATATTAATTTTTAATGGTTAAAATATTATATACTATATTATTATCATATTATAACAACATTAAGTATTATTATAAATGTGGCTTACTTTATTACGTTTTAACGCCTTCAATCATTTTCAGGATTACATAAAAAAACATATCATTCAGAAAAATATTACTGTTACGAGTGGTAAAAATACCTTAAGAAGATCGTGCGTTATCTCGTACTTATAGTTTAAATTAAAAATTTTAGACTAATTTTTTTTTAATTACCATAGCCATAGCTAGTTAGAAAAAAAATATTTAATTTCTGATATACGTGTTATTCAGATTCAAGCAGAACATAATTTTTGAACGATCTCACTACGCATTTGACCTACTATACTACGCTAGTCGGATGAATTATTACAGGGTTTTATTTCGAGTTTTCTTTTTCTTACATAAATGACATATAGGTACATATTATACTCCTATTTTTTAATTTGGCGGCGAGATACGTTACGTCACGCCCCGCTAATCCGGGCGATAGAGAAGCGGCACACGACCCCGCAGACCTGCCCTACAAGTATATGTACGTCTCGACGCCGTGTGGGTGGGTCACTGGAACGCGGTCTTTTTCTTCAGTGGCCCACTCGGCGGTCTATCGGTATCTTCTCAAGTCGACGCCCTGTCACCACGACCCGAGTGGATCTCAATGTCAGGGCGTCGTCCTCACTCAATGGCCTTGCTTCAAGGGCGACCGGACTAATCCCATGCATATTATACTCCTAGTCGTCCTTTGCAAAACAAACAGAGTGGTGAATTGTAATCTTACACTGTCAGCTCACGCCAAAGATATGTAATACTACTTGGTAAACACTTTTATTAAAGATAAATACAGTTTATTTTCATGAAAAACTTTCGGTACGAAACGCTATAAGATTATATTAAAAATTGTATACAGAACCCTAAAAATATAAAATATTCTTTAAAAATATAACTTATCTTCTAAAAACGATGACATGCAGTAGCCAATATTATTGACAAAAAAAAATATACTGTACAATATCACATCAGTCAAATCGTCGCCGACAACAAACGGACGGATGTCCTTCTACTCCATGCCATCATTGTGCCACCCCGACCTAAAATATTTAAAAATATATTTAAGATTTGAAACGTCATGGTAGGATATATATCATCGTGTCATAACATCGCGGGCCGAAGGAGATCCCTTGATAAATTGCATTTCAAATGTAATATAATGTCTTTTTCACTATTCAATAGTAAGTTTCCGAGCATGACGTAAGAAATCGGTTAGTAATGTGACTGGGTGTAAGAAACGTTGAGAGATATCTGTATTTTAGGAGGGTAAAGGTTCAAGTAATTCATCTCTTATTGTCCTTTGATACGATAGGGATGAGTTAGTGATCTTACAGTTTTTGAAATGGGGTTTTAATATTTTAAAATATCATATTTGTAGTTTTATATTCTAGTTTCATATTGCGTATATTATTATTAGAATATATTTTTTATAGGTAGCAAACTCGAGAAAATTGCCGTGCATTCAGGCGCTTCTGCCATACCTACTATTATAATCAAACTTAAGGCTCACCATATAGGCCCCATAAGCTCTGTCATATCCGTGGTGCTGTACTGCCACGCTTCACGCATCAGTACAACTTCCTGACTATTGGCCTATTAGCCAATTTTGCTTCATGTCTCCCACTTTGCATAGGAGGGAAGTGGAAATTCTTCAACTCCTCCTGTTTTTCATTTCTAATTAAATTTGTTACGGGTCCCAAGACAATTAAAAGCATTTCCCGGGACTTCCTGAGGGTCAAATCTCAGTGTCTTTTATGTAGACCATTGTGGATCCTGGCTTACAAGAGTTATGTGGAGAATGTGTGGTAGGATTAGTCCCAAAAAAAAAAAGATACAATATAGAAAAAAATATGTATTTGGTAATGATTTCTAATGTTAACGCGATTATTAAATATCTCATGTTTCACGAATCCCATCAACATACCACCATGAGGTGGTGATTCCTTGTACAATATATAACCACTCATCACAACTTTAGTAGTGGAAGGACCACACTGGTGAGACTTTTCTGTTTAAAGCCGCGGCTCGGACCGTCCAAGACCTGAGCCACGGCTTTCAACGTAGCAATGTCCTGTTGCACTTCATTCGGTGAGAAAGCCGACAGCCAAACATTCCGAATGGGTTTTGTGGTTGTTAAGTAATCTAGCTTAATCCCTGATATTGTAAAGGTCATCAGATATAATCAATAAAAAAAGAGATATATTAAAAATTTACAAATTATATACTCGTAATATAAAAAGATTTCTATTTTTTTTTTAATAAGGACCTTCATAATATTTTTTATTAAAAAAAAAAACTCCTTAGTACACAAACTTTGTCCCAACAGAACTCGTATAGAAGTAGATCCATACAATTTGTCATCAATCTTTTTCAATACTTAATGGTATCCTTGACAAATGATTGGTCTAATGACGTGAAACGTAACACATATTAAACTTGGATTACTTCACTAATGAATCATTGAATTTGGGTGGTCGGCGCCTTTTTATACATAAATATATATATATATATTCCCCTAATGGTAACGGGATAAGAGTACAGTGTATCATCACTTCTTCTTTACCCGCAAGGATCTTAATAACTAGTTGTGTAATCACCAAGGTATCATAGAATCTGGGATATGATCTAACCAAGAGAGAGAATCTTGATTATTTTATATAATAACTGCGGATTTGGTAACCGGGTTCTACGGCATAATGCGATCCCTATTGTATTTTTCTTTTACGAGGCTATATAGTCTGCCAAAAGAGATACCCAAATTATTCGAAGCTAGGAAAGAGTGATGTGAGACTCTTTAACCAGCAATTCTTGCCAATTGAGCAAGCTATATCCGTGTGGTGATGGAGTAAGAATACAATTCACCATCCCCGTGGGTGATCGTATGAGACGACTAAGGGATATAAAACGCATATAACATCTATGCAAGAAAAGGAAAACTCGAAACAAAACCCTATACCAACACATCTGACCAACGCGGTATAATAAGTTAAATTCTCTCCCATTACGGAGGAGGCCCAAGCCCAACAGTGGGACATATATGGGCTGTGATAATGATGATGAGCGAGCTATTGGAACGGATATATTCACTTTGGTGTCTCTACTTTATTCTATCATCATCATCTTTTATTCTATTATCTCAGTCATATACTTTCCACTGCTGGGTTCGAGCCTCACAATAGGAAGGAAATTAAACTACTATCACGTTGTTCAGGCATGTTTTATATCTACAAAGGTCAATTCTGACTGCCGTCTGGTCAACAATTACATTTCAAAGTAGAGTTGGCATAACACAGGCGGCCGGTTTGTTGTCAATAACTTTTACAATATGTACAATAGAAGAAGAGTACAAATTGCGTCGCCTCCAAGTAATTGTGGTTTGTTTACTTATCTTACTCCCTCACTATACGACAAGGTTTGTCCTAACAAACCTTTAGAGAGGCTGCGCATATTTAAATACGATAGATTTATGTATCACTAAACTCATATATTCTCTCAAGCGAGCTGACCCCTCATTAACGTGGATCGCATATATCATCGTCAGAACTTCGCTAATGCAAGTCATCTCGAGACCACGCTCGTTGCGACGGCAGATAAGAACATTTCTTTAATACATGTAGTTTTAGATTTAAAGTTTTACTTAGAGCATGTAGATGGCGTATTGTCTCAATCTCAGTCTTTATACGTCCTATGTTGGGTTTGAGTCTATTCTATAATAGAAGATAAGTCGATTTGATATAACGCGCCGATCAAACTTATTGGTATCGGGTTTTATTTTGAGTGTTTATTACTCATTCATCTTTTAAGACACTCATTTGCAAAATTGGGGTTGTTGAATTTTTAGATAAATATATCTACCACATAGCATACATATTCATATACAATAGTATATGAATATGTATGCTGTGTGTTAGCGGCTACGAATACTTTTTTTTTTTTTTTTTTGTTCACGCTGTGGAAATGCATTTGCGCACTAGCCCTCGCCGGTGACAGACGAAGGGGTGTGTGGGACTCGCCGGTCAGCTGGTTCGACCGAAATACCCACTAAAACCACAGCGGTCCCTTCCGCGCTTTTACGGGATGCCGGAGAGATCGTCTATTGACATTCTATCCCCGACACCCCAACGCTAGGCCATCTGGCCACGTCCAGTCGATAGTCAAGGTGGCGGGAGGAGATGCGCGTAACGGCGCCTCCGCCTTCCTGGCCGCCGCCTACGGAGCGAGTCTGCAGAAGCAAATGCCTCACGCATCCGCTCCGCGGCCTCCTTCGAAGAGATGACCTCCTCACAGAAGGAGGCCATCGACGACCAGCACCTGTCGCTGTCAAGCATCTTAGATATGATGGTCAACAACGACAGGTCTATTCCTATCACCGCCGACAGGTCGTGGCGCTGAGGCCCCCAGGCGGGACATACCTCTAGGGTGTGACGCGCATCATCAGTTAGCGCGCCACACTCATGGCATCCAGGGGCCTCTTCCCGTCCGATTCTGTGCAGGTACTTACCGAAGACCCCGTGTCCGGTAAGTACCTGCGTCATCCTGAAGGACAAGTTGCCGTGCCTTCTCTTCATCCAGCGGTGGAGGTGGGGCGCAATTGCCTCAACGGTCCCCCGCCCTGCTACAGGGGACTCTAATTCCTCCCTCCACCGCCGTATAATTGCCGCTTGAGCCGCTTCTCTTGCCCTAATCAATTCCCCCACGGTAATATGCTCGCCGCTTTCCCGCGCCGCAGCGCAAAATCGGTAGACCTCCGCCTGTGCCCTAGCCTGGAGCAGCCAGGGTGGATCACCTGCCAGCAATGTGGCTGCGGTCCAGGATACCGTTCGGTAGCCCCTTATAGTCCTCACCGCCATGGTTCTTTGTGCTTTACGCAGCAAAGCCTTATTAGGGGCGGTGAGAGACTCCGACCAAATTGGGGCACCGTACAATGCCATGGACCGCAAAATACCCGCATATAGACGCCGGCAGGACGATCCGGGACCAACAGTATTTGGCAGAAGCCTACCCAGCGCCGCGGCTGCTCCGACGAGCCTGGGGACTAAATGGGCAAAGTGCGGCCCGAAGCTCCATTTACTATCTAGGTGCAGACCCAGGTACTTCATCCGGGTCTGCACCGGCACGGCAACTCCAGACACCCTGATCTGTGCTCCTCGGGGGAGACCTTGGCACCGGCCATAGAATAGGAGGGCCTCCGTCTTCTCGAGAGAGACTCTGAGACCCAACTTGCCTATCCGGTCCACGACGAGCGCTACACCAACCTCTGCCAGTCGGGCGGCCTCCCGGAAGTCAGCCCTCTCCACCGTGATGAGAGTGTCATCTGCATAACAAATAACTCCCATCCCGGGAAGGAGCTGGCCCCGTCAAAGCCAGTCGAACCCAACGTTCCACAGGGTCGGACCGAGGACCGAGCCCTGTGGAACGCCGCATTCCACCCTGTGGTAACGTACGCGCCCGTCGTCCCCCTCCCAGAGCACGTGCCTTCCCTCGAGGTATGCCTCCAACAGCCTCCGGAGGTACAGAGGCACTCCATGATATCGGAGTGCCTCCTTCAATGTCTCGTGTGGGAGACTATTGAAGGCATTCTTAATGTCGAGCGAGACTGCCAGTAATACTCCTTTCCTGGCCACCGCTTCAGTAGCCAGGGTCTTTAGGGCGGTCAGTGCGCCAATTGTTGACCGGCCGCATCTGAATCCGTACTGTTTATCTGACAGTCCCGACCCAACAACCTCGAGATGCTGGACGAGACGATCCGCGAGCACCTTCTCAAGCAATTTCGCCGTCTCATCCAGCAGCACCAGGGGCCTGTACGCAGAGGGTGAGTCGACCGGGCGACCCTCCTTCTGCAGCAAACAGAGTCTGCCACTCTTCCATTCCTCCGGGAACTGCCCGGAACTCAGACATTCATTGAGCAGCTCCCGGAGCTTCTCCTTCCAGTATTCTGCGGCGATGCCGAGCACGAGACCCGGGACACCATCCGGGCCAGGCGCCTTCCTCTTCCCACGAAGTCGGGAGAGGGCCACTTCTAATTCATCGGCAGTGATAGGGGGGATAGGTGTCTCCGCCTCCACTGCCGACCGAGGAGCCATTCTGGGGGGAACGTGTCCCACAGAACGCGGGAACAGTTCCTCCATTAGCCTCGACATGAGATTCGAGTCCAGTGTCTCGATGATGGGGGCGCCGCAGCCACGGAGTTTATTTCGTGCTCTCTGATATGGGCGCCCCCATGGATCCCTGTCGAGGCCCACAAGAAGCTCCTCGCGGGCCCTCTCCTTCGCATGGCTGATGGCCAGCTGCAGAGTTTTCTTTCTTCTCTTATATTCCATCCGCAGCTGACCCTCAAGGACATCATCCCGGTCGCCTCGCTGTCGGCAACGGACGTAGACGCGACGCGATCGGTTACAGGCCACCCGAAGAGCAGAAATTTCTGGCGACCACCAATAAACTTGACGTCGCGGCGGCCTCCGATGGGCCCTCGGCATCGCCGCATCGCATACCTCTTGCAGTGCGGTCCTTAGTTGGCCCACAAGCCCATTTACTCCTGTGGTGTGCTGTCCCGCTGAGCCCTAGCGTTGCACTATGGCGGACTCCCGAGCCATTTCTAGATCAAATTGACCAATGGCCCATTTGGGGAGCCCACCTTTTTTTTTTTTTTTTTTTTTTTTGCGGTGGGCTATGGACGTCGCACCCCGCCAAATCGGTCCGGGGTGACGGAAGAGGCGGCGCGCGACCCCATTGACCCACCCTGCAAGCACCTCTTCTTCGCCGTACGAGCGGGCCACCGGTACCCGATCTTTGTCTTCGGTGGCCCGCTCGGCGGTATGCCCTCTTGGGCTCCTCTCCTGTCGACGCCCCGACAGCTTTCGCCGTCGAGACGTCGTCCTCACGCGGTGGCCTCACGTCGGGTAACCGGACAATTCCCCGGTCCGATCACCCGAAGCCTCGGTTAGGGCGGCATCAGGCGCAGGTACTCGCGCCTGCGCCGGCCCGGCCGCGGGCGGCGGCCCGGGTCACGGGAATCCTCCCGGGCCCGTTCCGCCGCCTCCTTCTGCGAGATGACAGCCTCGCAGAAGGCGGCGACCGCGTCCCAATTCCTGACGCTGTTGACCATCGCTCGCGCAACAGCCGGCAGCGTCAGGTCGGCACCGATGACAGCGACGAGGTCACGGCGCTGCCCGTCCCAGCCCGAACATACCTCGAGCGTATGTTGCGCCGTGTCCTCGTCGCTACTGCAATGGTGGCAGGACGGAATCCACTCCCTCCGCACGACCGTGTGCAGGTACTTGCCGAAGCAACCATGCCCCGACAAGACCTGCACCAACCGGAAAGAGAGGACTCCGTGCCGCCGCTCCATCCACTCCATCAGTACGGGCCGGAGGGCCTCAACGGTAATAACACCGTACCTAGGCCTCTCCAGCCGCGTAGCCCAACGGGCGATGACTTCACGGCGGGCGTCTTCGCGCCAGGTGGCTATCTCGTTGAACGATGGGGAGCCACCCTCTTCGCGCATTGAGGTAACCCGCCGGTAGAGGTCGGAGAGCATCTCCGCCTCTAGGTCCCACGGGGGTGTTCCGGCCAATAGGCACGCCGCCTCTGTCGATACCGTGCGGTACCCGCGAATGGCTCTGACCGCCATGACTCTCTGTGGCCTCCACAGAACCGCCCTGAGTTGGGCGTTCAGAGCCCTCGCCCACACGGGTGCGCCGTACATGGCCATTGAGCGGATCACCCCCGCATACAGCCGTCGGCCCTGAAAACTGGGTCCG
Source organism: Lymantria monacha (assembly GCA_905163515.2). Taxonomy (NCBI): domain Eukaryota; kingdom Metazoa; phylum Arthropoda; class Insecta; order Lepidoptera; family Erebidae; genus Lymantria; species Lymantria monacha. The sequence continues at coordinate 22,586,372 of LR991097.1, read as the reverse complement.
CCCACGTTCGGCATGAGCCGAGAAAGGGCGGAGGCCGCGCCGACCAGCCGGGGAGCAATTTTACGAAAATGCTCCCGGAACCACCATCGCCCGTCGAGCACCAGACCCAAGTACCTCATATGGGCCTGGATACTGATGTGGATGGAGTTGACGACTAACGAGGCGCCGATGGGCAGCCTCACACGGGGCCCATGGAATAAAAGGTCCTCCGTCTTGTTTAGGGCCACCCTGAGCCCCAGCGCCTCGATTCGCCTGACCATCTCCTCGGTGCCGAGAGTGGCCAGGCTCGCCGCCTCTTCGAGTGTCCTGCCCCGGGCTGTGACGAGCGTGTCGTCAGCATAGTAAATAACGCTCAGCCCGGGGGGGAGACTCCCTCTCAACGCCCAGTCGTAACCGATGTCCCACAGAGTCGGCCCCAGAACCGACCCCTGCGGAACAACGCACGGCATGGGCGTCCGCACAATGTCCCCTGCGGGGCTCGCGTAGAGAACACTGCGCCCCTCCAAATAGTCTGCCACCAGCCGCCTGAGGTACAGGGGCACTCCGTGGAACCGGAGCGCCTCCCTGATGCAGCTGAATGGCAGACTATTGAAGGCGTTGGCGATGTCCAACGACACCGCCAACAGCACTCCTCTGCCGGCGACAGCCTCCGCGGCCGTCTGCCTCAGGCGTAGCAGGGCCCCGATAGTCGAACGCCCCCTTCGAAACCCAAATTGAGCGTCCGACAGATCGGGCCCCACCTCTTCCAGGTGCTGAACGATGCGGGCAGCGAGGACACGCTCCAGCAGCTTACCCACATCGTCCAGAAGCACAATGGGCCTGTAGGCCGACGGCGAATCCGGACCCGTCCCGGCTTTGGCAGGAGAACCAACCTCCCTTCCTTCCAGCACTCAGGGAACTGTCCAGACGTCAGACAGGCGTTGAACAGTCGCCTGAGGCGAGGTTCGAGATGCTCGAGGAGCAACGTCAACACCCGGACTGGGATTCCGTCCGGGCCGGGGGCCGTGGTGGCGGAACGAATCTTCGCCACGGCTGCCCCCACTTCCGACTCCGTCACGGGCGGAACACTCTCGACGGCCTCCCGGTCGTGATCTGGCGAAGCCATGACCGGGGGCGTGTGCTCCGACTGCCGCGGGAACAGCTCCTCGACCACTCTACGAAGGAGGTCGGGCTGGAGGGTCTCGGTGAGGGGGGGGCCCTGCGCGCGAAGCTTATTCAGCGATGCGCGATACGGGCGACCCCAGGGGTCACGGTCAAGATCGTCCAGCATCTCCTGCCAACTCGCGTCCTTGGCGGATCGGATGGCCAGCCGAAAGGCGGTACGCGCACTGCGGTACGCCTCGTACAGCTGGCCCTCCCGCTCAACATCGCGGCGACGCCGCCGACTGCGGGTGTAGGACCTTCGGGCACTAATGCACGCCGCACGAAGGTCCGCCAGTCTTGGGGACCACCAGTAGACCCCCTGCCTCGGAGGTAGACGCCGCACCCTGGGCATGGCCACATCGCAGACCTGCGTTAACGCACTGCGGATGCGGACAGCCTCAACGTCCACTCCGTCCGCTGGGAGTGGTGAGGACAGCCACGTGTTCACGATGGCCGCCTCCGCCAGTAGGTCCCTATCCAGCCGCCCCACAGCCCACCGCGGAAATGCGGGAGCTCGGTCCGCCCTGTGACCCCTGCTGGGGTCCCGGAGTGGGGAGACCTCCATCTGGATGTAACGGTGATCCGACAGGGTCTCCGCCTCCTCCAGGACACGCCAGTTCCTCACTCGTGGTGCGACAGCGGAGCTAGTGAACGACAAGTCCACTATCGACCCACCCTGCTGTCGCACACACGTGTTCACTGAGCCTCTGTTTAGGACACAGAGGCCCAGTGACGCCGCCCACTCCACGATCGCCCGCCCGCGATCGTCCGTCATCGGGGACCCCCACGCCGTGGATTTGGCGTTGAAGTCCCCCAGGACCAGGACGAGGCCCGGTGCCAGTCGCCGTATCGAAGCCTCCAAGGTGGTGAGGGAGGCCCCGAAATCGTCCATTCTCCTGTTAGGGGAGAGGTAAACGCTGTACAGTGTGACCCCTCCCCAATCCGCCGCGACAAATTCCTCGCCCCTATCCAAGAGGGATAAGGACGGGAATTGCCGCTGCGTGGAGGTGACGATTGCCGCGGTTCCGTTCCGGCTGACCACCCAATTGGGGCGATCAGGCACGACGTACGGTTCCGCGACTATGGCTGCACCGATCGACCACTCCGCCATGGATTGCAGGAGGAGATCCTGCGCACCGGCGGAGTGGTTGGTGTTGGCCTGCAGGTTGGGGAGCCCACCTAGCGGCTACGAATACTACCAACTCTTACTTTGCTCGTGGATGTCGTAAAAGACAACTAAGATCCTTATAACGACCTGGGCCAACTCCATCTGATACCGTTTGGTCAACAATTACATTTCCAAGGAGCGTTGACGTCTGGCAGACGGCTGATCATAAACCTATTGCCAATAACTTTTACAATATGTACGAAAGTGTATCGACCCCAAGCAATTGGGATAAGAGAAGGAGATCATTATTCTCTCTGATGTCTATGAATATGTATATTGTCTATAAATTAGATAAATGTGACGCGTAGGCGTTGTTTAAAACGAGTAAGATATTTATATCGACCTGGTCAAACTTTATAAGATAACGTTTTGTAAACAACTGCATTGCCAGGGAAGGTTGACGACCAGTTAATGGACGGTGTGAAGAGTATTGCTAATAACTTTTGCAATATTTGAAATGGTGGAAAAAGAGAGAGGTATATATATTGCGTCTACATCAACAAACGCGATAGAATCCGTTAAGATAGTTTAATTTCAAATGTGTAATATTCGCGTAAATATCAGAAATCATTATGTTAACCAGTACGGACTGGAATTTTGTTTTCTTTTTATTGCCTATGATGGTAAACAAGCAAGCAATACACCTGATGGTAAGTATCACTGCCGCCCATGGACCTTTGCAATACCAAGGGCTTAGGCCCCTGCCTTTTTTTTTTTTGGCGGTGTGCTATGGACTTGGTCGCGCCCCGACAAATCGGTGCGATGAAAGAGGTGGCACGCAACCCCATAGACCCACCCTGCAATCACCTCTCTTCGACGTGCGAGCGGGCCACCGGTACCCGATCTTTGTCTTCGGTGGCCCGCCCGGCGGTTTACCCTCGCGGGTTCCTCTCATGTCGACGCCCCGACAGCTTTCGCCGTTGGGGCGTCGCCCTCACGCGGTGGCCTCACGTCGGGTGACAGGACAATTCCCCGCGTCCGATCACCCGAAGCCTCAGTTAGGGCGGCATCAGGCGCAGATATTTGCGCCTGCGCCGCCCCGGACGCTGACGGCGGCCCGGGTCACGAGAATCTTTCGGGACACGTTCCACCGCCTTCTTCTGCGAGATGACAGCCTTGCAGAAGGCGGCGACCGCGTCCCAGTTCCTGACGCTGTCGACCATCGCTTTCGCGACAGCCGGCAGCGTCAAGCGACGAGGTCACGACGCTACCCGTCCCAGCTCGGACATACCTCAAGCGTATGTTACGCCGTGTCCTCGTCACTACTGCAATGGTGGCAGGACGGAGTCCACTCCCTCCACGCGACCGTTTGCAGGTACAAGCCGAAGCAACCGTGCCCCGAAAATACCTGCACCAGCGGGAAGGAGAGGACTTCGTGCCGCTGCTCCATCCACTCCATCAGTACGGGCCGGAGGGCCTCAACGGTAACAACACCGTGTCTAGGCCTCTCCAGCCGCGTAACCCAACGGGCGATGACGTCTCGGCGGGCAACCTCGTGCCAGGTGGCTATCTCGCTAGACGATGGGGAGTCACCCTCGTCGCGCACTGAGGTTACCCGCCGGTAGAGGTCGGAGAGCATCTCCGCCTCTAGGTCCCACGGGGGTGGCCCGGGCTTAGGCCGCTGCCTACCAATAAAATCCCCAAACCCACCCAGTTGGGCTTCCGGCTCTTTCGCTCACCGAATGAAGCGCAATAGCACATTGCCATTACTCAGACGTCGATCTTCTGCGAGAGTGGGGTACTACCCCGGATGGACCGGCCCGAGGCTGTTGATAGGAAACTGTCAACAGCGTGCTCCTACTACTATTAAAAATTCCAATGTATTTTAAATAAGATTACTTTCACACAGTTCTAAAATAGTGAATACTGTGGGAAGCCATCATTATAAGACAACACAAGCTAGTTACAATATTTCAAACGTAATAAACTTAACTAACGTTTCAAAATAAATGGCATTTCTAACTAAGCGTCTAAGATATACCCGACAAAATCTTGTCACTTGTAATTTGTTGCGCTTTTCAATGTAAATTAACTTGTTTAACGTACGTAAATTATAATCATACTGATTGTCAGGTGGATTAGCGAAACGGTGTCGTGAATTAGGTACTACTTTCATATGAATTGGTTGACTAAATTACTTGTTATATGAAAGACAGTGAGTAAAGCAAATGAAGTTAACAGTATCCCAGTGATCGACAGAATACTTTCTTTTTTTGAAGTGATAACTTCTTATGGGAGAGTAAACCACTTCGTTACGTAACGCGTAACGGCGACAGTTAGTCTGGCTACTTTATAGAATTAAATAATGATACTAATATATTATATATATATATATGTATATATATATATATATATATATATATATATATATATATATATATATATATATATTATATAAGGGATTTCCACCTGTGTATTGAATCATTACGATATCTCTGGAACCATAAGGCCTACAGACTTTAAATTTGGGAGGAATATTTCTTTCACAGAGTAGAGAGAGCTAAGAATGGATTTTCCGAAATTCCACCCGTAAGGTGGGTTGTTGGGGTGTAAAATTACATGTTTTAAATATAGCTCCTACAGACTTGGAATTTGGTGTGGACTTTTTTTCTGCCATGTAAAGGTCAGATGTAGTAGGATTTTAAGGCATTCCTTCTCCGAAAGGAATTCTGTGTAGCGAAAGTAAACTACACAACTGAACTGACGTAACTGAAGTGAAGCGAGGTCGGGTCGCTAGTAATGTATATACACAAAATTCTAATATTCTCCCAGGGAGACCGAGACTAACCTACCTAGACCAGATCGGTCATGTACTAAAAGAAGGTGGAGTCAAGAGTCTCCGAAACCGGCGAGCGTGTATGAAGAGAATTATGAATGTTGAGGAAGCGAGTGAAGTATGCAGAGGTAGAGTTCTCTGGCACTCTGTTCTCTCTGCCTACCCTGCAAGGGATATGGCGTGATGATATGTATGTACAAAATTCTAATATATTCAAGAATTGTAACTAAAAATGAAATATATCTTTTTATTAATAAAAGATTTTATTAATAAATAAACTTTCCTTACATTATCATACTAATATACATAAAAATTTAAGTAATAATGCCTCTCTCGATTTAAACAATTTCAATATTAAATAGTTCAACTTAGATTAGTTTTTCTTCTCAATTTACTTCTTACTATTAAAAACAGTAGAGAGTTTGGTTTTCTATTCCATGCTACCAAGGCGGATTGACATAAGAATTACATCAAATATGTCGTCATCATCATCATCATCATCACAGCCCATATATGTCCCACTGTTTGGCGCGGACCTCCTCTGTAATAGAAGGGAAATTAACCTACTATACCGCGCTGGTCAGACGAGTTGGTATAGGGTTTTGTTTCGAGTTTGCCTTCTCTCGCATAGGTGTTATATGCGTTTTATATCCCTTAGTCGCCTCGTACGATCACCCACGGGTAAGATATGGGGTGATGAATAGTATTCTTACTCCAACACCACACGGAAAATGCCGTATATTGTATGGATAATATCTACTTAAATGTCCCTTACTCGTTCGCTTACGATAGTCCCAGAAAGGATGTTAATTTTTCTCATTGTTGTATTCTAAATCTGTTATTGTATGAAATAATAATATTAAATAGAATAAATTGCAGCATTTTCACTGTCGGTAATCAAAATTAGAGCTGGTTGTCATAATATTCGCAGCTGGCAAATAAAACTATAGACACAGAATTGTAGATTTATCTCTTTTGCTACGTATTAGCCGTCTACACACAACTAGTATGTAGTAATAAATAAATATAACTAATTCTTCCTTCAAACATAAATAATTCTTATTTTTTTCTTTCTAAATATATGTCCAAACAAAGTAATGATATCTTTCATATAAAATTGCAAGATTTTTATTCTTAGCCGAACGCTACAGAGAACTGTTTTGTATTTGGCTATTAAAAAGTGCGTGAGAACATATTATATCATTTATCAATAGTTCATTATATTATTTCCATTTTATTTTCTAAATATGACGAATATTTTATTTAATATTTTTATTATATATTCTAGTGGAGACCACCTACCGATATGATGATAGATTTATAAGACAGATTTTTAATAATACAATAGTTTAATGTGTGCAAGAGGTATATATAAGTAAGAGACATCATCATCATTTTTCTACTCTTATCCCAACTTAGTAAGTAAGAGACAAGCAAAATTAAAACATTAACTATATTATTCTATCCATTGACCTGAAATCAGTTATACACAACCACAAAAATTTCATTGCAATTGGTTGAGCAGTTTTGAAAATTAGCGTGAACGAACATCGTGACTTATGATTTATATAGTTACTATTATTTATTTGAAAACACAGGTCTATGACCAGTGTGTGTTACCAGTGATGACTTACGGCACGGAAACGTGGTCCCTAAATGTAGGCCTCATAACCAGGCTCAAAGTCGCTCAGCGTGCTATGGAGCGGGCTATGCTCGGGATTTCTCTGCGAGATAGAATCCGAAATACGGAACGACGAACGGGTGTAACCGACATAGCACGAAGAATTAGCACGCTGAAGTGGCAATGGGCAGGCCACATCGCTCGAAGAACCGACAACCGCTGGGGAAGAAAGGTTCTAGAGTGGCGACCACGTACCGGACGACGCAGTATGGGACGCCCCCCACTAGGTGGACAGACGACCTAGTGAAGGTTGCTGGGCGTCGTTGGATACAGGCGGCACAGGACCGCACTCTGTGGCGTAAAATAAGGGAGGCCTACGTTCAGCAGTGGACGGCAATAGGCTGAAATGATTATTTATTTATAAAACCGGGCCGGACTTCCAATAATTGCGAATTCGAACCCCGCTTGTGACATAAATTTTCACTTAGTTATCGGGTTTTTATAAATAATTAAGCATATTAAGTAAATGCTAAATTTCAGTAATTTTAATAATTACTATTATTTGAATTTAAATGTCAACTATTTGTAATCGATCTAATGATTACCTACTTACTATTCCGTATAGATTTTCTCTTGTCTAATTTTATAATTAAAAGGAACCATGTCCATTTCTCTTTTCATGTATACATCTTCACACTTCAATTTTTTTTAAATATATTTAGATCCGCCGTTACTTACATAGGCCTGTTGGATACAAACCAGGAGCAGGCTGCTGTAAGAATACTATTCACCACCCCATATTTTACCCGTGGGTGATCGTACGAGACGACTAAAGGATATAAAACGCATATAACATCTAAGCGAGAGAAGGAAAACTCGCAACAAAACCCTATACCAACACGTCTGACCAGCGCGGTGTAGTAGGTTAATTTCCCTCCCATTATTGAGGAGGCCTGAGCCCAACAGTAGGACATTTATGGGCTGTGATGATGATGATGTTGATGAAAGCATAAATTAACTTTATTCTACTTACTTACTACATAAGGGGTTTATTTGGTATAGTGGTAGGACCACGCTTTTGACAGTTTTCAGTCTACACCCGCGGGTCGGTCCGTCCGGGGTAGTACCACACTCTCGCATAAGCTCGACGTCTGAGTAATGGCAATGTGCGCTTTGTTCGGTGAGCGAGAGAGCCGGAAGCCCAATTGGGTGGGTTTAAGGATTGTATTGGTAGACAGCGGGCCTAAGCTATAACCTTGGTATTGCAAAGGTTTGCCACCATAAGCAATAAAAAAAAGACATCTATGAAAAACTTTAATAAATTATATTCATTATCTAACATCACACGAAGATAATTATTTGGTTCTATTCAAATATATTTTTATACTATCCGTGTGGTGACGGAGTAAGAATACAATTCACCTCTATCTTACCCGTCAGCCGTGGGTGATAGTAAGACACGACTAGGGGTAGATGCCTTAAAAAAAAGCATATAACATCTATGCAAGAGAGAAGAAACACTTGAAATAAAACTCTATAACCAACAGGTCTGACTAGCGTGGTAGGTAGGTCAATTTCTTTTCCATTGTGAGGTACGAGCCCAGCAGTTGGAGGTATCTGTGCTGAAAATAAATATATATTTGTGATCTAATATTTTTACATTGACTATCAAATTTTCCGTGTGGTGACGGAGTAAGAATACAATCCATCCCCTATCTTACCCGTGGGTGATCGTAAAAGACGACTACGAGATATAAAACACATATAAAATCTATGCAAGAGAAGGAAAACTCGAAATAGAACCCTATACCAACACGTTTGACCAGCGTTGTATAGTAAATCAATTTCCCTCCCATTATGTAGGCGAGCCCAACAGTGGGACATATATGAGCTGAGATGAAGATGAAGTATCAAATTTGAAGTATGAAATAAATCAGTTTGTTATAACTGTGAGTCATGATCATTAACCACCGATCTACAATTAAAACGACAATCTCTTATTTATTCAATAAAACTACACGATCATCGTCTTGATGTTCTTGGGGGTCATGAAATATGTATTTATTTCGTTTCGATAAAATGTGAATCATGGTGGTAGCATTACGATTGTCGTCATTTCGCCTTTGATTGATTTTAGGGGAGGCAAAGATTACTTTACTTTAATAATCATTATAATAGTCGATTTTATTAGTTTTTATTGAAATATTGAATTCGTCTATACAAAAAAAACATTCTTTTTATGATTATTTTTAAAGTAAAAGTTTCCTTTTTAAGTAACATTTGATGAACACATGTTTACCCTTGAAAAAGGTTTTATTTTATTATTTCGTAGAAAGATAGTTTAAAGTACTTGAACAACGAGTCATAAAAACTAGGTACAATTGGAGTATTGTATAGACTCCATAAACATTAAATGTTACACGATGTAAAAAGGACAACTGTAGAAATATAGTTGTAAGTAGTTAGCTCTCTCTGATCCTTGATGGTGTTAAGACACAATTCCGAAAACTCTATTTGAATAAAAGAATATCTTCCAATGAATAAAGTATTCAATCATTTAAACTAATACATTATCACACATCCATAATCCCAATAGTTTTTTTTTTATAATCATTTATAATAATTATTTTATTATAATTATTTTTTTTTTTATTACTACCTATATCATTTTTATAATCATTATAATATTATATTTCATTAAATTACATTAGACATACTCGTACATATAATACCAAAAACTTAAACTAACCTAATCTAATAAGGTTATATTATTTTATCCGTGTGATGAAGGAGAAAAAATACAATTCATCACCACCTATCATCATCATCATCATCACAGCCCATATATGTCCCACTATTGGGCTCGGAAACTCCTCCGTAGTGGGAGGGAAATTAACCTACTATACCGCGCTGGTCAGACGTGTTGGTATAGGATTTTTTTCGAGTTTTCCTTCTCTTGCACAGGTGTTATATGTGATAGGGGGATAGATCTTCCCGTAGGTGATCACAAGAGACGACTAAGGGATATAAAACGCATATAACATCTACGCAAGAGAATTCTCAAAACAAAACCCTATACCAACACGCCTGACATGGTATAGTAGGTCAATTTCCCTCCCATTACGGAGGAGGCTCGAGCCCAACAGTGGGACATATATGAGACGAAATGATGATGATAGGTTAGATACTAAATAAGACGGACTGTCTTATCACTTATATTTAAGTTATGATTAGAATTTAAAATATACATACATACATACCATCACGCTATGTCCTTTGCAGGCAGCAGCAGGTAGGCAGAGAGAACTGAGTGCCAAAGAACTCTATCCTTGCATACTTCACTCGCTTCCTCAACATTCATAATTCTCTTCATACACGCTCGCCGCTTTCGGAGACTCTTGACTCCACCTTCCTTTAGTACATGATCGATCTGGTCTGGTTTGTTCTAAAATATCTATTTGTTATTTAATTTTGAATAGGTATATTAAAAACTTTGGGGAAGTAACAGACATAGGTCGAACTTCTACACCTTTTAACACTATGAAAGGCCGTCAAACACGCTTGTAGTCGACATATAGCTACCACCATTAAGACCTTTTGATGTTCTCGATAAATATGAATCTGATTGGCATTGATACGAGCAGCTTCCATTTGGAAGTTCATTAGAGATGATGGTTGATAGATCTGTCCGAGAACTATAGAGAGGTCTTCAAATAATAAATTTTAGAAATAATTTTGTGAACCAAATACACAGTATTATTATAATTATTGTATATTATTATTATATTATGATTAAAAAATATTGATAACAATTTAAAAAATAATTGAAAATTAAAAAAAAAATACAAAGTTAATGAATTTCATTAACGTAATTATAATATGGCGTCAAGTAAATCATTTAATTAATTTAGAAATTTAAATTAAATCATAGAATCATCATCGCAATAAAAGGTTTATGTTAGAATCTACGAAATGTAATACAATCTTCTTTTACAAAAATATTATACTATTTTTGAAAATAAAGCAGCCATACTATTCTGGTAGTGGTAGGACCACGGTGTTGACAGTTTTCTGTCTACAGCCGGGGGCCGGTCCATCCGGGGTAGTACCACACTCTCGCAGAAGATCGACATCTGTGTAATGGCAATGTGCTAATGCGCTTGGTTCGGTAAGCGAGAGAGCCAGAAGCCCAACTGGGTGGGTTTGGGGATTTTATTGGTAGCCAGCGGCCTAAGGTATACGTCCTTGGTATTGCAAATGTCCATAGGCAGCAGTCACACATACCATCAGGTGTGCTACTTGCTCGGCTGCCACCATAAGTATTAAAAAAACCTATATAAATATTTAATACAACTGATCCAACATTTTAACACCAAGAAACATTTTTACTCCTAAAGGGACGCCTTGAGGTACAGACTTTACAATATTTCCACTTAACAACAATTAAATTAAATCCAGACTAAAAGTAACAAGTTTTAAAACAAAAATCTCCTTCATAAGTAACTGCAAAGACTTTTAAAATTATTAAAAATTTATACAAAGAAATCATCTCCATCGCTTTCTATAACCATCACAATTTCCCATTAGTAGGCAGCACCCCCGCGATTGACGATTCAGCCTTTTGTGGTCAATTTTTTTTCCACGATTGTCGTTAATGGAGATTTCTTCGATATACGCGGCGAATGTCAAACATGGACGCGTATTGTCAAATCACGACGATCAAACGTTGCGCCGTTAAGGAAAAAGGCGCGTTAAAATCTCGAGAGTGTCCTGTCAATAGACGCCACGGTTGGTTACGTCAAGTGCTGTGAAAAGTTCATGTTGCGGTTCTATTTGTGTCGGGGTTTTTGATTGAAAGACTGTAATGGGTGAAGTGTTAATTGGAAATAAAAAAGACATGTTTAAAACCTTGATTTATTATTCTAGTGGCATAAACAGGTACCTAATGATCTTCAGATTGTGTTTAGACTCGATTTATTCAATCATTGACTTTTAATGTAACATATAACTAAACTTTCGATTTATTAATTCGAAATTATTCGCGTAAATAAAAAGTTGTATATTTCGCAGACAACGTAATTCTCATTTAATAATTTCACGCATTTACGTGGAACAGTGTAATGTCCCAGTGACATATGTTTTAATTCGCATAATATTGATATCCCAAAACGAAGTAGATTCGCCACGCGGATCAATCGTTGGACAAGGTGACTTGATATTTAGTTATGTAGTCACTTGTTTCGTTCACATTTGAATTTTAAATTTGGAACTACATTGCGTTTTTTTTTTTGTGGACTGTTCTTTTTAATAAAAATCATTTACATCGGAGATATATTTTTTTTTGTTTTTAATATCTGGGAGGTTGCCCTCATTTATAGCACCCTTACTGTAACTTTTAAGTAATAATTTTCTGCACATTTTCAATATTTTTAAAACTTTAACTTTCTATTATTACTGTCCATCAGTAAGTCAAATCGTCGCCGATAGTACTATAGTCTTAATAGGTAACCTCCAAGAAATTTTGATGGACAATGCAAATATTTTTAGAGCAAATTAACAAAATTTAACATTTAATGTGCTTGATTATCAATAAAAACTTGATTACGAGTAAAAAATGAAAGTCACATATGGGACTCGAACCCACGCCTATTGGATATCCGTTCCTATTGTGCTACCACTTTACACCAGCGTGAGCTGTCGTATGACATTCAAATTCCGACTCGTATATATTATACTATATGTATATCGTATTCATTATACCCCAATAGTTTCTCCGCATCACATTACATAAAATGTCATCATAATTATTTAATATAAGACGTGAAAACACTAAGACGTGAATATAATACAAGAACACCGCGTAACGTTATAATATTCCCGCCAAAAGTCCGAGGATCACAGTTAGTGATATAATTTCCTAGTACCGCTCCTGCTCATTCTCTGAGTGAACCGTTAACTAGTGTTTTGGAACTCTCACGGTAAATTATAGAGTGGTGACGATTTATATTAATTTAACCAGACATCATACGAGGAAAAACTGCGTATTGCATAAACAAAATTCCATAAGCCCCAAAACTCATCGGTCAATAAAATAGATAGGCCTGGTTCACACGTGTCGACACCTCCGCGTTATGAATAATCGAAGCGCGCCAACTCGCCCGCGGTCATGTACACAGACTATGAATAGTGTATACGCACGTGTAAACTACGACTATTTTGTTATTTTTTTTTTTTTATAGTTTTCTTTGGTGAGTAAAATAAATTCTGAAAATGGAAAAGAGTTAGGTTTATTCACTATGATGATGCCTTGATTTCAATGGCTCATTTTTAACCGACTTCTAAAAAGAAGAGGTTCTCTATTCAATTAGTATATTTTTTTTTATGTATGTACACCGATTACACTGAGACTTATAATCTGATTTACTTGATTCTTCATTAGTTTGATGCGGAATAGCTGCCATTTGGTCCCATAAAAATTTTAATAGTTTGGCCCAGTAGTTTTCACCTATAGTTTCATATTGGTGTTTTATCTTAGATGATTTTTGCAACAAAAGATTTTATATGTTGAAAAACAAAATAAAAATAAATTGTAAAATGTTTCGTGTCGATTAAAAATACAGTAGGTATGTCACCAACCGTAACTTTCCAGTAAGTATCCGAAGGACTAAAGGTCCATAAGAAAAATAGGCATTTGAAAATTTATAATACTACGATCACAAACCTGCCTGACAATGGTTATAAATTTATTTTAAAGACAGTACCTACCTTGCCCTAAGGTACAAATTTTTGTATCGTGGTGGCTTTCATAAACATGCAATTAATAGACACAAATTATACTAGAGTTCAGAGCAATCACTTTAGGATCGCATAAAAAAATATTCTACCCGGAAATTCTGCGACACAAAATACTAGAGGTACTTAGTAGTCTGGCACTACAGACACTTAAGAGGATATAGTAGTCTCGTAGATACTTAGTAGTACTTAGAGTACTTAGTATCGGTACTTAGACCACTCCACTGTACGGAATTATTCCTCCTTAGATAGAAAACAAAAAAAAATCTAGTACCTACTTTTGACAATCTACTTGAGAATAATAAGATTTATAGCGACTTTTGACGGGCATTTGAGAACTTCATGAGGTGCTCTTGAATTATATTCGATATCTTAGTGTTTTAACATGTTAAATTAGATAATTTTGATGTCATTTTATGTAATGTGATGCGGCGGAACTACTGGGATGCAGTTAATATCATATAAAAGTGCTTTACAACGTTTTCGTTTTCCACCAAAATTCCCACAAGATACTATTAACAGTGTGGCCATTGGACTGTTGATGACGAATTTGACTTAGACAATGACTAACTTGAAAGACTAAAAACATGAAGATATTTATAACTCGACACTGGCACCAATAACTCGTTTAAGTAGCTGATTGCCAATATATAAAAAGAAGAAGAAGGATGTAGGTACCGAGAGAGACCGAGACTAACCTACCTAGACCAGATCGGTCATGTACTGAAGGAAGGTGGAGTCAAGAGTCTCCGAAACCGGCGAGCGTGTATGAAGAGAATTATGAATGTTGAGGAAGCGAGTGAAGTATGCAAAGATAGAGTTCTCTGGCACTCAGTTCTCTCTGCCTACCCTGTAAGGGATATGGCGTGATGATATGTATGTATGTATGTAAGAAGAAGAAGATTTATTGCTACATTTAATTAAACACAAATCATAAATTAGTCATTAAAAATTGAACATTACGTTGTGTACTTTAGCATAGAGTGAAGGTTGACGCCTTTTTACATAATTGCGAACAAATTAATTTTTCCCGCGCAACGAACGCGAAACCACGCCATAATTATAAACGCATCAATCATTGCGCGTGCGCGCCTCGCCCCGAGGGTATGCGTAAACGGTACTTACTATTACGGGTATAGTGGTGGGGATACCTTAATAATAAATAGAATCGGGTAAGCGTGGGTGAAGAATGTATAAACATTGATGGGGTAAATGGAAAATAAACAACTTGAATGCTTGAAAGGCAGTAGTATAAATAGCAACGTCACATTTCTAGTAGTTTCGATCCCTACAATAGAATCTTTATTCTAAATGTAAAATTTAAAAAATAACTTTCATAAACAATAAAATAATGTACTGTACATTGATATTTGTGATTGATACGCATAACGATACTCGATTTTAACGTGAACACTCTTGTGACTTTGAACGCTGAAAAGTAGGTATTCGAAGCGATAGAAAAAAAAATCACATATAACCACTATGAGATTTTGTTTTTTTCTTATTGCTAATGGTGTTAAATGAGTAAGCAATACACTTGCTAATAAGTGTTACTGCAGACCATGGAGTTTTGTAATACCAGGGATACAGTCAGGCCGCTGTCTAGCAATATAAGCCCCAAATACAACCAGAAAATTGGGCTGCCAGTTTTCTCACTCAGCTAGAGATGTTATACGCATTTTATATTCCTTAGTCGTCCCTTACATCAAATAGATAGATATTGAGATATATTTTAACACGATAAGATAGATATTGAGATATATTTTTTCTCCATCAACACATGGGGTCTAAAGGTTTCTCTAAAATATGACACAATGCTGGAATCACCACGATTGGTAGTTTCGCGAAAGAAATTAGTCATAGAAATTCGAAGTCTACTGCTAACAATTTTCTTGGTGATTTTTAAGCTGGCTTATACAAGTTCATCATCATCACGGGCCATAAATGTCCCACTTTTGGGCTCGGGCGTCCTCCATAATGGGAGAGAAATTAATCTACTATACCGCGCTGGTAAGACGTGTTGGTGTGTTGGACTTCTCTCGCATAGATGTTTTATGCGTTTTATATCCCTTAGTCGTCTCGTACGATCACCTAAGGGTAAGATATGGGGTAGTGAATAGTATTCTTACTCCGTCACTACACGTAATAATTAAATTATACAAGTTGAAAACTTAGAAACGTTGTTACATTATATTTTTAAACAATTATCACACAATAAATCCGTTATTCTTAAATAATTCATATGAATCAATCAGAACAAATGGCTTTTAGTTTGTTTTTTCCATATAACAGTTTTACAGTATTGATCATCATTTAGCAAATACGAAAACCCACGAAATCACTTTGCATAAGAATGTGTTAGTATAATTCGTTGGACTATTCTTTAGTATGGTATTGTGTTTGAAATTGAATTAGAATGGCTACCTCTATTGTCAAGATACTGTAAAAATAGAGGCCATTTTTTGAGTCTATTTTCAATGCAATTTAAGATGGAATAGTTCGACTGGCTTCACTTGAGCCGGATGTATGTTTCAATGGGTTTTTGAAGCTGTTAACATACATGATAATTAAAGACTTTCAATATAACTATACCTATTTAATTTAAAATTTTCTTTACTGTGTATTAAAATACAATAATAAGGATATAATACATAAATAATTTCCGTGTGGCGACGGAGTAAGAATACTATACCCCATCTCATATCTTACCTTTTACGGTGATTGTACGAGACGACTAAGGGATATAAAAGGCATATAAAATCTGTGCGAGAGAAGGAAAATTCGAAACAAAGCCCTATACCAACACGTCTAACCAGTGCGGTATAGTAGGTTAATTTCCCTCCCATTACGAAGGAGGCACAAGCCCAACAGTGAAACGTTTATGGGCTGTGATGATAATGATGATGAATACATAAATAAATATATAATTATCGCCACCCCATTATAGCTTATGGGAGTAATGAAAATCAGTTATTTTGTTGGTTCTATATGCAAACCCAATTAGCCAGCATAAGATAGTAAGTAGAGTTTTTATCTAACATCGCTTAGACCAATGCTACCTGATGACGTATGGTCAATAAACGGCCGATCGTAAAACGCCAATAACTTTTGCAATATATACAATTGAAGAGGAGTATACATATTGCGTCCATCCGAAGTTATTGGGATAAGACCAATAATAAAGAACGACAATAGAAAAACCAAACCCGTACCCGACTAGAAAAAAAGAATGGTTCAACCAGATCATGTATCTGGACCCGATCAGGATAGAATGAGGCATGCCGGATCCGGCAAACCCTATAAGGACCAGGTCCGGTCCTGATCAGGATAGCCTGATGTGAAATATCATCAAGTATGGTAAGGCATACCGGATCAGGACCAGATCAGGACCAAATAAGGATAGCCTGATGTGAAATATCATTAAGTATGGTAAGGCATACCGGATCAGGACCAGATCGGGACCAAATAAGGATAGCCTGATGTGAAATATCATCAAGTATAGTAAGGCATACCGGATCAGGACCACATCAGGACCAAATAAGGATAGCCTGATGTGAAATATCATTAAGTATGGTAAGGCATACCGGATCAGGACCAGATCAGGACCAAATAAGGATAGCCTGATGTGAAATATCATCAAGTATAGTAAGGCATACCGGATCAGGACCAGATCAGGACCAAATAAGGATAGCCTGATGGGAAATATCATTAAGTATGGTAAGGCATACTGGATCAGGACCAGATCAGGACCAAATAAGGATAGCCTGATGTGAAATATCATCAAGTATGGTAAGGCATACCGGATCAGGACCAGGTTAGGAGCAAATAAGGACAGCCTGATGTAAAATATAATAAAGTATATGGTAAGGCATGTAGTATATCAGGGCCAGAAGCAGTTTTTGTAACACAAAAAAAAAATATTAATCAAAATTCAAAAAAGTATCATATATATCATGATTGTCATATTTATGCCACGGTGTAAATTGTATTTGCATCAGAGGAGATTAATCTGAAATCTTTAATTAATCATATGTATTTAATAATAATAATAATGTTTAATTAATAATATAAAAATAATTTATATTTAAAGAAAAAACAAAAATAAATAATAGGTACATTTGAAAACATAGATAGAAATAAATATAATAATACTGTAACAACCATTCTAACATTTAATGTTTTGGGTCATAATAAATAGATGGCGTTAGTAAAATGACGTCATTATCTGAATCGCGGTGTTGAGATTCTTCAAAGCGTAATGACAATGCCTAATATTAAATTAGTTGTTATCGAATCAGATCAAAACAGATCGATCAAGTCATAAATGAGAAATTCAAGCAACAGTTGAAGTCGTTAGCATCTGGTGGTTGCGCCCTAATTGGAACGGCTCACTGGGACTCTCTATGATAAGAATATAGCACTGTATTCGCTGCCTACGTCATATATTAATTTATATTTTTATCTATTAAACATGTTCTTTAAGATATTCATGTTTTTTAAAAGGACCGGACTGGGCATACTCGTTTTGGATCAGGCAAGATATATAACGCAGATGATTGATTTGGTTCCGATCAGTAAAATTTGATCCGGACCCGATCAGGAATGCCTGATCTGGACCCGATAAAGTTTTCCTGATCAGGTCCAGATATATCTTCTGCGTTACATACCTTATCTGGTCCAGATCGGGCATGCCCGGTCCGGTCCTGCTAAGGAAGACGAAAAAATTTCTAGTCGGGTCTCTCTGTTGCTCAGAATTATGACAAACAACTAAGAACTCCGCATAAAACTATACCCACCATGTTTGACCAGCATGGCATAGGTGGTTAACTTTCCATCTCACTGAAGGTCGAAGCTATAAAACATATTCTGTCAAAATTTGATAATCCCACTTATAAGTGGAATCATTCTATCCAATTCCTCGTCTTTAATCTTTTTTAATTAAAATTGTTGCCAGTCCCAAGACAATTTAAATCATCTGCGTCATCGGAAAGGGTCAAACCTCTGCGTCATTAATAGAGATCATTCTAGAACCTAGCTTACAGGAGTTGCAATGGTGGGAATGTGTGGTGAGATTTAAAAAAAGGTCTATTGATTCATCCAAGATTCAGGGAATCATCATTCACCTACTCTTATCTCAATTACTTGGGGTCGATACAATATGTACTCTTCTTTCATAGTAGGTACATATTGTAAAAGTTATTGGCAATAGTTTTATGACCGGCTGCCTGCCAAACGTCAACCGTCCTTATGAATTTAATTGTCGACCAAACGGCATGAGATAGAGTTGGCCCAGGTTGTTATAAGGCTTTTAGTCGTCTTTTACGACATCCACGAGCAAAGTTAGGGTTGGTAGTATTCGTAGCCGCTACCACACAGCGCCAAGATTCAGGCAATAGTAGGTACATAATATTACGTACGAGCGTAGACAAAGAGACAGCACAAGTATAATTGTAGGGTTTCATAGGACTATTTAGATATGGAACCCTAAAAACTATGTTTAGTCGAATGCTATCTAGTATTCTCTTATAATAAAACAAGTACGTACAACTCACCATAATATCAACTATTATAAGATATTATTATCTACAATTGTAGTCTTCGTATATTATAATAAAGACGTCTACATTAATTTTGATAAATGTCTTCCTGAAGAGACCAACAATTTGTTACGGCTTTTCAATGATTTCATTTATTTTGTAATCATAATTATATTATTTGTATGAATAGTGACAGTCGAAACGAAATTATATATTGACTAGTTCTTCAACATTAATTGGTTTTGAAGTGTAAGAAGTTCATATTTAATATTTATTTCGCTTACATTATCGATCAATCTACCTACACAAAGTACCTAATTTTAGAAAAAAATGTATTTTTACGGATTCTATCGTACTGGGTTTTTAATTGCCCGACGTTTCGAAAACTTTACAGCGTTGATGGTCACGGGAGGATTAAGGTGTCTCATCATTTCCAATAAGTCATCGTTATTACAGAGATTTATATCTACCCGCTACTGTATTAGTTATTAAATTTTGACCCATATCATCATCATCACAGCCCCTAAATGTCCCACTGTTGGGATCGGGCCTCCTCCGTAATGGGAGGAAAATTAACCTATCTATTATACCGCGCTGGTCAGACGTGTTGGTATAGGGTTTTGTTTCGAGTTTTCCTTCTCTCGCATAGATATTATATGCGTTTTATATCCGTTAGTCGTCTCGTACGAACAGCCACGGGTAAGGTATGGGGTGGTGAATAGTATTCTTACTCCGTCACCATACGGAAAACCAATATATTTGATATAAATGCATTGCCAGTACAGAAAGAAAGTGATTCTTTATAAAAAGTTTTATTTTGTTAATGTCAGAATTATAGATGCTGTTAAAAGTGGTAGGTCCTGTTGATAGTTTTCTGTTTACAGCCAGGGGCCAACCCGTCAGAGGTAGTAAGTACCACATTCGCATAAAATCGAGGTTTGAAGAGTAACAATATGCTTTTGCGCTTCGTCTGTGAGTGAGAGAGCCAGAAGCCCAATTTTGTAGGTGAGTTTATGATTCTCATTAGTAGCCAGTGGCCTAGGCTGTAATCCTCGAGGCCACCGAAGTCAAAAATCGGGTACCAGTGGCCCGCTCGCACGGCGAAGAGAGAGGATTTTACGGTGGGTATATGGGGTCACGCGCCACCTTTCTGTCACCCCGGACCGATTCGGCGGGGCGAGACGCATCCATAGCTCACCAATAAAAAAAATTTAAAAAAAAAGGCTGTAATCCTCGTATTGCAGAGTTTCATGGGCAGCGGTAGCACTTACTATCATGTGTGCTGCTTGCACGTTTGCAACCATAAGGAATAAAAAAAAAGATCGAGCTCTTTGTAATTTTTATCAAAACCGATCCTTTTTTTTTTTTTTTTTTTTTTCGCTGAGGAAACGCATTTGCGCGCTATCCCCCGCCGGTGACAGACGAGGGGGAGTGTGGGACTCGCCGGCCATAGATGTTAGCGGCCGGAATACCCACTAAAACCACAGCGGCCCCTTCCGCGCTTTTACGGGGAGCCGGAGAGATCGTCTACTGACATTCGATCCCCGGCACCCCCATTATCAAAATCGATCTAGAAGTTTCTACACACAACATTACGAAATCAAATTTGTAATGTAGTTATATTTACTACACTAGAGAGTAACACTGGAAATAAACCCTATACTTACACGTCTAACTAGCGTAGTAGGTACAATAGATCACATTCCGTCGTATCGTAAAAATAAAAGGGACTTGAACCCAGAATTGGGTTATGTCATCTTAGATGAAACCATTTTATTTAGTGGTAAGACCACAGTGTTCACATTTTGCTATCTACAGCCGCGGATCGGTCCATCCGGTGTAATACCACACTCTCGCAGAACATCGATGTCTTTTTTTTTTTTTTTTTTTTTAAAGACACCACCCTGCACTAAGGAAATAAACCTTGTATTGCGGGGGACTTTACAAACATGCAATTAACGCAGACAAATTACACCCAGACTCAGAACAACACTTTGTGGATCACACAAAGTAATGTCCTGCGTGGGAATCGAACCCACGGCACTGGCACGGAAGGTCGGTATCTTAACCACTACGCCATCTGTGCAGTCTTGAGTAATGGCCATGTGCTATTGCACTTTGTTCGTTGAACGAGAGAGCCGGAAATCCAACTGAGTGGGTTTGCGGTTTGTATTGGTGGCAGTGGCCTAGCTATACCCTTAGTATTGTAAAGATCCATAGGCGGCAGTAATACTTACCATCAGGTGTGCTACACCCTCGGGTGATCGGACCGGGGAATTGTCCGGTCGCCCGACGTGAGGCCACCGCGTGAGGGCGACGCCCCGACGGCGAAATCTGTCGGGGTGTCGACGAGAGGAACCCGCGAGGGTGAACCGCCGGGCGGGCCACCGAAGTTAAAAATCGGGTCCCGGTGGCCCGCTCGCACGGCGAAGAGAGAGGAGTTTTACGGTGGGTCTATGGGGTCACGCGCCGCCTTCTCCGTCACCCCGGACCGATTTGGCGGGGCGAGACGCATCCATAGTACACCAAAAAAAAAAAGGTGTGCTGCACCCTCTTTTGCCGCAATAAAAAAAAAGTCTCTTCGTTATACTTTAATATTTTTTATATAATTATCTTGGTTTTCGACCGAGTGCTGACAAGTAAAGAATACAACGTATCATCACCCTATAATTTCCTGTGAGATTCACAAAAACTAGCTGAGGAATATAATAGCTTGGGAATGGATGAGAGCAATTCTCTTAAGAAGCCACTGCCAAACCATCTGCCAAACATGGCGATTCTAGAATATTCTTTTTGGGAAAGCCTTCTTTAACTGTGAGCGAAACCGTGATGAAGGCATGATTAGATGACGCGTAACTTGGTAAACATTATAAGCAAGCGTTTTTTCAAAAGTTTGTGATACCTTTCCCCCTCTAATTCTTCACAGGTCATGAGAAATTAGTCTACTATATATGAAAATTCTGATAACCTTTTGTCGCATGCCGTCACACCTTTCTAAATAGTCATGACATTTGTATGCTACTACTGGTAAATGTCAAAGCAATTTTATATCGATTTCTTGTATTGCTAAATTCAAGGGCCAAATACTATTTGTATCTACTATTGTAGATCAACGACCGTTTGTAGAGCTGATTTTGGGTATATATGATTCCGTTATAGTCATTACTTCTCACGAACTTTAATTCATATCATTCATTCATTTTTGAAACTTAAAAAAGTACTTTTAAATTGTATGGTACTATTCTAATTATATATTTATTTTAGTGGGAAAGTGGAAGGATGTAGGTACCGGTGGAGACCGAGACTAACCTACCTTTTTTTTTTTTTTTTTTATTGGTTGTCTATGGGTGCGTCTCGCCCCGCCAAATCGGTCCGGGGTGACGGAGAAGGCGGCGCGTGACCCCATAGACCCACCGTAAAATCCTCTCTCTTCGCTGTGCGAGCGGACCACTGGTACCCGATCTTTGGAGACTAACCTACCTAGACCAGATTGGTCACGTACTGAAGGAAGGTGGAGTCAAGAGTCACCGAAACCGGCGAGCGTGTATGAAGAGAATTATGAATGTTGAGGAAGCGAGTGAAGTATGCAAGGATAGTGTTCTCTGGCACTTTATTCTCTCTGCCTACCCTGCAAGGGATATAGGGTGATGATATGTATGTATGAATATTTTTTTATTTCTACACTAAATGGATTTAGGTAAATACTACTTAATATTGAATTATTCATTAGGTAAATACTACTTAATTGAATGTGAGCAAAACCAAAATAATGGTCTTTGAAAGAGATAAAACCAGAACAGATGTAAGAGTAACAATAGGTAATGATGTACTAGAGCAAGTGGATGAATTTGTATATCTTGGATGTGGATTTAGCCGAGATGGAAGGTACACCACTGATATAGAGCGAAGAGTGAATGCGGGAAATAGAGTGAACGGAGCGTTGGGGCAACTTTTCGGCAGCCACCACCTCAGCCAGAAGGCACGTGTAGCAATACATAACGCAGTGCTTGTCCCAACATTACTGTATGGAAGCGAGAGTTGGGTATGCAGAAAAGAGTATGATAGTAAAATTAATGCGGTCGAAATGCGATCTCTGCGAAAAATCTGTGGAGTTAGGCTGACCGACCGCATTCGTAACGACGACGTAAGAGAGCGAGTAGGTATGAAAGAGAGTATTGGTGTAAAGATGCGAAAGGGAATGCTCCGATGGTTCGGACATGTGGAAAGAATGCCGAACGAACGCCTGGTTAAGAAGATATACAATGCGAAAGTGGAAGGATGTAGGTACCGAGGGAGACCGAGACTAACCTACCTAGACCAGATCGGTCATGTACTGAAGGAAGGTGGAGTCAAGAGTCTCCGAAACCGGCGAGCGTGTATGAAGAGAATTATGAATGTTGAGGAAGCGAGTGAAGTATGCAGAGATAGAGTTCTCTGGCACTCTGTTCTCTCTGCCTACCCTGCAAGGGATATGGCGTGATGATATGTATGTATGTATGTACTACTTAATAATCACAACTTAACAACACAGTCATGTGTTGTAGCGACTACGAATACTACCAACCCTTACTTTGCTCGTGGATGTCGTAAAAAGTAAATAAGGGCTTTATATCGACCTGAATCAACTCCATCTGATGCCGTTTGGTCAACAATTACATTCTCAAAGAGGGTTGACGTCTGGCAGGCGGCCGGTTATAAAACTATTGCCAATAACTTTTGCAATGTGTACTACGTGTACATATTGCGTCGACCCCAAGTAATTGAGATAAGAAGAGAATGATGATGATGATGACTATTTAATAGTATTGCAAACTTAATAAAGAAGATAAAAAACGAAATATGTACGTCTTCGTAGATATTGTAAAAGGCTGATGTAGAAAGTGGTCCTTGTGGTGATGGAATAAAAATACAATTCAGGAACCAAAATATTCGTCATAAATGACATGAAGCTTTAACCCTCCAGAAATAACTGGGTATGCTTTTAATTTTCTTGTAAAACGCAACAAAGTTTAATTAAATAAAGATAAAACTGAAGCAATTGGCAATATTTCACTTACCTTGTATGGCAAGTGGGTGATGTGAAAATCTACGTTTAGACTAAAAATCTATATAGCAAAATGTATTTGTTGTTAACATTTTCAACCTCATCTTACCTGATGGGGTTGAAAATTATGATTAAATTATAAAAGAAAAAAAGTGACAAATAGTTAAAGAATTATAGAAAATATTGACCATAAAACATGGATGACTCTTTTTTATAACATTCACTTACGATCCATCTTGTAACACAGGAAATTACTTAAAAGAACAAAACCGAGATTACCCAATCCTTTGTTCGTAAAAAACAATTTGTACATATTACCAAATGTAGAAACAAAAACAACTATACATTCAATGACAAAACACTCTCTGATTCTATACTAATCATTTATAATCTAAAACAAACCTTACAACCTTAATTTTAAATTCAATTTTCAATACAACATAAAGAAAGCAATGAAAACTGTCCCCATTTGTCGCAACAGTAGGCGTGGTGATTCGCTAGAAACGAAATTTGTGTCATCATTTATATACAAAGTTGTAGAAACCTTAAAATAAGTTAAATAAAGTCTATTATCACTTGTTTCAAACTATATTGTATGATTCTAATGTAAGACAGACAACGGTCAGAGTAATTTGAGTGCTGCTGTTAGAGTTCTAGTATGTCATTATGTAGCTCAGAACGCGTGAATATACAGAATGATCAAAAATATATATCTTATTATTAATATATTCTACAAAGAATATGTAAAATGCAAGCAAATTAGAATTTTGTAATAATTACTTATCTCTACATCTATCCATCGCCTCCTAGACGTCGATTGATGGACATAGTCCGCTTTATGTGAACGAAACTAAGAATAAACCTGTGCTTTCAACGATTGCCTTCAATCCCTAAAAATACTGCTTCCTTATAAATATTTTTAATTCTTTTACTTTCCGTAAAATTATTCCCGTGTGATGACGGAGTAAGAATACAATTTACCATCGTCTTACCCGTGGGTGATCGTAAGACACGACTAAAGGATATAAAATGCATATAACATCTATGCAAGAGAAGGAAAACACGAAGCAAAGCCCTATACCAACACGTCTGACCAGCGCTGTCGGTCAATTTCCTTCTAATTACGAAAAGGAGGTTCGAGCCCAACAATGTTCAAAATTCTTTTACTGACATTAATATCAGAATGAAAGCTTTTGTTGTTATTACTTTTATGAGATTATATTTTTTATAAAAAACACATTTGATTAAATCACACCTAAAGTAACTTTGTTTTTTTTTGTTATAAAATTAAGTTGAGGGTTTAAGTTAATCACATTAAAAAAAAAATCATTGCCTTATTGTGTGAAATTTGTAAGCATTTGAAATAAGCTTTAGGGGCACAATCCTTGCGCCTGATGCCGCCCTAGCCGAGGCCGCGGGTGACTGGACCCGGGGAATTAGTCCGTCACCCGCTGAGAGGCTGACCGCGCGAGGAAAGACCGTCATCCTCCCTCTAACGTTGGTCAAGGAGAGGGTGCCCCTTAGAGGTATTCTGTCGGGCCGGCCCACTGATGTCAAGTCCACGCTGCTCCGGTGGCCGGTCCAACGACCAAGGCGAGGTGTCACGGGTGGGTTACGGGTGTGTGTGCTTCCGCCCCTCTGTCGCCCTGGACAGAGTGGTGTGAAGAGTGCGCCAGCCGTAGTCAACGCTAATAATAAAAAGTGGGCACAATCCATTCACCAGTTCTTTTTTAAAGAATTATCTATTTAAAGAATTATCTACAGAGTACAAATTCATATCAACCTGTACAATAGTTACGTAATATAATAGCGTTTGATTTTATTCAAAGAACAAAAGCCTGGTGTCATTGAGGAGATGGGTCATGGTGAAATCTTTAATTAACATGTCTGAAGAGTTACGCTTCTTTTAAGTTCTTATAACACTTATTACGACACAGGGTGACGCTACTATTAGCATAACTATGTAACTACTGATTACAAATCACGCGGAATTAAGAGTCAGCAAATTCCTTCGTATAATCTTAATTCATATGTATTGTAGATATTATTGGCTAAGAATCTTCACTACTATGGGAATAAAATAGCCCACGTAATGGACGCTAGTCGTTTTGTGATAACATTTTTATTTAAATTTTATTTTACTTTTAGTTCGTGGATGTCGTAAAAGACGACTAAGAGCCTTATAACGACCTGGGCCAACTCCATCTGATGTCATTTGGTCAACAATTACATTCTCAAGGAGGGTTGACGTCTGGCGGTTGGCAGGGCATAAAACTATTGCCAATTCTCCTACTCTTATCCCAATTACTTGAGGTTGATACAATATTGAATATGTACTCTTCTTTCATAGTACCTACATATTGTAAAAGTTATTGGCAATAGTTTTCTCTTGCATAGATGTTATATGCGTTTTATATCCCTTACTCGTCTCATACGATCACCCACGGGTGACATATAGGGTGGTGAATAGTATTCTTACTCCGTCACCACACGGAAAATTAATTAATATTAAAAATTAATTTATACTATTATATTAATAATTAATATCGCATTGCAGGTGGTGAATTGTACGCCCATGTCGTGCGGTGTTCTACAGGGGTCGGTTCTGGGGCCGACTCTGTGGGACATCGGGTACGACTGGGCGTTGAGAGGGAGTCTCCCCCCCGGGTTGAGCTTGGTGTGCTATGCTGACGACACGCTCGTCACAGCCCGGGGCAGGACACTCGAAGAGGCGGCGAGCCTGGCCACTCTCGGCACCGAGGAGATGGTCAGGCGAATCGAGGCGCTGGGGCTCAGGGTGGCCTTAAATAAGACGGAGGCCCTATTATTCCATGGGTCACGCGTAAGGCTGCCAACCGGCGCCTCGTTAGTCGTCAACTCCATCCTGATCAACATCCAGGCCCATATGAAGTACTTGGGTCTGGTGCTCGACGGGCGATGGTGGTTCCGGGAGCATTTCCGACAGATTGCTCCCCGGCTGGTCGGCGCGGCGTCCGCCCTTTCTCGGCTCATGCCAAATGTGGGCGGACCCAGTTTCGAGGGCCGACGGCTGTATGCGGGGGTCATCCGCTCGATGGACATGTACGGCGCACCCGTGTGGGCGAGGGCTCTGAACGCCCAGCTCAGGGCGGTTCTGTGGAGGCCACAGCGAGCCATGGTGGTCAGAGCCATTCGCGAGTACCGCACGGTGTCGACAGAGGCGGCGTGCCTATTGGCCGGGACACCCCCGTGGGACCTAGAGGCGGAGATGCTCTCCGACCTCTACCGGCGGGTTACCTCAGTGCGCGAGGAGGGTGGCTCACCATCGTTGAGCAAGATAGCCACCTGGCTCGAGGACGCCCGCCGAGACGTCATCGCCCGTTGGGTTACGCGACTGGAGAGGCCTAGACACGGTATCGTGACCGTCGAAGCCTTCCGGCCCGTATTGATGAAATGGATGGAGCGGCGGCACGGGGTCCTCACCTTCCGACTGGTGCAGGTGTTGACGGGGCACGGGTGCTTCGGGAAATACCTGCACACGGTCGTGTACAGGGAGTGGACTCCGGGCTGCCATCATTGCAGTAGTGACGAGGACACGGCGCAACATACGCTCGAGGAATGCTCGGGCTGGGACGGGCAGTGCCGCGACCTCGTCGCTATTATCGGTGCCGACCTGGCACTGCCGGCTGTCGCGAGGGCGATGGTCGACAGCGTCAGGAATTGGGACGCGGTCGCCGCCTTCTGCGAGGCTGTCATCTCGCGGAAGGAGGCGGCGGAACGAGTCAGGGAGGACTCCCGCGACCCGGGCCGCCGCCAGCGGCTGGGGCGGCGCAGGCGCGAATACCTGCGCCTGATGCCGCCCTAACCCAGGCCTCGGGTGATCGGACCGGGGAATTGTCCGGTCACCCAACGCGAGGCCACCACGTGAGGGCGACGCCCCGACGGCGAAATCTGTCGGGGCGTCGACGAGAGGAACCCGCGAGGGTAAACCGCCGAGCGGACCACCGAAGACAAAGATCGGGTACCGGTGGTCCGCTCGCACGGCGAAGAGAGAGGATTTTACGGTGGGTCTATGGGATCACGCGCCGCCTTCTCCGTCACCCTGGACCGATTTGGCGGGGCGAGACGCACCCATAGCCCACCAATAAAAAATAAAAAAAAAAATAAAAAAAAAGGTGGTGAATTGTATTCTTTCTCCGCCACCACATGGACAAATTAGACTGTACCAAGGTGCAGTAAAAGACAGGTATGATTTAAAAAAAACTATATATCTGATTTTATTATGTAAGTTACAAAGAATAATAAAGCATATAGGCAAGTCACACACGAGTGGTAATCATAGGAATTATAATAATTGTGTGAGCGGACCATAGAGGCGTGTTCAAATGACAATCACGCGCCACGACCTAATGAACGGGTGCGCGCGCGCTACACAGGTGTCCAATAGTGATGGGAAAAGTCGATACAGTATCGTATCATTGTAATAGTGATGATCATTTTTATATTATCACTAAATTTAATTTTAAATCATAAAAATGCTCACAGTTTCTCTACATGATAAAACCCGAAATACGCAAATACTTATTTATTAATTAGAACGGATTGCATAGAACAAGTGTGGCCAACTTTTGTGCACATAAGATCCACTTTTTATTCTAAAATTGTGTGGCGATCGACCTATTTCTTAGGTAAGAAGGGGGGACGTTTATGCAATGTGCTTTTATACCGACGTGCATTATTGCGAGTTCCATGATTTATGGGTAAATATGCAACATATCTGAATATTTATTAAATAGGTTAAAAAACTTATGTCCAGGGGAATTAAAACAACATGAGTAATTATTAATAATATCTATTTATTCATTCAAACTGTTTAAATTTAAATTAATGGGCAACCTGAGTTTGCATTTCTTTTACTAATGCATCATAATTTGGAGTATATCCTGACAAAGACAATAAAAATGAGTCCTTGGTATGAGAATCGGTCAGGACAGAAAGGTGTTTAGTTTTATTCGTTCCCTCATGGAACTTGCGAGTGATCGACCAAAATTGGTCGCGCGATCGACCGGTTGATCGCGATCGACTTGTTGGCCACTCCTGGCATAGAAGAACCAACATAAGTAGTCTAAAAAATTTACATATTGAAATGGCAATAAGCAGGCAGGTCACATCGCTTGTCACACCGACAACCATTGAAGAAGACAGATTTTTGAGTGGCCCCTACGAATCATACAAAAAAGCGTATGATTACTCCGCGAGATGGACTGACGACATCTTAAAAGCCGTAGGAAGCCGTAGGAAGCCGTTGGATTTATGTGTTACTTATTTACATCTCGCATATATTACGATTAGAGAAATTTTCAAAATTTGACACCACTTCCCATATACATTTTGTTATATTTTATATAAATTACTAGCAGATCCGGTCACGCGTTGCTGGGGCTAAGGTAGCTTCAGTAACACCTGGTTATGCTAATAAATTGTAGATTATATGAAAAGTTTGGACGTTTAACATAGCGCCATCTATTAAGTACTTACTCAATCCAGTCAACAGATACTGCCATCTGTTATAATCGTTTGGAGATAACAAACAATTGTAATTGTCAAATATTAGACAAATAATTTGCACTAAAATAATTTTGCAACTATAAATTGAGATGGAAGCTATCCTATCTTTTAAGTTGGATCAAACTACACATGCTGTGCAAATTTGATTAAAGTCGGTTTAGTACTTTAGGAGTCCATCGCGGACAAACAACGTGACGCGTAATTTATATATATATATATATATATATATATATATTAAGATATTTTGTTGTACGTTAAAATTATATAATAGTAAAGTATTTTATCAAAATTTTATCAATTCCCGGTTGACTCATCTGAACTATAAGCGCCTATAAACTAATCAGTTTTATTGTCACAGGTCAATCAAGTCTGAGTGGACAATAAAATTGACGGACACGGACGAACTGAAGTCAACAAAATGATACCAACTGAATGCAATGCAATCACGAAAATAATTTGCATACACACATCAATATAACAACTGTTATAAATGCCGAATACATAAAAAATGTTTCCAGAAGAGTGTTGTTACTTTACTACTATTCGTCTACTACTACCCGCCCTTTGGTGCTCCCTTAAGCGATTATTACGACTCCCATAAGATAGTAAAGAGTGGCCATACATTGATCTTTTCTTTATTGTGTCACCACAGTATATTTATATAGTTTTCAATATTGTATGACAGTAAGTATATCCCATTCAATCAATATACATTCCTTTTTTTTATTGCTTTTGGTGGTCAACGAGCTAGCAGCACACCTGATGGTAAGTGTCACCGCCACCCATAGACCTTTGTAATACCAAAGGTACCTAGGCTGCTGCCTACCAATATAAACCACAAACTCACCCACAGTTGGGCTTCCGGCTATCTCGCTCACCGAACGAAGCACAACAGCATATTGCCATTGCTCAGACCTCGATTTTCTGTGAGAGTGTGGTACTACCCCGGACGGATCGTCCCGCAGCTGTAGACAAAAAATTGTCAACACCGTGGTCCTACCACTATTATTTATGGTGGCTCGAGCTAGAATCATGATGTTTATCTTTGACTAAATAAATCTAGACATACTATACTTTCTATTGATATTTTTTTTCTAGAAAAATCTAATAACATAATTATATTGTCTTGCCTTTTTTTTTTTTTTGGGGGGTGGGCTACGGTCGGCGCACCACTCCATCCGGGGTGACAGAGGGGCGTAAGCACGCACACACGTAGCCCACCCGTGACGTCGCCTTCGTCGTTGGTCGGCCCGTCGGAATACCCCTGAGGAGTACCCTCTCCTCGAACAACATCCCGCCCTCGGGTAGGATGTCGGTCTTTCCTCACGCGGTCGGCCTCTCGGCGGGTGTCGGACTAATTCCCCGATCGAGTCACCCGCGGATATTGTCTTGCCTGGGATTTAAACTCGATCAGTGATCCGCGAAACCAACGCACAAAGCAGTAAATATATATATCGTCGACACGAATTGTTTCTTTAGTTTTTTTTTCTTCATTTCCTTATCGCCTCATATACATACGCGGTATATAATTTGTCTAAGGTGAACTCACTTCGGGCAATTGCACCTAATAATTGTCAGCACATTCTTATTGTGTTTCCCATCATTGTATAGTGTCTAATATCACCTCTATATAGGAAATTGCGACTTTGTAACAATGGGGAACAATGTAATCTTGACTACATCTTTGAATGGAATTGTTTTAGATGAGCCCGTTTCGTGTAATTTTATTTTTGTCAATTTTATGAACCAAAATTTGTGTGAAGTAGATTATAGAACGAAAATAGATAAAAGATTTGATTGCTTGATGGACTTAGATTAGTATTTACTCGAAATTGAATAGAGGAAATAAATACTTCTTTACTTAGGAGTCGTATTGATATGGATGCTTTGATAGTGCCAATCAATCGAGGTCAGCTGCGAGTGAGTTCTGTTCTAGCCATAATCTTTTACACAATCGGCAAACGAACAGGCAGCTTATCTCATAGTAAGTGGTAGTGATGCCCCCATGACCTTTACAATACTAGGTACGGCTAAGCCACTACCTACAAACGAAAACTCTAAAGTCACCCAGAAAGTTGCTGTGACTGCTCTCTCGCTCACCAAACGAAGCGTAATAACACATTACTACTGCTGGGATATCGATTTTCTACGAGAGTGTGGTACTACCCTGGACGGACCGGCCCGCGGCTGTAGATAGAAAACTGTCAAAAGTGTGGTCCTATTACTACATTACATCACACTGAAGCTAATACTTCCAAATTATGTCGTACAAAATTCTATATAAAAAACGTCAGACAAAAATAAATAGAACAACTTATTGAGTTTTTTGTCACATCTTCTTCTTTTTCATCGCGTTTGTATTTGATTTATAATTTCCCGACGTTTCGAACACTTTACAGTGATCATGGTCACGGGAGGACTTATATGTATTGTATGTATCTGGGTGACTATGATCACTGTAAAGTGTTCGAAATGTCGGGAAATTATAAATCAAATACAAACGCTATAGAATCCGTAAAAGTAGTTTTATTTCAAATGTGTAATACTCGCGTAAACATTAGAAGTCATTATGTTAGCCAGTACATCTTCTTCTTATTATTATTTTTATGTATTGGCAATCAGCTACTTAAATGAGCCATTGTTGCCAGTGTCGAGTTATAATTATCTTCAAGTTTTTAGTGTCTTCAGATTAGTCATGTCCGTCAGTAAGTCAAATTGTCGCCATCAACAGTGCTATGGCCACACTGTTAATGGTATCTTGTGGGAACTTTGATGGCAAACGAAAACGTTGTAAAGCACTTTTATATGATATTCACTACATCTGAGCAGTTCCGTCACATCACATTACATAAAATGCTATCAAAATTATCTAATATAACACGTTAAAACACTAAGATATCGAATATAATACAAGAGCACCACATGACGTTTTAGATTCCCGCCAAAAACTCCTTTGTCAAATCTTCTCAGTGGCAATTGAGTTGCAATTCAGTGGTAGTTTATTGAATTAATTTAACGTAAAATAATAAAATTAATAATATATAAATACCTCTCATCATTCTCCTACTCTTATCACCATTACTTGAGGTCGATACAATATGCACTCTTCTTTCATAGTACCTACATATTGTAAATGTTATTGGCAATAGTTTTATGACCGGCCGCCTACCAGACGTCAACCCTCCTTGGGAATGTAATTGTTGACCAAACGGCATTAGATTGAGTTGGCCCAGGTCGTTATAAAGCTCTTAGACGTCTTTTACGACATCCACGAGCAAAGTAAGGGTTGGTAGTACTAATAGCCGCTACCACACAGCTAAATAAATAAACATATAAATACCTCTAATGGGTTTAATAAATAATTTTGTATTTGAATTTGTATATACCAGCTTACGATTCATCAGAAGAATGGACAGTACTAGCGCTCTCCTGGAAAATTTGTAATACCAAATGCTATGGCCAACACACTAACCGTTGCGGTGTAGCCTGTAGCGAATATGACACTATCCACTTTGAGGCTATGGTCAGTAGTTGATCAATTTTATCGATAGGCCTAAAGAAATTGGTCTAATAGGCCAAGCTGACCAATTGTATTGCAATAGATTTTGTGTCTAGTTTTCCTTATATTGTAATAATGTTATCTGTTTCTTTTTTTACGTCGTCTTGTGTCATAGTCTTTTTTTTTTTTTTTTTTTTTTGGTGGACTATGGATTAGCCTCGCCCCGGCAAATCGGCCCGGGGTGACGGAGAAGGCGGCGCGTGACCCCATAGACCCACCGTAAAACTCCTCTCTCTTCGCCGTGCGAGCGGGTCACCGGGACCCGATTTTTAACTTCGGTGGCCCGCCCGGCGGTTCACCCTCGCGGGTTCCTCTCGTCGACGCCCCGACAGATTTCGCCGTCGGGGCGTCGCCCTCATGCGGTGGCCTCACGTCGGGTGACCGGACAATTCCCCGGTCCGATCACCCGAAGCCTCGGTTAGGGCGGCATCAGGCGCAGGTATTCGTGCCTGCGCCGCCCCGGCCGCTGGCGGCGGCCCGGGGCGCGGGAATCCTCCCTTGCCCGTTCCGCCGCTTCCTTCTGCGAGATGACAGCCTCGCAGAAGGCGGCGACCGCGTCCCAGTTCCTGATGCTGTCGACCATCGCCCTCGCGACGGCCGGCAGCGTCAGGTCGGCACCGATGACAGCGACGAGGTCACGGCGCTGCCGCTCCCATCCCGGACACACCTCCAGCGTGTGTTGCGCCGTGTCCTCGTCACTCCTGCAGTGGTGGCAGGCCGGAGTCCACTCCCTATACACGACCCTGTGCAGGTACAACCCGAAACACCCGTGCCCCGTCAATACCTGCACCAGCCGAAAGGTGAGGACTCCGTGCCGCCGCTCCATCCACTCTATCAATACGGGCCGGAGGGCCTCAACGGTCTCCACACCGTGCCTAGGCCTCTCCAGCCGCGTAGCCCAACGGGCGATGACGTCTCGGCGGGCATCCACGCGCCAGGTGGCTATCTCGCTCAACGATGGGGAGCCACCTTCTTCGCGCGCTGTGATAACCCGCCGGTAGAGGTCGGAGAGCATCTCTGCCTCTAGGTCCCACGGGGGTGTCCCGGCCAACAGGCACGCCGCCTCTGTCGACACCGTGCGGTACCCGCGAATGGCTCTGACCGCCATGACTCTCTGTGGCCTCCACAGAACCGCCCTGAGCTGGGCGTTCAGAGCCCTCGCCCACACGGGTGCGCCGTACATGGCCATTGAACGGATGACCCCCGCATACAGCCGTCGGCCCTCGAAACTGGGTCCGCCCACGTTCGGCATGAGTCGAGAAAGGGCGGACGCCGCGCCGACAAGCCGGGGAGCAATCTGTCGGAAATGCTCCCGGAACCACCATCGCCCGTCGAGCACCAGACCCAAGTACCTCATATGGGCCTGGATGCTGATGTGGATGGAGTTTACCACTATCGAGGCGCCGATGGGCAGCCTCACACGGGGCCCATGGAAAAGTAGGGCCTCCGTCTTGTTTAGGGCCACCCTGAGCCCCAGCGCCTCGATCCGCCTGACCATCTCCTCGGTGCCGAGAGTGGCCAGGCTCGCCGCCTCTTCGAGTGTCCTGCCCCGGGCTGTGACGAGCGTGTCGTCAGCGTAGCACACCAAGCTCAGCCCGGGGGGGAGACTCCCTCTCAACGCCCAGTCGTACCCGATGTCCCACAGGGTCGGCCCCAGAACCGACCCCTGTGGAACGCCGCACGACATGGGCGTCCGCACAATGTCCCCTGCGGGACCCGCGCTATTGAATGCGTTGGCGATGTCCAACGACACCGCCAACAGCACTCCCTTCCCGGCGACGGCCTCCGCGGCCGCCTGCCTCAGGCGTAATAGGGCCCCGATGGTCGAACGCCCCCTCCGAAACCCATACTGAGCGTCCGACAGATCGGGCCCCACCTCCTCCAGGTGTCGGACGATGCGGGCAGCGAGCACACGCTCCAGCAGCTTACCCACATCGTCGAGGAGCACGATGGGCCTGTAGGCCGACGGCAAATCCGGGGACCGTCCCGGCTTTGGCAGGAGAACCAACCTCCCTTCCTTCCAGCACTCAGGGAACCGTCCAGACGTCAGACAGGCGTTGAACAGCTGCCTGAGGCGAGGCTCGAAGTGCTTGAGGAGCGACGTCAGCACCCGGACTGGAATTCCGTCCGGGCCGGGGGCCGTGGTGGCGGAACGAATCTTCGCCACGGCCGCCCCCACTTCCGACTCCGTCACGGGCGGAACACTCTCGTCGTCGTCGGCCTCCCGGTCCTGATCTGGCGGAGCCATGACCGGGGGCGTGTGTTCCGACTGCCGTGGAAACAGCTCCTCGACCACCCTACGAAGGAAGTCGGGCTGGAGGGTCTCGGTGAGGGGGGGGGCCCGCGCGCGAAGCTTGTTCAGCGCCGCGCGATATGGGCGACCCCAGGGGTCACGGTCGAGACCGTCCAGCATCTCCTGCCAACTCGCGCCCTTGGCGGCTCGGATGGCCAGCCGAAAGGCAGTCCGCGCACTGCGGTACGCCTCGTACAGCTGGCCCTCCCGCTCGACGTCGCGGTGACGCCGCCGGCTGCGGGTGTAGGACCTTCGGGCACTGATACACGCCGCACGAAGGTCCGCCAGTCTTGGGGACCACCAGTAGACCCCCTGCCTCGGAGGCGGACGCCGCCGCACTCTGGGCATGGCCGCATCGCAGATCTGCGTTAACGCACTGCGAATGCGGACAGCCTCAGCGTCCACTCCGTCCGCTGGGGGTGGTGAGGACAGCCACGTACTGACAATGGCCGCCTCCGCCAGTAGATCCCTGTCAAGACGACCCACAGCCCACCGCGGAAACGCGGGAGCTCCGTCCGCCCTGTGACCCCTACCGGGTTCCCGGGGGGAGACCTCCATCCGGATGTACCGGTGGTCCGACAGGGTCTCCGCCTCCTCCAGGACACTCCAGTTCCTCACCCGTGGCGCGACAGCGGGGCTAGCGAACGACAAGTCCACTATCGACCCGCCCTGCCGCCGCACACACGTGTTCACCGAGCCTCTGTTCAGAACACAGAGGCCCAGTGAAGCCGCCCACTCGTTGACCGCCCGCCCGCGGTCGTCCGTCGTAGGGGACCCCCACGCCGTGGATTTGGCGTTGAAGTCCCCCAGAACCAGGACGAGGCCCGGTGCCAGTCGCCGTATCGAGGCCTCCAAGGTGGTGAGTGAGGCCCCGAAATCGTCCATCCTCCTAGTGGGGGAGAGGTATACGCTGTAGAGCGTGACCCCTCCCCACTCCGCCGCGACAAATTTCTCGCCCCTATCCAAAAGGGACAAGGACGGGAAGTGCCGCTGCGTTGAGACGACGATTGCCGCAGTACCGTTTCGACTGACCACCCAATTGGGGCGATCAGGCACGGCGTACGGTTCCGCGACTACGGCTGCACCAATCGACCACTCCGCCATGGATTGCAGGAGGAGATCCTGCGCTCCGGCGGAGTGGTTGGTGTTGGCCTGCAGGAGGAGGTGCATGGATGGTGTACCCATTATCGGGTTGTGTCCATGACCTCCTCGCCAGCGGGCGATCGGACCGCGCTAGGAGCGGGAGCGGCCGTGGTCGTAGGGCCGCCCCGCGCCTTTGGGGCCGAAGCTGGAGGTTTGCACGCCCCAGAGCCCATGCGGTGCTTGGCGGGCTTATTGCCCGCCGCACACGCGGGGCAGTGGGGCGGGGCGGCGCAAGATGCCGCCACGTGCCCGGTCTGACCGCAGCGGAAACACAATCCGCCGCAGTCGAAGCAATTAGTGCACGTCGGTCGAGTGTGTCCGACCGCCATGCACTTGTAGCACCTCGCGGGCCGGTGCTCAAGCACGGTTACCCGCGCCGAGCTCCAGCCCACGAGGAGCCTGCCTGAGCCGGCCAGTTGCCTGACCGACTCTACCGGGCACTGCGCCCAGGCAGCACCTAAGCCACCCGGACCGGGACGAATGGCACCGACCCGGACGGTGTCTATGGGACACCCGGTTTTCAAGGCAATAGCCTCCCGGATGTCTTCCACCGTCACCGAATCGTCCAAACCCGAAATGCGCATTTCGGCGCACTTGACGGGCCTGGCGATCTTGATGCCACCCTCCACGGCGAATAAACCTCGCAGCTTCTCGGCCACGCTGTCGGCCGTCTTGGCGCCCTCGGCCCCTGGGAACTCGAGAATTCGAGCCCCCGTCCGGGCCTTGCGGGTCCTGGCTTCGACGCCTCCAATATCGGAGACGTCTAGCTCCCGCCGGGCCTTCCTCAAGACGGCCTCGTAGCTGAGGCCCTTCTCGGCCGCCTCGGGCAGCACAGTGATCACCACTGCGGCCGTCTTCGGCGACTTGAGCCCCTTGCGCGGTCTCTTCTTCCGTCCGGCTTCTGCCTGTGGAGCGGGGACCTCAGCGGCGCGCTTGGCCTCCGCTCTCCTTCTTTGGCCGCGACTCCTTCTGTCGCGCTCGGCCACCTGCCAACCCTGTTCGGGTACGGCAGTCGTGCCAGACGCGGAAGGTCTCGTCGCAGCCTCGCTGGTCGTCGCCGGCGGTGTTATTGCGGGCGACTTCAGCGGTCCGGCAGGAGCCGGAGCCGTCTTCCTCCTCAGGGCGGGTCCCTTCGGAGCTGGGCCAGGGCCTTTGGGCTTAGGCCCGGCCGCGGCCGCGGCGTAGCTCCCCACTCGGCCACCCTGACAAGGCAGCGGGGCGGGGGCTGGTGCCACATGCGGCCGCTTGTCCGCGGCGAGAGGTGGTCGGACACGTGGTTCTGGAGGCAACCTCGCCTCCAGAACAGCGAAGCGCGCATCGACGAGCTTGCCCACTGCGCCGATGATTTTGGCGAGGGCCTCGTCCGATATGCCTCCCACCTCAAACGGGGTCGGCTGAGCCTCCTCAGGGGCCCGTTCTACGGCGCCTGGCGGCTTTGGCGCCGCAGGGGCGCTAGCCGGCGGCAAGCGGTCCGCGGGGAGAGGCGTCAACCTCACCACCGGGACAGGGAGTCTCGCCGCGGCGACTGCGCCAGCGTCAGCCGGCGGCGCGCGCTTCGCGGCGGCAGGCGTCTTCCTCGCCGCGGGGACGGGTGTGACGGTGACGCCATCACCCAACGTCGTCGGCGCCGCAGCGCGAGGCGGCTTTGGCGCCGCAGCGGCCGCTGAGTAGCCGGTCTTGGCTGGTGGCGCGGCTGGCGCAGGCGACACGAACAGCGCCACCTGCGCCTTGAGGTCGGCCACGTCGATCAGCAACTGGCGGTTTGCCCGACGCATCTCCGCCAGCATGTCGCCCAGGTTCCTGTTTCGGGTCCGCAGGCCTGACATCTCGCCTCTAAGGCGGACATTTTCGGCCTGCAGATCCGTGGCGTCACCGGCGCGGACAGCGACCGCCGCCGCCCTTTCTACAGCCGAGGTCCCTCGCCCTCTTCGGGAGGCCATGATCTTAGGTGGAGGCATGTTGGCCACGCTCCCCTCGGTTTCGGCGCTCGAGCTGCCTCCCTTACTCAGGGGGCGCTTTCGCACCTGCGAGGGGAGGGCCTCCTCCTTCTTAGTCGCGGTCGCCGGCGGCGTCTTTGCTGCTAGACGCGCCGACGACCTAGTGGGGCCTTCGCCAGCCGACCCGCTGCCCTCTTTGGACGGCCCTGCGGGAATATCACCGCCCTCGTCCATTCTGACGGTAGATCCGCCGCCCTCGTCTTCGGACGGCTCTGCGACATCGCTGTCGCCCTCGTCCGTCGACGGCTCTGCTGCGAGTCTACCGTCTTTCTTCTCTTCAGCGGCGGCAGCCTCCCTGCGCGCTCGCCGCTCCTTCAGCCGCCTTTTGTGGCTCAGGCCGTTGCCCCGGGTCTTTCTGGGCGACCTCCTCTTCTTCTTCTGGGCCTCCACGGTTTGTGCCGGGCCCTCGGCGGACGCCTCAAGTCCTGAGAACGAGGCGTCGTTGTCAGTTTTTCTTTGGCTTGACAAGGCCGTGGTGTGAGAATCACAGGGATTCCCGTCGGTAAATGTATTTAATTTTAAGGTATCCATATGATTCCCACGAGTAGGGGAGATACATAACGTCGACCCGGGCAGAGATCCCTTTACCCGGGCAAGCCTACATTTACCAACCAGGGGGTCAGCCGGTACCCTGGCTGGAGCGTGCTAACGACAGAACAACCCATCTGCCATGCATCTTCTCGCCGCACGCCAGAACTTAAGATTCTGGGTGATTTCCGAGTCCGAATGTTACTTCGAACTCTTTATAGAGGTTGTCTTCCTCGCGGTCCGGGCGGTTAAGCCAAGACCCTCGCTCCTGAAACTAAGACAAGCAAAGAATCAGGTTTACGATGTGTGGGCGGTGGCATGTGCCTGCCCAGCCCTCAAATAAATGAGTGACTGAGCCCGTCCCAATATTTCGCGTCCTATACCCTCTACTACGACTGTAGTAGAGTAAGGAGCGAAATCGCGCAGATATTCGCTACGGACGACAGTACAACAGAAGAACTGGGGACCGCCGCCCGCACCCAGGGTACACCGCGTGGAGGTTTCTGGGATAGTACCCCTCTTGTGTCATAGTCTTTAGAAAGAGTAAAATTATAGGTATTCATTCTTGCTAATAGTTGTTTTTTTCAGCTTGAAAATGTTTCTGAATGAATTTTCCTTCTCATGCAGAGTTCTGTGTCTGAGAATCGAAATCAATCCAGACTAGCGGTATGGTTGGTAATTATATATTACTCTCTCTGTTTGGATCGGCTGGCTGTGCAGTATCTTAAAGATTTTTAGTATGAATGAAATTGATGTAAAAATATTGTTTTCTTTTTGGAGTTTAGTTCTTCTTCTTATATATTCTTCTTCTTCTTCTTATGTATTGGCAATCAGCTACTTCAGATACGAGCTGTTGGTGCCAGTGTCAAGTTATAAATATTTTCACGTTTTTAGTCATTGGCTAAGTCAAATTGTCGCCATTAACAGTGCAATGGCCACCCTGTTAATGGTATCTTGTGGGAATTTTGATGGAAAACGAAAACGTTGTAAAGCACTTTTATATGATATTCACTACATCCTAGTAGTTCCGACGCTTCATATTACATAAAATGCCACCAAAATTATCTAATATAACACGTTAAAACACTAAGATATCGAATATAATACAAAAGCACCACATGACGTTTTCAAATACCCGTCAAAAGTCTGGAGTTTAGTTATGAATGTCCATAGGCACATTTTGATATTTAAGTTTAGTTACAGATTTTCATAGACAAATTTCATATTCCTTGTCTTTGATTTAGCACTTACCGTGAGATGATGAAACAATGATTATACCCACCTACTTCTCACCAAGTAATATATTTTACTGAATAAGCTACTGAAGGTAAATCGTCACTCTGCAGGGGTATGCTAAAAAGGAAAACATATATTCGTACAACGGTTTATAGAGGCGTATGTCCCGCTAGTCGATCGGCATGACTAAAATCAAACTATAGTGCCTATTAATTATAAAAAAATATATTTTAAATGCATTAATTATACATTTGTAATAAAACTATTTTTACGGATTCTATCACGTTTGTATTTGATTTTTAATTGCCCGAAGTTTGGTACACTTAATCCTCCCGTAACCATAGACGCAAATACAAACTCAATAGAATCCGTAAAAACTATTTTTAACCGACTTCAAAAAGGAGGAAGTTCTATGTTTCATTACTTCAAATGTGTAATACTCGCGTAAACATTAGAAATCATTATGCATTATTATATATCAGTATTATTTATTTGCAATCTAAGTGATGCAATATCTTTGTGTATATAATTATTTTATACAAGTGTATATTTTACCAAATGCCTCCTAAATGACTAGATCGATTTTGATGAAATTTTTTTGCCATTGGAAGCAGTAGCTGGTGTTGAAATCAATTTAAAGAATTTTTTTTAAGTGTATTGAAGATTTTTAGATTGCCACAGAAAAGTGGCTATTATGTCAGGTAGTTATTATATAAAAATATAAAATATTTATCACATTTTTAGGCTAAATATACTGGTTCTACCACTATCATAAAAACTGAAAAAAAAAACATCAAAACGCCATAAAAGTAAAAGCAGAATTAATATGTGATAAAATGAATAAACATAATTGAATGATAATTCGTGGACGACGCAAAAGAAAAGTAAGAGCTTACCAGAGACAACCACATCTGGTGCCATCTGGTCAACAGTTACATTCTCAAAGAAGGTTTATATCAAATAGCCA
The DNA here is from genome assembly GCA_905163515.2 of Lymantria monacha. NCBI lineage: Eukaryota > Metazoa > Arthropoda > Insecta > Lepidoptera > Erebidae > Lymantria > Lymantria monacha. The sequence continues at coordinate 22,545,021 of LR991097.1, read as the reverse complement.
ATCAGTTATAAAACTATTGCCAAAATAATTTGAAAAATATACAATTGAAGAAGAGTGCATATTGCGTCGATCCCAGGTAATTGAGGTAAGAGCAGGATGATGATAACGAGTTTAATGATAATTACTTATGTAACTCACTCCGGTTATATCCGTGTGGTGACGGAGTAAGAATACAATTCACCACTTCTTTTCTTATACGTGGATTGTAAGAGATGACTAGTAGATATAATATACATATGACATCTATACTAGAACTGGAAAATTTTATATAAAGCCCTATACCGACTTATCTGACCAGCGTGGTATAGTAAGTTCATTTCTCTCTTGTTTTGTAAGAAGCTTGAGTCCAACATTGCGACATATATGAGCTTAGATGAAAACTCATTCAAAAAGCGGGCCTTAAGATAATCATTTTCCTACTCTTATCCCAATTACTTGAGGTCGATACAATATGTACCTACTCTTCTTTAATAGTACATATTGTAAAAGTTATTGGCAATAGTTTTACGACCAGCCAAACGTCAACCCTCCTTGGGAATGTAATTGTTGACCAAACGGTATCAGATAAAGTTGGCCTAGGTCATTATAAGTCGTCGAAGACAAAGATCGGGTACCAGTGGCCCGCTTGCACGGCGAAAAGAGGTCTTTACAGGGTGGGTCTATGGGGTTGCACGCCGCCTCTTCCGTCGCTCCGGACCGATTTGGCGAGGAGCGACCACTTCTATAGTCCAACGCAAAAAAGTCGTTATAAGGCTCTTAGTCGTCTTTTACGACATCCACGAGCAAAATAAGGGTTGGTAGTATTCGTAGCCGCTACTACACCGCCTATATTAAGATCGTGAAGATATAAATAAAATGTCACCCTTAAACCAATAATATATACTAATTAGAACAGACGGAACAATAACTCATGTTTCACAAGGCAATTATCGACGAAGATCGATGTAGCAGTTACGACCGATAATTGCTATGCGTATAAATACAGTGCGCTCACCATAATGCCGGTTTATGAGGTTGTTACAATAATCATTGTCATTCCATAGAGGACAACGACGTCCCATATGACGATAAAGAGGTACGTTTACGGCTTATTATGGGGTTGTATGCCGTCCCTTCCATCACCTTGGATAGATGGAACTAGGTATATCCCTACCTCAAAAAAAAAATGTGAGCCGTCATGGGACGCCTGGCAGATGTGTAACATCGTGTGTGTACAAGTAATATGCATAAAAGATAATATTATTACAGGAATTAAATATAGCCTAATGAAAAAATGTATTACGAATTTCTTACAGAAAATGGTAACTTTATTTAATAAACATTTATTTACATGTGATATAAAAAAAATAATTAATTGAAGATAATATTAATATAATTTATATAATTATTAATCTTAATATAATTTATATAATTACTAATATGATTAATATGAATATAATTAATTAAATATAAAAATATAATAATTACATTTATGGACACTTGAAAAATACGATCTACTTATTGATGACTTGGTAGTATGCCATAGTGTAGTTTCACTTTCTTTGCACAAGGTTGATCACTTTGATCTTCTGAGTTATCACTATCACACATATTTTATTGTCAAAAATTAAAATAAAAATGTTTCACATCAAAATTAAATAAAACGCAGGTTATGTGTACCGTAGTAAACAACAACGTCGAACTGAGTGAGAAGCCACACCGTACACTCTACTACATATAAAATATATATATATATGTATATGTATTCCTCAGTATAGCGTGGCGACCCGTCGCCACACCGTACACTCTACTACACATAAAATATATATATGTATACCTTAGTATAGCGTGGCGACCCGTCGCCACGGCAAGCGTCGCCACGCCAACAATTCGGTTTACAAGTGAGCCTATAGATGTTTCACATCAAAAATATTATTATTTTAAAATAAAATATTTGTCTACGGATAATTAAATCCATTCTCCCGTGATTCAGTTTCCACTTCTGTAGTGATTTAATCTCCCACTTCTACCGTGAATATGAACACTGTAAACTATTTGAAATTAAAAAAAAAAAATCAAATAAAAACGCTATAAAATCCGTAAAAATAGTTTTATTTCAAATGTGTAATGCTCGCGTAAATATAAGAAATCATTGTGATGTTTATTGGTTTCGATGTTGGAAGCGTATGCTTAGGTAAGCAATATATTTTGCTTATAAATTATGATTTTTAACTTTAAAATTACCAAAAAGTTCGCTGTAAAATATACACCCAAATGCTGGACTAAAACCCTCTTTCACTATATGAGAGAAATTGATTTAATATACCACGGTCATCAAACAGTTAGTATGAGGTTTAATTTTTAGTTAGTTTTCTTTCTCTTTCAAAGTCGTCTTTTATGACACTCATGTGCATGAAGATAGTGAATTCTATTTTTTTTTATAGAAAGTATTTTTGAAGTGGAAACTTCTTTTGGCATACCGCACACAGATTTTTTAGTAGGTTGTAAGTGAGGCTGATCCGTCACGCTCTGAGGTGAAAGGCTCGATCGGTTGAACTCGGGAATGCCGAGTGTACCCGAGCGAGAAAGACACAGTCAGCTGCTCTTCACTATTGTGTCGCTGTGTTTACTATATTCAATTTATATGTAATAATTGTTATTATTAATTATTAGCTATCAATTATCTAATAGTTTTTAATAGTTATTTTTGACGGCTGGCTATGGTTGGCTCACACCCGTACATACTCCCTGTGGTACTTTTTTTTTTATTTTTCTGTGTTTGTTTTTTTTTTACATAGGTTTAAGTTTTCACTTCTGTCGGCAGTCCTCATGACTGCTTTGTATTAAAAGAGTAAATATTTTAGTGTTACTTTCTTTCACAACGAGAGGCAAATTGACATATGATACCATACTGGTCCATATGCTTGTTTTTTAAATTTCCTTTCTTTACAAGAATGTTTTCTTATTTTATCTTTTAGTTGTCTCTTACCTACATTATATACTTACTTAATTTATTATCACAATAACAATATGACTATTCCCCAGTCCAGACACCCGCGGCCTCGGGTAGGTAGGCATCAGGCGCAGGTACTCACCTAGGTTAGTTGTGAAAGGCTTCGGGTGATCGGACCGGGGAATTGTCCGGTCACCAGACGTGAGGCCATCGCGTGAGGACGACGCCTCGATGGCGAAAGCTGTCGGGGCGTCGACGAGAGAGGAACCCGAAAGGGCATACGGGCGGACCACCGAAGACAAAGATCGGGTACCGGTGGTCCGCTCGCACGGTGAAGAAGAGATGCTTGCTGGGTGGGTTGATGGGGTTACGCGCCGCCTCTTCCGTCACCCCGGACCACTTTGGCGGGGTGCGACCTCCATAGCCCACCGCAAAAAAAAAAAAAAAAAAAGGTTAGTGGTGAAAAATATTACCCAAGGAAAACGTAAAAGACGATTGAGTAATAGATATAATGCAAATAACATATATGCAAGAGAAAAAAACTTGAAATAAAACCCTATACCAACACGTCTGATCAAAGTGGTATAGTAGGTCGATTCTCTACAAACGTGGTGGAGACTCAAGCTCAGTTGTGGGACTTATATCAGCTGAGATCACTGTAGACTGAAAAAAAAAAGAATAATGACCTTACATTATTCACTAAAACCTAATATTAACTTGCTATATTATGACTATGCAGGTGAAACCAACAACTCACGTAGGTACTTCGTTCGGAAATGTCAAATCGATTACAGTTATTATTAAGGCAATATAAATATAGCGTCATATATATTTATGTAATTGTGACATAATTACTCGATTACTTTAATTTTTAGTGTCGCACTTATGAAGAGGATAGTCGTAGAGGGGTATACTTACTTCACCGAAGACAAAGATCGGGTACCGGTGGCCCGCTCGCACGGCGAAGAGAGGAGTTTGCATGGTGGGTCTATGGGATCACGTGCCGTCTCTTCCGTCACCCCGGACCGATTTGGCAGGTCAAGTCGCATACATGGACCACCGTAAAAAAAAAGAGGGGTTTACTGACTTACTGAATGCTCATGGAGTTAGAATACAATTCAGCACCCACCTATGTTAGCCATGGGTTTCGTAAAATATAAATACTGCAAAGATGACGTAGTAGTTAATATACCGACTTTACGTGCCAGTGTCGTGGGTTTAATTCCCACGCAGGACAATATTTTGTGCGATCCACAAAGTGTTGTTCTGAGTCTGGGTGTAATTTGTCTGCGTTAACTGCATTTTTGTAAAGTCACCCGCATTACAAGAATTATTTCCTTAGTGCAGGGTTGGTGTCTTTCGCCGAGCGTGCCACCGAAGACAAAGATCGGGTACCGGTGGCCCGCTCACACGGCGAAGAGAGGATTTTGCATGGTGTGTCTATGAGGTCACGCACCGCATCTTCCGTCCATAGCCCACAGCAAAAAAAAAGGGTTGGTATCTTAAAAAGAAAGAGATATAATATGCGGATAATATCTATGAAAGGCAACGAAAACTCGACATTAGACACCATATATAGTAACGTAATGTTCTCTTTGAGATTACATCTAGGAAAGATCATCATCATCATCTCAGCTCATATATGTCCCACTGTTGGGCTCGAGCCTCCTCCATAATGGGAGGTAATTGACCTACTATACCACGCTGGTCAGACGTGTTGGTATAGCGTTTTGTTTCGAGTTTTCTATCTCTCGCATAGATGTTATATGGTTTTTATATCCCAAAGTAGTCTCTTACGATCACCCACACGTAAGATAGGGGGTGGTGAATTGTATTCTTACTCCGTCACCACACGAAAACTAGGAAGGATACTTTTAGATTATTCACATCAAACTGCCAATTTTGTCTATACCAGTACTTTCACCCAATGGCAATGTGAAGGTTATACCCCCAGGTTATAGACCCACCCACGGCCTTTCTTTCCCTCTTACATGCTACCATACTATTAAGCTTGTCAAAGAAAATCCTGTATCTATATGCAATTGAAAATTATATGCAATAAATATTGGGCTTTTTATACTATCAGCGGATCTCTGCTATAATTTTTTTGGAGTTTACTCCCTAAGAATCGATTTTCATATAAGGCGCCCGGTATGAGAAAAAATTGAGGAGTAAAATCTAGTGATCGAATGACCTCGTTACGTTTTTGGTGCGCAACCTATTCTGCGCACCTTACACTTTCTGACGTGAGATAATACTTCACTTAACAGTTTTAATAAATGTAAATAAATATATATATATATATATTATTTTTAGTCAAATGAGCTTTTTTTGATAATCGTACTTAAGGAGTAAACTCCAGTCGTGCGTCGGAGCTGACACACACTTTTTTTTAAGTTGACTGTGGTCCGACTTCACTCTGAATAGCCATCCGGTATATCAGTAGAATGAGAATAGGATCAGCAGCTATACCACACTATGTACCTTTACTCTATCTCCACTTATGGAGCGGACTACCATTACCACTGTCCAGACGTCAAATTCGAAAGGCTCAAGCAATGAGACACGTATATGGAGACATGATGAGTAGTAACGTTTTCTAGTATCTTCTCAAGACGATGTGCTGGCCAAAACGATACGCCTTAAAGCAAGAAAACCAAAAATTATAAAAGCATAAAACAACTATAGTCGCCAAAGACAGTATACTCGACTGACAGGCGCCATTTTACAGCATTAACAGCCCTTCAAAACATTACAATTGTTTAGAGGCCCCAATAAAACAACAGATATCGGGTTTCATTAGTTTATTACTATGATTATCTTGATGAGTGACTACACGATCCAGCACCTGACGAACTCGTCAAACTTTTGTAATTGAATCCAGGGAAGTTGCGGGGACAGAACTCTTAGTTTGATCACAGATCGAAGAATAGCTAGATAGGGCACACTATGGCAACAAAAGTTGAGTGTTTACTTTCTGCTCTGGAAGTAATTTTAATTTGCAGAGCAAATAGAAGTTGACATTTTTGGTTTAATAATAAATAAAACTAACAATTTTTTTTTCTTATCTACCTACCTAATAAATTCAATAAAACTGTAAAATAAATAAAGAAGCAATAAAGCCTCACAAACAGCCATTCATAAATATCATCAGTTTTGGAGAGATTATGGGAACAAGTTTTATCTGTGATAAGTATCTAATATTTTTTTCGAAATAACAAATTTTAATTTACTTATTAGAAGAAACAATGACAATGCTCATTTTAAAAGTAAAAAAAAACAATAATATATGCATATATTTTTGATTTTATTTAACTTTTAACATAATTCTCATTTAAAGAATTTTGAATTATTATTAAATTCGAATTATTTTCTTTTTAACTGTTTTTATAGCAAATTTTTCAAGGTTACAATAACTTCCACCTTTCCGTCTTGCATGTATCGTAAAAGATGAATTACTTACAGGAATAAAAAATCTCGACAAAAAATACCTTATACCAGTGCAAATAATTAACGTGAGTTAATTCTCCATTCTGTTGTGAAGAATTAGAATAGAATAGAGAGAATTTAAATGTAGGTATCTATTATGTAGATAAATGAACTTATTAATTGTATAAGTTTATTTACTAATAAAAATATTATTCTGATTATTATTCTGAAGCTTCATGTCCAGACAAAAGGGCACACAAACAACGAATGTGAAAAAAAGGGTTTTTCTCATTATGTCTTCTCTAGATATATATAGGTCTACATACTACTATAGGACAAAGTTGTTTAATCGTCAGCTTACAGGCAGTGTCGTGCGGTGCCTGGCGCGATACCCCTAGCCTTAATTATGCCTGTTCATTAGCTAGGTGACTAAATTGCTTGATATCAAGGTGGGAGATCTTAGCGGGGGTGGGTGATGATGCCCTTACTGATAAATTTTGTAAATTATATAATACTTTTAATAGAAAACGTGAATACAAGTTATATTATGGTACAGCCTCGTTGATCTGATAGCTTAATTATGTTTGCTACTACGATCATAATGTTCTGAGTTCAAATCCCGTCTCAGGAAATTAAATGTCATTGGGATTTTCTGTACCTATATATTCTCGATTCTCAATTATTTTCTCAGCAAATTCTTAGCTTCTATATATATTCTCGATTCTCTATAATTTTCTCGACGAATTCTCAGCAGCAAACTCGAAGTTGCCCAACCAGCAGCAAGAGGATTCAGCAAGAGCATTCTATCCATTATTACATGGAGACATATATTCCATTAGGTGAAATGACGACATCTTGTGATTCGCAAGAAGCTGTTGGATGCAGGTGGCGCAGGAACGTTCTGAATGGCATTCTTGTAGGGAGTCTTTTGTCCAACAGTGGGCGTCTACGGGCTGATACATACCTATTCTAATAGACAACATAAGTTACACCTGTGAAGGAAATAGAGAGAAGATTCAGATAAATAAAAAATACGAGTACATATCTTAACGCAACCTATTCAGTGTTCAAATGCACAGATAACAAAAAAAATAAGTTTCGTGTATCATGGACTCGATTCCAATACGAGAAAATTCTTAATCTTTAAATAATAGTGACTATTATTGTTGACATAAAATTTCAGTTTCATTTTCAGCTGTGTGGTAGCGGCTAAGAATACTACCAACCCTTACTTTGCTCGTGGATGACGTAAAAGACGATTAGGAGCCTTATAATGACCTGGGCCAACTCCATCTGATGCCTTTTGGTCATCAATTACATATTCCCAAGGAGGGTTGACGTCTGGCAGGCGGCCGGTCATAAAACTATTGCCAATAACTTATACAATATGTACTATGAAAGAAAAGTACATATTGTATCGACCCTAAGTAGTTGGGATAAAAGTAGGAGAATGATGATGATCAAATTTTGTTGAAACGTTGCTTAAATGTTTATCCAAAGTATTGAAATAAAACTTTTTTATGGATTCTATTGCCGTTGTATTTGAATTTTATTATCCTGACGTTTATATTTTATAGCATTCACGGAAAAACTGAACTAAATCCAAATTAAACTTAATCCGTTAGTAAATACTCCAAAGAGATTTTTTAAGTAATTATCGATGCGTGCATCTATCTATCTGCTTTTTGAAGTGATAACTGATGTGATTCTTATGGGAGGGTAAACCGCTTCGTTACGTAACGCGTTACGGCGCCAGTCTATTTGGCTTCTAATGTGCATATTCAAGAATTATAACTAAGAATAAAATATATTTTATAATCAATAAAATATTCAAATTACTGAAATTTAATATTTAATATTCTTGATTATTTATAATAACCAGATTACGAGCGAAAAATGATGTCACAAGCGGGATTCCAACCCGCACCTATTGGGAGTCCTTCCCAATCGTGCTGCCACTTACACCACCGTATTATATTTACGTCTTTAAGGAGACGTGTGCCATCTACCCGACAATGTTTACACATTGTACAGGCTTAATACTTCAAACTTTGCAGTTATAACTGTATTAAAAAATTATACAACCCTGTTATTCAAATTACTGAAATTTAGCATTTAATAAGCTTGATTATTTATGAAAACCCGATTACGAGCAAAAAATTATAAAAAATAATCGGGCTTTTATCAATAAAATATTTTTCCATTGTCATATTAATATACATACAATTTAAGTAATAATCTAAGCTTTTCTCAAGTTAAACGACTTCAATACTAAATAGTTCAACTTAGATTAATTTAAGTTATCATTTCTGTCGGGCGTCCCGAGACGCACACGCTTTTTTTGTCTAGCTCTATACATAGACAAAATGTTTAGATTTTTTTTTTGTGTTCCGTTACTCTTTATCTTTCGTTCAAAGATAAGTTGTTTCACAAATTTATGGCATGTATACATATATATCCCACGGCTGGGTTCGAGTCTTCTCCTCTTGGGCTCGAGTCTTTTCAATGGGAGAGAAATTGAACAACTATACCACGCTAGTCAGACATGTCGATATAGGGTTTTCTTTCGAGTTTTCTTTCTCTTGCATAGACCTTATATGCGTTTTATATCCAGTAGTTTTCTCTTACGATCACCCACGGGTAAGATAGGGAATGGTAAATTATAGTCTTACTCCGTCACCACACGAAAAATGATAGTATTATATGTAAATGCCCTTACACAATTGTATAAAATAAACAAAAAGTAATGAATCCTTTTTCCTGGTATTATAAATATCGGAAATATAGAAACCTCCCTCTTGTTTAAAAACATGGTGATATTTCCCGTGGGGGGTTAAAAGTCGCGGGTTTCATAACTCAGTGTTTACCGTCGCCTGCCGGTAATTAGATCGAGACGTGATTTCGTACGGGAAGCCCGAATTAATATCAATGTTCTTTGTTCTACGTTTTAGGGATGTGGCATAGAGTTGCGTGCGTTAGCAATTTATCGATATTTTTAATTTATTAAATGTTACAAAAGAATTAAAAAGCTTTAAGAACTATTATTGTAGTTTCTTTGTTCTTATTTTCAAGATATAACTAACAAATTTTTAATTAAATAACTATTTACTTGAAATAAATTTCTATTCATTTTTTTTTGGTGATATTTAAGATATAATAAATATCAATCCAAACAAACTCCCCTTGTGGTTACGGGATAAAATACAAGTATCGCCACCCTTTCCTTGCCCGTGAGAGTCGTAAAAATCGGCTAAGGGTTTATCAGGAGTGTCTAAAGTGCCAATGGGCAGGCCACATCGCTCGAAGAACCGACAACCGCCGAGGAAGAAAGGTTCTAGAGTGGCAACCACGTACTGGACGACGCAGTGTAGAAGGTGCCAAATGCTAGGTGGACAGACGATCTGGTGAAGGTTACTGGGCGTCCTTGGATGCAGGCGGCACAGGACCGCACTCTGTGGCGTAACATGAGGGAGGCCTACGTCCAACAGTGGCGATAGGCTGAAAGGATGATGATGAATGAATCCAAACAAAATTAATGATTAATTGGAATTGTCAATATAATAACTAAATATTATTTAATAATGCAAAACATTTCATAGGTAATAGGCATACTACTCACAATGTTGATATAAATACTCATATAACCACATATTTCTTGTCCACGAATTTCATAGGAGATGATCAAGGAATATAAATGGATAACATCAGTGTAGGAAAGAAAAATTTATATATAAATCAAAGTAAACCTGTCTTGCATTGTAAACTATAGGCCTGTTAACATGGGAATTACTTACATCATCAACATCATCTCAGCATATATATGTCCCACTGTTGGGCTCGAGCCTCCTCCATAATGGGAGAGAAATCGACCTACTATATCACACTGGTCAGACATGTTGGTATAGGGTTATATAAAAAGAAAGAAAAAGCGAAATATCAGTACAAAGTAACAATATATTTTGTCTCTAATATTTATTATATATACTTTTGCGTTAATATTTTTTTACGATTGTAAACATTTTACATAAAATCGTAAGTCTAAGTATAATACAGATTTTCGTAAATTTTTTAAACTATAAAAATTATATATCTAATATCGATGAGAATGTCTCGTCACTGTTTAAGAAAATGAAGACAAATGCTAGTGTACCCGAGGGGTTCAGGTTCGATCTGAGACGGGGCATGACAAACTGTCTATGACACACATAATTTTGTAACGGCCTCATTATTAAGTCATGAGCAAGGGGAATGCAACAATATTTTGTTATAATCAATGTCACTTAACGCGATTAACGTGTATATTTTGTCTAATATAATATTTATAAGAAATTAATGGATAAAATTTATATTGATTTATAGCTGGTACAATTTTTTAAAACGGAGCTTATTTTTATGCTTTATGATGTAGAGTTTCAATTATTTTAACGCACATAGATGTCACTGTATTTTTTTATTTGTATATGTATAAAAGATTTTCACTGCTTTTCCGTTGTGGTGACCGAGTAGGAATACAATAGTCACTACTCCTTCCTTTCATGTAATTATCGTAGAAATATATTAAGGATATAAACAGATATCATCACTGCAATGAAATGAAAATTCTAAATATATCAATCCATCTTTTTTTTTTTTGCGGTGGGCTATGGACGTCGCACCCCGCCAAATCGGTCCGGGGTGACGGAAGAGGCGGCGCGCAACCCGATCTTTGTCTTCAGTGGCCCGCTCGGCGGTATGCCCTCTCGGGCTCCTCTCCTGTCGACGCCCCGGCAAAATATATCAATCCATCTGGGTGACATAGTGTAACTAAACGCATTTCAAAGAAGCGTAAGATTAACAGTGAAACATATAGGCTAATAAAAAGTCAAAGATATATTTATAATCCATTGTTTGCATCAACAGTAAAGATGAACCTTCAAAAAATCAATTTTATCTGCAACCAGCGACAGAGGGCTCTCTAAAATAATGGCCATAGACACCAAGCTAGGAGGCGGGTTTGAAATCAAAATAAAAGTTCTAAATTTCTCAGTAAAATATTGCTTCTATTTTCCTGACGATATCTTAGCCAATTTTTGTCTTATATAAGTCGTAAGTGTTACGTAAAAATAAAGGATTCAATATATTTTAAAAATTCTCTAGTAAATTGTTTTCAATAATTACTAAATCAAACTTTATACTAACTACATTTACTTTATACCGCTACATCTTTGATCTTTCTATTTGGCATTTAACAAAAGTAGCTTATTAAAATTTATTCGATATCAACATGCGATCTACTGTTTGAATTATATGAACCAGAAAAGAGGTTATCGAAATAATTTGCTGCCAAATGACGTGTTCATGTTTATTCTTATTGTTATTGATGAAAATCAGGCCAATAGTAAATTGCTGGATTTCTTAAAGTAGATCAGCCGCGTTAATATAGATATTTGCGTCTCTCTATACTAGCCTTTGGATGAATTTAATGGTTTTAATAGACGTAATATATGAAAATGACTAAAGGATGAAAGAATATTGGCACTAGGTAATTCCAAAACCAACTCTTTTACATTTTAAACGGTCTTATACACAATAGTGGGGATATAATTTGGTATAGAAATAGTAAGTACAATAAAACCTTGTTTTGCGATTGAAAAATCCAATCGATTTTGATTGATGACATGTGGAATGCGAAAGAAAAGATGATAACGCGAGTGAGCATTTCGATATTAAGCTCATAGATACCCATAAACAATAAAGGACTAGATAATATTCGTAACTGCCATCACACAGTGGAGAGAGTTCGAGGACCCACACCTATTGGAAATCCGTCCTAATCGTGCTACCACTTACACCACCGTGAACTGTTGTATGACATTCAATCTTCGTCTCGTATTATATTTTGTCTTTAAAGGAGACCTTTTTCTTTCGTAATCAAGTTTTTATAAACAAAATATAATTAAGGATGTTGTGAATATTTTATATGAAAGAAATTGATGAAATTAATAAAAATAGAAATCAAATTCAAATGATTATATAGTTTAAATATGTGTTATTTTTAACACTAGATATGCTAAAACTTTTGTTAGGCTAGATTGGGTAAAGTAAAAGATTTTATCACTGGTTGAACAGTGAAAATCTTTTTCCTTCCTTATTATCAGTTACCATTGCAGATATCATCGTAACTGTATCGTATCATCGTAAACGAATTGAGTTACAACAAGATCTCACATTCAAATTCTTCCATGTTCAAGTTGTTATATTATTTCTTAACTTAGTTTTAAACTAATTCATAGTTCAATAAGTATTGAAGTTTGTCTTGTATAAAAATTTTAGTAATAGTTTATTTTTAAAATGCTTTGTTAACATTAAGGTCTTGGTTAGAGTCAATGAATTTTAAGCACAATATTATTCAAAATGTTGCAATAGCCGTTACGTCCGCGACCTAACACAACTCTGTCCACGGCACACAGTGCCCAGTTATCGTAATAAACCGTTTGGGGACCAATCAAGAAACATCAAAGGGGTGCAATAACCATTGGACCCAATCGACGCAGGACCAATTACAATGTTAAAAGCGCCTCGCCGCGGGGCACACATGGGAATATCGGGAACATTGGGAACTAAATTTGAATTTGAAATTTCGGTACCAATTTACCTTGAGGTGCAAGGCGACAGATACCAAAACGTAGTACTGGAAAGGAGTGATCAAAATTGTGTAGTATATGAAAAGTTAAGAGAAGTTCATTCAGTATATTAAACATATTTTTTATCAAATAATAGTTTTGTATATGAGGTGTATCTGTTTGTATAATTTGTATTAGAGAAATAATCAAGGCAATTTGCCAAACGAACGTCTGGTTAAGAAGATATACAATGTGAAAGTGAAAGGATGTACCTAGGTACTGGGGGAGACCAAGACTAACCTACCTAGACCAGATTGGTCACGTACTGAAGGAAGGTGGAGTCAAGAGTCTCCGGAACCGGCGAGCGTGTATGAAGAGAACTATGAATGTTGAGGAACCGCGTGAAGTATGCAAGGATAGAGTTTTCTGGCACTCTGTTCTCTCTGCCTGCCCTGCAAAGGATATGGCGTGATGATATGTATGTATGTATCAAGGCAATTTAATAAACATAATTTTAAAGATAACATACTACACTAAATAAATTCTAGCATTGCGGGGGACTTTAAAAATATGTAAACAATTAACGCAAACGAATTACATCGAGATTTAGAACAACAGTTTGTGATTCGCACAAGACATTGTCTTGCGTGGAAATCGAACTGGTATGGTAGGATAAAACTACTTTTACGGATTCTATCGCGTTTGTATTTGATTTATAATTTCCCGACGTTTCGAACACTTTACAGTGATCATGGTCACGGGAGGACTGAGGTGTCTTACGTCCAATATGTCATTGTTATTACAGAAATTTATTTATATCTACCCTATAGGATATTAAATTTTGACCCACATTTTTATACAAAATTAATACAATTCATTGCCAGTACAAAAAGAGAATGATTCTATATATAAAATTTATGTTGTTTATGATTTGTTATTATTAAGGTATTTAATTTATGATAATTATTATTGTGGCAATTTTTACAAAACTAACAAAAACTATTCAGCTACTACCGGATCGGAACGCGGCCACTCTGAGAAAGATCCGGCGAGAAAACTCAGGAGGCATGATACTAATTTTATTATTGAATTAGGCCGCCACTCAAAAATTGTATTGTACTGGCAATGAATTGTATTAATTTTGTATAAAAATGTGGATCAAACTTTAATATCCTATAGGGTAGATATAAATAAATTTCTGTAATAACAATGACATATTGGACGTAAGACACCTCAGTCCTCCCGTGACCATGATCACTGTAAAGTGTTCGAAACGTCGGGAAATTATAAATCAAATAAAAATGCGATAGAATCCGTAAAAGTAGTTTTATTTCAAATGTGTTATACTCGCGTAAACATTAGAAGTCATTATGGTATGGTAGGTTCATATCTTAACCACTACGCCTACTGTGCAGTCAAAGAAATACATAAACCAGTACAGTATAAGGTGATCAAAATATTATTAAATGACTATTTTATTATCTAGATAAATAAAAAAGTTGAAAAATAAAAAAGTTGAAAAATAAAAAAGTTATGCTAACTTTTAATTATTGCCTACTTGAAGTTATTATGCAAAATTGTAAATTTTGAGTTTTTCCTTCATCGGTGACACTAACTGATGTTGTATTCTACTTACTACCTATATTTACTACTTACTTAGCTGTGTGGTAGCGGCTATGAATACCAACCCTTACTTTGCTCGTGGATGTCGTAAAAGACGACTAAGAGCCTTATAATCACCTGGGCCAATTCCATCTGATGCCGTTTGGTCAACAATTACATTCCCAAGGAGAGTTGACGTCTGGCAGGCGGCCGGTCATAAAAATATTACCAATAACTTTTACAATATGTACTATGAAATAAGAGTACATAATGTATCGACCCCAAGTAATTGGGATAAGAGTAGGAGAATGATGATGATTTACTACTTACTCATTTGTACTGAACATATCCCACTTTTCTCATTTAAATCTCTAAGATTTACTTACTTCAGAAATAACATTCATATATAATATACATGAAATTAAAATTGTAGTCAACAAGCAACAAAAAACCTAACAATGATTTCAGTAGCGGTAAACAACTCATACATCTATGAATAAGAATCTGCTTCCATAAACCTATCGGCAATATAATATTCCAATACATTGTGAATTGCATATATCATTATACATATAATTATGGTATAATAATTTTAAAGAGTCGACTTATTTCTTTTTATTTTTTTATTAACATTTTTTGCATTGTTCTATTATTTTACTATATACTACTTGCGAGTCACAATATTAATACCGGGTCGCGTCGCGCATCTCCCGAGGGGTTTCTAAATCATCCGTCCCTGTCGCTCCCTTGCGCCCGGCGCTAACACGATAAGCTTAATATAGATAAGATAAGGATAATCATTAAAAAAAATCTCAATTTTCTTTTGGTACAATAATCTCACGCATATATCCCTGAATGTTTATTCAGAAGCCATTCAGTATACATTTTATCCACAGTGTATTTAGTCACAGAACTATCACATTTGAGCTTATAGCTGAGAACTTTTTCAGAAAATCTTGGGCATTAAGGAAATATCTATAATTTGCTTAAAGATATAATTTAATTTTCAAAATAAATCATAACTAGTGTTGTCAATTTTTTTAAGGTGAAAATACCATAATTAAACAGTCATTGATAACTAAAAACTCAAATAGGTGAGATTAATTTCTCATTTAGATATCATTGGGTTGTATACTATCTGCCGGGCGGGCCACCGAAGACAAAGATCGGGTACCGCTGGCCCGCTCGCACGGCGAGTGAGAGTTTGCAAGGTGGGTCTATCAGGTCACGCGCCACCTCTTCCCTCACCCCGGACTGATTTGGCGGGGCGAGACGCATTCATCAGCCCACCGAAAAAAAAAATGGTTGTATACTATGCCATACATTCCAGTTGAATATCTATGCTATCCATTACTTTAAAGAACCATTCTTTCAAATGAAAGAGAACAAGCAAGTAGCAGACCATGCCTTTTTTGTGCTACATTATACCTTTTGGAGATGCTTTTATTCAACAGCAGACATTGTGGGCTAATAGAAAAAAACACTTAAAACAGCATTTTGTAGGCAATTCTATATTTTCTTAATTACCTAATAAGGTAGGTCCATAATTCACTAGCGAAGCTGTAGCGCCTCCGGTAACATTCGTTTTACGGTGTAATTTTTCTTATGTTATTTATTTATTTATTACGCTGTGAGTGATCTATATCACGTCATATCTTACACTCTTGTAAATGGACCGGCATTTATTCAGCCTCTGTGTTCAAAAGGAGAGGCTTTTTCCTTCCGATGTAAGCTTCATTGTTCTGTGTCTTATACTTTTAATACTATTTCAGGCTATCTAACTGTTATAATAAATTAGCAAATGCTTCCTATGTTTTGTACTGTGCTTTCAAGACATGTTTTTTTTTTTAATTTAAAATGGCAGGTGATATAGGGTTTCTTTACTTAAATCTAATTCTGACACGGTCGGTACCATCATCGTAATTAAGTTCAAGTAAAGAGAAATGGTGAGTCTCACCGTGTGTATATTTACACAAACCATTTCTAGCCACTTTTACCCCCTTCAAAAACTATTCAACACACATTTACTAATATCCATAAGGTTGAGGTTTTTCATTAATTATGTAGGTACATACTAACCTACCTACACCAGATTGGTCACGTACTGAAGGAAGGTGGAGTTAAGAGCCTACGAAACCGACGAGCGTGTATGAAGGGAATTATGAATGTTGAAGAAGCGAGTGCAGTACGCAAGGATAGAGTTCTCTGGCACTCTGTTCTCTCTGCCTACCCTGCAAGTGATATGGCGTGATGTATGTATGCTGAGGTTTAATAGATCATAAGTTATTTTATTTACGTTATTAATAGTTCTATCCGTGTGGTGACGGAGTAAGAATACAATTAACCACCCCCCATTCATCTTACCCGTGGGTGATCGTAATATACGACTAAGGGATATGAAATGCATATAACATCTATGCAAGTGAAGGAAACCTCGAAACAAAACCCTAAACCAACAAGTCTGACCAGCGTGGTATAGTAAGTCAATTTCCCTCCGATTATAGAAGAGGCTCGAGCCCCCACAGTGGGACATATATGAGATGACATTAAGTTATTTTATTTACGTAAATAATTCAATTACTGACAATTAAAAAGTATAATTTATATTTAAAAAAAAAATTGAAAAATAAACGAGGAATTGTGTTTTAATTTTATCTAAGACGTATAACACATTTCTTCTTCTTTCTTCTAATAAAGAAATTTTAACATTGTATCCAGAATATGATACCCATCTGGACCTCTTTTATCGATCAAATCGACAATCCCACCTGAACTATCATAATATTAAACTTAGGCCCCATTTCCTATTTATATTTTTGGGTGGGATTATCACTACACAGAATATAAGCATTGGGGATGGGTAGTGATAAGATATAGCAGTTAGTAATAAAAGAATTTGCTGTGTGATGACAAAATCAGCCGCTAATAAGAAATTAGTAGAGCAGAGAGTTAAGTGATGATTAAAACTATTTTCTTTCATTATCATTTAAAACAAGAGTTCATTTTGAATATTATCTATTACGTGACTTACTGTTATAAAAATACTATAGATATTATTATACGCTTTTAAAACCAACCGAGTTCGAGTATATTTGCTCTAGTGATGGTATTTTATCGATAAATTTTATTTACCTGCTAGTTAATTAATACTACTAAGGAATATATATTTAATAAACAATCTTAATGTAATAATAAAACACAAATGTCAGAAGCTTTAGGGGTAAGAAATGATGAAGAAGGTAAAGATGGATGGACTACATTAAGCACGATCAGTTTAACAAATGTTATTTAGACAATATACCGACCTGATATCCTAAGCACAGGGTGACCTAACTAAGTCACCCTGTGCTAGTGAGTTAGGGCTCATCCATTTACTAACTCGTTATATAAATTTAATAAAATAAAAATCTCGTTTATCTACATTTAGACCCTACATTTTAATATAATGTAAATTGATGTTGGTAATATGAATTTAAATTATATAGGGTGCTCAATATTTTCATAATCATTTTCTGTTTATCTAACTTAGCTGCTATTCTTTAAGTGACAGTAAGAACCTAATTAAATTACTATGAAATTAATCCAAAAAATATAATAATAAATTTAGTATAGTATTTCTATAGTATATGGAATGTGTGTATATTATTTTAGAAACAATAGACATTATTATTAAAAAAAATATTTTTAAACTAAAGTAGGTACCTACCATTTTTATATAATATAAAAAATAAGATATAATAATACATGAGAATAATATCGATATAAAATTTTATAACCATAACACAGCCCTAAAAGGTTTTTAGATATAGATTGTTAGTTAGTTATAACATTTTTTTATCCTTGCCCCTTTCGGATTCGATTTGGACAATAGTGACCGCAGATGGATCAGGCAGGTGGCCGTTCTCCATGCCAATAACGATGCAATCGCACTCCAAGCCCTGTATTATACTTTAATGCATATAAAACTTTATGCTTGGTCATTGTAAAGATAAGCTGTTTGAACGTTTTTGAGGTTTGTTAAAGTAATTGTTTCAGCAGATGTGTTAACATGACGTATAGTCGCTATTTTAACAATATGATGTATCTATATTAACCTTATTTTGATGTATTAAAAATACAAATTTTCATGACTTCTTTCTTACCTGTAAGCTTAATAAGTGACTAAAGATTATAATAAAATAAATATTAGTGCATTTAACTTAAAATCCTTACTAATATTATAAATGCGAAAGTAACTCTGTCTGTCTCGCTTTCACAGCAAAACCACTGAGCCGATTTAAATTAAATTTGTTACACAGATAGTCTAAAGCCTGAGAAAGAACAAGGGCAAACTTTTTAATTCGAAAACGCCATTTAAAAGTTGAAAAGTGGGATGAAATATTGTAGGAGGAATAGTTACTTTGGATTAACGCTAACTTACGACTATTCCACGCGGAAGAAGTCGGGGGGGCAGAAGCTAGTAAGATCATATATTAAACAGTTAAGTAAATCAGGTCCATTTTCTTTGATATTATGGAGAACGTCTAGGCTTAATAGTGGGCTGGAGAATATGATCATGATAAGACTGAGAAGAATAAAACAAGACATTAAATGTTCCTATATGGTTATGTGTACCTAATGTATCTTCGCTGACCAGAATGTTTGCTTTTTTCTCAAATTTGCTTTTATTTCTGAAGATACTCAAACAACTTAACCTAATATTACAATTACCTCGGGTTGAGAGCCCTCAGCGCTCACCCATAGTCCGCGTAAAGCTGTCAAAGCTATCTGCGGCTAAAAGCTAAAAATACACAAAAAAAAATTACAATTACAAACTACATACGCGAAAGTGCGATAATTTGCTAGTACCTACTCAATAAATAGCCCAAAGAATTAGCACGTTGAAGTGGCAATGGGCTCGACGAACCGACAACCAGAAGAAAATTTCTCGAGTGGCGAACACAAATCGGACGACGCAGCGTAGGACGACACCCTACTCGGTGGACTGATGACGTTGTCAAGGTCGCAGGAAACCGTTGGATGCAGGTGGCACAGGACCGTTACGAATGGCATTCTCGTGGGGAGACCTATGTCCAACAGTGGACGTTTACGGGCTGATGGATGGATGGACTTAATAAATACCTATAAAAAATATTTTTAACAATAAAATAGTTATATGTATCTATATATATATATATATATATATATATATATATTATTTGTAATAGCATAAAAAAATTATATCAAAATTAATACATCCTTAATTATATAAGAAACCAACAAGACAAAGATATTTCCACTCTTAGACATAGGTCCCTCTCAAAATTATAAATGGTTATGTTGTAAAATGCCAAGATTTCCAACTAGGAGTTTTAAATTTACATAGATTTTACGTCATATTTTAACTTTAGTATTAGTTTTTAATCTTATCACTAGACCAATACTGCTATGTCATCGTAGTATCAATTAGAAATCTACAAAAAAAACGACAAATAAGACAAATAAACATAACCTTAAACACTAAATATAGTTATATTGAATAAACCTACACAATAAAGAAATCTCTACTACATCTTTATCAAAATAAAAAAAAATACGTAATTAAATGTAAATAAGGACGTGCTGACAGCATGTCGATATAATTCAAGCGTATTTATCGACTATCAACATTGCGTGTAACGTTATCAAATTTATGTTTGTTCGTGTGAACGTATCTATCAGGAGGAGTAAGTCAATGTCGTACTAATTGATCTAATGACGAATAAGGATGACGAGACATTGATATCGATAGCTTGTGATAATAATTCACAAATGATTGACAGGGCTAACTTAATTAATTAATTAATCTTGACAATGTATATGTTTCATACAAACTTAACCGTTTTGTTTTCATTATATCTTTCAATTTTGTCAAAGCTCGTATTGCTTACAAAATAAAAGAAGTAAATCAACTGCTGATTTTATAAGTAAAGAATATAATTGTCTGAGTTCAGGTACACGATGTAAGTTAGCCAATTAGTATCTACATAGGTAATTATAAATAACTAGCAAAACCCAGCAAGTTGGTTTGTTTGTAGAAGTCAATATATCGCAGCGCCGCCTGGTGATAAGTTATATGAATAGGGATAGCATAAAAACCTTCTCCGTGAAAAAATACATATACAGGGTGGAAGTGGACCGCTCCCGAAAACAAAAACAGGTGACTCTACTAGACCTACTAGTAATGATAGACTAGGAAAAAAATCGATTCGGATGAAAAATATACCAATTTTCATAATGATCGACCAAATAGTTTCTAAGTTTACCGATATCATATATGCAAACATCCTCTTTTATAGATATAGATTACCTAATAGTTCCGAAAGTTTTGGTGAGCACGTGAAAATGTCATATAGTGCTTTTGAATTATATTTAATATTTTAATATTTTATTGTATTATATTAAATAATTTTGTTAGTGTTTTATCTAATATCACAGAACGTAAGTGCCAAAGTGTAATGCATATTATAAACAGTACCGGCGTAAAGAATCTTATAAATAACATAATTTACTTTGCACTATTAAATATTAATTATTATAACCTACTTTTGAACAACACAAATATATATTATTAGCTACCGATATCACGTATCACATGCAGTAAAATACGAGACTGTCACCAGAGCTACTAGCAATACTCACAAGAAATTTACAAACTATTTTCTACTGTATTATCTTTAATACAAAGTCGATAATGCAATGATAGAATAATAATACGTAAGTTAAGCAATGCGGTATCATTTATCGAGTACAAACTATTTTTCCCATCCCTAAAATCAATTGATTTTACAATTTGAACTTTATCTATATATAGTAAAAGGTTTATTATATTAATTCTTACAGAAAATAAATTTGGTATTGCTTTATCGAGCTATGTGACAAGATTGATGTCTGTCACCTCGTCACGTCTACAGGTATCTTAAGCTAAGTGCCTGAGATGGTGTCCGGAATGCAAATAAAGTCGTCTTGATAAAGATATAAAGGCACTTTACACTTGTTTATGATATAGTTATTATCGAAAACATGAAAGTGTATCTGTCCATATAGTTTATAACGATGAATGTATCATGATATGATTGGTCTATTTAAGGGCGATCTTACCCGTGGGTGATCTTACGACGACTAAGGGATATAAAACGCATACAACATCTATGCAAGAGAAGGAAAACTCGAAACAAAACCCTATACCAACACGTCTGACCAGCGTGGTGTAGTAGGTCAATTACCCTCCCACTACGGAGGAGGCCCGAGCCCAACAGTGGTACGTATATGGGCTGTGATGATGATGAATAATACACCAATATACTCACCCTTACTTTCCCCAGGGAGTCATAATAACTGGCTAAAAGAATACCAGAGAAGTGAATACCCCTTCTTTTTTTTTTTTGCGGTGGGCTATGGACGTCGCATCCCGCCAAATCGGTTCGGGGTGACGGAAGAGGCGGCGCGTAACCCCATTGACCCACCCTGCAAGCACCTCTTCTTCGCCGTGCGAGCGGGCCACCGGTACCCGATCTTTGTCTTCGGTGGCCCGCTCGGCGGTATGCCCTCTCGGGCTCCGCGTGAGGACCTCACGCGGTGGCCTCACGTCGGGTGACCGGACAATTAGAGAAGTGAATACCCTGGAAACTCATAACATCAACTATGACCGCCAATCCGCCAGGCGTGATTTTAGTTTTTTTTTTTTATGTGGCAGGGCTGTATCTAATAGTAATTAACAACATGCTGATAGAATACTAGTAGTGTTACTAATTTTCATCCTCTCATCTCATATGGGTATATAATACGGGCTGTGAACTGGAACTGGGTTCGAGCTGACTCCGTAATAGATGGCATATTGAATTACTAAACCATGCTAATCATGACAAAAGGTAGGTAGATATAATTCGAGGTAGTTATATTTCGAGGTTTATTTCTAATTTATAAATCTTTTAGTTCAAGTTTTATCTTGCGTAGATATTATATCATCGTCACATCACAGCCCATAAATGTGCCACTGTAGGGCTGGGGCCTCCTCCGTGATAGGAGGGCAATTAACATACTATACCGCGCTGGTCAGACGTGTTGTTAAAGGGTTTTATTTCGAGTTTTCCTTCTCTCGCATAGATGTTATATGCGTTTTATATCCCTTAGTCGTCTCGTACGATCACCCACGGGTAAGATATGGAGTGGTGAATAGTATTCTTACTCCGTCACCACACGGATATATATACACAAGCCTTAATCGTTTTTTACAAAATCGACGAGCAAGATTAGGGGTGGTGAAATGTATTCTTACTCCGTCCCCATACGCAACACTCTCTGTGTATATATATTACATAGTAAAATTGCATCACTTTAAATTAAATATAAAGAAACTTGTTTCTAGCATTCTCTACTCGTAAAATGCAAAGATTCGATCGATTGAGTTAAGACACTGATCCATTATGCCAGTGACAAGTAAGACAATAATACTTTATATGATCCATAAATTATTATTATAAGCTTTCTTTTATCTTCCGGCTATGGTATGGTTGCTTCCCGCACCACCCCAATTAAGCCGGTGTTCAACATCGGGACCATGGATGTGGTCGCGCCCGGGCAAATCGGCCCGGGGCGACGGAAGAGGCGGCACGCAACCCCATGGACCCACCCTGCAAACACCTCTCTTCGCTGTGCGAGCGGGCTACCGGTACCAGATCTTTGTCTTCGGTGGCCGTCAGCATCAGTAGCCTAGGTTGCTGCTATAAGTTTGCACGTAACGTGTCTTCTTTTAATTGAATATGCTTATGTATAATGTTTAGTATTTAAAAAAAAAAAAAAAAGAATATGACATCTCACACACAGCCAGTCCGCTTATAAAACTTTATAGCAAAACTTTATGTTTATTGGAAAGGGACACAATCCCTACGCGTTGATTAGTTCAACGGAATGCATTCAAAAGAAACTCAGAATGGTCAGAAGTCTATAATTATCTAAAGCGAAACAGTTTTCGGAGCGAAACGATGATTTAGTTAAACGTTTTTTAAGATCTTGTTTTGATTTGTTACCCAAACATTAGCGGGATATACGGCTTGATAGATTGATCAACAATGACCACGTTGGCAATGATATATTGGTGATAATTAGTTATAGTTGGTTGTTATTTAAAAATATATTTGATGATTACTGAGACAATTTGTACGTATAAATGATTGGATTCTTTTAAAAATAAATGTTTTGAATTGTACGCTTTTTGTTGAATGGGTTATTTGCAATTTATTGATTAATGATACAAAAAGATATAAAGTATAATAAAATATATAAATAAACTGTAGTATCTTATCTCTTTCCGTTTGGTGACGGAGTAAGAATACTATTCACCACCCCATATCGTGGGTGATCGTACGTGTATCGTGTGTGTACGTGTGTGTACGTGTATCGTGTGTGTACGTGTATCGTGTATCGTGGTACCCGTGGGTGATCGTACGAGACGACTAAGGAATATAAAACGCATATAACATCTATGCGAGAGAAGGAAAACTGGAAACAAAACCCTATACCAACACGTCTGCCAGCGCGGTAGTAGGTTAATTTCCCTCCCATCACGGAAGAGGCTAACAGTAGGACATTTATGGGTTGTGATGATGATGATGATTGTGTCTTGAAAATCTTAGAGATAAAGTTAATTAACATAATATTTTTTTTAAAGTAACCACATTATAATGATTTCTGATGTTTAATCGAGTATTAAAAATTGAAATAAAACTACTATTTATCAATTTTGTACTTGATTTTCATTATCCGACGTTTCGAATACTTTTCGGCATTCATGGTCACAGGCGATCCTCCCGTGAACACTACCATCGATACCGAATCAGCAGATGCGTGGGTTATCCCTTTGGGAAGGAAAACTAAGGGATAAATATGTTAATATCACTACAAAGGAAGGGAAACTCGAAGAAAATCCTAAATAGGATAGGCATAGGTCAATTTCCCTCTAACAGAGAGGAAGCTCTCGCCCAGTGGTGGGGTGTATAGAAGTTGAGATATTGATGAATTGGCGAACTACTCACCATTATCGAGAAGAAGTTGGCGATTTCAAACTACCGTATGTATAAAACGTAAGTCAGTACCAAAATTGCCGGTTCTCTTGTCATGTTACAATGGGGACTAATTAAGAGCCCTCAAAGTTAATTAGCTTCGGGTTTTTGGTAATGCCTTGAAAGTTAAATTTTTGCTTTGTCTTTACTTGTGAATAGGGTGGAAGTAATTTGTTTCAGCGCATTCTGAGATCGGCCTCCGCGTTTTAATAATCTTATACACGAATATTGGTTATATTAAAATTGTTATAAACATTCTTACAATTCTGTTAAACAAATAAAATATTAAAAAAAATATGTTCAAATTTCAAATCAACGTAAAGTATTTCGGTGAATAAAAATAGGCACACTTATTAGGTTCAACAATTGTAAATACATATGTTTTTTAAATGCACTGAGGAAGGTATTGCTTTACAAAAATATAATTAACGGACTCAAATTATATCCAGTTTATGTGGGTCCTGCGAGGGAATTGAGGCATTTGACAGTATAGGTTTGGGTACCTTAACCACTACGCCACATTTGAAGTCGATTTAATAAAACTTGACAAGAATATGTTCATAATTTTTATTTTTTAATATTAAACTTTGGTAATAAAAAGCTTAAATCATTCTAACTTCGTGTACAATAATTTTCTTCATAACTCACATACCGTTATAACACTTCTTCATATTAAATAGCTTATTCATAATCACTGTTTATCAGTAAGTGGAGTCGTTACTATTAATTGGGTGCTGACAATCAAATAACGATTTCTTGGAAATTTTGGCAGAACATAAAAATACTCTTAAATCACGTCTATATGATATTCATTATACTTTAGCGATTTCTCTGTATTACATTACATAAACTATCAATAAAATCTATACTAATATTATTAAGCTGAAGAGTTTGTTTGTTTGTTTGAACGCGCTAATCTCAGGAACTACCTGTCCGATTTGAAAAATTCTTTCATTGTTAAATAGCTCATTTATCGAGGAAGGTTATAGGCTATATATCATCACGCTAAGACTAATAAAAGCAGAGCAACAGTGAAGAATGTTTCAAAATCGGGTTTTTGTTTCCTTTCCCTATTCCCTTCCCTATTTCCATCTTTTACGTAAACGAATTCGCGAGATGAAGTTAACATTAGCCCAAAGTACCTATTCCACGAGGACGAAGTCGTGGGCGAAAGCTTGTTATACAATATAACTCTGTAAAATACTGAAGTATTGAATATAATTTAAAAGCACTCAACTTTTCATATACCCGCCAAAACTTCTGCTCATAAATATATTTTATTTCACAGACAATTATATTATTTCAATTACCATTTACAAACACGAACATAATTAAAAAAAAAAACTAAATAATTACTGAAGTAATTTTCATCAAAACAAAAGGAAAACAAAAATAAGGTCTTTTCAGATTAGTTTAACTAGGTAATTACAGTTCACATAAATGTCTATGAACATAACATTATGACGTCACAGCCTATAAATATGATACAAATTAGCAAGAATACGGAACTCTAAGATGGCGGCACACGATCTTAACAGATAAATGTACAATGGACAATTTCATGTAGCAATTTGTATGCTAAGCACGGGAATGAAATCTCTTAATTTGTTGCTTGTCTTTATGATTCGACGTTTGTACTGATTATGGAGTCATTATTTAGTTGTTTGGATGCGGCAATTAACATACATACATATATATCATCACGCCATATCCCTTGCAGGGTAGGCAGAGAGAACAGAGTGCCAGAGAACTCTATCTTTGCATACTTCACTCGCTTCCTCAACATTCATAATTCTCTTCATAATGGCTCGCCGGTTTCGGAGACTCTTGACTCCACTTTCCTTCAGTACATGACCGATCTGGTCTAGGTCGGTTAGTCTCGGTCTCCCCCGGTACCTACATCCTTCCACTTTCGCATTGTATATCTTCTTAACCAGACGTTCGTTCGGCATTCTTTCCACATGTCCGAACCATCGGAGCATTCCCTTTCGCATCTTTACACCAATACTCTCTTTCATACCTACTCGCTCTCTTACGTCGTCGTTACGAATGCGGTCGGTCAATCTTACTCCACAGATTTTTCGCAGAGATCGCATTTCGACCGCATTAATTTTACTTTCATACTCTTTTCTGCATACCCAACTCTCGCTTCCATACAGTAATGTTGGGACAAGCACTGCGTTACGTATTGCTACACGTGCCTTCTGGCTGAGGTGGTGGCTACCGAGAAGTTGCCCCAACGCTCAGTTCACTCTATTTCCCGCATTCACTCTTCGCTCTATATCAGTGGTGTACCTTCCATCTCGGCTAAATCCACATCCAAGATATACAAATTCATGTTTTAATTCATGCGGCAATTAAAGTTTCTTTTATTGCATAAAATCATAGTAAAATCTTTCCTTTTTGGGGACAGGCTCTAATGTTCTTACTGGTAGAATTAAATTAAATAATTTTTGATACATTTAATACACTGCATCATAAGGGCACTTCGAAATAATCTACTACCGTATCGGAACGCAGTTACAAACTGAGAAGATCTGATAAGAAGCTCAGCGGGCTCGTCACATCACTATCCCCGAGGTTCTGGTCTTCGGTATATTAAACATTTATGGCAAATCTTTTATGGCAAATCTCTTTAATTTATATGTTATATGTTTTATTACAATGATATTGATTATATGTTTTATTACAATGATAGACTAATAATTTAAAACATAATTTTAAATTATTAGTCTATCATTGTAATAAAACTTTGGTGCAAGAGACCTTCTCTTCGATAACATCGAAATGATACCCTTTACAACTCGTCTGTGTACAATTTTAATTCCTCCCCTATTGTGAAAGAGGTCGGGTAGGAGGGAGAAGAAGCAGTGGGATATATATTAGCTGGATGATATAAAGAAACTCACGATGCCAAGGGATACGTAAATGTGTTTTAAAACAGATAGAAAAAAAGGTTTTTAATTTAAAATGCTTCTTCATAGTATTTTTTTATTGAACTGCTACAGGCAGGTTCATCTGCGGTAGTATTATACTCTCGCAGAAATTTGACATCTGAGTTGTCGTTCCGCGAGCGAGAGAGTTGGTAGCCCAATTCGAGTAGACCTTGGTTGGTAGGCGGAAGCCTAGCCGTACCCCTAGTATTGTGAAAGTCCATAAGTGGAAGTAACACTTACCATTAGGTGTGCTCCTCCGCCACCATAAACAAAAAAAAAAAATAGAAACCTTTACTAGACAAACATGTTTTATAGTTTTTTGCATAACAGCTAATCTCAAAGCCAAGCAACTAATAAATAAATATTTCCATCCATCTATCAGCTTCTAGACGCCAGTGTTGGATATGGTACATATGTTATAATCTACTGTAACCTATTCAGCTAAATGGTATTTAATACTATTTTTATCACTTCCATAAAGGTTAGGGTTGGGAAGACATTATATTCTTAGCCACGATGATGATATTTAATAATAATAAATGACCAGCAATCTCAAGCCAATACTTCGTATATAGAGGGATTATTACGTATATAACTGTAACTTTAATAAATTTTAATAGAAATACTTAATAAAAAAAAAATCCGTATGGTGACGGAGTAAGAATGCAATTCACCACTCCTCTATAGTGCCCTTTACCTGGTGTGATCGTAAAAGACGACTAAGGGATATAAAACGCATATCACATCTATGCAAGAGAAGGAAAACACGAAATAAAACCCTATACCAACACACCTGACCAGCGTGGTACAGTAGGTATCCTTTCCCTTTAAAGGAGGCTCGAACCCAAAAGTCGGACGTGTATGATCTGAGATGAATTAATGAATGAAAAAAAAAAACATTTACTATAAATATTTTTTTTTAATTAGTACCACAAGCAAAGTAACGGTTAGTAGTATTTGTAGCTGCTGGCATACAGCCCTGTTGCGAATATCGGATTGCGAATATGAGATTGGAGAAAAAGTCGTTTAAATTATTAAAGCGTTTACTGAATATAATTACAGAATTACAATGCAATTGAGCGAGTATATTAAAAACAGTGTTATTGACGGTAAGTAAATATTGGTAATGCGAAGTTTCTTCTTTTTGTGGCGCTGGTATCGGCGTCCCTCCTCTTAGGTTGGTTTTATCGCAAATATGAGTATGTGTGTGTATACAGCTAGTACTTTTAAAATAAGCGCCAACAAGCCCCTTCAGAAAAAAAAACATTATTAATTTTAAATGATATGCCACCTTCATCATGCATTATGGCTGAATGTAGTCACTTAAAACAATGGTGAGAGATACGCGTGTGACGTGGAGACATCAGATCAGCACAGCGGTCATTCAGCCATGTGAATACTGCTGGAAGATTCAACGCAATAGCTATATACGTGCGACTACATGAACTGTTGAAATTTAAAACAAAAATTTCTTATTCAATTTATTTATTTATGATGGGCCGTCTGCCTGACGTCAACCCTCCTTGGGAATATAATTGTTGATTAAACGGCATCAGGTAGCATTGACCCAGGTGGATATTAAACTTTTAGTCGTATTTTACGACATCCACTAGTTTAGTAAGGGCCATTAGTATTTAGTATTCGTTGCTGCTACCACACAGCATACCGAAAAAAAAGCAAAATAAAAAAGTTTTTCCTAAACATTATCAGATATAGAAGCTGTGTGGTAGCGGTTACAAATACTACCAACCATTACTTTGCTCGTGGATGTCGTAAAAGACGACAAAGAGCCTTATATTGAGTAGGGCCAAGTCCATCTGATGCCGTTTGATCAACAATTACATTCCCAAGGAGGGTTGACATCTGGCAGGCGACCGATCATAAAACTATTGTCAATAACTTGTACAATATGTACTATGAAAGAAGAGTACACATTGTATCGAGCTCAAGTAATTGGGATAAGAGTAGGAGAATGATGATATACATATATTCACAGGAAAATTAATATTTGACAGATAAATATAGAATAGAATTTATTATAACGTTGCTTGTTGCAGATTATATGGAAATTAGAAACCAATGTTTACCAATAAGCCTTAATTATTATTATGAGTGAATATTTTTCATAGCATTTTAACGTGCTAATTGATCAATTATTAGTTATTAATAATTTTTATAACGATGCCTTTATGATACAACAATATTTTATTGGATTCTTTGATTATCATCATCGTCTCAGCCCATATATGTCCAACTGTTGGGCTACCGAGCCTCCTCCATAATGGAAGTTAAATTAACTTAATATACTACACTGGTCAGACGTGTTGGTACAGGGTTTTGTTAAGAGTTTTCCTTCTCTTGCCTATGCAAACATCTATATGTTATATACGTTTTATATCCCTTAATCGACTCGTACGATCACCCACAGGTAAGATATGCGGTGGTAAATTGTATTCTTACTCCGTCACCACACGGATAATTGAATTAGAATATTTACTTATTTTGATTATTTTTGTTTATTACATTGCAGGCTTCTCAAAATAAATTTTAATTTTTCTTCATTCTTTTAACGAAGTTAAAAGCCCAAGAGAATTCTACTTTTTAGACACTTTATGTCCGGGATCTTTTTTATTTTTTATATTAACCTATAGTCTCAATTATCCTCTTTAGCTGAGGTATTGGCAAATAAGGTAGCAGTGAAATGGATCTACGCAGTACACAGTGCATTTTAAGGCATCTTTCGCCCTTTGAGCAGCTCGTTGGCAAAAATTTCCTTCTCCCCCAAATGTCTATAAATAGAAATAGAATATAATAGACAATAAATAAAGCATATAATCACAACTATAAGTCATAGAACCAGGAATGTTTAAATTATCCATTTACATCTTAATACAATTAGGTAGGCACAACAGGCAAATACTGTCAAAGAAAATAACCAATAATATGAAACTTTGTAGTTGTAATTTCAAAACAAAACTATTTACACATTGAAATATTTCACATGGCAACACTGTTTAATATATTATAGAGAATTGAATAGGTAATACGACGCGTTGGTAAGTTTTGGCGGGAAAGAAAAATGTCATGTGACCGTGTTATATTATACCCAATATTTGGTGTTTTAAGTGTCAATGAAAGTCTTATACTACTTTACGTAATCTAATGCTGGAGAAGAAGGTACTAGGAGAGGTAAATATATATAAGGAAATAATTGTTTTATAAATTTACCAAAATTCCTCAAACAAACAACACAAATCTTCAACTTCAGTCAGCCGTCGTTCGAAAGTGTCGTTCGTACATTGGTACTGCTTGACCGATCAAAGCCATATAACAAAAATCTCTTTATAAACAAATCATAAAATTTCTTTAAAACTAAGTACTATTTATTACTCAGTAATAATCGTGTACATTAAACATTACCTCCATAAAATTGCCACTAGAAGACGGCAGCATCGCAATTTGCATATAATGAAGACAAATGTCACTACCAGCAATTATCTCTAATTAATATTACGAGAACTTAGAGCAATGTAAATCTGAGACAGCCTTGTAGCATAATTATTGTGTACGATGTCACCTTCTTTTTAGTTTTTGCCATTATTTCGTGTGAACAGCTCTATGTAAGATGCTTGTCAATAACGTCTATATTACGTCAGCAACAACTTCTTTCTAATTTGTTATCATAGCAGCTATTATGATAACGATGACTGCGCGGGATCCTCAATGTGCAAGGGCCTATTGTTACCAAATTTATAGTTATTGCTACGCTCCACATTTATCTAAGGCTATCTAACTTAATCTTCTCGATAAATAGGCTATCTAAAACATTTTTTTTTAATATGACGTGTAGTATTTAAAACTAAAATATTTAAGTAAACATGTACATATCAACTAATTACATAAGCAAAAAAAATTTTCTAAATTTAACTGAAAATAATTTTTAGTTGTTGCTCAAAGTGAGTAGTGGATTTCAAATTTTTGATTAAATTTATGTGCTACTCGTTTACCTCATGTCTTAAGAAATTAATTAAGTTTTTTCAAATATATTTAATATTTATAAAAAAAAACCATGTAATTGCAGTTTGAAAATATAGTTTTCCACTAAACGCCTGGCATCTGAGCACCAAAACCATCGATATTTTTCTATCAGACTAGAAATCAGAACTAGTGCTTTATTCATACTTACTAGAACCAATCAATTAAAATAAAATCCTATACGTGTCAGTCTGAGTAATATACCGCGTGGTCCAGAGTAAATGCGGTGGTTTATGGGGCCACACCCGCTTTTCCGTCGTCCCAGATGGAGTGAACGACGTATGTTCATACCATAGCCTGTAAAAAAATGGGGAGTCTGAAAGGACATATAAAGATCTGCTCTTAGGAACCATGTCATCAATTTTAGCGACAGAAAAAACTGCGTACACAGGTTAAGAACTTGTACGTAAGTTGGGAATCAAATTCAGTTGCATTTAAAAATAAAATATACAATATTTCTATTTCAATAACGATTGTGTAGGTTGTTCGCCGATGGTTCCTAAGATAAGAGATTTGTGTATCTTCTTTCAGACTTGTCCATACTGTTCTAAATTGGCCACCCTGTCTTGTAATAAGCCAATTTTACATGTTATTGGTACCCCCTGCCATGGTATGATGAACTGTGAAATAGAAAAGCTATAAAAATGGAAGAAAGAGAAAGAAAGAAAAACAGAAAGTCTACACGACAGAAAGTCTCTAGTAGTGTAGTACTTAGATAAAAATCTTCTTGTAAAGTTATTTAAACAACATAAATTTTGGATAAAAACTCATTTAAAAAGACGCTATTTCGACTTTCATTTAAATTCGTTTCACACTATAACATATGAGATAATAATATTTGTCCGTTTCTCTTCACATAAACGGGTTGAACAAGCCATTGTTTCGTGACCTTATAGATCAACCTCTGATATAAAACATTTTATGAATTATTTCGTGTTTCGGACAAAATCTTGATCTTTATCTACGACTTGACAATCATAATAATATGTGATTGAGTGTCTTTATTTTCTCACAGTTTGAATACATCGTCTTGTCGAAATTTATAAATGTTTTTGCTATGTATTGTGGCCATTTTTGATAGCATCTAATTACATGTCATTATCATTATTACACAAAGGCGGTCCACAAAGATACAAGATTCAAATTTAGAATTAAATGTTTTCGTAACTATTTTTCCCGCCGGTGAAACAGGTATTCCATGAACTCAACTGATAAACAATAACAATTTCGTACAATGTTTACCTATATTACGAATTTCTACCAACCGCATCCGTTGAAGTACTAACAGTAGGATATCTATTTTGAGTGCTGGCAACATTGTCCCACCCGCGCGACAGCTCGCGCGTGCTCATACTATAAACAATAGGACGTTCGAATTTCAAAAACACTGCACCGACGTGACGTTATATCCGGTGACGTTCGATTTTAGTTGCAAAATATTTGAAAATAAGGGTATGTTCATAGAAACCGAACCGCTATTTTATACGTACGTACCTTTACTAAACAAGTAAGGAATGAAAATAGAATAGAAATTCTGTTAATAACCTATAACAAATTGTGTTTTATTTCGGGAAAAAGGAAGGAGCCACTCTCAGCGATACAGCTGGTCAGTGGGGACAAAATACATGCTGATCTGATACGCAGCAGTGAGGCGCGGTAGAAATACCTGCACCTGACGCTGTCTTAATAAAAATGAAACATTTAATTTGACTTATGACAATCTTTTGTAAACAACAATAAAACCAGAACAGATGTAAGAGTAACAATAGGTAATGATGTACTAGAGCAAGTGTATGAATTTGTATATCTTGGATGTGGATTTAGCCGAGATGGAAGGTACACCACTGATATAGAACGAAGAGTGAATGCGGGAAATAGAGTGAACGGAGCGTTGGGGCAACTTCTCGGCAGCCACCACCTCAGCCAGAAGGCACGTGTAGCAATACATAACGCAGTGCTTGTCCCAACATTACTGTATGGAAGCGAGAGTTGGGTATGCAGAAAAGAGTATGATAGTAAAATTAATGCGGTCGCAATGCGATCTCTGCGGAAAATCTGTGGAGTTAGGCTGACCGACCGCATTCGTAACGACGACGTAAGAGAGCGAGTAGGTATGAAAGAGAGTATTGGTGTAAAGATGCGAAAGGGAATGCTCCGATGGTTCGGACATGTGGAAAGAATGCCGAACGAACGCATGGTTAAGAAGATATACAATGCGAAAGTGGAAGGATGTAGGTACCGAGGGAGACCGAGACTAACCTACCTAGACCAGATCGGTCATGTACTGAAGGAAGGTGGAGTCAAGAGTCTCCGAAACCGGCGAGCGTGTATGAAGAGAATTATGAATGTTGAGGAAGCGAGTGAAGTATGCAGAGATAGAGTTCTCTGGCACTCTGTTCTCTCTGCCTACCCTTTTTTTTTTTTTTTTTTTTTTTTTTTTTTTTTTTTTTTTTTTTTTTGGTAGGCTATGGCCCGGTCACACGTCGCCCGTACCGTCCGGGGCGACGGAAGGGCAGCGCGTGACCCCATAACCCACCGTATTCCCTCCCCATCGCCATTGGGCCGGCCACTGGTACCGCTTCCTTGCCTTCCGAGGCCAGCCCGGCGGGTTACCCTTTCGGGTACCATCCTCCGTCAACGCCCCAGCTAACTGCCGGGGCGTCGCCCTCACGCGGTCAGCCTCTCTGCGGGTGAAGGACTATTCCCCGGTCCAGTCACCCGCGGCCTCGGCTAGGGCGGCATTAGGCGCAGATACTCGCGCCTCCGCCGCCCCAGGCGCCGGCGACGGAGCGTCTCACCGAAGAGGATTTCCTCTCGGAGTCGCCCCGCCGCCTCCTTCCGCGAGACAACTGTCTCGCAGAAGGCGGCGACCGCGTCCCAGTTCCTGACGCTGTCGAGCATCGCCTTAGCGATGGTCGGCAGCGCCAGGTCGGCACCGATGATCGCGACGAGTTCACGGCGCTGCTCTGCCCAGGCCACACAGACCTCGAGCGTGTGCTGCGCCGTGTCCTCGTCGCAATCGCAGTGGTGGCAGGACGGTGTACTCTCCCTCCTCACGACCGTGTGCAGGTACTTGCCGAAGCAACCATGCCCCGTCAAGACCTGCACCAGTCGGAAGGAAAGGACCCCGTGCTGTCGACCCAACCACTCCATCAGCACTGGCCGGAAGGCCTCGATGGTCCGAACACCGAACCGAGGCCTTTCCAGCCGGATTGCCCAACGAGCAATAACGTCACGGCGGGCGTCGCCCCGCCAAGCGGCCATCTCACTAAGCGAGACGGTGCCGCCCCCTGCCCGCGTCGCTGACACCCGCCGGTACAGTCCGGCGAGCATCTCCGCCTCCAAGTCCCACGGAGGTGTTCCGGCCAACAGGCATGCTGCCTCCGTCGCCACCGTGCGGTATCCGCGTATGGCCCTGACCGCCATGGCCCGCTGTGGTCGCCATAGTAGAGCCCTAAGTCGGACGGTCAGGGACCCCGCCCACACGGGTGCGCCGTACAGGGCCATCGACCGGACCACCCCCGCGTACAGCAGTCGGCACGTAGCGCTGGGTCCGCCTACATTCGGCATAAGCCAGGATAGGGCGGACGCCGCGCCGACAAGCCGTGGAGCAAGCCGACGGAAATGCTCCCGGAACCACCATCGCCCGTCGAGCACCAGGCCCAAGTACCTCATATGGGCCCGGATGCTGATGGGAACCGAATTGACGGTGATCGAGGCGTCGGTGGGTGGACTGGTGCGGGGCCCATGGAATAATAAGGCCTCCGTCTTATCCAGGGCCACCCTTAGCCCCAGCGCCTCGATCCGCCTGACAATCTCCTCGGTGCCAAGAGTTGCCAGGCGTGCCGCCTCCTCCAGCGTCCCACCCCGGGCTGTGACGAGTGTATCGTCGGCGTAACAGATTACGCCCAGCCCGGGCGGGAGGCTCCCTCTCAACGCCCAGTCGTAGCCGATGCTCCACAAAGTCGGCCCCAAGACCGACCCCTGCGGAACACCGCACGACATGGGCGTTCGCACAACATCCCCTACTCGGTTCTTATAGAGGACGCTGCGCCCCTCCAAATAGTCTGCCACCAGCCGCCTCAGGTATACAGGCACCCCGTGATACCGGAGTGCCTCCCTGATGCAGCTGAATGGCAGACTATTGAATGCGTTGGCGATGTCTAGAGACACCGCCAACAGCACCCCACCGCCAGTGACAGCCTCCGCGACTACGGCCCTCAGGCGCAGCAAGGCTGCGATCGTCGAACGCCCCTTTCGGAAACCAAATTGGGCGTCCGACAGATCGGGGCCAACCTCGCTAAGGTGCTGGCCGATACGGGCAGCCAGGATCCTCTCCAACAGCTTACCCGTATCGTCCAGCAGCACGATCGGCCTATAGGCCGAGGCCGAGTCCGGAGACCGTCCCGGCTTCGGCAGGAGTACCAGCCTCCCCTCCTTCCAACACCCAGGGAACTGCCCAGACGATAAACACGCGTTGTACAGTCCCCCGAGGCGTGGACCCAGACGCGATAGAATCCGTAAAAGTAGAATTGTGTATGTTGAGAAAGCGAATGAAGTATGCAAGGACAGAGTTCTCTGGCACTCTGTTCTCTCTGCCTACCCTGCAAGGGATATGGCGTGATGATATGTATGTATGTATTTTGTAAACAAGTTTTTATAAATATAAATTTTTTTATATCTACTATTAAGAATGTATAAAAATTTTAGTCAGGTTTAAAATCATCATCATCATCTCAGCTCATATATGTATATATATATATATCCCACTGTTGGGCTCGAGCCTCTTCCGCAATGGGAAGGAAATTGATCTGGGATAACACGCAGGTCAGACGTTTTGGTATGGAGTTTTGTTTCGAGTTTTTCTTCCCTCACATAGATGATATAGGTATGCGTTTTATATCTCTTAGTCGTCTCGTACGGTCACCCACGGGTAAGATAGGGGATGGTGAATTGTATTCTTACACCGTCACCACACGGAAAAGAGAAGAAGATTTAAAATAAAATACCTATATTAAACCAAAAAGCTTTGCTGGTAATTAACGTTAAATAAAATTTTAATTTTAAGTAAAGACTAAGAAGCCATATTTGAAATTGATTTCTGTCATATACATATAAGGCCTTAAATGTAACTTAAAATTTAGAAGTCGTTGGCGAAAACGGATATTAAATTTCACAAAATCGACAATAAAATAACTAACTATATAAACTAAACTCTCGTTTAATACGATTCTAAGTGCAAAGTTAGAATATTAAATCGGTACAATGTTCAATTATTATCCGATAGATGGATCACATCTCCTATAAAGACGACAAAGATTATACGAGCACCAAATTAATCTTCATACGACAATTTACACTTGTATAATTATTAGGTCAATTGGATTTCCAATAGATGTAGATTCGAGTCCCACGTGTGACTATATTATTTTACTCTTTTTTTTTTTTTTTGGAGTTTATGGCTTGGTTACTTAGACCTTTAAGCCAAGTCTTCATAGTTTAGACACTTCATGCCTTGTCTTCCGTATTATTGTTTACCACTTCTTCAAATTGTAATTAGTCCTTGATAGTCACTGTCCGTCAGTAAGTCAAGTCGTTACTATCAATTTGGCGCTGATAACCAAATTCATAGTTTTGTTGGGAATTTTGGGTGAACACGAAAATACACGAAAACCACTATTCTACCATATTCACTACACTTCAGCACTTTAACTGTATCATATTCCATAAAATACCAGCAACATTATTCAATATAACACTACAAAACACTAAAGAAATGAATATAATACAAGAGCGTGACATGACATTTCCATATTCGCGCCAAAACTCCATTCCATCCATCCATCCATCAGCCCGTAAACGTCCACTGTTGGACACAGGCCTCCCCACGAGAATGCCATCTATAACGGTCCTGTGCCACCTGCATCCAGCGGTTTCCTGCGACCTTGATGAGGTCATCAGTCCACCGAGTGGGGGGTCGTCCTACGCTGCGTCGTCCGATTCGTGGTCGCCACTCGAGAACCTTTTTTCCCCAACGGTTGTCGGTTCGTCGAGCGATGTGGCCTGCCCATTGCCACTTCAACGTGCTAATTCTTCGGGCTATGTCGGTTACACCCGTCCTTCTACGGATTTCCGTATTTCGGATTTTATCACGTAGAGAAATACCGAGCATAGCCCTCTCTATAGCACGCTGAGCGACTTTGAGCCTTTTTATGAGGCCGACATTTAGAGACCACGTTTCAGTGCCGTAAGTCATCGCTGGTAACACACACTGGTTATAAACCTTTGTTTTCAGACACTGCGGAATATTAGACGAGAAGATCCTCCTAAGTTTCCCGAACGCTGCCCAGCCGAGTTGGATTCGTCGGCTGACCTCTTTCTCGAAATTGGATCTACCTAATTGGACTGTTTGTCCTAGGTAAACATAGTGATCGACAACTTCGAGAATCGCATTCCCAACCAGGACCGGTACAGAAATGACATGGGCATTAGACATGATTTTCGTCTTGTCCATGTTCATTTTCAGCCCTACTAGTTGGGACACCTTGCTGAGGTCATTGAGCATGGTGCCAAGGTCCTCCAGGGATTCGGCCATGACTACGATATCATCTGCGAATCGAAGGTGAGTGATGTATTCGCCATTGATGTTGATGCCGAGTCCGGTCCAGTCTAAGAGCTTGAAGACATCTTCCAGCGCAGTGGTGAACAGTTTCGGAGAGATAACGTCTCCCTGTCTCACGCCTTTCTGCAGCTGGATCGGTTTCGTACTCTTATCCTGGATGCGGACTGACATAGTAGCGTCTTTATACAAACACTTCAGCACTTCGATATATCGATAGTCAATTTGGCACCTCTGAAGGGACTGCAGCACTGCCCAAGTTTCGACAGAATCAAAGGCTTTCTCATAGTCCACAAACGCTAGACACAGAGGCCGATTATACTCCTCGGTCTTCTGTATAATCTGGCGTAGCGTGTGGATGTGGTCTATGGTACTATAACCTTTTCGGCAACCGGCTTGTTCGGGCGGCTGGAAGTCGTCTAGCTTGCGCGCGAGTCAGTTCGTAATGACTCTTGAAAACAGTTTGTACACGTGGCTCAGGAGTGAGATGGGTCTGTAATTCTTTAAGAGCGTTTTATCGCCCTTCTTGAAAAACAGCACCACCACACTCCTGGTCCACGACTCTGGAACGTCGCCCCCGAGAATGACAGAATTAAATAGCTTCTGTAGGGCTTTTAAAACTGGCTTGCCGCCTGCCCTCAGGAGCTCTGTGGTAATTCCGTCATCTCCCGGTGCCTTTCCGTTCTTTAATTGTTTTAGAGCCATTCTGATCTCGTACAAGCTGACGTCCGGGATTTCTTCGGTATAGTGCCGAGTTAGCTTGGATCTGGGGTCTTGGACCAAGCTGACAACAGGATTCAGGGATGATTTGTACAACTGCCCATAGAACCTTTCGACCTCTCCCAAGATCTCACTCTGGGATGAAATGACAGTACCGTTATCGGTCTTCAGCTTAGTCATTTGGCTCTGCCCGATAGACAAATCTCGTGCGAACACTTTGGAGCCTCGATTTCGCTCTATCGCCTCTTCAATACGCAGTGTATTGAATCGGCGAATATCGCGTCGCATAGATTTAGAGATTTGTCTATTAAGCTGCCTGAGTTCGGACCAATCGGCTGAAGACTGTACCGTCATTTCCTTTCTCCTCTCCATGAGTTGAAGAGTCTGGTCAGAAAGCTTTTTTGTTCTAGTAGCGCGACGGGCCTTAAAGAATTTTGACCCGACCGCGTGGACAGTTTCCACGAACCTGTTGTTCATATCGTTCGAAGATTCGCACTCTTCCAGGCATTGGAAGCGATTATGTAATTCGAGTTGAAAGCTATCGGGGTTCTGGTATTGGACAGGTGTAGGTCGGAGTGTAGACTTCATCAAGCGGGACCGCTCGACTTTCGTACGAAGATTCAATGTGCCTCGAACCATCCGGTGATCACTCCCAGTTTTAATCCTGCTGATCACAGAGACATCAGTGAATATTTGTCGTTTGTCCGTCAAGATGAAGTCTATCTCATTTTTAGTGGATCCATCAGGGCTAATCCAGGTCCACTTCCTTTGTGGCCGTTTCTTGAAGAATGAATTCATCATAA
The DNA here is from genome assembly GCA_905163515.2 of Lymantria monacha. Taxonomy (NCBI): domain Eukaryota; kingdom Metazoa; phylum Arthropoda; class Insecta; order Lepidoptera; family Erebidae; genus Lymantria; species Lymantria monacha. The sequence goes on along the minus strand of LR991097.1, from coordinate 22,505,264 downwards.
AGAGGCCTTCCTTCTCCAAAAAGTCGGCCAGTTTTTGGCCCCTTTGGTTTCTCTGTCCAAATCCATATTGCCCCACTCTCAACTCATCGTCTGTCCTTTTGCCTAGTTTTGCGTTGAAGTCTCCCATAACTACCGTGAAGTGGGTTTTGGACGTGTGGATGGCTTTCGAGATATCCTCGTATAAGGCCTCCACTACGTCGTTGGAGTATGTCGAAGTCGGTGCGTAAACCTGTATGACCTTCAACGAATACCGTTTGGTAATTCTGAGTATAAGGTACGCTACCTTTGTTGACACACTTTCGATCCTCTCCACGTTCTCTACGAGAGACTTACGAACGATAAACCTTGGGATGGGTGATAAACCTTGGGATGGGTGATCTCCCTCCCGGTAGAAGAGCAAATTGCCAGACCGGAGGATTATCGTGCCCTCCCCCTCTCTTCGCACTCCATTATTTTACTCGTAAACAAGTTTTTGTAAACTACAGTACTCTACTAACTTTTATAGTGGTAGGACCCTGCTATTGACAGTTCTCTGTCTACAGCCACGGGCCGGTCCGTCCGGGGTAGTACCACACTCTCGCAGGAGATCGACGTCTGAGTAATGGCAATGCGCTATTGCGTTTTGTTCGGTGAGTGAGAGAGCCGGAGGCCCAACTGGGTTGGGTTTGGGTATTGTATTAGTAGGCAGCGGCCTAGCTATATACCTTTGGTATTGCAAATGTTCATAGGACTCGAACAGCATAGCAACTCGAGAAAATTACCGGGCGTTTCTGCCATATCTACTACTGCAATCAATCTTAAGGCTCACATATAGCCCCCGTTAAGTTATCCCGTATCCGTAGTGCCGTACTGCTGCGCTTATCGTAGCTGTAGAACCCTTTACTTATTAGTTGACTAGCCAATATTGCTTTCTGTCTCCCGCTTTGCCTGGGAGGGAAGTGGAATCACTCTTTTCCAACTCCTCCTTGTTAACTTTTTTAATTAAATTTGTTGCGGGTTCCAGGACAATTAAAATCATCTCCCGGGACTGCCTGAGGGTCAAACCTCTGGATTAGTCCTCAAAAAAAAAGTTTCATAGGCGGCAGTGACACTTACCATCAGGTGTGCTGTTTGCTCGTTTGCCACCATAAGCAATAAAAAAAAACACTATTAACGAGAATATATTAAAATAAAAAGCCTTGTCGCGATGGATTATAGCCAATGGCAAGCTTTATAACAGCATGGAAAAAGGTTCCGAAAGTTATAATAATTTAGTGACCTCGTAGGAACCCATAGGGCGGAGACACGTTATGAGTTTTGGTCCCATATCATCTGTTTTTTTTTTTCGTCTGCAAAACTAAATTAAATTGACTTTAGGCTGAATTATGAAGGGGTTAGCCTTGGGTGACAGTATCGAAGTATAATTATGAGACTGGACTTTTATGATTAAACTTTAAATATTACAAATATATTAAATAATTCTTAATATTAAGTCTTCTTAAATTGTATATCTAAATATTTTGGTTCTTTATTTTATAAAACTTATCTATTATGAGGCTAAAGACTAATAATAAAACTCATCATCATCATCTCAGCTCATATATGTCTCACTGTTGCGCTCGAGCCCCCACATATTGAGAGGGAAATTGACCTACTATACCACGTTGGTAAGACGTGTTGGTATAGGGTTTCGTTCCGAGTTTGCCTTCTCTTATAATAAAACTAACTACTGTATTTTTTCCGTGTGGTGACGGAGTAAGAATACAATTCACCACCCCTATCTTACCCGTGGGTGATCGTAAGAGACGACTAAGGGATATAAAACGCATATAACATCTATGCAAGAGATGGAAAACTCGAACAAAACCCTATACCAATACGTCTGACCAGCGCGGTATAGTAGGTTAATTTCCCTCCCACGGAGGAGGCCCGAGCCCAACAGTGGGACATATATGAGCTGTGATGATGATGACTGTATTTTAGAACACCGTATTAAATAATTCTAGATCTTGTCTTCCTAAATCCTATTTTTTTTTTTATTAAACTGATTATTTTAATTTGGAAAAAAGGTTAAAACAAACAACCTCAAAAAAACCTCATACTCTTGCTTAAAATTGGCGCATATAAGGAAAAAAGATAAAAAATTGTGTACCCCTCTTTTAACGTCAACCCACCTATGGAAATATAGTTCTTTTATATTTTTTTACGACATCCATGTGCACAGTAAGGGTTGGAAATGTTCGAAGACGCTACCACACAGCTTACCTGCCACCATACAGAGCAATAACATTTTAGTAGATAATTATTATTATACTATAGCTGTGTGGTAGCGGCTACGAATACTACCAAACCTTACTTTGCTCATGGATATCGTAAAAGATGACTAAGAGCCCTATAATGACCTGGCCCACTCTATCTGATGCCGTTTGGTGAACAATTACATTCCCAAGGAGGATTGACGTCTGGCAGGAGGCCGGTCGTAAAACTATTGCTAATAACTTTTACAATATATAGGTACTATGAAAGAAGAGTACATATTGTATCGACCCCAAGCAATTGGGTTAAGAGTAGGAGAATGATGAATGATGAATTATTACTATACAGCTACTACAATGAGGTAGAGACTACGAATATTACGAACTTATGTTCGTGGAATTTTTTAAATGGCGATTAAAGGCTTACCATAGACTTAGGCCAACTCCACATCGTTGACGTCAAGCAGGCTGCCGTTTATAAAACTACTGCCAATAACTTTTGTAATATGTATGAAGGAATAGTGCTAATTTAATTTAGTGCCACAGTCGACTCCACAGTATCTTTCCATCAATACTCTTCTGTTCTGTTGGTGACGGGACGAAAATATAATTTTCACCATCTTTGCTCATGGGATTTTTTTTTGGGACTAATCCCACCACACATTCCCACCATTGTAACTCCTGTAAGCCAGGATCCACAATGGTCTCCATAGATGACACCGAGGTTTAACACTCAGGCAGTCCCGGGATTTGATTTTAATTGTCTTGGTACCCGCAACTAATTTAATTAGAAAAGAGAGAGAAACTTAGAGAGACTCTATTTCCCTCCTAGGCAAAGCGGGAGACAGGAAAACAAAATAACTAGTCAGATAATAAGTTAAGAAGTGTACAGCTACGATAAGTGCAGCAGTACGACACCACGGATACGGAAGAGCTTGCCCATGGGATTTAAAAAAAAAACAACTAAGGGTCTAACTAGGAGAATAATTAACAACTATCTAAAACATAACAAATATTGATCACAATGAAGGATCCATCTCGCTTGTCCAGCGATTTGAATACGACACTTTCATCCTAAATGAATCAATCACCGGAGAGGCTTTCATTCAGCAGTTGACGGAATATGCTGTGAGATCCCTGACAGTGACCTATTTCTAGCGGTGAAAACGATAGGCTAAATAATGATAATGAAGAACACTTCAGTGAGCCTGAAATTCTTTTTATTTTTAATATTATTATTTTTTATGTCAATTTATTTCTATAGAACTACTTCTAGAGAGAAAAAAATACCTATTAAATACCTATATTTAATTTTTTTTTCGCTTCTTCGCTGCCTAACTGTAAAAACACCCACAGAAAGAAAGTAAGAGACGAGTAAGGGGACGATAAAAGGCATATAACATAGACGTTCCATGGGCAAGAGAAGGAAAACCCTGTGCCAACACGCCTGAACAGCGTAGTATAGTAGGTCGATTTCCCTCCTATTAAGGAGGAGGCTCGAGCCCCGCAGTGCAGCATATATGAGCTGAGATGATGAATAGTTTCTCATATAAGGAAAAATCTCTTTGTAAAGTATTTACTATGATTTTTAAACCTATGTAGGCATATACCTTGTGACAACTCGAGAAAATTTCCGTGCGTTCGTGCGTTTCTGCCATACCTACTGCAGCAATCAATCTTAGCGCTCACAAATAGGCCCCGTTAAGCTCTTCCATATCCGTGGTGCCGTACTGCTGCGTTTGTCGTAGCCGTACACCTCTTTAATTATTATTGGCTGACTAGTCATTTTGTTTTCCTGTCTCCCGCTTTGCCTAGGAGGGAAGTGGAATCACTCTTTCCAACTCCACCTTTTTAACCTTTTCTAATTAAATTTGTTGCGGGTCCCAAGACAATTAAAATCATATCCCGGGACTGCCTGAGGTTATACCTCGGTGTCATTTATGGAGACCATTGTGGATCCTGGCTTACAAGAGTTACAATGGTAGAAATGTGTGGTGGGATTAGTCGCAATAAAAAAAGGCATATACATTAAATTACTTTTAAAAAAATAAAACGTTGTATACTTCCAAGTTATTGAACTCATAAATTCATAAAATAACTTTTAGCGACCCATGTCACGAAATAACACGTTTAAGAACATCGTTAAAATATATATATATATATACATAAAAAATGAAATTCCTAATGCGAGTTTGTCTCAGAAATGAAATTAATAACAACTTTCTAGTGTGACAGTTAACCAAAAGCTTTAATTTTGTACCGTCCACCGTCAAACTGGGCGTACATCATAAAAACTGACCGTCTGAATACAACTTTAAAGGTTTAGTAGTTAGAAAAATATCTATCGATCAATATTAAACTTAATCCACTTATAATAAAGTTTATTAGGATATTTCTGATTTGCTAATATATGTTTGCAAAGAAATATATTTCGCGTCAGTCATACCTATGTCTCAATGGGCGGACATTAGGCCATTGAAATATTAATAATAATTTATATTTAATGTTTTTGAGGTAAAAATGTTTCGAATTTTAATTAAACTCTGACAAATGGTAATTGGGTAAAGTGTCTATATAATTATTATATTAAAATTGATGTTTGTTTGTTTAATATGTATGTAAATATTGTATTAATTACATAGTTTTAAATTTTTAAAACATTTAAAGCAATCGTTATAGAAATTGTATGAAATATGAGAAAATGGAAAAGAGCATTCGCAGATCATCAAGTTAAGAATACAAATATTTATAAAAGTAAATAACTATGTTAATTGGTATTTAACATGAATATGAAAATAAGAGTAAAATTCAAAATCATTATTATGTGGTTTTCGATTTCGTCGCCAAAAAAATTGAGATCTAAATGGGTGCTAAGCTTTGTAGTCCTGAAATTTTTATGTTAGATGAATGTATTATTCTAAAATGCAATTTAAAAAAAACTTTTTATTTATTTTTTTTACTACATAAATTACTATTATGACTTTTTTAAATTCTCACAATTGAATTATTAACATTTGGGTATCTACCCAATAGCTTATGATCTTTGCATATCATATATTTGGAAAAATAATAAATAATATATGGTACCGGGGGAGACTGAGACTAACCTACCTAGACCAGATTGCTCACGTACTGAAGGAAGGTGGAGTCAAGAGTCTCCGAAACCGGCGAGCGTGTATGAAGAGAATTATGAATGAGGAAGCGAGTGAAGTATGCAAGGATAGAGTTCTCTGGCACTCTGTTCGCTCTGCCTACCCTGTAAAGGATGTGGCGTGATGATATGTATGTATGTATATATGGAAAATATAATCTTATTATTTAACAATAACTTTCATATAACATAAAAATAATAAGTTGTAAATATAAAATAACGTATGTAGTCAATTTAGTATACTTATGTTAAATAGCTGAGTTATGAAGGGGTCAAAAAGGCTCGGTATGGTACTTGTAAACATACACACCGTTGCTACCGTTCACTAGTTCTCTTTGCTTGATCTTGGGTTAAGATTACCGCGTGTCTAGTTTAAAAAAGAATATGACATTTAAAAAAAAGTGAAATAGCATCTACGGCCAGTATGGACGTATTAAATAAACAATGTCTTACCAATCGCCTCACTTACCCGTGGGAATTATAAAAACCCACAAAACAAGTAATCAAGTATGACAAAAATCACGAAGTCCTAAACCTTCATAGTCTTTTAAACCTCACCACGTAACACCAAGGGGTTTGGTTAAAAATGCTAAAAAAAGATCACGTGATTAATGGACGTCCCCATATATATACATAGCGTCCTAAAGTAATTAAAGGACTTTATTGAACTTCAGTTATATCTACTTCCTAAAATTTTACAATCTTATATTTCACTCACTTTTATTGAAGTTATCGATAGAAAATTGGTAGGTATATCTACATTTTCTACATATTTTAGTCATATGGCAATGCACGATTAATTAAACGCCGCTATTTTTAATCCAATATGGCGGATTGGCGGATGTCACAAAATGACAATTATTCAATGAAAGCGAAATTATACTGAAAAATTACATAATATTTTGTTTGGTTTTATCACTGCTATTTAATCATTTTAAAATCTAATGAGCATCCAATTTTATATTAATAGTCTTTTTTATTTATCATGTCATTTTTCATATCATTTCTTATTTTTATATTCTTATGAATACTATGAAGAAATAGGTTAAAGGTATACTATGGCTGAAATATACTTTAGGCTCAAAATAATAGGCTTCGTAGACCCAATGTCAATCTAAAATATTCAACAAGATTCTTCCATCCCTTTTTTAGAACATTTTAATATTTTACTGTTAAATAAAAGCTATATTAAAAATATATTTTTTAATTATTTAATTTTATTAAAACACTATGATAATGGTTAAATAGAACTAGTCGTTTAACCAAGTGATAGATATATATCTAGGTAGAAGGTATATCGAGTAGCAATCATGACTCGAATGACATCTTGTATAAGAATAATCTTCGACTAATTCTATCAAATAGCCTTCGAATTAGTTTATTTTATCTTTCTGTCTTTTATGCTGTAATAGTTTCTCTTCTTTTTCGTAACAATATGTTTATCAAATTCTATCAACGGTGTATTAATTTCAGTGGTTACCCGGACCGCTGCTTGACGTTGCACCTATATAATAAATCTAATTATGAATGATGAATGATGACTGAACAGTTGGCGTAGCAGTTAAGAGACCGACCTAATATGCTAGTGTCACGGGTTCAGAACAATATTTGATTTGATCCATAAATTGTTATTTGAGTTTGAGAGTTTTGTATTTTGAGTCTGTTTGTATTCCTATGTTTGTAAAGTCTCCCAAGCAATACAAGGATTATTTCCTTTTGGCCGAGAGCTGTCATTAAAAAAAAAAACAAAAAATTGTTCTCGTTCCATCTCGCAGCTGCACTGGTCAACATTCCGATAGCAGATTAGGTCATGTAAAAGGTGTCGTTCTTATTGCTCCATGCCTTCTTCAACGATATCTTCACAAAAGACGGAGAACCTCATAAATCATTAAAGTGACGTAGGCCCTGTTTCAGTTTCTCAAATTCAAGTTCCATGCCTTGAATGGGAATAACCAGTCCAGATCAAAACTACCTTCTGCTCTGCTTTATGCTACACCGTATTCTAGCTGTAATCATAGTGTGAGAGTTTGAAGTCAGTTACTTTCTCGCTACTCTGTGCAGGCAAGCACCTACACAGAGTAGCGAGAAGATAGTATGATGCATTTGGCAAGCGTTAAAGTAATTTTATTGTCTGTATGATTAAATCAGAGAGCATTTCGGCTGATAAATCCCTCAAATATTAAATCTTCAGGGATATAGTTGCGAAGCATTCATTTTAATAATAATATTAAATGTTTAATAAAGTAAAAGGGGTTCTTGCAGAATAGAGATATATAAATATACATATAAAAGAAAAAAGATATAAATATAGAAAGAAGAAATTATGTACATATACATGGTATATATGTGGTATGTATGGATATATATATATATATATGTATATGTATATATATATATATATATATATATATATATATATATATATGAATGTAAGAAATGTGTGTGTATATAAGTAAGAATAGTAAATGATGTTAAGAAAAACTAGTTGTTAGGTTAAGAAACTTTTACAGTTAAAATGTAAAAAAATATGTTATAATAATTGGGACTAAGTTTGTAAAAATAAGTTTATCTTCAAATGCAAGAAATAAAAGGCTTTTTTATTTTTATTTACATACATACATACATATCATCACGCCATATCTCTTGCAGGGTAGGCAGAGAGACCAGAGTGCCAGAGAACTCTATCTTTGCAGACTTCACTCGCTTCCTCAACATTCTCTTCATTCTATTTTTATTTATTAAAGTAAAAAAGTAAATTAATATTAATAGGATTCCCTAACACCTGCGCTATTACAGACTGTGTTGTACGTGTAATAATTAAATACAAAAAAAAAATACCTTGACTGACTGAACATAGACATTTTTTTTTTACTTAGATTTTTATTTTATTTCAAAATAAAGGTTATTTGTTTTTAAGCAGATTGCAAATATATAATGTATGCTACATTTATACGTATATGTGAACAATCTGATTATCCATCCATCCATCAGTCCGTAAACGTCCACTGTTGGACATAGGCATCCCCACGAGAATGCCATCTATAACGGTCCTGTGCCACCTGCATCCAACGGTTTCCTGCGACCTTGATGAGGTCATCAGTCCACCGAGTGGGGGGTCGTCCTACGCTGCGTCGTCCGATTCGTGGTCGCGTTGTGAACAATCTGATTATAGCGTACGTAAAATAACATGTATAACGCGAAATGCTATCTATCGATCCCTACTGTACAGATACCGTAGTGGTAAAGACCTTCTGTGAGCCTTGGGTTTGATTCCCACGCAGTACAATACTTTGCGTGATCCACAATGTATTATTCTGAGTCTGGGTGTAAGTTATCTTCGTTAATTGCATATTTATAAAGTCCCCCGCAATACAAGGGTTATTTCCTTAGTGAAGATGGTGGCTTTTTATGTTAAAAAAAAAGTATCTTTAAATAGATTTGAATTAATAATAATATTTTAACTTATTCTATTTTCATTTTTAATTTGCTTTTATTGTTGTTGAAGACAGTCTGGATCATAGATGTATTTAAAACTCTATGACTAGAAAATTAATATAATAAATAGAATAAAAATTGTATATACGAGTATATATATCTACTCATCTATCCGTGTGATGACAGAGTAAGAATACAATCCACCACCCCCCGATCGTACCCGTGGTCAATCGTATGAGACGATTAAGGGATATAAAACGCATATAACATCTATGCAAGAGAAGGAAAACTCGAAACAAAACCCTATACCAACACGTCTGACCAGCGCGGTATATTAAGTTGATTTCCCACTTATTATAGAAGGTTAAACCCAGCAGTGGGAGACATGCGATCTGATCTGATGATCATAAAAATCTTGTGACACCATTGACATTATAATATTAGGTACATGCTTTAGGGAAATTAGATTTGCGATTATAAAATGAATTTGAATACCGTGATAAATAATGATTATTATTCAAGGGCTTTATAAGTAAAATACAATGAATAATTATCCCCAATTATGTGACATGCAAATAGAGACAATGGTATTCTTTGACAATGTAATAAATCAATGTCAAATGATTGAAGGTGATTATTAAAGTAATATTAGATAACCACGTGTTCATCTCAGCTCATATATGTCACACTATTGGGCTCGAGCCTTCTCCATAATGGGAAGGAAAGATTGATCTATTATACCACTGGTCAGAGATATCCTTCTCTTGCATAAATGTTATATGCGTTTCATATCTCTTAGCCGTCTCTTATGGGTAAGATATGGGGGGGTGAATTGTATTCTTACTCCGTCACCACATGGATAACTATGTATTTAGGTTAAAAATATTAGCAAACGGATTTAATTTTTGATAATAATAATAATAATTCAATTATGAGCTACTGAAATTTAGCATTTAATACATACATACATATCATCACGCCATATCCCTTGCAGGGTAGGCAGAGAGAACAGAGTGCCAGAGAACGCTATCCTTGCATACTTCACTCGCTTCCTCAACATTCATAATTCTCTTCATACACACTCGCCGGTTTCGGAGCATTTAATTAATATGCATATAACATTAGCATTTAATATGCTTAATTATTAAGTTTTCTAATTATTATGTTTAATTATTAGTAATCGGGTATTATAAATCAATTATGAACATTTTTTCGTAGTACTGTAATGAAAACCTGCCATCTTTTTCTTCTTCTTAGTCAGGTTACGTAAATTTGTTGTGTGTAACTATGAATATCAGCCCTTACTTTGCTCATGGATTTCGTAAAAGACGTCTAAAAGTTTTATATGGAGCTGGGACAACTCAACCTGATGGCTAATTGGCATTCCCAAAGAGATTTGACGTCAAGTAGGCGATCATAAAACTATTGCGCATAATTTTTACAATATGTGTGAGTAAATATTGATCCTTAAATAATTAGGATAAGAGCAGGAGAATGATGAGCCAGTTAATATGATGGCTGCTCTAATAGTTAACTCGTGATCGGTTGCCACTTGTGGGATCTGGTCTAGCCATGGTTATTTTACATTGTATTTAAACTATAGGGTTCGAATGGCATCATACCGGAGCTAGTTTTTACTAAACATGTTGTACCATTTTTTTTTAAATCAGTAAATAAAGAACAATGATAGACAAACCCGCTGAGTTTCATTCCGGATCTTCTCAGTAGTGGTCTAGTTTCGATCCGGTGGTAGTTTATTGTATTATTATGTTAAAACTGATAATATGTAAGTGCCCTCCCAGCGTCTATGCATAATAAATGAATTTGAATTTGAACTTCTCACTCATAGATTAGATTTTGTCTCTTACTTAGATTATTATTTGATTATCATTTTCTTTGTTTTTATTGCTTATGGTGGCAAATGAGCAAGCAGCACACTTTATGGTGTTACTGCCACTCATGTACCTTTGTAATACCAAGAGTATAGCTAGGCCACTGCCTACCAATACAAACCCCAAACCCAGTCTTCTTAGTCTTATTCCTTTTTACTTTCTTTACTTTTAATAAAAAACTCTCTGTTTATTTTTCTAACTTCAAATTTATATTATTCATTATTATGAAATTCTTGTTTTCTGCGTACGTATGTGTTTGTACTTTCTGTTTATTTATTACTTTAAATAACAGTATTTATAAATTCTTCATATATTATTATTAAAAAAAAAATGTATATAATAAAAAAAAAAAAAAAAAAAAAACAAGAAATATATATATATATATAAATAATAATAATAATAGTTAATTACTCCCTCATTATCTAGTTTTAATTTCCTGTATCCTACTTTTCTAATAGTTTAACCTTAATCTAATAGTTATGTTCTGTATGTACTTTAGTGTTTGTACTTTCTGTTCTTTTCAACTTGTAAATTGTAAATCTAATATAATCAAATCTAAACAAGGTCCCTGATCATGTCAGGGGAGATAGTAGCCCAAACATACGAGTGTTTGGAAAAAAAAAAAAAAAAAAAACCCCAAACCCACCCAGTTAGGCTTCCAGCTCTCTCGCTCATCACATCATCACAAATAAATTTTTACTTTACTTTACTTTGCTTCATCGAACGCAATAACACATTGCCATTACTCAGAAGTCAATCTTCTGTGAGAGTATAGTACTACGCCGGATGAACCGGTCCGCGGCTATAGACAGGGAACTGTCAACAGCGTGGTCCTACCACTAAAATCTTTTAGACATCTTTTACTACAATCTTGGACAAGAATGTTGATAAACGTAAAGTCACCAGATTGTTGAACAAAACCTTACTAACTTATAAGCCACGCAAGAACTAGCATGATTTTATTTTAAAGACCACCCTGCACTAAAGACATAATCCTTGTAGGGGACTTTACAAATGTGTTATTAACGCAGACAAATTACACCCAGACTCAGAACAACACTTTGTGTATCGCACATAGTATTATCCTGCGTGGGAATCGAACCCACGGCACTGGCATGGTAGGTCGATATATTAACCATTACACTATCTATGCAGATGCAGTTGAGCATAAAAATTAATATAATTTATATTACGAGATAAAAATACAGTTGAAATTCTAAGGGTCTTTAATAATCTGAAAGATATGAATGGCTTCTTCCATACCTTATCAGACAAACTGACCACACAACTGTGTAATTGAACAATTCCTTTCTAGACGACGCATACGCGTATACTTTTGTAAAGGTAAAGTTACACACAACATTGACAATTGGCGATTTATGATCGTTTTTGACATCTATAGTCAGTTATGATCGTTTTTGAAACCTATTCTCGATTAACCCGACTAGAAATTTTTTCGTCTTCCTTAGCAGGACCGGACCGGGCATGCCCGATCTGGACCAGATAAGGTATGTAACGCAGAAGATATATCTGGACCCGATCAGGAAAACCTTATCGGGTCCAGATCAGGCATTCCTGATCGGGTCCAGATCAGGCGTTCCTGATCGGGTCCGTATGAAATTTTACTAATCGGAACCAAATCAATCATCTGCGTTATATATCTTGCCTGATCCAAAACGAGTGTGCCCAGTCCGGTCCTTTTAAAAAACATGAATATCTTAAAGAACATGTTTAATAGGTAAAATATAAATTAATATATGACGTAGGCACCGAATGCAGTGCTATATTCTTATCATAGAGAGTCCCAGTGAGCCGATCCGATTATGGCGCAACCACCAGATGCTAACGACTGCAACTGTCGCCTGAATTTCTCATTCATGACCTGTTCGATCTGTTTTAACCTGATTCGATAACAACTAATTTAATATTAGGCCATGTCATTACGCTTCGGAGAATCTTAACACCGCGATTCAAATAATGACGTCATTTTACTAACGCCATCTATTTATTATGACCCAAAACATTAAATGTTTGTTACAATATAATATTTCTATCTATCTATGTTTTCAAATGTTATGTACATTTATATATATATATATATATATATATATATATATATATATATATATATATATATATATATATATATATATATATATATATATCTATATATATATATATTGTTTATTTTTATTTTTTATTTTTTACTTTAAATATAAATTGTTTTTATATTATTAATTAAACATTATTATTATTATTAAATACATATGATTAATTAAAGATTTCAGATTAATCTCCTCTGATGCAAATACAATTTCGCCGTGGCATAAATATGACAATCATGTCACTTTTTTAAATTTTGATTGTAATTCTTTTGTGTTACGAAAACTGTTTCTGGTTCTGATATACTACAAGCCTTACTATATACTTGATGATATTTCACATCAGGCTATCCTTATTTGGTCCTGATCTGGTCCTGATCCGGTATGCCTTTACCATACTTGATGCTATTTCACATCAGGCTATCCTGATCAGGACCAGACCTGGTCCTGATAGGGTTTGCCGGATCCGGCATGCCTCATTCTGTCCTGATCGGGTCCTGATCCGGTATGCCTTACCATACTTGATGATATTACACATCAGGCTATCCTTATTTGGTCCTGACCTGGTCCTGATCCGGTATGCCTTACCATACTTAATGATATTTCACATCAGGTTATCCTTATTTGGGCCTGATCTGGTCCTGATCCGGTATGCCTTACCATACTTAATGATATTTCACATCAGGCTATCCTTATTTGGTCCTGATCTGGTCCTGATCCGGTATGCCTTACCATACTTAATGATATTTCACTTCAGGCTATCCTTATTTGGTCCTGATCTGGTCCTGATCCGGTATGCCTTACCATACTTAATGATATTTCACATCAGGCTATCCTTATTTGGTCCTGATCTGGTCCTGATCCGGTATGCCTTACCATACTTGATGTTATTTCACATCAGGCTATCCTGATCAGGACCAGACTTGGTCCTGATCGGGTTTGCCGGATCCGGCATGCCTCATTCTATCCTGATCGGGTCCAGATACATGATCTGGTTGAACCATACTTTTTTTCTAGTCGGGAAGCTTAACTATAGAGATCGCAATCTCTCTTTCTCTTTTCTCACTCGCTTGTTCTCTACTCTCGCTCCATGGCTGTGCTTCATGCTACGTCCACCCTTTCGCACTCTCTCTCAATCGGTCTCAATCGCTCTATCTCTCTTCTTGGACAAAAACGTCCCACATTTTCGTATCACATTTCATCTGTAAAAATTTTACAGTTTGAAGTGAAGTTTCACTTCAAAACGATGAAACACTATAACCCAATATTGATATAATCGCAAAATCTTCAATCGCAATGTGTACTAATGTAATGTGCCTTAATTTAAAATAACAACATCGATCGTAAAACTCTCGTTGTATCTACAACAGCTAGCCGAATTAACCAATCGTAAATCTATCGAAAGATCGCTTTTAGAACGAATTTATTTTATACGCGGAAGTTCGACCCACATGGTTGAGAGAACGTTTAAGTTTATGTACTTACTTTGGTGGATAGTGTTTGTGTATTACGGATTTAGTTACGCGCTTTACCTAACAGTAAATTAATTGATGATTAATGTTTTTTAATGTGTTTTTTTATTTAGGTGAATTTTGTTAGCGAAATTGTGGGGGTTTTGTATTTTGTTAGTTAATAGTTTTAGAGTAAGACTGTTGACAGATTTCTGTTTACAGTCGTGGACCTATCCGTTCAAGGTAGTACCACCTTCACGCAGAAAATTGACGTCTGAATAGTGGCAATATGCTGTTGCGCTTCTTTCAGTGAACAAGAGAGCCGGCAGTCCACTTTTCTGGATGGATTCGTGTTTTCATTGGTTGTTAGCGATCTAAGCGGTGAACGGAGCGTTGGGGTAATTTCTCGGCAGCCACCACCTCAGCCAAAAGGCACGTGTAGCAATACATAACGCAGTGCTTGTCCCAACATTACTGTATGGAAGCGAGAGTTGGGTATGCAGAAAAGAGTATGAAAGTAAAATTAATGCGGTCGAAATGCGATCTCTGCGGAAAATCTGTGGAGTTAGGCTGACCGACCGCATTCGTAACGATGACGTAAGAGAGCGAGTAGGTATGAAAGAGAGTATTGGTCTAAAGATGCGAAATGGAATGCTCCGATGGTTCGGACATGTGGAAAGAATGCCGAACGAACGTCTGGTTAAGAAGATATACAATGCGAAAGTGGAAGGATATAGGTACCGAGGGAGACCGAGACTAACCTACCTAGACCAGATCGGTCATGTACTGAAGGAAGGTGGAGTCAAGAGTCTCCGAAACCGGCGAGCGTGTATGAAGAGAATTATGAATGTTGAGGAAGCGAGTGAAGTATGCAGAGATAGAGTTCTCTGGCACTCTATTCTCTCTGCCTACCCTGCAAGGGATATGGCGTGATGATATGTATGTATGTATGTATGTTAGCGGTCTAGCCCATCGAAGACAAAGATCGGGTTCCGGTGGCCCGCTCGCACAACAAAGATAGGCTCTTTGCAGGGTGTGTCTATGGGGTCGCGTGTTATCTGTTCTCTCGCCCTGGACCGGTTCGGAGAGGCATGACCACATCCATAGTCTACCGCAAAAAAAAAAAGGTAGCGGCCTAGCTGTTCCCTGGTATTTAAAGGCCCATTGGCAGCAGTAACACTTACCATCAAGTGTACTACGTGCTTATTTGGCACCACAAGTAATAAAACAATTCTTTAGTTGTTTATTTATAATCTGTAAGAGAAATATTAAAGCAATCTTACTTTTAATTCCTTTCTTTCCCTTGATTAGTGAGTGAAGAATAGTAGTAATGAAAGGTAACTAAGAGATAAAAATTGTATTCAATATTAACACAATTAATTATTGTTTGCTACGAGTACCTACAACTAACACTTACATTGTTCGTGGATGTCGTAAATGACGAATACGAAGAGCTTTACGTCGATATAAGCCAACTCCACCTGATGGCGTCTAGTCAATAGCTACAGTGTAGCTGTTGACTTGAGAGTGCTCAAGAAGAGTTGACGCCAGCTAGGTAGCTATTTTTAAAGCTTATTATTTGAGCAATATGTAAACGATAGAAAAATAGGTACACAAAATTCAAATAATTTTTAGCTTTTTTTTTAAATTGAGCCAAAAACATAAATAGGTCCTCTGTACTTTCGACAGAGGATTTATTACGTATATAACTGTAAATTAGCAAAGACATAATTTGGATACATAGTTAATAAAATGCTAAAAAAAGCACGTGATTAATGGACGTCCCCTAAGCTCCATGAGGTGGCGAAGTAACAATACAATTCACCACTTTCTTTCTTCTCTATGGACGTTGGAGAAGATAACTAAGGGATATAATATGCATATTATATTTATATAAGAGATGAAAAACTCAAAATAAAACCATATACCGTCCCGTTAAACCTGCATTGTTATAGTAGGTCAATTACCCTACTATTCTAGAATAAGCTCAAGCCCCACAGTGAAATAATTTTTATTATAAATATACTGTAAAAAGTATTAGTCAGTATATTTAATGAATCGTTTGGTTTTTAGTATAATTTCTGACAACAGTTGAAACTTTGAATAGAGATAGTATACTTTCCAATGAAACATACCGGGTACGTAGCAATTTCAGCGAGTACATTAAGACATAAACCACGCGTCGGATTCCAGTGAAATTGCTCACGGCACAACGTCGGACGCACTCCACGACCGTACAGTCTATTTCGGTAAAAATAAATAAATATGTACGCGAGAGGCCGCACTCGTGTTGACAACGATGTATAAGAAATACTAGAAGTGACAGACTGACGGAGAGAGAGAAAGAGAGCGAGAGGGAAAGAGAGAGAAATAAACTGACCATAAAATTCGTAAGAAACTATACATAATTCTGTTTGAAATATATATTCAAGGCGAAGTTAGTGTGTGAAATCGGTCCTGTGACTTTGCCGTAACTGTGAGGTAGAAACAGCGTTTTGTGTTTAGCAGACTGTGTATCAACACAGACTGCGCTGAACACAGCATACGTCAGCTCCCATGACAGGTGACAGCAGAGATAAAAATAAATATTATCATACGAATACTAGTGAAAGTTATGACTTGATAGAAAATAAGTGATATCATACTTAAATTACTGAAATTTAGCATTTAATATGCTTAATTATTTATAAAACCCGATTACGAAATGAATTTTTTTTCGTAATCGGGTTTTATAAATAATTAAGCATATTAAATGCTAAATTTCAGTAATTTAAATAACAAGATTGTGTCATCGTTTAATACAATTCTAACTGTAAAGTTTGAAGTATTAAGCCTATAAAAATGTGTAAACATTGTCGGGTAGATAGCATACCGTCACCTTAAGACGTAAATTGATACGAAGTGAAATTTGCATGTCCTACAATTAGTCACGGTGGTGTAGTGGCAGCACGATTGGGCCGGAATCCCAATAGGCGTGGGTTCGAATCCCGCTTGTGACATCACTTTTCATTTCGCAATCGGGTTTTATAAATGATATCATACTGTTGAGTAAATAAAAGTTAAATTAAGTAAGGTTACTCGAAATTCCACATAAACATGTTAAGTAATATGTTTCATACATTTCGTTTTTAGTGACGGACTATGGTTTGGTCACGCCCCACTAATCCGTCTGGGGCGACAGAAGAAGCGCCGCTCGACCCCATAGACCCGCCCTACATGTACCTCTCCACGTTGAGCGAGCGGGCCACCGGAATATGTTTCATACATAATATGTATTCATTCGTTTGTGAATTTTTACTGCGTCGCCATATGGATAGGAGGGTGCTGAGGTGCTGCTCAGTGCACTAGTGATCTTACAGCTGTTTTTTTACGATAAATAAAGGATGTCACCTTTGTATTCTGGACCTGTCACTACATGAAAATATGATAAAACGTATTAATATATTAATATACTTTGTCAAATAAAATGTAAACTGCTTCAGGTTAGTTGAAAATGACTATATAGTGTAGTGGTTAAGTTTCGGATCTACCGTGCCAAATGTCTCGAGTTCGATGCCCTTGCTGGACTTTGTATGAAATGCTTTGTATAATTTACAAATATTTGCTCAAAATTTTCATATAATTTGTATTCATTAGTTATATGTTTTTAATGTCCTATGGACGTAAATCTAATTGTGGCGTAATTATTTCTTTTTTAATGTGATGATACACGAGCAATGATCGATGTACAGGAAAGCAATAAAATAAGGTTTTAAATTATTGAAGCCGTACCAAAGAGGTTTTTTGTCAATTTGAATAAAAATACATTGAGATTGATGTATATTATACCTCATTAGCTATATTCGTGGGCTTGCTCTTATCCATACACATACATACACATACATATCATCACGCCATATCCCTTGCAGGGTAGGCAGAGAGAACAGAGTGCCAGAGAACTCTATCTCTGCATACTTCACTCGCTTCCTCAACATTCATAATTCTCTTCATACACGCTCGCCGGTTTCGGAGACTCTTGACTCCACCTTCCTTCAGTACATGACCGATCTGGTCTAGGTAGGTTAGTCTCGGTCTCCCTCGGTACCTACATCCTTCCACTTTCGCATTGTATATCTTCTTAACCAGGCGTTCGTTCGGCATTCTTTCCACATGTCCGAACCATCGGAGCATTCCCTTTCGCATCTTTACACCAATACTCTCTTTCATACCTACTCGCTCTCTTACGTCGTCGTTACGAATGCGGTCGGTCAGCCTAACTCCACAGATTTTTCGCAGAGATCGCATTTCGACCGCATTAATTTTACTATCATACTCTTTTCTGCATACCCAACTCTCGCTTCCATACAGTAATGTTGGGACAAGCACTGCGTTATGTATTGCTACACGTGCCTTCTGGCTGAGGTGGTGGCTGCCGAAAAGTTGCCCCAACGCTCCGTTCACTCTATTTCCCGCATTCACTCTTCGCTCTATATCAGTGGTGTACCTTCCATCTCGGCTAAATCCACATCCAAGATATACAAATTCATCCACTTGCTCTAGTACATCATTACCTATTGTTACTCTTACATCTGTTCTGGTTTTATCTCTTTCAAAGACCATTATTTTGGTTTTGCTCACATTCACGCGTAGGCTCTTATCATTATATATTAAAGGACATTCATTTACTACAATGAACGATTTTTGCAGTTTTCTCCCCTACTCATTCGTTCTTCTAAATTATCTTACTTCTAATCCTTACTTTCTTCTAAGTTATCTTACAAAAAAAAAAAATATCATGTTACAATTTCAATGAATTTATCTAAATTTTTCCTATATAAAAGCTACCTTATATTGTATTCGGCAACCTCAAAGACGATAGAATAATTCAAGTGTGAATGAGTAAATTAATAACCAAATATGTAGTACGTAAATGTGTCTCTTCTATTTGCTCTATATCAATGTAAAGAGTACGACAAGTCGACCGAATATAGCCGCACTTGATAACGATGTATTAGACGAATAAATGTTTTACGTCCGCCTCTAAGTGTTCCATATTTAAAATTTTGAATCGAACGACGATCGAACATCGAGCGCCGATTGATCCTGTGTCTTTTAAATATGGCGACGTCTTTAAATGATTTATTTATTAATATTCTTAAAACTGTTGTAACTAATATGACAAAGTCAAAGACAAATGTATCATGTATTAACATTCTTTCCTTCATTAAAACATTCTTTCTTTTTTATATGCATTTTTTAATCCCATATAGTAATTTTTCTACTCGTATGTATTATCGAGTAAGTTCCTGTTTGGGTAGAATGTAAAAATTCAATTCTTCATCTTTTCATTTAGAGCAAGCGTCATATGTGACGACTAAACAATGAAATCTTTAAAAAGAAGAAAATTTCAAAAAATCTCATCAAAATTAGATTAACATAATGGGGGAAAATTGCCACCTACTATGGAGGAGTACAGTGAGACTTATCTAGTTATATTACTACTTACTTAGCTGCCTTTTTTTTGCGGTGGACTATAGATGCGTCTCACCCCACCAAATCAGTCCGGGGTGGCGGAGGAGGCGGCACGCGACCCCATAGACCCACCATGCAAACTCTTCTCTTTGCCGTGCGAGCGGGCCCCCGGTACGCGATCTTTGTCTTCGGTGGCCCGCCCGGCGGTTTACCTTCGCGGGTTCCTCTCGAGTCGACGCCCGGCAGCTTTCACCGTCGGGGCGTCGTCCTCACGCGGTACTTACTTAGCTGCCTAAGACATAATTTCTTATAAGATTTTTTTTCTCTAAGTCGTCTTTTACGACTATTCTGATCGATGACAACCAAGGTATTCTTATTCTGTCATCACATGGATAGCAAAGATCATACTGACATCAAATCGCGTGATGACGATAAAATCAATTCACCATAAGCTATTAAAGAAATAAGTCGATGTAAGATGAATTAAATCCAATCATTAGTGTGTCCATATAATTATTGATGAGCGGACAGTCCTGCTAATGTCAAAGAGGCCGTTAAATTACAACAAGCGGTGCAAGAGCTTCGGTAATCGACTGAGCAGTTTGTGAGACGCCCATCGCGTTATACCTGCTCCCTACTACGGTGACCACGACTGAAGAACTTAAAACGACATTCTCGAAAATACTCAATGTATATTGGAATTAGTTTTATTTATTTTTTGTCTTTGGTCCTATGTTAGTTTTCTAAGTTTTTAAGTATGAGTTACTTAAAGACTAATCGTCTTCATATTTTATACCTATGTAGGTATATATATTTTGTCGAAGATATAGAAAAGGTATATAGGCAACTAATTTTCCTGCTATGCTTCATTCGGTGAGCGAGAGAGCCGGAAGCCTAAATTTCTAGGCGACAGGAATTTTCCTTGGTAGACAGCGGCCTAGCCGTGTCTTTGGTATTGCAAAGTTCCATGGGTGGCAGAAACACTTACCATTAAGTGTGCTGCGGGTAAACGACAGAGACCAAGAGCAATAAACAAATAAAACATTTTATCTAGAAACTAGTTACTGAAGAATAGATCTAATATATAAAATTGTTTGGCTAAATCTACATTAACGCGAGGAAGCCGCGGGCATAGCTAATCTATTATTTGAACTTCAAAACCTTTGGTTGAGCAAATTCACTGCCCAGTTTTGACTATAAGAATTACTTGACAATATGTGTGAAGCTTAAATTTGAAAACGTGAATATTTGAGACCAAATAATACTTAGGAGTGACTCTATGAAACTGAAGTGGAAATGGGCGGGACATCTAGCGAGAATAGAAGATACTAGGTGGACGAGACATGTCATAGAATGGAAAGGACCCGAGGGAAAAAGACAACGGGGAAGACCAATAAGAAGATGGCTTGATGACATCAAAGATATAGCGGGAGATAAATGGCAGACAAAGGCGAGTAACAGAGATCTTTGGAATGATATGGAGGAGGCCTTTACCCTACAGAGGGGTTCTCATTAAAAGTGACATAATATATTATATCTAAAATTCAATTCAATTCAAATTAATTTTATATTTTTAAATGTATAATTTGTAAATCAAAATAGAATAAAAAAAAAATTGTATAAATACTTTATAATATAATTTATCACACTGTAATAATTTGCATGTTAAATGAAAAATAATAAAAGGCTTATTTATTATTATTATTATTTATTATTACTTAGGAGTAAAGTTTCGATACTGAAATGTTGAGAGTGGTTTCACATTCTCAACACTTCAATATTTTTGTGTCAGCGGCGGCTACGAATACTATAAACTCTTACCTTGCTCGTGGGAGTCATAAAAAATGACTTAGAGCTTAACATATTGAAAAACTCTATCTGATGCCATCTTGTCAACAACTACCATAGCGGGCTGACGTAATGCAGGCGGCTGGTCTTAAAACTATTGCCAATGACTTTTCCATATTGCGTATACAATGGATGAAAGGAGTACATATTGATTCAAACCTAAGTAATTAGAATAAGAGCAGGATGATAATAATGAAACGCAAAATTACATTTATAAAAACCCGATTACGAAGCGAAAAATGATGTCACAAGTAGGATTCGAACCCACACCTATTGGAAATCCGTCCCAATCGTGCTGCCACTTACACCACCGTGAACTATTGTAGAACATTCAAATCTCGCTTCGTATTATATTTACGTCTTTCAGGAGACGTGTGCCATCTACCCGACTGGTCATAAATTTATTGCCACAACTATTTGCAATATTTACTATGGTAGAAAAGTATATATTGCGTGGACCCCAAATAATTAGTATAAGAGCAGTATGATGTTCATTTTATTGAATTGCCTTATACAAACATACACCATGGATGGATGGAGTGAACGGTTGACATGGTATGAATATGTGATAAGACGGGATGAAAGTAATGTTGTGAGGCAAGTTTTAAGTATGAATGTTGAAGGCTTTAGGGGTAAAGGAAGACCCGGGAAAATATGGATGGATTGCGTGAGGCATAACATGGATATATAGGTATGACTACAGAGATGACGTCTACTAGGGCAGTATGGAAGATGGCATATTGTATCTGCCCGAAGTAGTTGCGATTAGAGCACAATGATGACTAGCTTTTAAATTATCTTAGTTGTTACATAAATTTAGATATTGTTAATGAAAGCGGACATTAGTCTCACAATTTCATGAAGCCTATACACCGTATACAAACGTGGGAACATTATGCGTTCGCGCAGTGATGTCGGGTCGCAGGCGTGGTCCGGTAAGCGTTTTGTTCTTCAAACAATTTCCGGACGCTATATTTTGGAAATTACAATTTTTCGTCCCCTCCCTTATGATTTATTAAACACTAGGTGCAACTAATTATATTAGACACTGGAGATTTGAAAAAAAAAAATGCAGATGCAGAGATATCTTCGATGTTAACTAGCTGCGCCTATGTTAGGTGTTATGTATTCATTTTTGACACCATACTCTGATAATTATATCAATGTCCCACTGTTGGCTTCGCCACAAAAGGAGAGAAATTGATCTTTTACCTACACTAAGCTGATGTGGGGGTTTCGATATAGGTTTTGTTTGAGGTTTTTCTCATCTTGCAGTGATAGGTATTATCTGCATAACATATCCCTTATTCATCTTTTAGAAGAACATAATTTTTTTTTACAAATTTAATTTTTTCTCTGAAAGGATAAGATATTGAATATATTATAATACAAGAGCACCACACGACACTTTTCCTTGCCCGCTAAAACTCTCCTCAGCTTTATAATAGCAATAGATACAGATTATTCAAGCTCATATTTTGCAATATTTTTAAAATGCATATGTGACGTTCTTCTTTTTTATCGACAATCACTTGTCTTCTCCGCAAAAAAATAAATATATTGCTCCTAAATACTAAATTTCTTATTTTTTTATTTATAAAAATACACTTGACAATGCAATAAGTATAATATCCTCAAAAGTAGATTTTAATTATTAATATTTTTTACAAAATTAGTGTGACATAGTATACAAAAAGCGTGACGGAGGTGTTTTACATACAAATAAAGTGTGTCTCTCTATGACCACTAATGTAAACAAATTGCTCTCGTAAAAAAAAAATACATTAAAAGTTTCTATCCAAAAACATTTACTGAACTACTTGACCTTTGTTATTAAATTAATAAGAAGAAATAATTTTTAATGTTTCTATTATTAAATAAAAAAAATATTTTATTGGCTGTCTCCTCACGTGTATGATTTTTGTAGCTACCTTCTGTCACTCATTTCATGGTGCAAAATAATGTGCGTTAGGAATTTTGGCCTTGGTCACTAGACAACACAACAGCCCCACTCCACCCCGGACCCACGGTATGCGTCCCTACGCCCCGGAAATACCAGTCAGTCACTCGCAAACAGTAAAAGGAGGTGCGTGTGTTTATTTAGCGACCGCTCTGTCACGTAAGTTACTACTTCCAAATGTTATTGTAATTTCTGTGTTTTAATATTATTTTATTGATTCCTGATAAGTATTTCATATATGCCCAGTTTTATGCGTAAATTATAATTAGGAAAATGCTGAGAGTCTCGAACACTACTATTTTACACCTCTGTCACGAAGCACCTCTGTCACAAAAATGTGACGGAGTGGTATAACTTGTGACGAAGTGGTCATTTTTGCTTGGAACTTAGAGCCTTAGTTAATATTCATAATAGATGTTGATGATTATATCGGATGTTGGTTATTATATCGTCGATTATTTTCTTAGTTTAAGGTGTTACCATCAGTTAAATGGAAAAATGGCATTATCTGCGGCTGAATGACAGCGACGGTGTCGTGAAAAAAGGAAACTTAACGCTGAAATCGTTTCAGAAGTGAAACGTAAAGATTTAGAAAGATATCATGTTCGTAAAAAGTTAGTTAAACATATGACACCAAAAGAGCATAAAAAATAAAGAGACAATGGCAGATTAGAAATAAGAAGAGAAGAGAACGACAGAAAGCTTTGCAGAACTTTTTGATGAACACTCCAGCTTCAACACCACCTCTTTCTCTGTCTTAAAAATCAAAAATGTGACAGAGTGGTATTGGATATATTTTTTTAAATGTTTATTTTAATAATTCCAATAGGTGGTGTTGAACACCACCTCTTTCAAGTCCCAGACTACTTCCATTAAGTCCTAGATCTCGTTCACTGACTCCACCCTCGTCTACTGCCAGTGCAAGCGGAAGAAAATAAGTTAGACGGGATAGATCACGACTTTTTAGACAAAATATTTCACTTTAAGACCAAATACAAGAATTACTAAGAAAAGTACAGAAATACAAGAAAATACTTCAGCAAAAGAAAAAGAAAGAAAATAAAGTGCATAATACAACCTATAGTGAAAAGGCAAATGAACATGGCGAAGAAGAAAACAGAAAATATACTATTTTATCAAATACCATTAAGAAACATTACAAGGACACAAAAGACCACAAAAAAAACGCTATATCAAAAGTATACTTGAAAACCCAACAATTCAACGTTCCGGACTAAAACTTCAGCTGGCAAAAGAAACCATGGGAATTAAGAGAGTGACGAAGTATAGTTCCGTCTTACCAAAAAATACTATATTAAAACAAAAAAATCATGATTTTTATCTCAGTTCTGTTGATAATACTGGAAAATTATTTAAATTGTTAGAATCTGATGTGTCGGATGTGATGTTTGAAAATTTGTTACAAATTATTCCACCTCCTAAGGTAGTTAAAAGAGGAAGACGCGTGTTTTACGAATACGATCAACCAATAGAAGTTTTTGAAAATAGAGTAAGTGAAAAGATATTGTGAAACTAAATTAATATCCACCAAAGAATGGATACCAATCAAAAGACTTTATAGTAATATTTTAAGGAAATATTATAATTTGTTATTGTTTTCTAAAATTAAAAATTGTTATAAGGTTAACGCGGGTAAACATTATTTACCACTCCGTCACTTCGTTTACCACTTTGTCACAATTTTGTCCCCCTTATAATTGAAGTTCAAAGTAATGTATGAACCACTTTATTGGTAATATTTACAAAAATAACGTGTTCTAGTATTACATGCTAAACAATAAAGGTGTT
Organism: Lymantria monacha; assembly: GCA_905163515.2. Taxonomy (NCBI): domain Eukaryota; kingdom Metazoa; phylum Arthropoda; class Insecta; order Lepidoptera; family Erebidae; genus Lymantria; species Lymantria monacha. The sequence continues at coordinate 22,479,931 of LR991097.1, read as the reverse complement.
CACTAGATTTTCAAGTTACTTTATTGGGTGACTTTCATAATATTAAATAGTATTTTGTCTTAAAAATCAAAAATGTGACAGAGTGGTATTGGATATATTTTTTTAAATGTTTATTTTAATAATTCCGTCCAATGGAGCTAGGTAAAACTAAATGTTTATATTCTTGATAAGAAAGTAATAAGAAACTGAAGATCTGATTTTAAATGAGAAATAAAAAAAATAAACATTTCTGTGACTGAGGTGTTATTTTTTTGATACCATTCCTACTAAATTTGAAATAAAACAAAAATTACAAGTAATACTTCGATGCATTATATGTTTTTGAAATCTACAATAACGAGGCAATAATTTAAATCACATTTTACTAAACAAATCACATTTTTACTTTTTTAACAAATATAAAAATTTGCCGGTCAGATTGTTGGTAAAAAAGAAGAATGTCCCATATATGTATAAGTAAAACAAAAATATTTAAATCGCGTATATAAAAATCACTTAAAATATCACACGGAGGGATATTCCATTTTTAAACTTACATAATTGCTTTTCAAAAAAAGAACGACAAAGGCACCGGCCGGCCACAAAAAGCCTAATCGATTACGATCAGAACGATTATAACATGAATCGATTATCCAATAGGTTTTGGGTCCCGTGTCACCCATAACAAATCGCTAGAGACCGCAAACAATGGTATTTCTTCATCACTAACAAACGGTGTGAGGCGAAATGTGGAGTTATGAAGTATGATAGCTAGATATGTCGTATATAGGATGTTTGAAATTGATTAATTATTTATTTTTTTATGACAAATATCTTATAAAGACAAGTACTTACCTAACTGAGATATACAAAATATTATCATTTTAGCTTATATAGATACACTATTGTGCTAGAGCCTCCTCCGCAATAAGAGATAAATTGCCCTGGCCTGCCATACTAATTAGATTGGTTGCTATAGATTTTTAATACGAGTTTTCCTTTTTTTGCATATATGTTATATCATATTATATCTCTTAATCTCAGTCTTTTACGATACCCACGAATGAAATAATATCCTTGACAAACTCTGTGCGATATTTCAAGAGAATCTATTGAACAGTTAATGAGTAAAATCATGACAAATAAACAGTTAAATTGTCGATTGCACTTACAATATTAATTAATTAATTCGAATCTCGCATTAGGCTAGTCTCGCATGTGCATGAAAAATATTTTCAATTGTGAGTCATCTAATCCTTCTTAAGCCAGTCCAATATATTATGGTTATGGACTTATGTTCAATCTAAGAGAAAACCTATCCGAAGTTGTAGTACAAAAGACAGCCATCGGGCTACAATTACTCTTTAGAAAATGCATTACTCATATTAGTCATATCTACAATCTAATGACTGTAGCACCTCATTCACTGTAACAAAAAGAGAACATCATCTAGTACACAGTTCCTCAAAGTGAGTACCCATGAATACAAGGTTCATGAAACACATGCTACTAAAAAGATTTATGGAATGGATTCATTTTGGAGAAAAATTCATTGATTTATATTATATAAACAAAAAGTCGTATAGTTTTCGTATTATACATTCGTATTATTTGGTTTATTTTTTAACGTGTTCATTCATGTGAATATCGGTATAATATCAAGGTAAGATCCAGGTACCTATATTTTATTTTTTTACGAAAGGATAGTATCCTGCTTAATCTAATCTAGTAGATAAGACATAGCTGCTTAGATATTGTCTATCTAAATATATTATAAATACAATATTAATTATAGTTCTTAAGTACAATACATACAGAAAGTAATATTAGTACATTTCCACACCAATAGGTACTTACAAAAGGATCAAGAAATTTTATTAAGGGTTGTCTTTATCCGTGTACGTTCTACAGTAAGCTTGGCCTTCCCTCATTGTGAAAGTGCAGTTGAACTGCCATACCACGCTGGTAAGACGTATAATTTCTTATATCATATTCTCTAGTCTTCTTTTGCAATACCCATGAGCCAGATCAGTGTTGCTGAATTATATTTATACTCCGCCACTACACAAAAAAAAATTCAAGGGTTATTCATACTAAAAATATTGAGAAACTTTGTCTCTCTAAATAATAAAACAAAACATAAACACGCTGTATATGGTGTTGCTGTCAGCGGGGGAGGACGTTTAGTTCAGTGCCAGCAGGAAGGCGCCGGCGCAACCTTTGTATACCTATATATTTTTTTTTATTTTTTAAAGACATCTCTCGCACTGCTAAATAAATCCTTATATCTTTGTGATTACAAACCTATAATTAACAGATATTACGTACATATATCCAGACTTGGAGCAACTGTTTGTGAACGATAATTTTTTTTTTGTGTTAGGTTTATTCCAACCTATTCTACATTGTTAGTCTGGCCACGGACGTCAAGCTTCAGTACTAGTGACCGGCCTAAGGGCGATGGGGAAGGAACACGATCAGTTATAGTGCCATGCGCTGCCCATTTGTGCGGCGTATGTCCAGACCATAGCCTGTCAAAAAGAAAATAAGCCTATTCTACATTGACTTCTGGTACGGGAGTTATCAAGAAAATCCAATTTCTTTACAGTTCTGCCTACTCTTCTGAATATGTATCTAATTAAAGGAAAAATGAATTTTATTCTTGAAGGAATGAATATCAGTCTTCTAGTTAAATGAATGAATATCAGTCTTGTAGTTCATTAGTACAAGAGCTTCATACAACTTGTCGTTACTTACTCTGTAATGCGTAAAAACTGCTAATGATCTGTTATCATCATCACCATTACCATTGTCATCATAATATTCATTATTGTCATCTCAGCTCATATACATTCTACCGCTGCGAGTCTTGTGTGGAATAGCAAAGAAATTGACTTACTGGTTAGTACCTAAGTGGTCACTGATCAGGCGGGTTGGTATAGCATATTATTTCGAGTACCTATCTATATCTTCACTTTTATAGATCTTATAGGTCGTCTCTTAGGATACCCACGGACGAGACACTCGGCGGGAAAAACTTTTGGCGGGAATATGAAACTGTCATATGATGGTCTTGTATTATATTCAATATCCTAGTGTCTTAACGTGTTATGTGAAATAATTTTAATAGCATTTTATGTAATATAAATACGATATAAAAGTACTTTACAATGTTTTCGTTTTCCATCATAATTACTGACAGATACCATTAGGGGACGTCCATTAATCACGTGAGGTTTGAAAGGAGGAGGGTTTGACAAAAATCACGAAGTCCTAAACCTTCATAGTCTTAAACCTCACCACATATCACCAAGGGGGAGGAGGGGTTAAAAAATGCTAAAAAAAAAGATCACGTGATTAATGGACATCCCTTTAACAGTGTGACATTGTTGATTGCGACAATATGACTTATCTACTATCCATCAGTAAGTCAAATTAAGTAATTAAAAAACTAAAAACGAAGAAAATTGTTACTTGACGTTGGCAAAAATAGCTCATTTAAGTATCTGATTACCAATACAAAAAATAAGAAAAATTAAAAAGATAAGGGCGGTGAATTTTATGTTTACTTCTCACGTAAAATATCACGCATCGTTTATAGCCTTGATAGAACATCTTAACTGTTATATCATCATCATCATCACAGCCTATAAATGTCCTACTGTTGGGCTCGGGCCTCCCCCGTAATTGGAAGGAAATTAACCTAGGTACTATACCGCGCTGGTCAGACGTGTTTGTATAGGGTTTTGTTTCGAGTTTTCCTTCTCTCGCATAGATGTTATATGCGTTTTATATCCCTTAGTCGTCTCGTACGATCACCCACGGGTGAGATATGGGCTGGTGAAAAGTATTCTTACTCCGTCACCACACGGAAATATATAATAAAATAACTGTTATATATTAATCAAAATTAGCAGATTAGTCGCCAAATTATACGAAGCAAAAACAAAACGCAACACGGTCACCTAACACCCGGTGAAAGTCCCAGTTAATGCTTTTAAACGTTCCCGCGACAGAATGACAAGTTGACATCGACGTCCGCGCGTCCGAAACGGTTAATTTAGAACGACCGTGTGGGTGGCCATTTAAACGGTCGTTTGTGATTCGATGTTAACCGACCGACGCACGTGTAAGTTTATACGAATTTGAATTTGGAACCGTTTCCAAATTCAAATTGCTGTCAATTTAATCTGTCATGTGAGCTTATTTAAATGAAGAAGCGATTATTTTTGTACAAAATGTTCTTTTGCTTCCTTCTTTTTTTTTTAATTTTATGTTTAGTAAACAATATTTTACTAGCGAAAAATGAATGTCACACGTGAGACTTGAACCCATATCAATTGGAAATCCACTTCAATTGGAACGCATTACCAATAGGTTCGACCATGTTAAATGCTAATGCGATCGAGTTTCGGAGGTCGTAGTGTTCGTCACCTCCCTCATCAGGTGGACCAACGACCTGGTGAAGGTTGCTGGGAGTCATTGAATGCGGGCGGCATAAGACCGCATTTTGTGGAGAATTATGAGGGTGCCGTGAGGATGCCTACGTCCAGGTGTGGATGACCTGCGCCTGATGCCGCCCTAACCGAGGCTTCGGGTGATCGGACCGGGGAATTGTCCGGTCACCCGACGTGAGGCCACCGCGTGAGGGCGACGCCCCGACGGCGAAATCTGTCGGGGCGTCGACGAGAAGAACCCGCGAGGATAAACCGCCGGGCGGGCCACCGAAGACAAAAATCGGGTACCGGTGGCCCGCTCGCACGGCGAAGAGAGAGGATTTTTACGCTGGGTCTATGGGGTCACGCGCCACCTTTCCGTCACCCCGGACCGATTTGGCGGGGCGAGACGCATCCATAGTCCACCAAAAAAAAAAAATTGTGGATGACGAAAGGATGAAATGATGAATTATGTTAAATGCTAATTCTCAGTAAGTAATGTTTGGTGTAACTATGTAAATACTTACCTAATTACAAACCGTCGGTCATTTTGCCACCAAAATAACGCCACCCGATTTAGTGACGATAATGTGAAAATTTTGCCTTGTGATGATGGAAAATTATTATTTTCCATTCACTACCACCTTTTATACCCCTGTAGGTAGGTATACCTATCGTAAACGTTGACTAAGGGATACCTAGTATGCAGGTAACATCTATGCACTAGGAGGAAAACTCGAAATGAAATTCCTAGAGAGGTACCTAATACATGTAGGACGGGTCTATGGGGTCGCGCGCTGCTTCTTCTGTCGCACCGGACGGATTTAGCGGGGTGTGACCACTCCAAAGCCCGCCGCCAAAAAAAAAAAATGCCAACCCGTCTGTTTATGATGGGTTAATAGATGAATTTCCCTTCTATTCTAGAGGAGGGTCGAACCTACTAGTGGGCCTATATAAGCTAAGATGATGATTATGATAATGAATGTGAAGATATTTCAGTAACTTTTTAATTATTTTTTTCATATGGTGACAGAGTATGAACATAATAACAGACGCTGTTCTGTATAAACCTAGCAAAATAAAAATAATATGCCGCGAAATCAATCGCAGCTCCACTTACCTACTGGGTTAAAGTTTAGGTAAAATACAAAAAAAATAAATATCAAAATCGGTATACTCTATTAGGAGTTCCATTACATAAACACCTACCAAAAAATTAAGATACTCCTTCCCCTCTTGTTAAAATTGTAAATTACAGTTTTTTTTATATTCAGTGATCACATCATCAGCCATCAGAATTTACCACCAGAATATGGTGAATTCCCTTTAAAATATATATACTCTACTCTCCTATACTTGGCGACGATTAAAAAAAATATACACCCACCTGATTAGTCCATGCGGTATTATAATGACACGCTTTGATCAAACCCGCCGTTTTCCAAACTCTCAGAGAATCAATTCTGGCACTAAATAAAAGCAACTCATCGCCATCCGTAAAGCATCATTACCAGTTATATAATTGCTATAAAATGTCCATCCAATGTCGTATTGTCACAAAAGAGATTCTCACATTTCTGTCACATCATCCTCGTTGATGAGACGAGACTTGCGGGGCCTTTGCGTCGGCTGTAGGTGACGCCGGTACCGGTAATGATAAGTTTGAACGTAAAATAAAATATTTGGTTCTTTTTTTCTTAATATTGAACGATAAAAAATTCTAATGTTTACGCGAGTTTGAAATAAAACAGTTTTTACGGATTATATCGCGTTTGTATTTGATTTATAATTTGCCGATGTTTCGATTGTGAACGCAAAAAGCACTACAAAGTGTTCGAAACGTTGGCAAATTAAAAATCGAATACAAACGCGATAAAATCCGTAATCCGTAAAAATAATTTTATTTCAAATATGGAACAAAACTATTTTTACTTATTTTATCACGTTTAAATTTTTAGTATCTCAAAATTTTTAATTCTTTTATAGTCATTGATTTGAGAATACTAGGTAAGGAATTTCAAGTCCCACAAGCCATTGCTATTACAGAGATTTTTTATCTACTTATCTACTAAGTTCAATATATACATATATATATATTTGGAGAGATTATGGGAACAACTTTTATCTGTGATAAGTATCTAATATTTTTTTCGAAATAACAAATTTTAATTTGCTTATTAGAAGAAACAATGACAATGCTCATTTTAAAAGTAAAAAAAAAACAATAATATATGCATATATTTTTGATTTTATTTAACTTTTAACATAATTCTCATTTAACGAATTTTGAATTTTTATTAGGTAAATTCGAATTATTTTCTTTTTAACTGTTTTTATAGCAAATTTATCAAGGTTACAATAACTTCCACCTTTCCGTCTTGCATGTATTGTAAAAGATGAATTACTTACAGGAATTGAAAATCTCGACAAAAAATACCTTATACCAGTGCAAATAATTAACGTGAGTCAATTCTCCATTCTGTTGTGAAGAATTAGAATAGAATAGAGAGAATTTAAATGTATCTATTATGTAGATAAAGGAACTTAGGTATTAATTGTATAAGTTTAAATATATATATATATATATATATATATATATATATATATATATATATATATATTAGGGTGATTCATTTGCGACAAACATTTTTTTTTTTTAGGTGCTCTAGCAAAATTTTGTTCTACATATTGAAAAGAAAATTTTCACCAAGTTAGAGCTCTTAATTCGAGTATGAAGTGCTTGCCGTTTTAATTTGATTTTTCCCATTAGAAATGCACGTAAATATTTTTTTCTTTTTCAAATTTCTAATGCTCGGACACATTTAATGATATTGGCATTCTGATTGCTGAAATATATCCAGGATTCCACGCTCTTTAAATGCCTTTTAGTCAATTTTAATGTCGCCTGCTTTGGTCCACTGGTACCATCTGTCAAAGTTATGTTTTCGAATAAAATGCACATTTTTTTATTTTTACAGCGAAAATTGATTTATAGATGGAAAAAATAATACATATTTTTATAAAAAATTTGATTCTCTTCAAAAAAGGTCTTAACTTAAGTCTCTCAGACTCATAGTTTTTAACTTGCAGTAACTTTTGTAAAAAATGTAGAAAAATGATAATAAAATTACAAATTATGATGTTTAAATTTAAGTTTTTGTTTCAAATTTTTTTTTTTCATTACATTATCAATTTTACTTTTTGTACTTTTATACCTGACATGTTACACATACTGACATACAGACACACATACAAATAAATAAATAACAAAATAAGCGAGAAACGAGAAAGTTATTAAAAATTTTTAATAAATTTGTAATTTAAACATCAAAAAACTGTGGTACTGTCATTTGAAGCTCGGTATCTTAACTATTAGGTACGCTATCTGTGCAGTCACAATTTATTAATATAATATCATATAATATCTATCAAAGTCAGTGTTACGTTAGTGTTGCCATAGGTATGGTGATATAAATTTCTTAGTAGAGTGCTGATGACTAGCTTCCTGGTGATCACTTTGCCAGTTTTTACAACTCCAACAGCAAAGTAAGTGATAGTTACACATATCTATCTCTAAACCATTACTACGGAGGAATCTGATCACATTGCCTCCAGAAGCAGTTCTGAGAACATGAACAGACAGACATATAGTAAAACATTGAGTTTCATATATAGATAGCTTTTATTCCCATTAACACCTCTTCGTCATCTCTTTAATTGATTTCACTTTTTTTTTGTAATCAGTTTAAAAAGTCACTATAGAATTCAATTCCCATACGTGACATATGCAGGCGGACAAAAAATGCTCTTTTGTATTGCGCTCCAATTTCCTTCAGGATCTATCCGATGACAATGCTGATTTTTTGGTATCATTAACACATAAATCAATACGCCAAATGAATTTAAACCGTATTGTATACAAGTAAGATTGAAATTTCAATGACGCAAGTCTTATTAAAATAACACAGCAGAAATAGCGTTATTAATTCTTATTATAAAAAAATAAAGTTCAATTTCTTTTGTCATTGTCATATTAAGCGGCAAAATATAGTTTGTAACTGAATGACCGTTATTAAAAAAATAAATAAATAAAGGCATGTCCTCCCACACGTCGGGTGACAAAAAAAAATAAGGATGGCATTTTAATTTCGCATGAAATGACTTTTAGCGGCGAACAGTTTTGGAGTGTTTATGGTTCTTATACCATATGTTAGACCCTTAGTAATCGTGTTTTTTTTTTTCTTATAAAATAAATTATTTTTATTTATTACATGTTGAGAAGCTTAGAGATTATGGTAAGGAACTAAAAACACGCTTTGTCATCCATCCTATTTAATCCTACTAATATCATAAATTTCCATGTGGTGACGAAGTAAATATATTTCACCACCAAATATTGCACGAGGGTATCGTAAAAAAAAAATTAAGGGATATAATATGCATATGAGATCTGTGTAACAAAACAAAAACTCGAAACAAAACTCTATACCAACACGTCTGACCAGCGAAATATAGTAGGTCAAATTCCCTCTCATTATGAAGGAGGCTCGAGCACAGCAGTAGTAGTATACAATTATATTAAATGACCCATAATATATAGGTAAATATAAAAGTTTGTGAAGATGTTTAAATATTTGTTACTCAATTACGCGTAAACTGTTGAATAGATTTTGATGAAATATAGGTAGCGCACAGAGTGACCATTTTCTAGATCAAAACATAGGATTTTTTTATCCTCACATTGTGTTCCCTTGGAATAATTTAATGATAATATTTTATATTATCAAAGTCATTTTTTATGCAAGCGAAACCGCAGAAGGAAGATGATTGGATGGAATACAAGTCGCTATCCCTTTTTTTCCCATCATCTTGATCTTACCTATTCTAATTACTTAGATGACGCATAGATATATGTCTATTATTATTCCTCACAACAATATGAGCCATCTCTACGGTCACTCCTCTACCCATGTCACAATTTTTCTCCAACCATTTATTCTTCGATCCTCTCTTGCACCTAAAGGTTTTGAGATTTATAAGTATTATTCTGACAGGATTACTTTTATAAATACCCGATTCCATCCATCCATCAGCCCTTAAACGTCCACTGTTGGACATAGGCCTCCCCACGAGAATGCCATCTATAACGGTCCTGTGCCACCTGCATCCAACGGTTGCCTGCGACCTTGATGAGGTCATCAGTCCACCGAGTGGGAGATCGTCCTACGCTGCATCGTCCGATTCGTGGATCTCGTACAAGCTGACGTCCAGGATTTCTTCGGTATAGTGCCGAGTTAGCTTGGATCTGGGGTCTTGGACCAAGCCGACAACAGGATTCAGGGATGATTTGTACAACTGCCCATAGAACCTTTCGACCTCTCTCAAGATCTCACTCTGGGATGAAATAACAGTACCGTTATCGGTCTTCAGTTTAGTCATTTGGCTCTGCCCAATAGACAAATCTCGTGCGAACACTTTGAAGCCTCGATTTCGCTCTATCGCCTCTTCAATACGCAGTGTATTGAATCGGCGAATATCGCGTCTCATAGATTTAGAGATTTGTCTATTAAGCTGCCTGAGTTCGGACCGATCGGCTGAAGACTGTACCGTCATTTCCTTTCTCCTCTCCATGAGTTGAAGAGTCTGGTCAGAAAGCTTTTTTGTTCTAGTAACGCGACGGGCCTAAAAAAATGTTAACCCGACCGCGTGGACAGTTTCCACGAACCTGTTGTTCATATCGTTCGAAGATTCGCACTCTTCCAGGCATTGGAAGCGATTATGTAATTCGAGTTGAAAGCTATCGGAGTTCTGGTATTAGACAGGTGTAGGTCGGAGTGTAGACTTCATCAAGCGGGACTGCTCGACTTTCGTACGAAGATTCAATGTGCCTCGAACCATCCGGTGATCACTCCCAGTTTTAACCCTGCTGATCACAGAAACATCATTGAATATTTGTCGTTTGTCCGTCAAGATGAAGTCTATCTCATTTTTAGTGGATCCATCAGGGCTAATCCAGTTCCACTTCCTTTGTGGCCGTTTCTTGAAGAAGGAATTCATCATGAAGAGGCCTTCATTCTCCAAAAAGTCGGCCAGTTTTTGGCCCCTTTGGTTTCTCTGTCCAAATCCATATTGCCCCACTCTCAACTCATCGTCTGTCCTTTTGCCTAGGTTTCCGATGAAGTCTCCCATAACTACCGTGAAATGAGTTTTGGACGTGTGGATGGCTTTCGAGATATCCTCGTATAAGGCCTCCACTACGTCGTCGGAGTATGTCGAAGTCGGTGCGTAAACCTGTATGACCTTCAACGAATATCGTTTGGTAATTATGAGTATAAGGTACGCTACCTTTGTTGACACACTTTCGATCCTCTCCACGTTCTCTATGAGAGACTTACGAACGATAAACCCTACACCCGCCTTGGGATGGGTGATCTCCCTCCCGGTAGAAGAGCAAATTTCCAGACCGGAGGATTATCGTGCCCTCCCCCTCTCTTCGCACTTCTGATAATCCTACAATGTCCCATCGGATTTTGCTCAATTCCTATTCCAGTTCGATGACCCACTTGTCAGTCCTAAGCGTCCGAACGTTGTGTGTTACCAGGGCCAAGGGTCGATTTTTTTGGTTGCCAGATCGCGGCTGGAGATTCCTAGCACCCCCTGCCCCGTCACCAACAGGCCCGCTACCAAAATGAGCCCGTGGAATAACGGCACTGCCATGACTGGAGGACGTGACTTTTTCTACATCCATATTTATTTTGGGGATGTAATAATGCCATAATCGTCACGCTTGACGAGCGGATTGGCGATCGCGGTAGATGTTATTAAGTTTCCCGGGAGATAGCCGCTGCCCAATCTCCCGGTGAGACCCTTAGCCGATTTTTACGACTCCCACGGGCAGGTAAGGGGTGACGACCTTTGCATTCTATTCCCGTCGCCACGCGACAGTACCTAGGTAGGTACATACAAAAAAAAGAGACGGCATGAAAGCCATCTTGTAAAACAAGATGAAATTAATCTTGTAATAAGATGAAAATTATCTTGTAAAAAAGATGACAGTAATCTTGTAAAAGAAAAGATGAAAGTTTTCTTGTAAAATAAGATAAAAGTAATCTTCAAATTACTGAATTTTTTAGCATTTAATATGCTTAATTATTTATAAATACCCGATTACGAAACGAAAAATGATGTCACAAGCGGGGTTCGAACCCGCGCCTATTGGGAACTGGCCCAATCGTGCTGCCACTTACACCATCGTGAACTATTTTAGGACATGCAAATTTCGCTTCATATTATATCTTACGTCTTCAAGGTGACGTATGCCATCTACCGTACAATGTTTACACATTCCATCCATCCATCAGCCTGTAAACGTCCACTGTTGGACATAGGCCTCCCCACGAGAATGCCATCTATAACGGTCCTGTGCCACCTGCATCCAGCGGTTTCCTGCGACCTTGATGAGGTCATCAGTCCACCGAGTGGGGGGTCGTCCTACGCTGCGTCGTCCGATTCGTGGTCGCCACTCGAGAACCTTTTTTCCCCAACGGTTGTCGGTTCGTCGAGCGATGTGGCCTGCCCATTGCCACTTCAACGTGCTAATCCTTAGGGCTATGTCGGTTACACCCGTTCTTCTACGGATTTCCGTATTTCGGATTTTATCACGTAGAGAAATACCGAGCATAGCCCTCTCCATAGCACGCTGAGCGACTTTGAGCCTTGTTATGAGGCCGACATTTAGAGACCACGTTTCAGTGCCGTAAGTCATCGCTGGTAACACACACTGGTTATAAACCTTTGTTTTCAGACACTGCGGAATATTAGACGAGAAGATCCTCCTAAGTTTCCCGAACGCTGCCCAGCCGAGTTGGATTCGTCGGCTGACCACATTCTCGAAATTGGATCTACCTAATTGAACTGTTTGTCCTAGGTAAACATAGTGATCGACAACTTCGAGAATCGCATTCCCAACCAGGACCGGCACAGAAATGACATGGGCATTAGACATGATTTTCGTCTTGTCCATGTTCATTTGCAGCCCTACTAGTTGGGAGACCTTGCTGAGGTCATTGAGCATGGTGCTAAGGTCCTCCAGGGATTCTGCCATGACTACGATATCATCTGCGAATCGAAGGTGAGTGATGTATTCGCCATTGATGTTGATGCCGAGTCCGGTCCAGTCTAAGAGCTTGAAGACATCTTCCAGCGCAGTGGTGAACAGTTTCGGAGAGATAACGTCTCCCTGTCTCACGCCTTTCTGCAGCTGGATCGGTTTCGTACTCTTATCCTGGATGCGGACTGACATAGTAGCGTCTTTATACAAACACTTCAGCACTTCGATATATCGATAGTCAATTTGGCACCTCTGAAGGGACTGCAGCACTGCCCAAGTTTCGACAGAATCAAAGGCTTTCTCATAGTCCACAAACGCTAGACACAGAGGCCGATTATACTCCTCGGTCTTCTGTATAATCTGGCGTAGCGTGTGGATGTGGTCTATGGTACTATAACCTTTTCGGAAACCGGCTTGTTCGGGCGGCTGGAAGTCGTCTAGCTTGCGCGCGAGTCGGTTCGTAATGACTCTTGAAAACAATTTGTACACGTGGCTCAGGAGTGAGATGGGTCTGTAATTCTTTAAGAGCGTTTTATCGCCCTTCTTGAAAAACAGCACCACCACACTCCTGGTCCACGACTCTGGAACGTCGCCCCCGAGAATGACAGAATTAAACAGCTTCTGTAGGGCTTTTAAAACTGGCTTGCCGCCTGCCCTCAGGAGCTCTGTGGTAATTCCGTCATCTCCCGGTGCCTTTCCGTTCTTTAATTGTTTTAGAGCCATTCTGATCTCGTACAAGCTGACGTCCGGGATTTCTTCGGTATAGTGCCGAGTTAGCTTGGATCTGGGGTCTTGGACCAAGCTGACAACAGGATTCAGGGATGATTTGTACAACTGCCCATAGAACCTTTCGACCTCTCCCAAGATCTCACTCTGGGATGAAATGACAGTACCGTCATCGGTCTTCAGCTTAGTCATTTGGCTCTGCCCAATAGACAAATCTCGTGCGAATACTTTGGTGCCTCGATTTCGCTCTATCGCCTCTTCAATACGCAGTGTATTGAATCGGCGAATATCGCGTCGCATAGATTTAGAGATTTGTCTATTAAGCTGCCTGAGTTCGGACCAATCGGCTGAAGACTGTACCGTCATTTCCTTTCTCCTCTCCATGAGTTGAAGAGTCTGGTCAGAAAGCTTTTTTGTTCTAGTAGCGCGATAGGCCTTAAAGAATTTTGACCCGACCGCGTGGACAGTTTCCACGAACCTGTTGTTCATATCGTTCGAAGATTCGCACTCTTCCAGGCATTGGAAGCGATTATGTAATTCGAGTTGAAAGCTATCGGGGTTCTGGTATTGGACAGGTGTAGGTCGGAGTGTAGACTTCATCAAGCGGGACCGCTCGACTTTCGTACGAAGATTCAATGTGCCTCGAACCATGCGGTGATCACTCCCAGTTTTAATCCTGCTGATCACAGAGACATCGTTGAATATTTGTCGTTTGTCCGTCAAGATGAAGTCTATCTCATTTTTAGTGGATCCATCAGGGCTAATCCAGGTCCACTTCCTTTGTGGCCGTTTCTTGAAGAAGGAATTCATCATGAAGAGGCCTTCCTTCTCCAAAAAGTCGGCCAGTTTTTGGCCCCTTTGGTTTCTCTGTCCAAATCCATATTGCCCCACTATCAACTCATCGTCTGTCCTTTTGCCTAGTTTTGCGTTGAAGTCTCCCATAACTACCGTGAAGTGGGTTTTGGACGTGTGGATGGCTTTCGAGATATCCTCGTATAAGGCCTCCACTACGTCGTCGGAGTATGTCGAAGTCGGTGCGTAAACCTGTATGACCTTCAACGAATACCGTTTGGTAATTCTGAGTATAAGGTACGCTACCCTTGTTGACACACTTTCGATCCTCTCCACGTTCTCTACGAGAGACTTGCGAACGATAAACCCTACACCGCCTTGGGATGGGTGATCTCCCTCCCGGTAGAAGAGCAAATTTCCAGACCGGAGGATTATCGTGCCCTCCCCCTCTCTTCGCACTTCTGATAATCCTACAATGTCCCATCGGATTTTGCTCAATTCCTCTTCCAGTTCGATGACCCTCTCGTCGGTCCTAAGCGTCCGAACGTTGTGTGTTACCAGGGCCAAGGGTCGATTTTTTTGGTAGCCGGATCGCGGCCGGAGATTCCTAGCACCCCCTGCCCCGCCACCAACAGGCCCGCTACCAAAATGAGCCCGTGGAACAGCGGAACTGCCGTGACTGGGGGCCGTGACTTTTTGTGCATCCATATTTTTTTGGGGGGTAATAATGCCATAATCGCCACGCTTGGCGAGCGGATTGGCGATCGCGGCAGATGTTATTAAGTTTCCCGGGAGATAGCCGCTGCCCAATCTCCCGGTGAGACCCTTAGCCGATTTTTACGACTCCCACGGGCAAGTAAGGGGTGACGACCTTTGTATTCTATTCCCGTCGCCACACGGGTAACACATTACATAGGCTTACACATTGTATAGGCTTAATACTGCAAACTTTACAGTTAGAATTGTATTAATTGTAACATTTGCACTAGTAGTAGTTACTAAGTATTATTGGTTAATTACTTTATGAAGAAAACTGATTCATCTATAACAATGAGATATAGGAATATGTTTATTTAAAACTAGTTATACCTGCAGCTTCGCTTGAGCTAATGTAGGTTTTTGTCAATCAATTTTGTTTCCCTTGGGGGCTGTGACTTTTTTCGTAGGAAAATTAGGTATAGATATTATATATACACCCTTTTTTTTTTTTTTTTTGGTGGACTATGGATGCGTCTCGTCCCGCCGAATCGGTCCGGAGTGACGGAAACGCGGCGCGTGACCCCATAGACCCACCATAAAACTCCTCTCTCTTCGCCGTGCGAGCGGACCACCGGTACTCGATTTTTGTCTTCGGTGATATTATATTATATATACACCCTGCCTTTTCTGCATTCTTGTCTACATATAGTGGAAATTGCATGATGATCGGGTGAACAGTTGAGGCGTGAAAGTATAATACAGACTAGTCAGGGAAGTCGAAAAATCAGCACCAGTGGTAATCCCATTGGCGATGGGAAGAGAATACGATGGGTTGTGAAATGTCCAGAACAGAGACTCTCAATAAAAAAGGTAAAAAGGTGGTGGTGCTGGAAGTATAACAAACAAAAAACAGATTTACATTCTTATTTAATGTGTGCTTTTAGTTAATTCCTATTAGTTTCTTATTGATTCAGAAGGTACCTAAGTAGAATGATGGACACGATGAGAATCCAATTGGATTTTATAATCAAAGAGGAAAATTTTAACAATCCTATTAAGTAGGGAAAGATAGGTACCTGCCTAGGTACCTATATTTCTAACCTACCTAGGTTAGATTGGGCATTATTTATAGGTATACCTATGTAAGTACCTAAGTAGGTAGGTACTTACAAGGTAAAGGATACACTGTGTACCAAATCCCAAATTTGTGTTCGGAATTATAAAACTCATCTTAATGATCACAAAGTCGATCATCCCTCTTGCAAATTTTGACAAACTACAAACACCAAGCTGCCTGCTAAGCGTGAAGATGGTATTAGCCTCTTTAGGGAAGGCATGTCTAACAATTACTATGTATAATATCAGAGCAAGAACAGACTTCACCATATTACCTTTTTGTTTACCATAGGTATCTTACCTCTGAATGCTGTAAAAGAAGACTAACGGATATGATATGCCTATAAAATCTTTTGCAAAGGAAGGAATGTTATGTATCCTATGGTAACACTTCTGAAGGCCACCGAAGACAAAGATCGGGTACCGGTGGCCCGCTCGCACGGCTTGTTTTTTTTTTTAAGCTGTTAGCCGCGGATGGCTTTGACAGCTTTACGCGGACTATGGGTGAGCGCATAGGAGGGCATAGTCCAGAGCGTGCTCGTTCGCGTCCCCTGCCAGTCTAATTAGACTGCTAATCCGGCTCGATATGCGTACCGCAATGCGGGTCTTTGAAAGAGATAAAACCAGAACAGATGTAAGAGTAATAATAGGTAATGATGTACTAGAGCAAGTGGATGAATTTGTATATCTTGGATGTGGATTTAGCTGAGATGGAAGGTACACCACTGATATAGAGCGAAGAGTCATCATTCTCTTGCTCTTATCCCAACTACTGGGAGTCGACGCAATATGTCCTCTTTTTCCATACATCCCTATCAGACGTCATCTCTGTAGTCACTCCCTGTTTATACCTACATATCATGCTTCACGCAGTCCATCCATCTTTTCTTTGGTCTCCCTTTACCCCTAAAGCCTTCCACATTCATACTCAAAACCTTCCTCGCAACATTACTTTCATCCCGTCTCATCACATGTCCATACCAGCTCAAACGTTCACTCCTTAACTTATCCGTCACTGGCGCTACTTTCAAACATTCTCTTATACGCTAATTCCTTATCTTATCCATTCTCGTCACGCCGTACATCCATCTCAACATTCGCATCTCCGCTACATGTAATCGTCTCTCATCCGTCGCTTTTGTCGCCCAACATGCTGATCCATACAATACAGCAGGTCTTATTAAAGTTTTGTAAATTTTTCCTTTAATTTAAGGGGTACTCTGGGATCACATATTGTACCCGTGACCTGCCGCCATTTCATCCATCCCGCATCAACTCTGTGCTTCACCCACGATCCAGATCGCCGCTGCTTTGGATAAGCGAACCGAGGTATCGAAAGTTCGAGCCTACTGGTATAAGTACTCCATCTAGAGCTATGGGTGTAACATTGGAGAGACCGCCGAAATCGCAGAACATGTATTCTGTTTTAGGTCTGCTGATTTTCAAGCCAACATTCTCCAACTTACAGCGCCACTTTTCCAGCATGCTCTGGACCTCAAGTCCATCTTCTCCAACGAGAACAACGTCATCAGCGAATAGCATGCACCAGGGTGCCTCTTCCTGTATCTCCGATGTTAAAGCATCCTTATCAACAGGAAGAGGTAGGGACTTAGCGCCGACCCTTGGTGCAGGCCCACCTCAACGTTGAACCCGTCGGAGTCTCCAACAGCAGATCTTACATACGACCTGGATCGCCAGTACATTGCACAGATTAACCTAATATACTTCACAGGCACACTTTTCTCTTTCAGAGCTCACCACAAAACCGCTCTCGGGATTCTGTCATAAGCCTTCTCGAGGTCAACGAATACCATGTGCAAGTTCCTATGTGCACTCCGATATTTTTCGCATAATTGGCGCAGTGCAAATATGGCATCCGTTGCCCCTCGGCCCGACATAAATCCAAACTGGTTTTGGGTTATCTCACTTTCTTCTCGCAATCGCTTCTCAATGACTTTGCGAAGCGAAGCTAGAGCGAAGAGTGAATGCGGGAAATAGAGTGAACGGAGCGTTGGGGCAACTTTTCGGCAGCCACCACCTCAGCCAGAAGGCACGTGTAGCAATACATAACGCAGTGCTTGTCCCAACATTACTGTATGGAAGCGAGAGTTGGGTATGCAGAAAAGAGTATGATAGTAAAATTAATGCGGTCGAAATGCGATCTCTGCGGAAAATCTGTGGATTTAGGCTGACCGACCGCATTCGTAACGACGACGTAAGAGAGCGAGTAGGTATGAAAGAGAGTATTTGTGTAAAGATGCGAAAGGGAATGCTCCGATAGTTCGGATATGTGGAAAGAATGCCGAACGAACGCCTGGTTAAGAAGATATACAATGCGAAAGTGGAAGGATGTAGGTACCGAGGGAGACCGAGACTAAACTACCTAGACCAGATCGGTCATGTACTGAAGGAAGGTGGAGTCAAGAGTCTCCGAAACCGGCGAGCGTGTATGAAGAGAATTATGAATGTTGAGGAAGCGAGTGAAGTATGCAGAGATAGAGTTCTCTGGCACACTGTTCTCTCTGCCTACCCTGCAAGGGATATGGCGTGATGTATACGTATGTATGTATGTATAAATCAAAAATGTTGTAAAATGACAGCCGACCCAAGGTGCAGATAATATGGAATATAGTATTCCATATTATCTGCACCAAAATCATACACACTTTTAACAGTTATTTTATTAACTCAAACAAAATTCCTTTTTATAATAGTAATTTTATTAATCACAGTATTTTGTATGGCAATCTTAGAATTAATAAAATGTTCAAAAATCAACATAACTTATATGAATAAGTAAAAATCAAACTAATTATAAATCATATTAGTCGATCGGTAGGTATAAAAAAAGATCAGAATTTAAAAATGTAAATTATTTGCAATAATCACAAACGTAGTTACTAAATTCATACCCCGCGCAGTCACAATACACCCACAATTGGCAAATAAGGCACTGAACCCATTCTTCTCCTTTATCATCTTAGCTATACTTTCTATTGCAAAAAAAAACATTCTGAACCATGTTGAGGCGCTACCTCGCTTATATTCTCGTCATATGAGAAGAGGTCATCGTCATCTTCGTCATGAATATTAAAATTTTCATTTAAACTATTATCTGAAGAGTCGCTAACTGAGTAAACTTCCTTTGATCTCTTTTTTGACGATTTACTCTTGCCTTTCCCTTTGCTCTGTTTCGGCACTTTTTCTTTCCCTTTCACTTGACTTATAGCTATTGTGCTTTTTAAATCTCTTTTAAAATCTGCAGATTTTTCCAACTGCGACAATTCAAGGCTTATATGATCCTTATATGTCATGGCTCCTATAATTCATATAATATGGAATACTATACCATATTATATGCACTAACAGTATTCCATATTAGCAACACGGCAGCATCAGCAAAAAAAAAATTTTGATTTAGGGGTTTCAATATACTATGAAAATCAATACACATCCTTAAACTTTAGTACCCTAAGCATTGTTTGAATACCAGTTATAAAAAATAAAGTAATTATACGTTATGATAACAAAAAATTTAAAACGTCCCAAAAAAGTTTTGTTGTACAGCCTTCTAGTTGATCGTGTCTCAAAAAGAAAAGAACAATATGGCGGATTACTGTCACTTGCACAGATTAATAGGTTCATTTGACGCTTCAATTCACAACATCGCGGCATAGATGGTACTACTAGCTTTTATAAAATCCTAGTATCCCATATTATCTGCATATTCCATATTACCTTCCTTTCCTCTATCTACTGATGTCCATTTACATAGTTTTCATTGGAGTTTGGGCGGGGAAGAGAAAACCATGTAATGGTGATTGATAATTCCAATGTTTTAAGTTGTTATATTAAATCATTTTGATAGTATTTTATGTAGCATACCTAATATGAAGGAACGACTGGTAGGTACCTATTAATTGATCAAAAAACTAAGATTATTTTCGATCAACCTAATCGCTCATTAAATATCGAATTAAAACTATCTTACTTTTTTTCTTTAGCTAGATAGGTATTGAAAGTTGAGAAAAGTGTATCTTTGAGCTCCTAGGTGCAAATAAGAATTTATATTGAACGGCAAACTTCGTTCCGCCTAACATTCAAAGTACGAAAAGTAAAAATCCCACAACTCGATCGCAGCGCCACCTACAGGGTCCAATTGTGAATCTAAACTATTCTCGAATCTACTTGAACACAGACGAAACATTTTATCAAAATTCGTCTAGCCGTTTAGGAGGAGTTCAGTGACATACACGCGTACCTACATAAGAATTATATACCTATATATATATAAAGATAGGTATCTACCTATCCTATTACATATATTAATCCAATCTGCGCATGTTTTGTTTCCTTTACCTATAAAAAAACTTTATCCTTCCTTTGGGACCCCCAAAACATTTTAATAAGTACAAGACCCATCTAACGCAAGCTAAAATAGCTTTAGCGTTTACTTTTTTAAAATAAAATTGCATAGTAACCAAAATATAGAGTAATTTATTCGATTTCAAAAACTAGCTATCTTTGTTAGTTTGTCAATTGAGCGCGGGCGACAATACATCGAAGGCGTACACGATCTTACCCGATGTCACCACGATGTCATTGGGTCCCGCGACATCGTCCTCCCATTGGTCGATAATGTCGCGGGCGGTATGCGACATCGTTTATTGGTTACATTTGTCACATGGTGGGCGGGGCTTACAGTTCTAATTTTAAAAAGTCACACATATGCGTTCTATATTTAAATCAAATATTTTCTTCATTAGCATTTTAGTAACAGATTAATATAAGATATACCTAGAAGAATCTTTTTTTTTAAAACGAGTGCTAAATCTTGTTTTTAAATATGACATCATCATTGGAAAGTAAAAAGTTAAGGTAAGAATTTCTTCTTAAAAAAATAACACATTAAACTAAGCAAATAATCCTTATATTAAAGGACTTTATTAGGTAACATATAGGTACCTACCTAATTAACAGACACAAATTACAGACGGCACAAATTACCTATTGTCCTTCGTGTGATTAGAACCCACAACACTGGTACCGGTACCTAAGTTAAGTCACTATCTTAATCACTAACGCCATCTGTGCTATCGATTTATATATTGACCATTTAATATCTATATTTGTATCTCGAATATCACAACCGAGATACAAATAGGTCTATACCTACCTAGGTATCTACCTATTGCCGAGAGAAATACCTAGTTAGGTATATATTGACATCCGGGATGTCTATAGGTATCTATCTAACTAGGTAGGTACCTATTTCTAGATGTGCTAAAATTAAATACCTAGATATTTACCTACTTAGTAAGTAGGTAAGTAGGCACCTATGCAAGTTTATGGGTGTTTATCTAGATATGTTGAAATGGAGCAATTTTTCTTGCATGGTGACTGATTCAAAATAAAATTTGGCATCTTATTTTCCCGTGGTAGTCGCAAAAATCGGCTGAAGAATCATGAGGTGAATGGACATTTGCATTTTTTCGAAACTTGTGTTTTTTTCTGACAACACCTTAGACTAAGGAAATAGTCCAGAGTTTTAGTGGGAAAAGAAAAGTGTTAGGTAGGTAGGGGACGGACGGGCAGGACGGTTATACTAAGGTTTTCTTTGAAAAAAAAGTCATTGGTTATCAACTTTGGCAATCAGCTTGTATATTAAATGTAATATGGGTTTATAAACAATGAAAAACAAAACAAAAAATCAACTGAACTTATGTCTTCTAGTAGGAACTAATCGTTCTTCAAAATCATCCCCATTATTCGTTATGCCCGTCTAAGGCGGGTAAAATGATTACTGTAGGCGGGCAAAAGTAATAATAACAAACTAATCGAAACAATCATCACAAAAATAGGATCCATGACCCATATATGAAGAGCACGCCTCGTGTGTCCATTCTCTACAAGTATCACATTGAATCCAGTCTTCTCTGGGTGGGTGATAATACTGTTCTTTGCATACAGTGCAGTAGTAATCAGAGTGGTTTTCTTTTTCTTTAGAGTTAGGTGTGTAGCCTTGGGTTCGCCTCTTTTTAGTATTCGATGGTCCAGGCTTGTCCTCAAATGAAACTTTTTTCTTAGCGACAGCTGCATCGTGCTTCTTTTTAACCGACTTCAAAAAGGAGGAGGTTCTATTTTGTTCTTCTTTTATAGGAGTACTGGTTAGAATTTCTACTTTTTGTTTCTTACGTCCTCTGACAGATTTTTTGTTTTTTCCTGCAGGAATCGGTCGAATTTCTGCCAGGATTGATTGTAAAGATTTTCTTGTATCCCGGGAGCCACCAGCATCTTCCTGAAGTATCATTTTTTTAGCTTTATTTTCATGCGGCGGCGAAACCGATTGCTCTAAAAATTCTCGACATGACCTGTTTAAGACACTTTGTAGTTCTTCTGGCAGAGGTTCTATTTGAACATCGCTTCCTTTCCCTTGTAAAATATTTCCTTCAGACAAAATTTGGTACTCTTCCATTAATCCTATAGGAACATGTCTTCTAATATCATCTTCTTGAAGAGCACTTGATTGGTCGTTATGTTGCAAAGTATCTTCCTGGGGTAAAATGTCTTCTCGCACCGTACCAGCATCTGGACGGGTGTTTCCTTGTGGCCATTGCATCTCCTCAGAAGTCTGATAAACTGCCGAAGGTTCAAAGTTTTCATCGCCAATTAGGTGTCTATTGAAAGGAAAAATCCCACTGGCACGAAAACCACTGATAGCGTTTCCTGGTGTCGCTGCTTTTAAATATGCACCTGTAAATATTTTTGCAACATCGTATTGACCTATGGTCCTGCCAGTATGTGGTTTCTGAAATGTATTTACTTCTATCTCAAAGTACTTTTTCAATGGTCCATAAACAGAGACATCTAGCGGTTGCAGTTTATGGGAAGTGTGCGGCGAAATTGAAAGAAGTATCACATTATTGTTTGTAGCAAATTCTAATGCAGCGTAGTTTTTGTGAGATTCATGATTTATTTGCATATTCTTTTCTAATTTCTTTGCATATTCTCCAACCAAATGTAGCAATTCAACACGAGTCAAACCATAAAACAATGAATCCATTTTCTGGGCGTAAGCTACCAACTCTTCTTCCTCCTCCTTGGTGAAAACCAAGTAAAGCGTCCAAGCTTTTTTGTTGATTTACCACTTTTAATATGTCTAAATAAAGTTGCGTATGGAATACCATACATTTTACTCGCGTTCAAAATTGAACTCTTTTGTGCCTCCTGCATAGCATATTTAAGTTAGTTTCCGACCAATTTGCACGGTCAGTTTTACGTTTGTAGTTATACACCATCTAAAACAAAAGAAAGCAATTACGATTAATTGATCTAAAATAATAAAATTACGATATATCCACTAAACTGTCAATAAAAGATATAGCGGGCAAAATGAATAGTATTCTCTTTGCCCGGTTTCGTAATGCCCGTCGAGTACTTGTTCTATAGATCTCATAATACGATATACACGGATTATTCGAGAAGCAAGTTCAAACATAAATTTGGATCACAAATAGAGAGTCATTCTATTGTTATTAACAATTACAGTATAGGTTTAACACTTAAACAATAATCTTCAATGTACTTACCTCGAATTATCACAATTTTTCACCTAAAAGCAATTATTTTGTCACAGTTAAAGAAAAAACGTGGCTCCCGCGCTGAATGATGTTTGTTTACTAGCAGCAAGACAGTGCGCATCGAACGACACTATTTCTCTCTTTTTCTAACAATTACCTACTCTAGAAATGAATCGAAATATTCTTTTTGCCCGACATCTCCATACTGCCCGTCCTTACCCTATGTGGTGCTTTTTATTTAGAGGAAAGGAAAAGTGTCATGTGGTACCTACCTACTCTTGTATAGACAATATTCAATTTCTTAGTGTTTTAACGTGTTAGGTATACCTACCTATTAAGTGATTTTGATGACATTTTATTTAATCTGAAGCGGAGGAAGTAGGTACTGAGGTGTAGAGAATATGATATAGGTAGGTAATAGTGCGTTAGGTACATAAGTATCTACCTACGTTTTCCTTTCCTACTAAAATTCCCAAAAGATTCCTTTAACAGTGTGGCCATAGCACTGTTGAAGGCGACAATCTGACTTACTGACAGACGATTAGGTATTTTAAATGAAATTAATTTATAAACAATAATTTGGCTTAGAAGTCTCAGTAACCAAGCCATAAATTCCAAGAAAAAACATCTTTGTATTGCAGGGGACTTATTAAACCATCTTAGCAGTGTAGTTCAGTAGGTCAATTATGGAGGTTGGAGAGGAGCCTAGCAATGGGACCAATTTGCGCCGAGCTATTGTCTACTACCTATAGGTAGGTACCTAATAAAAATATCTTTATTCGCATAGTTATTATGACAAATAACACTTTTAACTAGGTATTTCAGTAGGGACTCGAAGAATTCCTACAAGCAGACAACAATAGCATTATGATGATAAAAAACTTACAATCCTTCAACGGCTTAAAGGCAAAAGGTTTTCCTTCATATGACGTCACACATATAGGTATAGGTAGGTATATATAGTAGACGTGTAGGTACATTTTAAGCGGGTGTCTGAGTGCGCGCGATGCGATCAATACTGTCCCCCTTCATCCCTCTAAGCGACACCCTCTCAGTTCTGACAGTATGACAAAAAAATCGTAATCATTTTGTAACTACCGTATTAAGTGAAGTTTTGAATTGTTCGCTGTCTCTTTCTTTTATAGTTGAATACGACTGAGGATATAGGTAGGTAGGTATGTAGATAATGTCACTACAAAAGAAGACAATCTAGAAATACCTATGTAGGTAAATGAAAATAATTGATCCGTCAAAGTAGGCAATAAACTTCAGATTGAACTGTCAAACTACCCGTGAAACTAGCTTTAATTGATGATTAATAATATTTAACTAAATCATCATTATTCTCCTACCCCTATCCCAATTATTTGGGGGTTGACACTATAGGTAGGTACCTACTCTTCTTTCATAGTACCTACATTCCTATTGTAAAAGTTATTGGCAATAGTTTAATGACCGGCCGCCTGCCAGACGTCAACCATCCGTGGGAATATAATTGTTGACCAAACAGCATCAGATGGAATTGGCCCAGGTCGTTATAAGGTTCTTAGTCGTCTCTTACGACATCCACGAGCAAAGTAAAGGGTTGGTAGTATTCGTAGCCGCTAACACACAATGTTTAACTAAATATATAATTTAACTAAATTATTATAAGTAGATATAACTGTTAATTTACAATTTAACTAAATTATAACACTCTAGGCATCGATATATATATGTACTACGTACTAGATTTCGCGTTCCGAACACTTGCTTTGTTCGACTAAACTGTACTGCAATCCGTACACCTCACTTTAGTGTGACTGCGACCATCATGGACTGTAGATGTATACATAGCAGCGTTGTTAATACGATAATTCGACTAATACCAATCAAAACTTGCACATGTGGATGTGAATAAAAATTCTTTATTTAACCAAGTAAAATGTTTTGTTTTGTAAAGTGTATAAATAGGTAATAATATCGAATTAGCACAATAAATAAAAATATTCAACATTTAAATGTCACACCATCTTTGATAATAGACTAAAGCCCGCAGATGTTCAATTACACTGGTTGGAGGTAAAAATGTGTGACTAAACACAGACTTGACGTAGTGTCTTGAAAGTATTTTGATTATTTATATTCTTTTTCCTTTAGAATATATTATCAGTTAATACTTATTTGTCAAAGATCAGAAAATCAAAAATCTTCAAGTGAATACACGTGTCTGCCTACAAAATATTCGTTTATCTGTTCTACACACTTTCAAGCTACTGATGTTTATACAACTAAAGCTGTAAAGCAATTTCTTAAGAAGTCAGCAAATATTGTTATTATGGAAAATATTAAAAGAGAACTTTATTTATTATATTTTACCGAATAAAAAATATTAGATTTTTATTTAATTTCATTTCAAACTATTCATCACCATCATCATCTCAGCTCCTATACGTAATACGTCTGGGCTCAAGCATTCTTTATACTAGGAAGGAAATTTACCTACTATACCATGCTGATCAAACAGGTTGGTATAGGGTTCTGTTTCGAGTTTTCTTTGTCTTGATAGATATTATATGCATATTTTATCGTTTAGTCGCCTTTTACGATATCCACGACCAAGACAGGTAGTGCTGAATTGTATTCTTATTCCGTCATCACACGGATATTCAAAACTATTGTCGTATGTTAAAGCAAAGTTTATATAAACATATAATAGTTCATTTTCTTTTATAATTTACTATTATTTTTATTTACTTAACTACTTAACAATTCACTTTGAAATAGAGTATGCTGTATGAGTTCTAATGAATGTTTGTAGGTACAAAAACTGTGTCACTTCTGCGGTGTAAAATCTATAGTAACCAAACTTTGTTACATAACGTTGAACGAAACGCGTAAGTGCGCATGAAATGCGTACATCTTACGACGTTTTGGTCGCGACAAAATTACAACTATAAAGCGATCTAGCGCTGTGTGCTTCAATGTTCGAGTTAGATTACCTACCTATTTATTCTTTTAGCGCTGCAGCGGACTTTAGGTTAACTGTTACCAAAATGGAACAAAATATTTATTCGGGATAGCTTCTCTATACATATAACTCTATGACTCTAGGTAGGTATCTATGTGAAAAATATAAATACAGCAGTACCTAAAATTAAAGAATATACAAAATTGTTTAAATAGTGATAGGTACCATTTAATAGAATGTTTTTCCATTCCTTTCTGCCCTTACCTAACCTATTTTTCTAGCCGGTCTTGTTGCTGCATACGTAGGCCATACTGCTGATGATGAGGTTAAGGACCTTCACAGTCTGTCAAAATACTTTGGGTTATCAAAAAGTTTTCTAAAGAAATTCTCTACGACAAGCTTGTAGATTGTAATTTTGAATTAGTCCGTCACCCGCCGAGAGGCCGACCGCGTGAGGAAAGACCGACATCCTACCCTAGGGGGGATGTCGGTCGAGGAGAGGGTACTCCTCAGGGGTATTCCGTCGGGCCGACCACTGACGTCAAGTCACTCTGCTCCGGTGGTCGGCCCAACGACGAAGGCGACGTCACGGGTGGGTTACGGGTGTGCGCGCTTACGCCCCTCTGTCACCCCGGATGGAGTGGTGTGAGGAGTGCGCCGACCGTAGCCCACCTCCCAAAAAAAAAAAAAAAAGATTGTAATTTTGACCGGTAGGTAAATTTAGAACACTCTCAATCCTAGTAAGTAAGTAGGTACGTACCTATTAGCAAGGATGGAAGGAAGGGAACCATGGGATCATGAATGTTCACAGCCTGGGTTTATGTAGGTAAAGCCTGCAACCAAAAAAGAAATGCTTGGGTCTATACCTATTGACTACTAATTTATACCTAAATTATATTTTTATTTTTTTTAAGAGAAGGAAATAGACACTCGAAATAAAACCCTATACCAACATGTTTGACCAACGTAGTATAGTAGGTCAATTACCCTCCTAGTGTGGAGAAGGATCGCTTCTCCTAATGTGGATGATGATTTTTAATCCTTAGATTACTTTAATCCTTAGGTACTAATAGATATTATAAATGCGAAAGCAACTCTGTCTGTTTGTCTGTCGCTCTTTCACGCCAAAACTGCTGAACTAATCTAAATGAAATTTGTTACCTACCTACACAGATAGTCTAGAGCCTGGTAAAGGACCTCCGAAGGCTTCTTTTTATGCAAAACAGGGCTGTAAAGGGGGATGAAAAGTTGTAAGGAAGTAGGTAGGTATCGTCATTTTTAAAGCCAGAAGCTTGAAACATATGTTTGGGCTATTGATTAGATATGCATAAATATGACATTAAAATTTCGTAAGAAAAATTACCCTTAAGGAGTAGATAAATAAAAAACTTTAGGAAAGTAACCTTTTAGGAAAGTAACCTTTTATGCGGGTGAAGCCGCGGGCAGAAGCTAGTTAAATATATTTTGATGTAAAACAATAAAACAATTTTAATTAAATTAGAATTATTATTATAATCGAATTAGAGATTGTCATGACTACAAGGAATACGTATGTGGCCTCCTGACTTATAAGTTGGATCCTATTAAATCAATTTTTGTTCACTAGAGTCTATTACCATCTCTGCATAGGTACCTAAGAGATTTAAGTTGTAGCTGGGCTTATTAAATCTTCGTTTTTCATAAGCCACTATGATAGATATTCGATTAAAAAAGTACGTAGGTACATACCTAATCTTTAATTTATCGACTTCGTAATCGAGTTTCATGTTTCCGTTTATTTTCGCTAGATGGCGCTAACCATTAAAATATAAATATTTAATACTTAGATAAGTAAGTAGGTATATGCCTATATGTACCTACTTTCATCTCAGCTCAAATACCTCTGTCCCACTGTTGGATTGCAGCCTCTTCCATAATGAGAGGGAAGTTGACCTACTATACCACGCTGGTCAAACGTATTGGTACCTATGGGGCTCTATTTCGAGTTTTTCTTCTATTTCATAGATGTTATATGCATTTTTCATCTCTTAGTCGTCTCTTACGATCATCCACAGGTAAGTTAGGGAGTGGAGTATTGTATTCTTAATCCGTCACTAGGTACACGGAATAGCTACCTATATACCTAGATAGGTACATAGGTATGTACCTACGTACTAATTAAAAAAAATCTTATTTCATGTGGTGGGCAAGCAAGAGAGCTGCTCACCTTATGGTAAGTGTTACTACAATCAACTAAGTGATTTGATATCTAGATAATTTTTAAGGGAACGTACCTACCTACTCATACCTTGTGACCTGTTCAGAGGAGGCGAGGTTCTTTAACAGTAACACACTGTAATACATTTAGATCTTGGCCATATCTTACAGTGGAGTGTAAAGAGGGGGTTGAAAATTGTAAAAAATGCAGTGCAATAGGTCTATATCTACCTATATCTATCAACACAATACAGGTAGGTACATTCCCTATGAAAACTCGAAATGTAACAACCCGTCAGACCAGCGTGTTACAATTCACCTACAATTTCCCTCTTATTGCAGAAGAGATTCAAGCTCAACAGTGGAACGTATAAGAGGAGTAGGTAGGTACTGATATAAAAAAAAAAATCATTCGCAGAAATCTATGAATTAAATTCTAGGTAGGTATATCTACCAAGATATGTAAATCTTTAAATAAAATTTATTAAATAAATTTAACAAAAATATTTTCATTGCTAGAACAACCCCCGATTTAACCCTCACACAAACATATTAATAATATTCTTTAACCATACGTACAAACAATAGGCTATTATATCAGGCAGATGTATTCACCACCTGAGCGGAACGTTCGATCTAAATCGTAATATTTCGTCACGACGCGATAAAACACCCAGCAGGCTGTACCCACATATGTGATATGACATGAGCGTTTCGTATAAAAAAAATTAACTGATTTTTGTGATTGGCAACATTGTTTTACTTTTTTTTTATTGAAATTTCAACTGATCCCTTAATTTTTAATGAATGCAAATATTTACTTAGGTATTTAGATTGTTTTCAATAAACCCTTTCAATCTCACTACCAAATAGGTACCTACGGCATTCTACTTAAAATAAATAGGTACCTAATACCTAAAGTATGCGCTACACGGTTTCAAACAGTGGTTTGAAGCAACGGCTTCAAACAGTGTAGATAGATGTTTGATGCCAAATTTCGCATGACCTCTAAACGCCCTTGGTAGCGAGGCTTGCGCTACAAACCACTGGCCAAGCGTTCGTCTAAATCTTGTTTGAAACCATCTAGCCGCTTGCTTCAAACCAAATGAACGACAGTCACGCTGCAGCGGTGAGCGCAGACGTACGTGACGACGTTCTGCGTACAAAATGGCGCGTGAGCAGACATAATGCGATCGCGATGTTATTACTCAACTTCTCGAGTTATACAAAGACTTGCCCTGTCTTTGGGACTTAAATTGTGAAGCTTATAAAAATATTACACAAAAAAAATGCGTAGAATATTTTAGCAAATGAATTTTTATTTTTATTTTTCAAAAAATTGTCAAGACTTTTTCCTCAATAAATTGTGTAAAACACAGCTTTCCAATACAAATTTTCAAGATTTAAATTTAGCGCGAAAATGGGACGCAAGGATGCTGAAAGCGTTGCCAATAATTCTTCTAGTTCTGTATAATCAGTATTTGAATATTCTTTGCTCCCTTGTAATGTTTCGTTCAGGAAATGGTTTCGTTATATGTTTTAAAGTGCAAAAGCACTATTATATACGATGGAACTAGCATGTACATTTGTATAAAAGTCCCTAATAATAAATAATGAGAAAAAAAAAGTGCAAAAGCACTATCACCCCAATAGCTTAAGTATGGTACAAATATATTTGTTTCTGGTAGAAGGTAGGATTTAGGTAAATGCAATTCATTGTTCGTAAGCTTTAAATAAAATTATGTCTCCTTGAATGTCGTATCATCAGGTTGGCTCCCATTTGAGCCTTTGAACAAAAATTTGGAATAACCAACTTTTTTTGTTGGCGCCATGACGTCGTTGTAGTGAATATAGGTACGGTACGCGAGCGTAAAGACGTCCTATCCGCGCCACGTTCTCTTAAACACTGTTTGTTTCAAACTACTCTTAAACCATGTAGACAGCAAAGCGCATTTCTGCTTTATCTGCTTCAAACCACTGTTTGAAACCGTGTAGCGCATACTTAACAGCTAATAGGCAAAAATCCATCATGTTATTAACTATCCACAAAAATCAACGAGTTAAAATATTCACTAGACCAGATTTTAAGGGAAGTTCCTTACCTATTTTACACTGATTTAGGTAAATTATGGTAAAATAATTACCTGCTAGGTATATAGATAACTGTCACTAATTTCCCACTCAGGAATCAATGATGATTAGGTAGATACGTGCGTACCTACCTATTTACAGTACTCAGTTATTCTCATAACATCTTTGCGTCTGAGACGCATTTTTAAACTTCAAAGTAACCCCAAATGTACCAACTTACCAAGTTCCTGCATAAAATCTTGTATAACATCAGTCCGAAAACTTAAAAACTCCATTCTATTTATACTACCTACCTTAAAAACAATCCTTTCTCCTTCAATATCATTAAGTTATTTAATAAGCGATGACATGAATGCTGTATCCTGCGACACAAAAGAGGCCCGTTAGACGCATTAATATTACACCAAACAACTATTCTATTTCCTTTTTTTTATGCTGACAACATCAAAATTTCGAATGTCACGCCTCGTTCATCGGCTGCGCGGGAAAATAAACGAGACTTTTTTTGGCGCCAGAAAAAGTTTATTTAAGTTTGGAACATGTTTGTATTGATTCCGTTATATCCTGATTTGAATGTTAGTTTTGATTAGTTTACTGTTTAATTTAAGATTATTAAAGCATTTAATATGGATGTAGGAATTTACAGATTATGTAAATACAACATGTAGGTAGGTAGGTACCTACCTATATACCTCCACAAGATTTATGTACCTACCTACATAGATTATTATCTAAGGTGTAAATAATTTCGAAACAATAATTTTAAGAGAATTTGTTATAGATTTTTTGGATTAATTTATCTTCAGGGTTATTTTTTTATTAATAACATAGATATCTAAAACCGTCATAATTATCATATTTCTGCTCTTATACTGATTATTTGGGGTGGACACAATGCGTAGGTAGTTTTATTGTACTATTTGGCCATAGTTTTATGAGCGGCTTGACCTCAACCCTCTTCAGAAACATAATTGTTGACCAAACGGCATCAGATGAAATTGACTAAGCTCTTTAGTAGTGTTTTACGATGATATGGAATGTAAGGGTTGGTAGTAAACATCATCATCATGTCAGCTCATATGTCCCACTGTTGGGCTTGAGCCTCCTCCGTAGGTAATGGGAGGGAAATTGACCTACTACACCACGCTGGTCTCTCGTTGGTTTTGTTTTGAGTTTTCCATCTCTTACATAGATGTTACATGTCCTTTGTATCCCTTAGTCATCTCGTACGATCACCCACGGGTAAAATAGGGGGTGGTGATTTGTATTTTTACTCCGTCACCACACGGATAATGATGGTACCTAGTACCTAGTCATAGCCGCACTATTCAGCAAAAATAAAATTAAAATATTTTTTTTTAAATAAGATTAAAAAGAATTTAACGTTGGATTTTCCTTTTTTTTTTTCATTTTTTTTTTGTTTATGGCTTGGTTGCTTAGACCTTTAAGCCAAGTCTTCTTTTTGATTTTACTTTTTGTATCGCTACGACCACAGACAATAAATTTAACGAGCAAGACGAGTAAGTAGGCTAATGTTAATTGGTAGGTAAGGTTCATGAACTTTAATAATATCAGGCCTACAGTCATGCCGCTACTTAACATAGGTATCTACGTAACTTGCCTAAAACAAGAGCCTTATAAATCAAAATAGTTACACACAATTGTTTATGGCTAATTAGCTTGTTATACTACGTGAGAAAATCTCACTACCTTACCCTTCTTTCTGTTCTAAATAGATATATTCTTCCGTGTGGTGACGGAGTAAGAATACAATTCACTACCCTTATCTTACCCGTAGGTGATCGTACGAGACGACTAAGGGATGTACAATGCATATAACATCTATGCAAGACAAGAAAAACTTGAAACAAAACCATATACCAACACGTCTGACCAGCGTGGTGTAGTAGGTCAATTGCACTTCCACTACGGAGGAGGACCGAGCCCAACAGTGGGATATATATGGGCTGAGATGATGATGATGATGATTCTTCAACTACTTACATGACATAAATAAAAGAGCCAAATTTATTTTTTTAAAATAAACCTACCAGAGATTCAATAGAACGTATCTAATAACAAAAAAAAAGTTAAAAGCCACATGGAAAAAATATATCTATAGGTATATTGAAAGAAATGACAGTCGTTATAAATGGTTTTATACTCGAATCCCATTTTAATAGTTCAATATCATCGCTGTGGACAGCATGACACACAAAACCGGGAGCTGAAACTAGTTTAATCTCACGAGGAACTGAGACCATATTGTTTTTTTTTTATTTTATTTTTTTAGCCCTTGTAACACTAGATATAATCGAATTTTTGACAAACAATACATCGTGAAATTGGCTTCTATGTCGATTCTCCTTTTTATGGGCTATACTAAGAGTTGTTCTGTTCTTGTTCTTTCTGATTTTAGATTGGTTATGCCTGATTGGGGTATAAAGGTACAATGGTTTGGTAATAATTTAAGTAGGTTTTGGTGCTTTAAAAGGTTTTTGTGATTATCCGGTTTGATCATTCCTTTTCATTTAACTGGCGCACTGTCCCATTAACGAGATTTTTTTTGAGAAAATATGTTGGAAAATACAATTTCATTTTTGTTCATTTCGGATTTGACAGCATTAGGATATCAAGATTGCAGTTACAGGTATGCTCTAAAATGTATCTAACAGGTAGGTAGGTATGTGGTTTTTTTTATTTCCTATAAAATAATAACATATCATTAAACTGACAAAGTATAAGTACCTAGTAGGTAGGTACCTACCTATTATTTTTTCAACGACAACACAGAGGTATTTGTATTTTTGTTCTATGATAGGCCAGACTATAAGATATAATATATTTTAAACTTAGCATAGTTTTTCTGTTACCTTGATTACGAACATCAACAGCCAATCCTGCCGTAACACAGGAGTGTCTCGTTCCCATCACAGAACCGCCCGTGGCCGAAACAAGGCGCATAATTACAAAGATCACATTTACGAATGTAAATGTGGTGTGCGCCCATCATAAATCATGCCGCGGTCATCTGCCGCCTGCGGCGGGACGCTGTGTGCCGGCCAGTATTATAAGAACTCTTGATATGTCGAGCAAGATAAGCACTAGCATAATAAAAAACGATGAAAACATTTTATTTTGTTTTCCTTGCTGGCAACAACTTATAAGAATATATTTGTATTTGGAATTCTATTTGCAAATCACAAAGTCATAAATATTTTGGTAGGTATCTACGTAATGGTATCACATGAGTAAATAAACGTACAGAGAACAAGCTTCTAAGGAGCGAGCAAAATTGTTACCTATTCTGATAGGGTTGGCACATGAGGATGAAAATAAATACACAAAACGTTTGTCAGCTTTTTATGTATGGAAATTTTTTTACAAATTGCTTACTCTAAATAGTTTTCTTTGTAATGTTTGAGTTTTAGATAATAATTTGTTATATCTCTTAATCGAATGATAAGTTCTAAATCTAATATAAAGTTTTTTTTAATAATCAATGGGAAAGCACTTGCATGGCATATCAAATTTACAATCTTGTATACGTTTTAGTATATCATTACCAATATTAACAATATTTATTTCTAGATTGAAATGTTCTCGAAATTTCTTCTCAAGCAATTCAATAAATGCGATGAAGTTGTCAGGAGATAATATTAAAAAACCCAATTGTATATTGCTTTCGTTAAAGTTTTTTAATGGCTGAAAAAAGAATCGTTCCCTATCTTTATAGGTTGTTCAGATCTATTAACATACAATGTCATTTTAAAAAAAGATATGTTTTTATTTTTTCGATTGTTGTTCATGCACACAGTACAATAAACCATATTTACACTCTTTCTAATTCATTAAAATTTAAACAAACACGCACGACGCGATACACAGCGAGCGGTGAGTGAGCCCTTTGTTTGAGCACTGGCCGAACCAGCTTCAACAGGTTTCGTTCCGTACGTGACGAGCCGCCAGTGCTCACGCACACACGCGCATCATACTTGTAGGGATGTACCTACCGTGGCGCGGTTGTTTGAAGGTTTGTCTCTGTACGTTTATTTACTCATGTGATGGTATTACGTATTTTGATTTACATGATTGATGTATTTGTATTAAGATATTTTGATTACGTAATTTGTATTGTTCGTTTTTATTTATTTCTTCAACCTATTCTATTAAATCTAATATTGTAATACAATAACAGTTAATAAATACCTACTTATTTATAATTATTAACAAACTACCAAAGTATTCAAAGACCCAATAATACCTATTTGTCGTGGCGCTTTATTTTTTCCGTTTTGTTTATTGCACCAAAGTTAATATTCTATTAAAATAAGTACCTACTTATTTTTTTTATATAAAGCTATCTGCATAATATGCAGACACCTATTTTCTTAAAGCTACTTAATTTGTTTTTAAAAAGGACTTTCAATGTCACAATTGTCTAAGAAATAGTATGCTGTAAGTAGGTACAGTGCACTGTAAATATTTTCTGATTTTCTGTTAAAATAACTAAAAAAAAGACCTAGATAATTACATTTAGGTAAGGATAATGTATCCTACTTTATACTTATTTATAGCTCAACTATACATCTGTTGAATGAACCGCATTTACTTACAAAGAAGGAGCTAAATATTAGCCAACCGTATGAACCTGAGAAAGATTAATTTCAAGTTTCTTTTCCTATAAAGGTTACGTTTCTTAGTCGTCTTTGACGGCACAGGCAGGGGCAAAATAGTTATGAGAATGTAAAATTATGATAAATTTTAATAAAGATAAAAACGGAAGGAGAAATGCATAATTAATGGTTCCATATCTTTATTTAGTATCCACCTACAATTTTATCTACACCCACGTCAGTACTTCAAGTGTAAGGAATGCTTACCTATATAATTTCACGCTAAAAAAGAACATGTTCCTTAATTTAAGGAATTGTATTAAAAAAAGAATCTTCTGTAAAATTTTATTCTCAATGCATCATCTAACTCCGACATTTGCAATTTAAGTAGACACTACGTTATGGTAGTTCAAGATATACTGGTGTTTTTATATATTAGGTATATGTATTAAAGTGTGTTCGTTTTTTGAATCAGTTGGACTGACAGATGCACGTAGTGTTGCCATGTGCTCCGTTTGATATTGAATTTATTGTACTGGTAACATTCTGATAATATGGAGGGTCGATATCTACCTATTAATATATTGAATGGGGATTAAATAAATCGTTTGGGAGATGGATGAATGATGTTGAGACAGTAATGAGTTATGAATACCTATTTACTTACCTATAGGTACCTGTACCAGTCTTTATAGGTATATGTTTAAAAATTAAACAGGGTGTAGATACACAAAAGAATTAAGACTTTTGTATTAAAGAGAATTTAATTTTAATCATTCATCAATCACTTATGAATAATACCTATAGATTGTTTATCATTCATTCTACCTGACAACGTTTACGCTCATCACATTCTTTCATACAAAAGATTTCAGATCAGAATTTAAAATCTCTGCTTTAACAAAAATAACTTTATAATGTAGGTAGGTACATATATTACATATTGCAACCGACATAACGAAACTGGAGAGGATTAGAAAATATTTATCAATTAAGTAATTTATTAGATAGGTAAGGTTAAGCTGAGCTGAAATCCCTACTAATATATAAATGTGAATGTAAGTTTGTTTGTTACGCTTTCACGCTAAAACTACTCAACCGATCATCATGAAACATTGTACACATATTCTTGGAGGTATTAAAAGTAACATAGGATACTTTTTATTCAAAAAAAATCAAAATTTTAATATGAAAAATAAAAAAATTGTTTGTCAAAAAATCTCAAAATCTAGCTTCTTCAACGCCATCTAGCAGTCAAGTAATGAAGTTCCAACCCAGAGTATTGTAGGGGAAGGTTGCGATGATTGGACCACATAACTTTAAAGTGTCATATCTAATAAAATAAAAGTGATAGAACAAAACTAATGATTAAGATTTAATCCTTTCTTAATACAAATACGATGCTGTATTTATTTCAATTTATAGTTGAGCAATTTTAGCAGAATAGTGTTAAAATGATTCAGAGATGCGTTGCTTTCTTTGGACCACCGTTGCATTGAATGGACCGCCCAGTTGCAATCAATGGACTTAGAAAGCTTTAGGCAAAAGGTCCAATCATGGTAATATGATTAAACCACACAATTTTAATCAATTTTTATTAATGAGAACAATCGCAATCACATAATTAACGATTAACGTTAAAATTTAAAACATTGGTAACAAAATGTAGGTGTTATAGGTATATATATATATATATATATATATATATATATATATATATATATATATATATATATATATATATATATATATATATATATATATATATATATATATATATATATATATATATATACTGTCTTTAACTCAATTACGAGTGGCGCTTCATAAATGCGTAATACCATTTCATTCCTGCAGTTAGGTTTTCTGTTTATTAAATCTATGCTTAATTTTATTTTTTTCGGCTAAATGAAATGCTAGTTCCACGACATATTTAGAGTAACTCCATACAATGAATTCTCCATCTCTATAATGTGCTTACCAAGTTCAGTTTCTAACACTGCAGGAAGATCACCTTCTGATCCTATAATTTGAGTCGCTTTCACGGCTTTTTGGTTTTTGCCGTCCAATCTGCGTTTTAGAGTTGTTTTTGGAACACCATAAATTCTAGATGCTTCGTTTAATCCTATAGTTCTTTTTTTAAAAGTTGTATATTAAAGTTTCTTTGATTGGACCAGTCCATTCATAGCATCACTATGGTGGGCCAATGGTAGCAACTAGATGCTAAATTAAAAATATATTTCTATTAAAAAAAGGGTATGAAATCAGAAAGATACTCAACCACCTACTAAAATACAGATTAATATTCTATCAATATAGAATACTATCACTTAATAAAAAAAAGTATTACAATACTTACATGGATCTTTTCGTTATGTAATTTTTATATCGCAAGGCGATCCTGAGGTTTGAGGGGCAGTTACTGGGCTCGGTACTTTTGCCTAACAATGGATTAAACTCGTTCTAACTTGTCTAATTTTTGAATTACTTAGGTAGTCCAAAGAAAGCGCTGGTCCATTGATCGCAACCTTCCCCTAATACCGTTGCACTGTATTACCGAC
Source organism: Lymantria monacha (assembly GCA_905163515.2). Classification (NCBI taxonomy): domain Eukaryota; kingdom Metazoa; phylum Arthropoda; class Insecta; order Lepidoptera; family Erebidae; genus Lymantria; species Lymantria monacha. Next base: position 22,442,079 of record LR991097.1, on the reverse strand, counting down.
GGTCAAAAATAAAAATAGGGGATCAAAAACTTTAGGAAAGTAACCTTTTACGCGGGCGAAGCCCCGGGCAGAAGCTAGTTCGTTATAACAAGGAAATACTTAACATTACGTACCTATCTACTTATTCACTTAGATTAGGTACCTACCCATTGATAAATAAAGATAACATTTTAATGCAAGTTTGTCAATACATAGGTAAATTGTTGCTGTTAATATAAAATTATTGTGTGTAATTGATCCGTAGAATTCGTTATGTTAAGGCTATTTTGACATAAATTGTTAAATATTTATTGTTAAATTGTAGATATTTTTTTTTTTTGTCCGTAAACATAACTTTTCTGTGACCTCCCTTTGCGTACCACTTCAGTAGTTATTTCGATTTTACCACCGTATTCTTTTTTAAATTATCAGTTAAGTATTGACCAGTAGGTAGGTACCTACATCTCTTATAGGCTACAGGTCCCAAGTCATCTTTTAAAATACGCGACATGGTTTTTGGTGCTATCTTCATCTCCCGAGATAAAATCTTTTACTTTCGGACAGGATTTTTCGAATTCTTTGCTTATTGCCTTGACCACCGTTTTCGTACCAACACTACGTGGATGGCCAGATATTTTTATGTCACAAATATTGAAAGTCTCATTATACCTATTAATAACCCGGTACACAAACATTTTACTAATAGGTAGGTACCTAAGCGTATGCAGAGTTTCAAAAATTGGATTTGGCTCCATACCTACTTTGAGTAATGCAATCACAGGGATTCGGTTCTTCTTATCACCCCACTCCATTTTAATATTCCAAAATTTTGTGCAATGCTTTGGCGCCAAAATGTAAAAAACACAATGTACAATCATATAAAAATGACAGATTCCAAATTAAAATGTTTTGTTTATTTTTAATTGTAACATATATAACTGTATTTATGGTCAGACTAAGTAGATACATAGAATTTAAAAAAAATGATAATACTTATATAGTTATCTATATTATACAGTAAATTTAACACCAGATTTAAAAACTATGCAGTAAAATAAACCTTCACCAAATTACAAATCACAACAACTGCATCGATTTTGTTGATAAGACAGTTCCGCGAACCCGCCATTACGTCACGTCCGCCATGTCCGCCTGTTGACAGTTGCGCGAATGGACTTCGTTTAAACATCGAACATTGATTGAAAATTGCAATATGGCTGACAATGTTAAACGTTTTTTAATTAACCGAAATTTAACCTCGATCAATCATATGGGATGTTTAAATTTATTTCTGATCTATATAAAGCCTAAAAATACCCCTTTAGTTATGTCTGTATTCCTAACTATCCATTTAATGCATATTAGGTTAGTGAGATAAAATCGGAAAGCTCAATACAAATTACAACGAGCTTACTAAAAATGTATTCTATAAAAAAAACCTTAGAAAACCCTGCAAAATAACCTTCATATAAATTAATTCTACAAAAATCAATCATTACGTGTTATTAATTATAATACTGTCATCAATTACTCATCACAGTACCTACCATTAATTACTTACATAAAACACAATAAAAACTTCTGCCATATTAAGTCGCGTTCGTAGAATCCTTAATTTAGTCGGGTTGTCTTGTCGAAACAACAATCAGATATACCTTAACTACATAATTGATTTCAATAACTGATTAATTTATTGCGTTCCCGCAAAGATAACAATCTTTAATTATAATTTTGACTACTTTTCTAATAGAATTGTTGCAAAGATAACTAGTTCTATATTTGAAATAAAAAAAAATATGGAACGACTTTGAAATGAAAAAATTTGATACATAGGTTATCTGTGGCGATAAATTTGCGAATAAAAGAGCGTAAGTAACTGTTAGATCACTTAAATAACCGACCCAAAGGTGGATACGTCTACGTCCTTGACCTTGCCCTCAGCGACGCCCCGAGCCGAGGTCCGTTTCCCACAGGGGAGCCCTCGGGCGATGTCGCTTAACAAGTTAACACACGTCTATCGGGTTGAGAGCCTTCGGGCTCGCCCGCAGTCCGGTTCAGCTGTAAAAGCCCCTTCGGCTAACAGCTCGCAGTTGGTTTTTTTAGTGGGTATTCAGTGTCCCCTTCAGGGCCTGCGAGTCCCCCATACCCCGTACGGGCGGGTATGCGAAAAATGCATTTTTAGCCACTGCGTTACCAAAAAAAAAAATAGTTAGATCACTTACTTATGCGTCGATATTCGTCATATACGAAAGTTAAAACTGTGTAATAAATACGGAATACCTATAGTAGGTAACAGCTTAAACTCATTTTCTTGTAAACTTGAAAATAGTGTGCTATTTGCTCTTCTCGCTTTCATCATTTTATGTATAAATAAATGCATGACAAACACTATGCTATTCACAATTGATTGACGAAGAATTAAACTGTTTTCTTGTAAAAAAAAGTTCAATTTTTATCGTGGGTTTTTATATAGGTACTGAATTGTATATTATTTAATTGATACTGAATTGAAGAGAATTATGAATGTTGAGGAAGCGAGTGAAGTTTGCAAGGATAGAGTTCACTGGCACTCTGTTCTCTCTGCCTACCCTGCAAGGGACATGGCGTGATGATATGTATGTATGTATATTTAATTAATACAGCACAGATGCCTATTGCCTATAGATATGGATTGAAACATTACGTAAAAATCATGAGTAATTTTAAACATTCAAAGGTAAGGGATGGTACACACATCTGAGTTTTGAAGTATTTGAACCCCTGATTTCTGCTACAATTATGGGTAGATAAACAACTTCTAGAAGCGCCAGTATTCTTTTTCGTTGAAGTGAATATCATGGCTAATTAAAAAAAAACAACTATTCTAAATATTAACGTCTGTTTTGCAGTATCTTTACTGAGAGACATATCATGCGTAAGTCAGCTATTTTCTTATCGAGCGTCCACTTAAAAATTCAATTAAAAAAAAAACATGATTTGAAAAAAAAAACACATAGGTATTCTAATTTTCTCGCCTCTACACACTTTGTGTAAATCATTTACAATTTTAGAACTTACTATTGTTTTTAAAATGAACAATTATCTTTTTTTATTAACAGATATAACATTAACAATTGAAACTTGACAAAAATTGATAATTGAACGGTGACAATTGGTTCACATTTGACAGTTTATTAGACGTTTGTGTAATGTAGACAGCACATTCGTCTTCCTCTTCTTCTTTTTTTCTTATTGGCAATCAGCTACTTTACGGGCTATTTTTGTCAGTGTCGAGTTAAAAGTTTCTTCACGTCTTTAATATCTTCATGTAAGTCATTAACCATCAGTAAGTCAAATCGTCGCCATCAACAGTCACACACACACAGGCCACATTGTTGGTGGTAAATTTTAGGCATTTTGATGCCAACAAAAACGTTGTAAAGCTCTTTTATATCATATTCACTACATCCCAGCAGTTCCATCGCATCACATTACATAAAATGCCATCAAAATTAGCTAATATAACATGTTACAACACTAAGATATCGAATATAATAAAAGAGCATCACATGACTTTTACAGATTCCCGCCAAAAGTCTAATCAACATATTTTAAAAAGTCTAATTATGTTCTAATTTATTTTGGTACTAGTAAAGAGGGCTTTTAATCTATTTTCTTTTTTTCTATCTGTTTTAAAATATATTTTCTTTTTTATAATACTTAAGTATTGTAAATAAAATTTAATTCTTAATTCTTTAATTTCAGTGATAATTATAAACTCTGAACGCTTTGAATTTAATGTATAAGCCTCTCGTGCTTAAAGTGTAGAAGATGTCTTACGTTTACGATAGGTATCCACCTGCGAAAGAGAGAGTAGTGAATTGTCTTCTTACTTCGTCACCAAACGAAAAAAAAAATACAACCCGTTGAAATTACCACTTCCAGTAATTATTAACCTATAACCCTTCCCGTATTAATAAATCAGGCAATGCACGTGCATATTTTTTTTTATTTACGTCGATCAAATTGTAAGGGGCGATGTTTGGTCGTGCGATCAAGCGGCAGCGACAAAACGCGGCTCTTGATTACTGAGACTTAATTGAGGACGATTTGGGAAGGGATGGTTCGTTATTTATGAGTATGTACCTTTAGATAGTTACATAATTATTACTCTGTAACTATAATGCCACGAGTGACGGAATAAGAATACAGTTATTATTACCGCTTTTTGGTGAGAGTGTCAGAGAGAAAGAGAGAGAGAGAGAGTAAATGTCGGCTGAGGCACCATCCATGGCAGGACCGGGGATTAGTCTGCCACCCCTAGCGAGGTTCACCGCACGAGGATGAATCTCCGATAGCGAAAGTTACCAGAGCGTTGATTCGAGATGGTACCCGAAAAAGTGGATTACTTTTTCGGGTACCATCTCACCAGACGGGCCACAGATGACAAGAATCGAGTACCTAGCGGTCGCGCACTCACATGGCATTGAGAGGTATGGCAGGGTATGGGGTCACAATCTGTCCTTTCCGCCAACTCCGTTGCATCAGGTTGTGATCCCACTACAGCCAGTCCTAAAAAAAGGATCCCCAAAATTATTGGCAACAACAATCTCCTGAGATACGTACAACCTTTCTGCGATTATTAACCCACATGACCAGAATAGCGATAATGCCAATAATCCCATTAAATATTGACCGCACCGTGTAGCATTTTAAGATGGAAACCTGCCTCCACACGGAGGGACCAGCTTGTCGAAGAAAAGTCGAATAATAACAATTAACAATGTTATATATTGTGTGTGCGACGGAATAAGTACCATTGTCCATACCACTTACTTGCCCTTGGAAGTGGTAAAAATCGTCTGAACGGTCGTCAGTGGAATAGGTAGCAGTGTATCACTGGAAAACGTATACTTACCTAATACTTTATTGTGATCGCCAACTCGCTTGACCAGAATGGCGATGGCAGTGGATAAGGATAAGAAAATTCGAAATAAAACCATATACTAATTACCTACGTTTAACCAGTGTGACACAGTAGGTAAATTTTCCTCTTATTAAGTAGAAGGCTTGGACAGCACTGAGATCTGTGTGAGAGATGATGATGAGTTTAACTACCGAATAGAAATTGTAATATGTATAACAACATAATAACGAATTTTAAAGTCGGATAACTTTATTATTGCTTATGGTGTCAAACGAGCAAGCAGCACACCTGATGGTAAGCGTTACTGCTGACCTGAAATACCTGGTATAGTTAGGCCGCTGCCTACAAATAAAAAAAAACTCTTTTTCTTTTTTTTGCGGCGGGCTATAGTGTAATCACACCCCGTTAAATCTGTCCGGGGCGACAGAAGAAGCGGCACGCGATCCCATAGACCCGCCTTGCAGTGTACTTCTCTTCGCTGAGTGAGCGGGCCACCGGCACCCTGTCTTTGTCTTCGATGGCACAAATAAAAACCCTAAAACATCCTCGAAAGTTAGGCTTCCAGCTTTCTCGTTCATCGAACGAAGCGCAACAGCACATTGCTCTTGTTCAGAGGCCGATTTTTGCAATAGTGTGGTATTACCCCAGATCCGTACTGTAGACAGAAATCTCTTATCAGTTCGGCTCCACCATTAATATAATAAAATAACTGTTTTATAATCATCACCATTATTTCAGCTCATATATATCCCACTGCTGCGTTGGTGCCTCCTCTATAGTAGGAGGGAAATGATAAATGCAATGACTTCTTTACGACACCAATAAATACAGAGAGTGAAGTATTCTACTCTGTCAACACACGGCAAGAAAGAAACGGTTTTACAAATAAAACAAAAATGTTTCTATAGTATTAAATACAAACAAACTCCCCCATAGAACACCAATAAAGAACGCTAATACAGCTTGAAATCACCCGGCCTCAGCCAATTTGTGCGACAATAAAGCGATTTGACGACAAGCCGGGCGACATTTTGATTAATTGTCGCGGTTGGCGCCGTTGTCGCGATGTCGCCGCCCGGCGGACGTGTGAACTAGGCCTTATGGCGGATATATTCGTAAATTGCTTGTAATTTATATTGATTGGTTTATGTTTATTTAAGGTGTTTTGGTAATGATGAGGAAATATTTTTTTTATCTTAGACTTTTTTTGGAACATATTGGCGACGTACTGGCGAAAGGCCAATAGTTATTTGTCTAACCGATAAACAAGAATAAAGTATTATAATTAATGTATATGAAAGTAAAGAAATAGTTAAGTAACTCCTTCGGGTATTTACTAACCTAACCTAATTTCTGTTTTATCTCACACCAGTATCGAACGATATAGTTCTACTTTCACATGTTTACTTATCCCAAAATATAATCTAAGCTATTAAAAAAATAAAATAATTATCCACATTTTACACCGATGATCCCTAAATTTTATGTAAAGTAATCAAATAAGCAGAGGCCTAGCTATACTCCTGGTACTGCAAAAGTTCATGGGCGGCTGTAGCACTTACCATCAGGTGTGCTGTTTCCTCGTTTGCCACCAAGAGCTATAAAAAAAAAATTAAAAATTCTGCAATGTGGTACACCACATTACTATGGTAATCTAATGATTTTTCGTCTGCTGACAGGGTAGGAATACAAATCAGCACATCCTCTCTTACCCTTGGGTGTCACCTACTCTTGACCTACTATACCACGCTGAACAGACATGTTGGTTTATTGTTATTAACGTGTTATAGGGTTTTGTTTCGAGTTTCCTCCTCCTAGGTGTGAATGATGATTGACCACCGAAGACAAAGATCGGGTACCGGTGGTCCGCTCGCACGGCGAAGAGAGAGGATCTTACGGTGGGTCTATGGAGTCACGCGCCGCCTTCTCCGTCACCCCGGACCGATTTGGCGGGGCAAGACGCACCCATAGCCCAGCAATAAAAAAAAAATTAAAAAAAAAGGTGTGAATGATGATTTTTAAATTCTTTAGTCGTATTTTACGATATCCACGAGCAAGACAAGGGATGTTCAATTGTATTCTTACTCCATCACCACACGAAATTACTAAGTTATTATCATCACCTCATCATTTCAACTGATATGTTAGGTCTCTGTTAGATTCGTACCTCTTCGGTATGTAATAGGAGGGAAAAAGACTGACTACATCACGCTGCTCAGATGTGTTGGTATAGGATTTTATTTCAACTTTTCCTCCTATTACCTAGATGTTATATACATATTATATCCTTCCCTCGTATTTTACGACACCCAGGGATAAGATAGAGGGTAGTGAATTGCATTCTTAATCCATCACCACACGGACTTACTAAGTTATTATCATCATCACAGCCCATATATGTCCCACTGTTGGGCACGGGCCTTCTCCGTAATGGGAGGGAAATTAACCTACTATACCACGCTGGTCAGACGTGTTGGTATAGGGTCCTGTTTCGAGTTTTCCTTCACTTGCATAGATGTTATATGCGTTTTATATCCCTTAGTGGACTCGTACGATCACCCACGGGTAAGATAGAGGGTGGTGAATTGTATTCTTACTCCGTCACCACACGTAACTAAGTTATTATAAATTGACATAATTCGTTTATAGGTACTAATAAATATTTAAAATATTACAAGTAAACTAGTCAAATAAAGCCGTCTACATATTGACGACGCAAATTGATTAATCGATAATATTAAATGGGGCGTGTAAACAGCGCAAAAATCGCAATATAATTGTCGCGGGACGCGTTGACGCGACATCGCTCGCGGCATCGCACGCCTGTTATCGCTACAATTATGCAAATTTTACGTTAAATTATCGCACGAGCGTGTAATTGTTTTGGCGAGCTGCGACAAGGGCCGTTCATTTTCTCGTTACAACCGACACTTATATTTACGAGAATTATTTTATTTTAAAACTATAAAAAATACTTGCAATATTTTGAATTATTAATTATTGTTTGTTGATTTAGCTTTAACATGTTATTAAACTTTTGATAAAAATCATTTCAGCTTATATACATCCCACTGCTGCGTTCAAACTTCCCCCGTAATGAGAGGGAAACTAACATTAGTAGGTATGTTAACCACGCTGGTCAGTCGGTTTAACATAGGGTTTTGCTTAGAGTTTTTCTTCTCTTGCATAGATGTTATATGCGTTTTATATCCCTTAGTCGTCTTTTACGATCATCCACGGGTAAGATGAGATGATTAATTCCCGACTAGAAATTTTTTCGTCTTCCTTAGCAGGACCGGACCGGGCATGCCCGATCTGGACCAGATAAGGTATGTAACGCCGAAGATATATCTGGACCCGATCAGGAAAACCTTATCGGGTCCAGATCAGGCATTCCCGATCGGGTCCGGATGAAATTTTACTAATCGGAACCAAATCAATCATCTGCGTATATATATATATATATATCTTGTCTGATCCAAAACGAGTATGCCCAGTCCGGTCCTTTTAAAAAACAAGAATATCTTAAAGAACATGTTTAATAGATAAAAATATAAATGAATGTATGACGTAGACAGCGAATGCAGTGCTGTATTCTTATCATAGAGAGTCCCAGTGAGCCGTTCCAATTAGGGCGCAACCCCCAGACGCTAACGACTTCAACTGTCGCCTGAATTTCTCATTCATGACCTGATCGATCTGTTTTGATCTGATTCGATAACAACTAATTTCAGGTCCAGATACATGATCTGGTTGAACCATACTTCTTTTCTAGTCGGGTGCGCAACCCGTTGCATCATCTAACAAAAAAAATTATGTAGGTACCGTTAAAGACATATATTGTAAAATGATACCAAGCTCGTCATTTAAATTACGTGTAATTAGCATAATAGGTAATTAATTTTTCTATTCACATTATCATCCTTCCTGCCTGTAGTAATTCCTTTTTCGTTTCACAAATAAGTTTTTGCCTAGCAAATATTCATTTAATAAAATGCAATAAACAACATAACTTATTTAAATAATTTCAAATACTAGCTGATAAGTTAAAGTTATAAAGTGGAACAATTTGTTAGCATTTCCTATTAATGGTTCAGTAAAAGTACTTTTATTAATAATACTTTCCTTTCCTAATATATATCCCTCTATTAGACAAGAGTTGTCTTTACAATGAGAGGTAAATAGACTATACCGCCGGTACTGTTCCATATTTGTTATTATTTCCAAAATGTCTTGTCTTGGAGTGATGTCATCTGTTAGATAGCTCAGTTTACATGTAGTTTTACTGTTACTGTTGATACATCGCTGTAATTTGGTGATGGATCTCTTGATTCCAGGTTATGGACGACTTGGTAATATCAACAAAATGCAAGTACAAAATAAAGCCTCTCTTGTCTTCGTATTGTATTAAAATAATTTCGATCCTGTTCTACACGAGGCTATTAGCTAGCAATTTTAAAGACTAAAGATGGAGTTGAATGGACTGCAAATAAGAAACAAAGACTAATTCGAGATTTATGAAAGCGAGGCTGTATAAATCAGGTTACTTAGTTGGTGCGCTTATAAGCTATGATGTCATAACATGAACATTGCAATATAAAACTGTACTGGTGGTGTAGCCCTTATTGGCCTAGTATCTTTAGATAAAAATATAGAAACTATTCTTTGTGAAGTCCACAAATCTTTGTCCAAAATCGTCATCATTATTCTCCTGCTCCTACCCTAATTACTTGGAGTCGACGTAATATATGCTCCTTTTCATACATATTACAAAAATTATTGGTCCTAGTTTTATGATCAGCAGCCTGCTTGATGTCAACCCCTCCTTGGGAATGTAACTGGTGACCAAATGGTCTCAGATGGAGTTAACCCAGGTCGATGTAAAAGCTCTTAGTCGTCTTTACAAAAACCACGACCAAATTAAGGATTGGTAGTATTTGTTACGCTTTCACACAGCACTATTAAGTATTTGTTCTAAATGTCTGTCAGTTAATTTGATATTTATATCTCGATGCAAAATTCCTGACAGTTTAGTCATGTTTAGTTAGTTAGTTGAGTTTAGTCATGTTATGTGTTTACATATTATCATCATCATCATAATCTCAACTCATATATGTCCCACTGTTGGCCTCGAGCCTCCTCTTTGATGGGAGGAAAATTAACTTACTATATCACGCTAGTCAGGCGTGTTGGTATAAGGTTTTGTTTCGAGTTTATCTTCTCTTGCATAAATGTTATATGCGTTTAATATCCCTTAGTCATCTCTTACGATCACCCACGGATAAGATATGGGGTGGTCAATGAATTGTATTCCTACTCTGTCACCACACGGATTAAGCACATATCTTTATACATGAAAAATATCCTAAATAGTCCTAGAAGGTCCAATTTTTAAAAATATATCCTTTAAATATGTAGACATCTATATAATTTTAATGACATTTTATATAACAAAATGGTCAACCACAGTATTATTAAATTCTCTTAATATAACAAAAGTAATCCACCGCAAATAAAAATACAACTGAAATTGATTAAAAAATAAGGCTTTCTACACACGCGCGCACGCGACAATCGTATGTCGTCAACCGCACGACACAATAGCAACCAGATGACTACACCGCGACCAAATCGACCGCTAATTGCGACATAACCACACCGTGCGTTAAATTAAGCCAAATTTACAACATTTACGAGAATTATTTGTGGGTAATGTGAAATTTTGTCGTATTAATACTTACAATTAATTTTTTTTAGGTACAGCTGTTTTTGAAACACAAAAACGAAATAAAATAAGTTTGTTATTTATTTAAGTGTACTATTATGTCAAGATAATTGTGCAGTATGGTGGTGAACATTATCAACTCTCACATTGCTTGTGAGTGTCATAAAAGAGGACTAATAGCTTTTCCCTTAGAATAAAAAGACATAGAAGGATAGTTCGGTACATTAAGTGTTTAAAAAAGTGAAGCCAAAAATCCTGTTAGCGTGCAAGCGATTACACGCACACTACTATAAAATGGAACACAATGAACTTGCACACTACGGAACAGGCCGGCGTAGAGTGACATTTTCGTCACCTATTTAGTGGCACACATTTTATGCGCGGAATAGGTTTCTATGTGTTATTATTCTAAGAGGTTTTCCTTTCGACATCGTACAGCAATTATATTTCCAAGGACGGTTGACGCCAGGCCAGCGGCAGTGCAATGGAAGAAGATTACATATTGCGTCTACTCCAAAAAATTGGAATACAAATGTAGAATGATGATAAAGATGGCATCAAAAGCCTTTATTTTCAATTACATCTACTCATAAAATGTCTTCTTATGTTATTAATTATATTTATATTAGTTAGTTGTTATAACAGTTTTGCTGGCATAGATTACAAGACTTTTCTTTTATTGGGGACCAATCCCACCACAGATTTCCGCCGAATCGGTCCGGGGTGACGGAAAGGCGGCGCGTGACCCCATAGACCCACCGTAAAAATTCCTCTCTCTTCGCCGTGCGAGTGGACCACCGGTACCCGATTTTTGACTTCGGTGACCCTCAGGCAGTCCTGGGAAATGATTTTAACTGTTTTGGGACCCGCAACAAATTTAGAAAAGCTTAAAGAGGAGGAGTTGGAAAGAATGGTTCCACTTCCCCCCTAAGCAAAGCAGGAGAGAAAATTAAGACAACTATACTATACGATATTATGATTTTAGACAAGGGTCAATAACTTATAATGTAATTCTTTAGCTTCGGCTCGCAGATTTGGCCGCGTAAAAAGTAATTTTCCAACACATTACCGAGATAAAAATATTCTAATTGCTAATCCAAGAAATACTCTATTTGTGTACCAATTTTCATCCAAATCTGTTCAATAGTTTACGTGTGATTGAGTAACAAATATCCATAGATCTTCACAAACTTTCACATTTATAATATTAGTAGGAATAAAATAACAATAATAATAAAGCATTTTTTATTTCCCATGAACCTTATTTACAATATATTCTTAAAAATAATATTCTTTACATCTATTTGTTATCATTTATGGGCTCCTTTGATAGAGTATAAGCTTTTTTAAATTACTGAAATTTAGCATTTAATATGCTTAATTATTTATAAAATCCGATTACGAAATGAAAAATGATGTCGCAAGCGGGATTCGAACCCGCGCCTATTGGGATTCCGGCCCAATCGTGCTGCCACTACACTACCGCGACTAATTGTAGGACATGCAAATTTCATTTCGTATTGTATTTACGTCTTAAGGTGACGGTGTGCTATCTACCCGACAATGTTTACACATTGTTATAGGCTTAATACTTCAAACTTTACAGTTAGAATTGTATTAAACAATGACACAACCTTGTTATTTAAATTACTGAAATTTAGCATTTAATATGCTTAATTATTTATAAAATCCGATTACGAAATGAAAAATGAAAAATGATGTCGCAAGCGGGATTCGAACCCGCATTTGCATGTCCTACAATTAGTCGCGGTAGTGTAGTGGCAGCACGATTGGGCCGGAATCCCAATAGGCGCGGGTTCGAATCCCGCTTGCGACATCATTTTTCATTTCGTAATCGGATTTTATAAAGAGTATAAGCTTCTTCCAAGTTCTTCCATTTTTATCTATTTCATGCTGCTTCCATCCAGTTATTGCCCGCTATATTTTTTATGTTGTCTAGCCATCGTTTTTGTAGTCGTCCAACGTTTCTTTTTCCGCGTGGAACTTTCCATGTAGCACTCTTAAAAGTCCATCGTTGATCAGTGTATCTCGCTACATGGCCAGCCCAGTGCCATTTTAGTTTCAATATTAGTAGGATTATAAGATTAAATTTTATTTAATCCGCCATTTGTAATTTCAACAATTACGAAATACAATTGCAGACATACTGTGTAAGTACGCCATTGAGCCTATTTTAATGAGTCTACAAACAAACTACGCAAATCGAACGCCATATTCCGAACGGAACCATAGCAATTAGCCCTTCGAAAGGGCCCATTCACAGCCCTTTGTTAACCCTTTAATACCAGCCCATTGTCAACTGTCACTCGACGACTGAATTAAAAGTGGGCGGATTAATTTTTTTTCTACCCTCATTTGAACAAGGGTCGTGAGCGGGTAATAACATGGTTCAAAATGACAGCCATTTAAGCATATTTATGAATAGTGGAGAGGTTTTGTAGGGTTTTAGTTTGCTTGTAGGTACATAGAGAAGTGGTCTTATTGAAATTGTTTATTGGAATTATGCAATGTTGAGCCTCAAAGGGGCCGTCGATTAATCACGTGAGGTTTGAAAGGGGGAGGGGAGGGGTTGGTATTGGTTTGACAAAAATCACAAAGTCCTAAACCTTCATAGTCTTAAATCTCACTACGTATCACCAAGGGGGTGGGAGGGTTAAAAAATAATAAAAAAAAGATCACATGATTAATGGACGTCCACAGGGATAAAGTTGACATATATGCTAAGTCAGGTATCATTCGACTTCTATTTCCATGTGCCTAGTATAGAAAGAAGTTGAAATATGTTTATTTCTTGTCAAAGTACGACTTTCGCATTTTCTCAGTTGCCTAGTAAAGCAGTGTGCTATTAGGTTCTATAATACAACGTAAGAACTTTCTCCATCTTTTAAGCGGACACTTGCAATACATTTTTTTAAACACCACCCTTTATACCTACTAAGTATTCAAATCAAATCAAATAATTTATTATGCATAAGCCCTTACATATTGTCAATTTTACATTATTTTTTTTTAAATTAATTTTTATTAATCTACCACCGGATCGGAAAGCAGCCACATACTGAGATGATCCAGCAAGAACCTTAGTGAGCTCGTCATGTTTTTTGAAGTGAAAACTTCTTTAGGCGCGTTGAGCGTTTTTGGAGGGGGAAAACTTATAGGTTCGCGTCACCGACATGCTAATAGTATATCTATAGCTATATGAAAACTTCTTTAGGCGCGTTGAGCGTTTTTGGAGGGGGAAAACTTAATGGTTCGTTTTTTTTTTTTTTTTCGTCTCTTATCTTACTAGCGTGGTAAAACCGATTCCTAGATGTTCGATAATATTTTTTATTTTTATATAAAAATTAGAAAATGATTATTATTTCAATTAGTCTTAAGTTAATAGTTTTCACGTCTATCGGCAGTCCCCATGACTGCCTGTTGTTTTTTTTTTTTAATTATTGTAGAGGATCTTTACAAAAATACAATTAACGCAGAATTACACCCAGACTCAAAACCACACTTTATGGAGCGCACAAGGTACATATGCGTAGGCATCGAACCCACTGGCACGGAAGGTCGGTATTTTAAGCACTACGCCATCTTTGCAATTAAATTATATAAATATATTATTACTTCGGATAATTATGATTTGAGTATTGGTGCAATTATAGGTACGGTAGGTGACACATGTGGGTGCAACTCTCAGCTATAGCAGCTTTGATAGACTAACAATAAGGCCCCAGTTTAGATTAATAATATTATAATATCGAGAGCCGTGTGGTGACGGAGTAAGAATACAATTCACCACCCCCTATCTTACGTGGTGATCGTACGAGACGACTAAGGAACGCATAAAGGACGAAACATTTATGCAAGAGAAGGAAAAAGGACGAAAAATCTATGCAAGAGAAGGAAAACTCGAAATAAAACCCTATAGATACCAACACGTCTGACCAGCATGGTATAGTAGGTTAATTTCCCTCCAAATTAAATTACGGAGGAGGCCCGAGCCCAACAGTGGGACATATATGGGCTATCACAGCAAATGATGATGAATATCGAGATCGATATCCAGTTAGCGATTAAAACTCATAAAGCGCTTTTCCAAAGTAGATATTTCTCCAATCTATATTATTATAATTAGCCTACACTCATCCCATGCTAGGTAAGGTTGTGATGCTATGACGAAAACCGGGTTCCGGTGGCGCATTCGCATGGTGTATAGAGGTACATTGCGAGGCGGATTTATGGTCGCGCGCCGTTTCATCTGTCGCTACGGACAGATTTAGTGGGGTGTGACCAGACAGTAGGGTTGTGATAACATATCCTTATCTTTCATAGACTTCTGTCAGAACGCATTCTACACTCACTGCTTTTACATCAAACCGTATGCTTTTGTATCTTGATAAACTTTAATATCTATATGAAGATAAACCAGTTATGTTAGACAAATTACTGAAATTTTTAGCATTTAATATGCTTAATTATTTATAAATACCCGAATACGAAACGAAAAATTATGTCACAAGCGGGGTTCGAACCCGCACCTATTGGGAATCCGGTCCAACCGTGCTGTCACTTACACCATCGTGAACTATTTTAGGACATGCAGATTTCGCTTCATATTATATCTTAAGTTATGTTAGATACATTTCATCTTCTTCTCTTTCTTATGTAGCTATTGGCAATCAGCTATCATCTACTTATACAAGCTATGGGTGCCAGGGCCGAGTTATGAATATCTTCACGTTTTTAGTCTTTCAGGTTAGTTATTGTCCAAGTCAAATCGTCACCATCAACAGAGCTATAACCACATTGTTAATGGTATCTTATGGGAATTTTGATGGAAAACGAAAACATTGTAAAGCACTTTTATATGATGTTCACTACATCCCAGTATTTCCGCCGCATCACATTACATAAAATTCCATCAAAATTATCTAATATAACACATTAAAACACTAAGATATCGAATATAATATAAGAGCATTACATGACTGAATGCACCGATGGTTCGGACATTTGGAATGAATGCCGAACGAACGTCTGGTTAAGATGATATATAATGCAAAAGTGGAAGGATGTAGGTACCGGGGGAGACCGAGACTAACCTACCTAGACCAGATCGGTCATGTACTGAAGGAAGATGGAGTCAAGAGTCTCCGAAACCGGCGAGCGTGTATGAAGAGAATTATGAATGTTGAGGAAGCGAGTGAAGTATGCAAAGATAGAGTTCTCTGGCACTCTGTTCTCTCTGCCTACTCTGCAAGGGATATGGCGTGATGATATGTATGTATGTATGTAACACTACATGACGTTTTCAAATTCCCGTCAAAAGACTAGATACATTTCAAATAATAGCTCTATTCTATTGTGATGTTTACCAGCTCAGTTTATAGTATACAGTACCCCTCACGCTTCGTACGTAATGACAGTTGAGCTGGATCACGCGACGTTGTCAGCTTATTGTATACGTAGCGTATTTATATGTAGCGTTAGCAAATAAATTATTACTTTCATTTAATATTATCATCGTTTTAAAAACTTGTTTCATCATTCTCCTACTCTTATCCCAATTTCTTGAGATCGATACAATATGTAGTCTTCTTTCATAGTACATATTGTAAAAGTTATTGACAATAGTTTTATGACCGGCCGCCTGTCAGACGTCAACCCTCCTTTGGAATGTAATTGTTGCCCAAACGGCATAAGATGGAGTTGGCCCAGGTCGTTATAAGGCTTTTAGTCATCTTCTATGATACCCACGAGCAGAGTAAGGGTTGCTAGTATTCGTAGCCGCTACCACACAGCTTCTAGAAACTTATTTATGAGTTAAAAATTTTTGTCAGACGCAGGATTCGAACTGAAAGTGATGATGTCTGATAGGATTATATGGAAGAAGATGACATATTGCGTCGACCCCAAGTAATTGGGATAAGAGCAAGATGATGATACGTAGGATTCGAACTCACACCAATTGAACATCCGTTCCAATCGTCATAACATTTAGACAAGTATTAGCTGTGCTATGACAATCTCTCTGACTGCACAGATGGCGTAGTGGTTAAGATACCGACCTTCCGTGCCAGTGGCGTGGGTTCAATTCCCACGCAGGACATTACTTTGTGTGATCCACAAAGTGTTGTTCTGGGTCTGGGTGTAATTTGTCGGCGTTAATTGCATGTTTGTAAAGTCCCCCGTAATACAAGGTTTATTTCCTTAGTGCAGGGTGGTGAAAAAAACATTCGCGGGTACCGCACGGTGTCGACAGAGGCGGCGTGCCTATTGGCCGGGACACCCCCGTGGGACCTAGAGGCGGAGATGCTCTCCGACCTCTACCGGCGGGTTGCCTCAATGCGCGAAGATGGTGGCTCCCCATCGTTTAACGAGATAGCCACCTGGCGCGAGGACGCCCGCCGAGAAGTCATCGCCCGTTGGGCTACGCGGCTGGAGAGGCCTAGACACGGTGTTTTTACCGTTGAGGCTCTCCGGCCCGTACTGATGGAGTGGATGGAGCGGCGGCACGGAGTCCTCTCTTTCCGGTTGGTGCAGGTCTTGTCGGGGCATGGTTGCTTCGGCAAGTACCTGCACACGGTCGTGCGGAGGGAGTTGACTCCGTCCTGCCACCATTGTAGTAGCGACGAGGACACGGCGCAACATACGCTCGAGGTATGTTCGGGCTGGGACGGGCAGCGCCGTGACCTCGTCGCTGTCATCGGTGCCGACCTGACGCTGCCGGCTGTTGCGCGAGCGATGGTCGACAGCGTCAGGAATTGGGACGCGGTCGCCGCCTTCTGCGAGGCTGTCATCTCGCAGAAGGAGGCGGCGGAACGGGCCCGGGAGGATTCCCGTGACCCGGGCCGCCGCTCGCGGCTGGGGCGGCGCAGGCGCGAGTACCTGCGCCTGATGCCGCCCTAACCGAGGCTTCGGGTGATCGGACCGGGGAATTGTCCGGTCACCCGACGTGAGGCCACCGCGTGAAGACGACGCCTCGACGGCGAAAGACGTCGGGGCGTCGACGGGAGAGGAGCCCGAGAGGGCATACCGCCGAGCGGGCCACCGAAGACAAAGATCGGGTACCGGTGGCCCGCTCACACGGCGAAGAAGAGGTGCTTGCAGGGTGGGTCGATGGGGTTGCGCGCCGCCTCTTCCGTCACCCCGGGCCGATTTGGCGGGGTGCGACGTCCATAGCCCACCGCAAAAAAAAAAAAAAAAAAAAAAAAAAAAAAAAAAAAAAAAAAAAAAAAAAAAAGGGTGGTGAAAAAAAAAAAAAAAAACAATTTTCTGTTTTTATGGGAGACGTGTGCCATCTATCGGCCAATGATCACATATTAAACCGATTTAATAATCTATTTTTACATTTATAATTGAAGACTCAAAATTACTTAGGTGTACTTAAACTAGATTAATAACTTAGTTATTAAGGTCATTAAAAACAGTTTATTATTTTTTACTTTTCAGTTTTTTCGGCGGTTTAATTTTTTTGTTAAAAAGTATTATTTTATAATTTTTTGTGACTATAATAATACTAGCAGACTTGGCCACGCGTTGCTGTGGCTAAGGTAGCCTCGGTTACACGCGGTGGTTATGCTAATAAATTATAGCTTATATGAAACGTTTGTATGTTTAACATAGCCCCATTTATTAAAATACTCAATCCAGTCAACAGATACCGCCATCTGTTAAAATCGTTTGGAAATAACAGATAATTGTGACTCAAAATAATAGACAAATAATTTGCAATAAAATAATATTGCGACCATGAATTGAGATGGAAGCTATCTTATCTTTTAAGTTGGATCAAACTACACATGCTGTGTAAATTTGATGAATCGGTTAAGTACTTTAGTAGTCCATCACGGACAAACAACGTGACGGGTAATTTATATACATATACTATCAGACCGGGCCACGCGTTGCTGTGGCTTAGTTTAGCCTCAGTAACACTTTTTGTTTATTCTAACAAATTTTAGCTTATATACAGCGTTTGTACATTTAACATAGCGCCATCTATTAAATACTTACTGAATCCAGTCAACAGATTCCGCCATCTTTTAAAATCCTTTTGATATAACATATGATTTTGACAAAAATAATATTACTATAAATTGAGATTTAAGCTATCCTATCTTTTAAGTTGGATCAAACTATACTTGCTGTGCAAATTTGGTTAAAATCGGTTAAGTACTTTATGAGTCCATCGCGGACAAACAACGTGACACGTAATTTATATATATTAAGATTAAGATGTACTATGACAGAGGAAGTACATATTGTATCGACTCCAAATAATTGGGCTATCCCAATTTGAATTTGAATTGAGTAGGAGAATAATAAGTTTTAATTCAAATATATAATTTCGCGTAAACATCATAAATTGATAGGATTTTTTTTACAATTTTCACCACTTACACTAATTGTTAATTAGAATAATTCTCTTTGACATCACTGTAAATTTATAATAACTCCATAAACGGCTATAATATTACAATCCTTTAAACTATATAGCGACCCTGTATCGTGTACTCACACACCCCATAAGAATCCACAAAATGTCGGGTTTCAGCATAATTACGGTTGACTAAATACCCATCGTTGCTCAAATAATAAAGCTAGGGGAGGGACCCTAGGCAAACATCTCAATTACTGCGCTTATTAATTCAGGGACGATTATTAATCGGGATGCTGTGTCTCAAGAGGCAGACGGATTTGTTCCTGTTTACTTTGAAATTGTTGAAGAAGATGCATTTACATATTTACTACATAATTGACGTCTGTTTTCACTAACAATATCTAAATTTTAGGTAATACTTAATGGTATATAGTATTATGTAACAAATATCATCTATGATTGATTTGTGATTCAACGTGTAACATTTATATAACTTGAAGTGATACTTAAATTTTAAGTGTCCTTTGTGAAAACAAGTTTTAGTAAGTACGTCGTAGAATGTTTAATTTTATTCTTTAGTCTCAGTGTGGCAAAAAGATAAAATACAAATTTCGCCATTGATTGGAGTCGCAAAATTGACTGAGGGACTAGGAGAGAGGTAACCTGCTCTCTCCCGGAGCTACGTATAAAATGTCACTGCGATTGCCAAGCAGTCTGTCAAGCTTGGCAATTAATTAAGCACTTATTTATGTAGAAGGCCTATGTGAAGCATGAAATTGCCCAGATACAGCTCTTGTTCTATTATAATTTACATAACACTACGTATCTACTACTTAAACTCTAATATTTGTAAATAAGATTCTTTATTTTTTTTTAATATCTTTGTTACGCTTTTACGTTTTAACTACACAACTATCTTGATATTTTGCATACACTTTATCAGAAATACAATAAAAGCTGGAAGTATGTTCACCATAAAAAAAAATATTCAGAGGGATAAAAACACTGACAAAATGCTGACAACTTGCTAATTTTGTAAAATAAATAAAAAATAATCATACGTACATATCATCACGCCATATCCCTTGCAGGGTAGGCAGAGAGAACAGAGTGCCAGAGAAATCTATCCTTGCATACTTCACTCGCTTCCTCAACATTCATAATTCTCTTCATACACGTTCGCCGGTTTCGGAGACTCCTGACTCCACCTTCCTTCAGTACGTGACCAATCTGGTCTAGGTAGGTGAGTCTTGGTCTCCCCTGGTACCTACATCCTTCCACTTTCGCATTGTATATCTTCTTAACCAGACGTTCGTTCGGCATTCTTTCTACATGTCCGAACCATCGGAGCATTCCCTTTCGCATCTTTACACCAATACTCTCTTTCATACCTACTCGCTCTCTTACGTCGTCGTTGCGAATGCGGTCGGTCAGCCTAACTCCACAGATTTTCCATAGAGATCGCATTTCATAATACGTTTATTATAATACATAGACAGCTACGTGGTTCTCATGCACTTTTATTTTTTGACTTGGTTAAATTTTTCATGTGGTGAATGAATGTGTGAGTGGTGTGGTGTGTGAGAATATAATTCATCCCCATATTATACCCGTAAGCGGAGCAAAAGTTAATTAATGGAAGCTCGAAATAAAATCATATCTATATTAACCTATCTAACCAGCGTTGTATAGTAAGTGAATTTTCCTCTTATTGTTGAGGAAGCTAAGGCATATATGAGCCAAGATGATGATGATGATGACTATATTTTACCTATTAGTAGTGTAGTCTATAATTATTGGTATGTGTTTGAATATCTGTGTAATTGCGTATGTATGTTCGTTTTGATGTCTACTCATAATTACTTAACGTAGATTATATTAAATTATTAATTACATTTTCAATAAATAGGTATCTAATAAATTTGCCGTGTGTAGTGGCTACGAAAACTATTAACCCTTATTTTGCACGTGGATGTCGTAAAAGACAGAGAGAAAGAGAGCTTTATAACGACATTTTTTTTATTGCTTATGGTGGCAACCGAGCAAGCATCACACTTGACGGTAAGTGTTACTGCTGCCCATGGACCTTTGCAAATCCAAGGATACAGCTAGGCTGCTGCCTACTAATATAAACCCCAAACCCACCCGGGTGGGCTTTCGGCTCTTTCGCTCACCGAACGAAGCGCAACAACACGTTGTCATTGCTCAGACGTCGATCTTCTGCGAGAGTGTGGTACTACCCCGGACGGACCGGCCCACGGCTGTAGAAAGAAAACTGTCAACAACGTGAATCTACCACTACTTAGCTAACTCTACCTAATGCCATTTGCTCAACAGTTATCTATAGGTATTCCCAAGGAGAATTGACGTCAGTCAGACGGCCAGTCATAAATTTTGTTGAAATCATTTGTTTGTTCAAGTGGATTCAAGAATGGCTTAGATTAAAAATTGAACCCGATATGTAGCGTTATAATCGATTTAAAAGGAATTCTATTTTCTTTTATTTGCATAGAAAAATGTTTTGAGCCAACTAGTATAATGTGATATTTTCAAATATATGGCTATTACAAATACTTTTTATACAAAAATCTACTATTTTAGCTCATATACAGGATGGAAGTGGACTCTTCCAAAACAAAGACAGGTAACCTTACTAGTCCTACTTGTAACGATAGCCTAGAAAAAAAAAATCATCAAAATTTTTACAACGAATTTTAAGTTTTTTTCACACTCCATCGTATTAAGACAGTGCCATGTAACGATAATTCCATCAAACATAGGTAACTTTACTAAGATGAGAAAAGACGCAATCTATTCAAAACTTACGATCATATGTTCCAGAGTTGAACTTCACGTAGTGAAAAAAATATTTCTTTTTCATCTGAATCGATTTTTTTTTCTAGCCTATCATCGCAAGTAAGACTAGTAGGGTCCCCTGTCTTTGTTTTCGGGAGCGGTCCACTTCTACCCTGCATATGCCATTGCTGGGCTCAAACCTACTCCTACAATGATGAGAAATTGATACACTATAACATAGTAGTTAAACGGGTTGGTATAGGATTTTATTTCAAAGGCTAGTAGGCCTACCGTTGGAACCTCTGAGTTGAATGCCGAGAGGCGACCCTCTGACACTCCACAAATAACGGCGAAGTGGAGCCGCTGATGATTTTTAGTGGGTATTCCGGTTGGCTACTAAGCCACCGCCGAGCCCCACATAACACCCCAACATCATCAATGGGGGGCATGCGTAAATGCATTTTACATCAGCGTAAAAAAAAAAGGATCTTATTTTAAATTTTGCTGCAAAGATGACATATGCATATAATAATCCCTTAGCCTCTTTTAAATACCTGATGCCATCACCACATAAACCACATAGGTATCCTAAAAAGAAACAATACAACTTGCAAATCCTTAAAAGTATACAACCATACGCACTCAAAAACTTTTGCATTTATAGAAAGTAGTCTTGAGACCTGTAAATTTACTCAAAACAGTTTTGGTGTGTGCAAATAGTCAGTCGAGTTTCGTTATCAATTCCAGCAGGTGTCGTTTCTCACGCCTCAAATGTTATTAAGGCAGTACAACAATAATTTGCAAACTTAACACACAAATATGAGGTATTATTTTTTATTAATTGAGTACTTTTAGTTAGGTTTAACTGGCAACACTGAAAAATATATTAGCTTCGAGAGGAGTTTTGGCGCGAATGTGGAAATGTCATGTCACGCTCTTGTATTATATTCATTTCTTTAGTGTTTTGTGGTGTTATATTGAATAATTTTGCTGGTATTTTATGCAATATGGTACAGTTAAAGTGCTGAAGTGTAGTGAATATGGTATAATAGTGGTTTACGTGTATTTTCATATTTGTCCAAAATTCCCAAAGAAAATCATTGATTAGGTTATCAGCACCCGATTATTGGTAACGACTTGACTTACTGACAGACAATGACTATTAAGGCTACATAATATGAAGAAATGATGAACAATGTATGAAAAATAATTAAATAAGACTTGGCTGTATGGGCTTTGATCCCTTTGCCTGTCCGTATGGACGAACAGAACCAAAAAAAAAATATATTAGCTTCGAGTTATGTTTATTTTATGCTCTGTAGGAT
Source organism: Lymantria monacha (assembly GCA_905163515.2). Lineage (NCBI taxonomy): Eukaryota > Metazoa > Arthropoda > Insecta > Lepidoptera > Erebidae > Lymantria > Lymantria monacha. The sequence goes on along the minus strand of LR991097.1, from coordinate 22,418,953 downwards.
TTGTTTTAGTAAGAGTAGAGGTTTGTGGTAACGAGACTTATATTCAGCAATTTTGATGGCATTTTATGTAATGTGATGCAGAGGAAATGCTGAAATGTAATGAATATGATATAATTAGTGTTGTCCATATGCAAGATCAGCAAGAGTCTCGCAGGTCTTGCAACTTTCGCTGTTAAAATAACACAGTCATTTACTTTGAGCACATGCTATAGAAATGGAAAATCCAACTAGATTAATTAAATTCCATTCATATAGTAGCACTAGCTTTACGACTATCTATAATTAGGTACATACTATGTATATACCGGGAGGGGGGCTAGAATCATCATCATCATCGTCACAGCTCATATATGTCCCACTGTTGGGCTCCAGCCTCCTCTATAATGGGAGGGAAATAAACCTATTATACCACGCTGATCAGACGTATTGGTATAGGGTTTTGTCAAGTTTTCCTTCTCTCGCATAGAAGTTATATGCATTTTATATCCTTTAGTCGTGTTTTACGATCACCCACGGGTAAGATAGGGGGTAGTGAATTGTATTCTTATTCCGTCACCACACGGAGAGGGGCTATAATCACACTTATCTATTATAAGACCGTTTAAAATAACATAAATTATTTCCCCCCTGCAAACCCCCCCGTTTAATACCAGCAGGTATTAGAAATACAAAATGTTGACAACCCTGTCTTTGCCAAAGGAGTTGTAAAATGCTGTCTAAAGGAGCACTTCGAGATACTTACGAGAGTTTTGTTCTTACATTTGGGCAACACTAGATATACTATGTAGGTACTTTACGTATCTTCATCAAAATTCTCAGAAAATACTATTAACAGCGTGGCCATAACATATCCAAAGTGACGATTTGATTTACTATTTCCATTTCTTATACTATTTCTTCTTCTTCTTCTTCTTCTTATGTATTGGCAATCAGCTACATATACGAGCTATTGGTGCCAGTGTCAAGTAATAAATATTTTCACGTTTTTAGTCTTTCAAGTCAGTCGTTGTCTAAGTCAAATTGCCACCATTAACAGTGCAATGGCCACACTGTTAATGGTATGTGGTGGGAATTTTGATGGAAAACGAAAACGTTGTAAAGCACTTTTATATGATATTCACTACATCCCAGTATTTCCGCAAATCACATTACATAAAATGCCATCAAAATTATCTAATATAACACGTTAAAACACTAAGATATCGAATATAATACAAGAGCACCACATGACGTTTTCAAATTCCCGTCAAAAGCACCTTCTTCTTCTTCTTCTTCTTATATATTGGCAATCAGCTACATATACGAGCTATTGGTGCCAGTGTCAAGTTATAAATATTTTCACGTTTTTAGTCTTTCAAGTCAGTCGTTGTCTAAGTCAAATTGTCACCATTAACAGTGCAATGGCCACACTGTTAATGGTATCTTGTGGGAATTTTGATGGAAAACGAAAACGTTGTAAAGCACTTTTATATGATATTCACTACATCCCAGTATTTCCGCACATCACATTACATAAAATGCCATCAAAATTATCTAACACTCTTACACGTTAAAACACTAAGATATCGAATATAATACAAGAGCACCACATGACGTTTTCAAATTCCCGTCAAAAGTCCCTATACTATTTCCATTTCTTTATTTTCTCGATGACAGTTCTAATTTGATAGTTGTAGTGTTGTGACCAAATAAGTAATGATATCGATCGCATATATGTTTTGAACAAAGACAAATTCAACAAAAACATTCAAATATATTTTTTCAAGCTGGAAACACTCAATGACCCACCGCCATTTTGTATTTGTTTTAATCTGTCACTCGCAACAAGACTGTCGTGCTATATGGTCACTACATTTCTGTTCGCTGAGTTTTTTCACATTATCCATACGTTACGTTGTGTATTTTGTGTTCCTCCGTGTTGATTGCTGCCCAGCTGTCAAATATCAAAATGCCTAAAGGTCTGTTCTGAAAAGTCAGGCGAGAGAACTGGTGATCAAGATTCGTAATTACTTTGAAGCAGAATATCAAAATGGTGGCCCGCTATTACCACTGTCGAAAGTGCGAGAGCGTGTTGCGGCCGCATTAGGAATTAGTGGACCTACTGTTTCAAAAATTACTACCGAAGCTACGGTACAAGCGGCATGCAAGCAAATAAGCTTCGTACGCCGAAGAAGAAACGCCAACCACGTCGTGTGACATCGGTTGACAACTTCGACGCTGACGCTATTCGTCGTCATATATATGACTATTACTTGCGCAAAGAAATTCCAACACTTAAAAACTTGTTGTTTCTTTACGTGAACGTGGTTTGTTCCATGGCCAAAAATCGTCATTAAGCTTAGTTTTGAAAGAAATTGGATTTTCCTATAAAAAATCGGACAAATGTAAAATATTGATGGAGCGTCACGACGTTGCTATGGCTCGCTGCGAATTTTTGAGCGAAGCCAAAAAGATATCAGATTGGTCAAATGTTATTTTCACTGACGAGACTTGGTTAAATGCAAACCACACAGTATCGAAGAACTGGACTGACGACACCGCCGCTTCCACTAGTTCAGTGCCAATGGGAAAAGGTGAACGCCTTATCATATGCCATGCAGGGTCTACGAAAGGATTCGTATCAGATGCTTTACTGGCCTTTAAATCCAAGAGTGTTTTTAATTAGTAATTTGAGTGTTGTTAATTTCCCTCCCATTACGTAGGAGCCCAACAGTGGGACTTATATGAGCTGTGATGATGATGATGATAGTTTATTATTTAAAATAAAGGTTCTACTAATCATGCCATAAATATTCATAAAAAAAAAGAAAATCATAGTTGGAGTTATAAATAAAAGAACGTATGTTGTAACAACACAGATGGCTAGGTGGTTAATATACCTACTATTACGCTAGGTATCGTAGTTTCGATGCCCACACGTTTTTTTACCACACTAAATAAACTCATATATTTCAAAGTTTTAATAAGATTTCAAACGTACACATTTCTCCACATAAATTAAAGTTTTACGCACAAAAATGGAATCATTATCCTTTTTTTTTGCTTGTACTTTGACTACTCTTTTGGTAAATATCTATAATCATCATCATCATCATTATTACAGCCCATAAATGTCCCACTCTTGGGCTCGGGCCTCCTCCGTAATGGTAGAGAAATTATCCTACTAGAGCGCGCTGGTCAGACGTGTTGGTATAGAGTTTTGTTTCGAGCTTTTCTTCTCTTGCATAGATGTTATATGAGTTTTATATCCCTTAGTCGTCTCATACGATCATCCACGGGTAAGATATGGGATGGTGATTTGTATTCTTACTCCATCACCACGGATAATATCTATAATACTACTAGTCTAATCCTGATAGTTTCCCCTACACAGAACTCTCATATTCAATAAATGTGTAGGATCAGTGGTAGGACCACGCTGTGGTCAGTTCTCTTTCAACAGCCGCGGGCCGGTCCGTCCGGGGTAGTACCACACTCTCGCAGAAGATCGACGTCTGAGTAATGGCAATGTGCTATTGCGCTTCGTTCGGTGAGTGAGAGAGCCGGCAGCCCAACCGGGTGGGTTTGAGGATTGTAATGGTAGGCAGCGGCCTAGATATATCCTTTGTTATAGTAAACGCTCATGGGCGGCATTGACACTTACCACCAGGTGTGTTACTTGCTCGTTTGCCACCATAAGCAATAAAAAGAAAAAATGTATTTTATCACTGGAAAAATAAAGCAATCGTATTAGGATCGCGAAAACACTTACGAATAGGTACATATAGAAATATCCTAATATTTGTTGAGTATTTTTTTTTCCTACAAATTCCCACCATAGACAATGTGGCATGTATATTGCGCCTATAGAAAATAAATAAATAATAGTATGTTTTTATAAATATTTATTGTCCTCACCTAAATTCATAATTTCTAGAGCTGAGCTCGAGTCTTCTGCAAAGTGGGAAAGAAATAGACTTACTATACCTACCACGCTGGTGAGATCAGTTCATATAGATTTTTTTTGTATTGCTTATGGCGGCAAACGAGTAAGCAGCATACCTGATGGTAAGTTTTACTATCTCCAGACCTTTGCAATACCAGCAATACAGCAAGGTTAATAACTACCACACAGAAGACAAAGATCGGGTACCGGTGGCCCGCTCGCACGGCGAAAACAGGTGTTTGCAGGGTGGGTCCATGGGGTTGCGCGCCGCCTCTTTTGTTGCCCCGGATGGATTTGTCGGGGCGCGACTACATCCATGGTCCACCCGGCGGGAAAAAAACAAAAAAAAAACCAAAAAAAAAAAAAAAAAAACCTTACTAACTACCAACCGAAATCCACCCAGAATATTGGGCTGCTGGTTCTTTCACTCACTGAATGAAGTGCAGCACGATTGCTATTGCTCAGAAATCGATTTTCTGCGAGAATGTAGCTACTACGTACGGCCCGGCCCGCGGCTGTAGGCGGAGATCTGTCAATAGTGTGGCATTGGTCTGGTCTGATCTGTCAATAGTGTGGCATTGGTCTGGTCTGGATCTGTCAATAGTGTGGCAACGACAGAGCCAGTAGCCCACCTGGGTGGGTTTGGGGCTTATATTGGTAGGCAGTGGCCTAGCTATATCCTTGGTATTGCAAAGGTCCATGGGCAGCAGTGACACTCACCATCAGCTGTGCTGCTTGCTCGTTTTCCACCAGAAGCAATAAAAAAAAATTCGAGTATTCTTTCTGTACAACAAATGTAATTTGAATATAATTTTATTATATTACATAAATTACATTTAACATTCGTGTAAACAATAAAATATATTAAAAAACATAATAATAAACAAATAAATATGTACCATTCAAATACAACAATAGAAATTCACACAGACTTAATGAGCTATAGAAGTCACAGAATACAAATTATCACCTCTAGCCGACAATATGGACTACAATAATCTATTGCACATTATTCTTATTATGACATTCATTTGCATCATTCACACATCCAAATAACTAGCGATAAGTGACAGATCACATTTGTGACAATTGATCACAATACAAAATAAAACCTTTTATAAATACAATCAACTAAAATTATACTCTAATTCATTTATAATAAGTTCACATTACAATAGCAAGATATATTTGACAATGATTTAACCTTCACATATCTAACATTGAAAAATAAACTTTAATTTTATATTAATATAGTTTAAATTCATTTGAAGTTTTGTTTATTCGCGTATGACTTGGATATTAGCGTATTTTTTTTTTTCGTGTGGCGATAATGAAATGTATAAGTTTTGGGTTTCTGTTATCAATGGTATGCCATTGTCGTATGTCGTCTACTTGCTAGTTGATCATAGAGTCACGACTATCGCCTAATATTTTGGTCATATGATCGTAATATAAAAAAAAAATATCAATGGATAAATCTACCATACTTTAAATATGTGATTATGTTCGAAGCCGCTACCACACAGCTTTAGTAGCGGCTTCGAATACTACCAACCCTTACTTTGCTCGTGGATGTCGTAAAAGACGACCAAGAGCCTTATAATGACCTAGGCCAACTCCATCTGATGGTCAACAGCGTCAGGAATTGGGACGCGGTCGCCGCCTTCTGCGAGGCTGTCATCTCGCAGAAGGAGGCGGCGGAACGGGCCCGGGAGGATTCCCGTGACCCGGGCAGCCGCCCGCGGCCGGGACGGCGCAGGCGCGAGTACCTACGCCTGATGTCGCCCTAACCGAGGCTTCGGGTGATCGGACCGGGGAATTGTCCGGTCACCCGACGTGAGGCCACCGCGTGAGGACGACGCCTCGACGGCGAAAGCTGCCGGGGCGTCGACAGGAGAGGAGCCCGAGAGGGCATACCGCCGAGCGGGCCACCGAAGACAAAGATCGGGTATCGGTGGCCCGCTCGCACGGCGAAGAAGAGGTGCTTGCAGGGTGGGTCAATGGGGTTGCGCGCCGGCTCTTCTGTCGCCCCGGACCGATTTGGCGAGGTGCGACGTCCATAGCCCACCGTAAAAAAAAAAAAAAGCCAACTCCATCTGATGCCGTTTAGTCAAAAATTATAATCCCAAGGAGGGCTGACGTCTGGCAGGCGGCCGGTCATAATAGGTAGGTACTGTTGCCAATAACTTCTACAATATGTACTATGAAAGAAGAGTACATATTGTATCGACCCCAAGTAATTGGGATAAGAGTACGAGAATTATGTACTTTTAATATGGTTCTTTAGTGATAGAACCACACTATTGACAGTATACTATCTACAGTCATGGGCCGGTCCGTCTGGCGTAGTACCACACTCTCGCAGAAGATCGACGCCTGAGTAATGGCAAAGTGCTATTGCACTTCATAAGGTGAGCGAGAGAGCCGAAAGCCCAACTCGGTAGGTAAAGGTCCATGGGCGGCAGTAACACTTACCATCAAGTGAGTTGCTTGCTCGTTTGCCACCATATCCAATAAAAAAAATGTGAGAACTTTTATATTTTTTTAAAAGATGTCATCCTAGACTGTAGAATTAGGTCTAGTATTGTGGGGACTTTATTGCCAAACATTTAGCGGACTAAATAGTAGATATATCACGTGTATATTAAAAGGTTCCGTGTGGTGATGGAGTAAGAATACCTACAATTCACTGTCCCCTATCTTACCGTGGGTGATCATAAGAGACGACTAAGAGATGAAAAATGCATATAACATCTATGCAAGAGAAAAAAAAACTCGAAATAAGACCATATACCAAAACGTCTGACCAGCGTGTGAAAAGGTCAATTTCCCTCTCATTATGGAGGAGATCCGAGCCCAACAGTGGGACATATATGAGTTGAGATAATGATGATGATTAAATTGTCTATATCTAATCGATTGAATTAGCTGATGCATGGCGGAAACAAACTAACTACTATTTAAGAATAAAATCTATTATTTAAGATTGGAGGAAAGGAAGGGAGACCCATCACTTGACCACGTTTATTTAATATACCGCACGGCTCCGGGAGGATCATAATGATATTAAAAGATGACCTATGTTCCCGTCGTTTCGGCTTGCTCAAGCCGTAGTCACAAAGGCTTTTATCAAGTCCTTCTAAACAAATAAGTACTTCCCTAATATTAGATCACTGAACTCAATCAAATAAAATCAAAGTTATCAACATACCTTCAAACGTCCTAATACATGCCACTCTATTAAAGTAATCCCATAACCATTTAAAATAGATCCTCTACGGTGATCCGAACCTTGCTATTATTTAGACAATCCTTTTTATGAAAGGCGGTGAGGTATATCTTGACATTTTGGTTCTCATAATGCAATTTTTATATAAGCATTTGACACGCAATGTAAGAATTATGGCCCATGTTTACTGATTAATGGTCGCAGTGTTTTGTTAAGGCAGTTATTAAAGCTACGTGATATATTTGTAACAAAATTTTTATTACGACAACGACAAAATAATACGAGCCGCAAATTGAATGTCATACTCTCACTTGTATAAGTAGTAGGACGATTGCAACGAATTTCCAATAAGTGTGAGTTCGGGTCGTTGGACATTCATTTTTCACTTGTATATAAGTTTTTTTTACGTGTCAAGGCCTATGTCTAACATTGGACGTCTACCGGCTGTTTTTAACAACTTATCGGTTTATTCATAAGTGTTAAATCTTGGTTTGGAATTTTGGATAAGACTAAAGCATTATAAAGTTTTGCGTTAAAAGAATCTTCAAAAACTATGGCGAAGTTAGAAATTGTGATCGATAAACTTCTATTACGTAAAACGAGTTGTAAATATAGCCAAATGGATCATCATCATTCTCCTACTCTTATCCTAATTATTTGGGGTCGATACAATATGTAGCCTTCTTTCATGGTACATATTGTAAAAGTTATTGGCAATAGTTTTATGACCGGCTGCCAGACGTCAACCCTTCTTGGGAACGTAATCTTTGACCAAACGGCAACAAATGGAGTTGGTCCAGGTCGTTATAAGGCACTTAGTCGTTTTTTACGACATCCACGAGCAAAGTAAGGGTTGGTAATATTCGTAGCCACTACCACACAGCACAAATTGTCAATATCTAATTGAATGAATTAGGCGATACAGAGTGGAAATACATTATTATGTATTTATAAATAAGGGGAAAGGGAAGGCAGGGAGACCAACCACTTTCCCGCAGTTAATCAATAAACCGCACACTTCAAGAAATGAAGGAATACGTGATAGGAAGAAAGTGGAGTAGAATAGTGTTAAGCCTTCAAAACATCAACTTGCAATTTGTCGCAAAAATTCGAATAATGATTCGACACGTGTTTCACCTCTAAAAGAGACACCACTTTTCTAGTGGTAGGACCACGCTGTTGACAAGTTCTCTGTCTGCAGCCGCGGACAGGTCCGCTCGGGGTAGTACCACACTCTCGCAGAAGATCGAAGTAGTAGTAATAGCAATGTTCTATTGCGCTTCGTTCGGTGAGCGAGAGAGCCGGCAGCCCAATTGGGTGGGTTTGGAGTTTATATTGATAGGCAGTGGCCTAGTTATACCCTTGGTATTGCAAAGTTCCATGGGCGGCAGTTGTTGCCGCCAAAGGTTTAAAAATTGCACAACAGATCTAATCGGATCATTTCTGAACGGTGGCGACAAGTACTTGCTACGCATCCCCCTTCCCCTTCCCGCCACACATGTCAGTCGCACACGCCGCTCGGTAACAAATGTCTCGCTAAAGACATTATTATCCAAAAATAAATATTTACAAGATAAAAGACATTGTGGCAGTGCTTCCCCTGTTCCTGACCTGCAAATTGGTAAGTGCTTGTTTTATACCCGACAGCAGTGACACTTACCATCAGGTGTGCTGCTTGCTCATTTGCCACCATTTGCAATAAAAAAAGTCCTCAGGACGGTTCGATATTATATGTCTGTATTTCTCTCATTTTTTTATTTCATCTCACGAAACAAGTAATTGCCTATGATTTACTTATATGAAATCATATTATATAATACACTCATTTGCAAAAAAATCGGGCACCTAAGCAATGAACCATTTCAAATGTTAATATTTCTTTGTTTGATAATTATAGGTAGTTTTATCCACACAATTTGGTAAATTAATAAGAAAATAATCGTTTTCATCAGTATTTCATAAAATTTAGATACAATTTATGGGAAATAATGCTAAACCTCGCTAGTAGTGTATATTCGCTAGTAGTGCATATGCTCATGAAGTAAAAATAAAAAAGTTTTTTTGTTTGTTTTTCTTTAATAAAGTAAAAGCAGATAAATGTTTAGTATCGAGTGTGACCCCCTCTAGCTAAAATCACAGCTTGAATTCGTCTGGGCATGCTAGCGAGTATATCCCGGATACTTGCTTGCGGAATACGTTCCCACTCCGCAGTAATCACATTCTTCAGCTCTCTGATGGTCTGCGGAGCCGGGTGTACTGATCTCACACGCCGTTTCAGAACGTCCCAGACATGCTCTATGGGATTGAGGTCGGGACTTCGAGCTGGCCAATCCAAACGACGAATGCCGACCTCTTGCACATACGCATTAACATCGCGGGATCGGTGGGCGCGAGCATTGTCGTCCATAAAAATCGAGTCTTCACCTAGAGCGGCCAATGCGGGTTGTGCATGAGAAATTAGAACTTCCGTTATGTATCGATGCCCAGTCAGTGAGCCGTTTTCAATGAAGACTAACTCTGTACGATCCATTGAATTTATTCCTGCCCAAAACATAACAGAGTCCCCACCATAAGGTGTGATTTCTTCGAAACATGCCTCTGCAAAGCATTCTCCTTGTCTTCTTAGCACTCGCCGACGTCGATCTTCACCGAACAGAGATATCCTGGCTTCATCAGAGAACAAAACCCTATTCCAATCGTCTTGAGTCGATGATTCACAATTTCTAGCGAACCTAAGCCTGTGAACTCTGTGCTCACGGAGTAATTTGGGGCCGCGGGCCGGGCGGTGACTGCGTATATTGGCAGCGAGAAGCCTCCTCCTGACCGTCCATAGACTAATATGCACATTTCTTACTTCTTGGAGGTTGTTCTTAAGATCCACATACGAAGATTTGCGATTTCTCAATGCGCGACTCACAAGAAAACGATCATCCCGTGGTTGGGTACATGGTTTTCTTCCAGAACCAGGCCTTCTCTCGACGGAACCAGTCTCCTGATATCGCTGCCAGGTCCTTTGGACTGTCGAGCGACTAACATTTAGCCTCCTAGCCACGAAACATTGGCTGCAACCCTCTTCAAGCAGCGCGATAATTTTGGTAGCTTTTACCACTTTATCTACCATTTTTGATACAGCCAAACAGCATTAAATAAAGCTTTGACAGTCAAGGATATGAAATTAATCGATAAAAATTGAATAAAAGTTATGAAAGTCGATGTTAACTTCTGGAACTTCGCGCCAAAAATGTAGGATAAAAAGGGGTTTTCTGTAAAAATGAACATCAAATGAAAAATTGAATTTAGAACGTACTTTTTTAAATACCACAGCATTTTTAAAACCGGCCAGTAACGTGTACAAACGATTGAAACCTTTTTGGTATTGTATCTTTTTAAATATGAATGAAAATCAAAACCGCCCGTTTTTTTTGCAAATGAGTTTACTTCATTTTATTATTATAAAATTAAATCATACCAAACAATATCATACCCAAAATATATCAGCATATTTAGAATCTGGTTTGCAAAACAAAATGGCGTCTTATTTACAGAATCATGTAGTCATTGTCGTCGGTTGTCAAGGAGGTTTAATTTGTTTTGCAAATCAAGGGTGACGCTACCCCTAAAGGAAGGGTTGAACGGTATTGAGTTACTGTTTACACGACAGAATTGATTCTACACACAGTTGCTTCGTCTGTGGTTTATGATTAAATTCAATGAAGATAATATAATTAAACATTATTTAGGCTTCTAAAATTAATTGCATAGATGTCATAAGGATTTAAATAATGCCTTTCATACCAATTGTCGTTATTTCGATGCCCCTTCGGAACAAATTTACATACATATCATGACGCTATATCCCTTGCAGGGTAGGCAGAGAGAACAGAGTGCCAGAGAACTCTATCCTTGCATACTTCACTCGCTTCCTCAATATCATAATTCTCTTCATACACACTCGCCGGTTTCGGAGACTCTTGATACTACCTTCCTTCGGTACGTGACCAATCTGGTCTAGGTAGGTTAGTCTCGGTCTCCCCCGGTACCTACATCCTTCCACTTTCGCATTGTATATCTTCTTAACCAGACGTTCGTTCGGCAAATTTTGTCTGTGGAAATGACGGATGTCTTTAATGTCTTTATATTTAAAGAATTTATTCTTTGCAATGGAGTATTTTATATCAAATCTAAAAAAATATTAGTACAATACTCTCCAGCTTATTCACAATCCTCTAAAATTTTATTAAAGGTTTTAAAAATATTTTCTTTCTATAATGAATTTCAGTGTAGTATTTTGGAGCTGTCTTAATCTTTAGTCATTTTATTGCATATAATAAGACATTTTGCTTTTAATTTATGCGGTATAGCCGTATATTCAGTGTGGTGACGGATTAAGAATACGATTCACTATCCCCTATTTTACCCATGGGTGATCGTAAAAGACGACAAAGGGAGAAAACATACATTAAGATCTATGCAAGAGAAGTAAACACTCGAAACAAAACTCTATACCAACACGTCTGACCAGCGTGGTATAGTAGGTCAATTTACCTTCTAGTGTGGAGGAGGCTTGAGCCCAGCAGTGGGACACATATGAGCTGAGACGATGATGATGATGTACGGTAGGTACCTATAGCAAAATAATGTTTTTGTTAGCATTTGTCAATAAAATATAAATAGTACATGACTATTAAATGAATTCGAGGCTTTCATCTATTGCATTATGTTTTACCATTTTTGTTTAAATTAAGATCAATCAAATTAAGATAAATTAAATTGAATGATTTACGATGTTTACGTAAGTATTACAAAGTTTTATTTTTTTTGTGTGTTTTAGCTGTTAGCCGCAGATGGCTTTGACAGCTTTACGCGGACCATGGGTGAGCGCTGAGGGCTCTCAACCCGATTGAGGTAAGCTAAGCGACATCGCCCAAGGGCTCCTCCTGTGGGGAACCGACCTCGGCTTGGGGCGTCGCTGGTGGCAAAGTGGGCGTGCCCACGTTTGGATTTATGATTTTTGCGCGTCGCGATTTCGCACCTCAACGACGAGGACGAAACCGCGGCTATTTATGTGTAATGGCCTCGCGGGCCGTGTAAGCTCTTAATTGAGCGCGTGTGATATCGTCGTATTACAAAGTGGAAATAAAACTATTTTAAATTCTATATTATTGTATATAGATTTAAAAAAAAACTGACGTTTGGATCATTTTATATAGTATTCATGGTTACGGGAGGAATTTTGTTTCTTTTTTGCTGTGACTACGGAGGTGATCGCGCCCCGCCAAAACGGTCCGGGGCAACGGAAGAGGTGGCGCGCAACCCCACCCTGCAAGCACCTCTCTTCGCCGTGCGAGCGGGCCACCGGTACCCGATCTTTGTCTTCGGTGGCCATGGTTACCTACGGAAGGACTGAGGTGAAAATACTAATTGAATTTATGTCAAAAATTATGAGTCAAAAAACCATATACTAGATAGGTAGATATAGATCTCTGTAATCATGAGGACTTGTTTGACGTAAGACAACTTAGTCCTCACTGAGAACGCTATATGATCGAAACGTTAGGAAATTAAAAATCAAATAGGTATAAACGCGATAGAATCCTTAAAAATAATTGTAATTCAAATCCATAGGATTAAATCCGTGATAATAAAAAAATCTCAAGATAAATGACTACCATACCACGTCAGGTCACCTTAAAACAATTGCAACAAATTTGCAAAGCAAAAGACTTATCTTGCACTCATCTCAAACAAATGAGTTCAAGATAAGTTAATATTACTTCTAATGATAATTTAATTAAGCTATTGCGTATATTACTTATCTAGTTATAATATGTGATCGAAGTTTGCCTTGTGCTAGCTTTACAATTTGCGTAACATACTCGTGTTCATAGAAATTTAATTAACAATTCTAATATCCTCCTAACCTATTATCATACAAGCTTTAGGCTATATAATAAGTTTGATCCTTTCGATCGATCGCTAATGGGCTCCAGCCTTCTCCACATCATCATTCTCCTACTGTTATCCCAATTACTTGGGGTCGATACAAAACGAATAAGAAGAGTACATACTCTTCTTTCATAGTACATATTGTAAAAGTTATAGACAATTGTTTTATAACCGGCCGCCTGCCAGACGTCAGGCCTCCTTGGGAATGTAATTGTTGACCAAACGGCATCAGATGGAGTTCGCTCAGGTCGTTATAATGCTCTTAGTTGTCTTTTACGATATCCACGAGCAAAGTAAGGGTTGGTAGTATTCGTAGCCACTACTAGACAGCATAGGACCTTCCCTCCACCTTCTCCACAATAGTAAGAAAATTGACCTACCTACTATAAACACACTAGGTATACTAGCGGCACGCTATGATGGCCGTTTTGACGTTTGTCCATTCGTATTTATAGTAATTACATTTGAAGGAGCAAATTGCTGTTTTTTATTGTCAATAGTGACGTGCAGATATTCATAAAATTTATCGAATATATTATTTTAGGACACAAAATATTTATTACATTGATTTCTAAACTATATGTATTAGAGTCCCGTGAACATTTATTTTTTATTTTTATAAGATTACAATTATTGGTGTACTTATTTACAACACAACTCGACATTTGATTTTCGAAATTCAAAATTTTAATAAACTAAATTTAATACGATCGTCACATAGGATCATTTATATTTTTATTTTATTATATAGCATTTATATTTTTGTTTTATTAAACCTTTTTAATCAAGTACTACTTGCAATAAAAACTTATAGATTTCATTATCTATATTTTTTAGAGAATAAATCGACATTTCACATCACTATTATGTCAAAACGGCCATCATAGCGTGCCGCAACTGTAGTTGGTATGTTCTTTTGTCAGCATAGTCTGGACACACCTCGTCATCTCGTCTGAGGTGACGGAATGTCGGCGTATGTTATCATAACTCACCGTGATTCCTCCCCATCACAATTGAGATGACCACTGATGCTGATTCCATGATATCCATAGCGGGTTACCCTTACGAGTATCATTTCCATCGACGCTCAGACAACAACCAACATTGCTGCTGGGACGTCGCCCTCACGCGATCAGCTTCTTTGCGGGTGGCGAACTAATCACTGGTCTATCCACTCGCGACCTCAGCTAGGGTGACGTTAGGCGCTGCTACTCGTGCCTACGTCATCCAACACATCGGCGGTGGAGTATGTCAATGTGGAATCTCCTCTCTGACGCGCTCCAAAATAGGTTGTATAGGTTTTTAGTTCAATTTTTCCGTCTCTTACATAGATGTTATATGCATTTTTAATCCCTTACTCATGTTTTACGATAGCTGTGTGATAGCGGCTACGAATACTACCAACCCTCCCTTTGCTCGTGAATGTCGTAAAAGACGACTAAGAGCCTTATAACGATAAGGGCAAACTTCATCTGATGCCGTTTGGTTGAAAATTATATTCCCAAGGAGGGTTGACGTCTGGCAGGCGGCCAACTATTGCCAATAACTTTTACAATATGTACTATGAAAGAAGAGTACATATTGTATCGACCACAAGTAATTAGCATAAGAGTAGGAGAATGATGATTCATGTTTTACGATACCCACTGATATTATAGAAGGTGTTGAATTGTATTCTTACTCCGTCACTACGATAAAATATATACCATATTCCTTAATAGGTACCTATATGTAACTGCTATTCAAATTTTGAGGATTTTGTTAATAAAAAAAGTAAATTTATGATATAATAATCCTTTTCTAAACTATTATATTACTTAAGAACGGTTCAAAGACTCCTGATGAATATATTTATAATATGAATCCCTATATATATTCTTATAATTCCTAATACTATAATTTAACATAATCTAAACAATGTTGTGAATGACGGCAAGATCACTGGTAACCCATGCCCCACTCCGTGCCGGCCTTACAGGGCCGCGGATAAAAACTGTTTTAACCCTTTAAGGTGCACCTTAAGTGTCCAATTAGCGATACAGTGTTAAAACGACCGCGGCGACACTTAGGGCCCGAATTTACACTACCATGTACAAAGAAGTATTGATGCGTTTTTGTAGTACTTATAATAGTTAGACGTGACAGATTAAAAAAAAAAATGATAATGTTTATTAATTAAATTAAATATTTATATGATATTTACATTATTATGAGTACTTTGGCTGCGAGGCAGTTACCTTAAAGAAGGAGATAGCATCTCAATTCTGTGAGGAGTACCTTTATGCTGATCTGCTAAGCTGCCTGCGTGCGGTGAGGCACAAATGCGAGTTCTTGTATCTACGTCACCCTAGATGAGGCCGCGGGTCGTTGGATAGATGACTATTCCATAACCCATAGACCAATCACGTGAGGTTGATATTCCGGTCCTTTGTTTACGACACGTCGACGAGGTAGGAGCAGGAAAAGATTAACTCACCGGGAAAGCCAACAAAGTTAAGGAATCAGCTTAGAGTGATAATACGCCATGTTATCCTCCCAAGGGGCTTATAACTTTCCCTGACCGTCCGACTCAGGGCTCTTCTCTGGCGACCACAGAGGGCCATGGCGGTCAGAGCTGTACGCGGGTACCGCACGGTGGCGACGGAGGCAGCGTGCCTGTTGGCCGGGACTCCCCCGTGGGACCTGGAGGCGGAAATGCTCGCCCATTTGTATCGGTGAGTGCCGGGGGTGCGAGCAGAGGGTGGTGTTGTCTCACTGAGGGCTCTCACCGCCTGGCGCGTCGACGCCCGCCGAGACGTCATTGCTCGTTAGGCAGTCCGGATGGAGAGGCCTCGGTTCGGTGTGCGGACCGTGGAGGCCTTCCGGCCGGTGCTGATGCAGTGTTTAGAACGGCGGCACGGGGTGCTCTCCTTCCGACTGGTGCAGGTTTTGACGGTGCATGGATGCTTCGCCAAATACCTGTACACGGTCGTTAGGAGGGAGAGTGCACCGTCCTGCCACCACTGCGATTGCGACGAGGATACGTCGCAGCATACGCTCGAGGTTTGTGCCGCCTGGGCAGAGCAGCGCCGTGAACTCGTCGCAATCATCGGTGCCGACGCCCTGGCGATGCTCGACAGCGTCAGGAACTGGGACGCAGTCGCAGCCTTCTACGAGGCAGTAGTCTCGCGGAAGGAGGCGGCGGAGCGCGTGCGCAAGGAGCGTCGACGCAAACCGCCGCCGGCGACTGGGGCGGCGTAGGCGCGATTACCTGCGCCTGATGCCACCCTAGCCGCGAGTGACTTGACCGGGGAATTAGTCCGTCACCCGCCAAGAGGCAGACCGCGCGAGGAGCGTCCGACGTCCGCCCCGGTTGGAGGATGTCGCTCGAGGAGAGGGTACCCCTCAGGGGGTATTCCGTCGGGCCGGCCACTGACGACAAGTTCACGCTGCTCCAGTGGCCGGTCCAACGACGTAGGCGAGGTTCATGGGTGGGTTGCGGGTGTGCGTACGTGCACCCCTCTGTTGCCTCGGACGGAGTGGTGCGAGAAGAGCACCGACCATAACCCACCCCTAAAAAAAAAAGGGGGGTTATAACTTACAGTAGACCTAAATTAGCGGATGGGCGGATAAATATAGTAGCTTAGTACATTTTTGCCAAATACGTTTTAATACAAATAATAGCAACATACTTCTAGTTTGGAACCATATAAATGCAAGATACTAATTTAGTTTTATCTTAAAATATACGATAAGCAAATGGTTCACTAGAAATAGTACTCAAGGGGTTAATTAGTTCCAGTGAATTTATATAGCGGTACATTTGCTAGAAAATACTAAACATCTAGTAATTAATGCTTTTCGAGCGGATTTTGCTTCAATACTTCAACAAATTATGTATTTTGTATTTAAAATCTATTTTATCGTAATTATAATATATTAACATTTTAATTATAAATATTTAACGTAATTATAATAACTTTCCGTGTGGCGACAGAGTAAGAATACAATTCACCATCCCCTATCTTACCCGTGGGTGATCGTATGAGACGACTAAGGGATATAAAACGCATATAATATCTATGTGAGAGACGGAAAACTCGAAAGAAAACCCTATACCAACACGTCTGACCAGCGTGGTATAGTAGGTCAATTAGCCTCCCATTATGGAGGACGCTCGATCCCAACAGTGGGACATATATGAGCT
The DNA here is from genome assembly GCA_905163515.2 of Lymantria monacha. NCBI lineage: Eukaryota > Metazoa > Arthropoda > Insecta > Lepidoptera > Erebidae > Lymantria > Lymantria monacha. The sequence goes on along the minus strand of LR991097.1, from coordinate 22,401,667 downwards.
GAGATGATGATGATGATATTAACATTAAATGAGTATTGCCTATGTAAATATATATACATGTGTGTATACTAATATTATAAATATGAATGTGAGTTTGTTTATATTTTTTTTTATTAAAAGTTAAAAGGAAAATTATGATTAATCTAGCATGTTAAATGCTAAATTTCAGTAATTTGTGAGTTTATTCCAATTAATTTTTGAGTTTGTTTGTTTGTCACATCTCAATTATTCAATAAATCGTCTTGAATTTTTACCTTTTGTACAGAAAATAATACTATTTTCGGGCGTTTAAAATCTTCATTAATGGCAGGGAAGTCGAGAACATAGTTAATATTGCTTAATATCGCAATACATCTCCTTGCCAACATGCAAAACACCAAATTCAAATTATGTACGAAATTAATTGAAAAGAAATTATCTCGTGTTTCATGCACTGAAAATAAATATATTATTTATTCACTCCTCTTATCTCAATGACTTGAAGACAACACAATATTTACTCTTACATATTGCAAAAATTATAGGCAATAGTTTTATGTTCAGCCGCATGCTTGATGTCAACCCTTCTTCCTAATATAATTGTTGACCAAACGGCATCAGGTGGAGTTGACCTACAACAATATAAAGCTTTTCCGTGTGGTGACGGAGTAAGAATACCATTCACCACCACATCTTACCCGTGGGTATCGTAAAAAACGATTAAGGGATATAATATGCATATGGCATGGCATCTGTGCAAGAGAAGGAAAAGTCGAAATAAAACCCTATACCAACACGTCTGATCAGCGTGGTATAGTAGTTCAATTTTCCTCCTATTGTGAAGGAGGCCCGAGCCCAACAGTGGGACGTATGTGGGCTGAGATCATAATGATGATAAATATAAAGCTGTTAGTCGTCTTTTATGACACCAACGACCAAAGTAAAGGTTGGTAGTATTCGTAGCCGATATCACACACTATAATAAAATATATTATTTTTATTATATACCTATACTAATTAATTTCTTGTCCTGTAAGTAACGCAGCTGCATATTGACTTATAATTTATTTCTTATTTTACCCTATCTATGAGATTTCTAAGTCGCGAAGGCGGCATCACAAGGAATACTGTCACAACACAATGCAAAATGGCTTCTTTGTCTGTTGTTGTCCTTTTTAATTCGTAACTTATATGCGTCAAAGTGATTCACTCGGATTTTTAGCTCACATCAAACACATTGTGCATACATTATAACCTTTATTTTCAAATACACAAAATACTATTTGTATTTATCAAACAGTAGATTTAAATTTGTATTAAAGAGTGACCATCGGGATGGCTTTTTATTTTGGTCATGACCAAAACGACGCTAAAGTTTTAATGTATGCGAGTTTTGGAAAACGCTTTGCGTATGAAAAGGTTTCAGTGAATCAGAAAATGACGAATAATATTTTTTAAATTTCAATTTTTTGTTTGCATTTGGTTTCTTATAATTACGTGTTACTCAAATGGTGAGAGATTCAGAATGGAAAGATTCATCATCTCTTATGCTATACAAAAAAATGCTTGAAAACCAGCTAGGTAGATTATCCTATACAGAAGATTTTTTATTTTTTTTGTATGTCTTAGTTGTTAGCCTCAGATGGCTATGACAACTTTACCCGGACTGTTGTGTCGCGCTGAGGGTTCTCAGTCCGTGAATATACAGAAGAATGCTTATCTCGTTACCATAGGCTGATGGATGGATCAATGAAATTATCTGTTATATAGACTCTAATTTTATAGTATAAGGAAGAGCTTACTTTTAATTACTGTGCGGTGGTCTTTACGAATACTGTCAACCTTTCCTTTACTCATGGACGTCATAAAGGACGACTAAGAGCCTTATATCGACCTGGGCTAACTCCACCGTTGAAAAGATTTCTTCTTCTTCTTCTTCTTATGTATTGGCAATCAGCTACATATACGAGCTATTGGTGCCAGTGTCAAGTAATAAATATTTTCACGTTTTTAGTCTTTCAAGTCAGTCGTTGTCTAAGTCAAATTGTTGCCATTAACAGTGCAATGGCCACACTGTTAATGGTATCTTGTGGGAATTTTGATGGAAAACGAAAACGTTGTAAAGCACTTTTATATGATATTCACTACATCCCAGTATTTGCGCACATCACATTGCATAAAATGCCATCAAAATTATCTAATATAACACGTTAAAACAATAAGATATCGAATATAATACAAGAGCACCACATGACGTTTTCAAATTCTCGTCAAAAGTCGTCCTGAAAACATTTTACTAATAGTTATTATTATTATGACAGTTCGTTTGCCCAACGTCATTTTTTTTGGTTTTGTTCGTCCATTCGGACAGGCAAAGGGATCAAAGCCCATACAGCCAAGTCTTATTTAATTATTTTTCATACATTGTTCATCATTTCTTCATATTATGTAGCCTTAATAGTCATTGTCTGTCAGTAAGTCAAGTCGTTACCATTAATCGGGTGCTGATAACCTAATCAATGATTTTCTTTGGGAATTTTGGACAAATATGAAAATATACGTAAACCACTATTATACCATATTCACTACACTTCAGCACTTTAACTTTACCATATTGCATAAAATACCAGCAAAATTATTCAATATAACACCACAAAACACTAAAGAAATGAATATAATACAAGAGCGTGACATGACATTTCCACATTCGCGCCAAAACTCTTGCCCAACGTCAACTCGCCTAGGAAATGTAACTAGATGGACTAACCAAAGCCAATATAAAGCTCTTAGTAACTTTTTATGACATTCACGGGTAATGTAGAGGTTGGTACTATTCTTAGCTACCACCACACAGCAAATTAGATCCAAGTTAAAAGAACTATCAAAGGACAATTTTGTTTGATAAATTATTTTGATGGGACTTGATAACAGCAATTATTATTATTACTTTTTTATTGCTTATGGTAGCAAACGAGCAGACAGCACACTTGATGGTAAGTGTTACTGCCGCCCATGAACCTTTGCAATACCAAGGGTATAATTAGGCCGCTGCCTGCTAATACAAGCCCCCTTACCAATACCCACCCCAGTTGGGCTTACAGATCTCTCGTTTACCTAGCGCATTAGCACAATGCTATTACTCAGACGTCGATCTTCTGCGAGAGTGTGGTACTACCCCACACGGACCGGCCCGCGGCTGCAGACAGAACTATCCACAGCGTTTACTGTTAAAAATTACTACACATTATTGAGCCTACGAAATGAATACTTACCAAATTTTCTCTCAATCTAAGATGAGACTGATACATAAAAATTATAAATCCGATTTATTATAAAGTTAATAGTTTATTGATTAAAGAATATACCTAAAGCTATGATTAAAGGACAGTTATGAAACACTTGTGAAATATCGTTGTAAAGATTTATATTTTTTGACTGCACAGATGGCGCAATGGTTAAGATGCCGAACTTCCCTGCTAGTGCGCTCCAAAAAGTATTGTTCTGAGTCTGGATGTAATTTGTCTGCGTTAATTGTATGTTTGTAAAGTCCCCCGCAATACAAGGATTATTTCCTTAGTGAAGGGTGGGACCTTTAAAAAAAAATTATGGTACATAATTTACATTTAAAAATATGGGTAAAACACAAAAATATTTATAAAGAACCGAACACATTAGCGTACAGACTGCGGTATATTTTAACGATTTCAAAGACAAAGTTGTCTATTTTTGCCGCGTTCCAAATTTGAATGTAAAAAAAAAACAACTCACGTTTGCAGTGGCACTATCGGGACATCTATTAGCGAGTTAAGGGCAAACTGTTTAAAAGCTACCGGACTTGTCTGTGTCAATGTTTGTCCTCGGCAAAGCGACTTAGAGAGACGTCGAGGTGGGAATGGTTGGATTTTTTTTATTTATGTACGCAAATATTTCTAAGACATAAGTCTTCGCTTCTTTTTAGACTAGTTGCTGAAGTGTTAACACTGTAATATGTTTTAACTACATTCATGTTAAGTACAAGTACTTATACTTAGTACATTAGTCAATGTTAGTGTAGGACTTTTACTCCACGTAAGGGGCCATCCATTAATCACGTGAGGTTTGAAAGGGAGGGAGGGATTTGACAAAAATCACGATATATTACAAGGGGGAAGGGAGGGTGTAGTAAGATATCATGTGTATTAATTTTTTCGTTAAACGCGGCATTTTTAAACCGAAAAACGTCGTGTAGTGTGACTGACTTGCCGTTGCCAGGCAACGAACGAAGTTCTCACGCGTCGCTGGGAACCCCAGTGGCCAGTTATTCTGTTTTGACGCCGAATACATATGCGTAAACCGTTACTTCGTATGTTTTGCATTAAAACAATATTTAAAGTTGGTGATCTGTATAAAAACCTTTTTGCAATGTATAAAAAAGCAAAAAAGACCGGGAGATATATAATAAGTTGTGGGCTAATTCTTTGTAGGTACTAAAAATTTACGTGATGTTGCTGGGGGATAGGGGTCATATAGTCTTAAACCTCACCACGTTACACCATTGGTGTTAAAAAATGTATAATAAAATATCACGTGATTAATGGACGGCCTCTTAAGGTTATGACAACCGTCAACCATCTGAGGTTAAAATCCCTAATACAAACAAACAAAAAGAAATAATTTTATATGTGTATATATCTATATTACCTCGTCATGTAAATCATTACATTTACGAACAAAATGTGTCACCAATTCTTGAACATATATTTAAAAAAAATCTTTAATAAAAACATCATCATTCTTCTGTTTTTATCCCAATTACTTACGGCAATATATTATGTCAATAGTTTTATGACCAACCGCCTGTCTGACGTCAATCTTCCTTGGTAATGTAATTGTAGACCAGACGACATCAGATAGGGAATTGGTCCAGGTCGACATAAATCTCCGCCGGGCGGGCCACCGAAGTTAAAATCGAGTACCGGTGGTCCGCTCGCACGGCGAAGAGAGAAGGTTTTACGGTGGGTCTATGGGGTCACGCGCGGCCTTTTTCGTCACCCCGGACCGATTTGGCGGGGCGAGACGCATCCATAGCCCACCAATAAAAAAAAAAAAAAAAAAAGGTCGACATAAATCTCTTAGTTGCCTTTTACGACATCCACGAGTTGGTGGTATTCAGCTAGTACACAGAAATTATTTGATAATCCTTATCTACTAATATTATAAATGCGAAAGTAACTCTGTCTGTCTGTCGCTCTTTCACGCCAAAACTACTGAACCGAACTGAATGAAATTTGGTACACAGACAGTCTAGAACCTGACAAAGGACATAGACTACTTTTTAATGCAAAAAAAAAGGGTTGTAAAGGAGATGAAAAGTTGTAAGGAATTATCGTCATTTTTAAAGCCAGAAGCTTGAAACTTATTTTAGGCAATTGGTTAGATATAAATAAATATGACATTAATTATCCTTAAGGGGTAAAATAAAAATAGGGTATGAAAATCTTTAGGAAAGTAACCTTTTACGAGGGCAGAAGCTAGTAAAATATATATAAAAAAAAAATCATTATGAATATTTTAATGTATTTTCTAAATAAACAAACTAACACAAAGCCCACATAGTAATAGACAACATATCTACGAAGTAGTTATAGCGCCACACAGCGGAGGTCCCGGTTTCATTCTAATCACTACAACACACATATCGCTCTTTGCCGCACCGACATTATGTACACTCCTTTAAAGCATTACGACACTCGATATTAAAACGTCGTAAGTGAATATAAACTCTATTGTACATACGTCTATTTGAACAGTCACTTTAAATACAGGGCTAATGTTATTTAGACACTAGTCGCAAGGAAGACCACCATGATGTATTTACACCCTCTACTTTTAGATTAGTAGCTCAGTTAGGTTTTAAAAATAAAAATAGTCCTTACTAATATTATAAATGCGAAAGTAACTCTGTCTGTCTGTCTGTCGCTCTTTCACGTCAAAACTACTGAACCGATCTAAATGAAATTTGGTATACAGATAGTCTAGAGCCGTAAAGGACATAGGCTACCTTTTAATGCAAAAAAAAATGTTGTAAAGGGGGATGAAAAGTGGTAAGGAAGTATCGTCGTTTTTAAAGCCAGAAGCTAAAAACTTATTTTTAGGCTATTGTTTACACATTTGAAATAAAACTACTTTTACGGATTCTATCGCGTTTGTATTTGATTTATAATTTCCCGACGTTTCGAACACTTTACAGTGATCATGGTCACGGGAGGACTGAGGTGTCTTACGTCCAATATGTCATTGTTATTACAGAAAATTTATTTATATCTACCCTATAAGATATTAAATGTTGACCAACATTTTTATACAAAATTAATACAATTCATTGCCAGACTAAGAGGCTTAGAACAACCTTTTTTTTTTTTTTTGTTTACGCTGTGGAAATGCTTTTACGCACTATCCCCCGCCAGTGACAGACGGGGGGGTGTGTGGGACTCGCCGGCCATAGATAGTTGGCGGCCGGAATACCCACTAAAACCAGCAGCGGTCCCTTCCGCGCTTTAACGGGATGCCGGAGAGATCGTCTAATGACATTCTATCCCCGACACCCCTACGCTTGGCCATGTGGCCACGACCAGTCAGCCGTCAAGGCGGTGGGAGGAAGTGCGCGTAGCGGTGCCTCCCTCTCCCTGGTGGCCGCCGGCGGAGCGAGTTCGCAGGCGCGAGTGCTTCGCGTTCTCGCTCCGCGGCTTCCTTTGCAGAGATGACTTCCTCGCAAAAGGAGGCCATCGACGTCCAGTGCCTGTCGCTGTCAAGCATCTTGTTGATGACGGTTGACAACGACAGGTCCGCTCCAATGACCGCCGACAGGTCGCGCCGCTGAGGCCCCCAGGCGGGACATACCTCCAGGGTGTGACGCGCGTCATCGATTTGCGCGCCACACTCATGGCATCCAGGGGCCTCTTCACGTCCAATTCGGTGCAGGTACTTACCGAAGACCCCGTGTCCGGTAAGTACCTGCGTCAGCCTGAAGGACAAGTTGCCGTGCCTTCGTGTCGTCCAGCGGTGAAGGTGGGGCGCTACCGCCTCAACGGTCCACCGTCCTGCTACAGGGGACTCTAGTTCCTCCCTCCACCGCTGGACTAGTGCCCTTTGAGCCGCTTCTTTCGCCCTGCTTAGTCCCCTCGTGGAGACGCGTTCACCATTTGCCCGCGCCGCAGCGCAGAACTGGTAGACTTCCACCTGAGCCCTAGCCTGAAGTGACCAGGGCGAATCGCCCGCCCACAATGTAGCTGCAGTCCAGGACACCGTACGGTACTCCCGTATTGTCTTCACCGCCATGGCCCTCTGCGCCTTGCGTAGTAAGGCTTTATTGGAGGCGGTGAGTGACTACGACCAGATCGGGGCACCATACAGCGCCATAGACCGCAAGATACCGGCATAAAGCCGCCGGCAGGACGATCCGGGACCTCCAGTATTGGGCAGAAGCCTACCCAGCGCCGCGGCCAACTTTGAAAGCCTAGGGACGAGCTGGGCAAAATGCGGCCCAAAATTCCACTTACTGTCTAGGTGCAGACCCAGGTACTTCATCCGGGTCTGCACCGGCATGGCAACCCCAGACACACTGAGTTGTGCCCCTCGGGGAACCTTGGCTGGGACCATAAAATAGGAGGGCCTCTGTCTTCTCCAATGAGACCCTCAGGCCCAACTTGCCAATCCGGTCAACAACGAGCGCTACTCCGACTCTTGCCAGTCGGACGGCGCTGCGGAAGTCAGCCCCCCTCACCGTGATAAGGGTGTCATCTGCGTAACAAACAATCCCCATCCCGGGGAGAAGCTGGCCCCGCAACATCCAATCAAATCCGATGTTCCACAAAGTCGGACCAAGGACCGAACCCTGTGGAACGCCGCATTCTACCCTATGACGATGCATGCGCCCGTTGTACCCCTCCCAGAGCACGTGCCTTCCCTCGAGGTACGCCTCCAACAGCCTCCGGAGATACAGAGGCACCCCATGATATTGGAGAGCCTCCTTTAAAGTCTCGCGTGGGAGACTATTGAGGGCGTTTTTAATATCGAGCGAGACTGCCAGGACGGCTTAACAGAATAACCTGGGCCTACTCCATCTGATGCCGTTTGGTCAACAATTACATTCCCAAGGAGGATTGACGTCTGGCAGGTGGCTGGTTATAAAACTATTGCCAATAACTTTTACAGTATGTTCTATGGAAGAGGAGTACATATTGTATCGTCCCCAAGTAATTGGGATAAAAATAAGAGAATGATGATGATGATGAATAAGATAGTAAGAGATGGAAAATTCTGAATAAGTTCCTATACCTATCCAGCCTGGTAAGCGCTGTTTTAATAGGTCAAATTCACTTGTAAGATAAGGCACGAGCCTAGTAGTGGGAAGTATACGATCTGAGATGATGTTGATAATGATGAACCATTTTAATTTTAGCAATATTAACTGCTTCTTTGATATAAGTACCTACATCCTCTTTTTTCTCCTAAATTTTTACCCTACCAGTGTCTTTGAGTGATGGTGTTCTCAATCTGCATAAATTTTCGCTCGTAAACAAGCTTTTATCAATAACCTAGCATGTTCAATGCTAAATTTCAATAATTTGAATTATCATCAGTCTCTAACATTGTGTGTTTTAATCTAAAAATAAAAGGTCCTTCTGAGATTAAATGTGTATTTTTATAATAGGCCGTAGTTTAACTATGCTATACGTATTTATTAAATTCATGAATAATGGTTACTATCAATTATTTATCATTCATTATCGCCAGCTCGTATATATTCCACTGCCCAGGTCGAACCTCTTCAACGATGGAAGAGAAATTGATTTACTATACGACGCTGGTCAGGCGCGTTGGTATTTTATTTTTTTGGCGGTGGGCTATGGAATGGTCACGCCCCACTAAATCCGTCCGGGACGACAGAAGAAGCGGCGCACGACCCCATAGTCCCGCCCTATAAGTACCTCTCCACGCCGTGCGAGCGGGCCACCGGAACCCGGTCTTTATCTTCGGTTGCCCGCCCGGCAGGCGCGTTGGTATATGATTTTATTTTGAGTTTGCCTTCTCTTACATAGATGTTATACGCGTATTGTATGCATATGTATACGGGATTATGCCCTTGGTCTAATTTTACTACACCCGCAGACAGAAAAGGGGGTAATGAAAGTTCGGTAATGCAATATAGAAATAAAATAGTGACTCATTCGATATAAATTAGTATATTAAAATAAGCAAATAGATCCGTGTGGTGACGCAGTAAAAATACAATTACCCCCCTTCTCTTAACCGTGGGTGATCGTACGAGACGACTAAGGGAAATAAAACGCATATAATATCTATGCAAGAGAAGGAAAACTCGCAACAAAACCCTATACTAACACGTCTGACCAGCGCGGTATATTATGTTAATTTCCCTCCCATTACAAAGGAGGCCCGAGCCCAACAGTGGGGCATGCATATATGGGCTGTGATGATGATGAAGTAGATAGGTACAATGAAAGTATGCGTATACGTTTTGGAGGTTGATCGGCGAGTGTTCGCGAGTGCGGCGGAGGCGTACAACAGCTGAGCGCCTACCTCGCACGCTTTACTGACCCCGTGGTCCCCTTTGACGTCACAATAGCGGCGACAGTGAATTGTAATCTATCTCTGCCACCACATGAAAATAACAATCTCAAATTATATTAAAAAAAACTTTTCCTACACTCAAGTGTAAAACTAGTATATAAATCTTATATAGAATCACCCACTTTTCTGTGTAATCGAAAAAAATCGTTCCCACCCTTTTTAATCAGTGCCACCCTCGTAATGAAATCTGGGACGCCATTAAGGGATTAAAAATAATAACTACCCTATATAGGGTCACATTTGGGAGGGTCAGAGCGTCCCTCTCTAATGATTCTGGTTGAATTCGATCGAGAATTTAGTCTAATATGGCAATATATATACAGAGAAATTATTCGTATGACAGACAGACTAAATATCAATGTTATCATCCCATTCCTAAAATGTGGTAAATAATGACCAAGGGACGTAAACAGATAATATGATTATCATCCTCCTGTTTTTCTCCCAATTACTATATATACGACACAATATGTACTTCACTTCCATAGTACATATTGAAAAACTAGCTTAAGTTTTATGACCGGTCGCTTGCCTGATGTCAATCTTCTTTGTAAATGTAAATATTGACCAGATGGCATCTAATACTGAAACTTTTTGAATTCGAATTTGTAGTTTCTGAGATTAGAGCGTTCAACCAAACAAAAAAAAACTTTATAATATTAGTGTAAAATATAAATAAAAGCCGTGAAAATAGTTATTTTTTGTTGATCTTGGTAGTAAACGTGCAAGTAGCACACCTGTTGGTAAGTGTTATTGCCGTCTATGGACCTTTGCAATACCAGGAGCATAGCTAGGCCGCTATATACCAACGAAAATCCCAAACCCACACAGAAAGTTGGGTTTTCCAGCTCTCTCGCTCTCTCGTTCGATTTTGTGCGAATATGGAAGAAAGAAAACTGTCAAAAGTTTGGCCCGACAACTATTAAAATTTTATTCATTTAATTTATTTAAAACTCGCACAAACATCAAAAATAATTAAATATATATTTTGTTATACATACATTCATTCGACATATTCAATAAACAAGATATGAGGAGTCATAAAATCAACGCACACGATCCCCTATTTACCAATTACGAGTTTTTTATTTGCACCAAACTCAGACGGGATGGCGTTTTAATTCAAAATGTCGGATCGAGGGTGATTTTTGATGACGTTTTGTGTTATGTCAGCTAAAGTGCATAGGGATATGGTTTTATTGGAGGTGTGCTAACATTGAATATTTTGATTTAAAATATGTACGTGGCGTTTTTATTCATGTCATAGGATTGCTTAAAGTCACAAAACTCATTTTTATATAAAAATACTTATTGTGTTGACAATGTTTACACATTATACGAAATGAACATTGTCAGGTAGATGGCATACGTCTCCTTTAAAGATGGAAATATAATACGAGCCACAAATTGAATATCATACGACAGCTCACACTTGTCTAAGTGGTAGGACGACTGAAACGGATTTCCAATAGGTGTGTCACACGTGTGACATTTATTTCTCGCTCGTAAACAAGTTTTTATAAATAACATAACCTGATAAATGCTAAATATTGATCTGTACGATGCTCTTGCATAGATGTTATAAGTTTATTGTATCGCTTAATCATCTTTAACTACATCAACGAGCAAGAAAGTGGATGCTATTTTTTTTACTTATGACATGAAAGATATTGGCATATAAATAGATCATTTTCTCAACTTTTAAGAAGTACATTTGATCCATATAGACTGCGAAGGAAATTACATTATTTTTTTTTTTGCGTAGAGAGACTGCTACATAAATCCTGATTATTATGAAATAAATCTATTTTGACTATGGTCTTGATTATGGAAGAACAATCCTCCCGTGACCGTGATCGCTGTAAAATGTTAAAAACTTCAGGAAGATAAAAATCAGATATAATTAATTTTGTTTCAAACTTATTTAATTATTTGCACATTGGCGTAGTAGTTAAGATGACTGACCTTCAGTACCAGTGGCGTAGGTTTGCTTCCTACGCAGGACAATACTTTTTGTAGTCCACAAAGTGTTATATTGAGTTTGGGTATAATTTGAGTTAATTAGTTTTTTAATAGTATTAGTTAGTTAATAGTATTATGTTTGTAAAGCAATAGATAGACAGAAGAATTATTTCATTAGTGGTGGTGGTTGGTGTCTTTGAAAAAAAACAATAAATTAAATATCCTTACTATTGTAATACACATTCATAAATACATATCATCACGCCATGTCCCTTGCAGGGTAGGCAGAGAGAACAGAGTGCCAGAAAACTCTATCCTTGCATACTTCACTCGCTTCCTCACATTCATAATTCTCTTCATACACGCTCGCCGGTTTCGGAGACTCTTGACTCCACCTTCCTTCAGTACGTGACCAATCTAGTCTAGGTAAGTTAGTCTCGGTCTCCCCCGGTACCTATATCCTTCCACTTTCACATTGTATATCTTTTTAACCAGACGTTCGGTATTCTTTCCACATGTTCAAACCATCGGAGTATTCCCTTTCGCATATTTACACCAATACTCTCTTTCATACCTACGCGCTCTCTTACGTCGTCGTTGCGAATGCGATCGGCCAGCCTAACTCCACAGATTTTCCGTAGAGATCGCATTTCGACCGCATTAATTTTACTTTCATGTATTATAATAATGATATCTATCATTATAATATGAATCTTATAATTATTAATGAAGTCCCAAAAACCATATTCACGTTTAGATAGAAAAAGGATGACGAGTAAATAAATTATGACTGGTTTTTAGCATATTTTGGTTGTTAGCATAACAAAAAAAAATCTTATGTAATTCTTCTATCTGTGTGGTCGCGGTTATTAAAACTGTCAAACCTTATATTGCTTGTGATGATGTCTGGTCAACAAGTAGTGTTGCCCAAATGTAAGACGCTAGAGTCTCTCAAGTCTTGCAACTCTCTGTTAGAATAATAGAGTCACTTGTTTTGATAAGAATAAAATATCCACATAGAAATGTAAATCCCAACTAAATTAATGAAATTCTATTCTAGTATCACTAACTGTACAACTATCAATATTAGGTACATACCACTTAGCGGGAGTAGGCTTGCATTCAGGCAACACTAGTCAAAAGGGGCTGAGGCAGGCGGCCGGTTACAAAACTATTGCCAATAACTTTTGGCGACTATATTTTTGTCACCAAAATTTATATTTGTCATCAAGTTGTATCACCTAATAAATAGATCTATCGCCACGACATATTTTCGTTCTCAGATAAAAAAATGTGTTCCCAGGTATTAATTATCAAATTAATTAAATTAAAATATGTGTAAAATAAGAGATGGATTACCAATAAAATTGTAGTCCATTAGATGAATATAAGCTTTGTTCTTATAATAATAGTTTTATTACTTAAAAAATAGCTTTGTGCTCAGAATGGTAGATCTGTCACCAAATAAATCGATTACCGATCCCTGACTGCGACTTCTTTTTATTTGTTATTTTTCCACAATACATTAGTTACATTTTATTTCGTTCAATTATTAAAATAATAGTATTTGTTACCAATTTAATACATCAATTTATATTATAATGAAAATATGTTCAAAGAGGCAGAGACAAATTGACGCGCTTTTCGGCCTCAACGATGGGTCGTAGGTAACTAGGTACGATACGCGACGAGGGTGGCTCCCTATCGCTCAGCGAGATAGCCACCTAGCGCGAGAACGCCCGCCAGGACGTCATTGCCTGTTGGGTTACGAGGCTGGAGAGGCCTAGACACGGTGTTGTTACCATTGAGGTCCACCGGCCCGTACTGATAGAATGGATGGAGCGGTGGCACGGAGTCCTCTCTTTCCAGCTGGTGCAGGTCTTTTCGGGGCACGGTTGCTTCGGCAAGTACCTGCACACGGTCGCAAGGAGGGAGTTGACTCCGTCCTGCCAACAGTGCGGCAGTGACGAAGACACGGCGTAGCATACGCTCGACGTCTGTACGAGTTGGGGCTGGCAGCGCCGTGACGCTGTCATAAGGTCGACCTGACGCTGCCGGCTGTCGTGAAAGCGATGGTCGATAACGTCAGGAACTGGGCCGCGTCGCCGCCTTCTGCGAGGCAGTCATCTCGCAGAAAGAGGCGGCGGAACGAGTCTGGGAGGATTCTCTCGACTCGGGCCGCTGCTGACGCCATGAGCGGCGCAGGCGCGAATAACTGCGCCTGGTGCCGCCCTAGCTGAGGCATCGGGTGTTCGAACCGAGGACTAGTCTGGTCACCCAAAGTGAGGCCAGCGCGTGAAGACAGCTTTCGCCGTTAGGGCATTGACTCGAGAGGAACCCGCGAGGGTAAACCGCCGGGCGGGCTACCGAAGACAAAGATCAGATACCGGTGGCCTGCTCGCACGGCGAAGAGAGACGCTTTGCAGGGTGAGTCTGTGGAGTCGCACATCTTCTTTTCCGTTGCCACCGACCCATTTAGCGGGGCGTGACAACCTCCATAGTCCATCGCAAAAAAAGGGTTACTAGGCACGATCATATTCTGAAAATTAAAATCCTTGGAGGAGGCATAGGTATATCCTATTAAGTAGTACTCTTTTGATTGAAACGATGATGACGACAACCCTAAATTTTTTTTGGAACTTTACGAAATTTTCTAGTGACGTAATATATGATTTATTGGTGATATCTTCAAATTAGTTTGCTTAAATACTTATTATTAGGACAAACCTATTATAATACATACAAAAATATTTATTTGGTATTAGACACTATATCTCCATGATTTTAGGTGATTTATTGTGGAGTTGATTTTGTATTGTTTGGTGACTACATTTTGGTGACAAATCTACTATTTTGCAGTCAAAGCTTATTATTTAAGAAACGCAGAACTAATTAAATTGGCGATAGCTTAAATGATACCCATAACTTTTGCAATATGCAAGTACATATTATGTCAACCTCAAGTTTTCGAGTGAAGAAGAGCAAGGTACCTAATGATATATTACTTTTTCAATCCATACTTACCTACATTATCAATCTTTTTTACATTAAGATATCTATAGCATAGAATTTTACTGCAGTGAGATTTCTAATGCGACTTACAACAAAGTTGCGTTAAACGTTTAACGCAATGACACTCCAACGCATGCGCGTAGTATACCTGTTATAGATCAGGCGCGAGCGTTAGTCTCGAGTAGCGTCCAATATTCCAATGAAAGAGGCAAAGAGAAAGAAAGACACATAAAGGTAGAAAGTAGGAGAGAGAAAGAGAGTGAGCTAGATCCCAAGCGCGTAGTATTCTTGCTATGCAGCGAAATAAACAGTGTGAGCTTCGTGAAATTAGCTGAAATACGTACTTGTTGTTCTATTTTAATGTATAATATTCATTATTTCCATAGATTTAAGTTTTCACTTCTGTCAGTGGTTCTCAAGACTGCATTTTTATAATTTTGGCTTTCATAGCAATGAATTTATCCATAAAAAGAGTTTTAAAAGTCAAATGTAAAAAAAAAGGTTGTTGACATATTATATGCTTAGCTTATTGTCAATTGCAAAAATTAATTCTCATACAATGATTAAGTCAAGTATATACTTATGTATCTAATAATTACAAATCTGTCTATCTCTAATAACAAGCATAGTCTATAAATCTTGATGTAGCTAATAATAATATCATGGCGCCACTGTCTGGTAAATATAAAGCGCTTAACTCACGGGGATGAGCAGACTTCGTGCGCTAAGCTCATTGCTTCCAGTGCGTCACTGACTATGGACATATCTATACAGAGTTGATAAAAATATCTCCTTCACTAAAATTCAAAATTCAAACCACACACATATATATATATATATATATATATATATATATATATATATATATAGAGATATATATACATATATATATATATATATATATATGTATATATATATATATATATATATATATATATATATATATATATATATATATATATATATATATATATATATCTATACATATAGAACTGTGTGGTGGCGGCTACAAATAATACCAACCCTTACCTTGCTCGTGGATGTCGTAAAAAACGACTAAGAGCCTTATAACGACCTGGGCCAACTCCGGCTAATGCCTTTTGGTCAACAATTACATTCCCAAGGAGAGTTGTCGTCTGGGAGGCGGCCGGTCATAAAACTATTGCCAATAACTTCTACAATATGTACTATGAAAGAAGAGTACATATTGTATCAACCCCAAGTAATTGGGATAAGAGTAGGAGAGTGATGACACTGGTATTTATATAGTATGCCTAAATTGTCTCATCTCAACGCATATACGTCCTTTTGTTGGCTAAAAAATTCTCCACAGTTATAGTGAATTAATTGATGTACTATACCATGCTGTTCCGACGTGTATAGGGTTTTATTTAGAGTTTCCTTATCTTGTATAGATGTTATTTATATGTTATATTCCTTAATCGCCTCTAACCCATATATTGAAACTTTTTTATTGTGATATATATTTAATTAAGTAGTTTCAAATAGAAAACTGTAATATATTTTTTAATAAAACTATTTCTAAATCTATTTCCAATCTTTTGTTTACTGGGGATTAATTTCGTCTTTATATCATATAATTTATTTTTAAAGACGCCACCCTGCTCTAAGGAAATAATCCTTGTATTGCTGGGAACTTTACAAACATATAATTAACGCAGACAAATTACACCCAGACTCAGAACAATAATATATGGATCGCACAAAATATTGTCTTGCTTAGGAATCTAATCCTTGGCACTGGCAAAGAAGCGGTATCTTAACCACTACCCCATTTGTGCAGTCAATTTATAATCAGTCAATTTATAGCTGCAGATTGAAGAAATAAAATATAACATGTTAAAATATTTTTATTGGTTTTATTTTCAATATATTTCACAGAACGAGATGTTTAACGTACCTGATTAAAGATTACAAGATCTGGATTAAAGAATCAAGGAAGACCAAATAACACTTACTAGTGACGACAAAAAAATGGACAAGATATAAAGACATGATAGAAATAAATACTTTATATTTTGGGAAACTTTTCAATTACAAATAAATCAATTTTCAATAGCATAGATTGTGTTTATCATTAAATTAAAAAAATATAAAAGCGAGAAGACCATATATCTCACCCTTCTCAAGTTCGCGAGAAAAACAGCCTAAGCGCAGTCGTTTACAGCAGTGCTGTATCGCTTACTCACCCGTTTTCATACATACCTATACACACATACTTTTAAATGTGTGACGAATATGAGTCAGTAAAGTCATTATTATCATCGCGACTCAGAATTGCAAAGCCTTCCAAGAGGAAAAGGAGAGAAGTTTCATTTCCAGAACGATTTATTTCTAATATTAAACATTTAAAAAAATCGAAAGTCATACAAGTACAAGATATTTTTAAGACACCTCCTCATCATTCTACTGTTTTTATTCCAATTTTAAAACACCATCCTACACTAAGGAAATAATCCTTGTATTGCGGGGTACTTTACAAACATAATTATGTTAATTATATGTTACCTACATACAAGCATAGCTTACATGTAAACATACAAAAATTATACAATCACATATAGTAACAACTCTATATATTTCCACATCGATACCGATTACCTCACGATCTTGTCTCAAATGATCCTGGATTACTAACCACATGCCTGATTGGCTGTCAAAATTGAAATTCAATCTTCACTATAACAAATTAAGATTCAATACTGACTGTATTACATATTACTTCGTTTAACACCTCTATTGACATGCGATGATTTTAGATCAGTAGCGGTTTATTGATAGCTACATATAGAATATAATTTTATTGGTATCGTAATATACAGCAATGTAATATTTTCATAATATATTAAAGACCTATTTATGAAAATAGATAAGGTTTCACTAATACTATAATTCTGGTGACGAATTTTGAAGATGACGGCTACTTTTAATTTATTATATACCTATTTTCCTTGTACAGAGTAAGAATAAAATTCACCACCCCTCTAACTTACCCATGGGTGATCGTATAAGACGACTAAGGGATATAAAACGCATATAAAATCTATGCAAGAGAAGAAAAAGTCGAAACAATACCCTATATCAACACGTCTGACCAGCGTGGCTTGACTTACTATAGTGTGCAGCGTGGCGTGACTTACTATAGTAAGTCAATTTCCTTCCCATTATGGAGGAGGCTCGAGGCCAGCAGTGGGACATACACGAGCTGAGATGATGATGATTCGTAATTTGGTTCATATTCAGTACTTATTGCAATAGTAATAATGAATAATACTAATATTATAAATACAAATACCACTTTGTTACGGTTTTACGCCTTAACTACTCAACCCAATGAGATGAAATTTATCGTTACATAAAATACTATAAGGTACCTTTTATTAAAAAAAAAAAGGATTATTCTTGAATTATAATAAAACTTATTATCAAAATCTACATAAGCTCGAGCGTGAAGCTGTCTGAAGACGAGCAAACATGCATAGAGTTTTCGCTAACTTTTAGGATCAACAATTTTTACAACATCCATTGGCAATTTTATAGATAATATTCGTGACCGTCATTACATGGCATATTACCTACTTCTTTATAAGAACAATCGTCTCATTTCAACTCATATATATACTACGCTTGGGCTCAAGCCTCCTCCAAAATGGAAGGGAAATCAAAACAATCACCACCAAGCGTGGTGGTTGTGGCTTACCGGCTTTAGTTACCTATCTGAGTACTTGCCCTAGTCTTCTAACTTTCCCTTAATCGGTTTACGGTAACACATTTTATTTTTTATTTTTTTTAAATTACTGAAATTTAGCATTTAATATGCTTAGTTATTTATAAAACCCGATTACGAAGCAAAAAATGATGTCACAAGCGGGATTCGAACCCGCGCCTATTGGGATTCCGGCCCAATTGTGCTGCCACTACACCACCGTGACTTATTGTAAGACATGCAAATTTCGCTTCGTATCATATTTACGTCTTAAAGTGACGGTATGCTATCTACCCGACAATGTTTACACATTGTTATAGGCTTAATACTTCAAACTTTTCAGTTAGAATCGTATTAAACGATGACACAACCTTGTTTATTTAAATTAATTAATTTAATATGCTTAATTATTTATAAAACAATTTTAGAAATTTGCAGCTTGTGACATCATTTTTTGCTTCGTAATCGAGTTTTATTTTTTTATTGCTTATATTAGCAAACCAGAAAAAAACACAACTGATGGTAGATTTTACTACCTGTAATGGACATATGTATAATTAGGAGGTATAGTTAGGCCGTTGCCTACCAATGAAAACCCTAAAACCACCCATAAAGTTTGACTGACGGCTCTTTCGCTCACTGAAGGAAGCACACAGCACATTACCATTAGATACTCAGACGTCGATTTTCTGGGAGAGTGTGGTACCACCCCGGACGGACCGGATCATTGCGGAGTTACTTTTAGTTAGAATATTACAATCAAATTGTAATCCCAAATTGTAATTCGTATTGAACATAGCACCCTTATATATTCACCCCTATAGTACATGTGTTGTGTACAGAGACAGTGCAAACACTATGGGTAGCGTAATACTATCATACTCATGATGGCGTATCAAATTGAATTCATGGCCATCCCGTGTCATCGTGGATGATATTACGCAAAATGCTAACAGTAATTGTTTTACTATTTAACGTGTAGGTAGTACAATTAATTCGTCTTTATGATCTTTCATATAGGTACCTCCCACTACTGGTCTCGAGCCTCCTCTACAGTCGGAGAGAAATTAACTTAGGTACAACCACGCTGGTCAGTGGATATTAATAAACAAAATGGTAACAGTAATGATTTTATTGTTGGATTTAACGCGTAGGTTGTTAATTTATTTTCACTATTTCAGATAAAATAAAGGGGTCTATGCATGAATGTGAGCAAAACCAAAATAATGGTCTTTGAAAGAGATGAAGCCAGAACAGATGTAAGAGTAACAATATGTAATGATGTACTAGAGCAAGTGGATGAATTTGTATATCTTGGATGTGGATTTAGCCGAGATGGAAGGTACACCACTGATATAGAGCGAAGAGTGAATGCGGGAAATAGAGTGAACGGAGCGTTGGGGCAACTTTTCGGTAGCCACCACCTCAGCCATACATAACGCAGTGCTTGCCCCAACATTACTATAAGGAAGCGAGAGTTGGGTATGCAGAAAAGAGCATGAAAGTAAAATTAATGGGGTCGAAATGCGATCTCTACGGAAAATCTGTGGAGTTAGGCTGACCGACCGCATTCGCAACGACGACGTAAGAGAGTGAGTAGGTATGAAATAGAGTATTGGTGTAAAGATGCGAAAGGGAATGCTCCGATGGTTTGGACATTGGAAAGAATGCCGAACGAACGTCTGGTTAAGAAGATATATAATGCGAAACTAAAAGGATGTGGGTACCGGGGGAGACCGAGACTCACCTACCTAGACCAGATTGGTCACGTACTGAAGGAAGGTGAAGTCAAGAGTCTCCGAAACCGGCGAGCGTGTATGAAGAGAATTGTGTATGTTGAGGAAGCGAATGAAGTATGCAAGGACAAAGTTCTCTGGCACTCTGTTCTCTCTGCCTACCCTGCAAGGGATATGGCGTGATGATATGTATGTATCTGTACTATTTCAGATCATATACGTTCCACTATTGGGCTCAAACTTGCTCCACAGTAGAATGGAATGAATTGACCCACAATCACGCTCGCCAGATGGGTTACTATAGAGTTTTTTTTTATTCGTCGATGCAATATGGACTCCTCTTCATATTGCAAAAGTTATTAGTAATAGTTTTATAACCAGCCGCCTTCCTGACGTCAACCCTAATTAGAAATATAATTGTTGATTTGACGGCATTAATTGGAGTCAGCCTAGAATTACATAAAGCTCTTAGTTGGCTTATACGACATCGTCATTGGTAGTATTCATAGCAGCCACCACACAGCAAAATAGCAATTTCTCAAAAAGAAAATTAGCTCTAAATTTGCGTATTTGTATTATGGGTGATTGTATTTTGACAGTTTGATAATTATTATCAAGTGTAACTTACTAGTTACACTTGATAATAATTACTAGTACCTACTTATTATATAGAACTTATCTGTACTTAACTACTACGTATATTTTTTTTTTTTTTTTTTTTTTGTGTGTGTCTTAGTTGTTAGCCTCAGATGGCTATGACAACTTTACCCGGACTGTGGGTGAGCGGTGAGGGCTCTCAACCTGTAAAAGTTAAGCGAACTACTACTTATATAGTAACTAGTACCCTTATATAGTAACTAGTACCCGACAACACAACACAGTTGTTTGATGATGATGATTGATGGATATGATACCCGAAAGGTTAACCCGTCGGCCACGGATGTTAAGGAAACGGTATCAGTAGGCAATAGGAAGAGTAGATGATGGGTTATGAATCCGCACGCCGTTTTTCCATCGTCCCGTATGGAATGAGCGAGGTGTGTCCAAACCATAGTTTGTCAAAAAAAAATGTAATTAGTATTTTAATAATCTCCGCATTTCTTGTCACCTTTCAATATAAACCCATTCATAAAATATGACATAAATGCATAATGTACATGCACTACACATAATCCCCTGCCTACACTTAAGTGAACTTGTCAATATAGGGAGCACCAATCTGCACTATATTTGTCCAAATGCCAGCTTTATTAGACACCTCGTAGTTCAAACGTATACACCATATTCCAAAGCATTAAGGTTTATTTTAAATAAATTTGTAAATATTTATATTGATTGAGTTTATTCAGAAATACGGTCGCCATTTTGAAATTATAGATGTGGAGAACGTTTAGAATGCAGCAAATATATCTTTAAATAATAGATACTTTAGGATGTAAATGATTATTACGTAATGGCTACGTTTCGAAGACTTTATATCAACGAAGAAATAACTATTAGAAAAGGTAGTATGTAAGTTGCCATCTTATACTAATATTTATTATATTTATATGTACATACATCAGCCTGCCTGACGACCTATATTGCACGTAGGACTCCCTATAGAAGGAATAATGACAAAATTAAAACGCTTAACAGGCTTCATAGTGGTAGGACCACGCTGTTGACAGTTCTCTGTCTACAGCCGCGGGCCGGTCGGCTCGGGTTAGTACCACACTCTCACAGAAGACCGACGTCTGAGTAATGGCAACGTGCTATTGCGCTTCGTTCGGCGAGCGAGAGAGCCGGAAGCCCAACTATGTGGGTTTGGGGTTTGTAATGGTAGACAGGCAGCTATACCCTTGGTATAGCAAAGGTCCATGGGCAGTGACACTTACCATCAGGTGTGCTGCTTGCTCGTTTGCCGCCATAAGCAATAAAAAAAAGACGGGTTGGCGATTAAAATTAGTATTATATGTTCAAGCTGAGAAAGAAAGAGAGAAAGCAGAAGAAAGAAACTGCCCACCCTATACCAACACGCCTGAATAGCGTGGTATAGTAGGTTATTATCCATTTCGTTATTTGATCATAGTTGGGCATTTCAGAGTAACTATTTCACATAACTCAATTATTTAACCAAAAAAATAATTGAATATGCCATGATTCTCACAGATACAGCATTCTGTACATTTCCTTTACAAATCACTTACCAAATTTTATTCTAAAAGGTTCTTAAGGCAAATTAAAACTCAAAACTGAAAGTAGGCTAGAAGAAATACCGATTAAAATTTGCACAGCCATTAGCCATGTTAGCTCTGCGACTTGAGTTTTAGATCAGAACAAAATTAAATGGTAATCGATTACAAGTAGCAAGGCTATTGGGGAAAATTAACTGTATTCTCGGTAATGATAGCTGTTTAGATATTTTATTTTTATAATATTTAATTATTTACAGATTTTACTTGCATATTCTTTCTTTTTTTTAGAGAGGCGAGATTTTTTTAAGACACCAACCCTGCTCTAACGAAATAATCCTTATATTCCTAGGGGAAAGGGGGAGTTACAAACCTATAATTAACGCAGACAATTTACACACAGGCTCAGAACAGCACTTTGTGGATCGTACAAAGTGTTGTCTTGCATACCTACCATCGAACCCACGGCACTGGCATACCCGACTAGAAAAAAAGTATGGTTCAACCAGATCATGTATCTGGACCCGATCAGGATAGAATAAGGCATGCCGGATCCATCAAACCCGATCAGGACCAGGTCTGGTCCTGATCAGGATAGCCTGATGTGAAATAACATCAAGTATGTAAGGCATACCGGATCAGGACCAGATCAGGACCAAATAAGGATAGCCTGATGTGAAATATCATTAAGTATGGTAAGGCATACCGGATCGGGACCAGATCAGGACCAAATAAGGATAGCCTGATGTGAAATATCATTAGGTATGGTAAGGCATACCGGATTAGGACCAGATCAGGACCAAATAAGGATAGCCTGATGTGAAATATCATTAAGTATGGTAAGGCATACCGGATCAGGACCAGGTCAGGACCAAATAAGGATAGCCTGATGTGTAATATCATCAAGTATGGTAAGGCATACCGGATCAGGACCCGATCAGGACAGAATGAGGCATGCCGGATCCGGCAAACCCTATCAGGACCAGGTCTGGTCCTGATCAGGATAGCCTGATGTGAAATAACATCAAGTATGGTAAGGCATACCGGATCAGGACCAGATCAGGACCAAATAAGGATAGCCTGATGTGAAATATCATTAAGTATGTATAAGGCATACCGGATCAGGACCAGATCAGGACCAAATAAGGATAGCCTGATGTGAAATATCATTAAGTATGGTAAGGCATGCCGGATCAGGACCAGATCAGAACCAAATAAGGATAGCCTGATGTGGAATATCATTAAGTATGGTAAGGTATACCGGATCAGGAGCAAATAAGGATAGCCTGATGTGTAATATCATCAAGTATGGTAAGGCATACCGGATCAGGACCAGATCAGGACCAAATAAGGATAGTCTGATGTGAAATATCATCAAGTTTATAGTAAGGCTTCTAGTATATCAGAACTAGAAACAGTTTTCGTAACACGAAAAAAATATCAATCAAAATTCAAAAAAGTGACATGATTGTCATATCTATGCCACGGCGAAATTGTATTTGCATCAGAGGAGATTAATCTGAAATCTTTAATTAATCATAAATATGTATTTAATAATAATACTAATGTTTAATTAATAATATAAAAATAATTTATATTTAAAGTAAAAAACAAAAATAAATAATATATATCTATATATATAAATGTACCTTTTTTTTTTATGCGGTGGGGGTGACGGAAGAGGCGGCGCGCAACCCCATTGACCCACCCTGCAAGCACCTCTTCTTCGCCGTGCGAGCGGGCCACCGGTACCCGATCTTTGTCTTCGGTGGCCATATATAAATGTACCTAACATTTGAAAACATAGATAGATAGAAATATTATATTGTAACAACCATTCTAACATTTAATGTTTTGGGTCATAATAAATAGATGGCGTTAGTAAAATGACGTCATTATTTGAATCGCGGTGTTAAGATTCTCCGAAGCGTAATGACATGGCCTAATATTGAATTAGTTGTTATCGAATCAGATTAAAACAGATCGATCAGGTCATAAATGAGAAATTCAGGCGACAGTTGCAGTCGTTAGCATCTGGTGGTTGCGCCATAATGTGAACGGCTCACTGGGACTCTCTATGATAAGAATATAGCCTTGCATTCGGTGCCTACGTCATATATTAATTTATATTTTTACCTATTAAACATGTTCTTTAAGATATTCATGTTTTTTAAAAGGACCGGACTGGGCATACTCGTTTTGGATCAGGCAAGATATATAACGCAGATGATTGATTTGGTTCCGATCAGTAAAATTTCATGTGGACCCGATCAGGAACGCCTGATCTGGACCCGATCAGGAATGCCTGATCTGGACCCGATAAGGTTTTCCTGATCGGGTCCAGATATATCTTCTGCGTTACATACCTTATCTGGTCCAGATCGGGCATGCCCGGTCCGGTCCTGCTAAGGAAGACGAAAAAATTTCTAGTCGGGTAGAAGGTTGGTATGTTAACCACTACGCCACCTATGCAGTCAAAATAATCGAATCTAATATGTTTGAATTTTGCTTGTAAAGTTAAACGAATAAATACAGTTTAAAAAATACTAAACTTCCCTTGCTTACTTTCTATTGTCTAACTTCTAAATAAAATTAAACACGAGATGATCTTACTCCATAATATAGATAATAGTGTGAATATTTAAATATCATTTCAAGGATATACGTATATACATATTTGTATTTCAACGGTTAGTAAATATACAAATAATAAAGCTAAAGCCGTTCCGTGTGGTGATGGAGTAAAAATACAATTCACCGCTCCCTATCTTACCCGTGGGTGATCATAAAAGACGATTAAGGGATACAAAACGCATATAACATCTACGCAAGAGAAGAAAATTTTTAAAAAGACCCTATAGCAATCCGTCTAAGCAACGTGGTATAGTAGGTCAATTTCCCTCCCATTA
Organism: Lymantria monacha; assembly: GCA_905163515.2. Classification (NCBI taxonomy): domain Eukaryota; kingdom Metazoa; phylum Arthropoda; class Insecta; order Lepidoptera; family Erebidae; genus Lymantria; species Lymantria monacha. The sequence continues at coordinate 22,376,535 of LR991097.1, read as the reverse complement.
TGAAGGAGGTTCGAACCCAAAAGTGGGACATATATGAGCTGAAATGATAAAGTAATGAAAGCTAAAACTGCGACACAACATAGGTTAATGCCAACTCTACAAAAATATATAAGAATCAATGTTAAGTATCTAATTCATTATCAGTACCGCGTTTTAGAACGCCTAAAGAAGGAAATATCCTAATTAAATATGGATGCAACGTAATGAGTTATGCAAATATTGTAGACGGTGGCTAACGATTGGGGGTAGCCCCCTCTACAAAGGGAGAGGAACCTCCTAGATACTTCGATCCGGTACCGTCCAACGAATCATTTCAAGTATTTACTTTAACAATCTTTGGTATGCTTTCTTTACAAATTATATTGGAAGGGTTGGGAATTACTTTGTTTGCAATATTTTTAGGGACTCAAGGGGCATGTTGAAATGTTAAATTAAATTTAAGTGTAGTTCAAAGTTTTAGGAAGTATGGTCGTTGAATTTAAGTAATCTGTGCCCTAAAAGTTTATCCCACAAATTATACAAAAAAAAACGCATTTGACATGATTTTTCCCCTCTAATTTTTTGTTCTGCAACGATATTATTCGTCTATATATTCAATATAAGTACTTAAAAAACTATAGTATTTTTTTTTGCATTTATTTGTTATGCAAAAATTGCCGAGTATAGATGTGTATTATTACATACATACATACAAATCATCACGCCATATCACTTGCAGGGTAGACAGAGAGAACAGAGTGCCAGAGAACTCTACCCTTGCATACTTCACTCGCTTCTTCAACATTCATAATAACAACATTCAGACACGCTCGCCGGTTTCGGAGACTCTTGAATCCATCTTCTTTCAGTACGTGACCAATCTGGACTAGGTAGATGAGTCTCGATCTCCCCCGGTACCTACATCTTTCCACTTTCGCATTGTATATCTACTTTGATTCTTATCTTTACTTTGATTCTTTATTTATTTATTACTGCTTATATGAAATAACGAATACTACCAACCCTTACTTTGCTCGTGGATGTCGTAAAAGACGACTAAGATCCTTAAAAAAAACCTGATCCAATTTCATCTGACGCTGATTGGTCAACAATTACATTCACAAAGACGGTTGACGTCTGGCGGGCGGGTGGTCATAAAACTATTGCCAATAACTTTTACAATATGTACTATGAAAAAAGAGTACATATTGTATCGATCCCAAGTAATTGGGATAAGAGTAGGAGAATGATGATGAATTAACATTCAAAAATTTATTTCTGGATTCTCTATTAACATGATAAAATGTACACATATATAAATTTATATAGGTATGAGAAACATATTCCGTATGGTGTGTGGAATACAATGAGAATGGGTAACGCTTATCTGAGGAACTTTTAATATCAACTCCCTTTGCCAATCCAGTTACAAACGTGGTGTTTGTCGCCATACTTACCTATATGTTATAATACTCTGTACTTTTTTTGCGAACAGTACATTGATGCGAATTTAGAAGAAAAACTGTTTGTTGTTCGAGAGTCATTATTATAATTTAAGTCGCCAGTTGGTCGGGCAAAAGTTTCTTAAGTGGCTAACATTTATAAATTATTGAATAGATGCCTTACTTGGAAAGTTTTATTTATTTAACGGCCAAACATTGCTACATTAGCATCCTGTTTACTTAATTTATTAAAATAATACAATATCTTGGGTGAACCTAACATATTTATTTGCATGGAAGGCGCAGTGAGTTATATGGATGAACGGTCAATGGTCAAGCAAGCGTTTAATTTATTATGACGAAGACTTATTTTACTAAACGCCTAGTTTAATAGTACTTTTTTCTAGTTGAAAGATCGTGTGTCTTTTTATATATTTCTAACAATGTGTATGAAAAATAGCAATGTAACAAATAAATAAATGCAAAAAACTACATTCACCTTAATTGTTAATATTAGTTAAAATAAATACATTATTCAAAGACGCGCACCTATGTGACGCGACCCTAAAATATTGTCTTCAAAAGATAAAACATTTTGACAGAAATATATAATAGGTATACATTCATCATCATTATATCAGCTCATACATGTTCCGCTGCTTAGCTCAAGTCTCTAAAGTGTGAGGAGGCTCCAGAACAGGCCGAAATTCATGAGCATTGAAATAAAAATGAGATGCAAATTGTAGCATATAAATCTCATAGACAGTTGAAGTTATACGAATGCGTCAATTGAGTCAACTATTGAAACCTATTCTTTAACTTTTAACCCACCAGGTTATTCATTCGGGTACTTAGGCTATGGATATTCTGGATCGTCATCCTCACACGGTTGACTTCCATGCGTCTGACAGATTAACCCCAAAGCTGCCTTACTATAGCGGCTCCAGATTCTATTCTAAAGACTACTATTACTTATCATATTTATAAAACTGACCTTACAATTGGATTATACTATATATATATTTGTGTAGTTACAAGCGAAGGCTAGATTAGTTCCAAACCAAATACTTTAAAGAGCTGTCGAAACTTTCGTATTCAATCGTATAATGAAAGGTTGAGGGGCGAGGCACTGCTACGAAATTCATTACAAAAGGGCACTTTACCTGCTTAGTTTAGTTAAATAGGATAATATATATGTGTATATTAAATTTGTATGTTAATATTAGTGATCTTATGTATTTGTAAAATGAAGTATTTTATTCAATAATATTAATAGCTGTGTGGTAGCGGCTACGAATACTACCAACCCTTACTTTGCTCGTGGATGTCGTAAAAGATGACTAAGAGCCTAATAACTACTACTAAGAGCCAGATAAGAGTAGAAGAATGATGATGATTATAATAATTCTGTGTAATGATTTATTATGTTTACGCAAATATTAAATAAAGATGTTAAGTAAATATGTAGTTATTTTTACATTAAACTATCCGATAATACAATAATTAATAATAATATAATGTTTTTTAACGTCTGTGCCAGTCTTACGCATATGTAAAAAAAAATATTTTTTACTTCATAATGTACACGGTGAAGATAAATTCACATAACTTCCTATCGCTATGAATGCTAAAATGTTTCGATAAATTAGGAACTGTTTATAGACACTCATCATCATCATCATCTCAGCTCATATATGTCCCACTGTTGGGTTCGAGCCTCCTTCATAATGAAGGGAAATTGACCTACTATATCACGCTGGTCAGATGTGGTAGTACAGGGTTTTGTTTCGAGTTTTCTTTTTCTTGCATAGATGTTATATGCGTTATATATCCCTTAGTCATCTCGTACGATCACCCACGGGTAAGATAAGGGGTGTTGAATTGTATTCTTATACCGTCACCACATATATAATATATACCCATATATTCAATGATGGAAATTTGGTAGGTACCTGAAATATAGGCACCGGGACTCACCGGAACAAGGTTGGATCTACGTGATATATTCCATAATTAACACAGATTATCTATTAAAAGAATCAAATTTAGAATTGTGTTGCGCCATTTTTAATCTGTGCCGTTAACCCTCAAATGCGACGTTACATTTTAATAAAATTCTTCAGCAAATATTAATGAAGTCGGGCACTAAACAAGCACTCCCATTGTGCTCTTACATCGCGCCATTATGATTTCACCGAGATAATGCACGGGAAATGACGGCAAAAGAAATTTAATTCGCGTAACGATGAAAGGGTTATATGGGGTTCGGCTTGATAAATAAAGCGGAGGGACCCCGAGGATATTACGGGTCCCTTTTTTGCTCCACATATTGATATTAATGCTTGTGAAATTTTGACAAAATTGCGCCTAAGCCTTTGTGTTTTGGGACGCGTTCGTGTTGTATTATTTTTTTTTATGGGACCGTGGCCCGAACGAGTAAATGAAATATTAACATTGTCTTTTTGTTACGTTATGATACTTTCATGATATAATATAGACGATGTATCTGTGCTACATTTAATAAAGTCACATAGTTTATTACTAAACATTTTTTTTTAATTTGCCTGTTTCAACTTATGTATATCATCCTATACGAGTAAAATGAAATATACTACTTGAATAGGTTTAGCAAATCTACGTTTCATTCGTACATTGCTAAGTATAAAAATTTCCATGCCAAATAAAAAATATTGTTATGCAAAAATTGCCGAGTATAGATGTGTATTATTACATACATACATACATATCATCACGCCATATCACTTGCAGGGTAGGCAGAGAGAACAGAGTGCCAGAGAACTCTATCCTTGCATACTTCACTCGCTTCCTCAACATTCATAATTTTCTTCATACACGCTCGCCGGTTTCGGAGACTCTTGACTCCACCTTCCTTCAGTACATGACCGATCTGGTCTAGGTAGGTGAGTCTCGGTCTCCCCCGGTACCTACATCCTTCCACTTTCGCATTGTTTATCTTCTTAATCGGACGTTCGTTCGGCATTCTTTCCACATGTCCGAACCATCGGAGCATTCCCTTTCGCATCTTTACACTAACACTCTCTTTCATACCTACTTGCTCTCTTACGTCGTCGTTACGAATGCGGTCGGTCAGCCTAACTCCACAGATTTTCCGTAGAGATCGCATTTCGACCGCATACCCAACTCTCGCTTCCATACAATGTGTGTATTATTGATATACTTGTAGGTACTTCTTGTGTATTATTGATATGCTTGTAAAGTCTTCAGCAGTAAAAAACATATTTCCTCCATATAAATGTATAGAAAATGAATTCGGGATATAGTCGAATATGTATCTATATTCAAGTATATATCTATATCTGAGCTATGTATATCTATGTAACAGAAGGAAAACTCGAAATAAAACCCATCTGATCAACGTGGTGTAGGTAATATCTAATTAAATTTCCTTCCTATTATGGTAGAGGCTCAAACTCAGCAGTGGAACTTATTGCTAAGATGAAGTAGGTACGTAGTGTGTTTACATATATGTGTGCGTGCGTGCGTGCGTGTGTGTGCGCGTGTGTGTGTGCGCGTATGTGTGTGTGTGTGTGTGTGTGCGTGCGTGCGTGCATTTATGTGTGTGCGTGTGTGTGTTTGTATATGTGTGTATAAGTGTGTGTGTGTGTGTGTATGTTAATTTAAATATAGAGTTCTTTTTTTTTAAGTTGCCTTAACTATTTTTAGATAGGTACCTACTGTCAATAATATGATAATAATCTATGCTTAACTTTAAATGAAATAAGATTATTAATTATGAAATTTAATAGGTATAATAATACAAAAGTAGCAATCGCGTAGATTATTTAACGAAACATTAATATAACAAGCTAATAGTTGCTTAGCTAAATCGAAAACTGCCGTATCAATTTCTTCAACATACATTAATAAAATCACTCTTAAGTGATTCGAGTCCCAAAAGTATGGCAACGTGAAAACATGTCCGTATCAGATACTTCATTAATATTTAACCATCATCCCGGTAATTAAGCGGGGTCGTACTAGAAGGGTTACGTAAATATAAAACGGGTTGCGAGAATTACATTCAAAGAGTCTTTGTTTGACGAAAATATAGATGTATTACCCGTTTGTGAAAGGAAAAGAGAATTACTTGAGGACTTATTTAATGGTTGCTTATTTGGATGTCTATGAGAATATTTAGAATAGTGTCATAGGTTTCATTCCCACACAAGGTAATTAATGCGATTGACAAATGATTATTCGGAGTTTGAGTATAGTTTATCAAAAAATAAAAATATCTATCGTCTTATAACCATTGTTTAATAAAAGGCAAAGAGGAATAACGAGGTAATTCCTACAATAAGCTTTCGTTTTGAAGATCGTAGTTAATAGCTCTAGATTGTTCAGAAGAGAGCTGTTGCCTATTATTTTATTTTGTTTTATTTTATATTATATATATATATATATATATATATATATATATATATATATATATATATATATATATATATATATATATATATATATATATCCTACTGTTGTGCTCGAGCCTCCTCCATAATGGGAGTTTCTCTCCTCCTCCTCCAGAATTGACTTACTATATCACGTTGGTCAGACGTGTTGGTATAGGGTTTCGTTTCGAGTTTACCTTCTCTTGCATAGCTGATATATGCGTTTTATATCTTTGAGTCGTCTCTTACGATCACCGACGGTTAAGATAGAGGTTGGTGAATTGTATTCTTACTCTGTCACCACACAGAAAGTACAATTAGTAAACATTTAATAATAGACATAAATTACACTGAGATTGAAAACTACAATATGTGAATCACACAAATTATAGTCCTGTGCGAAAATCGAACACTTGGCACTGGTATGGTAGATCATTTATCTTTACCACTATACTATCTGTGTAGTTTTCGTGATGATCCCTCGAATATTTTCTAACAACTCTCATAGGAGGGTATAGAAAATGAGACATTCAATTTTCAAAACCATCACCATTTCGGTGATGGTAGTTACATATACACAGTGTATCAGACACGTAACGCAGATAATTTTACCTCGTGATTAGAAAGTTTATCTGTTACAAACATTAGAATAATTAAAATCGTTTTGCCACACGACTTTGCCCCCTATTGCTAACAGTGATTATTTCGTCGCCACGTGTGTGCTCGTCTTCAGTGGCTACAAAACGTATGGATAGCAAATAAATACTATCTTCAGTTCAATAAATAAAGTTTATCGTTATAATGGGTAACGAGATAAGAATATAATTCACTCCATCTCTTTCTTGCTTGTAGATCTCGTGAAAAACAACTAAAGGAAATCATCCTAGCCCATATAACTCCCGTAGTTTAAAAATATTCTCCCCCATCCATACCTATTTTTTTATTTTTCCGTGTGGTGACGGAGTAAGAATACAATTCACCATCCTTCTTCTTCGTTCCCGTGGGTGGTCGTAAGAAGTGACTAAGGGATATTGTTGTTATTTGAATAAATGAAACTGTATTTTATAATCAGAAACGTTGTTTTATTGAACGGTACTACAGTCATAGAGTAATAACTTAGCAAGTACATAAGTGGCGGACTCTGACAGTGTTGCCAATACATAGATAAAAATGTATCTACATTGCTTGTCTATTAACACCCCTTCTCAATGTAAATACGTTTTTATATTACAAATAATCAACATATTAACTTCTAATTTTAACGCAAAATCTTTTGAACTTAAACTTTTAATATTTGTTGTGAACACCACACATATTTAAATGTCTTATAATTAATTCTTTACACAAAGCTTTTGTCAACATATCTGCTGGTTGTTCGCTAGTGTTAATATAATCAATACAAATCCTATTTTCCTTAACTAAGTCCTTAATAAAATGGTACCGAATATCTACATGCTTCAAACGCTTTATATTATCTGTTTTTGCATTTATAATGGCTGATTGATTATCACAATATATTTTAACTGGGTACATGTTATCACATTCAAAATCATTTAGTAAATTCGCAAGCCAGCAAGCATCACTCACAGCCATGCTCATTGACACATATTCGGATTCTGTGGAAGACAAACTGACTGAAGCCTGTTTCTTAGAGCACCATAAAACTAAACAATTTGAAAATAAAAACAAATAACCTGAGGTAGACTTTCTATCTTTAAGATCAGCTCCCCAATCAGCATCACAATAACCCTTGAGAGTAAACTCCTTACACTTATAAATCAACTTATAATCTAAAGTATACTTTACATATCTTAAGACCCTCTTTAATGCACTTAGTAACTCATTATTTGCACATGTTTGATACCTGCTTAACATAGAAATTGGAAAACACAAATCAGGCCTAGTTCCTAATGAAGCATACATTAAGCATCCTATAATTTGCCTACATAATGTTTCACACTTTTTATCTTTAGATAAGGTTTCATTTGAAAATATTTTAGTATTTAGGTTAGGGTCCATAGGGGTTAGCATTTCCTTACAATTCTCCATATTAAATTTTAGTAATACACTCTCCAAATAACTTCTTTGATCTAACTCTGCAATGCCAGTTTCCAAATTTTGCTTTACATTTATACCAAGAAAATTAGATACAAAACCAAGATCCTTCATTTTAAATTCTTTATTCAAAATAGCTTTAATTTGTAAAATAATTTTCTTACTTGACCCAAAAAACAATAAATCATCGACATAAAGTAACAAATAGGTTTTGTTATTGTCATTACATCTTTTAAATAAACATGAGTCATACTTGGATCTTATAAATCCTTCTCTAGCCATCACTGAGTTAAATTTAGCATTCCAACATTTAGGTGAACTTTTTAAACCATATAAAGCTTTATTTAATTTAACAAGGTTATTATCTCCAGAGTAAGCCCCTTCTGGCAATCTAATATATACTTCCCTATCTATATCACCATACAAAAATGCTCCAGTAACATCCATTTGATGTATAGGCTGATTTAACTTAGTTGCTATAGCTACAAAGACTCGAAAAGTAGATAACTTTGCTACTGGTGCATATAATTCACCCAAATCAAATTCACTATTTTGCTCAAATCCCCTAGCGACTAGCCTTGCTTTATATTGCTTAGCGTCCTTACTTCCCTTTAATCTAAAGACCCACTTACTGTTTATAATTTCTCCACTTGCTGGTGCACTACACAAGTCCCAGGTGTTATTGTCCCTCAAGTTTTGCAATTCTTTATTCATTGCCTCTCTCCATTTACTTGAATCACTTCTTTTAATAGCCTCTTCATATGTAGCTGGTTCATATTTCTCACTTATTACATTATTGCACTCATAAAAGGATGTTTGTTTCCTTGTTCGCTTTGGCCTTTCATCTCGTACCTGTACTATTTCATCAACCTCCGACAATTCATCATCCGAAGGTATGTAGTCACTTGAACCCTCACTTTTTACTAAGGACATATTTGTATTGAGACTAGTATGAGTATCACTTAGGTTAGGTTGAGATACTTCACTTTCAGTTATTTCTTCCACTGTCACTGATTCAACCATATTATCATGTGTAGATTGACTATCCAGGTCCAGCATAATAGTAGTTTCTTTCTCCGTATTTTCCTCTTTATTTAAGAATACCACATCTCTCTTTATAAATACACAATTTTTCTCAGAGAAGTAAATTCTATAGCCCTTGGTTTCTTCGCCATAACCAACCATTAATCCCTTCTCAGCCTTCTTGTCGAATTTCCTTCTCTTTTCCTTGGGAATGTGGGCATAAACTGGTGAACCAAACTCCTGCAGTTGGTGAATATTGTAGCTTCTGCCTGTCCACAATTCAAATGGTGATTTCCCATCTCTGCCTTTACCTGTTCTATTCAAGACAAAAGCAGCAGTGTTAACTGCTTCTGCCCATAGTTTCTTGTGTAAGTTCTTAGCGTGTAACATTGTTCTTGCGGCCTCAACAAGTGTTCGATTCTCCCGCTCGGCCTTACCATTTTGTTCAGGAGTATAGCATACTGTTGTTTGATGAATGATACCCCTCTTAGAGCACATTTCTTTCACCTCTTTGTTTATGAATTCCAACCCATTGTCCGTTCGAAATGTCTTGACCTTGTTACCAGTTACATTTTCAGCTCTGTTTAAGAAATCCTCCAGACAATGTTTTATTTCGTCCTTCGTTTTGACAAAATACACAGTTCGGAAGTTTGAGTAGTCATCCTTCAGGACTATAAAATATCTCGATCCACCAATGGACTCTTCTTCCATGGGTCCACATGTGTCTCCATGTATTAATTCACATGTCCTAGTGCTTACATTTTCGCTTTTCATAAATGATAACCGATGTATTTTTCCTTTTAAGCAACTTTCACATTGTGGCACATTGGTTTGTTTGACAACAATGTTGTTTTTCGCCAACACTTTCTTTACGTGATCAAAGTTCTGATGTGCTAACTTCTGATGCCATTCATATAAATCGTTCTTCATTACTTTAGCTACATTTACATGCTCACTTTTAAGACGAAATTCCATATAATATGAGTTATCGAGTCTATTCGCAACAGCACAAACAATGTTATTCTTGTAAAACCGGCAAATATTGTTATCTGTCATCATGACATAGCCACGGTCCGCAGCGCGGTTCACAGAGAATAAATTTGTCTTTAGTTCGGGGACGAACAACACGCTGTTTATGGTCGTATCAACCCATTCACTTCCATTATAAACCTGTACCGCCATCTGTCCGGATCCTAATACACTAATAATAGCGCCGTTACCTACAATTACAGACTTTTGCGAGACACTCGAAAATGATGACAATAATGACCGATCACAGCACATATGTTCGCTAGCCCCTGAGTCAACTAACCACTTTGACTTTTCATATTTTTCGTCTTCTGAGTTAGACACAACGAACGCGTTACTCATTTTCTTACTGTCCTTTAGCTTTCTAAAACGACACTGCGCCTTAATATGTCCCGGTTTACCACAATAGAAGCATTTATTAAAGTTCACATTTTTCTCATTGTCTTTATTATTTCGACACTCTGACTGGTAATGACCCGGTTTGCCACATTTAAAACACTTAACACTTCTCTTGGCTACGAATGCTGACGATGACGACGTCTCCTGGTTTTCTTCATTCTTTTCCTTCAACCTTTCTTCTTCTACTAATAGCCTTGCCACCAAATTATCGAATGTTTGTTTATTATCGGGTGCAGACTCCCATGCCGATATAAAATGTTTGTACTCATCTGGTAAACTCATCAAAACTTTAGTTATTGTAAATTTGTCTGAGATCTCCTCACCCAACTGCTTCAACTGACTCTGCATTTCTTGGATTTTAGATATAAACACCGACATATCAGCTCCTTTCTCGTATTTATATTGAAAGAAACGCTGCTGAATGATGTGAATACTTGTTTCTGACTTTTGCTCGTACACACATAACAGCTTTCGCCACATTTCAGCAGAAGATGTACAAGTTATGATATGCAGCATGACATCCTCAGACATCCTGGTGACCATCAATGATTGAGCCTTAGCATCCTTTACTTCCCAGGCAGCTCGTGCAACAGCCTCTTCTGGTTTTACTGTCCGCCCTTCAACAACGTCCAACCATCCCTGACCTCTCAACAATACGGTTATTTGAAACTTCCAAACATTCCAATTTTTCGCACCTTCCAGTTTCATCACATTAGTGGTATTATTTACTTCCATCTTGCGTTAGGTACTGCCTTGTCTAACAAAAAAGACAAGTATTCCTTCTGACTAAAATTTTTCAGTCGGCACGTGCCAGCCAACTTAACCTCACTTTTCGCCAGTCTTCAATACCGCACGATGTAATTGTTATTCTTGATTCTACTAACAGGTAGCCGTAACTGGGCCCATAACCTGTTGTTATTTGAATAAATGAAACTGTATTTTATAATCAGAAACGTTGTTTTATTGAACGGTACTACAGTCATAGAGTAATAACTTAGCAAGTACATAAGTGGCGGACTCTGACAGTGTTGCCAATACATAGATAAAAATGTATCTACATTGCTTGTCTATTAACAGATATAAAGCGCATATAACATCTATGCGAGAGATGGAAAACTCGAAACAAAACCCTATAGATACCAACACGCCTGACCAGCGTGGTATAGTAGGTCATGTCCTTCCCATTATGGAGGAGGCTCGAGCCCAACAGTGGGACATATATGAGCTGAGATAATGAAGATTTTTTTTTTGTTAGGCTATGGCCCGGTCACACGCCGCCCGCACCGTCCGGGGCGACCGAAGGGCAGCGTGTGGCCCCATAACCCACCGTGTTACCTCCCCTCCCCATGATGATGATCCATAGCTATTGTTAAACATTTGACGTTCCAATGTGATGTAGAATTACATTCTTTCATACATCGATTTATTAATATTCACTACTGAATGTAGACCTTCCCAAGGGGGCATAATCCCATAAACTCAATGCTCGGCCAATAGATTTGCGATTGCACTTATCATTCTAAGTTTTCTGCTGTCCATTCTCTTAGTAATCTTTACCTATTCTAATTCCTACGGAAATGTAAATGGGACACATTGTCTACTTACCTTCTATCACTCATTTAAATATTATATATCATCATCATTCTCTTATCCCAATTACTCGGGGTCGATACAATATGTACTCTTCTTTTATAGTACATAATGTAAAAGTTATTGTCAATAGTTTTATGACCGGCCGCTTGCCAGACGTCAACCCTCCTTGGGAATGTAATTGATGACCAAACGGCCTCAGATGGAGTTGGCCCAGGTCGTTATAAGGCTCTTAATAATCTTTTACGACATCCACGAGCAAAGTAAGGGTTGATAGTATTCTTACACGCTACGCTACGTACATATAATTTAAAATAAAACCCAATTTCTTGTTAATTTTACCATCATTACTATTTCTAGGAATATATTACATAGAAAGTAAAAAATAGAAAACGACGTGATTTCCGCTTTAGCTTCCTATTTTCTACAAAGTTTCGCCCACGGCCGAGCGACTTTCATTACTCTGCTACTGACATAGCTTTTTTATATACGAAGATCTTTTGTAAACATCCTTTGATAGCAATGTAAGGCTTAATGAGATGGATAGAACCATTCGTGTACTTCCTTATAAAAATATTATACGAATAAACTTAATAAGTAAATTGAGGTAGAATATTTTTTTTAATTTTATATACATACTACTACTTTGCTAGCGTGTAATGCCAGAGCTTAGTTGATTTTTTTTTATTGTTTATGGTGTCAAATGTGCAAGCAGTACTTCTGATGATAAGTATTTTTGCCGCTCATGGCAATTTGCAATGACAAGGGTATAGCTACGTCGCCGTCCATCAACCATAGCCAAACCCGAGTTGGGTTGCCAGCTCTTTCGTTCATTGAACGAAGCTCAATAGCACATTGCCACTGCTCAGACGTCGATCTGCGAGAGTATGCTACTATCCCGGACGGACCGGCTCGCGTTTGTAAATAGAAAGCTGTCAACAGTGTAGTCCTATCACCACGCCGGGCGGGCCAACGAAGTCAAAAATCGGGTATCGGTGGCCCGCTCGCACGGCGAAGAGAGAGGATTTTACGGTGGGTCTATGGGGTCACGCGCCGCCTTTCCGTCACCCCGGACCGATTCGGCGGGGCGAGACGAATCCATAGCCCAACAATAAAAAAAAAAGTCCTATCACCACCACTATTGGACCTTTTATTGTTGAACCAAATGATGGATATGAATCTTTACTCGAAGGGCATATCACTGGAGCTAACATAAATTAAACATGTAACCAAACTCTTTTGTGAAAAAATATAATAAAAAAGAAATTAAAAAATGACGAGCCCACTGAGTTTCTTGCTGGATCTTCTCAGTATGTGGCTGCTTTCCGATCCGGTGGTAGATTAATTAAATTTAATTTAAAAAAAAATGTAAAATTGACAATATGTAGGTAAGTGCCCCTATGGGGCCTTATGCAAAAAAAAAAAAAAAAGATATACATACATATGGATGACTTATTCACAATCACATGATTTCATTTTATTGCCAATCTAATTATATTTCTAAAATTGATGTGAAATTATTCCTTATAATATGACTAATGCAGTAAGTAAATTTGTAGCCGAAATATATGGAGCAAACCTTTTCTGAGATTACACAAAATAAACAGATTTGTTATTTTGACATAACAAACGGATATTTCAATTTTACTTAAGGAAATATATACATTAAGTTCCTATCAGGACTTTGGAAACTATAATTTAGCATCAGATTTGAATTATTTATTAAATATTAATGTAAATAATGATTTCTAATGTTTACGCGAGTATTACACATTTGAAATAAAACTATTTTTACGGATTCTATCGCGTTTGTATTTGATTTTTAATGATTTTTAACGTTTCAAATACTTTACAGCGTTCATGGTCACGGGAGGACTGACCGTTGGCCACCGAAGTCAAAAATCGGGTACCGGTGGCCCGCTCGCACGGCGAAGAGAGAGGATTTTACGGTGGGTCTATGGGGTCACGCGCCGCCTTTCCGTCACCCCGGACCGATTCGGCGGAGCGAGACGCATCCATAGCCCGCCAAAAAAAAAAAAAAGGACTGACCGCTGATATTTACATGACGTACGCTGTGTGGTAGCGGCTATGAATACTACCAATCCTTACTTTGCTCGTGGATGTTGTAAAAGACAACTAACAGTCTTTTCGCCTAGGCTAACTCTATCTGATGCCGTGTGGTCCACAATTATATTCCCAAGGAGGGTTGACGTCTGGCAGGCGGCTGATCATAAAACTATCGCTAATAACTTTTACAATATATACTATGAAAGAAGAATACATATTGTATCGATCCCAAGTAATTGGGATAAGAGTAGGTGAATGATGATGTATTTGATTTTTATTCTATTTGAGATTTAAAATTTAACGTTCACGGACGCGAAAGGAAATTAAAAACTAAATATGAACGTGATAAAATCCGTAATAATAGTTTTATTTTATCATACATACATACATACATATCATCACGCCATATCCCTTGCAGGGTAGGCAGAGAGAACAGAGTGCCAGAGAACTCTATCTCTGCATACTTCACTCGCTTCCTCAACATTCATAATTCTCTTCATACACGCTCGCCGGTTTCGGAGACTCTTGACTCCACCTTCCTTCAGTACATGACCGATCTGGTCTAGGTAGGTTAGTCTCGGTCTCCCTCGGTACCTACATCCTTCCACTTTCGCATTGTATATCTTCTTAACCAGGCGTTCGTTCGGCATTCTTTCCACATGTCCGAACCATCGGAGCATTCCCTTTCGCATCTTTACACCAATACTCTCTTTCATACCTACTCGCTCTCTTACGTCGTCGTTACGAATGCGGTCGGTCAGCCTAACTCCACAGATTTTCCGCAGAGATCGCATTTCGACCGCATTAATTTTACTATCATACTCTTTTCTGCATACCCAACTCTCGCTTCCATACAGTAATGTTGGGACAAGCACTGCGTTATGTATTGCTACACGTGCCTTCTGGCTGAGGTGGTGGCTGCCGAGAAGTTGCCCCAACGCTCCGTTCACTCTATTTCCCGCATTCACTCTTCGCTCAAATAAAGTAAAATATTTGTAATATAATCAATTCAATCCAGAGACAATACCATAATCGGTACTCATTGCTGGTGTGTTGGATATCCCATCTGATATTATAAATTTCCCAAGAAAGTGCTATTACCGATACTCCCATAAAAGATTTTACAATTATTCACGCTTAAGTAAGTGAAGGTAAATTTTCTATTCTATTCTTAATTAATTGGTGTAAAGATGCGAATGGGAATGCTGGGATGGTTTGGACATGTGGAAAGAATGCTGAACGAACGTCTGGTTAAGAAGATATACAATGCGAAAGTGGAAGGATGTAGGTACCGGGTGAGATCGAGACTGACCTACCTAGACCAGATTGGTCACGTACTGAAGGAAGGTGGAGTCAGGAGTCTCCGAAACCGGCGAGCGTGTATGAAGAGAATTATGAATGTTGAGGAAGCGAGTGAAGTATGCAAGGATAGAGTTCTCTGGCACTCTGTTCTCTCTGCCTACCCTGCAAGGGATATGGCGTGATGATATGTATGTGTGTATTCTTAATTAAGCTTTCTTCATCATTATTATTTAAGCACATAAACGCTGGATTTGGGTCTCCTCTACTTGGGAGGGAAATTGACTATATCAGGCTGGTCAGATGTATTGGTACAGTATTTGATTTCAAGTGTTCCTTCTTTTTCAGTGATGGTATCTGCTTGCTTCTCTTACACATCTTTGATATACTACAGATAAGAAAGGGGATGAAGAAACTATATATTCTTACTCTGTCACTCTACAATCTAAATCTCACCTTCATCATATCGAAATACTCATGATAATGATGAAATTGTGATACAAAATTAGAAAAATATCAAACAGTGCAATAGTTTTGATGAGCTAACTATACCAGTAGTTACGACAAGTCGTAAGCATAATATTTCACTATCAAATTCACACGATCGCACCCGAACATCTGTCACGATCTTCGATATACGCAACATCACTAATATGGGGCTATGAATTCAGCGTGATCTTATATTAAATACCATCTTTTTGGAACGAAGTTCCTTATGGCGCGTTACGAAAGGGGGCTAGACGGAAAAAACTAAGACCAAAAGTTGTCACGACATAAAAAAGTTGTAACGACACAACATAAAACAAAGTCGCTTTATCTGTCCCTATATCCCTATTTATGCTTAAATCTTTAAAACTACGCAACGGATATTGATGCGGTTTTTTTAATAGATAGAGTGATTCAAGAGGAAGGTTTATATGTATAATATATGCATAATGTAGTAGAGAAACACTGATAATTTTAGAGGTTTCTAATGTGATGTCGTAAACACATTATTTTGCGCTTACATTGCAAACGCGGGCTGAATCCTACGAAATTGATCAAAATAAAGTACTACAGTATTATACAACTTAAAAAGGCCTACAAAAAAGTTCGCGATGGTATATGTCTATCTCTTAAGGATAACATACTTTGGCCGGGACTCCCCCGTGGGACCTGGAGGCGGAAATGCTCACCGATTTGTATCGGCAGGTGTCGGGGGTGCGAGCGGGGGGCGGTGTGGTCTCACTGAGGGAGCTCACCGCCTGGCGTGTCGACGCCCGCCGAGACGTCATTGCTCGTTGGGCAGTCCGGCTGGAGAGGCCTCGGTTCGGTGTGCGGACTGTGGAGGCCTTCCGGCCGGTGCTGATGCAGTGGTTGGAACGGTGGCACGGGGTGCTCTCCTTCCGACTGGTGCAGGTTTTGACGGGGCATGGATGCTTCGCCAAATACCTGTACACGGTCGTCAGGAGGGAGAGTATACCGTCCTGCCACCACTGCGATTACGACGAGGATACGGCGCAGCATACGCTCGAGGCGTGTGCCGCTTGGGCAGAGCAGCGCCGTGAACTCGTCGCAATCATCGGTGCCGACCTGACGCTGCCGACCATCGCCAGGGCGATGCTCGACAGCGTCAGGAACTGGGACGCGGTCGCAGCCTTCTGCGAGGCAGTAGTCTCGCGGAAGGAGGCGGCGGAGCGCGTGCGCGAGGAGCGTCTCCTCGACGACGCGAACCGCCGCCGGCGACTGGGGCGGCGTAGGCGGGATTACCTGCGCTTGATGCCACCCTAGCCGAGGCCGCGGGTGACTGGACCGGGGAATTAGTCCGTCACCCGCCGAGAGGCTGACCGCGCGAGGAGGGACCGACGTCGCCCCGGACGGAGTGGTGCGAGAAGAGCGCCGACCATAACCCGCCCCCAAAAAAAAAAAAGGATAACATACTATATCCATTTTAATACTTTAAAAAATGGCCTATTATAAAACGATAATTGAAAAGCTATTTACACAAATACTGTATTAATCCTTATCATTTTAAATACATTAGTTGGCTTGAGCATTTCATGAAGATATTTTTTTTTCCTTCAGACCATGCAAATTAAATCAATACCTTAAAAGATATAGCAAAATCAAAATAATGCGCAACGAAATTAATTTCGTGTCGCCGCGCGGCCGGCTCGTGTTCTAGCTCGGGGCCCAAAAGTTTTGGTAGTCTAGTGGAATTGTATATCCTATTATCCTATTAATATTATAAACGTGAAAGTTTGTAATAATGTATGGATGTGAACATGTTTGTTGCTCTTTCACGTAAAAACTACCGAATGGATTTTGATGAAACTTTATAGTAATATAGCTTGCACATCAGAATAACACATAGGCTATAATTTATAAAGATATTTTGCAAATTGGCTCAAATGTAACGATAAAAATTGATTAAGGCAGAAAAAAATTATATAATTAAAATAGAACTTCGTTCCATCCGGGTGTCTCTTGACACCTCTCATTTTTTTTTTCATTGTTTAGCAATTAAATATAAGTATATAAGAGACATTAAGATAATATTTAAATCTGGTAAAAATAAAAATTATTGTGAATGGCGTTCAATAGTATTATTAATATCTTACTTACGTAATGCATGTATAACTAACGTAACCATTTATTCTTTGACTCAAAACGGGACATTTTAGTCGGGTGGTCAATTAAAAAAAAACACCTTTTAAAGGTATTCAGAAAAAGTTAGTTAACTTAAAAGTTATGAATTAAAAAATATACGCGAAAGATTTAGTTACCATATTTATCAGAGGAAAAATTTGCTTTAATATAACTGGTGAAGATTTTAAGTAAGAATAAAACACTTGACACGTTTTTAAATTACTCAAATCCAACCTTTGCGCGGTTGCCGAAAACGGGACAATCCCAGAGTTCATTACGGGGATACCGGGACTCATTATTATAAAAAGGGATAGTTCTGTTGAAAACGGGACGTCTGGTCATGTTATGTATAAATAATGATATCATCATCTTGCATCTCAGCTCCAATAAATGCCACTGTTGGACTTCAATACGTTTATCAGACGTGTTGATATAGAGTTTTATTTGAAGTTTTCCTTTCCTTGCATACATGTTATCAACATATTTAATATAATCCCATAGTATTTTTTACAATATCTATAAACAAGAAAAGCGTTGGCGAATCATAGGTATTATTGCTCTGGCACCACGCAAACATCTTATGCACTACTACTTACTTAATACTATTATATATTTTTTTAACTATATGCAAGAAATTTTTGTTCGTCTGAATAAAAATTAAAAGAATAATTAGTAAAACCAATTAATCTTCTAAATTAAAATGTTTGTCCCAAATAATTTGTATAGCCAATTTTTCTCGAAATGCGTTCCTCAATTCCAAAATATAGGTTTATTTTGTTTGTTTATATCCTTAAAATATCATAATTACTAGTAACGATAATTTTGTATCTAGTTTTATACAGATCAAGTTATTCATCATCATCATCATTACAGCCCACATACGTCTCACTGTTGGGCTCGGGCCTCCTCCGTAACGGGAGGGAAATTAACCTACTATACTGCGCTGGTCAGACGTGTTGGTACAGGGTTTTGTTTCGAGTTTTCCTTCTCTTGCATTGATGTTATATACGGTATATATATATCTTAGTCGTCTCTTACGATCACCCACGGGTAAGATAAGGGGTGGTGAATTGTATTCTTACTCCGTCACCACACGGATAACATCAAGTAGCTTTCATAAATACTTATAACTTGAAATTAAAGTAATACGTTGTATTACAATATAAGTTTCCATTTATTTATTAATTAATTTTCAATTATGAGCTATTATAATAATTAATATTTGACCAAATTGTTCGCTAATCTTGTGGCCACGCATCGTACAGTCGCAACTATACCGCCTCACTTGTTTCAACGTGCTCATTATTTTTTATTTATAATTTGTACGAGTTAAACATTTCTATGATTAACTGTACTTTCCTTTCAGAGATTGATTATTAAAAATTTTGTTCCTCGTTAATTACACGTTGTAGTTAATTGAGTAATTTATGATGATATATTTGGCGTCCTTAGTTAGTTTTTGAAGTTATTTTTTCTTAGGCTTCACGGAAGATAGTATGTAAAAATCCAATAACTTCATCTGAGACTAATCCCACAGCATTTTTTCACTGAATTTATCCTGTAAGTCAGGATCCACAATAGTACATACATATCATCACGCCATATCCCTTGCAGGGTAGACAGAGAGAACAGAGTGCCAGAGAACTCTATCTCTGCATACTTCACTCGCTTCCTCAACATTCATAATTCTCTTCATACACGCTCGCCGGTTTCGGAGACTCTTGACTCCACCTTCCTTCAGTACATGACCGATCTGGTCTAGGTAGGTTAGTCTCGGTCTCCCTCGGTACCTACATCCTTCCACTTTCGCATTGTATATCTTCTTAACCAGACGTTCGTTCGGCATTCTTTCCACATGTCCGAACCATCGGAGCATGCCATTTCGCATCTTTACACCAATACTCTCTTTCATACCTACTCGCTCTCTTACGTCGTCGTTACGAATGCGGTCGGTCAGCCTAACTCCACAGATTTTCCGCAGAGATCGCATTTCGATCGCATTAATTTTACTTTCATACTCTTTTCTGTATACCCAACTCTCGCTTCCATACAGTAATGTTGGGACAAGCACTGCGTTATGTATTGCTACACGTGCCTTCTGGCTGAGGTGGTGGCTGCCGAGAAGTTGCCCCAACGCTTCGTTCACTCTATTTCCCGCATTCACTCTTCGCTCTATATCAGTGGTGTACCTTCCATCTCGGCTAAATCCACATCCAAGATATACAAATTCATCCACTTGCTCTAGTATATCATTACCTATTGTTACTCTTACATCTGTTCTGGCTTCGTCTCTTTCAAAGACCATTATTTTGGTTTTGCTCACATTCACGCGTAGACCCCTTTTCTTACAATCTTCTGTCATTGTGTCGACTAGGTTTTGCAGGTCAGTCGCTGACTGTGCCAGCAGGACTGCATCATCTGCATAAAGTAGATCAGTGACCACTGAGTGGCCCATCTGGACTCCCACATTCATATCGTTCAACCTTTGGAAACATTTATCCAGATATATGATAAACAGCCTGGCTGACAGAACGCACCCCTGCTTAACGCCGATATTGACGTCAAACCAAGGCGACATTCCATCATCCAGCCGCACACAGGCTCTACAGCTCATGTAACTGGACTGCACAGCCTGTAGCAGTTTCCCGTAATACCATACTCCGGTAAAATGTCCCAAAGTTCCTTTCGTACAACCGTGTCAAATGCTCTCTCCAGATCCACAAAACTGCAGAAAACCCTCTGACCTAGAGCCAGATGCTTCTCCACAATGTTGCGCAGAGAGAACACTTGATCCATGCATCCCCTTCCACTCCTGAAACCTCCTTGTGTCTCACACAGTAAACCATCGGAAACCATCCTCATTCTCCTTTCAATAATTTTACTATACACTTTTGCTGCCAAACTGGTCAAGCTTATGGCCCTGTAATTTGCGCAGTCATAACGTGAACCCTTGTTTTTAAACAAAGGCACGATGACCGCACTATTCCAGTCCCCGGGAACCATTCCCGAGCTCCAACATAAATTGAGGTAGTCTCCATGAATAAGGAAGTTAGACAATTAAAAGCGTTTCTATAGCCATCATGAAGGTTAACCTTAATGTCATTTATGGAATCCACTGTGAATCATGGCTCATTGAAATTAAATTTCTTTAAAATCGTTGTGATTTCAAACTCGATGAAACGAAAAAATAAGTTCATAGAGACACAAACACATAAATGTATAGGATTCAGCCGACGAGAGAATGAGATAGACCACATTAGACGTTCTCGGTCTCCTCTTTGTGCGACTCTTCGTAGCATCCCCACTATCGGTTAATGTATATAAAATAGATTAAAAAAAATAGTTTGCCAAAGTTTCACTTCTGATATGTATACTTTGTACACACATCATTTCTAAACATTTAAAATAAAACAATTTTTATGGATTCTGTCGCGTTTGTATTTGATTTAAAATTTCCCAACGTTTCGAACATTTTACAGCATTCATCGTCAGGGGAGAAAGTTCTCTCATGGCGCCTCCAAACGCGGTAGAATCCGTAAAAATAATTTATTTTAGTGTGTGTTACCAGCGATGACTTACGGCACTGAAACGCGGTCTCTAAATGTCGGCCTCATAAAAAGGCTCAAAGTCGCTCAGCGTGCTATGGAGAGGGCTATGCTCGGTATTTCTTTACGTAATAAAATCCGGTATACGGAAATCAGTAGAAGAACGGGTGTAACCGACATAGCCCGAAGAATTATCACGTTGAAATGGCAATGGGCAGGCCACATCGCTCGATGAACCGACAACTGTTGCGGAAGAAAGGTTCTCGAGTGGCGACCACGAATCGGACGACGCAGCGTAGGACGACCCTCCACTCGGTGGACTGATGACTCATCAAGGTCGCAGGAAACTGTTGGATGCAGGTGGCACAGGACAGTTGCTGATGGCATTGTCGTGGGGAGGCCTATATCCAACAGTGGACGTTTACGGGCTGATGGATGGATGGATGGAATTTATTTTCGAATATTTTATACTCGCGTAAACATCAGAAAACATTAATATCTTTAAAAAAATATTTACCGCAAAATTGGGAATAAAATGAAATTATGCGTGTAATAAAATAAGTAATTTTGCAAATAACATCATTAATGTGCGGTGTGGCGAGTAACGTGTCATTTGTCAAACGAAATCACGGAATTTACGGCTTACGCGATCGTTTTAACGGAACGTATAATAATAAGTCTTTGTTGCCATGTGTCAAAATACCTTTTTCTGAATGGTTTATTTTTTGGATCTTATTACATTTAAAACAGCATTTAAAGTATCTATATATTACTGTGTGATAGTGTCCACGAATACTACTAATGCTTAAATTTCTCGTAGGGGTCATAAAAGACGACTCAGAGCTCAACATTGACCTGACCTATTATACTACTCTAGTCAGACGGGTTGGTATAGGGTTTATTTAGAGCTTCCCTTCTCTACATGATACCTCTCTTTTTTTTGAGGCGGGCTATGGAGTGGTCACATCACTACTATCCGTCCGGGGCGACAGAAGAAGCGACCCCATAGACCCGCCCTACATGTACCTACCTCTTTCTCGTCTTTAGTATTTTTTTTTGTGTACGTAAGTAATAAGAGATATTATATCTCTCCATCCATCCATTCATCCATCAAATTATAGATAACCACTCCTCGAGATAGCTCTTCAATTGCAGGAAAACGTCATAATTGCCACTCTTAGGAAACGGGTTCATAATTTTGGTGTACCTTTTCTAAAAGAGTGCTACTGCCCATCCTTATAGTAATTCTTCAGCTGGCTTTTACGAATCCCATGAAAATATAAGGGAGCGATGATATATTATATTTTGAACACCATACGGGAATCATTCATTTCATCATTATTTGCCTGCACTCATCCCAGTTACTTGGGGTCAACGCAGTGTCCTTTTCCGTCATATACATTGCAAAAGTTATTAGCAATAGTTTTATTACCACCAGCCTGACATCAACCCTCCTTAGGAATATAATTGTTGACTAAACGGCATCAGATGGAGTTGGGCCATGGCCAAAGTTCTCAGTCCTCCTTTACTATATCCACGAGCTAGGTAATGATTGGTAGTATTCTTAGCCGCTACTACATAATAAATTTGGATCAAACCTATTGGTGTAAAACAGTTCATGAATGAAAATTGCATCACGGAGTACATTCACGAACGAACCGCCCTCGCTCCCACATACCAAATCTTATTGTTACATCGGGCAACATGTCATAAGCTCGTCGCATAGAGCATGGCAATTTGCATGGATTTTGATTTATTTCTTTGCTCTGTGACTTGTTCATATAAAATAACGGTTAGTTATTTATACTAGGTTATTTACATGGACTATACATCTGCTGTAAGTACACTACAGTTTACCTATCTATGCTTCCATATTTAGCTATAAAATAATAATATATAATAAAAATAAATAATATATAATAAATATATAATAAACATAATATAAAATAAACAAACGTCTGGTTAAGAAGATATACAATGCGAAAGTGGAAGGATGTAGGTACCGAGGGAGACCGAGACTAACCTACCTAGACCAGATCCGTTATGTACTGAAGGAAGGTGGAGTCAAGAGTCTCCGAAACCGACGAGCGTGTATGAAGAGAATTATGAATGCTGAGGAAGCGAGTGAAGTATGCAAAGATAGAGTCCTCTGGCACTCTGTTCTCTCTGCCTACCCTGCAAGGGATATGGCGTGATGATATATGTATGTATGTATAATAAAAATATTTATTTCTTATCCTAATTACTGCTTGCTGTGTGGTAGCGGCTACGAGTAGGTACAATCAACCCTTAATTTGCTCGTGGATGTCTTTAAAGACGATTTAGAACTTCATATCATCCTGGGCCAACTCCATCTGATGTCGTTTGGTCAACAATTACATTCCCAAGAACGGTTGACGTCAGACAGGCGGGCTGTCATAGAACTATTGCTAATAATTTTTGCAATATGTAGATACGAGGATTACATAATGTGTCGATAACAAGTAATTAGAATTAGAGCAGAATAATGCTGATGATGATGAACACAATCACCTTGAAGTATATTGTTGTATATACTTAATTATTCTAAACTTAAAAAGATGATTATGGATAACTAATGCTTGAGGTAGGGAAAAATCTTATCTCTGCAGATGGCCAGAAAAACAATGTAGACCAGATGCAATTAATACTGAGTGTAATAAGAACATGTGTGTCCGTTTGTTAAACAAACATTAATGCAAATAAACGACTGCATAGATGGCGTATCGGTTAAGAGACCGATCTTCCGTGCTAGTTTAGTGGGTTTGATTCCCACACAGAACAATACTTTATGCGGTTGAAAAAGTATTATTCTGAGTCTGAGTCAAAAAATTCAAATTTCAAATTCATTTACCTATTATGTATAAACCCTGCGAGGGCACATACATATTGTCAGTATTAACATTTTAAATTAATCTAATAAACTACCACCGGATCGGAACTAGACCACTACTGAGAAGATCCGGCAACAAACTGAGCGAGTTTGTCTATTATTAATTTATTATTATTTCTTTTAAATTTGTTTTTATATAAAAAAAATATTGGTACATGTTAACTAAGAAATAGCTTCAATGTGAATGAACCCTTTGAACCCAATAGTTCAAATACAATGTAAAATAACCAATGGCTGGACCAGATCCTAGAAACAAGTGTAATTTATATGCATTAATTGCATGCTTGTAAAGTTCCCCGCAATATAAAAATTATTTACTTAGTGCAGGGTATTTAAAAAAAAAAAAAAAAAAAAAAAAAAAAAAAAAAAAAAAGAAAGAATAAAACAATTTACAAGCGTCCACCTCTGTATATACAAAAGTGCAATCACAAATTTATTCTTACCAATCTATGGTTTTATATCAAGCTCTTATAACGTACACCATACAAAATCGCCACGCACAGTACATCTAATATCATCATTAACGATTGCCGAACAAATGCCTGGTGATTAATGATACCTTTATTGTCTTCAACGCGCTGTATAGTACGGTGATTGTGCCACGATTTCTTCATTCCCTAATTAGTTGTGAGCCAAGGAGATTTGGGATGATAGATCTGTGATGCTGCGGGCTGTGAAACATTCTGTTGTCGTTTTAAGTAATGCATTTAATGTAGATTATATAGTTATAAAAATATAATGGGATTTTTTTTACGCGAATATTCTCATATGAAAAAAGAAAACAATTTTTACGCATTTTATTGTGATATATATTTTTTAATTATAGTTTTGCCAATTATAAATTAATAAACAACTCAGTTGATTATTTTAATTCTGACAAATCAAATATTCTACCACTGAATAGGAAGATAGGAACGCGGCCACAATGATAAAGATCTGGTTTGAGTTTTGTACGTCAGATATTGATTTTTTTTTTTGATAACGCAGTGGTTAAAAATGCTTTTTTCACATACCCGCCCGTATGGGGTATGTGGGACTCGTAGGCCCTGAAGGGGACACTGGATACCCACTAAAAAACCAACTGCGAGCTGTTAGCCGAAGGGGCTTTTACAGCTGAATCGGACTGCGTCAGATATTGATTTTCAAGTAGTTATTATATTAGACAAATAAAAATGAAACGCGATAAAATTCATGAATACAGTTTCATATTTATAAAAAATATAGTTTAAATATAAACTGGGTCAAATATAAATTTGGTTTTATTATAAAAATATGGTTTAAATATAAATTAGGGTATTATTTTAATGAAATATATCTGAATGATAGAGATTATCTTAGCAGTATTATTTTTTTTTGGAAAATATATTTAGATATTAAATAGTTGTTATGGAATTTCAATATTTATTTAGTAACATATGACATACATGATGATGGCATATATATATGTTTAGATCCTATCAACATAACAAGAATCATTATTATCATCATTCGCCTGCTCTTAACCCAATTACTTAAGGTCGACGTAATATGTACTGCTCGTCTATCGTAAATATTGTAAAAGTTTTATGACGGGCCGCCTGCCCGACGTCAGCCCTCTTTGGAAATGTAATTGTTGAACAAAAAGCATCAGGTGGATTTGGCCCAGATCTATATAGCTCTTAATTGTCTTTTACGATATCTACGAGCAAAGTAAGGAACTGCACTTATGGCATAGTGGTTAAGATGATGAGGACCGCACCTTCAGTGCCAGTGCCGAAGGTTCAATTCCTACGTAGTACAATACTTTGTGCGATCCATAAAGTGTTGTTCTGAGTCTGGATGTAATTTGCGTTAATTGCATGTTTGTAGAATCCACCGCCGTACAAGGATTATTTCCTTAGTGCAGGGTGGTGTTTTAATGATGATGATGATGATTTAATCTAAACTATTCATATAGATAACTCTTCTAAAGATTTTATAAACTTTTAGTTTTCTACCCAAGCTGGCTTTCACGTTTCTTTCAATGATTTATGCTTTAGTGAACAGCTGAAAGTTTTGACACGGGTGTAACATCCCTACGTGAGTACGTAATGGTCATAGTAATACTTATATACCTATACAGGGTGTAAGGGGACCGCTCCCGAAAATAAAGACAGGTAACCCAACTAGTCCTACTTGTAATGATGGGCTAGAAAAAAAATCGATTCGGATGAAAAAAATATTTTTCTTTTCACCACGCGAGGTCGTTGAACTCTTGAACATATGATCGTGAGTTTTGAATAGATTGCGTCTTTTCTCATCTGAGTACAGTTACGTATTTTTTATCGAGTTATCGTTACATGGCACTGTCCTAATACGATGGAATGTGAAAAAAACTTAAAAATATTTGTGAAAAAAAATTTTTTTTTATCCTGATCGATTTTTTTTCTAGCCTATCAAGTAGAACTAGTAGGGTCACCTGTCTTTGTTTTCGGGAGCGGTCCACTTCCACCCTGTATATTAGTATGTTGCAGAAGTTTTTCACATCTGCTACTTAATTATAAGAGTTTAAAGGTTAAGCCAACACGAAACCATCTTGGTCTTTTATAAATTTAACTACATATTGAAATTTAAAATAAAACTAGTTTTATGGATTCTATCGCGTTTGTATTTGATTTTTAATTTCCCGACGTTTCGAACACCTTACAGCATTCATGATCACGACACATACAGACAGACAAAAAATTCCAAAACATGTTTTTTGTGTTCTGTTAGTGTTTTCTTACTGCCTAGATTAATTTTTTAATAAAATCTAATGTACAGACACTGGGTTTCTACTGATTTATTATATGTATCTATAGATTATAGATGATTTTATAAATATATTATACAATAGTTATTCAATCTTTTAAATACGTGTATAATTCATCTTCCTGTTCTACTAACATAGTGAGGGTGAATGAAGGGACGATACAGTGACCTAAAAATAAATAGACGTTTAACTCTATAACATTTTTTTATTTACTCTGTGGAAATGCATTTACGCGCTTTCCCCCGCCGATGACAGATGGGATGGAATGTGAGATTCGACGGCCGACTATTCAACCAGAACACCCACTAAAACTACAGCAGTCCCTTTCGCACTTTTACAGGGGCTGAAGGGATCGGCTACTGACCTGCGATCCTCGATACCCAAATCTCTATAACACTTGACGTAGGAAATTGATATTCAAACTACTAGACTATCTATACGTAATGAATCAGTTGTATTTCTCTTAACTAGCAGAACTATGGTTTTCAGTAGAAAAATAAAGTAAATATCTTTTGAAATAAAACTATTTTTACGGATTAATTTTAAATTTCCCAATGTTTCGAATAATTTTTAAAGCATTCACTGGAAGTTTACGATGTCTCAATTCCAATAAATCATTGTTGTTATAAAGATTTATATCTACCCGCTACTGTATTAGTTATTAAATTTTGACTCATACTTTTGACACAAATTCATTGTCAGTAAAAAAAAGAAAATTATTCTATACACGTTACACGCTTGTTAGACGCATTAATGTAGGGTTTTATTTTGAGTTTTCCTTCTCTTCATCATCATCATCACAGCCCATAAATGTCCCACTGTTGTGCTCGGGCCTCCTCCGTAATGGGTGGGAAATTAACCTACTATACCGCACTAGTCAGACGTGTTGGTATAGGGTTTTGTTTCGAGTTTTCCTTCTCTCGTATAGATATTATATGCATTTTATATCCCTTAGTCGTCTCGTACGATCACCCACGGGTAAGATATGGGGTGGTGAATTGTAATCTTACTCCGTCACCACACGGAAATGACTACGATTCCGCTCGTTTCCTTCTCTTGCATAGATGTTATCTGCATATCATGTCCCTCAATCGTATTATACGACATCTACGGGCAAGAGAAGGGTTGGTGAATTATATTTTTACTACGTCACCAAACCCGCTGCTAACTTTTACGACCAGTCTTATCTGACATCACCATTCCTTAGGAAGCCAGCGATGATCACACTATTTAAAATAGCATAAATCCGTATAAAGAGCACTTAGTTGACTTTATAGCAATTTTAGTAGGTATTAATACATGGTATTGTAGATATAATCGAACTGTATAATACTATTTAGACTTACCTACATCTTCAAAAAAAACACAATAATATATAACTTTCAAAAAAATATATATTACCATAAACAATATAACAACAAGACGCATTTATTAAAAAAAATATATCTACATAGCTCTCGAGAGCTCTTCGCGATACTTGAACACGGTACACACTGCCACCTAAGGCTATAAACACATCTGCCGTATCCGTCTTGCGATTTGCGATTATTATTAAACTCTTTATTTAAAAGACTATTTAAAATGGCCGCCAATATGGCGGGCTGGGTGCTGCACGGGGTGGGACATTTCAATAGATTTTATTAAAATATTTTTTGTTAGGGTTGGCAGAAGAGTGAATGAGTGCATAAATAAACTACTTACTCGTACCTATACATTTTTTTTTTAAATATATGCTTTATATTATAAAATTAAAGAGTTTGTTTGGTTTAACGCGCTTATCTCAGGAACTACTGGTTCGAATTAAATATTAGTGTTGGAAAAATAATTGTGTTGATACATCCCATTTATCAATTTTTTTTTTTGGTAACGCAGTGGTTGAAGAATGCATTTCCGCACTTACCCCCGCCTGTTATAAAAACAGACGAGGAGTGTGGGAGTCGCTAGCCACGGGGCTAGAATACCCACTAAACTCTTTCCACTGCGATCGCTGTTAGCCGAGAGGGCTTTGACAGCTTAACCGGACTATGGGTGAGCGCTGAGGGCTCTCAACCCGGTCCCATTTATCAAGGATGGCTATAACTTATATATCATCACGCTTTGACTAATAGAAGCGGAGTATTATTGACAAATGTTGCAAAAGTAGGGAAATTTTTCAAAATTAGGGAGAATCTATTTTTAAAGGAGAGCTACCATCGTGAGTGCTGCATGTTATAGTTGCGTACAACTGCATCTCTCTCCCTATAATCTCTTACTCTCTTATGTAACGCATATAAATTTACACGGGTCTGCTAGTATTATCACATGTCATCATACCAGTTCATATACGTACCTACGTCCCACTGCTGAGCTCGAGCTTCTTATTCAATAGAAAGGAAATGGAGCTACTATAATAATGTGCCATCAAATTGCTGAAACGGGTTAACATGGACATTTACTTCAAGTTTTTCCTCTCTTATATTCATATACTTATATCAAATTAAAATTGATAACCAATAATTTTACGTATAAATATCTTCTTAGTGATTTAACATAAGGTGATCATCATCATCCTCACCATCATTACCCTGCTCTTATCGCAGTCACCTACTTGGGATTGATATAATATGTACTCGTACATATTGCATAGGTTATTTGCAATAGTATTATGACCGGCCGCATGTCTGACGTCAACCCTTCTTGCGATAATAAGGTATTATCTTAATCAAGTTTGCTATTAGATTTTGGGTCGTCGGGGGATCAAATGTCAGTAGACGATCTCTCCGGCGTCCTGTAAAAGCGCGGAAGGGGGCCGCTGTGGTTTTAGTGGGTATTCCAGTGGAACAGCCAACCGGCGAGTCCCACACTCCACCCCGTCTCGACACCGGCGGGTCTTGGGGTCGTTTAGCGCGTAAATGTGATGAGTCAGAGAGCTACAGAGTTTAAAAAAAAAGTTTGCTATTGTAGTCTGTCTAATAAGAAGTGCACTTTGACAGCTGTCTGAGTAAGTTGTCTAGGTATGTGAACCAAATAATCGCTATCGAAAATAGCCGATTTTACTGAGAAATCGATATTGATTCTTTATAACTAATATTCGGTTTATTTTTCAAAAAGGTGATGAATAAATTAAGTGCTAAATTAGTACTAAACAAATTTAATTATTTCAGCATAGAATCTATTCATCATATTAAGTAGGATTAGGTTAATTAAAAACAAAAACTGGATTTGAAAATAGCTATTTATTAAGAATTACTACTATAACTTGAATTATCAGCGTCGCGGACATAAATAATTATTTCCTCATCAATCAAAGTGTCGAAATGTACATCTCTGTCAGACAAATCTCTATTCGATTAATTGTATTATTCTAATATTTTTACCGATTATTTGAATGTAAGTGAATTGGAAGTTGTCAAGCACTACTGTGTAGAACGTGATGACGTGACATTGTTAAGTCGTCAATAACAATTACTATTTACCATGTTATTTTTATTTTAAATTAGTTTTACGAGTTTCAACATTAGATTATTGTACAAGAAAGTCCACCGCAATGTTAATTATGTAACAAACTTAATAGTTGTTTAAAATTTCAGATTTAGTGTTTAAAATCATGTGTAGGTATACGTTTGACCGAGGTTATTGTGTATTAAAAAATGCAAAACGTCAAAATGCACTTCTTAGATTAGATGAACTATAGATGTTATCCACAATAAAGGGAACTAATGTGCATGTCCTATGTAGGTACCTACCTACTTAATTTGGACTCCTTGAGACAATTTAAAACTTTATCAGTATAATTAAAAAATAAGAAATATCTTTCGTAAATATTAAATAAGTAGGTAATAAGAAGTTTAGTACCTACTTATTAAGTACTAAGAAATAACTAAGACAAGTACTTAGGTATGTACTAAATTATGAGGGTAGGTATGGGATGGCGAATTGGGACACTAAAAGCTATTAATCAACATCCATCCATCCGTTAGCCTCTAGAGGTCTACTGTTAGTCTTAGACCTGATGAGAATACCACTCAGAAAAATCCTGTGCTACTTGCATCCAACGGCTCCCTGTGACTTTTAAGTCCGCATCAGTCTTTTTCATCCTTTACTGCGTTATCTTTTTCATATTCACCATCGTAGTACCTTTCTTCCCCATCGGTTATCAGTTTGACGAGCAATCTAACCTACCCATTGCCAGTTCGAAATGCCAATTAACAATCACCAATGAACACAACTTATAATGAATGTGCCCCTGCCGTGCCTAACAGTATCATCTATCTTAATAGGTAGGTGATACTGTTACCTCATCCATCATGAGGTAATGATCGTGATGGATGAGGGAGTAGTACTTATCTAGGTATTCTTAAACTCATCTAGCAATATACCTAGAATACATATAATATAGGAATCGTTTAAAAACTGCAAGGACAAAAACTACAAGATTAATAAAACATTTTAAAAAGATCTCGTCAATTTTTAAACATCTGATAATAAGGTAGATGAAACATATGCTTCGATTCATAAAACACATGTCAAAGGTTTACATAGATATATATTTTGAATACAAAAAATATATTTGAAAAAAAAAAGAAAGGAATAAAAGTTTACAATGTATCAAACGCTCAAACAGGAGGCGTACATGTCCTGGTGACCGCTTAAAGGGGCTACGCACACCGTATCGAAAAAAAAACACACAAAACGTCTTTTTTACCCTTAGGGAAGAGAACAGCTGCGCTTTTGTATAACAATGATACAGCCGTGTTATTTCCACCAACCCGGGGCAATCGACACACTGGGCCAATACTCGACCATACACAAAAGAACCGTGCAATACTTTCAATATTAGAATTGAAATACCTACTAAAATTGGTCGTATTATAAACGATTGCGTATGCCGTACACGATGCCCTTTGTTAAAAGTCACGCTTCATTGGGGTCGAAATTGTGTCCTTTTTGTTATTTCATACATCGTGATGAGTGTAAAAATTGTTTGTATTGTCACTCACTGTGTTCTATATTTAAATTATACGGCTGTCATACTTGCATAATATTATATCTATAGGTGCCTATACTCAAATATGTTTAATGGCTGTCATAGTTCCTTTACGTATATGAAAACGAGTACGCCATTTAAAAAAAAAATAATAAAGAATAATTACTTAAGGATTTAAACACACTTCAATAGATTTTATTTGATATTTGTTCCTTTCGGGGTAAACATAAAACGTCAATGGCAATGACATATTTGAATGCTCCATTTTTAAATCGTGCGTTGCGATTGGTGGAAGTTTGGTGACAAATGGACGACATTATTTTGGTTCAGCCAATGAGAGTGTCTGTAACGATTTCTGTGGAGCGGAATAATGTGATATGAATAGCCGCCGATGTCATTACGTTGCGGTGACAGTTTTTATGTTATGTGGATATATTATAATACGAGAATATACATGTGCCAGCCAATAGGTATCTGCCAATATATTG
The DNA here is from genome assembly GCA_905163515.2 of Lymantria monacha. NCBI lineage: Eukaryota > Metazoa > Arthropoda > Insecta > Lepidoptera > Erebidae > Lymantria > Lymantria monacha. Next base: position 22,343,914 of record LR991097.1, on the reverse strand, counting down.
AAGAAAATCCTTCATTTTTTTATATAATTATATATTTTATATAATTATAAGTTATATTTGCTACTATCTAGATAAAATTAACTGATAAAACTATACACTAGTTCTGAAAAATGATGCAGCTAATGGAAACAATTCGATGCTTAAACTACTATGCCATTTATGTATCTAATTAGTACGTAGGTAGATATTTCATAAGTGCAAATTAAATACCTAGATTCAATTCTAAAAGTCTATATCTAGATAATCTGTTCTATGAAATTCCTTTGGTTGACCTCAATCTATTGTGCTTGCATTCTTAGCCTCAAATATTTGCAGTCAATGTGGCAACAGTTAATCATATTGCTTACCAGATTATTTATAATATAAATACTTAGGTATACCCAGACCACCTTTATCATAAAGGTACGAGAGGCACGCCCTCAAGACTCCATTCTATTGAGGTCTCCGAAATTCCACTTTAACTAACTACAATGTTATTAGGTTTCAGGTAAATTGGAAGAAGTAATTACAACCAATTCATATCTGCAATTTACCTAATTAACATGAGAAGGAAAACTAGCAATAAAAATCTACACCAACCGGTCTAACCAGCGGTATCGTATTAGCGTTGTATTTCTTATCCATTGTGGAGGAGGGTCGAACCTAGCCGTAGGACGTAGGTATCTATGAGCTGAGAAAAATGATAAAAATAAAAAAAAATAGAAGTCGGTTAAAAAATTAGAGCCCATTGTTGACAGTTTTCTCTCCATAGCCGCGGGTTTATCTGTCCAGAGTAATACCTTATTGTCACATTAAATTAACATCTGAGGAGTGGTAATGTACTTTTGCGCATCATTCGGTGAGTAAGAGAGCCAACACCCAATTTTCGGGGTGGATTTTTAGATCTTCATTGGTAGGTAGCGGCCTAGTTGTGCCTCTGGTATTGAAAAGGTGTATGGGCGGCAGTAAAATTTCCCATCAGGTGTGCAGCTTGATCGTTTGCTATCACGAACAATAAAAGAAAAAGAAAAGTAATTATCAGTGGTCAGCTAAGATAGTGATGTGGAAGTTACCGGGCCGTAAACCATTCTTTCCTCATCTCAGTCAGTTAGGATGGGATGCATCCTGAATCAGCCCACAGCGTATGAAGAAAAAGAGCATTTTGTATCCATGACGTGGCGTGTTGGCAACTGGCATGATAAAAAATCTTTATTCCCTCACATTACACGCTGTAACCTATATAAAAGGCTCGTAAACATCACTATCGCGATGCTCGTTAAGAATGTGCTGCCATTCAATTTCGCCAATCAGGTAAATAAATCTCATTGACAGGCCTCAAAATTTAATAAAATTATATTTAAGTATTTTTTATACCTAATATTTACAATAAACAAAATTTCCAAAAAAAAAAAATTTTTTTTTTAAATTTTTCATCTCATCATCTCAGTTCATATACGTCCCACTACGTGTGGCGTGTGGTAACGGAGAAACAATACAAGTTATCACCCCTTTATCTTACCCGTGAATGTCGTAAAATACAACTAAAGGATTTAATATACATGTAACATCTATCCAAGGGAAGGCAAACTCAAAATAAAACCTTATACCAACCCGTTTGACCAGCGTAGTAGGTCAATTTCCCGTCTAATGTGCAGTAGGCCCGAACTTAGCAGTAAAACGTATATAGATAGAGATATTAATCATCTGTTCTGATACTAAGAGGCAAGATAGAGGGTGGTAAATGCCATTGCTATTACTCTCATCTCTTCTTCTTCTTCTTCTTATATATTGGCAATCAGCTACATATACGAGCTATTGGTGCCAGTGTCAAGTTATAAATATTTTCACGTTTTTAGTCTTTCAAGTCAGTCGTTGTCTAAGTCAAATTGTTGCCATTAACAGTGCAATGGCCACACTGTTAATGGTATCTTGTGGGAATTTTGATGGAAAACGAAAACGTTGTAAAGCACTTTTATATGATATTCACTACATCCCAGTAGTTCCGCCGCTTCATATTACATAAAATGCCATCAAAATTATCTAATATAACACGTTAAAACACTAAGATATCGAATATAATACAAGAGCACCACATGACGTTTTCAAATTCCTGTCAAAAGTTCTACTCTCATCTCGATCCTAACAGTTTGTGTATGACATGATTTGATGGTTATGTTTCATAGATAAAAGAATGTCATAGATTATTTGACAAATCATGAAGCCTATTTGCTTAGGTATATGGAAAATGGCCAGGTTAGCAAGAATATTAGATACTCTTCTGTTGCACCGTTGTTCTGTTTTTGTGGTAGGACCACGTTGTTGTCATTTCTCTGTGTAGTACCACACTCTCGCAGAATCAGATCGTCGTCTGAGCAATGGCAATGTGCTATTGCGCTTCGTTCGGTGAGCGAGAGAGCCGGAAGCACAACTGGGTGGGTTTGGGGATTGTAATGGTAAGAAGCGGCTTAGCTAGCCGTGGTTATAGCAAAGGTCCATGGCGGCAGTGACACTTACCATCAGGTGTGCTGCTTGCTTTTTTGCCACCATAAACAATAAAAAAAACCCCTGCAATAAGGTCTCAAAAAATCTTTAAATATTTATATGTATGTATGTATTTTCTTTTTAGTAAATTGTATTCTGAAATATATGTTTAGATATAAAAAAATAATAATTCATGACATAATGAAAAAAGTAATGACAAATATGAAAAAAGTTAAAATAATAATATCTGGATAGTCAATGCTCAATTTTACAATTGAACTATTTCTATTCTTGATTATAGCGATAAATTTACTTTGAAAATTAGCTAAAAATACTAAAAAAACCATATTATTTATAAATGAAATCTACCTTAATCAATTTACCGTACCCGAAAACTCTTGTGTAGGTAATAAATTCATCATCATCATCACATCCCATATATGTCCCACTGTTGGGCTCGGGCCTCCCCTGTAACTGGGGAAATTAATAAACTATACCATACTGGTCAGACGTGTTGGTATAAGGTTTTGTTTCGAGTTTTCCTTCTCTTGCATAGTTATTATATCCGTTTTATATCCTTTAGTCGTCTCTTACGATCACCCGCGGGTAGGATAGTGGTGAATTGTATTCGTATTCCGTCACCACATGGATAAATTACACCACTACTAATAAATTACATAGAAATAATTGAATCCGTTGCCGGGATTTTTAAATTTATAAAAATATAGAATTATTTGATTAACGATATTAGATTAAACACTTCGTAAGATCATAACACATATCACCTGATTATTAAAATTAACTACAATAAAAAAAACTACCCCAGTAAATAGTTACCGCCCTGGTAATTACGCGTAAAGATTACATATTTTGATAGAGCAATGTCATTTGTTACAATTTTTTTTATAGCGTTGACACGAAAATTCTTGTTTATAGCCGTTATTACTTAGATCGTGTCAGATAAAATGTTGCCACTTAAATATCATTAGTTGTGTTATGGGTACTTTGGTTGTTTTTGAAGGGTTCGTAAGTGGCTATTACCTAAAAAAAGAAATAGTAAAAATATAGGTCATTTAAATATAAGAGTTACCTAATTACTTCTGTTTACGCGATTGTTACACATGGGTATGAAATATGAGTTTATTTCACGCCCCCTTTTATCTTTTTATTATTTAAAACTTTTTACCTATTCAGATACCTACTATTTAAATCCATTTTAATTTTTTTACATATATCCTAAATTATTGTTCAATTTTTTGGTTTAATAAATGACTTATTAGGCTATAAATACTTATTGTGAATGAAAAATAATTACCATAGGTACATGAAATTTGAATAGATATGGGTACTATTGGAAATCCTTTCTGAGAAAGTTTATGAAGATTCCATGACAAAGGTTATCTAGAGATCTAGGATGTTGTATGTAGAATGTTAGGATGAATGGGTTAAAGGAATCGTAAAGGATTTGAATGATGAATGTGGAGTAACGAACGATTCGTTCGTTCATATTCTACATTCGTCACTCAAATCCTTTTGCTTGTCCAAGCGATAAGTATAAAAATGAATAGGAGAGAAAAAAAATAAAAAGTAGTTATAAGATGATATAAACTCAAACGTAGAGGCTGATAAGAAGTTTTGTTACAAAGAGGATAAATCTTAAATTATCTAAATCCTTTTTAGTCGAGCAATTTCGAGCCAATGCGATTTAGTTGCGTATGCCTTAAAATTACCTATTTATATAGGTAGGAATTTTTTAACACGGCAACTCTTTACCTATCAAATAAAACAGTGTAACACACTTTCTCTTATAAACGTCAAACATAAAAGCAAACAAAAATGATCTGTTACAAATATCACTAGTTAGTACACTATACATGTCCAAACATGCACTTCCGTGGGACTAGGGTGTTCGGTGGTCAATGTTTGTACACACATTACCGACACTTAGAGGTAGATGATGCTCTGTCATTAGCAACCGGACTGTGTTGCCAGACTTAATGCGTCAAAATACCCTAAACTAAAGCATTATTTTATTTGTTATAATTTAAAAGTGTACTTAATAAAAACATATTTTCCTTAAATAATAACATTCTATAATAATATATTTTGTAGGTATATTAATAGTTATAATACATTTCTATTAAAGGATGACCTTAAAATTAAGAAGACTGCAAAAATATATTTTAGCAGTACTCACGTATAGTGGATTAATATAATTATCTTATGAAATAATTGCATATAGGAATAGTTTGGTGATAATTTTCATTATTTATTCTCTCTCGATATTTGAGAATCTCGAGGCTTCAACTTCGCGTTTCAGCAAGATGCTATTAACATAAAAGAAACCTAAATTCAAAAAGAGAATCAGATAATGTTAAAGGAAACTTCCTTAAACTGCCTATGTATGTTATAAACTTGGCAACCCCGGAAAAAGACATGGCCTATTTAATTAAAGCTTCGTGATAAACAAGTTTAGATCGGTTTGATTTATTTAGAGCCCCCTTGTGTCAATGAGTGAGACAATAATATAGGTAGGTAACAATTTTAACATAGATTGCGTAATGGTCACATATCCTATCTTAATTTTATAAGAAATTGATAACAGATTAATTTTATACTGTTCCTGAATATGCAGCTTTTAAAGATAATTTTAGTTTACAGAGTTTTAATGTTATTTTATAAAATTATTGTAGTAAAATAATTTATTAGAATTAAAGTAAATACTTATATTTTTTTTTATTTTACAGCTGAAGTTAAGGCTTTTTTGGTGGCGACGGAGAAGCCTGCGGATAACGCTATAATCTGGTCTACACGTACCTCTCTACGCCGTACGTGCGGGCTACCAGTACCTAGTCCTTGTATCCGGAGGAATATTTTAAATCTGTATTGATACATTACCGTATTGAGAAAGTCTTTTAAGTCTATATTCTCTCTATTAAAATGACTACACAGGTGGCGCAGTGCAAAAGTTAGTTTTGTTCTTATGATACGTTAAATTTTGACATCTACTTCAATTTAGAAGCAGTACATACAGAAGAGAATCAAAAGCAGATCCAGCTTGCAAGTCAAAATCGCCATGTTAGTATCTCGTCATAATAACCTCCAATTCGGATAATAAAATTCCAATTAAAAATAAAGTATTTCTATACGTCAAAATTTATTTAATTAAATATCAAAAGTGTATTTTTTTAAATAGTGGTTAACCTAGACGTAACCCGGGGGATCATAACCCACATGAACCCCCTCGTGCATCTGCTCTTGGAGCAGCGTTGCATAACAATAACTGTATGAGGTCTTCGTTAAAAAGTAGGTACACAAGAAAAGGCTTATTGATTGAATGGTCGCTTCAGTTGCTTTTATTAAGTCGATTCAATTTCTGAATACTGCAGATCACGATTCTTTAGATAACATAGATTAGATAAAATACCAATTACAGTGATAAAGATGAAATTTATTCGCTCTATGCAGGTAGTCAATTGCAAATTGGTGTATAAGGTAATTTACATTTGCTTACACAAATTAAAAAATAAATAATGCATCCATCAGCCTTTTTTTTATGGGACTAATCCCACCACACATTCCCACCATTGTAACTCCTGTAAGCCAGGATCCACAATGGTCACTATAAATGACACCGAGGTTTGACCCTCAGGCAGTCCGGGGAAATGATTTTAATTGTCTTGGAACCCGCAACAAATTTAATTAGAAAAGTTAAAGAGGAGGAGTTGGAAAAGAGTGATTCCACTTCCCTCCCAGGCAAAGCGGGAGACAGAAAGCAATATTGACTAGTCAGCCAATAAGTAAAGGGTTGTACAGCTACGATAAGCGCAGCAGTACGGCACCACGGATACAGGATAACTTAACGGGGCCTATATGTGAGCCTTAAGATTGGTTGCAGTAGTAGGTATGGCAGAAACGTCTAAACGCACGGAAATTTTCTCGAGTTGCTACAAGATCCGTATAGTATACTACTCCAGATGTTACTTGCAAACTGTCTAACATAAGGTCGCGCTCGTTACGCCAGAGATTGTCGGTTTGATGAACAATGTGGCAAGAATTATGTCTGCCAATTATGTCGGTTACACTCATTCTTTATAGATTTCCATATTTTGGCTTTTATCACGAAGAGAATTACCTAACATAGCCCTCTCCGTAGCAAGCTGAACAGCTTTTAGCTCACTAATATAAATAAAATAAAATATATATTTTAATTCATAGAAATAAATAATTGTTATTTTATAAAAATCTTCAGATTCATCAAAATATTATTTTCTGTTAATTTATTGAAATTGAGTTAGGGTATTTTACCTAGTAGATCCCGAACGAATGATTCTAACATGACTACTAATTGCATTAATTATTCTGTGAACATTTGTTTATCGAGGTCGTCATTCTGAATGTGTTAAAAGAATACATTGAGTTTATATTTAACTGGAATATACATACATGAAGAATGATACATACATAGGTACATATCATCACGCCATATCCCTTGCAGGGTAGGCAGAGAGAACAGAGTGCCAAAGAACTCTATCCTTGCGTACTTCACTCGCTTCCTCAACATTCATAATTCTCTTCATACACGCTCGCCGGTTTCGGAGACTCTTGACTACACCTTCCTTCAGTACGTGACCAATCTGGTCTAGGTAGGTTAGTCTCGGTCTCTCCCGATACCTACATTCTTCCACTTTCGCATTGTATATCTTCGTAACCAGACGTTCGTTCGGCATTCTTTTCACATGTCCGAACCATCGGAGCATTTCCTTTCGCATCTTTACACCAATACTCTCTTTCACACCTACTCGCTCTCTTACGTCGTCGTTACGAATGCGGTTGGTCAGCCTAACTCCACAGATTTTCCGTAGAGAAGAATAATAAATACATTTATTAGGTAAATATGTATTTCGTGTGGTGACAAGGTAAGAATACAAATGTCGCCACCTCCTACTTGCCTGTAGAAATCGTAACGACCTTTTTATTTTTTTTTTATTTCAAGGGTGACTATAGCAAACCACCTAGTTGGGCTTCCGGCTCTCTCGCTCACCGATCGAAGCGCAATAGCACATTGCCATTACTCATACGTCGATCTTCTGCGAGAGTGTGGTACTACCCCGGATGGACCAGCCCGCGGCTGTAGACAGAGACTGTAAACAACGTGGTCCTACCACAAATAAATTTTATCAGCCGACTAGGTACAATATTTTTAATTATTGAAAAGTTATATGAAAATTTTATATAATTTTATAAATCATCATCATCATCATCACAGCCCATAAATGTCCCACTGTTGGGCTCGGGCCTCCTCGTAATGGGAGGGAAATTAACCTACCTACTATACCGCGCTGTTCAGACGTGTTGGTATAGAGTTTTGTTTCGAGTTTTCCTTCTTTCGCATACATGTTATATGCGTTTTATATCCCTTAGTCATCTCGTACGATCACCCACGGGTAAGATATGGGGTGGTGAATATTATTCTTACCTCATCACAACACGGAAAATTTTATAAATACGAGTAGGTAGTAGTACCTACTTTATAGGTAGCGAATATTAAGGTTCAAATTACAAAAAACTTTAATTATATTCATGAATCAACTATTTTGTAAAACGCCTTTTAATATAACAACATATGGTATTCCACGATGGCTGAATACGACTTTATTTATCAAAACGAATGGCTAACACATGTCGTAGCATACAGTGACAAGGACTCCAGACGTCCATATTAACAAGATCCACGTGTACACTAGACGTAACACCTATATCATCAAACATATTGAACTCTGAAGAGGGGGTAGGTAGATCTGTTTATGTTGGGTGTAAAATAAATAAGTGTGACACAATGATAATTTATTTATTTACTATAATTATATATAGCAGATGTGTAAAGTACCATCGTGGTGGGTTTATTTAACTGTGGTTACTTACGAAGCTATTGTGTCTTCAGTTATTATTTGTTGAAGGACATATTACATGTTGACAATAGTTCGATTTGTTATTTACTGAAGTATATAGGTATGTAATGACTGCATAGAGGGCATAGTGGTTAAAATTCTTACGTATTGTCGCGAGTTTAAATCCGCGATCGATACGATTTTTTTTTTGGATCAATTTTTTATAGCCCTTGTTGTCTTTAAGAAATAAATTACTTATTATTAATATTTATTTTCAAAGATTCATTCCGTGTGGTGATGGAATAAGAATACAATTCACCACCCCTCTATCTTACTCGTGGGTGATCGTAAGAGACGATTAAGGGATATAAAACGCATATAAAATCTTTGCAAGAGAAGGAAAAATCGAAAGAAAACCCTATACTAACACCAACTTTAGTAGGACAATTTAGTAGGACACCAACTTTAGTACCATCTTTAGACACCAACAACTTTAGTACCAACTTTAGACACCAACTTTAGTACCATCTTTAGACACCAACAACTTTAGTACCAACTTTAGACACCAACTTTAGTAGGACAATTTTCCTACCAAAGCAGGAGGCTCGAGTCCAACAGTGAGACATAAAGGTATCAGCTGAAACGATGATTTTAGACGATGAAAAATGACTTGGATAAGAATGCAATTTATCACCCCCTATCTTGTTCGTAGTTATAGTAAAGGATGAGTAAGGAATACAATATGCTTATACCTAATGTAAAAGAGAGGAAAACCTCAAAAGACTTTTGCCTACTCCTTTAACTCTCTTGGTATAATGGATAAATTTCTATCTTATTGTGGGAAGGCTCCAGCTCAGCAATGGGCAATATACGTGCTATATGAGGTTATAAATCATTTTTAGGAAAAATCTTTACGAATTTGCCTTCAGTGTATTTTAACTTCTCGTGAAAATCGTAAAATCTGATTGAAAGATCACTACGAGAGTGGATAGTGATATACTTTGAGGAACTGGGGACACCAACTTGATTACGAAACCGAACCTGATTCTGGTAGTAGTCTTTAGAGGAGGCCTATTTTAGTGAACGTTAATAGGCTGACTGATGGTACTTTTGAACGAATATTATATGACAAAACAAAACAATCTTGTCATATATCAAATAAAGGAGTGACCCCCATAACGATACTTAGCGACACGCAAACCGTTAATATATTAAAATCGCAGCGACAATCGCAGACTGTTTCACGGTGGCGATAGTAATCTAACCGCCCAGTTAAACAGCGTAATAATCGCCCCGTCGGTATATACGATCCATAGATTAAGGGGAACTTCAGCATATATCAACTTGATTTTCTTTTTTAAAGACTTTTTTTTTTAAGAATTTTTAGTGACGATGGTCTGTCCCGTTAGATTACCTAGTGGAATGATTTTCAAAATAAAATTGTATAGGTAGAATATTTTTTTATTATATTGGCAATGAATTTTTATCAAAAAATGTGAGTCAATATTTAATAACTAATATTACAGCTGGTAGATATATCTAAATCTACTTTAGTCCTTCTGTGATCATTGGGTAACGATTTAAAACCTTTGAAATTAAATTTTTAATTATTATCAAATACAAAAGCTATAATATCCGAAAAAAAAATTAGTTTCATTTCAAATATGTAATACTCACGATATTATCAGTAGATAATCAGTTCAATGTTTTTATCATAAATAATAAATATTTCTGTAGATATTTTTTAATTTGTTTCTTTAATTTGTTATTATTAGAACATAGCTTCATTAATTAAGCATTTATTTCATTTTTAATGTCATATTTTAATATTATTAATGTATCAATTATATGTAGTGCTTAGTAAATAAATAAAAATCCAAATTGTAAGGGAAAAAAATAAGTATACTGCAGGTGACGGAATGGACGCTATGTACCGGACCACCAACTCGGACGTTTCAGGCAATGTGTGATCCGACCATAAGCTACCATATATAACAAAAAAGAAGTACCTAATTATTTATGCTGTTTCTTAGAATGTTTTCTATGTTTCAATGATATTTGTGCCTCTTATTTCTGTTATGTATCAAAACCGCGACACAAGGATTTGATATTTAGATCGTATCCCAAAATATATAGATATATATATATAAAAAAATAATTTTATAAGTATTTCCTTTCATTTTGATTATTTCAATAAACTATTCTGTCATATTTTAATAATATTTAACTAATAATACTAACATTTTCTAACATATTATTTAATATCATGTTACAAAGAGTCGTAAATTTTCTTTCACCGAATTTCCTCGTGCCCTCCGTCCGACACGCGAAGGCTCGCACTTTGTATACAACTTCCGCTAGCGGCTCACTTCCGGCCCGGACAACTTGGCCGGAAGTACGCCGTGCAGGCTCTATGTCACCTTTAAGTACGTGTTGTGATTAGCTTAAATTTATGGTTACCGCAACCGAGGCTCGTAATTACGGCTTCATGAACTATAAATTATTATTTTCTTTCTATAATACCTTCCGTATTGTAATTGAGTAAGAATAAATTGTGACATCACCCCTTTCTTTACTTAAATTATTATTTTATTAAGTAAAAACATACGCTGTCTGTATTTTATTATTATTTTTCGGAATTTATTTGCGAAATAAATAGATTTACAAAGTGCCATATATATGTCATTATTTAAGCTTATATACAGGGTGTCCCAAAATTCAACGATAAGCTGGCACCAGCTGGTGGACCTACATATGACTACTCGAGAACAGAAAAGAAAAAAATTCTACCTTGTTTTTTTTTTTCATTACGACAAAAAAACCAAAATCTTTAAAAATGGACATCCTTTATTATATTATTAAGTGCTATTGCTACAGTTTTACAAGTAATTCTGTGATTTTTTTTGTATTGGCAAGGTAAGTAGCACTACTATCGATCACAACCATTAAAAATTCCAGAATATCTATAGTTTTTACACAAAAATCAATCAAAACTATGTTTTTTTCATAAATTATGTAAGATTTTGACTTTCAGCTCACTTTCACTCATCATAGTGAAAAAAAAAAGTATGGACACTACTGTGGCAAATAGTATTAAAAATTGGCGCAACTAACTACAATTCTAAAATGGTATAACATTCAAGGCAAACTAGCCACAAAAATATACTTAGGTGTACTATTTCAAAATAACAACCATATTTCGAAAATTGTTAGTGTTGATAGTAATCACTTTTACTATGTAGCCAAAATGTTTTTGTAGCAAGTTCTCAGAATTTGAATGAGACATGTGCGTAGTCCGTAGATCCACAGTCTGAATTATTTTATGGCGAAGCTCGTCCAAGGTTGCAATCGGTTTTGTGCAGACTCTGTCCTTTAGACAACCCCAATAGAAAAAGTCCAGGGGATTTAGATCGGAGGAACGGGGTGGCCACAAGATAGGACCAAGTCGCCCGATCCAACGCCCTGGGTACTCTTGGTCTAAGTACTCTCGCACAGGACGGGCATAGTGAGCTGGGCAACCATCGTTTTGAAACCACATGGTTTGCAAATCACTTAAGGGCACATCTTCTAATAATCCTGGCAACTCATTTTGTAAGAAGTTTAAATAACTATTGCCATCTATGTTTCCTTGTAACTCAAAGGGCCCTATCACTTTGCCATTTATTATGCCAGTCCATAGGTTAACCTTAAATTGGTATTGGGATTGTCTTCTCTCACCAGGTGCAGATTTTCATTGTTCCAGCTATGAAGATTGTGAAGATTTAAATATCCATCTTTCTTGCAGGTTGTTTCATCACGACGACGTGACGTTTTAAAATTCTATGTGCAGTACTTTTTGGGATTCCCGTTGCTGCTTGTACAGCACGTACAGAGGTAGTTGTAGAGAACTTCTTCATCGTGTTCCGATCTAGGTTTTCCAGCGTTTCGCCTGTCAGATGGTATACGACCCTCCGAAAAAGCTTGATACACGTTAATAAATACGCGATAATCCGGATACCTTTGAAGATTAGGGTACCTTGCTCGATATAATCTGCTAGCAGCGTTGGCATTGCATCGGCATTCTCCATAAATTAGGTGCATATTAGTGTATTCTAACGCTGTGTATGGTAGCGGCATGATGAATGCTAAACACTTGAAAATAAGGCAAAACTTCTTTAAAAAAAAACACAAAATCACAGTCTAAAGTAATGCCAAGTCAGGTCAATTTCCAGGTCACTTAATTCAATCCAAAAGTCGTCAGTACCAGAGCCACTTTAATTAAAACAGAACGGTGTGCAGTAAACAAAGAAGTAGAGCATACTGACTTGCTGTGCTGCTGAGGACATTAATTACTTCTCCACCTGCATTAATGTTACTAAACAATTAGCATCTATCTATCTCCCTCTAACGTATAATCTCTCTATCTCTGTCTAACTTATTTTATGGACTTATGGACTACGCACATGTCTCATTAAAATTCTGAGAACTTGCTACAAAAACATTTTGGCTACATAGTAAAAGTGATTACTATCAACACTAACAATTTTCGAAATATGGTTGTTATTTTGAAATAGTACACCTAAGTATATTTTTGTGGCTAGTTTGTCTAGAATGTTATACCATTTTAGAATTGTAGTTAGATGCGCCAATTTTTAATACTATTTGCCACAGTAGTGTCCATACTTTTTTTTTTCACTATGATGAGTGAAAGTGAGCTGAAAGTCAAAATCTTACATAATTTATGAAAAAAACATAGTTTTGATTGATTTTTGTGTAAAAACTATAGATATTCTGGAATTTTTAATGGTTGTGATCGATAGTAGTGCTACTTACCTTGCCAATACAAAAAAAATCACAGAATTACTTGTAAAACTGTAGCAATAGCACTTAATAATATAATAAAGGATGTCCATTTTTAAAGATTTTGGTTTTTTTGTCGTAATGAAAAAAAAAATCAAGGTAGAATTTTTTTCTTTTCTGTTCTCGAGTAGTCATATGTAGGTCCACCTGCTGGTGCCAGCTTATCGTTGAATTTTGGGACACCCTGTATGTCCCACAGTTGGGGTCAAGCTTACTCCACGATATGAGAAAAAAAAAACCGGAGGTGTCAAGGGACACCCGGATGGAACGAAGTTCTATTTTAATTATATATTTTTTTTCTGCCTTAAGCGATTTTTATCGTTATATTTTAGCCAATTTGCAAAATATCTTTATAAATTATAGCCTATGTGTTATTCTGATGTGCAAGCTATATTACTATAAATTTCATCAAAATCCATTCAGTTCAGTAGTTTTTACGTGAAAGAGCAACAAACATGTTCACATCCATACATTATTACAAACTTTCACGTTTATAATATTAATAATAGGATATACAATTCCACTAGACTACCAAAACTTTTCGGCCCCGAGCTCGAACGCGAGCCGGCCACGCGGCCCGGTCACGGGCGAAAATAATTTCGTTGCGCATTATTTTGATTTTGCTATATCTCTTAAGGTATTGATTTAATTTGCATGGTCTGAAGGAAAAAAAATATCTTCATGAAATGCTCAAGCCAACTAATGTATTTAAAATGATAAGGATTAATACAGTATTTGTGTAAATAGCTTTTCAATTATCGTTTTATAATAGAACATTTTTCAAAGTATTAAAATGGATATAGTATGTTATCCTTAAGAGATAGATATATACCATCGCGGACTTTTTTGTAGGCCTTTTTAAGCTGTATAATACTGTAGTACTTTATTTTGATCTATTTCGTAGGGTTCAGCCAGCGTTTGCAATGTAAGCGCAAAATAATGTGTTTATTTACGACATCACATTAGAAACCTCTAAAATTATCAGTGTTTATCTAGTACATTATGCATATATTATACATATAAACCTTCCTCTTGAATCACTCTATCTATAAAAAAAATCGTCGCGACACCACACTGTTCAATGCGAAATAGAAATGAAAATATCTGGCTTGCTTTCTATAAGAGAGCCGACGAGCGACGCCGCACAGCTTACAATAGCTTACTATAGCAAAAAGTGTCGTGACAACTTTTCGTAAGAATTTTTTCCGTCTAGCCCCCTTTCACAACGCGCGATAAGGAACTTCGTTCCAAAAATACCTACAATATCATACTATAATCAGAGAGGTTGATATATATGGGGGCAGGTCATACCTATATGTCAAGAAATTGGTAAGTGGTCGAGCTAATAGCGATGGGGATCATTTTATATGCATATTTATATATCTTAGTTGTGGTTTACGATAGCCCCGTTGTAAGAGGGTTTGGTGAATTGTATTCTTACTCCATCATCACACTGAAAAAGTTTTATCTAATATAAAAAGTATAAATTCACCATTTATATCGTACATACATATCATCACGCCATATCCCTTGCAGGGTAGGCAGAGAGAGCTGAGTGCTAGAGAACTCTATCCTTGTATACTTCACTCGCTTCCTCAACATAAACATAAGGGTTCACGTTATTACTGCGCAAATTACAGGGCCCATAAGCTTGACTAATGTGGCAGCAAAAGTGTATGGTAAAATTATTGAAAGGGGAATGAGGATGATGTCCGATGGTTTACTGTGTGATGCACAAAGAGGTTTCAGGAGTGGAAAGGGATGCATGGATCAACTGTTCTCTCTGCGTAACATTATGGAGAAGCATCTGGCTCTAGGTCAGAGGGTTTTCTGCAGTTTTGTGGATCTGAAGAGAGCATTTGACACGGTTGTACGAAAGGAACTTTGAGACATTTTACCAGAGTATGGTATTAACGGTAAACTGCTGCAGGCTGTGCAGTCCAGTAACATGGGCTGTAGAGCCTGTGTGCGACTTGATGATGGAATGTCGCCTTGGTTTAACGTCAATATCGGCGTTAAGAAGGGGTGCATTCTATCAGCCATACTGTTTATGGTATATCTGGACAAATGTCTCCAAAGGTTGAACGATATGAATGTGGGAGTCCAGATGGGCAACTCAGTGGTCAGTGCTCTGCTCTATGCAGATGATGCAGGCACGGTCAGCGACTGACCTGCAGATCCTAGTCGACACAATGACAGAAGATTGTAAGAAAAGGGGTCTACGCGTGAATTTGAGCAAAACCAAAATTATGGTCTTTGAAAGAGATGAAGCCAAAACAGATGTACCTAAGAGTAACAATAGGTAATGATGTACTAGAGCAAGTGGATGAATTTGTATATCTTGGATGTGGATTTAGCAGAGATGGAAGGTACACCACTGATATAGAGTGAAGAGTGAATGCGAGAAATAGAGTGAACGGTGCGTTGGAGCAACTTCTCGGTAGCCACCACCTCAGCCAGAAGGCACGTGTAGCAATACATAACGCAGTGCTTGTTCCAACATTACTATATGGAAGCGAGAGTTGGGTATGTAGAAAAAAACATGAAAGTAAAATTAATGCGGTCTAAATGCGATCTCTACGGAAAATCTGTGGAGTTAGGCTGACCGATCGCATTCGTAACGACGACGTCAGAGAGCGAGTAGGTATGAAAGAGAGTATTGGTGTAGAGATGCGAAAGGGAATGCTCCGATGGTTCAGACATGTGGAAAGAATGCCGAACGAATGCTGAACGAACGTCTGGTTAAGAAGATATACAATGCGAAAGTGGAAGGATGTAGGAACCGAGGGAGACCGAGACTAACCTACCTAGACCAGATTGGTCACGTACTGAAGGAAGGTGGAGTCAAGAGTCTCCGAAACCGGTGAGCGTGTATGAAGAGAATTATGAATGTTGAATTTATATCGTCGCAAGTTTTTTTGTTGATCTTTATAAGATATACAATGTCGTAGTAGGTAGGTATATTATTTTGATATAGGACTATAGGTATCTTGTAAGGTTTAACCAGCGTTCGCAATGTAAGCGCAAATAGGTTTTTTATGACATCACTTTGCAAAACTTTTACATTCTCAGCTTTTCTCAACTATAATACACATCTATTATACATATAAACCTTCCTCTTGAATCATGCTGTCTCTTGATAAAAACGCACTAGAACTACATTCTTGCAGAAAATCGACGTGAGCAGTAACAATACCTACCTATGCTGTTGATTCGCTAGCGAGAGAGCCGGTAGCTCATCCTGGGTGGGTTGGTAGGCAGTGGCCTAACTGTACCTACCTCTGGTATTGCAATAATCCATGGGCGGCAGTAACACTTACTGTCAGGTTTGCTGTTTACTCAGTTGTCCCCATAAGAAAAAAAAAAGGTAAACAGGACTCACATGTAGAGTAAGATCCTTATCAATAAGAGAATTTTTTATCATAACTATAAGCTAAATGATGTATGGTACCCGAAAGGGTGACCCGCTGGGTTGGCCACAGATGCCAAGGAAGTGGTACCAGCGACCGGCCCAATGGCAATGGGGAGGGAAATACGTTGGGTTATGGGGTCACGCGCTGCCCTTCCGTCGCCCTGTATGGAAAGGGCGGCGTGTGTGCGGACCATAGCCTACCCGAAAAAAAAAGCAAAATTATTTAGATATACTCGTATATCATCATTTTCCCACACTTATCCCAATTACTTGGGGTCGATACAATGATGATATGTATGTATGTATGTATGTACTTGGGGTCGATACAATATGTACTCTTCCTTCATAGTACATATTGTAAAAGTTATGGGCAATAGTTTTATGACCGGCCGCCTGCCAGACGTCAACCCTCCTTGGGAATGTAATTGTTGACCAAACGGCATCAAATAGAGTTGGTCCTGGTCATTATAAGGCTTTTAGTCGGCTTTTACGACATTCACGTACCAAGTAAGGGTTGGTAATATTCGTAGCCGCTACCACACAGCTATTTAATATATATATTTTAGATATTAAGAATGTATTGGCAACCCTACGTATACCTCAACCGCTAAAGAAACAAGACTGTGAAGTATTGATGTAAGCGTCATAATACCAGGACACATAAAATTTCACAAAACTATTTTCTCACATTAACGACACTTGGCGTAAGTCTTCGACCTCTATTCATAACATCGTGTCATCACAAATGTTCACAAAACTCATTATTTACTATTAAAATATTGAAAAATACACTTTATTTTCATCAATATAAGATCAAATACAAATTTTTAATGGTTAAATATAAGATTGTCCGCATACGACGCCGAATGTTTTCAATGTAAACAAATGTTGATCGAAAATAGATAATGTCTTTGTCACTTCGAGGCGTTAAACAAACGGTCGGCTGGACCGTTATGGAGTGAAGGATAGGTACATACTTCAGTGTTAATACTTTACAATATTATTGGATTTGCGATTTTAATATGTTTTATTTTAAGAAATATCCTCACCCATATAGGGCGTGACCAGTCGTTATTAGAACAGCATTGTGTGATAAAATATCTTGACTTTTTTAATACATCAATCTGTAAAAAAAAGTCTATTAAAAAGTCCTCCTGTGACTATGATCACTGCAAAGTGTTCGAAACGTCGGGTAATTAAAAATCAAATACAAACGCGATAGAATCCGTAAAAGTAGTTTTATTTCAAATGTGTAACATCCGCGTAAACATCAGAAATCATTACATCAATCTGTATTAAGGAAACATTTTTTGTATTGTGGAGGACTTTCCAAAGATCATCATCTTAGCTCATATACGTCCCTTTGCTGGGCTCAAACCTTCTCCACAATAGAAGGGGAATTGATTTAAAATACCATGCTGATCAGACGTTTTGGTATCCCTATACAATATAGGTATATTAAATATATTGTTATATCGAGTTTTCTTTCTCTCGCATTGATATTACTTGCTTGCGCTCCGTAGTCGTCTTTTACGATGTTGTTACGTCATATTTTCAACGGATACAAATTGTACCCAGACTCAGTACCTACATCTATTTTTGGATCGCACAAAGTCATTTCGAAAATATTGAAATTTATTTTATTAAAAACCACATTTTATTATCATTAGGCTGCCCTTATCCCACACTAAGTGGAGTCTGCACAAAATTTTCAACAATCCTCAGTCAGCTACAGAATCAAAATTTTTTCCGATTAAGGTTAATTGCATTCTTTAGAACGGTATTATATTACGATAGAATTAACTTTCATTAAAAAAACAGCAGCCAAGTATATACTATCGCGAGACGCATTAGCTATTAAGCATACCTATATAGATTATAAGGCTTACGTGTGGTGACGAATTAAGAATACAATTCACCAATCCCTTTTTTGCTCGGATGCTGTAATTGAGAACTGAAGTATACGTATTATATGACGATAATATCCATACAAGAGAAGAAAAACATGAAGTGAAACTCTATACCAACCCTGACTTACGTGGTATAGCAGGTCAATTGCTCATCTATTATGGAGAAGGCTTGATTGAGCACAGCATTACGACGTATATGAGCTAATTTTGATTATATTTTCAACAATAACCTAAATTTTGGGTAACAGCTAAAGTAATAAAAGACACTCGACATAGTGGTAGGACCACTCTGTTGACAGTTTTCTGTCTATAGCCGCGGGCCGATCCGTCCGGGGTAGTACCACACTCTCGTAGAAGATCGCA
Organism: Lymantria monacha; assembly: GCA_905163515.2. Classification (NCBI taxonomy): domain Eukaryota; kingdom Metazoa; phylum Arthropoda; class Insecta; order Lepidoptera; family Erebidae; genus Lymantria; species Lymantria monacha. Next base: position 22,325,039 of record LR991097.1, on the reverse strand, counting down.
GTCTGAGTAATGACAATGTGCTATTGCGCTTCGTTCTGTGAACGAGAGAGCCGGAAGCCCAACTGGGTGGGCTTGGGGATTTTATTGGTAGGCAGCGGCCTAAAAGCAAGCAATACTAAGGATATAGCCTTGGTATTACAAAGGTCCATGGGCAGCAGTGACACTTACCATCAGGTGTACTGCTTGCTCGTTTGCCACCATAAGCAATAAAAAAACTTGTCACCAATTTTACATGTTATGTATATCGGGTTAAGTGTTATCTAAAATTATAACTATTATTACTCAGAATTTAGGAGTCGTTGGTGAAAACAGCCATACATCACCTACGTAGTTTAGTGTAATTTTTCAAGTACACCCAACTTTCACATGTACGATAAAAACATTGTAGGATTTAAATAGTTTACAATTAGATGTTTATCGGACCACCCACGTGGCGCCGACGCTGTCACAACGACTTGCGACACGCCGTGACTCAACGCACCGTGTGGGAGGCGCCTTATATTGTTGACGGGTGACAACACTTGAATATGTATGGTGATCATATCAAACAGATTGTAATGCTGTTAGCGCGAAAGTTTGTTTTGTAATTGTTGATAATGCCGCTTTGATTAACATGACGAATGTTATGTTTGTTCACAATAATAGAACCTCCTCCTTTTTGAAGTCGGTTAAAAATAATTGATGATATCATACGAACAACTGAATATAATATGTTCAATAAGTACAAAATATAATTATATGTGACCGTATGGTGACGGAGTAAGAATGCACTGCACCACTCCCTATCTTACCCGTGGGTGATCGTAACAGACGACTAAGGGATATAAAATGCATATAACATCTATGCAGGAGAAGGAAAACTCGAAACAAAACCCTATACCAACACGTCTTACCAGCGCGGCATAGTAGATTAATTTCCCTCCAATTACGGAGGAGGCCCGAGCCCAATAGTGGCACAGTTATGGGCTGTGATGATGATGATTTTGATGATGTGATGACGTAGTCCCCTATCTTACCCGTGGGTGATCGTAAGAGGCGACTAAGGGATATAAAATCCATGCAAGAGAAGGAAAACTCGAAACAAAATCCTATATCAACACGTCTTACCAGCGCAGTATAGTAGGTTAATTTCCCTCCCATTACGGAGGAAGCCCGAGCCTAACAGTGGGACATATAAGGGATGTGATGATGATGACAAAATATACGTATATGGTCAAAGAAGGTCTTATACAAAACGTCGAGACTTCGGCAAATTAAAAATCAAATTCAAACTCAATTGAATGAAATATAAATTCATTAAAAACCATAAAAATAATTTTATTTCAAACGTGTAATATTCACTTAAACATCGGTAATCATTAAAAATATCGTACCTACGTAGGTATTATAAAAACTTAATCATCATTTTGCCTTTTACCGTCCACTGTTGAAAGAATCATACCTCATAGAAGAGATTCATTTAAGGTTACTTATTATCATATTCCGTACTCTTAACATGCTGTAAATAGTTTATATTTTATAGGACACAGCTTCTTCTTCTTTGTCGTTATCACTCTTGACAGAGTGGTCGTGGTCATTATTTCAGGTATTGGTGCTAAGCTTCACAACACGCCACCACTCCTCCCTGATAGCTGCCTTCCTATTACACAGCTCTGATCTTGGACACAGCTATTGCCTATTATATAGCATCACGAAGATGATATATTTAGCCGATTTTTAGGCCTACCGTAAATAAACAAGCGGTGGCGACAGTTGTATTTCAACCCGTAGTTACGCCATTTTTTTTTGTTTTGTTCGCTATGATATAGGTGTAGTGTTCGCTGTAATATAATAATAAGGCAACCCCATAAAACAGTTAAAAGTCAAAAAATTCTATATTGACAATTTTAGAGACGGATATTTTAAACTATTGCTTTAATTTTGTACACCATATAGCCATTAGGTATTTTGATTTTAATAAAATGAAGTTGTGGATTAAAATTCTTAATCTCTAATCAAAAATTATTAACAAATAATTTGTAAATGATTCAAAGTTCACCGGGTTATCTAGTCAGAAATAATATATTGAATCTTATTACAAGAAGGTAATACAAATATTACAAAGCTAACCTAATGTGTGAACTAAAACGTGTCCCTAAAAGCATCTTTAGTTCACAACATTAGGCTAAACTAAGCAGAATGAGATTTAACTGTTGTAAAATGTGCACTTGCCTTTTATGGCTACAAGTGTGAATTAGTTATTATCACTTACATATTCGTTTGTCTTTTGTATACGGTATGGAAAATATTGTCGTCTTTTGTAACACACATATCTGGCCTTGATTTAAATTTGACTGCTTTTGAATAGTATGATTATCTCCTAGGCGTTGATAATTCTGGACCGGAGAATAGTCCGCCGACCCGTAGAAAGGCTAACCGCGTGAGGGCGACAACCCGGCCTGCTGCCGGGCTTTCGGCGGGGGATGGTAACTGAAAGGGTAACCCGCCGGGCTGGCCCAAGGATGTTAAGGAAGTGATTTCAGTGGCCGGCTCAATGGCGCACTGCCCTTCCGTCGCCCCTGATGGAACGGAAAGCGACTAACTAGTTAACTTCATAGATCTAGGCGGCCCATTTGATTTTTTTTATTGCTTATGGTGGCAAACGAGCAAGCAGCATATCTGATGGTAAGTGTCACTGCTGCCCATGGAACTTTGCAATACCAAGGGTATAGCTAGGCCGCTACCTACCATTACAATCCCAAACCCACCCAGTTGGGCTTCCGGCTCCCTCAGTGTCCTTTTTCAAGATATGTCTACGAGATAAATTTATATAAGTTATAACCCTAAGTTTAGTTTTATTTTACAACGCTAGAAATACATATACAAATTAAAAGTTTTAACTTTAGCGGACTTTACAGACAAGTTTACCATTCACAAATAAAACATTCTTGAATTTTACAATAGTAATTATCTTCACCATATATACCTACATTTGAACTGATAATATCTTTTATTTTTAACAAAGTACTCTCACCATTTCCTAATTGCTGATATTCACGACGTCCTTCAAGCTATTGCATACGATAATAATTAGACCATTTAAAAACATCGCTTGGCTATCAAGTGTACTAAATCGTTTAGCTGCACGCCATATTGTATGTACTCGTGTATCTACAGCAGCGAATATTCAACATAGAAACGAAGTAGATATATTTAACATACCTATTCATTTTAGAATCTAAAAATCTTAAATGCAATATAGTGGTAGGATAACGCTGTTGGAATTTTTCTGTCTACAACCGCGGGCCGGTTCGGCGTAGTACCACACTCTCGCAGAAGATCGATGTCTGAGTAGTGGCAATGTGTTTTTACGCTTCGTTCGATGAACGAGAGAGCCGGAAGCCCAACTGGGTAGGGATTTTTATTGGTAGGCAGCGGCCTAAGCTATACTCTTGGTATTGCAAAGATCCATGGGTGGCAGTGACACTTATACCCATGTATTTTAAAATAATACTGTGTAGTAACAAAACATATACCCATGTATTTTAAAATAATACTGTGTAGTAGCGGATACGAATACTATCAACCCACTTCATTTTTAAAAGTAGTATTTCGAAGTATGCAAAGATTGAGTTCTCTGACACTCTGTTCTCTCTGCCTACCCTGCAAGGGATATGGCGTGATGATATGTATGTATGTGTATGTATGTAGAACAGTGATAACAGTGATGATAGATTGCGTGAACCCAAGTAATTTGGATAACAGTATGATGATGATGACATATTTCAAAATAAAAAAATATTTTTAAAATAGTGTCTCTGCGGCCGTAATTACGTACGTAAAGATCTTTTTTCGGGAGTTTAAACTTTCTTCTGGGGTACCTACCACATGTAACATTTTAAAATAGAAGTATTGTTATGGTTTCTATCGCGTTTAAATATGATTTTTAATATCCCAACCTTTCGAATACTTAACAGAGTTCATGATCACGGGAGGACTAAGGTATCATACGTCCAACAAGTCATCGTTTTTACAGAGATTTATCTACCTGCTACAGTAGGTAGATAAATCTCTGTAAAAACGGTAGTTATTAATTTGAGACATAGGTACCTACATTTCTTATACAAATTCTTTGCCGACCGGCCGCCTGTCAGACGTCAACGGAGGGTTGGTAATGTAATTGTTGACCAAACAGCATCAGATTGAGTTGGCCCAGGCTCTTAATCGTCTTTTACGACATCGACGAGCAATGTAAGGGTTTGTAGTATTCGTAGCCACTACCACATAGCTTACGCTACCACACCATCTGGGTAAGATTATTTAACAGTGTTAATTAAAACTGTATTGTCTTCCATCAGCCTTCAATTGTATTGGAGTCTGCTTTCTGGTTCAACGAGAACTGACGTTTGAAATTATAGATATATTACGGAATAACGACTTTATGACCTCCGCCATCCAAAGTTTTAGGTAACAATATTTCACTGTTACTTAAACCGGATTTTACCTATGTGGAGGCATTAGGTGCAGTGGATAGGAAACCTCGTTGGGGTTAAAAAGTTCTCGAGTCAAGACTAAGAAACGGACGAAACAATGTACGGCAATGGAGTCACATGGAGTGATGATATCCTAAAAAGTGGTAGAAAACCCTTGGATTCAGGTGGCACAAGATCGCTGGTGGCATCGTTCTAAAAGCATTTTCATGGGCTTTTATCCAACCATGGAAGGCAAAGAGATAGTAGATAGATGAGACACATTGTATCTAAAACTATTATTATAAATACGAATATTTATAAATACAAATATGGGTGTTTTTGTTTGTTTGTTACGCTTTCACGCCTAAAGCACTGAACTGATTTAAATTTTTCACGAATGAAAAGCTACAGTACGAGCGAGTAACATCCTTACTAATATTATAAATGCGAAAGTAACTCTGTGTCTGTGTGTGTGTCTGTCTGTCGCTCTTTCACGCCAAAACTACTGAACCAATCAAAAGGACATAGGCTACATTTTAATACAAAAAAGGATTGTAAAGGGGGATGAAAAGTTGTAAGGAAGTATCGTTATTTTTAAAGCCAGAAGCTTGAAACTTATTTTTAGGCTATTGATTAGATATAAATAAATATGACATTAACATTTTGTAAAAAAATGCCCCTAAGGGGTAAAATAAAAATAGGGGATGAAAAACTTTAGGAAAGTAACCTTTTAGGCGGGCGAAGCCGCGGGCAGAAGCTAGTAGGTTATATATTATACACGTATTCCCACAGAAATGAGAACTACACGAGTGAAAACACGAAACTGGTTAGTATGTTATATGTTAAACACCTCGAAATAGAAAAGAAAGCGGCATATGGTCAACTAAGATATGAAATAAGTATAATTCTTACTTCTGTGTGATAAAGAAGCGACAAAATTAGTTCTGTCAATTCTCTAGAAATCTTCTATAATATTTATTTCGACACGTAGCTATACCATTATGGAATAAAGCATAAAGAAAAACTATCATTGTAAGTATTTGAAGAACCCCCAGATAGATGTGGTGGTTTTCTCACGATTAACATCAACATTAATATAAGCGATAATGAATAGTTTTTAATAAGCACTTACTTGATAAACTTTAAAATCCTGTTCCATCAGAGTCATTACGATCTACGTAATATTAACTTACATTGTATTTTTATAACTTTCCTTAGGAATTTAGTAGTTGCAACCTTTCAAAGTATATATGCCTTTTAAACGTTATATGGGTACGGTACATTCAAGTATTAATTTACAAAGTTTTCTTGCAAGTCTTATAAAGGGTAATAAAAAGAAATTGAAGGTAAACATACATACATACCATCACGCCATGTCCTTTGCAGGGTAGACAGAGAGAACAGAGTGCCAGAGAACTCTATCCTTGCATACTTCACTCGCTTCCTCAACATTCATAATTCCCTTCCTACACGCTCGCCGGTTACGGAGACTCTAGACTCCATCTTCCTTCAGTATATGACCAATCTGGTCTAGGTAGGTTGAAGGTAAACAGTTTTTAATAATGTCCTCACGGCCGTATTTCAGTCATGAATCTGAATATCATTGGAGCCGTGACGTTTTTTTTCCATTCCTTCAATATTTAACACGTGAAATTAATGTTATATTTTTTTTTATTCTTTCTGGTGGCAAACGGCACATCTGATGATATTATTGTTACTGCGGCTCATGGATCTTTGCAATACTAACGATACAGCTACGCCGTTGCCTACCAACCCAAACCCACCCAGAATTAGCCTTCCAGCTTTATCCCTCACCGACTGAAGCGCAGCAGCACATTGCTACAATTCAGACGTGAATTTACTGCGAGAATGTGGTACTACCCCGGACGGACCGGCCCGAGGCTCTAGACAGAAAACTGTCAACAGTGTTGCTCTACCACTTCCAAATTATCTGTCATTTATATTGATTGAGTTATTACCTAAACTCTAGAGGCTGATAAAAGCGACTATAGTCTTAATACTACAATAAACGAAGGCAAAGCGAACAGATATATTAAAGTTGAATCGAATCTGTAACAAATCTATCTAATACAAAACAAAGTACTTTATAACATCCAATTTAAGAATGATTAATGTACCAGTCCGTCCATCTGTCTTCTGTTAGACTGTAATTGGACTATCATTACCAGTCAAGGTATTTTCGAGGTCGCCATTTGCAATTTGAACTTGATACAAAAAGTACTACACGCCTGTTATAACTTCAATTTGAAGGTGCTACATGTCTATTGTATGTTCTTTAAAAGGTATTTTTTAATTGATGGTTTAATTATCCTTGATATTTACTGTGTCTTTAAATTACTTATTACTATATAGATTGATAGAAAACCAGCGGCATTACGTAAATCTATAAAAAACTAAAAAGTAATAACTATTTTGACGGATTCTACCGCGTTTCATCGTTCTCCTACTCTTATCCCAATTTCTTGAGATCGATAAAATGTGTACTCTTCTTTCATAGTACATATTGTAAAAGTTATTGGCAACAGTTTTATCACCGGCCGCCTGCCAGACGTCAACACTCCTTGGGATATAATTGTTGACCAAATGGCATCAGATGGAGGTGGCCCAGGTCATTATAAGGCTCTTAATCGTCTTTTACGACATCCACGAGCAAAGTAAGGGTTGGTAGTATTCATAGCCACTACCACACAGCTTTATTCTATCTATCTAGGATTCTATCGCGTTTGTATTTGATTTTTAATTTCTCAACGTTTCTAACAATTTTTGACGGATCACAGCGTTCATGGTCACGGACGAAGTAAGTTACAGCGGGGCGACATGTGCATTCAAAGGAAATATATAACATTAGTCTAAGTTGCGATGTAAGATCGAGCGTCACCCATCTGCATACCGAATAAAAAATAATATTTTATCAAATAAAATATGTTTTTGAACACATCCTAAAATAATTGATGGTACTACCGTTTATCGTAGGTGCTAACCGGAAACATCGGTTATAGTCGTGTTCTGTGGTCGCACGAGAAAGATTATCCTGTGTCATCCGTCCATACCATACCTATAGTTGTTTGTACAAAGGCGATTGCCTGGGTCTGCTCTGTGAGGTCACTTAAGATGTGAGCTGTGAAGGTAATTGTGATTACTTGCAAAACGGGCATTTGCAACTTATATATCCGCATTTTTGTTCCTCTTGTTTGATCCATTTTTCTACATACTTTTATCTATAGTACCTATATATATATAATACTTTTAAAATATACTATATAACATATTATTTTTTTATCCACATTACATAGTATTTTTAAAATATACTTTTTAATATTTTTTTCTTATAAAATATCAAAACAAATATCATATTATATTTTTAATTATAAAAAATATTTTATACAAAAATAATTGATTCAAAATCATGCAATCTGAATTCAACATCTGAGTAGGTACGAAGGGAATACGATCCACCTTCTTTCTTGCCCATGAGTATCTTAAAAGTCGACTATAGGACGTGATATATTCAGATAATACCTGAGAAGACCTGACAAGAGACAGAAAACCGGAACTATAACTCTATACCAATCCATTTGAGTACCAAGATAAAACGCGAAGGAGGCCCGACATCAACAGCGAGACGTATATCGTCTGAGAAGATAAGAATAATTAGTAACTGCACAGATGGCGTAGTGGTTAAGATACCAACCCTCCGTGCCACTCAACTCATAGGTTCGATTCCTACGCAGGACAATCCTTTGTGCGATCCACTAAGTATTGTTCTGAGTCTTGGTGTAATTTGTTTACGTTAATTATATGTTTGTAAAGTCCCCCGCAATACAAGGATTATTTCCTTAGTGCAGGTTTTTTTTTTTGGTAACGCAGTGGCTATAAATGCATTTTTCGCATACCCGCCCGTACGGGGTATGTGGGACTCGCAGGCCCTGAAGGGGACACTGAATACCCACTAAAAAACCAACTGCGAGCTGTTAGCCGAAGGGGCTTTTACAGCTGAACCGGACTGGAATTTAGTGCAGGGCGGTGACTTTTAAATATATATACATATATACTTTTTTTTTTATATCCATTTTTGTATGTCCGTTGCAATAAACAGATTTCTTTCTTTCTTTCTTTCTTTTGCGGGAACTATTGATTTATATTCAAAGAGATATTGTATACTAGCGGCCCGACCCGGCGTCGCACGGGTGAACATTTATTTATTAAACATTTTGGCATAAACGTACATTAAATGCAGGACATACCTAAATAATAATGTATTTAGCAATAGTGTATCGCTGGCTTCCCTTGGGTTGATGTTTGAAAACAAAATGAGTAAACAGAATAAATGACATCAACTGGTCATTTTTAAAAACATTTTACTGAGGTTTAGAGTATAGGTATACTAATAATAATTAGATACATTATATACCTACGATTACTGTTAAGTACTGATTATCACATATTTCTTAGAATAAAAAATATAGTACCCCCGACTTATGTGTTAAGTTTTTTTTTACATTTATTTTTCCTTTTTGATTTATATTTTTTATTTATTTTAATATAGTTTTTTTTTTTATTTGTGTATTATTTCTTTATTCAAGTACATCTTTTATTTTAAAGACTTTTAAATTTTATTACATTTTATTTTAATTTTCCATTTTTACCTTAATGCTTCACTATACACTATGTTAGCAGTGGTATTTGTAGATGGCAATAAAACAAATTGATTTTCAGGAGACCCTACTCGAGAAAGTGCAACATATAGTTGGCCATGAGAAAAGCACTCTTTTCTTAGATCGATGCCAACCATAGAAAAAGTTTGTCCCTGGGATTTATTTATTGTAAGGGCAAACGATATATTTAGAGGCAACTGTAATCTTTTAAAAGATATAGGACAATCCGTCGGTATCATCGGGATCCGCGGAAAGTGAGCAAGCTGCCCGGCCGCGGGGCCGGTGATGATAGTAGCTACAATCACATTGTCTCGCAATTCCATAACCAAAAGTCTTGTTCCATTACACATATTGGGAGGGCTTAAATTTCTCAGAGCGAGCCGCGCGCCTACCTATTTCATAGATGTGCCCCTCTCCTGCACTCCGCCCCCGCCCCACCGGAGCGTCACGCCAGCGAATTAATTTTATTTCAATTTTATTAAACTCGTAATATCTTTCGAATGGAGTGTCCGATTGTAATAAAATAAAAAGTTCTTTACAGGTATTTAAACAACCTTGCTTGAGAAATCATTTATTTAGGTAAGAATTAAGGCAAAGGTATAAATAACTTGGTCTGATTATGGTCGAAATTTCTATTAAATTTTAAAATGTTAAAAAGTAGTTAGAGTGACATAACTACAATCTAACTATTGTAGTCACACGTGCACATGTGCACATACTATCGCGACATTTTTTGTAGATATTGATATGTTCTTTAATATTGTGGAACATCTTTGGTTCTATTATCAATAGTTTTCGCAGCACATGCGATGAAAGATATTTTATGGGCGTTTTTTTACACCTTGGGTAACATTATTGTAATTTTAGTAGGGATCCTTATATTTTTCTTACAATTAAAATAGCGTATAATAATCAGTGATAATTTTTCATTCAAATGGTGAAAGAATTATTTAAATCGGTCCAGTACTTTTTGAGCCAATTCATTACAAACATACATACAAACCTTTTCTCTTTATAATATTAGTATAGAAAACATAATTTTCAGCTGCTTAGGAGATTAATAACACTGTTACTTAGAATCCATTGTTATAAGTGTCAAATGAAGCTGCTGACACACAACCAATGGGTAAATAATTATTTTACGAAGTACTTTTCATTGCACACCCCTCTATTTAAGCACATCAGCAGACATACGATAACCTCATCCAAACAAACTGAAAATAGTTACTACTATGGTGGTTGACAACATGTTCAACACTGTAAACAACGTTTATTAACGCGATCATAAAACGTAACGTTTTATCGGTAAAGTGTGGGTGGTCCCTTATACTATGTGAATTGTATATGGGGCCTTGAAATCTGCGGATATGAATTTTTCAAAGATTATACAGGGTGGAAGTGGACCGCTCCCGAAAACAAAGACAGGTGACTCTCCTAGTCCTACTAGATAGGCTAGAAAAAACATCAATACGGATGAAAAAAAAATTTGAGTTTTTTTCCCTTTCCATCGTATTAGGACAGTGCCATGTAACGATAATTCCTTAAAAAATACATAACTTTACTTAGACGAGAAAAAGAGAGGCACGAGACCAGCAGTGTGCTATATAGATATCTATATCGGATAATGGTTCATCATCACATCATCATCACAGCTCATAAATGTCCCACTGTCGGATTCGGGCCTCCTCCATAATGGAAGGGAAATTAACCTACTTTACCGCGCTGGTCAGAAGTATAGGGTTAGGGTTTCGAGTTTTCCTTTTCTCGCATAAATGTTATATGAGTTTTGTATCCCTTAGTCGTCTCTTACGATCATTCACGGGTAAGATATGGAGTTGTGAATTGTATTCTTACTCCGTCAACACACGGAAAGTGGGGAAATGGGTCATAAATGTATTGAAATAAAAATAAAAATAATTGTTGTACAAACGCTTATTTAATGGCCCGACACCGCTCAAAATAATCCATGAATGCAAGTGTTTAGATTTGATATTATGGACGCAAAGAACCAAGCGTGTAATAATAAATTTGGTACATCAATGCATCTGTGTCCACAGGAAATAATTTATTTCTTACGCAAACTTCTCCACGTTTAATGACGGGCTAAATATAACCACAATCTGTCACCTTATCATTTTTTCTCACGAATGTCGTAAAAAGTTATTACAAATCTAAGACTAGGACTAATCCCATCACACGTTTTCACCATTGTAACTCCTGTAAGCCAAGCTCGACGATGGTTTCCATAAATGACACTGAGGTATAGGTACCATCAGGCAGTCCCAGGAAATATTTTTTATTTTCATGTGACCAGTAACAAATTTAATTAGAAAGTGGAGGAGTTGGAAAGATTGATTACACTTCCTTCCTTTCCTTTTTCTTTTCTTGCGTTGGATTATGGATGTGGTCGCGCCCCACCAAATCGGTCCGAGGCGACGGAAGAGGCGGCACGCGACCCAATAGATCCATCCTGCAAGCACTTCTCTTCGCCGTGCTAGCGGGCCACCGGTACCCGATCTTTGTCTTCGGTGGCCATGCCACTTCCCTCCTAGGTAATGTAGAAGACAGAAAAGAAAATGAACTAGTCATCCAATATGGAAAAGGATGTACAGCTACGATAAGTGCAGAAGTACAGCATCAGGTATATGGGTGAGCTTATTGGGGACTATCTATGAGCCTTAAGATTGATTGCATTATTATGTATAGCAGAAATATCTGAATGCATGAAATTTAAAGTGGTAGGACCACGCTGTTGACAGTTCTCTGTCTACAGCCGCGGGCCGGTCCACACGGGGTAGTACCACACTCTCGCAGAAGATCGACATCTGAGTAATGACCATGTGCTATTGCGCTTCGTTCGGTAAGCGAAAGAGCCAGACACCCAACTGTGGTTTTAGAGTGTGTATTGGTAGGCAGTGGCCTAGCTATACCCTTGGTATTGCAAAGGTCTATGGGCGGCAGTGACACTTACCATTAGGTGGGCTGTCAGCTCGTTTGCCATCTTAAGCAAAAAAAAAAAATTCCTGCAAGATCCGTATAGTATGCTACTCCAGATGTGACTTGCAAATTGTGTAACATAAGGTCGCGCTCATTACTCTAAAGATCATGCTACCAGAGAATATGATGTGCTCATTGTTCATACTCGTGGTCAGGTGTGGAACATTGATACAATGGTGAGGATACGAGTTTAAGTACCTAAAGGGAAACACAATCCAGTAGCCTTTTTCTTAAAGAAACTCGTTATTATTATTATTATCACTGAGTTGGCGAATAGGTTATGCCGGACTCCCGATGTAAACCACTTGCTGAAACACCACGGTATTCCTTCCGACAACCTATTGTTGACAGGAAAGGGGTTTTTAATCCCGATAAGTTTGGACTGCCCCAATTTTCTGGCAGTTTCACCTGATTTTGGGGACCTTACCCTCGCTCAAAAAAGGCGTGCGCGGAACAGGTACGTGCCGCCGTCTACGTCCTGCTTCCGCTAAAATCGTGGACTAAATCTACACTCTACTTATCTTTTTTTTTTTTGGCGGCGGGCTACGGTACGTCAAACCCCGCTAATCCGTCCGGGGCGACAGGAAAAGCGTACCCGTAGACCCGCCCTACAATATACCTCTCGACGCCGTGCGGGTGGGTCACTGGTACGCGGTCTTTTACTTCAGTGGCCCACCTGGCACACTCTACTTATCTAGCCTTAAGTTTAAAATGAAGCTTCACCACCTGACTTGAATGATATATAGTTATAGTGATATATAGACATTAATATCACTCAAGTTGAGTGTGAGTACACTTCATTTAAATAGAAATAGGCTAATTTGATTTAGATTCCGTTATGGCAAGTATCTATGAATAAGAGCTAAGAAGAGTTTTAAGTGAATTCAGAACTTGATGGCTCTAATAATAGCTAATAATATATATTAATTATAGCAATTATATGAAATCATTGTAAAAGGTATCCATATTATTATTCAAAATAATTAATGATAAAACGTCCTTTTACTGAATTAAATACAATAAAGATAACTTAATTATTCTTGGAAACAATCAACCGTCGATTTGTCACAGATCTCATAAAACTTCCATCGATCCGATTTAAAGCTTTAAGCGCTTTAATTAAACTTTCCTGGAACATCCCACAGGTTTCCCAATTTCACACGCTATTTTTACAACCAATAAACTTTATCAACAATACCAGAAGTCAGTATCAAAATAAAGACATCGACTATCCAAACTATAATTCTTATTCAGAGCGCTATAAAATAAACTTTTTTATAATCGTTGAAAACGATGATTACGACTTCGGAACGACAACGATACGACTTTGGACGATAAATGTACATAGTTTTGAATTACATCTGCATCATTCTCCTACTCTTATCCCAATTGCTTAAGGTCGATACAATATGTACTCTTCTTTCATAGTATAAAGGTTATTGGCAATAGTTTTATGACCGGCCGCCTGCCAGACTTCAACCCTCCTTGGGAATGTAATTGTTGATCAAACGGCATCAGATAGAGTTGGCCCAGGTCTTTATAAGATTGTTAGTCGTCTTCTATTCTTTCTTCGTTCTTCTACAGCTACATTTTTGAACTACATATTCTTATTTGTAATGACAACCATAAATTAAAAAGAGATAAATATTTCTTATATAGATTTGATGTCTCCGTGTGGTGATGGTGCGACTACGAATACTACCAACCCTTACTTTGCTCGTGGATGTCGTAAAAGACGACTATGAGCTTTATAACGACCTGGGCCAACGCTATCTGATGCCGTTTGGTCAACAATTACATTCCCAAGGAGGGTTGACGTCAGGCAGGCGGCCGGTCATAAAACTAATGCCAATAACTTTTGCAATATGTAAGCAGAGGAGTATATATTGCTTCGTCCCCAAGTAATTGTGATAAGAGCAGGAGAATGATGATGATTATCAATATTATTTTCAACATTTTATTAATATCTTGTTCAGTAACTTTTATATTATGACGTTAGATAGGTATTATCAATCAAGTTAGTACATATCATATTTATTTCCTTAAGATTAAATGTTTGGTAATAATAAATTACTAGAAAATTTTCGATTCAAATTGTTATTATACCAACTAATATTTACAAATCTTCTCAGCATTTAGAGGTGTTTGATTATTATGAATATGTTCTTCTTATATATTGGCAATCAGCTATTTATACGAGCTATTGGTGCCAGTGTCAAGTTATAAATATTTTCACGTTTTTAGTCTTCAGGTAAATTGTCGCCATTAACAGTGCAATGGCCACACTGTTAATGGTATCTTGTGGGAATTTTGATGGAAAACGAAAACTTGCACTTGCACTTTTATATGATATTCACTATATCCCAGTAATTCCGCCGCTTAACATTACATAAAATGCAATCAAAATAATCTAATATAACACGTTAAAACACTAAGATATCGAATATAATACAAGAGCACCACATGACGTTTCCAAATTCCCGTCAAAAGTCCTATGAATATGTTTTACGCAGGCATCGTGTCGTTGTCGTATCGTTGAATGTAAAAATCCATCGTTCATTAGCTCGTTACGACACTGTCATCTCATTTACAATCCCTAATGACAAGTTGTGTTGGACGTCTTCTCAGAAGTTGACAGAAACGGCGACTGTGTTATAAAACTATAAAATTGCTTAATTGTGATCGTAAAATCGGAAGGATTATTTATTATAACTAGCATTTTACTCTTAATAAACTTTATATAATGGAAAATAGAGTTTAGTTTTACTTGTTTGTTGGTTTTATTAACGATTTTGAAAGCCTAGTTCAGCTCGTTAGCGTGACGTATCCTGGATGTATCCTCGAGGCTGGAAACCAGGGGTTAATGTATTAATTGTTATTGATTGTATTATATTCAGACAGCCGCTACTGCTTATGGTAAGGTCTGTTGTCTATGCTCCTATATCTAGTTAAATAAAAGCATTCACCAGAGATCGTCAAACTAAAGGTCCATCTGATCAGAGAATTTCATTGTATCTTAATAGAAACTAGAGAAAATAATTTCAGAGAAGAATTTTTTGAGCTAAAAATAATTTGGCCTAAAACCATCCAATGTGAATAATTAGTTTCTTAACCGTGACATTTCTAATAAAAACACACCTATTGTCTATATTATTGTTTAGTGCGATGGAATTGGCATTTTGTGTGACAAAATCTAACCTCCTAATAAAATAAACGCTTCTAATTATTTTAAGGATATAAAATATATTTTTATGCCACATAATAAGTGTAGGTATAAAAGTAAGGACTATAGAGTTTTTCATCAACATTACACACATAACCCCACCACGTCCCACTGCTGGGCTCGGGCCTCTTCCGTAATGGGAGGGAAATTAACCTACTATACCGCGCTGGTCAGACGTGTTGGTATAGGGTTTTGTTTCGAGTTTTCCTTCTCTCGCATAGATGTTATATGCGTTTTATATCCCTTAGTCGTCTCGTACGATGACCCGCGGGTAAGATATGGAGTGGTGAATAGTAAGTATTCTTACTCCATCACCACACGGAAAATATAGGAAATATAACAAAATTTTTACTATACAGAAAATGTAAAAAAAAATATTACTTAGAAAAAAGTATAAGTATTACAAGATAAAATTTCAAATCAAATTAGTTTACTGTAAATAAATTATGATATGTTGGATGTTAAATACCTTAATTCTCAGCTCTTTTTACGGGTCGAGATGGCGGAGCGTCGCGCGTCGACTCGATAGGATACCCGCGAGGGTTGACCACCGGGTGGGCCACAGAAGAAAAAGACCGCGTTCGACCTGGAATATTGGAAAGTATTCAAAACGTCAAGGTAGTAAAAATAAAATAAAAACAAGGATAGAAATCCATCCATCCATTCACACAGCATACCTACCTATCTTTTGTTTCCTCGAATTAGTTATTGTTCAATAGTAAATAATAAAAGTGTGCCTTTACCGGTGCTACAATCTCGATAGTATCTTCTAGTAAATTTGACGGAAAACGAAAACATTTGTAAAGCACTTTTATATAATATTTACTGACGCCCCAGTAGTTCCTACTCATAATATTAGGGATATAAAATGTAAATAAAATTCATGATGATATTAATATATGAATATTTATTAATTTAATATTGAATATAGTGCCAACCATAACATAAGGGGCCGTCCATTAATCACGTGAGGTTTGAAAGGGGGAGGGGGTTTGACAAAAATCACGAAATATCACAAGGGGGCGGGGGATTTTAGTAGATATCAGGTGTATTTATTTTTTCGTCAAACACTGCGATTTCTAAACTGAAAAGCAGCGTGTAGTGTGACTTTGACTTGCCGTTGCCGGTAACGAACGAAGTTTAAAGTAGGTGAACTGTATATAAAACCTTTTTGCGAAGTATAAAAAAGCAAAAACCGAGAATATAATGAGCTGTGGGCTACTTCTTTGTAGGAACTAAAAACTCACGTGTTGTTGGTGTTTTGGTCATAGTCTTAAACCTCACCACGTTAAAAAATGCTAAAAAAAGATCACGTGATTAATGGACATCCTGTAACGTCTTCACGCTCGCACCAAAATTCCAACCATGCAGTTGGACGTAGATTCATGTGTAGTTATCATTTAGCATCGGTTATAGGTAAAAATATTATGTCGATATAATACATAAAGTTAATATTCTTTTTTAATTTGATTTTAATGAGGATATAAGACCCTACCCCACCTACTTAGGTGATAATTAAAATACGAAAAAAATGCATTTTTATTTTCCATAGAAAGAAAAAAATAGGCATTAGAATTTTAATTTCATTACATCCTCAAAATATCAAATGCTTTAGTATATAATAATTTATTCACAGTACTTATAATACAAAACAAAGTTCATGACCATATTTAAATCATAGAGCTTACACCGCCGCCGTCACCTAAGGCATACATAATCGTGTTACAAATACGTTGACATGCGTAGGAGCATCTATTTAACATTTCAATATTAATTTCCACCTTAATACCTTTAATATAAAATATAAATTTCTACTTCTTATAAATATGTAAAAACTATCAGATTCGTTAAAATGCGTTGTTAAATTAAATTTGAACGTAACTTATTAGAAATTAGAGTTTTGTTTTATTTAATTTTAACAAACCACTATAGGCTTAGTCATATGTTAGTACATATTGCCTAATCATTTAGCCTTTATTACTAAAGAACAAGGGTAATTTTTTCTTCAATGATTTTTGAAGTGATAACTTCTTATGTTATATCTTTCTTATCTTATTCGTGTGGTGATGGAGTAAGAATACAATTCACCACCCCCTGTTTTACCCGTGGGTGATCGTAAGAGACGACTAAGGGATATAAAACGCATATAACATCTATGCAAGAGAAAGAAAACTCGAAACTAAACCCTATACCAACACGTCTGACCAGCGTGGTATAGTAGGTTAATTTTCTTATGGAGGAGGCCCGAGCCCAACAGTGTGACATATATGGGCTGTGATGATGATGATGATGAACTTCTTATGGGAGGATAAACCGCATCGTTACGTAATGCGTTACGGCGTCAGTCTGTGTGACCGCTTTATAGGATTCAATAATGATACTCATAATGTACACACACAAAATTCTAATATACAATTCAAGAATTGTAACTAAGAATAAATTATATTTTATAATCAATAAAAGATTTTAGAATAGTATAAGAATAATTTATTTATAGCATGAAATTTTATTATGAAATAATTATTCCTTACATTATCATTTTAATATACATAAAATTTAAATAATAATCTAAGCTTTTCTCATGTTAAATAATTTCATTATTAGTTTGCAACTTAGATTAGTCTAAATTATCACTTCTGTCAGGTGTCCCGAGACGCACACGTTTTTAAAAAAATAGTATGTGGATTCAAATAGGATACGGACATAGAATAGTTGTCTCAGTTCTTTTTTTGTTTGGTTCTGTTCGTCCATTCGGACAGGCAAAGGGATCATAGCCCATACAGCCAAGTCTTATTATTTTTTTTTTCTGTATTATTTATCATTTCTTCATATTGTGTAGCCTTAATAGTCGTTGTCTGTCAGTAAGTCAAGTCGTTACCATTAATCGGGCGCTGATAACTTAATCAATGACTTAATACAAATTTTGGCAAAATATGAAAATACACGTAAACCATTCCACCACCACTATTATACCATATTCACTAACTACACTTCAGCATTTTAACCGTACCATATTCCATAAAATACTAGCAAAATTATTCAATTTAACACTACAAAGAACACAAAAAAAATTAATATAATACAAGAGCGTGACATGACATTTCCATAAGTATTCGCGCCAAAACTCTAGTTGTCTTAGTATAAATTAATATGAAGGCAATTTAGTTATCCAAAATAGAAATAGCTCTCTTGAGGAATTGAGCAAACAACTCCGGTTCGATCCTCGGTTATATTTTTTATATTATTTGTCATTTTTAATTATTTTTTCGTTATTTTATCAATTGCTTTTTAATATTTAAATATACAGGGTGGAAGGTGACCGCTCCCGAAAACAAAGACAGGTAACCCTACTAGTCCTACTTGTAATGATAGGCTAGAAAAAAAATCGATTCAGTAGGGTCACCTGTCTTTGTTTTCGGGAGCGGTCCACTTCCACCCTGTATTTACAAAAAAAAAAACTACGAATCCAAGTTCAGTCACCCAACTATTTTTAATAAAACTATCTAGTCAGTATAACAATGATACTAACAAATCGTTCCTTCATTTCTCTTAAGTAATGAATAACAAATGAGAGACGTAAGTGTATAACTTCAAACTAATTGGGTGTAATTTGTCTGCGATAATAAATATACAGTTTGGAAAGTCACCCGCAATACAAGGATTATTTCCTTAGTGCATTTAATAGTGGTAGGACCACTCTGTTGACAGTTCTCTATCTACAGACGCGGGTCGGTCCGTCCGGGGCAGTACCACACTCTTGCAGAAGATCGACGTATGAGTAATGGCAATGTGCTATTGCTCTTCGTTCGGTGAGCGAGAGAGCTGGAAGCCCAATTGGGTGGGTTTGGGGATTTTATTGGTTGGCCGCGGCCTAAGTATACCCTTGGTATTGCAAAAGTCCATGAGCGGCAGAAACACTTAACATCAGGTATTCTTTATAAATAACTGATTACGAAACGAAAAATGATGTCACAAGCGGGATTCGAACCCGCACCTATTGGGAATCCGGCCCAATCGTGCTGCCACTTACACTATCGTGAACTATTTTAGGACATGCAAATTTCGCTTCATATTATATCTTACGTCTTCAAGGTGACTTGTGACATCATTTTTCGTTTCCTAATCGGGTATTTATAAATAATTAAGCATATTAAATGCTAAAAATTTCAGTAATCAGGTATTCTACTTGCTGGTTTGCCACCATAAGCAATAAAAAAAAATTCAGGTAGAGATACCACTTTAAAAAAAACTTCCTTGCAAGAAAAAGTAAATAACAAAGACATCATAAAATCAAATTGAAGGTGTCAAAGTAGTATTAAGTTATTTTACCACTCCATTGCACAAGTAAAAGTATTGTAAAGGCAGTTGTTCTGAAAGAATTCCTGTTTGAATATCCGATACGTATATGAATGCTCACTAAACGCAAATTGGGTGAAACTATTACCTACACGGAAGGTCCTCTTTTATTTCAAATGAAGCTATTACACTTCTCGTTATTTTAAAATAATAAATCAGAATAAAAATCATCATTGGGCTTTCGGCGTTCACTACTGGACATTTTTTTTTCTTCGCAAGGTGGGACCATGGATGTGGTCCCGCCCCGGCAAATCGACCCGGGGCGACGGAAGAGGCGGCACGCAACCCCATGGACCCACCCTGCAAACACCTCTTTTCGCCGTGCGAGCGGGCCACCGGTACCCGATCTTTGTCTTCGGTGGCCGACCCGGCGGTATACCTTTGCGGGTTCCTGTCTTGTCGATGTCGAGGGCGTCGCCCTCACGCGGTGGCCTCACGTCGGGTGACCAGACAATGCCCCGGTCCGATCACCCGATTCACTACTGGACTTAGGTTTTCCCCACAAAGGAGGGTATAGTGTCGTAATCAGCAGACTGGTCAGCGGGTTGCCGATCACGGTGAGTAGTTATAATTTCCCAATAAAAAGTTCTACCCCTTCTCCTGTTTCCCACGGCCAAATAAGGGATAGTGATAACTACCAATTACTTGGCATAGTATTCTTATTAGTAGTATATAGTATTATATATAACATAGTATTCTTATTCCGTTGCCACACGGTTTATGTCAATTTAAAAACAAAAATTAAAAAAAACCACTATACAAAGAGATGCATACAGTTAGTAAAGTTAGTGACACATGCCGCCCGCGGGCAGGACTCATGGCTGGGTTACGTGTCAACTGTCAAATGCAAACATCCCGACCATTATTTAATTAAACGAATGGTTGTATGTTTTAAACTATTAATATGGCGGCCATTTTAGCGAATGTAATAATTTCTCATTCGCGATAGGTGTATTATTTTAAAACAATTAATGAAGGAAAATTACGATAATCGTAGAAATTTAATTATACGATAATAAGTTTTGATCAATAGTGAATGTCGACTCGAGTTTCAAGCATAACCAAATTTCATGATTTAATGATTAGGAAAATACGTAGGTAAAGTTAAGATCGGAGGGAGTGGACTCCGTCCTGCCACCATTGCAGTAGCGACGAGGACACGGCGCAACATACGCTCGATGACAGCGCCGTGACCTCGTCGCTGTCATCGGTGCCGACCTGACGCTGCCGGCTGTTGCGCGAGCGATGGTCGACAGCGTCAGGAATTGGGACGCGGTCGCCGCCTTCTGCGAGGCTGTCATCTCGCAGAAGGAGGCGGCAGAACGGGCCCGGGAGGAGTCCCGTGACCCGGGCCGCCGCCCGCGGCCGGGACGGTGCAGGCGCGAGTACCTGCGCCTGATGCCGCCCTAACCGAGGCTTCGGGTGATCGGACCGGGGAATTGTCCGGTTACCCGACGTGAGGCCACCGCGTGAGGACGACGCCTCGACGGCGAAAGCTGTCGGGGCGTCGACAGGAGAGGAGCCCAAGAGGGCATACCGCCGAGCGGGCCACCGAAGACAAAGATCGGGTACCGGTGGCCCGCCCGTACGGCGAAGAAGAGGTGCTTGCAGGGTGGGTCAATGGGGTTGCGCGCCGCCTCTTCCGTCACCCCGGACCGATTTGGCGGGGTGCGACGTCCATAGCCCACCGCAAAATATTTCCAGGTTTTTTATTGTGACTAATCCCACAACAAATGCCCACTATAACTTCTCTAAGCCAGGATCCACAATAAGCTCCATAAAAAACACTGAGGTTCGACATCCAAGAAATCCCAGCAAAACGCTTTTAAGTCTCTTGAGATATTTAACAAATTTAATTTAAAAAAAATCAGAAGTTGGAAATATTCCAGTTACTTCCTAAACAAGGCCTGAAACAAACAAAGATTGCCTAATAAATCAATAGATAAGAGTATTTACTGATATATGAAGCGTAGAAGTAGGTACAGTCACTTGGCCACCGAAGACAAAGATCAGGTACCGGTGGCCCGCTCGCACGGTGAAGAGAGGAGCTTTGCATGGTGGGTCTATGGGGTCGCGCGCCGCCTCTGCCGTCGCGCCGGACCGATTTGGCGAGGCGAGACTACATTCATAGTCCACTGCAAAAAAAAAAATAGTACAGTCACTTGCAGGCTATTTACATTTAGGGATTCAGGCCTCTCCCTATTAATGAAATTCACACATTTATAATAGTCAATTAGGCCTATTGTGTGTGTGTGTGATGTACGTAATAGGGAGTCCTTAAGACTCTAATCTAATAAAATAAAAATCTCTAATCTAATATAATAAAATAAAAGAGTACATGCAAAACTATAGACCAATTGCCTTGTTATCTATAGTATCTAAGATTTTTGAAAAATATATCTATAATCAAGTATATCAATATTTAGAAAATAATAGTATACTTAGTGGGTCACAAAAAGGATTCAGACAAAATATAACTATTAATTTGGCTATTTATGACTTTCTCTTTACTATCATGACTAATATGGATAAAGGAACACCTATATGTGCATTGTTCTGTGATATGACCCAGGCGTTTGATTATGTCCATCATGCTATATTGACGGAGAAGCTAGAATGTTATGGGATCAGAGGCAATATCTTACAGCTAATTAAATCCTATCTATCAAATAGGAAACAATTAACGGTTGTCTCTAGGTTAGATAATCAGACTAGAGAAGAAAAGATATACTTTTCAAATGAGCGTCATATATCATTTGGAGTGCCACAGGGAAGTGTACTGGGGCCTCTGTTATTCATAATATATATTAATGACCTTCCAAATTCTGTCAATTATCCTATGACTCTTTTTGCCGACGATAGCACATTAACTGTAGCTTGTAAGAACACTGATATTTATGAAAGTGATATTAATGATGCTATAAATTCTACTGTTAGATGGTTAAGAAATAATAACTTAATTATTAATTTAAAGAAGACAAATATAATGCATTTTAATAAATATATGACATCCTCAAAAATTATAATACATCACGAAACTGACATAATACGAGAAGTAACTAATACAACATTTCTTGGTCTCGAAATAGATAATAAATTGAACTGGAAAGTACATATAGAGACTCTATGTAAAAAAGTAAGTAAAACATCCTATGCATTATACAAGCTAGCACCTACGATAAATATTGATACGTTACTCACTGCATACCATGGGTTAGTAGCATCTGTTCTTAGGTATGGAATAATGTTCTGGGGCAACTCTACAAACAGGGAAATAATATTTAAAATACAAAAGCGCTGTATCCGCTCTATGTTCAATTTAAAACTTACGGATAGCTGTAGGCCATTTTTCAATAAGCATAAGATCCTGACACTACCCTGTTTGTTTATCATGGAAACAGTAGTATTTGTGAAAAGTAACCCTCAACTGTTTCCCCGTCTGTCAGATCACAGTGAGCGTAGTCGACGCGATAATAATAGACTTCGTATGCGCAGCGCCAAAACTGCTCATATGGGCAAGAGTGTATTTTGTATGGCACCTATTCTTTTTAATAAAATACCAAATATATATAAAACCTTAAATGTAAATTCATTTAAACAAAAAGTCAAGGACTTTCTTATCAATAGAACATATTACAGTGTTCAAGAATTTTTAAATGACAAGGTTATATAAATGTACCTTTTTTATTTTTTTTAATATATGACATTTCACTTTACTATTATTGTTATTATTATTTTTTTTTTTTTAATTTTAATTGTGACCTGACATAGACATTCTATTTAAATGATATTGTAATATTAAATAATACGAATGTAATAATAAATGGAAATCTCTAATGTTATGACAATTTGTACGCCTATAGTGGCAGAACATGTTGAATCCAATTAATCATAGATTGTTTAAGAACTTACCTACACATGTTTTCACAAATAAAAATTATCTTATCTTATCTTATCTTATCTAAACCCTTAATACTCTAGAGAAATTTTATGCTATTGGTCAGACACTCGTATACGGTACAGTTAGTCCTTGATGACATAATGAGTTATTGTTATGGTAGATAACATAATGAGTTATGGTCTGACTAAAATGTCTGCGTACAGACTTGTATTAAACGTATATACTCATCAATTGATGAGCAATATAGGTGACTATTTTAAAGTAAAGCAAAGTCATTAGGAGTGCATTCAATTATAATTTAGTAGAAGACTTTAATAGGGGTAGGATCACGCTGTGTACAGTTCTCTGTCTACAGCCGCGGGCCGGTCCATCCGGGGTAGCACCATACTCTCGCAAAAGATCGACGTCTGAGTAATGGCAATGTGCTATTACGCTTCGTTCGGTGAGCGAGAGAGTCAGAAGCCTAACTGGGGTGGGTTTGGGGCTTGTATTGGTAGGCAGCAGCCTAGTTATACCTTTAGTATTGAAAAGGTCCATGGGCGGCAGTGACACTTGCCATCAGGTGTGCTGTCTGCTCGTTTGCTACCACAAGCTAAAAAAAAAACTTAAATCTCTGTTCAGAACAACGAACCGCTTATGAGAAATAATTAAACATGATTGAAGAAAGATTTGAAATATTAATACGAACGAGTCAAATTTTGCCGCTTTTTGAACTAGCGGTGGCGAATATCCCTTTATTGCAGCCTCTACCTTCAAATAGGGTTATGATAAGTTGATGATAAAAATAAGTAACACCTGTGTTTCAATTGCATCACATTAGACCCGTTCATCAGTTGACATGGGAGCGCCGGAGGTCAGTAAAAGTTGTATGCCCACATCTACCTCTCATGACATCTATGTCGTGACTAAACTTTTGTGGGTGAAGTTATAAGTTTATAGCGATTTGTATGGCAAATTAAGTATTTCATCGTCGACTATGGCAACCATATTTAATAAAATACTCTCTATATATTTTTTAATTTTATTATTGACGGTAGTAGCAAACGAGCAAGTAGCACACCTGATGGTAAGTGATACTGCTGCACATGGACCTTAGCAACAACAGAGGCATAGACCGGCCATTACCTAACGTGAAGAAAGTGATCTTCTTAAACGTTTGAATTCTACACTCAATATCATCGAAATCCGTATTGCATATAATTGGATGTTTTTTTATTATTTTAAAAAGACAACACTGAAGGCATATGTTCTTGTATTGCGGATGCCTTTACAAATATTCAATTAAAGCAAACAAATTACACCCAGACTCAAGATACCGTTTTGTGGATCGCTCAAAGTAATGTCTTGCGTGGAAAACGACGGCACTGGCATGTAAAATATTAACCACTATACGGTAGAACTTAATCACTGTGCCACTTACGCAGTCAAAGATTAAATTGTTTTATACTGAAATCTTCATTTCATTATATAGAATAGTTACTTCTATTTTATCCAACTGTCACTAGTACCTACTACGTTATTTTAAAAGAAATTTACATTAACGTGATGAATACTAATTTCTTCCAGAAATGCTGTTGAAAGTTGAGATTTTTGATAAATTGTTTTACATGTTTTAGCTGAAAATCTTAGTAATATTGAAATTCATCCAATAAGTTTGATATAAGTTAGTGTGTTATTTATAATATATTTTATCATTGTTGAGTTCATAAAAATTAATCTTTTTAAAATATTCCCCATCTAAACAATTCAAGTGTTTCATTAGAATAACATAACAATTTCAAAAATCTTATTGAACTTTTGTTTGAACCGATAATACATTTCTCGCTGTTATTTTTCAACTTGGACCTCATCTGAACAGTGACCTCTTGACAGACGAGCTTCCAAATAGGTAGACACATTAATTTAGCCATCATTACGCGCATCGCATTATCAAACCACCTTCAAATCGCACGACTGTATAAATATAAAGTATATTCTAACACTTCCGGGTGTATAAGAAATAATGTAATTGGTTTTTGAGAGAAATTGGCCTCTATGGAACATTCTTAGAGAGAATGTAATATTAATTTCATATTAATTACATTATAATACGATAGTAAAAAATTAATAGAGCGAGTAGGTATGAAAGAGCGCATTGGTGTAAAGATGCGAAAGAGAATGCTCCGATGGTTTGGGCATGTGGAAAGAATGCCGAACGAACGTCTGGTTAAGAAGATATACAATGCGAAAGTGGAAGGATGTAAGTACCGGGGGAGACCGAGACTAACCTACCTAGACCAGATTGGTCATGCACTGAAGGAAGGTGGAGTCAAGAGTCTCCGAAACCGGCGAGCGTGTATGAAGAGAATTATGAATGTTGAGGAAGCGAGTGAAGTATGCAAGGATAGAGTTCTCGGGCACTCTGTTCTCTCTGCCTACCCTGCAAGGGACATGGCGTGATGGTATGTATGTATGTAAAAATTAAGATTGGTGATAATTGTGTCTGTAAAAGTTATATATTTATTTGTACAATATTTAATAGAAACTGTTGAAAGAAAAGAAATACTATAATTCTCGGTAGATAAGATCCCGACTAGAAATTTTTTCGTCTTCCTTAGCAGGACCGGACCGGGCATGCCCGATCTGGACCAGATAAGGTATGTAACGCAGAAGATATATCTGGACCCGATCAGGAAAACCTTATCGGGTCCAGATCAGGCATTCCTGATCGGGTCATATGAAATTTTACTGATCGGAACCAAATCAATCATCTGCGTTAAATATCTTGCCTGATCCAAAACGAGTATGCCCAGTCCGGTCCTTTTAAAAAACATGGATATCAAAAGAACATGTTTAATTGATAAAAATATAAATTAATATATGACGTAGGCAGCGAATGCAGTGCTATATTCTTATTATAGAGAGTCCCTGTGAGCCGTTCCAATTAGGGCGCAACCACCAGATGCTAACGACTTCAACTGTCGCCTGAATTTCTCATTAATGACCTGATCGAACAGTTTTAATCTGATTCGATAACAACTATTTTAATATTAGGCGATGTCATTACGCTTCGGAGAATCTTAACACCGCGATTCAGATAATGACGTCATTTTACTAACGCCATCAATTTATTATGAGCCAAAACATTAAATGTTAGAATGGTTGTTACAATATTATTATATTTATTTCTATCTATGTTTTCAAATGTACCTATTATTTATTTTTGTTTTTACTTTAAATATAAATTATTTTTATATTATTAATTAAACACTATTATTATTATTATTAAATACATATGATTAATTAAAGATTTCAGATTAATCTCCTCTGATGCAAATACAATTTACACCGTGGCATAAATATGACAATCATGATATGACACTTTTTTGAATTTTGATTGATATTTTTTTTGTATTACAAAAACTATTTCTGGTCCTGATATACTAGATGCCTTACAATATACTTGATTATATTTTACATCAGGCTGTCCTTATTTGGTATAGACCTGGTCCTTATCCGGAATGCCTTACCATACTTGATGATATTTCACATCAGGCAATCCTTATTTGGTCCTGACCTGGTCCTGATCCGGTATGCCTTACCATACTTGATGATATTTCACATCAGGCTATCCTTATTTGGTCCTGATTTGGTCCTGATCCGGTATGCCTTACCATACTTAATGATATTTCACATCAGGCTATCCTTATTTGGTCCTGATCTGGTCCTGATCCGGTATGCCTTACCATACTTGATGTTATTTCACATCAGGCTGTCCTGATTAG
Organism: Lymantria monacha; assembly: GCA_905163515.2. Taxonomy (NCBI): domain Eukaryota; kingdom Metazoa; phylum Arthropoda; class Insecta; order Lepidoptera; family Erebidae; genus Lymantria; species Lymantria monacha. The sequence goes on along the minus strand of LR991097.1, from coordinate 22,297,671 downwards.
GACCGGACCTGGTCCTGATAGGGTTTGCCGGATCAGGCATGCCTCATTCTATCCTGATCGGTTCCAGATACATGATCTGGTTGAACCATACTTTTTTTCTAGTCGGGATATTGTTCCTAATATGCACTCATAGATTTATTTATTAATTCTGAAAAGATGATACGTGATTACTGATATAGAAGGTCTACATAGGTGAATAAATAATACCAATAAATTGAGAGTTGGTCTTTTGTTCGATTATACTGCAAAAACTACTAAACCGGTCGAAATAATATTTATACCATAAGATGCCACGTGTTTTGGAGAAAGTTTTAGTATATGATATATTGGTGATTACTTACCTGGAAAAGAGAAAATGCAAGCGGTGAACAACTAGTAACTTATAAAATGAAATTAGAAAAACTTACGCTTTTAGAAATTCTTGTAAAGAATTTTATTTCATTATACATTTAAATAGTGAATCGGTACAGATCGTATTTGAATGATTATGATGATCTGTTTTAACTAAATAGATTCATTTTCTATTATTCCATTTTGTAATTTGTATTGGCATCTCACATCTTTTGCGGCATTTTTTTTTGTCTTTGACGTAGAAGCATAATTAAACATGGCGACTGATTGAAAGAGCTAAATGTCAACCTCCTCCACTCACTCCCCCTCTCGTGTTGTGTGTTGTGAGTTCGATCGCAAGCATACAACCATTTTTAAACAAAGTACTTTGTATACATGTTGCAATTAATATTATTTTTAAAAATTGTTCGTCCACCTATTTATCTGGCACCAGTCATCATTGGAAACGCAATAGTTGTTTGTACGGCACTAGGTGAGATCTTATACTCAGTTTTCAGGATATTATTTGACATCACAATTAATTTTAAATATAAAAAATATACGCTAATAAAATAAAATACAAATCCTAAAACACTGATGGCTGAAGCGTTCAGAATAACCTTCTGTGTCGAAAGTGAATTCGATAATTGTTTGTATTCATTACAATCGTTTACTTTGGATATTAATATTATTCAGCACAGCCCATAAATGTCCCACTGTGGGGCTCGGGCCTCCTCCGTAATGGAAAATGGAAGTTAACCTACTATACCGCGCTGGTCAGATGTGTTGGTATAGGGTTTTGTTTCGAGTTTTCCTTCTCTCGCATAGATGTTATATACGTTTTATATCCCTTAGTCGTCTCGTACGATCACCCACGGGTATGATACGGGGTGGTGGATAGTATTCTTACTCCATCACCACACGGAAAAAAATAATATTATTTGAGTCCGTTAATTATGTTTGTAAGAGACTTTTCTCATCACATAGGGATGAGTTCTGTGATTTTAATGCTGGATGTAGGATTCCTTTTTTTTTTAAGTTACACCGCTACTAACACCCAAGCTGCCACCCATTATCACTTTTTGTTTCAACCACGACTTATTCTCACGCAAGATCCGTATCTCAAAGCTGAAACGTAGTCAGAATCTTTGATATCAGTGATAATGATCATTTATGTTCACCGTGAAATGCATTAAGCTGTCAGTCACAGATTTTGAGATGCCCTCGCCGTGACAGGCGCCAACATATTCTTGTGGTTTTTGAAGTGGTTGGGAGAATCAGTGGTTATTATTGTTATTGGTTTTTATGTTTGTTATAATTTACATAACTATCTTGTTGAACCAGTAGTAGAAGCATGAAATGTGGTTACCGAACGTGAAGTCTTTTGATTTTGAATCTTGGGTAAAGCAGAAAAAAATTGTTAGGGTTTTCTAAAAATCTCCTCGCATTTTAAAGACATTCGTGGAAGGTATAGGTGGTAAGGTATTTTAAAGAAATTTTGATAATTTCAAGCCAATCATTTGGAACTGCGACTTAGATCTACATACATACATACATATCATCACGCCATATCCCTTGCAGGGTAGGCAGAGAGAACAGAGTGCCAGAGAACTCTATCCTCGCATATTTCACTCGCTTCCTCAACATTCATAATTCTCTTCATACACGCTCGCCGGTTTCGGAGACTCTTAACTAGTACATCTATCTAAGTTGAAAAAAGCGAGTTATCTATAACTCGGCTTTTTGTCGATGTACCTATGCTATAAGGCTTTACAGTCTAATTTTTCGGTTTCAGTCTTATATTTCAAAACGTCGCGGCACTAAAAATTAAATAGAAACGCGAATAAACCTGTAAAAAAAATTTATTTGAAGACAATCGTTAAAAAATAATTATATTGTAAAATAATTATGTTCAACAATTGATATGGAAAGAGTGATGAATAATATAAAAAGTATGGATATCATATCATATCTTAAGTACTGAGAAACTTAAAAAAAAATACATCACTGAGAGTGAAAGTAAAATGAATACCAAATTGTAGAAACTGTTAACACAAAATACTAAAAATATCCATTTTTATTCTGATTTCAGTAATGTATTCAAATAGACGGCAATTAATGGAAATTCAAGATAGCATACGTGGCCCACCCAAAGAGAGGTAAGAGTTTTTTACTTTTTTTTTTGTATTCTGTGTTTACTTTCGCATATTTATATTAGAAGACTAAGAGCCTTATAACAACCTGGGCCAACATTATCTGATGCCGTTTGGTCAACAATTACATTCCCAAGGAGGGTTGACGTCTGGCAGGCAGCCGGTCATAAAACAATTGCCAATAACTTCGACAATATGTACTATGAAAGAAGAGTATATATTGAATCGACCCCAAGTAGTTACGATAAGAGTAGGAGACTGTTGATGATATATATATATTATTCAATAAATGCAAATAGAATAGAATAGAGACTCTTAGTTCGGGTCATTGCTTGAATCGGGTTAGGTTAGAGTGAACACTACGTCAGCGCTTCACAATGAGGCGTGCAATAGATAATTTCGCTACAAATCTCTACATACAGTATTAATTACGCAATGCTCTCAATATATACGACAATTACAGTTGATAAGCAATTAAATATTGTGTAAGAAGTAAGCAGTGATTTTATGATGTTCAATGACCTATCACGTTTAAAAAATTACAGATTATACAACTACATATAATGTAATTTAGATGCATTAATAGTTGAAGGGTTACTAACGGTTACTGTAAACATTATGGTACCATGTTCTAAAGCGTCGGAGCTGACACATACACTTTTTTTTTATTTCAAAAGACCCTCGACTAAGAAAATTATCCTTGTATTTCAAGAGACTTTACAACCATCTAATTAATGCAGACAAATTATACCTAGTGTGTGATCCGTGTGGGGACGGAATACGAATACAACTCACCACCCCCTATCTTACCCGTGGGTGATCGTAAGATACGACTATGCAAAAGAAGGAAAACTCGAAACAAAACCCTATACCAACACGTCTGACCAGCGTAGTTGTGGAGGAGGCATATTCATCATCACAGCCTATAGGTATATGTCCCACAGCTGGGCTCGTGCCTCCTCCGTAATGGAAGTGAAATTGACCTACTATACCACGCTGGTCAGACGTGTTGGTATAGGGTTTTGTTACGAGTTTTCCTTCGTTTTATATCCCTTAGTTGTCTCTTACGATCACCCACGGGCAAGATAGGGGTGGTCAATTGTATTCTTACTCCGTCACCATACGGATTACAAATGAATCTATCAAAAAAAATCTATTAATAGGTCAAAATTATTAATTCTCGATTACGTCTGGAAATCTAAACAAAACTCGATAAAACATAAGTTCTTTCATTTCACGTCAAAGATTACACAACGATAAACAACTATGACTGGGCAATCTTTCAAAGTTCGAGGGAAGCAGAAATAGGGGAAGCAAGGAAAAAAGAGCAGTTCTCTTGAGATATCAATTTAAGAGAAATTACCGGCTAATCTGTCACATCTTGGTACGCTCGGGGCAAGTAATCCTGTCTTTTTGGTCCCCTTTTTTATTTTTTTTTCCTTGAAAAAAGTGAGGGGGAAACGACAAAGAATGCAATCTTGTTAATTTATCAATTGTTGTTGAGCGGACGTTAAGTGGAGTAATTGTAGCGATAAAGTTGTACCTAATTAGATGTTTATTTATTCATATTTTTAGACATATTTTACAAATTAAAACGTAACGAATTTGAAGATGATCGCTTAGACCTTGGAATTACATATTTGATGTAATTTAAATATGTAATTTGAAGCTGTGTGGTAGTGACTACGAATACTACCAACCCTAATTTTGGTCGTGAATGTAGTAAAAGCCGACTAAGAGCCTTATAACGACCTGGGCCAACTTCATCTGATACCGTTTGGTCAACAATTACATTCCCAAGGAAAGTTGACGTCTGGCAGGCGGTCGGTTATAAAACTATTGCCAATAAGGATATTGGATCGACCCCAAGTGATTGGGCTAAGAGTAGGAGAATGATGATGCTTAGAATTACATATGTATTAACATTATTATCGTAATATAAAATATACTGTTAGTGTAATGGTAAATACAAATACTTGTAAATGTACCGTGTTCTAAGTCGGTAAAAATATCAAGGTTGAAGTATTCTATAGCCACCGAAGTCAAAAATCGGGTACCGGTGGCCCGCTCGCACGGCAAAGAGAAAAGGTTTTACGGTGGGTCTATGGGGTCACGCGCCGCCATTTCCGTCACCCCGGACCGATTCGGCGGGGCAAGACGCATCCATAGTCCACCAAAAAAAAAAAAAAAAAAAAAAAAAAAAGGTTGAAGTATTCTATAGATTTCCTCGGGATTTTCTCAATAGCAAACCTAGTTTGACCGAAACCTAGATTGAAATTATGTACAAACTGTGATAATAGGCTTACTCTTTATTTTGGGATTGTAATTGTGAAATAGCTGCTTACATCTTTGAGCTGGAGGTCCAGATCCTATAGTCGTATTTATATGATAGGCCGAAAAGGTTTTTTTTAAATTTAAACTAAGGTAATAACTCATTTCTGGGTACATTACAAATAAAGTTACATTACTATGAGTCTGGGTATTATTTGCGTCAGTTAAATTATAATTCACTCAAAAAATTGTGGCACGCACAATATATTGTCTTACGTGGGAATCTAACCCACGACAGATACAGATCATCTTAACTACTAGGTACGCTATTTATTCAATCGTAGTTCCATATAAAATTAATTTAATTCTAATGTATTTAGACTTAAAAATGTGACAATCTAACAAATTATCACATAGAATAAAAAAAAAGTAGGTACTGTGGTTATTAGAAATCATTTACACGAATTAGTCAACATCATCATTATCTCAGCTCACACATGTCCCACTGTTCGGCTCGAGCCTCCTCCATATTGGGAGGGAAATTGACCTACTATTGGTATAGTAGCTAGCGTGGTCGCTGATCGGACGTGAGTATTGGGTTTTGTTTCGAGTTTTCCTTCTCTTGCATAGATATTATATGCGTTTTATATCCCTTAATCATCTATTAGGATTATCATCATCATCAGGTGGTGACTTGTATTCTTACTCCGTCACCACATGGATTAGTATCTATAATAATACCCACTGAAACATCAACAGCACCCTCACGTTACAGTCTAGTATTGGGGGGGCGGGGTTACTTTTGTGACACCTAATTCTATCATATTTATCATCATGATCATCTCAGCTCATATAGGTATATCTCACCGCTGGACTCGAGTGTCCTCTAAAAGAGGAGGTAAATGGACCTGCTATACCACGCTGGTCATACAGGCTAGTACACAGTTTTATTTTGAGTTTTCCTTCTTTGGCATAGATATTATTCCTTATTCGTCTCTTGCCATACGAGCAAGAGAGAAGGTAGTGAATTGTATTCTTGCTCCACAACCACACAAAAAATGTACATACATACACATTTATACTCAGCATAAACTTTAAAAAAATGTGCAAAACATATTTACACAAAAAAAATGCGCTTAAATTTTCATAACACCCCCTTTATATCTTACTTATGAGAAAAAAAGGCACGTTTAAAAAGACAAAGTATCACACGCTTAATCCCAACTTCCCCTTGCGCCAAAATCTTTTATCGGGGATCCCTAGAGATTGCGCTTTTTTATTAAAGACCCTTGTGCCCGGGGTCGTGGGGGACAAACGACAATAATTGTTTCATTGTCTTACGAATACCAACGATTGAGCTTTTGTTAGCCTTTTGAACTTAACTTATATTTTGTTCTCTTGTAACTTTAATTAACAACAGTTTTTTTTTATACTTCTCTCATGCAACTTCATATTACACATAACATATATTTTTATTCATATTTATGAAAATCAAAGAACTACAATTATAGATAAGAGTGGTCTTTCTCGCTTGTCAACAGGATATGTGTTCACAATCGATTTTAAATCATTAGAAAACGTATAACAGCTCAATGAGACTGCCAAGCTATCTACCTAGCTTGGGTAAAACGTTAAAATCCTTTTATTTGTGGGGATATTTGTGGATTTACGGCTAGATGACGATAAAATGCAGAATAATGCTGAATACTGCCTTCCTTTCTATAATATAAGATTTCCTATGTCCAATATAACAATGTGTCACCGCTTACTTAACCGTGAAATAGAATATAAAACTGTATTACTAAATTAATTATGACTCTACTCTTTTTTTATCAGTAAGTCTTTTATAACTATGTCTTTTTTTTCATTTTCCAGATTTCTCCATTCGTTTTTTTTCATTTCATTTCTTCATTCATTCCATCCACGAATCATTTTCAACCTTTGGGTACATTTGTATTTTTAAATAATTAAGTACAATCTGTACCTACTTGAAATTATTATGTTTTATGCTTTAAATTGCATTAGCAGTAATTATCAATTTAAATATTCTTAAACACTTCTTAAATATCCATATAGTTAGCCCTAATACTAACATGTCGTAAGGAATGTCTTTTTAATGGAAATATTTTAACCTGTTATTTCATACTGGGTATATAAATTACATAAAATTTTATTAACAATTTTCCTTTTCTTATAGTTAATATCTAGATTAATTACACATTTTTTACAATACCTACGGGAAAAAAGGTTAATCACGCCATATATTATTAATTATCCACATAGAAGATTCTGATTCATAAGTATTTTTTATATTAAAGAAAAGTATAAACTATTCCTACGTAAAAATGATTAATCATTACCTAATTTATGGCTTTTGAATAGAATGACTCGGCTGTTATAACAGACATATATACTTAAAGGAATTTGTCACGTTTTAATAAAAAAAATAACTCATAAAAAATGTTCAATTAATGAGAAATGCCTTCACGCAATAAAGTTATACACCTCTCGACTTATTATCATTGTTTTAATGCTTATTTCGATAATATTAATATTAAAGAGTGTACTCCATGAAAAGTGTTGCTAAATATATATTATAGCTTCTAGAAATAATGTTACTTATATTTGTAACCTGTATTTTTATAAATATAATGACATTATTAGTATACTACTCACTACCCCCTATCTTACCCGTGGCTGCTGTAAAAGATGGCTATATGTATATATCTATAGAAAAGAAGAAAACTCGAAATAAAATCCATCTATCCAACATGATATATTAGTTCAATTTCACTCTCTTGTAAAGGAGGAGCGCCCAGCAGTGGACGTAGATAAGGTGGGATGATGATGATATTTGTAACCCAGTGTTAATAAACATTTATTTATTTATCATACACACAATTATCATTACAGGATTTGCCTAATGAAATAGAGTGGTAACAAAAAATAAGTTATAATTATAACACACACACACATCATCACGCCATATCCCTTGCAGGGTAGGCAGAGAGAACAGAGTGCCAGAGAACTCTATCTCTGCATACTTCACTCGCTTCCTCAACATTCATAATTCTCTTCATACACGCTCGCCGGTTTCGGAGACTCTTGACTCCACCTTCCTTGAGTACATGACCGATCTGGTCTAGGTAGGTTAGTCTCAGTCTCCCTCGGTACCTACATCCTTCCACTTTCGCATTGTATATCTTCTTAACCAGGCGTTCGTTCGGCATTCTTTCCACATGTCCGAACCATCGGAGCATTCCCTTTCGCATCTTTACACCAATACTCTCTTTCATACCTACTCGCTCTCTTACGTCGTCGTTACGAATGCGGTCGGTCAGCCTAACTCCACAGATTTTCCGCAGAGATCGCATTTCGACCGCATTAATTTTACTATCATACTCTTTTCTGCATACCCAACTCTCGCTTCCATACAGTAATGTTGGGACAAGCACTGCGTTATGTATTGCTACACGTGCCTTCTGGCTGAGGTGGTGGCTGCCGAGAAGTTGCCCCAACGCTCCGTTCACTCTATTTCCCGCATTCACTCTTCGCTCTATATCAGTGGTGTACCTTCCATCTCGGCTAAATCCACATCCAAGATATACAAATTCATCCACTTGCTCTAGTACATCATTACCTATTGTTACTCTTACATCTGTTCTGGCTTCATCTCTTTCAAAGACCATTATTTTGGTTTTGCTCACATTCACGCGTACACACCTTTTTTATAATCTTCTGTCATTGTGTCGACTAGGGTCTGCAGGTCAGTCGCTGACTGTGCCAGCAGGACTGCATCATCTGCATAAAGCAGAGCAGTGACCACTGAGTCGCCCATCTGGACTCCCACATTCATATCGTTCAACATTTGGAGACATTTATCCAGATATATGATAACAGCCTGGCTGACAGAATGCACCCCTGCTTAACGCCGATATTGACGTCAAACCAAGGCGACATTCCATCATCCAGCCGCACACAGGCTCTACAGCCCATGTAACTGGACTGCACAGCCTGTAGCAGTTTACCGCTAATACCATACTCCGGTAAAATGTCCCAAAGTTCCTTTCGTACAACCGTGTCAAATGCTCTATCCAGATCCACAAAACTGCAGAAAACCCTCTGACCTAGAGCCAGATGGTTCTCCACAATGTTGCGCAGAGAGAACACTTGATCCATGCATCCCCTTCCACTCCTGAAACCTCCTTGTGTCTCACACAGTAAACCATCGGACACCATCCTCATTCTCCTTTCAATAATTTTACCATACACTTTTGCTGCCAAACTGGTCAAGCTTACGGCTCTGTAATTTGCGCAGTCATAACGTGAACCCTTGTTTTTAAACAAAGGCACGATGACTGCGCTATTCCAGTCCCCGGGAACCATTCCCGAGCTCCAACATAAATTGAGGAGCAACAGGAACGCCTCCCAGACACAGGAGCCTCCAAGCTTGATCATCTGGGCAGACACCATATCAATATCACCATATCAATGCCCGCTGCCTTACCATTTTTCAAACTTCTTATCGCCCATTCAACTTCATCCATACTGATGCCATCGGAGGACGCCGTTGTCGAATGTTGGTCTACCAAACCACATGCAACACCGGCGCCAACCGTAGCATCCGCATACATATCGCCAAAATATTCACTCCATCGGCTTAACACGTCTTGTGTTTGTGTAGGAATGTCTCCACCTTTAGACCTTATTTTATTCATTCTGAAGGCTGACCAACCACCCCGAGACTTCTTTACCTCCCTCCAAAAGAGTTTGGTGTTACCCTCGAAGTTTTTAGTCAGCCTATCTTCTGCACTCATACTTGCTCTATCACGTTTCTCTTTCACTAAGGCCTTGGTGTCATTCTTACATTGCCGATATATTTCTTTCTTCTGTTCAGTCATACTGTCATTCAGATTCAAAGGAGAGACATAGTCCAGCCACGCTTTCTTCTTTTGCTCTACGGAAGCTGCCACTTCCGCATCCCACCATGCATCACCATTTGTTTTTCTATGCTTCTTTGAACTTCCACATACTTCTTTCCCTGTATCTACCATACTCTCTTTCAATACTCTCCAGCATTCTTCAATTTCCGATTGCGGCTGGCTTGCCATCGTCAGCCGTTCTCGGACACCCTCTGCATACTTTTCTCTTACACACTCTTCTTGCAACCTTTCAACCTTTATTCTTTCAAGCCCTCCGAAGTGGACACGCTCTCGCCAGTGCCTCCACTTTCTGAACAGACCACTAAATCTCGCAATAACGAGATAGTGGTCCGTATCGACTGTGGGGCCCCTGTAGGCTCTTGCGTTCAATATTTTGCTTCGGAGGCGACTGTCTACCAAAATTAAATCTATTATGCTTTTCTGTTCATTCCTTCTCCATGTATACATATGGATGTCCTTATGTTGGAAAAATGTGTTTGACACAATAAGGTTTCTCTCCATGCATACATCCGCTATGAGCCTACCTGCGTCGTTCACTCTCTTATCACCAAATGGACCAAGTACGTCCTCATAGTCGGGACGCTTGGTCCCCACCCATCCGTTCAAATCTCCGCATACAATCACGCGTTCACTGGTTTCTTCCATATCCAGAACTTCCCTAACATTATCCCAAAACTTCTCTAGGTCTGATGCCACCGAGGATCCTACGGGAGCATATGCTACAACCATGAATACCTTGGTGACACCTAGTTTTATACGGACCCAGAGAAGTCTGGGATCATACATTCCGTAATCCTTCACACCTGAGGCCAAGCGAGAGGACAACAGCACTCCTACCCCCATGCTGGCTCGATCGCTCTGTGGTACACCAGACCACAGAGCCATCCCGCCACCAGGAAGATCGCAGGCGTCGCTGCCCCTTCGCTTGGTCTCTGTTACACAGAGCACGTCTAGCTGTTTGTCCGCCATGACGGATATCAGCTCGTGCAACTTACCTTCCACACAACCTCTTACATTCCACGTGCCGACCCGGCACTCCGTTCTCCTCGACTCGCCTATCTGGGCAAGGCGTGATGGGTGGCGGCCCCCATCGCCGCAACTGCCGATGTTCGTACCGACGGGGGCGGGTCGGTACGCGTCGCCTCCGGGGGACGCCCTAACCCGCATTGCGGTACGCATTTCGAGCCGGATTAGCAGTCTAATTAGACTGGCAGGGGACGCGAACGAGCACGCTCCGGACTATGCCCCCCTAATTAATAATTATAACATCTAACATTCTAACATTTAATTATAACATCTAACATTTTATAAATCTTTTATCAAATAAACTTTAATTATTTGTGTAACATATGATATGTAAAGCGGTTTTTGTAAATTCATTCAGAGAACAACAAAATATGTCTATTTCTTCAGAAACACTATTTATAGTTCGAAGTGAAGTAATACATGAAAATAAGACTAATTTAAAAATTAAGGTACTTTAACATTTGTATTAATGGAAATAATTTTATCATTTTTTCCCTCAAGTAATTACATTTAGTCCAAAACCTGGCTGAAATTATTTAATTACGTAGTCAAAGCTATGGCATGACATTTGCCTAAGTCATATTATCTTTTTTTATCCAAACCGATATCGCATAGTCGCTAAAAAAGAAATAACTTTTCTGGCATCAACCACAGACATTTAACAACTTATATAAAAAAAATACACTGGTTTGTCTGGTTCTCATGATATAGTCTAATATATAGGTACCTACATGTTCGCTTTCAAAACTGCATCCTAAAGTTTAGATGTTCTATGGCAATATAAATAATATGTAACATTCATATTCATTCATTCATTCATAATATGTAATAACATCACAGCCCATATATGTCCCACTGTTGGGCTCGGGCCTCCTCCGTAATGAAGGGAGAGGAGAGGGAGGGAAATTAACCTACTATACCGCGCTGGTCAGACGTTTTGGTATAGGGTTTTGTTTCGAGTTTTCCTTCTCTTGCATAGATGTTATCTGAGTTTTATATCCCTTACTCGTCTCGTACGATCACCCACGGGTAAGATATGGGTGATGAATTGTATTCTTACTCCGTCACCACACGGATGATTTTTTTTATGGTTTATTTACCAACAATAAACATTAAAAGAAAAATATCATTGTTATGTGTCATTTATATTGTCTTAAGTGTTACCTAAAGTTTAGGAGTCGTAGGTAAAAATAGATATAGGTATACATTTTATTTAACGACATTATTTATTTATTTGCATCCTCAAAATATTACAATCGGCTAATATATTATATTAATTAGTGGAAAATAAGCTTTATTGTGTTCGTAAACATTAAAAAGCTTAATAAAATAATAAATGCCGCTCGATTGGGACCGGTTCTTGGTAAGGAGCTTACGAAGCTTTAAATTGTAAAGTTTCGCGAAAGCCGCCTCAGAAGTCAGTAGGGACAGTTATATAGATACTCACTTTGATTATTTTGTTTAATTACAATAATAAAAATCTTTTATGGCAATGATAATTTCGCAATAATAATAATATTTTGACTACACAGATAGCGTCGCTGTAGATGACGACTTATTAGTCTAAATGTCACAGGTTCTATTCCCACGCAGAATTCTTCGTACGATCCTCAAATCGTTGTTCTGAGTGGGAATGTAATTTCTGTCCGTTAATATTTTTTTTTTGTGGTGGTGGAGGTGGAAGTGGAAGGATGTCGGTACCGAGGGAGACCGAGACTAACCTACCTAGACCAGGTCGGTCACGTACTGAAGGAAGGTGGAGTCAAGAGTCTCCGAAACCGGCGAACGTGTATGAAGAGAATTATGAATGTTGAGGAAGCGAGTGAAGTATGCAGAGATAGAGTTCTCTGGCACTCTGTTCTCTCTGCCTACCCTGCAAGGGATATGGCGTGATGATATGTATGTATGTGTAATATTTTTTTTTCTGTAAGATATCAAACTGCGATTGGCCACTGACGTCAAGTTCACGCTGCTTCGGTGGTCGGTCCAACGACGAAGGCGAGGTGTCGCGGGTTAGGGGTGTGTGTGCTTACGCTCCTCTGTCGCCCCGGACGGAGTGGTGCGAGGAGTGCGCCGACCGTAGCCCACCAAAAAAAAAGGCGTCTTTTACGATATTTACAAACAAAATAAGGGTTAGTATCTAGTATTCGTAGCCATTACCACACAGGATATCCACTCAAAATATTTAGAATCAATCAAAGTGAAGTGATTCAAATATTTAAAATATCACACGCAATGAATCGGATGGAGGGTCAGTGAATCAACAGATGTACGTAGGTAGCTATTGTTTAACGCGAAGCGCAATCAATATTATACGTTTGTATTCATTGTGTGGTAAATATCTTGCTGTTATTGGTTATGGACATGTGGGTGATCTAACTGGTAGGTACTATAAATTATAGGTAGTTAAATAATATGTACATACATACATATCATCACGTCATATCCCTTGCAGGGTAGGCAGAGAGAACAGAGCGCCAGAGAACTCTATCTTTGCATACTTCACTCGCTTCCTCAACATTCATAATTCTCTTCATATACGCTCGCCGGTTTCGGAGACTCTTGACTCCACCTTCCTTCAGTACATGACCGATCTGGTCTAAGTAGGTTAGTCTCGGTCTCCCTCGGTACCTACATCCTTCCACTTTTGCATTGTATATCTTCTTAACCAGACGTTCGTTCGGCATTCTTTCCACATGTCCGAACCATCGGAGCATTCCCTTTCGCATCTTTACACCAATACTCTCTTTCATACCTACTCGCTCTCATACGTCGTCGTTACGAATGCGGTCGGTCAGCCTTACTCCACAGATTTAAATAATATGTTAATAAAAAAATGTTCTAGAGTGGCGACCATGTACCGGACGACGCAGTGTAGGACGCCCCTCCACTAGGTGGACACGGCACAGGACCGCACTCTGTGGCGTACCATGAGGGAGGCCTACGTCCAGCAGTAGACGGCAATGGGTTGAAATGATGATGATGAAATAATATGTACATATTTTAGAGTAATCTGCCAAAATATTCTTTATAATTTCAGTTAATAAATTTCCTACTGAACTTAAGCCTCATGAGACACCATGCTATATGACAGGGTTGATTTTTTTCGGGTTTTCTATGTCTTCCATATAGTAGGTACCTACTGCCCAAATGTAACACTCTTACGAGTCTCGCAAATCTTACAATTCACGCTATTAGAATAATACAGAGTCACTCGCTTTGATAGAAATGTAAAATCCACATAGAAATCAAACATCCACATAGAAATTAAAAATCCAACTAAATTAATGAAATTCCATTTCTAGTGGCACTAACTGTACAACTATCAATAATTAGGTATAATGACTTTTGGAGCGAGTCTTGGTCTTGCATTTGGGCAACACTACTTCCATAGATATTGTCTGCATACCTATTATATCCCTTAGGTCGTCTCTTATGCTATTCAATGGATTAAAAGAGAGGGTGTCGAAAGGCTTATCCATATTAACGGTACAAAGTTTCTCCAAAATGTGAAAATCATCATCATCATCTCAGCCCATATATGTCTCACTATTGGGCTCAGGCCTCCTCCATAATGGGAGGGAAATTGACCTACTATACCGCGCTGGTCAGATGTGTTGGTATATGGTTTCATTTCAAGTTTTCCTTATTTTACACAGATGCTATGTGCATATTATATCCCTTAATCGTCTTTTACGATACCCACGAGTACGGGATATAAAACGACTAAGGGATATAAAACGCATATAACATCTATGCGAGAGAAGGAAACCTCGAAACGAAACCCTATACCAACACGTCTGACCAGCGCGGTATAGTAGGTCAATTAGCCTTCCATTGTGGAGGAGGCCCGAGCCCAACAGTGGGACATATAGTATGAGCTGAGATGATGAATAAATATCTAGTTATAAGTATTTTTTTTAACCACCAACACTTTTATGATTGGTGATAATAATTTCTAAAAGCATTTACAATATTTGAGAAATATATTTCTAGTTCATCATCATTCTCCTACTCTTATCTTAATTACTTGGGGTCGATACAATATGTACTCTTCTTTTATAGTAGGGTAAGGAGGGGGAATGGCGTTCACTTAAGGCAAACATGGTGTATTTTTTAAATTATTTATTATAAATCAGAATTAAGAATAGTAACAAAGTCTTTAATTATTGAGTAATCAATAATTTAACAACAAAAGCATATATCTTTAACCTACTAGTCGTAGGAAAACATTACAAAAAAAATGTGTTTGAACGGCATTACCCCTGACTTTGGGTAATGCCGCTCAGGGTCGAGCTAATGACGCTCTAACATGCTTTTTCTAGGCAAATAAAAAGTAAGATACATTTTAATGATAAATTTAATGAGATCAATCTTATACAATAAAAGTAAAGTCTACGATCACAAATAAGCATTAATTATTTGTATGTAACATTAGCCTTTTCACTTTAACAAATGTAATAGAAGTCTTAGATGTCAAATTAATTTCAATTACTATAATATAATATATGACAATAACTATTATTAAAGGTAAGCCTAATTAGAAATAGTAGATAATATTTTAGTTTTGGAATCATATATCACAGAAGTATGCGTTTGTCGAATCCCCCCCTGAACATATAGCATGAGCCCACAGTCCCCCAGATGGTGCAGCGATACCACAACTCGTTGTTTTTTCCATATTCTTCGCAAATAATAAATTTGTTATAATTTTAAATTGGTCCGTGGACAATTTTTTGGTATATCTACAAGAATAAAAAAAAATGGAATAGGGTAATAGCGTTTAGGTGAGTGGTATAACCCCAATCGGTAATTTTGAAATTAATTTGAAAATAATAAAAAAACATACACATTTATTGGAAATTGATTGCATTATCACAAAACTGAATAATTTTATTATCAGAAAAGTAAAATTAAAAACTAAATACCCATTAAAGTTTTGGACTTACCGACAAGAAACACATAACCAAAATTTAGATCAGCGTGGTCGGAAACAAAGAAATGCACTTGACGGTCACATGAAGCGAGCTGACTGTCTGTTTACATCGCTGTCTATTAAAGCACCACTTCCGCGGGCTTGTCGTATCGTGGCGTGTTCCTAAGTTCCATTTTGACAGAGTTACAGAAGTGAGCCCCATTACCCAGTGAGCGCCATTCCCCCTCTCTATCCTACATAGTGTAAAAGTTATTGGCAATAGTTTTACGACCGCCGGCTGTCAGACGTCAACCCTCCTTGGGAATATAATTGTTGATCAAACGGCATCAGATGGATTTGGCCCAGGTCGTTATAGGCTTTTAGTCGTCTTTTACGACATCCACGAACAAAGTAAGGGTCGGTATTCGTAGCCGCTACTACATAGTCTATATAGCATACAATATCTAAATTTTGATGAAAATACAAAAGATTCTGAGACGAAAATGCAGTCTTATTTTGTAGGATCCCCATTTGAGGCTTATATTCAAATAAATAAGACAGCAAGTGTTGGTTATATTGAAATTTCTCAACGATATAAATCTTGCTAATCCTCAATGTCAACTCCGACCTTCCGAGATGGAAACATAAAGGTAATACTATAGTTATAAACGAAGCGATTATGTCACGAAAAAAAATGTAGTTACTTAATTATAAATCTATTTATGAATATATGATGCTACGACTGCGTGGTAGGATTGTAATAGGGAATTATTATTATTAATAATATTCGATACAGTTTAAGATACCTAGTATATTTTAGCTTATCGATTTCGATAAACCAAAATATACTATCTTAAACTGTCTATGATGATCAATGATTTCATCGATTTGAATTCATTTTATTAACATTTTATTTGCGTAAATTTTTATACATGATTTTTGATGTTAAAATTTATATAATTTAAAAATATTTGGAATAAAGATCTATAAGATTCTCTATTATATATATATTTACTATTTTTAACTCATATAAGTTTCACAATTGGCCACGAGCATTCTCCAAAATAAGAAAAAGAATTACCTACTATATTAAATTAGTCAGACGAATAAAGATAGGGTCTCATTTTGAATTTTAATTGTTATAACAATGTCATCTGCTAAAATGACTTAAAAAATAAAAAAAGATGAATGTTACTTATTCTACCTCATTCATCAGATCAGATTCCTTTGCAATTTATTATAAGTGGTAACTTTATCCATATGATAAATAAAAATAAGTAATATAGGTAAGAATACAAATTATCTTCTTCTTCTTCTTATATATTGGCAATCAGCTACATATAGATACGATGCGATACGAGCTATTGGTGCCAGTGTCAAGTTATAAATATTTTCACGTTTTTAGTCTTTCAAGTTTGTCATTGTCTAAGTCAAATTGTCACCATTAACAGTGCAATGGCCACACTGTTAATGGTATCTTATGGGAATTTTGACGGAAAACGAAAACGTTGTAAAGCACTTTTATATGATATTCACTACATCCCAGTAGTTCCGCCGCTTTATATTACATAAAATGGCATTAAAATTATCTAATATAACACATTAAAACACTAAGATATCGAATATAATACAAGAGCACCACATGACGTTTTCAAATTCCCGTCAAATGTCCTACAAATTATCTATCCATCTCTTGTCTCTGACAGTCGTCAGCTGTCTTAAAAGACAAAGGAATATAGAGTGCAGTTGATATTGATCCGATAGAAAGAACACTGACACGACTGACCAACATAATATAGTAAGTTCTCTTCCATTGTGATGGAGGCCCTATCCTAATAATTGTATTTATATAAGTTAAGATCATCATCATTCTCCTACTCTTATCCCAATTACTTGGGGTCGATACAATATTTACTCTTTTTTAATAGTACATATTGCAAAAGTTATTGGCAATAGTTTTATGACCGGCCGCCTGCCAGACGTCAACCCTCCTTGGAAATGTAATTGTTAACCAAACGGCATCAGATGGAGTTGAACCAGGTCGTTATAAGGCTCTTAGTCGTATTTCAAGACATCCACGAGCAAAGTAAGTGTTGGTAGTATTCGTACCACACAGCATTTATATAAGTTAAGATGAAATTATGATAATTGTTTAGCGATAATCTCATCGTATCTATGTTCACATCCTAATCCGTTATTTCCACAAGGGTTACAAACATCTCTGTGATCTATGACGCGTATGATTCGCTCTCCTAATATTATTTAGATCAATTGTTTCGGCGCTGTGGCCTCGGGCACGACAGCTTTGACTTTTAATCAGTTGGCAAATATTTGCAAGCCACTGCATATTGAGGATGTCTTGTGCAATTGTGTTAGAGGATTTTGTTACACACCGTTGCGTCTATTCCTTCCGACCGGATGCATTGGTATGTCACAGCGTAAAGGGTTAGTATTTTGTTAGTAGTGGATAATGTGAATGCAAAGTATCTAAATTAGAATTGAAAGGGATTTTGAATCGAAGCCAATGACATTCAATCGATTCTTAGGCAACTGAGCTATCTGTGGAGTCTAGTTAGTCTTATCATTGCATATGTCTATTTTTTTCTATTATGCCTCTTTTTCTTATTGACACCTCATCGTGTTCTTCTTTTCTTTCCAGTCTATACGTCCCACTATTGAGTTTAGTCTTTCTCCACAATTTCTTTATCTTTTTTTTTAAGGTAGTATTTTTTATATTGTCAGAAACTTGGACAGAGGTGCTAATTATAGGTGGTATTATATATTAATTGATATTAGTATAATATTAACACACTAAAATGCAATTGTAATTATGTACAATTGTAATGCATACATAATTGTTTTTGTCCCTAATAAATAAAATAAGATTTTAAAAACAAAATTAATGGACACAAATTTTACCCAGATTTAGAAGAACAATTTGTGGATTGCACAAAATGTTGATATATATATATATATATATATATGTGTATATGTATATATATATATATATATATATATATATATATATATATATATATGTATATATGTATATATATATATATACATATATATATATATATATATATATATATATATATATATATATATATATATATATATATAACATAGGATTTGAACGTGCTATATGTACTTGGCACGGTAGATTTTGGTAGTGTTGCCCAAATTCAGTCTTGGTCTTGCAGTCTTGGTCTTGTTCTTGCGTTTTTGCAAGACCAAGACCAAGAACAAGACCGCGTATTTTTAGCAAGACCAAGACCAAGACTGACCGTGCAAGACTTGAGCAAGAACAAGACTAAGCCTGCAAGACTCTTGCGTCTTGCAGCTAGGACTTAGCGCTATTTCACGGAGTAGTTCGGTGTAACAGTTCGGTGTATAGGTACGCTTAGGAATTCTATGAGACGCAAAAAACTGTATCAAAGAATATGAAAAACTGGACCTATGCGCATTACGACTAATACCATAAACATACCTACATAGTGAATAAAAAAATATCCATTAAAATCAAACTGAGTGCATGCATAGTTATGTTTTAACCATCGGCACTTTGATAATGCGGCATCAAAGGTTTTGTACTTACTTCTCAAAGAAATTTGCCGCTTTTCGGAAGTACATGGTTATGATACACGCGCCGGCGGCTTCTTTTGAAATCATATACAACAATCGTTGCCGCCGCGCCGAAATCACAACATTTGACACTATTTGATTGCCGCCACAGGGCGTAGGTATACTCATGCAAAATAATTTCAAATTTTAAGAGTACCTACAGGTGTTCCAAAGAATAAATAAGTTTCAGAGTGCTTAGAATGAAAATGAATACATTATACTGATCACGCAAGTAGTATTATGATAGGAAAAAATGTTAAGGATGTCATAATAATTTATTCTAGTAAGTATATATTATAATATTGATTATATGGTTTTAAACTAATTACTTAGGTACTATTATTGTACATTTAGTCATTATATTTCTTAAGTTTTTACAAGAAAAATAGCAAAAAAGTGTTCAAATATCACCCGTTTGATAAATATTGTAGCCACTTTTAAATATACTTGAAACGTGTAAAAAAATTCTACAAAACTAATAAAATAATATAAAAAGCGTAGGTACTTACCTACTAATAAAATAAAAAGCCTGCGATAAGAGTTTTGTATTGCTTACCAGCCCGAATATCTCTGAGAGAGATGATGAGAGTAAGTATTTACTAGCAGTGCCCGCGACTTCGTCCACGAGGAATAGTAACTTTGGAGGTATAGTGACGTTCAGGATTTATTTATTTATTTTAAAACTTCTGTCATTAAACATACAAACAAACTCTTCAGCTTTATAATATTAGTATAGATAAGTATAGATGTACGCCAAAACATTCACTTATATGTAAAGAATAGTGATTGGCACTAATTCTTTACATATATTTTATTCACGCGTCGCGTCTGTACAAGTAGGTAATAATCTGTGTTTGTACGCCGCACGCGGCATCGTTTGATTTGCGGCGGCATCCTTTTAATAGAGCCGGCACGTGGCGAGGCGGCGCGGTAGAAAGCAAGGAAACGTACTATAAATAAAGGAATTATTTTAATTCCAGTCATTTCCAATTGAGCTGTGCTTCGAGTCTAACTTAATAATTGTTTTTACTAATTCTTGTTGTTTTCTAAAAACGTATCACGTGTACAATTTAATATGAGTGACGAAGATTCAAATTATTCTAGTTCGAGTAACGAGAGTTTGAGTCACAGATCTAAAAGACCCAAAAGCAAATTTGAGGAGTTTTTCGAAATAATTCATGCATCCCAAACTGCCTTGTGTAAATTGTGCCAACATAAAAAGATTGAAATAAAAATGAAAAACAGAAACACTTCAGGCTTAAGGAAACATCTAATATCTTTCCACAAAAAGGAATCACAAATATTTCTTCCTGTTAAACCAAAATTAAGTGGAGATATCACAAGCTTTTTAGTAACCGCTGGAAGAAGTGGACAGGTAAGAATATTTTTTTAACAATGGTCGAAGTTGTCGCTACGGGAATTTTAACTCCGCGTAGCTATTCATGCGATACTTTCAAAAACGCCATTAACTTACGTAAGTATTTTTGAGTTAGTGGTGTTTTCATCTAGGGGTGCGACATATTAAGTATGTAATTATCGTCTTAAATATTTTTTATAAACACCCATATTTTCATTTGTTTTCATAATCGGCCAGTAACAACTAAGTACTTTATTTTGGTAATATAACAAATGTCAATTTAACGATTTTCTCGATTTAACAACAACAAACCTCCTCCTCCTAAACGCTCAAACCTAGTATGTTTTAAATAATAACACAAGATTTATTGTTTTATTTCAGTCGGAAAACAGCAGTGACAACATCACGACAGCTACAGTTGATTGGGTGGTGAAAAAATATCTTCCCTTCTCATTTTTCGATGACGAAGCTACACAAGTATATTTTCGACGTATTTGCCCTAATATGGTGTTTCCTAAAAGGTCTACACTTAGAAGGAAAGTCAAAGAGCGATTTGAAGAGCTCCAATTGAATCTCAAGGAACGACTTCAACAATTATCATCTAAAATGTCGTTTACTATTGATGGGTGGACGTCAATTGCTGGTAGGAGTTACTACGGGGTTACTATGCATTATATAGACAACGAATGGAAGTATCGATCTGTAGTTCTTGATTTTATACCATCACGCGGTCGACATACTGGGGAAGATATTGCAACGATTTTCCATGAATGTTTATTGGAATATGACATAATTGATAAAATACAAGGTATCACGGTCGACAACGCAACTGCAAATACCAAATTTATGTATGAACTGGGCAAACAGCTGCCGCCACACTTTGATTCAGACAATCAACATTTCCGGTGCTTTGCTCACATTTTAAACCTTGGTGTACAAGATTTATTAAAGACCTTAGCATTACACTATGAGTCTGACACTAACGCGCAAGATCAGCAGTATGAAGACTATGCAGACGAAACTGAGGATGAGGAAGATGAAGAATATGCACCAAATATTGCTGACTCGCGTACATCTGTAACAAAGTTACGCAGTATTTCCAGTAAAATAAAAAGAAGTGAGATAGTGAAGAAGAAGTTTCAGTCTGCTTGTGAAGCAGCTGGCGTGCCATCAAATCTAAATGCCATTCTTGACTGTCCAACGAGATGGAATTCCACACATGATATGATTGGATTTGGTTTAAAAGTGAGAGCGGGCATTAACATATTGTGCAGTTCTGTCACCGAATTGAATGATTTTCAAATCACAGCTAGTGAATGGCAGGTACTCGAAAAATTACATAAATTTCTAATAAACTTTAAACTTTTAAGTACAAAACTTGGTGGAGACAAATATGTTACATTACCGCTAGTCATTGTATCATTCAATCTCTTGCTAGATAAAATTGAATCCATGGTAAAACAGTTAGATGAGAAACCTAATCGATCTGAAGTGGATGAAAGGCTCATTCTAGCTTTCCAAGCAGCTCGAGACAAAATGCTTAAACATTATAAGAAGAGCAACTGGATTTATTGTACTTCTTTAATTTTAGACCCAAGGCATAAGGCTCAGACTTTTGACCTGACAATGTGGGGGAAGCAACTTAAAACAGAAAGTCTGCGCAAGTTCAATGAACTTTATGAAGAATATAAAAGTCTACACTCACTGAACAAATCTCTGGAATTACCAAAAAAAGAAAATAAAGTATGTGATGAAGATGAAGACGTAATAGACTTTGATAAACTCTATGAATGTCCCTCGACGTCATCTGGATCTTGTCTTCAAGGCTTAGTGATAGACGAGTTGGAGGAGTACCTGAGAAAACCAAGAACTGTCAGCTCGGAAGACATTTTAGATTGGTGGAGGACGCATGAGACAGAGTATCCGACTTTATCGAAGATGGCCCGTGATTTTCTCTCAATACCTGCAACTTCAGTACCTGCTGAGAGATTATTTTCTAAAGCATCATTAGTAATTAGAAAACATAGAAATAGGTTAAGTGATGAGTCAGCCAGATGGTTACTTTGTATTAATTCTTGGTCAAAAGAATTGATATAAAGTAACATAACCTAATGATAAAGCTGTTGTGTACTGTTATGTTTGATTTGTGTTGTATTTTATTTTTTATTGAAATAAATGATAAATCGTAAAACTCTTTTATTAAATTTCATATAAGTTGAGGGTTCAATCTCTTTCTAGACAGATATTGTTCTTTAAAATACAGTCAAGTTATTGTAATTAATTTGTTTTTTACATGTTTTAGCAAATGTAAGCTTATAAATCATAAATGTTTATTAAGAAACAGTTACTTCCATGGAAAATGACATATAGGTCAGTTGATTTTTCGAATTTCTTATCAAATCCTCAGTTATTTATTAATCTGCTTGATCTTTACTATGGCTATGTTAATTCAAGCTCACAATGTTTCAATTCTAATACGTTTTTCTAAGATTTAAAGTAAACTTTAATAAATAGTAATAGACTAATAGGTAATTGCAAGACTTGCAAGACTCTTGCTGCAAGACCAAGACCAAGACCAAGACTGGGAGCGCAAGACCAAGACCAAGACCAAGACCAGGTGTATTGGCGCAAGACCAAGACCAAGACTGGCTAAGTCTCGTCTTGTTCTTGCATTTGGGCAACACTAGATTTTGGTCGTACAAAAGTGATTTTGACGACAAATTAGTTATAGCTTTAAAAAGAGTTCCTAGCCGAGACAGTGGGTGACTGGACCGGGGATTAATCACGTCATCCTTGGAGCGAGGCCACCGCATGAGGACGACTGCCCGACGGTGAAAATTGCTGGGGCGTCGACTCGAGAGGATACCCGCGAGGGTAGACCACCGGGTGGGCAACTGAAGAAGCTCTGAACGGATTAGCAGGACGTGAACGCGCCATAGCCAAAAAAACAAGCTTCCCGTTGCCAAAAAAACAAGCTTCAAACAGAGTTATAATTTCTTCATTTTAATCCGGTTGTGGTTTTTCCATGTTGTGATGGAGTAAGAATATAATTCACCACCCTCTTCTTTGATTTCATAAATGCAGATAATTCGATAAATTCTTTTACCAGTAAGTTAATTTTCCACTCACTGTGGAAGATGCTTAAGACTAGCAATGGAATAAATGTATATGAGCTGAAAGTAATATGACGAAGCTGCTATGGTAGTAAAAGTTATCGAAATTCGTGGAAGCTGATATCTAATCAGCTAATTATAGGCTTGTTATATTTTAAAGATGATAATATTATCTATTGTGAATAAATTAATGATTGAAATATTGAAATCCAGTCTACGCCAGCTTATCGCCTATCTCCAGCTTGCCAATGATCGTAATTGGGGGTTATAACCTGCCTTATAGAGCCCTCAGTTTATTTTTAGTACTCTTATAGAAAGGCAAGATGTATTGCTATATATATATATATATATATATATATATATATATATATATATATACATATATATATATATATATATATATATATATATATTATTTTTTAAAAAGACACCTCTCTGCACTAAGGAAATAATCCTTGTATTGCGGGGGACTTTACAAACATGCAACTAACGCAGACAAATTATACCCAGACTCAGAACAACACTTTGTGGATCGCACAAAGTATTGTCCCGCGTGGGAATCGCAACCGCAGCACTGGCACGGAAGGTCGGTATCTTAACCACTACGCCATCTGTGCAGTCAATATTGTATTCTTAGACCGTATTATTATTATTCTTATCCGTGTGGTAACGGAGTAAGAATACATTTCACCACCCCCTATCATAACAACATAACATCAATGCAAGAGAAGGAAAACTCGAAACAAAATCCTATAGGTACCAACACGTCTGACCAGCGTGGTATAGTAGGTTACCTTTCCTCCCATTACGGAGGAGGTCCGAACCCAACAGTGGGACATATACGGGCTGTGAAGATGATGATGATTATTTTTATCCCATCGCCATTTATGATATAAAAGGCGACCGTCGCAGTCTTAAAATTTTACTGACATATTTATTAAAATTCCCGTAAGGCGACGGAGTAAGAATTCAGTTCACTATCCCTTTTTTTACCAGTAAGTTTCGTAAAAGACGACTAAGGGATAAGGAAGAGAAAGGAAACTCGAAATAAATCTCTATACCAAACCATCTGATCAGCGTGGTAATTCAGTTTCCCTTCTATTTTGGAAACCACGAGCCCAACAGTGTACCTATATAATCTGAAATGATGATGGTGATGTTAACTAAAAGCATCAATAAAAAAAGGAGCTATGTAGAATTTTGGCAGACACATGAAAATATCATGTGGCGGTTTGGAATTATATTTAATAATTTAGTATTTTACAGTGTTATATAATGCTTTTTATCAGCGCTCAATGTTTGGACTTGGTATGAATAAGCCACTCAATATGAACAAGTGGAATATCGTACAGAAAAAAGTTATACAAAGCTTGGTTATATTCAGATTTTTTATCTATGTATTCGGCTGAAGGGCTTTGTATCCATAGTCATGAATTGATATTATTAAAAAAGGAGCTTTGTGGCGTTTGAAAAATCATTCTAATTTCAAAATTCTAAGTCTGCAGGTAATGTATGAAATGCAATATTTGTATCAGACAAGACGGTAGCGTACAGTCTCAATTACAAAAATATTCACTCGTACGTGTCTCATCGCGTATAATAGCGATACAGTCGCGTACAAAAGCGACACGGTGGCGGTGCGCCTTTACACGCATCTCAGACGTGTTCCATCAAACGCAAATATCACTCACTTGGTACAGTCGTATACATACGTGTTTTGTGTATTTTATTAAAGTGAGTTTTATACACTTTTCTACATTCAACGTTTCGGCGTTTACGGTTGGACTAGGTTTCACAGCAAATATGACAATAGTTACGTAATTGCCTAGTTTTGGCGGGAACGTGAAAGCGTCATGTAGTGATCTTGTGTTTTATTCAATATCACAGTGTTTAAATGTGTGATGATTTTGACATCATTATATGTAATTTGATGCGGATGAAGTGCTGGAGTATAAAATATAATACAGCCATGTTTTAAATATGTTTTCGTTTTCCACCAAAATTCCTAGAAAATACTATGAGCAGATTGGCCATATCATTGTATAAGGGTGACGGAATGACTAACTGTCGGAAAATGATTTTAAATAAAGTGATAATTTATAAGTACGAGTAGTCTTATCATATAATAACTCAACACTAGCAACAACGGTCTTGTATAAGCAGGTGATTACCATGACAAAAAAATAATTTTATTTTTTCTTGCAACTGTTATTAAGATTTATGACAATTTGGCGAAGTTTTTAAGCTATTTTTTTTATTCTCCAATTTTACATAGAATAATTTGTAAAAAAAAAGATAACTAAACTCCAAATATGCATCAAAATAATCTATTATCAACAAGTACAATTGCGCACATAACTATAATAGACAACTGTCATCTTGTCATTGTCGTGATTGTACTATCAGAAGCAAATTATTATCGTAGCTCAAATGCCTTTGTGACAGTCACAGTGACTCAGTCGATAAATGTGTTTATTATTGAGTGTCCCATTTGAAGCATAATTGTGTCGATACAATCGTGAACACAAGCGAAATGATGACGTCAACTTTGTGACTTTCCTATTTGGATTTTTAAGAATGATCTAAGATCCCAAGTAACTCCTACTATCAGCTACCGGGTACAATTTTAGGATCTTGTAACCAAACAAATAAATAAATATAAATTTTGCCCTCGAGATTTGAACCCGGGATCTTAGGAACAATAATTGCTTATAGAAGGTTTATGAAAAAGTTGCCCTCTGTAAATACTAAATGAAATTATTGTCCAATATTGTATCAGCCAGCTATTCATCTATTGAGTATAATGACGTGAACAAGTGGTTTGCAAGTCATGGTGGCATCATGGTATAACCATGTACATGCATATTTGAGTAGTGAACGCCAAGTGCACTATGGAGTAACGCAATTGGCACACGTACACGATGTCATTACTCGGACATGCTCACCCCATCACGAGTACTGGCGAGCACACAAGTGAAATCAAATTCTTGGAATAGTCACTCAGAACTAGGGACTTTCAGCAATTTTGTTATATTTCTAAGATTTGATGAAATTGTTTGTTCTACATATATATATTAACTTTTAGATCTGCAAGTTCTTTATAAAATTTTATAACTACGGGATAAACAAGATTTTAACAGGAATTTTACCATCACTTATATAGTAATAACATATGTTATAAGAAAAATTCCTGTAAGTATTTTTTTTAATCGGTTTGTTTCTTCATTGAATTATCTAATACATCCTAACTTAAAAATATACAAACTCAAGCCTTTATTATTAACACTATACAGAATAAATAGTAAACATTATTGTTATGTAAACTTAGCCATCATTTGAAAGAAAAATTGTGAAGCATTGCGTTAAACACAGTTAACTTACGATTAATTTTAATTTATGAAATATTAATATTCATTATTTTTAATATAATATACATTTTAAAGCGTAACTGTAAAATAGTCAATTTAAAAAAAAAAAATGAAATAAAAAGGAGGGGCATCAGGCATTAAAAAAGATCTCCGCACCACTGTGTAACGGTAATATGGCCAAAAGGCTGGCAGCACTAACACATAGAATACAATGCTAATGTTTTGTGAAAAATATAGATTAACCTTCCAATTACGTAAAGCATCAGTTATTCTGTACAAGATCTCTTTGAAAAGAGCACGAGCCTTCAGACCCCTAAATAAATATTAATATTATTTAACGAAATAATATTATGTTTTAAAGATTTTCTCGACGACTATACTCACGTTTTCGATTGACTTTCATATAGTCCTGTAGGTTCTTTATATATGAGAAATGATGGGACAGTAGTCACCGAACATCAAATATTTTTTTTCAATGATTATGGTACAAAATCCTTTTTATTTATTATTTTTTATAGTCAATATATCTTCAACTATAGGTGGAAATTGGCATTCTTTACCATAGATACTATAATTTTGACCAAATGTGATGCCATGAGGTTTTATGACGGATCTGATTTATCTATTACTATTCTTCCGTGTGGTGACGGAGTAACTAATACAATTCGCCACCTATCTTACCCGTGGGTGATCGTAAAATGCGACTAAAGGAAAAAAATATGCTTATAATATCTATATAGATATAGAGCGAGTAGGTATGAAAGAGAGTATTGGTGTAAAAATGCGAAAGGCAATGCTCCGATGGTTCGGACATGTGGAAAGAATGCCGAACGAACGTCTGGTTAAGAAGATATACAATGCGAAAGTGGAAGGTTGTAGGTACCGAGGGAGACCGAGACTAACCTACCTAGACCAGATCGGTCATGTACTGAAGGAAGGTGGAGTCAAGAGTCTCCGAAACCGGCGAGCGTGTATGAAGAGAATTATGAATGTTGAGGAAGCGAGTGAAGTATGCAGAGATAGAGTTCTCTGGCACTCTGTTCTCTCTGCCTACCCTGCAAGGGATATGGCGTGATGATATGTATGTATGTATGTATAATATCTATGCAAGATAAACAAATCTCGAATAAAATCCTATACCAACATGTCTGACGAGCGTGATGTAGTAGGTCAATTTTCCTTCTAGTGTGAAGGAGGCTTTAGCCCAACAGTGGGACATATATGAGCTGAGATAATGATAAAACACATTATCATCGTACCATTCGTCTTCGTATCAGGGTTCATCGATTACACCTGGAAACCGGTGAACGGATACGGTTGTCAACTGTACGTTTTCAGCGATCATTTCTGAAACGTACGTGCAAGATTTGGAATGAACAATCTAATGCAAATGGCGTTAGAGAAGTTCATGTACAGCAAATTATAGGGTTACATGCTGTTACTGTCGTTACCCTGGGCGTTTTAAGCGAGGTATGAACTAAAACATAGATCTAGTTTCAAAAAAGAGCATCTACCGTTCAGTTTTCAAAATAAAATTAAAAATGCAATTTAAAAAAAAAAAAATTATATGATAACGTTTATTTGTTAAATTATCTTGTAAAGTTTTTATCTTGTAGAGTTTTAAGAGATAGGAACCCCAAAAAATTGATGGGACATGTTTTTAAAAAGGTATATTTTATAATGAAATTGCATTAATTCATCATCATCATCTTAGTCCTCATCATCATATGTCCCACTGTTGGGCTCGAGCTATCGAGCTATTCATAATAGGAGGGCAATTGACCTACTATACCAGCTGGTCAGACGTGTTGGTATAGGATTGCATTAATTACCTACATTGCATTAATTACATAGGTATATTTTTAATTAAATTACACTCTGTTGACAGCTTAGATATAAACCTAAAACTATCTAAATCGTTATAGCCTATTCCAAGATACTCAAATACCTAATATATAAAAGAATTACAAAATAATTAAGTACATAAGGAGTTTCAATTTGTGGTTCTATATATACATACTTCAAGACCTACGACTACCAATGTTGACCTAAACGTCTTAAACATGGTTTAAGAAAAACTGTTTTCTCAGAAGGAAGGCAGCGATTTGGCTGTACCACCCCGCACAGTGTTTGATGGGACCAAAACGATTTCCGTCTGCTGTTTATAGCTTTAATCGATCAAGGTATGCATTAAAAATGCAAGAGTAAAACACCCACGTGTCAAATTCAATAACTTTTTTTTATAGACATTACAGAACTTAACTTTAACTTTAAAAAAATAAAATTAATTCTAAAAATGTAACTATCCAAGTTGATTGTTTTAAATAAATATAGTCTGATAGAACATCTTCAGGCGCATGTTTTTCTATTTTTATTTTTGGAAAATCACTTCTGACAAATTAGTTATTAATTGTTTTCAGATTTTCGTAATTATTTTTTTTCTCCTTAATACAAACGTATTTGATTTCTAATTATCCGAAGTTTCGAACAGTTTACAGCGTTCATGGTCCCGGGAGATCTAAGGTGTCTCACGCTCAATAAGTCATCATTATTACAGAGATTTATATCTACCCGCTACACTATATTTAATTTATGATAGATAAAATTATTATATTATGACAATTTACTAGTTTAAAAAACTATCAAATCTATTCAGCTACCATTTTTTTTTTGTTTTTTGCGGTGGGCTATGGACGTCGCTCCCCGCCAAATCAGTCCGGGGTGACGGAAGAGGCGGCGCGCAACACCATTGACCCACCCTGCAAGCACCTCTTCTTCGCCGTGCAAGCGGGCCACCGGTACCCGATCTTTGTCTTCGGTGGCCCGCTCGGCGGTATGCCCTCTTGGGCTCCTCTCCTGTCGACGCCCCGACAGCTTTCGCCGTCGAGGCGTCGTCCTCACGCGGTGGCCTCACGTCGGGTGACCGGACAATTCCCCGGTCCGATCACCTGAAGCCTCGGTTAGGGCGGCATCAGGCGCAGGTACTCGCGCCTGCGCCGCCCCAGCCGCGGGCGGCGGCCCGGGTCACGGGAATCCTCCCGGGCCCGTTCCGCCGCCACCTTCTGCGAGATGACAGCCTCGCAGAAGGCGGCGACCGCGTCCCAATTCCTGACGCTGTCGACCATCGCTCGCGCAACAGCCGGCAGCGTCAGGTCGGCACCGATGACAGCGACGAGGTCACGGCGCTGCCCCTCCCAGCCCGAACATATCTCGAGCGTATGTTGCGCCGTGTCCTCGTTGCTACTGCAATGGTGGCAGGACGGAGTCCACTCCCTCCGCACGACCGTGTGCAGGTACTTGCCGAAGCAACCATGCCCCGACAAGACCTGCACCAACCGGAAAGAGAGGACTCCGTGCCGCCGCTCCATCCACTCCATCAGTACGGGCTGGAAGGCCTCAACGGTAAAAACACCGTGTCTAGGCCTCTCCAGCCGCGTAGCCCAACGGGCGACGTCCTTGTGCCAGGTGGCTATCTCGTTGAACGATGGGGAGCCACCCTCTTCGCGCATTGAGGTAACCCGCCAGTAGAGGTCGGAGAGCATCTCCGCCTCTAGGTCCCACGGGGGTGTCCCGGCCAATAGGCATGCCGCCTCGGTAGACACCGTGCGGTACCCGCGAATGGCTCTGACCACCATGGCTCGCTGTGGCCTCCACAGCACCGCCCTGAGCTGGGCGTTCAGAGCCCTCGCCCACACGGGTGCGCCGTACATGGCCATTGAGCGGATCACCCCCGCATACAGCCGTCGGCCTTCGAAACTGGGTCCACCCACGTTCGGCATGAGCCGAGAAAGGGCGGACGCCGCGCCAACCAGCCGGGGAGCAATTTGACGGAAATGCTCCCGGAACCACCATCGCCCGTCGAGCACCAGACCCAAGTACCTCATATGGACCTGGATACTGATGTGGATGGAGTTGACGACTAACGAGGCGCCGATGGGCAGCCTCACGGGGCCCATGGAATAGTAGGGCCTCCGTCTTGTTTAGGGCCACCCTGAGCCCCAGCGCCTCAATTCGCCTGACCATCTCATCGGTGCCGAGAGTGGCCAGGCTCGCCGCCTCTTCAAGTGTCCTGCCCCGGGCTGTGACGAGCGTGTCTCGTCAGCATAGCCAGTAACGCCCAGCCCGGGGGGGGGGGAGACTCTCTCTCGACGCCCAGTCGTAACCGATGTCCCACAGAGTCGGCCCCAGAACCGACCCTTTTTTTTTTTTTTTTTTTTTCACGCTCTGTGGAAATGCTTTTGCGCACTATCCCCCCACCGTTGAGAGTGGGAGGACTTGTGTGGGACTCACCGGGCGACCGAAATACCCACTAAAACCACAGCGGCCCCATCCGCGCTTTTACAGGGTGCCGGGGAGATCGTCTAATGACATTCAATCCCCGACACCCCAAGGCATGGCCGTCTGGCCACGTCCCGTCGTCATTCAAGGCGCTGGAAGAATCTGCGCCTCCCTCTTCCTGGTCGCCGTCGTCGGAGCGAGTCAGCGGACGCAAGCGCCTCGCGTTCCCGCTCCGCGGCTTCCTTCTTCTTCATGACGGCCTCACAAAAAGAGGCCATCGACGACCAGCACCTGTCGTTACCAAGCATCTTGGAGATGATGGTCGGCAGCGACAGATCCATTCCCAGTTCCGACGACAGGTCGTGGCGCTGGGGCCCCCAGGTGGGGCATACTTCCACTGTGTGGCGCGCATCGTCAATTAGCGCGCCACACTCATGACATCCTGGGGCCCCTTTCCTTCCAATTTTATGCAGGTACTTACCGAAGACCCCGTGTCCGGTAAGCACCTGCACCATCCTAAATGTTAGGCTGCCGTGCCTTCTCGTAAGCCAGCGGTGAAGGTGTGGGACAACCGCCTCCACAGTCCCCCGCCCTGCTACAGGGGACTCCAGATCTTCCTTCCACCGCTGGATGACCGTCCTTTGGGCCACTTCTTGTGCTCTGCCCAGTCTCCTTGCGGAGACCTGCTCACCGTTGGCCCGCGCTGTGGCGCGGAGCCGGTAAACCTCCGCCAACACCTTAGCCACAAATGGCCAAGGCGGGTCACCTGCCAGTAGTGTCGCCGCAGTCCAGGACACCGTACGGTAGCCCCTGATAGCCCTCACCGCCATAACCCTCTGAGGTCGTCGCAGGAGGACCCTGTTGCGGGTGGTGAGCGACTCCGACCAGATAGGGGCACCGTACAGTGCCATGGACCGCACGATCCCGGCGTAAAGCCGCCGGCAGGATGATCCAGGGCCACCAGTATTTGGCAGAAGTCTTCCCAGCGCCGCAGCTGACTTGGTGAGCATAGGGACGAGCTGGGCAAAGTGTGTCTTGAAATTCCAATTTCTATCGAGGTACAGGCCCAGATATTTCATCTGAGCCCGCACCGGCACGGCAACCCCAGACACACTGATGTGTGCTCCTCGAGGGGGACCACGTCGTGGGCCATGGAATAGGAGGGCCTCACCCAGAACCGACCCCTGCGGAACACCGCACGACATGGGCGTCCGCACAATGACCCCTGCGGGGCTCGCGTAGAGAACACTGCGCCCTTCCAAATAGTCTGCCACCAGCCGCCTGAAGTACAGGGGCACTCCATGGAACCGGAGCGCCTCCCTGATGCAGCTGAATGGCAGACTATTGAAGGCGTTGGCGATGTCCAACGACATCGCCAACAGCACTCCTTTGCCAGCGACAGCCTCCGCGGCCGTCTGCCTCAGGCGTAGCAGGGCCCCGATGGTCGAACGCCCCCTCCGAAACCCAAATTGAGCGTCCGACAGATCGGGCCCCACCTCCTTCAGGTGCCGGACGATGCGGGCAGCGAGGACACGCTCCGACAGCTTACCCACATCGTCCAGAAGCACAATGGGCCTGTAGGCCGACGGCGAATCCGGGGGCCGTCCCGGCTTTTGCAGGAGAACCAACCTCCCTTCCTTCCAGCACTCAGGGAACTGTCCAGACGTCAGACAGTCGTTGAACAGTCGCCTGAGGCGAAGTTCGAGATGCTCGAGGAGCAACGTCAACACCCGGACTGGGACTCCGTCCGGGCCGGGGGCCGTGGTGGCGGAACGAATCTTCGCCACGGCTACACCCACTTCCGACTCCGTTACGGGCGGAACACTCTCGACGGCCTCCCGGGCATGATCTGGCGAAGCCATGACCGGGGGCGTGTGCTCCGACTGCCGCGGGAACAGCTCCTCGACCACTCTACGAAGGAGGTCGGGCTGGAGGGTCTCGGTGAGGGGGGGCCCTGCGCGCGAAGCTTATTCAGCGACGCGCGATACGGGCGACCCCAGGGGTCACGGTCGAGACCGTCCAGCATCTCCTGCCAACTCGCGTCCTTGGCGGACCGGATGGCCAGCCGAAAGGTGGTACGTGCACTGCGGTACGCCTCGTACAGCTGGCCCTCCTGCTCAACATCGCGGCGACGCCACCGACTGCGTGTGTAGGACCTTCGGGCACTAATGCACGCCGCACGAAGGTCCGCCAGTCTTGGGGACCACCAGTAGAACCCCTGCCTCGGCGGTAGACGCCGCACCCTGGGCATGGCCGCATCGCAGACCTGCGTTAGCACACTGCGGATGCGGACAGCCTCAACGTCCACTCCGTCCGCTGGGGGTGGTAAGGACAGCCACGTGTTCACGGTGGCCGCCTCCGCCAGTAGGTCCCTATCCAGACGCCCCACAGCCCACCGCGGAAATGCGGGAGCTCGGTCCGCCCTGTGACCCCTGCTGGGGTCCCGGAGAGGGGAGACCTCCATCCGGATGTACCGGTGATCCGACAGGGTCTCCGCCTCCTCCAGGACACGCCAGTTCCTAACTCGTGGTGCGACAGCGGGGCTAGCGAACGACAAGTCCATTATCGACCCACCCTGCTGTCGCACACACGTGTTCACTGAGCCTCTGTTTAGGACACAGAGGCCCAGTGACGCCGCCCACTCCACGATTGCCCGCCCGCGATCGTCCGTCATATCTATTCAGCTACCATGGGATTGGAACGCGGCCACACTGCGAAAAATCCGGCAAAAAAAATCTGTAGGCATAATTACTGACTTTTGAGAAGCGACCTACTTTATCTTACTAAAATTAAGTAAATTAATATTTAGGTATTATTGTGGGTCAAATCTATACAATAAGTGCTCATCGTTTCTTGCAGTCTTGTGGTGGTTTTCTGTGTTTTATTTTTAATTAAGTGAATGACATGGTCCCAGTTTGGTGATAATACCCATCAATCATCTCTATTATTTTTTTTATGTTTTTTTAATATCAATAGCCTCGCGAACTATTCTATGTAGTGTACCGATGTTCTTTTGCGAGGTTTTGTATTTTATCAAACCTCGTGCAGTGGTGGGTGCGGTCTTGACTCTGCTCACAGATGTGCACTGTGTCTCTTTTCAGTTTGAAAATAAAAATATGTAGAATTACTTCTTAATAAGAAATAAAAAAAGATGTCACTGTTATAGTTATCGTATAGCACGCCCGAAATTATAGTCAAGAAAAAAAACTTAGGATGCCGTCCTACCTATCATTAAAAAACAGCTTGCCAAGCATATAATTTAATTTTACATATTAATGAGATAACTTACAATAAAAAATATATAGTTCAAAATAAAATGAATTAGGGTCAAGCAGAGTGACAACCCTAGCATAGTTTTTTAAAATTCATTTACGCCCAAAGGCCGCAGAAGTGGCATTTGGTTTTATTATTATTGATAGTCCTTTTTAAGAGCTATCTTTCTGTGCCAGTCATAAGTCTCACTTTTGAGTATTTAAGGAGAAAAAAATAATTACGAAAAGAACTAAATATCTAAAATTTAATAATTAAATATCCAGAAGTGATTTTCCAAAAATAAAAATAAAAAAACATGCGCCTAAGGATGTTCTATCAGACTATATTTATTTAAAACAATCAACTTGTATAGTTATATTTTCAGAGCTCATTTTACTTTTTTAAAGTTAAAGGTCACGTAATGTTCAATAATTTTTATAAAAAAAGTATTTGAATTTGACACGTGGGTGTTTTACTCTTGCATTTTAAATGCATACATTGATCAATTAAAGCTATAAACAGCAGAGGGAATTTCTTTTGGTCTTATCAAACACTGTGCACCGGTATTACTGAGGTCTATAGGGTCAATTGAAACTTACCATCAGGAGGGCTACTTGCTGGCCAGCCACTAAAATGCAATAACAACATCTACAAATCAATATCAATGGCATTGTAATATAATCTCTCGCCTAGTTATAATAAATAAATTTCTATAAAATGTAAAAAATAAAGAATTTAATTAAATTAATAACTTTTTGCATTAGAAAGTTTGAGATCCATATTGTCCCATCATCGAGTGAATTAGCGAAGTAATTGAGCCTACCGCTGCGGTAAATCATGTAGACGGGAGACCTGCGTAGATTCCATGATTTATCGAAAACATTGTATTGACGTGGTTTTACTTTGATTGGTATACTTATAAACCATTAATATTGCCATTTATTTCAGTTGATAATAATATTATCTAAAAATATATATATTTTTTTCCCATTCATCTATGTCTCGGTTTTAGAGGCAAATTTCCTCTGATGGGAAAAGAATGGTCTATTATACTTATAATAGACATGTGAGTACCTACCCATACGGGCCAGAAATGGGGTAATAAGGTTTTATTTGGAGTTTTCCTTATATTGATATTATCTTTTTATTCCTTATATTGATATTTTCGTTTTCTTTTTCCGTGTGGTGACGGAGTAAGTGTACAATTCACCATCCCCTATCTTACCCGTAGGTGATCGTAAAAGACGACTAAGGGATATAAAATGCATATAACATCTATGTGAGAGAAGGAAAACTCTAAAAAAAAACCTATACCAACACGTCTGACCAGCGTGGTATAGTAGGTCAATGTCTTTCCTATTTTGGAGGAGGCTCGAACCTAACAGTGAAATATATATGAGCTGAGATGATGATGATGATGATATGACCTTCAGGACCTTCAGGACACCCGCGGGGAGGAAAGATTTTGTTATGTTCCATATCACATGTACTTAAAACGAAAGCAAAAGTAAAAAAAGTAAACGATTATTTAAAATAGTCTTTGCTATTTCAGAAGATCTTTCACCAATAGACCAGATTAATTTACTTCCTCTTTTGTTATTCTCCTATTTTGCAAAAAATATACCTACCTACTAAGGAATATTTTTTTTGCACAACATCCTAAGATATTGGCCAACCATTTCTCTCAGTTGATTATAACTAAGAAAAATACCTATACGTAAAATGTAGCCAAATACTTTAGTAGCCCCTAATATTTTTATGTTTTCGCAAAACTTTTCATAAATTACAAAAATTACCTATAGTTCATCTAATCTAAGAAGTGCATTTTGACGTTTTGCTATTTTTAATACACAATAACCTTGGTCAAACGTTTACACATGATTGTAAACACTAAATCTGAAATTTTAAAGAAATATTAAGTTATTTACATAATTAACATTGCGGGTGACTCTCTTGTACAATAATTTAATGTTGAAACTCGTAAAACTAATTTAAAATTAAAATAACATGGTAAATAGTAATTGTTATATGCGATCTAACAATGTCACGTCATCACGTTCTACAAAGTAGTGCTTGACAACTTCCAATTCAAGAATATCCAAATAATAGGTAAAAATATTAGAATAATAAAATTAATCGAATAGAGATTTTGACAGAGATATACATTTCGACATTTTGATTGATGAGGAAATAATTATTAATGTTCGCGACGCTGATATATCAAGTAATAGTAGTAATTCTTAATAAATAGCTACTTTCAAATCCAGTTTTTGTTTTTAATTAACCTAATCCTACTAAATATGATGAGTAAATTCTATGTTGAAATAATTAAATTTATATAGTACTAATTTAGCACTTAATTTATTCATCACCTTTTTGAAAAATAAAAAATAAACCGATTATTAATTATAAAGAATCAATATCGATTTCTCAGTAAAGTCGGATATTTTCGATAGCGATTATTTGGTTCACATACCTAGACAACTTACTCAGACAGCTGTCAAAGTGCACTTCTTAGATTAGACGGACTATAAACATATATCACTTCTTCTTCTTATATATTGGCAATCAGCTACTTATACGAGCTATTGGTGCCAGTTATAAATATCTTCACGTTTTTAGTCCTTCGGGTTAGTCATTGTCTAAGTCAAATCCTCACCATCAACAGTGCTATGGCATACTGTTAATGGTATCTTCTGGAAATTTTGATGGAAAACGAAAACGTTGTAAAGCACTTTTATATGATATTTACTACATCCCAGTAGTTCCGCCGCTTCATATTACATAAAATGCCATCAAAATTATCTAATATAACACGTTAAAACACTAAAATATCGAATATAATACAAGAGCACCACATGACGTTTTCGAATTCCCGTCAAAAGTCCATCAAAAGTCAACATATATTACGTTATATCAAAACTGTAATTGTCTATAAACCTCTAACAAGGTATAATCTATGGTTACGTAATGCAATTTACTTCAAAACTTCATATCAAAATCCCATTAACATTTTTCCCGCGTTCTAAGAAATCTGAAAACAATTTTAGAACAATAACTAAAATTGCATATAGGTAGGCATGCAATTTGGACAGGAATGCTACAAAAGATGAGCTTTATAAACGCGATAACCCTTCACCGCGAGATGGATAAAATTGACACGAAACGCTCATGACTAGCTAAAATTGACACTGACAGATGATATAGAAACATTCCTTGCATGTAAAACTACATAGACAAGAATAAATGATGTTGCCATTTCTTTCTTTCTAACTAAAAAATACTATTACCATCCTTTTCATTCATTTCGTTGTATTATTCACACCTTCATAGAAATAATAACGAGTGTTGCCGACAACCGACAAATGTGACAACATAAAAATTTTACATGAACGTATTTATGAAGCAAATTTTGTATGATTTTATTTTCATTATGTGTAGTAGACTTATTAAGATGAAATTGTGGATTATATTACATATTTTTCATCATCATCATTCTCCTACTCTTATCCCAATTACCTGGGGTCGATAGTTCGGTATATGTACTCTTATTTCATAGTACATATTGTAAAAGTTATTGGCAACAGTTCTATGACCGGCCGCCTGCCAGACGTCAACCCTCCTTGGGAATGTAATTGTTGACCAAACGGCATCAAATGGAGTTGGCCCAGGTCATTATAAGGCTCTTAGTT
The DNA here is from genome assembly GCA_905163515.2 of Lymantria monacha. Classification (NCBI taxonomy): domain Eukaryota; kingdom Metazoa; phylum Arthropoda; class Insecta; order Lepidoptera; family Erebidae; genus Lymantria; species Lymantria monacha. The sequence goes on along the minus strand of LR991097.1, from coordinate 22,259,349 downwards.
GTGTTTTACGATTTCCACGAGCAAAGTAAGGGTTGGTAGTATTCGTAGCCGCTACCACACAGCACCATATATTACATATTTTTATGACAACAAAAATAAAAAATTGGACAGTCTATTAAAAATATATTCCATCAATTTATTTTCACCTGTAAAGTTTTTAAAGCTATGAATATCCTGATATCTTTGAACATATTGATGTATTTCTTTATAATAAGTCTATACGGGCAAATTATAATATGCCTATATCTGCATATTTTTCTAATACTAGATATGTCTAAAGATGAAAAATATGAGTATTATATGTTGACGGGTAGTTGGACAGGATTCAATTCAATTTCGAAATCATGATACAATCGAGTACTTACACGCTACCAATATGAGAGGCGAAAATTGGTTATGCCTATGATAGTATGACCGGGGCTATATTTAGACGTGTGATATACTGTTCTTAAGAATATCATACTTATTTTTTTGTCGTGCGGATATTAGTTAAGAGAACATCGATTTTACTCGTTACTTTTTTACATAAGCGGTCGGTTGAAACATGTTATGTTTTAAATTCATGAATTAAATAATAGCCGACCATATTTCCTGTTTTAATATTGCAGGGTTTATAAAGACAGGGTTTATAAAGTAGAAAGCTTCTTTTTACCGAAGACAAAGATCGGGTACCGGTGGCCCGCTCGCAGGGCGAAGAAGAGATGCTTGCAGGGTGGGTCAATGGGGTTGCGTGCCGCCTCTTCCGTCACCCCGGACCAATTTGGCGGGGTGCGACATCCATAGCCCACCGCAAAAAAAAAACGAAAAAGGGTTTATAAAGACACCATATTTTTCCGTGTGATGACTGTGTGAGAATATAATTCACCACCCCTTATCCTACTTATGGCTGATCGTAAGAGACGACTAAAGGATATAAAACGCATATAACAACGTCTATGCAAGAGAAGAAAAACTCGAAACAAAATCTTATACCAACACGCCTGACCAGCGTGGAATATGGTAGGTCAATTTCTTTTCCATTATAGAGGAGGCTCGAGCCCAACAGTGGGATATATATGAGCTGAGATGATGTTAACGATGTTTTCTTTTTAATACTTTGACGTTAAAAGTTACCAATCATCTCGATCTATTTTTACTTAACCACAGGACTTAAAAAACGGTTATATTACATAAAATCATTCATGTCTATTTAGAATAAGTAATGATTGTATAAACATTTACTACCCATATATTTTTTAATGAAATTTGGAATACCAAATGTTAAGAAATTTTTTTTTATAATTACGGATTTCAAGAGGACCCCTAATGTTTACTATACATTCATTTATTATATCTTACTGAGCTTTCGAGCTGAACTTTTATTACAATGTTATTATTTTAGACATTTTTGCTGCTATAATTATAAAAAGATAATGATGAAACCATAAAAATTATAATAGTAATCTCTTTTTTATTATTTTGTTTTTTTTATTGCTTATGGCAAACGAGCAAGTGTCGACCAATTTTTTTTTTTTTCGCAAGGTGGGACCATGGATGTGGTCGCGCCCCGGCAAATCGGTCCGGGGCGACGGAAGAGGCGGCGCGCAACCCCATGGACCCACCCTGCAAACACCTCTCTTCGCCGTGCGAGCGGACCACCGGTACCCGATCTTTGTCTTCGGTGGCCAGCAAGTGTCGACCTTTGCAATAACGAAGGTACAGCTACGCCGCTGTCTACCAATATTAAACCCCAAACCCACCCCAGTTGGGCTCTTCCGGCACTATCGCTCACCGAACGAAGTGCAACAGCACATTGCAATTACTCAAACGTCGATCTTCTGTGAGAGTGTGGTACTACCCCGGACGGATCGGCCCGTGACAGTAGACAGCGAACTGTCCATAGCGTGGTCTAACCACTATTAAATTTAATATTGTTGTGTATCCTCGTCTCTCTTCTTAGAATAAGATAATTTTAGTTTATTGCGTTGGGATAGAACAGGTTGGTAGACTTGAAAAGACATCGAGTAAAACTCTATCATGTAACATTGTGAAATAAATAAATTGTATGTATATATCTGTGCATTAATCACATTATTTTCATTTATTTTTAAAGATAGCTGTAAAAGACATATAACTTAGGAACAATTGACACAGCTCTGGGGATGTCCATTAATAACGTGATCTTTTTTTTAGCATTTTTTAACCTACCTGAGTGAAACGTGGTGAGGTTTAAGACTGTGAAGGTTTAGAACTTCGTGATTTTTGTCAAACACCTAAACCCACCCCTCCCCCACCTTTCAAACCTCACGTGATTAATGGACGGCCCTTCAATAATTTCCTTCTCTTATCAATTATAGAATATTTTAAATCGAAATATGCAATCATTTTTAACTCTCAAGAAATATTATTAAAAGAGTACACGAATTATGTTAACCTACGAAGAAGTAATTATGTATGTAGTATTCATTTTCGTTTAGAATATAAGTTTGAAAAGGCTTAGACTGTTTATTTTTACCGTTTTATTACAATTAAAATAAGGATATATACCTATAGGAAGCATATAAGGAGTAACAATTAATTTATAATTCAATATAGGAGCAAATAAAGCCAACAAATTGATCAGCTTGCTCGCTAATTTACTAGACAATATATCACGTACGCTAGTCAACATTGAGCATAGCTCGTGAAACGATATCGCCATATCATCAGCACCCACTTATTTGCTCTCCAATCGTGTGAGAAAAACGTTACACAGCCATCGAACCTACAATTTGTTGCGGAATGTCAAATGTTGAGAAACTATTCTAGTTAATACTGCAGGAGGTTTTTTTTAACGTACGTGACGGCCGCCTGATTATATGTTATGATCAAACGAAACTCACGTAGATATTTGTCTACGCTATTGACATTGGACTTTATGGGGACTTAAATTATATGAGATTATAGTTTTATGTATTGGATACGTTAGAAAAGTTTATTAATAATATTTAAACTAGATAGGTTGTGTTAAAAGGTTAGGCTAAGATTGCATGTCGCTGGCCTGCTCGCAGGGCGAATAAAGGTACATGTAAGCCGGATCTATGGGGTCGAGCACCGTTCTTTCTGTCGCCCCGGATGGAATGAATATGGTGTGATCACACTATAGCCCACTGCCAAGGAAAAAGGCTAAGATAACAAGCTTATTCATTTATTTTAATAGCTTTCAAGCAATTTTAATCTTCATCATTATCACAGATCAGATATAGATATCCCATAGATCAGATATAGATATCCCAGATATCCCATAAATGTCCCACTGCTAGGCTCGGGCCTCCTCCATAATGGGAGGGAAATTAATCTACTATACCGCGCTGGTCAGACGTGTTAGTATAGTGTTCTGTTTCGAGTTTTTCTTCTCTCACATAGATGTTATATGCGTTTTATATCCCTAAGTCGTCTCGTACGATCACCCACGGGTAAGATATGGGGTGGTGAATAGTATTCTTACTCCGTCACCACACGGAAATCAAGCAATTTTATGTCAGCATAAAGATTAGCAGTAAAATGTAATAAATGCTAATTGTCGTGGATTCGAATTCCACAAAATAGAATACTTTGTACGTACCTACGTATATACCAACCACAATTTTTTTTTTTTTATCTGAAATTACTTTGTGTCCGTTTATTGCAAATTTTAAGGTCCTCCGTAATAAAAAAAAAATAGTAGGTATACTAATTTCATTTAGAAGGAGGAGTTCGACCATCGGGGCCCTGCTATGACTGAGGCAGACGGCCGCGGAGGCTGTCACCGGCGGAGGAGTGCTGTTGGCGGTGTCGTTGGACGTCGCCAACGCATTCAATAGTCGGCCATTCAGCTGCATCAGGGAGGCGCTCCGATTTCATGGGGTGCCCTTGTACCTGAGGCGGCTGGTGGCGAACTATTTGGAGGGGCGCAGTGCTCTTTGCGCGGGACCCGCAGGGGATATTGTGCGGACGCCCATGTCGTGCGGTGTTCCACAGGGGTCGGTTCTGGGGCCGACTCTGTGGGACATCGGGTACGACTGGGCGTTGAGAGGGAGCCTCCCCACCGGGCTGAGCTTGATATGCTATGCTGACGATACGCTCGTCACAGCCCGGGGCAGGACACCCGAAGAGTCGGCGAGCCTGGCCACTCTCGACACCGAGGAGATGGTCAGGCTAATCGAGGCGCTGGGTCTCAAGGTGGCCTTAAATAAGACGGAGGCCCTATTATTCCATGGGCCACGCGTAAGGCTGCCAATCAGCGCCTCAATAGTCGTCAACTCCATCCAGATCAATATCCAGGCCCATATGAAGTACTTGGGTCTGGTGCTCGACGGGCGATGGGGGTTCCGGAAGCATTTTCGCCGAATTGCTTCCCGGCTGGTCGGCGCGGTGTCCGCCCTATCGCGGCTCATGCCGAATGTATGCGGCTGTATGCGGGGGTGATCCGTTCGATGGCCATGTACGGCGCACCCGTGTGGGCGAGGGCTCTGAACGCCCAGCTCAGGGCTGTTCTGTGGAGACCACAGAGAGCCATTCGCGGGTACCGCACGGTATCGACCGAGGCGGCATGCCTGCTGGCCGGGACACCCCCGTGGGACCTAGAGGCGGAGATGTTCTCCGACCTCTACCGGCGGGTTACCTCAGTGCGCGATGAAGGTGCTCCCCATCGTTGAGCGAGATAGCCACCTGGCGAGAGGATGCCCGCCGAGACGTCATCGCCCGTTGGGTTACGCGGCTGGAGAGGCCTAGACACGGTGTTGTTACCGTTGAGGCCCTCCGGCCCGTACTGATGGAGTGGATGGAGCGGCGGCACGGGGTCCTCACTTTCCGTCTGGTGCAGGTGTTGACGGGGCACGGTTGCTTCGGCAAATACCTGCACACGGTCGTGTGGAGGGAGTGGACTCCGTCCTGCCACCATTGCGGTAGTGACGGGGACACGGCGCAACATACGCTCGAGGAATGCTCGGGCTGGGACAGGCAGCGCCGCGACCTCATCGCTATTATTGGTGCCGACCTGACGCTGCCGGCTGTCGCGAAAGCAATGGTCGACAGCGTCCGGAACTGGGACGCGGTCGCCGCCTTCTGCGAGGCTGTCATCTCGCAGAAGGAGGCAGCGAAACAAGTCAGGGAGGATGCCCGCGACCCGGGCCGCCGCCAGCGGCTGGGGCGGCGCAGGCGCGAAAATTTGCGCCTGATGCAGCCCTAACCAAGGCTTTAGGTGATCTGACCGGGCAATTGTCCGGTCACCCGACGCGAAGCCACCGGGTGAGGGCGACGCTCCGACGGCGAAAGCTGTCGGGACATCGACAAGAGAGGAACCCGCAAGGGTATAACGCCGGGCCGGCCACCGAAGACAAAAATCGGGTACCGGTGGCCCGCCCGCACGGCGAAGAGAGGTGTTTGCAGGGTAGGTCCATAGGGTTGCGTGCCGCCTCTTTCGTCGTCCCGGGCTGATTTGCCAGGGCGCGACCATATCCATGGTCCTTACGAAAAAAAAAAAAAAAAAAAGTTATAGATATCTACTAATTTCATGAAAATTGCTGATGCCGTTGACGAAGTTTTGAAAATATAGAACTATTAAAATATGAAATAAACAAATATTGCGTTTAAAGATACCTATTATATATTTAATAATAATAATGTCGACAAATAGGATATAGACACGGCAATCGTTGCACCGATAGTTATTTCGACCAATGGGCTAATAGCCAAGAGCCACATTGCACACCTAAACAGGTGAGCCTCTAACTATCTAATGCACGCGTTAGATAGTTAGATTGAGGGTCTGATGCAGAAGACGGTTCTACTCGACACGGCACGTATAGTGAGAAAATTGCTCTCTTTGATGACTTAACCTCTGTCAGCTTGGTCCCTGTATTCCTTGCCGGTAACCTTTTTATATTTAAAAAAAAAAATATATATTTTTATATTAAATTTAGAAATGTATTAAATAGTTATAACTTTTAATAAAGTAATAATAAACAAACCTCTGAGTTAATTATCAGTTTCACTAGCAGTCATATTCCGATCTGGTACTAGATTTTTGAATACATTTAATATTTTAAAATTGACAATATATATTTATGTAATAATTCATTTATTATACATAATCAACTTTTCCGTGTGGTGACGGAATAAGAATACTATTCACCATCCCATATCTTAACAGTGGGTGATCGTACGAGACGACTAAGTGATATAAAACGCATATAACATCTATGCGAGAGAAGAAAAACTCGAAACAAAACCCTATACCAACACGTCTGACCAGCGCGGTATAGTAGGTTAATTTCCCTCCCATTACGGAGGAGGCTCGAGCCCAACAGTGGGACATTTATGGGCTGTGATGATGATGATGATATAATCAACTATATCCAATAAATTAATTTGAATTTGAAATTCATTCACTAATTTATTGACATCCACTGTTGGATAAAAACCTCTCGAAATTTTAATAACTAACAATATTTATGATCGCAATTGGTATTATAATTCAACCCAAAAGTGTGCTGCTACCTTCACATCGAGGGATCCGTTAGCTAGTTTGTAAAACTCCCATGGGAAAGGTATTCTTTACGTATCACACGTGGAGTTACAAGTGCTCCATTAAAATTCATATAATTGTCGCACGATCAGGGGTAGAACTAAGAAGGGCAATAGGATACACCTATTTCAACTCCACCTCTTTTAATTTAGTAATTTTTCTTTATAGGTCTCAAAAACAATTAAAGTTGTGTCATCGTTTAATACAATTCTAACTGTAAAGTTTGAAGTATTAAGCCTATAACAATGTGTAAACATTGTCGGGTAGATAGCATACCGTCACCTTAAGACGTAAATATAATACGGAGTGAAATTTGCATGTCCTACAATTAGTCGCGGTGGTGCAGTGGCAGCACGATTGGGCCGGAATCCCAATAGACGCGGGTTCGAATCCCGCTTGCGACATCATTTTTCATTTCGTAATCGGATTTTATAAATAATTAAGCATATTAAGTGCTAAATTTCAGTAATTTAAATAACAAGGTTGTGTCATCGTTTAATACAATTCTAACTGTAAAGTTTGAAGTATTAAGCCTATAACAATGTGTAAACATTGTCGGGTAGATAGCATACCGTCACCTTAAGACGTAAATATAATACGGAGTGAAATTTGCATGTCCTACAATTAGTCGCGGTGGTGCAGTGGCAGCACGATTGGGCCGGAATCCCAATAGACGCGGGTTCGAATCCCGCTTGCGACATCATTTTTCATTTCGTAATCGGATTTTATAAACAATTAAAAGTACTTACTAGGACCATCCAAAGTTCAAACCTTGATATTATCTATGAAGATTATTATGGATCCTGGCTTATAAGAGTTATGATGGTGAGAATATGTGATGGGATAAGTATCTTTATCATTATCAACGTTTAACACTTGTTAACAAGGAGTCATCACACATGACCGCTTTGAAGCATTTTGACGGGCGTCAGTTGAGAAGCGCTTATCAAAGTACATAATATAACAAACTTTACTCTTGCCATTGTTAAACAAAAATCAATCTTAACGTTATGTATTAATGTTATATCTAATGCATATGTAAATTTGTAATTATAGAATCAATATTGATTTAAAGATTTTCATAATATTATTAGGTACTAAGTCTGCCAAATTTTGACAGCATTTTTCTTTTGCCATATAGATACTTACCAAGAAAAGGTTTTACGAAATGCAACCTAAAAGGGAAACACAGTGGCATTAATTGTATGGACAGAAAACCCTTTATCTTCAATAAAAATAAGTAAACATGAGTTTCAACAGCTTTAACTTTTAAAAATTTAAAAAGCAGCGTAAATTTTACGTTGATACTTTTATATATTTTCTTAATAAATTAAAAGCTATCATAAATAAGGATTAACATACACCTATAAATTAATCTCTATACAATCTAAATAGAATATAAAAAGCGATATAGTTTGTAATATTAATATAACAATATTTTTTTATTGCTTATGGTGGCAAACGAACAAGCAGCATGCCTGATGGCAAGTGTTACTGCCGCCCATAGACTATACCATAGACTATACTAGGAGTATAGCTAGGCCGCTGCTTACCAATAGAAACCCAAACCCACCCAGTTGGGCTGCCGACTCTCTCACTCACCGAACGAAGCGCAACAGCACATTGCCATTGCTTAGACGTCGATCTTCTGCGAGAGTGTGGTACTACCCCGGACGGACCAGCCCTCAGCTGTCGACAGTAAACTGTCAACAGCGTGGTCCTACCACTATTGAAATAGAATATAAAAAGGGATATAGTTTATAATAATAATATAACTACCTATGCTAGCCTAACTAGCTCGATATGCGTACCGCAATGCGGGTTAGGGCGTCCCCCGGAGGCGACGCGTACCGACCCGCCCCCGTCGGTACGAACTTCGGCAGTTGCGGCGATGGGGACCGCCACCCATCACGCCTTGCCCAGTCAGGCGAGTCGAGGAGAGCAGAGTGCCGGGTGGGCACGTGGAATGTAAGAGGTTGTATAGAAGGTAAGTTGCACGAGCTGATATCCGTCATGGCGGACAAACAGCTAGACGTGCTCTGTGTAACAGAGACCAAGCGAAGGGGCAGCGACGCCTACGATCTTCCTGGTGGCGGGATGGCTCTGTGGTCTGGTGTACCACAGAGCGATCGAGCCAGCATGGGGGTAGGAGTGCTGTTGTCCTCTCGCTTGGCTTCAGGTGTGAAGGATTATGGAATGATCCCAGACTTCTTTGGGTCCGTATAAAACTAGGTGTCACCAAGGTATTCATGGTTGTAGCATATGCTCCCATAGGATCCTCGGTGGCATCAGACCTAGAGAAGTTTTGGGATAATGTTAGGGAAGTTCTGGATATGGCAGAAACCAGTGAACGCGTGATTGTATGCGGAGATTTGATCGGATGGGTGGGGACCAAGCGTCCCGACTATGAGGACGTACTTGGTCCATTTGGTGAAAAGAGAGTGAACGATGCAGGTAGGCTCATAGCGGATGTATGCATGGAGAGAAACCTTAATTTGTCAAACACATTTTTCCAACATAAGGACATCCATATGTATACATGGAGAAGTAATGAACAGAAAAGTATATTAGATTTAATTTTGGTAGACAGTCGCCTCCGAAGCAAAATATTGGACGCAAGAGCTTACAGGGGCCCCACAGTCGATACGGACCACTATCTCGTTATTGCGAGATTTAGTGGTCTGTTCAGAAAGTGGAGGCACTGGCGAGAGCGTGTCCACTTCGGAGGGCTTGAAAGAATAAAGGTTGAAAGGTTGCAAGAAGAGTGTGTAAGAGAAAAGTATGCAGAGGGTGTCCGAGAACGGCGGATGATGGCAAGCCAGCTGCAATCGGACATTGAAGAATGCTGGAGAGTATTGAAAGAGAGTATGGTAGATACAGCGAAAGAAGTATGTGGAAGTTCAAAGAAGCATAGAAAAACAAATGGTGATGCATGGTGGGATGCGGAAGTGGCAGTTTCCGTAGAGCAAAAGAAGAAAGCGTGGCTGGACTATGTCTCTTCTTTCAATCTGAATGACAGTATGACTGAACAGAAGAAAGAAATATATCGGCAATGTAAGAATGACACCAAGGCCTTAGTGAAAGAGAAACGTGATAGAGCAAGTATGAGTGCAGAAGATAGGCTGACTAAAAACTTCGAGGGTAACACCAAACTCTTTTAGAGGGAGGTGAAGAAGTCTCGGGGTGGTTGGTCAGCCTTCAGAATGAATAAAATAAGGTCTAAAGGTGGAGACATTCCTACACAAACACAAGACGTGTTAAGCCGATGGAGTGAATATTTTGGCGATATGTATGCGGATGCTACGGTTGGCGCCGGTGTTGCATGTGGTTTGGTAGACCAACATTCGACAACGGCGTCCTCCGATGGCATCAGTATGGATGAAGTTGAATGGGCGATAAGAAGTTTGAAAAATGGTAAGGCAGCGGGCATTGATATGGTGTCTGCCGAGATGATCAAGCTTGGTGGCTCCTGTGTCTGGGAGGCGTTCCTGTTGCTCCTCAATTTATGTTGGAGCTCGGGAATGGTTCCCGGGGACTGGAATAGCGCAGTCATCGTGCCTTTGTTTAAAAACAAGGGTTCACGTTATGACTGCGCAAATTACAGAGCCGTAAGCTTGACCAGTTTGGCAGCAAAAGTGTATGGTAAAATTATTGAAAGGAGAATGAGGATGGTGTCCGATGGTTTACTGTGTGAGACACAAGGAGGTTTCAGGAGTGGAAGGGGATGCATGGATCAAGTGTTCTCTCTGCGCAACATTGTGGAGAAGCATCTGGCTCTAGGTCAGAGGGTTTTCTGCAGTTTTGTGGATCTGGAGAGAGCATTTGACACGGTTGTACGAAAGGAACTTTGGGACATTTTACCGGAGTATGGTATTAGCGGTAAACTGCTACAGGCTGTGCAGTCCAGTTACATGGGCTGTAGAGCCTGTGTGCGGCTGGATGATGGAATGTCGCCTTGGTTTGACGTCAATATCAGCGTTAAGCAGGGGTGCATTCTGTCAGCCAGGCTGTTATCATATATCAGGATAAATGTCTCCAAATGTTGAACGATATGAATGTGGGAGTCCAGATGGGCGACTCAGTGGTCACTGCTCTGCTTTATGCAGATGATGCAGTCCTGCTGGCACGGTCAGCGACTGACCTGCAGACCCTAGTCGACACAATGACAGAAGATTATAAAAAAGGGGTGTACGCGTGAATGTGAGCAAAACCAAAATAATGGTCTTTGAAAGAGATGAAGCCAGAACAGATGTAAGAGTAACAATAGGTAATGATGTACTAGAAGCGAGTGGATGAATTTGTATATCTTGGATGTGGATTTAGCCGAGATGGAAGGTACACCACTGATATAGAGCGAAGAGTGAATGCGGGAAATAGAGTGAACGGAGCGTTGGGGCAACTTCTCGGCAGCCACCACCTCAGCCAGAAGGCACGTGTAGCAATACATAACGCAGTGCTTGTCCCAATATTACTGTATGGAAGCGAGAGTTGGGTATGCAGAAAAGAGTATGAAAGTAAAATTAATGCGGTCGAAATGCGATCTCTGCGGAAAATCTGTGGAGTTAGGCTGACCGACCGCATTCGTAACGACGACGTAAGAGAGCGAGTAGGTATGAAAGAGAGTATTGGTGTAAAGATGCGAAAGGGAATGCTCCGATGGTTCGGACATGTGGAAAGAATGCTGAACGAACGTCTGGTTAAGAAGATATACAATGCGAAAGTGGAAGGATGTAGGTACCGAGGGAGACCGAGACTAACCTACCTAGACCAGATCGGTCATGTACTGAAGGAAGGTGGAGTCAAGAGTGTCCGAAACCGGCGAGCGTGTATGAAGAGAATTATGAATGTTGAGGAAACGAGTGAAGTATGCAGAGATAGAGTTCTCTGGCACTCTGTTCTCTCTGCCTGCCCTGCAAGGGATATGGCGTGATGATATGTATGTATGTATGTATGTATATATAACTACCGGTGAAACCTCTGTACATATTTCTCTGTTTGCTTTCATCACACACATATTCTACGCGGACGAAGTCACGGGCTATTGCTACTATTTTTATAAACTATTTAATATAAATAATCAAATATAAAAAGAACTTTATATCTTTGAATTAAAGTTAAATTTAAATATACAATATGAAATATTTTCACCCAAATATTATAAAGATGTCAGGCTACGGATCGAATGACACACGCTTTGATTCATTCAAAAATATCGTGCTGAGAAGAAATTTCGGTATATTTGACTGGCGTTAGACGTGACGCTGCTTTATGGGCTGTCATGAGCCGTCGTGATATAAAACGGCTGGCATAACGATCGTGTATGACATATTCTCACCCGTGTTATACTGGAAAGCTTCAGCTGATGTGACGTGTGAAGTTTCTATACAGAGATTTACATAATATTTTCTGTGTATTCGATGTAAATATTAACTAGAAGATACAGAATTACAGATGATAGATAAAATATATATTTTAGATAAAAGGGCTAATACTATTTATTAGATATTTATTATTATCATTATTTAATATCCTCTAATATTATAAATGTGAAAGTTTGTGAAAATGTTTGCGTGCTTGTTACTCAATCACGCGTAAACCATTAGGCAGATTTGAATTAAAATTGGCATAAAGATAACCTATTTCCCGGATTACATAGGATTCTTCTTATTCTGGTGATATGTTCCTTAGGGTAACTTAGTGATACAATTTTATTAGTCACTTTTTACGCTGGAGAAGCCGCGGGCAAAAACATTACTCTATTACATTTTTGTAGGGAATATGAAAGTGTCATATGGTGGCCTTGTATTATTTTCAATACTTGAGTGATTTAACGTATTATATTCAATAATTTTAAGGGACATTTTATGTACTTATTATAATGCAGAGGAAGTACCTTCTAAAGTATAAGAATTTGATATAACAGTTTTAAACATTTAAAAATGTTTTCGTTTTCCACCAAAATTGCTAGAAGATAACATTCCATGGAATTATTGATTGCGGTGATTTAACTTACGGATGGACAATAACTTTAAATAAAGTGTTAATAATAAAGAACACAATAAACACGCCATAAAATTTCATTAAAAAAACAACACTACACCAAGGAATAATGGCTTGTTTTTTTTGTTCGACAAACTTCACAAACACAATTAATGGATATGAACTCTGAATAATAGTTTGTGTGATACACGAATAAATTATCCGTATGGTGATGGAATAAGAAATGTTTTACCATCTCCTTGCTCGTTAGTACTGTAAAAGATGACTAAGGGATAATCTACATATATAAGAGATTGCCACCTATGTATTGACTCATCACGATATCTTTGGAACCATAAGGCCTACAGACTTTAAATTTGCTAAGAATATTCCTTTCGCCGATTAAAGGTCAGTTAAGAATGGATTTTACGAAATTCCACCCGCAAGGGGGTTGCTGGGGTGTAAAAATTACATTCTTAAATATAGCTCCTACAGACTTGGAATTTGGTGTGGACTTTCTTTCTGCCCTGTAAAGGTCGGATGAAGTAGGATTTTAACAAATTCCTTCTCCGAAAGGAATTCTATGTAGCAAAAGTAAACTACACATCTAAACTGACGTAACCGAAGCAAAGCGAGGGCGGGTCGCTAGTATGTATATAACAGCTACACAAAAGAAGGATAACTTATCTTTATTTTATTCTATCGCCACGTGAGAAAGAAAGTATATACAAATTTAAATCAGCTAATCTTCTAATTATATTTGCAAAATTACTTATTTCCTTCACAAAGATAATATCCGGAAAGCAAAATTACTAACCCAACATCCTCAATCACAAATCACGTCTTGTTTGGACAAGCAAATATATAAAATATAAAAAAAAAACTTATAAACGTATCTTGTCTCACGTATTGGTCGGTCATTATAGAGATTGTCCAATTGAAATAACACAGCATAGTCAGGCGATAACTACGTGACTTATATCCTCAAAGTTCATTGAAGTTTCGGTGCCGTATTAAGATGAGCGAGAGATGAACGAAGTTTATTTTCTTTACTACATAAACCCATACATATCCCAATTTTGAGCACAGGGTTTTTTCCACGATCGAAATGAATATATTATAGGTACAATGCTGGTGAGACAGTTGGGTATATTTTCAGTTTTTTTTTTCTTGTTATCTACTTATGTCTCTCAGTCGTCTTTTGCGAGCTCTGCGAGGGAAGGTTTGCAGAACGGCATTTTTATTTCGTTAATAAACGAATATAGCTTTGGATATCCACTCTTAGATCATCGATGTCTACTGTGGGACATAAGGCCTCCTGGAAAGGGCATCATAATAATTATTTGGCACATTTGAAGCCAGACCGTCCTGAGGATACCTATCTCTATATAATAACTATATTTAATAGTCAGGTTAACGATCGTACTTGATGATTTAAGATTCTCAGAAACACTGCTGCTCACTCTCATAATGCAAGCCAGGCAATTGGTCCAATCATAACTTATCAAATAAAGACATATAGGTTGACAGGGTAGAGCAATGTAGCGTCAGCCCAAATTCCAAGCTATGTCAGGCTTGATGTTATCCGGCTTGTCTGTTATAAGAAAGACCTTAATAGTGACATTTGTAAACCTACCATGTGGTAAGCTTTCTATGTTTTTAATAGGCCACTAGCATCATATGGATGTAATTTCAAAAATTTGATTAGCGGCTTATGACGAAACGAAAAGTAAAAAGGAAAACTCATTTTAAATCTTATGCCAACCTATAATACTGGTCATATGGGTTTTATTATGGTTTTATTTTATGAGCTTAGCGCAGCAGTGAAATAGTTTTGTGGACTACAAATATGAAGTATTATATTTATGGTTCAAAAAGCAGTGTAATGTTTATCGAAATCAAACTTTTATTTATTTTAGAAATATGTACCTACTAGGCCTTTAAAAAATATATTTACGTAACTACAATGACTTTTAATCCTTGTAGTCATAAAGTAATGATAATGGTCACTACCTATTCTTTTCACGTGTCTGTCATAGAAATTTATGACGGGCTGTAACTAACATCGGTGCACAAGCAGAAAATCTAAATAAAACTCTATATCAATCCTTCCAAACATCATGATATAATAAGCTAATTATAATAAATAAAAACGAAGGAGATCCAAACCCAACAGATTTCTAATCCCAAACAGAAATTATTGATAGTAACAACAATTATATCGAAATATTGCTGGCAGAATTAAAAGCGACAAAGAACTCCGCTCATCTCGCGATGTGACCTCAGCTTATACAGAGTTAAATTACTAATGTGCAGTTTGAACAAGAAAATTACATGTTAAATTGTCATGGATATATTCATATAGGTATGGACATTATTGGACATTTTACATGTTGATCTTTGGCTCATCATTCTCGTACTTACTCTTATCCCAATTACTTGGAGTCCATACAATATGTACTCTTCTTTCATAGTACATATTTGTAAAATTTATTGGCAATAGTTTTATGACCGGCCGCCGCCTACCAGCCGTCAACCCTCCTTGGGAATGTAATTGTTGACCAAACGGCATCAGATGGAGTTGGCCCAGGTCGTTATAAGGCTCTTAGTCGTCTTTTACAACATCCACGAGTAAAGTAAGGGTTGGTAGTATTCGTTGCCGCTACTACATAGCGTTGATCTTTGGCTATGGTGTAATATTACAAATATTTCTATATTTTTTTTTTTTTTTTTTTTTTTTTTTTTTGGTGGACTATGGATTAGTCTCGCCCCGCCAAATCGGTCCGGGGTGACGGAAAAGGCGGCGCGTGACCCCATAGACCCACCGTAAAACTCCTCTCTCTTCGCCGTGCGAGCGGGTCACCGGGACCCGATTTTTAACTTCGGTGGCCCGCCCGGCGGTTCACCCTCGCGGGTTCCTCTCGTCGACGCCCCAACAGATTTCGCCGTCGGGGCGTCGCCCTCACGCGGTGGCCTCACGTCGGGTGACCGGACAATTCCCCGGTCCGATCACCCGAAGCCTCGGTTAGGGCGGCATCAGGCGCAGGTATTCGCGCCTGCGCCGCCCCGGCCGCTGGCGGCGGCCCGGGGCGCGGGAATCCTCCCTTGCCCGTTCCGCCGCTTCCTTCTGCGAGATGACAGCCTCGCAGAAGGCGGCGACCGCGTCCCAGTTCCTGATGCTGTCGACCATCGCTCTCGCGACGGCCGGCAGCGTCAGGTCGGCACCGATGACAGCGACGAGGTCACGGCGCTGCCGCTCCCATCCCGGACACACCTCCAGCGTGTGTTGCGCCGTGTCCTCGTCACTCCTGCAGTGGTGGCAGGCCGGAGTCCACTCCCTATACACGACCCTGTGCAGGTACAACCCGAAACACCCGTGCCCCGTCAATACCTGCACCAGCCGAAAGGTGAGGACTCCGTGCCGCCGCTCCATCCACTCTATCAGTACGGGCCGGAGGGCCTCAACGGTCTCCACACCGTGCCTAGGCCTCTCCAGCCGCGTAGCCCAACGGGCGATGACGTCTCGGCGGGCATCCACGCGCCAGGTGGCTATCTCGCTCAACGATGGGGAGCCACCTTCCTCGCGCGCTGTGATAACCCGCCGGTAGAGGTCGGAGAGCATCTCCGCCTCTAGGTCCCACGGGGGTGTCCCGGCCAACAGGCACGCCGCCTCTGTCGACACCGTGCGGTACCCGCGAATGGCTCTGACCGCCATGGCTCTCTGTGGCCTCCACAGAACCGCCCTGAGCTGGGCGTTCAGAGCCCTCGCCCACACGGGTGCGCCGTACATGGCCATCGAGCGGATGACCCCCGCATACAGCCGTCGGGCCTCAAAACTGGGTCCGCCCACATTCGGCATGAGACGAGAAAGGGCGGACGCCGCGCCGACAAGCCGGGGAGCAATCTGTCGGAAATGCTCCCGGAACCACCATCGCCCGTCGAGCACCAGACCCAAGTACCTCATATGGGCCTGGATGCTGATGTGGATGGAGTTTACCACTATCGAGGCGCCGATGGGTAGCCTCACACGGGGCCCATGGAAAAGTAGGGCCTCCGTCTTGTTTAGGGCCACCCTGAGCCCCAGCGCCTCGATCCGCCTGACCATCTCCTCGGTGCCGAGAGTGGCCAGGCTCGCCGCCTCTTCGAGTGTCCTGCCCCGGGCCGTGACGAGCGTGTCGTCAGCGTAGCACACCAAGCTCAGCCCGGGGGGGAGACTCCCTCTCAACGCCCAGTCGTACCCGATGTCCCACAGGGTCGGCCCCAGAACCGACCCCTGTGGAACGCCGCACGACATGGGCGTCCGCACAATGTCCCCTGCGGGACCCGCGCAGAGGATACTGCGGCCCTCCAAATAGTCTGCCACCAGCCGCCTGAGGTACAGGGGCACTCCATGGAACCGGAGCGCCTCCCTGATGCAGCCGAATGGCAGACTATTGAATGCGTTGGCGATGTCCAACGACACCGCCAACAGCACTCCCTTCCCGGCGACGGCCTCCGCGGCCGCCTGCCTCAGGCGTAATAGGGCCCCGATGGTCGAACGCCCCCTCCGAAACCCATACTGAGCGTCCGACAGATCGGGCCCCACCTCCTCCAGGTGTCGGACGATGCGGGCAGCGAGCACACGCTCCAGCAGCTTACCCACATCGTCGAGGAGCACGATGGGCCTGTAGGCCGACGGCAAATCCGGGGACCGTCCCGGCTTTGGCAGGAGAACCAACCTCCCTTCCTTCCAGCACTCAGGGAACCGTCCAGACGTCAGACAGGCGTTGAACAGCTGCCTGAGGCGAGGCTCGAAGTGCTCGAGGAGCGACGTCAGCACCCGGACTGGAATTCCGTCCGGGCCGGGGGCCGTGGTGGCGGAACGAATCTTCGCCACGGCCGCCCCCACTTCCGACTCCGTCACGGGCGGAACACTCTCGTCGTCGTCGGCCTCCCGGTCCTGATCTGGCGGAGCCATGACCGGGGGCGTGTGTTCCGACTGCCGTGGAAACAGCTCCTCGACCACCCCACGAAGGAAGTCGGGCTGGAGGGTCTCGGTGAGGGGGGGGGCCCGCGCGCGAAGCTTGTTCAGCGCCGCGCGATATGGGCGACCCCAGGGGTCACGGTCGAGACCGTCCAGCATCTCCTGCCAACTCGCGCCCTTGGCGGCTCGGATGGCCAGCCGAAAGGCAGTCCGCGCACTGCGGTACGCCTCGTACAGCTGGCCCTCCCGCTCGACGTCGCGGTGACGCCGCCGGCTGCGGGTGTAGGAACTTCGGGCACTGATACACGCCGCACGAAGGTCCGCCAGTCTTGGGGACCACCAGTAGACCCCCTGCCTCGGAGGCGGACGCCGCCGCACTCTGGGCATGGCCGCATCGCAGATCTGCGTTAACGCACTGCGAATGCGGACAGCCTCAGCGTCCACTCCGTCTGCTGGGGGTGGTGAGGACAGCCACGTACTGACAATGGCCGCCTCCGCCAGTAGATCCCTGTCAAGACGACCCACAGCCCACCGCGGAAACGCGGGAGCTCCGTCCGCCCTGTGACCCCTACCGGGTTCCCGGGGGGAGACCTCCATCCGGATGTACCGGTGGAAATATTTCTATATTGCTAGTAGAAATTTGACTATAGAGACGGCTCAGTAGTAGTAAAGACATCGAAAGATTGACAGACATATGGATAAGTGTAGTTACATTGAAAGAAGAAAGACAACATTTGGAAGGAGAAATAAACAGGTGAAACAATGATAGCTTATGTACCTACATAATCTATTAAAACTAAAAACTATATATACTGAGAGGCAAAAACGAATTTTAGCTCGGCTTTGTGCTACTTCATGATTTCTGATGTTTACTCGAGTATTAATACCTAAAACTATTTTTACGGATTCTATTGCGTTTGTATTTGATTTTTAATTTCTCGAAGATTTTGAAAAGTTCGAGCAGTTTCGAAGTGTTTGATCTTGAGTTCCTATATTTTTCTTATTTCATCACCAATATCATCATCATCCTGCTTTTACCTTAATTCTTGGGGTTGATGTAATATATACTCTGTTTCCATTGCACATTTATAGCAAAAGCTTTGGTAAGAGTTTTATGAATAGCCGTCTGCCTGACCTCCTCATCGGGAATGTAATTGTTGCCCATAAGGCATAAAATGAAATTGGCCCAGGTCGATGTTAAATTCTTAGTCGTATTTTACAATATCCACGAGCAATGTTCATGTTCATATAATTCGTAGCCGCCTCCACACAGAAATATTTCTATGTTTACTATGACTTTATTCATTGCTTCCATTTACGACCACTTACTTACCATAAGTTAATCCGTGTAGTGACAGTAAGAATACATTTCACCACTCCCTCTCTTGCCTGTCATAATTCATCATTCTCTTACTCTTAACCCAATTACTTAGGGTCGATACAATATGTACTCTTTTTTAATAGTAGGTACATATTGTAATAAAAAAAACACAGGTCTACGACCAGTGTGTGTTACCAGTGATGACTTACGGCACGGAAACGTGGTCCCTAAATGTAGGCCTCATAACTAAGCTCAAAGTCGCTCAGTGTGCTATGGAGCGAGCTATGCTCGGGATTTCTCTGCGTGATAGAATCCGTAATACGGAAATCCGCAGAAAAACGAGTGTAACCGACATAGCGCGAAGAATTAGCACGCTGAAGTGGCAATGGGCAGGCCACATCGCTCGAAGAACCGACAACCGCTGGGGAAGAAAGGTTCTAGAGTGGCGACCACGTACCGGACGACGCAGTGTAGGACACCCTCCCATTAGGTGGACAGACGACCTGGTGAAAGCTGCTGGGCGTCGATGGATGCAGACGGCACAGGGCCGCACTCTGTGGCGTACTATGAGGGAGGCCTACGTCCAGCAGTGGACGGCGATGGGCTGAAATGATGATGATGACATATTGTAAAAGTTATTGGCGATAGTGTTATGACCGGCCGCCTGCCAGACGTCAACAACTACTTGGGTATGTAATTGTTGACCAAATGGCATCAGTGACAGTTGAGCCAGGTTGTTATAAGACTCTCTAAGTTAGCTCTTAGGTCGCTACCCCACAGCTCTTGCCTGTGGGAATCGTAAAATACGATTAAGGGATTAAGGAGTATAATATGCATATAACCTTTATGTAAAGGAAAAGAAATCATAAAATAATAAATAAATTACCAAACGACATCAAAAATATGAAAACATTTCTGTTATTTAAAAATAAATTGAAACAACATGTTTTGGGCGACTTTTCACAATTTTAATCCTCATAGCAATTGAAATGTCTATTAACCGCAACTTGCATAAGAATAGCAAGCAATATGTAATAAGGTCTTATAGTCATTTTATATTTTTAAGTCATATTTTGTTATTTACCCACATGTATATTTTGTTAATTACCCACTTTTGAATTTATTTATTACAACAATAAGTTTAGTTTGTTATTAATTCCGTGCACTTCCTAGTATTAAGTTTATTTTGTATTTCTCTTGTAAGTGAACTGTATTCTTTTAGAGAAATAAAAATCTTTAACCGTAAATAAAATCTTATACTAGTAGGTCTGACCAGCATGCTATAATAGGTTAATTTCACTCGTATTATAGAGAAGTTTCAAGTCCAATATTGGGACATATATAAGTCGAGATAATCATCAAATGAGTTAAATAAAATCCCATCACATAATTATCCATATAATTAAAACCCGCTAAACTTACAGCTAGTTAAAAGGAAGAACGGGTTAGATAACCTTTCACCTCCAGGACCTGTTTTGATGATGAATGGCGTGGGTCGAATGTGCCATCCGGACGACTGTGACGTCTTGACATCGATTTGCATGCTGTCATACGTATGAGCACGTACTGGCGCTTATAAAAGTGTTTAGCGTTAATTTTTTTTTATACGTTTAGACTAGTGATTTGGGGTAATTATGTGAACCGGACCATATATGATAGCGCGCATTTCTATTTTTTGCATTATACTTTGATAAGAATTCTGATGGAAGGGAATCTCACTGGTGCTGGTAAATTAGTTTACAATAATTTGTTATCAATAAATAATGTTGTATAGAATTTAACTTAAGAAGAAATATTAAAGAAAAGGTAATATTTTAAAAATGAAAACAAACACGCAGCCTTCTTAGTGATGTTCCATTTCTATGTATAAATTTATTGATTAATATTAAGATTGACAATAAGCAAAAAAAAAAATACTTGTTTCATTAAAAGCTCAACATTGTTTGCTCATACACTATTTATTTATTGATTTTATACATTCTTTTTTATTTTTTGATGTGATCAAGTTATTCATTAATATAAGCCTCATAATAGCTTATTATTTTATAAGCTCCAAATTTAATGAATCCAGAATAATACCCTAAATAATACCCCCTGCAATTTGGCTTAGAAGTGTAAATTGCATAATTTCATTAGAAAATATATTGTATTATTACTATTTGATAGATACACACATAATTAAAAGAGCGTTCATAAAGTACTAAGTAAAAACGAGCCTTAAAACTAAATCTCGGAAAGAGAAAATTATATTCCTATCATAACTACAGCTCTCCAAAAATATTATAAATACAAATGCAAAATTTTATATCTTCCATTAAATGACATATCTCTTCTGTTGTTGAAACTACGTACTTAATGTAGCAAATAGTCACATAATGTTTAAAGTACTTTAGAATATTTATTATTTCCATTACTTTGTTGGCAATGTTCAAGAACGACAAACAATTGCTATGTTAAAAGATAATTACTGCTCATAAAATTGATCTGCAATATAATAGTCTAGTATTTGCTAACAAAATGTACTGAAAATATGACGAGAAAATATATATGTGTGTATTAGCGAAGTATGATCAGACCGTGTCTCTTCCAGCCTCCTGATCGACAGCAGTAGTAGGCTGAGATTTAATAAATTAGCCTGCGCTTGTTCTCCTACTTTTAACTGTCCCACTTGGTGGCTTTCACTGAATGATCTCCTATAGCACTCGCATCTCGAAACAATGTATAGGCGAATGAGTAGAAAAAAAAATCAATCTTTACTTGAAGGGAATCTCACTATACACATATAGAATATAGATGAATACAATCATTTTGAAAAAACATATAATTAAAAAAAAATACTAGCATGTTGAGTTTCTTGTCGGATCTTCTCAGTTTGCAGCCGCTCCTCGCGCACGCGCTCCGCCGCCTCCTTCCGCGTGACTACCGCCTCGCAGAAGGTTGCGACCGTTTCCCAGTTCCTGACGCTGTCGAGCATCGCCGTGGCGATGGTCGGCAGCGTCGGGTCGGCACCGATGATTGCGACGAGTTCACGACGCTGCTCTGCCCAAGCGGCACAAACCTCGAGCGTATGCTGCGCCGTGTCTTCGTTGCAATCGCAGTGGTGGCAGGACGGTGTACTCTGGCTGGAGAGGCCTAGACACGGTGTTTTTACCGTTGAGGCCCTCCGGCCCGTACTGATGGAGTGGATGGAGCGGCGGCACGGAGTCCTCTCTTTCCGGTTGGTGCAGGTCTTGTCGGGGCATGGTTGCTTCCGCAAGTACCTGCACACGGTCGTGCGGAGGGAGTTGACTCCGTCCTGCCACCATTGTAGTAGCGACGAGGACACGGCGCAACATACGCTCGAGGTATGTTCGGGCTGGGACGGGCAGCGCCGTGACCTCGTCGCTGTCATCGGTGCCGACCTGACGCTGCAGGCTGTTGCGCGAGCGATGGTCGACAGCGTCAGGAATTGGGATGCGGTCGCCGCCTTCTGCGAGGCTGTCATCTCGCAGAAGGAGGCGGCGGAACGGGCCCGGGAGGATTCCCGTGACCCGGGCCGCCGCCCGCGGCTGGGCGGCGCAGGCGCGAGCACCTGCGCCTGATGCCGCCCTAACCGAGGCTTCGGGTGATCGGACCGGTGACCGGTTGTCCGGTCACCCGACGTGAGGCCACCGCATGAGGACGACGCCTCGACGGCGAAAGCTGTCGGGGCGTCGACAGGAGAGGAGCCCGAGAGGGCATACCGCCGAGCGGGCCACCGAAGACAAAGATCGGGTACCGGTGGCCCGCTCACACGGCGAAGAAGAGGTGCTTGCAGAGTGGGTCAATGGGGTTGCGCGCCGCCTCTTCCGTCACCCCGGACCGATTTGGCGGGGTGCAACGTCCATAGCCCACCGCAAAAAAAAAAACAAAAAAAAAGGACGGTGTACTCTCCCTCCTAATACTTGCACACGGTCATCAGACCGTGGGCAGGTATTTGACGAAGCATCCATGCCCCGTCAAAACCTGCGCCAGTCGGAAGGAGAGCACCCCGTGCCGTCGTTCCAACCACTGCATCAGCACCGGCCGGAAGGCCTCCATGGTCCGCACACCGAATCGAGGCCTCTCCAGCCGGACTGCCCAACGGGCAATGACGTCTAGTTATTATTGAAGCCTACACACAATTCCAGTAAAAACCAGCATGCTGAATGAAAAGCTTAGACATTGTTATTTCAAAACCTAAACTCTATAGCGTCGGTAATAGTTTTAGTATGGTATTGCTGATTATAAATTATTGTAGTAATAAAATAATACATTTACAATGTATTGTATGACAAATATTTTACTACCAACAAATATTTTGTAGTTGATTGTACTTTTATCCGTTATTTCTGTTTTAAATAGCCCCCCGCGGCAAAGAGACGAATCCGGGTGGTCTCTCTAAAAAAAGATGACACGCCTTGGTCTTATCATTATGATTATTATAGATAAATACATATTACCTATATGGCAACAAAAATTTCATAAAGACCATAGAAAAAAAAAAGAAATAACGCATATGTGCCATAAATATTGGCTTTACATGTTAAATTTGATAAATTTTCAGTACAAAATTAATATTGTACTGAGAATAAGATTAATATTACAGAATTTATAGTTTTTCTATTTGACTTTTTACCTTTTTTTATTGCTTATGGTGACAAACGAGCAAGCAGCACACCTGATGGTAAGTGTCACTGTCGCCCATGGACCTTTGCAATACCAAGGGTATAGCTTAGGCCGCTGCCTACCAATAAAATCCCCAAAAAAAAAACCCCACTCAGCCGAACTTTCGGCTCCCTCGCTCACCGAGCGAAGCGCAAGGCCCGCGGCTATGAACAGAAAACTGTCAACAGCGTGATCCTAGCACTATTACCTATGTTTCGAATACTTTTAAGTGTCATGGTCATAGTTACGAGCAGACTAAAGAAACTCACATCCAACAAAACATCATTATCAAAGAGAGTTTTCCCCCGTTTTTACCCGCCACAGTACTGGTTACTAAATGTTATTACCCACATGATCGTGACCATGATCACTGTAAAGTGTTCGAAACATCGGGAATTTAAAAATCAAATACAAACGCGATAGAATCCGTAAAAGTTGTTTTATTTCAAATGTGTAATACTCGCGTAAACATTAGAAGTTATTAAGTAAACATTTTCTAATGGATAATGTGTAAAACGTCTCCCAGATAATGCGAGTAAGGCCACCGAAGACAAAGATCGGGTACCGGTGGCCCGCTCGCACGGCGAAGAGAGGTGTTTGCAGGGTGAGTCCATGGGGTTGCGCGCCGCCTCTTCTGTCGACCCGGACCGATTTGTCGGGGCGCACCCATGGTCCACCTTGCGGAAAAAAAAGATAATGCGAGTAATAATTTGATTACCATATGTACCCGCATTATCTTTATTATCAAGGCGGTTAAAACGGATTTTTAATATATTTAGTTGGAAATCTCAATTGTAGTAATAATTATTCGCCTAGAAATATTTTTTATAAATAATCTAGCATGTCAAATGTAAAATTTTACTAATTAATAATCCAACATCATCACTAATAGTCCACCATCACTAACAGTCAAAATTTGATAACTATTACTAGTAGCGCGTAGATATAAATCTTTATTATAACAATGATTTGTTGGACGTGATACACCTTAACCCTCCTATGACCAAGGACGTTGTAAAGTGTTCAGTTCAGTTCATCCGTAAAAATAATTTTATTTCAATCGTGTAAATATCAGAGATTATCCGTGTGGTGACGGAGTAAGAATACAGTTCACCATCCCCTATCTTACCCGTGGGTGATCGTAAGAGACGACTAAGGGATATAAATCTCATGTAACATCTATGCAAGAGAAGGAAAACTGGAAACAAAACCAACCAACACGTCTGATAAGCGCGGTATAGTAGTTTAATTTCCCTCCCATTACGGAGGAGGCCCGAGCGCAAGCGAATGTACTATTTATTCAAATTTAACGTTTCATTATTTTGACAACAAGCAATTGTCATTTTAATTTATTCATTGCACAAGAGCACACCCGCTTACAGAATTCATCGCGTGTTTAATCTAATTAATTTGACCCAAGCACTTGAATTGTAAAATCAAAACACGGGTAGTGTCCGTCCAACTGTGTGTATTTATAATTAGCTTGTCAACTTGACGTAAGTAAAAGTTGATCGTTGAAACACCAATTCAATATAACTAGAGTCACGATTGTATTACGATTTTGTTTTTTTTTTATATTTGTGAATTAATGGCAAAAGCATTTATATGAGATGGTTATATGGTTGAATGAATACTAAGAGTGTTGACACAATATTAAAATGGTAACCGCTTATAAGACATCACACTTTCTTAAATACAGGTAAATCTATAACTCCAATGTCAAAACTAAAAAGTTAGCAAGTAACTCGAGATAGAGAGGATATAGTTGAAAAATTTCGACTCATAAAGTCGACATTAAGTTGCTTAGGATGTGTATTGAATCTATTTGTTTAATGTACTTTTAACAAGTATAGACAATATGGAGATTAGAAGCACCGAAGATTTCTTTTAGATTTCACGTCATCATATTTCACTAACAGAGAACTTACAGAGGTTGCTTAAAATTGAAGTTATAGAGTATAATTATGTATACATATATCTTAATTATTACCTTACAAAAAAGTAACACTTTCTTCGAGTTAAAAAGTAAATAATTCGAAATATCTCGTATTAAGCGATGCAGCGGGACTGAAAGTCATTTTTTTTTGACTTACTGAGGTAATCCTCAGTCTGATTTATAAAGGTTCTAGTTATAAAGATTTTAGTGTATTTGCAAATAGAATATCTAGACATCGATATGGATTTTTGATTTCATCAAAAATTGTTTCATCTGTATTGGATGAGGATAGATAAATATTTTTGTAATTCACAGATAGTACGAGTGTTTCAGAATCTAGGTGTTATCTCTACCGTTGTCTATGCTATATAATAGCTGTTTTCATTAAATACTAGTTCCAGTGAAAGATTGCTACATTGAAAGGACTTGTCGTTCATCCATCGGTCTCGACATCCACCGTTGAATATAGGTCCCAATGAGGAAAATGCCAGAATCGCCAAACTTAGCAGTCGTATTGGCGAGCGCAATTATTGTTACAATTTTCTCAGGAAAACGCTGCTGGCTATACTCCTGGTGGGAACAGTTCTGTCAACCTTATGTCTCATTAAGATAATAAGGTAAAACACTATAGAATTGCACTCATACTTCTCATCGGGTGGAATGCTATTAAAAAACAAATGCGTAATTCACAAAAAGTATCAGTCTCTCAAAGTTTAGTGAAACCTTTCACTAAACTTTGAGAAAATGAGAAAATGAAATGCAGTACAAGTAGTGGAATTATTATATGTAGTTTTATTATTAATAATATGGGTACAGAATTTTAAATTTATTATACGTTATATTTTATTATTCATAATTCATGATTTCTATTTCGGTTATGACGTCTTTTGTAACGCAGGCACACGTACGAGTACGTAGAGTGTATATACCTATGCCCTCATTCTCTCCAAGACTTAATAAATCTAGTATATTTATACTTTCATCTTTTTTCACAGTTTTTCGTTTCAGGTTTATTTTAAATCCATTCATCTTGATAGATGTTGATACATATCGATACCCAATGTTGGACACAAAACTTGCCACGAAAGTAGCCTCATAATACAATCATCACGATTTTCACGTGGATTGGTGATCGCAATTGCTGTCATGAGTTTCCTAAGAGATCACCGCTATCCACTCCGATTCTTATAAATCATCCATCCATCCATCAGCCCGTAAACGTCCACTGTTGTACATGTGTGGCCTGCCCATTGCCACTTCAACGTGCTAATTCTTCGGGCTATGTCGGTTACACCCGTTCTTCTACGGATTTCCGTATTCCGCATTTTATCACGTAGAGAAATACCGAGCATAGCCCTCTCCATAGCAGGCTGAGCGACGTTGAGCCTTTTTATGAGGCCGACATTCAGAGACCACGTTTCAGTGCCGTAAGTCATCGCTGGTAACACACACTGGTTATAAACCTTTGTTTTCAGACACTGCGGAATATTAGACGAGAAGATCCTCCTAAGTTTCCCGAACGCTGCTCAGCCGAGTTGGATTCGTCGGCTGACCTCTTTCACGAAATTGGATCTACTTAATTGGACTGTTTGTCCTAGGTAAACATAGTGATCGACAACTTCGAGAATCGCATTCCCAACCAGGACCGGTACAGAAATGACATGGGCATTTGACATGATTTTCGTCTTGTCCATGTTGATTTACAGTTGGGAAACCCTACTAGTTGGGAAACCTTGCTGAGGTCATTGAGCATGGTGCCAAGGTCCGCCAGAGATTCTGCCATGACTACGATATCATCTGCGAATCGAAGGTGAGTGATGTATTTATTCGCCATTGATGTTGATGCCGAGTCCGGTCCAGTCTAAGAGCTTGAAGACATCTTCCAGTGCAGTGGTGAACAGTTTCGGAGAGATATCGTCTCCCTTTCTCACGCCTTTCTGCAACTGGATCGGTTTCGTACTCTTATCCTGGATGCGGACCGACATAGTAGCGTTTTTATACAAACACTTCGATATATCGGTAGTCAATTTGGCACCTTTGAAGGGATTGCAGTACTGCCCAAGTTTTGACAGAATCAAAGGCTTTCTCATAGTCCACATACACTAGACACAGAGGCCGATTATACTCCTCGGTCTTCTGTATAATCTGGCGTAGCGTGTGGATGTGGTCTATGGTACTATAACCTTTTCGGAAACCGGCTTGTTCGGGCGGCTGGAAGTCGTCTAGCTTGCGCGCGAGTCGGTTCATAATGACTCTTAAAAACAATTTGTATACGTGGCTCAAGAGTGAGATGGGTCTGTAATTCTTTAAGAGCGTTTTATCACCCTTCTTGGAAAACACCACCACCACACTCCTGGTCCACGACTCTGGAACGTCGCCCCCGAGAATGACAGAATTAAACAGCTTCTGTAGGACTTTTAAAACCGGCTTGCCGCCTGCCCTCAGGAGCTCTGTGGTAATTCCGTCATCTCCCGGTGCCTTTCCGTTCTTTAATTGTTTTAGAGCCATTCTGATCTCGTACAAGTTGACGTCCGGGATTTCTTCAGTATAGTGCCGAGTTAGCTTGGATCTGGGGTCTTGGACCAAGCTGGCAACAGGATTCAGGGATGATTTGTACAACTGCCCATAGAACCTTTCGACCTCTCCCAAAATCTCACTCTTGGATGAAATGACAGTACCGTTATCGGTCTTCAGCTTAGTCATTTGGCTCTGCCTAATAGACAAATCTCGTGCAAACACTTTGAACCCTCGATTTCGCTCTATCGCCTCTTCAATACTCAGTGATTTGAATCGGCGAATATCGCGTCGCATATATTTAGAGATTTGTCTATTAAGCTGCCTGAGTTCGGAACAATCGGCTGAGGACTGTACCGTCATTTCCTTTCTCCTCTCCATGAGTTGAAGAGTCTGGTCAGAAAGCTTTTTTTGTTCTAGTAGCGCGACGGGCCTTAAAGAGGCCTGGCTTATAAATACCAGAATAAAATAAAAGGTGATGCGTGTTGTATTACTTTAAATAGCTCACTATTAACAGACCAAGTTCACCATAATACAATAGCCATAACTATATATTTCCTTATGGTGATGGAATTCGAATGCAATTTATCACCCATCTATCTTGATGGTGCATACCATAAAAGGCGACTAAAGAATATATAAACATCTATGCAAAAGATCTCTCAACATAAAACCCTATATCAATCTATCTGGCATGGTGTAGACGATCACCAGCAAGTATAGAAAATTAATTTTCCGTCTATTGCGGAAGAGGCTTGTGCCCAACAGTGGGATGTTCCTATATGAATAATGATAATACAATAGATTCTGATGTCTATATTTAACAACAAATTATATTTCTGATGGATTGATTAATCTTTCTTATAGTATGAGTAGGAGGGTCGCGTAACTTCTGTTGTAACCAAGACCTTTTCGTGAACAGTGTTACTTTCTATCAAACATGGCGATCAGTATGTAATGTTAATAGAGTTTGTAGCAATATTAGTTTTTTTTTTTTATATAAGCCGTCACAATTTGCTGAACATCGATGACATTCTGATGGGGAACACGTTTGCTTTACATTTATTAAAACGCAGCGGGTATTATGAACTTGTTATTTTACATTGAAGTACAAATTACTGGAACAGACTGGCTATTTCTTTACTTCTTAGCTCAGATACATCACAATATTAGTAAGTCTACGTAATGAAAGGTTATTTAACTTACTTTACTAGGCGGCCAAGTCCTCCGTAATGAAATTTTAATCAAATTTTTTTACTACGTTCGTTAGAGTCCTCCGTAATGAAAGGTCATTTATCTCACTGTACTGTGCCAGTCGGACAAGTTGGCATATAATTTTATTTTGTTTGCTTAGTCGATATGGGCAATATTATATTACGATGAGGAAAGAATATAATATATGGCGATTGAATATAATTCGTTCTCACAGATATAGAGGATTAACTATTATATTAGAGATATGTATTTTATGTCTTCTTTCCGTGTGGTGACGGAGTAAGAATACAATTCACCACCCCATATATTACCCGTGGGTAATCGTACGAGACGACTAAGGGATGTAAAACGTATATAACATACATGCGAGAGAAGGAAAACTCGAAACAAAACCTTATACCAAAACGTCTGACCAGCGCGGTATAGTAGTACATGAGTAAATAAACTCATGTTATAGTAGGTTAATTTCCCTCCCATCACGGAGGAGGCCCGAGCCCAACAGTGGAACATTTATGGGCTGTGATGTGATTGATGATGAAAAACAAAATAAATAATAGATATCATTTTATTCATAAACAAGTCGTATCTAGTGTAATTATATCTGTATTATAAAACTAAATAATAAACAGGCAAAAAAGTCACGCATCCATTGCGCCTCCGATGGTACCGATAATTTTTCAACACACCATCTACTTATTACGATCATAGGTAGAGCATTAACAAACGCGTAGTATTTTCAATCGTGCCACACTGGTAACAATCAAAAACAAAATTTAATACTTATAAAATTAAGTCCAATATCATTTAGCAACTGTTAAATATTACTAATTCTAGTTACAGACGAATTTAAACTTAATATTGAGGTTAACAAAGTTTGTTTTTAATTATTGGTTTATAGAAATCGTGGTAGTATTTTCAGCTAGACATCGGTCAAAGAATCGTGACCAGCCCGTCCCAAGCACCTGACGTCCACCGATATTGGTTAATGTAACCCCGACGATGTACGAAAATAGTAATACGAATATACTGTTTTAAACATCAACGAGATTAATTCTACTAGGTTACATATTTAGTAGAAAACTTTATACTCTCGAGTATTAATTTGACATAGTTTTTTATCTTAAAATATTTATTTTTTTCTACGAAACTTTGTCATCCCATCATTATCATTATCATCTCAGCTCATGTTTCCCACCGTTGGGCTCGAGCCTCCTCCACAATGAGAAAGAAATTGACCTACTATACCACGCTGGTCTAGGATTTTATTCGAGTTTTCCTTCTCTTGCATATATATTATATGCATATTTTATCCTTTAGTCGTTTTTTACGATCACGGCTAAGGGGTGGTGAATTGTATTCTTACTCCGTCACCACACGGAATATGCCGCTCGTCATCTAACTGTTCCTAAATGGATAGGCCGATTGCGATTAAACTTTGTGTCCAATGGATTCTTGGGTGGTTTTAAAATGTATTTGGAGCTTGGTAGATGGAGCTGCTGTCGAAATGTTATTAAATTTTATTTGCTGTACAACCGATAACATTACAAAGTTCCGGACAGGACGAAATCTGTGAATGAGCTTATGAGCTTATTTATTTTCTCCCTACCTTATATGTACCTATATAGTTAAATAGTTTTAAGAGCCTTATATATGGTTTTCAATAGCCATTTTATTATAATTTAATAATTTAGGAATTAAGATTACATCTACTATTTATATACATATTCCTACAAAAGTAAAAACATTAGCCTATAAAAATAATAATACCCAACGTATATATATATATATATATATATATATATACGTATATATATATAGTATATATTAAAAGGTAATATAATATCTTTAATGTTGTTCTTAAAAGAAAAAATAAAAAAAAAGCAACACCTAAAATACATTTCTCGTATTGGAATCACTTTATTTTATCTTTATTGGCTATATATTTTTGTTTATTTCCATGCCGGCAATAGAAATCACACTTTCTAAATAAATTTCAACTATTTCTTATCGTTCATGAAGTACGTGCATGCTGACAAATATACGAACAAATATATGAACGGACGAACAGTGAAGGATTAAAGATATGGTTCTATTACCGCTATTTGAATATGCAAATTTAAAAAAAAAATGTTTTATTATTTTTTATAACATGCCGTTAACAAATTACGCCCCAAGTCAGAACTATCATTTGTGAGACACAACAGATCGGTACTTAATAATATACATACATACATATCATCACGCCATATCCCTTGCAGGGTAGGCAGAGAGAACAGAGTGCCAGAGAACTCTATCTCTGCATACTTCACTCGCTTCCTCAACATTCATAATTCTCTTCATACACGCTCGCCGGTTTCGGAGACTCTTGACTCCACCTTCCTTCAGTACATGACCGATCTGGTCTAGGTAGGTTAGTCATAAAATAATATGTAAATAAAATAATATGTAAATAAGTATAATAATAAATACTAAGTAATACATACATACATACATAGCCTCACGCCTGTTTCCCAGAGGGGTAGGCAGAGACTACGGATTGCCACAAACCACGATCCTGACATACCTCCATCGCTTCATTCACGCTCATCACAGTCTTCATGCATGCTCTACGATTAGGTACGCGTACTGTTCTGTCTATCTGACCTTTCACTAACACATCTTCAATTTGATCCAGGAAAGTACGACATGGTCTTCCCCTTGTAATCGTCCCAATCACACTCGCTTTGTATACTTGTTTCGTCAACCTTTCTTCACTCAATCTTTCCACGTGTCCAAACTACCTCAGCATACCCTTTTTTATCTTTGTCACTACTTCTTCATTCATGCCACAGCGCTCTCTTATAACACTATTCCTAATTTTATCTTTCAAACTTACACCACACATACTACGAAGAGCTCTCATCTCTACAGCATTTATTCTACTTTCATGTCTTCCCTGCCAAATCCAACTTTCACTGCCATAAATGAAAGTGGGAACTAACACTCCCTTATGTACAGCTAGGCGTGCCTTTTTAGATACATTCCTACTCTTCATAAAAGCGTACAATACTAAGTAATAATAATAATAATCTTTATTGAACACTAAATACATATAACAGTTTTACATAGATGTCTCTGCTTTTTGAATTAGGTAATACCTGTGTTTCAAGAGACAGTTCCTGTAAGTAATTTTTATCATCATCATCATTATCTCACTGCTGAGCTCAAGATGTACCATAGGTACTGATCGGACATGTTGACATAGGGTTTTATTTCGACATTCCGCTATTTTGTAGCGAGTTCGAGACCATCGCAGGACAATAATTTGTGCAATCCACAAAATTGTTGTTATAAGTCCCCCCATAATACAAGGACTATATCCTTACCGTAGGGTGTCGTTTTTAACATACAGCCTATATATTGAGAAAGTATGAATACATACATCGCCGTGATAAATAAAAGGCTGATACAAAGATAAAAACGGATGCCTGTAAATATTAGCAAATCTAGCAAAATTTAATTAAACTGGTCGTCAAGTGTACCTTACAATTGCATTTTTTCACAAAAACTGCTGGCATAACAAAAATTTTAATTAATATTATGGATATTATTAATGTTTATTTATTTATTTATTCATTTTTAGGATAGCTAGTAATTGATACATTGTAGATATTAAAATATAAATATAACATAAAATTAAACTAAATGCTCAATTCTTAAGCTATCACAGCATGCACAAAAATGGCAACAAATTACGGAAACAAACTATAAAAAAAGAAAGAAACAAAATAAATCCTAATTCTTCATTATAAAAAAAGAAAGAAGAAGAAAGAAAAAAAAAGTTGAAATGATTAATATAATTTAATTATTTGAAAGAGTTAAATGGAATTTAGTGATGACAACACTCTTTTTTTTATATTTATGATGTGAATCATTAAAGAGATCCACTTCACTTCCAATTGAATTGAACGTTGTTGATATTCTAGAAATTATTGCATATTGTTTTAAATTGGTTCTGCTATAGGGTTTGTGCAGCAAGTTCATGAAGCGAGATGCCCGAATTGGCAATCTGCGCGGAATACTAAAATTAATACACTGCAAAAGTTTAGGACAATCGATGTAGTTGCGACATAATTTAAAAAGAAAAACTAGGTCTGAAAATTTTCTACGGACTTCTAAGCTATATAAATTGAAATGAGCTAACTTGTTTAAGTATGTTGGTAATTGCTTATGTAGTCTACAAGAAAATGCAATATGCCTCATAAATCTTTTTTGAATGCGTTCTAACCTTAACATGACTAATGTTACATACATACATACCATCACGCCATGTCACTTGCAGGGTAGGCAGAGAGATCAGAGTGCCAGAGAACTCTATCCTTACATACTTTACTCGCTTCCTCAACATTCATAATTCTCTTCATACACGCTCGCCGGTTTCGGAGACCCTTGTCTTCACCTTCCTTCAGCACGTGATCAATCTGGTCTAGGTAGGTTAGTCTCGGTCTCCCCCGGTACCTACATCCTTTCACTTGATTGATGTTGACAATGACATTATTATTACTGCTACGAATATTAGGCCCTTACTTTGTTCGTGGATGTTGTAAAATATTACTAAGAGCTTTATATCGACGTGGACCAACTACATCTGATGCTATCTGGTTACCAATTATAATTCTAAGAAGGATTGATGTCAGGCAGCCGGCCGGTCATAAAATTATACATAGCCAATAACTTTTGTAATATGTACTATGAAAGAAGAGTACATATTGTATCGACCCCAAGTAATTGGGATAAGAGTACGTGAATGATGATATATGTCTAATATAATTGTTAAAGTTGCTTGTACAATTACATCTCCAACGTAATACAATATCGCCCTTATCGATTAGGTAGTAGACGAAATAGACGTGTACATATATTTTTTTTTGGCTGAGGTGGCAAACGAGCAAGCAGCACGCCTGATGGTAAGTGTCACTGCCGCCCATGGAACTTTGCAATGCCAAGGGTATAACTAGGCCGCTGCCTACCAATATAAACCCCAAACACACCCAGTTGGGCTGCCGGCTCTCTCGCTCACCGAACGAAGCGCAATAGCACATTGCCATTACTCAGACGTCGATCTTCTGCGAGAGTGTGGTACTACCCCGGACGGATCGGCCCGCGGCTGTAGACAGAGAATTGTCAACAACATGGTCCAACCACAATTGAGTGTTTGGAATAAGAGTAAGAGAATAATAATTACAATATTAATGTTATTACGCCACGAAATGATATAGGTGTCCAAACAAGATAATAGCTAATTTATAATAGGTCAGTAATCCACGCAAGCGAAGTTTTAAACATTAAAATATAGGTACAAATTGTAACACTAATAATTCTACATTAGTTATTTTGTCGTCGTCTTTTTATAATAACACTATTTGATTTAAGGCCATAGTTATAATAATTAATGATAAAGTGATAATATATATTAATATTTGTTGAAATCATCACGACGTGTTTCAAATCTCACGAGAACTGTGATAGCTCAAGGTTTTGATGGCTTCCGTAACACAAAAAAAAACACTACATATAAATCTATATTTACTATTATAATTCTAAAAGGTTTGTTTGTTTGTTAATCTCAGAAACCACATAATTTCCTCCTCGATAAAGACATCAGAAAGGCTAGAAGATATCTATCAAGAAAGGTTATGACTTATATAAACAACACAGCGACATATGAGAGTGATAAACTGTCTATAATTGTTGCAAATAGAGTAAAATATAGTCATAATATATGTACCATTTTCATGACAACTGCTGAGATAACAAAATTTATGATTGATGATATTATGAATGATGGATTATATGAATTATCAAAAAAAAAATTTATATATTTTATTAGTAGGTAAGTAAATCTGTTATCATAGCTAGTATTGAATAAAACTGATTCCTATATAACGGTAATTGATTTTGTTCGCTTTGTTAGGTTATATCCACTTTGGTATAAATTCGGATATATTAGATGATGTTTTCGTTACATTATATTTTTATACTAGGTACAAAAGAACGAAAAATAGAAAAGAAGCTCAAAGATGAATATGTATGGACCCCCGGATATAGTAGGATAAAAAACATTTAAAATAATTATAAAACCAAAACTCTTACGTACACTCTTATCGTTTAAAAAGTATGTATGTATATATACGTCTTTTGTTTAAAAATCGTTTAAAAAAAATATAGTCTACATTTATTATTTTTTTAAACAAGAATATGTTTTTAAAGCTAACATTTTATAAAACGCATGCCTTATCTTTTTATTTATCTATCTAATCTGTGTATCTATCTAATAGTAATCTAAAGGAGCAATTCTTCTATATGTATTTGTATTCTTCTGTATTCAGAATTTCGGCAACGCCGCCAGTGATTGCCATACAACTATAAAAGCAATGCAGTAAGATAAAAATGCATGTTTAGGGGGTGATAAATCGATCTTAGTTTCATTTATGAAAAATATCGTTTTACCAGTGTTTTTAGTAAGTAAAAAATATAATTAGAATATGAAATAAATTTAGGCGCCGCCAACAAGGATAGGTTCATTTGGGCAATCGAACGGTCTAGTCCAGACAGACCCGATTCGATCCTTGGTTTTTATATTTTTTTATTATTTTTCCTTTTTTAATTATTATAATATTTTTTTTTAATCAAAATATAATAAAAATTACTACGCTGTCCATATATTATAAGATTAAACCAATTCATATTCTCTAAAAAGAACACAACTTTAGTAATTAATTATTTCATTATCGTTTAGCTTAGTAATTTAGGTTTAAATATGACTGTCCAGGTGGTTTAGTTATCTAAGTATATCTCGTGCCGGGAGTCAGAGGTTTCATCTTCAAACAGGCCAATTCCTTGTGAAATACACAAATAAATCATCCAAATCTGAGTATAATTTGTGTTCGTTAATTATATGTTTATAAAGTGAATTTGTTTGAAAATGTAATGAAATAAAATAATTCTATAAATTATAAAGATTTTTCATTTTTTTTAAACTAAATTGCCATAATATAATAATTATCATAAATCTAATGTTTAATACTAACTTATCAAAAACCATATATTTTTTTTTATATATAAAATGTGGTTCAAAATTTAATAAATAATACCGAGCAGAGAGATATAAATCTCTGTAATAACGATGACATGTTGGACGTGAGACACCTTAACGCTGTTTTCGAAACATCGGGAAAATAAAAATCAAATACAAACGCCATAGAGTCCGTAAAAATACTATTATTTCAATCATGTAATACTCGAGTAAACATTAGAAATCATTATGAAGAAAGAAAATTACTGTAATTTTTTTAATTTGGTATAAACCGGCGACTCCGTTGGCAAAATTTCAATATAATTAAAAAAATATATCTATTATTATTATTATAAAGACTCCTCCCTGCACTAAGGAAATAATCCTTGTATTGCGGGGGCTTTATAAACATGTAATTAATGCAGATAAATTACACCCAGACTCAGAACAACACTTTATGGAATGCACAAAGTATTGTTCTGCGTGGGAATCGAACCCCCGGCACTGGCGCGTAAGGTCGATCTAAACCACTACGCCATCTGTGCAGTAGTATAAATATATATATTCCTTAGTTCGAGTGACGTCCTTTAAAAAGTACATTAACTATATCTATTGGAATAAGTAGAATGCAAATACAACGTATACGGTGTGAATAAGGATTAAAAATATAATTCCTACATAGATTCCTAACTTGAGAGACAAGTCACGATATACTACTGGCTAGATTGACGCAAACACTAAAACTAGAAATGACCACATTTACCTTGAGTACATACATATATATATATATATATATATATATATATATATATATATATATATATATATATATATATATATATATATATATATATATATATACATATATATATATATATATATATATATACATATATATATATATATATATATATATATATATACTCATCAACACATATCAATAATTAAGAGATACATATTAATGTTGGTCTCGTTCGCTAATTTATTGGGAAATCATTAGCTTTTTGATAGTCACGACTTGAACTTGTTATCTCGTCAATTATTAGTTGGTCAATTAAAATAGTTTTTATTTTACTACACTTAATTCTAAGTAGGTTATTATTATAATATTAAGTTTCCCACCTTACTAAGAGGGAAGTAGATTACATAGTTTATATGTATATATATATATATATATATATTTAATTTGCTTCTGATTATCAATATATACATACTTATATTATTTCTCAAAGGAGTTTTTGTCGATTTGAAATATCTATAATAATACTGCATAAATATTAATATCTCATTTTCGACGATATAAATAAATCTTTTATATAATGAATACCTACATCTTTTAAAATTAATGTTTTCATTAGAAACTAGTGGATTCTCTCGCACGTTTTTAACTAGCACCATTAAGAATTACGTTTACCAATATCTCTCTATATATATATATATATAATATCAATTACATTATAATCCGTAAAAATACAATTTCTCACCTTCTTTCTTGCTCGTGGGTGTCGTAGAGGACATCGGATACAAACAACATATATTTAAAAGAAGTTAAACTAAAACTACTTTTACGGATTCTATTGCGTTTGTATGATCATGGTCACGGGAGGAATGAAAAACGTCGGCAAATTAAAAATCAAATACAAACCCGATAGAATCCGTAAAAGTGGTTTAATTTCAAATGTGTAATACAAGTAAGGTGATAGAAGTGAATTTTTTTTTTCC
Organism: Lymantria monacha; assembly: GCA_905163515.2. Taxonomy (NCBI): domain Eukaryota; kingdom Metazoa; phylum Arthropoda; class Insecta; order Lepidoptera; family Erebidae; genus Lymantria; species Lymantria monacha. The sequence goes on along the minus strand of LR991097.1, from coordinate 22,221,454 downwards.
AAGGAAACATTTGAAATTCATAGTCGCGAAGGACTGGAGTCCTCCCGTGATCTTCATGATCATTGCTGTAAAGTGTTAGAAACGTACGAGAAATTAAAAATCAAATATAAACGCGATAGAATCCGTAAATAAATCTTATTTCAAATGTGTAATACTCGCATAAACATTCGAAATCATTATATTAAACAGGAAAACATTTTAATTTGTCATTGATTACTTTTTGAATATATACAGATTGTGATTATCATTGATTTCATTTTCATAAAATTATGATAGCGATACAATTGTATTCTATTCTCGTTCCCGTAAGGCAACGGGGGAAAAAAATACAATTGTTGTCACTTCTAGCTTATCTTTTTTTTTTTTTTTTTTTTTTTTGTGGGCTATGGATTAGTCTCGCCCCGCCAAATCGGTCCGGGGTGACGGAAAAGGCAGCGGCGCGTGACCCCATAGACCCACCGTAAAAACTCCTCTCTCTTCGCCGTGCGAGCGGGTCACCGGGACCCGATTTTTAACTTCGGTGGCCCGCCCGGCGGTTCACCCTCGCGGGTTCCTCTCGTCGACGCCCCGACAGATTTCGCCGTCGGGGCGTCGCCCTCACGCGGTGGCCTCACGTCGGGTGACCGGACAATTCCCCGGTCCGATCACCCGAAGCCTCGGTTAGGGCGGCATCAGGCGCAGGTATTCGCGCCTGCGCCGCCCCGGCCGCTGGCGGCGGCCCGGGGCGCGGGAATCCTCCCTTGCCCGTTCCGCCGCTTCCTTCTGCGAGATGACAGCCTCGCAGAAGGCGGCGACCGCGTCCCAGTTCCTGATGCTGTCGACCATCGCTCTCGCGACGGCCGGCAGCGTCAGGTCGGCACCGATGACAGCGACGAGGTCACGGCGCTGCCGCTCCCATCCCGGACACACCTCCAGCGTGTGTTGCGCCGTGTCCTCGCCACTCCTGCAGTGGTGGCAGGCCGGAGTCCACTCCCTATACACGACCCTGTGCAGGTACAACCCGAAACACCCGTGCCCCGTCAATACCTGCACCAGCCGAAAGGTGAGGACTCCGTGCCGCCGCTCCATCCACTCTATCAATACGGGCCGGAGGGCCTCAACGGTCTCCACACCGTGCCTAGGCCTCTCCAGCCGCGTAGCCCAACGGGCGATGACGTCTCGGCGGGCATCCACGCGCCAGGTGGCTATCTCGCTCAACGATGGGGAGCCACCATCCTCGCGCGCTGTGATAACCCGCCGGTAGAGGTCGGAGAGCATCTCCGCCTCTAGGTCCCACGGGGGTGTCCCGGCCAACAGGCACGCCGCCTCTGTCGACACCGTGCGGTACCCGCGAATGGCTCTGATCGCCATGGCTCTCTGTGGCCTCCACAGAACCGCCCTGAGCTGGGCGTTCAGAGCCCTCGCCCACACGGGTGCGCCGTACATGGCCATCGAGCGGATGACCCCCGCATACAGCCGTCGGGCCTCAAAACTGGGTCCGCCCACATTCGGCATGAGTCGAGAAAGGGCGGACGCCGCGCCGACAAGCCGGGGAGCAATCTGTCGGAAATGCTCCCGGAACCACCATCGCCCGTCGAGCACCAGACCCAAGTACCTCATATGGGCCTGGATGCTGATGTGGATGGAGTTTACCACTATCGAGGCGCCGATGGGCAGCCTCACACGGGGCCCATGGAAAAGTAGGGCCTCCGTCTTGTTTAGGGCCACCCTGAGCCCCAGCGCCTCGATCCGCCTGACCATCTCCTCGGTGCCGAGAGTGGCCAGGCTCGCCGCCTCTTCGAGTGTCCTGCCCCGGGCTGTGACGAGCGTGTCGTCAGCGTAGCACACCAAGCTCAGCCCGGGGGGGAGACTCCCTCTCAACGCCCAGTCGTACCCGATGTCCCACAGAGTCGGCCCCAGAACCGACCCCTGTGGAACGCCGCACGACATGGGCGTCCGCACAATGTCCCCTGCGGGACCCGCGCAGAGGATACTGCGGCCCTCCAAATAGTCTGCCACCAGCCGCCTGAGGTACAGGGGCACTCCATGGAACCGGAGCGCCTCCCTGATGCAGCCGAATGGCAGACTATTGAATGCGTTGGCGATGTCCAACGACACCGCCAACAGCACTCCCTTCCCGGCGACGGCCTCCGCGGCCGCCTGCCTCAGGCGTAATAGGGCCCCGATGGTCGAACGCCCCCTCCGAAACCCATACTGAGCGTCCGACAGATCGGGCCCCACCTCCTCCAGGTGTCGGACGATGCGGGCAGCGAGCACACGCTCCAGCAGCTTACCCACATCGTCGAGGAGCACGATGGGCCTGTAGGCCGACGGCAAATCCGGGGACCGTCCCGGCTTTGGCAGGAGAACCAACCTCCCTTCCTTCCAGCACTCAGGGAACCGTCCAGACGTCAGACAGGCGTTGAACAGCTGCCTGAGGCGAGGCTCGAAGTGCTCGAGGAGCGACGTCAGCACCCGGACTGGAATTCCGTCCGGGCCGGGGGCCGTGGTGGCGGAACGAATCTTCGCCACGGCCGCCCCCACTTCCGACTCCGTCACGGGCGGAACACTCTCGTCGTCGTCGGCCTCCCGGTCCTGATCTGGCGGAGCCATGACCGGGGGCGTGTGTTCCGACTGCCGTGGAAACAGCTCCTCCACCACCCTACGAAGGAAGTCGGGCTGGAGGGTCTCGGTGATGCGCGCGCGAAGCTTGTACCGCGCCGCGCGATATGGGCGACCCCAGGGGTCACGGTCGAGACCGTCCAGCATCTCCTGCCAACTCGCGCCCTTGGCGGCACGGATGGCCAGCCGAAAGGCAGTCCGCGCACTGCGGTACGCCTCGTACAGCTGGCCCTCTCGCTCGACGTCGCGGTGACGCCGCCGGCTGCGGGTGTAGGACCTTCGGGCACTGATACACGCCGCACGAAGGTCCGCCAGTCTTGGGGACCACCAGTAGACCCCCTGCCTCGGAGGTGGACGCCGCCGCACTCTGGGCATGGCCGCATCGCAGATCTGCGTTAACGCACTGCGAATGCGGACAGCCTCAGCGTCCACTCCGTCCGCTGGGGGTGGTGAGGACAGCCACATGCTGACAATGGCCGCCTCCGCCAGTAGATCCCTGTCAAGACGACCCACAGCCCACCGCGGAAACGCGGGAGCTCCGTCCGCCCTGTGACCCCTACCGGGTTCCCGGGGGGAGACCTCCATCCGGATGTACCGGTGGTCCGACAGGGTCTCCGCCTCCTCCAGGACACTCCAGTTTCTCACCCGTGGCGCGACAGCGGGGCTAGCGAACGACAAGTCCACTATCGACCCGCCCTGCCGCCGCACACACGTGTTCACCGAGACTCTGTTCAGAACACAGAGGCCCAGTGAAGCCGCCCACTCGTTGACCACCCGCCCGCGGTCGTCCGTCGTAGGGGACCCCCACGCCGTGGATTTGGCGTTGAAGTCCCCCAGAACCAGGACGAGGCCCAGTGCCAGTCGCCGTATCGAGGCCTCCAAGGTGGTGAGTGAGGCCCCGAAATCGTCCATCCTCCTAGTGGGGGAGAGGTATACGCTGTAGAGCGTGACCCCTCCCCACTCCGCCGCGACAAATTCCTCGCCCCTATCCAAAAGGGACAAGGACGGGAAGTGCCGCTGCGTTGAGACGACGATTGCCGCGGTACCGTTTCGACTGACCACCCAATTGGGGCGATCAGGCACGGCGTACGGTTCCGCGACTACGGCTGCACCAATCGACCACTCCGCCATGGATTGCAGGAGGAGATCCTGCGCTCCGGCGGAGTGGTTGGTGTTGGTCTGCAGGAGGAGGTGCATGGCTGGTGTACCCATTATCGGGTTGTGTCCATGACCTCCTCGCCAGCGGGCGATCGGACCGCGCTAGGAGCGGGAGCGGCCGTGGTCGTAGGGCCGCCCCGCGCCTTTGGGGCCGAAGCTGGAGGTTTGCACGCCCCAGAGCCCATGCGGTGCTTGGCGGGCTTATTGCCCGCCGCACACGCGGGGCAGTGGGGCGGGGCGGCGCAAGATGCCGCCACGTGCCCGGTCTGACCGCAGCGGAAACACAATCCGCCGCAGTCGAAGCAATTAGTGCATGTCGGTCGAGTGTGTCCGACCGCCATGCACTTGTAGCACCTCGCAGGCCGGCTCAAGCACGGTTACCCGCGCCGAGCTCCAGCCCACGAGGAGCCTGCCTGAGCCGGCCAGTTGCCTGACCGACTCCACCGGGCACTGCGCCCAGGCAGCACCTACGCCACCCGGACCGGGACGAATGGCACCGACCCGGACGGTGTCTATGGGACACCCGGTTTTCGAGGCAATAGCCTCCCGGATGTCTTCCACCGTCACTGAATCGTCCAAACCCGAAATGCGCAATTCGGCGCACTTGACGGGCCTGGCGATCTTGATGCCACCCTCCTCGGCGAACAAACCTCTCAGCTTCTCGGCCACGCTGTCGGCCGTCTTGGCGCCCTCGGCCCCTGGGAACTCGAGAATTCGAGGCCCCGTCCGGGCCTTGCGGGTCCTGGCTTCGACGCCTCCAATATCGGAGACGTCTAGCTCCCGCCGGGCCTTCCTTAATACGGCCTCGTAGCTGAGGCCCTTCTCGGCCGCCTCGGGCAGCACAGTGATCACCACTGCGGCCGTCTTCGGCGACTTGAGCCCCTTGCGCGGTCTCTTCTTCCGTCCGGCTCCTGCCTGAGAAGCGGGGACCTCAGCGGCGCGCTTGGCCTCCGCTCTCCTCCTTTGGCCGCGACTCCTTCTGTCGCGTTCGGCTACCTGCCAACCCTGTTCGGGTACGGCAGTCGTGCCAGACGCGGAAGGCCTCGTCGCGGCCTCGCTAGTCGTCGCCGGCGGTGTTGTTGCGGGCGACTTCAGCGGTCCGGCAGGAGCCGGAGCCGTCTTCCTCCTCAGGGCGGGTCCCTTCGGAGCTGGGCCGGGGCCTTTGGGCTTAGGCCCGGCCGCGGCCGCGGCGTAGCTCCCCACGCGGCCACCCTGACAAGGCAGCGGGGCGGGGGCTGGTGCCACATGCGGCCGCTTGTCTGCGGCGAGAGGTGGTCGGACACGTGGTTCTGGAGGCAACCTCGCCTCCAGAACGGCGAAGCGCGCATCGACGAGCTTGCCCACTGCGCCGATGATTTTGGCGAGGGCCTTGTCCGATATGCCTCCCACCTCAAACTGGGTCGGCTAAGCCTCCTTAGGGGCCCGTTCTACGGCGCCTGGCGGCTTTGGCGCCGCAGGGGCGCTAGCCGGCGGCAAGCGGTCCGCGGGGAGAGGCGTCAACCTCACCACGGGAACAGGGAGTTTCACCGCGGTGACCGCGCCAGCGTCAGCCGGCGGCGCGCGCTTCGCGGCGGCAGGCGTCTTCCTCGCCGCGGGGACGGGTGTGACGCTGACGCCATCACCCAACGTCGTCGGCGCCGCAGCGCGAGGCGGCTTTGGCGCCGCAGCGGCCGCCGAGTATCCGGCCCTGGCCGATAGCGCGGCTGGCGCGGGTGACACGAACAGCGCCACCCGCGCCTTGAGGTCGGCCACGTCTATCAACAGCTGGCGGTTTGCGCGACGCATTTCCGCCAGCATGTCGCCCAGGTTCCGGTTTCGGGTCCGCAGGCCTGACATCTCGCCTCTAAGGCGGACATTTTCGGCCTGCAGATCCGTGGCCTCGCCGGCGCGGACAGCGACCGCCGCCGCCCTTTCCATGACCGAGGTCCCTCGCCCTCTTCGGGAGGCCTGGATCTTGGGTGGAGGCATGTTGGCCACGCTCCCCTCGGTTTCGGCGCTCGAGCTGCCTCCCTTACTCAGGGGGCGCTTTCGCACCTGCGAGGGGAGGGCCTCCTCCTTCTTAGTCGCGGTCGCCGGTGGCGTCTTTGCTGCTAGACGCGCCGACGACCTAGTGGGGCCTTCACCAGCCGACCCACTGTCCTTTTTGGACGGCCTTGCGGGAATATCACCGCCCTCGTCCATTCTGACGGTAGATCCGCCGCCCTCGTCTTCGGACGGCTCTGCGACATCGCTGTCGCCCTCGTCCGTCGACGGCTCTGCTGCGAGTCTACCGTCCTTCTTCTCTTCAGCGGCGGCAGCCTCCCTGCGCGCTCGCCGCTCCTCCAGCCGCCTTTTGTGGCTCAGGCCGTTGCCCCGAGACTTTCGAGGCGACCTCCTCTTCTTCTTCTGGGCCTCCACGGTTTGTGCCGGGCCCTCGGCGGACGCCTCAAGTCCTGAGGACGAGGCGTCGTCTTGGTCAGTTTTTGATCGGCTTGACCGGGCCTTGGGGTGAGGATCACTACGATCCCCGTCGGTTTTAAAAATATTTAAATTTTGCGTATCCATTATGAATCCCACGAGAATGGGAGATACATTACGTCGACCCGGGCAGAGATCCCTTTACCCGGGCAAGCCTACATTTACCAACCAGGGGGGCACCGGTACCCTGGCTGGAGCGTGCTAAGAACAGAACAACCCATCTGCCATGCATCTTCTCGCCGCACGCCAGAACTTAAGATTCTGGGTGATTTCCGAGTCCGAATGTTACTTCGAACTCTTTATAGAGGTTGTCTTCCTCGCGGTCCGGGCGGTTAAGCCAAGACCCTCGCTCCTGATACTACGCCTCAAGACAACGTGTCCTGAAGCAAGATACCAGGTTTACGATGTGTGGGCGGTGGCATGTGCCTGCCCAGCCCTCAAATGAATGAATGACTGAACCCGTCCCAATATTTCGCGTCCTATACCCTCTACTACGACTGTAGTAGAGTAAGGAGCGAAATCGCGCAGATATTCGCTACGGACGACAGTACAACAGAAGAACTGGGGACCGCCGCCCGCACCCAGGGTACACCGCGTGGAGGTTTCTGGGATAGTACCCCTCACTTCTAGCTTATCTGTATGAATCGTAAAAATCTATTAAAGTTCTAACCAGATGATTGAGCAGCAACTCTTTTCTGGTAAACGTATAACACCTCACTACGATCGCCAACTCGCCTGCTAAGCGTGGAAATTATGTTTTTTTTTTTTTTTTTTCTTTTTTTTTTTGTGTGTCTTAGTTGTTAGCCTCAGATGGCTATGACAACTTTACCCGGACTGTGAGCGCTGAGGGCTCTCAACCCGTGCCGTGGAAATTATGGCAGTCTCCTCTCCTTTATCGGAGCTATGTCCAGCTGTGATGACTGACATGCTGAATGATAATAATAATGAATGCGGAAAGAGTGTCTCTCTCATTACTTTCATACTTATATCCGAAGGCAAGCTTAAATTTAAAACTATGTTATAAATATACGCTTTGTTATAGTCGCTTAGGCTCTTCTTCTCGCAAACTTTTCGTCATTTAAAACGGTTGCGATTACTCTTATGCTGTATACATTTCCACGGACGTCAAGGATTCATCACCAGCGGCCCAGACGGCATGCACGGCCAGATCATAGCCTGCATAAAAAAAGATAAAGAAAACAAAAAAAAGTGTGTGTGTGTCAGCTCCGACGCACGACTGGAGTTTACTCCTTAAGTACGATTATCAAAACAGGCGCAAAAAAAGCTCATTTGACTAAATATATATATATATATATATATATATATATATATATATATATATATATATATATATATATATATATATATATATATATATATATATTTACATTTATTAAAACTATTCAGTAAAGTATTATCTCACGTCAGAAAGTGAAAGGTGTGCAGAATAGGTAGCGCACCAAAAACGTAACGAGATCATTCGATCACTGGATTTTACACCTCAAATTTTTCTCATACCAGGCGCCTTATAAGAATATCGATTCTTAAGGAGTAAACTCCAATAAGTATTATGTACATTTATGATATCAAAAGTATTTTCAACATAATCTTGTTTCAACAATGTCGTATCGTATATACCATAGTACTTTCCCATGCGACGTGTAATCGCCACATAGTTCAGATAGTCGTGACCATACCATGACAGCTACTTTTTATACCTGTGTTTATTGCAGGATTGCTCTCTTTATTTATGTGTTCAAAAGGTAAAATAGTAGTAATTTTATTGTAATTATTGCTTTACCGCGTGCATAATTACTGTAATGTGAATGGTTTTTGTTTTTGTTTAATTATGACTTTAGAGTCATTTATTCTTTGTAAGGTCGATAAAAACGTTAAGTTGAATTTTAATATTATTTATAGCCCCACACTTTTGTCGTTGACCATTTCATATATACATACCAAATAAACGATATTATTATTTTGTTATTGCTTATGGTGGCAAACGAGCAAGCAGAACACCTGATGGTCAGTGTCACTGCCGCCCATGGACTTTTGCATTACCAAGGGTATAGCTTAGGCCGCAACCTACCCATACATATCCCAAACCCACCAGTTGGGCTTCCGGTTCTCTCGCTCACCGAACGAAGCGCAACAGCATATTGCCATTACTCAGACGTCGATCTTCTACGAGAGTGTGGTACTACCCCGGACGGACCAGCCCGTGACTGAAAACTGTCACTATTAATTGTTATTAATATATGTGTGTATGAATACATATATATATACACATACCTATATAGGTAATTGTAAGAAAAGGGGTCTACGCGTGAATATGAACAAAACCAAAATAATGGTTTTTGAAAGAGATGAAGCCAGAACAGATGTAAGAGTAAAAATAGGTAATGATGTACTAGAGCAAGTGGATGAATTTGTATATCTTGAATGTGGTTTTAGCCGAGATGGAAGGTACACCACTGATATAGAGCGAAGAGTGAATGCGAGAAATAGAGTGAACGGAGCGTTGGGACAACTTCTCGGTAATCACCACCTCAGCCAGAAGGCACGTGTAGCAATACATAACGCAGTGCTTGTCCCAACATTACTGTATGGAAGCGAGAGTTGGGTATGCAGAAAAGAGTCTGAAAGTAAAATTAATGCGGTCGAAATGAGATCTCTACGGAAAATCTGTGGAGTTAGGCTGATCGATCGCATTTGTAACGACGACGTAAGAGAGCGAGTAGGTACGAAAAAGAGTATTGGTGTAAAGACGCGAAAAGGAATGCTACGTATGAAACAAAAACCATTTTAAAGGATTTTGACTTGCTCAGAATATTATATTATATTTAAATTTTAATTCTGTGAGGTAACGGATACGAATACTACCAACCCTTACTTTACTCGTGGGTGTCATAAAAGACGACTAAGAGCCTTGTAACAACCTAGGCCTACTCTATCTGATGCCGTTTGATCAACAATTACATTCCCAAGGAGAGTTGATATCAGGCAGGCCGCCGGTCATAAAACTATTGCCAATAACTTTTGGAATATGTATGAGTATACATTGCGTCGACCTCAAATAATTAGGATAAGAGCAGCCGCATGATAATATGTAATTCTTGCATAAACATCATAAAACATTATTACAATTATCATCAACAAAAACAAACATAAAATATTTTAAATATATTAAATGATAAATATGTTTACTTTTTATCTTTAGTAAATACCTGAGATAGTATTCTATTTAAAGTCTGCATATTCTACAGAAAGAATGTGTGGGAACTGGCGGCTCTTACACTATACAAAACGATTGTGCTTTAGTATTACGCGTCTGTTACACGACACGATATGATTGTGCCTTACTATTACCCCATTATGGGTACTGGACGGGTATGTTTAGTACGCGTAATGCAGCGGATAAACAGTGTTCATGTCAAGAAGTAAATGACTTTAAAAAAAAATTGAAACATTCGCTTGCGATATTCACATGGCGCGAAATCTGTAGTATTATAAATTATTATGCAGACATGTGAATTTTTCTTCATTGATTTTTTTTTTCGAGTTGGTGTTAGACATAAAAAAAAATTTAGGTTTTCGTGATGGAGTGAGAATACAATTTAAAATCTCGTTTTTTTTCTTACGATATATATAGGTATATATCGTATTATTATTTCTATTGTATTATTCTTCTGCTGGCATCATCTAGGATTATCGTATTATTATTTCTACTGTATTATTCTTCTGCTGGCATCATCTAGGATTATCGTATTATTATTTCTACTGTATTATTCTTCTGCTGGCATCATCTAAGATTATCGTATTATTATTTCTACTGTATTATTCTTCTGCTGGCATCATCTAAGATTATCGTATTATTATTTCTACTGTATTATTCTTCTGCTGGCATCATCTAAGATTATCGTGTTATTATTTCTACTGTATTATTCTTCTGCTGGCATCATCTAAGACAATTGTATTATTCTACTCAAAAGATAACGGAGTGAATTATGGTTGGATTATGGGGCCTTAAGTCGCCTTTCTGTGGAATTGAAAAGTCTTGTCATTTTTCTCTACAATCAACCACCCGTACCCGACGGAAGATTGATATGTATGGCTGTATTTTTCCGTCTATTAAAGTAGCTAGTAGACCTAAATATAAAAATGATGAAAAGAAAATCAAATAATATGTTTTCATTATAAGCTTCGTCTCAAAAATTGGATACAAGTATTAACCTCAATATCAAAACATGGTTTTGTTGTTCTAGTAACGTAATACTTGAGTATCGTCAGTCAGATATCGAGGAAGTGCAGACGGAATGGCATACAGTGGACATGCACGTGAAAGTGATTAGCTGCACAGTGGTTCACAGTGCATCTTTGTCGTATACACTGGGCCCTTGTGTTAGAGGAGATTGGGTTTATATGGAACAACGGTTACGAGGTATTTTAACATTTAATTGAAATAAACACTATAAAGTGTTCGAAATGTTGGTAAATTTAAACGCGATAGAATCCTTTAAAAAAGTTTAATCTTAAATGAAATAAGTAAGAATAACATCTTAATAGAAAAAAAAAGGAAAACTCAAAAAAAAAAACGCTATTCCAACCCGTCACATTAGCGTGGTATAGTAGGTCAATTTTATCTATTATTGCAGGAGGCTAGAACCCAACAGTGGGATTTATATGAGCTCAGTTGATAATGATGTTGTTGAAGCTAATTATGTGAAGACAATCGTTTTTATAACAAGCGCAGTATGTATATTACTGTTATAGCTTATTAACAATTAGTAAAAAATAAATAATATGCATCAATATGCTGTTTGTATTGTATCTGGCATCTTTTATTTCCTATATAAACTTAGTAAATGTATATTGTATATAATTCAATTTCAAATATTTAGCTCATTTACTTATATACCTTTTTAGCTCATATACTTATATTACCTTGCCTTCTGCTGGATTTCGTCTTTTTCCACGTTGAGAAGGCAATTGGTCTATATATCAAGCTGGTTGGATGGGTTAGCATAGGATTTTATCTCAAGCTTCACTTAACTTGCAGTATCTGCATACTATATGGCCTTTTTTTTCGAGGTGGACTATGAAGCCGGTCACACCCTGCCAAATCGGTCTGGGGCGACGGAAGAGATGGCGCGCGGTCCCATAGACCTACTGTGCAAGCGCCTATCTTCGTCGTGCGAGCGGAGCCACCGGAACCCGATCTTTATCTTCGGTGGCCCGCAACCAGCAGTTTACCCTCGCGGGTTCCTCTCGAGTCGATGCCCCGACAGCTTGCGCCCTCGGGGCATCGTCCTCACGCGATGGCCTCACTTCGGGCGACCGGACCGGAATCCCCGGTCCGGTCACCCGATGCCTCGGCTGGTATACTGTACCCCTAAGACTTTTTTAACGACATTCGTGATTAAGAAATGCGTTGATGAATTGTATTCTCATATCATAACGCGACAATCAAATTACTGATTTTTATAAAATTTCACTCACTTTTCCTCAACATCCAATACAACCCATTCTCCCCAGAGGCGGCGGCGATGTCGCGTGCTATCGTGTTTCACCCACTACAACGGCATCTTTGTTCATCAGTTACACCACCACTAAGAACAAAACACACCATGTATTAGCGGCACTTTGCGATGCAATTCCTCCCATTCTTGCTAATTACCCATGCTACAAACCAATTTAAAACGACCTACAAACGTTTTGTTTCGTATAAAGAAGTTTTAAATTTTATAGATCTTTCTATAATGGTTGTTACTTAGTGCCAAATTTCTTGAAATGTTTCGTAATTGTAAGACAATGCGATGCGAGTCATAAACGTTTGACGTGGCCATGCTAAGGTGTTAAGGGAAACAATGAGGTCACGCACTTCGTTTAGCGTTTCTGTCTAATTATAAAGAGAAACTTTTGTTATAGAATGCTTATACAAGGAGCAAAATTTACACTCATTTATTTGAATTTCACGAGTCCCGTTCTCATGTTATTGAATATGCCAATGTTAGTACAATTTATATTGTGTGATGATGATTACCAATATTACTTACCCTTACTTGCTCGTAAAAGACAACTAAGAGCCTCATATCAACTTGGGCCAACTACATCTGAGGCTTCCAGTCAGCAACTACATTCTCAAGGGTATAACATTATTGCCAATAACTTTTACAATATGTACGATCAAAGAGCATTACATATTATATCGAACCCCCCAAATTAGGACAAATATTGGGATAAATTTGATTGGGAAGAGCAGGATGAAGGATATGGGATAAAACTATTAAGAAAAAGTAAAATAGGATACTATTACTATTTAGCATATTCTTCTTCTTTTTCTTCTCAATGTAAATGTTTCAATTTTGAGGACGGACCTGCATATGATGTAAATTAGTTTACTATATCACCGGGTCAGATGGATTGGCATAGTCTATTTCTAATTATATTTTAAAGTTAGTAGGTAATAACTATTAAAAGGTAAATTAAAAAAAAAAAATTGTACCTACATGTTCATGTCTTTATATTTATAGTAGATTTAATAGTAGATATAATAAATCTCTTATAACAATTAGCTTCAACGGAATACTAAAATATATCATTATAATAATTACCCCAATACTTACAAAACGAAATTGCAATATTATTTACTATAATAACAAAAAATTACAACAGATATAATGAGACAAAATCAAAACAGGAAAGGAGTTCTTCAAACACTCAATTCAAATTTACATCAACCAAATAATCGAATGCATTCAATGATTTTCGTATATAATTCCCCGAATTTCCGTAACGCCACTCGAAAACCTTTTGACAATATAAAAAAAAAAAACTCCCAACTTACTCAAACTGAGCGTGAAATATGTTGAAAAAAATTACGCAAGTGAACAACGGGGTTCTTTTTGAATGCATCATAAAAATATGATTGACATGTTTCTTAATATGACATTTTTCGGGCGGTGATATTTTTTTTTGTCGCATGTATACCAGGAATATTAGTCGCTTCAATCCAATCCAATATTCTAAAAACAATTAATCCTAAATATATCTTATTTTAATGATATTAAAGTAAATTTTCGATTGTTAAATTCATAATATAAGGGTCTAGTATTTTGCGAAAGCTATTAGAAATGAGATATTAAGCTCTCAGTAATCCAATTACACGTCTTTGTCAATTTTAGGATGTGTATTATATTTCTATAGAGGCATGTTAGCCTCTGTATATTTAGTTTTATATACAAAAGGATATCTATTGAAGTTTTGTGCTTTTGTCTGTTATTCTTTACGACTATGTCGTAATGACGCAGTTGAAAGACACCGCTTATTTTTTGTCATATGTCTAGATCTTACATTTTACATATGTATAAATATTAAGATTGCATTTCTTCTTTTTTCCATATGGGGACGGAGTAAGAATAACGTTCATCTTCTTACGCATGGGTGTCGTAAAAGACGTATAAAGGATATGACAACATCTATGCAAGGGGCTACAAAAAACTTTATACCAACCGATCTAACCAGTGTGATCCATTTACCTACTACCTACTGTAGAGGAGGCTCGAGCCGGCAGTATTAACAGCGCTTTGGCAATCGTGTTGCCTCAGCAAATAGCTGAGACAGATACCTACATACCATATTTTGGCCTCACGCATATGCACATTAGATATCATAACTTTATATTTAGCTTAAGCAAAATGTGAGGTTACAAATAAAACAGTTTTCTTACTTTATTACTATAATGTATAATAATATAGTTGATAATGATTATTATGCCATTCCCTTTGGGATATAATACAAAGTATTTCCTACTTAATACCTATGATACTTTGACTAAACTTTAACTCAATTTTAATAACAACCCTGTTGTTATTAAAATTGAGAATCTCAACTAAAAATTCTGTCATAATATTTGACTGTACAGATGGCGCAGCGGTTAAAATACCGACCAACCATGCCAAGATGCCAAGTGATGGGTTAGATACTCACGCAAGACAATACTTTAAGCGATCCATAAATTGTTGTTCTAAGTCTGGGTGAAATAGGTGTCTTTTAATTATATGTTTGTATAATCCCACGCATTACAAGGATTATTTTCTTAGTACAGGATGTTGCTGTAGTGACGAAGTAGGAATACAATTCATCACCCCTTTATTTACCCATGGGTGTCGTATGAAACTACTAAGGGATATAATATGCATATAACTTCTGAGCAGGAAAAGAAAAACTCCAAATAAAATTAATTTCTTCCAAGTATAGGTAAATTTTCCTCCTATTGTGGTGGAGATTCGAACCCAGTAGTGGGATATATAAGAGCGGAGTTGAATATATTACAATTTTATTGACCTACTATTCCACGCCGGTCAGATAGGCTGGTATAGTTTTATTTCAAGTTTACCTTCTCTTGCATATATATAGTCGGTATCCTTAGTCGCTTTTTACGGCACCCATGGATCATAGAGGGTGGTTAATAGTATTCTCAATCACCATGCCCAAAGCAAATATCATAAAGCAAGCATATTATATTCTAATTATTTCTATTGTCAACTAACTTATCAATATTCCTTGAATTGAACGTAAGTAACAATTCTGAAGATACGCAATAGATAGACTGGTATACTAAGCATCTGAGAGGCCGTCCTACGTACTTTGATAGAGTCTGAATAGATCTAAAGGTTATCAAATTCATATCATTAGAGACACTTACAAACGTCCTTACGAAGTGTGTGATATTTGCCGGCGAAAACAAAAATGATTTAAACAGTTAGAACATTTTCTATACGCCTTTATATTTTATGAAATATGGATTACTTTTGAATGTATATTATTTTTGAGTGTTGATAATCATTTAGTAAAGACAGCTCATACAATTAAAGTCCACTAGATGTACCGATAAGAACCACAATATACTCGAAGATGTCATAAGATTATTATAACTTTTGAATGGCCCGAAGCGTAATTATTGGTTACGAAATTGGATGTATCAGAACAAATAAAATATAAATTAAATTGATTGCGACTTTTGATAAACAAGGCGTGAAATGTATAGGATATATTGGGGGGTGTTTTTTGATCAATTATTGGAGATTTGTTTTAAGCAATTTGATTTAAAAGAATCGTCTTCCTCGCGGTGTAAGCGATGAGGTGATGTAGACGTCACCTACATAATATTTCGCCCACCTAAATATTGTCAGGTCTTGGCAGGATGGTTTTTGACATTCTTTTCTCTTTTATTGACAGGTTTGGAAATGTCTGGCCCTTTCTCGTAGAAAGGCTTGCCTGAACAAATTCTACACGGCTATTTCAGAAGTGATTCTACTGGAAGCATGAACTGTTCTAAGTCTATCATATCTAGGCTTAGATTCGATAGGGAGATCATTCAGTATCTCTCAACGCTGTATTTTCTACGGGATAAGAAATAAGTCATTACATCCTATTCAAACTTCAGGCTATTAGGTGCCTAGAATCTACGTGAAAAGATGCGAATTGAGCGTTCCTACAAATCCGTTGTCAAAATAATATGACCTTCTGCGTTCCTATTCTTCCACCAGAAAACGAAGGTTTGGTAATAAAATATAGTATTCTTAATCATCACTTGATTTAAATTACAAATTTTCTTATTTTACATAAATAGTACCAAAAATACCGTTAATAAAATGGTGAGATAGCCACTATAGCCCTATACAGCTAATAACTATTCTATAACCATAGTTAAAGCTTAATGAATATAATTACCGTTCTACCATTACACTATATAGACCGTCATCCTCCATCCGACGCTGAGAGCGAGCGAAACATCAACCATTTTAATTATCTCCAGGACACCATTAACAATAAATCTGTTGTTCGTACACACACATAAACATACACACAAGCACAAAACAATCCCCATACACACGCATACAAATAAAGAAAAAAAACAAATCGATGCTTATAATCGAACAGGAATCGAGTACTGTTCGCAATCCCTCAGATTTATAGCTAATTATAATTTACCTTTTTATGTTTCCCACTCGTAAACTACTCTGTGACCAATTAAATAATTATTATATTAGTACCGTATGACAATATACGAGGAGTTTTTGGCGGGAATCTAAAACGTTATGTGGTGCTCTTGTATTATATTCGATATCTTAGTGTTTTAACGTGTTATATTAGATAATTTTGATGGCATTTTATGTAATGTGATGTGACGGAATTGCTGAGATGTAGTGAATATCATATAAAAGTGCTTTACAACGTTTTCGTTTTTCATCAAAATTCTCACAAGATACCATTAACAGTGTGGCCATAGCACTGTTTATGGTGACAATTTGACTTACTGACGGACAATGACTAATCTGAAAACACTAAAAACTTGAAGATAATTATAACTCGACACTGGCAACAATGGCTCATTTAAGTAGCTGATTGCCAATACATAAAAATAAGAAGAAGAAGACAATATACGAATTAAATTAAGCACAGAACTATTTTATAGTCATTGTTTAATAAGGAAATGAAAATTATGAGGTGTTTTATTCGAGAGGTGAATTTATTTTTTGACATTTAATATTTTTATTACACTTTAGAGTCCGTCTCTTATAACAGTGGAATTTTGGCGAGTACATAAAATCATCATATGGTGATCTTGTATTATATTCAATATCTTAGTATTTCAACTTGGTTGTGTGTTAGCGGCTACGAATACTACCAACTCTTACTTTGCTCGCGGATGTCGTAAAAGACGACTAAGAGCTTTATAACGATCTAGGCCAACTCCATCTGATGCCGTTTGGTCAACAATTATATTCCCAAGGAGGGTTGACGTCTGGCAGGCGGCTGGTCATAAAACTATTGCCAATAACTTTTACAATTGTACTACGAAAGAAGAGTAGGTACATATTGTATCGAACCGTAAGTAATTGGGATAAGAGTTTGAGAATAATGATCTTAGTATTTCAACGTGTTAAGTATATTAAATAATTTTGATGGCATTTCAGGTAATGTGTTGCCAGCAAAGTGCTGGAGTTCTAGTGAATAAAATAACAGTGCTTTGTGCTGCAAATGTTTTAATTTTCCACCAAAATTCTTAGAAAATACCATTGAGTGTTGCCACAATACTGATGAAGGCGACGATTTGACTCACTGACTGACAATGTAAAATAATGTGAAGTGGCTTATTTTATTATCGCAACGATTAAGGAATTTTGAAAATGTCACTTGGAATCTTTTATTTGTGTAAACAAGAGATAGAGCCAAAGTGAAATCATGACTATGTCATGTTCAATTATATGGCAGTACGAAAATTGTTTTATTTTTATGTCATAATAATAATAGATATAAGTAGAATAAATATATAAGAAAAATATAAAAACAATATTAATTTTTAAAGGTCATCGTACGAAAATGAAACTTTATTTTAAGGTTGAAACATTTTTTTTATATATAGTCACTGGTCCCATTTCTTGGGATGTGTGATATGTTATAGATGTGCATATGTTATTATTACAAGGGAAGGTCACTCGCAATAACCCTTAATGCCAACTCGTCTGGTCAACGTAATATATTAAACTAATTTCTGTTATAACAACAAGGTCTGTACACAATGGTGGGAGGTAGAAATAACTTTTTCAGAATACCACTCTGTAATACTCTACTTATAGAAGTAGGTAGGTACTTATCAGAAAACCATTGTTGCTTTTCTAATGGAATAAGCATCAGTCATACTAATGGATTATCCGTGTGGTGATGGAGTAAGAATACAATTCACCACCCCCTATCTTACACGTGGGTTATCGTAAGAAATGACTAAGGGATAAAAAACACATATGACATCTATGCGAGAGAAGGAAAACTCGAAACAAAACCCTATAGCAACACGTCTGACCAGCGTAGTATTGTAGGTCAATTAATCTGTTATTATAGAGGAGGTCCGAGACGAATAGTGGGGCATGTATAGGCTGAGATGATAAGATGATGAAGCATCAGTATATAAATTCACTGACCAGTTACCATAGGCCGCCGCAAAAAAGTATACAAATTCACTCTTTACTATTGTAAGACTATTGGCATTTACTAGAATGAGTTCCAGTTCTTATATTCACATAGGTACACTCCCAACACAATTGCAACAGCTTTACTTCTCTAGCGTCATAAATAGATTTCAGGCCCTTAACGTTTTTTACAATACCCGCAAGGAAGATAAGTCGACATTCCTATTTTTATTCTGTCACTACACGGAAAAATTACATAGAAGAACTAATAACATAAATATTTTACCTTTAAATAAAACTGACGATTTCTCAGAAGCAACTGGCAACTAACAAAATGATTAATCAAAATATTGGTCGTGTAATAATTATACCCTAGTACTCAAAATTATATTGGGGCGCTCGTGTTGTCCCGCCTAACTATTAAACGGCTCGATATTACAGCCGAGCCGTTGTTTCAAATTACATTTGGGATGGGTCACCAGCCGTAAATCATGAATAGAAATATTACGCACACGTTGAGCCTGGGAATATACATTATGTAATTTAATTTTAAAAAGTGTTTATCTATATCTATTATTATCATGTAATCTTAACATAGATATTATTGGAATATAGAACATTATGAGGATCGTAAGATATATTATAAAGCCAATGTGAGTTTGTTTATTAAGTATATACGCTTTAAATATTCTACTAATTATCATAAAGTAGAATGATTCTTTCCAACTCTTTCTCTTTAAGCCTTTCTAATTGCATATAATGCATGCCCCAAGACAATTAAAATCAAACAAAAAAAACCTCGGTGTCATTTGTGAAGTTTTGTGTACACATTACGGAGTACAATATTTTATTTTCATTCAAAAACAAACAAGAGGTAGAATAATAATTTTGAAATAGTTTCAAGTCGTTACTTACCATTAAATAGCGCGTTAGTTCATAAAATATCAAAAAAAATATATACTAATTTAACTAGTTTTTGGTATATTGGAGTAAGTATTCCTACACTATTCCTTTAACCCATTATTTAGTTGGTCATAATGTTTTTGTTTTTTTATATTGCTTATGGTGGCAAACGAGTTACGTGTATATATATATGTGTATGTGTATATATATATCTACACATACGCACACGCACACGCACATCAACATACACACACACACGCACGCACACATAATTAAAACAACATAGTTACATATTTCAATAATATATATAAAGATGCATTAATTTAACAATTTAATTAATTTAGTCATTTGGATAAGTTACAATAGATCGACACACTTGCACGATTATTTATAAATCACATCTATTATGATTAGGCCGAACACTGTTTCCTAAGATACAAGCCTCTTGGCCTAGTTTAGGAGACAGGGTTTTACAACTCAAAATTGTAACTCGTCAAACATCTGTGAGTCAATTTCTATTGTATTTCTCTTGTACCACTGGATTTTTATTGTGACTTTGACTATTTTGTAATGTTTTGTTTTTGACTAATAAATAAATTATTATTATAAATTATTATTATTAAAAAGTTAGCAGCACATCTGATGGTAAGTGTTACTGCCGCTAATAGACATTTACAATACCAAGGGCATAGCTAGGCCGCTGCCTACCAATACAAACCCAAACCCATCCAGTTGGGCTGCCCGCTCACCGAACGAAGCGCAACACCACATTGCTATTACTCAGACGTCGAACTTCTGCGAAAGTGTGATACTACCCCGGACAGACCGGCCCGCGACTGTACACATGAAACTGTCAACAGCGTGGTCCTATCACTAATAATGTTTTTGGATTTTGTATTTACGTAACACTATTTATTGAAATATATCCAAAAAAAAACGTAGGATGTAGGTACCGGGAGAGACCGAGACTAATCTACTTAGACCAGATTGGTCACGTACTGAAGGTAGGAGTCAAGAGTCTCTGAAACCGCTGAGCGTGTATGAAGAGAATTATGAATGTTGAGGAAGCGAGTGAAGTATGCAAGGATAGAGTTCTCTGGCACTCTGTTCTCTCTGCCTACCCTGCAAGGGATATGGCGTGATGATATGTATGTAAATAACGTAAAATGAACGCAATATTTATAAGTAACTAAACTTACTTACCTATATAAATTTATAGTCAGTTATCTATTATCTATAAATAAAAGCAATTATTCAATTAATCAATTACGAAATATTCGACAATTTGATATCGTCATGACTCCACCAGAACCATTACCACCCATTACGCGATAACCTTCAAACGTCATTAACATTATTCTATCGTTCATAGGTTCACTAATGATCATCATACCAAATTTCGGTGAACCACCCCACCGAACAATCGAAACAAAATCGTAACAATCAACATTTTTCAATCGCTTTTTATACACAATTAATAATTCGTAAAAATCATTAACGAGCGAGACAGGAGAACAAAAGTCGCCGTCCTTTTGTGGCATGTATAAAAAAGGTATGAGAAAAAAAAACGTAAAGATATCCCGCAGGGTGATGTCCGCGGTGCGTATTCTAAAACCAACACGGTATGTGTCGACTGGAAGACTGTGTGAGATCGCCGCTGAGCTGAGGATTATGCAGATATTGATAGCCCTCGACATTGTAAAATGTATTTTAGATTTGACTAGGATAAATTAGGCCTCGTAAAATACAGATTTGGGCAACATAAATTACAGTGAAAACAACAATGAAATAATAATATCTACAGTGACAGAAACTATAACTTAATTTTTTTAAATTTGTATTAAAAAATTTATCACGACAATTACGTAGGTACATACTATAGTTCATCTAATCTAAGAAGTGCATTTTGACGTTTTGCATTTTTTAATTCACAATAACCTTGGTCAAACGTATACACATGATTGTAAACACTAAGTCTGAAATTTTAAACAACTATTAAGTTATTTACATAGTTAACATTGCGGGTAACTTTCTTGTACAATAATCTAATATTGAAACTCGTAAAACTAATTTAAAATAAAAATTACATGGTAAATAGTAATTGTTAATGACGACCTAACAATGTCACGTCATCACGTTCTATACAGTAGTGCTTGACAACTTCTAATTCACGAATATCCATACAATCGGTAAAAATATTAGAATAATACAATTAATCGAATAGAGATTTTGAGAGAGATGTACATTTCGACACTTTGATTGATGAGGAAATAATTATTAATGTTCGCGACGCTGATAATTCATGTAATTTAGTAGTAATTCTTAATAAATAGCTATTTTCAAATTCAGTTTTTGTTTTTAATTAACCTAATCTTACTAAATATGATGAATAGATTCTATATATAATAGAATAGAAATAATTTCTAGCACTAATTCAGCACTTAATTTATTCATCAACTTTTTGAAAATTAAAAATAAACCGATTATTAATTATAAAGAATCAATATCGATTTCTCAGTAAAATCGGATATTTTCGATAGCGATTATTTGGCTCACATACCGAGACAACTTACTCCGACAGCTGTCAAAGTGCACTTCTTAGATTAGATAGACTATAATAATAATAATGCATAGGTACTAATAATTAATACTGTAGTCGGTAGATATAAATTTCTGTAATAACGGTGACTTATTGGACGTGAGACAACTTAGTCCTCCTGTGACCATGATCGCTGTAAAGTGTTCAAAACTTCGGGAAATTATAAATCAAATACAAACACGATAGAATCTGTTAAAGCAGTTTTATTTCAAATGTGTAATGCTCGCGTAGACATTAGAAATCATTATACTGAAAATAAAAAACGATTGTATTTTCTAATCGTTTATAAAAAAATCGATTCTCTTCGTCACCCATAGGTGAGAGGGAAGGTAAGGAATTATATGCTATCTTCGAAAAACAAAAAACAAAAACAAATTTAATACGTATCTACCTATTATTTTTATTTATTTAAAAGACACCACGCTTTTTCTTTTCTTGCTATGGCTATGGATGTGGTCGCGCCCCGCCAAATCGGTCCGGGGCGACGGAAGAGGCGGCGCGCACCCCCATAGACCCACCTTGTTGAATCTTGTAATCCTTGTGTTGGGAGACTTTACATACATTTAATTAACTCAAACAAATTAGACAGAGAACCCAGACAGACAGGAAAGACCGACATCCTACCCGAGGGGGGGACGTCGGTCGAGGAGAGGGTACTCCTCATGGGTATTCCGTCGGGCCGACCACTGACGTCAAGTCACTCTGCTCCGGTGGTCGGCCCAACGACGAAGGCGACGTCACGGGTGGGTTACGGGTGTGCGTGCTTACGCCCCTCTGTCACCCCGGACGGAGTGGTGCGAGGAGTGCGCCGACCGTAGCCCACCCAAAAAAAAAAAAAAGAACCCAGACTTAGAACAACACTTTGGAGATCACCCAAAGTATTGTCCTGCGTATTATTATAGTATCGAACCCCCACCACTGGCACTGTAGACCGATATTTTAACCATTACGCCATTTGTGCAATAAAATTATCACTAGCAATATAATTATATACAATAATTACACGTTTTATTTTAATCGAATGTTGTTTCATAACCTTTATTTGTTAATCTTAATTATAATAAAAGAATTATCGTATTCATTTAAATATCAATGAAAATATCTGACACCATATACAAATCTCAAAAATTTGTCCTTATAAAACTAAATAGTTCATAAATAAGCGGCCTAGCGTGTTATAACATCGGGGCGCCGGTAACAAAGGACTCTGACAGACCACCTCCTGCTGTTCGATGGCTATGGTGACAGCACCGCACGCTATAATCAGTTGCGATGACTAATGAAACTTAAAGACTTTTAATTGGACTTTTAATTTGTTCTTTTCAATATATTTTTTTTATCATCATGTCTTTCATTGTTATAGTTTTTAAACTTAATAATATTAAATTTCGCTATAATCATTTAAAAACTATTAAATAAATTATTCATCATCTTGCTCTTATCCCAATTACCTACTTGGGGTCGACGCAATATGTCATCTTCCTCCATACAGTCCTATCAGACGTCATCTCTACAGTCCCTCCCTGTCTATCCATGTTATACCTCACGCAGTCCATCCATCGTTTCTTTGGTCTTCCTTTACCCCTAAAGCCTTCAACATTCATATTTAAAACTTTCCTCACAACATTACTTTCATCCCGTCTCATCACATGTCCATACCATGTTAACCTTTCACTCCTTAACTTTTCCGTCACTGACGCTACTTTCAAACTTCCTCTTATATGCTTATTTCTTATTTTATCCAATCTCGTCACACCACACATCCATCTCAACATTCGCATCTCCGCTACATACAGTCGTCTCTCATCCGTCGCTTTTGTCGCCCAACATGCTGATCCATACAGTACAGCAGGTCTTATTAGGGTTTTATATATTTTACCCTTTAATTTAGGGGGTACTTTGGGGGTCGCATGTTGTGTGTGTTGTGGTCGCACCGAACCATTTTTTTTCATATATATATAAATTTCTCCCGTGGTATCAAAGGAAGTACATGAAGTGTTTTCAGATCCTAATTATAGTAGTCAGCAGCTTTCTCCTGGGACACATAAAACCATTTGCTATCGCCAATTCGCCTGCCAAATGTAGCGATTAGGACATGACCTGGTAGGGACAGATCTAATAGATAATCCAATAAATGGATATGTAAGGAATTTAGTTCATATGTTCTCTACCCTTCTATCTACCCTTGTGGAAGTAAAAATACAACTCACTATCCCTTTCTTACCCGTGGATGTCGTAAATAACAATTAAGGGATATATAATAGGTATGCATATAACATCCATGCAAGGGAAGGAAAATTCGAAATAAAACCCTAAACCAACCTGTCTGATGAGCATGTACAGTAGCTCAATTTCCCTCATGTTTTGGAGGAGGCTTAAGCTCAGCAGTGGACAGCACGTATATATAAGCTGAAATGATGAGTTGATGATGATCATAATCAAACCAAAGAAGATATACATACGTACATATTGATGTAAATACTTCTATATGCAACGAGTATTATAATAACAGGTAAGTATATCATTCTTTAAAATTAATTACCATATTGTTTTATAACTATGGCAATATTCCATGTTGATCTGAGTTGGTGTAGAGTTTTGTTTCGAGTTTTAGGTCTCTTCCGTAAATGTTTTCCGATTGAGCACTAAGGACGACTAACGAATAAGGACTCCATAGACGCCTTTTACTACACTCACGGTTTTGAAATGGAATAATGACTTGTATTCTAACTCTCTTAATCTACAGATAACTTTAATTGTATATAAATTATTCTCACAGTAACTTTAAATATTACTATCATAGTAAATAAAGACGAACGTCGTCTAAGCTCCAAGGCGAGTCTCGCAAGGCGCATAACTAGGCCCTGCGTGTCCCTACACAGCCCATAATGCCAACTACCTATATTTATGCCCTTTGGTCACGACACCGGCCAATTGGATGTCCCGATAATTTACACTAACGTGACGACATTAATATGGGGGCTCAGGCACCGTGATATAGGGCCTTTTAATAATCCATTCAGGACGCGTGCTGTGACAATCTTTTCCATGGGCTTGTAATATTTTGTTGCATATTTATTTATGTCTTAAATTTAATTGAATGGCCATATTATATTTTATGTAGTCAGATAATATTTTTATTTATTATTATGAATATATGAATAAAGAATCAATTGTTTTATTATTGTATATCAAAGTTGATTAGTATTTAATTTGAATGTGGCGGGTTTTTGCTACTATGGTAAGCCGAGCCAAATGAAGTCACGGATGGGAAGGTAGCCACAATAAAGTAGATAACACTTTCATGATTTGAAACTCAATTGTGTGTGATTGTTCGTAGCTCGAATGAAATTACAGAGGCTGTAGAAGCCACGAACTATCTGATTGAGAATAAGATGAAAATTACCGCCAATTTTGTCTCGATTATTGAGACATTCAGTGAGAGATTGTTAATTTTTTTTGGTCCATTTTTTTTTTCATCTGACCAATAAGTTTTTATATAAATTTGTGACTATTTTAAAGGTATATTTTGGTCAAATTTTCTCAATGTATCGCTATATTTTAATTTCTTTAGCAGTTATAGATACGAGCTGAGGTATAACCCATAGAAAGGTCAGCATCACTTTCCTAAAATATTACCTGCGACAGTCAACGGTAAGCGAAGCGATCATAACATATTTCTGCCTTTACCTGTACCCGATAGTGGGTATCGATAGACTGGATTTTTAATTTAAAAACCAAAGCACCATAAGTTTCAGAATGTTCATCGTTGATCAGGTATTAGTTCAGACCAATATATAATAATCATAATACAATTCGTGTGGTGATGGAGAAAGAATACAATTCACCACCCCCTGTTTTACCCGTGGGTGATCGTAAGAGACGACTAAGAGATAAAATATGCATATAACATCTATGTAAGAGAAGGAAAACTAAACCGTATACTAACACGTCTGACCAGCGTGGTACAGTTGGTCAATTTCCTTCTAACTACGGAGGAGGCTCAAGCCCAACAGTGGGACATATATGAGCTGAGATGATGATAATAAATCATGAATAAATTAATAATCTCGAATAAAAAAGATATAATATGATGAATAAAGAAAGACGAACATCTGGTGTCGTCTAGCCAACAACTACATATCTAATGAGGGTTCACGTCAAGCGGGCGGCCGTTCATAAAATTATTACCAAAACTTTTGCTGTATGTACAATAGAAGAAGAACAGATACTGAATCGATCCCAAGTAGGGATAACATTAGAATGATTTATATAATTTAAAGTCTCATTAAAATGTATACGTTAAGTTGTCCACCGAAATAAGGGAGATTGAAGGTTAATAAGTATCGGTAAGATTAACAACCTTCGTGTAGTGACGGAGTAAGAATACAATTTCACCACCCCCTATCTCACCCGTAGGTAATCGTA
Source organism: Lymantria monacha (assembly GCA_905163515.2). Classification (NCBI taxonomy): domain Eukaryota; kingdom Metazoa; phylum Arthropoda; class Insecta; order Lepidoptera; family Erebidae; genus Lymantria; species Lymantria monacha. The sequence continues at coordinate 22,195,333 of LR991097.1, read as the reverse complement.
AGAGACGACTGAAGGATAAAATATGCATATAACATCTATAACAAAAAAAAAAAAAAAAAAAAAAAACTCCGAATTAAAACCCTATACCAACACGTCTGAGGCTCGTGGCCAGCAGTGTAACATATATGAGCTGGGATGATGATGATGATGAAGGTTAATAAGATCCCTAGCCGAGGCCTCGGGTGATCGGACCGGGGAATAGTCCGGTTACCCGACGTGAGGCCACCGCGTGAGGACGACGCCCCGACAGCTGTCGGGCCGTCGACGAGAGGAACCCGCGAGGGTAAACCACCGGGCGGGCCACCGAAGACAAAGATCGGGTACGGGTGGCCCGCTCGCACGGCGAAGAGAGGAGTTGCACGGTGGGTCTGTGGGGTCACGCGCCGCCTCATCGGTCACCCCGTACCGATTTGGCGGGGCGAGACGCATCCATAGTTCAACGTAAAAAGAAAAAAAAATGAAGGTTAGTAAGAGACATAGCAAATAAAAAAACATCGTCATACCAATTGTGTTATCACAACAATTAATTCAGATAACAACAATTGAATTGCGCACAGGACTCAAAAGATAATTCCATTAAAAGCTTTTAATTGAATCATGATAAAACGAAACGTGATAAATAATGGTACAAAGTGATATTGGATTAAACAATGTTGAAGAAATTAACACTCTACAAAGACTAATTCAAATGGTGACCAATTCAAATGGTATCGTTATGATCGATTGAATGACTACAGGCTATGGAAAACTTTTCCGTGTGGTGACGGAGTAGGTAAAGATACAATTTACCATCCCTTTTTTATGCTCGTGAGTGTTATAAAAGACGACTAAGGAATATAAAATAAATATAATATTGATGCAAGAGACGGAATCTCGATATAAAGTCCTATGCCAACACTTCTGACCAGCGGTGGCATAGTAGGTTAACGTTCCTCACCACTGTAAAGGGAAGACTGAATCTCAATAGTGTAATGTGTTTTTTATATTCTTCTACTCTTATGCCAATTAGCGCCCGTCCATTAATCACGTGAGGTTTTTTGGGGTTTGGGGCAGGGGTTTGACAAAAATTACGAAGTCCTAAACCTTCATAGTCCTAAACCTCACCACGTATCACCAAGAGGGGTATCAAAAATCACGTGATTAATGAATATCCCCTTACTTGGGGTCAATACAATATGTATTCTCTTTTCAAAGTCACGGCGCTGTCCGTCCCAGCTCAGACACACCTCCAGCGTATATTGCGCCGTGTCCTCGTCACTGTCGCAATGATGGCAGGACGGAGTCCACTCCCTGCACACGACCGTGTGCAGGTACTGGCTGAAGCAACCATGCCCCGACAGACCTGCACCAACCGGAAGGAGGGTACTCCGTGCCGCCGCTCCATCCACTCCATCAGTACGGGCCGGAGGGCCTCAACGGTAACAACACCGTGTCTAGGCCTCTCCAGCCGCGTAGCCCAACGGGCGATGACTTCTCGGCGGGCGTCCTCGCGCCAGGTGGCTATCTCGTTGAACGATGGGGAGCCACCCTCGTCGCGCATTGTGGTAACCCGCCGGTAGAGGTTCGAGTGCATCTCCGCGTCTAGGTCCCACGGGGGTGTCCCGGCCAATAGGCATGCCGCCTCGGTAGACACCGTGCGGTACCCTCGAATGGCTCTGACCGCCATGGCTCGCTGTGGCCTCCACAGTACAGCCCTGAGCTGGGCGTTCAGAGCCCTCGTCCACACGGGTGCACCGTACATGGCCATTGAGCGGATCACCCCCGCATACAGCCGTCGGCCCTCGAAACTGGGTCCGCCCACGTTCTGCAATATGTACCTACGATGTAGTAGTAGGAGTGCATCTTCCGTAGACCAAGCAATGGGGAATATGCATGATATTTTTTTATTTTTTTAAACGTTTCTACTAGTTATTACATTACCAAAAATAAATATAACACATCCAAAATATAAACCATTAAGCTAAAAAAAAAATTATTAAAATCACTATCATTTTTGCGATAAAAACGCGGCTATTATGGCGCGCTTCTGTGACGTCAGAATACACACTGTACACACACATGTTGGATGTCATTAACGAAATGGTTGGTTCACGAAGTTATTGAAAATTAAAAAAAGGGAGTGTAAAGGCAACTTATTACCATGGAAAAGAACAGGAAACCGTATTATAAATATTGTGTCGTTCCTATGTACCAAAATATTATCAAAACTGTACCTAACAAAGTATATTTCCTTATGCCGAGAAATGTAATAAATAAGAAAAAAATGATGCAAGGCGATGAGAAAAGACAATGTGTTGTGTTTGAGCAGTTTATACTGTTGTGAAGATCATTTTAACGTAAGTAAACACATTAGAGAAGTGATGAAGTACATAAAATAATTATTTTTCCTTAATTACATGCACATACATGTTTTGTTAACAAACTTCGACGTACACATACCTACCTACCTAGTTTACGTAAAGTTCTTAAAGATATATTCTCAATATGTAATAGGTATATGGGTCTAAAAGTAATATATGTTTAGTCATCTATGATACCTATGAATGAAAACATGTAACTTATTAGAGTAAGAGAAAAGTTTGAAATTATTTATTCATTTTTCTATTGGGTTTCAGATACAGAGAATTATATGCAATACAAAATAATGGCATTAGAACAGGGAAAAAAAGTGACGATTGTTTAGTCTCTCATTCACAAGGATTAATACTTGAACACAGAAAACTAATAACTCATGAAATAACTGGGTAACGATAGAAAATAATCACTATAGAAACGCCTTGATATCTACCAGAAGACTCGAGTGTACGATGACGTCACGTCAAGACGACAAGAGCGAATTTCAAAAAAGCCGATTTTTGATAATTAAATTTTACTATTAAATAATGATGAATTTCAAAAATAATTGTGTAAGTACCTATGTTATTTAAGCAATAAAGATTACAAAAAAAAATATTTTGTTCATTTTGGAGTCACGTGCATATTCCCTATTACGATAAGGGGAGAATGATGATAACTATTTGAAAGCATCATATGCGAGTTATAATTACAATATGTCATCACCCCTTACTTTCCCGTGGAAGTCATAAGAGCCAGCTACGGGATCACTTGCCACATGGGTAGCAGTAAACTCCAGTAAAATTTTGTACACTACCTAATAGCAATAACCAGTACACTTGTTAAACATGGGGACTATGGTATTATCACCCTTAGGGAAAACTGATCTACGGTGAACACGTAGCTCGAAAACAAATAAAAATAAAGCATAAATTATAGAAAAATATGTAGTTATTCAATTATAAATATGTTTTGATAATTTGATGATGATTTTAATTTTGATGTTTGATAACGACAAAGTATTTTATTTTTCTAAACCAAAAATAATTACGTTTTAATGAAATAATAGACGTGAATTTAATTAACGTAATCAATCTTATTTAAAAGCCAACATTTTGTGAGCTCATTTGTTCTATAACCTGTTCTCTAACCATAAACATAATGGTTAGCTTACCTTATGTTCGAAAGGAATAGCATATCTCAATTTATAAAAGTCAAATAACGAGAAGTATCAATGCCATCATTCGGTAGGCACCAACAAAGTCGGTAAGGATAAACGGAGCCTATTATTAAATAACAAAAGCATCGCAAACTCAACAAAAATAACTAATGAAGCCCAATCTGCATTTTATTTCGGCACTAAGCAATTCACATCGTAAATTTTGTGTCAGTCAAAACGAATTTAAAAAAAAAATATGTCCCTTTAAAAATGGTAGAGATTGAAATACAAACGAAATACATCCTTGTGTAATTGAAAATAAAAGTTTTGACAGATGTATATTTATTCTGTGGCTGAGAATTCGAACTGTCATAAGACAAGTCGGGTCAGTTTGATACTATTCGTTTTTTTTTTTTTTAATTTTGTGTTTTCTTTGGCGGGGCCGCTTATCGAGACCAAATGACACGACAGGTGACGAGTTTTTTTTTTTACCAATGGGCGGATAGGAAAGAATTGTTATACATTTTATTGCATGTCCCCTGCGTGGATCGTTCGATCTAAAACGTTGAGCTAATTTGCTGGCCTTTGAGCACAGATGTTGCGATAAATATGTCGATATTATTTTTTTAGATATAATTAATAAATTATCCTTTTAAAAAAGAAAATAATGAAAGAGAATATGATTTTATTGACACTTAGATTTAATTTAGAAATAGTATTATAGTCATGCTGTATGGTAGCGGCTACGACTACTTTTTTTTTTTTTGTTCACGCTGTGGAAATGCATTTACGCACTAGCCCTCGCCGGTGACAGACGAGGGGGTGTGTGGGACTCGCCGGTCAGCTGGTTCGACCGAAATACCCACTAAAACCACAGCGGTCCCTTCCGCGCTTTTACGGGATACCGAAGAGATCGTCTATTGACATTCTATCCCCGACACCCCAACAGCGGCTACGACTACTACCAACCCCTACTTTCCTTGTGGATGTCGTAAAAGACGACTAAGAGCTTTATATCGACCTGAGCCAACTTCACTTGATGCTGTGCAACAGTTACATTCCGTAGGGTGGTTGACATCGGCCACCGAAGACAAAGATCGGGTACCGGTGGCCCGCTCGCACGGCGAAAAGAGGTGTTTGCAGGGTGGGTCCATGGGGTTGCGCGCCGCCTCTTTTGTTGCTCCGGATGGATTTGTTGTCGGGGCGCGACCACATCCATGGTCCACCCAACGGAAAAAAAAATAAAAAAAAGGGTGGTTGACATCAAGCAAGCGGCCGGTCATAAAACTATTGCCAATATTGCCAATGACTTTTGCAATATGTAGATACGAGTACATATTGCGTCAACCTCAAAGTAGGTAATTAGGATAAGAACAGAAGAATAAAAATTTAGTATTATATTAAGTCAAAGTATGACAATATAAAATAGATAATAAGTACGTAAGTATAAATATGATAGGTGATAGCTAAATTTATCCGTGTGTTGACAGAGTAAGAATACAAATCACCACCCCCTATCTTACCCGTGGGTGATCGTAAGAGATGACTAAGGGATATAAAATGCATCATCATCATCATCACAGCCCATTAATATCCCACTGTTGGGCTCGGGCCTCTGCCGTAGTGGGAGGGAAATCAACCTACTATAACGCGCTGGTCAGACGTGTTGGTATAGAGTTTTGTTTCGAGTTTTCCTTCTCTCACATAGATGTTATATGCGTTTTATATCCCTTAGTCGTCTCGTACAATCACCAAAGTCGACCGAAACCGTCAAAGGAAACAATAAAAATATCATCTTTTTTATTATTAAAACTAGTTTCTGCCCACGGCTTCGCCCGCGTAAAAGGTTTCTTAAAGTTTTTGACTTTCCTAAAGTTTTTGATCCCCTATTTTTATTTTTGACCGTCGGTAATACAGTGCAACGGTATTACAATACTCAGGGTTGGAATTTCATTACTGGACTGCTAGATGGCGTTGAAGAAGCTAGATTTTGAGATTTTTTGACAAACATTTTTTTTATTTTTCATATAAAAATTTTGATTTTTTTAATAAAAAGTATCCTATGTTACTTTTAATACCTCCAAGAATATGTGTACAATGTTTCATGATGATCGGTTGAGTAGTTTTAACGTGAAAGCGTAACAAACAAACTTACATTCACATTTATATATTAGTAGGGATTATTACTAAGCTATTCTATATTATCATTAGATATTCATTTACTTTTAGTAAATAAATATCTAATTAATTGTTGTCAACTAATAATTAATAATAATTAATTGTTGACAACAATTAAAAGTTCTTTTTCTACTTATTTTTTAAATGTATTTATATTAAATACATCTACATAATATAAGTTACATCCATAATACTTGTACGATTTCGTAAATTCAAAATTGCCTTTGTACATACGAGTTACGAATTTGTATTCTGTGGTTAGAACAGCCATTAGTCCGTTAAAACAAATGCCACGCGATAATCTTCGGCCATTAACGGCCATCAGTCAAAATATTAAAACAATAGTAATAGTTATAATAAATAATATAATGTTTTGTAAACCACTTGTACGTTCGTGCTATTAAAGTTACATTAAATGTTGTTGCGTTGATGTGTAAAAAATTGTGAATGAAAGAAAAAAAAACATTGTGTAATGGACAATATTTTATAACTACTCTATGTATGGTCAAGGGCTTTTTATTACTTAGACGCTGTCGTCTTATGAAAATGAAAACTTAAACATGAGAAACAAACGTCCTCATTTTTAGGGTTCCGTACCTCAAAAGGAAAAAAAGGAACCCTTATAGGATCACTTTGTTGTCCGTCTATCCGTCTGTATGTCTGTCAAGACCCTTTTTCTCAGGAACGCGTGGGGAGGTATCAAGCTGAAATTTATATCAAATACTCAAGTCTACTGTCCCTTACAGCTGTGAAAAAAATAAACTTCTAAGCCAATGCAATCAAAAGATACAGGCGTTTAGGCAGCAAATTTTCGACACTAGCAAGGGAATCAAAACCTATAGGGTACTTCCCGTGAACTCAGAATCTTGAAATTTGGTACGAAGCAACGTCTTATAGCACAAATAAAGGAAATATTGCGAAAACCGTATATTTTTAGTTACATTACATATTTTTTTTTAGTTTTACGGAACCCTTTGTGCGCGTGTACAACTCGCACTGGGCCGAATTTTTAGTTTTACGGAACCCTTCTTGCGCTAGTACAACTCGCACTTGGAGGATTTTTTTTTAAAGACAGTAGGTACTAATCCTTGTATTTCGCGTATGTATCGAGTGTGGTACTACCCCAGATGAACCAGCCCGCGGCTGTAGACAGAAAACTGTCAACAGTGGTCCTACCACTATCAAAACCTATTATTTTATATAATACCTACTACCTACATATATTGATTTTTGAAGAATATTGTTCATTTGAAATAAAGCAATTTTTTAAGGATTCCATTACGTTTTTTTATTGCTTATGGTGGCAAACGAGCAGTTTATCTGATGGTAAGTGTCACTGTCGCCCATAGACCTTTGCAATACCATTTTTTTTTTTCCGCAGGGTGGACCATGGATGTGGTCGCGCCCCGACAAATCCATCCGGGGCAACAAAAGAGGCGGCGCGCAACCCCATGGACCCACCCTGCAAACACCTCTTTTCGCCGTGCGAGCGGGCCACCGGTACCCGATCTTTGTCTTCGGTGGCCCGCCTGGCGGTTTACCCTTACGGGTTCCTCTCGTGTCGACACCCCGACAGCTTTCGCCGTCGGGGCGTCACCCTCACGCGGTGGCCTCACGTCGGGTGACCGGACAATTCCCCAGTCCGATCACCCGAAGCCTTGGTTAGGGCGGCATCAGGTGCAGATACCTTTGCAATACCAAGTGTATAGATAGGCCGCTGCCTACCAATACAAACCCCAAACCCATCCCAGTTGGGCTTCCGGCTCTCTCGCTCATCGAAAGAAACGCAATCTGCGGGAGTGTGGTACTACCCCGGACGGACCGGCCCGCAGCTGTACACAGAGAACTATTCACAGCATGGTCCTACCACTATTCAATTTGTTTGTCTTTGATTTTGAATTTCCCTACATTTTATACAGTCCTTCTGTGACTATTAGATATATTTCAAATTATCAGATATGTTCAGTAGGATGTAGGTACCGGGGGAGACTGAGACTAACCTACCTAAACCAGATTGGTCACGTAGGTACTGAAGGAAGGTAGAGTCAAGAGTCTCCGTAACCGGCGAGCGTGTATAAAGAGAATTATGAATGTTGAGGAAGCGAGTGAAGTATGCAAAGATAGAGTTCTCTGGCACGCTGTTCTCTCTGTCTACCCTGCAAGGGATATGGCGTTATGATAAGTATGTATGTTCAGTACCTAGCTTTTATATATTGTGACTATTCTCACGTTTTTAAACAATGTGCGCTATAAATATTAAATAAGTAGTTACTTATGTTCTAAATAAAAATTATTGTGTGTTTTCTATTTGCCCTCTTTTCATTTTTAAACTCCAATATCTAATTATGTAGAAACTTTAGACAATGATTTTACAAACGCGGGTTTTTTTTTTAAAGAAAATTGTCATGAAGGAGAGTTTTTTTCAAGAAATGATACCAACTTTAACATACCTACCTACCCAAAATCACGTAATTAATTCAATAAATAGGTACATATACATGGGTAACTAGGTACATATTCTATTGCTCGTGAATATAAAATTAATTTTAGCTTAGGTACCTACTATACTAATTAAAAAAAGGGTAAAACAGTTTTCTGCAATTGAAAACAATAGTTATTACGTCATCTGGTATAATTTGTAGCATCTATATTTAATGCAATTACCTACCTACATAAAAAATAAGACTATTATATTATTTAGGTATAACCAAATGCGGCAAATAAAATTTATTATAGAATAATATGGCAGACTTTTTTTAATTTTGGTAATTATTAAATACATATAGATTGCTGTGTGGTAGTGGCTACGAATACTACCAACCCTTACTTTGCTCGTGGATGTCGTAAAAGACAGCTTAGAGCCTTATAACAACCTGGGCCAACACCATCTGATGCTGTTTAGTCAACAATTACATTCCCAAGGAGGATTGATGTCTGACAGGCGGCCGGTAATAAAACTATTGCCAAAAAACTTTTACAATATGTAGGTAGGTACTATGAAAGAAAAGTACATAAGTACTGTATCGACCCCAAGTAATTGGGATAAGAGTAGGAGAATGATGACTTGGGATAAGTTCCTACCTACCTATAGGTAGGTAGGAACTTATCCCTTTTTACAGGCCTAATATTGTAAGCTAAAATTACTTCAAGTGCGTATTTTGTATCATATGTGCGTATTTATATATATACCTACCTACCGACTAAGAGATAGATATATAGGTAGTTGCTACAGTTATAAAGAAGCCTTTTTCTGTAGTCTTGTCATATATTTTTTTAAATACAACACAGCACTAAAGAAACAATCCTTGTATTGCGGGAGACCTCACAAACAACACAACAATTTGTTGATTACAAAAAATATTATCTTGCATGGGAATCGAAGTCACGACACTGGCACCGTAGGTCTGTATCTTAACCACTATAATTCTTTGCAATCTGTACAGTCAATAGGAATTTAAAATTGACATTATACCATTCGATTTGAGTCGTTTTATAGCGTAATATCTAAAAACGAACGTCAATAAATCAGAATGTTCAACAATCTATGACTTCTTTGCATACCTAAATATTAAGCCAGCGCCACCTGGTGGCGAGTTACATCTATGGGGATAGCAAATAAACCTTCGCCATGAAAAAATACATAGGTATACATATAGCTATCTACTTATATATTTTTATAATGATTCCGACTTTAGCGATGTCATATAGGTAAGATAAGAACAATATTAATTTGAATAAATATAGGTACTAAACTATTATCTATTTAAATCCCGATAAATTATTCGCAAAAGATTATGTTGCAAACACAATTATTTATTTTTGTATAATCGTTTTCAACAAAAGTACCTATATTAATCTTATAGTCGGGAGCAAAGTATAATCGTGAATACAATAACCATTTTCATAATCCTGAACCCAATTTTACGCTATCTGTGTGGGTGGTCATTGACATTTGCGAACAAAAAAAAAACTGTACAAAAGGGATATTTAGTCTGTATCCGAGCGACAGTAATTCAACTCCTGTGGGCCAAGATATGACAAGCCAAAACTGTCACAATCTCATTGTGACGAACCTATTATGACGATTGTTCGGTGGCGCTACTACTTTGTTAACAAATTGGATCAGTTCTGGCTGGTAGAAGTCATTTTTTGTTGCTATCCAAATGACATTGAATGAGTAACTTTTATGAAAAATAATGAGATTTGCTTTTGTACCTATCACTCAACAATTACGTATAAAAAGATTAGTAGGTACCTACCTATATTATTCGATGCAATTTCATTAAATTATTATTGGTATTAATAATACATTGTTTATATTAAGTACGTAAGTAAGTACTTGGTTCAAGTCTCCACGAAAATCATACCAAATGATGTATTAGTGCACAAGTGTGTTATTGAAATCCCACATCTGCGCAAAACGTCATATTATAAATCCGCATTACGCCTCTGTTTGTGCTCATCCGACTTCAAGTCCCTAAAAAGCGCTCATGGTGACACCTCCCTGTCCTCCTCCCACCCTACGACCCATGTTCAACCGTCCTGCTCGCACACCGCACCTCTGTTCTACAAGCGACAAAATGCGACATACTTTCGCTACTAGACGACTGAAGCGACATAGTAAGCGCGCGCAATACTCGTCTCTACACAACTAAGTATTAAAGCTAGCGCTCCGGATTGCGCGACACATTAGAGGACAATCATTCTTTATTAGAAAAACGATACAAGCACCCATCCTACACGTCTTATTCTCAACCTTAAAGTAACAGTAGGAAGCTTCATGTTACAATATTACAGCTGAAGGTGGTGTAAAGACACAGTTTTCAAATGTCACGCAGTGTAGTCGTCTCTTTTCTCCGGAGTCCTGTCGCATCTGCCCGGCTCCTTTGGCATCCTTCAGCATGCATGTGTCCCCCCGCATATCTTTCATCCCGCTCTGCGGCGCCTGAAGCCCAGTGTCCGGTCTCGCAGACTGTTAGGCGGTTGTGTGAACGTTGCTCTTTGTGTATGTTCGATATAATCTCGAATATAATTGTGTACGTACTTATATATGTACAGCGTGAAGGATTGAATGTGAAATGTACTGTGAAGTGAAGGTTTGTGGCGTTTGATGTTGCTTTATGTGAAAGACAGCCAGAAGCATTCATGATTCAGGTCAGTTTGTCATATGTATATAGTTTTAACATATTCATTGATGACCCGATATGTGATAACAATAAATTTGATGACTACAGAATTTATTTATTTAATATCTAAACAGTTCAAATCAATAAGAATGATTAGTTTATAAATATACGCCATTTAAAACTATTTTCTAATAACGATAACGTGTTAAGTTCTCGAATATTTTTTTACCGTTTTATTAAAAACAAGATATTTGCGAAATAAAAACTCTATGTTCATTTTTTTTTATTTTTCGCTTAGAAATTAAACACAGACTAATATAAAATAAATAATCATCGTTTAAAATATTATAAGAAGAAATATAAAGTCAGCTGCTATTATTTATTATTGTATACCCACGCGTGGGCGGTCAAAGTGTGCAAGAAATAATTTAACTATAGACACAAATGTATTCATTAAGTATTGCGAAGGAGTGAAGCATAATTAATTACGGCGTACAAATGCTTTTCACGACTACATCTAAATTATGTAACGTCTATTAAGTTGATTATTATATTGAAAAGTGCCCATAATTATGTCTATAGGTTAAAAGTAATTATATCATCACAATTAATGATATCACAATTATACAAATATATTCAATTGGATTTGACAATTAGTATTTTTAACTAAATATTGCAATCTTGAATGATAGTCTTAAATTTATTCTATGTTGACTTACGTAGAGACATTGAAACAATTCTCTTTAAGCCTCATACCTAGAAAGACAAGAAATAAAATTAATTTAGTTCCCGTAAGGATGCATAAGCAGATTGTAAATTGAATTTAAATGGAACTAAAACATGAGCTTTTTATAAATCTGATTCTTGGTGCCTTTTTGGTAAAGGTAGCTCTACATAAGTTAGATATTAAATATGAAATTCGTGTTCTTTATTTAAAAACAATCTTTTACAATAAGTGTCTAAACATGTGTAATTAACAATAAAATACTTCATCGCCCCGGTTATACCCACGGCAAGTTAAGAATTTGCCGTGGGTATAACCGGTTAAAGGTTCTCCAGACGAATAGGCAATAGTACCCTTCTAGAAAAACTAGCAAGGCTTATATATTAAAGCCTATATGCCAAGCGTAATAGTTCTGGCAGTATTGCATTCTTGAGTCATATGTCCGCTGTTGTATTAAAATAGGCTAGTAGTGGTTTCAAAGCGTTTATACTCAAAAACTAATAGAATGGAAAATAATAAGACTAGTATGAGGGTAATATTTACTTGTCATCATTCTCCTACTCTTATCCCAATTACTTGGGGTCGATACAATATGTACCTACTCTTCTTTCATAGTACATATTGTAGAAGTTATTGTCAATAGTTTTATGACTGGCCGCCTACCAGCCGTCAACCCTCCTTGGGAATGTTAATATTTACCTGTATGGTGACTAAAATACAATATCTTACCACTCTATGGACTTGGTTTATTGATTAATCTATTGGTTTATAAAAGACACCACTCCGAATTAGGGAAATAATCCTTGTATTGCAGGGGACTTTATACATATATTATTAAGGCAGACAAATTACACACAGACTCAGAACCACACTTTGTGTATCACACAAATTATTGTCCTGCGTAGTAATCGAACCCATGGCGGCGCTGGAATTTAAAGTCGGTATCTTAACCACTGCGCCATCTGAGCAGTCTATTGTCTTCACCACTCTACAGATTCTCCTTTGACTGAGAATAAGCATTTGTTATCTTCTAACGCGAAAAAGAACGCCAAATTCGATTGCCCATCCATTAAGTAGGTACCTAAATGTCGTGATTATAGCATTATGCTTACTTATAAAGGCTGATATCCAATAATAGACGCTCATAGGTCGATGTATAGATGATAAAGCTTAAGCTACAATAGTAAACTTTATTATTATATCTCAGTACCATTACTGCTAAACTTAATTCTTCTCCACAATAGGATTTTTTTTTTTGTGTGTCTTAGTTGTTAGCCTCAGATGGCTATGACAACTTTACCCGGACTGTGGGTGAGCGCTGAGGGCTCTCAACCCGTGCCACAATAGGAGGGATATAGACCTACTATACCATGCTGCTCAGACGGGTGGGTAGAGGATATTACTTCGATTTTTTCTTCTCTTTATGCATATTATATTTTTTATTCGTCTTTTACGATACCCACGGGCAAGATAAATTACCGTGAGCGCTCACCAACCTACTGCAGCTAGCTAGCGCCATTGACGTGGGCCCTGCGTGTACTTAACTCGATTGCTGACTAGACTTGATATATTTTCATGCTCAAAAAGCTATTTATGCATTTTTAAGTGCTGAAGAGCTATAATTATAATTTGATATATTAAATATATTTAGAATTTAAATTAAAAAGATGTGATTATTTTAATAATTATATTTTTTTTTTGAATCTGTACACTTCCCATGTATGTGGTATAAATAAGATAAGGTGAATTGTTTTCTTACTTTATTACGATACGGAAAAGTAGCGAATTTACTGCTCAAGTTATTCATGCGATGTCTAATACTAAGACGATACGTATTCGATATATGTTTTAAGTATAAATAACTATGTAGAGTCTCAATTATTCATCATATAATTATCTCGTGATGATTGACATCGTGATTTATACAATCCAATATTGATTTCTCTGACTCTAGATGTAATTTTTACTCGTTTATTATATTTATAAAGTTGCCTGTAATACAAGGATTTAAAATTGTAGAGTCTTAAAAATGGGAAATAATATTGCCTTTGGTAAATAGTAGATACCTAATGAATTGACAGTAAAAGTTTTCTGACGGTGTATGATTGAGGATTAAAAATTTAGATATCATCTCATCTTCTCAGCTCATACATGTCTCACTGCTAAGCTCGAACCTCCTCCACACTAGGAGGGAAACTGACCTACTACACCATTTTTTTTTTTTTTTTTTTTTGCGGTGGGCTATGGACGTCGCACCCCGCCAAATCGGTCCGGGGTGACGGAAGAGGCGGTGCGCAACCCCATTGACCCACCCTGCAAGCACCTCTTCTTCGCCGTACGAGCGGGCCACCGGTACCCGATCTTTGTCTTCGGTGGACCTACTACACCATGCTAATCATTCATGTCGGTATAGGGTTTTATCCCGAGTTTACCTTCTCTTGCATTATATATTTTATCCCTTAGTCATCTTTTTTCGGTCACACATAGGTAAGATAGGGGCTGGTGGATTGTATTCTTACTCCGTCACCACATTGAAAGATCTGGATATGGATACCATAAAAGAAACTGTTTAATTGATAGATATTAATGAAAAATAACCTCGTTAGTGAAAACCACGGGTATTTTCACCAGTATTTTTACCAGGTGCACTTACATACATATAAGAGTGTTGGAACTGTCTGTACATATTACATCTATTACTTCAATGTAATACAGAATCATAGAAACCTTAATATCGTATTGTTGTATCATTTTATCGATTGAAAAAAATAAATTAAACAAAATTGGCATGAATAAATTCAAAAATATGTTTTTCCAATAAGTAGATACTAGGCGGTCAAGAAATAAATTAGACAATTCTTAATATTAAGCGACATAAACAGATAACATCAGTGCAAAAAAACCGACATAAAATCCTATAGGTTAGGTACTTATCTCAATATGTCTTACCAAAGTGGTTTAATTCCCCTTTCATGTTCAAGGGCTCAATAAAAAAATTATTTAATATACACTAAATATTTATCAAGTTTCGCAAGCTCAGGTAATATATTCTAAATCTAGAAAAAGATTGCAAGGTTTTAACCGATGCGCGAGGGCCGCAAGCGTGACGGAGTTAGTTCGGAGCGCACCGCTAACAGCCTCGGGCTAAGTCGACTCTACCCAACCGTTCAGGAAGCTCAATTCTTGTATAAAGAGAATGCACATTACTTAATGAAACAACATTTACGAAGCATATCATGAAATGCTCTACATACTCCGTTCTATAACACCTATAGGTATCTACTGTTAACTCTCTAACCTTTTCTAACACGTTACTATTACAAAAGATAGGCAATTATATCTTGTTATTAGCGCTTTCGTTAAACAGTTTAGAGTAACTTGGAAGCTTTAATAAAGCTTAAAGTTATACGTCATTAGCAACCTGGAAATAGGAATGTTAGTGCTTCATTATTTGCAGTTAACAACCTGTCTTTTGTGACGCCTGCCGATTATTGCATTATATCTATTATAAGGAAACGTATTCCTAATAGGTTGACTAAGCTTATATTCTGTCTCTCTATGATAGCGATGACAAAATAGGACACAGCTTCTCTTTTTTTACACGACTGTAGTACTTAAATGATTTAAACAAAACTTTATTAAATCTACTCATTTGCCGGTGCGATATGGTGGATTAGTATCCACTCTATTTCGATGAATTTCGGTGGGATATATGTATAGATATGAGGGTTAAAAAGAAGAAAATCTATGTTTAATTTAATATAGGTCACGACAAAAGTAAGATAAGTGCAGTAGACATACATTTATCAGAGTCACTTGAAAGCAAATATTAATCAATTGAATAAAATATAGATCAATTTGAATATAATATAACGATATCTTTTGTTTACGCGAGTATTACACATTTGAAATGATTTTTAATTTATCAACGTTTCATTAGTAATAACGATGACTTATTGGACGCGAGACACCTTATTCCTCCTGTGACCATAAAGGCTGTCAAATGTTCGAAACGTCGGGA
The DNA here is from genome assembly GCA_905163515.2 of Lymantria monacha. NCBI lineage: Eukaryota > Metazoa > Arthropoda > Insecta > Lepidoptera > Erebidae > Lymantria > Lymantria monacha. The sequence goes on along the minus strand of LR991097.1, from coordinate 22,179,791 downwards.
AATTAAAAATCAAATACTAACGCGATAAAAACCGTAATAATAGTTTTATTTCAAATATATAATATGATATTTGTTTTTTTTCTGTCGCAATTAGAGATCTTACTCTAATTATAATATAATTCGTAATTATTCTGCTTTATTAGATACGTACTTTATAAAAACTTCATAATTAGGTTAAATTTACCCTTCAAACGTAGAAATACTAAGTTTAGTTTCCTAGAAGAAATAATATTTGTATAGACAATATGGCAACCGATGCCAGCGGTGCCTATAAACGCTAATATAAATATAAAACCATAAGTTGATAACAAAAAATAGAGCAGGTGTTTGAAGAGCCTGTTCTACAATGATATAATAAAATATAATAAAGCTCTAAGATACTTCTGAACCCCAAAGGCATATGTCATTATTATGTCTCAGTGTAGCCAAAATAGATAGATATTATATTATTTTATTCATACATTTTTAGTCAGCTTTATTTCACAGTTTACCTAAATATATTTTACTATAAACACACATATAGGTACTGTCTCTCTTGTTTTACTAATAAATCATAGTATCTATTAATAAATGTTATATAAAAAAATATAATACAACTTTAATTAATATAAAAACTTGTCTTTAAAAAGCTTCTTTTTTATATATAAAATTATAATATTTTATATATAAAAAAGAAGCTTTTTAAAGACAACACCGTGCCCCTTTTTATTTTTTTTATTTTGGCGGGGGATATGGAGTTGTCACACTCCGCTAAATCCGTCCGAGGCGACAGAAGAAGCGGCGCGCGACCCCATAGACCCGCCCTATATGTACCTACCTCTCTACGCCGAGTAAGCGGGCCACCGGAACCCGGTCTTTGTCTTTGGTAGCCCAACACCGCGCGATAAGGAAAAATTCCCCTAGACAACCATCACACAATAACTGATAAAATTTTTGTCGTGATAAAGAACTAATATATTTATTTATTCGAAATTTTTAATAAAGAAATTAACAACAACTGTGGTCGCCAACTCGTTTAGCAAATCTGACGATTATATAATTATTCCTCCTTTAATTTGATTTAAATTTGTTAGTCACAAAAGAAAATAGAGGTCCGTCGATTAATGTAGAGAATAACGACGTGTCAGTCTGAGGGGTGACAGACAGCGCTATAGTATGTCTATATACTCCGAATGTGTCCCACTATGTATTTTAAAATATTTATCGTGTTTCTGAAGTAAAATTTAAGATTTAGGGAATGAATGGTGGTAAAATTCGATACAAACTACGATCATAGAGCATTTCGGACTTTAAGGTAGACCTAACATGTTCATAACCCTTTTTCTACAATACTAATAATATTAAATAAATTAATTGATATCAACTTCATTTAAAATTTTAAATAATAATACAATTGTTTTCGAATTTTTTTTTCGGATTTTATATATTTTATCTCGTGTTTTGCAGATTTCATATATTTTATATCGTGCTATGCAGATTTCATATATTTTACGCCCGAGCTTTCATAAAAATTAATGCAAAAATGTGTATGTTTAGATGTCTCTCTTAAATTAGATTTTAATAACCAATATGTCTGCACATAATTTGACTGTACGGATGGGTAAGTGGTTAAGTTACTGATTTATTATACCAGTGATACGAGTTTGATTCCCAAACAGCAAAATATTTTCCGCGCTCCATAAATTGTTGCTCGTGAGTTTGGGTGTCGGTACTTTGTGTTTGTTAATTATAGATACTTATGTTTCTAAAGGTCCCCCGCAGTACAAGGATTATTTCTTTAATGCGGTTTGTTATCTTTAGAAAAAATGCTACCTATGTACAATTTATAGGTATATAGCAGTAAAATGGATATTTTATTTAAAATTAGTCTGCACAGAAATAAGCGATAAAGTAAAAAACTCTTTAAAATTTATATGAACTCCCTGGGTCCATTTTAAGGGTTGGTTAAACCTAATACGAAATCGGTAAATATTATAATATATTGACATCATCAAAATAATAAAAACAAAATTAAATACTATAAATAAAAGTCACAAAGTATAATTGTATTTAAAAAAAATGGTGAAATACGTGTCAATTATTTTATTTTCGTCATCGCCTCAGCTCATGTAGTCCCACTGTTGGGCTTGGGCCTCCTCCATAATGGGAGGGATTGATCTACTATATCATGCTGGTCAGACTTGTTGGTATAGGGCTATTGTTTCGAGTTTTCCTTCTCTTGCATATATGTTATATGCGTTTTATATCCCTTAGTCGTCTCTTACGATCACCCATGAGTAGGATAGGGGGTGGTGAATTGTATTCTTACTCCATCACCACACGGAGAATATTATTTTATTTTGTTTTATTTACTAATATTTTATAAACGTGACATGTAGATCTTAGTCTTTTTCTTCATAATCTAAATATAACCCGAGGCATAAATAAAGCAAAATATAATATTCTTGCCCGCTGTCCGATATTACCGCAAGGTGGATTATTGAAACAAATCGCGGGTGATCAGCCAAATGCATAGTTTGCGCGCCAAACCCATTACATTGATTGAGTTTCCGAAGACTATCCCATAATTTTGTTTGTTAGAACAATGTGTATTGGAATTATGTACTTATATAAACTGCTAAGGGTTACTATCTATAAACAACAAACATTCGATATTTGACAACTTTAATTAAATAAACTCTGACGTATTTGTCCGTGTGGTGACGAAGTACGAATACAATTAAGAACCTCCCCCCCCCCCATTCCTTACACATGGGTGATCGTAAGAGACGCCTAAGGGATACCTATAAAACGCATATAACATCTATGCAAGAGAAGGAAAACTCTAAACAAAACCCTATAGGTATCAACACGTCTGACCACCGCGATATAGTAGGTTAATTTCCCTCCCATTACGGAGGAGGCATGAGCCCAACAGTGGGATATATATGGGCTGTGATGATGATGATGACGTATTTAAAGAGTTGTAAGCATTGATTCATATTGGTTCCTATTCAATATTTATATAGGTATAGGCTTATAGTAGATGTAGGTTATTCATAATTTAAAAGCTTTATTTCTCTTTTTTTTTAATAAAGACATCACCCAGCATTGAGCAATTAATAATTGTTTTTATTGCGACGGACTTTACCAAATAATTCATACAAATCTCACCTTAACTTGGAACAGTAATTCGCAAAAAGTATTGTCCCGCGTGAAAACCGATTACGCAATCCTATTTTCTTTATCTGAACAGTTACATTCTAGATCTATCCTAACATCGCTTGGATAGCAATAAAATTAATAATAAAAGTTCGTCAGGCAAGCAGATTCTCGTAGAACTTAAACAAATTACCTTGTCGTGGTCTCTTTCTTTCTCGTACATACATACATACATATCATCACGCCATATCCCTTGCAGGGTAGGCAGAGAGAACAGAGTGCCAGAGAACTCTATCCTTGCATACTTCACTCGCTTCCTCAACATTCATAATTCTCTTCATACACGCTCGCCGGTTTCGGAGACTCTTGACTCCACCTTCCTTCAGTACGTGACCAATCTGGTCTAGGTAGGTAAGTCTCAGTCTCCCCCGGTACCTACATCCTTCCACTTTCGCATTGTACCTATATCTTCTTAACCAGACGTTCTTTCTCGTCATAATAAATAATACTAAAAACTACCAAATATATACTTAAAAACTTATTTATTTATTCTAATGTATAATCTAATGTATTATTATTAAATTAGATAATAAAATATATTAAAAATTCCTAATCCAGTTATAGGTATAGATACCTATCTAGCTATCATGACATAGCCATATATAATAACCGTGTTTACAGTAGCAATAACTTTTATTAATCTATGCAATTTAAACTGCCTCCGGCCATTGCCTAAACAATCTATAATTTCGCATAAAAATAAATATCGGATCATGTTTTTAGCTATTTATTTAAGAAAATCATAAGTTTCGTTTGGTTCAAATGGTTTGAATTTAAATTAAATTATACCTACCTATGTTATTATAAAAAAGAGTTATTGAGATATGGAAATAATGTAGGTAGGTACCTATCATTTCTTTTCTTTTTTGTGTATGACTTAGTTGCTAATCGCCGATGGCTGTGACAACTTTACTCGAACGGTTGTGTAAACTCTGAATGCTCGAACTCGAGACCCTCCTTAGATATTTTATCTATATATATATATATAGATATAATACATTTTACGTAATAAACTACTGATTATAATGATTTCAAGTGTTGACGCGAGTATTACACATCATCTTATCATCATCATCATCATCTCAGCTCATATACGTCCCTCTGTTGGGCTCGAGCCTAATCCATTATGGGAGGGTAATTCACCTATTATACCACGCTGGTCAGACGTGTTGGTGTAGGGTTTTGTTTTGAGGTTTCCTTTCCTCGCATAGATGTTATATGCGATTTACAGCCCTTAGTCGTCTCGTAAGATCACCCACGGATAAGATAGGGGGTGGTGAATTGTATTCTTACTCCGTCCCCACACGGAAAAATATTACACATTTGAAATAAAATTATTTTAACGTAATCTATCGCGTTTGTATTTGATTTTTAAATTACTTAATTAACACTAAAGCGCCACTAAATATTTAATAAATATGTTTTGAATTATTGGATACTAAAAAGGTAATGGTCAAACTATTCTTGTTCTCTAGCTATGAAAGAAGTTTAAGAGTCCATAGCCCTCATTTTCCTCTATATTTTAAATAGCAATTTTTTCAAAAGGTCGGAATAATATACGAATCACTATAAATAGATAAATAGATGCATTGATGAATTTGTCAACTCATAACTGACAAAGACTAACTACATACAATATCTACTTATTCCCTCAACCCAGGCAATTCTTTCTAACTTTTTTTTTTTTTTTTTTTTTGTGTTTTAGTTGTTAGCCTCAGATGGCTATGACAACTTTACCCGGACTGTAGGTGAGCGCTGAGGGCTCTCAACCCGTTTCTTTCTAACTGTAAATCACTGATAGATAAATCACCTCTGGCTGTTTCGTTTGCTTATGTTTACAAACGAACAAGCAGCACACCTAATGGTAAGTGATAAGTGATATTGTCACCCATGTACCTTTTTAATACCAGGCATATAGCTAAACCGCCGCCAACCGTAAAGAAATCGCTCTTCCTAAACGTCGTTTAAAGGATAGTACCTACCTAAGTAAAAAAAAACGCAATATTTACCAGACATAGGAATATAATTAGAAATAATTATGCACTAAAATAGCTGATAAGAGATAAATAAATGTTATTTTAGTATATTTTAAGCGGCTTTTATTATAAATTTAATAGAAGTAAGCAAGCTAAAGTTTCTATTTTGTATGTCTAATAACAATCTACTAGCGCCATCTGTTATAGAGAATTAGAATTAGTATTATAAATGTTACTTGCAAATTTTATTTTATAAATTTGTCTGTCTATTTCAGTGATATTATAATTTTTTATGTGTAGATATATATAATAATATGTTGTACTTAATGAAAATAACAAAGATACCTTTTATAGATAATTCTGTTAAAGGTATGAAAGAGAATATTGGTGTAAAGATGCGAAAGGGAATGCTCCGATGGTTCGGACATGTGGAAAGAATGCCAAGCGAACGTTTGGTTAAGAAGATATACAATGCGAAAGTGGAAAGATGTAGGTACTGGGGGAGACCGAGAATCACCTACCTAGACCAGATTGGTCACGTACTAAAGGAAGGTGTAGTCTAGAGTCTCCGAAACCGGCGAACGAATTCATACAGAAGAGAATTATAAATGTTGAGGAAGCGAGTGAAGTAGGTATGCAAGGATAGAGTTCTCTGGCACTCTGTTCTCTCTGCCTACCCTGCAAGGGATATGGCGTGATGATATGTATGTATGTAAAGGTACCTTTGTTATTTTCATTAAGTAGATATAATTCAAGAAGGAGGTAACCTAAGGATTACTTCTTGAATTATATTTAATGCAATGCAATGGTTTAAATTAGGTTTGTCTTTAATAAATTGGTAAATATTGACATAGTGTTTAATTCAAATATCCCAAGAATATATTTGGGTTAGGGTTTACATGTTTGGGCCGGCCACTGACGTCAAGTCACTCTGCTCCAGTGGTCGGTCCAACGACGAAGGCAAGGTGTCACGGGTGGGTTACGGGTGTGCGTGCTTACGCCCCGCTGTCGCCCTGAACGGAGTAGTGCGAGGAGTGCGCCGACCGTGGCCCAGCCCACAAAAAAAGGGTTTACATGTCCCATAGATGTGAAGGAAGCAAGCAGTACTCATAGTCGGTCCAATGACGATGGAAAAAAAAACATGGTGGGTTATGAGCCGCACGCAGCCCTTCCGTCACCTCGGACGGAATGAATGAGGTGGGTTTTTACGTGTGGTGATAGAATAAGAATACAATTCACCACCCCCTGCCTTACCTGTTGGTATGGCAAAACAACTAAGAGAAAAATAAATGAGAATATAACTGGAGAAAGCACACACACCACACACAGCAAGATGAGGCTCGAGCCCAACAATGGAACGTACCTATATGAACTGTGATGATAATGATTATGTACCATCATCATCATTCTCCTACTCTTATCCCAATTACTTGGGGTCTATACAATATCTAGATACTATTCTTTCATAGTAGTTACATATTGTAAAAGTTATTGGCAATAGTTTTATGACCGGCCGCCTGCCTGACGTCAACCCTTGGGAATATAATTGTTGACCAAACGGCATCAGATGGAGTTGGCCCAGGTCGTTATAAGGCTCTTAGTCGTCTTTTACGACATCCACGAGCAAAGTGTTGGTAGTATTCGTTGCCGCTACCACACAGCTGACTGTGTAGGTAAAAATGAATAGCATAGAGTTTAGTTTCAAGTTTTCCTCGCTGCAATTACGTTATTTGCTTACGTCCTTATTTCAAGAAAGAACTTGTAATATATTTAATTTTTAATACGTCACCACACAGCAATTTTATCTATTTACTTATAAAAAAAATAGCGTAACTAAATTTGTTTAACCGTGATAATTAATTTTGAATGAAAATAATTCAACAGCTGTAATAGTGAAATTGAGAAGTTATTGTTTGTACAAATTTAATCGTTTCCATTCACGATGGTTGGCCAAGTTTTAGTTTAATTGTTGATTACGGGGTCCTTGACCCAGTCACCTTGAACCTTATTGATTTTCTGTATGCCCTACTTGAATAGCCGAGATATCGTTTACAGTTGAACCTACCTACGTGAATGATTATAAATAATAAATAATTACCCTGTAGTAGCGGGCTAATGCCCGTTTTCACCGACGACCCCCATATTTAGGTAACCCCTAACGTAATATATTGACATGTAATATTGATTATAATTATATTTTTGATGTTATATAATGTGATAATAATATTTAAATTATAGATCATCATCATCATAGCCCATATGTCCCACTGTTCGGCTCGGTCGTTCTCCGTAATGGGAGGGAAATTAACCTACTATACCACGCTGGTCAGACGTGTTGGTATAGGGTTTTGTTTCGAGTTTTCCTTCTCTTGCATAGATGTATACGTGTCTTATATCCCTTAGTCGTCTCTTACGATCATCCACGGGTAAGATATGGCGTGGTGAATTGTATTTTTACTCGGTCACCACACGGAAACGGAAATTTTAGATAACGACTCATCATTACCTATCATCCCAATTTATTTGGGATGGACGTAATATGTATGTAATATGGCCTCTCCTTCCATAGAATCCTATCAGACATCATCTCTGTGATCACTTTTTGTCTATCCATGTCATACTTCACGCAGCCCATCCATCTTTTTTCCGTCTTCCCTTACCCCTAAAGCCTTTAACATTCATTCTTAAACCTTTTCTCACAACATTACTTCCATCCCGTCTCATCACATGTCCATACCACGTCAAGCGGTCATGTCTTAGCTTATCCGTCACTGACGCAACTTTTAAACTTTCTTTTATTTTATTATTTCTATTTTTTTTTCTCTTTTAGATACTTCTTTACTTCTGTTAGTGTATTGGCAATCAGCTACTTATACGAGCTATTGGTGCCAGTGTCATGTTATAATTATTTTTACGTTTATAGTTTTCTCAAGTTAGTCATTGTCTCAGTCAAATCGTCACCTTCAACAGTGCTATGGCCACACTGTTAATGGTATCTTGTGAGAATTTTGATGGAAAACGAAAACGTTGTAAAGCACGTTTATATGATATTCCCTACACTTCTGTCGCATCACAATACATAAAATGCCATCAAAATTATCTAATATAACACGTTAAAACACTAAGATATCGAATATAATACAAGAGCACCATATGACGTTTTCAGATTCCCGTCAAACGTCCCTCTACAACACTTTACAGTGATCATGGTCACGGGAGGACTGTAAAGTGTTCGAAACGTCGGGAAATTAAAAATCAAATACAAACGCGATAGAATCCGTAAAAGTAGTTTTATTTCAAATACATTTATGACTTCCCGCTTGTCTGCCTGATTTCCACTCTCCTTGGGAATGTAATTGTTGACCAGACGACATCAAATGGTGTTTGTCTATGATCTATATTAAGCTTTTACTCGTCTTTTATAACATCCAATATGAGGGTTAGTAGTATTCATGGCCGCCACTAGATACCACTAGGTAGGTAAAAATGCTGGGTTAAAACTACACCCTCAATACTTATAAAAAATGTTAGAGAAATTAATGGAAAAACTTACCTTGTAGCCGCGTTTCGATCCGGTATTAGAATATTAGATTAATTTTAAACTAAATGTAAATTTGACAATATGTAAAGTGCCTTTATAATCTAATTATTAGGCTACGCAAACGATTTGACTTTGAGCCTAAAACTAGTACCTATTTAAAATACCCGGTATATAGATAGATATTTAAATATCTCGTTTTACTCCTTTACGTAAATAAAATTGTCTGTTTCATTTTGTGGCCCCACAGCGGAATCGCTTGAGGCGATTACATTCTCGGCTGATTTCACGGATGTAACTTCCAACAAGTATACGTAATTAGTTACCATAATTATAATATTTACAAGTGTTTACACGATTTTAAATGCTGGTAAATAGCTGTAATTTTTTATCTTAAACTTTTAATATATAGTTTTTTAATGATAGTGATCAGGTAGTTATAGGTATACCTATACGAGGCACCCGTCAATTTCTTACCGATAGATTTGTATCCGTGTAGTGATGGAATAAGTTTCTTCACTTTCGTTCTTCACTTCGTTCACTTTTAATTTAAGGGTGTCGTAAAAGACGACCAAGGAATATATAAAATTAAACTAAAAGAAAAAACATTAAATTGTATCCCAATTCGTCTGATCAGCGTGGAATAAGTAAGTTAATTTACCTCCCTTGTAGAGAAGGCCCAAACCCAAAATTAGGACATATATTGGGCTGACAAGAACTTCTTGTCAGCCCAATGTATGTCTTAATATTGGCTAATGCATTTTCATTGTCCGATTATGAATGTATTATATATATATATATATATATATATATATATATATATATATATATATATATATATATATATCTGCGGAAAATCTGTGGAGTAAGGCTGACCGACCGCATTCGTAACGACGACGTAAGAGAGCGAATAGGTATGAAAGAGAGTATTGGTGTAAAGATGCGAAAGGGAATGCTCCGATGGTTCGGACATGTGGAAAGAATGCCGAACGAACGTCTGGTTAAGAAAATATACAATGCGAAAGTGGAAGGATGTAGGTACCAGGGGAGACCGAGACTAACCTACCTAGACCAGATCGGTCATGTACTGAAGGAAGGTGAAGTCATGAGTCTCCGAAGCCGGCGAGCGTGTATGAAGAGAATTATGAATGTTGAGTCTCTGGCACTCTGTCCTCTCTGCCTACCCTGCAAGGGATATGGCTTTTTTTTTTGTGTGTTCTTAGCTGTTAGCCGTAAATGGCTTTGACAGCTTTACGCGGACCATGGGTGAGCGCTGAGGGCTCTCAACCCGAAAGGGATATGGCGTGATGATATGTATGTATGTAGATATATATACATTATTATACATATATATATATATATACGTTTAATTTTTTGAAGTCAGTGCAATGAAATCTATAGTTCTGTACTAGATGAGAGAACTTATCTTCTGACGCATATTACCGTAGGCTTATATGAAGAACCGTCTTTAATATAACCTACTCATAGGTAAAGAATAGGTGATGACCAATGTATTCTTACTCCACCACCAGACAGTAGTACCATAAGAAAAAGCTATCACCTGAAATAAAAATGTAACTAATTTGTATCTTTCTTATTTATTAAAATTATTTACTTATATCTTTATAAAATCATAAATGCAACCTAACGCCATCTGTTATCTATAGCGGTAACTATTGACACGAATAAAAAATGCGGAGGCAACTCGTGCCTTTAAATGGATAAAGAAATAAGTCAAATTACATTGCGAATATATTTCTTGGTGGAAAATGAAGTAGTGTTTTTAGCTTTAAAATATTATGGTAAATAAGGTGGGTTGACGAAATTATGACTTGTAAGTTCATTTTTAAGCGGCAATGGATTATTTTTAGTATTCTTGTTAAAAGGTTATTACTAAATAATGAATTTTGGTACACATACATACATATCATCACGCCATATCCCTTGCAGGGTAGGCAGAGAGAACAGAGTGCCAGAGAACTCTATCTCTGCATACTTCACTCGCTTCCTCAACATTCATAATTCTCTTCATACACGCTCGCCGGTTTCGGAGACTCTTGACTCCACCTTCCTTCAGTACATGACCGATCTGGTCTAGGTAGGTTAGTCTCGGTCTCCCTCGTTACCTACATCCTTCCACTTTCGCATTGTATATCTTCTTAACCAGGCGTTCGTTCGGCATTCTTTCCACATGTCCGAACCATCGGAGCATTCAATTTTGGTAAATGTAAATGAACTGTAATTTTATGTAAATTTCTTGGTTTAATTTGTGGTAAAAACAAACAATAGTTGTATAAAGTTGATGGGTTCGAAATATTGTGTGAATGTGTGAAATATTAAATAGTTATTAACATACCTACTTGAAGCTATTCGTATATTCAACAAAAGCTTTGTTTTAGCCAATTACCAAATAACTCAGAATATCGATCTCATTATCCTTGATCAGAAGGATTGATGACGTAATCATATTTAATTTGTGTTAATATTTAGAATACATATAGGTAGATAATATTTGAAATAAAACTATTTCGTTCTGATTTTATCAAGTTTCTCGGAATTTTTGCAATCTTGACGTTTTGCACTTTACAGCCTCCAAGTTTATGAAAGAAATAAACTGTTTTTCGTGTGGTGATGGAATAATAACACAATTCAGCACCCTTTCTCCTACTCGTGACTGTTGTTAAAGACGACAAAGAAATATACTGCCTATGGATAAAACACCTGTGTGAGAGAAAGAAACCTGACCAGCGTGATAAAGTAGGACAATTTCATTTCCCTCCGAATTTGGAGGCGGTTCGAGCGTAGTAGGTAGTGGAACATAGTATATGAATATCGATAATTATGATGATGGTGTTTAATGCCAAATAAGTCATCATTATTACAAAGATTCAAAGATTCCTTTGGTTGACTGCCCAGATGGCGTTAGTGGTTTATATACGTACCCTCCGTGCCAGTGCCGTGGGCTCGATTCCCACACACGACAATACTTTGTGCAATCCACAAAGTGTTGTCCTGAGCCTGAGTACAATTTGTAATTTGTGAAACCTTTGCTGTACCAGTGGGACAACTAGGCCATTACCTATCTATACCTAAAACCCCAACCCACCCATAAAGTTTAGCTGGCGGCTCTCTCGCTCACCAAACGAAACGCAACGGCATATTGCCACCGCTCAAGCGTCGATTTTCTGAGAGTGTACCTATTACTATCTACCCCGAAGGGACCTGCGGCTGTGGACTGAAACTATCAACAATATAGCCCTATCACAATTTTTACTTACCATTACCTTATATAGCAGTCGCTTAAACCCTCTTTCGCGCCAACTTTTTGCCACATAAAAATATTACGTATTCTAAAACACTTCTATAAAAATTAAAAAAAAAAAGCAAATTAAAATTATCTGTTTACCTTTTGCGCATACCTATTCATTCCGTACGTATCTACTATTTAATAGGTACGTGTAGCAGCAATAGATTCACAATAGTGTTGCGCCTACGCATCGAATGAATTAATCTATGTGATGATCGGCTCGGATCTTGATTAGAAACAGTTCTTGTTAGATAGTTTTTATTGTTCGCGAGTAGCTATTAGTGATTCGGAGTTTCTATTATAATTATTAATCGGTAGTCTTTGAAATGACACGCGTTGTCATAACCAGAGTTTTATTATTTTTTATTAGTGTTTTTCTTATAGTATTTATTTTGTTATTTGGGAATAAGGTTATTATAAAATCTAGCTGTGATTGAAGACATTAATCGTGGTTCTTAAATGTCAGTAACTTAACTGGCCTCAGCGTGCTAAGCTATGCTTGGGATTTCTCTGCGAGATAGAGTCTAAAATACTGTAATCTGTTAGAAGTACGGTTGTAACTGATATAGCAAACAGAATTAGGACTCCTAAAGAGGAAATAGGCAGATCACGTTGTTTGAAGAACTAATAACTGTTAGGGAAGAAAGGTTTTCGACTGGTGACCATGTATCGGACGATGCAGTATGGTGAATCACCACTCGGTGGATAGCTTGCTAATTAAAAAGGTTTTGCGATATAAAATTGCTAAGAAATTTTCAAAATATGTTTTAGCTTTTGAGAAGATTTGTCAGAATGTCCAAAACCGCGTTTTACGTAAATCATATATTTTTTACCTACTTCCTTAATATTTACTTTTAAAGACCTCGCAACAACTTAAATATTTTGAACAAAATAGATCTCAAAAGAATTAAAATTATAAATGAAAGTAGTGTTTGAAAACACTCAATTTTTCAACACGCTTTTTTATTTAATGGCTTAAATTATCAACAGAAATGTTAACCTATAAAGGAATATTTAAATAGAATGAATAATAGAGTCTAATATAATCGCAAACATGACTAAAATCTTGTAATTTTTTAACAGCTCGTGACTGAAATGACAATTAAACTAAAAAAAACAATATACAAAAGAATTTCACAGACCTCAATTCCATTCATAAAATTGCCTAAAAATTCACACCTTTAGACAATTATTTTATAAATTTATCGAGTCACAATGAAAAATTATATTTTAATAACATAATGGCGAAATGCCATCATCAATTTTGTATAATTAAAATACAATTTGTATGAGTGACGGATTTTTTAAAGCGTGGGCAGTTTGTCAGACTGGTTATATGTAATAGGTGAATGGAATTTGCCATTAAAATGTGGATATCACAGCAATTGTAATAAACACTTTATAACTACTTAAATTCTCTCTTGTATCTACTTCTATGAGTATCCAAAACATTATTATTTATCAATATCTAGTAGTTATAAAAAAAATGAAGCACTTTCGAGAAATAAGCAATCAAATACAGAGTTTGATGTGTGTAATAGGTATTGTCTTCAAACAAACTTACAACATTTTAGTTTTTAAGACTACTCCCGCATTAAAAAAACAAAATCTTGTGGCGCTTGGAACTTTACAAACATAATTAAAGATCACATCTAATAGCAGACTCAGAATGATCATTTGTATAACAGTCAAAGTACTGTCTATGGGGATGTTGCCCACATTTCCCGTGAAGAAATGGCATTACCTATAACTTTCTTCGTTTAAGTTCAATAATTGAATGAAATATAGCTAATGCTAATGACGATGATGATTAGCTGTGAATATTGAAAGCTATGATTAAGCAAAAAATACCTCTGTATCTTTTTTCTTCTTTCCTCTTTATTTTTTGTTAATTAAATAATAGCTTTCGCTTAATATTTTTTCAGTCTAAACTTCCATATCTAGCTATATTTATATATTTTCCTACTGCTGCAGTGATTACCTACAATTATCCACAATACCTATTTGAAAATGAAGTCACCCATACGTACAATTATTAAAAAAATTACTTGCCCTACTCAGACTTCTATTCACCCCATTATGTGCGATGTTTACTGTTTGAATGATCCACCGAAGTCAAAGATCGGGTACCGGTGGCCCGGTCGCACGGCGAAGAGAGGAGTTTGCAGGGTGGGTCCATGGGATTGCGTGCCGCCTCTTCTGTCGCCCCGGACGTTTTGTCGGGGCGCGACCACATCCATGGTCCACCTTGCGGAAAAAAAAAAACTGTTTCAAATAGTTCTATCAGTTTTCTATAGGTGACGCTACACTGTGTTTTTGATACCACTATAGTTTATTAAATAAAATTAAAAGTTATACGATATATTACTATATTTACCTATCTTTTAGACTTATATAGGCTGCGTCCCACTATAGTCATCCTTTACAATACCCACGGGAAAGAAAGGTGGGGAAACTCATCTATTCGTACTCCGTCAAGACTGAAAATTGACTTTAAATAGCATTTACCATAAAAGCAAAAATAGCATTTACCATAAAAACTTATATATCTATTTACGCCTATGTATTTGGACATAAGCTTCTTACTAAGGGGACTAACGCCACAATCACTACGCTTAACAAGCGGATTGGTAATCGCAATGGGTGTTATAGGTTTCCCAGAATAGTATCGACTGCCCAGTCTACTAGCGATTATTTAGGCGATTTTTTACGATTCAATAATTTGACTGCACAGATGGCGTAGTGGTTAAGATACCGACCTTCCGTGCCAGTGCCGTGGGGTCGATTCCACGCAGGACATTACTTTGTGTGATCCACAAAGTTTTGTTCTGAGTCTGGATGTAATTTGTCTGCGTTAATTGCATGTTTGTAAAGTCCCCCGCAATACAAGGTTTATTTCCTTAGTGCAGGGTGGTGTCTTTTAAAAAAAAAAATATATATATATATATATATTCTTAACTATTTACCCAGGATAACCAACCAGTCAGTAAAGAATCCACTGGTAGGGGAGGATGGGGGAATTGCGGACACTTAAGCAAAATAACTTACAGAACCTGTACCTAGTATCAGATAAAATCAGTCGGACTTTAATAATTATTAATCTTTTGTTATTCATCTATAAAATTAACATCGCTTATAACACGAAATCAATCAACTACTTCAATATTTTTACCAAAAACAAAACCTTGTCTGTCCACAATTACCCGTAGCCTTTGGGTTAATTACGGACGGTATGGGGTATTAACAGACAAGGTCTGGCATATTTGCAGAAGTCACAAATAGAGCCTCAAGAAGTTCTCCCAGCGATGCAATTCCCAAGAGTCCAATTCTTTCATTTTGGACACATATCCAGTCCCCGTCGAGTGAGTGATGATATTTTTCTTCACAATTAACGCAACAAATAATCATCTCTTTGCTTGTTATTGGTAATATTTTTCGACTGCGACATTAAAACAATTCACAACTATGATTAAAGAATCACACACTGCATTGGTATCAACTTGTTTTAATTCTCTTGGCGAAAGAATCCTAGAATTTCGTTGAAAAGTACTGACCCTAGTTTCATATAGGTACATTGCAGATTGAAGAAACAAATATTATCAGAAGAAACTAAGAACCAAATAAAAAAACGCACTACTCTACAATACAAATCTTCAAAAAATAAGGAAGAAAAAAAAGAACTGGCTTTACTCTACAAAACTACAAACAAACTTCTTAAGAACGACTACGAAAGCTACAGAATGCAAACTATTGAAAAACATCTATTAACCACAGGAAGTCAAAAGAAAGCCTATAAACAGTTAAAAACAGAGAAAAAATGGATTCCGACACTAAAGACACAAACATGTATAAATAAACAACAAACAAGAAAAGAACTTATTGAAATTGCGTCCGACTTCTACGAAAATCTGTACAGTGATAAATCAGCTGATAATAATAGCTACCGAAAAAATACTGAATCAGAAGAACAAATTACGATAATTGAGCCTTTCCACGGAGATGAAATACTGAGAAGAATTGAAAAATTGAAAAAAGAGAAAAGTCCAGGCGCCGACAATATTCCCAATGAAGCACTGATACTTGGAAGATTTCTACTGTTAGACCCACTTACCACACTCTTTAATAAAATACTCGAAACACAAGAAATACCCAACAGCTGGGCAAAGTCACGAATAATTCTTATATACAAAAAAGGAGATCCAGCGGACATAAATAACTACCGACCAATTAGTTTACTACCAACAATCTATAAATTGTTCGCAATGTGCTTGGAGAAAAGATTAGAGTCAACTATAGAAAAGAACCAACCAACAGAGCAGGCAGGTTTTCGCAAAGGGTACTCAACAATAGACCACATACACACCCTTGAACAAATAATAGAAAAACATGTAGAATTTAATAAAAATCTTTATATAGCATATGTTGACTACGCAAAAGCGTTCGACTCTATTTCACACAAGAGCATCTGGGACGCATTAGAACAACAGAATCTTCCATATACATACATTAACATTATCAAGGAAATATATAGAAAAAGCACAAGCCGGGTTAAACTGGACAGATTAGGTCCAGAATTTAACATTTGTAGAGGCGTGAAACAAGGAGATCCACTATCTCCTAAGATCTTCATCGCTGTCTTGCAAAACATAATGAAAGACCTAGACTGGGAAAGTAAAGGAATAATTATAGATGGGAAAAGCTTGAGTAACCTGAGATTCGCGGACGATATAGCCCTCTTCGCCGAGACATCAAAAAAATTAGAGGTAATGCTGACAGAACTAAACGCCGCTAGCGAAAACATCGGTCTACATCTAAATACCTCTAAAACAAAGATATCTACGAACGGCGCGAAAATTCCCATACTAATAAACCAAACACCTATTGAATACGTGGAGAGCTACATTTACCTCGGTAAAGAAATATCATTTAAGAACACAAGGCACATAGATGAAATAGACAGGCGAATCAACATGACCTGGAAAAAGTACTGGAGCTACAAAGAAGTATTTAAATCAAAACTCTCCATTACACTAAAGAAAAAAGTGATGGACTCGAGCATACTGCCATGTCTAACATACGGTGCCCAAACCTGGATATTTAATAATAACACCATGCAAAAAATTCGTTCATGCCAACGGGCCATGGAGAGGAGCATCCTTGGCATCAAGATCATGGACAAACAGAATAGCCAAAGCATCCGACAGAAAACCAACCTCATAGACACACTACAACACGCACAGCGTCTGAAGTGGAAATGGGCAGGACACATGGCCCGCTCCTCAGAAGATAGATGGCCAAAGCGAGTGACAGAGTGGAGGGGTCCTGAAGGAGGAAAAAGACAAAAGGGCAGACCAAGGGCTCGCTGGTTGGATGACGTCCTAAAAGTGTCAGGAAAAGACTGGCTGAAAACAGCTGAGGATAGAAAAAAATGGAGGAAACTGGAGGAGGCCTATACCCAAAAGGGGCCATGATATATTTAGGTTAATACTTTATTGATAAGCAAATTTAAATACTGTAATCACTGTTGTCATGGATTAATAAAGGCTTTATTATTATTATTATTATTATTACATTGCAGATTGAGTCTATTTTAAAATTTAAAAAATAACATCTATGTCTTCAAAATCAAAATCTTTTTTGTTAATAAACCAAGTTTATCTATTGGTAAGACCACACTATTGACAGTTCACAGTTCTGTCTGAAGCTGCGAGCCGGTTCATCCGGGGTAGCACTGCACTATCGCAAAAAATCGACGCCTGAGCAGTGGCAACAATTCAGAATGATCAGTTACTTATTATGTAACAATCGAGTCTGGGGTAATTGCGGTTGTCCATATTTCCCCCAGGATGCTTGTCCGCAATTAACACAACGAGTTTCAAAAACTAGCAATGGTAATAATTTGTAAGTTAACGAAATTTTTCATCGAATGTTAATGTGTAATATATTTTACATTTACAAGGTAAACAACAGGAATAATAACTTTTTATTATCACTTACTTTAAAGACGTAAGATTCAAAAGTGTACACCCAAAAAATTAAATCAAAAGCCACAAAAATGTTTCATTTTATTTATCTAGAAAATCATGCGCGGGTGTCCATCGATGATAGATTTTGCTCTGCACTCGAGGTGATGCAAAGTAACAGTTAATTTCAAAGTGCAGCTGTCATGTTGAGGAATTGAGTAGATATCTGCTAGTCCGTATTTACCCCACGTCCGCAATTCCCCCATCCTCCCCTACTGGTACTTGTGTATTGCAACCATCTTTGACATCCAATATTGGAATTAATATTTTTCAATCTAGTCGAAATTAATTTATGTGTTTGTAAATAGTTAAGCAAACATGGCACAATATTCATCATAGCGGTTACGAAATTATAATTATTCATTTACCTAACAACTAAATGTAAACTACGTAAATATAGGTAAGCAGAGATATAGTACAAAGGTAACACCCATCATTCGATGTGATGTAAAACTTATTTTGTAACTAACAACTTGTAATTAAATATTATTATAATAAATTTGTTCACTTCAATAATTTAAAAGTTTGATTTTTTAATTGAATTACTTCGAGATGGATTTGTAAATAAACTTTCATTTAATAGTTTTCATATCAAATACGAAATTATCCGTGAAATAGGTTATGAATATTATGTGACATCATCTTTCTAGTTCTAGAATAATAAGAATATTATGGCGGGAATGTGAAAATCCAATATGGCGCTCTTAAATTTTATTTATTATTTTAATGTTTTATTGAGTTATACTAAATATTTTTTTTTTGTTTTTTATGTAATACAGTAAAAATGCGGAAGTGTAGTGTATATGATATAGGTAATACCTAGTGGTTTACTTGTATTTTAATGTGCCGACAATATTTTCAGAGAAATCAATCATTAATTTGGTTATCAGCATCAACTTAATGGTAACTTATGACAAACTGTTATTCTGCATAAGCTACTCTATATGAAAAAATGGAATATTATGCTATAAGTTATGAAGAAAATTGTAAAATATTTAGTTATATTCAGATTATTAGGTATATTCGAGTGAAGGACTTTGTATCCATGGTCTTGAATAAATATTGTTTAAAAATTTTTTGAATGAATATACAGCTGCATTCTTCTGAGAAAATTATAAAACAACTGCACAGATGACATAGTAATTAAATATTTTGTACTAATCACAAATTGTTGTTCTGAGTTTAGGAGTAATTTATATTCGTTAATTATAGTCTGTCAATTTTTCTGCAATACAAGGCTTTTTCGTTAGTGTAGGATGTTTCTTAAAACAACAATATAAACACCAACTGCAATAGCCAATCGGACCGCCAAGACATTATACTAATATATGTCCGACTAGGCCTAGCCTATACCTACATTTTTTTTTTTTTTTTTTTTGTGTCTGTCTTTTAGCTGTTAGCCGCAGATGGCTGTCACAGCTTAACCCGGACTATGGGTGAGCGCTGAGGGCTTTCAACCCGGAGCATACCTACAAATAGGGGCAACCCTATTATAGCCGAGACCTACCTACTTAAAACAGAGAAGAAAACAATATTTTGCGCATTTTATAGCATTCCATTTTTTTTGCTTTCCCTACAATTGAAATGAATAGATACCGTAATTTGGTCCTACTTTGCTCCAATATTTGCTCCAAATTTTGAAAATTGTGAATATTTTTAAAACAATGAACTATACAATTTACTTGATGAATTATTATAAAGAAATAAAGCTTATTTGACATGTATTTATAGGAAAATGGATATTATGAAGTATATTATTAATTTATTTTTGAAAAAAAAAACACATACATACATAGCCTCACGCCTGTTTCCCAGAGGGGTAGGCAGAGACTACGGATTGCCACAAACCACGATCCTGACATACCTCCATCGCTTCATTCACACTCATCACAGTCTTCATGCATGCTCTACGGTTACGCGTACTCTTAACCTGACCTTTCGACCTTCCTAAAAAAAAATAAGGAGTAAAATTACCCGTGTTGTTGGGTATCTTTGCTCCTAGAAATAGTTTTTACGCAATCTCCATTGTTAAAGCTCTTGGAATAGGTAAGTCAATACTTCCCTAACTCAAACTCTGCTCCAGTTATGATATGTTCTGTGAGTATTGATGATATAAATTGATGAGATATGGGTAAAAGTAATAAAATAAAGTATTTTTCGCATTTCATTTAATTGCATATCTGATTACATAAATAATCACGTTAAAACATATTTACGATAATCCGCTGTGCTATTTTCGAGATGGAAGTGACTTTTTCGGAACCAAAAATATATAAAATTTTGACCTCTCACGAAAGTTGTTTCTGTCATTAAAAAGAAATGGCGTATGAAAAGTTTGACAATTGAGAGTTGTTACTTAAACGTTAAATGTTACGGATGCGTTTACAATTCAATGAATTTTTGCAAAATTTTCAACGTAGAATAGGCGAAAACATTTTACAGAATTGGAGCATAATTACCCATACAGGAGCAAAGTAGGACCAAATTACGGTACTTTATAATCTCCAAGAACACAGGAGGCCTCATAATCTAAGAAGCAGTAGAACAGCATATCTAGGTACTCGTTCACTTTTAGGCTGTGGAAATACATTTAGTATCTACTAATCTAAATTTCTACCTAATATATATTATAATTACCGATGCAGTGACGAGGTAAGAATGGAATTTACCATCACTTTCTTGGGCGTGGATAACATAGAAGAGGAGTATGGGATAACACCTATATAAGAGAAGGAACACTTAAAATAAAACTCTGTAGCCAGTTTGTTCTGATCAGCGTGGTATAGTAGGTTTCCTCATCGTGGAGGAAGCTAGAGCCAGCAGTCGTATATAAGCTAAGATTGTTGATCATCATCATCATTCCCTTACTCTTATCCCAATTACTTGGGGTCAATACAATATGTTTCTTTCACAGTACATATTGTAAAACTTATTGGCTATAGTTTTATGACCGGCCGCCTGCCAGACGTCAACCTTTGGTAATGTAATTGTTGACCAAGCGGCATCAGATGGAGTTGGCCCAGGTCGCTCTTAGTCGTCTTTTACGACATCCACGATGAGATGTTGATCATAATATAATTAATACCTACTAACAATAATCATTTTAATTTATCATTTCTCATTTAACTATTAGGGATTTAGTTAATAATTGATATTGTAGAGATAAAAAGATCCATTCGAATATAATTTTTCAAATACATTTAAAAAAGTCAACAGGTTTACGCTCAACCAAGGCTATATAGATGGATTCATAGAAACTTAACAAACCATCCATCTTGCGTGCTCAACTTTAAAACTAATTAAGTGGATACAAGTCACGTAAAAAGTAACTAACAATCAATCAATCAGACATTGTTACGCCTATGTTCATAGAAATGTCAAGGGAGATGTAGAATTTGTATCCGGGTACTTAATATTAGTAGGCACCTATATAATTCATATCAAGCTTATATTATAGCTTTGCCTGCGACTTCGTTCGCTTTGAAATCAAAAATATCATTCTCATTATTTGCTGGTTATTTTTTTTTCGTTTATGGTAGCAAACGAACAAGCAATACAACTGATAGTAAGTTTTAGCCGCTCACGGACCTTTTCAATATGAAGAGTAGAGCTAAGGCGATGTCTACCAACTCAAACCCAACCAAAAAGTTGGGCAACTCAAACCCAACCAAAAAGACTGAATAATGTCAACAATGTGGCTAGTAGTAGACTAGTAAGGTGAAAAATGTTACAATTCACCTCCTATTTAACAACCTTAGGAAGAATACGTAGAATACGGCAGAATACGTAGTCTGTTCAAAAAGTATCACGAATTTAAAATTTCCGCAGGCTACGTGTATTTGATTTTTGATTTTTTTGTAGCGTTATGTTGGTACTCATGTCCCTTACTTATGCTGAAGGTCGGCCATTTTTAATGTTTAGTTAAAATTTGACAACTGTTGTGTTTAGATGTATTTTGACTCGTCTGCGATCGATCTGTCTCTTATACTCGTATGCTCCAAGGGGCTGATTTTTAAAATATGCCTTTGTACTAATTTTCTACATGACAAAAGTAAAGCGCAGTCTAATAGGTACTTTTATGTGCTAATATATAATTCAATAAGAAATCAATTAAGAATAATTGAAAGAATTAATCTCCTGTTTTATAAAATAAATAGATACGTATAAAGGCGAAGAATGAAAATTCACAAATGCTGAAATATGTTTTTTTTTTTAATTTGAAGGTAGTGGATAGCTTATTATTCCCATACAAATGATGGCACTAACTTTGGATTTTACGAAATTCAACCGTAAAAAACGTTATTTAGGATTGAATTTCGTAAAATACTTTTTTATTGAGATTCTATATCTAATAAGAAATTACAGTTAAAATTTCATGTTTCTAGTTTCAGTAATTTCGAGTCGTTTCTAGTTTCATCTCAGTTCATATATATACGTAGCACTTTTGAGCTGGACCCTACTGCAAAACAAGAGAGAAATTAACCTACCACATCATACTAGTTACACGGGTTGCTATAGGGTTTTATTTCGAGGTTTTTTTCTTTTGTATATATATATGTTGTATGTCTTTCCGTGTGGTGACGGAGTAAGAATACAATTCACCACCCCCTATCTTACCCATGGGTGATCGTAAGTGACGACTAAGGGATATAAAACGCATATAACATCTATGAAAGAGAAGGAAAACTCGAAACAAACCCTATACCAACACGTCTGACCAACGTAGTATAGTAGGTTAATTGCCCTCCTATTACGAAGGAGGCCCGAGTCCAATAATGGGACATATATGGGCTGTGATGATGATGACATATACATATGTTATTCGTCTTTTATGGTATCCACGGGTAAGATAGAGAGTGGTGAATACCTTACTTACTCCATCCCTATGCAGAATTATAAATTCAAATTCATTTATTATGCATAGACACTGCGAGAGCACATATTGTCAGTTTTAACATATTAAACTAATATAATAAACTACCACCGGATCGGAAGTAGACCACTACTACGAAGATCCGGCAAGAAACTCAGCGGGTTAGTCTATTATTGTTATTTCTTTTCAATTCTTTTTTTTTTTTTTGAAATGGTACAACATATTTAATAAGAAATAGCTCCAGTGTGATGTCTATAAAGTATAAATTAGTTATTAATAATATTAATCATATAGATAAATTATCAACATATATTCTACATACATACATACATATCATCACGCCATATCCCTTGCAGGGTAGGCAGAGAGAACAGAGTGCCAGAGAACTCTATCTCTGCATACTTCACTCGCTTCCTCAACATTCATAATTCTCTTCATACACGCTCGCCGGTTTCGGAGACTCTTGACTCCACCTTCCTTCAGTACATGACCGGTCTGGTCTAGGTAGGTTAGTCTCGGTCTCCCTCGGTACCTACATCCTTCCACTTTCGCATTGTATATCTTCTTAACCAGGCGTTCGTTCGGCATTCTTTCCACATGTCCGAACCATCGGAGCATTCCCTTTCGCATCTTTACACCAATACTCTCTTTCATACCTACTCGCTCTCTTACGTCGTCGTTACGAATATAACATATATTCTAGTGTAAAATTATAATTGCATTTCAAAATTATTAAGTGTAAATTTATATTATTGGTGTAGTCCGCTGCAGGCGTTCAGTATCTGATCCGTACGGTCTTGACACGCGGTGAATGATGAAGCCAGTGATAGAAACTTGCTTACTTCGAGCTTCAATTATACTTAGTTGTAAAATGTATACATCTAGTAATATAATGTTAGAATTTACATTATCTCTCATCACAAATGTTGAGAGTTCGGTTTTATCTTAATATATATAAATTACGTGTCACGTTGTTTGTCCGCGATGGACTCCTAAAATACTTAAACGATTTTAATCAAATTTGCACAGCATGTGTAGTTTGATCCAACTTAAAAGATAGGATAGCTTCCATCTCAATTTATAGTCACAATATTATTTTATTGTAAATTATTTGTCTATTTGACAGTCACAATTATTTGTTATCTCCAAACGATTCTAACAGATGGCAGTATCTGTTGACTGGAAGTATTTAATAGATGGCGTTATGTTAAACATAAAAACGTTTCATATAGCTAGAATTTATTAGCATAACCACCACGTCTTACTGAGGCTACCTTAGCCACAGCAACGCAGTAACAGTATTAATATAATTCTTTAGAATATCCATAATCTAAGTCTAGGTATTACCTATTTGTATCCATTCATTATATGTTTGTAGGGGCACCCTAATAGGTACTGTGGCCACCGAAGACAAAGACCGGGTTTCGGTGCTTTTTTCGTCCCCGACGGATTTAGCAGAGTGTGATAGTCCATAGCTCAACGCCAAAAAAAAAAGTCCCCAATAGGTACTAAGATCTATTCCTCCGTGCTAAGTATTATTTTAAATAAATATGGTTTATATATTGACTGTTGTGTAGTGACAGCTAGGATAACTATGACTTACATTGCTCGTGGATGTGAAAAACGACTAAGAATTTTATTTCGATCTGATCCAACTCTATCTGATGCCGTCTAATCAATAATTACCTTCTTCTTCTTCTTGATGAATGGCTTCTGTTAGCGATTAACCGCAACTTCGCCAATGTCCCGTAAGACTCGTTCGTAGGCCGTCAAACGAAGGAGATTGTACGGTACGAAATAATATGTAAAGGGCCGGTGAATATGACTCTAAGATTACATGAGAAATACGGTGACGAGTAGTATACTGAAACAAAAATCAATTCTAACTAGACTGAAATATACACATAACTAAAATGAATTCTAACTACTTAACTAATTACATATCTTACAATTTAATTTTATTAATTTTAATAAATTTACAGAGGGTATAAATAAACGGAGTAAATGCAAGAGTAAGAAGAAATTTAAAAGAAGTAGGACGGCAAATTTTTGGTGGTAAAATATGATATAGAGAATACTGCAATTTAGAACTATTGAGAAAATATGTTTCACATTTCCTTGACCATCAATAATTACATTCCCAAGGAGTTTTAGCGAGTTTTTTTTTATGACAGGCATGCAGCCAGTCATAAAACTATTGTGAAAACTTTTACAATATTTACTTTGGAATAAAAATACCTCTTTTATCAATAACAAATAATTGGAATAAGAGCAAAATGATTATAATGACTGATATTAACACAAACTTAAAACGCCAAATTCGATCGCTAACTAGCTTGCAAAATTCTATAATTGTGGTATTGGCGTGGTAAAAGGCACGTACAAATACACCTAGTATCTAAATGTAGAGTAATAAAAAAATAAAATTGTATTCACAGTTTATGACAAACAGTCTGCGAAATAACAAATCAACAATAGTCAAAAGCGTGAATCTATTCTCGTAATTCTATGAATAGAGGCAACCGACAACTTTGGCAAAACAAAACCACACCAAGCCCTTATCAGTATGATAAATAAACCTATTGTTATCTGCCGTCCTACATTATATAATAAACTAACTAACTATTGTTTTCATTCACACACGGATTATTTCAAAGGAGCCGCACAATTTCTTGGAAAGCTTTCCTTTGTATCATATTTAGTTTTTTTTAAAATACATATTTTGCTGTAAATAATGGTGCATTTTTAGAATAATTGAACCTTTCAACTAAGGTAATAAATATTGTGTTAAAATATATGAACTGGTTACTGATTCTTTTAAAGCATACGTGAATGTTTTTGACTAGCACTGAAGCTTTGTTGATAAGACAATAATGATAAGAAATCTTAGAAAATACCCTTAGAACATATCTATTATGTAAATAGATATTTTTCAAAAACAAAGATGTTTAAAGCAGTTTTTCATTAAAATTAGATTAACTAAAATTGACCACCCAAGAATTGTTTTATATATAATTTTTACAGAAGAATTTCAAAATTATTTTTAGTACATTATGTTGTATGATAATAAATGTTTCTTTTAAGTAATTATAATTGTGGAAAATAAAATATATAATAGACAAATTTATCCGATAAATTACATTTTAACATTTAAATGGATTGACATCTATGCAGCTAACTGTTGATTAAACAAGATGAAGTAGATGTCGAAAAGATTCTGTTTTCAAGTCAGATTCCGTCCAACCAAAGCCTTTTGAATTATATTATGAAATTAATGTCTTAGTCTGGAATTATACACGCTTTTCGTATAATTTTATATAAAGAAATAGTACATACATACATATATACCATCACGCCATGTCCTTTGCAGGGTAGGCAGAGAGAACAGAGTGCCAGAGAACTCTATCCTTGCATACTTCACTCGCTTCCTCAACATTCATAATTCTCTTCATACACGCTCGCCGGTTTCGGAGACCCTTGACTCCACCTTCCTTCAGTACATGACCAATCTGGTCTAGGTAGGTTAGTCTCGGTCTCCCCCGGTGCCTATATCCTTCCACTTTTGCATTGTATATCTTCTTAACCGTGGGTGGGTTTGGGGTTTGTATTGGTAGGCAGCGGCCTAGCTATAGCCTTGGTTATAGCAAAGATCCATAGGCGGCAGTGACACTTACCATCAGGTGTGCTGCTTGCTTGTTTGCCACTAATAAGTAATAAAAAAATAAAAAAAACAGCTTCTTTGTAAGAGAAAAAAAACTTGAAATAAAATCCTATACCAACACGTCTGACAAGCGTGATATACTCTTAGTTGCTTAATTTCCCACCGGTTGTGGTGTAGGCTTGAACCCATCAGTGGGACGTAAGTACACGGGTTATAATGAATGAAATTTTGTTTTATATCTTCTGACCTTTACGTTAGTTTCATAAAATATAAATCTCGTAAATATACTATTGTAAGATATATCTACGTATCTATGTAGGTACCTATATGTTTTAACAATATTCATCATCATCTTAGCTCATATATAGCCCACTGTTGGGGTCGAGCCTCATAATGAGAGGGAAATGACCTACTATATTACACTGGTCAGGCATGTTGGTATAGCGTTTTGTTTCGAGTTTTCCAGCTCTCGCATAGATGTTATATGCGTTTTATAATCCTTAGTCGTCTCTTACGATCACCCACGGGCAAGATAGGGGGTGGTGAATTGTATTCTTACTCTATCATCGCACGGAAAGTAAAATTAATATTTAACTCGTTAGCTGCCGTGTCAGTCGCATGTGCCTGACAGGGGTAGTACCTGTTTAGGCCATGTTAGTCATTGGTGACTGACACCACAGCACCAAGTTCAAATGGCCTCAGCGAGCCGTCCGTCACGATTTGCGAGTGTTTTTCTATATAAAATGACTGACATGGACCTTAGCTAACTACTTGCAGATTGGCCCGCAAATTGTATGTGTGCCTAATTATGCCTGACAGAATTTTATTTTTAGATATTTTAAAGAAACAAATACGTAAATAATTACTAAATCAATATTTGATGCCATTTAAGTGGATTTTACCGGAAAATCAGATTTGAAAATTTTTCGTCATCATTTTTTTTAATTGGCAGTTAAAGTGTTAACAATATTACCTATTACTATTTACACCTCCGCAGCCGTTAATTACTCTTCCAGGGTTGTAATAAACTCTCACAGAAATACATTTGAATAGTTTCACTGCATTTTCTACTGCGCTTCGTTCTATGAGCGAGAGAGCTGGAAGCTCATGATAGATAAGTTGTTCTTGTATTATATTTTTAGCTGTAAATAATGGTGATTAATGTATTTAATAACTTTAAATTATACCTAAAAATAGTTTTTTTTTATTTAGCTTTGATTTAACCATGTTGTAAATACTTAACATATATTTACCTATATGTAATACATTTAAATAAAATATTTTTTGATATAAAATAATAGATATAATTTAACCTTTACCATCTAGGGCGTCTTAGATGTTTTAAAAAATCAGTCATCATCATCATCATCAACTAGCTCTTATCCCAATTTATTTGGGGTCGACGCAATATGTCTTCTCCTTCTATAAAACTCTATCAGACGTCATCTCTGTGTTCACTCCTTGTCTATCCATATCGTGTTTTAAAAAAATAGTATTTTGTAAAAATAAGTCATTGCTAATAAAAGATAGTTATTGTTGAGATTATAATAAATAATTTTTGTTTTTTAAATTTAAATATTGGAAAACTAAAACCTATAATTTCTACTTTATGAAATCTAGAAAAATATTATCATTTTATTTTAAATAGCGTTTATTTAATTAATTAACTTATTATTATTTATTAATATAAATGCATAATTTATAAAAATAGTGTTATTTTATTATTATTTAATTTAATATTATTAGGTGTAAATAGAAATAGCAAAATATATTTAAAGACACCTTTTTTTTCCTTCTTGCGGTGGACTATGGATGTGGTCACGCTCTGCCAAATCGGCCCAGGGCGACGGAAGAGGCTGCGCGCAACCCCATCGACCCACCCTGCAAGAACTCCTCTCTTCGCTGTGCGAGCAGGACACCGGTACCCGATCGATTGTCCAACTTAAAGACACCTAGCGAATTGTTTTAAAGATTCTATTGTTTAAAATTACAAAGAATTATTTAAGGGTTGGTTAACGCCTTATCAACCCCCACCATTGGACGTTAATATTATGCTAAAACACATTTGTCACTATACTTTTAGTCTTGTGATAAACATCGGGTTTGTTGGACGTAGAAAATTTTTAAATCTATTCGCTAATATGTTGAAAAAATGTTCTTTGACTGCGATTAGAACGTGACTGTGTCAAGAGTTTTATTTAGTGAGTCGTTATTAGAATTTGGGATATTAAAGTGTCTATAGTGGAAATGGATTTATGTGATACTAATATCAGTAACGGCTGTGATAAGACTGATCATTTGAGTAAGCTGATTCAATTCATTAAACGTTGGTGCGAAAATGATGGTTTTGAGGTTTGTTTTTTTAATAATCTATGAACATTTTGACTTAACAGATGGCGTAGCGATTAAGCTACCGGTAACAATCTACAAATTGTATTGATTTAAAATTACTGAAATTTAGCATTTAAAATGCTTAGGTAATTATTTTATAAAATCCCGATTACGATTCAAACACCATTTTTCGCTTCGTAATCGGGTTTTTATAAAATAATTAAGCATATTAAATGCTAAATTTCAGTAATTTTAATAACGAGGTTGTGTCATCGTTTAATACAATTCTAACTGCAAAGTTTGAAGTATATAAGCCTGTACAATGTGTAAACATTATCGGGTAGATGGCACACGTCTCCTTAAAGACGTAAATATAACATAAAGCGAGATTTGAATATCCTACAATAGTTCACGGTGGTATAAGAGGCAGCACGATTGGAACTGATTTCGAATAGGTGTGGGTTCAAATCCCACTTGTAACATCATTTTTCGCTTCGTAATCGGGTTTGTATTGATTTAATTCATGGTCGTTAATTATATGTTTGTAGGACGCCTTGTAATACATGGATTATTTCCTTACTGCAGGGTATATTAGCAAAAACATTTTGTTCATAAAATTATATGTATTTATATTATTTTTCTAGCAGACTGGGCCACGCGTTGCTGTGGCTTAGGTTAGCTTTAGTAACACTTTCTGTTTATTCTAACAAATTTTAGCTTATATGAAACGTTTGTACATTTAACATAGCGCCATCTATTAAATACTTACTGAATCCAGTCAACAGATTCCGCCATCTTTTAAAATCCTTTTGATATAACATATGATTTTGACTGTCAAATATTAGACATATAATTTGCAATAAAATAATATTACTATAAATTGAGATTTAAGCTATCCTATCTTTTAAGTTGGATCAAACTACACTTGCTGTGCAAATTTGGTTAAAATCAGTTAAGTAGGTACTTTATGAGTCTATCGCGGACAAACAACGTGACATGTAATTTATATATATATTAAGATTTATGCTGTGTGGTAGCGGTTACGAATACTACCAACCCTTACTTTGCTCGTGTGTGTCGTAAAAAACGACTAAGAGTTTAATTTTACATCTGATGCTACCTGGTCAACAATTACATTCCCAAGGAGGGTTGATGTCAGACAGGCAAACGGTCTTTAAACTATTGCCAATAACTTTTGCAAGATGGTAAGTACGAGGATTACATATTACATCCATACCAAGTAAATGAGATAAGAGTTGGATGATGATGATGATATTATTTTACCAAAAATTTTAATACTTTATCCATTCATCGATCTGTCATCACTTTCCCCTTTTGGAAATATGTCTCCTCGTAATGCCACAGCGACCACGCTGGGCAGCTTACTTCGCTATTGCAATTTTTGTTATATCTTAACCAGGGCAATGCTTCTTCTCCCTTTCCTGGTAATCACTGAGTTGATTTTTACGATTTCACGGGAAGGAAACCAATAACAACACCGTATATACTTAAAAGTTACTAAGTTAACAAAACTATTATAGGTAGGGATACTAATCTTAAATTGATAGTTCCTCGCGTTTTTCATGCTCTAGTTATTTTTTATCCATATTTCAATGTATAAATTTTAGGCTATTCTAGGAGTTGTTTACTTAGAGATTGGAATAAGACTCGCGGTTTTGTGCCTAAAAATGTAAAATATGTAAGAAAAAAAGTGTGTGTGTACTTATGTACATGCGTTAGAAGTTAATACTTCTTAGGTGTAACAAGATAAAAAATCTTTTCAAAAATTTTATCTTCCGCCTTATTCTACGTTTGTAGAAAAAACGACACTAACAATAGAAAAAGGGTTATTTAATACATTGAAAGTTTATGTTTAGTTTTTTTTTTTTTTTTTTTTTTAAACACCACCCTGCGCTAAGGAAATAAACCTTGTATTGCGGGGGACTTTACAAACATGCAATTAACGCAGACAAATTACACCCAGACTCAAAACAACACTTTTTGGATCACACAAAAGTAATGTCCTGCGTGGGAATCGAACCCACGGCACTGGCACGGAAGGTCGGTATCTTAACCACTACGCCATCTGTGCAGTCGGCAGTTGTTTAGTTATCTAGTTAAAAAACTAAAATGTTGACTATAGCTAACTTCAGGGTGTCGGTTTTCCGTGACGGTGAGCGCGCGCATCGTAAAAGTTTACACTCATCATTTTCCCTAACGCGCCAAAAGAAGTATAGCTTCAATAAAAATATATTTGCCATGTGATATCGGAGTAAAAAAAAAACCATTTATCACCTTAGAACATGATATGCAGATAATATACAGGAGAGAGAAAACTAGACATAAAACCCTATGCGAACACGTCTGACCAGCGTGATATAAGACAACTTCCCTCCCAGAGTAGAAAAGACGTGAGCACTGTCAAATTCTCCAATCCCGTCCAATAGAGCTTGTGCAAAGTTTGAATTTTTATCTTGATTTCACCATCTATTCGTATGACGAGAATTGACCGCCAAATCTAGATTATTTTTCAAAATGAACGCTTGACCCGTGGCTTATCCAATTATTATTTAATATCCATAAGAACGCGAGGCGCCTTAAGCTCAGATTAAGATAAGCCCATACTTGTCCACGGTATATCATTACCTTTATTAAGTTGGAGCCATATACACGTATAATTTCATAAAAAAAAAAACATCATCTAAATTGTACCTTGAATCCTTTTAAAAGTAATTGGAATTGTTATTATAGTGTCCCCGTGTTGATTTTTTAATTTGAAACTTTATGTGATATGAGTTTTTGTAGCCATATTTCAAATTATTTTTTGAGTAATGATGAAATAAGAAGCCTGGAACCCAATAGTTGGGACTAACATGGGTCGAGCTGGTGATGAATTGAAATTATTAGATATCAGCTCCGCCCAATTAGATGGATTAGTTTCATTTTATATTATTATTATTATCCTGTTAGGCTACGAGCTAAGAATATTATGTGACTCTTACTTCAGTGTAGGAATCATAAATACCAAGGCAATAGTCAGAAATAGGTACGTTCCTAGTAAATAAAAAGCAAAAATTAATCGCTAAATTCCCACCCAGCGATTTTAATATTTTGGGGTGTCGAGGATCGAATGTCAGTAGACGATCTTGCCGGAACCCCGTAAAAGTGCGGATGGGGCCGCTATGGTTTTAGTGAGTATTTCAGTCCCACAGTGGCGGGCGAGTCCCACACAAAACTCTCCGTCTGACACCGGTGGAAGACAGTGCGTAAATGCATTTCCACAGCGAGTAAAAAAAATCGATTATAATATTTCCTTCTAATAAGACCTATATCTAACGATAAACTTCAATGTTTTGATGATAAAAGATGATTATAACGTCCAATGATATTTTCAAGTTCCCGCCAAAATCTATCAATCTGTTTTCAACGTTCGTTGCAATATTGAGTAAATGTAGGTAACGATAATCAAATTAATATGCACACTCGAACAGACCACCCACATGGTATACACCGTTGATCAATGACAAATATTTATACAATCGCTTTGTTTTGATATTATCAAATTATCCATAACTAACGGACATACACTCCCTTCTCTTACTCGTGGGTGTCGTAAAAGACCACTTAGGGATATAATATGCATATAACATCTATGCAAGAGAAGGAAATCTCAATATAGAGTCAGATATAGATACAGCAACACATCTAACCAACTTAGGATAAATTACTGAAATTTAGCATTTAATATGCTTAATTATTTATAAAACCCGATTACGAAGCAATTAATTTAAATAACAAGGATGTGTCATCGTTTAATACAATTCTAACTGCAAAGTTTGAAGTATTAAGCCTATAACAATGTGTAAACATTGTCGGGTAGATCGCATACCGTCACCTTAAGACGTAAATATGATACGAAGCGAAATTTGCATGTCCTAAACTAAGTCACGGTGGTGTAGTGGCAGCACGATTGGGCCGGAATTCCAATAGGCGCGGGTTCGAATCCCGCTTGTGACATCATTTTTCGCTTCGTAATCGGCTTTTATAAACTTAGGATAATATGGTCAATTTCTCTTCTGTTGTGGAGGACGCTCGAGACCAGTAGTAGGACTTGTATGAGCTGAGGTGATAATGGACATAGGTATTCTCTAAACTTTCTTTATACTCTCCAGCTCTTATCTTAATTATTTAGAGTCGATGTACTCTTCTTTCATCATACATATGGTAAATAGGTTTATGATCGGCCGGCTGCCTGGCATCAACCATGCTTTGGAATGTAATTATAGACCAAAAGCTATAATCTGTGGAGTTAGGCTGATCGATCGCATTCGTAACGACGACGTAAGAGAGCGAGTAGGCATGAAAGAGAGTATTGGTGTAAAGATGCGAAAGGGAATGCTCTGATGGTTCGGACATGTGGCAAGAATGCCGAACGAACGTCTGGTTAAGAAGATATACAATGCGAAAGTGAAAGGATGTAGGTACCGGGGGACACCGAGACTAACCTACCTAGACCAGATCGGTCATGTACTGAAGGAAGGTGGAGTCAAGAGTCTCCGAAACCGGCGAGCGTGTATGAAGAGAATTATGAATGTTGAGGAAGCGAGTGAAGTATGCAAGGATAGAGTTCTCTGGCACTCTGTTCTCTCTGCCTACCCTACAAAGGACATGGCGTGATGGTATGTATGTATGTATGTAGCTATAAGAGTTGGCTATGTAAAGCTGTCAGTCGACTTTCATGACACCTACGAGCCTAAGAGTTGAAAGTATTCGTAGTTCGTATTAGCCGTCATCATATAGCTAATTATTTTTTATTATTTGTAGAAAGTCACAAATAAATATAGCCTAGCCATCTAGGTTTATTCGTGTTGTAATGGAATAAGTAAAGAGTGATCTAGGAATATTTTCATATGGGTCAATCATTATTTTTACATAATTTATCGCTTAAAAATCATTTTTTATGTAAATTAAACTATGATATTTTACGATATTTATATTCACGAGAGGATTTTGTACGCGACGAAAATCAAATTACGTGGAGGTTAGCTGACATATGTAGTTCCAAAACTGATGATATGGAAAGTACCTACGTGTATTGAATATTATAATCTCAAGCCTGATATAAATTATTCACTTAAAAATCAATATATCCTTTAACTTAAAATTAATTCTAAGTAAGTATTTAGGTACCCACTTATAAGTACCTACAAGTCAATAGCAGCTCTTAGTAATTTAATTTATATTTGTAGTCATGGTTTTTCTTTGTAATTTTAGATGTAAGTAAATTTTTCTTGTAGTAACGAAATAAGAGTAAATTCCATCATCCTCTATCTTGTCCATGGGTTTTTTAAAACACGACTATAATATATAAAATCTATGCTAAACATGGAATACCTACTTGAAATACAATTCTATACGAACCCGTCTGACTAGGTATAGTAAATTAATTGAGCTCCTGTTGTGGAGGATATTTGAGCTCAACAGTGGGACCTATACGAGCTGAGATGAGATTAATAATTAGGTATATATGTTTTTTAATTGATTTTAAGTAAAACGATTTTTTTTGTTACCTTTTCTCGCAAATTTCTGAAACGCTAAATTATTGCTATTGGATTAGAATTATTTAACATTTTCGCCTTTTATTTTATATAAATAGATACCTACTTGACCAAAAATAATAAATTTAAATAAAACAG
This sequence comes from Lymantria monacha, assembly GCA_905163515.2. Lineage (NCBI taxonomy): Eukaryota > Metazoa > Arthropoda > Insecta > Lepidoptera > Erebidae > Lymantria > Lymantria monacha. The sequence continues at coordinate 22,145,185 of LR991097.1, read as the reverse complement.
TCGGCCAGACACTAAATAATTAAATCTATATAGTGAGACGAACTTCTTAGTGCAGTTACCTACTGCTTCTAATTGCACCAAACTGCCAGCTTAATACAAGTGTGAGATTGGTCTTATTGTACAAGGGAACGCAAAAGTGCTTGCTACTAAAGAGTAAAGTAAGTGATTATGCCTTTAATAAATACGAATATTATTTAGACGACTTACATTAAGTAATTCGAAGGGAAAAATGATTTAAATTTAAAAACCTATGTACCACTTTTAGCTTTTGGGCTTACAAGTGTAACATACATAATTGATTAAAGATTTCTCACGAAATTATGGTTAACGGGATTTCTAGCATGTATCTTATTTTATTACTGGCTAATTTCCAATATTTTGGCACTGTTCTTCCGTGTTCCTCCGTGATCATGGCACTTGCAATAGTAGCGAATATTGGAAACTTGTAAGTAATAAAATATATTGTATAAATCTCGTTGACCATAATTTTGTGAGTGTCATAGGTACTTATGGGGTACTCATGGTTTTAAATCCTGGAAAATAAAGATTTGTTTATTCTTAAGGCTTTTTTTTTGTGACTAATCCCACCACACATTCCCACCATTGTAACTCTTGTAAACCAGGATCCACAATGGTCACTATAAATGACACCGAGGTTTGACCCTCAGGCAGTCCCGAGAAATGATTTCAATTGTCTTGGCATCCCGCAACAAATTTAATTAGAAAAGTTAAAGAGGAGGAGTTGGAAAAGAGTGATTCCACTTCCCTCCCAGGCAAAGCGGGAGACAGAAAGCAATATTGACTAGTCAGCCAATAAGTAAATGGTTGTACAGCTACGATAAGCGCAGCAGTACGGCACCACGGATACGGGATAACTTAACGGGGCCTATGTGCGAGAACTTAACGGGGCCTATATGTGATTCTTAAGGCTTATGGACTGTTGGTAGATTTAAGTTTAGTTAATCTCTTCATAAAATAGGTGTTTATGGTATTGCCACTATAACAAAAAAAAAACAATCGTTAACTTATAATTATGTTATGATACCTGCCACAAAAAATAATTTGTAAATCATTTCGCTTGTCTTTGCCAGTAATTTAAATTTGCAGGTATTATTAAGTTTAGATACAACTATAAAATATATAGATATATATTAATAAAACAGCTATCCATCCATCCGTCAGGCCGTAAATGTCCATTGTTGAACATAGGCCTCCCCACGAGAATGCCATTCGCAACGGCCCTGTGCCACCTGCACCCAACGGTTTCCTGCGATCTTCTTGATGTCGTCAGTCCACCTAGTACTAAAACATCTATAAATACACAATATTCTCTAAAATACCTAACAAATTTTCAAGTTAAATTAAAAATTTCAAACAACATTCTTTTTACAGAGCGGGCTTAAGCACTGCATCTTAGACAACTTTTTAAGCGCTCATTAAGCAAAATGGCAATGCATTTTGTACTTCACTATACCAAACCTGCTTACTCATTTCATGTATCATGGCATGAACAATATGGCATGTCACGACAGCGAGCCAATGAAAGGTTTAAAAAAAAACTAAATCACGACCAGTTTATTTCAGACTATACATCAAAGTAATAAGGTGTATTTTGTTATGTTACATAAAAAATACCATGAAATATGTCCGCTTGTCCATTGCTCTGTCGGTAGGCGTGGGTCAGATATGTGTACAAATTTATATTTTTCACTCGCAACGCCGGAATATAGTCCGTTTTGAGACGTAATAAGAGCATATTTAGCTATTATTGAGTTTGCAGGTCGATCACCTCGGCTTAACATCGCGACTTTGGTGATTTTTTTTTAATGTCGAAGACTTTTTGCGCTCTGTTGACAATTACCCGTTTTGTTCCCACAGCCTTGTGACTGGCTTGTAAGAAAATACTTGAGAACAGATAAAAAAAAAAACTCAAGTCTAGACATCAATTTGTTTTGTTATTAGCAAACTTTGCTTGGATACTTGAAAAAGTAATTCAAATTATATTCCGATTTTAAACCCGGATACTAAATGAACTAGATTTATACTTAAGTAATACCTAAAAACATCATTATGCTCTCTTATACAATTTCAATCTACTGGTATTTTATTCTTCACTACGACTCATAAATGAAGATTCTATTTTGATTATATATAGCTTGTATTGTGTAAATATTAATATTTAAAAGACAAATTTATTATTAATACTACGTATAATTATAAGATTATTTATTTTTAAATTAAAATTCTCTACTGAAAAATTAAACAAAATAAATAGGTATTAGATTAGAATCTTAACACCGATGGTGTGAAAAATATACAATTCAGAAATATGTTTTTGCTGTAAGTATATCTTGTTCAAGATGATTGCACTTAAAGAATATCCATTTTCAATCAAACTATAGAGAAAGCTTGTTCCGAATTGTACTACGTAAATGGGCTGAAGAAAACTTGAAAACTGTATGGAAAATAATAATTACACACTAGGTTCGAGGCACGTCACAATGAAAGAGGCATCTGTTCACTTTGATTCATTATATAATAAAAAACCTAGTTTAAGTTCAAAGAAACAATGTAACTATGTTTTGTCAGAATAATAATACTTTTTATAACCATACGTGCTTTAAAAAAGACATTGTAAACGTTCTTAATACAAAAATAATGGATTCTAAATTCGAAAACAAAAACATCTGCTGTAAGGACTATATTATTCCATTTTCAAACTAAAACGAACCAAACTTGTAATAAAAACAAAAACGATTTTAGGAACTACTTAGAAAGTTCAAAATTACTACAGAAAACAATGTAATTATCCGCATAACTCCGTATCCGTATCCCAGACGTATATTTTTCTAAAACGACACTTTATTATCCCGCGTTTATATGTTGTAGCAATAGAAACGAAATGATTGTAATTGGTGTGCTTTTACGAAATTGCCCCTGAGTGGTCCAAACGACAATATAATTCTCGTGAAACGGATAATGATATAGCAACCCCATCGGTTACCCACCATAATCGAGTGACAAACTGTTTTAAAAAGCGACGATCAAGTTCATTATTATATGAATGCGGGGCGGGACCGCGGTTAAAGATTTAAATGATATATTAAATGAGTTGTTTTTTTTAGGGCAATACTTTGGCGTTTAGTTATCAAATCGTATTATTTATTTTTAATATTTTAATAAATGGCTGGTATTGGTAGTTGTCAAAAACATACTTTAATGTTAACTAGCTTTAAATTTAATCATTAACTAGCTTTAATTTTTATCATTCGTATCACATTGACAATAATTTATTTCATAATAAGTGATAATATGTGGCAAGTGTCATTTTATGATTTACAAAATAGACTTGAGATACGTGTTTCTAATCCTTTTATGATTTGTAGCTATTACACAAATAATAATTAAAAGTAAAAATCTTATTTATTTATTATCTTTGTACGACACCTGTGGTGATTTATATAAGTTTTAAGTCATCATCATCATCACTTCAGCTCATATACTACTACTTCCCGCTGCTGGGTTGGAGCCTTCTTCACAGTAAGAGAGCAATTCGATTTCGATTTTCCTTCTCTTGCTTTGATGCTATATACCTTTACTATAAACCCTTAATCGTCTTTTACCACACCTATGGGCAAAAAGAGGTGATGAATTGTAACCTTAGTCCATCACCAAATGGATAGAATAGAATTTTGAAATCACTACAAGACAATTTTATGTGGATTGGCAGATTATTTCTACAATGTGTAGGTATTAAATTCGCCGACTCTACATAGGTTATTTATAATCGCCATATTGAATAAACAATGAATGAAAAACAAAAGATTAAAAATATTTCCCTTTCAAAACTTGACTTGTAATTTTACAACTACGCACAATTAATTACGCACAAAAATAAATTAAGCACAATCCTTATGTTTCTTTGTTAGAAATTACCACCTTCTGAAAATGTCCTTACTTTGTACCTTGCAGTTGAGTTACCTATTCGCTAACCTAGTAGCTAATCACCGTGAGAAATTCAATATAAGTTATTGTTCGATTTTCTTTAAAAACTTACATAATATATAATACATAGCATTTCATCACATGATGCGAAAGGGAATGCTCCGATGGTTCGGACATGTGGAAAGAATGCCGAACGAACGTCTGGTTAAGAAGATATACAATGCGAAAATAGAAGGATGTAGGTACCGAGGGAGACCGAGACTAACCTACCTAGACCAGATCGGTCAGGTACTGAAGGAAGGTGGAGTCAAGAGTCTCCGAAACCGGCGAGCGTGTATGAAGAGAATTATGAATGTTGAGGAAGCGAGTGAAGTATGCAAAGATAGAGTTCTCTGGCACTCTGTTCTCTCTGCCTACCCTGCAAGGGATATGGCGTGATGATATGTATGTATGTATGTACATAGCATTACACATTTAAATGTACTTGTCTATGTATCGTCTCTGCTTGGTTTTTTCAATATAAAGGCATGGGACTATAAAGACTATTAAATATCCTACATAAATATTATAAGCCATTAATTTTACTTAACGCTAACATGCAAAATTGTTCGTCAAAATAAATAATAAATTTGCAACATATTTTGCAATTAAATATAAAACTGATGAGCATAACATGCAAAAATAAGACTATAAATTCTATGAAATATTTTCCGGCTTTACAAAATTCTTTTGTCAATCCGTAAACATCAAGATTAATTGTGAGATAAATAACGCAATTTGAATTACTACAAGTGTTATTCTGTTCAAAATTTTCATGTTTCTCACGACATTACAATAATAATTAGCTACGCTTAAGTTTTTGTTGATAATCTGCTTAAAACTACCGACAATAAAGAGTGGAATTAACTCAAATTTAACTTTGACATCGCGAGGCGGCCCCGAATGCTTACTAAATGAATAGTAATTTAGTTTTCGGATTAAATCGTTTCAAACACGCGACACAAAACCACTTTTCTATTCTCAGTCGAGTCGAAACCGTCATTTTACACAATTTTACCCAATTGCTCCAAGTTCTCAGAATTAATTTGATATTAGCCTTTGAAAACGCAAGGTGTGGTTTTGTATCGGCTTGATAGTTATTTTGAAGAGGGATTTGAACAACCAGTGTTTAAGCTTGCTCTAGACTCGATAATCTTTTGAAATTAACTGCACCCATTCATAATTTTATTAAATGAAATGTTTTGTAAGGCAGCTTATGATATGTTATTTGATTTTATAGACGGTAAACGGTTTCAAAGATTTAGACTTTGGAATTAGTACCAACTAATTTATAATTTGCATATTCAAATGTGGCAGATACAGATGTTATTATCAGATAAAAAACCAATACCTACGCAACTAAAATATAATGTTAAAATACTATTTTTTTTAAAGTATAAATTCAAGAAAATTTATTTTCTTGTTACAGGAATCACAATCCAGTGGTGCAGAAAGATGGAGTGGGCGTGGTCCAGAACACAATATGGCACTCCAACAAATTCTAAAACTTCAAGAAGCAAGAGCTCTACACAAAACTTCTCTTCTACCTATATACAAGAAAAATGGACTTCCATCTCCAAAGGGCTATGACAAATCTGAGAAGCGATTAGAATATCCTGAGTCTTTGGCCTTTGAACAATCAAAATTAGAGTCAAATTTTCGAAGGTTGATGGAACAATCGGCCAAAGACGGCCGTCATAATGAATCTCTAAAATACTTTCAACACATAATGGAGGCTAAGCAAAACTACGATTATTTGAGAAGTATTCAAGAAAAGGAGTCAGGAGGTGTTTCAGATGAAAAAACTGAAGTAAAAAGAGAAACAACTTCACCTCAATGTAGTAGATCATCACCAGTACACCACTCACCTACCCATAGAGTATCTTCAGCTGAAGTATCACCCAATCATAGCATTCGTCTTTCTACCTCATCTAGTCCTCTCTCAAGAACCAGTCCAATAAACTCGTCACCCTTAAGTCATTTACAAAATATGCAACCGTTTGATTTCCGGAAACATAAAACAGTTGAATGTAAAAGCAAAGATGAAAGCAGAAAATCTCATGATTTAAATTTGACTGAAAAAGCCACTATGGATTTAATGAGAAATCAATTTTTTAACTTTCCCTTGCCTACAAGTTTACCTCTTCCACCTATGGCCATGACCTCGCCGTTTAATCATCAAGCGGCTATGGTTGCCGCTCTTAGTCAAAATCCAATGGGATTAGCTTCACTTCAAGCTTTACTACCTCAAATGTCATCAAAACCTTCGGAGTCTTTAGACAATAAAACTAGTAGTGGTAATTGCAAAAGAACTGATGACATAAAACCTGAAGATGATAATATTTTGAACTTGAGTAAAGATGCCTATGCAGAGGCTGCTCATAATTCAAGAAATATGATGTTAGGTAAATGTATTAGTCCACCAAAAAGACAGTGGGGTACTTCGCCGATGCCATTAAATTTAGGAACGCATTTTATAAATCCTGCTACAGGAAAGAAAAGAGTTCAATGTAATGTTTGTTTAAAGACATTTTGCGATAAAGGCGCTTTAAAGATTCATTTTTCAGCCGTTCACTTACGTGAAATGCACAAATGTACTGTTGAAGGATGCAGCATGATGTTTAGTTCAAGAAGATCGAGGAATAGACATAGTGCTAATCCTAATCCTAAATTGCATTCACCACATCTCAGAAGAAAAATTTCTCCTCATGACGGTAGAACCTCACAAATTCATCCAGTATTAATATCACCACACAGAGCTGGACTAAATATACCACCTGTTATGAATCCAATGCACCCATTCGGTTCTTATCCTCTTTTAAATGCACCTCACAATATGTCACAATTCCCAGCAAACTTAACTGCAGATTACAAAAATAGTGTCAATATGAATTTTTCGCCTTCATTTGATCATTCACATCCAATACGTCAAGAATCGGATTCAATTGAAAACAAAGATCAAGATGGTCAGGGTGAATCGGATGAAGATGATGGTATTGTTGTAGTAGCTGGAGACGATGACGATGATGATGGTGATCATATCGATACCAGTGATTATTATTCTAATTTAAATAAATCTGGTGGATCCGCCGAGGATTCTGAAACTGACTATGATCAAAGAAGCGTAAGTGATAATAACGAAGTAATTGATAACAGAAAAGATAACACTGCTAGTCCAGAGGTGATGAAAAGAAAGCGTAAAAATTTAAATCCTATACGTGTACAAAATAATTATGTGTCAGAGAACGATTCTACTAATTCAAAACCAAATGCAACTAATTTAGATGAGTGTGCTATTGATTTGAAGAGAGTAAAAGCTGAAGATAATAATGATAGTATGACTGATGAGAGCAACATTAATGTTACTTTAGAGAAAAAAGAAACTTTGCAGTTCAAACAAGTAACGCCCATTATCAAAGAAGAAGCTATGGAAATAAATTATGATATTCATGACTTACGAGTTAAAGAAGAGCCAGTTGAAAAGCCTGAAGCATACAAATCGCCAAATACATCCTCTAACGATGAACAATTTTCATCAGAAAATTCTTTGAAGAGATTAGAAAGTTTATCAAAGGGCGATTTTCCTAGTGTACCTAAAAAAAGCGATTCACACTTACTAGGGCCATATAATTTATCAATTAACGATACAATTGATTACTCTGATAGATCTCCATCTTCATCAGTGTCTAGTTTTGATAACAATGCAGAAGACTCTCACGGTCAAATCTTTGGTCATTTTGACAATGGGTTCTTTGTAAGTACCTCTGAAGTACCCACAGATCACGAAAACCCCAGAAAGTGTACCGTCTGCGGTAAAATCTTTCAAAATATATATTTACTAAAAATACATTTTCAAAATACACATTTGAAACTAATGTACAAATGTGACATAGAAGGTTGTAGAGCTGCATTTTCATCGAAACGAATTAAAGACCGCCATAGTACAAATACAAACTTACATAGGAAAATAGAAGAATACAGAATATCAGATGAATCTTCTAGAGTTTTAGATAAAATTCGAGAACAAATGGAATTAATCTCTAGGTTCAATGAAGAAGAACGAGCAGTCCCATACATTGAATCTCATGTATATTACCGAGCTAAAGAATCCGATAAGCTAAAGAACCATTTGAGTCACCAACTAACATTTCCACCCCCATACCCACCATTACAATTACCTGAGGCATATCTAAGTAACAGAGATATGTTTGGACAACATTCCTTCCTTTTCACACCGTTTGGTATGCTTCCAAATTTTCCTCCGATTCCTTTGGGTTTCCTTCCACCAAGTCTAAGCACATTTGGATGCCAACAGAATTATTCTCCACCATTGTCAAGAAAATTAAATTATTATGTTGAAGATGAAGCGCCACGCCCAAATAAAGATGGCAGCTATCCATGTCGCGGTTGCAAAGAAAGTTTCAAAGATTTGTTTACACTGAAGCAACATTGTGAAAACGTGCATGTGCAATCTTTACACCGATGTTCTATAAGCGGATGTAATGCTGCATTTTTTTCAAGAACTAAGAGAAATTTGCATTACGAATCACATTTGTCACGTAGACAAAATGGCAGGATACAAATTAACTCATCGTGACCTGAATATTGGACAAAATCATTTGAATCTCCACTGCATTTGTGATTTAGTTTTAATATAAATTTAAGTTAGATTATTATGCTTATGTAAATAAATATTCAGTTGAAATATTACAATTTGTGTACATAAATTTCATTAGGTTATTATTTTAGAATTTTTCATTTGTATCTAGTATCTATCATAATTATAATGTAATCCAACATTCCATTGTAATAAATCGTGCAATAATTATATGTATATAAATAATAATGTATGTTGTACAAAATTTGGCTGATTTATTTAGCTTTAAGAATAACGCATAAATTGTAACGGTTTTATGACATTTGAATGTTTTCGTCTACTATCCATCTTTATACTTTTATCGCAGCCATATTGAAAAAGTAATGCGTAAATATCAAATTTATGGTGAAAATAAAATTTAATGTACTTATTAATAAAAAAATGAAATTCCAATACTGATATAATTGATTTAATTAATTTTATTTTCATTGTATCTCTTAGTTTATCTTTGTAAATTTAAATTTGAAAATTACAGTTTTTAAAAAAGAAGTTTGCGTGGAGCCTTTATTAGCCTCACTATGTGCGTCAATAATAATTGTTCTATATCAACTACTTACTATATTTTTTTTTAACCTAATGACACAAGACACTGATTTGTTAAATATTTGCAACGATATCTTAGCTAAAATTAAATTGAATAAATAAAATCAAATTCAATTTGATAAATTGTTTGACTGAATACTTTTTGTTTCTATAATTCTATTTTCCAATCTATTCTCGAAACTAATTCAGTTATTACAAAAAAAAATTAATGCAAATATTCCATTGTACTATAGTATAATAATTTGATCATATCTCTTAATAATTTGGTGCTAACATATAATTTCATAGCTAAAGATCTTTCTTCATGTTTCTTAGAATTAACTACGTGTAATATGAGATATTAGAATTACATAAATTTTATAGGTACCAAAAAGTATTAAAAAATTTTAGCTCTAAGATTGTGAAATATACATAAAACATTATTATACTTCCTTTTTGCCAAACGATAATAAGTATGTAATAAAAATGTTTGGAAATTTTTTATTTGTTTCATTATTTATACCTGTATTGTTAAAAATATAGTATAGCGAGCAAGTTATCAATTAGCTGTCCTATTAGGTGAAACACTTTTTTTTGTTTTTTTTTGGGTTGGGCTATGGTCGGCGCACTCCTCGCACCACTCCGTCCGGGGCGACAGAGGGGTGTAAGCACGCACACCCGTAACCCACCCGTGAACCTCGCCTTCATCGTTGGACCGACCACCGGAGCAGCATGAACTTGATGTCAGTGGCCGACTCGACGGAATACTCCCTGAGGGGTACCCTCTCCTTGAGCGACGTCCCCTCCCCTCGGGAAGGACTAGATGAAGCACTGCCCTGTGCTGTGTAGTAGCGGCTACGTATACTATACCAACTGGATATTATTGATATTAGGTATTATTGGTCTAACAGATATACCTGATTGCTTTTGTGTACATAATTTACGCAAGCGAGGCTGTAGGAACAGCTGTTATAAAGTAAAGCGTGTAATTGCAACTACTGTTTATATAGCTAGATATAATATGATATTTGTATCTATTAATTAAAAAGTCAGAATGCATCGGAAAGAATAATTAAATATCGACAATGACTTCGTCTAATTCCTTATAGTGACGTTTATTCATCACCGAAGACAAAGATCGGGTACCGGTGGCCCGCTCGCACGGCGTAGAGAGGTGTTTGCAGTGTGGGTCCATGGGGTTGCGCGCCGCTTCCTCCGTCGCCCTGGACCGATTTGGCGGGATGCGACCACATCCATGGTCCACCGCGCAAAATAAAAAAAAAATGGTGATGTTTATTCATTCGTAAAATTTCTTCATAAGAGTACTTATTACGCTACCTTATATGATTCCTTACATAATTCATTATCAGCTTTTTTTATTGTTTATGATGGCAAATGAGCAAGCAGCATATATGATAGTAAGTCACCGGCCCGCGGCTATAGACAAAGAACTGTCAACAGCTTGGTCCTACCACTATTAATCTTATCTTATTATATTATCTTGCTCTCATCTCAATTTTTGGGGTCGACATAATATGTTCCCTTCTTCCATACAACGCTAACAGACCTCTATCCATGTCATGCCTCCCGCAGTACATCCATCTTTTCTTTTGTCTTCCCTTACCCCTAATACTTTCAACATTCATACTTAAAATGTTGCTCAAATTATTTATTTATTCCGTCTCACCACATGTCCATACCACATGAGTCGTTCACTCTTTAATTCCTTCATCACTGGCACAGCTTTCAACTTTCTCTTATGTATAAAGAAAAGTAAGGTAAAAGTGTGTTTCCGTATGGTGACGGAGTAAGAATACAATTCACCACCAGGGGGTAGTGAATTGTATAAAAGTAAGATAGGGATCTTACCCGAGGATGATGATCTTACGAGTCGACTAAGGGATATAAAACGCATATAACATCTGTGCGAGAGAAGGAAAACTCGAAACAATACCCTATACCAACACGTCTGACCAGCGTGGTATAGTATATCAATTTCCCTCCCATGTTGGGGGAGGCTCGAACCCAGCAGTGGGACATATATGAGCTGAGACGAGACGAAAGTAAAAGTATCAGGAATACCTAATATAATTTAGAAAATATTTTCTGTTACCGTAAAAGTTAACTTATTGATGTATATAAAAAGACGACATCATATTAAGAGAAGGAAACCTCGAAATATTAAAGAAGATTAATATCTGAAATAAAACTACTTTTACGGATTCTATCGCGTTTGTATTCGATTATTAATTTCCCGACGTTTCGAACACTTTACAGTGATCATGGTCACGGGAGGACTAGTGCATGTCCTTCATGTCCTACATGTAAAAGTAGTTTTATTTCAAATGTGTAATACTCGCGTAAACATTAGAAGTCATTAAGATTATTATCCCTGCCACTGTGAAGGAGACTCGTTGATTCAGATCAACGAGTGTCCTTCACATGATCAGTCATTAAATTAAAAAGGCATACAAAATCCCAGTAAGACGAAAGGAAATCTTAACGAGCGGGGTATATATAGTAAGCTAATTTCTCTCCAATTCTAGAATGGTTTCACGCTCGGTAGTGATTCGTGTATGAACGGAAGAAGTAAAGATCCTTAATATTACGATCATATAATGATATTTATAAACTTAATTTATTTTAGAAATGAATTTTTTTTTTCTGGAATAGGCTGATGTTGCGATCAGACTTCGCCTAAGTTATCCGAGACGAAGGATTAACACGCAACCACATACCTGTCGTATTCCACCTCTCTGCCACCACTTGAGTTTACCATCGGTACTTCGTTAAATTCCACATAAAAGTGCTGAATTTGACTCCCATGGGATTCACTATTGACTTTTCGAGATATTGTGTATTTATATTATTAATATTTTAACTATGAAGAAAATTATATTGCAAACCTTGACATCTGATTGAATGTTATAGCGGTCATCATCTACTAAAGATGATGACTTGAATTACTTTTAGGTAATTACCTGCACTACATTAGTTTAGGCCCCTATAACCACGATGTAGTTTTAAGGTAAAAGAACTAAGTGGATCCTACTGTGTTTAGATAATAAATAATCACTAAGGCAAAAGAACATCTCACAAACAGCCTAAAGGTAGAAACGTTTAAAATTCCAGAAGTCAAACAATGCTAATTTACGTGATTTATGAATTTCAAATAAGGTTAATATAAATTTTATGCGTTTCCGAACGCAAATTGAACGAAAGGGTTTCGTTTATGAGGGGAGTAGCTTCGAGGAAATATTTGTGAAGACTTAAGAAAATATTATTGTATTTTAGGAATTTTGAATTTTACATTTAAAATCCGGTTCACTAACTGCTCAGAGCCGCTTTATTTTTGTTTTTCGTAAACTATGTATCGGTTACCCGTTTACCCCATAGCCAGATATACGCAGAAGTCGTACAGCGCCCTTCGTGTTCAATATAACAATGCATTTAGGATGCTGATCGGGCTGCCCCGCTTTTGTAGCGCATCGGGAATGTTCGCGGATGCACGGGCAAATTGCTTTCACACTACAATACGCAAGCGGTGTGGTTCTCTGGTGTCCAGGGTGCGGGGCAGCCCCAACGATATCCTAAATATGATCGCTAGTCGTATGGATTGTATTTATATGTATACTTTTTATATGTAAAGCACTGCCTTTATCTCATGGGATGCCATTGCGGTGATGTCGAGTAAAATTTTAGTTGTTAGTTATGTATTTTCTTTTAATTTAATTAGTAATGTATTGTAACATAGTTTTAAGTATACTAACACAATGAGTCTTGGTTACTCGAATAAATGAATTACATATAGGTATTATTATTATTATAGCCGATTGTACGTGGTGGTAAAAAGTCTCCATTACGATAACACTATCGTGATGCTTCTGCCGCCACCACTCTCCAGAATTTAATGGCCGCCAACGGCAATTTATCCTTTAAAATAACCAAACATCCCCAATGCCTTAGAAATTTCAAGACTCGACAGTGGAAATTAAGGTAGGTATAGGTATTTATTTCTTTTAGGACAACGCGTTGTTAAATTCATTCATTTGACATTAGGCTGTCAGCGTGACATTTACTGGCGTGATATGGTGACGTCACGCGACACGTCAGTGAATCGCGTGTCGCGTTCATTAATTTTTAATTTTTCTATTAGCGCACAACGTTCCTGTTGGCGACTTACAAATTGATTTTGTTTGTTTCCGTGGGTAAATACCTACATAATTTGTTAGGTGGTTATTGAAAACATTAGTAAGTAGGTACTTATGTAGGTATGAAGGTGGTTCCTAGTCGAGACAATCTCCTCCCTTTTTTTTTTATTGCTTATGATGGCAAACGAGCAAGCAGCATACCTGATAGTAAGTGTCACTGCCCATGGACTTTTGCTATACCAAGGGCCGCTGCCTACCATTTCAAACGCCGAACCCACCCAGTTGGGCTTCCGGCTCTCTCGCTCACCGAACAAAGCGCAATAGCACGTTGCCATTACTCAGACGTTGAACTTCTGCAAGAAGTACCATACGTACTACCTACACGGAGAAATAATAAATAATTTGGAAAATCCAAAAGCGCACGCCTCATAATTTTTATATTATTTATCATTTACTATTATTAGTCAATGCCATAAATTAAGGAAACAAATCCCATACAGCCATGAGTTTACAATCATTCATCAGCTTTTTATTTTTTTTTTGCTTTTTTTTTTTGGTGGACTATGGATGCGTCTCGCCCCGCCAAATCGGTCCGGGGTGACGGAACAGCGGCGCGTGATCCCATAGACCCACCGTAAAAACTCCTCTCTCTTCGTCGTGCGAGCGGACCACCGGTACCCGATTTTTGTCTTTAGTGGCCATCATTCATCATCAGCTGCAAGCATTGTAAATTATCCCATTTTTCTTTTAACGATTTGTTTATCGCTAGATCCAGACAGAGGCTGCATTTTTTTTCATTTTCATTTCATCATCATTCTCCTGCATTAATTTGAAGATTGTTTAATTAAATTATTTATTTAAAATTTATTGATGTTATTTAAAATATTATCCTTCCTTTTTACATTTTTTATTGATACGTTTTTATTATCTCTCTTTCTCTCTCTCTCTCTCTCTCTCTCTCTCTCTCTCTCTCTCTCTGGATTTTCCAAATTATACTTACCTAGTATTAGTTATGACTACCATATGTGGTACTATTGCACGTAGACATCGTAAAAGACAACCAAGAGATCTAAAAATAACTTCTATACAAGAGAAGGAATATTTAAAGCAAATCCTAAACCAAGCCATGATTGTTAGCGTGGTATAATAGATTAATTCCTCTGCTATTGAGTAGGAAACTCAAGTCTAGTACTGGAACATATAAGATCCGAGCCAGTGATAATTATGACGAATATTAGAATAACTGATGCAAAATAATAAAAAAGGATGCAATAACACCCGCCAAATGACATTCAAATATAATTAATCCTTCATTCGACGAATAAGAAATCATTCTACATCTTTAAATACACAATTATTGAAATAAAAAGTGCATAATGTGCGGCTACCATACCTCTGTCGATTCAAACAATACGCACTACCAAGTCTCACACAAAGCTAGTCCGTTCTCATTTACATAATCAACTCTCATCAGCCACATTTGCATCGAAAACGCAATGCGAATTAAAATAATCGCACCATGCGTTCTAAATAAACTTTATTACTATACGAATAAAGTTTAAAATTATAAATACGAGATGTAATTTAAGTGAAGAAGAAGTGGTCTGCGGTTGGCGCATACGAAATTCGAACGTCCCGCTTGTCAGCAATTTGTTTTGAAGAGAGAACACTTCTAATTCGCAAAAAGAACGAGCGTTCTATGTTTAAAAGTATCGTCACGCGAGCTAGGTAAGGTTGCGTTCATGCTTATTGTATTTCTTTTTGATTTCAATATTTATGTTTCTATTCTGTGTGGTGACGAAGTAAGAATTCACCACCATTATGTTATACGCGGTGTCGTACAAGACGATTAAGAAATATAATACGCATACAACAATAATATATAAGAAGGAAACTTGAAAGAAAACCCTAAACCAAACTGTCTCACCAGCGTAATATAGTAGGTCAATTTCCCTCCCATTGTGGAAGAGTGTCGAGCCCAGCAGTGGGACGTGTGTGAGCAGAAATAATGACGAATTCTGTTCTATTTAATTGATTATCATTATCTTCTAAACATCTACAATAACTTTTACATTTATCTCGTGTATAAATATTATATTATATATGGTAGGTATTTAATATATAAATATCTACAGCAATTATATTAAGGTAGGTACATCTGCTTTTTTTAAATTTAAGTTAGGTATATCCTTTTAACTTTTTATACCGAAAACTCGCCAGTAGGTATCTACTAAGATCTTGCGACTGAATACAGTAACAGCAAAAGATATTTAAAGCACTGCTATTAAGAGTTTTAAAGCCTTAAAATTTTTCGAATAACCTATATATCTATATGAATATAGGTATATACTTAGTCTTAAATAAAATTTATATAGTATTTGCTGTTTTATGTTTTCTTTTTAAATGGAGTAAGTGCATCTCCACATAATAATTACATGCCTACTCCTTTCCATTTATCATAAATAATAGTTATGGTGGTAGGTGTATGGGTGCTAAACTAGGCAGCACTCATTTGTTTAGACTGTTTTACAACCTAAGTTAAATGATAAGCTTTAAAGTTTCTCAATTTCCTGGTTAAGTTAAGTACTTTAATGAAAATTTGCCCTTAGAATAAAGTTTCCGTTAACAATTTAGGCGTGTCGGTGCTTACAAGAACGAAATAAGATTTTACAGTTATATTTTGAAAGCATACCTAATAAGAAATAATATTATAAAGTTTATATGTACCTATCTACTTTTTAGGGTACTAGAATACCTAAGAAATTAATAAAAGGAACGGGTACATTCTAATGAACTAAGAGATTACCCACTTTATGTGTACTTTACTTTTACCTACTGAAATATCAATTTCCATAGTTAAATGATAATTAGGAAATTGATTTTTCAGTAAATAAACTCGAGATTATGTATTCACTTATTCTTCTCAGCTTACACGTAGGTACCTACTTTTTCTCATCTTATAATTATAATAACTGCTCACATCCCTAACTCATTTCTTACGATACTGATAGAGAAGAAATATGACTTTTGGCGGGAATCTAAAACGTCATGTGGTGCTCTTGTATTATATTCGATATTTTAGTGTTTTAACGTGTTATATTAGATATTTTTTATGGTATTTTATGTAATGTGATGTGACTAAACTGCTGAGATGTAGTGAATATCATATAAAAGTGCTTTACATCGTTTTCGTTTTCCATCAAAATGCCCACAAGATACCATTAACAATGTAGCCATAGCATTGTTGATGACGACAATTTGACTTACTGACGGACAATGACTAATCTGAAGACAATAAAAACTTGAAGATAATTATAACTCGACACTGGCAACAATGGCTCATTTATGTAGCTGATTGCCAATACCTACATAAAAAGAAGAAGAAGAAGAGAAGAAATATGTATATAGTCTTAGCACTGTATTTTTAACTCGTCACTACATTGATATACCAATGCGGTATCTGTTTTAAAATATTTTGACATATTTATTACTGAAAGTTGCCCGTATTTTCTTAATTAAGTAAATATAACACGTACCTACGTTTTTATATACTTACCTCCATACAGGCACCCGTACCTATTAACAACTAAATGTCGTTCTTTAAATATCCGAGTCCTCCCTGACCATAGATTCCTACTGTAAAGTATCCAAAACGTCGACTAAACAAAAATAAATTAAATAATAATACAATGATTTGTTTTTAATTCATTCAAAAACAAAACTGTATTTATGAATAAAATTAGTTATATATGTAGGTAAGAACTTGTATTTGGACGCACCTTTATGAGTTCCAAATTCAAACTTAAGAAGTTCAAAAACGGTGGCTCTACAAAAGATTTTTATAAGTATGGCTTCTTAAGAAGCCACTGTTATCCGCAGCACTCAGACGCAGTATGGTTTATGCATTAGTATTATTTAACCTTTTTGCAAAATGATTCTGTAAGGCAATGGTTTGGCTTGTAAATAATTATCTAATTGATTTGGTAAATAAAATAAGGCAAATAAAGTTTCGAATTAGATTAAAATTTGTATCCGTTATATAATTGTACGTTTGTAAATTCATCCGAGTCATCACATCTAATCTAGGGCAAATTCACTATAAAAAAAAAACAAATGGTTGTCTGTAAAGTCGGTTTACGGACGATAATTTTCATAAGAAAACATTAATAAAAATTGTACATTTTTATAAATTGAACAAACATAAACAATGGAAACCATATTAACTTTTCACTTCACTTTATAAGCAGTCGAAGGCTCTCTATTGCTAGGACGCATCGGCTGATGGAGTGGAAGAAAAGTAGATACGTCATAAGCCGAACGCTTAGATCGATTGTGCCTCTCTATCGCTTGTTCCGCGCTCTCGCTTGCACACTAGGGTCAGGCGGAAAGTGACAGTTTTTCGTACATATAGTCGGCGTTTATCGATTTATAAGACGCCAATATTATCACGTCAATAAATAAAATAGCTATAGGTAACATAGCAATATGGTCCCAATTTCTAACTAAATAATCAGGACTAATATCCCCGACTAGAAAAAAAGTATGGTTCGACCAGATCATGTAACTGGACCCGATCAGGATAGAATAAGGCATGCCGGATCCGGCAAACCCTATCAGGACCGGGTATGGTCCTGATCAGGATAGCCTGATGTGAAATAACATCAAGTATGGTAAGGCATACCGGATCAGGACCAGATCAGGACCAAATAAGGATAGCCTGATGTGAAATATCATTAAGTATTATAAGGCATACCGGATCAGGACCAGATCAGGACCAAATAAGGATAGCCTGATGTGTAATATCATCAGGTATGGTAAGGCATACCGGATCAGGACCCGATCAGGACATTCCTTAGAATTCCTTAGAATACCGGATCAGGACCAGGTCAGGACCAAATAAGGATAGCCTGATGTGTAATATCATCAGGTATGGTAAGGCATACCGGATCAGGACCCGATCAGGACAGAATGAGGCATGCCGGATCCGACAAACCCTATCAGGGCCAGGTCTGGTCCTGATCAGGATAGTCTAATGTGAAATAACATCAAGTATGATAAGGCATACCGGATCAGGACCAGATCAGGACCAAATAAGGATAGCCTGATGTGAAATATCATCAAGTATGGTAAGGCATACCGGATCAGGACCAGATCAGGACCAGATCAGGACCAAATAAGGACAGCCTGATGTAAAATATAATCAAGTAGATGATAAGGCATGTAGTATATCAGGACAAGAAACAATTTTCGTAACACAAAAAAAATTATCAATCAAAATTCAAAAAGTATCATATCATGATTGTCATATTTATGCCACGGTGTAAATTGTATTTGCATCAGAGGAGATTAATCTGAAATCTTTAACTAATCATAATATATTTATTTAATAATAATAATAATGTTTAATTAATAATAATAATATAAAAGTAATTTATATTTAAAGTTAAAACAAAAATAAATAATAGGTACATTTGAAAACATAGATAGAAATAAATATAATAATATTGTAACAACCATTCTAATATTTAATGTTTTGGGTCATAATAAATTGATGGCGTTAGTAAAATGACGTCATTATCTGAATCACCGTGTTAAGATTCTCCGAAGCGTAATGACATCGCCTAATATTAAATTAGTTGTTATCGAATCAGATCAAAACAGATCGATCAGATCATGAATGAGAAATACAGGCGACAGTTGAAGTCGTTAGCATCTGGTGGTTGCGCCTTAATTGGAACGGCTCACTGGGACTCTCTATGATAAGAATATAGCACTGCATTCGCTGCCTACGTCATATATTAATTTATATTTTTATCTATTAAACATGTTTTTTAAAAGGACCGGACTGGGCATACTCGTTTTGGATCAGGCAAGATATATAACGCAGATGATAATAAATAACGCAGTAAAATTTCATCCGGACCCGATCAGGAACGCCTGATGTGGACCCGATCGGGAATGCCTGATCTGGACCCGATATATCTTCTGCGTTACATACCTTATCTGGTCCAGATCGGGCATGCCCGGTCCGGTCCTGCTAAGGAAGACGGAAAAATTTCTAGTCGGGTCTTTAATCCAATTGTTTAAATACATCAAATTAACCAGTTGTCTATTTCTCTACGTGATAATAAGTATCATGCAAGCGTTAGCCTCAGGCCTACGTATCCAATTCAGTAAATCTAACAGTCCGAATTTTAAAAATGGAAGCATAGCTTGAGGCGCCATCTCAGAAACTGCGCGCCATATTGCACGTCATAGACACAGGTAAGGCATTATCATAGAGATTTTTCTTTTTACATGTATAATTATTATTATATGTACATTTTTTATTGAGCAATATAATTATAGACAGATTAGAGTTAGGCAACTACTAATTTAATATCTTTGAGTTTGAAATAAGTAGCAGTGATAGATAAAAACGTGGCCATTAGGTACGGTCACGTAAAGGCTGAAATATTAATAGTCACAATTTTTTTTTTAATTTAGATAAATTGGTTAATAAAATGAATGAATATTCCTAGCTGAAAATAGATAACCGATCTATACTACTATTCTATAATATTATAATAGTATAATAATATATAGTATCTACCTAATACCTATTACCTATGTAATGAGAAAGACCGAATTTTGTGAGTTTGTTTATAAATCTGTAGTAAACTTCGGCTTATTCGTGTGGTGACAGAGAAATAATACGATTCATCACCCATATCTTGCCCATGGGTGATCGTAAGAGATATAAAAACTAAGGGATATAAAAACGCATATAACATCAATGCAAGAGAAGGACAACTCGAAACAAAACCTTATACCAACACGTCTGACCAGCGTAGTATAGTAGGTTAATTTCACTCCCATTATGGAGGAGGCTGGAGCCCTGAGGCTGTAGGTAGGTCTATAAAGTAAATTACGCTAATTAGGTAGGTACCTACTTAAAGATGTGACGCTGCTTTATTTCTTAACGATAACTCACAGCAACCATTTTTATCTTTAATATTTAAATATAAAGTTGTGCGTATTTTTAAAGGCGTTTTAATCATTGATAATTTTATAATAGGTAAGTCCTATATTTACCACCGGAGACAAAGATTGGATAACTACCGGTGGCCCGCTCGCACGGCGATAGGAGTTTGCATGGTGGGGTCACGCGCCGTCTATTCCGTCACCGCGAACCGATTTGGCGGGGCGGGACGCATCCATAATCCAACAAAAAGAAAAGGTATATTTAATTAAATAAGTTTAAAACTATGATAGTACATATTCACTATCTTTCATCATATCGCTACCATTCGAGGTAGCTTCACCTATTAGAGAAAAATAAGATTCTTGAAAAAGGGAGTGATACAGGCCAGCACAGATGTCAGCCTAGGTACGGACCCCTAATGTCAATTGTAGTGGATTCCTTTCGACGTAGAACATTAATTTTGGTGCAATCCATTAATAATTATTCTGAATCTGAATATAGGTTATTATGGACATATTATGTCCATTGATTAAATGTTTTTGAAGTCTTCACACAAGGATTTCATAGTCCGAAGAATTAACTTAAAAAATAATGCCAGTCTACCTATAATTACATATTGTAGTTTAAGGAAGGTTTTATCACACATAGGTAGGTTATATGTAAGCACAGAATTGATGCGGGATGGATGAAGTGGCGGCAGGTCACGGGTACAACATGCGACCCCAGAGTACCCGTCAAATTAAAGGGCAAAATATACAAAACCCTAATAAGACCTGCTGTACTGTATGGATCAGCATGTTGGACGACAAAAGCGACGGATGAGAGACGACTGCATGTAGCGGAGATGCGAATGTTGAGATGGATGTGTGGTGTGACAAGAATGGATAAAGTAAGAAATGAATACATTAGAGGAAGTTTGAAAGTTGCGCCAGTGACGGAAAAGTTAAGGAGTGAACGGCTGACATGGTATGGACATGTGCAGAGGCGGATGAAAGTACCTAATGTTGTGAGAAAAGTAATGTTGTGAGAAAAAGAGAGAGAAGTAATGTTGTGAGAAAAAGAGAATGTTGTTTTAGGTATGAATGTTGAAGGCTTAAGGGGTAAAGGAAGACCAAAGAAAAGATGGATGGACTACGTGAGGCATGACATGGATAGTCTAGGAGTAACGGCAGAGATGACGTCTGATAGGATCGTATGGAAAAGGATGACATATTGCGTCGACCCCAAATAATTGGGATAAGAGCAAGATGATGATGATGAGGTAGGTTATATGTAATAACTAGGTAATACTGTAGCGATTAGATAAAAACCTATGTAGGTATGATGATTTGTTGCACGTGAAACACCTTAGTCCTTCCCTAACCATGACCCCGTGTTTTCAATTTGAAATAAAACTATTTTTACACAATAGAGTCCGTAAAACTAGTTTTTTTAATTATGGTAGGATGATCCTACCATAATTAAAAAAACTAAGTAAGAAAAAACTAAGTAAGAATACAATTCACCACCCCATATCTTAATAGTGGTAGGACTAGGCTGTGTACAGTTCTCTGTCTACAGCCGCGGGCCGGTCCGCCCGGGGTACCACACTCTCCCAGACGATCGACGTCTGAGTAATGGCAATGTGTTATTGCGCTTCGTTCGTTGAACTAGAGAGCCGGAAGCCCAACTGGGTTGGAATTGGGGTTTGTTTTGGTAGGCAGCGGCCTAGCTGTACCTTTGGTATTGTAAAGGTCAATGGGCAGCAGTGACACTTACCATCAGGTGTTCTGTTTGCTCGATTGCCACCATAAGTAATAAAAGAAAAATTTCAAATGAGTATACTCGCGTAACCATCAGAATTTATTAAGGATTTTGAAAACCCGTAAAGATAGATTTATTTCAAAGCAGCCTTAATACATATTTGCTTATTATTTTAATAGAGACAGTACCTGCCAATCTTACGATCTGTTCTTCATCTGAGGGCGGCACCAATAATTCATCTTTAGTTTTTGGATTTTTAATTCATGAGATAATTAACTTATCCACTTGCATATTAAGATTTTCGAAAATAAAATGGTTTTTATGAATATTTCAAGCTGCTTACCCTCTATCATCCCCATACATTCAACGCTATTGTTAGGTATATTTATTTCTATAAAATCATACGCGAATAAAAAGGTAACTAGACAATTAACAGGTTGACATTCATTCTATTAATTAGACTTAGATAAATCGAATTTAGCCGTAGGCCCACTGACAAGTTTTGTAATTCTAATACTGAGCTTTCAAATTCAAATGAATGGGTAGATCAGTAATTGATCTTCGTGTCTACCAGCGTGCTTACATTTTAGTCAACTCATTCTTCATGTACCTATTTAAAAAATGTCGAATATTTTAAAATATTAAATCTAAATTTCGATTATTTAAATTGCGACTGAAATTTCAACGTTTGACAGTCTGTGTGAAAGTTATCTCGTGTTATAATTCAAATTCATCTTCGTGATCTACCGAAAATTATTCGCAGGAATATCAATGATGTTTAATATTAAATTGCTACCAAAAATGCCATATATTCGACCAATTTGGAATCTGAATTGTTATTTTCATGCTTGACAGATTGTGTGAATTTTATTTCGTGCTTCCATATTCAAATGAAAGTTTTTTCGAATAACAGAAAACATTCTCGATAAATTTCGCATTCCAATTCCCACTTATAAAATACCTATTGAGATACCTAAATAGGTAGAATCTACCCACCTATATGTGTTCTGTATTACTAATATAGGTAGGTATACCTAAATAAAAAATAAAAAATAGGTAGGTATATCTATCTCTATACATATTTTCTTTTTTTGTCGGCGGGCTATAGAGTGGTCGCACCGGGGTGATCTATCTATCTATACCATATAGGTACTTAAAAGATTTTTTTCTTTCGCCGCAACTTATTTCGTTGTCATTTACTTACCCCGTATGCTAACCGCCAAGCGGCGTACCCCCATCTAAAGTCAAAAGTTGCCATTCTGACCGAGCCTCATCATTGCCTAATTCTAAGAAAAACTAATAGGTTGATTGAGTAATCAAAGCATAAACTTATGTTTTTAATAAGACATTTAAATAACTCTGTCTAATTTTTATAACCACTATCCTAATAGGTAATAGGTAAATTGCACTTGTTTGGGTGTAATCAAGAACTATAAAGTGCACGCACTACCCGAATATCGTGAAAAGGAACGGAAATGTACGATATTTGATTTGTTGAATAACCCGACTAGAAATTTTTTCGTCTTCCTTAACAGGACCGGACCGGGTATGCCCGATCTGGACCAGATAAGGTATGTAACGCAGAAGATATATGTGGACCCGATCAGGAAAACCTTATCGGGTCCAGATCAGGCATTCCTGATCGGGTCCGGATGAAATTTTACTGATCGGAACCAAATCAATCATCTGCGTTAGGTATATATCTTACGTGATCCAAAACGAGTATGCCCAGTCCGGTCCTTTTAAAAAACATGAATATCTTAAAGAACATGTTTAGGGGTGAAGTGGCATGAAGGAGCCAGGTTTTGAAAGAGCCACTTGAGTTATTTCGGTAGTTTACGAACGAATTTGGTAGGTGATTTTATTTTTAAGTGGCAGCACTGATTTCCCGCCACCCATAAACATTTGACAGTTCGCCGACACCATCGGCCGCCGGTACATCGACTCAAAGTTTTTGGCACTAAAAAGTAAGTACTTTGCTTCATTTAAGTTGTTTTTTTGGTATTTTATTGTAAACAAATATAGGTACATGGATTGTAGATTGAGGTAGTGCATATACTTGGCCTTACAGTTGCGTAATAAATATACCGAAGAAGTTTTATTAATGTTTTTATTTTGAAGGTTATATTTTTTTAAAGAATAAGCTATGAAAGAGCCGGTGAATTTGTCTTAAAAGAGCTGGCTCTTTCATAACCGGCTCTTTCATAGCCGTGCATTTGAACTTTGTAAATAATGTATAAAAATAATAAATATATATATTTTTCGTGTATTACAAAATTATTTGTTTCAGATATTGCATAATGGAGAAGCCTTGTCCAAAAAAAAGAAAAAGACTCGAAAAATCGGTAATTGAAGAAGCAGTCAATGAAGTTTTGCAGAAAGGTCAGTCCATAAACAAAACTGCACTTGCCTTAAATATATCGAGGGCTTACTTAGCTAAAATAATTAAAAAAGTAAAGGCTTCCGGTGAATCCTCTTTTAAACACTGTCCTAATATAGGAAATAAGCGTATTTTCACAACAGACCAGGAGAATATGCTGGCGGATTATTTAAAGACTGCTTCTAAAATGTGCTATGGCCTAACAAGACATCAAGCTAAGAAGCTGGCATTTGATTATGCCATGGCTAATGATATCTGCCTAGATAAATGGAAGGGAATTACAACTGCGAGTGATGATTGGTTAAAAGGGTTTATGAGCAGACACAGAGATTTGGCTGTGAGAAAACCCGAAAGCACTTCTCTATCACGTGCAACAAGTTTTAATAAACATAATGTAATCACATTTTTTGAGAAACTAAGCAATGTTAAGTTTGTATTTTTTGAGAAACTAAAAATGGCTACAAAGCAGTCGATAAAAACCCTCAATAAAAAACCAAAAATAAATGAAGAAAATTCCGTAGTGAAAGATGACTCTGATTCTTCTGGCTCTATCATATTGCCTGAAATAAAGAAAAAGGATGTTCGCGGCAAAACAAACTGCAAGACAAATAAAAATACAGATGATTGCGTATTTTGTAGTAAAACATATGAAAATAGTGATCAAGATTGGTTTCAGCGCAAAATTTGTTCTAGGTGGGCTCATGAATCCTGTGGCATTAAGGGAAAATATAATTTCTTTGCAAGACATGTTTCTAATTTTAAGAAAATTACATTATCTATATTACATTATCTAAAGTCTGAATCTTAAACTTAAACAAATAGGTCGTTAAGATTTTGAAGCTTTAAAATAGACAATATATTTTTTTAAGTTCTTAAAGATTTAATAATGTTGTTTTTGATAGGTGATAATATTTTTTATTTTGTTTATATTTCGAGATTTTTATTAATAAACAATAATTCGTCACTAATAAATAGGTATGACTGAATAATGCATTAAGATTAAAGCGTTTGTTAGAATGACTCAAAATGATTGATATAGTAGTAAAAGAATCTTAAAAAAGTCATTAGTTAAAAAAAAAATGTTAGAATTATCTTTTTGTTATTTTTAATAAGGCAATGATTATTATTAAGTATAAATATTGCAATCACATTTTATAATACAGACTGGCTCTTTCATAACATTTAGTGGCTGTTTCAATACCTGAATGTTATGAAAGAGCCAAAAGACACGTTTTTTTAAAATGAATATTTCACTGATTTCTGTGTTGCGTTTAAGGTTTTTTTCGTATGAAATTACCTACTTTAATAAATAAATAATAATAAGAGCAAAAAAATGTCATTTCTTCAATTAAAAGTTGTTTTTTTCGCTCCGTTCAGTAAACTGGCTCTTTCATGCCACTTCTCTCCTAATAGATACCTAAAAATATAAATTAATAAATGACGTAGGCAGCGAATGCAGTGCTATATTCTTATCATAGAGAGTCCCAGTGAGCCGTTCCAATTAGGGCGCAACCACCAGATGCTAACGACTTCAACTGTCGCCTGAATTCCTCATTCATGATCTGATCGATGGGGATGGGGAAACTTAAGAAGATCTTCTCATCCAACATACCTCAGTGTTTGAAAACACAGGTCTATAACCAGTGTGTGTTGCCAGTGATGACTTACGGCACGGAAACGTGGTCCCTAAATGTAGGCCTCATAACCAGGCTCAAAGTCGCTCAGCGTGCTATGGAGCGGGCTATGCTCGGGATTTCTCTGCGAGATAGAATCCGAAATACGGAAATCCGCAGACGAACGGGTGTAACCGACATAGCACGAAGAATTAGCATGCTGAAGTGGCAATGGGCAGGCCACATCGCTCGAAGAACCGACAACCGCTGGGGAAGAAAGGTTCTAGAGTGGCGACCACGTACCGGACGACGCAGTGTGGGACGCCCCCCCCACTAGGTGGACAGACGACCTAGTGAAGGTTGCTGGGCGTCGTTGGATACAGGCGGCACAGGACCGCACTCTGTGGCGTAAAATGAGGGAGGCCTACGTTCAGCAGTGGACGGCAATGGGCTGAAATGATGAATGATGATGATGATGATCTGATCGATCTGTTTTGATCTGATTCGATAACAACTAATTTAATATTAGGCGATGTCATTACGCATCGGAGAATCTTAACACCACGATTCAGATAATGACGTCATTTTACTAACGCTGTCAACAATTTATGACCCAAAACATTAAATGTTAGAATGGTTGTTACAATATTATTATATTTATTTCTATCTATGTTTTCAAATGTACATACATGGGTCTTTACCCATAAAAGTAACATATGTTTAGTCATCTATGATAGGTCATAAATGAAAACATGTAACTTATTAGAGTAAGAGAATAGTGCGAATTTATTTATTATTTCTCTTTCTATTGGGTTTCACATACAGAGCATTATATGCAATACAAAATAATGGCATTAGAACAGGGATAAAAAGTGACATTTGTTAAGTTTCTCATTCACAAGGATTAATACTTGAACACAGAAATCTAATAACTCATGAAATAACTGGGTAACGATACAAAATAATCACTAGAAACACCTTGATACCAGAAGACTCGAGTGTACGATGACGTCACGTTTTGAACAACCAATCGCGTCGCGTTTTAGAAATTTGCAAGCGAATTTCAAAAAAGCCGATTTTTGATAATTAAATTTCACTATTAAATAATGATGAATTTCAAAAATAATTGTATAGGTATGTTTTTAAGCAATAAAGATTACAAATAAAAATATTTTGTTCATTTTGGAGTCACGTGCATATTCCCTATTGTACCTACAAATAGAGACCTACACGAACGAAAGTTGCTATGAAAAATAATCTACCAAGGAAAGGTCAAAAACTACATTTTTGAGATATCTCAAGGTGCCTAAACTTCAAGGAGTCGTCATACATTGAAACTCACGTAGGTACCTAGGTGGGTTCTTCCCGACTAGAAAAAAAAGTATGGTTCAACCAGATCATGTATCTGGACCCGATCAGGATAGAATGAGGCATGGCGGATCCTTTTTTTTTAATCGCTGTGGAAACGCATTTACGCTATCCCCCGCCGGTGACAGACGAGGGGGAGTGTGGGACTCACCGGCCAGCTGGAACCCGGCCGGAATACCCACTAAAACCACAGCGGCTCCTTCCGCGCTTTTACGGGGAGCCGGAGAGATCGTCTACTGACATTCGATCCCCGGCACCCCCACGCTTGGCCTTCTGGCCACGTCCTATCATCCCTCAAGGCGGTGGGAGGAGATGCGCATAACGGCGCCTCCTCCTCACCGGGCGCCGGCAGCGAAGCGAGTCAGCTGACGAAAGCGCCTCGCGTTCCCACTCCGCGGCCTCCTTCCTTTTCATAATGGCCTCACAAAAGGAGGCCATCGACGACCAGCACCTGTCGCTGTCAACCATCTTCGAGATGATGGTCGACAACGACAGGTCTCTTCCAAAGGCATGCCGGATCCTGCAAACCCTATCATTAAGTATGGTAGGTAAGGCATACCGGATCAGGACCAGATCAGGACCAAATAAGGATAGCCTGATGTGAAATATCATCAAGTATGGTAAGGCATATTGCATCAGGATCAGGTCAGGACCAAATAAGGATAGCCTGATGTGAAATATCATCAGGTATGGTAAGGAATACCGGATCAGGAATTCAGGACCAAATAAGGATAGCCTGATGTGTAATATCATCAAGTATGGTAAGGCATACCGGATCAGGACCCGATCAGGACCAAATAGGGATAGCCTGATGTGAAATATCATCAAGTATGGTGAGGCATTCTGGATCAGGACCAGGTCTATACCTACCAAATAAGGACAGCCTGATGTAAAATATAATCAATTATATGGTAAGGCATGTAGTAGGTATACCAGGACCAGAAACAGTTTTCGTAACACAAAAAAATTATCAATCAAAATTCAAAAAAGTATCATACCTATCATGATTGTCATATTTATGCCACGGTGTAAATTGTATTTGCATCAGAGGAGATTAATCTGAAATCTTTAATTAATCATATGTATTTAATAATAATAATAATAATGTTTGATTAATAATATAAAAATAATTTATATTTAAAGTAAAAACAAAAATAAATAATAGGTCGGTAGATATCGCTTTGAAATTATGATACAAAAAGAAAATATTTATAAGTAGGTACCTTCCTACCTAAA
Organism: Lymantria monacha; assembly: GCA_905163515.2. Classification (NCBI taxonomy): domain Eukaryota; kingdom Metazoa; phylum Arthropoda; class Insecta; order Lepidoptera; family Erebidae; genus Lymantria; species Lymantria monacha. The sequence goes on along the minus strand of LR991097.1, from coordinate 22,116,567 downwards.
GCACTTTTATATCATATTCATTAATTACATTTCAGCAGCAGTTCTCATGCAGCGTTCCTTCGCATCATGTTAAATAAAATGCCATCAAAATTATTTAATTATACTAGTGTCCGACCGAATGTTCGGTTTCGGTCGAGTTTCGGCAAAAAAACGAGTTTCGGTTATGTTTGCAAACCTGCCGAAACTACGACCGAAACCGAAACTGCATTCGGGAGTTTCCGCGCTGTGCTCGGGTGTGTTCGGCGCGGTAAATGATATCCATGCGACGATGACATTTAGCCGCGTCCACGTGCGTAATTATGTCGTAACCTGTTTGTTTGCAGTGTATTAGGTAACAACATAAATAAGTATTAAAGCTACCTATGTGATTTAAAGAAAAAATAAATAAATCTGACTGATTATAATAGGTATATTTTCGGTCGTAAGAACCAGTTTCGGTCGGACACTAAATTATACTTACCTACCACAACTTAACATAGAATACCTATCTACTCAAACAATATTTCTCTCAATCTATTCTTCAATTATTAAATACTATCTACCTAGGTGGCCCCCCATAATTTATAGCTATATCTATAGACGTCTAATGGTTTGCGTAACAGATTTAATATAAGAACTCAGTTTAAACAAGTGCCTGTTTTAATTAGATACACATTGCATATTTATTACTCTGTCATAACACCGAAGCAGATTGGTAAGTAGGTACGTACCTATTACCTAGAATATCGACTCTAGAATATCGAATATAATTGGATAATTTACTCACCAATTAGTGTTTACCTATACCTATAGAAATTACAATAGCAAGACCGTATAATCACGACGTATAGGTACGGGTATGGATATGGTATGGGTCATTATCATTCTCCTGTTCTTATCCCAATTACTTTGGATCGATCCAATATGTAGCTCTTCCTACATACCTATTGCAATATGACTGTACATAATATGACTTTCAAAAAGAAAGAATCAGTTTGCTATCTCGGCCTAGCCTTCGAAAAAAATTTTTCATTTATTCAGCATATTAAAACTGTAGGTGAAAAAGCGAAACACAATTTCTAAGCGCTTACTAGAATATCCACATCTACTTGGGGCCTTCGCTTTAATACACTTAAAACCATATATATAGCCACATATTTGGGGTGTATTTGTTACGCTGCAACTGTATGGGCCGATAGGGCCACCATTTTTTTTCCTTGCTGGGTGGACCATGGATGTGGTCGCGCCCCGACAAATCGATCCGGGATGACAAAAGAGGCGGCGCGCAACCCCATGGACCCACCCTGCAAACACCTCTCTACGCCGTGCGAGCGGGTCACCGGTACCCGATCTTTGTCTTCGGTGGCCCGCCCGGCGGTTTACCCTTACGGGTTACTCCCGTGTCGACGCCCCGACAGCTTTCGCCGTCGGGGCGCCGCCTTCACGCGGTGGCCTCACGTCGGGTGACCGGACAATTCCCCGGCCCGATCACCCGAAGCCTCGGTTAGAGCGGCATCAGTCGCAGATATTCGCGCCTACGCCGTCCCGGCCTCTGGCGGCGGCCCGGGTCACGGGAATCCTCCCGGACTCGTTCCGCCGCCTCCTTCTGCGAGATGATAGCCTCGCAGAAGGCGGCAACCGCGTCCCAGTTCCTGACGCTGTCGACCATCGCTTTCACGACAGCCGGCAGCGTCAGGTCGGCATGACAGCGACGAGGTCACGGCGCTGCCCGTCCCAGCCCGAACGTACCTCAAGCGTATGTTGCGCCGTGTCCTCATCGCTACTGCAATGGTGGCAGAATGGAGTCCACTCCCTCCGCACGACCGTGTGCAGGTACTTGCCAAAGCAACCGTGCCCTGACAAGACCTGCACCAACCAGAAGGAGAGCACTCCGTGCCGCCGCTCCGTCCACTCCATCAGTAGATACGGGCCGGAGGGCCTCGACGGTAACAACACCGTGTCTAGGCCACTCCAGCCGCGTAGCCCAACGGGCGATGACATCTCGGCGGGCGTCCTCGCGCCAGGTGGCTATTTCGTCAGATGATGAGGAGCCACCCTCGTCGCGCACTGAGCTAACCCGCCGGTAGAGGTCGGAGAGCATCTCCGCCTCTAGGTCCCACGGGGGTGTCCCGGCCAATAGGCATGCCGCCTCTGCCGACACCGTGCGGTACCCGCGAATGGCTCTGATCGCCATAGCTCTCTGTGGCCACCACAGAACCGCCCTGAGCTGGACGTTCAGAGCCCTCGCCCACACGGGTGCGCCGTACATGGTCATTGAGCGGATGACCCCCGTATACAGCCGTCGGCCCTCGAAACTGGGTCCGCCCACGTTCAGCATGAGCCGCGAAAGAGCGGACGCCGCGCCGACCAGCCAGGGAGCAATCCTGCGGAAATGCTCCCAGAACCACCAACGCTCGTCGAGCACCAGACCCAAATATTTCATATGGGCCTGGATATTGATGTGGATGGAGTTGACGACTAACGAGGTGCCGATAGGCAGCCTCACGCGGGGCCCATGGGGGCCGATAGGGCTGCCATAGTGGCGGCTCGCCTTAAATTACTACAGAGCCAACGATTGGCCCTAATATTCTTATGTAAAGCCTATAGAATGGTTAGTACCTACCGAGGCCTTGCCCAGTGCTAGCGGGTGTGCTTCCGGTTATTTGGGGATTCAGAGACGAGCGTCAATGTATTAGGTACACCACAAGGGAAACTATAAATACCGATTTCCTTCTACCGCGCGACCGAATTAAAATTGCTAGATTGTTTGCGCCACAATCCAATGTCTATGAAGAGCTTTTAACTGAATGGCAAGAAAAATGGGATTCATCATCGAAAGGCTGTCATCTTTATAAATTTTTTCCATGTATCCGAAAGCGCCTGGAGAAAGTGTGGCTAGAGGTTGACCATTTTGTGGCCCAATTTTTAACTGGACATGGCAACTTTAAAAGTAAATTATTTTCTTTTAAACTCGTACCTTCACCACTATGTCAATGTTCCACACCTGACCATGAGTATCAACAATCAGCACATCACATTCTCTGGGAGTGCGATCTCTGGCGAAACAAGCGTAACCTTATGTTAAACAATTTGCAAGTCACCTGTGGAGTAATATACTATACGGACCTTGTGGCAACTCGAGAAAATTTCCGTGCGTTCATGCGTTTCTGCCATACCTACTGTAGCAATCAATCTTAACGCTCACATATAGGCCCCGTTAAGCTCTTCCGTATCCGTGGTGCCGTACGGCTGCGCTTATCGTAGCCGTATACCTCTTTAATTATTGGCTGACTAGTCATTTTGTTTTTCTGTCTCCCGCTTTGACTAGGAGGGAAGTGGAATCACTCTTTCCAACTCTTCCTCTTTAACCTTTTCTAATAAAATTTGTTGCGGGTTCCAAGACAATTAAAATCATATCCCGGGACTGCCTGAGGGTCAAACCTTGGTGTCATTTATAGTGACCATTGTGGATCCTGGCTCACAGGAGTTACAATGGTGGGAATGTGTGGTGGGATTAGTCCCATAAAAAAAAATACCTATTGCAAAAGTTATTGGCAATAATTTTATGACCGGCCGCCTGCCTGACGTCAACCCTCCTTGGAAATGTAGGTAATTGTTGACCAAATGGCATCAAGTGGTGTTGGCGCAGATCGAAATAAGGCTCTTAGTCGTCTTTTATGACATCCACAAGCAAAGTAAGGGTTAGTAGGTAGGTATTATTCGTAGCCGCTATGCAGTATACCTATGGTATGGGTATAGGTATCTATGGGTAGGTATTGGTATGGGTAGGTATAGGAATGGATATATGTACCTACCTATATATAGGTAGAGGAACTGCAGCATATTTGGAATACTAGTTTGTTTTTTGAGGATAAATTTAAAGAGAAAAGGTGTGGATCTATAAAAAATACATTGAATGATTGATAAATTATTAAACTTTAATAATTTAAATAATCAAACATAACAAAAACCAGGAACCTTATCAAAATGCTTATCAAACGAAAAAACTCCAAAATCGAGATTTGACTTAGGGTGCAGGTAATTTGGAATATAGTATTCCAAATTATATTCACATTTTTTTTGACATTTGCTAACACTTTTCCTTAGAAACTAATAAATATATATATCTCTATAATAGTCTTATAGTTTTTAGATCTTTAGTCATCAATATTTCTTTAAACAAAATAAACTAAAATAATCTCTAATTAAGTAATCAGTCACAATAATTAAAGATCAGTCTTAAGTTTGAACTTACAGTTTACTATTATTAGTTATTATTCTTGCAGTAATCACAAATATACACAAAAGATTCATAACCACTACAAGAACCGTGGACCCACAATTCGCATATTAAGCACTGTACCAATTCTTCACTCCTTTTATCCTCGCTATATTTACCGTTACAGAAAAACATTCGACGTCTTCGTCCGTAGGGACAGTAGTCTCATCTCTCGTTGCTACATTGTCAGAAGAGTCTGTGTTATTTGCAGATATAGCCCCAGGAATCGGATCTGATGAGTCAGTCGGTCATATTTCTTTTCTTTATCTTTCTTGTTATTTTCCTCTTGTGTTTTCCTTTTTTCTGTGTTTTGTTTTCTTTATCAGACTTTTTAAGTTGTGCATTCTCAAGGTCTTTTTTATAAGGAGAACTTGAGATTATTTAGGGGCTTACGGCCCCTATTGCTAGTTCTCTTTTTTATTGTGGCCACGGGAGAAATATGGGAAGGAGTAACAAGGGAGTGAATTTCTGTCCTACTACCTGACGGTCCTGGCTCTGTTTCAATAAAATTCTCCAATCGCAAGGAAGCATTTGTGGAGGAGGCGATCGTCATTGAAATTATTTAACTGTTTGGATCCTTTCCTTGACCTGGGTACGTTGAACTGTTTAGCTGCCTTTAAATATCCCATTCTCTTATCTCTAACAGCGGGAATGGCAGCGGCCATTTCCTCCTTTTCTCCTCCATCTCTTTCTCTTATTATATTTGCGAGATGTAGCCATTTCTAAAAAAACCAGAATAATTAATACTTCTCATAGAAATGTGCATATAATTTGGAATATTCCAAATTATATTCTCTTTCGGTATTCCAAATTAACAACATACCAACCTAACCTAAAATTCTATGTCACATTTTTAATGTTAGATATATTCACAAAATCATAGTAAAATCACAAACTAACAAGGCCACTTAACAGTTTAAATAATTAAGATGAAGATTTAAAGCATTACAATAAATGATTATCACCGATTGCATTCTTACCGATTTTTTTTTTAAAGCAGGCGTCACGTTCCTTTGCGATTTGTAGCCGGAATGTCAAGATGCCGTCCTGTTTTTAATACACAATAGCTTTGTGTGTCGTATGACTTCATGTTTACGCCAAAAAAATACAGATGGTGTTTATAATTATTTTGATATCGAAGTATTCCTACCTGCAGTATCCCAAATATGCTGCAGTTCCTCTATGGGTGTAGTTATCTAAACAAATAATTAAGGTTTTATATTTTTACATTCCTCAATCCTTAATCTTAAATCTGTTTCATTTTCAAACGATTTATTCGCGTGTTCGTTCAAAAGCGTGCCTTTAACAATCGAATTAGAATAATCTCGATATATTGGCACGAGCTTCTGAACCAATAATCGGATCGTGCTCACTGACGGCTTCCGTGCAGGAATCTGAAGTTGCTCATAGTTAAGTTTAAGTAGCTAACATACAGAATTTTTAAATTGACGCTTCAGGTTTAAACGACATATTTGAAGGGCAGACAGGGATTAAAAGTGTGATAGCTTCACGCAATGGCCGTAAGAAATACCTACCTACCTACATATTTTAAGTAGGTATAACTAGGTATTTATGTCAGGTATAAAAACGAATCGAATTAAAATATATTAAAAACTAATGATTTTATATACCTAGGTATGTTTATCCTTTATGCATTTCTAATTAATTTATCTGATTGTAATGGGACTTTGTATAGATAATGGGGAATATGCATGACCTTTTTTTTATTTTTTAAACGTTTCTACTAGTTATTACATTACCATAAATAAATATATCTACCTAACACATCCAAAATATAAAACATTAAGTTAAAAAAAAAATATTAAAATCACTATCATTTTTGGGCGATTTAAACGCGGCTATTATGACGCGCTTCTGTGACGTCAGAATACACACACAAGTTGGATGTCAACGACGAAATGTTTGGTTCACGAAGTTATTGAAAATTAAAAAAAGTAAGTGTAAAGTCAACTTATTACCATGGAAAAGAACAGAAAACCGTATCTATTATAAATATTCTGTCGTTCCTATGTGCCAAAATATTATCAAAATTGCACCTAACAACGTAGGTATATTTTCTTATGCCGAGAAATGTATCTAATAAATAAGAAAAAAATGGTGCAAGGCGATGAGAACAGACAATGTGTCGTGTTTGAGCAGTTTATAGATAGATACTATTGTTAAGATCATTTTAACGTAGGTAAGTAAACACATTAGAAAAGTGATGAAGTACCTACATAAAAGAATCATTTTTCCTTAATTACATGCACATAGGTACTTGTTTTGTTTACAAACTTCGACGTACACATACCTACCTAGTTTACGTAAAGTTCCTAAGGATATATTCTCAATATCTAATAGGTACCTACTATTAACAGTGTCGCCATAGCACTGTTAAAGTCGACGATTTCACTTACTTACAGACAATGATTTAACATGAAGAGACTAAAGACGTGAAGAAAATTGTAACTCAACACTGGCAACAATGCCTCGCATAGCATCTGATTGCTAATAGATACAAAAAAAAAACAATTCTTAATTTAAAAAAATAGAAAAATAGAAGTGAGCTACATTAACGTCGCCTATCGCGTTCACATACGTTTTATTTTGTATTCAACTATCCCTTTCTTATGCGACATACGACAAGCGGTGACATCTAGGCCACGACCAATAACAAAAAGGTACGCTACTATTGGTTGAAAGTGTCACATTCAGAATACAGCTGTAGAAATTATTTTCAAATTTTGTGTTCTGTTCCAATAATTTGCTGTGATTTAAAAATAGAACGAAAGAGACGATTAAATTACAAAGAAAATTGTTTGATATATCAAATCTTATACTTTACTACTGAATAAAAACTTTATTGATGAAAAGAAATTTGAAGAAAATTATTGCTTTTTTTTTGGAGTTTATGGCTTGATTACTAAGACCTCTAAGTCTCAGCCAAATCTTTGTTAAACTAACTTCATTTAAAGTCACTGTCCGTGAGTATCAAATCGTTGCATTCAACAGTGCTATGACCACACTGGTAAAGATATCTTTTTGAGAATTTTGGTGGAAAACTGTTACCTACCCATATCATATTTACAGTAGGTAATTCCTGTGCGGCAAATTACATAAAATACCATCAAAATAAACACTAAGATATTCAATATTGGTATCTACCTAATGCAAGAGCACGATATGGCAATTTTCCTTGCCCGCTAAATCCTGTTTTGTGCAGGTGCGATAGTGATGTCCAGACAAAGGATCAAGTATTGAAAAATAGAACAAAAACATTGCTATAGGTACAGTGTCTATGACATTTCCTAACCTCTAAACTGCCTATAGGTAGGTATACCTAATGATAGAAAAAGGGAAATAGATACCTATAGATAGTTAAGTAGGTATAGGTACCTACCTACCTAATATTACGACTAAAATGAAGAATAACTACCTACCCACTTGTACGGTATGCACAGCCTGCAGTGGACTGTATGAGGTAAGTTTACTGAACTAGGTGAGGAACTGATATTATCCTATCCCTGCAAGCCGCGAAGAAGTAATTAAAAAATACTCCACCAACCTTTCATCCACTTTCGCCGAGGGCAGTAGTGTCGTCGCAGTAGGCTCGCCAAACCGCGCAGTCAGCTTCACTATATTCTATACAACTATGCAGTTCACAGCACCACAAAACACTATTATGGTGGTTCCAACAGTTCCGTTAAACAATGTCCTACCAAGGATTAAGCAGGTGCGGCGATTACGAATACACCGAGTGGCACAACCGCCTGGCGGACCGAGTTGTCTCAAATCTTCTACTCAACTGTCATAACGACGGTTGCAGAATCGAAGTTGTGAAGTTTCTCCAAATACCCTCCACATAACTTGCAAGGACCGAACATACCCCTCACCGAATTCAACATGATGAATTCCCCATTCTAAATTAAAAAGCAAGTAAGGGATATACAATCCACTAACCTATGTAAACAAAACACATAGAATAAATAAACCTTTAGTGAGGTATATTTTTGAAAAAAAAGAATAATAATAATTAATTAATCTAGATAAACAATAAAATTTAACCTAAGAAAAAAATAAAAGGTAATTAATTTGCATACGGTAATGGACAAATTTTATTCACCGGTCTCTTAATTAGACCATTTTTAGTTCTCAAAGTAACTACACGAATAATGCCATCAACGCCCTCGTGTGTTGTTTCAATTCTACCAAGAGGCCACTGCAATGGGCGCGTCAAATTTGATTTCAGTAAAACTAAATCACCAATCTTTACGTTAGGAGGTGAGGCAAACCACTTCTCTCTTTGTTGCAGAGTATGAAGATAGTCATTTGACCAGCGCTTCCAAAATAACTGTGATATTTTTTGAATTGACTGCCAACGAGATAATCTATGTTGAGGAACGTCCTCATAATTATATTCAGGCACAGCCACTAAGCTTTGTCCTATCAGGAAATGACCAGCAGTTAATACATCGAACTCGTTTGGGTTTTCAGATAGTGTACATTGTGATAGTAATCATATGATTTTCCGTTGTGAACAATTTCGTAAATTGTCTAATGAGCAACGTATTCGCCGTGCGAATGAATTAAAATTATGTCATAATTGTTTAAAATCAAAACATTCACAACAGCTGTTCCCAAGATAACTGTACAGTTAGAAGTATGCGTAGACGTCAGATGACACACCGTACTTATAATTGATTGTTCGTCTCCCTTGCACGGCGCAGGAGCGGTCTCAGTCGAAATCAGCTGATTCGAACACGGTTTGTTATTATCTATCGCGCTAACTTCACGATGTAACAGAACATGATGCGGTAAATTACAGATTAAACATTTAAAATTACTTTTACACGCCTTAACGGTATGATTTGATTTTAAACAATTATGACATAATTTTAATTCATTCGCACGGCGAATACGTTGCTCATTAGACAATTTACGAAATTGTTCACAACGGAAAATCATATGATTACTATCACAATGTACACATAAACCCTTTAATCCAGAGCGTGTAGAAGATAGCGAATGCTTTTTTGTATCCTTTTGTCGCGAATCATTTTGTTGATATTTATTAGAATACACATTAGAATATGACGCAGAATGATCTAGAACTTTTATTTGATTATGTATAAATAATGCTAATTCATCGAAGGTAGGAATGGAATTTTGATCTAATTTTTGTTCAAAATATTTTCGAGTTTGTGGATCTAATGCCCTTAACGCAATATGACACATTACATAACTGCTTAAATCTTTAATATTAAGTGCCTGTATTGCCTTATACGAATGTTCGAAGTTCTCAATAAACATGTTCAAATCAGCAGACGATTCCTTGCGTAACGGTGAAAAGTTTAACATTTTATCTAGGTACCTACCAACTAACAATCTATTGTCTCGATATTTATCAATTAAACTCTGCCAGACGAGATCGTAGTTATTGGCGGATATCGGTACACTTTTAACCATATTTAATGCAGAACCTTTCGTGCAAGACAATAGATAATGAAATTTATCAATTTTTGGAATGTGCGGCTGATCATGTACTAACGAGCAAAATGTTTCATAAAATGTATTAAAATTCTCAATATCCGAATTAAATGTAAATAATTCAAGTTTAGGCAGGCGAGGGCGGGACTCCATGGTAACCAAGCGATTCTCACCGTTATTGCCGATGCGTGCCGAGCTATATTTCGAAGCACATAATTTCACTCGAAAATATAGTTCATCAAAACTTTGTAACTCTTGACTTCTAAGTATTGACTCAGAATCAACTAAAAGTTCTTGTTCGAATATATCGAATATTATTTTTTCGAATGAACTACGTAGGTCACTAATTTCAGAGACGTGCAATAAAAACAATTCTTTCGTATCAGAATTCGATAAATCGTGGGACATATCATATACCTTTTGCATTTGTGAAAACAAGAGTTGTTTTCGTTGAATTAACACGGTTAATTCTTTGGGTAATGGATGTTTCTTATCACTAGAAATTTTTGCTTTAGGTGCCGCCATCTTGTGAAACAACACACGTAGCCCAATGAAATTATAAAATTAATATTATATTACTTTCACTAATACTTGTTACCTATACAATTTAATTATATAACACTTAGCTGAATAATTGTACGACAAATAATAATTTATGTGTTTTGTTTATATTGTATACTTCGTATAGTGGAGAAAAGTAAAGTAAGTACATAAGATATGTATAGAACGTCTACACAATGAAATTATAATTTCATTAAATAATGGGGAATAAGAAGTAATTGGCACGGCCAATATAAATAAATTATATGCTAAGAACGTCTTAACATATATGATATTTATTGGGAGGTATTCTAACACGGTTAGAAATAACGGTACAGAACGTCTGTACTGTCTAAATACCTGGGAATTACGAATTCCTAGGTGAGGTATGAGACCTTAGGAGCGGTATCCGGCTCGAAGGACCAAAAAAAGACTGTACGGTATGCACAGCCTGCAGTGGACTGTATGAGGTAAGTTTACTGAACTAGGTGAGGAACTGATATTATCCTATCCCTGCAAGCCGCGAAGAAGTAATTAAAAAATACTCCACCAACCTTTCATCCACTTTCGCCGAGGGCAGTAGTGTCGTCGCAGTAGGCTCGCCAAACCGCGCAGTCAGCTTCACTATATTCTATACAACTATGCAGTTCACAGCACCACAAAACACTATTATGGTGGTTCCAACAGTTCCGTTAAACAATGTCCTACCAAGGATTAAGCAGGTGCGGCGATTACGAATACACCGAGTGGCACAACCGCCTGGCGGACCGAGTTGTCTCAAATCTTCTACTCAACTGTCATAACGACGGTTGCAGAATCGAAGTTGTGAAGTTTCTCCAAATACCCTCCACATAACTTGCAAGGACCGAACACACTTATTAGGTGGAGAAATGCATTAGGTATGCAAGAAATGCAACTTTCTATTAAAAGTAGATAAGTGGATACCCACTTAGGTACGTAGTTATGTAGGTAACTTTAATAGCAATATCAGCATAACTACCTACATGAAGTTTTTGATGCATGTTATTATGAGTTAGGTATGTCAGGTTCATGGCAACTTCAAATTCATAGTCTATGTCTATTCATTTTTGCAGCTGGTAGAAATTGGTTTAAATCTTTTCCTTTGCTTAGGTAGTTGTATTAGTTCCACTATCCGATATTGGAGAAGAATCAACTGTTTAATGGAAGAACATTTGGAATTCCTACCCACTATTCCATGTTTACGAGACGCCTTGATCTTAAGAGTTTTCTTGAAACAGAACCAAATATATATATACCTACGTTGTCTATAAACCTACCTACTTTCTAATAAAGTAGGTACCTACCTACATATTAAGATAAGATTCTTGAAATAATTTCTATTTTTAATTTGTTTTTATTAGGTTAAAATATTATCTAAATAAATTTTAAAGAAATTACTAAAATGAAATTAATTATCAATAGCAACCCAGCCATGCAAAAATTATTTAAAAAAATGCAAAGGCAGTCGCAAATTAGTCGTTTAAAAATATCACCGCCTTCCGTGCCATTGGTCCGAACTGTCACCGCGTTCTGCGACACTTCTGATTGGATAACCACGCCCTTCTAAATTCAAATATAAATTCCAATCTGTAGCCGCTTTCCTTATCCATCCATTAAAGAGAAAGTTATATAAATATTTTAATTAATCAAATTTATAAGTTTATTTTATTTAACAGGGCGGTGATATTAAATTCATAGATATTTTTTTTGTTTTGTTTTCTATATCTATTCAATAGAAACGTTTTTTCTACGAAGCTACGAGATACGTTTTGTTAACGTTTTTCATATGAGAATAGAGTGTAAGTGTTTGAATGATTTTGTGAGTCTCTGTTGGGCTTGCGCGGAACTATTGATTGGAGAGGACGCGACGATGGTCGACGCCCGTGTGTCCTGAGGTGACAACTGCTTCTTATGTCTACTTGAAGGACAATGGAATCAGGCGTTGCTTTAATACCTGCCTATAGAGTTACCTATAGGTAAATATATGAATAGGTACCTACCTACATATCTATTTTCTATTAATTGATAATTGCCATCCAATTAGATTCGATTTAGCTACCTATCTTTTAAGCATGGTAACTAACATTGGTAGGTAATGTAGATAGATAATTTAGGCTTATTATGTAGATATTAGATATTATTCTTATATAGGTATTCTATATAGGTACCTAGTAGGTCCCTAAAATTATTTATTATTCTATAGATATAATAAAATAATTAAGGTGACGTGAATCTCACGATATGATTTTTTTATAATATCTCGACTCTTATTAAATTGTACAACTAGTTACACAAATATTATGTTTAACCGACTTCAAAAGGGAGGAGGTTCTATGTTTCATTGTATGATCCTATTTTCAAAATTCTTTTTTCATTTTAAAGGGTAGGGTAAAAGCCGGATAGTTGCCCCACTTTTCGAAAAAGCTTTATTTTTTAAAAAGATGAGCTTGCTGAAAATTTTTGTTTATGTATCTCGAAACATAGGTCTTTTATCTTCTATAAAAGCCTATTTTTGCATACTTAATTAACAATGGTTATGAATAAATACTGTTTTATTTCACCTCTCAGAAAGGGGATAGTTGCCTACTATGACGGATAGTAGATAGCCTAGCGTGGAAAATGCTTCGGGGGATACTTGCCTCTTGCGGGGATAGTAGCCTCAGTATGATTTTTATTTTGAACAGAAAGAAATTTATGTCAATTAAAGTAATCTTTATTATTTTTTTAACAGTGTTTATAATTTATTGAGATTTTTTTAAGTTCAATTTGAAATATTAATTAACATTATTACCTAAATAGTTTTCAGTTTTAGTGATTTAGTTAGTTTTCAGTTGCAGTTTTAATTATTCAAATATTATTCAAACTTATGTAGGTACCTACTTATACTAGGTATATTTTAAGATTGTAAGAAAAGGGGTCTACGCGTGAATGTGAGCAAAACCAAAATAATGGTCTTTGAAAGAGATAAAACCAGAACAGATGTAAGAGTAACAATAGGTAATGATGTACTAGAGCAAGTGGATGAATTTGTATATCTTGGATGTGGATTTAGCCGAGATGGAAGGTAGGTACACCACTGATATAGAACGAAGAGTGAATGCGGGAAATAGAGTGAACGGAGCGTTGGGGCAACTTCTCGGCAGCCACCACCTCAGCCAGAAGGCACGTGTAGCAATACACAACGCAGTGCTTGTCCCAACATTACTGTATGGAAGCGAGAGTTGGGTATGCAGAAAAGAGTATGATAGTAAAATTAATGCGGTCGAAATGCGATCTCTGCGGAAAATCTGTGAAGTTAGGCTGACCGACCGCATTCGTAACGACGACGTAAGAGAGCGAGTAGGTATGAAAGAGAGTATTGGTGTAAAGATGCGAAAGGGAATGCTCCGATGGTTCGGACATGTGGAAAGAATGCCGAACGAACGCCTGGTTAAGAAGATATACAATGCGAAAGTGGAAGGATGTAGGTACCGAGGGAGACCGAGACTAACCTACCTAGACCAGATCGGTCATGTACTGAAGGAAGGTGGAGTCAAGAGTCTCCGAAACCGGCGAGCGTGTATGAAGAGAATTATGAATGTTGAGGAAGCGAGTGAAGTATGCAGAGATAGAGTTCTCTGGCACTCTGTTCTCTCTGCCTACCCTGCAAGGGATATGGCGTGATGATATGTATGTATGTATGTTATGTAAGTTATTAGGTATACACAATTCTGTCAGGAGGAAAACCGCGCGTCTTCTTATATGAACTTTAATATATAAGCTACCAGTCTTTTTTCATTATCGAAGCCAAGAATAGGATAATTTCCAAGAAGTGAAAAAAAATATAATTAGGACGTCAGTCCTCGAAGAATTGCATTGATACCTTTTCTTTTTTGTCTCAATTCTTCCAAGGCAAGTGCTAAACTGTCTTCTGTCCAGTTGATGTTGCGTGGCACCACGCTTGGTTTTCGTTTATATTTGCGAGGCATTTTGCTTATCTAGAATAAATATATAAAACAGTTAAGTAGGTATATATTTTATTTACAACAAGTTAGAGAAACATTGAATTCGAAAAGACAACAAAAAGATAAAGATTTATCCATTGCTTATTAAAAAAAAATCATTCACTCTAGAGGCAACTATCCGCGAAAGTAAGTACGGCGACTATCCTTATGGATGCGGATACATGCCTTTTTTATTTGCGAAATAAATAAAAAATATTTAGCAATAAAACATAATAAATAATATAATATAGTTTATATATATCTATATATTATATACCTATTGCATACAAAGAAACAAAAAGTTAACTGAAACCGCGATCAGTAATAAAAATATTCAATAGAAATTACTTACCTACCAATATAATTATAACGCCTGTCACGTCAAATCTCACCGCGGCAGATTTTTGCTCACACGGACAAAACACGTACACCTATCCCGGTGACTCACGCGGCACTTAGGTCTATGGGGGGGTTACTACTTATTGTAGTAAAGCGCCAACACAACTTATATTCCTAAGATAGTGTATTAAGAACCGGGGCATGTATCCCTCCGAGGCAACTATCCGGCTTTTACCCTATACCTATATAGGTACCAACCTACTTCCGAGGTGGTCCCATTGTCACCAAGTCATGGTCTGATAATGGGAATTCATGGAAATCGAGGGCAACCTTCAAATTTTAATTTTTATCTAATAGGTAAATCTTATATCACATACCCAATTAATCACAGATTTCTTTGATATCCGTCTTTTTCTCTTTTATTTAAGTAGATATAGATACCTACTATAAATGAAATGAATGACCAATGGCCTCCTAATTAGCAATTAGTTAAAAGCAAAATCTTACAATTTTATAAATAGCCCCCATGAAAAACATTTATCTACTCTTCCATTTCAGAGAGAGAAGTTTTAAACATAGCGTAATATACAATTAAATCGACCTCCATAGAATAAAATTACATCTGCATAGTCATTAGGTAGATAGGTAGGTACTTTAGAGAAGAGCTATTTAAAATTTGTCAAACTCACAAAATCGGCAATAGGTACCTATCACTTTACATAGGTAAATGTTTTGTTTAGGATTGATTCATTTCTTAATATTTAGTTCCTCTTAGATATATGCTGTATGGTAGCGGCTACGAATATCTACTACCAACCTTTTTTTTTTAGTTAACGCTGTGGAAATGCTTTTACGCCCTAACCCCCGCCAGTGACCGGAGGGGGGGGGGGGGTGGTGTGGGACTCGCCGGCCATAGATGTTGGCAGCCGGAATACCCACTAAAAGGATGTGAAGGTGGGGCGCTACCGCCTCAACGGTCCCTCGTCCTGCTACGGGGGACTCTAGTTCCTCCCTCCACCGCCGGACTACTGCCCTTCGAGCCGCTTCTTTCACCCTGCTTAGTCCCCTCGTGGTGACGCGTTCACCAATTGCCCGCGCCACAGCGCAGAACTGGTAGGCTTCCGCCTGAGCCCTAGCCTGAAGTAACCAGGGCGGATCGCCCGCCAACAATGTAGCTGTAGTCTAGGACAAGAGAGAGCCTTATAACCTGGGTCAACACCAGCTGATGCCGTTTGCTCAACAATTACCTACATTTCCAAGGAGGGTTGACGTCTGGCAGGCGGTCATAAAACTATTGCCAATAACTTTTACAATATGTAGGTAGGTACTATGAAAAGTACATACCTACCTACAACATATTGTATCGACCCCAAGAAATTGGGATAAGAGTAGGAGAATGATGAGTTCCTCTTATATAGATAGGTACCTACCTATAGATCAGTTTAGCTTTATAACTACAATAAAAACGATTTGCTATCATAATCATATGTAATTTTGTTCAATAAAATCGTAGGTATTTTAATATTTGTGTAGGTATTTACCTAATAATCATAGATTTAAACCCTTTTCTAAAACTAATTAAATAATTTAAAAGACTTTTTTCTACCACGTTGCCCTGTATAAAAGCTAGACGAACACCAATTAACCAAAAAGCTTTGAAACAAAATAGTTAAATATCAGCAAAAACAAAAAAAAATAAATGCCTTTCAAAAATAGAAAAAAAAATGGCTCATTAACGGTTTTTAGATTTAAAAATATCGACGGTGAAAGTTTTGAGAGCTACCTAGTTAGGATTATTCGATGTTCAGAACGTGAACCGAAAAACAGGCGATTCCAAATTTAAAACACTCATTTTTATTTTTTAAACAGCCAAATTTTTATTTCAATTCTGTTTGGTATTTGAACTATTTGGTTGCCTGGAAATTGAATGGAGTGAAGTTTTGATTGATTAATTAAAAAGGTTATGTAATTTGAATCGAATTAATAATTTTGGTAGTATTATGAATTGTTAGACATTGGTTTTCTTTTAAAGTGACAGAGAAAGAGTCAACTGTACAGATGGCATAGTGGTTAAGATAACGGCCTTCTTTGCCAGTGCCGTGGATTCTATTCCCACGCAGGACAATAGGTACCTACTTTCTGCGATCCAGAAAGTGTTGTTCTAAGTCTGGGTGTAATTTGTCTGTGTTAGTTGCATGTTTATGTATTGTCCTGCGTAGGAACCCACGGCACTGGCAAGGAAGGTCAGTATCTTAACCACTACACCAGTTGCGCAGTCAATTTTTGCAATAATTGGTACAATGGAAGAGGAGTAGGTAACTACTTACATACTACTTCGACTCCAATTAATTGGGATAAAAGCAAAATGATAATGACTAAGTATCTACAGGGATGCAGGTAATGAACATGAGAGATTCTCTTTTTTCTTTCTGGCGGCCATGAACTGAACCCATGCGGTCCATTCTGTCCGGAGCAGCGAAACGGCGGTGCGTGGCCCCATAACCCACGTATTCGCTTCCCATCGCCATTGGGCCGTCCACTGGTACCATCCTTGATATCCATAGCATTCTTCTATCATCGTCTCGTCGCAGCTCATATAAATCCTACTCTTCGGCTAGAGCCTCCTCCATAATCGGAGGAAAATTGATCTATTATATCACGTTGGTCAAACACGTTGGTAGCTAAAGGGTTTTCTTTTGAGTTTTCCTTCTCTTATATACATTTTATATGCATTTTATATCCCTTAGTCGTCTCTTACGATCACCCAAGGGTAAGATAGGGGGTGGTGAATTGCATTCTTACTTTGTCCCCACACATAATTCTTCTATATCTACTTAGAAAATTATTTATATAAATTTAAAGATAAAATACCGCAGTATATAAAAAGCTAAACCCTAAGTACAATAAAACCAAGCAAAAAGTATAAAAAGTCACAAACCATAGTCACAAATAAAAAAAAAAAAGGGTAAGCAGTGATGTTAAGCAAACAGGGTTGTGCAACATAAAACTTTATGTTAGGTAATAAAGAGCTGGAGTACTCGAGGTGATATCAACAGGTAAACGTTTTAGGGTTATTGCTGATTTTTTTATTACCTTACGGGATGTAACTTTTAGACTAAAAGTAAAATGTTAATAGTTCAGATGCATTTGCTTTTAATTAAAATTGAAATCCAAATTAATTATATGGTTTTCGATCAAGCTTTACTTTTTTTCGAAACCCTATAGGTACCTACCAACACGTCTGACCAGCGTGGTATAGTTAGTCAATTTCACTTTTTTAACTAAAATTGAAATCCATATAATTATTTTCAACAAAAATTTACTTTTTTCCGTGTCGTGACGGAGTCAGAATACAATTCACCACGCCCTATCTTACCGTGAGTGATCGTAAGAGACATCTAAGTGATGTAATATGTAGATAACGATTTATGCAAGAGATGGAAAACCTGAGGAAGACGATGGTGTCCGATGGTTTACTGTGTGAGACACAAGGAGGTTTCAGGAGTGGAAGGGGATGCATGAATCAAGTGTTCTCTCTGCGCAACATTGTGGAGAAGCATCTGGCCCTAGGTCAGAGGGTTTTCTGCAGTTTTGTGGATCTGGAGAGAGCATTTGACACGGTTGTACTAAAGGAACTTTGGGACATTTTACCGGAGTATGGTATTAACGGTAAACTGCTGCAGGCTGTGCAATCCAGTTACATGGGCTGTAGAGCCTGTGTGCGGCTGGATGATGGAATGTCGCCTTGGTTTGATGTCAATATCGGCGTTAAGCAGGGCTGCGTTCTATCAGCCAGGCTGTTTATCATATATCTGGATAAATGTCTCCAAAGGTTGAATGATATGAATGTGGGAGTCCAGATGGGTGACTCAGTGGTCTCTGCTCTGCTTTATGCAGACGATGCAATCCTGCTGGCACAGTCAGCGACTGAACAGCAGACCCTAGTCGACACAATGACAGAAGATTGTAAGAAAAGGGGTCTACGCGTGAATGTGAGCAAAACCAAAATAATAGTCTTTGAAAGAGATGAAGCCAGAACAGATGTAAGAATAACAATAGGTAATGATGTAGATACTAGAGCAAGTGGATGAATTTGTATATCTTGGATGTGGATTTAGCCGAGATGGAAGGTACACCACTGATATAGAGCGAAGAGTGAATGCGGGAAATAGAGTGAACGGAGCGTTGGGACAACTTCTCGGCAGCCACCACCTCAGCCAGAAGGCACGTGTAGCAATACATAACGCAATGCTTGTCCCAACATTACGGTATGGAAGCGAGAGTTGGGTATGCAGAAAAGAGTATGAAAGTAAAATTAATGCGATCGAAATGCGATCTCTTCGGAAAATCTGTGGAGTTAGGCTGACCGACCGCATTCGTAACGACGACGTAAGACAGCGAGTAGGTATGAAAGAGAGTATTGGTGTAAAGATGCGAAAGGGAATGCTCCGATGGTTCGGACATGTGGAAAGAATGCCGAACGAACGTCTGGTTAAGAAGATATACAATGCGAAAGTGGAAGGATGTAGGTACGATCGAGGAGTGGAAGGATGTAGGTATGATCTCTACCGTGCCCTGTAAAAGCGCAGAAGAGGCCGCTTTGCTTTCAGTGGGTATTCCAGTCGGGCTTCAGCTAGGCGATAAGTTCCACACACCCTGTCTGTCATAGACGGGGGATAACACGTAAAGGCGATTCCACAGCGCAAAAAAAGAGGTTCATAGCAGTGAGGGCTGTCGGGAGCGGTGTACGGTGTCCTGGACTGCGGCCATACTGCTAGCAGGTGACGCGCCATGGCCGCAGGTGGTGGAGGCGTTGGTTGAGGTGTACTGGTTCCGCACCACAGTGCGAGTCAATGGTCTCAAGTCTCCGCAAGGAGACTGGGCAGAGCGCAGGAAGTGGCCCGAAGGGTCAATCAGGAAGGAGAGATGACTTAGAGTCCCCCGTAGCGTGACGGAGGACTGTGGACACGGTTGCATTGCATCTACACCACTGGCTCAGGAGAAGGCACGGGAGCCTTACATTTAGAATGAGGCAGGTGTTTACCGAACATCAGGTCTTCGGTAACTACCTACCTGCACAAAATTAGAAGTTTTTCCCCTCCAAAAACGCTCAACGCGCCTAAAGTTTTCACTTCAAAAACCGCGTCCTATCGACGGCAATTAAGACGAACCTGTTGTTGGCGATTATCATCTCCAAGATCGATTCGTCATCCGAATATCTATCCGGCACCCCGTAAAAGCGCGGAAGGGGCCGCTGTGGTTTTACAGTAACACTTACCATCAGGTGTACTGCTTGCTCGTTTGCCACCATGAGCAACAAAAGAAAATGAGAAGAACCGGCAAGAAACTCAGAAGGCTTATCATTTCTAAAATTACTTCTTTTAAATGAAATTAAAAATGTATACAAGTTTAGAAGATACTAGCAAACCCAGCCCGTTTGTTTGTTGAAGTCAATATATCGCAGCACCGCCTGGTGTCGAGTTACATCAATGAGGATGGCATATAAACCTTTTTCGTGAAAAAATACATAGGTACCTAAATACATAGGTACCTACATGTAGGTAGGTAGGTACCTATATAATAATATTCATAATTCTCGATCAAATAGTTTTTGAGTTTAATGATGTCATATATACACACACACACACCTTTTAAGGATATTCCTAGATTAGTTTCAGTGATTGTGCTCCAGTGATTACCTATAATAAAGACAAAAAAATAATATAGCTTTACAAGATGCTAGAAGCGGCACTTGATCACGAGTTAACTACTACCAAACTAAATGATTAAAAATTTATAAATATTTAGACCTACTATGAAATAAATCCTCAATCACCCTCCAACAAAGATCATCCCCTTAGGTTTATCACATCCCTTATTTGCATTCCATTTCATTTGAATACCAATGCTCCGGACACTTTTATACCTTTTTTACTGTCTTTTTATTTTTATTTTATCGTCTTTCGAGGGGCGAATAGTTTTTTTTTCAGCTTTACGAGTGGCCTGAATTTTATTTAGATTTTCAGCTAACTTTGGACGCTTTTACGATCGAAGGGTGTTACCTTGTTGAATGTGTATTGTAATATATTTTTTCCAAGGAAAATTTGTTATAGTTTTGCAAATTTTGATACGATGTAGGTATGCGTTTATAATTTCAATATCAAATTAAACTTAATAGTGGTGGGACCACGCTGTTGACAGTATCTGTCTACAGCCACGGGCCGGTCCGTCCGGGGTAGTAGCACACTCTGGCAGAAGATCAATGTCTGAGTAATGGCAACGTGCTATTGCGCTACGTTCGGTGAGCGAGAGAGCCGGAAGCCCAACTGGATGGGTTTGTATTGGTAGGCAGCGGCCTAGCTATACTCTTGGTATTGCAAAGGTCCATGGGCGGCACTAACACTTACCATCAGGTGTACTGCTTGCTCGTTTGCTACCAAAAGCAATAAAAAAACAGTAGTAAATTGTAGTCTATTCAATTAATACACTACACTTTATATAGGTATATGTTCAAATCGTTTCTATTCACCCTCACTGAGGGTAGTAATTGGTTTCCGTTGTTTCAAAACTTGTCATTACAATGTCAAACACACGTTGGAGTCGCGGTCGCGTCATTGACAAATATTGGTAACATGATTTGCGGAATACCTCCCCTGTTAAATAAGGGCCTGATATTGACGGAAAAGAAATACTTTTTGATACATGTAACTCTTATTATTAAAAGCCGCAACCCAGGATATTGAAATTGAAAAAGAAAAGGAATATTATATAATAGAATCTGTATAGCTTGAATGTCAAACGAGATGCGAAAAATTTGTACTTATTAAGTTCTCAACTGAACATTAACATACAGAGAATTAAATTGCTAAAATTTGACTTCGAAAGGTACGTTTATTAGTTTCTCAGAATGTTTAATTAGTGTATTTATTTATTACACGTGTATCACCGACTATTTATTGTCTGAAGATTAGAAGCAAGTACATTTATTTTAGATTTTATTGTTATAAATTCATGGAATTCTAAAAATGTCTTCATTGTATCAAAATTTTATTAACAACAACTTATGGAGATTGATTTTTTAAAATCATGTTATAATTTTGTAGGTACTATCAATAGCTTGCTTGGGAATAAAATTTTGTTCGAGTCATAAAGTCTAAATAATTCGAGATACCGAGAATAAGGGTTGAACGAAAGCGGATCGCATTTTCTTTTTTTTTCGGCTTACCTGAATAGTGCAAACGAACTTAATGAGATTCGAGTAATAGAAATTCCAATGTACCAGAAGACTGGTCAACAGCAATCGCCTAATATGTGTGAAGAAGCACAAATCGAGTAGTCAAAAAAAGGTAAAAAAATCCAAAATGAAATCCTGTATCAACTCAATCCATTCGACAAATTTATTATACCTAATAGGTTGATTATTATCAATCTGCCACCACATGATGAATTAAAATCGTATAACAGATCAATATTCTTTTCTATTGTAGTGAATACTAAAGGCGAAATCTTTTTATAGAACATTTAATAACCATTTGTGTGGCAGTCTGGACTCATTCTGTCCGATCCAACCGGGCTGATAAAAACACAGTAAGCGGTCCTATACTCCAATCTTATCATCTGCCCATTACTATTGGACTGATCAACGGTACCGATTGCTTAACTTTTAGCCATGTAAAGTTTCACAACATTTTCTTTTTCCGTTCTAGGCAATGATAAAATTTACCATTTAATAAACGCTTCAAAATGTTTCAATATTTGTGTTTTATTTTATGGTTATGGTGGCAAACGAGCAAGTAGCACACTTGATGGTAAGTGTCACTGCCGCCCACGGACCTTTGCAATACCAAAGGTATAGCTTAGGCCGCTGCCTACCAATAAGATCCAAAAACTCATCCAGTTGGGCTTCCGCCTCTCTTGCTTACCGCACGAAGCGCAATAGGGAGTTTTTGGCGGGAATCTAAAACGTCATGTGGTGCTCTTGTATTATATTCGTTATCTTAGTGTTTTAACGTGTTATATTAGATAATTTTGATGGCATTTTATGTAATGTGATGTGACGGAACTGCTAAGATGTAGTGAATATCATATAAAAGTGCTTTACAACGTTTTCGTTTTTCATCAAAATTCTCACAAGATACCATTAACAGTGTGGCCATAGCACTGTTGATGGCGACAATTTGACTTACTGACGGACAATGACTAATCTGAAGACACTAAAAACTTGAAGATAATTATAACTCGACACTGGCAACAATGGCTCATTTAAGTAGCTGATTGCCAATACATAAAAATAAGAAGAAGCGCAAGAGCACATTGCCATTACACAGACGTTGATCTTCAGCGAGAGTGTGGTACTACCCCGAACGGCCCTGCGGCTGTAGGCAGAAAATTTGTGTTACAGAAATCTAACATGAGACCTCTTTATAGTGTTCTATTGATATTTTAAAAACATAGCCGCTATATTTTATTCTAGATATACGGTAATGTGACAAATAAAATTCAAGCTAAAAGTAGCGAGTAGAGTCGTGTGTAAGTTTACACATAGACATCATTTCGAGCCACTTATATAACTCACACACGCCTTCATAACAAACAAAAAACCTTTTAACATAAACACACCAAATGTTGAAATTGAACAGATTATAAGATTTTTGCTTTATGAATTAGAATATTGGATTTAAAAAATCATCGTCATCATTCTCCTACTGTTATCCTAATTACTTGGGGTCGATACAATATATACCTACTCTTATTTCATAGTACATATTGTAAGACTTATTGGCAATAGTTTTATGACCGGCCGCCTGCCAGACGTCAACCCTCCTTAGGAATGTAATTGTTGACCAAACGGCATCAGATGGAGTTGGCCCAGGTTCGTCGCTACCACGCAGCTAGAATTTGAAATTTGGATTTGAAGATTGGATTTAAAAAATCATATTTACAAATATGTAATTAAAAATGTTTAAAGTAGATAAAAATAAGAAATATTGTTTAAATTTATTTCAGAATGTTATTAAGTTATTTTATTAAATAAATTTCAGGATTATGTACGAAATTTGGCACTCATTTAGATCACAATTCTTTTAATGGTTAAATCGAGAAACTACAATCATCATAATATTGAACGTGGTGGCCATTTTCACACAATATTTTGTAAAAATCTGTATTTTATCATCTCAATTCATGTATGTTCCACTTTTGGGTTCGAGCCTCCTCCATAATGGGAACTGACCTACTATACCACGCTGGTCAGACGTGTTGGTATAGAATATTGTTTCGAAATTTCTTCTCTTGAATAGAACATCTATTCAAGAGAAGAAATTTCGAAACAATATATATGCCTTTTATATCCCATAGTCGTCTTTTACGATCACCCACGAGTAAGATAGAGGGTGCTATATTGTATTCCTACTCCGACACCATACGTAAAAGTCTTTATTTATATAAAACCAAAACAATAAAAGCTCCTGAATAACTACAACTAGCAAATGTATTCATAGAAATATATTGTTTCATTGCTACAAAAAAAAAACCAAGACCTTGAACTTAGATACTAGATATCCACTTTATTTTCAATTGGGACCAGGTTTGATATCATCACCAAACTTTTATCCTTTTATAAATATTGCTAAGTAGACTACCATGCGGTTGCAAGACACCGTGGGCATTTATTGTAATGATTGAATTAATAATAATAAATTACTGAAATTTAGCATACAATATGCTTGATTATTTATAAAAACCATTACGAGCGAAATATGAATGTCCTGCAATAGCTCACGGAGGGGTAAGTGGCAGCACGATTGAAACGGACTTCCAATTGGTGTGGGTTCGCATCCCACTTGTGACAATCATTTTTCGCTAGTAATCGGATTTTTATTATTAATAATATATAGATAAATTAAATATATATATATATATATATATATTTAATTGATTTACATCACGCCATGTCCTTTGCAGGGTAGGCAGAGAGAACAGAGTGCCAGAGAACTCTATCCTTGCATACTTCACTCGCTTCCTCAACATTCATAATTCTCTTCATACACGCTCGCCGGTTTCGGAGACTCTTGACGCCACCTTCCTTCAGTACATGACCGATCTGGTCTAGGTAGGTTAGTCTCGGTCTCCCCCGGTACCTACATCCTTCCACTTTCGCATTGTATATCTTCTTAACCAGACGTTTATTCGGCATTCTTTCCACATGTCCGAACCATCGGAGCATTCCCTTTCGCATCTTTACACCAATACTCTCTTTCATACCTACTCGCTCTCTTACGTCGTCGTTAGGAATGCGATCGATCAGCCTAACTTCACAGATTTTCCGTAGAGATCGCATTTCGACCGCATTAATTTTACTTTCATACTCTCTTCTGCATACCCAATTCTCGCTTCCATACAGTAATGTTGGGACAAGCACTGCGTTATGTATGTATACACGTGCCTTCTGGCTGAGATGGTGGCTACCGAGAAGTTGCCCCGACGCTCCGTTCACTCTATTTCCCGCATTTACTCTTCGCTCTATATAAGTGGTGTACCTTCCATCTCGGCTAAATCTACATCAAAGATATAAAAAATTCATCCACTTGCTCTAGTACATCATTACCTATTGTTACTCTTACATCTGTTCTGGCTTCATCTCTTTCAAAGACAATTATTTTGGTTTTGCTCACATTCACGCGTAGACCCCTTTTCTTACAATCTTCTGTCATTGTGTCGCCTAGGGTCTGCAGGTCAGTCGCTGACTGTGCCAGCAGGACTGCATCATCTGCATATAGCAGAGCAGTGACCACTGAGTCGCCCATCTGGACTCCCACATTCATATCGTTCATCCTCTGGAGACATTTATCCAGATATATGATAAACAGTCTGGCTGACAGAACGCACCCCTGCTTAACGCCGATATTTACGTCAAACCAAGGCGACATTCCATCATCCAGCCGCACACAGACTCTACAGCCCATGTAACTGGACTGCACAGCCTGCATCAGTTTACCGTTAATACCATACTCCGGTAAAATGTCCCAAAGATCCTTTCGTACAACCGTGTCAAATGCTCTCTCCAGATCCGCAAAACTGCAGAAAACTTTCTGACCTAGAGCCAGATGCTTCTCCACAATGTTGCGCAGAGAGAACACTTGATCCACGCATCCCCTTCCACTCCTGAAACTTCCTTGTGTCTCACACAGTAAACCATCGGACACCATCGTCATTCTCCTTTCAATAATTATTTCGTACACTTTTGCTGCCAAACTGGTCAAGCTTATGGCTATGTAATTTGCGCAGTCATAACGTGAACCCTTGTTTTTAAACAAAGGCACGATGACTGCGCTATTCCAGTCCCTGGGAACCATTGCCGAGCTCCAACATAAATTGTGGAGCAACAGGAACGCCCCCCAGACGCAGGAGCCGCCAAGCTTGATCATCTCGGCAGACACCATATCAATGCCCGCTGCCTTACCATTTTTCAAACTTCTTATCGCCCATTCAACGTCATCCATACTGATGCCATCGGAGGACGTCGGTGCCGAATGGTCAATATATATAAATATATATATATATATATATATATATATATATATATATATATATATATATATATATATATATATATATATATATATATATATATATATTTATATATATATATATATATATACTAGCTGATGCCCGCGACTTCGTCCGCGTGACATTCAATTATACTACGCACCCCTATTTGAAACTTAAAAATTCTAACTCGACCAAGTATTTGCGGTAGCCACTTGACCATTTTCATCAAGGAGGACGCTTTCTATGTGATATAGTGTTGCCCAAATGCAAGACTCTTGCGAGGCTCGCAAATCTTGCAACTTTTGCTTTTAGAATAACACAATGTCACTCGTTTTGATAGAAATAAAAAATCCCCATAGACATTAAAAATCCAACTAAATTAATGAAATTCTATTCATCTAGTGGCAGTAACTGTACAACTATCAATAATTAGGTACATACCACTAAACGGAAGTAGGGCTATTATTCTTCCGTGTACTGGTATTAGGTACTCGTAAGAATACGAAATGTTGACAATCCTTTCTGTGCTAAGAAAATCGTAAAATCATGTCTAAGGGAGCACTGCGAAACTCTTGCAGCAAGTCTTGGTCTTGCATTTGGGCAACACTAATGTAAATGGTGACCTTGGGTTTGCTTGCATGTTGATGGTTAGGGTCAGCTTTCCTACTTGGGGCCACAGATAAGAACACTTCAGTGAAGCATTGATCTCATCAGTTCTATTTCCTCGAGTTTTAACAGGAAGGATTTGCCGAAAATCTCCAAAGAAAAGCACCATTGACTTTTCATTACGATCTCGTAGTGCTCGATCTACGGCCTCTATGATTTTTTTTTATTTATCATTGTCCAATCAACGCAAACGATTAGACAGCAATCCTTAATAAAAACACTAATAGTGGTAAAGCCACAGTTGATAGTATTCTCTCTACAGCCACGGGCCAGTTCGACCCCCAGTCGGACCTAGTACCCCACTCTTGCAGAAAAGCAACGTCTGAACAGTGGCAATGTGTTATTTCCGCTTCATTTGTAAGAGGCGCCGGGATAGCGCAGCGTTGCGTCTACTTGCCTTAGCTGAAGTCGCGGGTAACTGGAACGGGGAATAGTCCGTCACCCACGGAGAGGCTGACCACGTGAGTGTGAAGCCCGATGGGCCGGGGCGTCATCGGGAATGGTACTCGAAAGGCCCAATGGTGATGGGGATGGAAAACGGTGAGTTATGGGGCCACGCGGACGGAATGCAAGGCGTGTGTCCCAAAAAATAAGTGCATGCTGCTTGGTCGTTTACCACCGTACACAATAAAACAATAAATACTTTGAATGTGTCGCAGTTTTGTGTTATTGAACATCTCGTTGTTTCATTGCTTTATAAATCTATCGGGTTATAAACCCGATAGATTTATAATGTGCATAAATCTATCGGGTTTTTAAACAAAGCTCTTTTACCACCAAGAAATAATGCAGCTGCAGTTTCTAACGTAGTTACTTTCAAAGTTATTTTACGCTGTCTCCTCATTTTTAGTTAGATTGCTCTGCTCAGATAAGTCTTTTCAGGGCTACGTGGGGACATGGACATCTATTATCTTAGCTTATATACGTTCCACTATCGGGCTTAAGCCTCGTCTGTAATGGAAGGGTAATTGACCAACTATATCACGCTGGTCAGATGTGTTGGTATAGGGTTTTGTTTCGAGTTTTCCTTTTCTTCCATAGATGTATGATATCTATGATGTCCTTTAGTTGTATTCTAACTGCGCAACCGCACGGATTAATATATAATAAATGGCTTTCATTACGAAAGAATTAATAAAAATGAAATTCTTGGTTCATGTCGCGTTTTAGTAGCGTAGAATATCTTCAGATGGATATTTTTTATATTTTATAATAATGTCAAAGGATTTGAAAGACTGTAAAACAATAACATCGTTAAAAGCAAAAGACTCAAACGAATGGGGCTATGACTGTTACAGGCCTACTCAAGGGTGTCATCTCAGCGCTGATCACCTTCAAGTGCTCTGCAAGCTGCTTGAAACGTACTCTATGCTATCAACACTGTATAAAAATGTAAAAAAGTAGGCCCTCGCACAATATGCAACAACAGGCGGCAGTAACAGCACTATTGCTAAAGTGACTGGTGTAGTGATGGGGAAGGGTCGCAAGGAGGGAGAGCACACCGTCTAACCACTACTGCGATTGCGAGGTGGACACGGCGCTGCAGACGCTTAAAGTTTGCGTGACCTGGGCAAAACAGTGCTGTGCACTCATCGCAATCATCGGTGTCAAACTGGCACTGTCGACTATCGCAAAGACGATGCTCGATAGCGTCAGGAACTCAGACTCGGTCGCCGCCTTTTGCAGTCAGACAGTCGTCCCACAGAAAAAGGTGGCAGAGCGTGTCACAGAGGAGACTCTCCATGCTGACACACTCTGCCGCCGGCGCATCGGACGTCACAGGCGCGGTACCAGCACCTGTTGCCATCCTAACTGAGGTCGCGGGTAGATGGACCATAGTAATTAATCTACCACCCGCAGAGACACCGACCGCGTGAAGGCGATACAACACTGTTGTTTGTCGGGGTGTAGACGGAGACGATACCTGGAAGGGTAAACCCCCGGACCGGCTACGGATGTCAAGTAAGCAGTACCAGAGGCCAGCCTGATGGTTTGGGCAAAGAACACGATGAGTTATGAGGCCACACGACGCCCTTCTGTTACCACGGAAGGAATGGCTGTGTCCAGACCATAGCCTACCAAACAAAAACAAAAAAGGGTGCACTTTGCATACTCGCCTCTAAGTAGCATCTTAACTAAGAATATACGTTTTGTATGATGTAGTCTTTACTTTTCTTTTTCGTGTTTGACTTAGTTGTTAGTCGCAGATAGCTATGACAACTTTACTCGGACTGTTAGGTGAGTGCTGAGAGCTTTCTACAAAAGTACCTTTACTGAGTTCAAGAAGTTAATGTAGTAGCTTTTGAAAATATAACGAAAATGATTTAAAGTTGTAAACTAAATTATAGCGCCATCTATTACTTATTTAACAAACTAAATAAATCATGCATTTTATTAATTTATAGCTAAATTATATATTATTAACTAATTAAAACATTCTTTTTTATCACAAATAGTTTTAATAGTTATTTTGACTACCTGACTAATGTTATGTATTATGTCAAATTCCCTTCAACTTTGAAGAAGGTTTGAGCCCAGCAGTGGGAGATATATGAGCTGAATTGATGAAACTATTATATATTAAGTAATACAAATACTTTCCTTACACTATAGATAAATTAAATAGTTATTTTGAATTGAACCTTCTAGTGACATAAAAGACGAGCGGTGATTTTAAAAACTTAAATGACCATAACTTTTTTACAGACATCAGATTTCAATGAAACAAAGACTAAATATTGCTCTGAATTGGGCTTAATCTTTTTATCAAAACTGCGAAACAATCCATTCAGTAACTTCGGAGATTAGCGATTACAGACATACAGACAGACAAGAAATTCCAAAAATGTTTTTTGTTTTCTGTTAGTGTTTTCTTACTGCCTAGATTCATTTTTTAATAAATTTATCAAATGTACAGACACGGGATTTCTACTGATTTATTATATGTATAGATACATACTTATTGATATTTAAAATGTAATACACATATGACTGTTTTCACCAACGTTACCTAAAGTTTAAGTAACTCCTAAGGTGCTATAAATAGCACATAACATTGATGTTATACGTCAAATAAATCATATTACACAAAATTTGAACTCTATTTGTGTTACATAAAATTTGAACTAACTCTATTTAACTGTTTATTTGGGGTTACATAAAATTTGAAGTTTATTTAACTTTAATTATCATCAAAAAATTAATTTAAATTCAATCCTATGTCTCATTTATATTGCCTTAAGTGTTGCCTATATTTAGGAATTTTTGGCAATAATGGGCGATAGTAAGCTAATATTAGTCGCTTTTTGAAGAGCATTAACCAGTAGCATGTTGTCTAAGATTTATTGCGATATCTCTTTGTCTAATCTCGTTATCTAAGTTTACTTGCGGTAGTTCTTAGTGTTTCTGCATTCCGATGGCCACTACTAGACTTAGTTATCCTCTAGAAATGAGATAGAAATGGGCAGAAGAGTTGACGATAGTAGTGAGGCGTCATACGTTTTCGGAGGGAAATCTGCTGGCTGCTGGTTTCATAACGTTCATTCATCATTCTTTCATCTCAGCTCATATATGTCCCACTATTAGGCTCGCGCCTTCTTCATAATAGGAGGGAAATTGACCTAATATACCAAGCTGGTCAGACATATTAGTACCTATAGGGTTTTGTTTCCAGTTTTCTTTCTTTTGCATACATGTTATATGCGTTTTATATCGCTTAGTCGTTCGTCTCTTACGATCACCCACAGATAAGATAGGGGATACAGATAAGATATTGACCACTTTGTAGCACAATTCCTCACTAGTCATGGGAATTTTAGAGGTAAATTATTTTATTTTAAACTAGTAGCTTCACCATTTTGTCAATGTTCTACATCTAATTGCGAGTTTGAGCAAACAGCTCACCACATCCTCTGGAGGGCAGTCTCTGGCGTAACAAGCGCGATCTCATGTTAAACAGTCTGAAAATCACGTCTAGAGTAGTATATTGTACGGACCTTGTAGCAGCTCGAGAAAATTGCCGTGCGTTCAGGCGCTTCTGCCATACCTACTATTGCAATCAATGTTAAGGCTCACATATAAGCCGCATAAGCTTTGCCATATCCGTTGTACTGCTGCGCTTCACGTTTCAGTACATCCTCTTATCTATTGGCCTATTAGCCAATTTTTGCTTCATGTCTCCCGCTTTGCATATGAGGGAAGTGGAATTTTTTCAACTCCTCCAGTTTTTCTTTTCTAATTAAATTTGTTGCGGGTTCCAAGACAGTTAAAAGCATTTCCCGGGACTTCCTGAGGGTTAAACCTCGGTGTCTTATACGGAGACCATTGTGGATCCTGGCTTATAGGAGTTACAGTGGTGGGAATGTCTGGTGGGATTAGTCCCAATACAAAAGATAAGATAGGGGGTGGTGAATTATATTCTTACTCCGTCACCACTCGAACGTATAGGCGACATAAAATTTTCACACTGCCTGTATAGGTACATCTCATCATGTTCCAACGCCATTCGCTCATGTTGAGCCACATAGGATTCATAGATCACAAACACTTCAAAACAGGCGAATGCTTAGAGAAAGAAAGGAGGTTGTTAATATCTACATAACGCCGGTCTACACATCCATTTCCACTTGCCGGTATTCAGGTAGTACATGAAATGGCCACCGAAGACAAAGATCAGGTACCGGTGGCGAAGAGAGGTGCTTGCAGGGTGGGTCTATGGGGACGCGCGCCATCTCTGCCATCGCCCCGGACCGATTTGGCGCAACGTGGCCTATCCATAGCCCACCGCAAAAAAAAGGAGTACCTACATGAAATAGTGTGCCTGTACATATTTTGATTCTGTCACGACACACGCCAAATCTCTAATGGTCACCTCGATCAACTACACGCCGTCCCGGATCACGTAAACCACTTATTCATCATCATCATAGCCCATAAATGTCCTACTGTTGGGCTCAGACCTTCTCTGTAATAGGGGGGAAATTAACCTACTACGTGTTGGTATAAGATTTTGTTTCGAGTTTTCCTTCTCTCGCATAGATTGCTAGTTATATGCGGTTTTATATCCCTTAGTCGTCTCGTACGATCACCCACGAGTAATATCTTACTCGTGGGTGATTGTACGAGAAAGGGGTGGTGAATAGTATTCTTACTCCGTCACCACACGGAAAGCCACTTATTATAGTAGGTCAATATCCCTATCGTTTTAAAGGAGGCTTCGAATTTTCTAATATTATGATGTATATTAAAAGCTGAGAAAAAGAAAAGAAGTATGTAGGCCGTCCACGATCAACAAAATACGCCGCCAAAAAAAAAAAAGTGCGTTTGTCAGCTCCGACGCATGACTGGAGTTTACTCCTTAAGTACGATTATCAAAACAGGCGCAAAAAAGCTCATTTGACTAAAAATATAAATATTTTTATTTACATTTATTAAAACTGTTCAGTGAAGTATTAGCTCACGTCAGAAAGTGAAAGGTGCGCAGATTAGGTTGCGCACCAAAAACGTAACGAGGTCATTCGATCACTAGATTTTACTCCTCAAATTTTTCTCATACCGGGCGCCTTATATGAAAATCGATTCTTAAGGAGTAAACCAATAAACTTCAAAAAAATGTCCGTCCATGACCCTAACGCTGGTAATGATTCAACAAGTCGGCAAAGTAAAAACAATGGTATCATTCATATAAGTAGATAAACGATAAATAATTGATATGTTATCAATAAAATAATAATTGAAAAATTTAAACCAGTAGTTTTATTACTTATTATAAACAAAAATCTAGATTACATATCTATTAGTTACTAAGGAAATAGGTATCAATGTTCTAACATTAATATATATTTTTTTAATGTTGAATTCTATTAGTGCCTTGTTTTTTTTTAATAATGGTTTTTGTTTCTCCTTATAGTGCCTAAGTGTGAATCGCTATGTGGAAGCGGCTTCAAATACTACCAATCCTTACTTTGCTCGTGGATGTCGTAAAAGACGACTAAGAGCCTTATAACGACCTGTGCCCACTTCATCTGATGCCGTTTGGTCAACAATTACATTCCCAAGGAGGGTTGACGTCTGGCAGGTGGCTGATCATAAAACTATTGCCAATAACTTTTACAATATGTACTATGAAAGAAGAGTACATATTGTACTCAAAATAAAACTCTATGTCAACATTCTGAACAGCGTGGTTCATCATCTTCATCATCATCTCAGCTCCTATATGTCCTAATATTGGGCTCGAGCCTCCTACATAATGAAAGGAAAATTGATCTAGGTATTATACTTTGCTGGTCGAACGTTTTGGTATACGGTGTTGGTTCGAGTTTTCCCTGTCTCGCATAGATGTTATATGCGTTTTATATCCCTTAGTCGTTTCTTACGATCACCCGCAGGTAAGATAGGGGGTGGTGGATTGTATTCTTACTCCGTCACTACACGAATAACGGTGGTTATATCAGGTCAATTTTATGCAATTCGGTCTCTCTCTAGTCTTTTTTTTATTGTGGTGGCAAACAAGCAAGCAGCACACCTGATGGTAAGTGTCATGAACTTTTGCAATACCAAGAGTATAACTAGGCCACTGCCTACCAATATAACCTCCAAACCCAACCAAATTGGGCTTCCGGCTCTCTCGCTCACCGAACGAAGCGCATTAACATATTGCCATTACTCATACGCTGATTTTTTGCGAGAGTGTGGTACTACCCCGGACGTACAGTTCTCTGCCCGCGGCTGCAGGCAGAGAACTGTCAACTGCGTGGTCCTACCACTATTGTCTCTCTTTATTGTATTAATAGGTATACATACATACATACATATCATCACGCAATATCCCTTGCAAGGTAGGCAGAGAGTACAGAGTGCCAGAGAACTCTATCCTAGCATACTTAACTCGCTTCCTCAACATTCATAATTTTCTTCATACACGCTCGCCGGTTTCGGAGACTCTTGACTCTACCTTCCTTCAGTACGTGACCAATCTGGTCTAGGTAGGTTAGTCTCGGTCTCCCCCGGTACCTACCTACATCCTTCCACTTTAGTAGGTATATATTTTTAATATCCCGCCCTATAGAACACTTTACAGCGTTCAATCCTCATATGTTTATGAAAGTTGTAAAGTATTCGAACCGTCGATTAATTATAATCGAATACAAACACGATAAGATTCATAAAAATAAATTTATTTTAAATAATCTTTTAATATTGGACTTTGGATATTTACGGATGCTCAACGTCACGACTTCATGGAGCTGATAGTGCCTATGTGATCAAGGCTGGTAAATGGTAAATGAAAATTCGTTAGAGAACGAGGCTGTTGATAGTTAAAATTAACATACTGGAGTAGCACGGAATAAAACCTATAATTTAATAGTTCTCGAGTGAATTAAGAATCGAATGTAGCATGCAATGGCTTTCTCTATCCGTAGACCAATGCTGATTAGGACATTATCAGAAACTTCATTGGTGACAGTGTTAATTATTTTAATTTTTATTTTCTTATTGTAATTAATTATAATACTGTATGTTTCTTTGATGCAATAAATAAATAAATTATATCTCCATTTGCACCTATATCCTATGTCCAAGAATGCAACTAATCGAGTTGCTAATAGATAATGGATGGATGGATAGATGAATAGATGGAGGAGCAATGTCTAAATTGTCGGTACCATGATAAATAGGAACCTGTTTTAGTAGGTACTATAGGTATATTATATATTTTGGAATTGCCACACCGATTACTTTTGGTAACACTCGTAAGTCACCGCTTTTCCATAAACAATGCCATTAGCGCGAGCATTACGCGGCAGATTTTAAATTTGGAACGCGCGCCGCCATTCGTCATGTCGCCACAGCGTGCAGCGCCAACGACATGCCGCCGCCAACTTCGAATGTGAAGAGTTAATGGTCTTGATACTTTTGCAAATTGTACTACGAAGCGTACCTATAGATTTAATTTAAAATACAACGCATATTTACGTATCAGTACAAAAAAATACATTTCATTAGATAGAAAACGTATAAAATTAAAAACCAGATCAAAATAATTTCTATGATACTAAAAATTATGTGAGCTTGCGGTTTATAATAAACCATTATTTTGAGTATTATAGCTTACTTCATCATCATCCTGCTTTTATTGGAATTGCCTAGGGTTGACGCAATATGCATACCTCTTCCCATCAGACAAACATATCGCAAAAGTTATTGTCTCAATAGTTTTATGATCGGCCGCCTGCCTGACATTAAAGTTCCTTGTGAATATAATACCTAATATTTGAATCCTCGGTAGGTAGTTTAATTAATCTTAGATCATATAGGTGTATTATCCTAATATTACTAAAGTTTATTTGAATGATGTCCACCACCATTAGGTTTCTATCCTTGTCATTTTACCTGTTTTAAATAAATACCATATATGTATTACACTACGAACCAAATAATTTTATCATGGAGGACTTTGCAAACACATACCTAAATAATTAACAAAAATTACATTGAATCGCATAAAAATCATATTCCTGGAAAGGGATATTCATAAGAAGTCCATAGTAAGGACATTAATAGCAATTAATTAGTAGACCAGTAGGTTACTTGAATATATGAACTATATTTTTTTTTATATTTACACAATCTATTATTTAAAAACAAAGCTATTCCAACAAGTATCAAATCTACAAGGGCACAGTACAATCCATCATGACTAATGACGTCATGTGTCCCGCGCAGCGAACGCGACGGCAAATGACTCGCAATGAATTTAAAATTCGAACTCGACTAACGAGGGAGGCGGCATGTTGCAGATTTGTGAGTTATCGTTAGTCCTACGTCTAAAACTTAAGTGGAATGTTCTACATCAATAGCCATGGCTTAAGATTTCGATTTGGCGGGGCGAGACCACATCCATAGTCCACCGCAAAAAAAGGTTGTATCTAATTAACCATAATAATAACTAAATAGGTGCACAGTTGAAAGTTTCATAGTTTCTTAGTGTCGCCTCGCTCCCTTCGCGAGCATAATAACTTGCTGGTTTTAAAAAAAGATTACCGTTTTAGCTTTTCCTTACATTGTTAACCTCACATTTCAACCACCATTTGTAAAGTCCAATAGATTAGATCTATGACACCTGGACCAATTACCAATGATGTAGAAATTTCCTTCCGTTAAAAATTGCCAAATATTTCATTCATTGATCACACTCTGAATATATGGCGCGAAAATGCTATGTAGAACCACCTGTTACTTTTAGGTATAACAGATCAGGTCAGATCCATCTACCTCGTCGAAACTAGCGTAGATAAATCTTTAGTGGTCAGACCACGCTGTTGGTAGTTTTCTGCCTGCACTAATACTGCTCGCGAGCCGATCCGTCCAGGGTAGCACCACACTCTTGCAGAAGATCGACGCCTGAGTAATGGCTATGTGCTATTGCGCCTCGTTCGGTAAGCGAGAGACCCGGCAGCCCAACTGGGGTGGGTTTGGGGTTTTTATTGGTAGGCAGCGGCCTATCTATACGCAAAGGTCCATGAGCGGCAGTGACACTTACCATCAGGTGTGCTGTTTGCTCGTTTGCCATCATAAGCAATAAAAAAGATGTTCATGATTATTAAAATTTCCAGAATCAACCATTAACAGCGGGTCTATGACAACGTTAAAAAGGATGACTTTGACTAACTAATGAACATCATAAAATGATAATTGATAATTAAGGTCTTGGCATAAATCTTTTTAAACATGCCATAAAAAAAAGTATTGATAATAAGAAAAGCGTTCGACCACATTCTAAATAATTGTAAATTATACGTGCAAGATTATAGATAAACTGGATTAATTTTTCAATATTAATTCCCTAGCGATAATTACAAGTAAATAATACCATTTTGCAATAAAAAGTTGTAAAAATTTATTAGATAACATTATAATCTAGCATTTCTCCGTCTACTGAATACTTTACGAATTAATATTTTAAATATTCACATGAGAATCACGCTGTGTGGTAGCGGCTACGAATACTACCAATCCTTACTTTGTTTGTTGATATCGTAAAAGACGACTAAGAGCCTTATAACGACCTGGGCCAACTCCATCTGATGCTGTTTGGCCAATAATTACATTCCCAAGGAGAGTTGACGTCTGGCAGGCGGCCGGTCATAAAACTATTGCCAATATGTACTATAAAAGAAGAGTACCTACATATTTTATCAACCAGGTTGATGATAAAGAACTGTAGATGTAA
Source organism: Lymantria monacha (assembly GCA_905163515.2). Classification (NCBI taxonomy): domain Eukaryota; kingdom Metazoa; phylum Arthropoda; class Insecta; order Lepidoptera; family Erebidae; genus Lymantria; species Lymantria monacha. The sequence continues at coordinate 22,079,489 of LR991097.1, read as the reverse complement.
CTCTTTATAATTTCAGGCAGCTCAGCCAAGTCATTTACCTTTTTTTCTACAGTTTTTTCATAACATTCTCAACTAACGATGAAATTTCACATTCAAAATCCCAGATAACCGAGCGACGTATTAAAATATATAGTCTATAAAATCTACCGCATTTCCCGCCATCTTAGCAGCCATCTTCCCAAACAGACGTAGATAGGCACAGGTTAAAAATAAGCTAAGCCAACGCGGGTGGCCGGCAAGATCAATTATTGTCTATTAACACTATAGCCAGGAAGTCTGTATACACAGTATTAGTTGACTCTGTCGCGTTGTTTATGGCAGGGATTTTTGGATAAATGTATTTTTTTAATTATACCGGCATACATTGGAAATGAATGCAGTAGAGAGACATTGTACTTACATAGGTAAACAAATGTGTGGGAAGACTATTCTTAAATAGTTCAATCCCACTAAGACACAGGTTTGCGCGTTCACTGCAAAAAAGGACCCCTTCGTCATGGCGCCTCAGTTCCAAGGAGTAACTCTCCAAATTGCCGAGAGTATTGGGATCCTCGGCGTCGAACTATCAAGCAAAGTTCAGTTTGGGAGTCATTTGGAGGACAAAGCCAAATTGGCAAGTAGAAAGCTGGGCATCCTGAACAGAGCCAGGCGATACTTCACACCGAGACAACGTCTTGTGCTATATAAAGCACAAGTCCGCCCTCATGTGGAGTACTGCTCACATCTCTGGGCAGGCGCGCCCAAATATCAGCTAGACCCATTTGACTCCCTGCAAAGACGTGCTGTTCGAATCGTCGGTGATCCCAACCTCACGGAAGGACTGGAGTCATTGGAGAGCCGGAGAGACTTTGGGTCTCTCTGTGTACTCTACAGGCTCTTTCACGGGGAGTGCTCTGAGGAACTGTTTGACTTGGTACCACCGTCACCATTTTATCACCGTACCACTCGACACCGCAGCAGGGTTCATCCATTCCACCTGGAAACGATACAGACGTCAACTGTACGTTTTCAACGTTCATTTCTCCCACGTACATGCAAGATCTGGAATGAACTACCTGCTGCTGTGTTTCCCGAGCGCTATGACATGTCCTTTTTTAAACGAGGTTTAAGAAGAGCACTTTCTTCACGGTAGGCAGCGGCCTAGCTATGCCCTGGTATTGCAAGAGTCCATGAGCGGCAGTGTCACTTACCATCAGGTGTGCTGCTGGCTCGTTTGCCACCACCGGCAATAAAAAAAAAAAAAAAAAAAAAAAAAAAAAAAAAAGTTAATATTGATTTTTTTTTATTATTTTAACATTTAAGCAGGATAAAGAGTGTAATAAAACTGTCATGACACTTATTACCATAAGATGTCCATGTGTAATGAAAGTTGTTTGAGAGGATGGAAAGGGACGTAAGCAGGTACTAAGTAAGAGAAAGAAAAATTGATAGAAATACTGCCAACCGAACTTTCCAGTAATATTTGAAAGGGATCCGCAGTGAAAATTATATTAATTAAGTAAAATATACCTAGATATATGCTTAATATCACATAATTATTTTCGGAACGAAATGTTATCACAAACACATGTTTGCTTGCTTATTCATAAAGAAGATTGATATAAATAATCACTTTTTTATTTTCAATTCTTCATATATGTATTATAATTATTCATAAAGAAGATATTATCGAAAATTATTAATAGTCTTGTTAAATTGTTTTGTTTGTGAATAGGTTATAATAATATAAGCTATAGGTTATAATATGATAACTTAGCTGTGTGGTAGCGGCTACGAATGCTACCAATCCTTACTTTGTTCGTGGTTGTCGTAGAAGATGACTAAGAGACTTATAACGACCTGAGCCAACTCCATCTGAAGCCGTTTGCTCAAAAATTACATTCACAAGGAGGGTTGACGTCTGGCAAGCGGCCGGTCATAAAACTATTGCCAATAACTTTTACAATAGGTATACTACTACGAAAGAAGAGTATATATTGTATCGACCCCAAGTAATTGGGATAAGAGTAGGAAAAGGAGGAGGTTATAATAATATAAGGTATATACATAATTCTTTCCTTAAACATTTTCTTCAAATAATACTAAATAGCTTCAAATAATATAAATTCCTATAGCTTAGGATACGTAGGTACTTATTTCTATTACGATTGTAGTAGCGACGGTATTGACAACAGATTACCCAATAATCTGTAAGTAGGGATTGCAATCTGACGTCATTTTTAATCCCGCCGGATCCGACCGGATTCCCATCAATCCGGTCGGGTCCGGTCTGATCCGGCCGGATTGATCAGGATAATTTTCGCTTTTCGGGTCAAAATATTGACAAGTTAATCAAGTACCATTGTACTTAATATAGGTATTTTAACTACTTTATAGTGATACTTCCAATCCAGGTGTTGTCGGAATATAAGCCCAGGTATTGGCAGAATATCAGCGCTATTTTATAAAATAAAATAGCCAAAGCTGAGCCAATAGCCTTTTTTGTTTCTCGTTAATGTCATTTTATACCAGAAGTTGTTTTTTTTTAGATCTGTTTATTTTCATTAGTTTTTAACGAGAATAAACTAAATGTATTTCTTTCTTTCTTTCTTAAGATTAACAACGAGTAAAAAAATAAATCTAGTAGTGTAGGTAACTAGTAAAATTTTAATGATGTAACTCAGTTCAGTCTTCCTAGATTTCACTTTCACAGATAGAACAATTATTTTAGTAAAGAATTTTACGTAATTTACTGAGATAAGATCACAATAATTATTAAAGTATTTGAGAATGTTAGCTATTGCTAACAAACAAGTCTTATATTTATGACATTTACCCTTATTATTTGATAAATCTGCCTAATGAATGACACCATTATCGCAATAATCAGTTTGTCTTACATTTACTTTAATTTAATCAACTTACAATAATTATTTTAAGTAGCATTTTTATTGATAATTATAATTGATTGAATTAGACGATACATGGCAGCAATCCATTATTATCTTAAAACGGAGGAAAGGAAGGAAGACTAATCACTTTCCCACGGTCAATCAATATACTGCACACCTCAAGAAGGGAAGGAATATGGGATAGGATTAAGGTGGAATACGACATAAGGAAAACTTACTTCCGTGATGAGCATCTCCAAAATTTCTACTTGCAGTTTGCCGCAGAAATGTGAATAATGAATGACGACACGACGACATGATCGACACGTGTTTCGCCTCTAAAATAGGCATCCTGAGGACGGTTTGGCCTCAAATGCCGGTAGCAGATCCGGTGAGCGTTTAATTATAGCGGATCCGCTGGATTACCGGATCCGCTTTTCCGAATTGAAACCCCTGTCTGTGAGCACAGTCAGGACAGCGCCCGCTATTACGTCAGATTTGATAATCCAAAAACCCTAACAAAAGAACACTGACACCTGAAAGATTCTTGAGGCTATTGAAATTTTGAAACACAAAAATTTTAATAGAGGAGAAGGCTGAGTATTATCACCAAGCTCGAATTCTGTTATTAGCCTAATTAGACCAACTAAAACAGACTAATCTAACAAACGCAACAACTGGTTTGCTAATATTTATAGTTATAGCCTTTTTTTTTATACGGTGGACTATGGATGCGTCTCGCCCCGCCAAATCGGTCCGGGGTGACGGAAGAGGCGGCGTGTGACCCCATAGACCCACCGTGCAACTCCTCACTTCGCCGTGCGAGCGGGCCACCAGTACCCGATCTTTGTCTTCGGTGGCCCGCCCGCTTTATATAGTTATAGCCTGGCTCCTATATATCGTCACATTATGTTTAGTACCTTTCACAATAAACAATCTAACTAATAAAAAAAGTTTACCAAATCCAACTTCCAGTGCCTCATATTAGCTCATTAAAAAAAAATCGACTTTGCAGTTTGAACAAAATAAAATAGATTATTATTATTTATAGATATAGAGATATACCTATTGAAATCACTGTCACTGTGCGTGATCATTAATTGACATTACTATGACTTTAGATAATAGACAATAAACGTTAGATATGTTAATAATACCGCATTAGATAATAGAAATAGTGACGAATTATACAATGTGTTACCACGCTCCCTTTAGTAATAGATAACGTCGCAGCAATAGAAGAACACTTAATAAAATTCTATACCAAATCACCTAACCAGCGAGGTGTAATAGGTCAAACTCATTCCTAATTTGCCAATGAAAAAAAAACGCCAATGGGACTAAATGAAATAAATAAATGGTATAATGAAATAAATAATACATATCATCATTCTCCTACTCTTATCATAATTACTTGGGGTTGATACAATATGTATTCTTCTTTCATAGTACATACTGTAGAAATTATTGACAATAGTTTTATGAATGGCCGCCTGCCTGACGTCAACCCTCCTTGGGAATGTAATTGTTGACCAAACGGCATCAGATGGAGTTAGCCCAGGTCGTTATAAGGCTCTTAGTCGTCATTTAAGACACCCAAGAGCAAAGCAAGGTTTGGTAGTATTGGAAGCTGTTACCATACAACAAATAGATAATACATATATGTAATGAAATAAATAAATGAGATAATATTATAACCTTGAAGAGACATTTAATTTACACTTTGACCTGAACTACAGCTGGCCATCGTAGATTTACCCAACAGCCGGCATTTACAATTTAATCACGCTGATATCTTTACATACCGACATGGAGAATTATAATGTTAAAAAGGTATAATTTACTAGAACAATTAAAATAGATGTAGGCATAGTTCGGCAGATCATTTCATGTTAAGTTTAATATTATGATAAACCCATTTAATTCATTAATCTTATCATATCTAATATCAAATAAATTTATTATTTGTTTGAATATTATATTTAGTTAATCTTTATTATAATGATTGCTGATAGATATTTACGAGTACGTGAGTATTACACATTTTACCGGCGGGTGACCTCACTGCGCGACGAAGGTGGCTCCCCATCGCTGAGCGAGATAGCCACCTGGCGCGAGGACGCCCGCCGAGACGTCATCGCCCGTTGGGCTACGCGGCTGGAGAGGCCTAGACACGGTGTCGTCACCGTCGAGGCTCTCCGGCCCGTATTGATGGAGTGGATGGAGCGGCGGCACGGAGTCCTCTCCTTTCGACTGGTGCAGGTGTTGTCGGGGCACGGATGCTTCGGCTTTTACCTGCACACGGTCGCGTGTAGGGAGTGGACTTCGTTCTGCCACCATTGCAGCAGTGACGAGGACACGGCGCAACACACGCTGGAGGCGTGTCCGGGCTTGGACTGGCAGCGCCGTGACCTCGTCGCTGTTATCGGTGCCGACCTGACGCTGCCGGCTGTCGCGAGAGCGATGGTCGACAGCGTCAGGAACTGGGACGCGGTCGCCGCCTTCTGCGAGGCTGTCATCTTGCAGAAGGAGGCGGCGGAACGAGTCCGGGAGGAATCCCGCGACCCGGGCCGCCGTCAGCGGCCGGGGCGGCGCAGGCGCGATTACCTGCGCCTGATGCCGCCCTAACCGAGGCCTCGGGTGATCGGACCGGGGAATTGTCCGGTCACCCGACGTGAGGCCACCGCGTGAGGGCGACGCCCCGACGGCGAAATCTGTCGGGGCGTCGACGAGAGGAACCCGCGAGGGTAAACCGCCGGGCGGGCCACCGAAGTTAAAATCGAGTACCGGTGGTCCGCTCGCACGGCGAAGAGAGAAGGTTTTACGGTGGGTCTATGGGGTCACGCGCCGCCTTTCCGTCCCCCCGGACCGATTCAGCGGGGCGAGACGCACCCATAGCCCACCAATAAAAAAAAAAAAAAAAAAAAGTATTACACATTTGAAATACATCTATCATTTACGGATCTTATCGGGTGTGGGTTTTATTTTTAATTTGCCTAAATTTCTAATACTATGCATCGGTCATGGACGGAAGGGTTGAAGCATAGATAAGATTATAAATTCGAGATACTTAGTTTTTGAATGTATACTTCATTAGGCGCGACCTGAAAAAATTATTAGAGTGAAATTTTAAGATGAGCGCACTGTAACACAAAGTAACAGGTTGAAGTTGGCCGCAAATAAGATGCGCACGCATCACTGTAATACAAAAGTTTGAAGTTGGCCAGAGAACCGCTCGTTAAGTTTCGAAAAACAGCTACCAACAAAATAGAAATAAAACCTCTTTCTAGTTTCATTCATACATGTGTTTTAGTTTTATACAAGTTATATATGCATGTGCTAATATATTATATTCAGTAGTGATTTAAATTGAATATTATGATTAATATTATTTACTATTCGTAAATATTAGTGAAAAAAAATATCCTATCCTTATCCAGCCCTTTTATTATTTTATTGTAATTAATTATTTGCATCCAATTAAAAACTATTATTTTAATGATGCTAAAGAAGTATAACTTCTCACGCGCGTATATAAAATACACGCACCCATTTCTTTTATGTTTTTAATAAAAATTCATTGCCAGTACAAAAAGAAAATTATTCAGGGTGGCCATGAGATCAATTTTAAAGTTTCGTGTCTAGCGGTAGGACGTAAGTATAAGAGCTTAGATGATGAAAATGATGATAAAAAATTATGTATTTGAAATAAAACTATTTTTACGGATTCTATCGCGTTTTTATTTGATTTTTAATTGCCCGACGTTTTGAATATTTTATAGCGTTCATGGTTACGGGAGGACCAAGGTGTTTCAAGTCTAACATGTCATCGTTATCAAAAAGATTGATATCTACCCGCTACAGTATCACCAAATTTGATCCAAATTTTTAGTACAAATTCTTTGCCAGTACAAAAAAATAAAGAAAATGATTCTATTTAAACAATTTTATATTATTTATGATCAGTTATTATTAAACATTTAATTAATGATACACATACATACATATCATCACACCATATCCCTTGCAGGGTAGGCAGAGAGAACAGAGTCCCAGAGAACTCTATCCTTGCATACTTCACTCGCTTCCTCAACATTCATAATTATCTTCATACACGTTCGCCGGTTTCGGAGGCTCTTGACTCCACCTTCCTTCAGTATGTGACCAATCTGGTCTAGATAGGCGAGTCTCGGTCTCCCCCGGTATCTACATCCTTCCACTTTCACATTGTATATCTTCTTAACCAGACGTTCGTTCGGCATTCTTTCCACATGTCCGAATCATCGAAGCATTCCTTTTCGCATCTTTACACCAATACCCTCTTTCATACCTACTCGCTCTCTTACGTCGTCATTGCGAATGCGGTCGGTCAGCCTAACCCCACAGATTTTCCGTAGAGATCGCATTTCGACCGCATTAATTTTACTTTTATGCTCTTTTCTGCATACCCAACTCTCGCTTCAATATAGTAATGTTGGGACAAGCACTGCATGCATTATGTATTGCTACACGTGCCTTCTGGCTGAAGTGGTGGCTACCGAGAAGTTGTCCCAACGCTCCGTTCACTCTATTTCCCGCATTCACTCTTCGCTCTATATCAGTGGTGTACCTTCCATCTCGGCTAAAACCACATCCAAGATATACAAATTCATCCACTTGCTCTAGTACATCATTACCTATTTTTACTCATACGTCTGTTCTAGTTTCATCTCTTTCAAAGACCATTATTTTGGTTTTGCTCACATTCATGTGCAGACCCCTTTTCTTACAATCTTCTGTCATTGTGTCGACTAGAGTCTGCAGGTCAGTCGCTGACTGTGCCAGCGGGACTGCATCATCTGCATAGAGCAGAGCAGTGACCACTTGGTCATCCATCCGGACTCCCACATTCATATCGTGCAACCTTTGGAGACATTCATCCAGATATATGATAAACAGCCTGGCTGACAGAACGCACCCCTGCTTAACGCCGATATTGACGTCAAACCAAGGCGACATTCCATCATCCAGCCGCACACAAGCTCTACAGCCCAGGTAACTGGACTGCACAGCTTGCAGCAGTTTACCGTTAATACCATACTCCGGTAAAATGTCCCAAAGTTCCTTTCGTACAACCGTGTCAAATGCTCTCTCCAGATCCACAAACCTGCAGAAAACCCTTTGATCTAGAACCAGATGCTTCTCCACAATGTTGCGCAGAGAGAACACTTGATCCATGCATGCCTTTCCACTCCTGAAACCTCCTTGTACCTCACACAGTAAACCATCGGACACCATCCTCATTCTCCTTTCAATAATTTTAGCATACACTTTTGCTGCCAAACTGGTCAAGCTTATGGGTTTGTAATTTGCGCAGTCATAACGTGAACCCTTGTTTTTAAACAAAGGCACGATTACTGCGCTATTCCAGTCCCTGGAAACCATTCCTGAAGTCCAACATAAATTGAGGAGCAACAGGAACGCCTCCCAGACACAGGAGCCGCCAAGCTTGATCATCTCGGCAGACACCATATCAATGCCCGCTGCCTTACCATTTTTCAAACTTTTTATCGCCCATTCAACTTCATCCATACTGATGCCATCGGAGGACGCCGGTGCTGAAGGTTGATCTACTAGACTACATGCAACACCGGCGCCAATCCGAGTATCCGCATACATATCGCTAAGATATTCACTCCATTGGCTTAACAATAAATAATTAATGATAATTATTATATTGTGGCAATTTAATATTTAAAAAAGAGATAATAAGAAATCCCGCAAGAAAACTCAATAGGAATAATACTAATTTAAAGATAAAGGAGGCTTTATTTTAAGTTAAGTTGAGTAAATTAATATTTACCTATAATTGTGGGTGACCATGAATGCTATAAAGTGTTCGAAACGTCAGAAAATTTAAAAATCAAATACATACCCGATAGAATCCGTAAAATTTGTATTATTTCAAATGTGTAATATACACGTAGGGTCAGGGAGGGCACAGTGACTCGGGTTTTTTCCAAAGACCTAAATATGTAGAAAACAACCTACGTACAATCTACGTGAAATTTGGAGGTTTTGAAGACAAGTTACTATATTTCAATTTTGTAGCATTATATTTTTATTATCAATTATTGAAATCGGATTAAACAGCAATATATAAAAAATCAGATTTGAGCCACTGTGTACCGGTGGGTGTACACGGTGACTCAGTAGCGTAGTACACAGTGACTCTAATAGTACACAGTGGCTCAATGAAAATAAAAAAGTAATTTTAATCAAGATTCTTTATTTATTATTATAAAATCACAGATATTAAGGCAAGGCAAGTCTAAACATCAACAATAACAATTTAAAATAAAATATTCAGTCCTATAATTTATTGTTACCAATATCAAACTATAGCTACGCAATTAAACTTACCACGAGATCACTTTGCTTGATATGATTTAGTACTTGTACTTAGTATTTATTATTAAAATGATTTTTACACAAAAGCGTTAAAAAACGTACAAAAATCACTTATAGCCATGTAAAATAAATAATAACATAAAAAAATTAGGAACGTATTATGAAATCAAATTTGATCTACGGAAACTAGTAAAATCAATTTGATCAATGGAACTTATAGATTAAGCAACATTAAGTTACTCACGTTAATGCTTGTCTAATTGATAGTAAGAAAACTAAAGTCTATCGGAAAATAGAAAAAAGGCAGTGAAGCAGTTCCAACCATTAAAAGTTTTAGCGGAATCAATTTCACATCATCCTCTTTTACAATAGATAGAGCCGGCTTATTGGGCATGAGAAAATTTTGAGTGCCAGGCTGGCGCTGACCCCTGAACGATAGCAACCAGTATTAACCGGCCATTGCATTGGCTTCCCAAGTGATTTTCAAATTATTTATTTTAGCGCATTGATATGCTACCTGTCTGCTTTCTATGGCAGTCGGACTACCTGCCTGACTGACTGCTAAAACAAAAGAGAACAATGAGTAAAATATTCTTTGAGCTGTTGTGAAAATTTTATTAATTGCATAGTTCGGTGCCAATCTTTGGTCATCAAGTGTTTCCAGTTTTATGTTTTCCAAAAATATCTTTTAAGACTAGCAAATGAATGCAGCACCAACTTTTTTAGATGCTTGTCTTATTTATTCATCATTCCTTATTAGAAATAAACCTTTTTTTATTTTTTCCTTGTGGGGCGTTGCCAATTTTGCGTTCTATAGGTGTTGGACGCGGCATTCTATTAACAAAATAGAATAATTATTATATAAATTACTGAAAAATAAAAAAACATATTGTAGACATAAAGAGAAGTACTCAGTGGCTCATGAGTCACTGTGTACTGTTTGAGATTGAGCCACTGTGCACCATGCCGCCATTTTGAATATTTTACAATCAAAGGGCTAGAAAACTTAACTAATAAAGTCAATAAACCACGCCAAAGCAAGCAATATAAATATTACTTAATGCAAGAAAAAAAATACAGCAATAATTATGGATAATATATGTATATATATTAAAACAAATTAAACTTACTTCGAAAAAATATTTTGTGAACACCAAAACAAAAAAACTTGTTGGCACCGCTGTTCGGCGCTTGAGCCGCCATTTGACTGGTTCGTACGTGTCCAAAGCTTGTTGGCTTTAAACGAGAGATGGAGACAACAATATTGTACGTCTTATACTGGCCAAAGTACTAGTGAGTCACTGTATCCGCCCGAGTCACTGTTCCCTTCCTGACCCTATACAAAAAAAAAATAGTTGTTGTTAGTTATTATTTAACATTAAATTTATATTAATTATTATATATTATCACAAATTTTTAATTTCAACCTAACTTTGATAAGCTATCACCGGATGGTGACGTGGCCACACTGAAAAAGATGCGACAAGATAACTCAGAGAGTAATATACTAATTATATTTATATATAGTATAATACAAATTTTTTTTTTTTTTTTTTTTTATTGCCGGTGGTGGCAAACGAGCCAGCAGCACACCTGATGGTAAGTGACACTGCCGCTCATGGACTCTTGCAATACCAGGGCATAGCTAGGCCGCTGCCTACCGTGAAGAAAGTGCTCTTCTTAAACCTCGTTTAAAAAAGGACATGTCATAGCGCTCGGGAAACACAGCAGCAGGTAGTTCATTCCAGATCTTGCATGTACGTGGGAAAAATGAACGTTGAAAACGTACAGTTGACGTCTGTATCGTTTCCAGGTGGAATGGATGAACCCTGCTGCGGTGTCGAGTGGTACGGTGATAAAATGGTGACGGTGGTACCAAGTCAAACAGTTCCTCAGAGCACTCCCCGTGAAAGAGCCTGTAGAGTACACAGAGAGACCCAAAGTCTCTCCGGCTCTCCAATGACTCCAGTCCTTCCGTGAGGTTGGGATCACCGACGATTCGAACAGCACGTCTTTGCAGGGAGTCAAATGGGTCTAGCTGATATTTGGGCGCGCCTGCCCAGAGATGTGAGCAGTACTCCACATGAGGGCGGACTTGTGCTTTATATAGCACAAGACGTTGTCTCGGTGTGAAGTATCGCCTGGCTCTGTTCAGGACGCCCAGCTTTCTACTTGCCAATTTGGCTTTGTCCTCCAAATGACTCCCAAACTGGACTTTGCTTGATAGTTCGACGCCGAGGATCCCAATACTCTCGGAAATTTGGAGAGTTACTCCTTGGAACTGAGGCGCCATGACGAAGGGGTCCTTTTTTGCAGTGAACGCGCAAACTTGTGTCTTAGTGGGATTGAACTGGACTAAGTTCCGTAATTATAATTAGTATTATGCCTTTTCAGTTAAAAGTCCCTTTCATAAAAGTTAGTAAATATAAACTTTTAAAAGGTTTAATTTTATTAAAATAATTTTTAATCATTATTGATAATCAATTCTCTGCAGTGTTTACAGTGTCTAGTGGTCTTATAGATTTTACTTTAATTAGGTTAATAAAAGTATCTATGAAGAGAATTATAAATGTTGAGGAAGCGAGTGAAGTATGCAAGGATAGGGTTCTCTGGCACTCTGTTCTCTCTGCCTACCCATCACGCCATATCCCTTATATGGCGTGATGATATGTATGTATGTAAAAGTATTTCAGCTTGAGGGTAATACCCAGCCATCGATATAGAATATTGCAATTCTGATATCTTTTAATTTCAATAGCATCGTGAACCATTCTAGGTAGGTATCGGTTGTATTATGCGGATTGGTGGTTGCCTTTATGCAGCCGCGATACTAACTGTGCTCACAAATTGTAGACCTAGTATGACAGCGGTGTACTTACACGTCACATCAATTATGTGTTCTTTATCCATCTTCTTATAGATTTCTTTGCTTAGATAATGTAAGAGAGACCACAGCAACAGTCCAATTTTGCATCCTGTAAAACAATCTAACAATTGATAGTTGGTAAGAAGTTACTAATCCTTTTAAGTGACTAAAAATAAGTACATATACTAAGTACCTACATAAAAACGGTTTTTTAGAAGCATGTTTCAAGATATAGTCTAGTCCAATCTTGTCATTGACTCCTTTCATATAAGGTAGGACTGCAGGGAGACGTTCAACAATAAGTGGTTTCACACTGTTTTCATGACGAATCTGCTTGATATGCTGCGGCTCTCCAGTCATGTGTTCGTCGTCTGAGATCCCTTTGGAACGAAGACGCAGACACTGAAATGTAAATAAAAACACTAATATTTATTATCTTTACGTAACTCAGATCCACGTGTCATACAGGTTAAAAATACAAAATGTCTTCATATTTTTCTCTAATAATCTTCAAACCGCCTATGATAGCACTACGAGAGTAGACAGCTGTACTCTATTGCAAAACTCAACTCCAACTGCTTTGATCAGCAGGCCTCCTATGAAAAAGTTCTACATTCAACAGTGGATGACTATGGTCTGTGGATGGATTGTTGAATGAATTCGAATATGGTTTCAGCATTCTGAAATCAATATCTCCACATTTCTATCACAGTCAGGCAGTGGGTTATGATATAAATGTATTTTTTTATTAACAAAAAAATTGTGAAATCACTCTTTTCCAACTCCTCCTCTTTAACTTTTGCATTTAAATTTGTTGCGGGTTCCAATACAATTAAAATCATCTCCCGGGACTGCCTGAAGTTCAAACCTTGGTGTCATTTATGGTGACCATTGTGAATCTTGGCTTAAAGGAGTTACAATGGTAGGAATATGTGGTGGGACTAGTCCCTAAAATATAACAACAAAATTGATTATAATAAATTAATTGAATACATTATATGATAATTAATTTTAGTTAATATACACCTGTTTCATGATAACAACGACCACTATGATATCATCAATATCAAATAAGACCAATAAATGACGTAAGCAGATAACACTACTTATACAAAAACCTTACTTTGTACACACACACTACGCACAGCGAAGAGAGGAGTTTGCATGGTGGGTCTATGGGGTCACGCGCCGCCTCTTCCGTCACCCCGGACCGATTTGGCGGGGCGAGACGCATCCATAGTCCGCGGCAAAAAAAAAACAGTTCCAATCAAAACTCTTTGTCAACATATCTATAAGAAGGATACTATAGTCTATCTAATCTAAGAAGTGCATTTGGACAGCTGTCAGAGTAAGGTGTCTAGGTATATGAACCAAATAATCGCTATCGAAAATATCCGATTTTGATGAGAAATCGATATTAATTCTTTGTAAGTAATAATCGGTTTATTTTTTTAATTTTCAAAAAGGAGATGAAATATTAAGTGCTAAATTAACACTAAACAAATTTAATTATTTCATCATAAAATCTATTCATCATATTTAGTAGGATTAGGTTAAGTAAAAACAAAAACTGAATTTGAAAATAGCTATTTGTTCAGAATCTATAGTATTACTTGAATTATCACCGTCGCGAACATTAATAATTATATCCTTATCAATAAAATTGTCGAAACGTACATCTCTGTCAGAATCTATATTCGATTAAATATATTAATCTAATATTTTTACCGATTATTTAGATATTCGCGAATTGGAAGTTGTCAAGCACTACTGTTTAGAACGTTATGACGTGAAATTGTAAGATCGTCCATAATAATTATTATTTACAATGTTATTTTAATTTTAAATTAGTTTTACAAGTTTCAACATTACATTATTGTACAAGTAACTCACTCGCAACGTTAATTATGTAAATAACTTAATATTTCTTTAAAATTTCAGATTTATTGTTTACAATCATGTGTATACGTTTGACCAAAGTTATTGTGTATTAAAAAATGCGAAACGTCCAAATGCACTTCTTAGATTAGATGAACTATAAGTACTCAAATTTCTCTATCAGTTTGAAGAACATCTGTCTAACATAAGGAAAGAAGTAAAAGTAAAGCATACGAACTTTGTAGCACGTAGCTGCATACATATGACTCAAACATTATTAATTATTATACTTTGGCAATAAAATAATATACATTTAATAGAAATCAATTATATTAATCACATCATTACTGATTATATTTCTAGCTATTGTAGCAACTCCATTCACTGAGACTACGTGATTTTGGATAAGTATACAGGGTGGAAGTGGACCACTCCCGAAAACAAAGACAGGTGACCCTACTAGTCCCACTTGTAATGATAGGCTAGAATAGCTAGTATTCTTAACATACATAGCAGATATCGAATTTAAGGAATTGGTTTCAGCGATTAAGTGGCGCTGAGATGTGTTGCGGCCGGTTGACATCCCTCACTTTTTCTGGCAAGCTGTGGTTGGATACACCCGCGTACTCTCTCCGAAGCAACGGAAGGGTGTCGTGCGATCCCATAACCCACCGTGATCTCTCTCCATAGCTGCTATTAGGCTGACAACTAGCTTGATAACATTCCCCACAGTATTTTCATAACCTTAATTGGTTTGGGTGGATTTTAGTCACACCACAGCTTGTTAAAAAAAAAAAGACCTTGATAGATAAACAGATACTATAGATATTATTGTTCGACAAAAACTTCCTAAATGGATAAGTCAGACCACCATATTATATAGATCAATCAAAAAATTAAAAGGTTTATCATTAATTAAGCCGGTTAATCACTAATAATCCTGTCAATAGTACTCTTAAGAAATTAATTTATCATACGCATCGTCTTCCTATACATTTAAATTGTAATAATTGATTAGGATAGGTACGATCTTGACAATGACTAATTGATAATCATCAATTCACTCTTGCCGTGTAATGACATAGTATAAATACAATCCATTACACTTTTTCTTACACGAAGATGTCGTAATGGTTAAAAGATACTTGGATATCAGGTCAAATTTCTACCATTGTGGCGGAACTGTATTCGATAACGGGACTTTAGTTGGCTGAAGATGAACCAGAAGAACCTAATAGATTGAGTTCAGCTATGTACCTATGAATGTAATGTGCAACGAAAGAGATTTGACTTCGATATGAGCTAATTAGGACAAACTCAAAAAAAATATGACAGATCATCTTAGCTTAGCCATTGAATTTATTTGCAAGAAATATCTTGTGGATCCTTTTCTTCTTTGAAATTTCTTTCCTTCTTGTTTTTGTTATCAATCAGATAAAATTAAAATCAGAAAAAAAGAGAAAAGAAATTTTACATTTTTTATTTACAGCTGCAATCGTGCTTGTAATTATGGCAGTTTTTAGTAGACTAATCTAGGCAGTCTAAAGTTTCCTTCATATTTGCCGAAGATAGGTACACTTATAGTGACAAAAATGTTGTATATAAATACAAGTTACATATGCAAACACTACGAAATATAATCATACAAATACTGAACGAATATGGTGATCCATTTATATTTCCATCGCCCTAGATGATTGGAAAGGATATATTTCTCTGTATTAGACCATAACGGTCAAAAAACTTATTTCATCGACACAACATGATTGAATATTTAAAGATAAAAGAAGTATTAAGAACTATAAATCATGGTTGTTAAGGCACCCTTTGAGGAAAAATTGGAAAAAACACAACTAAGAAAGTTAATGCGTTAAATTGCAATCAATTGATAAGATACTTATTGACATCACAGGTAAAAGCTACCTATCGGATATTTTCGGATTTTCGGATTTAGATAATATTATAGGTTAGGCTTTTGATAAAAGTGTTGTAAATATATACACCTAAAGAGATCTAACTTTCGTTAGTTGTCAAGTCAAGTCAAGATAAGCTCCAAAATGAAATTAATATACTGATAACTGATATATCCATAATATTACCACATAAGATAATATGCATTATTTGTACACACGATGCAATCAATGCATTGCAGTGCATGGAACTCACTTCATATCATTAACTTTTTTCATTTGATCGTAATCCATATTATGATCTCATTGCCTTTAGGATGGACCACTGACCTATAATACAATTTCAGTAATACCAGCTGCCTACGCTTTTGATTGATGTCCGTGTAGTGACGAAGTAAGAATACAATTCACCATCCCCTATCTTACCCGTGGGTGATCGTAAGAGACGACTAAGGGATATAAAACGCATATAACATCTATGTAAGAGAAGGAAAACTGGAAACAAAATCCTAAACCAACACGTCTGACCAGCGTGGTATAGTAGGTCATTTTCCCTACCATTACGAAGGAAGCTTGAGCCCAGCAGTGGGACATATATGAGCTGAAATGATGATAATGATGATGATGACACTTTTGAACTATGTTTAGTAAAAACTTATGTCTGCTGTAATAAATTTTCTAAAAGAACTCCTGCCTATTTTTCTGATAATAAGTGAGACAGTTTCAGAAATCTTATGTATTATAAATAAAGACAATATTGCCAAAACAAACCTATTACTTAGCTTATAGATAGTTAGTCTAATTTCTATACACCTGCCCATGCAGCGTTGGTTTTTTATTATCATCTATTTTGTTTTCAATCTTAATGGATTGCTAATTGATTTTAATTATTTTGTAATGTTGGTATTATAGGTCTATTGAAATGATATAACCATATTTTTTAAGTGCTGTCTATATTCTCTGTATAAAAACGTATGTTAATATGCATTGCATTATATTGTAAAGTGCAAAACGTCTAATTTACGACATGTTTTATTCTTTAATAATATCAAAACACTTTTATTCTATGTTATAGAATTCATGTATAACACCAACTGACTGAATATGACTGTTTTCGTTTTTGCTTGTTAAATAATGAATTTCTTTTTGCATCAGCATGTGCTACATGTAATTTATATTTTAATAGTAATGGATTATTATCAATATTGTAAAATGCCTCTACGGAATTCGAAATTGCATTGGGTATTCTGCAAAGTTTACCACAAATACATGTAATACATGTTTGTATATTTTGTTTCGGAATAGACTGTATTGTTAAAACTAAAACACTAAAAGGGTAACCTCATCATTCGGTAAGTAAGCTTTCAACGGTAAGTAAGCTCCAAGTATCAGTATGATTTTCACATTGAATTCTTAGAAATAAATCCAAATTTTTGTTGGCATTTTTTAAAGGACCAATACTTTGGTGATGATATGCTGTTGCAGATAAGTTTTCGATATTGAGGATTTTACAAACCTTTTCCATAGTTGCAGAAATAAATTCTGTTCCACGATCTGTTGCAATTGTTTCAATGACATCAAAAATTAAGATAAATTGTTTTACAAATGCATCTGCAACGGACACGATTTTTTTATTTTTAATTGGAAAAGCCTGGACAAATTTTGTTAATTCACATTGTATGGTCAATATGTAACAATTTCCATCTATATCTCTATCCAAAGGCCTATTTTTACCCGACTGTAAAGGAGTGGTATTGTGTTTAACAGTCTATGTATGTATGTATGTATGTTTGTATGTTCCTTTGAAGCACTATATATACCAAACGCCTGGGCCGATTTTTATGATTCGAACGTCAATCGATTCCTCTTAATTCGGCGAGTGTCACTAAAGATATGACGTTATTGAAAATTCAATATGGCGACTACTGGACGCCATATTGTGAAAATAAAAAAAATTAAAGTCAACAAACTATATCGAGTGGGGTATCGTTAAATAGGCATTTAAAAATCATTTTTAGTTTTCTCTCAACATTTTTCGATTTGACTGGCCGTTTAGGATCTATATCGATTTAAAGTTCCGTAACAACCTTTCTCACATATAGGTTTTTTAGACAGTAGAAATTTACGATGAAAAGACGAAAAATTCATATAACTGGATGTGGATGGACATATACTGAACTATCTAGTAGGTATATTGTCCAATATACCATAGGTAGTCCTACCTAAAGTATCTAATGTCTGACCATCTCCATCGCCGCCCATCTCCAATTTCTAACGATTTAGTACTCAACTTCAGTCAAAAACTATATATAGTTAGGTACTTACCTACTTATTAATAAATAAGATAACTATAGCTACCTGGGTATTTATAACTAAAAAGTATAAAATAAAAAAAAATGATTAAAAAAATCAAAAAACCCGACTGCGTAAAAAGTCACCAAAACTACATACATAATAAAAAAACTGAAAAGAAAAAAACAAGCACTTAGATGTCCGGTGGTCTAGAATTCCATAATATATTATTGAATAAATACTATTACAGAAAATGAAATATATTTTAATAATAGAACATGACAACTGAACAGTTGGGGTCCTTTATTCGACAGCAAATCTAATTTTTCAATGGATCCCCATCCCATATTTAAAGGCATTTTTACATGCCTCAGTCCAAATAAATAATTCGTTCTTTACCTAATTTATTTAAAGATATTGCAATGTTAGAGAAATCTTTTAAGAATTAACTATAATATTTACTTTTTACAAGCTTTTTATTAGCTTGACCTGTATGTTTGTAACCGACTCCTTTGCACTTGATTTTGACCCACTTCGAACGGTCAGATTTCATTTAAATTTAGTAGACTTATCGAGGACCGATGACAATGCAATAATTTAACGAGATTACACCATTATCCTAATCAGTTATTGGGATAGTCAGGATTAAATTGTTGAATTTAAGTTTCCAATTTCGAATTACGCGCCTAGAGGGCGCTACCGTAAAACAGCACTCTCTAACAATAACAATTCTGTCTAATTCGTGACATCAAGGTCATCTGTCAAGCCACTGTGTATGTTTTTCTTGTTATAAAAAATAGTTTCATATTAAATAGTTAATAAAACTCGAGCTTCGTCGTTCAATTCATCAGGTTAAGGGCCCAGAAAAGCTCAGAAATAAAGACAGTGTAATATCTAATGGTGAAATCAGTGATCAAAGACATTGAAGTGAACATTAAAAACGAAACGTAGTTCGTGTTAAAGTTTTCTTGTTAGGTCTTTGCGAAGCATTTAAGTATTTGAATTGAGATATCTATTTGAAAATGGCGTTAAATAATACTCTCGCATTTATCGAAAACCTGTCTGGCCATACAAATTATGCAACCTGGCGTTTTACAATGCATACTTACAACACGAGGAACTCTGGGATTGCATAGAAGACTTCTCAGAAAGTGTAGATAAGAAACGAGACGCAAAAGCTAAGACGAAGATAATACTCTCAGTCAATCCAACAAATTATGTGCACATTGAAATCTCGTGTATTGGCCAAAGAAATAAGGAGAAATTGACAGGAATTATCTGTGCAGTCCTCAGGACAAGTAAGCTTAGACACTTATATATTATAAAGTTCATGACAAAAAGGTGCTGTTTAATAATGTTTTACATGTTCTCAAACTAGCAACCTAGCAATCTGATATGTGTGAATTAGATTATTCAAAGTGGTAGCCAAGTAAGATTTACAAAACTGACTGTCATTATAAACAGTAAAAATCAGATAACAACAACTAATTTATAATCAATAACATATACCGGCTGAACATGGATACAAGTCATTCACTTACTGGTTATGTTTTCATCACGAACGGGGCGGCTGTGGCTTGGTACAGCCAAAGACAACAAACTGTGGCTCTATCTACTACAAAAGCTGAATTTATGGCAACTTGTGCTGTTAAAAAGAGGCCATGTGGATCAAATAGTTTTTAAGTAAAGAGGACTCTGTCTTAATTTAGATAACCAAACTGCTATCAGTGTCATTAAAAACTTTAATTTCCATATGAAGTGTAAACATATTGAAATTAAATATACTTTATTAAAGAAAGGTATTATAAAAAGATAATTGTATTAGTTTGTTAGTAGTGATTGACAATTTGCAGATATATTTACTTACAAGAGCATTGTTTAAAGATAAATTTCAATGTTTAAGGTCAAAGCTTGGAATGTTATCATATAACATAGTTTTCAACTGATGCAGTGCTTATGTGTAAAGTTAAAAATTAAAATGGTATTATATAACTCACTTTTGTATTATTTATATTTTATATTATAATATTTAAGATCTAAGCTTGGAATGTTATTATAAAACATATGTAGTTACTAATGCAGGAATAATGTAAACTCAGGTTTTAATTGTTCATTTGTGAGTTATTGTCTAATTTAAAAGAAGTACTGGTTCCATCTTAGTACCATTTGTGACTACTTCAAATTTTAATCAATTGTTAAATATAGTAAAAGTTATTTTTTCATATAATTTCAAAACATTAACATTTATATGAATTCAAATTTATAGATATTTGCACTTATTACATTTTTATGCAGTAGGTAAGTTGGATAGAAAATTGCCAAATATGGAACTGCTGAGAGACAAATGTTGCCATTGACATTCTGAGTTGGGCATCGAGCGTCCACAAGATTCAAGGCTGTACAGTTGATCATGCAGTCATTTATCTAGGCTCTCGACTGTTAGCTGTTGGACAAGCTTATGTAGCACTTAGTCATAGTCTTCGTAATCGAATCATTTCATCTAAAGCTTCTCTGTTACATAGCATTTGATGAAATGCTTCAATGCTTCGATTATCAAGTAACAAGACGAAAATGTAAAATTATTTTATGAATTTTAAAAATCGAGATTTCACGATTAGTACATATTTAATGTTTTGGAAAATAATTACAGTTACCGATAGTAGTTACAGAGTCATAGTAGATTAAAATAAATAATATCGCGCTTCTGTATTTAGCGGAACTAAAAAATAGAAAATAAATAATAGTTCAAAAAACTAAAAAAACACGCTTTTATATATAAACCAAACTAAAAAGTAGAAAATAACTTTTTTAATAATTCATGTTAAGGTAGACTGATAAATAAGAGAAATTATTTTAATGTAAAAAAGCGTGGGGTGTTTTCTGAAAATATTTCGATAATGTCGCTACTCCTAGTATCTAGTCATATGAGGCAAGTGTGCGGTATGGTAAGTATGCAAATCCATGTATATCAGTCCAAAGCGCACCAGGCACCCCTCGCTTTTTTACATTAAAATAATTTCTCTTATTTATCAGTCTGCCTTAACATGAATTATTAAAAAAGTTATTTTCTACTTTTTAGTTTGGTTTATATATAAAAGCTTGTTTTTTTAGTTTTTAAACTATTATCTATTACTACTTACTACGATAATATTTACTAGTTTTTACAACAATAGTTACTTCTATTTCACTCAAAGATTGTAATTTAGGAACAAAGAATGGCAAAGTAACATTTACTAACATTAAATATTTTAATAGGGATTCTATTATTTCGTACATTTACTATTTGCTAAAAATACTTCACTCACTAGCTGTTTTCCGCATACAATTCCTTTATTATCAATAAGCTTTGCCACAAAAATAAAATGTATGGGTTCTGAACGCGCTGAAATAGTTAAATTATTCCTTACCCTATCATTATCATCAATTAAATAAAAAATACTTGTTTTTCTGTTGTTTATCAACGTTAAGATATTTTAATTTAAGTTAATATTAGCTTTAACTTTAAAAAAAAATCTAAACCTATTATACCGTCAGCTTTTAGTGGTAACAAAATAACATGAAATTTGTATTGAAATATTACTCTTTCATGCTTAACAAAAAAATTTATGGAACCTTGAGAACGGTGTTTACCACTTATTACATTTATTAGGGCATCATCATCATTAATATTAATATTATTTGGCAATGTCTCCTCATTTTTAATTTTCGATAGTGTATGTGCGAGCACACGTGTATCTACGAGCTAATAGTACTTTATGTTATTTATATAAAACAATATATATCTAATCTATCTATCTAATATGTGACATCTCTGTGACGTGCCAAAATAGAATGCTTAAGATCGAAAAAACTGATTGGGATTATTTATTTGTTAGTATTTGATTTATTATCACTAGACTACGCAATACTTGTTTGTTCAAATTGAAAAAGATTTCTATCTATTCCATAATATCTAAAATATGTCTTGTTTTTATTATTCCCGATAACTATCGCGAGTAATAGGGAACTCCCTGGCTGATATTCAGCTGTATTTATTACCTCAAAGAGCCATACCATGTCAGGTTTGCCCCCGTTTATAATTGTTTCAATAACTGTTATTTTAAAATTGACTGCGGTTATTATTGTTATGATACTGACCCCCAAAGTACCTCCTAAATTAAAGGGTAAAATATATAAAACCCTAATGAGACCTGCTGTACTGTATGGATCAGCATGTTGGGCGACAAAAGCGACGGATGAGAAACGACTGCATGTAGCGGAGATGCGAATGTTGAGATGGATGTATGGTGTGACGAGATTGGATAAAATAAGAAATGAGCATATAAGAGGAAGTTTGAAAGTTACGCCAGTGACGGAAAAGTTAAGGAGTGAAAGGTTAACATGGTATGGACATGAGACGGGATGAAAGAAATGTTGTGAGGAAAGTTTTAAATATGAATGTTGAAGGCTTTAGTGGTAAAGGAAGACTAAAGAAAAGATGGATGGACTGCGTGAGGTATGACATGGATAGACAGGGAGTGACTGCAGAGATGACGTCTGATAGGATTGTATGGAGGAAAATAACATATTGCGTCGACCCCAAGTAATTAGGATAAGAGCAAGATAATGATGATGACTGACCATATATGTCTTTGACGTGAGAAATAATTTTTGCATTGCTTAATATTACGTGCACCATGTCCGTTGTTATGTAAAAACATTATATTACCTGAATGTGATTGAATAGATGTCGCTTATTCATCTTTTGCACCTAGAATCCTTCAGCCTGTTATATTTTTGCGAAGAAATAACTGTGTTGAGTTTCGAACTGCGTAAATCGTCTGAAAACCGTTTTATAGCAAGCTTTTCATTCAATGGACTTAAAATTGTTATTTTATGTGTGTCACTATCTGCTTGTGACATAGTTAAATTATTAAATAACCTCTCTATATTGGTAACAAATTCGTCAATAGATTTTGAACCTTGTTGTATGTTATGTAGCTCTGTTGGTACCGCTACAAAAGGCTTTTTTGATGGAAGATGTTACATTAAATCGGTGATTAAATCGTTAACAGACTCTTATGACGTCGATAGACGTAGTTTAGTGTTTTCTGAAAGTGGTTTTTGTAAAATAAATATAATTAAAAGAGTCTTACCTTTATCGTCGAACATATCCGCGTGCGTTTGGACAGAATCTATGATCCGTTTGATTATCCTCAACACCGTCCATCACTGGAATCAAACTACACGAATTAAGATTAAACTCCATTTTATTTAAATATGTTGATGGCAAAATACACAATACATTTATTTCTATATCTTTCATTAATTTTTGAAAATAAAATGTCTATTGCCGTTTGCAATTCACTATATTTCTTTTGTTCTAAGAGCAAAAATATTTCACAACAATTATTATAACATAACTTAGGTAATTTCGTAGCAGGTATGGTCTGCTGAGGACCTTAGTGGCAGGATCGCCATGTAACATTGATATTATAGGTCTACTGAAATTATACAACCATACAGTTTGAGTGCTGTCTATGTTCTATGTATAAAAACTTACGTTAAAATAATGCGCATTATAACGTAAAGGGCAAGCTTAACACAATTATATTATAAAAGAACATACATACTAAAATCAACTTAAGGAGCATATAGACTGTTATGAACACTACAATATTAAGTTCCATAAATATCACACATTTCCATGTGGTGACGGAGTAAGAATACAATTCACCACCCCATATCTTAATAGTGGAAGGACCACCCTGTGGATAGTTCTCTGTCTACAGCTGCGGGCCGGTCTGTCCTGGATAGTACCACACTCTCGCAGAAGATCGACGTCTGAGTAATGGCAATGTGCTATTGCGCTTCGTTCGGTGAGCGAGAGAGCCGCAAGCCCAACTGGGTGGGTTTGGGGAATGTAATGGTAGGCAGCGGCCTAGCTATAGCCTTGGTTATAGCAAAGGTCCATGGGCGGCAGTGACACAAACTATCAGGTGTGCTGCTTGCTTGATTGCCACCATAAGCAATAAATAAAAAAAAAGGAATACTCGAAACAAAACTCTATACCAACACGCCTGACCAGCGTGGTATAGTAGGTCAATTTCGCTCACATTATGGAGGAGGCTCGAGCCCCACAGTGGGACATACGTGAGCTGAGATAATGATGATAATGATGGATGTCAAAGATAAAATTTGAACTATAAGTTAAATTGTTAAAAATAACAATTTAACTTATAGTCCAAGAATTTTTTTATGTATTTTTTTGTGTCTCAGATTTTTTCGAGAAAGCATATGTTGTTATCGTGTCTCAGATTTTACGAGAAAGCATATGGACCTATATTAATTCCGTTGGATGATGAAATTAGAATACAATTCACCCCCTTTATTGCCTATAGGTGTTGTAAAAGACTACGAAAAGATATAATATTCATATGAAAGTAGGTGTAATATGTATGTATATTGCACGAAATGCACAGTTCAAAATAGATTCCTATACCAACTCGTCTGACTAACGTGTAACCTTTCATTGTGGAGAAGGTTAAACCCCAGTATTGAGCCGTATATGAGCTGAGAAAATGATGATCATACGAAAATCTCTGCACCAATAAGAACAAAAGTAAGTGAGAACTGCTTTAAATCAAAATACAAACCTGCTTTATTAAAACAACAAATTTCTAGTGGAATCCGTTAAAAACTTCAAATTTAAAATAATATTTCATTTATACAACCCATAACATAGGATAACCCATTATATTATATACATACGAGTATAAGTGTATTATCCTACGCGTAGCGACGGGATACGATACAGTTATCACCACCCATTACTTGTTTGTGAAAATCGTAAAAATCAAATGAGGGACTGCACATGCACCTAGGCAAGTACATATAATATATGTTGTAATTATCTAAATACCTTTATGATTATATATATTTAAAATAATCCTTTTAATAAATAACTGCATTGTATGCACGCATGTGCATGCATATGCACTTTTCTATCACGTTTTTAACCGCATTGATAAACAGAGATGTGAAACACATCCGCATTTCTGACCATAATCTTTAAAAGCACATAAAAAGGGAAGAGCCTATTGACTTTCCAAACGGGTTCATGCCTTACTTCCAGGCTATTGCCAAACTAGTTGTGAAAATTAACACCGGGTATATGGCGCATTGGTCAAAATTAAAACTGTTTCTCACCCATCTAAACCACAAAGGAATACCACGTGGAATAATCCTGTAACATTTACATACAACAGTGCCTGAAATTTTATAACTTCTTTAATCCACTTGGAGTAGTATCCGTCTTGTACTGCATTATTTGATTTGTGGTTATAACTTGAAACGATTTCTTCCATAATGGTTGTGGGTTCGTCAAGCTATGTGACCTGCAGTAATGATGACTGCTTTACCTTATATACTTATGCATATAATAATGGCTACTCTAGCGTGCTAATATTTCAAGCTATGTCCGTTACATTGTTTCTTCTATGAGTTTCCGTATCCGAATTTTATCTGGTACAGTAATCTCGAGTCACACGAAGTGGTATTTTGAACTTCCTTATAAGAACATATTTTCATGCCCTAATTTTTCGCCGCCATTAAAATACACTGGACAATTTTCGTCACTGCTGCACTGTCACTCTAGTTTCAACGTTCAACGAAATTATGTTAAATTAAAAAAAATCCCCACGTAACTAACAGGAAAGATAACATTCTCATTAAGATTTCAGATCAAAATCTTTATAATCACATATAACAGTCAACAAACAGCTAATCTTCTAACAAAAACATTTAAATGTCACGATAAGTGCCGGATTATAATGAATAATGATATTTGTGCGTGCTTCATATAGGGAAATGATTTGATGATAGGTGTCAGGAACTGTTCAGTCACGAGTACTATCATTACGAATAACTCTAACCGATAGATACAGCAGTTTAAAATTAAAAAAAAACTTCATTATAGAGGGATTATTAATTGATAAATTCAGACTAACAAGACTTCGATAAAATTTAAATAAGCTTACATTTACTACAATAATGGTTGTGTAATAATATGATCTCATAATTAAGTTGACCAGACATACATTAATAAATATGTTTTTATTTTTAAAATTTGAATATTAAAATACAAATAGCAGTGTAATATCTATTTAAAAGTAAAAACCACATGCAAATCTTTAAAATCTTTAAAGGTTATTCCGAACGATTTACACCATCGTAACTAATATAGTAACACATACTATACGATACCGTTTAACGATCGGATTATTCAACCTTCATTAATTCTAATTTCTTTATAGCTGGTAAGTACTCTAAAATATTTAGAGAACTATCAGAAAGGTAAACCCTTAACACTTCATATGAAATATAATATTATAGTAATACGTAAATATACAATTATAGTATTAAGAAAATATACAATTTTTGTAATAATTAATTATACAATTTTTGTAATAAGTAAATATACAATTATAGTACTAAGTAAATATACACTCATTTGCAAAAAAAACGGGCACCTAAGCAATGAACCATTTCAAATGTTAATATTTCTTTATTTGATAATTATAGGTAGTTTTATCCACACAATTTGGTAAATTAATAAGAAAATAATCGTTTTCATCAGTATTTCATAAAATTTAGATACAATTTATGGGAAATAATGCTAAACCTCGCTAGTAGTGTATATTCGCTAGTAGTGCATATGCTCATGAAGTAAAAATAAAAAAGTTTTTTTGTTTGTTTTTCTTTAATAAAGTAAAAGCAGATAAATGTTTAGTATCGAGTGTGACCCCCTCTAGCTAAAATCACAGCTTGAATTCGTCTGGGCATGCTAGCGAGTATATCCCGGATACTTGCTTGCGGAATACGTTCCCACTCCGCAGTAATCACATTCTTCAGCTCTCTGATGGTCTGCGGAGCCGGGTGTACTGATCTCACACGCCGTTTCAGAACGTCCCAGACATGCTCTATGGGATTGAGGTCGGGACTTCGAGCTGGCCAATCCAAACGACGAATGCCGACCTCTTGCACATACGCATTAACATCGCGGGATCGGTGGGCGCGAGCATTGTCGTCCATAAAAATCGAGTCTTCACCTAGAGCGGCCAATGCGGGTTGTGCATGAGAAATTAGAACTTCCGTTATGTATCGATGCCCAGTCAGTGAGCCGTTTTCAATGAAGACTAACTCTGTACGATCCATTGAATTTATTCCTGCCCAAAACATAACAGAGCCCCCACCATAAGGTGTGATTTCTTCGAAACATGCCTCTGCAAAGCGTTCTCCTTGTCTTCTTAGCACTCGCCGACGTCGATCTTCACCGAACAGAGATATCCTGGCTTCATCAGAGAACAAAACCCTATTCCAATCGTCTTGAGTCCATGATTCACAATTTCTAGCGAACCTAAGCCTGTGAACTCTGTGCTCACGGAGTAATTTGGGGCCGCGGGCCGGGCGGTGACTGCGTATATTGGCAGCGAGAAGCCTCCTCCTGACCGTCCATAGACTAATATGCACATTTCTTACTTCTTGGAGGTTGTTCTTAAGATCCACATACGAAGATTTGCGATTTCTCAATGCGCGACTCACAAGAAAACGATCATCCCGTGGTTGGGTACATGGTTTTCTTCCAGAACCAGGCCTTCTCTCGACGGAACCAGTCTCCTGATATCGCTGCCAGGTCCTTTGGACTGTCGAGCGACTAACATTTAGCCTCCTAGCCACGAAACATTGGCTGCAACCCTCTTCAAGCAGCGCGATAATTTTGGTAGCTTTTACCACTTTATCTACCATTTTTGATACAGCCAAACAGCATTAAATAAAGCTTTGACAGTCAAGGATATGAAATTAATCGATAAAAATTGAATAAAAGTTATGAAAGTCGATGTTAACTTCTGGAACTTCGCGCCAAAAATGTAGGATAAAAAGGGGTTTTCTGTAAAAATGAACATCAAATGAAAAATTGAATTTAGAATGTACTTTTTTAAATACCACAGCATTTTTAAAACCGGCCAGTAACGTGTACAAACGATTGAAACCTTTTTGGTATTGTATCTTTTTAAATATGAATGAAAATCAAAACCGCCCGTTTTTTTTGCAAATGAGTTTATAATTTTAGTAATAAGTAAATATGCAATTTAAGTAATAAGTAAATATATAGTTATAGTAATAAGTGAATACATAATACAATTATAGTACTAAGTAATTATACGATTTTAAGTAATAAATAAATTTACAATTATAGTAAGCAAATATAAAGTTATAGTAATAGGTAAATATACAATTATAGTAATAAGTAAATATACTGTTTTAGTAATAAGTAAATATACAATTATATTAATCGGTAAATATACAATTTTAGTAATAAGTAAATATACAATTTAGTAACTTGGGGTCCCAATGCGCGCATTTTATTTAAAGAGATCGCAAAAAAATTAATCGCTGCTTCACGTGATCAGAGGGCTGGCCTATATTTTGCACAAAAGGTTAGCATTGCCATTCAACGTGGCAATGCTGCTAGCCTTCTGGGCACATTACCAGTGGACAGTGATGCGGAGGAATTTTTCGATGCCTGATTGCGCCTTTTGTTTCTCCTTTTATTTATTTATTTTTTATTCCTTATTCTATTTTCTTCTATTTTTCTGTAAATATTTTAATTTAAAACTTAGCTTTAATTGTACATATTAATTAAAATATTAAATGTAAAATGTTAATTTAACGTGTTATAATAAAATTCTAGTAATTTAGTAATAAGTATATATACAATTATAGTTATAAGTGAATAAGCCTTAGCAACCGTAGACCAAAATACAATATCAAATTTTATATTAGCATAAATCATTATATCAATTCGTATAAAAGGAAATTTGGCCTACTAACTACGATGGGTTAGTAGGCACTCCGCCCAGTACCTTACTTAAAGTTTTTAATAAAAAACAAATGGAACACTATATATAGGTATAAGATATTAAAATAAATAAATAAATATAAATATTATATACGTAGTCTGTTCAAAAAGTATCGCGAATTTTGTACTTTTTCGAAAAGTATTTATTTATTCATGAATATCTATTTTGTCCCCTTTAAAGTAATTCCCCTCGGATATACACTTGTGCCAACGCTTTTTCCAATCCTCGAAGCACTTAAAAAATCGTTTTTTGTGATCAGCTCATCCGTCGATGCCGTCTTTATCTCCTCAATCGTGCCGTAGCGTTGTCCTTTCATGGGCCTCTTCAGTTTTGGGAACAGAAAATAGTCACAGGAGGCCAGGTTATGACTCTCTGGAGCAGATTTGGGTCGTCACGGATCGAGTTCAACATCTCCTCAGCAATGTTAACGCGATGCTGTTTTTGGTCGAAATTGAGCAATTTTGGCATGAATTTCGCGGCGACCCGACTCATGCCCAAATCATTGATTAAAATCGAATGGCACGAGCCAATTGATACCTTTAGATCCTCAGCAACTTCTGTAACAGTGAATCGTCGATTGGCCAATATTTCTTCACTTTATCAATGTTTTCGTCTGTTGTTGACGTGCTCGGGCGTCTGGCACACTGTTCGTCGTTCACATCTTCTCGGCCCTCTGAGAACATTTTGTACCACCGATAAACGTTGCTTTGGTTCAAGGTAGTCCACCATATGACACAGTCAACATTCGGAATGCGTGCGAATGTTTTTCATACAAAATTTGATACAGATTCTTTGATCTATTTTTTGGAATAGATAAAAATCGCAGACGAGTCAAAATACATCCAAACACAACAGCGGTCAAAAATTAACTAAACATTCAAAATGGCCGACTTTGTCAGCATAAGTAAGGGACATGAGTACCAACATACATACATACATATCATCACGCCATATCCCTTGCAGGGTAGGCAGAGAGAACAGAGTGCCAGAGAACTCTATCCTTGCATACTTCACTCGCTTCCTCAACATTCATAATTCTCTTCATACACGCTCGCCGGTTTCGGAGACTTTTGACTTCACCTTCCTTCAGTACGTGACCAATCTGGTCTAGGTAATTTAGTCTCGGTTTCCCCGGTACCTACATCCTTCCACTTTCGCGTTGTATATCTTCTTAACCAGACGTTCATTCGGCATTCTTTCCACATGTCCGAACCATCGGAGCATTCTCTTTCGCATCTTTACACCAATACTCACTTTCATACCTACTCGCTCTCTTACGTCGTCGTTACGAGTGCGATCGGTCAACCTAACTCCAGAGATTTTCCGTAGAGATCGCATTTCAACCGCATTAATTTTAATTTCGTGCTCCTTTTTGCATACCCAGTAATTAAATTAAGGAGACAATAACACTACAAAAAAAAATCAAAAATCAAATACACGTAGCCCGCGGAAGTTCAAAATTCGTCATACTTTTTGAACAGACCTCGTATTGTTTAATCTTACATCTATACATATAATAAATCAGTATAAACCGCGTGTCTGTACCTACATTTGATGAATTTATAAAAATTAGAGTTGACAATAACACACTGAAAAGTGGAAACACTTTGTAAGTGTAACACAAATAACATTTTTCAGTGTTTTTGTCCGTCAGTATATCTGTGTGTTATATATGTACATGCTGATCTCCAAAATTACTGAACGGATTGTTTCACAAGTAGAATAAGCCTTTGTTTCAGTGAAATCTGATGTCTGAGAAAAAGTTATGGTAGTTTAATTTTTAAAAATTGCCGCTCGCCTTTTATGTCACAAGAAGGGTCAATACAAAATAACTGTTTTATATATCAATTATATAAGGTATTGTAAGAAAAATGTTTATAATACTTAATAGTAATTTCATGAGTTCAGCTCATACGCATCCCGCCACTGGGCTTCTCGAGTTCAGTTCGAGCCTCCTCTACAATAAGAAGAAAGTTGACACACTATTAGAGCGATGACCTTGATCAGGTAGTCAAAATAACTATTAAAGATATTTGAGATGTAAAAAGATGTTTTTAATTCGTTATTAATATTTAGTTTAGCTATAAAGAAACGCATGATTTGTTTAGTTTGTTAAATGGATAATAGATGGCGCTATAATTTAAATCATTCCCTCATTGTATTCTCAAAACTACATTAACTCATTAGACTTAGTAAAAGAAATCAGGTTTGAAATTTCTCAGCGCTCACCTACCTGCAACTATCTAACAACTAAGTTACATACGAAAAAAAAAAAGATACATACACAGCACCAAATGCACAAAACGTACGTTCTTTGGTAAGACACTGCTTTGGGGCGAATATACAGTGTTCTTTAGCAATGGCGAATGCTATTATTTACTTCTATTGCTGCATTTTATGCAAAGATCCTATTTCTTTTAGATTTTAAAAAAATTGTTGATGGCATAGAATATATATCAAGTAGCTGGCAGAGCACTACATCTGCTTGAAGGTGATCAGTACTGAAACGACTGAAGCTTATTGACTTGAGGAACCCTGCATCACTAATAGTTCTATTTGTTTGAGTCCTTTGCTTTTAATGTTTAGTGTCTTTCAAATCCTTTGACATTATAGGAAAAATAAAAGAGATATCTATGTGAAAATATCCTAATTGTTTGAGTCTTTTATTTTAAGTGTTTAGTGTCTTTCAAATCCTTTGATATTATAGGAAAAATAAAAGAGATAATAAAATAAAAGAGATATCTAGGTGAAGATACCCTATTTGTTTGAGTATTTTGTTTATAGTGTTTAGTGTTTTTCAAATGGGGTACGGTGACAGAAAACCTCCACGTGGTGTACCCTGGGTGCGGGCGACAGTCCCCCAGATCGTTCTTCTGCTGAATTGTCGCCCGCAGCTAATTTCTGGCGAGAGGGCGGGTTCCCCAGCAATGGGTTGAGCCCCAATTCGCTCCTTACCCTCTAGTTGTAGAGGGTACAGGAGGCGAAATTTCGGACGGGCCCGGTCACTCATTCATTTGAGGGCTGGGCAGGCTTATGCCACCGCCGACATATCGTAAACCTGATATCTTGCTTCAAGACAAGTTGTCGTGAGGCGTAGTATCAGGAACGAGGGTCTTGGCTTAACCGCCCGGACCGCGAGGAAGACAACCTCTATAAAGAATTCGAACTTCGTTCGAATTTGGAAATCACCCAGAATCTTAAGTTCTGGCGTGCGGCGAGAAGATGCATGGCAGATGGGCTGTTCTGTCGTTAGCACGCTCCAGCCAGGGTACCGGCTGACCCCCTGGTTGGTAAATGTAGGCTTGCCCGGGTACAGGGATCTCTGCCCGGGTCGACGGTTTTTCTCCCAGACTCGTGGGAATCAACATAGATTTTCTTATACCTACACCAACACAAGACGGGAATCCAGAGGATTCCCACATCACGGCCTTGTCAAGCCAACGTAAAACTGACAACGACGCCTCGTCCTCAGGACTTGAGGCGTCCGCCGAGGGCCCAGCACAGACGAAAGAGGCCCACAAAAAGAAGACGAAGAAGCGGCGGAAGGCGCATAACTGGTCAGGCAAGGGTGCCTCACGGGACCGGCAGCGTTTGGCGGAGCGGAAGGCGAAGGAGGAAGCCGCTACCGCCAAACTGGAGGAAGACGGCGGCAGATCCACTGCAGAGCCGTCAATGGACGAGGGCGACAGTAGTGTCGCAGAGCCGTCCAGAGACGAGGGCAATGGATCTGCCGATATAATGGACGAGGGCGGTAGTTCCGCAGAGCCGTCCAAGGAGGCTAGCGGGTCGGCGGAGAAAACCGCCGCCGCCAGGTCGTCGCCGCGTCTTGCGGCTGCGGCCCCGACGACAAGGGAGGAGGCCCTCCCCTCAGAGGTGCGGAAGCGCCCCCTGAACAGGGATGGCAGCTCGGGCGCTGACTCCGAGGGGAGTGCTATCATCATGCCTCCTCCCAAAGTTCCGGCCTCTCGCAGAGGGCGAGGGGCCGCGGCGTCAGGTCGGACGACCCATTCCCCAGCCGACGGAGTACGCAGAGGGGCGGAGGCTCGCAAGCGGACCGACGACGAGGCGGCCGCCGCGAGGGTGCTGGAGGTGTTGTCCGGCATCCCTCCCACCGAAGTGGCGGCCGCTGGTGCCCGCGCGAGCGGTAGCGCCCCGGACGCGAAGGCCCTGCAGGCCGAAAACGCCCGCCTTGGTGGCGAGGTGTCAGGCCTGCGGGCCCAGAACCGCCGCCTAGAGTCGGAGCTGGCCGAGGTGAGGAGGGAAAACCGCCTCCTCGCCAAGGACGTGGCCGAGTTAAAGGCGCAGATGGCGCGACTTATGCCGACTGCGCCACCCGCGTCACCGGCCAGCGCTAGCCGCCGAGGAGCTGGCCGCCCAACGGTGGCCGCTGCGCCGAAGACGGCTCCGACTGCGGAGCGCGCGCCGCCGACAGTCGCCAGCCCACCAAACGTCGTGGAGCAGGCCCCGATAGCGGCCCAGCCGTTAATACCGACCCCGCTGCCCTCGGTGGGAGGCGTGCCGGACGAGGCCTTGCGCGCCATCATCGACTCGGTGGTCAAACTGGTCGATGCGCGCTTGGCCGTTCTGGAGGCAAGGCTGCCTCCGGAACCACGTGTCCGGCCGCCTCTGGCCGCGGACAAGCGGCCATATGCGGCACCAGCCCCCGCCCCGCTGCCTTGTCAGGGTGGCCGCGTGGGGGGTAGCTACGCCGCGGCCGCGGCTGGGCCCAAGTCCAAGGGGCCCACTCCCGCGACGAAGAAGAAGAAGGTGGCACCGGCTCCTGCCGGACTGTAGTCGTCGTCAGCATCAACACCGCCAGCGACGACCAGCGCGCCCGCGTCTGCGCCTCCCGCGCCTGGCACGCCCGCTGCGCCCGAACAGGGTTGGCAGGTGGCTGAGCGCGGCAGGAAAAGTCACGGTCAGAGGAGCAGAGCGGCGACCAAGCGCGCCGCTGAGGTCGCCGCTCCCCAGGCAGGAGCCGGAGGTGGCAGCAGCTCGAAGAGGAAGAGGCCGCGCTAGGGGCTCCGGCCGCCGAAGACAGCCGCAGTGGTGATCACTGTGCTGCCTGAGGCGGCAGAAAGGGGCCTCAGCTATGAGGCCGTTCTGAAGAAAGCCCGGCAGGAGCTCGACGTCTCCGACATAGGAGGCGTCGAAGCCCGGACCCGCAAGGCCCGGACAGGGGCTCGGATTTTGGAGTTCCCTGGGGCCGAGGGCACCAGAACGGCCGATAGCGTGGCGTCGAAGCTGCGAGGTCTATTCGCCGAGGAGGGTGGCGTCAAAATCGCCAGACCTGTAAAGTGCGCCGAAATGCGCATCGCGGGTCTGGACGACTCCGTGACGGTGGAAGACATCCGGGAGGCCATTGCCTCGAAAACCGAGTGTCCCATGGACACCGTCTGGGTTGGCGCCATTCGCCCCGGTCCGGGCGGCGTAGGTGCAGCCTGGGTGCAGTGCCCAGTGGAGTCAGTCAGGCAACTGGCTGGCTCAGGTAGGCTCCTCGTGGGCTGGAGCTCAGCGCGAGTCACCGTTCTGGAGCACCGGCCTGCGAGGTGTTTCAAGTGTATGGCGGTTGGGCACACCCGGCCAACATGCACTAATTGCTTTGACTGCGGTGGACTCTATTTCCGCTGCGGTCAGACTGGGCATATGGCGGCATCTTGCGCCGCCCCGCCCCACTGCCCCGCATGTGCGGCGGGCAATAAGCCTGCCAAGCACCGCATGGGCTCTGGGGCGTGCAGACCTCCGGCTTCGGCCCCAAAGGGGCAGAGCGGCCTTTTGACCACGGCCGCTCCCGATCCTAGCGCGGCCCGATCGCCCGCCAGCGAAGAGGTGATGGAAACGGCCCACTAATGGCTGCCCAATCCACTCACCTCCTGCAGGCCAACATCAACCACTCCACCGGTGCGCAGGATCTCCTCCTGCAATCCATGGCGGAGTGGTCGATCGGTGCAGCCGTAGTCGCGGAACCGTACTGTGTGCCTGATCGCCCCAATTGGGTGGAACGTGATTGCCGCGGTTCCGTGGGAACGGAACCGCGGCAATCGTCGCCTCCACGCTGCGGCACTTCCCGTCCTTATCCCTCTTGGATAGGGGCGAGGAATTGGTCGCGGCGGATTGGGGAGGGGTCACGCTCTACAGTGTATACCTCTCCCCTAATAGGAGGATGGACGATTTCGGGGCCTCCCTCACCATCTTGGAGGCTTCGATACGGCGACTGGCACCAGGCCTCGTCCTGGTCCTGGGGGACTTCAACGCCAAATCCACGGCGTGGGGGTCCCCGATGACGGACGATCGCGGGCGGGCGATCGTGGAGTGGGCGGCGTCACTGGGCCTCTGTGTCCTAAACAGAGGCTCGGTGAACACGTGTGTGCGACAGCAGGGTGGGTCGATAGCGGACTTGTCGTTCGCTAGCCCCGCTGTCGCACCACGAGTGAGGAACTGGCGTGTCCTGGAGGAGGCGGAGACCCTGTCGGATCACCGTTACATCCGGATGGAGGTCTCCCCTCTCCGGGACCCCAGCAGGGGTCACAGGGCGGACCGAGCTCCCGCGTTTCCGCGGTGGGCTGTGGGGCGCGTGATGCTGAGCGGGAGGGCCAGCTTTATGAGGCGTACCGCAGTGCGCGTACCGCCTTTCGGCTGGCCATCCGGTCCGCCAAGGACGTGAGTTGGCAGGAGATGCTGGACGGTCTCGACCGTGACCCCTGGGGTCACCCGTATCGCGCGTTGCTGAATAAGCGTCGCGCGCAGGGCCCCCCCCTCACCGAGACCCCCAGCCCGACCTCCTTCGTAGGGTGGTCGAGGAGCTGTTCCCGCGGCAGTCGGAACACACGCCCCCGGTCATGGCTTCGCCAGATCACGACCGGGAGGCCGACGAGAGTGTTCCGCCTGTGACGGAGTCGGAAGTGGGGGCGGCTGTGGCGAAGATTCGTTCCGCCACCACGGCCCCCGGCCCGTTGGTTGGTTGGTTGGGGAGGTTGGTTCTCCTGCCAAAGCCGGGACGGCCCCTGG
This sequence comes from Lymantria monacha, assembly GCA_905163515.2. Lineage (NCBI taxonomy): Eukaryota > Metazoa > Arthropoda > Insecta > Lepidoptera > Erebidae > Lymantria > Lymantria monacha. Next base: position 22,043,374 of record LR991097.1, on the reverse strand, counting down.
ATTTGCCGTCGGCCTACAGGCCCATTGTGCTTCTGGACGATGTGGGTAAGCTGCTGGAGCGTGTCCTCGCTGCCCGCATCGTGCGGCACCTGGAGGAGGTGGGGCCCGATCTGTCGGACGCTCAATTTGGGTTTCGGAGGGGGCGTTCGACCATCGGGGCCCTGCTACGCCTGAGGCAAACGGCCGCGGAGGCTGTCGCCGGCAAAGGAGTGCTGTTGGCGGTGTCGTTGGACATCGCCAACGCATTCAATAGTCTGCCATTCAGCTGCATCAGGGAGGCGCTCCGATTCCATGGAGTGCCCCCGTACCTCAGGCGGCTGGTGGCAGACTATTTGGAGGGGCGCAGTGTTCTCTACGCGAGCCCCGCAGGGGACATTGTGCGGACGCCCATGTCGTGCGGTGTTCCGCAGGGGTAGGTTCTGGGGCCGACTCTGTGGGACATCGGTTACGACTGGGCGTTGAGAGGGAGTCTCCCCCCCAGGCTGAGCGTTATATGCTATGCTGACGACATGCTCGTCACAGCCCGGGGCAGGACACTCGAAGAGGCGGCGAGCCTGGCCACTCTCGGCACCGAGGAGATGGTCAGGCGAATCGAGGCGCTGGGGCTCAGGGTGGCTCTAAACAAGACGGAGGCCCTTTTATTCCATGGGCCCCGTGTGAGGCTGCCCATCGGCGCCTCGTTAGTCGTCAACTCCATCCACATCAGTATTCAGACCCATATGAGGTACTTGGGTCTGGTGTTCGACGGGCGATGGTGGTTCCGGGAGCATTTCCGTCAAATTGCTCCCCGGCTGGTCGGCGCGGCGTCCGCCCTTTCTCGGCTCATGCCGAACGTGGGCGGACCCAGTTTCGAGGGCCGACGGCTGTATGCGGGGGTGATCCGCTCAATGGCCATGTACGGCGCACCCGTGTGGGCGAGGGCTCTTAACGCCCAGCTCAGGGCTATACTGTGGAGGCCACAGCGAGCCATGGCGGTCAGAACCATTCGAGGGTACCGCACGGTGTCTACCGAGGCGGCATGCCTATTGGCCGGAACACCCCCGTGGGACCTAGAGGCGGAGATGCTCTCCGACCTCTACCGGTGGGTTACCACAATGTGCGACGAGGGTGGCTCCCCATCGTTCAACGAGATAGCCACCTGGCGCGAGGACGCCCGCCGAGAAGTCATCGCCCTTTGGGCTACGCGGCTGGAGAGGCCTAGACACGGGATTGTTACCGTCGAGGCCCTCCGACCCGTACTGATGGAGTGGATGGAGCGGCGGCACGGAGTGCTCTCCTTCCGGTTGGTGCAGGTCTTGTCGGGGCACGGTTGCTTCGGCAAGTACCTGCACACGGTCGTGCGGAGGGAGTGGACTCCGTCCTGCCACCATTGCAGTAGCGACAAGGACACGGCGCAACATACGCTTGAGGTATGTTCGGGCTGGGACGGGCAGCGCCGTGACATCGTCGCTGTCATCGGTGCCGACCTGACGCTGCCGGCTGTTGTGAAAGCGATGGTCGACAGCGTCAGGAATTGGGACGCGGTCGCCGCCTTCTGCGAGGCTGTCATCTCGCAGAAGGAGGCGGCGAAACGAGTCCGGGAGGATTCCCGTGACCCGGGCCGCCGCCCGCGGCCAGGGCGGCGCATGCGCGAGTATCTGCGCCTGATGTCGCCCTAACCGAGGCTTCGGGTGATCGGACCGGGGAATTGTCCGGTCACCCGACGTGAGGCCACCGCGTGAGGGCGACGCCTCGACGGCGAAAGCTGTCGGGGCGTCGACGAGAGAGGAACCCGAGAGGGTATATCGCCGGGCGGGCCACCGAAGACAAAGATCGGGTACCGGTGGTCCGCTCGCACGGCGAAGAGAGGTGTTTGCAGGGTGGGTCCATGGGGTTGCGCGCCGCCTCTTCCGTCGCCCCGGGCCGATTTGCCGGGGCGCGACCACATCCATGGTCCCACCTTGCGAAAAAAAAAAAAAAAAAAAAAAAAAAAGTGTTTTTCAAATCCTTTGACATTATAGGAAAAATAAAAGAGATATAAAAATAAAAGAAATATCTATGCAAAAACATCCTGTTCGTTTGAGTCTTTTATTTATAGTGTTTAGTGTCTTTCAAATTCTTTAACATTTTAGAAAAAATAAAAGAGATATCTAAATGAAAATATCATATTTGTTTGAGTCTTTTATTTTTTAGTAATGTTATTTTTCTGTAATCTTTCAAACCCTTTGACATTATGCGTGTATCTTGCTTTGTTTTATTAACTTATGCATCAGTCATACCTACTTACTTCCCTGAGAGTCTCATGTATGCAGTACTAGTATCTATATAAAAAAAAACTGGGGATGCCTCAGACATATCTAATTATAGGCCCATATCATTAGCTACAATCACAGCTAAGGTGCTGGACAGTCTGTTTGACATGCGACTAGCTAATTACATCAAGCTACACGATGTCCAATTTGACTTCAGGTCAGGGCTGTCCACTAAAAGTGCTATCTTGTGTCTCAAACAGACTGTTCGTTACTATATCAATCAAAAAACACCTATCTTTGCCTGTTTTTCGGATGTTTCGAAGACGTTCGTTCTGGTTAATTATGATGTACTTTAGCGAAAGTTAAGTAACTCTACTGAACCACCTGAAATAACATAACTATGTATGTACTGGTACAAAAAGCAATACAATAGTGTAAAATGGTGAAAAGCTTGTTCTGATGTATATACATGACCTTAACCCCAACTTAATCCTTCTCTGTCTCACCCTTAATCGTTCGGGATGCACAATGGTAAATAAAAAAGCCGTAGAGGCCATGGATCGAACACTACAAGATATTCGTTGTGATGAAAAGACAATGGGGAATCACATTGCTTTTCTCTGGACATTTTCGGCAAACACTTCCCATTAAAACTCGAGGAATCAATTCTTCACTGAAGTATTCTAATCTGTGGCCCCAAGTAGTAAAACTGACTTTAACAATCAACATGCAAGCAGAGCCAGGTAGCCATTCACACACCCAAGAATTTGCCGATGTTTTGGTGTAAATTTGAGAAAGCATCTTTCTTGAATGAAAGGTTCAAGTGAATGTCGGATATACTTGGCCGAGTCTGAATTCTTCAATTTGTTAAACAGGGGTGCGTAGTTAAGCTGAATATCACGTAGGCGAAGTCGCGGGGCATCAGCTAATTAATATAATACACTTAGCCATATACTCATTATCAATATTCAAACTAGTGAATATAAATCCTGCGTGAATAGTGAATATAAATGCTCAGATGCTCCGAAGGTTCGGACATGTGGAAAGAATGCCGAACGAACGTCTGGTTAAGAAGATATACAATGCGAAAGTGGAAGGATATAGGTACCGGGGGAGACCGAGACTAACTTAACTAGACCAGATCGGTCATGTACTGAAAGAAGGTGGAGTCAAGAGTCTCCGAAACCGGCGAGCGTGTATGAAGAGAATTATGAATGTTGAGGAAGCGAGTGAAGTATGCAAAGATAGAGTTCTCTGGCACTCTGTTCTCTCTGCCTACCCTGCAAGGGATATGGCGTGATGATATGTATGTGTGTATGTATGAATATAAATGAATATATATATATATATATAGATATGACATGTTCTTTAAGTACAGATAAAAATAATTTGGAAAATCCAAAAGTGCACGCCTCATAATTTTTATATTATTTATCATTTACTATTAGTCAATGCCAGAAATGAAAATAAAATTAAAGAAAAAAATCCTTTTTTAAAAGCAAGCTGTTTATTATTTGCTAAAAAATGCAACACACTTTTATTTATAAAATTGGGACTGTGATAAAAACGGGCAGATTTAATAATTATGGTGTAAAGTTTTAGTGTTAAAAATATATAATTATGTACGATATGGAATTATTTGGTTGTTGAAGATTAATAAAAATATCGTTAAAGGTTACAATGAACTTATAAAGTGTTATATGTCTGATTAGAGTTAATTTATTTTTAACTTTTTAGTTTATTATATTAGCAAATAATAAAAGCTTGTTTTTAAAAAAATGTATTTTTTAATTGTATTTTTTAGTATTTTTGTATTTTTATTATTACTTATATTTATTATTAACTTTTTAGTATTTTTATTATTCGTGTTGTTCCCACAAATATAGGACAAAAAGGGTTCATCACCCCAGAGGTCCATTGTGGAGGGATAAGGGCTTCAGTATAACAGGGTTGGCCCTGGTACTCTGAGGCGCAACGTTAGCGATATGGATATATAATTACGGAGTTCCTATGGACAGCTTTCAGGTCCATGATCAGACTCTGGTTTCCATATAGTATCAAAATACTCGTCAAGACGAATCAAAGGAGCCCAAGCTCGTTTGGGTTGCATCTTTTAATTACAGAGTTCCTATTCCAGGTCCATCATCAGAACCTATCAAAGTACTCCTCAAGACGAATCAAGCGAGCCCAAACTCGATGGGGTTGCGTTGTTTAATTACGGAATTCTTATGGCCAGGTTCCAGGTCCATCGTCAGACCCTGGTTATCATATAGTCTCAAAGTACTCGTCAAGACGAATCAAACGAGCCCAAACTCGATGGGGTTGCGTCACTTAATTACGGAGTTCCTCTGGCCAGCTTGCAGGACCATCATCAGAACCTAGTTACCATATAGTATCAAAGTACTCGTCAAGACGAATCAAGCGAGCCCAAACTCGATGGAGTTGCGCTGTTTAATTACAGAGTTCTTATGGCCAGGTTTCAGGTCCATCGTCAGACCCTGGTTATCATATAGTCTCAAAGTACTCGTCAAGAAGAATCAAACGAGCCCAAACTCGATGAGGTTGCGTCGCTTAATTACGGAGTTCCGATGGACAGCTTCCAGGTCCATGATCAGACCCTGGTTTCCATATAGTATCAAAATACTCGTTAAGACGAATCAAATAAGCCCAATTTCGATCGGGTTGCGTCGTTTAATTACGGAGTTCCTATGGCCAGCTTCCAGGTCCATCATCAGGTTAGCTCTATGTCACAATAATATTGCATTGTCATCTAATTTATACATGCATGCAAAATTTCAGCTCAATCGGAAAACGAAAAGGGGATCAAATTTAACTTGTAAGATTTGATTATAGACAACGGGACAGGTGAAACTAAATAAAAGCTTGCACATACTCGTAATGAAAGAAACAAAAATACTTTAGATATCTTGTGCCATTCTCGACGTAGAGCTAAACATAGCTGTATAGGCTGAATGGGATTTATTTCCTTTGCTTGTCCGAATGGACGAACAAAAAATATAACGAACCCAATTTTCATAAAGTATACATACACTAATGACTAAGCAGTTTAGTTTTTTATTAATTGCAATTAAACGACAAAGAATTACCAAGCCATTTTCGAAAGGAAACAGCGCGTTGCGATTATGAAGCTTTTAATAAAAGAAAAACTTCGATACATTCATTTTTACGGTCGACATAATGCCAGATACTTTACGGTAACATCCGCACGGACACGAAAATTTTTTTTAATCAACTTTTTTCTTACTTTAAACAAAATAATTGCTTTTTAAAAATATCAAATACGTTTAGACGAATGCTTTTATAATAATATTATCCTATAAGTGCAATGTGAGAAAAATACAATCATTTTTAGGTTTGAAAAGTGCTTGATTTTCATAAGTCGAGAGTAGAGCAAGACCTCAACGCTTCGTTTATGAGGCATGTAAAATATTGAATAGTTTTTAATAAAATAATTCTTGATATTTCAACATGAAGTTAGGAGAATTAAACATTGACATAATAAAAATCACAAAAATAATGTTTCTCAAACATGCTTGGAAATTTGAGCATTATTTTGACAACCTTCTTCGAGATAAATTGAAATTGCTGTAGGTACTGACCAAATACATGCGAGCAGCGCCCGGGAAAAAATGTATTAAAATTCATATCTGTCGTGTTTAGCGGCCAAATAAATATACATGTAAATTCATATCTATCGTATATTTTAAAAATGGAACGATTTGTTACTTCAAAATATGGTAACTAAATGGGCAACTTATCAGAGTTTTATTTAAATACCGAACTAGCTTGAAAAAGAAACCTGTTTGATAATGAAAAAAAAAACAAATGAACCCTTTAGCACGTGAAAAATGTTGTTCGTTGTTTGTCATATATACAGTTCTACTTAGTACTACTTAGTTTTAATTGCCGCGCATTATTTGAGAAAAGCACTATACAAGCCTTGGCCACAACTAGTAATTGATGGACTTACGTATGTGTGCCTCGGCTACGCTGCGGCCCACATTTACACGTTCGTCCATCAATGCCTCTTTTGCTGGCCGCTGCAGTAATGTACTATAAATATTAACAATAATCACAAATATAAACGCCTGAATATCCGTACAGGCTTCATGGGGCCATTCTTTACATTCTGGACACTGGACCCAGTCTTCGTTCTAGTCTCCGGAACGAACATTATAATAGTAGTTCTCCAACTTCTTTTTAGTAAGTTTTACTTCAGTATTTTCTTTATTTTCTGCTCTGTTAACTTCTTTAAGTAAATTCTGTGTAATGACCGACAGCAAATAACCGCAGCACTATTAGATGCAAGAACTTTTTCTGAATGATATTTAGTACAATTGCTGGCAACTGAATTGTTGTCAAAACTGTGTCAATCTAAAAGTTGATTAAGTAAAATGTGTGAATATCTACAGCAAAATTTTAACACGATCAAAGTATACTTGTCCGTTGTTACTCAAAATATAATAATATAACGTTCTGATTATTATTTGATGCAATGAATGTGGCTTCGGTACGTAGCTACAAATTGTTGTGTAAAATGACTATAGTGTCAGCTTTGCCGGATGAGACTGACGTCTCCCATTTCTCATGGGGATTTATTCGTTAACTGGCACGCCTTTCATTTAAACAAATTTTAATATGAGTATTATTTCAAGTTACAAGTTGTTCAAATCAAATCATTATTATCATGCATGCCCTTATGGGGCCATAAGGGCACTTACATATTGTCAATTCTGCATATTTTTTTAAATTAATCTACCACCAGTTTGTGGCCACCCTCCGATTCGGAGGGTGGCCACAAACTGAGATTTTTCTGAATTTTTTGTAGGCGAGTATGATGGATAACTAGATTATCCTACTTCACGTGATGATGCTTTATTTATCAAATTTATCAATATTTTTTTTTACATATGTATAATAAGTTTTCAAATATAAATTGTAATATAACAGTTAGAATGTTTATTTCCCTAAATTTTGACCGCAGTGAAACTCTTGGGTCTAGATTATAAATCGCGCGTTCAGCCCGTTTTTGAAGAACAAAGATGTTATTCAGTTGAACAAAGATGTTAGTGGTCTGTTCAGAAAGTGGAGGCACTGGCGAGAGCGTGTCTACTTTGGAGGGCTTGAAAGAATAAAGGTTGAAAGGTTGCAAGAAGAGTGTGTAAGAGAAAAGTATGCAGAGGGTGTCCGAGAACGGCTGACGATGGCAAGCCAGCCGCAATCAGACATTGAAGAATGCTGGAGAGTATTGAAAGAGAGTATGGTAGATACAGCGAAAGAAGTATGTGGAAGTTCAAAGAAGCATAGAAAACCAAATGGTGATGCATGGTGGGATGCGGAAGTGGCAGCTTCCGTAGAGCAAAAGAAGAAAGCGTGGCTGGACTATGTCTCTTCTTTGAATCTGAATGACAGTATGACTGAACAGAAGAAAGAAATATATCGGCAATGTAAGAATGACACCAAGGCCTTAGTGAAAGAGAAACGTGATAGAGCAAGTATGAGTGCAGAAGATAGGCTGACTAAAAACTTCGAGGGTAACACCAAACTGTTTTGGAGGGAGGTGAAGAAGTCTCGGGGTGGTTAGTCACCCTTCAGAATGAATAAAATAAGGTCTAAAGGTGGAACATTCTTACACAACCACAAGACGTGTTAAGCCGATGGAGTGAATATTTTGGTGATATGTATGCGGATGCTACGGTTGGCGCCGGTGTCGCATGTGGTTTAGTAGATCAATATTCGACAACGGCATCCTCCGATGGCATCAGTATGGATGAAGTTGAATGGGCGATAAGAAGTTTGAAAAATGGTAAGGCAGCGGGCATTGATATGGTGTCTGCCGAGATGATCAAGCTTGGTGGCTCCTGTGTTTGGGAGGCGTTCCTGTTGCTCCTCAATTTATGTTGGAGCTCGGGAATGGTTCCCGGGGACTGGAATAGCGCAGTCATTGTGCCTTTGTTTAAAAACAAGAGTTCACGTTATGACTGCGCAAATTACAGAGCTATAAGCTTGACCAGTTTGGCAGCAAAAGTGTACGGTAAAATTATTGAAAAGAGAATGAGGATGGTGTCCGATGGTTTACTGTGTGAGACCCAAGGAGGTTTCAGGAGTAGAAGGGGATGCATGGATCAAGTGTTCTCTCTGCGCAACATTGAGGAGAAGCATCTGGCTCTAGGTCAGAGGGTTTTCTGCAGTTTTGTGGATCTGGAGAGAGCATTTGACACGGTTGTACGAAAGGAACTTTGGGACATTTTACCGGAGTATGGTATTAACGATAAACTGCTACAGGCTGTGCAGTCCAGTTACATGGGCTGTAGAGCATGTGTGCGGCTGGATGATGGAATGTCGCCTTGGTTTGACGTCAATATCGGCGTTAAGCAGGGGTGCGTTCTGTCAGCCAGGCTGTTTATCATATATCTGGATAAATGTCTCCAAAGGTTGAACGATATGAATGTGGGAGTCCAGATGGGAGACTCAGTGGTCACTGCTCTGCTTTATGCAGATGATGCAATCCTGCTGGCACAGTCAGCGATTGACCTGCAGACCCTAGTCGACACAATGACCGAAGATTGTAAGAAAAGGGGTCTACGCGTGAATGTGAGCAAAACCAAAATAATGGTCTTTGAAAGAGATGAAGCCAGAACAGATGTAAGAGTATAAATAGGTAATGATGTACTAGAGCAAGTGGATGAATTTGTATATCTTGGATGTGGTTTTAGCCGAGATGGAAGGTACACCACTGATATAGAGCGAAGAGTGAATGCGGGAAATACAGTGAACAGAGCGTTGGGACACCTTCTTGGTAGCCACCACCTCAGCCAGAAGGCACGTGTAGCAATACATAACGCTGTGCTTGTCCCAACATTACTATATGGAAGCGAGAGTTGGGTATGCAGAAAAGAGCGTGAAAGCAAAATTAATGCGGTCGAAATGCGATCTCTACGAAAAATCTGTGGAGTTAGGCTGACCGACCGCATTCGCAACGACGACGTAAGAGAGCGAGTAGGTATGAAAGAGAGTATTGGTGTAAAGATGCGAAAGGGAATGCTCCGATGGTTCGGACATGTGGAAAGAATGCCGAACGAACGTCTGGTTAAGAAGATATACAATGCGAAAGTGGAAGGATGTAGGTACCGGGGGAGACCAAGACTCACCTATCTAGACCAGATTGGTCACGTACTGAAAGAAGGTGGAGTCAAGAGTCTCCGAAACCGGCGAGCATGTATGAAGGGAATTATGAATGTTGAAGAAGCGAGTGAAGTAGGTATGCAAGGATAGAGTTCTCTGGCACTCTGTTCTCTCTGCCTACCCTGCGAGGGATATGGCGTTATGATATGTATGTATGTATGTAATTATATTAGTTTTATTTATATAGGTATAAAAATTATATTGTTATTTATTTAAACAAACAAACAATCATATATCATTCATATATCATATTATTGTAGAATTTATATCAATATCAAGGGCAAATTTTATTATGTAAATCAATAATGCCCCACAATAAAATTGATAACATAAATGATAAAAATGATCTCATTTTATCACGCTACCCTTTACATATTAAAGTGCGTCTAGACCTATAATCTAATTTATGACACGTTTACTGATATTTTATTAATATTCTTATCAACTAGGCAACAAAAAATTAAGATAAAGAAATATGGGCGCTGAGGGACATCTGTCGATTATTTTGAATGAAATGTTTAATAATAGATTAATATATTGTTAGTTTTAAATTGATGTTGATGCATTTTTTTTTCTATAAATTTAATAAACTATCATACTTACTTAGAATGATAAGGAGACTCAGAAAGAGTAATACGCCGGTTGAACCACAGAAGTCAACGAAATCACAGTGGCCCATTAATTTTTTTTTTCTATGCATCATAGTAGTTGGATAAAATCGCCAGAGAATATCAGGCCAAAAAAGAAATAAAGAGTTTTATATAATTTATTTCCGGCCCACTAGTGAGTACAAGATGTTCTAGACAGTCTGGAATGTAAAGGAAATGGATATATGAATTAAAAAAATCCCTACCTAAGATAATTAGCGCAAGGTTTATTTCAGATCCATTGGGCTGGCCACTGGTACCGAATCCTTGATGTCCGAGGCCGACTCGCTAGCGGCAGCCCTCACCCACTTTTTAGGTGAGGAAATCACCTAAGAAGGTTTCTGATCAGATTTTTAAAACTCTCCCTTAGACTCTGTGGCTTTAAAAATCTCACAAAAACACCATATTTAAATTTATTGTCAGGCCGTGGTCTTACACTTCATCCATTCCGTTCGGGGCGACAGAAGGGCAACGTGCAGCCACATTGCCTTCTCATCGCCATTAAACCATAACCAAAATATAAACAATAAAATAATTATAGATTGCAATATATTTTTATTATACGCAAAGCTTCGATTACTAATAATTGCCGCTACCGTTTTGACAATAAATACCTTGCTTATTCATTAGCAGTACGCTATGTTTTCTTCGGGATGGATAGCGTCGGTTTTTTTTTGTATTATATACAAGCAAGCAGCACATCAGATGGTAAATGTTACTGTCACTCATGGACTTTTGCAATACCCGGGGCACAGCTAGGCCACTGTCTAACAATCAAAATCCACCTAGCAATTTGGGTTTCTGTATCTCTTTCTCTCACCAAACGTAGCACAACAGCACACTGCCACTTCTAAAACGTTGATTTTCTCTAAGAATCTTGTATTACCACGAACGGACTGGCCCGTGGCTGTAGACAGAAGACTGCCAACAGTGTGGGCCTGCCACTACTAGTTAAGCGTAAATGACTTTAATAAAAACTCTACAACACTAAAAAAATACAAAAAAAGACTGGCCAAATGACCATCGTATGAGGACAACAGATATACTTGTTAGAGTTTATATCCTTTATACTTTTTCTTACGAATTGACCAGAGATTATAAAGATATGCTATACCTTCATTCCTTGCAGTTGACAGGGTAAAGTTGGTACAGTCGATTTTCACGTTTTGCGTGGACCGCTAACAGCAAATATTCATTATTTGGCTCTCCTCCTGGTGTCATGCCAGCGTGCTTGGATGGCAGATGTCAGTCATAGCAATAATTTGTTTCTGACCTAAGAGTTATCTATCAAGGAATGATAAGTTATTTTTTTTACATCGTAAGTAACGTTATGTGTAAATAAGGAAAATAGATAATAGTTACTATTTATTAATTTTATTATGGTAAATCTCTTGACAATAAAATATTGTTATAGATAGAAGAACTTATGTATCAATAAGGAAAAAGTTTACTTTTAATATTGCAATCTGTAGGTATAGGTATTAAGTAATTTTATCAATCAATAATACTCGACTCGGCTCATATACATCCCACTGCTGGGCACGATTCCCTTTTTATATTTGGACTAGCTCCACCACACATTCCATTACTATAAATCTTGTAAGCAGAATCCTTGATGATTGAGATTCCAATGATGTCTACAAATGATACCGAGACTCAAAACCTCAGGAAGTTCCAGATAACGCAACAAAGTTAATTATAAAATGACAGGAATTACAGCCAAATAGGAATTTGGCTGTAATTCCTGATTTGATAGGAATCAATACTCTAACTTTAGCTATCAAGCCAGAATCAAACTTATTTCTATTCCACAGGAGAAGATACTCTACTACTGTATACTATATATACTACTGCACATGCTATATATATATATATATATATATGTCTTTTTTGTGTTTGTTTATTTGTTAGCCGCAGATGGCTTTGACAGTTTTACGTGAAATATGGGTAAGGGCTGAGGGCCCCCAACCCGATTAAAGTAAGCTAAGCGAGACATCGGCCAATGGCTCCCCTGTGGGGTACGGAGGCTTGAGGTGTCGCTATTAACAAAGTGGACGTGCTCACGTTCGGATTATTGACTTTTGCGCGACGCGATTTCGCACCTCGACGACGAGGACGAAACCGCTGGAATTTATGTGTTATGGCCTTGCGAGCCGTGTAAGCTCTTATTTGAGCGAGTGTGATGGCGTCGCCGTCTTCGTCGGACAAGTGCTGCGGACGTCGGATTTTTGAGGTACGGGAGTGCGTGTAGGAACCACTAGCCACTAGAGGGTTGGGGTGTGTCATGGCAGAGTTAAAGTAATTCCGCGAGCACTGTTTCATAAATTGCCTGATGGTCGGCAGTTCGAGGTCGATGTGAAGATTGACGTTTCGTATGAACCACGGTGGTCCCGTAGCTCGACGCATGAACCTATTTTGTAATGTCTGAAGCCTGAAGAATGTCTGTGTGCCTTAACATGTGCGAACACTACGCTAGCATAGGCCATGATTGGCCGTATGCAAGCGGTGCATAATCAGACCTTGGTGCTCAAGGCTAATTTAGCATTTATTAAACTATGGAGGCGTCCCATCACAAAGGCAGCACGTTTGTGGACTTGTGTTATGTGAGGGGCAAAGCTGAGTCGGTCGTCAAGGGTTATACCTAGGTATTTGGCTTGCCTGCTCCAAGTGACAGGCTTGTTAAAGATTTTAAGGGGCGGAATGCTATCAATAGAGTAGTTAAGGGCATTTCGACGAGTGAAAATGACCGCCTGACTCTTATCGGAGTTGATTCTTATTCTCCATTTCCTAAATCAATTGGCTAGGGCGGGAACCGCTGTTTGGAGATTCTTTGCTGCAGTTGTCGGGGTCTTACCTGCACAAAAGAGAGAGGTATAGTCAGCGTAAAGCACTTTATGGACTTTATTAAATTTGGGTATGTCGCTAGAGTATAGCGTAAATTGAAAAGGGGAGAGGGCCGAGCCCTGAGGGACGCCTGCCTTGATAGGATGGGAGGTAGACAACGTGCCTTCCACCCTGTAGCGAAAGCTGCGATATCTCAAGTAGACATGTATGATTAAAATTTGATAATCGGAAATCTTAAGACGATAAAGTTTGTAAATGAGGCCCTCGTATCACACTTTATGGAATGCCTGCGCTACATCTAGGAAAATTACATCCGTGAATCTGTTCATAATGAACTAACCACATGTGTATTCTACTAATCTATGGACTTGTTGTTGGCACAGTCGTGTGCAGAATTGTGCCCGGCACGAAAGCCAAATTGCACGTCTGAGATGAGGTTATTGGCCTCGGCAAATGTTCTTAATCTACTGAGGACTATACGTTCGTAAATTGTGCCTAACCCTCCCAGTAGACTTATCGGGCGGTAACTATTTTGTTCGGTACGTCACTTGCCGGGTTTGTGGATTCCGATTACCATGGCCTCTTTCCTTTGCGAGTGAAAAATGTTATTGATAAGTGCTGCATTGTAAATGAAGCACAATATAGTAATGAGGTGGGCTGGGAATAGTTTAATGACTTTATTAGAGATACCGTCCGAACCAGGGGATTTCCTAGCGTGTAGACCATTGGACCATTAACTAGTGACACGATATCGTCGATGGTCACTGTTGGGATAGGCTCATCTGAGTTGTCGTTAACGTTGGATCGCGAAATAGTGGTACGATGTTCCACTCCATATTTGATAAAACGGTGATTCACGTCGTCGGGCTGTAATGTACTCGGTGTACATTGGAGCTGCAAGCAGTCAGCTAGGTATTTGGACTTTTCTTCGCCCATGAACGCCGGAGGCTGGTTCAATCGGTCTAGGGGAGGGAGAGTGGACACAATGTCCTGTTTGAGTGAGCGCGAAAGCTGCCAGAAGGCTGTATGAGAAGATATACCTATATGTCTTTCATAGATAGTTATATATATATATATATATATATATATATATATATATATATATAGCGTGGGAAGAAATAAAATGAACGTAAAAAAATAATAAGCTTTTATTTTGCTAAACGAGACCTGTAAGCATTCATCTACCATCTATAAGTGGAAAGGCTACTCTCTCTTTTTCTCCGACTATTAAACGTATCTTAGACTAGAACTCGTAAGTTACTATTACTATACAGAAATGAAAATTCGAAACAAAGCCCTTGTCAATACACATGACCAACATGATATCTTCATTTAATTCTCCTTCCATTGCGAAGGTGAGGAAGGGCATCTAATTAAAGTTTAATTACTTATGTCATAATGGAAGAGGTATCATCATCATCATTATCACAGCCCATAAATGTCCCACTGTTGGGCTCAGGCCTCCTCTGTAATAGGAGGGAAATTAACCTACTATACTGCGCTGGTCAGATGTGTTGGTATAGGGTTTTGTTTCGAGTTTTCCTTCTCTCACATAGATGTTATATGCGTTTTATATCCCTTAGCCATCTCTTATGATCACCAACGGGTAAGATATGGGGAGGTGAATAGTATTCTTACTCCGTCACCACACGGAAGAATTATATCGAACATCAAAAAATAAGACAGTAATAAAGTAATTTATATTTATTTTAAAAGCATTCATATGTACATCTATGCTCTTGAGTAATTTTATAACCAAAGATACACTTTTAATAACGTTAAATAATAAATTATATTTCAAAAATAAAACAATTTTAACAAAAAAAAGAGCGTAATTTTACTCTTTAAATCCTACAATTCTTAAATACGTAAGAGCTATAGAATATCGAACTTCATCGACAGACCATTTTAATCTTCTAGTTCAATAAGCAGCGACCTAGATATACCCCAAGTTTTGATGAAGTTCATGACCAAGTATGTTAGCACTTATCATGAAATGGGCTGCTTGCCCGTTTGCCGTCAAAGAAAATTAAAAAAAAAATTGAAGTAAAGATATAATTACGAATTCATTAATCGCGTTTCTATTAGATTTTTATTTTCCTGACATTTCGAACACTTTCCGGTGCTCATGATTACGGCAGAATCAGTAGTATACTATTATCCGTAAAATCAGTTTATTTCATATGTACAATACTCGCGTAAAACTAATAATCGTGAAAAAAAGAGTCATCAAAGTAATCTTTACACAATAAAATTATTTGAAATAAATTTGCGTTATTTCTGGCCATCTTCATCATTTACTCTTGTTATATATCAGTTTATATAGTCTCACTATTAGGCATGTACCTTCTCCATAACGGTAGATAAATTACCTGACTAATCTACGCTGATCAGTATGTTGGTATAAGTTTTCATCCACTGTCAGTCAATTCTCAGTCCCCGAAATTACAAATGTAAAATTTTGTGATTTTGTTCAAAAATATATTAAATAATACAGTGTGTCCTGAACACATAGAAAACGAATTACCATCACAAATTAGGATTTGTAGGTAGGACCTTTGATGTCGTCTTCAAAATTATCTTATTTTGACTTATACTTTTCTGATATACAGATATACTTACATCTGTTATCGCATGCGATATAAAAAATGAAACAACTGTATCTTATTCCTATAAAATGTGTTTCTTTCTTAATTAGGCACATATAAATGTATAATAAATCTATTTCTACCTATACAGAGTTCGTCATTTCGATCTGTGAATGACCTTCAATACTATTCTTTGTTGAGGTGTCATCAGTAATCGCCAAGGATTGTATTTGATATCACTGATAGTATTCTCTGAAGTTTCCACCCGAAACTTCGAGAAGAATTTTGCTAAACCAACGCCAAATTGAAGTCTTGCTACTTGGGAACCTGAAATAATATTTTTATATTTTAATGCTCAGTCTTACTACATTCATGAAAAGATAAATAAAAGCGTAGTACAACCACATTTGGCTGAATATTTTTAATAAACAACATTATCAGGCTATTTAATCATCAAATTTAATCATCAATTATCAACTATAAAAAAAACAATTATAACTTGCTTTAAACAGTAATAAAGGCTATTATGAGATCGATCGGATAATATTAAAACAA
Organism: Lymantria monacha; assembly: GCA_905163515.2. Taxonomy (NCBI): domain Eukaryota; kingdom Metazoa; phylum Arthropoda; class Insecta; order Lepidoptera; family Erebidae; genus Lymantria; species Lymantria monacha. The sequence continues at coordinate 22,027,303 of LR991097.1, read as the reverse complement.
TTAGTCTTGCAAGCCATTCTCGTTCTAAGAGAATTCAATAAAAAAGGAAAAAAAGATGATATTTATTAATGTTATATAATATGTTATGTGTATGTTATATAAATGCAAAGCACAATTCTCATGAATACAGCAAACCTACGGGCAGAATCTTAAATAATATATATATATATATATATATATATATATATATATATATATATATATATATATATATATATATATATATATATATATATATATATATATATATATTATATATATATATGAAAGAGAGTATTGGTGTAAAGATGCGAAAGGGAATGCTCCGATGGTTCGGACATGTGGAAAGAATGCCGAACGAACGCCTGGTTAAGAAGATATACAATGCGAAAGTGGAAGGATGTAGGTACCGAGGGAGACCGAGACTAACCTACCTAGACCAGATCGGTCATGTACTGAAGGAAGGTGGAGTCAAGAGTCTCCGAAACCGGCGAGCGTGTATGAAGAGAATTATGAATGTTGAGGAAGCGAGTGAAGTATGCAGAGATAGAGTTCTCTGGCACTCTGTTCTCTCTGCCTACCCTGCAAGGGATATGGCGTGATGATATGTATGTGTGTATGTATGTATATATATATATATATATGTATATATATATATATATATATATATATATATATATATATATATATATTTATATATATATATATATATATATGTATATATATATATATATATATATATATATATATATATATATTATATATATTGAAATAAATATTTTCTAACAGAAGTTTGTGGATAGAGTTTCCAAAAGTAAAATTTTATAGTGGTTAAATAGTCACTTAATATTTACAGAAAATATTTCTTTTGTGTATAAAATAGGAAAGTGCATACAAGTTTAAGATTTTTAAAAATTATACACCTGAGGAGGAAATATGGGATTATAGTCTAATTTTAATAATGTGTGTTAATATGTGTTATATTTACCTAAGCAACTTCTGCGACCGGCTCCAAATGTTAAAAAGGCACATGGATGTCTATTCTTACTATTTTCTGCTGAAAATCTCTCTGGATCAAACTTTTCTGGCTCTGGATAATATTTTTCATCATGATGGATTCCGTAAGGAGACATTACAAGAATTGTCCCTTTATTTATAGTAAAATCTAATCCTTCAATCTTGAGATCTTTTGCTGCACCTCTTGTTAAACCATTAGTTGGTGGATGCATTCGTAATATTTCTTCAAACACCATATCAACGTATTTCATTTCTTTTAAAGCATCATAAGACAACTTATTATCGTATTTTTCTAGAACTTGATCTATTTCTTCTATTAGTTTATTTTGCACATCGGGATTAAGGGCTAAGCGATACAAAGCGAAAGTTAAACTCAATGTGTTATTAGCATATCCGGCTATATAAAATATCCAAGCCTGTGCAGCCATCAATTGCTCTGTCATTTCGATCGGCTGATCGTTTCCATCTATAGTTTGTTGAGCAATATACGTCGCATTTTCGTTCTTCATATTCATAAGTGTCTCCGGCAAATAACTAGGACTTGTTTTAGAGACAAATTGACTTATACTCGTTTTAATTACTTCATGACAAAATTCAATAGTTTTTTGGGGTATTATAGATATATCACATTTTTCCAAACTGCCCGGAAATAACATTTCTAACTCAGGAGCACGATTTGATATTAATATTTCATCTATTTTATTAAATAATCGGTTGGTGTCATTAATTAAATCAATTTCCAAACCGAACTCAGTGGCCATTGCTGTTCCAATAGTGTACTTTAGAATTTGTTGATAAACATCTTGCTCTGGCTGCTTTGCTGTAATATCTAGCATATAATCGGTAAATTTATCACCATGTCTTTCTAATATAGGGAATAAATTCTTAAGCTTACTTGTTGTATACAGTGAAGTGAATTTGTTCCTTAGACCTTGCCAGACGTCATAATCACAATGGAAGATGTTGTCTCCGAAACCTCGTTTACTAAAGCGTAGACCACGCTCCGGGAACAATGCGAAGTCCTTGATCAAAATTTGCTTCACTAAATCTAAATCACGTATCAACAATGTGGGTGCTGTCATTCGGTATAATCCAACCACTCTCTCATTAGGATATTGATTGTAAAGATTATTATAATAAACACCGGGATGTTCTCTTCTTAGCGCGACGTTTTTATAATTTCCAAAAAGCGGTATCGGTTTTGGTCCCTTTACATTTCTAACTTTCCAATAATTAAATGTTCTCACACAATAATAATATATGGAACATATTATTGTTGCGATCAATGATAAATATAAAAACATCTTAGCGTGAAAATACACAAACTACTGACTAAATTCTGGAGCGTTGTGCTTATATATACGTTTGAACACGTGATTATAAATAAGTCTTGAGATATATGGCAATCCCCGTCGTGTCTAGTGAGAACCGTTAATTTTATATACCTAGTCATAATTATCACAATGTTTATTTCATTAGTGATATCGATTTGAATGATTCGTATTATCATGTGTAAACTATACAGTATGTTATAAATATCTATGTACAATATCATAGATATATTGTAAGACACGGATAGAGTCAAGCCCCTTGGTGCTTTTTCAGAGTTTGATATCGAGTTCGCTATTAGAGTTAATACCTGCTAGGGACTAAACCACCAAGGTTATGGATTCACTATCAGTAATCAGACTAATAGGGATGGATAGGGTTACGGGGCCATGCGCCGCTCTTCCGACTCCCCGGATGGATTGGGCGGGATGTATCTAGACCAAAACCAAAGCGGTGGTGCAGATGTAAGTAATAAGCACTTGACTTATGTCGCCCTAACCGAGGCCTCGGGTGGTGTGTTTTTTTGGTATGCTATGGTCTGAACACACGACATCCATTCCGTCTGGGGCGACGGAAGAACGGCGCTTGGCCCTACAACCCACTGTGTTCCCTTCCCATCGTCATTGGGCCGGCCACTAGGACCGCTTCCTTGTCATCCGTGGCCAGCACGGCGGGCTTCGGGTGGCTGGACCGGACATTGACGCCTCAGCAATGATGTCAGGACATCTACAAAGTATGGTACCCGAAAGATCAGACTACCGAAGTATGCACCTTATATTCCTTATTTATCTTTTATGACTCCAGGGATGATTACGAGATCAACTGTAAATCGAAGTTGAATTATTTTTCATCGTTGATGTTTTTGTTTTGGTAGTATATGGTCTAGACACACGCTGTCTGCTCGTCCAAGTTAACGAAAGGGCGACGTGGGGCCCGAAAACCTACCGCATTTCCTCCCCATCATCATTGGGCCGGCCACTGGTAACGAATTCTTGACGTCCGTGACCAGTCCGGTGGGTTACCCTTTCGAATACCATCCCCCCGTTCACGTCCTGGCCTGCTGCCGAGGCATCGCCCACACATGGTTAGCATCTCTGTAGGTGATGGACTATTTCCTGGTCTAGTCAGCCACGGCTTCGTTTAGTACGGCATCAGGCGCAGGTATTCGGCGGTAGAGTGAATGAGGATAGAGGATTGCCCCTCGAACCCGCCCCACTAACTCTTCCACGAGATCACTGTCTCGTTGAAGGCGGCGGCCGTGTCTCAGTTCCTGACGTTGCCAAGCACCACCTTAGCAATGGTTAGCAGCACCAGGTCGGCACCGATGATTGCGGCGCTGCTTTGCCCAGGTCGCACAGACTTCGAGTGTGTATTGCGCCGTGTTCTCATCGCAATCGCAGTGGTGACAGGACGGTGTCCTCTCCTTCTTCACCACTGTGTGCAGGTACTTGCCGAAGTAACCATGCCCCGTCAAGACCCTCACTATTCTGAAGGAAGGGATGCCATACTGCCGACACAACCACTCCATCAGCACCAGCCGGATGGCCTCCATGATCCGTACACTGAACCGAAGCCTCTCCAGCCGAATTGCCTAACGTTAGGGCGGACAGCATTTTGCTGGGCGAGACCGCCTCCTACCCACGTCGCCGATACCCACCGGTAGAGTCCGACGTGCATCTCCGCTTGCAGGTCCCACGAGGCAATTTCGGCTAACAGGCACGGAACCTCCGTCGCCACTGTGCGGTATCCGCGTATGACCCTGACCACCATGGCCCACGGTGGTCGCCACAGGAGAGCTTTAAGTCAGATGGTCACGGACTCCACCCACACGGATGTGGCATAAGGGCCCATTGACCGGGCCACCCCCGCGTATAGCCGCTGGCACGTAGCGCTGGGTCCGCTGACATTCGGCATGAGCCAAGAGAGACCGTTGATGTTGAACCCGTTGAAATAGATGATATAATGATATATATATATATATATATATATATATATATATATATATATATATATATATATATATATATATATATATATATATATATATATATATATATATATATATATATATATGTATATATCATCATTCTCCTACTCTTATCCCAATTACTTGGGGTCGATTCAATAATAATATATATGGCTACGAATACTACCAACCCTTACTTTTGCTCATGGATAGCGTATAAGACGACTAAGAGCCTTAAAACGACCTGGGCCAACTGCATCTGATGCCGTTTCGTCAACAATTACATTCCCAACTATATGGAACTGTATGGTACTGCCCAGATTTCAACAGAATCAAAGGTTTTTACATACTACAAATGCTAAACACATAAGCCTATTATTTTCCTTGGTCTTATGTATAATCTGGTGTAGAGTGTAGATGTCGTCTATGATACTAAAACCCTTGGCATCTAGCTTGTTCAGGCGGCTGGAAGTCGTCTAGCTTATAATGACTTTTGAAAACAATTTGACCATGTGGCTCGTGAGTGAGATGGGTTTGTTTGTCCTTAAGAGTGTTTTATTATTCATGTTTTAAAACAGCATCACCACACTCCTGGTCCACAACTCTGCAACGTCACCCCGACAATGACAGAATTGAAGAGCTTCTGTAAGAGTTTTAAAACTGGCTTGTCGCCTGCCTTCAGGAGTTCTGTGGTAATTCCGTCCGGGTAAGGCCAGACCAAAGTTGACTCAAAAGATAGTCTGCTGTAAAAATATTCACAAGTATTATTTTATTTATTAGGCAACAACCTGTATACATAATTAATATAGATAGTACCCAGCCTGACTTCGTACGGTCACTAAGTATAAAAAAGTAGGTGATATATGTATGTATATAATTATATATATATATATATATATATATATATATATATATATATATATATATATATATATAAATATATATGTATGTATATAATTATATATATATATATATATATATATATATATATATATATATATATATATATATATACATAATATATCATCATCATCATCACAGCCCATAAATGACAATATTGGGCTCGAGCCTCCTCCGTAATGGGAGGGAAATTAACCTACTATACCGCGCTAGTCAGACGTGTTGGTATAGGGTTTTGTTTCGAGTTTTCCTTCTCTCGCACAGATGTTATGTGCGTTATATATGAGGTACGATGTCAGAAACCTCCGCGTGGTGTACCCTGGGTGCGGGCGGCAGTCCCCCAGATCCTTCTAATGGATTGTCTCCCGTAGCGAATATCTGGCGCTAGGGGGGGTCCCCTTGTTTGGGAAGCCCTGATACGCTCCTAGCCCTCCATCCGTAGAGGATGACCGGACGCGAATTCTCGACGGGCTCAGTCACTCATTCATTTGAGGGCTGGGCAGGCATATGCCACCGTCGACATATCGTTAACCTGATTCTTTGCTTGTCTTAGTTTCAGGAGTGAGGGTCTTGGCTTAACCGCCCGGACCGCGAGGAAGACAACCTCTGTAAAGAATTTCGAATGTACATTCGAATTCGGAAATCACCCAGAATCTTAAGTTCTGGCGTGCGGCGAGAAGATGCATGGCAGATGGGTTGTTCTGTCGTTAGCACGCTCCAGCCAGGGTACCGGCTGCCCCCCTGGTTGGTAAATGTAGGCTTGCCCGAGTACAGGAATCTCTGCTCGGGTCGAGGTCGAGGTCGGGTGTGTGTCTTCCTTACTCGTGGGAATCTCATGGATACCAATTTAAAAAACCTTTTTAACACCGACGGGAATCTGTGTGATTCTCACACCACGGCCTTGTCAAGCCAAAGAAAAACTGACAACGATGCCTCGTCCTCTGGACTTGAGGCGTCTGCTGAGGGCCCGGCACAAATCGTGGAGGCCCAAAGAAGAAGAGGAAGTCGCCTCGAAAGACTCGGGGCAATGGCCTGAGTCACAAAAGGCGGATGGAGTAGCGGCGAGCGCGCAGGGAGGCTGCCGCCGCTGAGAAAGAGAAGGACGGCGGTAGATCTACTGCAGAGCCGTCAACGGACGAGAGCGACAGCTATGTCACAGAGCCGTCCGGAGGCGAGGGCAGCGGATCTGCCGCTAAGATGGATGAGGGCGGTGTATCGGCAGAGCCGTCCAAGGAGCACAGCGAGCCAGCTGCTGAAGCCTCCACCAGGTCATCGCCGCGTCCTGCGGAATCGGCGCTGGTGGCGGCTGAGACGACCAGGGAGGAGGCCCTCCCCTCGAAGGTGCAAAAGCGCCCCCTGAATAAGGGAGGCAGTTCGGGCGCTGACTCCGAGGGGAGCGTGACCACCATGTCTCCACCGAAGGTGCCGGCCTCTCGCAGAGGGCGAGGGGCCGCAGTAGCAGGAGGACGATCGACGACTCCTCGGCGTGAGGTGGCACCTGCTGCCCGCATGAGCGACGACCCCCGGACCTGCAGGCCGAAAATGCCCGCCTTAGTGGCGAGGTCGCAGGCCTGCGGGACCTGAACCGGCAGTTGGGGGACGAGCTGGCGGCGGTGCGGCGGGTAAACCGCTTGTTGGCCAAGGATATGGCCGACCTGCGGGCCAAAGTGAACCACCTCCTGCCGCCTGCGCCAAAGCCGTCGACCAGGTCACGCAAAACGGCTGCTGCGGCGAAACCCGTCCCCGTGGCGAGGGGGACACCTCCCGCTGCGGAGGGCACACCGCCTGCTGAGGTCGTTACGGCCGCCGAGCCGACACCCGTCCCTGTAGCGAGGAAGACGGCTCCCGCCGCGGCGACGCAGTCGCCAAGCGTCCCGGAGCGGGCCCCGGTGGAGGCTCAACCGGAGGCGCCAAACCCGATGCCGACCCCGCTGCCTGCGGTGGGGGGATTATCGGACGAGTCCCTGCGCGCCATAATCGACGCAGTGGGCAAAATCGTCGTTGCGCGCTTCGCCGTTCTGGAGGCAAGGCTGCCCCCAGAATCACGTGTCCAGCCGCCTCTTGCCGCAGATAAGCGGCCATATACGGCACCAGCCCCCGCCCCGCTGCCTTGTCAGGGTGGCCGCGTGGGGAGCTATGCCGTAGCCACGGCTGGGCCTAAGCCCAAAGACCCCGGCCCCGCTCCGAAGGGACCTGCCCTGAGTAGGAAGACGGCGCCGGCTCCTGCCGGACCGCAGACGTCGCCCACAACGACACCGCCGGCGACGACTAGCGAGGTTGCAACGAGGCCCTCCGCGTCTGGCACGACTGCCGCACCCGCACAGAGTTGGCAGGTAGCCGAGCGCGACAGGAGGAGTCGCGGCCAAAGAAGGAGAGCGGAGGCCAAGCGCACCGCTGAGGTCTCCGCTCTCAAGGCAGGAGCTGGCGACAAGAAGAAGAGGCCGCGCAAGGGACTCAAGCCGCCGAAGACAGCCGCAGTGGTGATCACTGTGCTGCCTGAGGCGGCCGAGCTCAAATTCCTCGCCCCTATCCAAAAGGGACAAGGACGGGAAATGCTTCGTGCTTTGCGCTTCGTGGAGGTGACGATTGCCGCAGTTCCGTCCCGACTGACCACCCAATTGGAGCGATCAGGCACACCGTACGGTTCCGCGACTACGGCTGCACCAATCGACCACTCCGCCATGGATTCCAGGAGGAGATCCTGCGCTCCAGCGGAGCGCTTGGTGTTGGCCTGCAGGAGGTGAATGGATTCTGTAGCCATTAATGGGCCGTATCCATCACCTCCGCCTCGCCAGTGGGCGATCGGGCCGCGCTAGGAGTGGGAGCGGCCGTGGTCGAAAGGCCGCCCCGTCCCTTTGGGGCCGAAGCAGGAGGTCTGCACGCCTCAGAGCCCATGCGGTGCTTGGCGGACTTATTGCCCGCCGCATACGCGGGGCAGTGGAGCGGGGCGGCGCAAGATGCCGCCACATGCCCGGTCTGACCGCAGCGCAAACACAATCCGCCGCAGTCGAAACAATTGGTGCATGTTGGCCGGATGTGCCCGACCGCCATGCACTTGAAGCACCTCGCAGGCCGGTGCTCAAGCACGGTTACCCGTGCCGAGCTCCAGCCCACGAGGAGCCTGCCTGAGCCGGCCAGTTGCCTGACCAACTCCACCGGGCACAGGCTCAGGCAGCGCCTTCGCCACCCGGACCGGGGCGAATGGCACCAACCCGGACGGTGTCCATGGGACACCCGGTTTTCGAGGCAATGGCCTCCCGGATGTCTTCCACCGTCACAGAGTCGTTCAGACCCGCGATGCGCATTTCAGCGCACTTGACGGGCCTGGCAATCCTGAAGCCACCCTCCTCGGCGAACAAACCTCGCAGCTTCTCCGCTACGCTGTCAGCCGTCTTGGCGCCCTCGGCCCCAAGGAACTCGAGGATTCGAGCCCCTGTCCGGGCCTTGCGGGTCCTGGCTTCAACGCCTCCAATATCGGAGACGTCTAGCTCCCGCCGAGCCTTCCTCAAGACGGCCGCGTAGCTGAGCTGGTCGGCGCAGCGTCCGCCCTATCACGGCTCATGCCGAACGTGGGCGGACCCAGCTTTAAGGGCCGACGGCTGTATGCGGGGGTGATCCGCTCGAGGGCCATGTACGGCGCACCCGTGTGGGCGAGGTCTCTGACCCTCCGGCTGAGGGCTTTTCTGTGGCGCCCCCAGAGAATCATGACGGTCAGAGCCATCTGCGGATACCACACGGTGTCGACCGAGGCGGCAGCCGTGTTGGCCGAGACACCCCCGTGGGACATAGAGGCGGAGATGCTCTCCGACCTATACCGGCGGGTGACCTCAGTGCGCGACGCAGGTGGCTCCCCATCGCTTAGCGAGATAGCCACCTGGCGCGAGGACGCCCGCCGAAACGTCATCGCTCGCTGGGCTACGCGGCTGGAGAGGCCTAGGCACGGTGTTCCTACCGTAGAGGCTCTCCGGCCCGTATTGACGAAGTGGATGGAGCGGCGGCACGGAGTCTTTCCGGTTGGTGCAGGTGCTGTCGGGGCACGGGTGCTTCGGCAAATACCTGCACAAGATCGCAAGGAGGGAGTCGACTCCGTCCTGCCACCAGTGCGGCAGTGACGAGGACACGGCGCAACACACGCTGGAGGTCTGCGTGACCTGGGCCCGGCAACGCTGTGACCTCGTCGCTGTCATCGGTGCAGACCTGACGCTGCCGGCTGTCGCGAAAGCGATGGTCGACAGCGTCAGGAATTGGGACGCGGTCGCCGCTTTCTGCGAGGCTGTCATCTCGCAGAAGGAGGCCGCGGAACGGGTCCGGGTGGATTCCCGGGACCAAGCTGTCGGGGCATTGACAAGAGAGGAACCCGCAAGGGTATACCGCCGGGCGGGCCACCGAAGTCAAAGATCGGGTACCGGTGGCCCGCTCGCACGACGAAGAGAGGAGTTTGCAGGGTGGGTCCATGGGGTTGCGTGCCGCCTTTTCTGTCACCCCGGACGTTTTGTCGGGGCGCGACCACATCCATAGTCCACCTTGCGGGGGAAAAAAAAAAATGTGCGTTATATATCCCTTAGTCGTCTCGTACGATCACCCACGGGTATGACATGGGGTGGTGAATAGTATTCTTACTCCGTCACCACACGGATAATATATATATATATATATATATATATATATATATATATTTATATTTATTTATTTATTTATTTATTTCGATACACAACTACCATTACAGGTAATACAACCCAATTCGATAGCGGAAGACAGTATTAGTTTATAAAATATATTTCGGTAATTCTAAACATTACAAATTTCTTATTTCTATGTACTTAAAATTAAAATAGCGGTCAGTGTTAATTCGTTCAGTGAACACGAGAATAGATCTCTTCGTGTTGAGACCTCGTTGAGCACACGTAGAGCGCGCGTGAATGGTGCGTGCTGTAACAAGTTGGTGATATATATATATATATATATATATATATATATATATATATATATATATATATATATATATATATATATATATATATATATATATATATATATATTTAAATTTTCGATCATCAAGTTAATAAAAATTTAATAATCTATCTATATATAAACTCATTTGCAAAAAAAACGGGCGGTTTTGATTTTCATTCATATTTAAAAAGATACAATACCAAAAAGGTTTCAATCGTTTGTACACGTTACTGGCCGGTTTTAAAAATGCTGTGGTATTTAAAAAAGTACGTTCTAAATTCAATTTTTCATTTGATGTTCATTTTTACAGAAAACCCCTTTTTATCCTACATTTTTGGCGCGAAGTTCCAGAAGTTAACATCGACTTTCATAACTTTTATTCAATTTTTATCTATTAATTTCATATCCTTGACTGTCAAAGCTTTATTTAATGCTGTTTGGCTGTATCAAAAATGGTAGATAAAGTGGTAAAAGCTACCAAAATTATCGCGCTGCTTGAAGAGGGTTGCAGCCAATGTTTCGTGGCTAGGAGGCTAAATGTTAGTCGCTCGACAGTCCAAAGGACCTGGCAGCGATATCAGGAGACTGGTTCCGTCGAGAGAAGGCCTGGTTCTGGAAGAAAACCATGTACCCAACCACGGGATGATCGTTTTCTTGTGAGTCGCGCATTGAGAAATCGCAAATCTTCGTATGTGGATCTTAAGAACAACCTCCAAGAAGTAAGAAATGTGCATATTAGTCTATGGACGGTCAGGAGGAGGCTTCTCGCTGCCAATATACGCAGTCACCGCCCGGCCCCCAAATTACTCCGTGAGCACAGAGTTCACAGGCTTAGGTTCGCTAGAAATTGTGAATCATGGACTCAAGACGATTGGAATAGGGTTTTGTTCTCTGATGAAGCCAGGATATCTCTGTTCGGTGAAGATCGACGTCGGCGAGTGCTAAGAAGACAAGGAGAACGCTTTGCAGAGGCATGTTTCGAAGAAATCACACCTTATGGTGGGGGCTCTGTTATGTTTTGGGCAGGAATAAATTCAATGGATCGTACAGACTTAGTCTTCATTGAAAACGGCTCACTGACTGGGCATCGATACATAACGGAAGTTCTAATTTCTCATGCACAACCCGCATTGGCCGCTCTAGGTGAAGACTCGATTTTTATGGACGACAATGCTCGCGCCCACCGATCCCGCGATGTTAATGCGTATGTGCAAGAGGTCGGCATTCGTCGTTTGGATTGGCCAGCTCGAAGTCCCGACCTCAATCCCATAGAGCATGTCTGGGACGTTCTGAAACGGCGTGTGAGATCAGTACACCCGGCTCCGCAGACCATCAGAGAGCTGAAGAATGTGATTACTGCGGAGTGGGAACGTATTCCGCAAGCAAGTATCCGGGATATACTCGCTAGCATGCCCAGACGAATTCAAGCTGTGATTTTAGCTAGAGGGGGTCACACTCGATACTTAACATTTATCTGCTTTTACTTTATTAAAGAAAAACAAACAAAAAAACTTTTTTATTTTTACTTCATGAGCATATGCACTACTAGCGAATATACACTACTAGCGAGGTTTAGCATTATTTCCCATAAATTGTATCTAAATTTTATGAAATACTGATGAAAACGATTATTTTCTTATTAATTTACCAAATTGTGTGGATAAAACTACCTATAATTATCAAACAAAGAAATATTAACATTTGAAATGGTTCATTGCTTAGGTGCCCGTTTTTTTTGCAAATGAGTGTATATATATATATATATATATATATATATATATATATATATATATATATATATATATACATATATAACAAAGTCGTGTTAGTTACATCACTTATAACTCGAGAACGTCTGGACCAAATTTTATGATTTTTTTGTTTTTGGATTTCTCGTCGTCTGGAATAGGATAATATACAGGGTGGAAGTGGACCACTCCCGAAAACAAAGACAGGTGACCCTACTAGTCCTACTTGTAACGATAGGCTAGAAAAAAAATCGATTCGGTAGAATTATTTTTTTTATTTTCACAACGATTTTTAGGTTTTTTTCACATTCCATCGTATTAGGACAGTGCCATGCAACGATAATTCCATAAAAATACGTAACTTTACTTTAAAAGACGCATTCTATTCAAAACTCACAATCATATGTTCAAGAGTTCAACGAACTCGCGTGGTTAAATTTTTTTTTTCATCCGAATCGTTTTCTTTTTCTAGCCTATCGTTACAAGTAGGACTAGTAGGGCCACCTGTCTTTGTTTTCAGGAGCGGTCCACTTCCATCCTATATATTAAAATATGATATTAATAAAAAAAAACATTAAAAAAGTAAGTAAAAAAACATCATTCTTATATAAACGTTTATTTGTTCATGATATAACAAAATTCAACTGACACAGCTCACGTAATGTTGTCTATGGTTTGTTTAACAAATACTGCAAAAGGTTGAAATTAAAATTTAACCATCGATGTGTTTGTGAGTACGAGTTGCGAGTGCTAGGGGTTTTATTATAATAAATCTTATTGTGTCGAAATTATAATTAACAATGCTTTGACCAAGAAGATTTAATCCTACGCGACAAAGCCGTAATGCAATTAGGATTCGATACATCGCGAATGAAACCATTGAAGAAAAACGAGATATTGCACATTAAATTCATTTGATTTTCGCAAGTATTCAAAATAATTTAAAGCCTATTTCTGGTCAGTGATTTCTAAAGTAATGAGTTAGGATTTGACTTTGTATTTTAAAATGCCTTTATAAATGCAGAAACGCGGACGTTGCCGGAGACTTCCGGGACGTCCGGACAAAGCCTTGGTGATGCGTCGTGCAGGCGTGGCAGATTGGACAGTGGTTCTTTAAACTTGGTCATAGCAAGACGTGTACTAAATGACTTGTCTGTGACCGCGTAGCTACTTCCTAAGTTTGCTAGTTGCTAAGTTCGTTAGTTATTAAGTTCGTATACCCGTTAATTGAATGACTGTTTAAATCATAGTAAATTGTGAACATTTTGCACTGTTTTACTTCGTTGCCTGGGGAACCCAGTGGCGCCCAGAGGTAATTATGGAAGGTGAAGAATATGACCACCCGATGTCGCACCCTGCCATGCTTGACGCGATATCAGAAGTGGGATTACTCCAGACTCTCACTGGGATAGGAACGATATCGGTTTATAGTACAATGCAAATTCTTTCTGTAGTGACCATAAGTGATTTGAAGCTTGAAGTTTTATTTCACGTGGTTCAGGATAATTTCTTGAAAAGTAATATTATGATTGGCAGAGATATTTAAGATCAGGGTTTAACAGTCAACATGACTGCTAGTGATATAATTTTTTCGCGTAACAAGGAGGTTAATGCATGCAATATAGATATCATGAATTTCAAATCGGTTAATTTTGACAATATCAAAACAGACACACCAAGTGAATATCGCTCAGCGCTCCTTAAAACACTGGATTGTTACGTCAGTTCTTTTCCCACATCTATAGCAAAATCACTAGTGACCACTGTTCAGCTTGAGATATGGTTAATCGATCCGAGTCGCATCGTTCAACGCAGACCTTACAGACTGAGTACACAGGAAAAGGAAGTGGTACGAGAAAAGGTAAAAGAGCTTGAAGATGCAGGTGTGATCCGGCCGAGCTGTTCTCCATTCTCTAGTCCAGGGCTTCTGGTTAAAAAAAATCATGGGTCAGACCGCATGTGTGTGGACTACAGAGAACTGAATGATAACACCGTAGCCGACAGGTATCCCCTTCCTTTAACCTCTGACCAAATTAATAGATTGGGTGGTGCGAAGTATTTCACGAGCTTAGACATGCTCAGTGGATATCATCAGATCCCCGTCCATGAGGACTCTATAGAGAAGACCTCATTCGTGACACCTGATGGTCAACCTGTCTGACTTGTTTGGACTTAAGAATGCAAGTTCCGTCTATCAACGTGCCATGGCTCGAGCCCTGGGTCATGATTACGTGGTATGTTATATTGATGACGTGCTCATACTATCTGACACCGTGGAGCGGGGTCTGGAACGCTTACGCACTGGATTGAAAGTACTTTCTGACAAGGGATTTTCTTTTAACCCTTCGAAATGTTCTTTTCTGATGAAACGAATCGAGTTTCTTGGCTTTATGGTCGAGGATGGCATGATTCCACCCAATCCAGATAAAATAGAAGCTTTAACTAAACTACCGCCTCGTCAAACGATCACTCAGCTCAGACAGTTCATCGGCTTAGCGTCGTATTTTCAGCAATTTGTCCAGCAGTTCTCTACGCTGATGGCTCCACTCTTCCGATTGACTAGCAGCAAAGTAAGTATCTCGACTCGGAAGCCAGAGCATAAATCGATCCGTCAAAAGATAATCTTCAAGCTTACCAGTGAACCGGCTCTGATGATCTTCAATCCAGCCTTGCATGTCAAGCTACATACTGATGCCAGTTCAGAGGGATATAGCGCGGTGCTAATGCAGAAAATTGATGATAAGCAACATCCCGTTGCATTTTATAGCCGTAGAACTTCAGGACCAGAATCCCGTTATCATTCTTTCGAGCTGGAGACTTTGACGATAGTTAATGCGGTGAAGCATTTTCGTCAATACTTGCATGGGCGAAAGTTTACAGTCATTACCGACTGTGCCTCTGTCAAAGCCTCAAAAAACAAGTCTGATCTTGCTCCGCGAGTACATAGATGGTGGGCGTACCTGCAGTGTTTTGATCTCGAGATTGTTCATCGACCAGGTTCGCGCATGTGTCATGTAGACTTCTTATCTAGGAACCCGTTGCCACATACCTCTAATGTCGCCTCTCGTGTTGAGAAGCGAGTAGATATTGCTGAGCTGTCGGACAACTGGTTATTGGCCGAGCAAGAGAAGGATGAAGAGATCTCAAAAATTGTGTCGGATATACGTAACGAGGTAATGTCTGAGTTTAGGAAGACTTATGAAATCCGTAAGAACGTCTTGCATCGTAAGGTTCAGCGAAATGGCCGTACTAGGTGCCTGCCGATAGTTTCGTGTGCGCTAAGATGGTCGGTGATCAATAATATTCACGAATCGGTCATGCATTTAGGATGGGAGAAAATCTTGGAAAAAACTTATGACTTCTACTGGTTTCCGGGTATGACAAAGTATGTACGAAAATTTACTGATAATTGCATCACTTGTAAAGTCTCTAAGCCGAGTACTGGCAGAGTTCAAGCGGAGTTTCATCCCATTCCGAAGAGCTTGACTCCGTGGCACACTGTCCATATTGATGCTTCAGGTAAGTTGAGCGGTAAAAACGACGTAATAGAGTACGTGTTTGTTCTGATTGACTCTTTCACTAAGTACGTACTACTAGTGCACTCCAAAAATATCGATAGTGACAGCAGCATACGAGCACTCAAGTACAGCGTCGCCTTTGCAAGTAAGGACTTCTCTCCAGTTTCTGAAACAGCCATAATATTGAGCTGCATTTGATATCAACTGGGGGTTGCAGAGCAAATGGTCAAGTCGAGCGCGTCATGAGCACCCTGAAAAGTATGTTAACATCTGTTGAGGTAAGCAAGGAGCGCTCTTGGCAAGATGCACTAGGTGATATTCAATTGGCTATAAATTCGACCGTCAACTGCGTAACGAAAGCTAGCCCTTTAGAATTACTGATAGGTAAAGTAGCAAGACCTGTAGGTTTGCTATCGGTCAATGAAGAAGTAGAAATTGACATAGAATCAAAGAGAGAGCAGGCGGTCCAGGGTATCGAGGCAAATGCTACCTATGACAAGAAACGATTCGATTCAAATAAGGCCACTATTCACAAATTTGTTGTAGGCGATTATGTACTCATTGAGGAATGAGACTCATTGAGAGAAACGAAGAAAGAGTTCAAACTAAATTAGATCCTAAGTATAGAGGTCCCTTTAAAGTAGTTGAGGTTTTAGAGAACGATAGGTATGTGTTAAAAGCATTAAATTCAAATAGAACTTATAAGTATCCGCATGATCGAGTGAGAAAGGTACCTGACCATCAAGTTCTTAAAGAATTGGACTTGAATGTGTCAGAATCTGATGATGACGTGACTGATGACGCTAATGACTGTATGACTAATGGCGGTGCATCCGAAAGATTGTAATGCACCTGCAGCCGAAGGACTGGCTGGAGTGACCGAAGGACTGAGTCACGAATGCATCCGATGGACTGAGATGCACGCACAGTCGAAGGACTGACTGTGATGGCCGAAGGACCGAGCCATGAAATTTACTGACTATTAACAATTAAGAGCCCATAAAAAGGCTTTGAATGTGTCATTGACTAAAATTGTTTTGGAACTTGATCGTTAGATCAGAAATAGAGCTACCTTTTCCTATTTGTCTTTCAATCTACTAGGCCAAATAGGCAGGGGTACGATGTCAGAAACCTCCACGCGGTGTACCCTGGGTGCGGACGGCGGTCCCCAGTTCTTCTGTTGTACTGTCGTCCGTAGCGAATATCTGGCGCTTCGCTCCTAGCCTTCTATCCGTAGAAGGTGACCGGACGCGAATCCGCGACGGGCTCAGTCACTCATTCATTTGAGGGCTGGGCAGGCATGTGCCACCGCCACCGTCGTCAAATCGTAAACCTGATTCTTTGCTTGTCTTAGTTTCAGGAACGAGGGTCTTGGCTTAACCGCCCGGACCGCGAGGAAGACAACCTCTATAAAGAATTTCGAATGTACATTCGAATTCGGAAATCACCCATAATCTTAAGTTTTGGCGTGCGGCGAGAAGATGCATGGCAGATGGGTTGTTCTGTTCTTAGCACGCTCCAGCCAGGGTACCGGCTGCCCCCCTGGTTGGTAAATGTAGGCTTGCCCGGGTACAGGGATCTCTGCCCGGGTCGACGTCATAGTTTCTCCCACACTCGTGGGTTTTATAATGGAACTTTTTAAAAATAACAATACTTACGATGGGGATCATGGTGATTCCCACCTCAAGGCCCGGTCATGCCAACGCAAAACTGACCAAAACGACGCCTCGTCCTCGGGACTCGAGGCGTCCGCCGAGGGTCCGGCACAGCACATGGAGGCCCAAACAACACCGAAGCGGAGGTCGCCCAGGAGGAGCCGGGGGAAGACCTCTAGCTTCAAACGGCGTTTGGAGGAGCGGCGAGCGCGCAGAAAGGCTGCCGCCGCGGAAGCGAGAAAGGACGGCGGTAGAGCCGAAACGGAGCCGTCGACGGACGAGGGCGACAGCGATGTCGCAGAGCCGTCCGGGGAAGATGGGGGTGGCGGTTCTACCGCCAAAATGGACGAGGGCGGTGACATTCCCGCAGGGCCGTCCGAGAAGGATAGCGGGCCGGCTGTTGAAGCCCCCGCCAGGTCGTCAGCGCGTCTTGTGGCAAAGAGCCCGGCGGCGACAGCGACAACGCTGACGACCAAGGAGAAGGCCCTCCCCTCGCAGGTGAGGAAGCGCCGCCTAAGTAAGGGTGGCAGCTCCGGTGCCGACTCGGAGGGGAGCGTGGCCAGCATGCCCCCACCTAAGGTGCCGGCTTCCCGAAGAGGGCGAGGGGCCTCGGAAGAAGAAAGGGCGGCGGCGGTCGCTGCCCGCGCCAACGGCGACCCTCCCGACCTGCGGGCCGAAAATGCCCGCCTTAATGGCGAGATGTCGGCCATACGGACCCGGAACCGGCAGTTGGGGGACATGCTGGCGGGGATGCGGCGGGCAAACCGCCAGTTATTGAAGGACGTGGCCGACCTAAAGGCGCAAATGGCGCTGCTCGCGCCGCCTGCGCCAGTTGCGCCACCGGCCAAGGCCGGCCACTCAGCGGCCGCTGCAGCGCCAAAGCCGCCTCGTGCTGCGGTGCCGACGACGCTGGGCACTGGCGTCACCGTGACACCCGTCCCCGCAGCGAGAAAGACGCCTGCCGCTGTGAAGCGCGCGTCGCCGGCTGACGCTGGCGCGATCGCCGCGGCGAAACGGGTCCCCGTGGTGAGGATGACGCCTCTCGCTGCGGACCGCATGCCGCCGGCTGGCGTCCCTGCGGCGCCAAAGCCACCAGGCGCCGCGGAACGGGCCCCCGAAGAGGCCCAGCCGACCCCGATACTTGCGGTGGGAGGCTTACCGGACGAGGCCCTGCGCCAAATCATCGACGCAGTCGGAAAACTCGTCGATGCGCGCATGGCCGTTCTGGAGGCAAGGTTGCCTCCAGAACCACGTGTCCGGCCGCCTCTCGCCGCGGACAAGCGGCCGCATGTGGCATCAGCCCCCGCCCCGCTGCCTTGTCAGGGTGGCCGCGTGGGGGGCAGCTACGCCACGGCCGCGGCGGCGCCCAAGCCCAAGGGGCCCGCGCCAAAGCCAAGGAAGAGGACGGTACCGGCTCCTGCCGGACCGCAGTCATCGTCGGCAACAACACCGCCGGCGACGACCAGCGCGTCAACGACTGCGCCTTCCGCGCCTGTCGCGCCTGCTGCGCCCGAGGGTTGGCAGGCCGAGCGCGACCGGAAGAGTCGCGGTCAGAGGAGGAGAGCGGAGGGCAAGCGCGCCGCTGAGGTCCCCGCTCCCGCTCCACAGGCAGGAGCCGGTAAGAAGAAGAGGCCGCGCAAGGGGCTCAAGTCGCCGAAGACAGCCGCAGTGGTGATCACTGTGCTGCCTGAGGCGGCTGAGAAGGGCCTCAGCTACGAGGCCGTCTTGAGGAAGGCCCGGCGGGAGCTAGACGTCTCCGATATTGGAGGCGTCGAAGCCAGGACCCGCAAGGGCCGGACAGGGGCTCGAATCCTCGAGTTCCCCGGGGCCGAGGGCTCCAAGACGGCCGACAGCGTAGCTGACAAGCTGCGAGGTTTGTTTGCCGAGGAGGGTGGCATCAGGATCGCCAGGCCCGTCAAGTGCGCCGAAATGCGCATCGCGGGTCTGGACGACTCCGTGACGGTGGAAGACATCCGGGAGGCTATTGCCTCGAGAACCGGGTGTCCCATAGACACCGTCCGGGTTGGTGTCATCCGCCCCGGTCCGGGCGGCGTAGGTGCCGCCTGGGCGCAGTGCCCGGTGGAGTCGGTCAGGCAACTGGCCGGCTCAGGCAGGCACCTCGTGGGCTGGAGCTCGGCGCGGGTGACCGTGCTTGAGCACCGGCCTGCGAGGTGCTATAAGTGCATGGCGGTCGGACATACTCGACCGACGTGCACTAATTGCTTCGACTGCGGCGGACTGTGTTTCCGCTGCGGTCAAACCGGGCACGTGGCGGCATCTTGCGCCGCCCCGCCCCACTGCCCCGCGTGTGCGGCGGGCAATAAGCCCGCCAAGCACCGCATGGGCTCTGGGGCGTGCAAACCTCCAGCTTCGGCCCCAAAGGGGCGGGGCGGCCCTCCGACCACGGCCGCTCCCGCTCCTAGCGCGGTCCGATCGCCCGCCGGCGAGGGGGAGGTCATGGATACAGCCCGTTAATGGCTACACCATCCATGCACCACCTCTTGCAAGCCAACACCAACCACTCCGCCGGTGCGCAGGATTTACTCCTGCAATCCATGGCGGAGTGGTCGATTGGTGCAGCCGTAGTCGCAGAACCGTACTGCGTGCCTGATCGCCCCAATTGGGTGGTCAGCCGAAACGGAACTGCGGCAATCGTCGTCTCAACGCAGCGGCACTTCCCGTCCTTGTCTCTTTTGGATAGGGGCGAGGAATTTGTCGCAGCGGAGTGGGGAGGGGTCACGCTCTACAGCGTATACCTCTCCCCTACCAGGAGAATGGACGATTTCGGGGCCTCCCTCACCAACCTGGAGGCCTCGATACGGCGACTAGCACCGGGCCTCGTCCTGGTTCTGGGGGACTTCAACGCCAAATCCACGGCGTGGGGGTCCCCTATGACGGACGACCGCGGGCGGGCGGTCATCGAGTGGGCGGCTTCACTGGGCCTCTGTGTTCTTAACAGGGGCTCGGTGAACACGTGTGTGCGGCAGCAGGGCGGGTCGACAGTGGACTTGTCGTTCGCTAGCCCCGCTGTCGCACCACGGGTGAGGAACTGGAGTGTCCTGGAAGAGGCGGAGACCCTATCGGACCACCGGTACATCCGGATGGAGGTCTCCCCTCTCCGGGACCCCGGTAGGGGCCACAGGGCGGACGGAGCTCCCGCGTTTCCGCGGTGGGCTGTGGGTCGTCTTGACAGGGACCTACTGGCGGAGGCGGCCATCGTTCACACGTGGCTGTCCTCACCGCCCCCAGCGGACGGGGTGGACGCCGAGGCTGTCCGCATCCGCAGTGCGTTAACGCAGATCTGCGATGCGGCCATGCCCAGAGTGCGGCGGCGTCTACCTCCGAGGCAGGGGGTCTACTGGTGGTCCCCAAGATTGGCGGACCTTCGTGCGGCATGTATCAGAGCCCGAAGGTCCTACACCCGCAGCCGGCGGCGCCACCGCGACGCTGAGCGGGAGGGCCAGCTGTACGAGGCGTACCGCGATGCGCGGACGGCCTTTCGGCTGGCCATCCGAGCCGCCAAGGACGCGAGTTGGCAGGAGATGCTGGACGGTCTCGACCGTGACCTCTGGGGTCGCCCGTATCGCGCGTCGCTGAACAAGCTTCGCGCGCAGGGCCCCCCCCTCACCGAGACCCTCCAGCCTGACATCCTCTGTAGGGTGGTCGAGGAGCTGTTTCCACGGCAGTCGGAACACACGCCCCCGGTCATGGCCTCGCCAGAACAAGACCGGGAGGCTGACGACGAGAGTGTTCCGCCCGTGACGGAGACGGAAGTGGGAGCAGCTGTGGCGCGGATTCGTTCCGCGACCACGGCCCCCGGCCCGGACGGAATACCAGTCCGGGTGCTGACGTCGCTCCTCGAGCACCTCGAGCCTCGCCTCAGGCAGCTGTACAACGCCTGTTTGGCGTCTGGGCGGTTCCCTGAGTGCTGGAAGGAGGGGAGGTTGGTTCTCCTGCCAAAGCCGGGACGGCCCCCGGATTCGCCGTCGGCCTACAGGCCCATCGTGCTCCTCGACGATGTGGGTAAGCTGCTGGAGCGCATCCTCGCTGCCCGCATCGTCCAACACCTGGAGGAGGTGGGGCCCGATCTGTCGGAAGCTCAATTCGGTTTTAGAAGGGGGCGTTCGACCATCGGGGCCCTGCTACGACTGAGGCAGACGGCCGCGGAGGCTGTCACCGGCGGGGGAGTGCTGTTGGCGGTGTCGCTGGACATCGCCAACGCATTCAATAGTCTGCCATTCAGCTGCATCAGGGAGGCGCTCCGATTCCATGGGGTGCCCTTGTACCTGAGGCGGCTGGTGGCGGACTATTTGGAAGGGCGCAGTGTCCTCTGCGCGAGCCCCGCAGGGGACATTGTGCGGACGTCCATGTCGTGCGGCGTTCCACAGGGGTCGGTTCTGGGGCCGACTCTGTGGGACATCGGGTACGACTGGGCGTTGAGAGGGAGTCTCCCCCCCGGGCTGAGCGTGATATGCTACGCTGACGATACGCTCGTCACAGCCCGGGGCAGGACACTCGAAGAGGCGGCGAGCCTGGCCACTCTCGGCACCGAGGAGATGGTCGGGCGAATCGAGGCGCTGGGGCTCAGGGTGGCCCTAAATAAGACGGAGGCCCTATTGTTCCATGGGCCACGCGTAAGGCCGCCAATCGGCGTCTCGCTAGTCGTCAACTCCGTCCACATCAGCATCCAGGCCCATATGAAGTACTTGGGTCTGGTGCTCGACGGGCGATGGTGGTTCCGGGAGCATTTTCGCCGAATTGCTCCCCGGCTGGTCGGCGCGGCGTCCGCCCTTTCGCGGCTCATGCCGAACGTGGGCGGACCCAGCTTCGAGGGCCGACGGCTGTATGCGGGGGTGATCCGTTCTATGGCCATGTACGGCGCACCCGTGTGGGCGAGGGCTCTGAACGCCCAGCTCAGGGCTGTTCTGTGGAGACCCCAGAGAGTCATGGCGGTCAGAGCCATTCGCGGGTACCGCACGGTATCGACCGAGGCGGCATGCCTACTGGCCGGGACACCCCCGTGGGACCTAGAGGCGGAGATGCTCTCCGACCTCTACCGGCGGGTGACCTCACTGCGCGACGAAGGTGGCTCCCCATCGCTGAGCGAGATAGCCACCTGGCGCGAGGACGCCCGCCGAGACGTCATCGCCCGTTGGGCTACGCGGCTGGAGAGGCCTAGACACGGTGTCCTCACCGTCGAGGCTCTCCGGCCCGTATTGATGGAGTGGATGGAGCGGCGGCACGGAGTCCTCTCCTTTCGACTGGTGCAGGTGTTGTCGGGGCACGGATGCTTCGGCTTTTACCTGCACACGGTCGCGCAAAGGGAGTGGACTTCGTTCTGCCACCATTGCAGCAGTTACGAGGACACGGCGCAACACACGCTGGAGGCGTGTCCGGGCTTTGACCGGCAGCGCCGTGACCTCGTCGCTGTTATCGGTGCCGACCTGGCGCTGCCGGCTGTCGTGAGAGCGATGGTCGACAGCGTCAGGAACTGGGACGCGGTCGCCGCCTTCTGCGAGGCTGTCATCTCGCAGAAGGAGGCGGCGGAACGAGTCCGGGAGGAGTCCCGCGACCCGGGCCGCCGTCAGCGGCCGGAGCGGCGCAGGCGCGAATACCTGCGCCTGATGCCGCCCTAACCGAGGCCTCGGGTGATCGGACCGGGGAATTGTCCGGTCACCCGACGTGAGGCCACCGCGTGAGGGCGCCGCCCCGACGGCGAAATCTGTCGGGGCGTCGACGAGAGGAACCCGCGAGGGTAAACCGCCGGGCGGGCCACCGAAGTTAAAATCGAGTACCGGTGGTCCGCTCGCACGGCGAAGAGAGAAGGTTTTACGGTGGGTCTATGGGGTCACGCGCCGCCTTTCCGTCACCCCGGACCGATTCAGCGGGGCGAGACGCACCCATAGCCCACCAATAAAAAAAAAAAAAAAAAAAAAAAAAAAAAAGGCCAAATAGGCAGAATGGCCGAACAAATTATTGCCATCAGTTGCTTTATTTTCAGGACCCACACACGAGGACATATAAGACGCCAAGATGGCCGTGTCGGAAAAAGAAGTCCATTTCCGCTTACATACTTCCGTTTAGATATATCCGTTTTAAAGTCAATTTTAATCCGGAAGTGGAATAAGAAATTTATTTGATTTTCGCAAGTATCCAAAATAATTTAAAGCCTATTTCCGGTCAGTGATTTCTAAAGTAATGAGTTAGGATTTGACTTTGTATTTTAAAATGCCTTTACAAATGCGGAAATGCGGACGTTACCGGAGACTTCCGGGACGTCCGGACTAAGCCTTGGTGATGCGTCGTGCTTGGCAGATTGGACAGTGGTTCTTTAAACTTGGTCATAGCAAGACGTGTACCAGAGGACTTGTCTGTGACCGCGTAGCTACTTCCTAAGTTTGCTAGTTGCTAAGTTCGTTAGTTATTAAGTTCGTATACCCGTTAATTGAAAGACCGTTTAAATCATAGTAAATTGTGAACATTTTGCGCTGTTGTACTTCGTCGCCTGGGGAACCCAGTGACGCCCAGAGATAATTATGGAAGGTGAAGAATATGACCACCCGATGTCGCACCCTGCCATGCCTGACGCGACACACACACATATATATATATATATATATATATATATATATATATATATATATATGTAATATTATACATAGTATAGTTTTCTAAAGTGGTAGGACCACACCGTTGACAGTTCTCTGTCTACGACCGTGGGCCAGTCCGTCCGGGGTAATAGCACACTCTCGCAGAAGATTGATGCCTGAGCAGTGGCAATATGCTGCTGTGCTTCGTTTGGTGAGCGAGAGAGCCGAAAGCCCAACTTTCTGGGTGGGTTTGGGATTATTAGTAGGCAGCGGCCTAGCTATACTTCTGGTACCTATAGCAAAGGTGGTAATAACACTTACCTTCAGGTGTGCTGCTTGCTCGTTTGCCACCAAGAGCAATAAAAAAAGGTGTGGCCCAACTTCGTGTTTCTCAATCACAAGAACAATGTGAGGCTGCCCGTGAAACGGATCGGAAGATAATGCGAAATCGTCGAACTAATCTTAGAGATCAACATCTAGATAAATGTCGACGCGCAAGAACAAAAAGGTTTTATATTACAATGTGCTTCATAGTCTTGCAGGCACGTCATAAAAATACTTGTTGTTTTAAATTTGTATATTATATAAATTTACCAGCAAAAAGCTAGCCAGCTTTGTGGCGGCTCGCGTAGTTTTTCTAACGAATAATAATTTTTACGACCGTTTTTGAAGTGATAACTTCTTATGGGAGGGTAAAATCGCTTCGTTACGTAGCGCGTAACAGCGCCAGTCTGTCTGGCTTGCCTTTCTCTCATACATACAGCGGCGGTAGGCAGACTCCTCCTCTCTCACTCTAAACCACAGCGACGTACGACTGGCGTAATAAGATGTGATGTTATAAGGTTTTATTAATAAATAATCTTTCTTTACGTTTTATATTTCATAACCTAAGCTTTTCTCAAGAAATTCAATATTAAATAGATCAACTTAGATTAGTTTAAGTTATAACATCTGTTCCGAGACGCACACGTTTTCTTTGTCAAATTTAGTTCTGCTGCAGCGTTGTTAACTCTTTGGTTTTCTAACAGATGGCGTTAAAGGCATAATAACATTCTGTTCAATGACTACAAAGTTGTTAATGTTAATTTTTTAAGGTTTATAAAATAATATTTATTTTGGACAAATAACACATCTAGACATGAAGATAAATTACTATGTTGACACACAAATCTATATGCATGATAGTATTTCAGTAAAGTGTACCACAAAAATGCTTAGGTTGTGGGATAGAGTTAGAGCTCGCTTAGAATAGAAATAAAGACAAAACAAAAAGCAAAAAAAATAATTTTGCTCTCTTAAAAACTTATTATAAATAAACAGAACTAAAGAAAATAACTTCTAATATAAAATAATATTAACTAGAAACAAAAAAGGCTATTGGCTCAGCTTTTGTTATTTTGTTCTTATAAAATAGCGCTGATATTTTGCCAATACCTGGTACATTTTAAGGCAATTATAAAAACATGACTAGTGTAAAAGTATGTGTGTGTGTGTGTAACGATCTAAACAATTTTGATATAAGTATAATAATATTGCATACATATATAATATAAATAAAAAGCTGTATGGTAGCGGCTACGAATACTACCAACCCTTACTTTGCTCGTGGATGTTGTAAAAGACGACTAAGAGACTTATAACCTGGGCTAACTCCATCTGATGCCATTTGATCAACAATGGCAGGCGGCCGATCATAAAACTATTGCCAATAAATTATTTTAAGAGTATCAAAATTTCGCACTAGATAACAATGAAATTGTGCATTTATTGTTTTAAAGTTTTGTTAAAAATATATATAGATTTTAAGCCCTGCAATGGTAACTATGTACCTGGTTCCTCCGTAAATCATTCCAACACTTGGTGGCAGAGAATTTAAAACTACGACGGACTGCTGAAGTGTGATATTTAGGGGTATTTAAAAGGTATAATGAAGCTCGAGTTTTGTATTTATTAAGAGAATTAGACTAACTAAGTTTTATTATAGAGGTGCGTTGGCTTTTTGGATAAAATTACACTGAAAAACAAGCTAGCTAAATGAAGTTTTCTGCGTGATTCCATTTTAAGATTTTTCTCATGTTTAAAAATGGTGTAATATGAGAGCGTGGTGGGACAGTGAAACAAAATCGAGCACAAGCATTCTATACACGTTATAAGAATCTTTTAGTTCTACTGAGTAGACAAAATCCATATAGGGGAGAGGCGTACAAAATGACATACTAGTTATATAATTAGTCATAAAATCTTTATTTATTAATATTTTTTAACATTTTAGGTAGCTATATATTCTTTGGTTCATTACCTTGCTAGAATTTATGAGATCAATCAACTTAAAACGGAAATAATAGAATAATTAATCATTTTTAAAAACTCGAACAAAAACCATTTTGTCCAACCTAGGCGGGTAAAATAGCATACGTGATGCGGACAAAATGGCATACCAAATTTGCAGTGAAAATCAGTCCATTACTTGCAGAGTTCACACGTAAATATCTTCGTCTTTTTGGGAACATCTGCACATGATGCATGAGCCCATTTGTTACAGCTCAAGCATTTTAACCAAACCTCTCTTGGTTTGGACCTGGAGTAGAGGTCATTGCAATAAATGCAGGGGCAATCTTCATCATCATCTTTAGCTTCAGTGTAAGCTTGTATTGAAGAGAAATCATTTTCACTGTCCGAACTAAAATCCAAAACTTTTGTAACCTTTCTCGTTTTTTTCTTTAGAATAGGTGGAGGAGCAGATTTTGCTTTAGCCTCTTCTATGTTTGGCGTTGAAGTTAACAACAAGACTGTTGGTTTTTTGCGTGGTTTTCGTTTACCTTGTCCAGCTACATACACTCCTTTCGGCACTGGAGATAGTACGCTGACTGGAACATTGATATTCATGTCTTGGAGTATCGACCTAGATGATGTGGATGCCGTAGGTATTGCAGTAGCTGTGTCTCCAGATTGGGCGGCTGAGAGTGTATGTGGGTTGCCTAAGGCTGATGTGCTTGCAGTGATTGTCAGTGATGTCAAACTGCTTTCTTCAAGCTGAGATGGACCTGCTGAGGTTGCTGAGGGTATGCATAAGTTTACTGCTGCCGTCAAATCTTCTTCGGGATCTACCCGATCTTGTTGCATGGGGATGTTTGTCGTCTCAGCAGCCTCAAACAAATAATCTGGAAATATGTTTGGATCAACAGGCCAGAGACCTGTTTTTTGATACCCATTGATTGCAGTTTGGACCGTTGCTGCTTTACCATAAGCTTTGTTAAGTATCGCACCTATTTGAAAGTGAGTAACAACTCTGCCTGGATGGCTCTTTAACCATGTGCTCACTTCTTGATTAAAATAGGTCTTCAGTGGACCATAGAAAGATACGTCCAATGGTTGCATTCGGTGTGTGCAGTGCGGTGGCAAGCACACCATAATGATTCCATGCTCTTTGGCGAATGTTAAGGTTTCAATACCTTTATGACTAATATGTCCATCAACCACCAAAAGCACTTTGTCATCAAGGCTCGCTTTAACATGCGACTGAAAATGCACCAACCATTTATAAAATACTGCTGTTGTCATCCAGCCTGATTCCTGTGCAATACCCAAACTACCGGTTGGAGCTTCATCTATAAGCTCCTGTTTCATAATTTTTCTAGGATAAATTAAGCATGGCGGGATAAAATGGCCATTTGCACTCATGCAACAAACAACTGTCACATGAGACCCCTTTTCAGCACTAGTTAAATCCCCAACCTGCTTACGCCCTGTAGTAGCAAACACCTTTTGGGGTCTCTGGACTGTTGATAAAGCAGATTCATCGACGTTGTAAAGCCTATGCGGTAAAATGTTATTGCTGTCAATTATGTCTTGGTATGTATTAAAAAACAGCGCTACTTGCGGCTTATTGAAGGCTTGAGCTCTCGCAGCTGAAGTCGCTTCAGGTTTCCTCAAAGATATGTCCGGGTGTCTGCGACGAAATCCAGCTAACCATTCTTTGCCTGCCACTTTCTTCTCATTATTAAAATTATGAGGAATATTATTCGCGTCTGCAAACTGGTAGGCTAGTTCCAGAACTTCCTTTCGTGTGAATCCAAACAACCTCGTTTCCAGTAGCTTAATATGTCCAACTAGCTCTCTTTCCATCTCATATGTAAATACACTCTTGTACCTACCCATACCTAAAATAATAAAAGACACGAATGAAACCACTCTAATCATGCTAACAAACCGCTAAAGTTTAAATAATACTAGGTAGGTAGGTATCCTTACCTTTTGTAGTTGGAGCTATAACTTTATTTTGTTCCAGTGCATGTCTTCTAAGAGTCGCTTGTGGCACGTTAAAAGTCTTAGACGCCAATAACCAACCCATTTCATTTTTCTTCACAGCTTCAATAGCCTTTTCCATGGAGGTTTTATCCCAACTTTGTCGGTTTGTTTTTCTAGAATAATTGCGAGGCATGATGTTCGATTACCTGGAAGAAGAAAAAATAAGTGGGTCAAACGACATACTATGCTATTTTACCCGAACAAGGGGTATGTCATTTTGTCCACTTTATAACCTCAAACATTAGAAAACAATAATTAAAAATGTAATAACAAATTTGAGATTTCAACACATTCTCGGAGTAATTTAGTAAAATTGCAATTAACTGACGCCAATAAAAACAAATGAACTTGAAAAAATACTTACTTATACGAAGAAACAAAATCCATCTGAGCAAAACTCGTGACTGCAAAAATCAAACAAACAAGTGTCCACCTCACACGGCCAAACGGACGCCACTGGCGACGCGACAGGTTGCGACAGGTTACTAAACGGCCACCTACACGTAATCGTCAAAACTAATTCGTCTGTGGTTTTGGAGAAAAGTAAGTGTGTCATTTAACCCGCCTATGTCATTTTGTACGCCTTTCCCCTACTATGTCACCGTAGTTCAACTTAGACAATATAAGTGACTCACAGAGCATGATATGCATACCTAAGATAATAAGTAATGTAAGGCCGAATATGATACATCAACCTAAGATGATAAAAACATTTACGTACAGTGTCGAGCACATGGGTTTCGAACCGGAGTAATCCGTCAAAAACTACCTTTTTTTTTTTTTTTTTTGCGGTGGGCTATGGGTCAATACGCACCCTGCAAGCACCTCTTCTTCGCCGTGCGAGCGGGCTACCGGTACCCGATCTTTGTCTTCGGTGGCCCGCTCGGCGTCAAAAACTACCCCAAGATTGTGAGTTTCCATTACCTGTTTAATACGCTGATCACTGACTAAGATATTGAGGTTATTGTTTTGTATTTTCCTTATAATATCTGATGAACATAGACTTATGAATTTAGACTTATCTGGGTTAAGCAGTAATGAATTTTTTACCCCAGTCGCCAATATTTTTTAAATTTTCATTTATATTTCTTACGAATTCAGATGGTTGAAAAGAAGTATATAGCTGAAAATCATCGGCGTATATATGATACATGCAATTGATTAAATTGTTAACTATGTCAGCAGTGTATATAATAAAGAATAACGACCCCAATATTGTTCCCTGGGGAACTTCTCTACCCACAGACTTCAGTGAAGATGCAGATGAAAACGATCTAAACCAAATCTGTTATATTATACAAAATAGGTTAAATCAGAAATGGTAATTTCACTATTACCCTGAACATTCAAAAAGTGGCTATTGAGAATTTCTGGATTATTAGTAGAAGTTGGAGAATCTAGCTCGCCCTGATCAAAATACAAAGTATAAATCAGGCATCAAAAAATTCACCCGCATTACTATTCACCGGTAATGTGTCCAGAAGGCTGGCAGCATTACGAATTTAAATGGCAATGCTAACCTTTTGTGCAAAATATAGGCCAGCCCTCTGATCACGTGAAGCAGCGATTAGTCTTTTTGCAATCTCTTTATATAAAATGTGGGCATTCGGACCTTAAGGCCCAAGCATTTCGACCCCAAACGGGTCGAAAATATAATTTCCAACAAGGTTATTGTACTTTCGCCACTTGAAATTCTCTGCAGATGTGGCAGCAGCACCAGCACAATCTGACGCGATCGGAAGATGAGACGGTGCAAGGGTGTCAATGCAGGTAGCGTCCCATACCGAAGGCCTACCCATCCTCCAGGGCAGTAAGGACATGCCGTCCGATCTCTTACCATCATTACGCACCAAACCGTTGAATTCTTTAATAGCCGGTATACCGGCGATGACAAGAGCTAGACAGTTAATTTCGTTAAAATTGGTATGCCTTGATATTCTGCCTGCGCTTCTGCTGCACCATGGTGTCCGAGACTATCAAGTTGCTCTCTAGAGTGACATTGATGCGGAGAAAGAAATGGAATACTCAAACAAAGGCAAACTGCAATACAGAAAATAGTATCATCCAGGATAATAACTATACTGGCCGACGGTAGTGCCTGTATCCAAATACCAGATTCCCACTCTGACACAGCCAGCAAATGAACGCGCTCTGCAGAACAGATGTATTGAAGAGATTTTCTTTAATGGCTCTACAAAGCGGCAAGTCCCACTGTCTCTGAGAGAGAGGGTTAGTGGGCAAGACAGTGTTTGGACAAGCCATTTTCTAAGCATTCAAAGCATCAGTCTTACATAACACTTTTGAATTAACCAACATGCGTATTAGAATTTTCCTGGTTAATTCTTCTGTGCTATTCGCTGAAGATAGGCACGCCGATAAGCTCACATTAGAAATTTTGTGTATGCTAAATCCACCTAAGTGAACCGGTAGTGATGCTTGTAGCCATGCTCGATCATTTAGATTTACATTCAAAATTTTACTCAGTGTGGTTCTAATAATATTAACATTTTTTTCTAAAAGGGCCGAATGTTTAAAAAACTGAGATGATCTTATTGCATACATACATTTTGGGACAAATAAAGGCAATTTCGAATAATGGTAAAAGCAGAATGTATATTGATTTTGAAAAGGCAATCTAAAACTGTATTAAAATTTTGTATCTTCTCCTCTATGCAAGAGTCGTAGGCATCTTCAATATAGGATATAATTCAATATAGGATAGGATAGGAGACCTAAGGAGGCGCAAGAAACTTCTTTTTATGATTTGACTGAATGAATTCACATTGACCGCTATTTTTATTTTAGGTACATAGAAATAAGAAATTTGTAAAACGCCGTACTGTACACTTATGTACTAACACTTTTCCTCAATGTAATGTATGTAATTCCTCAATGTAATGTAATTATGTACTAACACTTTTCCTCAATGTAAGTGTACCCAAAGCCTAGTTGGTGTGGATGGATTGTAGAAGCAAGCTGAGATTTGTAATATTGGCAGCATATTTTCGCTGCCAAAATATAACTTAAAAAATATCAATGATTTTAATGATGCAAGACATTTGCTTTATTATTGGTCATGTATTTTGGTGCATGGGTTGTACTCTGCACTAAAGCACTTTGTGATACACGACAATTTTTCCTATTGTTATCAGACGCAAGAACATTCCTTCTTGCGTGTCAAAATTTATTTAGTTGTTGATCTCTGAGGTTTGCTCCACGATTTCGCATTGCCAACGGAGCCGTTTTACAAACTGTCTTACTTTGCTCTTGTGAATGAGAAGCACGAAGGCAGCCCACACTAACAATATTGCACGCCGCATAAGCGAAGCGTTGAGGTCTTGCTCTACTCTCGATATATGAAAATCAAGCACTTTTCAAACCTAAAAACTATTGTATTTTTCTCACATTGCACTTATAGGATAATATTATCATATATATATATATATATATATATATATATATATATATATATATATATATATATATATATATATATATATATATATATATATGTACATCAAGAAAAAACATTCGTCTAAACGTATTTGATATTTTTAAAAGCAACTATTTTGTTTAAAGTAAGAAAAAAGTTGATTAAAAAAATGTTCAAGGACGTCCGGGTGTTACCATAAAGAACTGGCATTCTCACCACCGTAAAAATGAATGTATCGAAGTTCTTCTTTTACTAAAAGCTTCATAATCGCAACGCGCTGTTTCCTTTCGGAAATGAATTGGTAATGCTTTGTCGTTTAATTGCAATTAATAAAAAACTAAACTGCTTAGTCATTAGTGTATGACATACCTTATGAAAATTGGGATCCTTTACATTTTTTTGTTCGTCCATTCGGACAGGCAAAGGAAATAGATCCCATCTCGACTCGAAGCCTATTGTAAACGAACAGCTATGTTTAGTACTGCGTCGAGAATGGCACAAAATTATTTTTCTTGTTTATTTATGGCATTGACTATAGTCTATTAAATATAGCTTGATCTCTGTGACAGTTCTCACTAGTGCCACGCGCTTACGATGCAGTCCATATTTTTGTCGATATAATTACTTATCTTTTAAAATTATTTGCTACTGCAACTGAAAAACAATGTATGAAAATCTTATTGTATTCCAATCAAATGGATGGGTGAATCTATTATAAATTTAAAACACTCTATGAAAGTGTTATTGAATTTAAATTAATGGATTTTATTTAATTTAAACTAAAGCTGTTAATTAATTATTTTTATTATTCGAAAGGAATACCTCCAACTTCATCGTCACTATTATCATTATCACTAGAGCATTCCTGTAGGTTGATGATGAGTTCTTGGTCACAGATTATTTCATGAATAATCATGTTTATTTTATAAAAGAAATTATATAAAATAAATGGTCTTTTTTTTTTTTTTTTTTATAAAACCCGATTACGAAGTGAAAAATGATGTCACAAGCGGGATTCGAACCCGCGCCTATTGGTATTCCGGCCCAATCGTGCTTCGTCTACTACGCGGGCTCGAATCCCGCTTGTGACATCATTTTTCACTTCGTAATCGGGTTTTATAAATAATTAAGCATATTAAATGCTATATTTCAGTAATTTAAATAAATGGTCTTATTAATATTATAACTGATGTCTGAATATTAAATTAACGCAATTTACTCTTTTTATAGAGTAACCATGTGGTTTATATAGCTAATGTATTGGTTTTACTTGTTTTATAAGTAATTAATAAGAATTTTATCGATTTACGTTTATCGATTGTCCCATCTCTATCTTATTCTCAGTCCAGTATGACCTTGTATTTGCGTAAGCATCATATTATTATAAACTGGTTACTAAGTATTTTAAAACATATGTGGTGCAAGTTTTGGTGTAAATATTCATATTTTTATATTCATAATTCAGTTGAGATATAACTGGCGTGTAAAGAATGAAAATATAGGCAATACAAAATAAAATTGTATACTTGACGCGTATTCAAAATTCATTCATTCATTTCATCGTTTTTGTAGCTATCTGTCACAGAGATCAAGCTATATTTTAAGGACTATAATAATAAATGATAAATCAAATAATAAAAAAATGTCACATGTCTATTAACTTCAGTATCATAAAAAGAATTGCTTTTTTTTAGTTTCTCTTTTTGAAGTGAAACTTTTTTATCGTCGTATGGGAGAAATTTTATATTGTAACGTTTTGCTGTTACGCGCCATATTTATTTTGAAGTATAAAGCGCATGGGAGGGTTATCCGTGCGGTGACGGAGTAAGAATACTATTCGCCACCCCCTATCTTAACCGTGGGTGATCGTAAGAGACGAGTAAGGGATATAAAACGCATATAACGTCTTTGTAAGAGATGGAAAACTTGAAACAAAACCTTATACCAACATGTCTGACCAGCGTGGTATAGTAGGTCAATTTCCCTCCCATTATGGTGGAGGCGCGAGCTCAATAGTGGGACATATATGAGCTGAGATTATAATAAGCGCGCGAAGGTAATTTTTTTGCAAATGAAACGCGACACGAGAGAGGGATGGACAGAGAGAGGGGGATAGAGAGAGAGAGAGGGGGGGGACAGAGAGAGAGGAAGAGAGAGAGAGGCGGGGATGTATAGAGAGGGGAGAGGGAGGGAGAGGGAAAGAGAGGTGGGAGAGAGAGAGGAAGGGAGGCAGAGAGGAAGGGAGGCAGAGAGGAAGGAGGGGTGGCAGAGAGGGAGGGAGAGTGAGAGGGGGAGAGAGAGAGAGAGAGAGAGAAATAGAGATATTTAATATTAGACACACGATCTGGTGTGTTCAATGTAATAATTAACGCGCTTTATTTATCGTGCATATTATAGCATTGACTTGTCGGGAGGATTAGCTATTCCTGGCTGTCTCGGCATTGTTAATGATAATATCGGCACAATAAGATGTATTGTAATAGAAACACGGCGACTAGTCAACTTTAATTTCAACATTTCGCGAATACAAACCATAAACGACATTACGTGAGCTGTCAGTTGCGTTTTGTTATAACATAAATTAATGACTTCATGTTTTGACTGATGTTTTTAATGTTTTTTTTTTGTTGATGATTATCATATTTTAATACCTACTTATTATCCTACTCCGTACGAAGACAACTCCAAAAAAAGGAGAATAAAAAATGGTGGTCAGATGATGAACTTTATATGCTTCATTTCATTAAAGTTTTTCAGGGTTGGAAGCCCCTAGCGCTCATTTATAGTATGGGAAAGACCTCTATTGAGTCTTTCCCCTTAATAAGAAAACTTCGCTTCAATTACAAGTGTCTTCTTTTTTTTTATTCATGCCGTGGAAACACATTTACGCCTTATACCCCGCTGGTGACAGACTTTAGTGTGCAGCTCGCCGGTCAGCTAGTCCGACCGGAATTCCTACTAAAACTGTAGCGGCCCCTTTCGCGCTTTTACGGGGTGCCGGAGGAATCGTATATTGACATTCGATACCCGACACCTCAATCAATTACCAGAGCTGCCATCTATTGTCATCTATCATCTAAAATTTGAATTGAAGAGAACAAAACCTATTCTCTTTCACTACTCCAGCTATGTTGTGCCACAGGCGCGAAGTTTGTCTCACGCTTGTTGGTATGATACTATTGCTGCCCTGCGTTAATCTATTTAAAAAGGCATTTAGGAATATGGATAAGTCGTGCAATGATCGTCCGTCACTTAACTCGTCATTCGCTCGACTATTGCGATGTATGTATGATAACAAAATAAGGATACACCAAATCTGTTATAAAATTTCTTCTTAAAGAAATACACGGGGTATTTCATACGAGACAACTAGGAGATATAAGCAGATAAGAAAGAGAAGAAGAAAAATGCAAAGTATAGAGCAAGAAGATAATTTTCATGAGAAGAAATACTCAAAATAACTCTTACTTTAATTTATCTGACGGTATGCTATACATATATAGAGCAACTTTAATCCCCTTATGGAGAAATTTTAACAAAAAATTAAACAAACACAAAGTTTGGCTGTTTATGTTGATTTATTTAGTTTTATTTTATTATTTTTTATTCCTACTTACTATATATCTACAGACAGAAGTCATAGGGTTGATTTATAGTGATAACTAGCTTTTGCCCGCGACTTCATCCACGCAGAAGTCATCTCTGACAGAGTTAAATAGAAAAAGCAATGCAAGGTGATGAAAGTTTATTGCTAGGACTATGATTATCAGCGTCAGAAACTGGGATACGGTCGTCGCCTTCTGCGAGTTAGTTGTCTAACGGAATTAGGCAATAGGGAGGGTCCGAGAGAAAATACTCTACGTTGAAACGCTCTACTTTCGGTGCTTTGGGCGGCGCAAGCGTGAGTACATGTATTGAGGTTTACTGCATGTGGGCTTCGACTCAAGATGATACCCGGTTGCGGTGGTCGGCCCGCATAACGTAGATGTACGTGTACGGCGCGCTATGGCGTTACGCGTTACCTCGGAGGGATTGGGTGCGGTGTGTCTATATACCATAGCCGGTCACTAAAGAAAAAGGTTGTTCAAAGTTCTATTCATTCTAGAATAAAAGAAAGAAAAATGATTTATTTCTCCCTCGCAGAGGGACACATAAGTATATAACATAGTATTAGGTAATAGAAAAATAACACGAGAGATATGTAAAAACACAAACACATCAGAACTAATGTCCCAACCGCGAGCAAGTGAAAAGGATCGCTACTCAGCATAATGTTGTGGTAGCTCATATGAGAAACCACAACGCTGTTCTTCCGTAGCGTCCTGTAGGATGTGGCGATTGACAGCAGACCCAAAAAATATAGAAAAATGTATGTATAGAAAATGACAAACAGAAAAAAATATATATATATATATAAAATAAAAAAGTTTTGTGTACATATTCGTTAACACATTCATTAACGAAGACTACGTAAAAACAATAATGACAGATTTCAAAGATATTGTACCTGTGACGTTAAAATAGAATTCTTAAAATAGTACATTAAAACAAAAATATAAACAAAATTTAAAAAAATCATATCAAAACATTCAATTCTACAAATTATATTGACTTTAATATACTATTT
This sequence comes from Lymantria monacha, assembly GCA_905163515.2. Classification (NCBI taxonomy): domain Eukaryota; kingdom Metazoa; phylum Arthropoda; class Insecta; order Lepidoptera; family Erebidae; genus Lymantria; species Lymantria monacha. The sequence goes on along the minus strand of LR991097.1, from coordinate 21,991,280 downwards.
ACGGTATGACCATGGGATACAAATATAATTATCGCCACCCTTTATTTGACTGTTTTGTTTCACCAGCAGAGTTGCGACCTCGTTAGATATGATTTATTATTTGAGTTATAGAGTGAAAATTTTTGAAGCTCAACTTAACCTGTACCTTAAACCCTTAGGCAAGAACCTATTGCCGTCTACTATGTGTATCGTGTGAGCTCTCACTCCGACACTGGTCACCACGACGGCACTGCTGCAGGGTTGATGGAGAGGGAGAGAGAAACACGTGTTTATTTATTTTTACCGAAGAATATTTGTACGTAATTTGAAAAGAATCAATAAAGAAATTTTCTCCCCACACACACACTTTGCCACTTTGTTACACCCCCTTAGGGGTGGAATTCATAAAATCCTTTCATATTGAATTTCTATGTTATAAAAAGAAACGTGCGTCAAAATTTAATGTTTCTAGTTTTAATAGTTTCGGTTGGGCGGTAAAGAGTCGTTCAACCCGCTTCACCAGCCTAATTTACACAACCAAAGGGTGAAAATTGACAAATGTCGGATATTACCATAGAATATTTGATTCAACTCGTAATGTGAAAAGAATCAATAAAGATCTTTTTTCTCTCCATGCAAACGTTACCACTCTGTTTTACCCCCTTAGGGGTGTAATTTTGTAAAATCTTTTCTTAGTAAATCTCTACGTCATAGAAAGAAACCATTGTCAAAATTTTAAGTTGCCAGCTTCAATAATATCGGCTTGGCGTTAATGACTTAATGAGTCGTCCAACCCGCTTCGCTGGCCTAATTTACACCCCCAGAGGGTGAAAATTAAGAAATTCAGAAATACGTGTTTGTTTATTTTTATTGAAGATAATTTGTACGTAATTTGAAAAGAATCGATAAAGATTTTTTTCTCCGAACATTTTTAAATTGCCATAACTTTTTATTTATAAACTAATTGACATGAAATAAAGCCTAAATGTTAAGTGAAGCTTACCACAATATATTAGCGAAAACCGTGTCTAAATCGGATAAGCCGTTTCTGAGATTAGCGTGCACAAACACACAGACAAACAGATAAACAGACAAATTTTTAAAAAAATCATCGTTTTGGGTTCTATTAGTGTTGATAAAGGTCCCAATAAGATTTTTTCTAATATATCTTCCATGTACAGACTGCGATCCGTAATATTTTTATTATATGTATAGATAACAATAATAACAGAAAGTAAAACTAATTGATTTTATTTTATTGTTACAAATTTATTCACGCATAAGTAAATTCATATCACAGTACACGCTATTATTAAAGACTAAAATAAATTATATTCTGAAAGCTAACAGTAGGTACATCAAACTTTCATGAATTTGCAACAATTTGTTAAATGCAAATAGTAAAAAAAAAATAAGTTTCATCCTGATATATATATATATATATATATATATATACTAGCGACCCGCTTCGGTTTCGGTCGCTCTGACCCGTGTTTTCAATCTCTGATACCTTCAAGAATATTCGTTATTTTGCCTACTTTAATAATTTCCTGTAAAAAGCCATTTTGATCTGTATTAAATGTACCGCGTCTAATGTAAGTATTATGTATTGTTTAAAATAGCTTCCTAAATAACACATTATATTTTAGTAATAAATATATAAAAGATAGAAGCTGTGTGGTAGCGGCTACGAATACTACCAACCCTTACTTTGCTCGTGGATGTCGTAAAAGACCACTAAGAGCCTTATAACGATCTGGGCAAACTCCATCTGATGCCGTTTGGTCAACAGTTACATTCCCAAGGAGGGTTGACGTCTGGCAGGCGGCCGGACATAAAACTATTGCCAATAACTTTTACGATATGTACTATGAAAGAAAAGTACATACCTACTGTATCGACCCCAACTAATTGGGATAAGAGTAGGAGAATGATGATGATATATAAAAGATAGCTTTTGCCCGCTGTTTTGTCCATGTAGAAGTCATTCCTACATACATACCATCACGCCATGTCCCTTGCAGGGTAGGCAGAGAGAACAGAGTTGCCAGAGAACTCTATCCTTGCATATTTCATTCGCTTCCTCAACATTCATAATTCTCTTCATACACGCTCGCCAGTTTCGGAGACTCTTGATTTCACCTTCCTTCAGTACATGACTGATCTGGTCTAGGTAGGTTAGTCTCGGTCTCCCCCGGTACCTACATTCTTTCACTTTCGCATTGTATATCTTCTTAACCAGACGTTCGTTCGACATTCTTTCCATATGTCCGAACCATCGGAGCATTCTCTTTCGCATCTTTACACCAATACTCTCTTTCATACCTACTCGCTTTCTTACGTCGTCGTTACGAATGCGATCGATCAGCCTAACTCCACAGATTTCCGTAGAGATCGCATTTCGACCGCATTAATTTTACTTTTACTTTCATACTCTTTTCTGCATACCCAACTCTCGCTTCCATACAGTAATGTTGGCACAAGCACTGCATTATGTATTGCTACACGTGCCTTCTGGCTGAGGTGGTGGATACCGAGAAGTTGCCCCAACGCTCCGTTTACTCTATTTCCCGCATTCACTCTTCGCTCTATATCAGTGGTGTACCTTCCATCTCGGCTAAATCCACATCCAAGATATACAAATTCATCCACTTGCTCCAGTACATCATTACCTATTGTTACTCTTACATCTGTTCTGGCTTCATCTCTTTCAAAGACAAAGTCATTCCTGACGGAGGTAAATAGAAAAAGCAATGCAAGATGTTGAAGGTTTGTCGTTAGGACGATGGTCGACAGCGTCAGAATCTAAGATGGTCTTCTTCTCCTGGATAACTTATAACACCTCACTGTTATACTAACCAGGTGATTACGGCACTGGTCTCATTTGTGCAGTAGGCGTTCAATAGTGAACGGAATATTATATTCTGTCAACAGTGAATAGAATATGTTCTGCCGGGCCGGCCACGGATTTTAGTGAGTCCCTAGGAAAGAAGTGTGTAGTACTTAGTAGATGTATAGTACTTGTGCTAAACTTTAATCCTATAATGAAATGAATGTATCACCGCAGAATATAAAATTTTAACCGAAAAAACATACTGTAAAAAACGAATTTATCTAAAACTATTAAAAATTAAATTTTCTTAGTGATAAGGCAATAGAAAAATCATCTAATAGAAGTATCACTCGATAGATTAATACATGGTCGCGGGTCCATACCTATGTCGTATTATCTCTGTAACTATTCGTCCAAATTATATACAGTAAAAGGAAACAGTCTTTTGTTTTAAACATTTAAACATCCATACATCTATACAAACTTTCGCGTTTATAATATTAGTAGCATTTTGTTTAGATTGACATTTTTAAACTCGTAATATCTTTTGAATGCAATGGCCGATTTTGATAATTCAAAAAGTAATCTTCAGCTACTGAAATAGTTTTAAATAATACATAATTTATTTGGATAAGGATTAATACAAAGACATGAATAACGTGCTCTTTTAGGAATGGCTTGGTTTTTGTTAACATTTCTTTTAAAAGAGTAGTTATACTGACATAACTATAATAGTTAAACATATGGTACCGCAAAGTTTTTATAGATATTCATATGTTCTTTAATATTGTAGAACATAGTTTTGTTCTAACATTCACAGTTTTCGCAGCAATTTTCGATGAAAGATATTTTATGCCAAGTTTTTTCATAACTTGGTTTACATTATTGAAGTTTTAGTAGAGAACCGTAGGTTTTTATAGTGAAATACGAGTATATACATCTCGGCTAAATCCACATCCAAGATATACAAATTCATCCACATGCTCTAGTACATCATTACCTATTTTTACTCTTAGATCTGTTCTGGCTTCATCTCTTTCAAAGACCATTATTTTGGTTTTGCTCACATTCACGCGTAGACCCCTTTTCTTACAATCTTCTGTCAATGTGTCGACTAGGGTCTACAGGTCAGTCACTGACTGTGCCAGCAGAACTGCATCATCTGCATAGAGCAGAGCAGTGACCACTAAGTCGCCCATCTTGACTCCCACATTCATATCGTTTAATCTTTGGAAACATTTATCCAGATATATGATAAACAGTCTGGCTGACAGAACGCACCCCTGCTTAACGCCGATATTGACGTCAAACCAAGGCAACATTCCATCATCCAGCCGCACACAGGCTCTACAGCCCATGTAACTAGACTGCACAGCCTGCAGCAGTTTATCGTTATTACCATACTCCGGTAAAATGTCCCAAAGTTCCTTTCGTACAACCGTGTCAAATGCTCTCCAGATCCACAAAACTGCAGAAAACCCTCTGACCTAGAGCCAGATGCTTCTCCACAATGTTGCGCAGAGAGAACACTTGATCTACGCATCCACTTCCACTCCTGAAACCTCCTTCTGTCTCACACAGTAAACCATCGGACACCATCCTCATTCTCCTTTCAATAATTTTACCGTACACTTTTGCTGCCAAACTGGTCTATTATATTCTCTGGTAATTTGCGCAGTCATAACGTGATCCCTTGTTTTTAAACAAAAACACGATGACTGCGCTATGCCAGTCTTTGGAAACCATTCCTGAGCTCCAACATAAATTGAGCAGCAACAGGAACGCCCTGCAGACACAGGAGCCGCTAAGTCTGATCATCTCGGCAGACACCGTATCAATGCCCGTTTGCCTCACCATTTTTCAAACTTCTTATCGCCCATTCAATTTCATCCATACTGATGCCATCGGAGGACCCCGGTGCCGAATGTTAATCTACTAAACCACATGTGACACCGGCGCCGACTCAAGTATCCGCATACATATCGCCAAAATATTCACTCCATCGGCTTAACACGTCTTGTGTTTGTGTAAGAATGTCTCTCCACCTTTAGACCTTATTTTATTCATTATGAAGGCTGACCAACCACCCCGAGACTTCTTCACCTCCCTCGAAAAGAGTTTGGTGTTATCCTCGAAGTTTTTAGTCAGCCTATCTTCTGCACTCATAACGTGATAGAGCAAACTCTATCACGTTTTTCTTTCACCAAGGCCTTGGTGTCATTCTTACATTGCCGATATATTTCTTTCTTCTGTTCAGTCATACTGTCATTCAGATTCAAAGAAGAGACATAGTCCAGCCACGCTTTCTTCTTTGCTCTACGGAAGCTGCCACTTCCGCATCCCACCATGCATCGCCATTTGTTTTTCTATGCTTCTTTGAACTTCCACATACTTCTTTCGCTGTATCTACCATACTCTCTTTCAATACTTTCCAGCATTCTTCAATGTCCGATTGCGGCTGGCTTACCATCGTCAGCCGTTCTCGGACACCCTCTGCATACTTTTCTCTTACACACTTTTCTTGCAACCTTTCAACCTTTATTCTTTCAAGCCCTCCGAAGTGGACACGCTCTTGCCAGTGCCTCCACTTTCTGATCTAGACCACTAAATCTCGCAATAACGAGATAGTGGTCCGTATCGACTGTGGGGCCCCTGTAGGCTCTTGCGTCCAATATTTTGCTTCGGAGGCGACTGTCTACCAAAATTAAATCTATTATACTTTTCTGTTCATTCCTTCTCCATGTATACATATGGATGTCCTTATGTTGGAAAAATGTGTTTGACACAATAAGGTTTCTCTCTCCATGCATACATCCGCTATGAGCCTACCTGCGTCGTTAACTCTCTTATCACCAAATGGACCAAGTACGTCCTCATAGTCGTGACGCTTGGTCCCCACCCATCCGTTCAAATCTCCGCATACAATCACGCGTTCACTGGTTTCTGCCATATCCAGAACTTCCCTAACATTATCCCAAAACTTCTCTAGGTCTGATGCCACCGAGGATCCTACGGGAGCATATGCTACAACCATGAATACCTTGGTGACACCTAGTTTTATACGGACCCAAAGAAGTCTGGGATCATACATTCCGTATTCCTTCACACCTGAGGCCAAGCGAGAGGACAACAGCACTCCTACCCCCATGCTTGCTCGATCGCTCTGTGGTACACCAGACCAAAGAGCCATCCCGCCATCAGGAAGATCGCAGGCGTCGCTGCCCCTTCGCATAGTCTCTGTTACACAGAAGCACGTCTAGCTGTGTGTCCGCCATGACGGTTATCAGCTCGTGCAACTTACCTTCCACACATCCTCTTACATTCCACGTGCCCACTCGGCACTTTGCTCTCCTCGACTCGCCTGACTGGACTAGGCATGATGGGTGGCGGCCCCCATCGCCGCATCTGCCTATGTTGGTACCTACGGGGGCGGATCGGTACGCGTCACCTCCGGGGGACGTCCTAACCCGCACTGCGGTACGCATATCGAGCTGGATTAGCAGTCTAACTAGACTGGCAGGGGACGCGACGAGCACGCTGCGGACTATGCCCCCCGTATCTTATCTATATCGTTCTATTCTATATCGTTTCTCCTTCTAATATGCGATAATTTTATATGTACCTATCGAAGAATCATCATTTCGATCTCTGAATAAGTTTCAATAATATTCTTTGCTGAGAAGTCATCAGTAAGCGCCATGGATTATATTTAATATCACTGATTGTATTCTCTGTAGTTTCCACTCGAAACTTTGAGAAAATTTTGACTAAGCCTACACCAAATTGAAGTCTTGCCACTTGTGAACCTGAAAATAATAGGATTTATATCTTTAATCGTCACAGCCCATAAATGTCCCACTGTTGGGCTCGGACCTCCTCCGCAGTGGGAGGGCAATTAACCTACTTTACCGCGCTGGTCAGACGTGTTGGTATAGGGTTTTGTTTCGAGTTTTCCTTCTCTCGCTTAGATGTTATATGCGTTTTATATCCCTTAGTCGTCTCATACGATCACCCACGGGTAAGATATGGGATGGTGAATAGTATTCTACACCGTCACCACACGGATAATATCTTTAATGTCTCTGACAATTCCTAAAATAAAATATAGTAAACACATTAACATTTTGACGTGTACTTTCTTATGCCTCCCTATAATAAGGAGTAAGCTTATAAACTTGATTCAAGAAAAAAATGATTCTACATACCACGCTACTGCTGTGAGTTTTATAATAGTTTGATGAAGCTATTTGTCAAACTAAGTAATATGCACAATTTGGTTATTCATATTATTATATTAAATTAATATGTGTATTCTACATTAATTACTTATAAAAAATTAAGTAATCCATCAATTGTATCAAGCCCTTTGATAAGCAACTAACCTTAATCAATGTAAAGGTAAATTGCATTAATATAGTAATTCAGACTACAGATTGATTATTAAAAAAAAATACTTCCTTAGTGTGTTATGGAAATATCACTCTTTTTTTTTTTAGGTGGACTATGGATGCGTCTCGCTCCGCCAAATCGGTCCGGGGTGACGGAAAGACGGCGCGTGACCCTATAGACCCACCGTAAACTCTTCGCCGTACGAGCGGGCCACCGGTACCCGATCTTTGACTTCGGTGGCATGGAAATATCACCCTGCTATCCATGTTTTAATTCAAATTTAAAAATAAATCCATTTTGTTACCTTGAAAATTGTACACTTCAGAAAGAAACATATGATTTGAGTCTGATTTTCATAACGTAATATATATTTACCTAAGCAACTTCTGCGACCGGCTCCAAATGTTAAAAAGGCACATGGATGTCTATTCTTATTATTTACGGGTAGAAATCGCTCCGGATCAAACTTTTCTGGCTCTGGATAATATTTTTCATCGTGATGAATTGCGTAAGGAGATATTACAAGAACCGTCCCTTTATTTATAGTAAAATCTAATCCCTCAACTTTGAGATCCTGTGCTGCAGCCCTCGTTAAGCCGTTAGTTGGAGGATGCATTCGTAATACTTCTTCAAACACCATATTAACGTATTTCATTTCTTTTAATGCCTCATAACAAAATTTACTTTGGTATCTTTCCATAACTTCATCTAGTTCTTCTATTAGCTTGTTTTGCACGTCAGGGTTAAGGGCCAAGCGATACAATGCGAAAGTTAAACTCAATGAGTTGTTAGCATATCCGGCTGTATAAAATATCCAAGCCTGTGCGGCCATCAATTGCTGTGTCATTTTGATATGAGGCTGATCTTTTCCATCTATGGCTTGTTGAGCAATATGTGTCACATTTTCCTTCTTCATATTCATAAGTGCATCCGGTAAATTAATAGGGATTATTTTAGAGACAAATTGACTTATACTCGTTTTAATTAGTTCATGGCTAAATTCAATAGTTTTCTGAGGTATTATAGATAAATCATATTTTTCCAAACTGCCCGGGAATAACATTTCTAATTCAGTAGTACGATTTGATATCAAAGTATCGTCAATTTTATTGTACAATTGCTTGGTGTCATTAATTAAATCAATTTCCAAGCCGAACTCAGTGGCCATGGCTGTTCCAATAGTGTACTTTAGAATTTGTTGATAAACATCTTGCTCTGGCTGCTTTGCTGTAATATGTAGCATATAATCGGTAAATTTATCACCATGTCTTTCTAATATAGGGAATAAGTTCTTAAGCTTACTTGTTGTATACAGTGAACTGAATTTATTCCTTAGACCTTGCCAGATGTCATAGTCACAATGCAAGAGGTTGTCTCCGAGGCCCCGTTTACTCAAGCGTAGACCACGCTCCGGGAACAACGCGAAGTCCTTGATCAACACTTGCTTTACTAAATCTAAATCACGTATCAGTAATGCTGGTGATGTCATTCGGTATAATCCAACTACTTTCTCATTAGGATATTGATTGTAAAGATTATTATAAAAGACACCGGGATGTTCTCTTCTAAGCGCGACATTTTTATAATTTCCAAAAAGCGGTATCGGTTTTGGTCCCTTTACATTTCTAACTTTCCAATAATTAAATGTCCTCACACAATAATAATATATGGAACATATTATTGTTGCAAATAATGATAAATATAAAAACATCTTAGCGGGTGAAAATACACAAACTAATTATGACTTCTGGAGTGTGTGGTGCTTATATAGGTATATATAAGCACCACACACGTATATGATTGAGCACGTGATTCTTAAGATATATGGTAATTCCATGGCATATAATCAAAAAAACATGTCAATTTATTAATCGATATTGCAATATTAAATGATATTTCAATATAATTATTAGGTAGTCGCACCAATGTTTTGCGTGACCTATACAGAGTGTTCTCTTTTACTTTTCTGCCAATATAACTTATAAATCTAGGTTCCATCTCTAAATTAAATGAAATTGATTTATTTCTTATTTAGCCGCATACGCAATTGGACAGATTTATCATCTATAATCTAAGTGTGTAAGTAGTAAAATAGGTGTATTACACACACACACACACACACACACACCTATTTTACTACTTTGGTGTGATGGTTTGGTACAGTGTTTTTTTGCTTCAACACTCTGCACTAAGGATATAATCATTGGATTCAAACACGTATTAGAGCATTTATTGGAGGATCTCCTGAAGTGTTGGGTAATTAAAGAAGAAATAAAACGCGAAAAATCCGTAAAAATAGTTTTATTTCAAATGTAATATAAAAACTTTAATCCATCTATCTATCTTTAAACGAGCAATTCTTGTATATATATATATATATATATATATATATATATAAGCTAGACGACTTCCAACCGCCCAAACAAGCCAGTTTCCGAAAAGGTTATAGTACCATAGACCACATCCACACGCTACGCCTGATTATACAGAAGACTGAGGAGTATAATCGGCCTCTGTGTCTAGCGTTTGTGGACTATGAGAAAGCCTTTGATTCTGTCGAAACTTGGGCAGTGCTGCAGTCCTTTCAGAGGTGTCGGAGGTTGTCGAGTGGAGACCACGAATCGGACGGCGCCGCGTAGGACGACCCCCCACTAGGTGGACTGATGACATTATCAAGGTCGCAGGAAACCGCTGGATGCAGGTGACATTGGGTACGGAATCCTGAAAATGTTGAATTCACATAAAAGCTTGGTATAATGGCAATACTCTTTAAAATTGGAATGTCTCGAAAGCCACAATAATACGGCATTTGAAAGTTTCTAAGCTATAAAAAGTTCATACACTTTTAGGACACGGCGTCATAGGAACGTAGAGTTTGAAATTTTAAATTGTTTGACAGCAATTTTCTAAGCCGAATATTGTAATTGAGAGCCATGATAACATATTGCACCGAATAACTGAAATCCATCGCTTACAAGATGTATTACCCGTGTTTATTTTAGTCTGGCGAGGGTATTTTTGCTGTTTAGCCAGCATTTAATCGCCATATTTGTAAAAATCGAGACGGAAATGCTAATTTATATTAGGAATAATCAGTAAGATACGATAGGAAGACAGGATACTAATGCTGATCAGATTGGTCCAAACAACATGCACCAATTGCTTTGACTGCGGCGAACTCTGTTTCCGCTGCGGTCAGACTGGGCACATGGCGGCATCTTGCGCCGCCCCGCCCCACTGCCCCGTGTGTGCGGCGGGCAATAAGCCTGCCAAGCACCGCATGGGCTCTGGGGCGTGCAAACCTCCGGCTTCGGCCCCAAAGGGGCGGAGCGGCCTTTCGACCACGGCCGCTCCCGCTCCTAGCGCGGACCGATCGCTCGCCAGCGAGGAGGTGATGGGTACGGCCCACTAATGGCTGCCCAGTCCACTCACCTCCTACAGGCCAACACCAACCACTCCCCCGGTGCGCAGGATCTCCTCCTACAATCCATGGCGGAGTGGTCGATCGGTGCAGCCGTAGTCGCGGAACCGTACTGTGTGCCTGATCGCCCCAATTGGGTGGTCAGCCGGAACGAAACCGCGGCAATCGTCATCTCCACGCAGCGGCACTGCCCGTCCTTGTCCCTTTTGGATAGGGGCGAGGAATTCCTCGCTGCGGAATGGGGAGGGGTCACACTTTACAGCGTTTACCTCTCCCCTAACAGGAGAATTCGGGTTTTCGGGCCTCCCTCACCACCTTGGTGGCTTCGATACGGTGACTGGCACCGGGCCTCGTCCTGGTCCTGGAGGACTTCAACGCCAAATCCACGGCGTGGGGGTCCCCGATGACGGACGATCGCGGGCGGGCGATCGTGGAGTGGGCGGCGTCACTGGGCCTCTGTGTCCTAAACAGAGGCTCAGTGAACTCGTTACATCCGGATGGAGGTCTCCCCTCTCCGGGACCCCAGCAGGGGTCACAGGGCGGACCGAGCTCCCGCATTTCCGCGGTGGGCTGTGGGGCGTCTGGATAGGGACCTACTGGTGGAGGCGGCCATCGTGAACCCTCACCTCATCTCCCTCACCACCCCCAGCGGACGGAGTGGACGTTGAGGCTGTCCGCATCCGCAGTGCGTTAACGCAGGTCTGCGATGCGGCCATGCCCAGGGTGCGGCGTCTACCTCCGAGGCAGGGGGTTTACTGGTAGTCCCCAAGACTGGCGGCCCTTCGTGCGGCGTGCATAAGTGCCCGAAGGTCCTACATCCGCAGTCGGCGGTGTCGCCGCGATGTTGAGCGGGAGGGCCCAGCTGGCCCGAGGCGTACCGCAGTGCGCTTACCGCCTTTCGGCTGGCCATCCGGTCCGCCAAGGACGCGAGTTGGCAGGAGATGCTGGACGGTCTCGACCGTAACCCCTGGGGTCGCCCGTATCGCGCGTCGCTGAATAAGTTTCGCGCGCAGGGGGCCCTCCAGCCCGCCCTCCTTCGTAGAGTGGTCGAGGAGCTGTTCCCGCGGCAGTCGCAGCACACGCCCCCGGTCATGGCTTCGCCAGATCATGACCGGGAGGCCGTCGAGAGTGTTCCGCCCGTGACGGAGTCGGAAGTGGGGGCAGCCGTGGCGAAGATTCGTTCCGCCACCACGGCCCCCGGCCCGGACGGAGTCCCAGTCCGGGTGTTGACGTGGCTCCTCGAGCATCTCGAACCTCGCTTCAGGCGACTGTTCAACGCCTGTCTGACATCTGGACAGTTCCCTGAGTGCTGGAAGGAAGGGAGGCTGGTTCTCCTGCCAAAGCCGGGACGGCCCCCGGATTTGCCGTCGGCCTACAGGCCCATTGTGCTTCTGGATGATGTGGGTAAGCTGCTGGAGCGTGTCCTCGCTGCCCGCATCGTCCGGCACCTGGAGGAGGTGGGGCCCGATTTGTCGGACGCTCAATTTGGGCTTCGGAGGGGGCGTTCGACCATCGGGGCCCTGCTACGCCTAAGGCAGACGGCCGCGAAACGCTGTCGCCGGCAAAGGAGTGCTGTTCGCTCCCTGCTACGCCTTCAATAGTCTGCCATTCAGCTGCATCAGGGAGGCGCTCCGGTTCCATGGAGTGCCCCTGTACCTCAGGTGGCTGGTGGCAGACTATATGGAGGGGCGCAGTGTTCTCTAAGCGAGCCCCGCAGGGGACATTGTGCGGACGCCCATGTCGTGCGGTGTTCCGCAGGGGTCGATTCTGGGGTCGACTCTGTGGGACGTCGGTTACCACTGGGCGTTGAGAGGGAGTCTTCCTCCCGGGCTGAGCGTTATTTGCTATGCTGACGACACACTCGTCACAGCCCGGGGCAGAACACTCGAAGGGGCGGCGAGCCTGGCCACTCTCGGCACTGAGGAGATGGTCAGGCGAATTGAGGCACTGGGGCTCAGGGTGGCCCTAAACAAGACGGAGGCCCTACTATTCCATGGGCGCCGTGTGAGGCTGCCCATCGGCGCCTCGTTAGTCGTCAACTCCATCCACATGATACTTGGGTCTGGTGCTCGTCGAGCGATGGTGGTTCCGGGAGCATTTCCGTCAAATTGCTCCCCGGCTGGTCGGCGCGGCGTCTGCCCTTTCTCGGCTCATGCCGAACGTGAGCGGACCCAGTTTCGAGTGCCGACGCCTGTATGCGGGGGTGATCCGCTCAATGGCCATAATGGCCATGTACGGCGCAACCATGTGGGCGAGGGCTCTGAACGCCCAGCTCAGGGCGGTGCTATGGAGGCCACAGCGAGCCATGGCGGTAAGAGCCATTCGCGGGTACCGCACGGTATCTACCGAGGCGGCATGCCTATTGGCCGGGACACCCCCGTGGGACCTAGAGGCGGAGATGCTCACCGACCTCTACCGGCGGGTTACCCCAATGCGCGAAGAGGGTGGCTCCCCATCGTTCAACGAGATAGCCACCTGGCGCGAGGACGCCTGCCGTGAAGTCATCGCCCGTTGGGCTACGCGGCTGGAGAGGCCTAGACACGGTGTTTTTACCGTTGAGGCCCTCCGGCCCGTACTGATGCAGTGGATGGAGCGGCGGCACGGAGTCCTCTCTTTCCGGTTGGTGCAGGTCTTGTCGGGGCATGGTTGCTTTGCCAAGTACCTGCACACGGTCCTGCGGAGGGAGTGGACTCCGTCCTGCCACCATTGCAGTAGCGACGAGGACACGGCGCAACATATGCTCGAGGTACGTTCGGGCTGAGACGGGCAGTGCCGTGACCTCGTCGCTGTCATCGGTGCCGACCTGACGCTGCCGGCTGTTGCGCGAGCAATGGTCGACAGTGTCAGGAATTGGGACGCGCTCGCCGCCTTCTGCGAGGCTGTCATCTCGCAGAAGGAGGCGGCGGAACGGGCCCGGGAGGATTCCCGTGACCCGGGCCACGGCCCGCGGCCGGGGCGGCGCAGGCGCGAGTACCTGCGCCTGATGCTGCCCTAACCGAGGCTTCGGGTGATCGGACCGGGGAATTGTCCGGTCACCTGACGTGAGGCAACTGCGTGAGGACGACGCCTTGACGGCAAAAGCTGTCGGGGCGTCGACAGGAGAGGAGCCCGAGAGGGCATACCACCGGGCGAGCCACCGAAGACAAAGATCGGGTACCGGTGTCCCGCTCGCACGGCGGAGATGAGGTGCTTGCAGGGTGGGTCAATGGGGTTGCGCGCCGCCTCTTCCGTCACCCCGGACCGATTTGGCGGGGTGCGACGTCCATAGCCCACTGCAAAAAAAAAAGGGTGTAATTTCGTGGGCCAACTACTGACGTGTGCTTACGTCCCTCTGTCACCCCGGACGGATTGGTGCGAGGAGTGTGCCGACCGTTAACCGCCCCCAAAAAAAAAGGGGGGATAATTTCGTAAAATCCTTTCTTATTAAATCTCTACGTCATAGAAAGAAACCACTGTCAAAATTTCAATCAATCTTCTCTCAATCATCAATCTTCAATAATATCGGCTTCAATAATATCGGCTTGGCGCTAATGACTTAATGAGTCATCCAACCCGCTTCGCAGGCCTAATTTACACCCCCAGAGGATGAAAATTAACAAATGCTGTAACACGTTTCTATTTATTTTTACTGAAGAATATTTGTACGTAATTTGAAAAGAATCGATAAAGAGTTTTTTCGCCGAGCATTTTTTAAATTGACATAACTTTTTTTTTATAAACCAATTGACATGAAATAGAGCCTAAATGTTAATTGACGCTTACCACACTATATTAACGAAAACCGCGTCTAAATCGGATAAGCCGTTTCTGAGATTAGCGTGCACAAACGCACAGACAAACAGATAAACAGACAAACAGACAAAAATTTTAACAATCATTGTTTTGGGTTCTATTATTGTTGATAAAGGTCCCAGTAATATTTTTTCTCATATATTTTCCATGTACAGACAGCGATCCGTTACATTTTTATTATATGTATCTATAGATATCTTCCAAAACAAAGTAAAATGAAAATACCGAGCAAGTTTCGGTCATCCAGATATTATCTTCTTATACGAACAGCCTGTATAAGAATACAAGCACAAAATTTATATGACTTATTATATTTTATTAATTACAAATATATTTTATTAATAAAAAAAATCAACTAACACTTTTTATTCTATGCCGATGTTACCGCACTAATATATTTTTTTATCATTTTCTGCAATAGTATTTATTCAATAATATATTATGGAGTTCTAGACCACCGGACATCTAAGTGCTTGTTTTTTTCTTTTCAGTTTTTTTTATTATGTTACGTACATAATAAAAAAAACTGACTGTTTTGGTGACTTTTTACGCAGTCGGGTTTTTTGATTTTTTTAATCATTTTTTTATTTTATACTTTTTAGTTATAAATACCTAGGTAGCTATAGTTATCTTATTTATTAATAAGTAGGTAAGTACCTAACTATTTATAGTTTTTCGACTGAAGTAAAGTACAATATCGTTAGAAATTGGAGATGGGCGACCGCGTCAGGCATTAGATACTTTAGGTAGGACTACCTATGGTATATTGGACAATATACCTACTAGATACTTCAATATATGTCCATCCACATCCAGTTATATGAATTTTTCGTCTTTTCATCGTAAATTTCTACTGTCTAAAAAACCTATATGTGAGAAAGGTTGTTACGGAACTTTAAATCGGTATAGATCCTAAACGGTCAGTCAAATCGAAAAATGTTGAAAGAAAACTAATAATGATTTTTAAATACCTATTTAACGATACCCCACTCAATATAGTTTGTTGACTTTAATTTTTTTTATTTTCACAATATGGTCCAGTAGTCGCCATATTGAATTTTCAATAACGTTATATCTTTAGTGACACTCGCCGGATTAAGAGGAATCGATTGACGTGCGAATCATAAAAATCGGCCCAGGCGTTTGGTATATATAGTGCTTCAAAGGAACATACAAACATACATACATACATAGACTGTTAAACACAATACCACTCCTTTGCAGTCGTGTAAAAAGAGAAGGCATACTAAAAACTAAGGACTAATTTAAGAACTAACAAACACGTAAACACATACATATCCGGGGACTGTTAAAAAAATGTTTTATTTATTTATTTTTTTAACTACTATCAGTTCTCTTTTATATTTCTTCTTCTTCTTCTACAGCTTATTCATGCCTAAGAATAAATAAAGTTACTTTTAAACATAACTTTATCAAACAACTCAATTTATAAACTTTTGTATTATTTCGTATTAATAGTAAGGCCTTTCAAATTACTGAAATTTTTAGCATTTAATATGCGTAATTATTTATAAATACCCGATACGAAACGAAACATTGTCCGATAGATGGCATACGTCACCTTGAAGACGTAAGATATAATATGATTCGAAATTTGCATGTCCTAAAATAGTTCACAATGGTGTAAGTGGTAGCACGGTTGGGCCGGATTCCCAATAGGTGCGGGTTCGAACCCCGCTTGTGACATCATTTTTCGTTTCGTATCGGGTATTTATAAGTAAGGCCTTTTTTATTGGCGGCTGACTATGGAATGGTCACACTCCGCTAAATCCGTCGGTGGCGACAGAAGAAGCGGCGCGCGACCCCATAGACCCGCCCTACCTTTGTGTCGGGCCACCGAGACCCGGTCTTGGTCTTCAGTGCCCTAATAGAACTATTCTTATGTACTATATCATCCGTGCGATGACGAAGTAAGAATACAATTCACTACTCTCTATCTTACCAGTGGGTGATCGTAAGAGACGACTAGAGGATATAAAACGCATATAACATTTATGCAAGAGAAGGAAAACTTGAAACAAAACCCTATACCAACACATCCGACCAGCGTGGTATAGTAGGTAAATTTTCCCTCACATTATGGAGGAGGCTTAAGCCCAATAATGGGACATATATAAGCTGAAATTATGATATTTAGATTATTGTTGATGGTATTTGTCAAACATGTGTCACTACCGATGATATGATACGCATAAATTTGTTATTAATATTAATAAAAATGATATGCACAATTTATTTATTAATATAATATAATTGGTAATTTAATATTTTGAAATTTATGCGCTTGGAATCACATGTCTCTTACATGTGATTAGAGAATGATTTTAAAAACGTAATACGCATATAACTTTTTTTTTTTGGAGTTTACTCCTTAAGAATCGATTTTCATACATATAAGGCGCCCGGTATGTGAAAAATTTGAGGCGTAAAATCTAGTGATCGAATGACCTCGCTAGGTTTTTGGTGCGCAACCTATTCTGCGCACCTTTCACTTTCTGACGTGAGATAATACTTCACTGAACAGTTTTAATAAATGTAAATAAAAATATATATGTTATTTTTAGTCAAATGAGCTTTTTTGCGCCTGTTTTGATAATCGTACTTAAGGAGTAAACTCCAGTCGTGCGTCGAAGCTGACACACACACTTTTTTGTTTTTGCGGTGGGCTATGGACGCGGTCGCGCCCAACCAAATCGGTCCGGGGCGACGGAAGAGGCGGCGCGCAACCCCATAGACCCACCCTGCAAACACCTCTCTTCGCCGTGCGAGCGGGCCACCGGTACCCAATCTTTGTCATCGGTGGTCCGCCCGACGATACGCATATACCTAAGCAACTTCTGCAAAAATTTCGTTAATATATAAAAAAATCTCAAAAACGTCCATGTTAAATTATTAAAAATCTATAACGGAAAATCGTTTAAATAAAGAATTCAATTGTGGCTAAGCTCAAGCAATGAGAACTGGTGATCTGCAACGTGTGTAAGTTTACACAAACTATTTCGAGCCATTTGAAATAAAACTACTTTTACGGATTTTATCGCGTTTGTATTTGATTTATAATTTCCCGACGTTTCGAACACTTTACACTGATCATGGTCACGGGAGGACTGAGGTGTCTTACGTCCAATATGTCATTGTTATTACAGAAATTTATTTATATCTACCCTATAAGATATTAAATTTTGACCCACATTTTTTATACAAAATTAATACAATTCATTGCCAGTACAAAAAGAGAATGATTCTATATATAAAAATTTTATATTATATTTTATATTACTCTGACCGTCCGCCTTAGGGCTATTCTGCGGAGACCGCAGAGAGCCATGGCGGTCAGGGCTATCCGCGGATACCGCACGGTTGCGACCGAGTCTGCAGGCGTATTGGCCGGTACGCCCCCTTGGGACTTGGAGGCGGAAATGCTCGCCGAAATATATCGGCGGGTGTCTTCAACTCGCGAAGAAGGTGGCGATGTTTCGCCTAGCGAGTTGGCCACCTGGCGTGAGGACGCTCGCCGGGAGGTTCTTGCCCGTTGGGCCACGCGGCTGGAGCGGCCTCGATACGGATTACGAGTCATCGAGGCCGTCCGGCCCGTACTGATGGAGTGGAGAGGCGGCACGGAGTCCTCTCTTTCCGGCTGGTGCAGGTCTTGACGGGGCACGGTTGCTTCGGCAAGTATCTGTACACAGTCGCAAGGATGGAGACGACTCCGTCCTGCCAACAGTGCGGCAGCGACCGGGACACGGCGCAGCATACGCTCGAGGTCTGCGTGACCTGGGCTCAGCAGCGCCGTGCCCTTGTCGCTGCTATCGGTGCCGACCTCTCGCTACCGGCCGTCGTGAAAGCGATGGTCGACAGCGAGAGGAATTGGGACGCGGTCGCCGTCTTCTGCGAGGACGTCATCTCGCAGAAGGAAGCGGCGGAGCGAATCCGAGAAGAACTTCTCTTCGAGGATTCGCGCCGCCACCGGCGACTGGGGCGGCGGAGGCATGTATACCTCCGCCTCATGCCGCCCTAGCCGAGGCAGCGGGTGACCGGACCGGGGATTAGTCTGGTCGCCCTGGGAGCGAGGCCACCGCGTGAGGACGACGCCCCGACGGTGCAAACTGTCCGGGCGTCGACATTACAGCGAGGATACCCGTGAGGGTAGACCGCCGGGTGGGCCACTGAAGTAAAAGACCGCGTACCAGTGACCCACCCGCACGGCGTCGAGAGGTATATTGTAGGACGGGTCTACGGGGTCTTGCGCCGCATTTCCTGTCGCCCCGGACGGATTAGCGGGGTTTGACGTACCGTAGCCCGCCGCCAAAAAAAAAAAGCAATTTCAATCCCTTATAAAGAAATTTGAACAAATTATTGAACAAACACAAAGTTTGCCTGTTTATGTTGATTTGTTGGATAAAAAAAGAACACTAATTCTTTTTTATCCCTACTTATATTTACTGACAAAGGGTATAGGGTTGATTTATATTGATAATAACAATAATAACAGACCATAAAAATAATTGACTTTATTTTATTGTTACAAATTTATTTACGCTTAAGTAAATTCATAATACAGTACACACTATTATTAAAGACTAAAATAAATTATATTCTAAAAACTAACAGTACAACAAACTTTCATTAATTTGCAACAATTTGTTAAATTAAATGCAAATAGTGAAAATAATAAGTATATATATATATATATATATATATATATATATATATATATATATATATATATATATATATATATATATATATATATATATATATATATCATCATCATCATGGGGGCCGCCACCCATCACGCCTTGCCCAGTCAGGCGAGTCGAGGAGAGCAGAGTGCCGGGTGGGCACGTGGAATGTAAGAGGTTGTGTGGAAGGTAAGTTGCACGAGCTGATATCCGTCATGGCGGACAAACAGCTAGACGTGCTCTGTGTAACAGAGACCAAGCGAAGGGGCAGCGACGTCTGCGATCTTCCTGGTGGCGGGATGGCTCTGTGGTCTGGTGTACCACAGAGCGATCGAGCCAGCATGGGGGTAGGAGTACTGCTGTCCTCTCGCTTGGCCTCAGGTGTGAAGGATTACGGAATGTATGATCCCAGACTTCTTTGGGTCCGTATAAAACTTGGTGTCACCAAGGTATTCATGGTTGTAGCATATGCTCTCGTAGGATCCTCGGTGGTATCAGACCTAGAGAAGTTTTGGGATAATGTTAGGGAAGTTCTGGATATGGCAGAAACCAGTGAACGCGTGATTGTATGCGGAGATTTTAACGGATGGGTGGGGACCAAGCGTCCCGACTATGAGGACGTACTTGGTCCATTTGGTGATAAGAGAGTGAACGACGCAGGTAGGCTCATAGCGAATGTATGTATGGAGAGAAGCCTTATTGTGTCAAACACATTTTTCCAACATAAGGACATCCGTATGTATACATGGAGAAGGAATGAACAGAAAAGTATAATAGATTTAATTTTGGTAGACAGTCGCCTCCGAAGCAAAATATTGGACGCAAGAGCCTACAGGGGCCCCACATTCGATACGGACCACTATCTCGTTATTGCGAGATTTAGTGGTCTGTTCAGAAAGTGGAGGCACTGGCGAGAGCGTGTCCACTTCGGAGGGCTTGAAAGAATAAAGGTTGAAAGGTTGCAAGAAGAGTGTGTAAGAGAAAAGTATGCAGAGGGTGTCCAAGAACGGCTGACGATGGTAAGCCAGCCGCAATCGGACATTGAAGAATGCTGGAGAGTATTGAAAGAGAGTATGGTAGACACAGCGAAAGAAGTATGTGGAAGTTCAAAGAAGCATAGAAACACAAATGGTGATGCATGGTGGGATGCGGAAGTGGCAGCTTCCGTAGAGCAAAAGAAGAAAGCGTGGCTGGACTATGTCTCTTCTTTGAATCTGAATGACAGTATGATGGAACAGAAGAAAGAAATATATCGGCAATGTAAGAATGACACCAAGGCCTTAGTGAAAGAGAAACGTGATAGAGTAAGTATGAGTGCAGAAGATAGGCTGACTAAAAACTTCGAGAGTAACACCAAGCTCTTTTGGAGGGAGGTGAAGAAGTCTCGGGGTGGTTGGTCAGCCTTCAGAATGAATAAAATAAGGTCTAAAGGTGGAGACATTCTTACACAAACACAAGACGTGTTAAGCCGATGGAGTGAATATTTTGGCGATATGTATGCGGATACTACGGTTGGCGCCGGTGTCGCATGTGGTCTAGTAGATCAACATTCGGCGACGGCGTCCTCCGATGGCATCAGTACGGATGAAGTTGAATGGGCGATAAGAAGCTTGAAAAATGGTAAGGCAGCGGGCATTGATATGGTGTCTGCCGAGATGATCAAGCTTGGTGGCTCCTGTGTCCGGGAGGCGTTCCTGTTGCTCCTCAATTTATGTTGGAGCTCGGGAATGGTTCCCGGGGACTGGAATAGCGCAGTCATCAAGCCTTTGTTTAAAAACAAGGGTTCACGTTATGACTGCGCAAATTACAGAGCCATAAGCTTGACCAGTTTGGCAGCAAAAGTGTATGGTAAAATTATTGAAAGGAGAATGAGGATGGTGTCCGATGGTTTACTGTGTGAGACACAAGGAGGTTTCAGGAGTGGAAGGGGATGCATGGGTCAAGTGTTCTCTCTGCGGAACATTGTGGAGAAGCATCTGGCCCTAGGTCAGAGGGTTTTCTGCAGTTTTGTGAATCTGGAGAGAGCATTTGACACGGTTGTACGAAAGGAACTTTGGGACATTTTACCGGAATATGGTATTAACGGTAAACTGCTGCAGGCTGTGCAATCCAGTTACATGGGCTGTAGAGCCTGTTTGCGTCTGGATGATGGAATGTCGCCTTGGTTTGACGTCAATATCGGCGTTAAGCAGGGCTGCGTTCTATCAGCCAGGCTGTTTATCATATATCTGGATAAATGTCTCCAAAGGTTGAACGATATGAATGTGGGAGTCCAGATGGGTGACTCAGTGGTCTCTGCTCTGCTTTATGCAGATGACGCAGTCCTGCTGGCACAGTCAGCAACTGACCTGCAGACCCTAGTCGACACGATGACAGAAGATTGTAAGAAAAGGGGTCTACGCGTGAATGTGAGCAAAACCAAAATAATGGTCTTTGAAAGAGATGAAGCCAGAACAGATGTAAGAGTAACAATAGGTAATGATGTGCTAGAGCAAGTGGATGAATTTGTATATCTTGGATGTGGATTTAGCCGAGATGGACGGTACACCACTGATATAGAGCGAAGAGTGAATGCGGGAAATAGAGTGAACGGAGCGTTGGGGCAACTTCTCGGCAGCCACCACCTCAGCCAGAAGGCACGTGTAGTAATACATAACGCAGTGCTTGTCCCAACATTACTGTATGGAAGCGAGAGTTGGGTATGCAGAAAAGAGTATGAAAGTAAAATTTATGCGGTCGAAATGCGATCTCTTCGGAAAATCTGTGGAGTTAGGCTGACCGACCGCATTCGTAACGACGACGTAAGAGAGCGAGTAGGTATGAAAGAGAGTATTGGTGTAAAGATGCGAAAGGGAATGCTCCGATGGTTCGGACATGTGGAAAGAATGGCGAACGAACGTCTGGTTAAGAAGATATACAATGCGAAAGTGGAAGGATGTAGGTACCGAGGGAGACCGAGACTAACCTACCTAGACCAGATCGGTCAGGTACTGAAGGAAGGTGGAGTCAAGAGTCTCCGAAACCGGCGAGCGTGTATGAAGAGAATTATGAATGTTGAGGAAGCGAGTGAAGTATGCAGAGATAGAGTTCTCTGGCACTCTGTTCTCTCTGCCTACCCCTGCAAGGGATATGGCGTGATGATATGTATGTATGTATGTATGTATCATTCTCATATCTAATTTAAAGAAGTCCTTTGAATTAGATATGGAGACATAGCTAGTTGGCTAGATTAAGTTGCCAATATTTAATCTTGGCTCATATTTGTCCCACTGTTGGGCTCATAACTTCTCCACAGTAGGAGAGAAATGGCCTAAAAAACCTACTATGCCAAGCTGGTCAGACGTATTGACATAAGGTTTATTATCAATATTGGCACGTATGAAAGTTATAATCAAGGACGGACTGTTTTGATATTCTTCTTCTATTCTATCTAGTAACATGTTATATGATGCAAATAATTTAATGATTAGTTAATCTTCTTAAATATTCGCCGTTTATTTCTCCATTAACTATATGCGTTAATTTTATATGTACCTATAGAAGAATCATCATTTCGATCTCTGAATAAGCTTCAATAATATTCTTTGCTGAGAAGTCATCAGTAACCGCCAAGGATTATATTTAATATCACTGATTGTATTCTCTGTAGTTTCCACTCGAAACTTTGAGAAAATTTTGACTAAGCCAACACCAAATTGAAGTCTTGCCACTTGTGAACCTGAAAATAATAAGATTTATATATCTAATACCTCTGACAATTCCTAAAATATAAAAAAAATAGTAAGCACATTCACATTTTGCTGTAAACTTTCTTATAAAGAGTAAGCTTATGAATTTAATTCAAGAACAATTTGATTCTATATACCACGCTATTGCTGTGAGCTTTATAATAGTTTTTTTTTTTTTTTCTTTTTTTTTTTCATGACACCACCCTGCACTAAGGAAATAAACCTTGTATTGCGGGGGACTTTACAAACATGCAATTAACGCAGACAAATTACACCCAGACTCAGAACAACACTTTGTGGATCGCACAAAGTAATGTCCTGCGTGGGAATCGAACCCACGGCACTGGCACGGAAGGTCGGTATCTTAACCACTACGCCATCTGTGCAGTCAAGTTTGATAAAGCTATTTGTCAAACTTGACCACCTATATCACCACCGTAATATGTACAATTTAGTTAATAATATTATTAAATTAAAATAATATTTCTACATTAACTAGATACCTATAAAAAATTAAATAATCCATCAATTGTATATATAAGCAACTAACCTTAATGAAGATAAAGATAAATTTCATTAATGTATAATAGTAATCCAGACTTCAGATAGATTATTAAAAAAAACACTTCTTTAGCGTATTATACAGATATCTCCCTCCTATCCACGTTTTAGATCAAATTAAAAAAGTCAGTTTTGTTATTTTGAAAATTACACAATTCAGAAAGAAACATGTGATTTGAGTCTGACTTTCATAACGTAATATATATTTACCTAAGCAACTTCTGCGACCGGCTCCAAATGTTAAAAAGGCACATGGATGTCTATTCTTGCTATTTTCTGGTAAAAATCGCTCCGGATCAAACTTTTCTGGCTCAGGATAATATTTTTCATCGTGATGAATTGCATAAGGAGATATTACAAGAACCGTCCCTTTATTTATAGTAAAATCTAATCCCTCAATCTTGAGATCTTTTGCTGCACCTCTTGTTAAACTATTAGTTGGAGGATGCATTCGTAATACTTCTTCAAACACCATATCAACGTATTTCATTTCTTTTAATGCCTCATAACAAAATTTATTTCGGTATCTTTCCATAACTTCATCTATTTCTTCTATAAGCTTGTTTTGCACGTCGGGGTTCAGGGCTAAGCGATACAATGCGAAAGTTAAACTCAATGTGTTATTAGCATATCCGGCTATATAAAATATCCAAGCCTGTGCAGCCATCAATTGCTCCGTCATTTTGATATGAGGCTGATCTTTTCCATCTATGGCTTGTTGAGCAATATGTGTCACATTTTCCTTCTTCATATTCATAAGTGCATCCGGTAAATTAATAGGGATTATTTTAGAGACAAATTGACTTATACTCGT
Organism: Lymantria monacha; assembly: GCA_905163515.2. Lineage (NCBI taxonomy): Eukaryota > Metazoa > Arthropoda > Insecta > Lepidoptera > Erebidae > Lymantria > Lymantria monacha. Next base: position 21,967,060 of record LR991097.1, on the reverse strand, counting down.
TTTAATTAGTTCATGGCTAAATTCAATAGTTTTCTGAGGTATTATAGATAAATCATATTTTTCCAAACTGCCCGGGAATAACATTTCTAATTCAGTAGTACGATTTGATATCAAAGTATCGTCAATTTTATTGAACAATTGCTTGGTGTCATTAATTAAATCAATTTCCAAGCCGAACTCAGTGGCCATGGCTGTTCCAATAGTGTACTTTAGAATTTGTTCATAAACATCTTGCTCTGGCTGCTTTGTTGTAATATGTAGCATATAATCGGTAAATTTATCACCATGTCTTTCTAATATAGGGAATAAGTTCTTAAGCTTACTTGTTGTATACAGTGAACTGAATTTATTCCTTAGACCTTGCCAGATGTCATAGTCACAATGCAAGAGGTTGTCTCCGAGGCCCCGTTTACTCAAGCGTAGACCACGCTCCGGGAACAACGCGAAGTCCTTGATCAACACTTGCTTTACTAAATCTAAATCACGTATCAGTAATGCTGGTGATGTCATTCGGTATAATCCAACTACTTTCTCATTAGGATATTGATTGTAAAGATTATTATAAAAAACACCGGGATGTTCTCTTCTAAGCGCGACATTTTTATAATTTCCAAAAAGCGGTATCGGTTTTGGTCCCTTTACATTTCTAACTTTCCAATAATTAAATGTCCTCACACAATAATAATATATGGAACATATTATTGTTGCAAATAATGATAAATATAAAAACATCTTAGCGGGTGAAAATACACAAACTAATTATGACTTCTGGAGTGTGTGGTGCTTATATAGGTATATATAAGCACCACACACGTATATGATTGAGCACGTGATCCTTAAGATATATGGTAATTCCATGGCATATAATCAAAAAAACATGTCAATTTATTAATCGATATTGCAATATTAAATGATATTTCAATATAATTATTAGGTAGTCGCACCAATGTTTTGCGTGACCTATACAGAGTGTTCTCTTTTACTTTTCTGCCAATATAACTTATAAATCTAGGTTCCATCTCTAAATTAAATGAAATTGATTTATTTCTTATTTAGCCGCATACGCAATTGGACAGATTTATCATCTATAATCTAAGTGTGTAAGTAGTAAAATAGGTGTATTACACACACACACACACACACACCTATTTTACTACTTTGGTGTGATGGTTTGATACAGTGTTTTTTTGCTTCAACACTCTGCACTAAGGATATAATCATTGGATTCAAACACGTATTAGAGCATTTATTGGAGGATCTCCTGAAGTGTTGGGTAATTAAAGAAGAAATAAAACGCGAAAAATCCGTAAAAATAGTTTTATTTCAAATGTAATATAAAAACTTTAATCCATCTATCTATCTTTAAACGAGCAATTCTTGTATATATATATACATATATACATATATATATATATATATATATATATATATATATATATATATATATATATATATATATATATATATATATATAAGCTAGACGACTTCCAACCGCCCAAACAAGCCAGTTTCCGAAAAGGTTATAGTACCATAGACCACATCCACACGCTACGCCTGATTATACAGAAGACTGAGGAGTATAATTGGCCTCTGTGTCTAGCGTTTGTGGACTATGAGAAAGCCTTTGATTCTGTCGAAACTTGGGCATTGCTGCAGTCCTTTCAGAGGTGCCAAATTGACTATCGATATATCGAAGTGTTGAAGTGTTTGTATAAAAACGCTACTATGTCGGTCCGCATCCAGGAATCGATCCAGCTGCAGAAAGGCGTGAGACAGGGAGACGTTATCTCTCAGAAACTGTTCACCACTGCGCTGGAAGATGTCTTCAAGCTCTTAGACTGGATCGGACTCGGCATCAACATCAATAGCGAATGCATCACTCACCTTCGATTCGCAGATGACATCGTAGTCATGGCAGAATCCCTGGAGGACCTTGGTACCATACTCAATGATCTCAGCCAGGCCTCCTAACTAGTAAGGCTGCAAATGAACATGGACGAAAGTCATGTCTAATGCCCATGTTATTTCTGTATCAGTCCTTTTTTTTTTGCGGTGGGCTATGGACTTCGCACCTCGCCAAATCGGTCCGGGGTGACGGAAGAGGCGGCGCGCAACCCCATTGACCCACCCTGCAAGCACCTTTTCTTCGCCGTGCGAGCGGGCCACCGGCACCCGATTTTTGTCTTCGGTTGCCCGCTCGGTGGTATGCCCTCTCGGACTCCTCTCCTGTCGACGCCCCGACAGCTTTCGCCGTTGAGGCGTCGTCCTCACGCGGTGGCCTCACGTCGGTTGACCGGACAATTCCCCGGTCCGATCACCCGAAGCCTCGGTTAGGGCGACATCAGGCGCAGGTACTCGCGCCTGCGCCGCCCTGCCCGCGGGCGGCGGCCCGGGTCACGGGAATCCTCCCGGGCCCGTTCTGCCGCCTTCTTCTGCGAGATGACAGCCTCGCAGAAGGTGGCGACCGCGTCCCAATTCCTGACGCTGTCGACCATCGCTCGCGCAACAGCCAGCAGCGTCAGGTCGGCACCGATGACAGCGACGAGGTCACGGCGCTGCCCGTCCCAGCCCGAACATACCTCGAGCGTATGTTGCGCCGTTTCCTCGTCGCTACTGCCCATCAGTACGGGCCGAAGGGCCTCAACGGTAACAACACCGTGTCTAGGCCTCTCCAGCCGCGTAGCCCAACTGGCGATGACTTCTTGGCGGGCGTCCTAGCGCCAGGTGGCTATCTCATTGAACGATGGGGAGCCACCCTCGTCGCGCATTGTGGTAACCCGCCGGTAGAGGTTCGAGTGCATCTCCGCCTCTAGGTCCCACGGGGGTGTCCCGGCCAATAGACATGCCGCCTCGGTAGACACCGTGCGGTACCCGCGAATGGCTCTGACCGCCATGGTTCGCTGTGGCCTCCACAGCACTGCCCTGAGCTGGGCGTTCAGAGCCCTCGCCTACACGGGTGCGCCGTACATGGCCATTGAGCGGATCACCCCCGCATACAGCCGTCGGCCCTCGAAACTGGGTCCGCCCACATTCGGCATGAGCCGAGAAAGGGCGGACGCCGCGCCGACCAGCCGGGGAGCAATTTGAAGAAAATGCTCCCGAAACCACCATCGTCCGTCGATTCAGTATCGGTCCTGGTTGGGAATGCGATTCTCGAAGTTGTCGATCACTATGTTTACCTAGGACAAACAGTCCAATTAGGTAGATCCAATTTTGAGAAAGAGGTCAGCCGACGAATCCAATTCGGCTGAGCAGCGTTCAAGAAACATAGGAGGATCTTCTCGTCTAATATTCCGCAATATCTGAAAACAAAGGTTTATAACCAGTGTGTGTTACCAGCGATGACTTACGGAACTGAAACGTGGTCTCTAAATGTTGGCCTCATCAAAAGGCTCAAAGTTGCTCAGCGTGCTATGGAAAGGGCTATGCTCGGTATTTCTCTACGTGATAGAATTCGAAATACGGTAATCCGTAGAATAACGGGTGTAACTGATATAGCCCGAAGAATTAGCACGTTGAAGTGGCAATGGGCAGGCCACTTCGCTCGACGAACCGACAACCGTTGGGGAAGAAAGGTTGTCGAGTGGAGACCACGAATCGGACGGCGCCGCGTAGGACGACCCCCCACTAGGTGGACTGATGACATTATCAAGGTCGCAGGAAACCGCTGGATGCAGGTGGCATTGGGTACGGAATCCTGAAAATGTTGAATTCACATAAAAGCTTGGTATAATGGCAATACCCTTTAAAATTGGAATGTCTCGAAAGCCACAATAATACGGCATTTGAAAGTTTCTAAGCTATAAAAAGTTCATACACTTTTAGGACACGGCGTCATAGGAACGTAGAGTTTGAAATTTTAAATTGTTTGACAGCAATTTTCTAAGCCGAATATTGTAATTGAGAGCCATGATAACATATTGCACCGAATAACTGAAATCCATCGCTTACAAGATGTATTACCCGTGTTTATTTTAGTCTGGCGAGGGTATTTTTGCTGTTTAGCCAGCATTTAATCGCCATATTTGTAAAAATCGAGACGGAAATGCTAATTTATATTAGGAATAATCAGTAAGATACGATAGGAAGACAGGATAATAATGCTGATCAGATTGGTCCAAACAACATGCACCAATTGCTTTGACTGCGGCGAACTCTGTTTCCGCTGCGGTCAGACTGGGCACATGGCGGCATCTTGCGCCGCCCCGCCCCACTGCCCCGTGTGTGCGGCGGGCAATAAGCCTGCCAAGCACCGCATGGGCTCTGGGGCGTGCAACCCTCCGGCTTCGGCCCCAAAGGGGCGGAGCGGCCTTTCGACCACGGCCGCTCCCGCTCCTAGCGCGGACCGATCGCTCGCCAGCGAGGAGGTGATGGGTACGGCCCACTAATGGCTGCCCAGTCCACTCACCTCCTACAGGCCAACACCAACCACTCCCCCGGTGCGCAGGATCTCCTCCTACAATCCATGGCGGAGTGGTCGATCGGTGCAGCCGTAGTCGCGGAACCGTACTGTGTGCCTGATCGCCCCAATTGGGTGGTCAGCCGGAACGAAACCGCGGCAATCGTTATCTCCACGCAGCGGCACTGCCCGTCCTTGTCCCTTTTGGATAGGGGCGAGGAATTCCTCGCTGCGGAATGGGGAGGGGTCACACTTTACAGCGTTTACCTCTCCCCTAATAGGAGAATTCGGGTTTTCGGGCCTCCCTCACCACCTTGGTGGCTTCGATACGGTGACTGGCACCGGGCCTCGTCCTGGTCCTGGAGGACTTCAACGCCAAATCCACGGCGTGGGGGTCCCCGATGACGGACGATCGCGGGCGGGCGATCGTGGAGTGGGCGGCGTCACTGGGCCTCTGTGTCCTAAACAGAGGCTCAGTGAACTCGTTACATCCGGATGGAGGTCTCCCCTCTCCGGGACCCCAGCAGGGGTCACAGGGCGGACCGAGCTCCCGCATTTCCGCGGTGGGCTGTGGGGCGTCTGGATAGGGACCTACTGGCGGAGGCGGCCATCGTGAACCCTCACCTCATCTCCCTCACCACCCCCAGCGGACGGAGTGGACGTTGAGGCTGTCCGCATCCGCAGTGCGTTAACGCAGGTCTGCGATGCGGCCATGCCCAGGGTGCGGCGTCTACCTCCGAGGCAGGGGGTTTACTGGTGGTCCCCAAGACTGGCGGCCTTTCGTGCGGCGTGCATAAGTGCCCGAAGGTCCTACATCCGCAGTCGGCGGTGTCGCCGCGATGTTGAGCGGGAGGGCCCAGCTGGCCCGAGGCGTACCGCAGTGCGCTTACCGCCTTTCGGCTGGCCATCCGGTCCGCCAAGGACGCGAGTTGGCAGGAGATGCTGGACGGTCTCGACCGTAACCCCTGGGGTCGCCCGTATCGCGCGTCGCTGAATAAGTTTCGAGCGCAGGGGCCCCTCCAGTCCGCCCTCCTTCGTAGAGTGGTCGAGGAGCTGTTCCCGCGGCAGTCGCAGCACACGCCCCCGGTCATGGCTTCGCCAGATCACGACCGGGAGGCCGTCGAGAGTGTTCCGCCCGTGACGGAGTCGGAAGTGGGGGCAGCCGTGGCGAAGATTCGTTCCGCCACCACGGCCCCCGGCCCGGACGGAGTCCCAGTCCGGGTGTTGACGTTGCTCCTCGAGCATCTCGAACCTCGCTTCAGGCGACTGTTCAACGCCTGTCTGACATCTGGACAGTTCCCTGAGTGCTGGAAGGAAGGGAGGCTGGTTCTCCTGCCAAAGCCGGGACGGCCCCCGGATTTGCCGTCGGCCTACAGGCCCATTGTGCTTCTGGATGATGTGGGTAAGCTGCTGGAGCGTGTCCTCGCTGCCCGCATCGTCCGGCACCTCGAGGAGGTGGGGCCCGATTTGTCGGACGCTCAATTTGGGCTTCGGAGGGGGCGTTCGACCATCGGGGCCCTGCTACGCCTAAGGCAGACGACCGCGGAACGCTGTCGCCGGCAAAGGAGTGCTGTTCGCTCCCTGCTACGCCTTCAATAGTCTGCCATTCAGCTGCATCAGGGAGGCGCTCCGGTTCCATGGAGTGCCCCTGTACCTCAGGTGGCTGGTGGCAGACTATATGGAGGGGCGCAGTGTTCTCTACGCGAGTCCCGCAGGGGACATTGTGCGGACGCCCATGTCGTGCGGTGTTCCACAGGGGTCGATTCTGGGGTCGACTCTGTGGGACGTCGGTTACCACTGGGCGTTGAGAGGGAGTCTTCCTCCCGGGCTGAGCGTTATTTGCTATGCTGACGACACACTCGTCACAGCCCGGGGCAGAACACTCGAAGGGGCGGCGAGCCTGGCCACTCTCGGCATTGAGGAGATGGTCAGGCGAATTAAGGCACTGGGGCTCAGGGTGGCCCTAAACAAGACGGAGGCCCTACTATTCCATGGGCGCCGTGTGAGGCTGCCCATCGGCGCCTCGTTAGTCGTCAACTCCATCCACATGAGGTACTTGGGTCTGGTGCTCGTCGAGCGATGGTGGTTCCGGGAGCATTTCCGTCAAATTGCTCCCCGGCTGGTCGGCGCGGCGTCTGCCCTTTCTCGGCTCATGCCGAACGTGAGCGGACCCAGTTTCGAGTGCCGACGCCTGTATGCGGGGCTGATCCGCTCAATGGCCATAATGGCCATGTACGGCGCAACCATGTGGGCGAGGGCTCTGAACGCCCAGCTCAGGGCGGTGCTATGGAGGCCACAGCGAGCCATGGCGGTAAGAGCCATTCGCGGGTACCGCACGGTATCTACCGAGGCGGCATGCCTATTGGCCGGGACACCCCCGTGGGACCTAGAGGCGGAGATGCTCACCGACCTCTACCGGCGGGTTACCCCAATGCGCGAAGAGGGTGGCTCCCCATCGTTCAACGAGATAGCCACCTGGCGCGAAGACGCCCGCCGTGAAGTCATCGCCCGTTGGGCTACGCGGCTGGAGAGGCCTAGACACGGTGTTTTTACCGTTGAGGCCCTCCGGCCCGTACTGATGCAGTGGATGGAGCGGCGGCACGGAGTCCTCTCTTTCCGGTTGGTGCAGGTCTTGTCGGGGCATGGTTGCTTTGCCAAGTACCTGCACACGGTCCTGCGGAGGGAGTGGACTCCGTCCTGCCACCATTGCAGTAGCGACGAGGACACGGCGCAACATATGCTCGAGGTACGTTCGGGCTGAGACGGGCAGCGCCGTGACCTCGTCGCTGTCATCGGTGCCGACCTGACGCTGCCGGCTGTTGCGCGAGCAATGGTCGACAGTGTCAGGAATTGGGACGCGCTCGCCGCCTTCTGCGAGGCTGTCATCTCGCAGAAGGAGGCGGCGGAACGGGCCCGGGAGGATTCCCGTGACCCGGGCCACGGCCCGCGGCCGGGGCGGCGCAGGCGCGAGTACCTGCGCCTGATGCTGCCCTAACCGAGGCTTCGGGTGATCGGACCAGGGAATTGTCCGGTCACCTGACGTGAGGCAACTGCGTGAGGACGACGCCTTGACGGCAAAAGCTGTCGGGGCGTTGACAGGAGAGGAGCCCGAGAGGGCATACCACAGGGCGGGCCACCGAAGACAAAGATCGGGTACCGGTGTCCCGCTCGCACGGCGGAGATGAGGTGCTTGCAGGGTGGGTCAATGGGGTTGCGCGCCGCCTCTTCCGTCACCCCGGACCGATTTGGCGGGGTGCGACGTCCATAGCCCACTGCAAAAAAAAAAGGGTGTAATTTCGTGGGCAAACTACTGACGTGTGCTTACGTCCCTCTGTCACCCCGGACGGATTGGTGCGAGGAGTGTGCCGACCGTTAACCGCCCCCAAAAAAAAAAGGGGGGGTAATTTCGTAAAATCCTTTCTTATTAAATCTCTACGTCATAGAAAGAAACCACTGTCAAAATTTCAATCAATCTTCTCTCAATCATCAATCTTCAATAATATCGGCTTCAATAATATCGGCTTGGCGCTAATGACTTAATGAGTCATCCAACCCGCTTCGCAGGCCTAATTTACACCCCCAGAAGATGAAAATTAACAAATGCTGTAACACGTTTCTATTTATTTTTACTGAAGAATATTTGTACGTAATTTGAAAAGAATCGATAAAGAGTTTTTTCGCCGAGCATTTTTTAAATTGACATAACTTTTTTTTATAAACCAATTGACATGAAATAGAGCCTAAATGTTAATTGACGCTTACCACACTATATTAACGAAAACCGCGTCTAAATCGGATAAGCCGTTTCTGAGATTAGCGTGCACAAACGCACAGATAAACAGACAAACAGACAAAAATTTTAACAATCATTGTTTTGGGTTCTATTCTTGTTGATAAAGGTCCCAGTAATATTTTTTCTCATATATTTTCCATGTACAGACAGCGATCCGTTACATTTTTATTATATGTATCTATAGATATCTTCCAAAACAAAGTAAAATGAAAATACCGAGCAAGGTTCGGTCATCCAGATATTATCTTCTTATACGAACAGCCTGTATAAGAATACAAGCACAAAATTTATATGACTTATTATATTTTATTAATTACAATTATATTTTATTAATAAAAAAAATCAACTAACACTTTTTATTCTATGCCGATGTTACCGCACTAATATATTTTTTTATCATTTTCTGCAATAGTATTTATTCGAATAATATGTTATGGAGTTCTAGACCACCGGACATCTAAGTGCTTGTTTTTTTCTTTTCAGTTTTTTTTATTATGTTACGTACATAATAAAAAAATCTGACTGTTTTGGTGACTTTTTACGCAGTCGGGTTTTTTGATTTTTTTAATCATTTTTTTATTTTATACTTTTTAGTTATATATACCTAGGTAGCTATAGTTATCTTATTTATTAATAAGTAGGTAAGTACCTAACTATATATAGTTTTTCGACTGAAGTAAAGTACAATATCGTTAGAAATTGGAGATGGGCGACCGCGTCAGGCATTAGATACTTTAGGTAGGACTACCTATGGTATATTGGACAATATACCTACTAGATACTTCAATATATGTCCATCCACATCCAGTTATATGAATTTTTCGTCTTTTCATCGTAAATTTCTACTGTCTAAAAAACCTATATGTGAGAAAGGTTGTTACGAACTTTAAATCGGTATAGATCCTAAACGGTCAGTCAAATCGAAAAATGTTGAAAGAAAACTAATAATGATTTTTAAATACCTATTTAACGATACCCCACTCAATATAGTTTGTTGACTTTAATTTTTTTTTATTTTCACAATATGGCGTCCAGTAGTCGCCATATTGAATTTTCAATAACGTTATATCTTTAGTGACACTCGCCGGATTAAGAGGAATCGATTGACGTGCGAATCATAAAAATCGGCCCAGGCGTTTGGTATATATAGTGCTTCAAAGGAACATACAAACATACATACATACATACATACATAGACTGTTAAACACAATACCACTCCTTTGCAGTCGGGTAAAAAGAGAAGGCATACTAAAAACTAAGGACTAATTTAAGAACTAACAAACACGTAAACACATACATATCCGGGGACTGTTAAAAAAATGTTTTATTTATTTATTTTTTTAACTACTATCAGTTCTCTTTTATATTTCTTCTTCTTCTTCTACAGCTTATTCATGCCTAAGAATAAATAAAGTTACTTTTAAACATAACTTTATCAAACAACTCAATTTATAAACTTTTGTATTATTTCGTATTAATAGTAAGGCCTTTCAAATTACTGAAATTTTTAGCATTTAATATGCGTAATTATTTATAAATACCCGATACGAAACGAAACATTGTCCGATAGATGGCATACGTCACCTTGAAGACGTAAGATATAATATGATTCGAAATTTGCATGTCCTAAAATAGTTCGCAATGGTGTAAGTGGTAGCACGGTTTGGCCGGATTCCCAATAGGTGCGGGTTCGAACCCCGCTTGTGACATCATTTTTCGTTTCGTATCGGGTATTTATAAGTAAGGCCTTTTTTATTGGCGGCTGACTATGGAATGGTCACACTCCGCTAAATCCGTCGGTGGCGACAGAAGAAGCGGCGCGCGACCCCATAGACCCGCCCTACCTTTGTGTCGGGCCACCGAGACCCGGTCTTGGTCTTCAGTGCCCTAATAGAACTATTCTTATGTACTATATCATCCGTGCGATGACGGAGTAAGAATACAATTCACTACTCTCTATCTTACCAGTGGGTGATCGTAAGAGACGACTAGAGGATATAAAACGCATATAACATTTATGCAAGAGAAGGAAAACTTGAAACAAAACCCTATACCAACACATCCGACCAGCGTGGTATAGTAGGTAAATTTTCCCTCACATTATGGAGGAGGCTTAAGCCCAATAATGGGACATATATAAGCTGAAATTATGATATTTAGATTATTGTTGATGGTATTTGTCAAACATGTGTCACTACCGATGATATGATACGCATAAATTTGTTATTAATATTAATAAAAATGATATGCACAATTTATTTATTAATATAATATAATTGGTAATTTAATATTTTGAAATTTATGCGCTTGGAATCACATGTCTCTTACATGTGATTAGAGAATGATTTTAAAAACGTAATACGCATATACCTTTTATTTTTTTGAAATTTACTCCTTAAGAATCGATTTTCATACATATAAGGCGCCCGGTATGTAAAAAATTTGAGGCGTAAAATCTAGTGATCGAATGACCTCGCTACGTTTTTGGTGCGCAACCTATTCTGCGCACCTTTCACTTTCTGACGTGAGATAATACTTCACTGAACAGTTTTAATAAATGTAAATAAAAATATATATGTTATTTTTAGTCAAATGAGCTTTTTTTGCGCCTGTTTTGATAATCGTACTTAAGGAGTAAACTCCAGTCGTGCGTCGAAGCTGACACACACACTTTTTTGTTTTTGCGGTGGGCTATGGACGCGGTCGCGCCCAACCAAATCGGTCCGGGGCGACGGAAGAGGCGGCGCGCAACCCCATAGACCCACCCTGCAAACACCTCTCTTCGCCGTGCGAGCGGGCCACCGGTACCCAATCTTTGTCATCGGTGGTCCGCCCGACGATACGCATATACCTAAGCAACTTCTGCAAAAATTTCGTTAATATATAAAAAAATCTCAAAAACGTCCATGTTAAATTATTAAAAATCTATAACGGAAAATCGTTTAAATAAAGAATTCAATTGTGGCTAAGCTCAAGCAATGAGAACTGGTGATCTGCAACGTGTGTAAGTTTACACAAACTATTTCGAGCCATTTGAAATAAAACTACTTTTACGGATTTTATCGCGTTTGTATTTGATTTATAATTTCCCGACGTTTTGAACACTTTACACTGATCATGGTCACGGGAGGACTGAGGTGTCTTACGTCCAATATGTCATTGTTATTACAGAAATTTATTTATATCTACCCTATAAGATATTAAATTTTGACCCACATTTTTTATACAAAATTAATACAATTCATTGCCAGTACAAAAAGAGAATGATTCTATATATAAAATTTTTATTAATGTAATATAAAATATAATATAATATAAAATATAATATAAAAATTTTATATATAGAATCATTCTCTTTTTGTACTGGCAATGAATTGTATTAATTTTGTATAAAAAATGTGGGTCAAAATTTAATATCTTATAGGGTAGATATAAATAAATTTCTGTAATAACAATGACATATTGGACGTAAGACACCTCAGTCCTCCCGTGACCATGATCACTGTAAAGTGTTCGAAACGTCGGGAAATTATAAATCAAATACAAACGCGATAGAATCCGTAAAAGTAGTTTTATTTCAAATGTGTAATACTCGCGTAAACATTAGAAGTCATTATATTTCGAGCCACTTTTGATCCCTTCATAACTCATAAACTATTAAACATACACACACCATATTTGGTATATGTGTTGAAATTACCCTAGATAAACTTATATACGAAATTCTATAACAACTCATTTATTTAATATTATCAACAAAGAGCAGTGAGTTCCTGAACAATGGACTAAATTAAATATATTACTGTATAAGAAAGGGGACTCAAAATATATAAGTAATTATTGACCTATTAGCTTACTACCTACTACCTACCTACGGTTGATCACATTCAAACTCTAGAGATTATGCTCTCTAGAGAAATACAAAAAAATTCATAAACCAATCTACCTACTTGCTCTTATTGAATATCAGAAAGCTGTTTGACTCTATCTCACATAATTCAGTTTGGACAACATAACATTCTAATTCGGTCTATAATACGTGCCACTCTTTCCTCCTTTCCAAACAGTGCAGCCCCTGGAAGTCTACACCTTGCACCGCATATTTCGAGATAATGCCAAATGCGAATCTTTCCTCTTCTTGTAAAGTCAGCAGACCGCCACTTCCATTTTTAGGTCAGTGGTGGATGGAACAGGGGTCATCATTTCCATCAGCGACCGAGGAGCTATTCTAGGGGTAACGTGTCCTACGAAGCGATAAAATATTTTTCCCATTAACCATGACAAGAGCCCTGGTCCATCGATTCGATAATGAGGGCGCTACAGGTGCCGTTTACAAGTTTGTCTCGTGCTTGTTGGTATGATGTCCTTGCTGCCCTGCGTTCTCCTCGTCTATTGGAAAAGGCATTTAGGAATATGGATAAATCGTACAATGATCGTCCTTTACTTAACTCGTCAGTCGCTTGACTATTGCGATGTATGTATAAAAATAAGGATACACCAAATCTGTCATAAAATTTCTTTTTAACCCGTGTATTTCGTACGAACTGACTAAGAGAAATAAGCAGATAAGAAAGAGAACAAGAAGAAAAGTGCGAAGTATAGAGCAAGAAGAAAATTTGCAGGAGAAGTAAAATTAAAAATAACCCTATGTTTATTTATCTGACGGTATGCTATACATATATAGTACAGCAATTTCAATCCCTTCGGGGCGGTCCCCGGATTCGCCGTCGGCCTACAGGTCTATTGTGCTGCTGGACGATGTGGGCAAGCTGCTGGAGCGTATCCTCACTGGCCGCATCGTCCAGCACCTAGACGAGGTGGGGCCCAATTTGTCGGACGCTCAATTCGGTTTTCGAAGGGGGCGTTCGACTATTGCGGCTATACTGCGCCTGAGGCAGACGGCGAGGGAGGCCGTCACTGCCGGGGGAGTGCTGTTGGCGGTGTCTTTGGACATCGCCAACGCATTCAATAGTCTGCCATTCAGCTGCATCAGGGAGGCGCTCCGGTATCACGGAATGCCCTTATACCTGAGGCGGCTAGTGGCAGACTATTTGCAGGGGCGCAGTGTCCTCTGCGCGAATAGCGCGGGGGACATTGTGCGCACGCCCATGTCGTGCGGTGTCCCACAGGGGTCGGTCTTGGGGCCGACTTTGTGGGACATCGGTTACGACTGGGCGTTGCGAGGGAGTCTCCCCCCCGGGCTGGGGCTTATATGCTACGCTGACGACACGCTCGTCACAGCCCGGGGCAGGACACTGGAAGAGGCGATGAGCCTGGCCACTCTCGGCACTGAGGAGATGGTCAGGCGTATCGAGGCGCTGGGGCTTAGGGTGGCCCTGGAGAAGACAGAGGCGCTCCTGTTTCATGGGCGCCTCATGGGGCCGCCCGTCGGCGTCTCGATCGTCGTCAACTCCGTCCCCATCAGTATCCAGGCCCATATGAAGTATTTGGGTCTGGTGCTCGACGGGAACTGGTGGTTCCGGGAGCATTTCCGTAGACTTGTTCCCCGGCTAGTCGGCTCGGCGTTCGCCCTATCTCGGCTAATGCCGAACTTGGGCGGACCGAGCTTTGAGAGTCGACGGCTATATGCGGGGGTGATCCGTTCAATGGCATTGTACGGCGCTCCCGTGTGGGCGAGGGCTCTGACCGTCCGCCTTAGGGCTATTCTGCGGAGACCGCAGAGAGCCATGGCGGTCAGGGCTATCCGCGGATACCGCACGGTTGCGACAGAGTCTGCATGCGTATTGGCCGGAACGCCCCCTTGGGACTTGGAGGCGGCAATGCTCGCCGAAATATATCGGCGGGTGTCTTCAACTCGCGAAGAAGGTGGCGATGTTTCGCCTAGCGAGTTGGCCACCTGGCGTGAGGACGCTCGCCGGGAGGTTCTTTCCCGTTGGGCCACGCGGCTGGAGCGGCCTCGATACGGATTACGAGTCATCGAGGCCGTCCGGCCCGTACTGATGGAGTGGCTGGAGAGGCGGCACGGAGTCCTCTCTTTCCGGCTGGTGCAGGTCTTGACGGGGCACGGTTGCTTCGGCAAGTATCTGTACACAGTCGCAAGGATGGAGACGACTCCGTCCTGCCAACAGTGCGGCAGCGACCGGGACACGGCGCAGCATACGCTCGAGGTCTGCGTGACCTGGGCTCAGCAGCGCCGTGCCCTTGTCGCTGCTATCGGTGCCGACCTCTCGCTGCCGGCCGTCGTGAAAGCGATGGTCGACAGCGAGAGGAATTGGGACGCGGTCGCCGCCTTCTGCGAGGACGTCATCTCGCAGAAGGAAGCGGCGGAGCGAATCCGAGAAGAACTTCTCTTCGAGGATTCACGCCGCCACCGCCGACTGGGGCGGCGGAGGCATGAATACCTCCGCCTCATGCCGCCCTAGCCGAGGCAGCGGGTGACCGGACCGGGGATTAGTCTGGTCGCCCTGGGAGCGAGGCCACCGCGTGAGGACGACGCCCCGACGGTGCAAACTGTCGGGGCGTCGACATTACAGCGAGGATACCCGTGAGGGTAGACCGCCGGGTGGGCCACTGAAGTAAAAGACCGCGTACCAGTGATCCACCCGCACGGCGTCGAGAGGTATATTGTAGGGCGGGTCTACGGGGTCTTGCGCCGCTTTTCCTGTCGCCCCGGACGGATTAGCGGGGTTTGACGTACCGTAGCCCGCCGCCAAAAAAAAAAAAGTAGTTTCAATCCCTTATAAAGAAATTTGAACAAATTATTGAACAAACACAAAGTTTGCCTGTTTATGTTGATTTGTTGGATAAAAAAAGAACACTAATTCTTTTTTATCCCTACTTATATTTACTGACAAAGGGTATAGGGTTGATTTATATTGATAATAACAATAATAACAGACCATAAAAATAATTGACTTTATTTTATTGTTACAAATTTATTTACGCTTAAGTAAATTCATAATACAGTACACACTATTATTAAAGACTAAAATAAATTATATTCTAAAAACTAACAGTACAACAAACTTTCATTAATTTGCAACAATTTGTTAAATTAAATGCAAATAGTGAAAATAATAAGTATATATATATATATATATATATATATATATATATATATATATATATATATATATATATATATATATATATATATCATCATCATCATGGGGGCCGCCACCCATCACGCCTTGCCCAGTCAGGCGAGTCGAGGAGAGCAGAGTGCCGGGTGGGCACGTGGAATGTAAGAGGTTGTGTGGAAGGTAAGTTGCACGAGCTGATATCCGTCATGGCGGACAAACAGCTAGACGTGCTCTGTGTAACAGAGATCAAGCGAAGGGGCAGCGACGTCTGCGATCTTCCTGGTGGCGGGATGGCTCTGTGGTCTGGTGTACCACAGAGCGATCGAGCCAGCATGGGGGTAGGAGTACTGCTGTCCTCTCGCTTGGCCTCAGGTGTGAAGGATTACGGAATGTATGATCCCAGACTTCTTTGGGTCCGTATAAAACTTGGTGTCACCTAGGTATTCATGGTTGTAGCATATGCTCCCGTAGGATCCTCGGTGGTATCAGACCTAGAGAAGTTTTGGGATAATGTTAGGGAAGTTCTGGATATGGCAGAAACCAGTGAACGCGTGATTGCGGAGATTCGAACGGATGGGTGGGGACCAAGCGTCCCGACTATGAGGACGTACTTGGTCCATTTGGTGATAAGAGAGTGAACGACGCAGGTAGGCTCATAGCGGATGTATGTATGGAGAGAAGCCTTATTGTGTCAAACACATTTTTCCAACATAAGGACATCCATATGTATACATGGAGAAGGAATGAACAGAAAAGTATAATAGATTTAATTTTGGTAGACAGTCGCCTCCGAAGCAAAATATTGGACGCAAGAGCCTACAGGGGCCCCACAGTCGATACGGACCACTATCTCGTTATTGCGAGATTTAGTGGTCTGTTCAGAAAGTGGAGGCACTGGCGAGAGCGTGTCCACTTCGGAGGGCTTGAAAGAATAAAGGTTGAAAGATTGCAAGAAGAGTGTGTAAGAGAAAAGTATGCAGAGGGTGTCCAAGAACGGCTGACGATGGCAAGCCAGCCGCAATCGGACATTGAAGAATGCTGGAGAGTATTGAAAGAGAGTATGGTAGACACAGCGAAAGAAGTATGTGGAAGTTCAAAGAAGCATAGAAACACAAATGGTGATGCATGGTGGGATGCGGAAGTGGCAGCTTCCGTAGAGCAAAAGAAGAAAGCGTGGCTGGACTATGTCTCTTCTTTGAATCTGAATGACAGTATGATGGAACAGAAGAAAGAAATATATCGGCAATGTAAGAATGACACCAAGGCCTTAGTGAAAGAGAAACGTGATAGAGTAAGTATGAGTGCAGAAGATAGGCTGACTAAAAAAACTTCGAGAGTAACACCAAGCTCTTTTGGAGGGAGGTGAAGAAGTCTCGGGGTGGTTGGTCAGCCTTCAGAATGAATAAAATAAGGTCTAAAGGTGGAGACATTCTTACACAAACACAAGACGTGTTAAGCCGATGGAGTGAATATTTTGGCGATATGTATGCGGATACTACGGTTGGCGCCGGTGTCGCATGTGGTCTAGTAGATCAACATTCGACGACGGCGTCCTCCGATGGCATCAGTACGGATGAAGTTGAATGGGCGATAAGAAGCTTGAAAAATGGTAAGGCAGCGGGCATTGATATGGTGTCTGCCGAGATGATCAAGCTTGGTGGCTCCTGTGTCCGGGAGGCGTTCCTGTTGCTCCTCAATTTATGTTGGAGCTCGGGAATGGTTCCCGGGGACTGGAATAGCGCAGTCATCAAGCCTTTGTTTAAAAACAAGGGTTCACGTTATGACTGCGCAAATTACAGAGCCATAAGCTTGACCAGTTTGGCAGCAAAAGTGTATGGTAAAATTATTGAAAGGAGAATGAGGATGGTGTCCGATGGTTTACTGTGTGAGACACAAGGAGGTTTCAGGAGTGGAAGGGGATGCATGGGTCAAGTGTTCTCTCTGCGGAACATTGTGGAGAAGCATCTGGCCCTAGGTCAGAGGGTTTTCTGCAGTTTTGTGAATCTGGAGAGAGCATTTGACACGGTTGTACGAAAGGAACTTTGGGACATTTTACCGGAATATGGTATTAACGGTAAACTGCTGCAGGCTGTGCAATCCAGTTACATGGGCTGTAGAGCCTGTGTGCGTCTGGATGATGGAATGTCGCCTTGGTTTGACGTCAATATCGGCGTTAAGCAGGGCTGCGTTCTATCAGCCAGGCTGTTTATCATATATCTGGATAAATGTCTCCAAAGGTTGAACGATATGAATGTGGGAGTCCAGATGGGTGACTCAGTGGTCTCTGCTCTGCTTTATGCAGATGACGCAGTCCTGCTGGCACAGTCAGCAACTGACCTGCAGACCCTAGTCGACACGATGACAGAAGATTGTAAGAAAAGGGGTCTACGCGTGAATGTGAGCAAAACCAAAATAATGGTCTTTGAAAGAGATGAAGCCAGAACAGATGTAAGAGTAATAATAGGTAATGATGTACTAGAGCAAGTGGATGAATTTGTATATCTTGGATGTGGATTTAGCCGAGATGGACGGTACACCACTGATATAGAGCGAAGAGTGAATGCGGGAAATAGAGTGAACGGAGCGTTGGGGCAACTTCTCGGCAGCCACCACCTCAGCCAGAAGGCACGTGTAGTAATACATAACACAGTGCTTGTCCCAACATTACTGTATGGAAGCGAGAGTTGGGTATGCAGAAAAGAGTATGAAAGTAAAATTAATGCGGTCGAAATGCGATCTCTTCGGAAAATCTGCGGAGTTAGGCTGACCGACCGCATTCGTAACGACGACGTAAGAGAGCGAGTAGGTATGAAAGAGAGTATTGGTGTAAAGATGCGAAAGGGAATGCTCCGATGGTTCGGACATGTGGAAAGAATGGCGAACGAACGTCTGGTTAAGAAGATATACAATGCGAAAGTGGAAGGATGTTGGTACCGAGGGAGACCGAGACTAACCTACCTAGACCAGATCGGTCAGGTACTGAAGGAAGGTGGAGTCAAGAGTCTCCGAAACCGGCGAGCGTGTATGAAGAGAATTATGAATGTTGAGGAAGCGAGTGAAGTATGCAGAGATAGAGTTCTCTGGCACTCTGTTCTCTCTGCCTACCCCTGCAAGGGATATGGCGTGATGATATGTATGTATGTATCATTCTCATATCTAATTTAAAGAAGTCCTTTGAATTAGATATGGAGACATAGCTAGTTGGCTAGATTAAGTTGCCAATATTTAATCTTGGCTCATATTTGTCCCACTGTTGGGCTCATAACTTTTCTACAGTAGGAGAGAAATGGCCTAAAAAACCGACTATGCCAAGCTGGTCAGACGTATTGACATAAGGTTTATTATCAATATTGGCACGTATGAAAGTTATAATCAAGGACGGACTGTTTTGATATTCTTCTTCTATTCTATCTAGTAACATGTTATATGATGCAAATAATTTAATGATTAGTTAATCTTCTTTAATATTCGCCGTTTATTTCTCCATTAACTATATGCGTTAATTTTATATGTACCTATAGAAGAATCATCATTTCGATCTCTGAATAAGCTTCAATAATATTCTTTGCTGAGAAGTCATCAGTAACCGCCAAGGATTATATTTAATATCACTGATTGTATTCTCTGTAGTTTCCACTCGAAACTTTGAGAAAATTTTGACTAAGCCAACACCAAATTGAAGTCTTGCCACTTGTGAACCTGAAAATAATAAGATTTATATATCTAATACCTCTGACAATTCCTAAAATATAAAAAAAAATAGTAAACACATTCACATTTTGCTGTAAACTTTCTTATAAAGAGTAAGCTTATGAATTTAATTCAAGAACAATTTGATTCTATATACCACGCTATTGCTATGAGCTTTATAATAGTTTTTTTTTTTTTTTTTTTTTTTTTTTCATGACACCACCCTGCACTAAGGAAATAAAACTTGTATTGCGGGGGACTTTACAAACATGCAATTAACGCAGACAAATTAAACCCAGACTCAGAACAACACTTTGTGGATCGCACAAAGTAATGTCCTGCGTGGGAATCGAACCCTCGGCACTGGCACGGAAGGTCGCTATCTTAACCACTACGCCATCTGTGCAGTCAAGTTTGATAAAGCTATTTGTCAAACTTATATCACCACCGTAATATGTACAATTTAGTTAATAATATTATTATATTAAAATAATATTTCTACATTAACTAGATACCTATAAAAAATTAAATAATCCATCAATTGTATATATAAGCAACTAACCTTAATGAAGATAAAGGTAAATTTCATTAATGTATAATAGTAATCCAGACTTCAGATAGATTATTAAAAAAAACACTTCTTTAGCGTATTATACAGATATCTCCCTCCTATCCACGTTTTAGATCAAATTAAAAAAGTCAGTTTTGTTATTTTGAAAATTACACAATTCAGAAAGAAACATGTGATTTGAGTCTGACTTTCATAACGTAATATATATTTACCTAAGCAACTTCTGCGACCGGCTCCAAATGTTAAAAAGGCACATGGATGTCTATTCTTGCTATTTTCTGGTAAAAATAGCTCCGGATCAAACTTTTCTGGCTCAGGATAATATTTTTCATCGTGATGAATTGCATAAGGAGATATTACAAGAACCGTCCCTTTATTTATAGTAAAATCTAATCCCTCAATCTTGAGATCTTTTGCTGCACCTCTTGTTAAACTATTAGTTGGAGGATGCATTCGTAATACTTCTTCAAACACCATATCAACGTATTTCATTTCTTTTAATGCCTCATAACAAAATTTATTTCGGTATCTTTCCATAACTTCATCTATTTCTTCTATAAGCTTGTTTTGCACGTCGGGGTTAAGGGCTAAGCGATACAATGCGAAAGTTAAACTCAATGTGTTATTAGCATATCCGGCTATATAAAATATCCAAGCCTGTGCAGCCATCAATTGCTCCGTCATTTTGATATGAGGCTGATCTTTTCCATCTATGGCTTGTTGAGCAATATGTGTCACATTTTCCTTCTTCATATTCATAAGTGCATCCGGTAAATTAGTAGGAATTGTTTTAGAGACAAATTGAATTATACTCGTTTTAATTACTTCATGGCAAAATTCAACGGTTTTCTGAGGTATTATAGATAAATCACATTTTTCCAAACTGCCCGGGAATAACATTTCTAATTCAGGAGCACGACTTGATATTAAAATCTCATCAATTTTATTAAACAATCGGTTGCTGTCATTAATTAAATCAATTTCTAAACCGAACTCAGTGGCCATGGCTGTTCCAATAGTGTACTTTAGAATTTGTTGATAAACATCTTGCTCTGGCTGCTTTGCTGTAATATCTAGCATATAATCGGTAAATTTATCACCATGTCTTTCCAATATAGGAATTAAATTCTTAAGCTTACTTGTTGTATAC
Source organism: Lymantria monacha (assembly GCA_905163515.2). NCBI lineage: Eukaryota > Metazoa > Arthropoda > Insecta > Lepidoptera > Erebidae > Lymantria > Lymantria monacha. The sequence goes on along the minus strand of LR991097.1, from coordinate 21,946,414 downwards.
AGTGAAGTGAATTTATTCCTTAGACCTTGCCAGACGTCATAGTCACAGTGGAAGATGTTATCTCCGAGTCCCCGTTTGCTAAAGCGTAGACCACGCTCCGGGAACAAAGCGAAGTCCTTGATCAACACTTGCTTCACTAAATCTAAATCACGTATGAACAATGTGGGCGATGTCATTCGGTATAATCCAACCACTTTCTCTTTAGGATATTGATTATAAAGATTATTATAATAAACACCGGGATGTTCTCTTCTAAGCGCGACATTTTTATAATTTCCAAAAAGCGGTATCGGTTTTGGTCCCTTTACATTTCTAACTTTCCAATAATTAAATGTCCTCACACAATAATAATATATGGAACATATTATTGTTGCGAACAATGATATATATAAAAACATCTTAGCGGGTGAAAATACACAAACTAATGACTAAATTCTGGTGCGTTGTGTGTTATATACATATAGGTTTGAGCACGTGGTTCTTAATGATTCGTAAGATATATGGCTATCCCCGTCTTGTCTAATGAAAACAATTAAGTTTGGGTATTTAAGTGTCGATATTGATACATTAAATTAATCATAATTATCATTCGTGCCAATATTTTGCGTGAACTATACAGCGTGTTTTTTTTTCTTCTTTTCCTCTTCTATGCACAAGTCACATCTCCAAAATAAAGGATTACATCTCCTTTAGTCACATACGTCCTGCAATTTGACAGATTTGGACAATGGAAGTGATCCTACAATGGAAATGAAATTCACCTATTTTATTACTCTGGTAGTGATGGGTTGATATAGCGTTTTCTCTAAAATACCCTGCACTAAGGAAATAATCATTGTCATAATCATTGCGGGGACTTTACAAACATATAATTAACGGACATAATTACACCCAGACTTAGGACAACAATTCGTGGTTTGTACAAAGTATTGTTCTGCGTGGGAATCGAACCTATGACACTGGCACGGTAGGTCGGTATTTTAACCATTACCTACGTCATCTGTGCAGTTTTATAAAAGTTGTTCATCTCTTGTATTGATGTTATTTTGTTAGATCCCTAAAGTATTTCTTAAGTCAAGTTATTACCTTTACTCGATTTTTTTACGACATCCACAAGCAATGTTAGAAGGGGGTACTATCCCAGAAACCTCCACGCGGTGTACCCTGGGTGCGGGCGGCGGTCCCCAGTTCTTCTGTTGTACTATCGTCCGTAGCGAATATCTGCGCGATTTCACTCCTCACTCTACTACAGTCGTAGTAGAGGTTATAGGACGCGAAATATTGGGACGGGCTCAGTCACTCATTCATTTGAGGGCTGGGCAGGCACATGCCACCGCCCACACATCGTAAACCTGATATCTTGCTTCAAGACACGTTGTCTTGAGGCGTAGTATCAGGAGCGAGGGTCTTGGCTTAACCGCCCGGACTGCGAGGAAGACAACCTCTATAAAGAGTTCGAAGTAACATTCGGACTCGGAAATCACCCGGAATCTTAAGTTCTGGCGTGCGGCGAGAAGATGCATGGCAGATGGGTTGTTTTGTCGTTAGCACGCTCCAGCCAGGGTACCGGCTGACCCCCTGGTTGGTAAATGTAGGCTTGCCCGGGTAAAGGGATCTCTGCCCGGGTCGACGTATAGTATCTCCCATGCTCGTGGGATTCGTTATAGATACTCAAAAATTAAATAAAATTAAAGACGGGGATCATAGCGATTCTCACCCCAAGGCCCGGTCATGCCAACGTAAATCTGACCAAAACGACGCCTCGTCCTCTGGACTTGAGGCGTCTGCCGAGGGCCCGGCACAAATCGTGGAGGCCCCAATAGCAAAGCTCTCCCCCACTAGGAGGATGGACGATTTCGGGGCCTCACTCACCACCTTGGAGGCCTCGATACGGCGACTGGCACCGGGCCTCGTCCTGGTTCTAGGGGACTTTAACGCCAAATCCACGGCGTGGGGGTCCCCTGCGACGGACGACCGCGGGCGGGCGGTCAACGAGTGGGCGGCTTCACTGGGCCTCTGTGTTCTGAACAGAGGCTCGGTGAACACGTGTGTGCGGCGGCAGGGCGGGTCGATAGTGGACTTGTCGTTCGCTAGCCCCGCTGTCGCGCCACGGGTGAGGAACTGGAGTGTCCTGGAGGAGGCGGAGACCCTGTCGGACCACCGGTACATCCGGATGGAGGTCTCCCCCCGGGAACCCGGTAGGGGTCACAGGGCGGACGGAGCTCCCGCGTTTCCGCGGTGGGCTGTGGGTCGTCTTGACAGGGATCTACTGGCGGAGGCGGCCATTGTCAGCACGTGGCTGTCCTCACCACCCCCAGCGGACGGAGTGGACGCTGAGGCTGTTCGCATTCGCAGTGCGTTAACGCAGATCTGCGATGCGGCCATGCCCAGAGTGCGGCGGCGTCCACCTCCGAGGCAGGGGCCTACTGGTGGTCCCCAAGACTGGCGGACCTTCGTGCGGCGTGTATCAGTGCCCGAAGGTCCTACACCCGCAGCCGGCGGCGTCACCGCGACGTCGAGCGGGAGGGCCAGCTGTACGAGGCGTACCGCAGTGCGCGGACTGCCTTTCGGCTGGCCATCCGAGCCGCCAAGGGCGCGAGTTGGCAGGAGATGCTGGACGGTCTCGACCGTGACCCCTGGGGTCGCCCATATCGCGCGGCGCTGAACAAGCTTCGCGCGCGGGCCTCCCCCTCACCGAGACCCTCCAGCCCGACTTCCTTCGTAGGGTGGTCGAGGAGCTGTTTCCACGGCAGTCGGAACACACGCCCCCGGTCAGGGCTCCGCCAGATCAGGACCGGGAGGCCGACGACGACGAGAGTGTTCCGCCCGTGACGGAGTCGAAAGTGGGGGCGGCTGTGGCGAAGATTGGTTCCGCCACCACGGCCCCCGGCCCGGACGGAATTCCAGTCCGGGTGCTGACGTCGCTCCTCGAGCACTTCGAGCCTCGCCTCAGGCAGCTAGTGGCAGACTATTTGGAGGGCCGCAGTATCCTCTGCGCGGGTCCCGCAGGGGACATTGTGCGGACGCCCATGTCGTGCGGCGTTCCACAGGGGGTTCTGGAGCCGACTCTGTGGGACATCGGGTACGACTGGGCGTTGAGAGGGAGTCTGCCCCCCGGGCTGAGCTTGGTGTGCTACGCTGACGACACGCTCGTCACAGCCCGGGGCAGGACACTCGAAGAGGCAGCGAGCCTGGCCACTCTCGGCACCGAGGAGATGGTCAGGCGGATCGAGGCGCTGGGGCTCAGGGTGGCCCTAAACAAGACGGAGGCCCTACTTTTCCATGGGCCCCGTGTGAGGCTGCCCATCGGCGCCTCGATAGTGGTAAACTCCATCCACATCAGCATCCAGGCCCATATGAGGTACTTGGGTCTGGTGCTCGACGGGCGATGGTGGTGCCGGGAGCATTTCCGACAGATTGCTCCCCGGCTTGTCGGCGCGGCGTCCGCCCTTTCTCGACTCATGCCGAACGTGGGCGGACCCAGTTTCGAGGGCCGACGGCTGTATGCGGGGGTCATCCGCTCGATGGCCATGTATGGCGCACCCGTGTGGGCGAGGGCTCTGAACGCCCAGCTCAGGGCGGTTCTGTGGAGGCCACAGAGAGCCATGGCGGTCAGAGCCATTCGCGGGTACCACACGGTGTCGACAGAGGCGGCGTGTCTGTTGGCCGGGACACCCCCGTGGGACCTAGAGGCGGAGATGCTCTCCGACCTCTACCGGCGGGTTATCACAGCGCGTGAGGACCCCCTGGATAGCCACCTGGCGCGTGGATGCCCGCCGAGACGTCATCGCCCGTTGGGCTACGCGGCTGGAGAGGCCTAGGCACGGTGTGGAGACCGTTGAGGCCCTCCGGCCCGTATTGATAGAGTGGATGGAGCGGCGGCACGGAGTCCTCACCTTTCGGCTGGCGCAGGTATTGACGGGGCACGGGTGTTTCGGGTTGTACCTGCACAGGGTCGTGTATAGGGAGTGGACTCCGGCCTGCCACCACTGCAGGAGTGACGAGGACACGGCGCAACACACGCTGGAGGTGTGTCCGGGATGGGAGCGGCAGCGCCGTGACCTCGTCGCTGTCATCGGTGCCGACCTGACGCTGCCGGCCGTCGCGAGGGCGATGGTCGACAGCATCAGGAACTGGGACGCGGTCGCCGCCTTCTGCGAGGCTGTCATCTCGCAGAAGGAAGCGGCGGAACGGGCAAGGGAGGATTCCCGCGCCCCGGGCCGCCGCCAGCGGCCGGGGCGGCGCAGGCGCGAATACCTGCGCCTGATGCCGCCCTAACCGAGGCTTCGGGTGATCGGACCGGGGAATTGTCCGGTCACCCGACGTGAGGCCACCGCGTGAGGGCGACGCCCCGACGGCGAAATCTGTCGGGGCGTCGACGAGAGGAACCCGCGAGGGTGAACCGCCGGGCGGGCCACCGAAGTTAAAAATCGGGTCCCGGTGACCTGCTTGCACGGCGAAGAGAGAGGAGTTTTTACGGTGGGTCTATGGGTTCACGCGCCGCCTTCTCCGTCACCCCGGACCGATTTGGCGGGGCGAGACTAATCCATAGTCCACCAAAAGAAAAAAAAAAAAAAGCAATGTTAGAAGTTGCAGTATTTACAATACATCCATTATTTTATTATTTTTTATGACCCTTACCGATAAATAAGTTGATGTTTTCTATTTTTTTACACAAAAAGTACAATGTTGGATATTTGAAAAAAAATATTAAAAATGAATCTTTCAAGAGCCCATTGAAAAAGGCAAGGCAAATAAGGCTATTTTGACTACATTATACCATGATCACATTTTGATATCATAGCTCACGGTTGGCAGGCCAAAAATGGCATATTATTATCTTCTAACTAAATTAGAGTTCTGGTACTGTATCGGGTTCCTGGTCTACATCCATCCAAAAACGTATCTGCAGAGATGTTGGAGTGATCTAACTACCGACTTTTCCTGCCAAGTGTCATAAAATTGATCCCCACGTAGAACAATTCTATATGCCATGCACAAATAATTATACCGAGCATGGTGTAACTTTTATCGGTTAATTACATATTTGTGAGGGCCCTGAAATATTTTTTATTTACAAACAAGGAGCCTACAGATGTTGATTGTTGAACATGACTCTCTCCATATACGGTCAACACCATCATCGCCACAATGTCAGAATACCATCGCAATTGATGGTCTACGTTTGCCAGCCATGCCATTCTTGTTGTAAATAATCCGCCAGTTTTGATGAATATAGGGTAAGCAAGAATGGTGGCACAACCTGTCAAGGTTTTTTTTAGTAGTAATAGGGCCACACTCTCTCTCCATCTGGGTTAGTACCACATTCTTGCAGAGAATTCAACTCTTGTGACGTTTGAACAGTGTAAAAATGCTGGTACGCTTCGTTTGGTGATCGAGAGAGCCGAAAGCCTAACTTTCTGGTTTTTTGGTGAGTAAGCAGTAACTTAGCGATATGCTTGGTAATGCAAAGGTCTATTAGCGGCGGTAATCTACTTGGTCATTTGCCATAAGCAATAAAAAAAACTCCAAAAACGTAGTTCCCCGAAAACAATTTTCAAAACAAGTTTCTTATCAGCCGTTTTATATTCAATTAATTATGGTCATTTATGAGTCGACTGTCCTTTTCACAGTAAATGATAATATGGTCTTTATTTTTGCCAAAGGTACATTAAATTATCTCAGCTCATCATTCATTCTCCTACTCTCATCTCAATTACTTGGGGTCGGTACAACATGTACTCTTTTGTCATAGTATATATTGTAGAAGTTATTGGCAATAGTTTAATGACAGGCCGCCTGCCAGACGTCAGCGGCTCCAAATACTACCAGCCTTACTTTGCTCGTGGATGTTGTAAAAGACGACTAAGAGCCTTATAACGACCTGGGCCAACTCCATGTGATGCCGTTTGGTCACCAATTACATTCCCAATGAGGGCTGACGTCTGGCAGGCGGTCGGTCATAAAACTATTGCCAATAACTTTTACAATATGTGTACTATGAAAGAAGAGTACATATTGTATCGATCCCAAGTAATGGGGATAAGAGTAAGAGAATGACGATATTCTATAAAATAATGATTTCTGATGTTTACGCCAATATTACACATTTGAAATAAAATATTTTTACAGATTCTATCGCGTTAGTATTTGATTGTTAATTGCCCAAAGTTTCAAACACTACAGCGTTCAGGAGAAGAGACCTCCCGCAACCATGAATGCTGTAAAGTAAGTAAACGCGATAAAAGCCGTAAAAACAGTTTTATTTCAAATATTCTATAAAACATAAACACCTTAGTAGTCGAACAGCCTGTATAAGATTACAAGCACTATGACACATTGAAAAGATTACATATACTTACATATTATCAATACAAATGCTGAACTAACTATCACTCTGCTCGAATCTTTAAGAAGTTTAGTATCTGCTCGCTTTCGCCTCTTTTCTAACTCTTTAACTATTTTTTTAAATGAACATTTTATTCTTACACTTAGCCACTGATAATAGTATTTAAAGCCATTTATTAATATTTGTAATGTAAGTCCCTGGCAATGCAAGGATTATTTTTAGTATCAATCATACTCTATGAAAAAATCTTCAAAAAAAAATCATTTTAAGATAATCTTAATATATATAAATTACGTGTCACGTTGTTTGTCCGCAATGGACTCATAAAGTACTTAACCGATTTTAACCAAATTTGCACAGCAAGTGTAGTTTGATCCAACTTAAAAGATAGGATAGCTTAAGTCTGAGTTTATAGTAATATTATTTTATTGCAAATTATATGTCTAATATTTGACAGTCAAAATATGATTTTGAATGTCTATTATATCAAAAAGATTTAAAAAGATGGCGGAATCTGTTGACTGGATTCAGTAAGTATTTAATAGATGGCGCTATGTTAAATGTACAAACGCTTCATATAAGCTATAATTTGTTAGAATAAACAAAAAGTGTTACTGAGGCTAACCTAAGCCACAGCAACGCGTGGCCCGGTCTGCTAGTTTCATATATAAGAAGTTTTTCACTCTGATGCAAAGCTGTTTCTAAAGCGTCTTGGTGAACTTACTCATTGTACTCAACCTATTTTCTACAATTTTTTAACCTTCTCGGCAATTATAATCCGGCCAAAAACCAATTTTATTCTAACGTTGTATTTTTAAAGACTCCTTTCTTTCCGGAACAGGTCGCGTAATATAAGTACGTTACCTAAGTTCTTACTGATACAATTAAAACATATATTCCCGGTTTGACGACGGAATAAGAATATAATCATCGCCACATCATACTTGAGTGTGTGAATCGTAAAAATGGTGTTGGTGTATCAAAAAGAAAGTGGACAGCAGCTATCTCCTGGGGAAGATATAACACCTCACGCCGGATGGCAACCCATCTGCGAAGTCTAGCAATTACCGCGCTGTAACAGTGTAATATTCTGGTTCAAAGGGCACCATACAGGACCTACTATCATACGGGTTGAGAGTCCTCAGCGCTCACCCACAGTCCGAGTAAAGTTGTCATAGCCATCTGAGGCTAACAACTAAGTCACACAAAAAAAAAAAAAAAACCTACTAAATGTATTATATGCAATATAATTTAAGTAAAAATTACGAGTAGGTATGCTGAGTTTCATGTCAGACCTTCTCAAATTGCAGCCGCATTGTGATCCGGTGCAAAAAAAAATCAAAACGTAAAATTGACAATATGACCTTAAGGGACTTATCCTAACAAATATTATAAATGTGATGGTAAGTTTGATTGCATATTTCTTACGCTTTCACACCTAAACCACTAAAACGATTTTAAAAATTTTCACCTATGGAAAGCTACATTATCAGAGAATAACGTATATAGCCTACGTTTTTACCTCCGTTTTCCTATGGCAAAAGGAACATAATCAATGATTTTGATTTGATTTAACTGTGTATGTGATACTATCCATATTGATTAAAGTGATTATAAATATTTCCTTAAGTGGATTCAAAAATATAGCATCAATTTTTTAATGCCAATGTTATGTTTACTGCAGCTCTTTATACAAGCATATGTTGTCGTAGATAGATAATTAGATTATCTCTATAATTTAGTTTAATTTTGAAAACATTTCTCTTTATTTGAGATAGCTGAGAATTCAAGAGAAAGTTTTCAAATATTTGATGAATGAAGTAGTAGATTCTAATATTAGTTCTGTATATTTATAGAAATAATACAACCATACTGTTTAAAGTGATGTTTATATTTTATATAAAAACTTAAAATAATATAATACATATTGCATATTACAAACGTAAAGAGCAAACTCAACAATTTAATTAAAATAAAAAATAATATAAAGAAGTATACATATTGAAACTAAGGACTAACTTAACGATCATAAAGAATATCTGCTGACTGACTGCACAGATGGCGTAGTGGTTAAGATACCGACCTTCCGTGCCAGTGTCGTGGGTTCGATTCCCACGCAGGACATTACTTTGTGTGATCCACAAAGTGTTGTTCTGAGTCTGGGTGTAATTTGTCTGCGTTAATTGCATGTTTGTAAAGTCCCCCGCAATACAAGGTTTATTTCCTTAGTGCAGGGTGGTGTCAAAAAAAAAAAAAAAAAAAAAAAAAAATATCCAACCGAAGGCTGTTAAAAAAAAAACAATATAGTTTTATTTATTTATTTTTACATACCCATTCTCTCTTATATGCATTTGACAATTTTTTACAACTTATCCCTTTATTCAAGCCTAAGAATAAACAAAGTTACTTTTAAACATAACTTAATCATAGATTTAAATTAATAAACTTCAATTGTATTATGTCGTATTGATAATAAGGTGAAGTTCTATTCTTATGTAATATATTTATCTTATTATTTTATATATATATACATATATATCAAGACATATATATCTTTATATATCAAGCTTATTATTCTTAATTGAGTTAACAGCGGATCTCTGTTACAGAATTGAAGATATTTCAAGGGAAATATGTATTTTCTATAATTTTGAATAAATTATAGCAACATCATCATCATTATCTCAGCTCATATATGTCCCACTGTTGGGCTCGGGCCTCCTCCATATAGGAAGGGAAATTGACCTACTACACCACGCTGGTCAGACGTGTTGGTATGGGGTACGATCCCAGAAACCTCCACGCGGTGTACCCTGGGTGCCGGCGTCGAACTGTCGCCCGTAGCGAATATCTGCGCGATTTCGCTCCTTACTCTACTACAATAGTAGTAGAGGTTATAGGACGCGAAATACTGGGACGGGCTCAGTCACTCATTCATTTGAGGGCTGGGCAGGCATATGCCACCGCCCACATATCGTAAACCTGATTCTTTGCTTGTCTTAGTTTCAGGAGCGAGGGTCTTGGTTTAACCGCCCGGACCGCGAGGAAGACAACCTCTATAAAGAATTACCCAGAGTCTTAAGTTCTGGCGTGCGGCGAGAAGATGCATGGCAGATGGGGTATTCTGTTCTTAGCACGCTCCAGCCAGGGTACCGGCTGCCCCCCTGGTTGGTAAATGTAGGCTTGCCCGGGTACAGGGATCTCTGCCCGGGTCGACGGAATGTATCTCCCATACTCGTGGGATTCATTATGGATACTGGACATTTAAAAATTAATAACGACGGGGATCATAATGATTCCCACCTCAAGCCAAAGCAAAACTGACACAAACGACGCCTCGTCCTCGCGACTTGAGGCGTCCGCTTGAGGGCCCGGCACCAGCGAAAGAGGACCCAAAGAGGAGGAAGAAGAGCAGGCGGATGCTAACTCTGCTTGGCGAGCGCGCTAAACGGCGCGCCAACCGCCTTAAGAAGGAGAGGGAGGCGCTGGAGGCCGCGGCGCGCCGTGAGACCAGCGTTCCCAGCGACGATGGCGGCATAATTGCCGCAGAGCCGTCGCATACGGATGGTGGTAGCGCCGCAGAACTGCCGCGGAGGGAGAGCGGCGGCGGATGTGTGTGTCCCGGGACGAGGGCGACGATGCCGCAGAGCCGTCCAAGGAGGGGACGAGGAGTGGCAGCTCAACGGAGCTGTCGAGTGACGAGGGCGGATCTACCGCAGAGCGCAGAGAGTGAGGGTGGCAGTAAAGCCGCAGGGCCGTCGTTGGAGAGCGCCCGAAGCTCCGACACCGACACGGCCTTGAAAAAGTCTTCGGACGAGGGCGGGAAGGCCGCAGAGCTGTCGGACGAGGAGGTCGGCCGAAGCCGGGACGAGGGGACGTTCAGCATGGAGGAGGGCAGCTCGGCTACCGAGGCCGCCGAGGAGTCTGAGCCGCACACTGCGGCGAAGGCTCTGACGGCGGCCATAAATGTCAGGGAGAGGGAAGAGGCCCTCCCCCGAGTGTCCGGAAGCGCCCCCTGCATAAGGGCGGCAGCTCCGACTCGGAGGGGAGTGTCGTCATGCCTCCTTCTAAGGTCCCCACCGCGCGTCGTGGGCGTAGAGGTCGTGGGTCGGCGGTGGCGGCGAGGCCTGTTCCGGGTCAAGCCGATCAAGGAGGTGAGGTGGCGGCCCTGCAGGCCGCGAACGCCCACCTCAGTAGGGAGGTCTCTGGCCTGCGGGAGCGCAACCGGAAACTTGAGTCGGAGCTGTCGGCGGTGCGGAAGGAGAACCGCGGGTTGGCCAAGGACATGGCTGACCTGCGGTCTCAATTCGCACTTTTAGTGCCAGCCGCGCCGCTGACACCGGTTTCGCCGCCGAAACGGGTTGCGCCGGGGAGGGCGGGCCCGTCCTCTGCGCTCGTGTTGCCACCTACGTCCGTGGCGCCGCCTGCGCCCGTGGTGCCTGCTGCGACGGTTGCGCCCGTGGCGTCGGCCGTGAGCGCCGCCAAGAAGCGCGGAAGGCCCAAGAAGGGGAAGGAGCCGCTGCCTGCGGTGCACGGTGTGCCGGAGGAGGCGATGCGCGTCATCTTCGCCAAAATTGAGTTGATGATGGACGCGCGCATCCAGGCCGTGGCGGATCGTCTTCCGCCCGAGGTACCCCTCCGACCACCGCTCTCCGCTGACAAGGCGAAGCGGCCGCAAGCGCCAGCTCCCGCCTCGCTGCCATGTCAGGGTGGCCGCGTGGTGGCCTACGCCGCGGCCGTAGGCGGGCCCAAGGGGGCCAAGAGGAAGGCTGGCACGGTGCCGGCTCCCGCCAAAGCCGGGCAGTGGCCGGCGCCAGCTGCTACACTGCAGGCTCCGGCTAGCGCACCCGCGACTGTGCGCGATTGGGGCGGCGCAGGCGCGATTACCTGCGCCTGATGCCGCCCTAGCCGAGGCCGCGGGTGACTGGATCAGGGAATTAGTCCGTCACCCGCCGAGAGGCCGACCGCGTGAGGAAAGACCGACATCCTACCCGAGGGGGGGACGTCGGTCGAGGAGAGGATACTCCTCAAGGGTATTCCGTCGGGCCAGCCACTGACGTCAAGTCACTCTGCTCCGGTGGTTGGCCCAACGACGAAGGCGACGTCACGGGTGGGTTACGGGTGTGCGTGCTTACGCCCCTCTGTCAGCCCGGACGGAGTGGTGCAAGGAGTGTGCCGACCGTAACCCGCCCCCAAAAAAAAAAAAAAAAAAAAAAAAAAAAAGATAGGGCTTGTGAATTGTATTCTTGCTCCGTCACCACACGGAAAGCAGCATATGAAGTTATAATTCTAATATTCCGGTTATATTGTATACATATCTACATTAGTCAAACGAACTTTATTAACACATAATTCAATACGAATTCGTATAACTATGTAATGTTTTGTCCGCGTGGTGACGGAGTAAGAATACAATTCACCACCCCCTATCTCACCCGTGGGTGATCGTACGAGACGACTAAGGGATCATCTATGCGAGAGAAGGAAAACTCAAAAAAAACCTGTACCAACACGTCTGACCAGCGTGGTATAGTAGGTCAATTGCCCTCCCATTATGGAGGAGGCTCGAGCCCAACAGTGGGACGTGTATAAGCTGAGATGATGATGATAATGATGTAATATTTATGTAAGTATTTAATTACAGATTTTTTTTTATTGTAGTTACGCAAATGGATAATTTACATATAAAAAAAATATATTTTTCACCAGTTCATGGATGCAATTTTCAAAAATTATTTTTTAATCGAATTTTAGAATTACCTAACTAATTCGTATAATGATTTATTGTCGATAATAACGTCAGTCCTTTAGCCTAAGATAGTACCACAGCTTAACCGTACGAATTACTCCTAGGCAGCCTGTCGGTATGTGTGTCCCTTTCCAAATAGGTGGTCGCCATCTTGTCATAGCTAGCAGAACAGTCTATAAAAGCCTGAATTTTAAATACTTATGTGATAATTTTAAATACTTATGTGATACTTATGTGATATTAGCATCTCATAATTCACAAAACTCGATGATTCAAACAATAAAATAAATTGTTTTATCAGTCATAGAAATAGTATAAACATATCATATTTATCTACTCATAACATTATTATAGTGATGTAACATCCCGTTCAACTTATTACATAACATTCGATTATTCTTAATATCACTGAATGAAATAATGATAATATATTCTAAGAAATATAAACAAAATTTAAAAAAATATAAATAATGTTAATATGTACACGTCTTTCATAGTACGTATTGTAGAAGTTATTGGCAATAGTTTTATGACCGGCCGCCTGCCAGACGTCAACCCTTCTTGGGAATATAATTATTGACCAAATGGCATCAGATAGTTGGCCCAGGTCGTAATAAAGCTCTTAGTTGTCTTTTACGATATCCACGAGCAAAGCAAGAGTTGGTAGTATTCGTAGCCGCTACCACACAGCATAATAATTGTACAAATATTTAGCAATATTTGAACAGCTAAATTGGTCAAAGATTTATGTTTAATAAAAGTACATATATAAAAACGACAAATAGACGTAATTACAGGTAATTTATACATTTTATCGAGTAATACACTTATGTTTAAAATATCACTCATCATCATCATCATCATCACAGCCCATAAATGTCCCACTGTTGGGCTCGGGCCTCCTCCGTAATGGGACGGAAATTAACCTACTATACCGCGCTGGTCAGACGCGTTGTTATAGGGTTTTGTTACGAGTTTTCCTTCTCTAGCATAGATGTTATATGCGTTTTATATCCCTTAGTCCTCTCTTACGATCACCCACGGGTAAGATAGTGGGTGGTGAATTGTATTCTTACTCCGTCACCACACGGAATAATAAGCATGAATGCTGTCAATAAACTACATATTTAAATTGAAGATAACTTTTATAAAATATCACTAACATCTATTGAATATAATATTTATTCTAGAACTTTAAATACACAGTGGTGTTGGAAAGTAATTCTACTCTTTTAAAGCTATACGATCCATGTGATGCTGGAGTAAGAATACAATTCACCACCCCCTATCTTACCCGTGGGTGATCGTAGGAGACGACTAAGGGATATAAAACGCATATAACATCAAGGTAAGAAAAGGAAAACTGGAAATAAAACCCTATACCAACACGTCTGGCCACCGAAGACAAAGATCGGTTACAGGTGGCCCGCTCGCACGGCGAAGAGAGGTGTTTGCAGGGTGGGTCTATGGGCTTGCGCGCCGCCTCTTCCATCGTCCCGGACCGATTTGGCGGGACGCGACCAAGTCCATAACCCACAGAAAAAAAAAAATACCAACACGTCTGACCAGCGTTGTGTAGCAGGTCAATTTCCCCCCCATTACGAAGGAGGCTCAAGCCCAACAGTGGGAGATATATATGAGCTGAGATGAAGATGATGATAGCTATACGATTATGTTGTCGATATCTTAATGATTTCTGATGTTTACTCGAGTGTTACATTTGTAATAATACCATTTTTACGCATTCTGTCGCGTTTGTGTTTGATTTTTAATTTCCCGACGTTTCGAACACTATAAAGCGTTCATGGTCACGAGAGGACTTTCGATGTCTCTCACATTTGCAAGTTTCATTTTTATAACTTACTGGATAAAATTCCTTATAAATATAAAAGTGTTCCTTTTATTGCATTATAAATTTATTTTAGGCTTTATAAAAATTTAGCAATGATATATAATTAATAAAAAAAATATGTAACAATCTTTGTATAGCTTCATAAAATTATATTCATATACATGCTATTCATTTCCTATAAGATAATTAATGTGTGGCACAAGACCGTTTTAAGTAGTATTATCGTCATTTTTTTTTAGTAATTTTTCATCATCATCATTCTCCTACTCTTATCCCCATTACTTGGAGTCGATACAATATGTACTCTTCTTTCATAGTACATATTATAAAAGATATTGGCAATAGTTTTTTGACCGACCGCCTGCCAGACGTCAACCCTCCTTGGGAATGTAATTGTTGACCAAACGACATCAGATGGAGGAGACCCAGGTCGTTATAAGGCTCTTAGTCGTCTTTTACGACATCCACGAGCAAAGTCTCCGAAACCGGCGAGCGTGTATGAAGAGAATTATGAATGTTGAGGAAGCGAGTGAAGTATGCAAGGATAGAGTTCTCTGGCACTCTTTTCTCTCTGCCTACCCTGCAAGGGACATGGCGTGATGGTATGTATGCATGCACGAGCAAAGTAAGGGTTGATAGTATTCGTAGCCGCTACCACACAGCTAGTGTAGTAGGTATAATATAGATATATAGAGACGAAAAATAGAGAAACTCACGTTTACATATTATTCGCTGATCCCGTTGTAAAAAAAAAACAAGTCTCTGAAGACTGTTTTTAAATAATTTATCATAATAAACTACGTCCTAATGGGTAATACACATATTCGAAAAAAAATATTTATATGGATTTTTACGCGTTTGCATCTGATTTTTATTTGCCCAAGGTTTCGAATACAGCGTTCAAGACCTAAGACAAGTGCTCGAAAAGTCTAGCAAGAAAAAGCCCAATAATTAAAAATTATTAAAAATAATTTTATTTCAATATCTAATACGCGTTAATTTCAGATATTTTTATTTATTTTTCTATATCCATTTTATTTTTGGAGATTTAATTTGATAAATTAGGTGTTTAAAAATACTGTTTCCGAATCACCACCATAATTTTTATTACATTCTACTCAATTAACTTACAATATATATTTAAATCACATATCTAAAGACACTTTGTACTATACAGCTTCAATTCTCTTTGAGATAATCTATAAATAAAACAATATGATAAAACAATTATGATGTCTCTAACTTAGCACCGCACTACTTTTAATTAAAAAAAAAACATTATATTACTCGGAATTAATTGACAAAAAAAAATACTTTTTAAAAGAATATACATACAATTAAATCAAATAAATAATTAATGTGTATGAAATTGAAAACATACTGGCGAAAAACAACACAGACTACTGACTAACCCTAGAATGTTTTAGTTTTATATATATAAGAAGGCACGTGGAGAAATGCTATTTTATATAATCCAATCAACTTCGTATCGAGTAAGTACAATTAAATATACGCTTTACGATATTATATCTTGCATGAAAGCTTAACTACGTAGGTAAAATCCAATTGCTACTGTGATACCACATATTTTGCTATTTCATTATATTAAATACTGGCTGTGTGTTAGCGGCTACGAATAATAACAACCCTTACTTTGGTTGTGGATGTCGTAAAAGACGATTAAGAGCCTTATCTGGGCCAACTCCATTTGCTATTGTTTGGTCAATAATTACATTCCCAAGAAGAGTTAACGTGTGTGAGGCAGTCGGTTATAAAACTATTGCCAATATCTTTTACAATATGTACTATGAAAGAAATGTACATATTGTATCGACCTCACGTCATTGAGATAAGAGTCCTAGGTACTCTTGAATGATGATGAAATGCCACTTACTTAGATAAAAGTTTTTAATTTATAACTAAATTCTTACAACTTATAACTTAGTCTTGCTTTAAAGGTAATATAATAATAATTAGGTAAAATAGTTAATCTAAAGTATCACATCCGTGTGGTGACGGAGTAAGAATACAAATCACCACCCCTTATCTTACCCGTGGGTGATCGTAAGAGACTACTAAGGGATATAAAACGCATATAACATCTATGCAAAAGATGGAAAACTCGAAACAAAACCCCATACCAACACGTGTGACCAGCGTGGTATAGTAAGTTAATTTCCCTCCCAATATAGAGGAGGCTCCAGCCCAACAGTGGGACGTAAATAAGCTGAGATAATGAAAGTAAAGAAGTTGTAGATATAAAGTGCCGGATCTAGATTCGGATATTATATCGTATTGGTATAATTACTGATGTCGGAATTGGATATGTAGATGTAATTATTATGGATTATCTGATGATTTTGCTTACTGTTATAGGTATTGGATGTTTAGGAAATTGGATGTTTAGGAAATTGATGTTTAGGAAATTGTTATAGGTATTGGATGTATAGGTATTGGATGTTTAGGAAATTATTAAAAGGGAAACTCCAAGTGTTGATTTTCGTATTACGTAAGAGAGCGAGTCGGTATGAAAGAGAGTATTGGTGTAAAGATGCTGAAGGGAATGTTCCGATGGTTCGGACATGTGGAAAGAATGCCGAACGAACGTCTGGTTAAAAAGATATACAATGTACGAAAGTGGAAGGATGTAGGTACCGGGGGAGACAAAGACTCACCTACCTAGACCAGATTGGTCACGTGCTGAAGGAAGGTGGAGTCAAGAGTCTCCGAAATCGGCGTGCGTGTATGAAGAGAATTATGAATGTTGAAGAAGCGAGTGAAGTATGCAAAGATAGAGTTCTCTGGCACTCTGTTCTCTCTGCCTACTGATATGGCGTGATGATATGTATATGTATATGATTTTCGTATTATTCTCCTTTGGATCTCCGTCCCGTTTAGACAGTCAACTCAGCTAATTGAAGGAAAACTATCTGAAATAATCCGAAAATTTTATATAGTAACTATTTGGATGTATTTTAATTTCGGATATCCGATATTTTCCGTTAAGTTTATAGGGCTCCGTAATATAGCTACTGGCAAGGTAAAGATAGATAGATAGATAGAATATAGAGCTCGATTATAGCTTGCAACTAATATGAAATTAATTAATATATTCCATTGCGTTTGTTCAGTCAAATTACAAATAAACGTTTTACGGTACCGTACCCAAAGGGTAAATCCCCTATTACTAAGTCTGTCCGTTCGTCTGTCTATCACCAGGCTATATCTCGTGAACCATGATAGTTAGACGGTTGAAATCTTCACAGATGATGTATTTTTTTTTGCCGTTATAACCACAAATACTAAAAAATAGAATAAAATAAATATCTAAGGGGTACTCCCCGTAACAAACGTGATTTTTGCCCTTTTTATAAGTAATGGTACGAAACCCATCGTATGCGAATCTGACTCCCACTTTGCCGGTATTTAATTTTATTCTGGAGGTTATTGTATTCCATGTAAATAATAGTGTAGAATAATTTTTTTTATCGATAACCAGCACTTTAAAACTCACTAATGCATATAAACTCATTTGCAAAAAAAACGGGCACCTAAGCAATGAACCATTTCAAATGTTAATATTTCTTTGTTTGATAATTATAGGTAGTTTTATCCACACAATTTGGTAAATTAATAAGAAAATAATCGTTTTCATCAGTATTTCATAAAATTTAGATACAATTTATGGGAAATAATGCTAAACCTCGCTAGTAGTGTATATTCGCTAGTAGTGCATATGCTCATGAAGTAAAAATAAAAAAGTTTTTTTGTTTGTTTTTCTTTAATAAAGTAAAAGCAGATAAATGTTTAGTATCGAGTGTGACCCCCTCTAGCTAAAATCACAGCTTGAATTCGTCTGGGCATGCTAGCGAGTATATCCCGGATACTTGCTTGCGGAATACGTTCCCACTCCGCAGTAATCACATTCTTCAGCTCTCTGATGGTCTGCGGAGCCGGGTGTACTGATCTCACACGCCGTTTCAGAACGTCCCAGACATGCTCTATGGGATTGAGGTCGGGACTTCGAGCTGGCCAATCCAAACGACGAATGCCGACCTCTTGCACATACGCATTAACATCGCGGGATCGGTGGGCGTGGAGCATTGTCGTCCATAAAAATCGAGTCTTCACCTAGAGCGGCCAATGCGGGTTGTGCATGAGAAATTAGAACTTCCGTTATGTATCGATGCCCAGTCAGTGAGCCGTTTTCAATGAAGACTAACTCTGTACGATCCATTGAATTTATTCCTGCCCAAAACATAACAGAGCCCCCACCATAAGGTGTGATTTCTTCGAAACATGCCTCTGCAAAGCGTTCTCCTTGTCTTCTTAGCACTCGCCGACGTCGATCTTCACCGAACAGAGATATCCTGGCTTCATCAGAGAACAAAACCCTATTCCAATCGTCTGGAGTCCATGATTCACAATTTCTAGCGAACCTAAGCCTGTGAACTCTGTGCTCACGGAGTAATTTGGGGCCGCGGGCCGGGCGGTGACTGCGTATATTGGCAGCGAGAAGCCTCCTCCTGACCGTCCATAGACTAATATGCACATTTCTTACTTCTTGGAGGTTGTTCTTAAGATCCACATACGAAGATTTACGATTTCTCAATGCGCGACTCACAAGAAAACGATCATCCCGTGGTTGGGTACATGGTTTTCTTCCAGAACCAGGCCTTCTCTCGGCGGAACCAGTCTCCTGATATCGCTGCCAGGTCCTTTGGACTGTCGAGCGACTAACATTTAGCCTCCTAGCCACGAAACATTGGCTGCAACCCTCTTCAAGCAGCGCGATAATTTTGGTAGCTTTTACCACTTTATCTACCATTTTTGATACAGCCAAACAGCATTAAATAAAGCTTTGACAGTCAAGGATATGAAATTAATCGATAAAAATTGAATAAAAGTTATGAAAGTCGATGTTAACTTCTGGAACTTCGCGCCAAAAATGTAGGATAAAAAGGGGTTTTCTGTAAAAATGAACATCAAATGAAAAATTGAATTTAGAACGTACTTTTTTAAATACCACAGCATTTTTAAAACCGGCCAGTAACGTGTACAAACGATTGAAACCTTTTTGGTATTGTATCTTTTTAAATATGAATGAAAATCAAAACCGCCCGTTTTTTTTGCAAATGAGTTTATTATATGCTATATAATATGGAGATAAACCAAATTCGAGATAATACAAAAAAGGAGGACAACTTGACATTAAAATACTATACTAATTCGTTTGATCAGCATTGTAAAGTAAATAAATTCCTTCCCTTTTGTGGAGAAGGGTCGCGCCCAACAGTTAGGCTTATACAAACTGAGAAGAAGAATAAGGAGGTATGTATATCGCTTTGTATGTTATTGTAGGTATACTATGCTATGGTCATTGTTCGACCAATCAGTCCTATTCTAAGTAGCTACGAGTTTTTGAAAACATTAAATAACTTAATTTTAATATTCTCATTAAGATATTTGTAAAACTACATTAAAAACTCTAGAATCTTGAAATACTCAATCTATTTTTATAATATGCAAAATGACCAGGATAACTGTGGTTAAAAATATTATATTACAGTGCAACAAATGATCCCATTAAGCCTTCAAAACAACACTGCGACAGGGGACGTCCTTACGCTTCGGCTGCCGCGGGCCAATTGGTATATTTTTTTTTCGTGCGGGTAGTCTGACAAGAACGACCGCATGTAGTGCGATATGAAATGCCGGCGGGCGTAAAGACACTCGCTTTTTGTGTATGCATCGAATAAATTACTGCTCTTAATCTCTTCGTGAGATGGTCAATGACTGAACATAGCCTTTGGACTTTGAATATTTTACTTTGCGTCAGAATGTTAATACTGCTGCGGTTTATATTCTATTGTTATTGAGGCAGTATCATTAAGTTCATCATATTTTTTATAAATAATTAATTGTGAACGTAATGTTTATTATTGGTATAATATTTTCGAATGTTGAATAATTCTTTGTCATTGATTTGAATTGATTAAAAATATTCTACGCCTATGTGCATATAATTAATTTGATAGATCACTTAAGATTATAAACTATTATAAAAATAAATTTCAAGAATATCTGTCGAATAATTTTTGCATGATTTTCGATCAAATAAGTAGACAGACAGACAACAATTACAAAATTCATAGGAGAATTAATAATTCTATTATCCCGAATTTATATGATTTTCTTTTTAATTTAAATTACTCGGCGTTATAATTTTTAATTAATTAAGAGAGGTTTGTATTTCATAATATATTTTTATACTAAGCATCTATTTTTTTTTCGGTGGACTATGGAAGCGTCTCGCCCCGCCAAATCGGTCCGGGATGATGGAAGAGACTGCGCGTGATCCCATAGACCCACCATGCAAACTCCTCTCTTCGCCGTGCGAGCGGGCCATCGGTACCCGATCCTTGTCTTCGGTGGCTTATAGTAAGCATCTGGACTATTATGTATTACCGCTTACCAACTTCAAGACTTAAAAAGTTATTAAGCAGAAGATTTTAAAATTTCCAAATTGTTATCTAAAGTTCGTGAGGAATTTTTGTATTTACATATTCAATAGATTTAAGAAAATTCTGTATGGTTAATACCAGAAAGTGTGTATTTAGGGCTAGTAGTATCAAAGATATGTAAAAAGACTTAGCTATATTTTCACGAAAGCTTATAGTACGTTTAAAAAATACAAATATCATTGAAGGTATTTACTCATACTTCAGTGCTTAAAAAAAAGCAACGTTTTTAATTTAGCAGTGTTCCAATTTAAGTTTTGGGTGTTAGATTGAAAATTTCATACAATAGTGCATAAAATATTACATAAAACATTCATCATTTCGATGCTTTTTTTTAACGGTCGTTGAAAAACCGTTTTCGTATATGTTATTTGCAATACCAGAGCGTGGGAAATCGGGCTCATTACTGCCGATGCGCAGACGCCACTCTTATGTAATTTGCACTGATTTGCTATAAAAAATCCAGGGTTTTCGCTCCAAAAAAAAAAAAGAAATGCTCTACAAAATTATTTCAATACAGTCAAGTTATTTTTTTAATTTAAACCACTAGATTAATTTCTTGTGTGTTATATGTAATTACATTAGTCATAATGCACTTATATAATATATAGACACACCATAGGACATAGTGAGAGTTTCTACTTTCATATGTATATGAAATCATTTGCAGCTTGGCTTTCTCTAACCACCGATGACTTATGGCACTGAAACGTGGTTTCTAAATGTCGGCCTCATAAAAAGACTCAAAGTCGCTCAGAGTGCTATGGAGAGTGGTATGCTCGGTATATCTCTTCGTGATAAAATCCAGAATACAGAAATCCGTAGAAGAACGGGTGTAAACGACATAGCCACAGAGTTGAAGTGGCAATAGGCTGGCCACATCGTTGGGGAACAAAGGTTCTCGAGTGGCGACCACGAATCGGATGACGCAGCGTAGGACGACCCCACTAGGTGGACTAATTACCAAGGTCGCAGGAAAACCGTTGGATGCAGGTGGCACAGGACCGTTGCGAATGGCATTCTTGTGGCTCCCCAGGCCTATGTCCAATATTATACGTTTACGGGCCGATGGATGGATGGATTTCTCTAACCATTTTCCCGAAGACAAGCTTTATTCAGAAGATTATTGCGAAATAAAGTTAGTATACATATCTATATTTTTTTTCAATATATAAATCCCCTTATCAAAATTTGTAAGGGGTAAGCACAGTATGTATTTTTTCTCTAAAATAGGCAGCAACAAGGAAAACAGAGAATACCCATGAAACTGTTGGAATTAGTGGCCAAACTTAACTATCATTTTCTGTTAATTATGCATAAGTTTTGTGTATTGAATTAGCATTTGGATAACTAAATAGAATTTAACTCAACGAACGTTTTTTTTTTAGAAAAAATAAAGAATAGCATTTAAACATTTGTCTAATTAAAAGCAATCTTTGCTAATGGAACTTAGAGGAATTAAATGAGAAAAAACATTCTTGAAATTCATATTTTATATCTTTAATAGATTTTGCGACTTGATAGATAAATTCATTCAATGCTTGTTAGAATTTTATTTTTGATATCTGCTAACATTTTAGAAAATATCTCACAAGACGAATTTTGTAGTTGACGAATTGATTGAAATTCAAAGACTAAAGCAAATAAATTGTTGAGCAGATGGTAGTGAATTCTTTTTCCTATTGCCAACCAGCATTGCAGATATATCCAGAACATTTATGCATTGACAGTACAGCTATTTTATAGATGACTATATTAGTAGGAAGGATTAGAATTACACTACATCACGTTCAGAAAGAAGGTGGAGTCAAGAGTCTCCGAAACCGGCGAGCGTGTATGAAGAGAATTATGAATGTTGAGGAAGCGAGTGAAGTATGCAAGGATAGAGTTCTCTGGTACTCTGTTCTCTCTGCCTACACTGCAAGGGATATGGCGTGATGATATGTATGTATGTACTACATTAGTAAATAAACCTCAAATGGATTCATGAGCTCGATGAAATTATTCCAGAAGTAATATATCAGGAATGACTTGTACACTTTAAAAATTGTTAGCAACGCGATAATCTGATATGGATGCATTTTATCTAACTTAGTAACAACTATTTTATATTGTTTTAAATTTTTCGAATCTACTGGATTTAATCGAAGTGGAAAATTATTTTTGTTATCATTCAACTCTTCACAGTTCACCACTGGATGGTAGCATATTCGCTGTCATATGTATATAGTATGTTTCCGTGTGGTGACGGAGTAAGAATACAATTCACCACCCCGTATCTTACCCGTGGGTGATTGTACGAGACGACTATGGGGTATAAAACGCATATAACATCTATGCGAGAGAAGGAAAACTCTAAACAAAACCCTATACCAACACGTCTGACCAGCGTGGTATAGTAGGTTAATTTCCCTCCCATTATGGAGGAGGCTCGAGCCCAACAGTGGGACATATATGAGCTGAGATGATAATGATGATGACATCAGTAAATAAACCTCAAGTAGATTCCATGAACTTGATGAAATTATCCCAGAAGAAATATATTAGCAATGGCTTGTACACTTTAAAAATTGTTAGCAACGCGATAATCCGATATGGATGTATATTATCTAACTTAGTAACAACTATTTTATATTGTTTTAAAACTTTCGGATCTAATGGAATTAATCGGAGTGGAAAATTGTTTTTGTTATCATTAAACTCTTGACAGTCCGTCCACCACTGGATGGCAGCATATTTCCTGTTAAAAAATAAAATTACTTTACAGATATGCAAAAAAGTATTATTTAACATTAAATAGTGACAACCCTATCCAGTCCACCTGTCCACCAATCACAAAAAGTCCCGCCTGACAAGACAATGCACCTAAAATAACTGTATTTCAAACTTAACACAAATTACTAGTAATTACTTGCGGAGAGCTGTTTGAATATTTATTTATTTGTTGTGAATTAGTACTTATTTATAATATAAAAATTAACATAAATTAACTGAAAAACTTCTAATAAATATTAATAAATTAATGAATAACATGTTAATCATTGAGACTTTATATAAAAAAGAACAATAAATAAAAAAGTAAACATAAAACTAGGTACCTACAAGATATGAAATTCATACAAATCAAGTACAAAAAATTCATTAAAAATATAAATATTTTTTATATTTTAATAGCAACAAAAATGCGACTTAGGCCTTTTATAACGTAATCATATTTAATTTAACATAATAATTGAACCATCAGCTAACTTATTTATAATATTATATAATAACATTAAATCTTTGCGAATATCACGAGAAATAACATTGACGACGAATACGTTGATCCTACAAATGTAATATTTTCTATTTTTTTATTAAAGGATGTAGGTACCGGAGGAGATCGAGACTAACCTACCTAGACCAGATTGGTCACGTACTGAAGGAAGGTGGAGTCAAGAGTCTCCGAAACCGGCGAGCGTGTATGAAGAGAATTATGAACGTTGAGGAAGCGAGTGAAGTATGCAAGGATAGAGTTCTCGGGCATTCTGTTCTCTCTGCCTACCCTGCAAGAGATATGGCGTGATGATGATATGTATGTATGTATGTATTTATTAAAGATCTACATTAAACCAATATTAATTCAAAAAATTAGGCATGGTTTTTTTTTTGATGGATTATGATTGACTATGGGACAGCGTGCAACCCCATAGCCTAGAGCATCGCACCTCACTGCCGCCATTTGGGCTGACCATCGGTAATGACTCCTTCGGTTACCGCCTCAGGGGCTGACTCATACTGAGGCAAACAACCGTTAGCTTATATGACGTAAAAGTTGACGTAGAATTTTCAAGTTGTAGATATTTTTTTCCAAAACATTGGCGCAACGGAGTAAGAATAAGTTCTTTCCTATGTAACCCGTGGGTATCGTAAAAGACGGCAAAAGGATATAATATGCATACAAGATCTGTGCAAGAGAAGAAAAACTTGATCTTAAGCTGTATATCAAGGCGGCTGACCAGCATGATAGAGAAGGTCAATTATCATCCTATTGCAGAGGACACTCGAACCCAACTTTGCGCCATAAGCTGAGATAAGTAACGACGAATCATTAAAGAAAACTTTATCTATATTACATACAAAATTTGAAATGCTCTCATTTGTACTGCCTTAACTTTTCGAAGTTAGAAAGCTTGAAGAAACTGTGACTGTTTTGCTACAAAGTGCTCGCCCTTTATTGCATGGGATCAAGGGCTCATTATCATCAACCTGTTGTTATATCTACTAATTATTTGGGTTCGACGCTATATGTACTCTTCATTCTTCGCACCATGTTTTTACCTCTTTGATATTAAAGACGTAACATTTAATAAAAATATGTAAAATATATATATTTTAATTAATTATGGCGGCAAACAAGCAAACAGCACACCTGATGGTGAGTGTTATTGCTAATCATGGATCTTTGTAATACCAGGGGCATATCTAGGCCTTACCGATTAACCAAAACCCACCTAAAAAAATTGGGTTTTCTATATATAATAATATAAATATATTATATATATAAAAAATAAAGGTTAGAAAACTTTCATGAGAATATTTTAGAATGTAAGTGAATCCTTCGATCCCAGTATCACGAACATTCATGACTGTCAACGTGAAAAGTCAAGGCTAATTTCATGTAGGAAGAAAGTAGTAACGCTGATGTAGGGCAGACTGGGTGCGGTTGAAACGGAGGACGGTTGAAACAAAGCGAATATCTCGTGAACAGTGCGTGATGACGGTGTACAAGTAGATTATGAAGCGGGTCACGAGTCGCAACATGCATTTTAGTGTTGCATCGCTTTTCACGCACTGTGCTTGAGTGCAGGAGGTCCCATTGTGTTTTTTGACGGAAAAATAAATACTTTTATTCGTATATTTTGTAGTTATTATGACTTTGATTACAGTTACGGTATTGAAACTTTTGTATCGTTTTAATTGAAGTTTGTAGAATATGGAAGTATGATTAGTTTTTATTTAAATTTATTATCATTGTTACTGTGAACCATTTTATACCTAGAAGGGGGGTGGGGACAGTTAAAACATTTATGTGGGTACGGTTGAAACAGTATATTTATATAATTTTCTTGTTTCTTAGATGTCAAGGGTACGCCAAAGATGTAAAAGCGGGATCTTCATTGAGAACAGCAGCAGGAAAAAATATCGATTGAACCACTGTTCCCTATTGAGATATTTAGCACCACACAAGTAGGGCAATAACTTTCAAGGCAAAGAAGAAAGAAAATCTACAATTTACACAGATACATCTAAAAAAGAAGACATAAAAAGAGAACAAGAAAACAGATTAAAGTGAACTAAAGCTAAGCAAGTTAAGATAAGATTAAGTGGAAAGGCTAAAAGAATTACTACAAACCGGAAAAAGTATCTAAAACGCAACATGAATCATCATCATCATCAGAATAAGAAGAGTACTGCAGTGTTATTTGTATATCAGCATATTCAGAAAGCAGACCGAGGAAATAATGGGTACCATGTAGGTATAGTATGTATAATGTTGGCGCATGAAGAGTGCACACAAGGTAGTCTTAGTTATATTTGCCACAATTGTGACTTCGAATGATCTCGTAGCCACTTAAGTATTTTTATTTAAAATATTAATGTTTATAGAAATACCTAGTAAATTTTCATTTTTTCGAAAATCTATTTTAAATAGTGTTGATAAAAATTATCGTCATTAATATTAGATTGTTATTTAGTTTAAGTTATACTTAATATAAACCTTTAAAGTCTGATTAAAAATAATATTAAATTATAAATATCGCCTAACTCTTGAATATTGATAAAACAATAATTGTGATATTCTACCATGCCATTACGAGTAATAAAATGTTATAATATGATTAATAAAACATGATAATTGATTATATTTAGTATTATTTGCATGTTTCAATTGACCCCAGTCACTATTTCAACCGACCTTGGCACGGGGACGATTAAAACAAATTATATATTTTTATTTAAATATAATTATATTTACAAAAAATATAATACATTTATATGAAATAACACTGTCCATTAGTAAACGGATATACAGTCTTTTATTTAATGTATTTCTTTATCGTTAGCTTAACTAATCCCGGTGCAACAACAAACGCTAAAATGTTCCAACCGTACCCAGTCTACCCTGTTTTTCCCTTGCGGTGGACTATGGAGGTGGTCGCGCCCTGCCAAATCGGTCCGGGGCGACGGATGAGGCGACGCGCAACCCCATACACTACTGATACCCGATCTTTGTCTTCGGTGGTCCGCTCGGCGGTTTACCCTCACGGGTTCCTCTCGAGTCGGTGCCCCGACAGCTTTCGCCGTCGGGGCATAGTCCGCACGCGGTGGCCTCACATCGGGTAACCGGACTAGTCCCCGGTTCGAACACCCGATGCCTCAGCTAAGGTGGCATCAGGCGCAGATTAAACAGTCTACCTTACAGAAAATTCAATTAAACGAAGTCACGTAAATATATATATTAAGTAATAATAAAGATTATTTTCGAAGCGGATATGTAATTTAATACATTCAAATACTCATTGCATTCTGATATAGTACCTAAGCACGTTGATTAACAAACGAATGCACTTTTTTTCACGTGCAAAGTCATAAAATTAATCATATAATATAAATCAAGTAGATTACAACCAATTGTCAAATGTAAAAGAACGCTTTGTTATTTTATTTAATCCATAATTTTAATAATTTATCACTGGTAATAAAGAAAAGATACATTTGTTACTATCTCATTTGCTGCAATGTATTAATGATTTTGTAATGTTTCTTAAGTATTATACAACTGTTAATTACCACATGTAGCAGGTTATAATGTAATATATTACGAAAGACTGAAATTGTATTACTATACAGGTTGCCGATTTAATTAGTAGAATCCTTGAAGAGGATGTATCAGACCATGATACACTACCCAAATCAGTAATAAAAAATTGTACTTAAGTTTTGATTAAATTGCCATACTGATAAGCGATCAAAACACTTGTACTATAAAAATTTGATGTAGGCATATACTCATGCGTGTGACACTGAACTAGTAGGCAAATAGTCCCGCTCTCGCTGCGTTCACCGCCGCACAGCTGGTGGAAATGTACCTACAGGTCAATGTACGGTGACAAACCTACTGTTTTGATAAGAAACAAATCACTTTATCTCGGGATTGGGCCGAGCTAGGAGTCTGCAACTAACTTTAATATTTTTTATGACGTCATTCCTACGCCTAGTTTAAGTTATTCTAGTAATAAAATCGGCACCCTGTATAGTCTCACTGAAGAATTTGTAAAATACACGCAGAAATAATTTCTTTAATCTCTTCGAATGCTTTCTACATTTCTCGTTTGATAATTAGTGTACATAATCATGCGATTTTGAGGTATTGATTCGAGGAAAATTGTTTTCTTTTTCTAAAGATTGCTTTCTTTTTTCTAAGGTTTTCTCAGTAGCTAACTTTGATTATTTACGACTATATTTATAAACTCACATAGACCTTAACAATATAGGCTGCTTTGGTAATTTTTTATTGTTATTATATCACTACATGGATAAAACAGGTGGTATTAGATTCAGATCGGTAATTACATATGTAAATATCTATCTCTTTATACATACATATCATCACACCATATCCCTTGCAGGGTAGGCAGAGAGAACAGAGTGCCAGAGAACTCTATCCTTGCATACGTCACTCGCTTCCTCAACATTCATACACACATACATACCATCACGCCATGTCCCTTGCAGGATAGGCAGAGAGAACAGAGTGCCAGAGAACTCTATCCTTGCATACTTCACTCGCTTCCTCAACATTCATAATTCTCTTCATACACGCTCGCCGGTTTCGGAGACTCTTGACTCCACCTTCCTTCAGTACATGACCGATCTGGTCTAGGTAGGTTAGTCTCGGTCTGCCCTACCTACCTACATCCTTTCACTTTCGCATTGTATATCTTCTTAACCAGACGTTCATTCGGCATTCTTTCCACATGTCCGAACCATGGGAGCATTCCCTTTTGCATCTTTACACCAATACTCTCTTTCATACCTACTCGCTTTCTTACGTCGTCGTTACGAATGCGATCGATCAGCCTAACTCCACAGATTTGCCGTAGAGATCGCATTTCGACCGCATTAATTTTACTTTCATACTCTTTTCTGCATACCCAACTCTTGCTTTCATACAGTAATGTTGGGACAAGCACTGCATTATGTATTGCTCTGGCTGAGGTGGTGGTTACTGAGAAGTTGCCCCAACGCTCCGTTCACTCTATTTCCCGCATTCACTCTTCGCTCTATATTAGTGGTGTACCTTCCATCTCGGCTAAATCCACATCCAAGATATACAAATTCATCCACTTGCTCCAGTACATCATTACCTATTGTTACTCTTACATCTGTTCTGGCTTCATCTCTTTCAAAGACCATTATTTTGGTTTGGCTCACATTCACGCGTAGACCTTTTCTTACAATCTTCTGTCATTGTGTCGACTAGGGTCTGCAGGTCAGTCGCTGACTGTGCCAGCAGGACTGCATCATCTGCAAAAAGCAGAGCAGTGACCACTGAGTCGCCCATCTGGACTCCCACATTCATATCGTTCAACCTTTGGAGACATTTATCCAGATATATGATAAACAGCCTGGCTGACAGAACGCACCCCTGCTTAACGCCGATATTGACGTCAAACCAAGGCGACATTCCATCATCCAGCCACACACAGGCTCTACAGCCCATGTAACTGGACTGCACAGCGTGTAGCAGTTTACCGTTAATACATCCTCATAATTCTCTTCATAATTCATAATTAATAATTAATTAATAATTAATTTATAATAATTTTAATTAATGTGGAAAGAATGCCGAACGAACGTCTGATTAAGAAGATATACAATGCGAAAGTGGAAGGATGTAGGTACCGAGGGAGACCGAGACTAACCTACCTAGACCAGATCGGTCATGTACTGAAGGAAGGTGAAGTCAAGAGTCTCCGAAACCGGCGAGCGTGTATGAAGAGAATTATGAATGTTGAGGAAGCGAGTGAAATATGCAGAGATAGAGTTCTCTGGCACTCTGTTCTCTCTGCCTACCCTGCAAGGGATATGGCGTGATGATATGTATGTATGTATGTTAATTAATAATTAATTCATAATTCTCTTCATACACGCTCGCTGGTTTTGGAGACTCTTGACTCCACCTTCCTTCAGTACGTGACCAATCTGGTCTAGGTAAGTTAGTCTTGGTCTCCCACGGTACCTACATTCTTAATACATTATTATAGAACTATTTGTCACTAGCGAAGACCTGCTGTACTGTATGGATCAGCATGTTGGGCGACAAAAGCGACGGATGAGATACGACTGCATGTAGCGGAGATGCGAATGTTGAGATGGATGTGTGGGGTGACAAGAATGGATAAAGTAAGAAATGAATACATTAGAGGAAGTTTGAAAGTTGCGCAGTGACGGATAAGTTAAGGAGTGAGCGGCTGACATGGTATGGACATGTGATGAAGCGGGATGAAAGTAATGTTGTGAGGAAAGTTTTAAATATGAATGTTGAAGACTTTAGGGGTAAACGAGGACCGAAGAGAAGATGGATGGACTGCGTGAGGTATGACATGGGTAGTCTGGGAGTGACTACAGAGATGACGTCTGATAGGACTATATGGAAGAAGATAACATATTGCGTCGATCTCAAGTGAGTGGGATTAGCAGGATGATGGTGATTTTTCACTAGCGAACCCAGCCCTGCTAAGCGTGACGATTATATCATTATTAATCTTTAGAGAGGCTTCTCTCTATGTATATATATCTTGTTATTGGATGTCATACAAGACAGTTAAGATATAACATGCATAGGTTCAAGAAAAGAAAACTCGAAATAAAACTTTATACCAGTCTGACTGGCATGGTAGTTCAGTTTTCCTCTTATTATAGAGCGGGTCCGAGGCCAATAGTGAGACACACGGGTATATAATTATGAGCTTTTTTTTTTTTTTTTGGGGGTGGGTTACGGTCGGCACACTCCTCGCACCACTCCGTCCGGGGTGACAGAAGGGCGTAAGCATGCGCACCCGTAACCCACCCGTGACGTCGCCTTCGTCGTTGGGCCAACCACCGGAGCAGAGTGACTTGACGTCAGTGGTTGGCCCGACGGAATACCCCTAAGGAGTACCCTCTCCTCGACCGACGTCCCCCCCTCGGGTAGGATGTCGGTCTTTCCTCACGCGGTCGGCCTCTCGGCGGGTGACGGACTAATTCCCCGATCCAGTCACCCACGGCCTCGGCTAGGGCGGCATCAGGCGCAAGTAATCGCGCCTGCGCCGCCCCAGTCGCCGGCGGCGGCTCGCGTCGTCGAGGAGACGCTCCTCGCGCACGCGCTCCGCCGCCTCCTTCCGCGAGACTACTGCCTCGCAGAAGGATGCGACCGCGTCCCAGTTCCTGACGCTGTCGAGCATCGCCCTGGCGATGGTCGGCAGCGTCAGGTCAGCACCGATGATTGCGACGAGTTCACGACGCTGCTCTGCCCAAGCGGCATAATCCTCGAGCGTATGCTGCGCCGTGTCCTCGTCGCAATCGCAGTGGTGGCAGGACGGTGTACTCTCCCTCCTTACGACCGTGTGCAGGTATTTGGCGAAGCATCCATGCCCCGTCAAAACCTGCACCAGTCGGAAGGAGAGCACCCCGTGCCGCCGTTTTAGCCACTGCATCAGCACCGGCCGGAAGGCCTCCACGGTCCGCACACCGAACCGAGGCCTCCCCAGCCGGACTGCCCAACGGGCAATGACGTCGCGGCGGGTGTCGACGCGTCAGGCGGTGTGCTCCCTCAACGAGACCACACCACCCTTCGCTCGCACCCCCAACATCCGCCGATACAAACCGGCGAGCATTTCCGCTTCCAGGTCCCATGGAGGGGTCCCGGCCAACAGACACGCTGCCTCCGTCGACACCGTGCGGTACCCGCGTATGGCCCTGACCGCCATGGCCCTCTGTGGTCGCCACAGAAGAGCCCTGAGTCGGACGGTCAGGGATCCCGCCCACACCGGTGCGCCGTACAGGGCCATCGACCGGATGACCCCTGCGTACAGCTGTCGGCAGGTAGCGCTCGGTCCGCCCACATTCGGCATAAGCCATGATAGGGCGGACGCCGCGCCGACGAGCCGTGGAGCGAGTCTGCGGAAATGCTCCCGGAACCACCATCGCCCGTCGAGCACCAGGCCCAAATACCTCATATGGGCCCGGATGCTGATATCAACCAAATTGACGGTGATCGAGACGCCGATGGGAGGGCCCATGCGGGGCCCATGGAACAAGAGGGCCTCCGTCTTGTCCAGGGCCACCCTCAACCCCAGCGCCTCGATCCGCCTGACGATCTCCTCGGTGCCGAGAGTCGCCAGGCTTGCCGCCTCCTCCAGCGTCCCACCACGGGCTGTGACGAGCGTGTCGTCGTCGTAACATATCACGCCCAGCCCGGGCGGGAGGCTCCCCCTCAACGCCCAGTCGTAGCCGATGTTCCACAGGGTGGGTCCGAGGACCGACCCCTGCGGAACACCGAACGTCATGGGCGTTCGCACAACGTCCCCTACTCGGTTGGTGTAGAGAACGCTGCGCCCTTCCAAATAGTCTGCCACTAGCCGCCTCAGGTAAACTGGCACTCCGTGATATCGGAGCGCCTCCCTGACGCAGCTAAATGGCAGACTATTGAATGCGTTGGCGATGTCCAGGGACACCACCAACAGCACTCCCCCGCCGGTGACGGCCTCAGTCGCCACGGCCCTCAGGCGCAACAGAGCCGCGATCGTCGAACGACCCCTCCTAAACCCAAACTGGGCATCCGACAGATCGGGCCCCGTGCCCACGAGGTGCCGCTCGATGCGGGCAGCCAGCACCCTCTCCAATAGCTTGCCCGCATCGTCGAGCAGCACGATGGGCCTGTAGGCCGAGGCTGACTCTGGAGACCGTCCCGGCTTCGGCAGGAGCACCAGCCTTCCCTCCTTCCAACAGCCAGGGAACCGCCCGGACGCTAAGCACGCGTCGAACAGCCCCCTGAGGCGGAGACCCAGGTGGTCGAGGACCAGGGCCAGCACGCGGTTGGGAACACCGTCGGGCCCGGGGGCGGTGGATTTTCCGCGCATGCGCGCCACCGCAGCTCCCATCTCGGGTTCCGTGATGGGCGGAACACTGTCATCGTCGGCCTCCCGGTCGGTGTCTGGCGGAGCCATGACCGGGGGCGTGTGTTCCGCCCGTCGCGGGAACAGATCCTCGACGACCCTGGTGAGGAGGCCGGGCTGGAGAGTCTCGGTGAGGGGAGGGCCCCGCGCGCGGAGCTTACTCAGCGCTGCGCGATAGGGGCGACCCCAGGGGTCACGATTGAGACCATCCAACATCTCCTGCCGACTGACGTCCTTGGCGGTACGGACGGCCAGCCTGAAGGCCGACCGCGCATTGCGGTAGCCCTCGTAAAGCCGGCTCTCCCGCTCCTCGTCGCGATGGTGCCGCCGGCTGCGGGTGTAGGCCCTTCGGGCGCGTATACACGCGACCCGAAGATCCGCCAGCTCTATATAATTATGAGCTGAGACAATAATGATGAGGAAGGTTTATATTGTCTATATTCATCATCATTTTCCGTGTGGTGACGGAGTAAGAATACTATTCACCAGCCCATATCTTACCCGTGGGTGATCGTATGAGACGACTAAGGGATATAAAACGCATATAACATCTATGCAAGAGAAGGAAAACTCGAAACTAAACCCTATACCAACACGTCTGACCAGTGTGGTGTAGTAGGTCATTTGCCCTCCCATTATGGAGGAGGCTCGAGCCCAACAGTGGGACATATATGAGCTGAGATGAGATGATGATTCATCATCACCATCATCATTCTACATTTCGCCGTTAATTACTGGTATTTTAGGATGCCAACATGGCATCCTAAAATACCACAAAATGCGATCACTCATTCATTTAAAGGCCTAGTCTCGTAATTGAGGCTCTTGACAATCAGCCGAGCCGGCAATGGTATGGGCAATTACAGTACAGGCAAGTAGACAGCAGCTATCTAGAGAGATAGCTGCTGTCTACTTGCCTTTAGCAAATTTTTACGACTTCCACGGATAGGAAAGGAATGGCTTTTTTTATATAGCTTTTGGTGGCAAACGAGGAAGCAGCACACTGCTGGAGGAAGCAGCACACTGCTGCACGGATAGAAAAGGAATGGCTTTTTTTATATAGCTTTTGGTGGTGGTGGTGGTGATGGTAAGTGTTACTGCCGCTCATGGACTTTTGCTATACCAGGAGTATAGCTAGGCCGCTGCCTACCAATATATACCCCAAACCCACCCGGGCATCACGGGCTACCGGCTTTCTTGGTCACTGAACGAAGCGCAACAGCACATTGCCATTGCTCAGACGTCGGTCTTCTGTGAGAGTGTGGTACTAACCCGGACGGACCGGCCCGTAGCTGTCGACAGAAAACTGTCAACAGCGTGGTCCTACCACTATTGAGCTGGCTGGATATATGGCTTCAATTTTATTCGTGTTTCTAGGGTTGCCTACAACAAAATGACAATAATGTTCATTAATACGATTATTTTACCCCTTACACTGATATTTACAATTTCCAGTAATCTCCACAATGATCTGCCGTTGGCAAATGATGTTAATTTTCAAGTTTTACAGTGAAACAAAGCAATTGTTATCTGACGAAGAATCGCTCACGAGTTGTGCCGCTGCTATCTAGCTGCAGGTCTGCAACTTGTCATACAAACCCTGCGAGATACTAAGAGCATAAATATTATAGAATTAAAAAAAAATTGTGGCCTCATAACCCACGGTATTCCCTCCCCATCGATATTGGGCCGGCTACTGGTAGCGAATCCTTTACAACTGTTGCGACATCAGAAGAATGATAATAATGATACATCTTACTATTGTATAAGTTCTTCCTGTGAAATAAAAGCATCATTCTCCTGCTCTTGTCCCAATTACTTGGGGTCGACGCAATATGTACCCCTCTTCCTACATATTGCAAAGGCAATAGTTTTATGACTAGCCGCCTGCCTGACATCAACCCTCCTTGGTAATGCAATTGCTGACCAAATGGCATCAATAGTGTTGGCCCAGGTCGATATAAAGGCTCTTAGTTGTATTTTACGACATCCACGAGCAAAGTAAGGGTTGGTAGTATTCGTAGCCGCTACCACAGTAGCGGCTACGAATACTATTGGGCGCAAATATAAAAAATACTAAACGCAAGCAAATATAAAAAATACTAAACGGCCTTTGTTGCAAGTTATCCTTCTTTAGCAATGATATTACTCACTTATGTTCTTTATTATACTGGGAGTATATTATACTGGGAGTACTGGAGTACGTTTCCATTAATTGCTGACAAGCTGAACTCAAAATCATTTTGTTTTAATTTTTTTTTTTTTTTGGCTTATTTTAAATGTTTTTTTATTTTTCTTTTCATGTTGTGAAAACAAATAAAAAAGATTTATTTCTTATTATTAGTTATCACATTTGACACCCGCAGCCAAGGAACTGATGATAGCACATTAGAATTTTAATACCTGCTTAGTTATTGAAATCCAGGTATTAAAATTCTGATCACTTTAATTTGTGCATCAGAAGTATTTCCATCCATAAACGTTTACATTACATTCATACCATAAGATCAAAATTATTATATAGGTATTTATTTTAAATCTTTCTCTCATTGTATCACTTACCTTAGCAAGTGCAATCGGTGTACGAACACGCACGGCAGTCGCGGCCAAATTACGGCAAGTGATATGATCTTGGACGACAAATCGACGAGCAAGCCTTCCTTACAACTTCACGAGTATACTCACTATCGAAACATCATAGAAACAATTTCTCATGTCTTCTCCTTGATTTTGTCATGAAATTTCACGACAAATTTATTGTACTGTTATTCAATGTTATAGAAATTATTTAATTTTTTTTATCGTTTATGTACAACTGTTTCTCATTGACATTCTCCATTTATAAATGGCTATAGAGAAATCAATATTCTGCGCCTATTGGGATTCCGGCCCAATCGTGCTGCGGGTTCGAATCCCGCTTGCGACATCATTTTTCATTTCGTAATCGGATTTTATAAATAATTAAGCATATTAAATGCTAAATTTCAGTAATTTAAATAACAAGGTTGTGTCATCGTTTAATACAATTCTAACTGTAAAGTTTGAAGTATTAAGCCTATAACAATGTGTAAACATTGTCGGGTAGATAGCATACCGTCACCTTAAGACGTAAATACAATACGAAATGAAATTTGCATGTCCTACAATTAGTCGCGGTAGTGTAGTGGCAACACGATTGGGCCGGAATCCCAATAGGCGCGGGTTCGAATCCCGCTTGCGACATCATTTTTCATTTCGTAATCGGATTTTATAAACATCAAGTATGGTAAGGCATACCGGATCGGGACCAGATCAGGACCAAATAAGGATAGCCTGATGTGAAATATCATTAAGTATGGTAAGGCATACCGGATCAAGACCAGATCAGGACCAAATAAGGATAGCCTAATGTGAAATATCATTAAGTATGGTAAGGCATACCGGATCAGGACCAGGTCAGGACCAAATAAGGATAACCTGATGTGAAATATCATTAAGTATGGTAAGGCATACCGGATCAGGACCAGGTCAGGACCAAATAAGGATAGCCTGATGTGTAATATCATCAAGTATGGTAAGGCATACCGGATCAGGACCCGATCAGGACAGAATGAGGCATGCCGGATCCGGCAAACCCTATCAGGACCAGGTCTGGTCCTGATCAGGATAGCCTGATGTGAAATAACATCAAGTATGGTAAGGCATACCGGATCAGGACCAGATCAGGACCAAATAAGGATAGCCTGATGTGAAATATCATTAAGTATGGTAAGGCATACCGGATCAGGACCAGATCAGGACCAAATAAGGATAGCCTGATGTGTAATATCATCAAGTATGGTAAGGCATAACGGATCAGGACCTGATCAGGACAGAATGAGGCATGCCGGATCCGGCAAACACTATCAGGACCAGGTCTGGTTCTGATCAGGATAGCCTGATGTGAAATAACATCAAGTATGGTAAGGCATACCGGATCAGGACCAGATCAGGACCAAATAAGGATAGCCTGATGTGAAATATCATCAAGTATATAGTAAGGCTTGTAGTATATCAGAACCAGAAACAGTTTTCGTAACACAAAAAAAAATCAATCAAAATTCAAAAAAGTGACATGATTGTCATATTTATGCCACGGCGAAATTGTATTTGCATCAGAGATCAGTCTGAAATCTTTAATTAATCATATGTATTTAATAATAATAATAATGTTTAATTAATAATATAAAAATAATTTATATTTAAAGTAAAAAACAAAAATATATATATATATATATATATAAATGTACTTAACATTTGAAAACATAGATAGATAGAAATATTATATTGTAACAACCATTCTAACATTTAATGTTTTGGGTCATAATAAATAGATGGCGTTAGTAAAATGACGTCATTATTTGAATCGCGGTGTTAAGATTCACCGAAGCGTAATGACATGGCCTAATATTAAATTAGTTGTTATCGAATCAGATTAAAACGATCGATCAGGTCATGAATGAGAAATTCAGGCGACAGTTGCAGTCGATAGCATCTGGTGGTTGCGCCATAATCGGAACGGCTCACTGGGACTCTCTATGATAAGAATATAGCAAAGCATTCGCTGCTTACGTCATATATTAATTTATATTTTTACCTATTAAACATGTTCTTTAAGATATTCATGTTTTTTAAAAGGTCCGGACTGGGCATACTCGTTTTGCATCAGGCAAGATATATAACGCAGATGATTGATTTGGTTCCGATCAGTAAAATTTCATCCGGACCCGATCAGGAATGCCTGATCTGGACCCGATCAGGAACACCTGATCTGGACCCGATCAGGAACGCCTGATCTGGACCCGATCAGGAATGCCTGATCTGGACCCGATCAGGAATGCCTGATCTGGACCCGATAAGGTATTCCTGATCGGGTCCAGATATATCTTCTGCGTTACATACCTTATTTGGTCCAGATCGGGCGTGCCCGGTCCGGTCCTGCTAAGGAAGACGAAAAAATTTCTAGTCGGGATTGTTTACTTAACTTGTATTAAAATAATTGTTCTTGACTAAAAACTTGCAATAAATATATTTGTTTTTTGGCGTTTTATTAAAGTATATGTTAGGGCCAATCAAGCACAGTAAAAACCATCATCCTAGGTATTATAGTTTTTGAAATATAATGTTATAAAGTAGATAAACAGTGCTAAACAGTGTTAATGCTATGCCAGAATTGCGCCATCAGATACGTCGAATATCAGAAGTGGGATATTGGTCAAATGTTCTGTTAACATAGTCACTTCAAAGAGGTGGGAGATACTATGAAAGGATTCTTCATCATCATCTCAGCTCATACGCGTCCTACTATTGGGCTCGAGACTCCAAAACGGGAGGGAAATTAACCTACTATACCACGCTGGTCAGACGTGTTGATATATGGTTTCGTTACATGTTTTCCTTCCCTTGCATAGATGTTATATGCATTTTATATCCCTTAGTCGTTTGTTACGATCACAAAAATGTAAGATAGGGGGTGGTGAATTGTATGCTTACTCTGACGCCACACGGAGAGAAAAGGATTACTGATACTTAATTGTATATTTGTTATCTTGTAAAAGTCATCATTCTCCTACTCTTATCCTAATTACTTGGGGTCAATACAATATGTACTCTTCTTTCATAGCACATTCTGTAAAACTTATTGGCAATAGTTTTATGACCAACCGCCTGCCAGATGTCAACCCTCCTCGCAAATGTAATTGTTGACCAAACGACATCTGATGGAGTTGGCCTAGGTCGTTATAAGGCTCTTAGTCGTCTTTTACGACATCCACGAGTAAAGTAAGGGTTGGTAGTATTCGTAGCCGCTACCACACAGCAATTGTTATCGTGTATAAGTATGTATAGATTATTATTTAGAACGTAATCACGCGGTAGGTATATGTTAATATATCTCGTGGCGATGCCAGACAGCTTACGGATGGATTTAATAATGCGAAACTGTTAGGCTTATACTTATATAATCATGCATGGATAAAGAATGTATTTACATGATTACACAACTACATATTACTTTATATTTTAGTGAGATTAATTTTTCTGATACATCTATCTATATAAAAAAAAGTTGTGTTAGTTACAACACTTATAACTCGAGAACGGGTGCACCGATTTTTATGTTTTTGGTTTGGTTGTTGTCGCCCGTAATAGGATATAGGATATTAAAATATGATATTAATAAACAAAAAGAAATCATTAAAAAAAACATTAGTTCTAAACGTTCATTTGTTGATGATGTAACTAATGGCAACAGACAGCTCACGTCATTACGTGATCTAATGATTTGTTTGGAAAATACAGCGAAAAGTTGAAATTAAATTAGACCGGTCAGAGTTCGTTTTGTGCGAGTGTTACGAATTTTTAACCAACTTCAAAAAAGGAGGAGGTTCTCAATTCGTCTGTATTTTTTTTTATGTTTGTTACCGCATAACTTTTGACTGGGCGAAGCGATTTTAATGATTCTTTTTTTAATTGAAAGCTGATGCTTCCCGTGTGGTCCCATTTCAATTTGGTCCAGTTCTGACAATGGCATCCATGAGAAAACCATATAAGTCAAAATTAGCATTAAGTACGAGTGCGACAAATGAACGAGTAGCTCAAGCCCCGGTACTAATAGAACAACCAATGTGTGTCTATAACACCAAAAAGTAAAAAATAAAATGAAAAACCGACTTCAAAAACTGAAAGTACAAAATAACTTAAAATACTATCATTTGTATGTGCTATCTATTGATACGTTTGTTTGTTGGTATCGGTATCTTTAGTGTGAGAATTTCATTACAGTAAGTACCTAAGCTATTTATAATTTTGTTTAGGGCTTGGCACTGATTTCAAACCTATCATATCTATCATAGTTAGCACATACAAATGATAGGATTTTAAGTTATTTTGTACTTTTTAAGTTCTTGAAGTATGTTTTTTTAAACGTAGTGTTTTTTTTTGTTTTTTTTTTGCGAATATTGTTATAATAAATCATATTGTGTCTATATTGTCATCAACAATGCCGCGACCAATAAGATCAAATCTTTCCCGACAAAGCCGTAAGGCAATTAGAATTTGAAATATCACGAATGTAACCACGGCAGAAGAATAATTTATTACACGGGAAGTCCGCCGCGTTAATATGGCCCAACTCTGTGCTTCTTAATCACAAGAGCAAAGCGAGGCAGCCCGTGCCGTTGACAATGCAAAATCGTCGAGCATCAGAGATCAACAATTAGATCATTTTTACGCGCATGAAGAAAAATTTCGTATAACACAAGATACTTCTTTGTCTTGCTGGCATGTTATTAAAATACTTGATTTTTTTAATTTATATATTATTCATATTTATTGTCATAATAAAAAAATTACTTAATAATTTTGAATTAATCGAAATCTGCTCATCTCATTCATTAACTGTTAGGCGGAACAAAGTATGCCGGGTCCGCTAGTAACTAAATAAAAAAAGAAGTGGGTGCGTGTACTTATGTGCGCGTGAGAAGTAATACTTCTTTGGCATCATTAAAAAATAATTTTTAATTGCATGCAAATAATTAATTACAATAAAATAATATGGACCTGGAACAGGATAGAATAATTTATGTCACTAATATTTACGAATAGTAAATAATATTAATCAAAATATTCAATTTAAATCACTACTAAATATAATTTATTAGCACATATATAATTCGCACTTGTATGAAACTAAAACACATGTTTGAATGTAGAAACTAGAACGAGGTTTTATTTCTATTTTGTTGGTAGTTTTTTTTTTGAGACTTAATGAGCGGTTTTGCGGCCAACTTCAACCCGTTACTGTTGTGTTACAGTGATGCACGCGCATTTTAAAATTTCATTCTCATATTTTTTTCATAACGCGTCTAAAGAAGTATAACTTTAAAAAGAAATATAGTATAGTATCGACGCATGAGTACCGAAAACTGTTTCACCTCAATTTTTTTATGCGATCCCCTTCAAATTGCCCTACTGATGATATAAATGCATGTTGCCATGGGGCAACCCCGTGCCATATTGTTTAAACCGAAATTGTTTAAACAATTGCAAGGAATTGTTATTTTTCAACCGGACAATTTTTTTTTTATATTCTTTATTAAAATACAAATAAAAAAGGTCCTATGACTTTTCACGATAAAGTTTTTTTCAATTGTTCAAAACTTTTGTTTTAGAGAGAAAGAGTAAATTAAAACCCAGAGTAAATTAAATACAGTATCAGTACAATGATACTGTATTTAATTTACTCTGGGTTTTTGCCATTATCATCATCATTTCAGCTCATATAGATCCTACTGCTGGGCGCGATCTTCTACAATAAAAACAAAATTGAGCTATTATGCCTCGCTGGTCAGGTAGATTAGTATAAATTTTATTTTAGATATGTCCTCTTGCATAAATGTATATTATATTATATTATACAGGGTGGAAGTTGACCGCTTCCGAAAACAAAGACAGGTGACCCTACTAGTCCTACTTGTAATGATAGGCTAGGAAAAAATCGATTCGGATGAAAATATTTATTTTTTCACAACGAATTTTAAATTTTTTCACATTCCATCGTATTATATTATATATATAATATATACACGATCATATGTTCAAGAGTTCAACGACCTCAGATGGTGAAAAAAAAAATTTTTTCATCCGATTCAATTTTTTTCTAGCCTATCATTACAAGTAGGACTAGTAGGGTTACCTGTCTTTGTTTTCGGGAGCGGTCCACTTCCACCCTGTATAGAGATTAATAAATGTATATTATATTATAAATATAAGGGATATCCCTTACGTCGTCTTTTACGATATCCGCCAGCAAGTTAGGGAGAGGTGAAGTGTATTCTTACTCCGTCACCACGCAGAAACTGGATTTGTTTATTGTTATTAAAGATATTAATGTTCATTAAGTTAAGTATTTTAACAATCCTAGAGAGAATTTAAACGTTTGCTATCAAGATTGTAAAGCCAGAAGTTTAAGCCTGAATGAAAACCGCCGACCGGAGTAGGTACCTACCACAAACAATATTGAAA
This sequence comes from Lymantria monacha, assembly GCA_905163515.2. Classification (NCBI taxonomy): domain Eukaryota; kingdom Metazoa; phylum Arthropoda; class Insecta; order Lepidoptera; family Erebidae; genus Lymantria; species Lymantria monacha. The sequence goes on along the minus strand of LR991097.1, from coordinate 21,904,698 downwards.
ACGTGGTTGTGTTTGTCACTCTTCAATCGCCATGAACGATTGAACGAAATTTAATTGGAACATAATCCACAAAATATAAATAAGGCAAAGCATCAGAGTGTTAATAAAAATTCAAACTTATACTCGTGGTAGGAAGGAATGAAAAAAAAAATCTTGTATTTCATTCTATATTATAAAATCGTTACCTAAATAAACTAATGAAATTCCATTTGAACCAGAGCCTTATAGCGGTGTGTTGCGTGTTGCCATCCTATCAACTGCAATAGTATCTGTTCTTATTATCACAACTTGTGCTGTGGATGTGCACTGCACAATGATATTATCGTACGCCAAAGAATACTGACGACCTATGCGCATTTATTGCGCCAATTTTGGTTAGAAACAGGGTAAAACAATGATTTCTTATTTATATAATTTATTTATATAATTAAGCTTTATATACTTTAAAAAAAAAAAAAAAAAAAAAAAAGAACTTGACCAAGTTTTTAAATATGGCTACCATTTACAAACGCTTAAAATGGCTAATGATAAAACACGTGTGATAAAAAGGAAAGAAAATAAGTGAACGAAACAAATAAGGCAAGGGTATCCGCGGGATAGTAACGGGTTGAGAGCCCTCAGCGCTCACTCACAGTCCGGGTGAAGTTGTCATAGCCATCTGAGGCTAACAACTAAGTCACACAAAAAAAAAAAAAAAAAAAAAAACGCGGGATAGTAAACTGATTAAAAGTAAGAGACATTGGAAGACGAAGGTTCAGAATTGACAAGCATAATAATGCTCAGGGTAAAATGAATAACTTTAAGGCAGCTTTCGTCAAAGGACAAGTTGTGAAGTAGACACCGGTTGCCGATAAAATTTATTGTAATCAAACACCTAAATATTATATAGTTCAAATTAAATTACAACAAACGCTTATTCTATACCATTTTTATTATATTGTGACTTTATTTATTTTTGTTATTTTTTTATTATACCCAAAAAGAATAAGGCAAAAGCGTAATCCGTGCTACGTAAAATTTTGCTTTCCATATTATCAGAAACGATGATTCCTATATAGTACGTGTAATGACAGAGTAAGACAACAATTCACCTCCCTTGTCTTACTTGTGAGTATTATAAAAGATGACTAAGGGATACTTTATGCATACATCATTTATGTAAGAGAAGGTAAACAAAATAAAGCCCTATACCAGGGTTTGGCAATCTTTTGAGTCGGAAGAGGCAAAAATTAGAATTTATAAGAGTTAAAAATTTTTAAAGAGCCGCAATATTTTTTTTGGCAACAATAATCATTTGTAAATGCCTAATGCTCGTTAATCAATTCAGAACTATTTTTAAATGTTTTCTTTATAATTTTTTTTTTTGCGTATACCTAGAACTAAAGAGCCGCAACTTCACATCCAATGAGCCGCATGTGGCTCGCGAGCCGCAGGTTGCCGACCCCTGCCCTATACCAACACGTTTGATCAGCGTGGTGTACTCGAGCCCTGCAGTGAGACATATATGAGCTGAGATGATGATGGTTTCTATATAAGTCATACATAAACACCAAACTATTATAAAGCAAAGTATTTATTTAAAAATAGATTTAAAACAAACATGATTTATAATAAGAATAAATCTCTAAATAAACAAGAACACGAATAGACAATATCTTCGTCATTGTAACGTGATCACAGTTCATGATTGTACTCTCATTACTCGATAGTTGGCCTGGTTGTAAAGAATTAACTGTGACCAAGCTCACGCCTAACGTATAAGGTATCTTACACTTTGGAATATATTTTATTTGGTACACAAGAAAAAAAATATTAAACTTATATTGTTTAATGATATCTGAGAGCTAGCATGCGACTGTTTTGTCATGACGTGAGTTTAATTTATTTAAATTTAAATAAAATAAGTTAAATTTCGCAACTATTGGACTATATATTTAAAAAAAATCACCTAAGTCCTTTGGTTGTTAATGAAAAAAGCTCGCCAATTAATTTAGAAATTAGTCATAAATAAGGAATATAAGGAGGCAAATTTATAATATTAACTACGATCATCAAACCATTTTCCAAGCAGACCAATTTAGTGGCTAGCCCAATGGTGATGGAGAGGGAATACGATGAGTTATGGGGCAACGCGCCGCCCTTCCGTCGCCTCGGCCGGAAAGGACAGCGTGCGTCCAAACCATAGCCTGGCAAAAAAAGAAAAGTATATGTTATATATAGTATTAGGTAAGCCTACTTTGAATTAGCATTTTTTTATTTTTTATAAATTCCTAGTGAAAAAAATGTGAATACAGATACAATAAAATTAGTTTAAGTAATATTTGTAACAGAACTTTAGACTGCGGTTCTTTCGACTTCTATTTTATTGTATTTATCTACGTATAAATTTCTTTACAGAATCTTATAAAAATAGATTTCATTACATCCCCAACCAGTCTTAATTTATATTAATATATAATATTTTTCGTATAATTACTTAATTAATAACTTTTGTATTCATTATACACTAAGAAAAAAATTATTAATAAAAAAGGAGCGACACAAATTAGTCCTGAACACTAACAGTTTTAAATCGTTCACGATCGACTCGCAATAGATATCAGAGGGATTTACTACTTTATCGTCATACATTGCCACTGCGGTACGACACCTTGGTATAAATATACTATTAGGTACCTAATAGGAATAGTACGTATACTTCTTTCTTTCATCATACATATTGCAAAAGTTTTGTCATTAGTTTTATGAGCGACCGCCCGTCTGGCGTCAACCCTCATTGGGAATATAATTGTTTCCAACATTGCACTAGATAAATTTGGCCCAGATTAATGTAAAACTCTTAGTCGTCTTTTACAACACTCAAAAGCAATATAAAGGTAAGTAGTGTTCATAGGCGCCAACACATGCGTGCAACGTAATGCGTACAATAATACGCTGCACGCATATACTGTATTGTACGCGTGTACTGTATTGTACGCATGTTCTGTATTGTACGCATGTTCTGTATTGTACGCATGTACTGTATTGTGCGCATGTAGTGTATTGTACACATGCACTGTATTGTACGCATGTACTGTATTGTACACATGTACTGTATTGTACGCATGTTTTGTATTGTACGCATGTTCTGTATTGTACGCATGTAGTGTATTGTACACATGCACTGTATTGTACGCATGTACTGTATTGTACACATGTACTGTATTGTACGCATGTTCTGTATTATACGCATGTTCTGTATTGTACGCATGTACTGTATTGTGCGCATGTAGTGTATTGTACACATGCACTGTATTATACGCATGTACTGTATTGTACACATGTACTGTATTGTACACATGTACTGTATTGTACGCATGTGCTGTATTATACGCATGTACTGTATTGTATTTTACTGTACTTATAAATATATATTTTCAACTTTTAGAAATATAGGCATAGATCTAATAACATATGCGTATGATTGGTTATTCTGAAGGTTTAGATTTGATTCACGAGTCCAGTGTCAATAGATTTTCCATTAGTATATTCTCAGGAGTAAGAAACTCCACTTAGAGAGTCGAAATGTCACTTAATCAATAAGGTAGTCGTTTTATTTTACTACGCCATTCAGGCTTAGTAAAATAAAATATCTACTTTATTCTTTAGCCAACAATCAGTAATTTTATTTGAACATTAAGTATTCAATGTGTTTTACTTTATTAATGGCAAGGCCATGCTGCTGAAGGATTATTTGTATCCATAAATCTACTGACTCATCCAGGGTATTGTTCCACACTCTCGTAGAAAACTGAAATTTCATTTATAGCAATTTGCAACTTTTTGTTGTGGTGACGGAGTAAGAATTATGTTTACCACTTTCTTGCTCGTGGGTGACGTAAAAGAGGACTAAGGCATAATAAAATATGGACAAAAGCATAAAATATAACAACATACATACCTATATACAAAAAAAAGAGAACTCGAAATAAAACCAACCTGTCTGACCATCTTTTTTTTTTGCGCTGGACTATGCTGTGGTCACGCCCCGCCAAATCGGTCCGGGCCGACGGAAGAGGCGGCGCGCGACCTCATAGACTTACCATGGAAAGCACCTCTCTTCACCGGACGAGCTGGCCACTGGTACCCGATCTTTGTCTTCGGTGGCCACCTGTCTGACCATCATGAGGTAGTAGGTCAATTTTTCCGGAGATCCGAAATATTTTGTATAAAATCTTACATCAAATAATGAAATATTATTATTATAGATGCTGTGATTAATTCCAATTATAAACCAACCCGTCTGACCATCATGGGGTAGTAGGTAAATTTTTCCGGAGATCCGAAATATTTTGAATAAAATCTTACATCAAATAATGAATTATTATTATTATAGATGTTGTGATTAATTCTAATTATCTTATCTATACTTCTATACTAATACTAATATTATAAAGCGGCAGAGTTTGTTTGTTTGTTTGTTTGTTTAAACGCGCTAATCTCAGGAACTACTGGTCCGATTTAAAAAAATCTTTTTTTGTTGGATAGTCCATTTATAGAGGAAGGTTTTAGGCTATATAACATTACGCTGCGACCAATAGGAGCAGAGCAACAATGATGAATGTGTAAAAATCGGGTTTATGTTTCCTTTTGAGAGCTTCCGCTGCGTAAACGGTTAAAGTTGCGCAAAAATTATGTACTACATAATTGTTCCCCTTTCAAAGTTCTAAATAAAAGTCCGCAACAGCATATGTCTATCTTTTAAGATTGGCTCACTATAACCTTTTTTATGCTAATCAAATTTGTTTTAAAATAATGTGATATTTTCGAAGGTGTTTTTATAAACATAATATTAATCCTTATCCAAATAAATGAGTTATTCATCACAAGTATTTAATTTAAAACAAAATTGCTCTTTACATTATTTGATTTCAATGAATATCTTAGGAAATATCGCAGTTTAAAAATAACATCGCAGCAAAATAATGATCAAGTACTGGGCGCGCATTTACGATAAAAATACTGGATCTTATAATTTTATATTAAAAAAAAAAACTCAAACTAATGTTATTTCAAAGTACTTCTGCACACACTACATTTTTAGTTTTGTTTTCTTCTCATGACCTTCCGTCGGCTTTACACATCCTAAATAATAATAATAAGTATAGGAAGTATTAGTGCCTGCCCTCATGTATGGCAGTGAAAGTTAGATTTGGCGGGGAAGACATGAAAATAGAATAAATGCTGTAGAGCTGACAGCTCTTCGTAACGTGTGTGATGTAAGTCTGAAAGATAAAATTAGGTATAATGTTATAAAAGAGCGCTGGTATGCTGAGGTGGGTTGGACACGAAGTGGAAGAAATAACCCCACTCAGGGCAGAGGTTGACGAAGCAAACATATAAAGCAATCGTGAATGGGACGAATACAAGGGGAAGACCTTTTCTGGACCAAATTGGCGATTTGTTCACGAGAGGTCATCATCATCATCATTCTCCTACTCTTATCCCAATTACTTGGGGTCGATACAATAAGTACTCTTCATTCATAGTACATATTGTAAAAGTTATTGGCAATAGTTTTATGACCGGCCGCCTGCCAGACGTCAACTCTAATTGGGAATGTAATTGTTGACCAAACGGCATCAGCTGGAGTTGGCCCAAGTCGTTATAAGGCTCTTAGTCGTCTTTTACGACATCCACAAGCAAAGTGAGGATTGGTAGTATTCATAGCCGCTACCACACAGCGATTTCATATACATTAAAAGTATGTGTAATCGTAAATAGGCGTAAGTGTATCTATGTATGTATAATATACATACATTGTATATATCTATAGAAAGTATAGATAAGACCCAATACTTTTACTTGCATTACTTTATATGGTACTACATTGCATTATATGGATTACGTCAAACTTGAATCACTTTTAAATACTTATTTCGCGTAACTACAAATACACACAAAAAAAAAGAAACACATACATGCACGCACAATACATCACAAACACACGCACACCACACACACACACACACACATACACACATGCACACACACACACACACACACACAAACACACACACACAAACACACACACACAAACACACACACACAAACACACGCACACCACACACATACACACGCACACACACACACACAACGTGTGAGCGCGCTCACTAACACGTTAATTCTCACTCATTCATTTATTATAGATTTCTTTATCATTAGTCTTTATTACGTAAGATATATATATTCATTATTTATAATGTATGTTACTGTAAAATAATTTGATGTTCAAGATTTATGTATTTCGGGAAGGAACTGTCTCTTGAAACACAGGTATTACCTAATTCAAGAGGCAAAGACATCTATGTCAACTGTCATATGTATTTAGTTTTCAATAAAGATTATTATTATTATTTTACTTAAGGTTAAATGTTCTACTCTTACTAATAAAAGGGTCATGTAGGTACCTAAAACAGCTTTAACGTATGTATTATTTAAAAATATTTCCACCTTTTACGTAAACGAATTCGCGAGTTGAAGTTAACGTTAGCCCAAAGTAACCATTCCACGCGGACGAAGTCGCGGGCAGAAGCTAGTTAGAGAATAAAGTCTATGTATAGTTATTTAGAATTCTTTATTGTCTGCACACATTCTGCTGTAAAGTCGACATCAGTATATTTCTAAATATGCTGCACAAAAAAATATCTAAGAAATTATTATAGATACGTAGGCAGCCAATACAAAATAAACAACGGCCATTATCATGGCATCTGATCTCGACACGTGCCGTCACGAGGATTTTCAATTTATATGGACCTGATAGGGTTGTTCACTATTTTAATAATAAATCTAGGACTGGACTAGATGAAGACTTTTTATTAATTCTATGTTTCTTCTTTGTTGTGTTGATGGAGTAAGAATTCAAAGGTCACACCAACATTTTCTCTTGCATGGCTATTTTCTCAACATCATTTTAAACATCATTCATCATCTTAAACTTTATACTTCCCATTCCTGGGCCAGTCAATTCTCTCTCATTACAGAGTAGGCTTCTTAATAATGAGAGGTGAATTGACTTATTATAAATATTCATCATCACAGCCCATATATGTCCCACTGTTGGGCTCGGACCTCCTCCGTAATAGGAGGGAAATTATCGTACTATACCACGCTGGTCAGACGTGTTGATATAGGGTTTTGTTTCGAGTTTTCCTTCTCTTGCATAGATATTATATGCATTTGATATCTCTTAGTCGTCTCTTACGATCACCCACGGGTAAGATAGGGGATGGTGAATTGTATTCTTACACCGTCACCACACGGATATCATATTATAAATACATATTATCGCTAATTAATTACTGATCCGATGAATATATATAGAAGTTTATTTTCTGATCTTCTTTTTCATTCTTTTTATAACGACAATCGTTAAATCGCTGTGAGCTAATCGTGTGGGGCTCGTTATAGTCTCGTGAACTACGTAGGTATATATTACGTACGTGCTAAGAGTAACGGTTAGGTGCAATGCTTTAGTTACAGTATGATTATTTATAAAACCCGAAAATTGCTAAATTTCAGTAATTTAAATACAGTATGATTAGCTTATAGTCCCGACAACTATAAGCCATTTGCGCGAAGCAAGTTTACGAACCACATACTCTACTTTTTTTGGCAACAGTACATTTAAAGGTTACGGCCCGCTAACGAGTACTCCGACTTTAGTGATTTTTATAATTTTAATACTAAAATATATAATAAGAATACAATTCTTCACCCCTTATCTTACCCGTGTGTGATCGTAAGAGACGACTAAGGGATATAAAACGCATATAACTTCTATGCAAGAGATGGAAAACTCGAAACAAAACCCTATACCAACATAGGGATAATTAATCTACTATACTGCGCATGTGTGACATGCGCAGTATAGTAGATTAATTTCCCTCCCATTACCGAGGAGGCCCGAGCCCAATAGTGGGACAAATGTAGGCTGTGATAATGATGACGCTGATTAATGCCAAAATAAACGGTGATAACACATTGTATACTTAAACATCAAGTGGGGACTTTTCATTTAGTGTTTAGTTTGACCCTTATTTGTAGATACAACACAAACGTGCACTTGTTTCTATTTGGCATCCTTAAGATGCGAAGACGTAGCCGACTGCCCGTGTAAATTACCTACTGGACAGTGTTTATAGCTGAGAGTTGTAACTGGAGCGACTTTGTTACTTACTAATACGAAGTGTTGTGATTTGTGTAGAATGCGGTTTATTGTAAATACTTATTACACGCCTCCTGCTCTATTCTCGATAAATGAAAATCAAGCACTTTTCAAAACTAAAAATGACTGTATTTTTCACACACTGCACTTATAGGATAATATTATCATACATATATCAAGAAAAACATTCGTTTAAATGTATATAATATTTTTAAAAAGCAATTATTTTGTTTAATGTTAGAACAAAAGTGATTAAGAAAAATATTCGAGGACGTCCGGATGTTAGCCGTACGGATCTGGCACTGTCACGACCGTCTAAATTAATGTATCGAAGTATTTTGTTTTTTAATAACTTCATAATCGCAATGCGCTGTTTCCTTTTGAAAATGGCTTGGTAATCCTTTGTCATTTAATTTTAATTAATAAAAAACTAAACTGATTAGTCTTTAGTGTACGTATACCTTATGAAAATTGGGTTCGTTTAGATCTTTTTGTTCCTCCATTCAGACAGGCAAAGGAAACAAATTCCATACAACCTATACAGCTATGTTTAGCACTACGTCGAGAATAGCACGAAATTTCAAAAGTATTTTCTTTTCTTTCATTTTCATTTATGGCATTGACTAATAGTAAATGATAAGTAATATAAAAATTAGGAGGTATGCACTTTTGGATTTTCCAAATTATTTTTATTGCATTCGACAGTAAATAAGCATGCAGTTTATCCTTTGAGAAGTAGTAATTATAGCGAATGGGCGTCTGCAATACCAGAAGCAGGTCGAGCGAGAACGAGGTCACTGCTTATTCTAAAGGTATCATTCGGCTGTTTCGTGCAACAAACGAATCGCAAATCATGAATTGTAGTATGCTATAATCATCATCATTTCAGCTGATATAAACCCACTGCTACGCCAGTACCTCTTCTACAATCAGAAAAATTGGCCTACTACCTCATGATGGTCAGACGGGTTGGTTTATAATTAGAATTAATCACAACATCTATAATAGTCATAATTCTTTATTTGATGTGACATTTTATACAAAATATTTCGAATTCCCTGAATCCTTTGCTAGTTGCATGCTGTGTTAATCAGTGTCCTTCCCTATTTGATAACATGCTCATCATTAACAACTAGAGAGTGGCAGTTAAAAAGAAATGTAGGTAAGAAAAAAAAAATGAAATTAATGTGTGTTTGTATCTGCACTTGTGTATGTGTGTTTGTGTGTGTGTGTTTGTGCGCGTGTAGGCGTGCACGTGTGCGTGTGTTTATGTGTGCTTATGAATGCGCACGGGTCTCTAAGTTCTAACGTGGTGTGTTTACTTACATGCGTATATATAAATTGACAGCAAGTAGAGTAAAGAATCATAATATTGTTGTAAGAAGACGAAGAAGAACAGTTTGAAGTCCTCAACCTCGTAAAAGCTATTTTTTTAATGTATACCTAGTTACTAAGGTATCTTATTTTTTGCTGTTCCGTAAATTGGCTGTAGATATATGGAGCTAGAAGATTAAAGTGATTTTGTCCAAATTCCAAATCTAATATCTTTAAACGAGCAATTCTTGTATATATGTACATATATATAATCTGATTCTCGGCAACGGCCCAACGATTTTCATAAAATTTAGCAAGTAGAGCGTTCTGGGGGCTATTATTCAAGGTTTAATCAAAGCTAAGGCACATTTATAGAAAATATTGTTTTGTCAGTATTTTCAAGTTTTCAGGCAAAAATTATATTTTTTGTTGCCTGAAGAATGTAGTTCATAATTAATACATATTTGCCTCGCGGATAATACACCCGATCCCTCATAGACACTAGTTGTGGGAGTTCTGTACGGTAGACGCATGAAAACATTTAATACGGCATGCTGAGCTCTTTCTCACAAAGTTGTTTTGGCAGTGCCACCCCAGGTGCAGATACAATTGACGCAACTCCTCTTACATCGTAGATATTACAAAGGTTTTGACAAAGGTTTCATGACTAACCGCCTGCCTAACGTCAACCTTTCTTTTTTTATTGCTAAAAGTAGCAAACGAGCAAGCAGCTCAACTGATGGTAAGTGTCACTGCCGCCCATGGACCTTTGCAATACCAGGGGTATAGCTAGGCTACCAATACAAAGCCCAAACGCACCCAGTTGGGCTTTCGGCTATCTCGCTCACGGAACGAAGCGCAATAGCATTTTGCCATTACTCAGACGTCAATTTTCTGCGAGAGTGTGGTACTACCCTTTTTTTTGTTTTTTTTTTGCGGTGAGCTATGGACGTCGCACCCCGCCAAATCGGTCCGGGGCGACGGAAGATGCGGCGCGCAACCCCATTGACCCACCCTGCAAGCAACTCTTCTTCGCCGTGCGAGCGGGCCACCGGTACCCGATCTTTGTCTTCGGTGGCCCGCTCGGCGGTATGCCCTCTCGGGCTCCTCTCCTGTCGACGCCCCGGCAGCTTTCGCCGTCGAAGCGTCGTCCTCACGCGGTAGTGTGGTACTACCCTGGATGGATGGGCTGTGGCTGTAGACAGAACTGTCAACAGCATGGTCCTACCACTAATAATTTCTTAAAATATAATTTTTGACCAGATGACATCAGACTGAGTTGACCCAGGTCTATATTAAGCTCTTAATCAACTTTTAAGAAACCCACGAGGAATATAATTATGGTTGATATTCTTAGTCACCACAAAGCAAATTCCTTAATATGAGATATTTAATTAAAAATTATAGTAAACAAACATATTGACGTATATTACAACTAAACTATATTTATTTCCTCAATAAATAAAGTAAAAAAAAACCGGCCAAGTGCGAGTCGGACTAGCTCACCGAGGGTTGCGTACAAACCTGTAGGTATATATGTAAAAGATATGGTATTTATTAAAAAAAATATATATTATGTGATGTAACTAAAGGTTTTCGAAATTAATTATTCCTTTATGTGTGCTATAAAACGTTGCTTCGTCAAAATTTTATGATTTTGAGTTCACAGGAAGTACACTATACGTTTTGATTCCCTTGCAAGTTTGATTATTACTAGTTATGTGCCGGATCGTTAAAAATATACATCCGCGGATACGGATCTGAATACGGAAATTTGGTGTCAATATCCGCGGATACGGATACGGATCTTAACTTTCTTACGCAGTCAGTGTCGGTACGCGCGACTTTGACACATGTTTCGACTTGTATTGCGCGGCGGATCTTTCTTTAGGTTACCATACCATTACCATTGGTAACTAACTACGGTAAAGTTTGCAACATAAAAGAGCCAAATATTTGATTTTAAGTAGTAAAAAAATATCTGTATTGAATTTAATAGTTTTTTATTGCTACCTAATTACCTATTTAAAGAATTTCGTTTATAAATTTATAATTAATAACGTAAATAGATCCGTAAAAGATCCGCCAAATAATAACGGATACGGACACGGATACGGATCTTTTTTTGCCTCGGATATCCGCGGATACGGATACGGATATCCGACACATCACTAATTTTTACACAGCTCCAAGGGCTAGTAGACCTGAGTATTTGATATGAATTTCAGCTTGATACCTCCGCATATTCGCAAGAAAAATCTTTTGACAGACAGACCAACAACAAAGTGATCCTCTAAGGGTTCCACTTTTTCCTTTTGAGGTATGGAAGATCCTATAAGGCATCCGTTCTTACCTTTTGAAGTACAGTACCCTAAAAATGAATGAAATCTACAAATTTACTATAATTTTATGATTTTATATAGACTATCAGATATAATAAGGTAAATAAGCAACTATAACTGATAATAAAATTACGAATACAAAAAATAATCACGCGTAAACAATTAAAATATCACTTAAGGAAAATAATAATTAATAAATAACATAATATGAACGGGGGAGGCCCATAATGTCAAAGTTCACATAGTATTGTACACATTAAATATCTCAACAAGTCAAATAGTTTAATAAATTAACACAAATCATCGTACGTGCAATTTTAAACGCAATGGTTAAGAAATAATTTATCAATGACCACAAAGGCCAATGATTACTTAATTGGTTTATTGTTTTTTTTTTTTAAGAGATAACATCCCTGCACTAAGTACGTAATCATTACAGTGTACTTTCATCTCGGTTCATATATGTCAGACGATTGGGTTAGAGTCTCCTTTCTTATGGATGGATAATTGATTTACTATCCTGATCTGGTTTTATCTCGAGTATACACTCTCTTGTATAAATTTTGTATGCATTCTATATCCCTTGGTCGTCTTTTTTAGATATGCAGTGATGAGTTTTATTCTTACTTCGTCACCACGCGGGAGAATAGAGGCAACTTTACAAAAATGTATATTTATTTAATTTTTTAAGTATGTTTAATTAATATGCAGCTGTATTTTTTTTTCTACCACATAGGACTTCTTTATAAATTCTTAAATTTATGAACCGTACTTCGTTTTTATATTGAACTAGCAGACCCGGCCACGCGTTGCTGTGCCTAAGGTAACCCCAGTAACACGTGGCGGTTATGCTAATCAAGTCCAGTCAACAGATACCGCCATCTGTTAGAATCGTTTAGAGATAATAGATAATTGTGACTGTCAAATAATTTGCAATAAAATAATATTGCGATTATAAATTGAGATGGAGGCTATCCTATCTTTTAAGTTGGATCAAACTACACATGCTGTGCAAATTTGATTAAAATCGGTTAAGTACTATAGGAGTCCATCGCGGCGAAACAGCGTGACGCGTAATTTGTATATATTAAGATTATAATGTTTTTTCGACTTTCTTTAAACAAGATATGGTTAGCAGATACTAACGATTTAACTTTTGGTCATCTCAGGAATTTGATATGTAGCAAAATAATTACAGAATGAACATTAGGGTATGGTTTCTTCACGCGTCGCCCTTCCATCGCCCCGGACGGAACGGACAGCGTGTGTCCTGACCATAGCCTGGTAAAAGAAAAGGTATAGTTTTTTGTATTTGTTACATTAAATCCTTCTTCTTCTTTTTTTTTGTATTGGCAATCAGCTACTTATAAAAATTTAAAATTGTTTAATCATCATCATCATAGCCCATATATGTCCCACTGTTGGGTTCGAGCCTTCTTCAAAATGGGAATGAAATTGATCTACTATGCCGCGCTGGTCAGACGGGTTGATATATCGTTTTACTTCAAAGTGTCTTTCCTTTGCATAGAGGCCTGCTTGTATGATATGCATATTATAGTATGAGGAATATATCTTTGATTCGGCTTTAACTACATCCATGATAGAGGATGGTAAATTGTATTCTTACTCCGTCACGTCAAAATCATAAATATCAATAATAAATTCCAATATATAATCAGTATTTAATTTGTGGATTAAATGACGGTATGAAGTGTACTCGATGCGTGCTATCGTTGATACAAAATTTAAGCGTGCGTGTCCATCTTTATCCTACAGCTGATAGATTAACAAGCGCTTAGAGACGACTTAATTAACAAACAATAAATTTATTAAATCGCCTCTCAAGATTTAAGTACGTACTAATAATATAATGAGTAATTATTTATTATTATTAACCTTTTAACTTTAACAATTACTATCAAATTATTGAATAATAAATCTTTTTTTATTATTAAAAACTAGCACGCTGAAGTGGCAATGGACTGGCTATATCGCGATGGCTACATCGTGGATGAACTGATAACAGCTGGGAACTAAAGGTTTTCGAGTGGCGACCACGTATCCAAAGACGCAGCATAGGGTATACTAGGTGGACTGACAATGATGATGATAAATCCATTATATGACTTCTAAAAGGCGTATGGACGTAGAAGTATAGTATAATTTATAACCTTAATAAATCCTCGCGATGGATACATCGTAAATGAACTGATATCCGCTGGGGAAGAAAGATTTTCAAATGGCGACCACGTATCCAACGACGCAGCATAGGGAAAACTAGGTGGACTGACATTGATGATGATAAATCAATTATGTGGCTTCTAAAAGATAGGAACGTAGGAATATATTATAATTTAATTCAACTTGTCTAGTGAGAAAAAGTTCGATAACTGGACGACCGACTCTGAGACTAGAACAAAAACAGACTCGCATTCACTTAATTCATCACTCAATCGACGGTGACAGTTTGACATAGGGTTTCGTAATGGAAGTTGAAGACATAATTTTTAAGTTTTATAGGTGAAGTGGCCAGTAGATTGTAGCAGTCAATTAATTCGCCGAGTGACCTCTCAGCCAGTTTTTACTGCTTACAAGTAAAAGTTTTATTTCAAGTTTATCTTCTCTTTTACTGATGTTGTATGTATGTCCTTTAGACGTCTTTTACAACAACCACAGTCAAGATAGAAGGTGGTGAATTGCATTCTTACACCGTCATCGCAAAGATAAATTTTCAAGTGGAATATTTTCTAGAAAAGATACCACATATAAAGTAACACTTTTTGTGGCTCACTTTTCTTTGAATTTCATTTCGGCAGCTCCTTATCTAATACTCATGTAATATAAAAGTCAATACATTATTATTTCAAGTGCATGACAAGAGGTTTCTCCTCGCGAATTCATAGCGTTGAGATGTCTAATTGAATTTATTTCACCGCGGATTTTCGAACCGAAGCCGCCGCCACTGTCGCCGGGGTCATCGGGGATGCTTCTGGGCCAAGCTGACCGCCGGGATAGTGTCTAGAATTCTGTGTAGTGTTGCCTAAATGCAATACTCTTGCGAGTCTCGCAAGTCTTGCAACTCTTGCTGTTAAAATATCACAGAGTCACTTGTTTAAGAAATGAAAAATCCAAATAAATTAATGAAATTCCATTCATCTAGTGGCACTAACTGTACAACTATCAATAATTAGGTTTGTCAAAGAAATCGTAAAATGCTGTCTAAGAGAGCACTGCAAGACTCATTCCGTGGAACCTGCCAAAAAAGATTACTCCACCCCGACGATTCCGTTCTATTCAGCATCGGAGCAGCTACCACGGGCCTCTGCCCGTGCAGAGTTTTCCGCCCTAGAGCCGTTTACTCGACCCAATTAAGAACTAAGATAAAATTGTTCAAGTGCATAAATTAAATGACATAATATACATACAATTCGTGGCTTAAAAAAAACAGTGACAATTTTCAATAATTTTGAAATTTTAAAACGTTTAGGTATCGTTTGTATTATAATAAAAATATATATATACATCAACAAATTAAACGTCAATTACTCTGTGCTACGAGTATCATCACAACATTTTGATATTCTATGTTCAATCACTATTTTGATTGTTGAAAAATATCATGCGTGTGATGTATAATATAATTTTATCCGTGTGGTGACTGAGTAAGAATACTAATCATTACCCCTTATCTTACACGTGGGTGATCGTAAGATACAACTAAGGGATATAAAATCTATATCTTTAAATATTATAAAACAAAGTCCCCGGCCGCCTTTGTCTGTCTGTCTGAACGCGATGGACATAAAAATTACGGTACTGATTTTTATGTGGTTTTCACCAAATGACGGAGTGGTTCATGGGGAAGGTTTCTATGTGTAATACATCAATGTTTTGTGTATATTGGTTGAAATATGACGATAATTGTCGAAGAGTTCGGCAAAAATCAAGTCGCCCGGGAGCTTTTATCGAAAACGCTGTCTGATTTGTTGGAGATATATAAAAACAAAGTATGGTGGAATTGTGTATCTTTTATAGGTCTATAAAAAAGTCCGCGATAGCATATGTCTATCTTTTACGGATAACGTACAATACCCAGTTTAATATTTAAGAAAATGGCCACATTATAATGTGATAATTTGAAAGTTATTTAGACGCATAGGATATTAATCATTATCAAATAAAATACGTTAGTTACTTTAAACATTTAATGCACTACATAATTGCCGTTTATACCATACAATTTTAACTAATATCTTAGGAGTTATCGCAAAATTAAAATACCGTGCGACTAAATAAATTGAAGCACCGCATGCGTTCAGTCCCACACAGATGTGTCGTCAAGCACGTCAAGCACTGCTATATAAGCTGAGCGGTGAACCCTCTGCCATGAACGGGTTGCCCACAGTCCGGGTAAAGTTGTCATAGCCATCTGAGGCTAACAACTAAGTCACACAAAAAAAAAATCTCTGCCATGACACACACCAACCAATTAGTGGTTGGGACGGCTAACTACGTCCCATCAAAAATATCCGCGATCCGACGTCCTCGGCATGTACTGACCGACTCTGACGATTTGATAACGATTGCTCAAGAAAGAGCATACACGGCCCACGTGGCCATAAACATAAATATGCGCGCTTCCGCCCCCGCCGCCGGGGACATAAGACGCGACGCGTAATAGTCAATAACTCAAACATGGGCGCGTGCCCACTTTGCTATCAGCGACGCCCCGAACCGAGGTCCATTCCCCACAAGGAGAACTAACAGCTGAACGACAGACACAAAAAACAAAAACGCGCGTTTACACGGGTGAAGAGCCCTCAGCGCTCACTCGCAGTCCGTGCATAGTTGTCATAGCCATCTGAGGCTAACAACTAAGTCACACAAAAAAAACGCGCGTTTATTATGCCATGACACACTCCAACCCCTTAGTGGTTGGGGCGTCCCATCAAAAATATCAGCGATCCGACGTCCTCAACATCTACTGACCGACGCTGATGATGCTATTACAATCGCTCAAGAAAGAGCTTACACGGCCGGCGCGCCCATAACACATAAATATCCGCGCTTCCGCCCCGACGCCGGGGACGAAAGACGCGACGCGTAATAGTCAATAATTCAAACGTGGACACACCCACTTTGCTATCAGCGGCGCCCCGAGCCCAGGTCCGTTCTCCACAGGGAGAGTCCTCGGGCGATGTCGCTTAAAATTTTATCGGGTTGAGAGCTCTCAGCGCTCACCCATAGTCCGGGTTAAGCTGTGACAGCCATATGCGGCTAATAGCTGAAAGACAGACAAAAAAAACGCGTGTTTCTTACCGGTGTGAGAGCCATCAGCGCTCACCCATAGTCTGGGTTAAGCTGTGACAGTCATCTGTGGCTAACAGGTAAAAGACAGACATAAAAAAAAACGCGCGTTTCCCTATAGGAAACAAATTTTCAAAGCGATAGGTTGTCTCCGAGTGGCATAGATATTGGAGTTTATTCCTTAAGAATCGATTTTCATATAAGACGCCCGGTATGAGAAAAAATTGAGGAATAAAATCTAGTGATCGAATGACCTCGTTACGTTTTTGGTGCACAACCTATTCTGCACACCTTTCACTTTCTGACGTGAGATAATACTTCACTGAACAGTTTTAATAAATGTAATTAAAAATATATATATTATTTTTAGTCAAATGAGCTTTTTTTGCACCTGTTTTGATAATCGTACTTAAGGAGTAAACTCCAGTCGTGCGTCGGAGCTGATACACACACTTTTTTTCTTTTAATTTAAGTTTGCAATTGCGATGGTTAATTTTTTATTTTTTCTTCTTTAATTGCTTTCAATAATCATGACACGACGAAGATCAAATATAGGACGCAGTACGTCGACTGCCAAATGGAAAGATGAATCCAAAGGTTTATGTTGTTCTAATAGTAAGACTAAACTAGACGACATAGTTTCACCACCAGATCCTTTCAATTATCTCCTTAACGGAAGTCATCCAAAACATACAAAATTTACATACATACATACATATCATCACGCCATATCCCTTGCAGGGTAGGAAGAGAGAACAGAGTGCCAGAGAACTCTATCCTCGCATACTTCAATCGCTTCCTCAACATTCATAATTCTCTTCATACACGCTCGCCGGTTTCGGAGACTCTTGACTCCACCTTCCTTCAGTACATGACCAATCTGGTCTAGGTAGGTTAGTCTCGGTCTCCCTCGGTACCTACATCCTTCCACTTTCGCATTGTATATCTTCTTAACCAGACGTTCGTTCGGCATTCTTTCCATATGTCCATACCATCGGAGCATTCCCTTTCGCATCTTTACACCAATACTCTCTTTCATACTTACTCGCTCTCTTACATCATCGTTACGAATGCGGTCGGTCAGTCTAACTCCACAGATTTTCCACAGAGATCGCATTTCGACCGCATTAATTTTACTTTCATACTCTTTTCTGCATACCCAACTCTCGCTTCCATACAGTAATGTTGGGACAAGCACTGCGTTATGTATTGCTACACGTGCCTTCTGGCTGAGGTGGTGGCTGCCGAGAAGTTGCCCCAACGCTCCGTTCACTCTATTTCCCGCATTCACTCTTCGCTCTATATCAGTGGTGTACCTTCCATCTCGGCTAAATCCACATCCAAGATATACAAATTCATCCACTTGCTCTAGTACATCATTACCTATTGTTACTCTTACATCTGTTCTGGTTTCATCTCTTTCAAAGACCATTATTTTGGTTTTGCTCACATTCACGCGTAGACCCCTTTTCTTACAATCTTCTGTCATTGTGTCGACTAGGGTCTGCAAGTCAGTCGCTGACTGTGCCAGCAGGACTGCATCATCTGCATAAAGCAGAGCAGTGACCACTGAGTCGCCTATCTGGACTCCCACATTCATATCGTTCAACCTTTGGAGACATTTATCCAGATATATGATAAACAGCCTGGCTGACAGAACGCACCCCTGCTTAACGCCGATATTGCCGTCAAACCAAGGCGACATTCCATCATCCAGCCGCACACAGGCTCTACAGCCCATGTAACTGGACTGCACAGCCTGTAGCAGTTTACCGTTAATACCATACTCCGGTAAAATGTCCCAAAGTTCCTTTCGTACAACCGTGTCAAATGCTCTCTCCAGATCCACAAAACTGCCGAAAACCCTCTGACCTAGAGCCAGATGCTTCTCCACAATGTTGCGCAGAGAGAATACTTGATCCATGCATCCCCTTCCACTCCTGAAACCTCCTTGTGTCTCACACAGTAAACCATCGGACACCATCCTCATTCTCCTTTCAATAATTTTACCATACACTTTTGCTGCCAAACTGGTCAAGCTTATGGCTCTGTAATTTGCGCAGTCATAACGTGAACCCTTGTTTTTAAACAAAGGCACGATGACTGCGCTATTCCAGTCCCCGGGAACCATTCCCGAGCTCCAACATAAATTGAGAAGCAACAGGAACGCCTCCCAGACACAGGAGCCGCCAAGCTTGATGATCTCGGCAGACACCATATCAATTGCCGCTGCCTTACCATTTTTCAAACTTCTTATCGCCCATTCAACTTCCTCCATACTGATGCCATCAGAGGACGCCATTGTCGAATGTTGATCTACTAAACCACATGCATCACCGGCGCCAACCGTAGCATCCGCATACATATCGCCAAAATATTCACTCCATCGGCTTAACACGTCTTGTGTTTGTGTAAGAATGTCTCCACCTTTAGACCTTATTTTATTAATTCTGAAGGCTGACCAACCACCCCGAGACTTCTTCACCTCCCTCCAAAAGAGTTTGGTGTTACCCTCGAAGTTTTTAGTCAGCCTATCTTCTGCACTCATACTTGCTCTATCACGTTACTCTTTCACTAAGGCCTTGGTGTCATTCTTACATTGGCGATATATTTCTTTCTTCTGTTCAGTCATACTGTCATTCATATTCAAAGAAGAGACATAGTCCAGCCACGCTTTCTTCTTTTGCTCTACGGAAGCTGCCACTTCCGCATCCCACCATGCATCACCATTTGTTTTACTATGCTTCTTTGAACTTCCACATACTTCTTTCGCTGTATCTACCATACTTTCTTTCAATACTCTTCAGCATTCTTCAATGTCCGATTGCGGCTGGCTTGCCATCGTCAGCCGTTCTCGGACACCCTCTGCATACTTTTCTCTTACACACTCTTCTTGCAACCTTTCAACCTTTATTCTTTCAAGCCCTCCGAAGTGGACGCGCTCTCGCCAGTGCCTCCACTTTCTGAACAGACCACTAAATCTCGCAATAACGAGATATTGGTCCGTATCGACTGTGGGGCCCCTGTAGGCTCTTGCGTCCAATATTTTGCTTCGGAGGCGACTGTCTACCAAAATTAAATCTATTATACTTTTCTGTTCATTCCTTCTCCATGTATACATATGGATGTCCTTATGTTGGAAAAATGTGTTTGACACAATAAGGTTTCTCTCCATGCATACATCCGCTATGAGCCTACCTGCGTCGTTCACTCTCTTATCACCAAATGGACCAAGTACGTCCTCATAGTCGGGACGCTTGGTCCCCACCCATCCGTTCAAATCTCCGCATACAATCACGCGTTCACTGGTTTCTGCCATATCCAAAACTTCCCTAACATTGTCCCAAAACTTCTCTAGGTCTGATGCCACCGAGGATCCTACGGGAATATGTTCCCGTAGGATCCACACACAATCATGCTACAACCATGAATACCTTGGTGACACCTAGTTTTATACGGACCCAAAGAAGTCTGGGATCATACATTCCGTAATCCTTCACACCTGAGGCCAAGCGAGAGGACAACAGCACTCCTACCCCCATGCTGGCTCGATCGCTCTGTGGTACACCAGACCACAGAGCCATCCCGCCACCAGGAAGATCGCAGGCGTCGCTGCCCCTTCGCTTGGTCTCTGTTACACAGAGCACGTCTAGCTGTTGACGGACGTTAGACGTTGTCATGACGGATATCAGCTCGTGCAACTTACCTTCCACACAACCTCTTACATTCCACGTGCCCACCCGGCACTCTGCTCTCCTCGACTCGCCTGACTGGGCAAGGCGTGATGGGTGGCGGCCCCCATCGCCGCAACTGCCGATGTTCGTACCGACGGGGACGGGTTGGTACGCGTCGCCTCCGGGGGACGCCCTAACCCGCATTGCGGTACGCATATTGAGCCGGATTAGCAGTCTAATTAGACTGGCAGGGGACGCGAATGAGCACGCTCCGGACTATGCCCCTCTACAGAATTTACACATAATATTCGTCGGTACAATAATGCGTTTCAGATGACGTCATTCAAGAGCCAACGGATAGTTAAACACGGCTTTATTCAAATATTTAAAGTCCAGGGACAGGTTTACCACCTTGCAGGTAGTCTGATGACCATAAGTTTTTGCAGATTTATTTTATTGCTGATCCAGAAATTCAAACAGCTAGGCGATGTAATACAATAGACGCAACCAGCGCATACGACTATATGACAAAATAAACATTAGGCATGCATACTCTGCTCCCCGTGCGAAGCCGGGGTGAGTCGCTAGTAACAAGAGAAGGTAATCTCAAAACAAAACCCTATACCAACACGTCTGAACAGCGTGGTATAGTAGGTCAATTTCCCTCCCATTTTGGAGGAGGCTCGAGCCCAACAGTGGGACATATGTGAGCTGAGATAATAATGATGATGTATACCTAATTTAGTCTATTTGATTAATGTCACTTTTCTATTTAACCGACGAAATTTTATTCTTTTTATTTTATTTATAATCTATATTTATGTTATGGATTAAATAAGGATTGAGTCGCTATATGTTGTCGCTAAGTATTACGTGCTGTTACGTGTTTAAGTGTTCGATGCATGCTATCATTAATACAAGGGCAAGATAGGGTAGTGATGAATTGTATTCTTATTCCGTCACCAACACTGGGTCCAATGTATTATTGTTTCAAAAACTTAATATAATCAAAAATAATTTCATATTTATGATCCCAATTTAATTTGTGGATTTAAAAACGATTATGTTGATATGAAGTGTATTCGATGCATGCTATCATTAATGTAAGGTGTACGCGAGCGTGTCCATCTATATCCTTGAGGTATGGATTAAGAGGCGCTGTCAATAACCTATATATCCGTTGGATTAGCTACAATAGATAAAAAAGTCTGGCTTTTTTGTTTCAGATATTATTTAAACACCTTAATATATTGTAGATATATACAGACTATACCCGACTAGAAATTTTTTCGTCTTCCTCAGCAGGACCGGACCGGGCATGCCCGATCTGGACCAGATAAGGTATGTAACGCAGAAGATATATCTGGAACCGATCAGGAAAACCTTATCGGGTCCAGATCAGGCATTCCTGTTCAGGTCCAGATCAGGCATACCTGATCGAGTCCAGATTAGGCATTCCTGATCGGGTCTGGATGAAATTTTACTGATCCAAATCAATCATCTGCGTTATATATCTTGCCTAGTGATGAGTGGTATTTATCGTCACTGTGAAATATCAATGATAATTTAAAATCACATTTTGTAATAGTGACAACCAAATACCAGTAGCAGCGACTGTGATCTGACAATATATCTTATAAACATAACTGAGATACTATGACGCACTTAGTACCAGTCTCGTAGTTGATAAAACACAGCGACTGTGATAAAATATTATGTTTGTCACATTCTCTCCCATTGAACTCCATGTATCAGAGAGAGATAAAACCAATAAATTGCTACGATAAATTAAGTTTATCTCGTTCTCACTCCTATAACTAAATACGATCGAAAAGGATGTGTTTAGTGCTATGGTGCGAATTACTAGCTCTTACTAGTTTTGACGCATGTTATCATATGCGTGAGAAAAAGAAGCAACTAATAAATTGCTACGAAATAATAACATTGTCCTACTTTAACTCGTTTATTAAAGTGCGTTGGAAAGAAATATATATATTTTTTTTTGTGTCTTAGTTGTTAGCCTCAGATGGCTATGACAACTTTATCCGGACTGTGGGTGACGCTGAGGGCTCTCAACCCGTACATATATTACAGTGCTACGAATTATTTATTCTTGTGCCGTTTTGGCACTAACGTTTGAGTAAAAATGTAGTTTGATATAAGTGAATGACTTATCATATTTTGGTCGAAGAGATTTCTTCTTTTACGCAATATGACAATCATGATATGATACTTTTTTGAATTTTGATTGATATTTTTTTTTGTGTTACGAAAACTGTTTCTGGTCCTGATATGCCTTACCATATAATTGATTATATTTTACATCAGGCTGTCCTTATTTGGTCCAAACCTGGTCCTGATCCGGTATACCATACCATACTTGATGATATTTCACATCAAGCTATCCTTATTTGGTCCTGATCTGGTCTTGTTCCGGTATGCCTTACCATACTTGATGATATTTCACATCAGGCTATCCTTATTTGGTCCTGACCTGATGCGGTATGCCTTACCATACTTGATGATATTTCTATTCTTATTTGGTCCTGATCTGGTCCTGATCCGGTATGCCTTACCATACTTGTAGTTATTTCACATCAGGCTATCCTAATCAGGACCAGACCTGGTCCTGATAGGGTTTGCCGGATCCGGCATGCCTCATTCTGTCCTGATCCGGTCCAGATACATGATCTGGTTGAACCATACTTTTTTTCTAGTCGGGTAGATTATAGAGTCCTGAAATATAAGTTATATTTGACCTTGAACTTCTCAAGGTTATTTCAAAGTCAACTTGTTTTTTAATAGTAAATCCTATTTTTTGATATCTAGCATCATATTTTTTTTTCATTTTCATGCTCAAAAGATTTACGCGTTTTCCACGTACTAATGTAGTAGAAATACTCTTCGCTACCTCTTTTCTTGCCTGTGGGTAAGAGAAGAGGTAATAGAAGACTAAGGGAATATAATTTGCAGACACCATTTGTGTAAGAGAAGCTGAAAACTTAAAATAAATCCCTATACTAAGCCATCTGACCAGCGTGATATGGTAGGTCCCTACCATTCTGGAAGAGGTTGGAGCTCAGCAATGGAACCTATATGGGCTCTGATAGCTGTACTATGATCATAATCTAAGGAAATTAAAAAAGCTGGAAAATTTATGTATGACATCTGACGGTCAAATCTTATCACCATAAGTTTATCTATACCATAAATTAATACGTTAATACCATAAATTTATATCAAGGTCAATCAAGGTTGTGACATTAGATTTGACCTTGATATAAATTAAAGGTTATTATAACATCATCATTCTCCTACTCTTATCCCAATTACTTGGGGTCGATATAATATGTACTCTTTTTTCATAGTACCTATACATATAAAAGTTATTGGCAATAGTTCTATGACCAGCCGCCTGCCAGACGTCAACCTTGGGCACTCCTTAGGAATGTAATTGTTGACCAAACGGCATCAGATGGAGTTGGCCCAGGACATTATAAGGCTCTTAGTCGTCTTTTACTACATCCACGAGCATAGTAAGGGTTGGTAGTATTCGTAGCTGCTACCACACAACAAAGATTATTTTAACATATACTATATTCTTTTTAAATAGGAATCGCTAATACTACCTACATGATCTGAAAAAGACGAACAATTCATTAAGAATAAATTTTCAGCGATTTATATATAATTACAATTGGCCAACTAACCTGAACAAATTATACAAGTGAGTATATATATTGTTAAATTGAGCATGCTAGGTTAATTATAAAAACTTGATTACGAGCAAAAAATTAATGTCATACATGAGACTCGAATCCACACCTATCAAAATCCAATCCAATCCTATGGAAATCCATTCCAATCGTCCCACCAATAAGTGTGGATACGAGTCCTACATTATTTAATCATGCACATACTACATCCAAGCAAGCTACTAAGTGAGAATAAGAATATATAATTTTCTATATGACCTTCAAAACAATATGCAATGTGCCGCCTAACTTCGAGCATTGATACGACACGTGTTTTGCTTCAATATTTTTACTTACCTCTAGTTAATCTAATTATATCTGTACATATAATTTCAAAATAAATTAATTCATAACGCTTGAATATATTTTAAACATACTTTAAACATAAACTAAACATAATAGTTTCTTATGTATACACGAGTGTCACATATTTGAAATAAAACTACTTTTACGGATTCTATCGCGTTTCTATTTGATTTTTAATTTCCCGATGTTTCGAACACTTTAGAGTGATCATGGTCACGGGAGAACTAAGGTGTCTTACGTCCATAAGTCATCGTTATTACAGAAATTTATATCTACCCGCTACAGTATCAGTTATTAAAAGTTTGACCCACATTTTAATACAAATTCACATTTTCTTACTCTTATCCCAATTGCTTGGGGTCGATACAATATCCACTCTTCTTTCATAGTAGATATTGTATAAATTATTGGCAATAGTTTTATGACCGGTGCCAGACGTCAACCCTCCTTGGGAATGCAATTGTTGACCAAATGGCATCAGATGGAGTTGGCCCAGGTCATTATAAGGCTCTTAGTCGTCTTTTACGACATCCACGAGCAAAGTAAGGGTTGGTAGTATTCGTAGCAGCCACCACACAGCATAAAGAAAATGATTCTATATGGAAATTAAAAAATCAAATACAAACGCGATAGAATCCGTAAAAGTAGTTTTATTTCAAATAAACTAAACAAATAAAATCATTTGAAACTTGTTATTTGTAAAGTAACGAACATAAACCGTTATATTTAATAACTAACCTCTTGCGATACTCTGATTTAGGTACTTCATGAAACCATTTCATTATAGCTATGTTACCAGATGCACTACGTTGCTTCTTACGCGGAGACAGCTTGACAGGTTAGCTTCGTATAATACCAAAAGAACAACATGTATGCCATTCAATTATTGTATTTAATAACAAGATAATAAGGTATTGTTAAACTGCATTTAAAAATTGGTATTTGATGTAAATAGAGGTTAAAAGTTAATCACTCATCTGGTTCACGTTCGTTTCATTATTATAATGTAATGATAATGTTTTTGCAGAGGCACTTACTTGAATTAGAAAGTATTAAGTATATATTATAAATTATCAAAAGTATTAGGCACAATTAATATAATCAAAATCACTAAACAGCCAATATCTATATCTACGCCTACTAATATAATAAAGAAGATTTTTTGTTTGTATGTTCGTTTGTTTTTAATGAATAGGCTCTTTTTTTTGGGTGGGTTACGGTCGGCGCACTCCTCGCATCACTCCATCCGGGGCGACAGAGGGGCGTAAGCACGCACACCCGTAACCCACCCGTGACGTCGCCTTCGTCGCTGGGCCGACCACCGGAGCAGAGTGACTTGACGTCAGTGGTCTAATGAATAGGCTCTGAAGTTACTGTATCAATCTTAACCATTTCCTCACCAAAAAAAAAAGAGGCAAAATATCAAAAAGTAACATGCTATTGTTTCTTTAAAAAAAATAGAGATTTTTAAAAAAATTGGATTATTGTAACCCATTTTTTTTTTCCTGGCATGGTGGACCATGGATGTGGTCGCGCCCCGGCAAATCGGTTCGGGGCGACAGAAGAGGCGGCGCGCAGCCCCATGGACCCACCCTGCAAACACCTCTCTTCGCCATGCGAGCGGGCCACCGGTACCTACCCAATCTTTGTCTTCGGTGGCCCATTATTGTAACCCTAGGTATAAAAATGTATTTTTTTTATACGCGTACGCTTGCAAAGCTATTGACGATAGAACAAATAAAATATACCACGGGTTAATCGGTCTTTTTAATATCTACAAAAAACATGCCAAGTTTGTATTTCCATTTGTGTTTTATTCGTTAGTATCCTACATAAATGAATTAAATAAAGGCTTTAGCACTTTTCTTTGGTCTTCCTTTACCCATAAAGGCTTTAGGGGTAAAGGAAAACCAAAGAAAAGATGGATAGACTGCGTGAGACATGACATAGATAGACAAGGAGTGACTGCAGAGATGACGTCTGATGTATGTCTGACTGTATGGAGGAAGATGACATTTTGCGTCGACTCCAATTAATTGGGATAAGATTAAGATGATGATGATCCTACATAAATTAAATTTAATATATTGGCTGTGAAAGACCTTATCACTGTATCTTCATTCATCATCATTTCAGCTCATATATGTCCCAATGTTGGGCTCGAGCCTCCTCCATAATGGGAGGGCAATTGACCTACTAAAACACGCTGGTCAGACGTGTTGGCATAGGGTTTTGTTTCGAGTATTCCTTCTCTTGCATAGATAACTATAATGTAACATGTACTTATACACTATGTACTAAACACATATAACATGTGTTTTATATCCCTTAATCGGCTCTTACGATCACCCACGGATGAGATAGGGGGTGGTGAATTGTATTCTTACTCCGCCACCACACGAAAATCCGTATCTTCATTAATTAAATCCTACTCTAATTGTAACAATTGTGTATGTAAGTTTGTTACTTCGTTACGCAATAAGTACTGAACCGATTGTGATAAAAAATTATACATACTTATGCCCATAGCTATTACTTTTAACCCGATATTGCTACGGACCAAATCTTACACGGCTGAAACCGCGGGCCGCATATAAAATAAAGTTACCGCCGTTTTGTGTACTCTTAAACTTTTAAACAGGTTTTAATACGCTTTTCTTCAATGGACAGAGTAAATCAAGAGAAAGGTTTATATAGAAAAGCGGAGAACATATTGCAAATGTTATTGGCAATAGTTTTATGACCGGCCGCCTGCCAGACGTCAACCCTCCTTGGGAATGTAATAGTTACGGATGTCAAGGAAGTGGTACAAGTGTTCATGGAGAGAATACGGTGGTAAATAAGATTATGAGGCCAAACGCCGCCCTTCCGTCGCCTCGGACGGAATGAGCGGCACGTGTACCCGACTAGAAAAAAAGTATGGTTCAACCAGATCATGTATCTGGACCCGATCAGGATAGAATGAGGCATGCCGGATCCGGAAAACCCGATCAGGACCAGACCTGGTCCTGATAGGGTTTGCCGGATCCGGCATGCCTCATTCCGTCCTGATCGGGTCCTGATCTGGAATGCCGTACCATACTTACGAAGTCTGTTCAAATCGTCCTACCACTTAAACAAGTGTGAGCTGTCATATGATATTCAATTTGCGTCTCGTATTATATTTTCGTATTTATGGGAAACTTGTGCCATCTACCCGACAATGTTTACACATGTAGAACCTTATTGGTTCCAGAAACTTAGACTATCTTTATTATTCTTGTTTGTGTGTCTTAGTAATACAATGAGTAAGGCTTACTACCTTAGCCTAGTTCTAGTATTTTTGCCGCATTTTTTCATAATAAAAAAATACAAAACTTTCGTGTGATATTTGAGTAAGAATAAAATGATTACCAATTATTTCTTGCCCGTGGGTAGGCATAGTAAAAATGGACTAAGAGAGGAGAAAACATTAAATCAGATTATATGCCACCCTGTCAGGCCAGCGTCCTATATTAAGCTATTTATCCTCATATGGAGTAGGAAAAGAAACCGTTGAGCACGTGCCCAACGCTTTATATGAACTGACAAAAAAATAACCAATTTTATCATCTCACAAAAATAATATAACAATATTGAATCCATAACACAAAAAGTGAGAGTAGCCGATCCAGAATATAAAGAATAATTCTTTAACCAGCAATCACAAAGCCTGGACCAATTATCTTAACACAATGCCCAAACTGAATACGAACACCAAACTTTTCACGTTCGCCCTCATTTCATTTTCCCAAAGGTGGCATGGCAATCTCGCTCACGTTTTCGTGCGAGATGGAACAATTGACAGTATCCTGATTATATAATTATTTACGTGGCAAATGAGAGACCACATATGGACATAATTGGTATAAAATGAGTACAGTCTTGCGTCATGTTGAATGATGTTTAAGAATAATCCAATTTGTTGTGAGCCATAGCAGACTGAGCTCTTTGGGGGTCCGAGATGGCGATGCCAAATGCGTACCGTTCAGCCTTATATAAAAAATGTAGAAAAAGAGGGATTTTTTAATGTAATGTTGATGTTTTCCGTGTAGTGACGGAGTAAGAATACTATTCACCACCCCATATCTTACCCTTGGGTGATCGTACGAGATGATTAAGGGATATAAAACGCATGTAACATCTATGAAGAAGGAAAACTCGAAACAAAACCATATACCAACACGTCTAACCAGCGCGGTATAGTAGGTTAATTTCCCTCTCAATACGGAGGAGCCCCGAGCCCAACAGTGGGATGTTTATGGACTGTGATGATGATGAATGTTGATGTTGATGTTTTAATATCATCATCATAAGGACATCACCTTACGTTTACAGAAAGAAATGGTAATGATATCGTACAAAGGACAAATCTTTAGGACTTCAAAATGCCTGCGAATAGACATCTGAATATATTTTGATTGTGTTGCGAAATGTATAGACGCTATGAATTTTAGAAGTTATCAGACTCAAGTCTGATAACTGCTCGCAATTTGGGATTCCCCTAAATTACGGGGACAGAACGCCCCTGAACCCTTTGAACTTCAAGTTCAAGCTTATCTTAAGGAAGATTTTTTTTTAATTAACAATATCAAACAAATGCTTACATATATATAATACAAGTGCCAGTTACTTTGTTTTCGTGAACCACTTATATATTTATTTACTCTTATTTACTCTTATTTTGAACGCTCTTATTGTCCTACAGCATTAATAATAGTAATTTTTAGTAATAACCATAATTCACAGCCACATTGTTATTTCAGAAGTTGCTATTACAATGGCAACGCAGAGACCTTGATGCGTGATGTCCTATTATCACTAAATCTTACGCGATTCGGTATCATTTATAGGCACCGTTCTGCTCCTATTTCGTGGTGAGAGGCCTTATTAGCGCTCACCCACAGTTCAGGTGAAGTTGTCATATCTGTTTATCTCAGCCTTATAAATAGGTATAATGAATCTCGATAAATAAATTATCTGAGATTTTCCTTTTTTTTATTACTTATGGTGGCAAACGAACAAGCAGTACTCCTGATGCTAAGTGTTACTGCCACCTATGGATCTTTGCCATACCAGGGGTACAGAGAGGCTGCTGCTACTAGTGAAAACCCCAAACCCATTCAGAAAGTTGAGCTGCTGACTCTCTCCCTCACCGAACCAAGCACGACAGCATATTGCCATAAATTTTACGCTTTTATGTGGTGTGGTGACGAATTAAGAGTTTGTCACGACCCTTTTATTGCCGGTAGGAGTCATATAACTAACAGGAGAATGTGCAGTATCTTGAGACACTTATAACACCAATGATAGGTAACTCAAACCCATCATGGCCATTTTCTCTATATATGTCCTGTGGAACGGTATAACGGTGGAAGTCAACAAGCTGATGATATAATCATTGCTGTGCTATTTTCCAATTCAGGATAATCTCTTTTTATATGTAACTAGTAACCCGCCTTTGCGACCTTCGCTTTGGTGTATATGAGATTTTTAACTCAAGTCATTTTGTAATCCAACGCCAAAATGCGATTACGATGTCTGCCTTCACGTGTCTGCTCTTTCGGGTGACTTTTTGGGAGACACTCTCTTGCCTTCCGTATACCTCACTTCGCCTCCCCTCTGACACCACGGCACAATGCCGTAATTGTTTTATCGTGCGCGGGTTATTTCGACATAATTCTTGCGATAATAAATTAGATAAGATGGTGTAAAGGGCAAAAATATTTAAAATTTTTAAGTGTTTACTTAAAATAATTAACTTATTAATTATTTAGACATATTTTAAAACTATCTATGATATTAAAATGCTTTTAAAAATACACATAACTTTTTAACTACATTTTATAAATAAAAATGGTTGCTATGTATTCTTAAGAGATAGGATGTATGCTGTCGCGGACTTTTTTATAGAACTTTTTAAAAGGAACAATTTGGCATTACATAATAATAATAATAATAAAAGCCTCCGGGCCAGTCGTTACCTCACCATGAGGCTAACGCAAAACTCGGAGGAACATTATACGGCTTCCTAAGTTCTTTTGATATAAAAAAAATATATATATATCACAAGATTTACAGGCAAGCCAATAAACCGCAGGGCAGCTTGTGGCGAGCTGAATGTGAGTGGCGACACTGCGGTCCCGAATACTCCAGAGAGTCGATCAGGGCCTCGTCTCCAGCTGGCCTTCATTGGCTGACTAGAGTGGAAACCGAAGAGTGACCGAAGGACTCTCAGCTCTGGCTTGCCTTAAACAGCTGGTCAGAGAGGGGTCGCCAGAGCTATATGCTCGGGGGTGGAAGTGTCATTTTCAAGGGCATAAATACGGGGAAACCATGGCTCTGTTTATCACAGACTCAATGGTGAAACCGGCGCCGCACCGCTCGACACCCCTAGCCACTTGCACCAATGTTGCCTCCTGTTGCCCGTATGGCTTGTGTGCCTGTGGCGACTGTTTAGGGGGCCCATTCAGTGAGTTGGCGAGTCACCGTCTGCCACCGTTCATCTCTCAATATGGGTTTGAAGGCAGACGACAGTTAAAAATTCATAGATTTAAGATGAACCAGTCCACTAAGCACCCACTCCCATAATCAGATATTAGCTACCATAATCACACAATAGTTTTACACTTACCGCTGGCAGTCCACGTATGTTATGTGCAGACGTGGAATGTCATCGGTAGATGTCCCATCCCAATATTTAAATTAAATTTCTCCAAAGGCCTCTGCGTGTTGGATCCATATCCCCATGTAAGCCTCCCAAAGGACCGGGCATCTTCCCTATGGAAGATCCCGTGAAAAAAGGAGATACATAATAATAAAAAAAATGAATAAAAAAAAAATAATAAATCTAATCTCTGAATAAATAAATAAAAAAAATGTATCACAAGATTTACAGAAAAGCCAATAAACCGCAGGGCAGCTTGTGGCGAGCTGAATGTGAGTGGCGACACTGTGGTCCCGAATACTCCAGAGAGTCGATCAGGGCCTCGTCTCCAGCTGGCCTTCATTGGCTGGCTAGAGTGGAAACCGAAGAGTGCACGAAGGACTCTCAGCTCTGGCTTGCCTTAAACAGCTGGTCAGAGAGGGGTCGCCAGAGCTATATGCTCGAGGGTGGAAGTGTCATTTTCAAGGGCATAACTACGGGGAAACCATGGCTCTGTTTATCACAGACTCAATGGTGAAACCGGCGCCGCACCGCTCGACACCCCTAGCCACTTGCACCAATGTTGCCCCCTGTTGCCCGTATGGCTTGTGTGCCTGTGGCGACTGTTTAGGGGGCCCATTCAGTGAGTTGGCGAGTCACCGTCTGCCACCGTTCATCTCAATATGTGTTTGAAGGCAGACGACAGTTAAAAATTCATAGATTTAAGATGAACCAGTCCACTAAGCAACCACTCCCATAATCAGATATTAGCTACCATAATCACACAATAGTTTTACACTTACCGCTGGCAGTTCACGTATGCTATGTGCAGACGTGGAATGTCATCGGTAGATGTCCCATCCCAATATTTAGATTAAATTTCTCCAAAGGCCTCTGCGTGTTGGATCCATATCCCCATGTAAGCCTCCCAAAGGACCGGGTATCTTCCCTATAGAAGATCCCGTGAAAAAAGGAGATACAAAATAATAATAATAATAACTTTATTATTCCATAAAAACTTAACCTAATGACACAAATGAGAAGTAAAGACTAAGTAAATAGTGCAACATTATGTACCACTGTAGCCGAACTAGTCAAAGCCTGTATCTCGGCTAACAGCGCCAATCCCCGCAGATATTATTCTACATTTAATAATAATACACATTTAATTATAAATACAAAAAGAAAAAAGAATGAGGAATATAATAAAGAACAAAAAACTTAAAACAATATGTGAGTATGTCTGTCTGTATTTGTGAGTATATGTGTGCACGTGTGTGTGTGTGTGTGTGATGTGTGTGTTTTTTGAGATTTAGTGTCAGCTAGTTACATATAACAATTCTTCTGTTTCGTCGTACGTAAGATTCTGTAAGAAAGTAATTATTTTTTTCTTACATTGTAACCTAGTCAACGGATATATATTTAGCTTTTTATTAATTTTGTTATATAGGATAGGACCAAAGAAAATTAAAAACTTGCGATTACGAAATGAAAAATGATGTCGCAAGCGGGATTCGAACCCGCGCCTATTGGGATTCCGGCCCAATCGTGCTGCCACTACACTACCGCTACTAATTGTAGGACATGTAAATTTCATTTTCGTATTGTATTTACGTCTTAAGGTGACGGTGTGACGGAATGTAGTGGCAGCACGATTGGGCCGGAATCCCAATAGGCGCGGGTTCGAATCCCGCTTGCGACATCATTTTTCATTTCGTTATCGGATTTTATAAATAATTAAGCATATTAAATGCTAAATTTCAGTAATTTAAATAACAAGGTTTTGTCATCGTTTAATACAATTCTAACTGTAAAGTTTGAAGTATTAAGCCTATAACAATGTGTAAACATTGTCGGGTAGATAGCACACCGTCACCTTAAGACGTAAATACAATACGAAAATGAAATTTGCATGTCCTACAATTAGTCGCGGTAGTGTAGTGGCAGCACGATTGGGCCGGAATCCCAATAGGCGCGGGTTCGAATCCCGCTTGCGACATCATTTTTCATTTCGTAATCGGATTTTATAAATAAAAACTTGCGTATAAACGTTGTTTGGTTTATGTAGTCTTGGACATACCATATAGCCTCGGCGTCTGTTTAATGAATGTTTATCATATATCTGGATAAATGTCTCCAAAGGTTGAACGATATGAATGTGGAAGTCCAGATGGGCGACTCAGTGGTCACTGCTCTGCTTTATGCAGATGATGCAGTCCTGCTGGCACAGTCAGCGACTGACCTGCAGACCCTAGTCGACACAATGACAGAAGATTGTAAGAAAAGGGGTCTACGCGTGAATGTGAGCAAAACCAAAATAATGGTCTTTGAAAGAGATGAAGCCAGAACAGATGTAAGAGTAACAATAGGTAATGATGTACTAGAGCAAGTGGATGAATTTGTATATCTTGGATGTGGATTTAGCCGAGATGGAAGGTACACCACTGATATAGAGCGAAGAGTGAATGCGGGAAATAGAGTGAACGGAGCGTTGGCGCAACTTCTCGGCAGCCACCACCTCAGCCAGAAGGCACGTGTAGCAATACATAACGCAGTGCTTGTCCCAACATTACTGTATGGAAGCGAGAGTTGGGTATGCAGAAAAGAGTATGAAAGTAAAATTAATGCGGTCGAAATGCGATCTCTTCGGAAAATCTGTGGAGTTAGGCTGACCGACCGCATTCGTAACGACGACGTAAGAGAGCGAGTAGGTATGAAAGAGAGTATTGGTGTAAAGATGCGAAAGGGAATGCTCCGATGGTTTGGACATAATGCCGAACGAACGTCTGGTTAAGAAGATATACAATGCGAAAGTGGAAGGATGTAGGTACCGAGGGAGACCGAGACTAACCTACCTAGACCAGATCGGTCAGGTACTGAAGGGAGGTGGAGTCAAGAGTCTCCGAAACCGGCGAGCGTGTATGAAGAGAATTATGAATGTTGAGGAAGCGAGTGAAGTATGCAGAGATAGAGTTCTCTGGCACTCTGTTCTCTCTGCCTACCCTGCAAGGGATATGGCGTGATGATATGTATGTATGTGTCTGTTTAATTTAATAGGATCGTAGGTAAGCATACTATGCTGTTTGAGGATGATATTTAGGACAAATAATTGTCTAATCGTTAGGACTTGACAGAATTGATACAGTAGTGTGGTTGAGTATTTAATTGGTTTGAAAATACAAACTTTTAAAACTGCACGTTGGCCAATTTCCAGACTTTTTATGGTCGACTTTGGTGCTCCACCCCAAGATACAATGCAATATATGACGATGGATTGACATAGAGCGAAGTATATTTGTTTCAGCAGCGTAGGTTCCGCAACACATCTAAGAGTTTTAAACACATAAATGAGTTTACGGACTCGAGCACACAGGACTCTTATGTGCTCTATAAAGCTGAGTGAACAATCTAATATGACACCAAGGTATTTTAGGTGACAGACTCGCTCAATTGGAGTACAGGAGCAGTCCGATTTGGAAAAACACACATGAGCGTTAATTTTCAAGTAATCAGCAATTTTAATTGTATTACGAATAGAGAACGTCATTATTTTCGTTTTTTCCAAGTTTAGTGTCAAGACATTACAACGTAACCACTTCTGCACCAAGGTTAAACCCGCCTGGGCCACATCAAAAACTCCATCCCCATTATTGCTGGAGAAAACGAGAGCAGTATCATCCGCAATATGATACGATTTCACCCCCTGGGAGGTTTAAGTTAGCGAGATCGTTGATGTAGACCAAGAATAGCGTCGGACCAAGTATGCTTCCCTGGGGGACACCATGGGTTATAGGTAGTTCACTGCTGGTGTATTCACCCACTTGAACGTATTGGGAACGGCCAGTGAGATAGCTCTCGAACAGATTAAGCGATAGGCCTCTTACGCCAAGTCTTTCAAGCTTGCTTATTAATATCGAGACACATATTGTGTCAAAAGCTTTCGCAAGGTCAAGGAATATAGACAAGCATTTCTTACCATTATCTAGCAATGTGCTGATGTAATTAGTAAGTTTATATACTGCCATGTCTGTAGACCTATCCCAGCGAAAGCCAAATTGATTACAAGAAAGAAGTTTGTATTTTTCTAAATAGTTCATTAGTCTTGTGTTAATTATCTTTTCTAATATTTTAGATAGAGACGGTAAAATGGATATATCGGCCTATAATTATGAATTTGATCCTTTTCGCCACCCTTATGGATGGCCCGAACTTCAGATTTCTTCAATGACTCGGGGAAGATGCCAGTTTGTAAACACTTGTTAAAAATGTAAGTAAGTGGAGGGACAAGTATATCTTTAAATTGTTTAAACAAATGGTTAGAAATGTTGTCCCATCCAACGGAGCATATAGTTTCAGGTCACTGATATGTTTGCCTGTTTCATTCTCCGTTACTTCAGTCAATACAAAAGAGTTGAGTTGTGATGGAGTGGTGAAGTCTTTTCGTCTTTTACGACATCCACGAGCAAAGTAAGGTTTGGTAGTATTCGTAGCCGCTACCACACAGCGGTATTCAGGTTACGTATACTCCTAAAATTGTCAGTAAAAACGATTTTTGCTGACCTAATTAGCCTACCTTCCTAATTAGATAATTATTCCTTCGGGGAAAAAAAGAATTACTATTTGAAAGGTACATTACCTTTCAAATAGTAATTTTTTTTTAATAAGTTTCTTGGTTTCAAAGATTACAGCAGATATATAAACAAACTCACAAAATTCGGCCTTTCATTTTATAATATTAGTATAGAAAAATTAATTGTTAGCTGTAAAATAGATGGCCACCGAATACAAAGATCGGGTTCTGGTGGGTCACTCGCACGGCGTCGAAAGGTACACTACAGGACGAGTCTATCTGGTCACCGCTTCTTCTGTCGCCCCGGACAGATTAGCGGGTTGTGACCATTCTATAGCCCGCCACCAAAAAAAAAGTTGTAACATAGATGACAAATAGAAGTAGGTGCCTTTACGTCAACGTCGATAATCTCAGAAATCTATCGGTGCGATTAATAAATCTTTAAATTAGATTATCATGTGGTAATCCTACTATATAAAGATTTATTAATCGCACCGATATTTTATTTTTCCTCAATAAATATTTATTGAGGAAAAAAAATAATTTAGCAAAATCATTACATATTATGAGGTAATAATAATTATTATCATTATTAAATTTAACTAAACTACTTCTACGGACTTCGTCCGCGTAGACGTCGAAATTGGTTCTAATAGGATATTTTTTTTTAATTTTTTACGTTATTAATATTGTTATAACATATACATTTGAACACAACCCTAATAATCCCAGCGTACCAGGCTACTCTGTATCTCTAGAGCATGCCACATACAACTGCCCATGGGAGAAACAGCTTTCTCTCAAGTTTATTCCCGCTACCTTAAGAGTTTGACCTTGAGCTTTGTTTATGGTCATTGCGAAGCAGACTGAAGGCAGACTACATTCTCTGGAATTTGAAGGGGTAATTTGATGGTATTAGGAGAATCCTAGGAATAAATACAAACTCTGCTAGAGAATAACCGGTCAGTATGGTTGCCCCGATTACATAGCGATGCAATGTTTTTTTTTGCAAACTGGTGGCATTATATAATTTTGATGGATTTATATTGCGCAGCAACATGATTGGCGCGCCCACTCTCAATTTTAAGATGTGAGTTGGGAGGCCCGAAAGTTTCAGTGTATTCAAGAACTCGAATGGTTATCTGACTCGGTGTTTATCATTTACTCGAAAGATTTATTTATTTGATATTCGAGCCCTTCGAATGAGCGCACATACATACGTCATGGCGTTTTAGGTCCCAGCTAATCACTATCAACGTCCTATCTCCCTATCGCATCTTACAATGATGATTGTTCCTAATATAACTCAACTTTTCATCTTTTTTTTAGAAACATGTCAATTAAAAATTGGCTAAAACCGCGAACGAAAATATAGTAGATGACTATTATATCTTCTCTTTTCCTAATCATACGATAAAAATAAACAGTTGCACTAATTTTTTTTTTACCTTTTTTTGGGCAACGGGTATTGTATGAGCGATGGATTTCAGTTAAACGATGCAATGTCATGGCTCTCAATTACAATATTTCTCTCACTTAGAAAGTTTCTGTCCAACAATTTCAAACTCGACGTTCCTATGAGGCCATGTTCTAAAAGTGCATGACCTCTCTAAAGCTTAGAAACCTTTATATGTCGTACTAATGTAGTGCGGTGACTTTCGAGACATTTCAATTTTAAAGAGTATTGGCATTGTACCAAGCTTTTATGTGAGTTTAACCTTTTTAGGGTTTCGCACCCAAAGGATAAAACGGGCCCTATAACTAAGACTCCACTGTCTGTCCCTCGGTCGGTCATCAGGATGTAATAACTCATCAACCACGATAGTTGAAATTTTTACAGATGATGTATGTATTTTTGTTACAAATAAAAATAGAATAAAATAAATATTTAAGGCTATGGCCTTAATATAGTTGTATGCAACAAACGTGATTTTTTGCTCCTTTTTCTCGATATTGATAACGGCAACAGGTAGACGCTTGAAATGTTTACAGAATATTTAGTTATGTATTCACTTTAGAAAGAAATAGGTAATTAAATAAAAAAAGAAACAAATATAGAAATATTTAAGAGAGGTTCCCATTCAACAGACATAGTTTTTTTTTTGCTTTTTTATAGATGTACCGAACCCCTCGTGTGCGACTCCGACTCGCACTTGTCCAGTTTTTTGAATAAAACCGAATTTTGTTTTCAAATATGTGTCAAAATAAAATGTCACAATTTTAAATCAAAAACTCTAAGGAGTATGGATATCAGCTTTGAAGCAAATCACTCACCCCCTAAAGAACCTTCTACTCCTTTTAAACCCTGTTAGAAGATGAATTTCAATAAAACACGAAACACATCTTTAAGCAATTCTGTTAGAGATGTTTATGCAAAATTTGAAATAGATTGGATCAAGGAATAACATTATCCCATACAAACTTTGCCCCGCTTTATTATCCCATTAGGGGTAGAATTTCGAAAAACCTATTGTTATCGGATGCCTACGTCCCACATAAAACACACCCTCGAAGTTTCAAGTCTCTATAATCAGCAGTTTAGGTTGTGCGTTGTTCCATCATTCAGGACAAAGAATTTTATATATATATATATATATAAAATTATATATAGATAATAAAATTATATATATGTAGATATTAAAAAAATATATAGATAATACTATTAATATTTTCTTCTCATCATCATCTTGCACTTATTGTTGGAAACCTATCTACTCTATATGAGACTAAATAGTAGGCCAAGTAGTCTCGGGCGACCGAAGACAAAGATCGGGTTCCGGTGGTGCGCTCGTACAGCGAAGAGAGGCGCTTTGCAGGGTGGGTCTATGGGGTCGCGCGCCGTCTCGTCCGTCGCCCCGGACCGATTTGGGGTAATTACCTCCATAGTCCAACGCAAAAAAAAGCTTAAGTAGTCTATGATCTTTTCCCGATTTTAATTACATACACGTGAAATAAAGGGCTAATGATCATTGTAGGTATTCTTACTCCGTCACCAAACGATTTAAACAACAGCTATAAGCTATGCAATATATGGATTTAATCCATTTGTTTTGACGTTGCTAATCTTAGCAAGTATCAGGGCGATCAGAAAAATTTTTGTACTGCAAATTTAGCTGGTTTATTGAGGAAAATTAAACATGAATTATTTAAACGGTACGTTTTGTAGTAGTGACATAATGATAAATGATAGATAGACAGCGATAACGTTGCCTAATACATTTATTTTTCAGTGACGTCAAGGGGGACCTGATATCCTAAACACAGGGGGACCTAGTTAGGAGTTAGAGCCCATCCACTATAAAAAGAAAAGAGTAGGTAACTATTAACTAGTCGAATACTATAATTATTCTTGTAATAGTGGTAGGACCACGCTCTAGACAGTTCTCTGTCTACAGCCGCGGGCCGGTCCGTTCGGGGTAGTACCACACTCTCGCAGAAGATCGACGTCTGAATAATGGTCATGTGCTATTGCGCTTCGTTCGGTGAGCGAGAGAGCCGGAAGCCCATGAGGGTGCGTTTGGGGATCTTATTGGTAGGCAGCGGCCTAAGCTATACTCTTGGTAACAAGGTACATGGACGGCAGTGACACTTACCATCAGGTTGCTTGCTCGTTTGTCACCATAAGCAATAAAAAAAAACTTTTCTTTTTATTTTGAAACATTAATATAAATAATAAACGACAAAGATATGGTTAAAATATCTACTTACCATACCAGGGAGTTTGAAAATAGCACCAATGATAGAGAAGTTTAGGAGCGCGAAATTGACTTGGTGATGGACATGTGATGAGGAGAGATGAAAGACATGTGACAAGGATGGTTATCAATATGCTTGTGGATGAGCGTAAGAATCGTGGGAGACCCAAAAAGAGATGGATGGGTTGTGTAAACAAGGATATGTGTATGAAAGTTGTGAGTGCAGATGTGACGCCTTATAGAAGATTGTGGAAGTCAAGAATGAGAGCAGACCAATGATGATCTACTCACCGTACGTCCGTCCGTAAGTGACATTGGTTCAATTCTAATTCTCAAGCAGAAACATATTTTGTGCGATCTAAAAGTTTAAGTTCTGAATCTGCGTATTATTTATATATTGTTTCCGTTTATTACATATTCGTTAAGTGACCCGCAATACAACATAGCCGTGTGGTGACGAAGTTCGAATACAATTCACCACCCCCTATCTTACCCGTGGGTTATCGTAAGAGACGACTAAGGGATATAAAATGCATATAACATTTATGCAAGAGAAGGGAAACTCGAAACAAAACCCTATACCAACATGTCTGACCAGCGTGGTATAGTAGGTTAATTTCCCTCCCATTATGGAGGAGGCCCGAGCCCAACAGTGGGACGTATATGGGCTATGATGATGATGATGAATACAACATAGAAATAAATAATAATATGATAATTGATTGAATAACATAAGAGTAAGAAGTTTCATTATATTCTATCCTAAAACATCTTACATACATACATAGATATCATCACGCCATATCCCTTGCAGGGTAGGCAGAGAGAACAATCCATTTGTTCTAGTACATCATTACCTATTGTTACTCTTACATTTGTTCTAGCTTCATCTCTTTCAAAGACCATTATTTTGGTCTTAATAATAAAAATAATAATTAAATAATTAAACAACCATAGAATGGATTTTTAAATTTATTGTGAGCAAGGGCAGTTTAATAACATAAGTATAAAAAAAAATAGAAATTAATTTATGATACTAGATAAACAAATTATAAGGAAAAATAATAAATAAAAGAAATTTTAATGATTGCTGATATTTATCAAAAATAAATAGTAAATGTCATAAATATATAATAATACAATAATTTATTGCGTTAGGACCACGCTGTTGACAGTTTTTTCTCTGCAGCCGCGGGTCGGTTCGTCTGGGGTAGTACCACACTCTCGCAAAAAATCGACGCCTGACGACGATTGCCAGTAGGCAATGTACTGTTGTGCTGCGTTTAGGGAGTGAGAGAGCTGCAAGCCCAACTTTATGGGTGGGTTTAAGGCTTTTCATTAGTAGACAGTGGCCTAGCTGTACCCCTGATATTACAAAGGTCCATGGGCAGCAGTAATTCTTACCATCAGGTGTGCTGCTTGTTCGTTTGCCACCAAGAGATATAAAAAAAATGTTTTGTTATAAATGTGTAATAGGTACTCACGGTTTACACATAATAAAACTATTTTTACTTATTAGTTTTAATATAAATACCCGATCACGAAACGAAAAATGATGTCACAAGCGGGGTTCGAACCCGCGCCTATTGGGAATCCGGCCCAATCGTGCTGCCACTTACACCATCGTGAACTATTTTAGGACATGCAAATTTCGCTTCATATTATATCTTAAGTCAAGGTGACGTATGCCATCTACCGGACAATGTTTACACATTGTATAGGCTTAATACTTCAAACTTTACAGTTAGAATTGTATTAAATGATGACACAACCTTGTTATTCAAATTACTGAAATTTTTAGCATTTAATGTGCTTAATTATTTATAAATACCCGATTACGAAACGATAAATGATGTCACAAGCGGGGTTCGAACCCGCGCCTATTGGGAATCCGGCCCAATTGTGCTGCCACTTACACCATCGTGAACTATTTTAGGACATGCAAATTTCGCTTCATATTATATCTTACGTCTTCAAGGTGACGTATGCCATCTACCGGACAATGTTTACACATTGTATAGGCTTAATACTTCAAACTTTACAGTTAGAATTGTATTAAACGATGACACAACCTTGTTATTCAAATTACTGAAATTTTTAGCATTTAATATGCTTAATTATTTATAAATACCCGATTACGAAACGAAAAATGATGTCACAAGCGGGGTTCGAACCCGCACCTATTGGGAATCCGGCCCAATCGTGCTGCCACTTACACCATCGTGAACTATTTTAGGACATGCAAATTTCGCTTCATATTATATCTTACGTCTTCAAGGTGACGTATGCCATCTACCGGACAATGTTTACACATTGTATAGGCTTAATACTTCAAACTTTACAGTTATAATTGTATTAAACGATGATACAACCTTGTTATTCAAATTACTGAAATTTTTAGCATTTAATATGCTTAATTATTTATAAATACCCGATTACGAAACGAAAAATGATGTCACAAGCGGGGTTCGAACCCGTACCTATTGGGAATCTGGCCCAATCGTACTGTAATAATCACAGTAACGGTTCATGGTAACGGGAGCACTCCGGATTGAGAGCCCTTGGAACTCACCTAGTTCGGGATAAGCTGAAAAAACCATATACATCTAACGACTAAATATACGAAAAAATAACACGGCAATTCTGACAGTCTTGTTGGGAATATGAACGCTGTAGACTGTTAGAAATGTCGGGAAATTTAAAATCAGTTATAAACGCAATAAAATCTGTAAATATATTATTATTTAAAAGAAATCACTTATTATAACACAGTACCTATATCATTCTTAATATGTAGGTACCTACACTTAGGTTATAATTTTTTTGCGCCTGATGCCGCCCTAGGCGAGGCCGCGGGTGACTGGATCGGGGAATTAGCCCGTCACCCGCTAAGAGGCCGACCGCGTGAGGAAAGACCGACATTCTCCCCGAGGGGGGGGACGTCGGTCGAAGAGAGGATACTCCTCAAGGGGTATTCCATTGGACCGACCACTGACGTCAAGTCACTCTGCTCCGGTGATCGCCCCAACGACGAAGGCGACCTCACGGGTGGGTTACGGGTGATGCGAGGAGTGCACCGACCGTAACCCACCCCAAAAAAAAAACAATTTTTTTTTATAATCTATATTACTTATACACATTCCTATATGCTTGCTGTGTGGTAGCGGCTACGAATACTACCAACCCTTACTTTGCTCGTGGATGTCCTAAAAGACGACTAACAGCCTAACGATCTGGGCCAACTCCATCTGATGCCGTTTGTTCAACAATTACATTCCCAAGGAGGGTTGACGTCTGGCAGACGGTCGGTCATATAACTATTCCCTATAACTTTTACAATATGTACTATGAAAGAAGAGTACATATTGTATCGACCCCAAGTAATTGGGATAAGAGTAGGAGAATAGTATATAATTATACACATACCTATATTTTTATGCGCAGCAATAATTATATCTCCTATACATATAATTTAGATCTTACAAGACATTATTGTTTTATTTTAACATAATTATTCAGTACAAAAGTTCAATTTTGTCGTAGAAAGATGGTAACGAGAAGTTGCGTGAATGTCGATGGACTGGGGGGCGGAGCTCTCACGAATGATGGACACCACAAGTACTACACGGGGCCATTCCTTAATTACAATAACCAAATAATTGCCATTCTAGTTTTGCTTGTGGAAAATGTAATGGCACTATTTGTGTGGTGACGGAGTAAAAATTTAATTGACCACCCACCATGGGCTTCCTGCCCATGATTATTGTAAAAGACGACTGAGGATTCTAATATGCTCATAACATCTACGCAAGATTACCAAAACCCGAATTAAAACCCTATAACAAAC
Organism: Lymantria monacha; assembly: GCA_905163515.2. Lineage (NCBI taxonomy): Eukaryota > Metazoa > Arthropoda > Insecta > Lepidoptera > Erebidae > Lymantria > Lymantria monacha. The sequence continues at coordinate 21,861,015 of LR991097.1, read as the reverse complement.
CATCTGGTATAATATATAAAATGAATCAAATTGAGTTGAATAGGTTAATTTGTCTCTTAGTGTTGAGGAGGTTGAACCCCAACAGTGGGAAATATATGAACTGAGATGAGATAATTATATAGACATTCCATTGTATATCTAAGATTATTATGTAATTCATCTTCCTGTATAGGATCTTTTATCTATAGGATGTAAAAAAAACTATCAGTTACCAAATGACATTATCAAAATTAGTAATTTTTTTGAAATAAAACTACGTTTCAAAACGTCAAGAAATTAGAACTCAAATACAAACGCAATAGAAACTGTAAAAATAGTTTTATTTCAAATGTTCAATACTCGCGTAAACATCAACAATCAATTACGAGAAATTGTTAACAATCTCGATTATTTTTATTATCTGTTTCTTTTGAACTAAATTTATTATCTGTTTCTTTTGAACTATATTTTCCTTAAACCTTGTGAATATGAAACTACAACGTAGTTCATTTTATCATTAGTATGTTTATCTTTATGCACTTAATATATTGCTATTGATATTATTGTGCTTTTATTGAATACAATGGTGCTCCATTTTCCTTGTTTCATAGATATTGTTTAAGTCTTTTTATTAAAGCCTCTCTTGAGTCCTACAAATTCGGAAGAAAATATACCTAATCTAGCATCTCAGTTAAAAGGTTTGGTATAAGGCTTTATTTCGAGTTTTCTTCTTCTGTTAGGTAGTGTATTTTATCAGTTAAACCTCTGTTATGATACCCACGCGAAATGGATATGATATGAATTATATTTTTATTCCGTCACCATATAATTGAATATACGGAATAACGGACAGTTTTGCGAGCTAATTTTTCGTAAACGAGATTTTAATTGCTGTACATTTAGACTCTTTTTTTCTACTAAAATATCAAATTTCTAACTGCCTCTCTGATGTTTCTCTAAACATTTTGTAGTACATACAGGGCTACAGTCTATGAAGTAATTAGCATTAATACAGATTGAATAATACGAGCGTTAATCAGTAAGGTATATTATATGAACGTCTGGTTAAGAAGATATATAATGCGAAATTGGGAGGATGTAGGTACCGGTGGAGACCGAGACTCACCTACCTAGACCAGACTGGTCACGTACTGAAGGAAGGTGGAGTGAAGAATCTCCGAAACCGGCGAGCGTGTATGAAGAGCATTATGAATGTTGAGGAAGCGAGTGAAGTATGCAAGGATAGAGTTATCTGGCACTCTGTTCTCTCTGCCTACCCTGCAAGGGATATGGCGTGATGATATGTATGTATGTATGTATATTATATGTTTCTATATTATCTACGTTAGTGTAAATGTTCGGAATAAACTATAAAGGATTTAGTTTCGGTCTGCTTAAAAAAATACTATTTACTGTGCATGTGGTGATCTCTAATGTTTACGCGAGTATTACACATTTGAAATAAAACTATTTTTACGGATTCTATCGCATTTGTATTATCATCCATTTTATGTGACAAGCATTCAAATTATGTGACAAGAATAAAAACTACCTTGTGTAAATCGATCCGCTTTGTACGTACGGTGCGTTATTGTGCGAATAAAACTGGCATCGAGATCGCCCCTGAGCAGGTCACGAACATACATACGCCTGCTTTATCATATTTATTACAAGTTTCATGCAACTGGTCAAAGGGGTTTTTGAATTGCTTTCTTTTGATATTCAAAGAGCATTATGTAGATGACTATTCTAAATAACGAACACTCACGCCAAATATTTGATTGCACATGAAGGACGTAGTGGTTAAAATATCCAAAAATCATGACAGTGTCGTGGGTATGCTTCCCACGTATGAAAATATATTGTATGATCCACACATTGTACTTTTAATAAATTTCATCGGAGTTACAGAACATTATCATCATCATCATCACAACCCATAAATGTCCCACTGTTGGGCTCGGGTCTCCTCCATAATGGGAGGAAAATTAACCTACTATACCGTGCTGGTCAGACGTGTTGGTATAGGGTTGTGTTTCGAGTTTTCCTTCTCTCTCATAGATGTCATATGTGTTTTATATCCCTTAGTCGTCTCGTACGATCACCCACGGGTAAGATATGGGGTGGTGAATAGTATTCTTACTCCGTCACTACACAGAAAAGTTCCAGAACAATACAATACAATGCAATACAATAACTCTTTATTGTTCACTATTTCTAAGTACTGGAATAGAATCAAATACAATAATACAACGTTGGTTTGTACCATTACCTGTTTAGGCGGTCTTATCGCATATCTACTGCAATTCCTTCCAGACAACCTTAACGTAGTTTGTACGTTTATAAAGTCCTCCGCAACACAAAGATTAAGGTGTACCTACTTCCAATTGACTTGGAGATACAAAGGCACGCGTATTATTCCAGCCAGGAAAGACATGAGCACCGATTTTCTTCTAACGCGTGATCATACTTTTCGCGCCGCAATCCGTCGTCTACGAAGAATTTCTGACCGAATGGCAGGAGAGGTGGGATATGCCAATGAAGGGCAGTCTGTATTTATTATTTTAATCTCTTCATCATCTATTTAAATAGGTCTAAGCAATGTAGTCAAATAGTAAGTAATTTTTCCTCCGATTACGAAGAAGCCCCGAGCTTAATATTGGGACGTAGGTATATGGCCTGAGAAAAATATTAAGGAAAATAAGTATGTTTAAATAATCTCTAGCGACATAAAACTCTTTGAAATATAGAGTGTAGACTTTGCGGGTCTGTCAAGTTTTGTAATATTTTAAATATATTTCCTTAGAATAAACACAAAGAGAAGGATAGTTCAATACTTTGTTTAAAAAAGTGAAGCCAAAAATCCTGTTAGTGTGCAATCGATTACACGCACACTACTATAAAATGGAACACTATGATCTTGTACACTACGGAACGGTTCGGTGTAGGGTGACATTTCTGACACCAATTTAGTGGCGTTAAATATTGTGCGTAGAATTCGTTTCTATGTCTTATTATTCTAAGTACCTTTATTTCGAAAATGGAGAAAATGTGATCTTATTACACTTTTAACTCCAAATCCTCATTATTGTACCCAAACTTTTTGTTTTTTTTTATATGTGACTTAGTTGTTAGCCTCAGATGGCTATAACAACTTTACCCAAACTGTGGGTGAGCGCTGAAGACTCTTAACCCGAACGCAGTACACTGTACCCAAATTGTCACAGTTGGCCTATACCTATAGATATAATTCATGTCACAAAAAATGCGTATTAATATTTCTATATTATGATTTTTCACAGTTATTTTTCCTTAAACCTAATAAGAGATTAAATTAAAACGTAGCTAATCACAAATAGTCTCTTTGTTTTTATCTTGCCTTCAACGAGTTTATGATATTGTGAAAGAAGGCGATAATATAGGCCAGGGGGTATAGCGACCACCCTGATCTGGTTCGCCGAAAGTTAATTGGGGCATTAGTTTACCATCCATAGTGTGACTAACCACGTAGCTCAAATATGATCAGAATGCACTGAATGTTGCTCAAGGGGTACCCGAAAATATAATCGAATACAAGTCCTGTATCTAATAACGGATGCCCTGATGGAATTGGGTAAGACAATAATCGGTCAAATAAAAGCAATAAGTAAAGCCAGCTGAAATTGTGGATAGTACTGAGGAAAGGCCGCCATCAGCATTATGGCCTATTGTGTCCCGCGTTCTCGTTATGTATCAGTACATCGCTCAAAGCATAGAAAGGCGAAAAGGTAATAATAATGCGGCTCCTACATAAACTACAAAAGGGCTCAATTCGCCAGTAGTCTGATTTTAAAATGAAAGAAATTCGCTCGGCGCTTCGGCTCGGTATTTTTCGACTCGATTAGGGTACAATCAGACGTCCTCACCACCCCCAGCGGACGGAGTGGACGCTGAGGCTGTCCGCATTCGCAGTGCGTTAACGCAGATCTGCGATGCGGCCATGCCCAGAGTGCGGCGGCGTCCACCTCCGAGGCAGGGGGTCTACTGGTGGTCCCCAAGACTGGCGGACCTTCGTGCGGCGTGTATCAGTGCCCGAAGGTCCTACACCCGCAGCCGGCGGCGTCACCGCGACGTCGAGCGGGAGGGCCAGCTGTACGAGGCGTACCGCAGTGCGCGGACTGCCTTTCGGCTGGCCATCCGAGCCGCCAAGGGCGCGAGTTGGCAGGAGATGTTGGACGGTCTCGACCGTGACCCCTGGGGTCGCCCATATCGCGCGGCGCTGAACAAGCTTCGCGCGCGGGCCCCCCCCCTCACCGAGACCCTCCAGCCCGACTTCCTTCGTAGGGTGGTCGAGGAGCTGTTTCCACGGCAGTCGGAACACACGCCCCCGGTCATGGCTCCGCCAGATCAGGACCGGGAGGCCGACGACGACGAGAGTGTTCCGCCCGTGACGGAGTCGGAAGTGGGGGCGGCCGTGGCGAAGATTCGTTCCGCCACCACGGCCCCCGGCCCGGACGGAATGCCAGTCCGGGTGCTGACGTCGCTCCTCGAGCACTTCGAGCCTCGCCTCAGGCACCTGTTCAACGCCTGTCTGACGTCTGGACGGTTCCCTGAGTGCTGGAAGGAGGGGAGGTTGGTTCTCCTGCCAAAGCCGGGACGGTCCCCGGATTTGCCGTCGGCCTACAGGCCCATCGTGCTCCTCGACGATGTGGGTAAGCTGCTGGAGCGTGTGCTCGCTGCCCGCATCGTCCGACACCTGGAGGAGGTGGGGCCCGATCTGTCGGACGCTCAGTATGGGTTTCGGAGGGGGCGTTCGACCATCGGGGCCCTATTACGCCTGAGGCAGGCGGCCGCGGAGGCCGTCGCCGGGAAGGGAGTGCTGTTGGCGGTGTCGTTGGACATCGCCAACGCATTCAATAGTCTGCCATTCGGCTGCATCAGGGAGGCGCTCCGGTTCCATGGAGTGCCCCTGTACCTCAGGCGGCTGGTGGCAGACTATTTGGAGGGCCGCAGTATCCTCTGCGCGGGTCCCGCAGGGGACATTGTGCGGACGCCCATGTCGTGCGGCGTTCCACAGGGGTCGGTTCTGGGGCCGACTCTGTGGGACATCGGGTACGACTGGGCGTTGAGAGGGAGTCTCCCCCCCGGGCTGAGCTTGGTGTGCTACGCTGACGACACGCTCGTCACAGCCCGGGGCAGGACACTCGAAGAGGCGGCGAGCCTGGCCACTCTCGGCACCGAGGAGATGGTCAGGCGGATCGAGGCGCTGGGGCTCAGGGTGGCCCTAAACAAGACGGAGGCCCTACTTTTCCATGGGCCCCGTGTGAGGCTGCCCATCGGCGCCTCGATAGTGGTAAACTCCATCCACATCAGCATCCAGGCCCATATGAGGTACTTGGGTCTGGTGCTCGACGGGCGATGGTGGTTCCGGGAGCATTTCCGACAGATTGCTCCCCGGCTTGTCGGCGCGGCGTCCGCCCTTTCTCGACTCATGCCGAACGTGGGCGGACCCAGTTTTGAGGCCCGACGGCTGTATGCGGGGGTCATCCGCTCGATGGCCATGTACGGCGCACCCGTGTGGGCGAGGGCTCTGAACGCCCAGCTCAGGGCGGTTCTGTGGAGGCCACAGAGAGCCATGGCGGTCAGAGCCATTCGCGGGTACCGCACGGTGTCGACAGAGGCGGCGTGCCTGTTGGCCGGGACACCCCCGTGGGACCTAGAGGCGGAGATGCTCTCCGACCTCTACCGGCGGGTTATCACAGCGCGCGAGGAAGGTGGCTCCCCATCGTTGAGCGAGATAGCCACCTGGCGCGTGGATGCCCGCCGAGACGTCATCGCCCGTTGGGCTACGCGGCTGGAGAGGCCTAGGCACGGTGTGGAGACCGTTGAGGCCCTCCGGCCCGTATTGATAGAGTGGATGGAGCGGCGGCACGGAGTCCTCACCTTTCGGCTGGTGCAGGTATTGACGGGGCACGGGTGTTTCGGGTTGTACCTGCACAGGGTCGTGTATAGGGAGTGGACTCCAGCCTGCCACCACTGCAGGAGTGACGAGGACACGGCGCAACACACGCTGGAGGTGTGTCCGGGATGGGAGCGGCAGCGCCGTGACCTCGTCGCTGTCATCGGTGCCGACCTGACGCTGCCGGCCGTCGCGAGAGCGATGGTCGACAGCATCAGGAACTGGGACGCGGTCGCCGCCTTCTGCGAGGCTGTCATCTCGCAGAAGGAAGCGGCGGAACGGGCAAGGGAGGAATCCCGCGCCCCGGGCCGCCGCCAGCGGCCAGGGCGGCGCAGCCGCGATTACCTGCGCCTGATGCCGCCCTAACCGAGGCTTCGGGTGATCGGACCGGGGAATTGTCCGGTCACCCGACGTGAGGCCACCGCGTGAGGGCGACGCCCCGACGGCGAAATCTGTCGGGGCGTCGACGAGAGGAACCCGCGAGGGTGAACCGCCGGGCGGGCCACCGAAGTTAAAAATCGGGTCCCGGTGACCCGCTCGCACGGCGAAGAGAGAGGAGTTTTTACGGTGGGTCTATGGGGTCATGCGCCGCCTTCTCCGTCACCCCGGACCGATTTGGCGGGGCGAGACTAATCCATAGTCCACCAAAAAAAAAAAAAAAAAAAAAAAAAAAGGGTACAATCAGACCATAACCTGTGAAGTTCACGACTCTTTTAAACAGATTTTATAGTTATAGATATGACTTTGGAGGGCAAGGGTGAGACGCTAGCATTCAGCCTTGATATCGCGAAGGCGTTCGATAGGGTTTGGCACGGGGCCCTTCTATCGAAACTACCGTCTTACGGAATCCCCGAGGGACTCTGAAAATGGATCGCCAGCTTTCTGTATGATCGAAGTATAAAAGTCGTCGTCGATGGCTCTTGCTCCGATACCATGACCATTAATGTTGGTGTACCACAGGCTCGGTGCTCTTCTCGACACTGTTATCCTGCATATAAATGACATGCTCTCTATTAGTGTTGATTAGGACATGAATTTCATATGAGGTTGTAAGAGTTGCCTCTTTTTTGTACCGAGCCGGGTCAATGTCCCGCTTCAAAAGAGGCGAGGCGTTTTGAAGCGTAGTGGTACAATTGAAGTCCCGAGTAATTATATCACTTTGTATTGATGCATTTATACGAGTATGTATCTTACAAAAAAGAGGCGAGGCGTTTTGAAGCATAGTGGTACATTTGAAGCACCGAGTAATTATGTCTTCTTCTTCTTCTTATTTTTATGTATTGGCAATCAGCTACTTAAATGAGCCATTGTTGCCAGTGTCGAGTTATAATTATCTTCAAGTTTTTAGTGTCTTCAGATTAGTCATTGTCCGTCAGTAAGTCAAATTGTCACCATCAACAGTGCTATGGCCACATTGTTAATGGTATCTTGTGAGAATTTTGATGAAAAACGAAAACGTTGTAAAGCACTTTTATATGATATTCACTACATCTCAGCAGTTCCGTCACATCACATTACATAAAATGCCATCAAAATTATCTAATATAACACGTTAAAACACTAAGATATCGAATATAATACAAGAGCACCACATGACGTTTTAGATTCCCGCCAAAAACTCCGAGTAATTATGTCACTTTGTATTGATGCGTTTATATGTACCTTACAAAAGTGTGATTATCGTGTTACTTACCACAGTGATACATGAAGCGATTGATAAAATGAGCAGTGACAATCTATATCTATATTATATATAGGTATAAAATAAAGTTGTGTTAGTTACAACACTTATAACTTGAGAACGGCTGAACCAATTTTTATGATTTTTATGTTTTTGAGTTTGTTGTCGTCGGGAATAGGATATAGGATATTAAAATATCATATTAATAAACAAAAAAAAGAAAATGAAAAAAATATCAATTCTAAACGTTCATTTGTTGATGATGTAACCAATGGCAACTGACAGCTCACGCCATTACGTAGTCTAATGGTTTGTTTCGAAAATACTAATAATACCGCGAAAAGTTAAAATTATATTTTGAAAATCCAAAAGTGCACGCCTCATAATTTTTATATTATTTATCATTTACTATTAGTCAATGCTATAATATGCACGATAAATAAAGCGCCTTAATTATTTCATTGAGCAAGATCTGGTACTAATCTATCTCTATATATAAAAGAAAGTTGTGTTAGTTACAACACTTATAACTTGAGAACGGCTGCACCAATTTTTATGATTTTTATATTTTTGAGTTTGTTGTCGCCGGGAATAGGATATAGGATATTAAAATATGATATTAATAAACAAAAAAAAACATTAAAAAACATCAGTTCTAAACGTTCATTTATTGATGATGTAACTAATGGCAACTGACACACGTCATTACGTGGTCTAATGGTTTGTTTGGAAAATACAGCGAAAAGTGTTACGAATTTTTAACCGACTTCAAAAAAGGAGGAGGTTCTCAATTCGTCTGTATTCTTTTATGTTTGTTACCTCATAACTTTCGACTGGGTGAAGCGATTTTAATGATTCTTTTTTTATTTGAAAGCTGGTGCTTCCCGTGTTCCCCATTTCAATTTGGTCCAGTTTTGACAATGGCATTCATGAGAAAACCATATAGGTCAAAATTAGCATTAAGAACGAGTGCGACAAATGTACGAGTAGCTCAAGCCCCGCTATTAATAGAACAACCTATGTGTGTTTGTAACACCAAAAAGTAAAAAATTAAAAAAACTACGTTTAAAAAAGGACGACTTCAAAAACTGAAAAGTACAAAATAACTTAAAATACTGTAATTTTTATGTGCTATCTATTGATAGGTTTGAAGTTGGTGCCGGTATCGGTATCTTTAGTGTAGGAATTTCAATACAGTAAGTACCTAAGTGGCAATGGCCAGGCCACATCGCTCGAAGAACCGACAACCGCTGGGGAAGAAAGGTTCTAGAGTGGCGACCACGTACTGGACGACGCAGTGTGGGACGCCCCCCCACTAGGTGGACAGACGACCTAGTGAAGGTTGCTGGGCGTCGTTGGATACAGGCGGCACAGGACCGCACTCTGTGGCGTAAAATAAGGGAGGCCTACGTTCAGCAGTGGACGGCAATAGGCTGAAATGATGATGATGAAATGATGAAGTACCTAAGCTGTTTATAATTTTCTCTAGGGCTTGGTACCGATTTCAAACCTATCAATAGATACCACATACAAATGATAGTATTTTAAGTTATTTTGTAATTTTCAGTTTTTGATGTCGGTTTTTTTAAACGTAGTTTTTTTTATTTTTTACGAATATTGTTATAATAAATCATATTGTGTCTATATCAACAATGCCGCGACCAATAAGATCAAAACTTGCCCGACAAAGCTGTAACGCAATTAGAATTCGAAACATCACGAATGTAACCACGGCAGAAGAACAATTTATTGCACGGGAAGCACTGCGTTAATATTGCCCAACTCCGTGCTTCTTAATCACAAGAGCAAAGTGAGGCAGCCCGTGCCGTTGACAATGCAAAATCGTCGAGCAAATCTCAGAGATCAACAATTAGATCATTTTTAACGCGCATGAAGAAAAATTTCGTATAATACAAGGTACTTCTTTGTCTTGCTGGCATATTATTAAAATACTTGATTTAGTGAATTTATATATTATTCATATTTATTGTCATAATAAAAAATGACTTAATAATTTTGAATTAATCGAAATCTGCTCATCTCATTCATTAACTGTTAGGCGGAACGAAGTGTGCCGAGTCCGCTAGTTGACTATAATTATTATTATATAATTAGAACAAATATTGATAGTTTCTTAAATTATTGATTAAAACTAAAGAAACAACTTATACTCTTAATCGTTAAAGAACGCGCCAAAATCCAACCGTTCGTACTTTCGTAGCTCTGGGAAGAGCTAAAATTCACTCGAATATAATCACACCAATTCGCGCTAATTGCAACTCTATTAATATATTATTAAAGATCAATATTGCGTATATATTCATAAAATTCATATTCCAGCATAAACTAAGAGTAGAAACAGTACTGAAGTGAGGCACACGACAATGAGGCTCGACGCGTTCTCTCTCACTCACTCTGGACTTTTGACGTATATGCTGTACTCCCTCTCGCTTACGACTAACGCGACTACCGCGACAAAAGATGTGAAGTAGTACATTTTGAATTGCTAAGCCGCTCTTATTAAAATACTTGATTTTTTGAATTTATATAGTATTCATATTTATTATCATAATAAAAAATGACTTAATAATTTTGAATTAATCGAAATCTGCTCATCTCATTCATTAACTGTTAGGCGGAACGAAGTTTGCCGGGTCCGCTAGTTGACTATAATTATTATTATATAATTAGAACAAATATTGATAGTTTCTTAAATTATTGATTAAAACTAAAGAAACAACTTATACACTTAATCGTTAAAGAACGCGCCAAAATCCAACCGTTCGTAGTTTCGTAGCTCTGGGAAGAGCTAAAATTCACTCGAATATAATCACACCAATTCGCGCTAATTGCAACTCCATTAATATATTATTAAAGATCAATATTGCGTATATATTCATAAAATTCATGTTCCAGCATAAACTAAGAGTAGAAACAGTACTGAAGTGAGGCACACGACAATGAGGCTCGACGCGTTCTCTCTCACTCACTCTGGACTTTTGACGTATATGCTGTACTCCCTCTCGCTTACGACTAACGCGACTACCGCGACAGAAGATGTGAAGTAGTACATTTTGAATTGCTAAGCCGCTCTTACATTTTGACGTTTTGTACGATACAAATGTACTGCCTCTTGCATGTCCTACTCAACACTACTCTCTATAGAGAATATGCATTGCTATGCACGGATGACGAACGCTATACCGAGCATCAGAATGTCCCTCGAAGTATGTTACAAGAAAGAAGTTCTCAACTTGTGTCTAAATTCGAGCGCTCTCTGGGGCGGACCTCGAAATGGGGTGAACGGAACTTAGTCCAGTTCAATCCCACTAAGACGGAAGTTTGCGCATTCACTGCAAAGAAGGACCCCGTTTGTCATGACGCCTCAGTTCCAAGGAGTAACTCTCCAAATTTCTAAGCGTATTGGGATCCTCGGCATCGAACTATCGAGCACAGTCCGGTTTTGGGAGTTATTTGGAGGACAAAGCCAAATTAGCAAGCAGAAAGCTGGGCGTCCTGAACAGAGCCAGGCACTTCACACCGAGACAACGACTTGTGTTATATAAAGCACAAGTCCACCCTTATGTGGAGAACTGCTCACATCTTTGGGCAGGCGCGCCCAAATATTAGCTAGACCTACTTGACTCCCTACAAAGACTGCTATTCGAATCGTCCATGATCCCAATCTCACGGAAGGGCTAGAGTCGTTGGAGAGCATATATTCAAAAGCCGGAATCCTCGAAATAAAATCCTATACTAAGCCGTCTGACCAGCGTGGTAGGTAAATTTCTCTCCTATTAGAGAGGAGGCATGACCCCAGCAAAAAGACGTACAACATATGGCCTGCGATAATGATGATGAAGTGTATTTAAAACTGGTATATTATTCTTATATGCGTATCCAAATGTGGATAACATCGCCACAATATGAATGTGATATCCACAACATCCCTCATGTATAAGTATATAAAAGATAATATCGAAACAGATTAATAAAAATCCCCGTGTTTTATATTTAGTAGAAATGTCAATAAAATTTGAGGTCATTGCTATGATAATTAAAGTGATATAACAATGATAAAATTGAAGTTAAAGTTCAATGGGACTTAACCAAATTGTGAAACTAAAAGAGAATACGTGAACTTTTGCAAGGCAAATCAGTTAAGACAATTTTGATATAGAATTTCTGCTGCATGACCCAGCTAATATCTTATATTTTTTATGCTAACCTAAATATTTTTTAACACCACCCTTTTTTTATCGTAAGGTGGACCATGGATGTGGTCGCGCCCCGACCAATTGGTCCGGGGCGAAAGAAGAGGCGGCGCGCAAGCCCATAGACCCACCCTGCAAACACGCGGGCCACCGGTACCCGATCTTTGTCTTCGGTGGCCTAACACTACCCTGCTCTCAGAAAATAATCCTTGTATTGCGAGGGGACTTAAAAATATATAATTATCTCAAAAAAAAAAAGAAAAAAAAATACGTCTAGACTCAATAGCAATAGAAAGTTTTAAAATTACCCTAAATTTGTGGTTATGAAAATTTGGGTGTAGTATTACGCGCGTCTGATATCTTATCCATTAGGTAAGTATTCCCAAACAAAGTGCCAGATCACTTCGACGCGTCACGTTGTTTGTCCGCGATGGACTCCTAAAGTACTTAACCGCTTTTAATCAAATTTGCACAGCATGTGTAGTTTGATCCAACTTAAAAGATAGGATAGCTTCAATCTCAATTTATAGTCGCAATATTATTTTATTGCAAATTATTTGTCTATTATTTGAGAGTCACAATTATCTGTTATCTCCAAACGATTCTAACAGATGACAATATCTGTTGACTGGATTGAGTAAGTATTTAATAAATGACACTATGTTAAACGTACAAACGTTTCATTAAGCTACAATTTATTAGCATAACCACCACGTATTACTGAGGCTAACTTAGCCACAGCAACGCGTAGCTGGGTCTGCTAGTTCTATATATAATCAGTTCATGCTATGTAAAAAATATAAATTCAAATGCAATATTATAAATATTCAATTATCGTTGGATGCATGTGGCACAATACCGGCCTGAGTGGCATTCTCGTGGGGTGACCTATGTGTAATAGTGAACGTCTACGGGCTGATAGATGGATGGATTACAGATATATAAACATATATTTATATAAATAACAATACAATTTTATAGATTAAAACAATTTCATAGGTAATTTAACAGAACCGAAACTCATTAGCTTTTATACGTTAAGGAGGCTCAACCATATCTCATACGCTCTCGACCGCGCCGTCTCAAAAAAATCAGGCAAATATGTGCCGGAATTCGTTCCAGAGTTTTCCCATTATATTATCATTTAGGCACTATTAACAGTACGTAGCGTAGACTTTTCCAAGTTATATGCTTAAAGAACGCAAGTTTTGCAAAAGTATATTTCTTCTATTACTACCACCACGAATTCGAATTCGAGAGCTTATTACAGCGCAACATTCTATGCGTAGATGCGATACCTACACGAAATTTTTTTTCCACCACTTGCTTGCGAGGAATTATGCAGTTTCACGTGAGGTATCCGTGCAGTGACGGAGTAAGAATACAATTCACCACCACCTATCTTACCCTATGAGTGATCGTAAGAGACGATATAAAATGCATATAACATATAATATGCAAGAAAAGGAAAACTCGAAACAAAACCCTATACCTACCAACACTTCTGACCAGCTAGGTATATCAACTTCCCTCCCATTATGGAGGAAGCTCAAGCCCAATAGTGCATTGTTAATTTTTTTGTAAAACTACAATTGTTTTACAAAACAAAAAAGAGCAGAATTCCAAATCAACGTATACCTACTAATACAAAACATAATACAATTCGAGTAAAATTACAAGACATGTGAAAGAATGAAAAAAACTTACTATAGTGAGTTGTAACTTTTGTTATAACCCTACACGTATTGTATAGTAAATTTACAAAATGAAAAATAACCTACTATACCACACTGGTCAAACGTGTTGTTATAGGGTTTTGTTTCGAGTTTTCCTTCTCTTGCATAGATGTTATGTGCGTTTTATATCCCTTAGTCGTCTCTTACGATCACCCACAGGTAAGATAGGGGGTGGTGAATTGTATTCTTACTCCGTCACCACACGGAAAAGATATCTTATTTGTAGCTCTTGCTATTAACGAGTCAATTTCAATTAATATTTATGGTTGCGCTACTTACGCTGGACGCGTGCTTAAATTATTTTAAATAAAACATACGCCAATTCAAAACTATACATATAACAGAAAGGGTGATTAATTTCATAATTATCAATGAGAATGTAATTAAAACGCATTAAATATTTTCTATATTAATTCCTTTCACAAAGTTTACTATCGTAATCGGTGGCTTTGTAATCTACTGACGTGCATATGTACACGATTCACGTGCAATAAGTCATAATTACTACAGTTATTATAAAAAATTAGATTGATAATATAAACCGGAATACTAAGTATTTACGGATATAGATACCTATCCCATTATTATCATTTGTAAATATTAATCAAATTCACATTATCTCTTGTTGAAGATATTATTCCAATTATTTCTTAATTACCTATGCTTAAAATTCTTCGCATCATTATAATCAAAATATTAATGGCATCGTGTCATGCTTAATGTCACGTTTTGATTTATCACCTATCAATCTATCTTCTATCTATATATCTATAAAAGAATTTCCATCTATGTATTGACTCATCACGAAATCTTTAGAACCATAAGGCCTACAGACTTTAAATTTAGTAGGAATATTCCTTTCGCTGAGTCAGCTAAGAACGGATTTTATGAAAATCCGCCCGCAGGGGGCGGTTGCGGTGGTGTTAACCTGGAAAAAGTCATTTTTTTTAGTTTTAGCTATAATATAGCTGCTACAAGCTTGAAATTTAGTGTGGTCATTATTTCTGCCCCGTAGAGTTCAACTGATTTCATATTTTACGTAATGCCGCTCCCAAAGGTAATTGCAGGGCTATTAACCTAAAAAAAATAACATTTTTAAATACAGCTATAGGTATAATTGAAACTCGATAGGCATATTTGTATTATACGAGTATGTAGATGTAAACTAAGAGCAGATTTTATAAAATACCGCCCCCAAACAGGATTGCGGTGGTGTTAACCCAAAAAAATTGACATTTACCAAGAACGAATTTTACCCATAAAAAAAGAGCTGTAAAAGGTTTATAGGTGTTTTTATGTTGAACCTATTCAGGAATTAATAAAACTACGTTTACAAAAATGACTTCAAAAACTAAAAAGTACAAAATAACTTAAAATACTATTATTTGTATGTGCTATCTATTGATAGGTTTGAAATCAGTGCCAAGCCCTAAACAAAATTATAAACAGCTTACTTACTGTAATGAAAATCCTACACTAAAGATACCGGACACAGGCACCGACTTCAAACCTATCAATAGATAGCACATACAAAAGATAGTAGGTAATTTAAGCTATTTTGTACTATTTAGTTTTTGAAGTCGGTTTTTTAAACGTAGTTTTTTTTATTTTTCACTTTTTAGTATTTGTAATAGGTGTTCTATAAATTACAGTAGGCCTTTTTTAGATTACAGCAGGTAACTGTAACATTACTTTGCTTTTTATTGTCATATATTAAATACTTAGTATTTTTTTTAAGTCGCTATGGGTAGGCCCACGAAAGGTATACTCTATTGTAGTAAGTTTAATGAAATTAATGAAGGTTACATTAAAAAGTACATGGTATGGCATTATAATTAGTAGCGGAGCGAATCACACTTGTCGCGACAACTTGCTATGTAGTTTAACATAGGCGCTTCCTGTATTAATTTCATCAGGTCATATCAGTGTATTACATACATACATATACCTACATATCATCAGGCCATATCCCTTGCAAGGTAGGCAGAGAGAACAAAGTACCAGAGAACTCTATCCTTGCATACTTCACTCGCTTCCTCAACATTAATAATTCTCTTCATACACGCTCGCCGGTTTCGGAGACTCTTGAATCCACCTTCCTTCAGTACGTCCTATGTCTCTACGTATGTCCTGCTGAAAGTGTCACCTTTCTCAGCTACCTATAGCTGGGTTTCACCCAACACTGATTTTCCGCTGGCAACCCTGTTGTGTGACTCACGGATATCAGTCATTATCAGTTAATAATAAATATGGTATCATTTTGTACTTCTAAGTTGCATAATTGATTATGATTAATAAATAACCACGGATAGATAAATCTGCAGTGTGGTAGCGGCTACGAATACTACCAACCCTTACTTTGCTCGTGGATGTCGTAAAAGACGACTAGGAGCCTTATAACGACCTGGGCCAACTCCATCTGATGCCGTTTGGTCAACAATTACATTCCCGAGGAGGGTTGATGTCTGGCAGGTGGCCGGTCATAAAACTATTGCCAATAACTTTTACAATATGTATTATAATAGTAATTGGGATAAGAGTAGGAGAATGATGAATACAAATATATATAATATGAGTGTTAAACTTAGGTAGATATATATAAACAAAATAATTAAACAAATAAAAATAAATGAAAATATTGAAATAATGACTTTCGGTTAAACATACTACATTTCTGCGGCCTATTACTGCAATCATAGGTATATTATTGTGTTCTGCAGATACTAATAATACTACTATCACAGATTAATAGATTGTACTACTACTACGTACTAATACTACCTAAACGTGAGCGTGCTCCTAATAATAACATCCCCGCACAGCCCTCAGAGAGTGGAATGTCATGAATTAGTTCTTAACAAATTATAACATACTAAAATCATTTTGGCTAGGTTTCAAATCTACAAGAGCTATAAGTTTGAAAATATGTTTTTTTTTCTAATTAAAGCCCCCGCAATACCCCTTACTAGAAGAATTTCGTGAAACTCGTTCTTAGCTGACTCATATTCTGCGAAAGAAATATTCTTAGGCCTAATTAGGGTTGCCACCTGTACTTTATTATAAAGTATTGTACGTTATTTCAGATAAATGTACTCTATACTTTATGAGAACAGTAAAGTATACGAAAATACTTTATTTCATATGATATGAATTCTTTGGAATTTTGTAAAGTTACGTCGTAGGTATTTTTTCATTAACGAAATTAAACACCACTTGTCAGCGCCACATCAATTAACCACTTTTTAATCATTTCTGAATGCAATTTAACCTCAAATGTCAATTTCTTGATGTTTTTGTGCGAAACGGTTTGAGTGCACTAAGAATACGATTTAAAGTTTCATAGATTTATGCCATGGTAAATCATGGACAAGAACTCCTCATACATCTTCAAACACAACTTCGATAGTGAAGCGGAGCAAATAGATAGTGAATATGTTACACCGAAAAATTGTTTAAAAAAAATGAAACAAAACAGGAAAATAATATATGTTAAAATACTGTATGTTTCTTTGATAATCAATACTGTATGTTTCTTTGATGCAATAAATAAATAAACTATTGCAGAAGTATAAAAATCAGTGGGAAATCGAACATGGTGATTGGTTAATTAATGATCCACACAACAAATAAAAAGGCAAGCTGCAAAAAGCAATAAAAATATGATTTTAAGCATAATAATAAATATAAAAAAAATGTACTTTATTTTGATACTGTGTACTTTTTTTTTTCATACCCATAATAACCAATGTACTTTATTTGCAAACAAAAAAAAGGTGGCAAGTGTGGCAACCCTAGGCCTAATGGTTCGAGAGATATCGCGATGAGTCAATACATAGGTGGAAATCTCTTATGTGTATGTACTAATAATAATATAATCATCATCATCATCTCAGACCATGTGTCCCACTGTTAGGCTCGAGCCTTCGCCATAATCGGAGGAAAATTGACCTACTATACCACGCTGGTCAGACGTTTCGTTTCGAGTTTTCCTTCTCTTGTAGGTATAGATGTTTTAATTATGCGTTTTATATCCCTTAGTCGTTTCTTACGATCACCCACGGGCAAGATAGGGGGTGGTGAATATAATTGTATTCTTACTCCGTCACCACACGTACGAATAATAATATAAAATTAAATATTATTATGCAGCTAAATAAGAAAATTTGATATTTCTTTGTATATCTAAAGTCCAGCGAAGCTGGCGGGTAACGGCTAGTATACCTATATATGGATAATCCTTCTGCACGTGTGTATGTGACTGAACACCTAAACGGCTGGTCAGATTTTTGATGAAATTTTTAGGTAGATTCAAAAATGGGATAAATTAAAAATGTTACAGGTATGATGTTTATGGATATTTGAATTATATTATACCGGGTTCAGATATAGTTAATTATCATACTGCTTTTATCTCAATTACTTGTGATCGACACAAATTATGTAGGTACTCGCCTTCCATCATACATATTGTAAAAGTTTTGGTAATAGTTTTATGAACGGCCGCTTGCCAGGCAGCATCAAAAGTATCTCAGGTCGATGTAACGCTACGTCATATTTTACGACAAACTATTACAATACTTATCCGTGTAGTGACGAAGTAAGAATACAATTCACCACCCCCTATCTTATCCGCGGGTGATCGTAAGACTAACTAAGAGATATAAAATGCATATAACATCTATGCAAGAGAAGGAAAACTCGAGACAAAACCCTATACTAACACGTCTGACCAGCGTGGTATAGTAAGTCAATATTCCTTCGATTACGGAGGAGGCTGGAGCCGAACAGTGGGACCAAAGAGTAAAGTTATTAAATTGAAAAAGAGTGGCAACTCGATGATAAAATATGCATGTATGGAAAGTGCTGCCACCCAGAGTTTAGGCGGTGAACTAAAGTTGAAGTAATATATATACATATCTACATGTGTATGTGTAATTACATAGAATTTTCTTTTACTATGAAAGCTACCCTGAAATATAAAAAAAAACATATCAGCTGATAATTAAACAATAATAATATCAGCCTAACATTGAAACTTGAGATAATTTTCAGAAAAATATCAATAACCGAAAATAGATCGATGACAATAAGTACCTACGCTAGGAACAATAAATAACAATTCTCAGTTGTCAAACGTTTGACAGGCAGGATAAAATGGCAGCAGTTAAGTTTGTACAACCAATCTGTAGGCGGCGCGACGGTCAGTAAATATAAGTAATATTTTAAGTGTGCCCCCCAGAGTGGGACATATATGAGCTGAGATGATGAATTTGTTAATTCTGTATTTATAAATTAGCCCCAGTACATGAATTCAATGTAAGAAGATAAGGACAATATAGACCAAGAAAGAGTAAAAAATCAATTATTAATTAAAATGTTTATTTCATTTTACAATTTTTTTTATGTTTTAATATCTCTACAGGAGTCATATATAATGTTTCATTGCAAAAATCACATTTATATTCCTTAGCATTAGGTTTATTTTCCGTCGAAGTCTTCGGGGTTTCAATTTCCTTCTTTATTTCTCTAGCTGAGCATGTGAATTCTATATGCTGTAGCCTTTCTAGGGGAGATAGGCAGACGGAAATCTCACAATTGGGACATGTCCAAGGAAGACTGTATATTTCTTGATAGCTGGTATAACTCCAATCTGTGTCAATGATGCTGAAAAATAATAGATTATATATATATACTGCACAGATGGAGTAGTGGTTAAAATACCTTCCGTGCCAAGGGCGTGGGTTCGAATCCCACGCAGAACAATACTTTGTGTGATCCACAGTGTTGTTCTAAGTCTGGGTGTAATATGTCTGCGTTAATTGCATGTCTGTAAAGTCCCCTGGAATACAAGGATTATTTCCTTAGTGCAGGTAGGTGTCTAAAAAAATATATTATACAGGGTGGAGATGACCATACGACAATAATTTTAATTTAGTGTATCTGATGACTTACCCAGCCTGTATAGCAACTTTGAATATAATATGTCGTATAGTTTAGCCACAGCACATTACTTTGTATTATTACCATTTTCTATATTCTTGTATTAAAAATTAAAATGTTTAGGCTATCACCAAGAGATCAAAGACTGGAAGTCTTTAGAGGAGGAGGAGAGGCGGCGCATAAGTATAAACTAATATGAAGGTAGGTACCTACATATCGTTAGGTTATCACTTCAAATTTTCGTCAAACGCAATACAAATTAATGCATATTATACGTTATTCCTGTCCCATAAGATCCATATAAACTGTATCATCAGACTTAGATAAGAAAATTAAAAGTACCTAATGCATGCGGCGTAATGAAAGGTTATACTCGGTCGTATTACAGGTCAGTGAACTAATATTTACAAACGGTGTTCTATTTTGTTTCAATATTTATGATAAAAAGTTTGTTTGAAAATATATTTTTTTTAATTTGCATGTGAGGACTTTTTAGATAGTTTCAAAATACTCCTATACACTAGTATTGCCTGTGTTTTCATTTATTGTCGTATTGTCATCTCCACCTTGTATATACCTACATAAATATATATATTTCCATATATAATGTATATACATATTTCCATTTGTCTTAATATAGCAGCGTAGGTTAAACATGGAGTTCTTAAATTCGATTGTAAATTTATAAATGAGTGTTTAATTTTTTTCATGAAATTACAAGTAGCGGTTCCGAGTGTGAAACCTAAGCCCAATCTAGATATAGAAACTAGGCTTTCGCAATCAGTGGGCACGCCTCACGTTTTTTTTTCTAATTTTATAATTATTACACTGCCGTGTAGTGACGGAGTAAGAATACGACTCACTAGCCCCTTATTTGCCGGTAGTTGCCGTAAAGACTACTAAGGCATATGATACGCCTATAACATATGTGCTAGAGAAGGAAAACTTGAAGTAAAACCCTACACCAAGTAATCTGGCCAGCATGGTATATTAGGTCAATTTACTTTCCATTGTGGAGGAGCCCCGAGTCCAGCAGTGGTATTTATACCAGGGGAACGACCAGCAGCACATTCCTGGGAAACGTAATATCTATTGAAATCGTAACTGTCTACTAAGCATGTTGTTATGATATTCTTGCCTTGGTGAGGCAGGATAGTGGATGTCGATAGGCTGTTGCAAGGACGGATGCAACAATTTCTGAGAATACAAGTTCACATTATATTTTTAGTTCGTCATGGCATGAATAAAATTAAATGATGACGGCAATCATGATTGCCGTCATCATATTGCCCATATATGTCCCACTGTTGGGCTCGAGCCTCCTCCATAATGGGAAGGAAATTAACCTACGATACCATGCTGGTCGGACGTGTTGGTATAAGGTTTTGTTTCGAGTTTACCCTCTCTTGTATATATGTTATATGCGTTATATATCCCTTAGTCGTCTCTTACGATCACCCATGAGTAACGTAGAGGGTATTGAATTATATTCTTACTCCGTCACCACACGGAAAATCTAAAATATGACAGCAAAATACTTACCAATTATAAACTATATTATCAGAAATATAAACACCCCCTTTTTTCTCATTTGGTCGACACTCGAAAGTAGCATCGAAGGGGTTAGGGTCAATAGCAGGATGGGCTTCCTCGCCTCCGTAGTAAATGACCTTCAGGTCACCAGGCAGCAGTCGTTTGATAGTGTAGTATACCTCAGATGTCATATAAGAACTAATATCACACGATAATTTGTATTGAATCTCGTCGTAAGAGATTTTGGATGTATTCTGTTTCTCAAGAGCAGTTTCCACGGATTTATTGGGAGTAGCTTCTGTAATAAAAGGAAAGTAATCAATTAAGACAATTTTCAGAGCTAGACGCAGATGCGTCAAACGCAGTAAAGTCTACCAAGAGAGGACGACGTCCCAGTCTTCATTTGAGGTAGGACCACATTAATGACAGTTTTCTATCTACAGCCGCAGGCCGGGCCGTCCGGGATAGTACCACACTCTCGCAGAAAATCGACATCCGAACAACGACAATGTGCTGCTGTGCTTCGTTTTGTGAGCGAGAGAGCCGGCAACCCAACTTTCTAAGTGAGTTTGGGGTTTTATTGGTAGGCAGCGGCCTAGTAAGGTCCATGGGCAGCAGTAACACTTACAATTAGGTGTGCTGCTTGCTCGTTTGCCACCATCAGCTATAAAAAAAGCGTTTGTTCCTGGTATGTCAATTGGATTAGGTACTCGAAAAGGTGCACCGAATGAACTATTGAAGTAAAGTGATATGTTCAATTAATGGAGTGCTGTGATACGGCAGATTACGGACCCACATAACAACCTTTTGTTCCGTAAGACTTAGGAGAGGTTAGGCAAACCAATACTAGTAATAAAAGTGGATTATTAGCCTCCTTGTTCATTCATTTTGGAGGGTGCGTGTAATTGAAACGAGGATTTGACCGTTACTCGTGGAGGCCGTATCGCGTGGGTCTAGGTGCCGGCTCTCGTCTGCTGGAATTTAAATAGTCAAACTTCTTAGAAGTTGGTAAAATGCCTAAAAATCTCGATACTAATCTATGTAAGTAGTTTAATATCATGAAAACAGACCAAAATACATACCTAAAAGTCTTTGGTTAATCAAAGCGTCCCAACGTTGTCGTAGTTTTGTTGCTTTGAGAAGTAAATTAAGACCCGTTTCCGGATACGGAAACTCTAATAGTAGCCATGAATCGCAAATAATTCTGAAAGCATATTAGTTTTTGTTAAAGCTCCGCTGATAACTTTTCTGTCTGCAACCATAAATAGCTCTGTACCGGTTCGTCCGATGGAGTTCACATCGTCATCATCACCATCCTGTTCTTATTCCAATTACTTGGGGTCCATGTAATAACTTCTGCTCTTCCATCATATATATTACAAAAATAATAATAACAGTTTTATGACCGTTCGTCTGCCTGACATCCCTTCTTGTAAATGCAATTGTTGACCAGACTGCCTCAGATGGAGTTGGTTCAGGTCGATGTAAAACTATTAGTCCTCTTTTACGACACCTATGAAGTGTCGGGTTCACCTTTTCCTTGTCTTTGTCTAACAGTAGATGCGGATTTCTATTTGGTGGCAGAGAGAGACTAATTAATATAAATATGCACAGAACATCTATGCAAGAGAAGGAAAATTCCAAATAAAACTATAGCAACCCGTCTGGCTAGCACGGTATAGTAAGCACAGCAGTGGGACGCATATGAGCCGAGATGTAAATGATGATGGCCGCGGAAAGGCTTGTGCCATAACATTTTACATTGTATTTAAATTTTACGATATATCGGGGGTTCCAATGGCACCTCACTGGAGCTAATTCTTACTGAACATGTGCTATTTTTTATAAAAAGTCGGTAAAAAAAAAATTAACAGATAAACCCGCTGTTTCTTGCCGGATCTTCTCAGTAGCGGTTACGTTCCGAACCGGTGGTAGTTTATTGTATTCATTTAAAATGTTAAAACTGACAATATGCAAGTGGGCACCACTCGCGGGGTTTAAATGAATTGGAATAGGCTGATGGATACATACGACGAAAACTAAATAATTTAGAAGGTTATTTTAGTACTTATTTTCATAAACTTTATCTACAAATAAGAGGCATATGATATAACATTTGGTGTCATATAACTCATCAAAAAGGGGAAGAACATTTAAAATTTACTATTTTTATGAAACATTAATCAATAAACATTGATAAATTATTATTGTAGTAGGAACTGGATGAATCTTGAATTTATTTGTTATTAATTATTCATTTATTCATTCTATTTGTGTGGTAACGGAGTAAGAATACAATTCACCACCCCCATCTTACCCGTGGGTGATCGTAAGAGACGACTAAGGGATACAAAATGCATATAACATCTATGCAAGAGAAGAAACACTTGAAACAAACCTTATACCAACACGTCTGACCAGCGTGGTATGGGTAAATATATGGTTTATTTAGGTTATTTCCTTTTTACATATTTATTGACTTGACTCTTGAGTCAAGAGTCTCCGAAACCGGCGAGCGTGTATGAAGAGAACTATGAATGTTGAGGAAGCGAGTGAAGTATGCAAAGATAGAGTTCTCTGGCACTCTGTTCTCTCTGCCTACCCTGCAAGGGATATGGCGTGATGATATGTATGTATGTATGTACATATTTATTATAATAAAAGCTACCTGGTAAATCCAATATTGGTGTCAATCGTATGAGCTAACAGCAACAAAGTTTGTGCGGCTGGCATTCTCATTGAATTCACAATATATGGTTTAGTCGTCTCCAATAGTGATCTGAAATAGGAACAGCTGAGTTAACAGAGGCCATCATCGCAATGATGAAGACTATGAGTGCCGGCTTATACATATCCCTTAGTTGGGATCCAAAATAAGAGCATAATCTCTTTGTATTTTCAAGAGTTTGACTCCACGGGTGTAAATGTTCTTAAAGAGGCTTCTCACGCTATGGGCAGTTCAATTTTCAAACAAGAATTAATTTGCAATAAATACCAAAAGTTCATAATTTTAATAATAAATAACAGCACTGTTCGAACGCGTTTAATAAAGCGAGCAATGAAAATGGGTTACTAAGCCAATTGCTACTTGACTGGTGAAGTTTACGTGTGAACTAGCTCGCACTGATCGCGTTCAGTTGTAGCGGCAATGAAAAAATATCGCACAAATTTTCTTGTACATGATACCCATATCCTACTAAAAAGTTACCCACAAAAAAGTTGTGCGATATTTTATACATACATACATACATAGCTTCACGCCTGTTTCCCAGAGGGGTAGGCAGAGACTACGGATTGCCACAAACCACGATCCTGGCATAGTTCCATCGCTTCATTCACAGTCATAATAAATAGTCTTCATGCATGCTCTACGATTACGGATACTCTTAATATGACCTCTCGTCAATACATCGCCAATTTGATCTAGAAAATTATGACGAGGTCTTCCCCTTGTATTCGTCCCACTCACGCTTGCTTTATATATTTTCTTCGTCAACCTCTCCTCACTCATTCTTTCTAAGTGTCTAAACCACCTCAGCATACCCTTTTTGCTCTTTGTCACTACTTCTTCATTCCCACTACAGCGCTCTTTTATATTATTATATGGTGGGCCATAAGGCAATTAAAAAGTTGTTCTTAGACCTTGTCAATGATCGTCTGCAGAGTAGATGACCGAATAGCTACAGTTACGTTACCATCCATATGCAGTATGTTGACAAATGATATATGTTGAAAATGTTCTTTCCACTGTTTGGGATATATTTTCACTTTCGGATATCCGAGACTCGGTTACGATTACAGAGCATCATAAAATCCCTAATAGAAAATATTTTTGTGAATAAGAGTGCCGTTATCCCGACAAAAATGTATTCCTTAGCTCATTACAAACTTTACTGAAAAATACCTATGTGTCACTGTCCAATCTATCCATCCATTCATTAGCCCGTAAACGTCCACTGTTGGACATGGGCCTCCCTACATCCAACGGTTGCGACCTTGGTAATGTCGTCAGCCCACCACCTAGTGAGAGGTCGTCCTACGCTGCATCGTCCGATTCGTGGTCGCTACTCGAGAACCTTTCTTCCCCAACGGTTGTCGGTTCGTCGAGCGATGTGGCCTGATTGCCACCTCAACGTGCTAATTATATAAACGGATTTCCGTGTACCAAATTTTATCACATAGAAAAATACCCAGCAAAACCCTTACCATAGCACGCTGAGCAACTTAGGGCCTTTTTATAAGGCCGACATTTAAATACCATAATATATAATTAATGCAGACATACATACACACACAGACATACATTCAGATTTGTCTTTGTCTGAAAAAAAGTCTTTGTAAATACCAGAAAGTATTGCCCCGCGTATAAATGGAACTCACGGCACTGGCACTGGAAAGTTAGTATCTTAACCAACGAATTATCAATTAACTTAAGAAGACCTGAAAAGATTTATATAGCAAACTATTACTACTTACAAATAACAGAGTATTTGATGTTTATCGGACAGAGGCAGTTTACTCTTGAATCCTTGAGGCGGGTCGGTTTGTATGTCCGCTTCGCTGAGCTGAAGACAACGTGCATTCTTACCGAAGTATGAAGTCGGATGTAGGAAAACGAAGGGCTTACTCCAAGTGTGGAACAGTTGTTCTGATATAGACTATAAAACATAAAATGGAGGATATGTAAAAATATTTTCATATTCATAACTCAAGCTTTCCGTGTGATGATGAAGTAGGTAGACTAGTCAACACTTTCGCATGTCCGTGGATGTATTAAAAGGCGACTAAGGTATATAATATGCATATGGCATCTATGCAAAAGAAGGAAAACTCGAAATAATAGCTATGTCTACCCGTCAGAACAACGCGGTATGGTATATCAATCTCTTTCCTATTGTGGAGGAGGCTCGAATCCAGGAGTGAAATGCATATGACATGAAAATATGATAAATCGAAGCTCTTGTCCGAGGGATTAGTAAAAAAAATATGTGACAACTACCTACTTGTTTTCTCGTGGAGCAAATCAAACCAAATCAAAATCATTTATTATGCTCCATAAGGTCATTTACATATTGTCGATGTTAGATTTCGTTTAAAATCAATGCAATAATCTAGTATCAGATTGGAACGCAGCCACAAGCTGAGAAGATCCGGCATGAAACTCAGCCTTATAATTTTTTATATTAGAAATAAAACTACTTTCCGTGTGGTGACGGAGTAAGAATACTATTCACCACCCCATATCTTACCCATGGCTGATCGTACGAGACGACTAAAGGATATAAAACGCATATAATATCTATGCGAGAGAAGGAAAACTCGAAACAAAACCGATACGTCTGACCAGCGCGGTATAGTAGGTTAATTTCCCTCCCGTTACGGAGGATGCCCGAACCCAACAGTGGGACATTTATGGGCTGTGATGATGATGATGAAAACTACTGTTATGATATATATACTGTTATGATAGGATTCTATCGCGTTTATATTTTTATTTATATTATTTGTATTTTTATTTATTTTAAATGAAATTATATGTATATTATAAGATGATTAAGTATTAGCTCCAGTGCGATACCCTTCGAACCAGGTATTTCTTATTTACAAAATACGTTTATGGCTGAAGCAGACCCCCACAAGCAGCACCCGATCATGAGTAGCAGTTGTAAAACCCACTAAGGGATTACTAGAATGGGTAGTTGCACAATCTGGCCGGAGCGACAGAAGTGCAATATGCGAGCTCATAATGTACTGTATTCCCTCCCCATCGCCATTAGGCTGTCTACTAGAACCGATTTCTCGACCTCGGTGGCCAGCCCGACGAGTTACCCCTAAAGGTGGGTACCATCCCCGTTAAGAACTATTTAATTATTTTTATCTATGATAGGCAAAAAAGGCTTTTAGTACCCCCAATTTTTTATTGCTGATGGTGGCAAACGAGCAAGCTGTACCCCTAATAGTAAGTGTTACTGCTGCCTTTGAACCTTTACAATATCAATAGTAAAATTAGGCCGCTAGCTAACAATGAAAACCCCAACCCAAGCGCAACAGCACTTGCCACTGCTCTGACGTCGATTTTCTGCGAGAGTGTGGTACTTTTCCTAACGGAGCGGGCCGCGACTGTAGACAGAAAACTGTCACCTATGTGATCCTACCACTTTTTATAAATATCAATATGGTGAAACTTTTATGTGACATTTCTGGCTGTTACCCTGACATTGCTAAACTCTATGAGATGCAGTTACCGTCTATAACCAGATGACTATGCAACTATAGGTAATAAAATTATAGACGTATTAATTAAAGAAAATTACCTTACAATGGTTGAATTCATCTGCAACAGCTATTTGTGGGTACAAGGCTCTACATAAAACCACCTGAAATATGAAAATATTTTATAAAATTCAACATAAAACCACCTGAAATATGAAAATATTTTATAAAATTCTGTGAGTATATCCGTATTTTCCGTGTGGTGACGGAGTAAGAATACTATTCACCACCCCATATCTTAACCGTGGGTGATCGTACGAGACGACTAGGGGAAACGCATATAACATCTATGCGAGAGAAGGAAGACTCTAAACAAAACCCTATACCAACACGTCTGACCAGCGCGATATAGTAGGTTAATATCCCTCCTATTACGGAGGAGGCCCGAGCCCAACAGTGGGACATTTATGGGCTGTGATGATGATGATATCCGTATTGCAAAGGTCTTTGGGCGGCAGTAACGCTTACCGTTACTTGTGCTGCTTGCTCGTCCGCCACCATAAGCAATTAAAAAAAAATATCCATGCGAGAGAAAGAAACTTTAAAATAAAACCTTAACTGGTCAGACCAGCATAGTTTAGTACGTCAATTAGCCATCCACTGCGGCAGAAACTAGAAATCGAACAAAAGTAAATCTTTAATGTAAATTTTAATACCTTAAGCATGACAAGGTCCCTTCCACTGCTTGTACTAGAACCCGCTATTAGGGCATGTATACGACTTGAATCATTACTAAGACGAAATTCTATATCACGTATGTCTGGTGCACCGTCATCATCGTCTCCTCTCTCGTCCACTATCTCCCAAGAGTCCACTTTGAGCCGTTTCTTGCGTTTCGATTCTTCAGCTGCCTTTTGTTTATAGTGCCTAGAAAAAAAACTTAAATTTAGTCATAGAAATAGCTTTACACGTTTTTAGGCGTCAATCTATTCTGGTCGCACCCCATTCAAACTTCTAAAACGGAAGGTAGGAGTTCACAGCGGGCAATTTCTTATTCACCTATTGAGTGGGCCATCGAAACCGATTTCTTGACTTCAATAGTCGACGGAAAACAATTTCGAGTAGTTTGTCAATATTCTGGTATCCACTCACGCGTTAAAATTCTTTGCGGGTGGCGGACAAATTGCCGATCTAATTACCCGCAAGCCCCCCCTTTTTTTTGCGGTGGGCTATGAACGTGGACGCGCCCCGCCAAATCGGTCCGGGGCGTCGGAAGAGGCGGTTTACCCTCGCGGGTTCCTCGCGTGTCGACGCCCCGACAGCTTTCACCGTCGGGACATCGTCCTCACACGGTGGCCTTACGTCGGGTGACCGGACTATTCCCCGGTCCGATCACCCGAAGCCTCGGTTGGGGCGGCATCAGGCGCAGATATTCGCGCCTGCGCCGCCCGAGGCGCCGGTGGCGGATCGAGTCGGCATGGAGGGAATCCTCCCGGACTCGCTCCGCCGCCTCCTTCTGCGAGATGACAGCCTCGCAGAAGGCGGCGACCGCGTCCCGGTTCCTGACGCTGGCGACAATCGTTTTTACGACAGCGGCCAGCGTCAGGTCGGCACCGATGACAGCGACGAGGTCACGGCGCTGCCCGTCCCAACTCGTACATACCTCGAGCGTATGTTGCGCCGTGTCCTCGTCACTACCGCACTGATGGCAGGACGGAGTCGACTCACTCCTCACGACCGTGTGCAGGTACTTGCCGAAGCAACCGTGCCCCGACAAGACCTGCACCAACCGGAAGGAGAAGACTCCGTGTCGCCGCTCCATCCATTCCATCAGCACGGGCTGGAGGGCCTCAACGGTAAGAACACCGTGTCTAGGCCTCTCCAGCCGCGTAACCCAACGGGCGATTACGTCCCGGCAGGCGTCCTCGCGCCAGGTAGCTCGCTCAGCAATAGGGAGCCACCTTTGTCGCGTGCTAAATTAACCCGCCGGTAGAGGTCGGAGAGCATTTCCGCCTCTAGGTCCCATGGGGGTGGTTCCGGCCAATGCACATGCCGACTTGGTCGCCACCGTGCGGTATCCGCGGATGGCTCTGACCCCCATGGCTCTCTGTGCGCTACAGAAAAGCCCTGAGCTGGGCGTACAGAGACCTCGCCCACACGGGTGCGCCGTACATGGCCATTCGGCGGCCCTCGAAGCTGGATCCGCCCACGTTCGGCATGAGCCACGATAGGGCGGACGCCGCGCCGACCAGCCGGGGAGCAATCCTGCGGAAATGCTCCCGGAACCACCAACGCCCGTCGAACACCAGGCCCAAATACTTCATATGGGCCTGGATACTGATGTGGATGGAGGTGACGACTAACGAGGCGCCGATATGCAGCCTTACGCGGTGCCCATGGAATAAAAGGGGTCTCCGTCTTATTTAGGGCCACCCTGAGCCCCAGCGCCTCGACTCGCCTGACTATCTGATCGGTGCCGAGAGTGGCCAAGCTCGCCGCCTCCTCCAGCGTCCTACCGCGGGCTGTGACGAGCGTGTCGTCAGCGTAGCATATCACGCTCAGCCCAGGGGGCAGACTCCCTCTCAACACCCAGTCGTAACCGATGTCCCACAGAGTCGGCCTCAGGACCGACCCCTGCGGAACACCGCACGACATGGGCGTCCGCACAATGTCCCCTGCGAGACGGGAAATTTTATGGATACCATATCCATGGTTACACACATACCTACAACACAAATCATCATTCTCCTACTCTTATCCCAATTACTTGGGGTCGATACAATAAGTACTCTTCTTTCATAGTACATATTGTAAAAGTTATTGGCAATAGTTTTATGACCGGGCCGCCTGCCAGACGTCCACCTTCCTTGGGAATGTAATTGTTAACCAAACGTCATCAGATGGAGTTGGCCCAAGTTGTTATAAAGCTGTTAGTCGTCTTTTACGACATCCACGAGCAAAGTAAGAGTTGGTAGTATTCGTAGCCGCTACCACACATACAACACAAATATGAAGTCTAAATAGTTATATAACGTTATACCTTCTCATATCCTTCAGCTGTTTCATTTGACCGTGTCGTAGAGACCTCTCAGCTGATGACATTGTCTCCGGCTCTGGGGTTTCCATTAAATTGTTATCCTGAAAAAGAAATTGCATTATGTAAATCTTAAAACAAAAATCCTAAAGCTATAAAAAAGCAAATAGCAGTATGTCTGGATAACTTCTTTAATAATATGTGAAATAATATGTCCTAATTTTCGATATCTCAACAGTTGTCATGACAGCGGCAAATACCGACAATGCTTGACACGTATTGCTATCATATTATGCGCGCTTGCTAGTTACATTTACAGACACTGTTCTGCTTTTATTCGTCGCAGAATATTACAAGCCTAAAACCTTTCTGGAAAAATAAGCTATCAGATATATATTTTTTTTTGGAATTTATCCACTACTTCTTAAGATTAGCGAGTTCTACAAATATATTATATGCAAGAGCGTCGCCAAGGGGGGGCAGTGAGTTGCAGTTGCCTCCTAAGAGAACAAATGTAGCTAGCCTCAAAGCGACCAAAGTGCGAGCAATTGACTTCTTTACCTTTTCCGCATTGCATGACAAAACGTAAATAAATTCACAAGGTTTAATGTATATATATATATTGTTGAAAGTATTGAAATATTCAGAATAACATTAAGATTTTGACATCCGTTTTTAAAATCGCCGCCATTTTCATCACGACTATATCAGATTTGCCAAAACGCAAGGCCATTAAACAGTGTAAAAATATGTAGGTAGGAGGTAGGTATGGTGTGTCTTTATCCTCCATAATATTGTCCCATTTGCATAAAAAGGAAGGAAATGGTGACCAAGTATTCTTTCTCCATCTTCACGAATAGCAACCATCTCTGATTTCACGATACTTACTTGAAGCAAGCTATTCAATTGTGCAGCAAGTTTAGTGAGCTCGTACAAGCGTTGTTCTTCGATGCCTCGACGTTTGCACCAGGCTCGGCCGCCTCTACGGTCTTTCTTTTCCCTTAGCCACGCGCAGTACAAAGATAGGAGAGTGAGAGGATCGCCGTGGTCTGACTCATCAGGTTTGCGTGAATTCTAAGAAAAAAAATACTATGTTCAAAGTAATATGATTGATTATTTAGGTTCTAATTTTCATTTATGGCTTTAACTTTTTATTTCGAGACTGTCATGTAAAAAGACAAGTTCCAATTCGGAATAATTTGTAAAATATATTTATTAATTGGCGTGGTACTACGTTTTTAGTAAAGAAGAGAATGTGACCCAGACAATAAAAATGCATATATACAGTCTAAATGAGAAATTCCTAATTTGGTTATTCTATCTATCCATTAATCTATTGATGTCCACTGGTGGACTTCAGTCTCACCCGAAGCTAGCATAATGCAGTAAGGGAACGTCCCTATAGCAGGTGACCCGTTTTTGGTTGATCTTCACAAATATCGGTGGAACAAAATTAGGTCTTAAGTCGCATATATTTGTCATCTAGTAGGGAGGAGGTTAAAAACTATAAAAATTGGTCACGTGGTATGAGTACATCCCTATACGCAAAGCTTAGCAAGTTGTTTGGCGATAGCAGTTGGTGTTATAAATTAACAAAGAAGTCATTTCCACTCCTTTAGTAGATTTTTTTCGACTCCTACAGGGAAATAAGGACTAGTGACACATCTACTCTTAAACCTTTAACTAAGGGGGCAGAAAATAAATAGAATTACTGATACATACAGACCTCACATTCGAAATCCCGATGTGCTCTAGTTGTATAAATCGATCGTATACCAAGCGCAGCGGACAGGGCCAAAGCAGAATGGCGTTTATGAGCAGACAGGGTTGCCGCACCAATCACTAACGCTTTTGCTAGACTGACTTCAAGTGGGAGACTTGCTAAAGAACGCCCTAGAGACGTCAACTTCTCGTTTGATGTGAGAGCACCCTGGTTATAAAAAAAAAACAAAAGATGAAATTTACTCTTCTGAGACCATTTACATTCAAATGGAGAGGCCTCTTTTTTACCCGACTGCAAAGGAGTGGTATTGTGTTTAACAGTCTATGTATGTATGTATGTTTGTATGTTCCTTTGAAGCACTATATATACCAAACGCCTGGGCCGATTTTTATGATTCGCACGTCAATCGATTCCTCTTAATCCGGCGAGTGTCACTAAAGATATGACGTTATTGAAAATTCAATATGGCGACTACTGGACGCCATATTGTGAAAATAAAAAACAATAAAGTTAACAAACTATATCGAGTGGGGTATCGTTAAATAGGTATTTAAAAATCATTATTAGTTTTCTTTCAATTTCATTGGAAAATTAGATTTGCTGTCGAATAAAGGATCCCGACTGTTCAGTTGTCATGTTCTATTATTAAAATATATTTCATTTTCTGCAATAGTATTTATTCAATAATATATTATGGAATTCTAGACCACCGGACATCTAAGTGCTTGTTTTTTTCTTTTCAGTTTTTTTTATTATGTACGTAGTTTTGGTGACTTTTTACGCAGTCGGGTTTTTTGATTTTTTTAATTAATAGATTGCACATGTAACTTGGTTAAGATACCAACCTATATTGCTAAGTGTCACACATTCATATCCCATGCAGTAAAATATTGAGATCCACAAGGTCGTTCTGAGTTTGGCCGTAATTTGTCTCTGTTAATTGTATGTTTTTAAAAATACCCCGCAATGCAAGGCCTTAATGCAAAGTGATGTCTTGAAAAAGAAAGTGAAATTGAAAATTAGCTTTATGCTTGCCAAATAGGTTGTTTAGACTTTTACTTCTCTTTCATTGTTATCTGATTAGGGGACGTACCCATACTACATCACCTGTTCTGTTGATGGGTTAGTCTGATGCTACCAGACTTAAAAAATACCAACCAACAAAATTGGGTATGGACTATTAATTTAGTAGTATACGTTCTACGGGTAGAAAGGAGGGAATATATTTAAAATTGCAAAATATGGATCGCGTAGAGTGGATACGTTCTCTTACCACCTTAGCGCTTACGACTGTATTTATTAAGGGGATGTCCAGCAATCACGTGATCTTTTTTAGCATTTTTTAACCCCCCTCCTCTTGGTAATACGTGGTGAGGTTTAAGACTATGAGTCCCCCTCCCCCACCAACATCACGTGAATTTTTGGTACCTACAAAGTAGTACCCCACAGCTCATTATATTCTCGGTTTTTTGCTTTTTTATGCTTCGCAAAAAGGTCTTTATACAAATCACCTATTTTAAACTTCGTTCGTTGCATGGCAACGGCAAGTCAAAGTCACAGTACACACCGCTTTTCAGTTTAGAAATCGCAGCGTCTGGCGAAAAATAAATACACGTGATATCTTACTACACCCCCTCTCCCCCTTGTGACATTTCGTGATTTTTGTAAACTGAATGATGAATTCTGATGCCATTTGGTCAACAATTACATTCCCAAGGAGGGTTGACGTCTGACGCAGGCGGACGGTCATAAAACTATTGCCAATAACTTTTACAATATGTACTAAAAAAGAAGAGTACATATTGTATCGACCCCAAGTAATTGGGATAAGAGTAGGAGAATGATGATGTTTATTTTTGATACAGTTAAGATTTCACATCTCGTCCACTAGATGGCATTTTTCAGGAATAAGTAGAGAATGTCGAAATAATTAAGCTTAAAGATACAAACATGCTGTTTAAGTTCCAAAAGCGCATTTTCCACAGCTTCTTCAGGTGGCGTATCTAGGAACGGAAAACGTCTAACGTCACTGACTCCAAGAGAACTCATCAGCAGCAACAATGATGCAAGAGGCACTCGCGACACTTCGGGTGTACTGAACGGTTCCATGTCCACGTACTGCTGCTCGGAGTAAATGCGGTAGCAGACACCAGGACCTTGGAGGTAATGGTATTGGAGATAAAATTATATTATTTGAGTACTGCTCAAATATTTAAAATAGTATTGCGTGCCCCATATGCTGAAAGGTTACGTATACTATGTCCAATAGCCCTGACTTTCCGGTGAGAGTCGTAAAAACTGGCCCTTCATACCAGTGGATAATAACACAAGAATTATGGCTGCAACAGG
Source organism: Lymantria monacha (assembly GCA_905163515.2). Classification (NCBI taxonomy): domain Eukaryota; kingdom Metazoa; phylum Arthropoda; class Insecta; order Lepidoptera; family Erebidae; genus Lymantria; species Lymantria monacha. The sequence goes on along the minus strand of LR991097.1, from coordinate 21,826,675 downwards.
TGCCGAAAGCTGCACCCGAATACGAGTTCATTACTATAGTAGCCATTACTCTATTTCAGAATTTGATTTAATATCGCAGTTGCAAATAAAAAGTACAATATTTTACACTTAATATTAGTTAAATAAAAATAACCACAATTTTAGAAGATCTAATTTCTCTCAGTCATATATTTACGCCCAAGTATTCGGCGAAAGTTCCATTCAGAATAGGAGAGAAATTGATCTACTTGTCAACACTATGAAAGTTTGATAAGTGTTTCATTTTCAGTTCCACTCTTTGGCAGTGAAGTTATGTGTTTATATAACTTAGTCATATTTTACAACACCCTTTTCGATTTCTTGACAAGTTGTGATGTAGGCACACGTCGCACAAGATGTTTCAGACGATGAGGGCTAATAAACCGTTGTCTTACTAGCCGCGCGGAAATAAAGGATAATGAATTATTATCCACTGCCTTACAATACGGCAATGACCTAATAATTTCAGTATTGAAAATTATGGAAAAACTAATATAAATAAAGTTCCAAAAAATATGATTATATACCTGTACGACCAGCGCGACCTTTCCTTTGATCAGCACTCGCTTTGGATATCCAAAACTCTTTCAACCTTTGCATTTTACTTGTAGAATCATAACTCATCTCCTTTACCTACAAAATCATAATAATGATAAATTAAGAAAAAAATATACGAGGTAAACATGACTCGTTATATAATTATAATAATAAATATATTTTTTATGGATTTTAAGACATTTTAATTATTTATTTACCCGTTTCGGATACTTTACGGTATTCACGATATGCTACACTAAGTTATTGTATACATGTCATTAATCCCTTTCTAGCGGGCCTCTGCTCTGCCTCTGTGCTACAGTGAGCATTGAAAAGGTGATCAATGAATGAAAAAAAACATACATACCTTGCCCGAATCAACAACAAATCGGATGCCGTCAATAGTTACCGATGTCTCCGCTATATTTGTGGATACAATACACTTCCGGACTCCTTCTGGTGGATAATCGAACACCTGAAATCGACAAAAAAAAACTATATAACATTAAAAGAAAGAAACAACTATTTAGAAGGGCTCTAATGGAAGCTATATAAAAAAAATCATCGTTTGACTAAGCTAGCATTTTTGAAATTTTTTTTTCACTTAAATTCCTAGAAGATGCCATGAACAGTGTGGCCAAGTGCTAATGGCGACGATTTGACTTACTGACGGACAATGACTAACCTGAAAACACTAAAGACGTGAAGAAAATTATAACTCTACACTGGCAACAATGGCTCATATAAGTAGCTGATTGCCAATACCTAAAAAGAATAACTCTAGCAAAACTGAAGGGCCTTGTGGGCTCTTTTATATATCTCGTCTGAAATTTCTTAGCAGTAATACGAATTTTATCTGAAGAACGGTAAAGTACTAGAGCTATACTCGGTACGTCGGCGTCGTGGGTACTAAGCGAGTAACAGCAAAGACAGCGCAAATAATTGTGACTAACTCAGTACAGTTTCCTGAACATAATTTCGATATTTTCGCTTCACAAATACAGATGTGGCAATGCTAAACGGTCGTGCCAATCTCCAAGGAAGTATAATGCTCCAATCGCTGGATTGCCAATAGAGCTACTAGTGATTGGCCCAATGGCGATGGAGGGAACACAGTGGAATATAGGGCGCACGTCGCCCGTCCGTCAGTTCCGTTTTGGGTGTACCTAGGCCATCGCCTGCCTAAGGGGAGAGCACTTCTGATCATTCGCCTGGTGTTTCCCCAAAAATGGTAACACATTATATTCTAAATTCTTCGCCATATAGGGTGATATAAATGCATGCGTGAAAATATATGTAATGAAAGTAACGGTTACTATACTTTGTCTTGTTCGGCAAGTGACAATCCACTGTGAAGGGGTAAAACAATCCACTTTTTAGTTTTCTCCGCATACTGTTGGGCTGCATCGCTAATAGCAGTGATTTCTTGCACACCGGACATAAATATCAATAGATCGCCTCTCTCGTCACCTGTAAAGGCAAATAGGCATTTTTTAAATTACAGTTAACTTATATAAGTTTATTTTTCTCTCTGATAACACATCTTCTCACCTCTTCTGATAGATTCAGCTCGAAGGACCAAAAACATGTAAAAGATGGTGATTGTGATTTCACACGACTTGAATATTTGAAATGATAGGCAATGGTAGCCCCCATTGCCTATCAAGGTATATACATATAAACGAGATGTATATTGTGGGTGATTATAGATGGATATGGCGTGATGATATGTATGTATATTGTGGGTCATTTAACTAACATGTACCTAATGCTAAATGAGTGTACAGATTGCTATGAATCTTGATTGCATTGCACGAAACTATGCGAGGTGACGGTAATGTGGTGATGAGCGGATAAGTGTCTGTTAGACATGCCCGAAACAGTACTTCACAAAGTGATGTGATATGGCATTACATTTCGTGCCGAGTAATATTACATTTTACCATCACTTCAAACATCACACATGACATTTCATGTCATTTCATGTCATGTGTGATGCGTAATGCGATAGCGCTCTATATATACGGTGGGCGGCGTCAAGAAATATAAGCCTTAACGTTCTGAAAATAAAGCTCAAAATAAATATTGAATTGCCAGACACCGAACATTGCAGAAATGCAGAACAGTACACGGGTGTTCGCGTCATGTTTAATGTGATGTGTGATGTTTAATGTGATGTGATGTTTAGTCGCGTAATGTGTAATGTGTCAGTACGCGGTCGGGTAATATTACGTGTGATAGATCACTCTCATTACTTACACATATCTAGTGTCTGTGCGATAGCCGACTAATATACTATGTATATATATATATTTTTCACCCTGCAGCATACGAACTTACACCATAATCGGAACGAAAATAATATTCTATACCAAGTTCTCCAAACGGGTTGAAAATGATAGTGATTACCTAAAACTCTTTTTCTCTATAGATTTCAGCAAGTAGGCCTTTATGGTACTTGTAAGGGGCCATCCATTAATTACGTGAGGCTTGAAAGGGGGGCGAGGGGGTTGACAAAAATCACGAAATATCACAAGGGGTGTGGTAAGATATCACGTGAATTTATTTTTTCATCAATCGCGCGATTTCTAAACCGAAAAGCGGCGTGTAGTATGACTTTGACTTGCTGTTGCCAGGCAACGAACGAAGTCCACACGCGCCGCCGACGACCGCCCGGCTCGGCTAGCCAGTCCAGGTATTATGTCGTTTTAGCACCGAATACATATACGTAAACCGTTACCTCGTACATTTTGCATTAAAACAATGTTTAAAGTAGGTGATCTGTATAAAGACCTTTTTGCAAAGTATAAAAAGGAAAAACCGAGAATATAATGAGTTGTGAGCTAATTCTTTGTAGGTACTAAAAATTCACGTGATGTTGGTGTTTATTAGCCTTAACCCTCACTACGTATCACTAAGGGGGAGTGGGGATTAAAAAATGGTAAAAGCAAAATCACGTGATTAATGGACGGCCAAAGAATACGTTCTTTTTTATGTAACTTTTCTACCTTTAACATAATATTTGATGAGACAAGGACAACAAAAACAGCAATTGGCATTCCTATTTCATACTTTTGTTAGATATGTTTGTATTTTTCCTCTTATAGCATAGATACCTACTTCCACATAATAAATATATTGACATATGATTAAACTTGAAAAAGCAGGTATTATATCGGTCATGTACTGAAGGAAGGTAGAGTCAAGAGTCCGAAACCGGCGAGCGTGTATGAAGAGAATTATGAATGTTGAGGAAGCGAGTGAAGTATGCAAGCATAGAGTTCTCTGGCACTCTGTTCTCTCTGCATACCCTGCAAGGGATATGGCGTGATGATATGTATGTATGTATATATTTGGAGCAATAAAAAATAAATGAAATCCAAAAAAAAATTACTGTTAAAGTAAAATAGAACTTACTCGGATATTTACTATCAATCAATTGCATTATCTGGACATAAGGCTGTGGATCAAGTCTATCATCTCTGGTTGGTTTATCTTCAATCAATATTGGCTTGTAACTTAATTCAATGGGGAAAAGACGACCTGGTACCTGTAAATGACGTCATAAAATATTGATTTTCACTAAAACATTTCAAGATCGAGTACATATCTATGTCTCTCTTCTCAAACATATTCGTTTCATAATTCAACTTTTTGTCGTCTACTGCTGGACGTAAGGATCCCTTACATTTTGTGATAAAGTGGGATCCTGTGCCTCCAGTATCCCACGACAGTTATCGATTCGTCGAGTGCCGTGCCCACTCCCTTTTTAGCGAACTAATTCTTCATGCTATAATGGTTACACCCACTCTATGGATTGCTATATTTTGGATCCAACCTCGCAGAAAAAACCCAAGTATAAAAAAGTGCACCCATCAAATCTATTCTGGCTGGAGAGTGATTGGGAGACTTTAAACGATATGCTCATCCATCATATTGCAGTAATTAAAATTATTGCGTATGACTAACAGTTTAGCAGCATAAAAGCGCGGTCCTCATAAGCAAGCTCAACATAAAAGTTATTATTAGTCTCTATGAGATAAGAAATGGAACCACAGAGGTCCGTAGACAATCAGAAAAATAGACATAGACCAGGTTTAGCACTTTGTAATTGTCATGATCAGGGCACTTCATTCAACAAACCTAACAGGACAGGGGGACCTTTATAGACAGTGACAATATGAATGAAATTAAAAAGAATGAGTGAAATTTATTAAAAACCTAAGCAGGTCTTTTGGTATAGAAACCCATATAGCACTTTGCTATGCTGCTTACATCCAACGGACGCTTATGATATCGAATTTGTCCGTCTTACATTGGTTCATCTGAAATATAGCCGCGGATGTCGATTCGTTGCCATTGACTGCCTATAACCAAATCACTCAAAAACCATATTTAATATTATTTCATACCTGTATTACAGCTGCAGATTCAGCGGCGAAATAATCCTCGAACAACTTAATATTAATCGTGGCTGACATGAGAACTAGCTTGATATCATTCCGACTGTGTATCAGGCATTTCAATACACCTAATAAGAAGTCTCCCATTAGGTGTCTTTCATGAATCTCATCCAAAATTATTACATCATAACTAGGTAGGTTTTCCGATGACATCTAAAAGTTTACAGGAAAATAAAATGATTTTACACCTAGTTTCAATTTACAAAGTATAGGTCTTAGAATAATAAGACAGAGGGAAAGTTCGGTACTTAGAGTTTAAAAAGGTGAAGCCAAAAAGCCTGTTTGTGTGCAAGCAATTACATGCACACTAGTATAAAATGTGTGCAGCACACCTGATGATAAATGTCACTGCCGCCCATGGAAATTTGCAATACAGTACAGCTCGGCCGCTGCCTACCAATAAAAACCTCAAACCCATCCAGAAAGTTGGGCTGCTCGCGCTCTCGCTCTCCGAACAAAGCACAGCAGCATTTTGCCATTATTCGGACGACGATTTTCTGCGAGTGTGGTACTACCCAGGACGGACCGGCCTACCATGATTCAACTTATGGTTACGGTTTTACCAAAGAAGTTTGACAGGGTTGGAGATTACAGAACGTTTTATAAGTTTTCCAGAAAATTACTGCAGCACATTTGTCTGGTGATTCCTAAGTTGATTTGTATAACTTTTACAGGAACGTAAGGGGAAATTGATATATAATATGCCTAACTCGTCACCACACACTATATATCAAGGAATCAGACCGAACAGTACTCCAAAATCTCGAATATAAGAGGTTAGATCAACCACTTAGTGCCACACGGTCAGCAATTACATTCCTGATTTTGGAGCTGGCGTTAGAAAAGTGGCCAGGCATAAAACATAACCATTATCCTAAACAACATGAATGTCGATTATAAGAGCATAGGGTTAGGATCAACCACATTGCCACACGGTCAGCAATTACATTACTGATTTTGGACTTGACATCAGAAAAGTGGCCAGTCACAAAACATAACCAACCAACATGGTTTAATTATCTTCCAAATGTGTTGAGGGCAAATTGTGCTGTAAAACGGCATGTAAATTCAGATAAGTTCAGGTAAATTATGAATTATAACTAACCTGTCTCAACAATAATCCTTCAGTAATAAAACATATCTTCGTGTCTGCAGTTTTACTTTTCTCAAATCTTATTTGATAACCAACTTTACTTTCATACTGAGTCAACATCTCATATGCCACTCTTTTAGACAGAGAGACGCAGGCTATTCTTCTAGGCTGAGTGCAAGCTGTGAAAAGAAATATTTTTTCTTTACTAAATGATGACTAATTTGTCCTGTGGAGATGACTTAAAATTCCATGCACCATCAAGTATTATTAAAACTGGATAAGACATTAGAAAAGTGGGCAATAGCATTCTCCTAAGAAACTTAATACAGCAACTAGAATTGCCACCCTTTTTTTTTTTTGTGGGGTGGGCTATGGTCGTCGTGCTCCTCGCACCGCTCTGTCCGGGGCGACAGAGGGGCGTAAGCACGCACACCCATAACCCACCCGTGAATCTCGCCTTCGTCGTTGGACCGGCCACCGGAGCAGCGTGAACTTGTCGTCAGTGGCCGGTACGACGGAATACCCCCCGAGGGGTACCCTCTTCTTGAGCGACATCCCCTCCCTCGGGGAGGACGTCAGTCTTTTCCTCGCGGTCAGCCTCTCGGCAGGTGACGGACTAATTCCCCGGTCCAGTCACCCGCGGCAATTGCCACCCTGGGACTATTCTATCCTATAGTATGACTAATGATAAATGAGGAGGATGCCCAATAATAGATCAATAGCCTGATGAACATTCTAGATTTAACTTTCTAAAAAACATAACATTCGTAGTATCCTATGGAGTTGAATTTACTTGCATTACTGGTCTAGGTAGGAAGGTATTCATAGAAATGGCAAATAAAAAAAATTGCCTCCCAGTCCAAAACCATCAGTAGGAAACTGTTAAATATGAGTGCCTGGATTTAGTTTCCAGATTAGGTAAATTATTACTAAGGTTTTATACATTTTTACTTCCATTTATTCTCCAAAGATAGTGGTCATTAGACACACAAGACAATAAATATATTTTATGTTATCATAATATAATAAATATATATCATACAACAAGAAATAAATAAAGAAAAATAGAACAAATTCCGAATTCAAATGATAGAAGAAAAAAGAAGCATAATGAATCAGGTGGATAATTGATCATTTACACCAATAGTCTTAAGAACTGTTAGTATCAATTTTTTACTTGCAAAATCACATCTTTTCAAAAAATTTCACTTAATCTAATCATCATCATCATAATCTAATCATCTCAGCTCATATATGTCCCACTATTGGACTGTAATGGGTGGGAAATTGATCTACTATACCACACTGGCCAGGCATGTTGGTATAGGGTTTAGTTGCCAGAGTTATCGTGCATAGATGTTATATGCATTTTATATCCCTCGTCTCTTACGATTACCCACGGGTAAGATAGAGTGTGGTGAATTCTATTCTTTCCCTGTCACCACATGGATATAATGACTCAATCTAATATAAATGTGGAAAGAATACAAAATAAACTTTTTTTTTTCACGCAGTGTAAATGCATTTTCGCACTATCCCCCACCTGTGAAGACGAGGGGGATTTGTGTGGGACCCGGCCGCCGCACGACCGAAATACCCACTAAAACAACAGCCGGGGCCGCTATCCGCGCTTTTACAGGGTGCCGGAGAGATCGTCAGATGACATTGAATCTCCGACACCCTAACGCATGGCCGTCTAGCCACGTCCCGTCGTCATTCAAGGCGGTGCAAGAAGAAGCGCATATCTGCGCCTCCCCTTTCCTGGTCGCCGCCGTCGGAGCGAGTTAGCGGACGCAGTGTCTCGCGCTCCCGCTCCGAGGCTTCGTTCCTCTTCATGACAGCCTCACAAAAAGAGGCCGTCGACGACCAGCACCTGTCACTGACCAAGCATTTTGGAGATGATGGTCTGCAGCGACAAGTCCATTCCCAATTCCGACGACAGGTCGTGGTGCTGGGGCGCCCAGCTGGGGCATAGTTCCACCGTGTGACGCGCATCGTCAATTAGAGCGCCACGCCTCATGACATCCTGAGGCCCCTTCCCTTACAATTTTATGCAGGTACTTACCGAAGACCCCGTGTCAGGTAAGCACCTAATACAAACAAAACAATCTTATAAAATATGCCTCACCAATATTTTCAAATCCAGCTTCATGTAGGTACTGTGGAACTTGTGTGGACTTGCCACAGCCTGTATCACCTGCGACTACCACAACTCTCTCATTTTGAACAGCTGCAATGATTTCATTTCTGAAAAAAATATAAATGCAATTTTTAATAAAACAAATAAACATACATACATACCATAACGCCATGTCCCTTACAGGGTAGGCAGAGACAACATAGTGCCAGAGAACTCTATCCTTGCATACTTCACTCGCTTCCTCAACATTCATAATTCTCTTCATACACGCTCGCCGGTTTTGGAGACTCTTGACTCCACCTTCCTTCAGTATATGACCGATCATATAAATATATTCAGTCAAAAATATAACATCAGCTGTAATAGTTGATCGGATATAACTATTAAAAGGCAATGTTCCAACCATAGTCACGCATAATAGTAGTGGTAGGACATCACTGTTGATAGTTTTCTGTCTACAGCCAAGGCCAATCCGTCCGAGGTAGTGTCACACTCCCACAAAAAGTCAACATCTGAGCAGTGGCAATGTGCTGTTGCACTTTGTTCAGTGAGTGAGAGAACTGGATGCCCAACTTTCTGGGAGGGTTTGGGTTGGTTGGCAATGGCTTAGTGTGTATCACTAGTATTGCAAAGCTCCAGGAGTGGCAGTAATACCTACAATCAGGTGTGCTGCTTACTCATTTGCCACCAATAAGCAATAGAAAATAATATTTTATACAAACAAAATATTGTACTTTTAAAAACAGACATTCTGGTTTTCTAGTACTATTTGGATTCCAGTCTTATGACATGGTGAGAATTTGTCTTATTATATAATAATAAAACAACTACTTATTTTAGTATTCAAGTGTATTTAAGGATAGTGTGCATGTTATTTAAATACATTTGAACACCCTTTTATTTTAAATATTTTACACTTGATTTAGTAGTGATTGTAAGATAAATTATGGATGCATTTCTTCCCGTATTGATTAAAAAATTAAAATTGCTTTACTGCAGAAAATTTGAGCTCTAATCTAAAGAGGAGTTAAAAATGGAATAGGATTTAACCTAATCACTAAAGAAGTGCTTAAGGAACTTCAAAAAAAACCTATAACAACACTATTTAATCAAATCCATCATCATCATCATCATCATCACAGCCCTCATATGGCCCACTGTTGGGCTCGGGCCTCCTCCGTAAAGGGAGGAAAATTAACCTACTATACCACGTTGTGTCGAGTTTTCCTTCTCTTGCATAGATGTTATATGCGTTTTACATCCCTTAGTCGTCTCTTATGGTTACCCACGGGTAAGATAGAGGTGGTACATTGTATTCTTACTCCGTCACCACATGGATAATAATATATATATAATAATTAATCAGATTATATGTGTACAATATGTTCACAAGTATATGAAAGATATCTCAAATAGATTCATAAACCAGGCGAACCTGGACATGAAATAACATCTTATAGACCAATAAGCTTACTAACCACTTTTAAAGTTGTTTAAGAAAATACTAAAGAGTAGAATTATACATGTGTTGATAAGAAAATTATACCTGAGCACCAACTTGACTTTAGGCAATACATAAACTCTTAGAACAGTGTCATAGAGTATGTAATGTGATAGAGGGTGCGTTAGAACAAAAATTATAATGTTCATCAGCATTTCTAGACATTGAGCAAGCTTTTTACAAAATTTGAAATGATAGATTACCTACTTTATAAATTAAAAAAGCAAGTATTTCCCAAAACTACTGTCCGCTCATGTCATTATACCTATCAAATCAACTTTTCCAAGTGAAAGAGGGTATTTTCATTTCTCCACTCTATAAAGTTGGATTTACCTCAAAGATTAAAAAATAGGGCTAACTTTTGATAAAAACCTGTAACATCTTATCTGAAAAAGGCAAATTTCTCTCCTGTTGTAGCAGAGGCTCTATGTACAACAGTGGAGATCATATGGAATGTATATTGGGTATAAAAAAGTAACAGATCCTACATTATTTTCTATATATTAAAAGAGTATGAAAACTACATAATATATTGGTTATTATTTTATAGCCAAGAATTTTATTTGTAAAAATATACAATAAATACCTGTATTTAGCAACAGGCAGTTCTTTTTGGGCCTGTCTCAATTTTTTAAGCTTTTCAAACTTCTCTTTATTTTTAAAATCTATATAAATTGCTACTATATTCAAGAAGTCTTCAAACAATCTTTTGTCCAATTTCCATCCATCTCTACTATCAGATACTATATCAACATATTTTATAGCAGTGTTGAAGTTTATACAGTTAAATTTCGAAAAATTGGATTCAGTTTCATCAGTATCTTGAGTAACCACTGATTTACCTGTTTTTCTCATTGTTGCTTCATATTTACTCAAAAATATCCAAAAGTCATCTAAACTGTTAACAACTGTGTTACTCTCACAACTGTATTGTAATATTTTAGTTAACTGCCGCTTATGCTCTAAAAAACTAAAATTTTCGGGTATTAATTTTGAAGTTCCTACATGAGTACTTATTTTCCTAATTTTAGACCTATCTCTACTTATTGAGCTGGAACGTCTACGCTTGTAATCTTTAGTTCGACCTGGCGAAGGGCTTCGACCCATTTTATTAATACATAAAACTTCCAAAGCAAGTAGCCTAAAACCAGTAATTAATTATATCAACTAAAGAAGAAAAATAAATAAAAATTCAAGATTTTTAATTTTTATTTTCTGTTTGTCCATTCATACAGGCAAGGGGAAAAAAGTACATACAGCCAAGTCTTATACAATATTCTTTAGAAATAATTAACACTTTTTCCTATTGAGTAGCTTATTCATGGTCACTGTTAGTCAGTAAATCAACTCATTACATTACATTAATTGGGCACTAAAAACTAAAATAGAATTAATCTGGGTATTTTTGACAAAACATGAAAATACATGTAAGATGTTGGTATAATATTTGAATAAAAGATATGAATAAAATTGAAAAATCATTCATATTTGTTTCTTGTTCATCAGGTATCTAAAACATCTTTCTACTACAGAAAGAAATAACGACATAGTTCATTTTATATTCGTATTACGTTGAAATAAATTAAACGAACAATTAACTGTAGTTGTAGTCAATTAACTGTAATTAAGTGTTACACTTACACATAGTACAGAAATTAAAATTGTGAACCTTTGAATGTTGTGTAATGTGTACCACTACTTTGTACTTTTCAGAGACCAAAAACGTGAAGAATTGTAACACAATATTGGCAACATTGCTATATAAGGTGCTGATTGCCAATACAAAAAAAAGAAGAAGGGAAACAGAGTACGATACGATCGCAGAGTAAATAATAAAGTAATACTTTAGCCGCCCTCTATCGTCAGACCATAGCACTTTTTATAATAATTTCCGCCATTGCGCTCCGCCATTTTGCCTGATTGTGGAGTGAACGTGAAATTTTTCACATGTATTTTATCGTGAATATCTAATAATTAGTTTAGAATTAGTGTTCCGCACACTAATGGCTTGCTTAAATACACTTAAGTTAGAAATTAAAACGTTAGAACAAGTGTTTCCAAAAAGCCATGAACGGTTTCAGATAATGTCAGCTAGTGTCGACGAACTGACCTGCAGATTCGTTGGCAGAAATGGAAAGAAATATGAAATACATGCTAATATTACGGTAAGTTTCTTTATTACCCACTTAACGTTGATGATATATAGTATCATGCCTTGGTACAAGAGTGCGTTTATTGATTATCTTTGCTAGGACAAAGGGTCGTTGTTTATGAGGGCAGGGCTGTCAACAAAAGATTTACGGAAGTGAATTTACATTTCCCCGTTGCAACTGCACGTTTATCATAGTTCCGTGTAAATTATTTACAAAACATTCACGCATACCCAATGAATAACGTGATAACGAATGTTTTGGATCATATGTTTATTGAGCATACGGTATTGTGTCGAATAGGTATATCGATCAATTTGGGTCCAGCACGTCATTATCACAGCATTCGTTCACCATTACAGCTATTTTATAGACAGCATTGAGTGTTTTGTTTGGATAACGGTATACAGGCGCGTTTTTGGGACAGTCTCTTAGTCATCCTTTCTACCTGCTTTTTGTCATGTAGACGTTTTGTTGTCCCCTTTTATTTTTTTTTATTGATGCAACAAAGCAAACTGGTTAGTGTCATATCTTTAGTTGGTAAATTATTTCTTATCATGTTATTATTGAATTTAGATACTCAATGTTTACTATTTAGGTTTGATATGTGAGGTAAACATTATATTGTTTATTTATATGTTCAATAAATTTACAAGTCATACAGACCTAAATGATGATAAGATTAATGTAAGAGTTAGTAGAGAAATATTTTTTGAATATGGTGAATGATAAATTCATTTAAAATAAAAAATAATTTATATTTTTTTATTTTTCTGTAATATGATACAAATTAGAATAATTACCAAGTCAAATTCAAAGTAAGCAATTTATGTTGAAATATAAAAAAATAGCAAAATTGTTATATGTAATATTTAAAATGTAGAAAACAGTGGTATAGCCTCTAATGCCACCATTTTTATATAATTCTAATTAATTTTAACTTAATATAAACTAATCAATTAGTGTTTCACATAGCATTAAACAACTGATAAAATTCATTATGGTTCAAAGTTCTAATGTTATAAAGTAAATGCATTTGAAAATACTTTATATAAGTTAAAAATATTGTAGTATTGATTTAATGATGGATTGATTTATCAATTTCAATTCTACCTATGCAATATTGTCAATATTGCTAAACTATGTTTAAAGTTGTGCTTTATTGTTCTGCTTATTTTGGCTATTTAAGAAAGAAAAATCTTCTTTTTTTTTATTTTTTTTATTAATGGTTGTGACCATTTAAGGGTTTTTAAAGTTTAAAGTGAAGACATTTAAATTTTGTTTTGTAATAACTATACTATTTCAATAGTATATATATATATGGCATATGTAGTGAATGTGTATAGAATATACTTGTAAATTTATCAGAAAGTAACTTATTTGAGTTACAAATATTAGGGAATGAGTCAAGGACCATCAATTATGAGATTTCATACTCCTATTACTGAATAGTTCCTGTAAATTGGTTGTATAGTTAGAACATTATGCTGTCAGTGTATAGTTTTAAATTCAAATATCTCAGGATTCTGTACGTATATGCGATAACAATGTCATGCTCTGTTATTTTGTATTGTTTAAAGGAGAGTGCAAGTGAAAGGAACATGTGTGCAACAGATTCTGTGCTTATGAATTATTTAATGTATCAATGGATTTCTCAGACTCTGGTGATTAAGTACAGTTAGTGTTGTTTTTGTGTGGTTACTGTGTAACTGCAGGTTAATTGTTTGATTAATATCTTTGAAAATCTACTTATTCCTAATTTTATTACTAAAACATTGAAAAATATTATCAATAAAATATTTTAGCCTTATAACATAATTTAAATATTTTTATTAATGTCATCCCAGCTTATATATGTTTCACCGCTGGGCTTAAGGCTTTTCTAAAAAGGTAAGGGAACTATACCACACTGATCAATCGGGCTGGTGTAGGTTTTATTTTCAGTTTCCTTTCTCTTGCAAAGATGTTATCTGCATAGGTAACAATTTAACTTTGTATTAATCCCTTAGTCTTCGGTTATGTCACTCACTGGTAAGATAGAAGGTGGTGAACTATGTTCTTTCTGTCACCAAATGGAAAATTTAAGCAATTTGTATATTTTAAAAAAAAATCTTTACTATCATTTTTAAAGTTTTTAATATTGATTGTGTTTAGGAAACATACCCCAACACACCACCGGTGTGGTTTGCAGACAGCGAGGATCCAGTTGTGACAAATGCTGTCCAGATTTTGACTAATACACAAGGCAGAGATAACCATGTTATAAATCAGGTAAGACAATAGTGCATGAATATCATTTCTGATTGGTAGCAGTTTATAATTAAGTTGATAATTTACATCATACAGGGCGGCACCCTGTATGATGTTTTTTTTATTTTATTACTAGAATAACTTAAACTAGGTGTAGGAATGACGTCATATAAAACATTAAAGTTAGGTGCAGACTCCTAGCTCTGCCCAATCTCGAGATAAAGTGATTTGTTTCTTATCAAAACAGTAGGTTTGCCAGCATACATTGACCTGTAGGTACATTTCGACCCAACTGTGCGGCGGTGAGCGCAGTGAGAGTGGAACTTTTTGCCTACTAGTTCAATGTCACACGCATTAGTATATGCCTACATCGAACTTTTATAGTACAAGTGTATTGACCGCTTATCAGTATGGCAATTTAATCAAAAGTTAGGTACTAATTTTTTTTTACTGATTTGGATAGTGTATTATGGTCTGATCCCCTTCAAGGATTTTACTAATTAAATCGGCAACCTGTATACAGTAATAGAGTTTAAAATATATCAAATAAAAAAAAAAGTCATAAACATGAACTTTTGTATCTTTATAGTAAAGGTTAAAAGAATTATTGATCTCTTTCGATCAAACTAAAAGATAATTTGGTTAATATTTTCTAATGATTACTAAGTGAACAGCACTAGAGATGCAGTGATGTAACATTAACAATATTCATATATTTATTTATTTTAGGATCATCAACAAAAGATACACAAACATACAATTTAGTTAACAAATGTGGATCATGTTTTATGTTCTCTCAATTATAGGTAAACAAAACTAATGTTAGGTTGATTGTATATTATCTTTTTCATATAATTCTTTATGTGGACAGGTATTGGAGAATTTTTTTTTTAATTGTTGATTGCTCAGATTTTTAATTTAATTGCCCCACCTAATGAATGTAGAGATAGACCGACAGAGATGGAGTTCTAGGAATATTTTTCTTATTTTTTTTAGTTAGAGTAATATGTTGGATGATCAGTTAAGAATTTACTTAATGAATAAATATAATTTCACCAGATGTCTTGAGCTTGGCATTCTGGGCAAGAAATGTGAAATAAAATAGCCTGTATTAATGGAACTTGGTAATGGTATAGTTATGCTAGTTGCTATTTAATTTTTGAAGTGATACTTTTGGCGCGTTAGGAAAAAAATGATGAGAGTAAATTTTTACGATGCGCGAGCACACCGTCACGAAAAACCGACACATTGAAGTTAGCTCTAGTCAACTAACTAGATAATGCGTTATAATAAAACTTTCAATGTATTAAATACCTTTTTGCTATTGTTAGTATCGTTTTTTCTACAAGCGTAGAATAAGGCGAAAGATAAATTTTTTAAAAAGATTTTTATCTTGTTACACCAAAGAAGTATAGCTTCTAACGCGTGTACATAAGTAAACACACACACATTTTTTTAACTAACCAGTCACCGGAGACCATTGGTGGGAACCACAGTACTTGGTTTAAAAATATTACTATCTTTTACAAATTGTCATTATTTTTTTTAATATTTCCTATTTAATGACATAATGAGAATTACATGGCTGTAACTAGATATATTGTACTCTTATAACCCTGAAGCTTAGTTCCATTCATACACATATGCCATAGGACTATGCTATTTAAAATTATTAACAATGACCCCAACAATTTGACCATGACCTGTATTGAGATTCATGAACTTTGTATCAATTGCCTACCTTAATAAGTGAACTGACATGGTATTGTAATGTATTTCTTTCTAATTATTAAAAAAAAATGTGACTTTTTGATGAACTCTTCTTCCGTCTTGTGTAATTTTTAAATGAATTATGATATATAGATTATTAATTTTAAAGATAACATTCTGCAATAAAGAATACACTTGTATTCTTGTAAAACTTAACAAACATACAGTAGACTGAATTTTTGTACTGTACAAAGAATTAACCTTCATAGAGGGCGAATCTAAGACATTCTAGTGGTGGTCGGGTGAGTCGGGTCACACTGATGACAATTTCTCCATGTACAGCCGCGATTCCGTTGGTCTGGGGTGGTACTACACTCGCAGAAAATCGACGTCTGCACACTGAAAATGTGCTGTTGCGTTTCATTCGGTGAACGAGAGAACCGGCAGTACAACTTTCTTTGTGGGTTTGGGGCTCGCAGTGGTAGGCTGCAGCCTAGCTGTACCCCTGGTATTGCAAAGATCTATGAGCGGCAGTGACACATCAGGTGTGCTGCTTACTCGTTTACCACCATAAGCATTAAAAATATATCCCGCTTGTGACATCATTTTTCGCTTCGTAATCGGGTTTTTATAAATAATTAAGCATATTAAATGTTAAATTTCAGTAATTTGAATAACAAGGTTGTGTCAAAGTTTGAAGTATTAAGCCTACAATGTGTAAACATTGTCGGGTAGATGGTGCACGTCACCTTAAAGACGTAAATATGATACGAAGCGAGATTTGAATGTCCTACAATAGTTCACGGTGGTGTAATTAAAAAGATATTCACAACAAGAGGTTTTAAGGCCACTATTCCGTGAAGGTGATGTTTTTAGCATAGAATAAAATAACATTGATGTTATATATCGATTCCAGGTTGGTATATTATTGAGGGAACTATGCAAGTTACATGGTGTTCCAGAGCCACCAGATTTGGATTCATTGTCACTTCCAGTGCATCCAGCACCACATCAGAGGTTGGTCAGCAGTCTAAAAATTTGAATATATTATTAATGCTCTTCTGTCTATATATTAGTCATGGCGGCATATCTTTTCTCCATCTGCGTGGGAAATTCTATAGGTATCTATTTCCTATTCTTTTTCATTCCTAGTGAGTAAGTATGACGGTGATATAATTCATTTTATATTCTTAAATCTTTATGGGAAGGGATGAGAATCCGACGCATGTGGAAGGAGATTCGACGCAGAACTAGAACCTTTACCTGTTGTCTGATATTGATATTATAGTCGTAATATATATTTTTTAAAAGGAACACTAAGGAATAAATTCTTGAGTGACTTTACAAACACAAGTAATGGACATAAATTACACCCAACTCAGCACAATCATTCGCAAATAATTCTCCTATGCGGGGAATGAATAGGTCGTTACAAATTAGGTAGGTATGTTATGAATCTCCGTAGTCGTAATAGAAAATGAAAATATATCCGAAACTGTAACCGAAATTGATTTGTTTCGTATAATTTCGGATAGAGTCGGTGTCTGTATGAGAGTCGTTACGATAAGTGTTTTTTTTTCATCTAGCCGAATTGACAACCTAAAAGTAAGCCACTCCAACGGCGAATGAAACGATAATCCCCTTACCGTTTTTATTTTTCTTTATTTTTAGGGACTTTTATACAAATGTACATGCTAGTCCCATCGTATATCAAGGTCAATCGTTTAGGCAATCAATATCAATCGTTTTAGGCTGCTTCAGAATTAGGTGATGACAATATGTGAAGAAACATCACTTAACGTTTGCTTTAAAAAGCAAATGTTAAGTATGTAAATGAAATGTGTTTACATTTCATTTCCCAAAAATATACCAATACCGGGCACCGAAACCATCGGATAAATCGAAATAATTTCATATCTCTAACGGCACTTTTTGTTTTGCGTTGGGCTATGGTCTTGTCACACCCCGCTAAATCCGTCCGGGGCGATAGATGAATTGGCGCGCGACCCCATAGACCTGCCCTGCAAAGTATCTCTCCACGCCGTGCGAGTGGGCCACCGGAACACGGTCTTTGTCGTCATTAGCCTATCCGCATCCCCAACAATCCTAATCGTAACCGAAATCGCTATAATAATAAACTTTATATTTGCAACATCCTTACCACTAGACCACTTAGACACTAAGCCATCTGTGCAAATATATAATATTAAGACCGAAACTTACCGCTCCACAATACCGTACTAAAAACTTGACAAATTAAAAACTATGTCACACATTGGAGTCAAGTACTTTCGTTAATTGCGCTTGGTATTGCTAGTGGTTTAACTTTATCCAATGCAGTTATACAATAATATAATTAGCTTATAGTACAAACCGTAAACATGATTTTTGTATTGTTTATTTATACATATAAGCATATGCCGGAGATGTTATGCAGCTTCCCAAACGTAATCGAATCTTTTCGAAATGGAAATATATTCGAAAACATAACCGAATTCAATATAACAAGTTTTACAAGAGACACATTAACTCGTATTATTTACGAAATGTTAACGCAGAAGTAAAATCAAATCGTTACTTCGGCAAATACAAAGTAACTCGTTAATTCGGAAAATACAAAGTAACTTTGACTTACGTGAAGTTAGTTACTTGTTTAATATCCGTAATCGAAACTTATATCATGTTATTCTAATCTATCTGCATCGAGGTCCAAAATATCTCTAGTCTGTGCACATCGTGTTTTTGTATGTAGGTAATGGTTTCAGTAAATAACGACGGGTAGTATGAACGTAATAGTTTTAATATCTTAAGTTTAATAGTTATTATAGTTAGGACCTCTGTTCCGATCACTAATAATAGTAAATCATACTGATATTCGCTATCAGTTGTAGTCCCCGAATTAAAAATTGTATGTACCGTCCTACGTAGGTACATCATAATGGTACTAGATTCATTTTAATACTTTTTGAAAGTCAATTTGTTTTTTTGACATTTGATAGACTAAGATCCATAATGGAACGTTCGATTTTAGCGCTGAGATTCTAGAGATGCGAGACATTGTATTCACGTTTAAGTATATATAGACAAGAGGTAGGTATGAGAATTCATGACATTGTATTTTGAACTTGATCATGATAAGTTGCAGTTAGTTAAAAATATAATAATAAAATCTCTGTTCCCAATTACTTGCAGTCTGCACAATATATAGGTACTCTTTTTCCATAGTATATATTGCAAAAGTTTTGGCAATGAAAAAATGCCAATTAGTTTTATGATCGACCGCCTGTCCGATGTCGACCTTCCTTTTGAATATAATTGTTAACCAGACGGCATCGGAAGTCGTCTCAAATAGATATAAAGCTCTAAGTCGTTTTTTTACGACACCCATGAGCAATATACGCTTATATTTTTAGTCGCTAACCGATAGCAAAATAACTAGCATATCGTCTGCGATATATTAATTTACTTACTATTAAAGTACAGTGGTGCATGCATATGCATATATTGATCGTTTCCGTATGCGCATTCATTGTAGAACATTTTATAAGCAGTGATAAACTGTTACAATTGGACCGCGAAGTTGAAAGCAAAATTTACTTTCCGCAATCCGCGAAATATTCATCGCAATTGGACTGTGCGTTGTTGATGTTAAAATATTCAGAATATATAACGCAACTGCTGCCAGAAAGTGTAATCTATAAATGATATCACGGTAGCAAGGTCAATTTTAAGACGACGCGTTGAGTGAAAATTTTCGCGCATATTTAATTAAGCGTTGCGTTAATATTTTTAAAGTTAAGCTTTGTGACAGTTAACGTAAGGAGTTTTCTAATCCTTCAGGGTCATGAAGGCTAAAATGTGTACGAAACATCGCGAAAGTAAAGTCCAATACTTAACGTGATAAAATATAAAAATAATTTAATATTCGCACAAATATTAGAAATCATTAAGTGAATAGAACAAAATATAAGAAGAGCGCAGTTAGTCCGTTTGCTGACTGATTAAGAATGCAATTTGTCGTCTCAGAGAACTTTGTAGGCTTTTTTACACTTTTACGAGTGAATTTCTCTGCTAAGATCAGATGCTTTGTGTGAATTGCTATGACTTGGCGAAGGCCTTAATGTGTGATCTGGTATGTGAGACTGGAGTTTGCCCACTATTAAAGTAGAAGTAAATGGATTCTTCTTTGTCGCGGTGATTCACTGTCTAATCCCGTGGGTATCATAAAATACGCATAAGGCTTGTAAGAACATGAAAAACATCAACGTAAGGGAACGAAAATTCACTTTCACCATCGTCATCATCTCAGTTCACATGCCCACTGCTGAAGCTCGAACTACTTCTACAATAGGAAAGTAATTGATTTACTAAACTACGCCGTTTAGAGTGTTTGGTATAGGGAATGCAATATATTATGTCGAATTTCTATCTTCTCTTGAGCTTGTTAGCTGCTCGTGTCCCTTAGCCGTTTTTTACGGACACCCACGGGATAAAAGGCGGTAAACATTGTGTTTTTATTCCATCTCTGCCACATGGATAAATTCTATTTAATTTAATTTGATATCGACGTTTCGCTATTACAGATTCTTGTTGTCGTTTCATATATACTCGTATATATAATCGCCTAAATATAACAAATTATTAGGAATATATGTACTTCGGCATAAATCTCTTCGACGTCTAGTTATCATGGTACAATAAGGATGTTTCTCTTCTGTGTGTTTTTCTTAATTAACCATGGTACGAAATGGCATGGCTTTAAAGGAATATAAAATCTCCACTCTGAAGTTTTGTTTCAATCTTTCATTTTCGAAAGGGTAATAAATTATAAGTAAATTTCTTGTGTGGCAACTGGTACAGAATATATTTGTCAATCCTTGAGCTCATGGGAGACATAGAAACAAGCTCAGAGATTACAAGGAGATGAGCAACACGACTCTCCTGAAAAGCGTCCATGGTCATGGAAGGACTGACCATGGTCCATCCGTGACCATGAACACTAGTGTTCAAAACGTAACGAAATTAAAGACTATCAACCTCTGATTAAGGTATTACTATCGCTTGGAGAAAATAATATTTGAAAGTGTAAAGCGGGCAACAGATACATTATTAGTAGCATTTTAGTATCAGTAGTGGTACAATTATAGTCACATCGCTTAGTATTGCTCCTTGAAATCTTATCAAACATTTTCTAAAATACGTAAATTAAAGAGCATTAATCGAAAATGTCCGTTTACAAACAGTGTAATACATTAAAATAGCTGAACATAATATGCAAATTAAATAACATTGACACATCGTATAAATATCTAGACTTCAACTATTGTTGAATTCTCTATAGGAATTAAATAATTAAAATATTATAATTATGCAAGGTGATTAATATAATTCAATTTAATAAGGAAATTTTAAATATGATTATTATATTTTTTTTATCACTTATTTTTAACATTATTTATTCACAAAGGAAACGTTTATTATATACGAGTACATTTAACAAATTTTAGAAAATTCTGTAAATGGCATTAGAGGGCTATTGTTCATTAGATTATGGGGTTCCAGATCGTCTCACCGCCGCCCTGGGCTGTTTGGGTGGGGTGTGGATGGACTGACTGGACGTTGTTTGTCCTTAAAAAGAAGTGTATTTATATATCTTTATGTTGAGGATTTTTTTTTTGACGTATGGCTATAAATTCGAATGAAGCATTAAAAACCGACATTTAGCGTAAATGGAAAACTAAATATTCATTGTTGTATTTGCACAAGAAGTTGTCAAGACCAAGGACTCTGTTGAAATGTCGAAGTGATCATGTACGATTGTTTTTTTAACGACGACACTTCGCACTATATAATAAATTCTTGTGTGCTGAAGGTCTTCCCAAACTTACAAATTACAGTCAGACTCTGAACAATAATTTGTTGGATTGCACAAAGAACTATCCTACATGGGAATTGGATTATAGGCACCGAATCTCGTTAAATAGTACACACGCCATCTGTGCAGAATTTTTTGTTCCCATCAATTTTATTAATACTACTGAAAGCAGCCAACACATAAATTGTTCTGGCTAGGACTTGGTTGATACTTTCGATGGTGAGATTCAGTCGTTGGGAAGTCAATAATAATAAACGCCTCTTTAATAAATATCGGAATCTCTTATGTGGTATCAGGACAGAATTGGTGCCCATAAACCTTAGCTTTTATTTTTTTGCATTTGTAATGGACCATGCATTCTAGTTCAATTAGATAAAATAATACAATGTGTCCGTATCGTTCATAGTCTACTTATATCGCCTCTTTGTATCAATAATGTGTTATCTTGAAAAATGACATTTCAGAGGAGTCTTTTTCAAGTTTCAAAAAATAATTGTGTCGCAACGAATAGTTTTTATCGTAAATCTGATTTAAATCATAGATGATGTAATTATAGAATAATGAAATAATTAAAATCATTATATTTGTGTATCAATTATTTTTTGAAACTTGTTAAACACTCCTCTAAAATTTAATTTTTCAAGATTATTGAAGCAAAGAGGCGATATATACACACCGAGCATATTTTTATAGATTTCTCAGGCATAGATGATTACCTAAAGAGTTTCTTCAAGTTTTATTTTATTAATCAACAACGAATTCATTTAGTTATTAAAAATAATATAACAATTATTACTACACATTTGAAAGATGTCTTCTCAGTTCATATATCACTGTTTGGCTCGACGTGATCTGCGCGAAATATTATACCATGCAGAAGGGCTAGTTTAGAGGCTATTTTCAGTTTGCCTTCATTTGCAGTGGCGTTATCTGTTTTTCTTATCGGCTTCTACGAAACCTTTGCCAAAGGAAGGGTTAGTAAATTGTATCTTTACCGCTACCACACAGCGATCTAACCATCAGAGTATTAACTACCACTTCACGAAAAATCCAAAGCATGAAAAAGGTTTTAAAAAATATCCTACATATTTTCATGCTTATAATAGTACTTATTTTTTTTCTAGAGTTCCTAGTGTGACGTCAAACGGCGCAGAATCAGGGACTGAGGAAGATGAGGAAATGGCGGCAGAAGAAGATGATTCAGAAGGAGAGGACGACTTGCCACTGGAAATGGTAGAGGACGCTGGACGCAGTAATAAGGTACATTTTTGTTCTTTTGATTATTATTGTCTACTATTGTCACTGAAGATTTGTGTGGAAGCAGTGCTGCAGAACAGTGTCTGGCCTGCAGTCACAAAAGGGTTGGTTCGTCTCGCGCTTTGTTAAAAAGCGAGATAGTTTGAGGGACAAACACTCGCTAACCGTCGCTTCTCTTCCTCATTCGATCCCTTTAATCCTGCATTTATGGTAGGCAATGATTTGGCTGTACCTTTGATATTGTTGAAGTTCATATAAAGTGGCAGGTACTACTTCATTAGATGGAATGCTTGCTCATCTGCCGCCAAAGGTATTAATATAAAAAAAAACCTCATCAAGATATTTTTAATCGCTAACTTGGCAGGCGGGTTGACTTTCCCAGTTGATATTATGAGTTTCCCATAAAAGTTCTAATAATCGTACTTGTCTGCTACTTTTATTATACAGCACTTGCTATCTACGCGTGTAACCTTGTAAGTACATATTGTAATGAATAAATTCTTATGTAATTGTAAAAACATCATGCTAACTTAGTTTTGTCAAAGCGTTATAAGTAACATTTAAAAATGTAAAAATACCTGTTTTAAGCTGCTATTATTTACTCATATTTATGCAAAATAAGTAAAAATTGCTATCGTTAGTCGCGAGTCGCGCGTTAGTCATCTAAATGACTAACGGGAAGGCAATGTGTGCTCATACCTTTGATTTATCTAGAAATAATGATTCCAGGACGATATGGAAACAGAACATCTAGCGACATTGGAACGGCTTCGACAAAATCAACGACAAGATTTTCTGTCTGGCAGTATGTCAGGCAGCCTGCAAGCAACAGATAGACTCATGAAGGAGTTACGTGATATATATCGCTCGCATTCTTTTAAAAGCAACATGTATTCTATTGGTTAGTATTTTTGTAAACCTTTTTCTTTTTAATAGACATCACTCCACACTAAGGAATAAGTCCTTGCAGAGGACTGCAGATATATAATTCACTACAAATACAACCTAAACCCAGAATAATCAGCTATTATCACACAAAGACCTGTCCTGCGTGGTGATGGAATCCACGAGATGGTGTGGGAGTTTTCTACTTAGACCACTGCCATTCAAGCACTCATTATTCTCTGTTCTGTTCTGATTATTATTATTATTGATTACAACTGAACTATGTTGCTCTCTGAATATATGGGTGCTGAAGTAAGCTAATATCATCATTCTACCTTTCTTAGCTGATATAGGTTCCATTGCTGGGCTCGGGCCTTTCTTAATAGTGTCAGGGAAATTGATCCACTATGCTATACTGATATAGACAAGTTGGAATAGGGTTTTATGTCAAATTTGTCTTCTCTTTCATCAATGTTATGCATATTATATCTTTTAGTCGTCTTTTACTACTTTTAAGGGTGGAGTCTGGGGGGCACACTTAAAACATTACTTTTTTTTACTGACCGTCGCGCCGCCTACAGACTGGTTGTACAAACTTAGCTGCTGCCATTTTGTCCTGTCTGTCAAACGTTTGACAACTGAGAATTGTTATTTTTTGTTCATAGTATAGGTAGTTATTGTCATCGATCTATTTCTGATTATTGATGTACTTTCTGAAAATTATATCAATTTTCATTGATAAACTTATATTATTATTGTTTCGATATCAGCTGATATGGTTTTTTTTTTATATTTCAGGATAGATCTCATAGTAAAAGAATATTCTGTATAATTACACATGCACATGTAGATATGTATATATATATCACTTCAACTTTAGTTCACCGCTTAAACTCTGGGTAGCAGCACTTTCCATACATGCATATTTTATCATCGAGTTGCCACTCTTTTTCAGTTTAATAACTTTACTCTTTGGGTGGAGTTAACGGGTGACGAATTAAATTTTTAACCATCACCACACAGTATCCCTGCTATCATTATTACTTACTACTAATTCAAGCAGTATATAATAAGGACGACGTAAGAGAGCGAGTAGGTATGACAGAGAGTATTGGTGTAAAGATGCGAAAGGGAATGCGATGGTTCGGACATGTGGAAAGAATGCCGAACGAACGTCTGGTTAAGAAGATATACAATGCGAAAGTGGAAGGATGTAGGTACCGGGGGAGACCGAGACTAGCCTACCTAGACCAGATCGGTCATGTACTGAAGGAAGGTGGAGTCAAAACTCTCCGAAACCGGCGAGCGTGTATGAAGAGAATTATGAATGTTGAGGAAGCGAGTGAAGTATGCAAGGATAGAGTTCTCTGGCACTCTGTTCTCTCTACCTACCTTGCAAAGGACATGGCGTGATGATATGTATGTATGTATGTATAATAAGGATATTTATTTTATTCATGCACTTGGTGGTATTTATAGTTAGTTTTATGCGTTATTAATTATGTTAGGATATTTGTTTCTGTTAATATATAAATGCGTTTCCACACCTATTGAACGAACTAGCGTGAATGAATGAAAAAGCTCCGTAATAATTTTTTTAGATGGCAACATTATTTTAATATAGCAACAATTCATGCTTCATGTAATACATGTAATAATGAAAATTTTTAAACAATTCATGCTTCATCTAATACATGTAATAACAAAAATTTTTATTATTCCAGAATTAGTAAATGATTCTCTCTATGAGTGGAATATTAGACTGCGTTCAGTTGATCCTGACAGTCCACTCCACAATGATCTGCTACTACTAAAAGAAAAGGAGGGCAAGGACTCTATATTACTCAATATTATGTTTAAAGAAACTTACCCATTTGAGCCGCCCTTCGTCAGAGTTGTCTACCCTATTATATCAGGTAAGTGATATATGAAAATTATTCTTATTAATAATTTCATGAAGATACATTTAAGACTGCACAGGTGGTTTAGTGGTTGAGAAAATGATTTACCCTGCCAAGTGCCGCGGATTCGATTCCCAAAGACTACTTTGTCAATCCTCAAATAGTTGTTTTGAATTTGGAAGTAATTTGAATCACTAAATTATATGTTTGTAAAGTCACCCGCAATACAAGGATTATTTCCTTGGTTGGACTTAAAAAAAGCTTCTCATGTGGAAACTGGATTTAGTATAAAGTCTCCACCACCTATTGCCCTCTGGGAGTCCAAAAGTCGCTTGAAGGATCACAAGAAAAAAAACACCAGCATTCTCATGGGCAACATAAACATATACCACATTATTATGACCATCAACCACTTACCAAGCGTGGCGATTATAGCAATAATTCCTCCAATGAATGATTATGCCGTATGGTATTGTATAGAAGAGGTTCACGTTCAACAGTGCATAACAAAACTCTGAACGATGATGATATTCTATTTAATTAATATATGGAGTGTGGAAAGTGCCATGAATATTAACAATCTGAATATTACTGGTGGGTGTTATAATTCGACGAGAGGAACCCGCCAGGGTAAACCGCCGGGCCACCGAAGACAAAGATCGGGTACCGGTGGCCTGCTCGCACGGCAAAGAGAGGAGTTTGCACGGTAGGTCTATGGGGTCACGCGCCGCCTCTTTCGATTTCGCGGGGGCGAGACGCATCCATAGTCCACCGTAAAAAAATGGTGGGTGTCATAATAATCGACTCAATTCTCAATACCGACCAGGGGACACCTGATGGTTAGTGTTTCTACCGCCCATGGACCTTTGGAATACCAAGGGTATAGCTAGGCCGCTGCCTACTGATACAAACCCCCAAACCCAACCAGTTGGGCTGCGGGCTCTCACGAACGAAGCGCAATAGCACATTGTCATTACTCAGACGTCGATCTTCTGTGAGAGTGTGGTACTAACTGGCACGAACCGGCCCGTGGCTGTAGACAGAAAACTGTCAACAGCATGGTCCTACCACTATTTGTGAGAGAATGATATAAAGGCATAAATTTATTAAGCAATTATAACTTCTCGTTCTGATTATGTAGTTCAATCTTATGATCATGACATAACTTTACTTTTAGAAATACAAAATGGAGTAATATTAATGCAGTATTAAAAATCGATTATTTAAGTAATGATAGATAAAAATCAATTAATTAATTATCAATGAATTATAAATTATAATACCAATATTAAAATATTTACACTAAGCTAAGTTTTAAAATTAAAATATTTACAGAATGGGGAATAAAAACAAAGGCACAATCAGGCATCGAAAAATTCCTCCGCATCACGGTCCACCGGTAATGTGCTCAGAAGGCTGGCAGCATTAGCATTACCACATTGAATGGTAATGCTAAACTTTTGTGCAATATATAGACCAGCCATCTGATCACGTGAAGCAGCTATTAGTCTCTTTGCCATCTCTTTATACAAGATGTGAGCATTCGGACCCCACGGCCCAACAAGGTTATTGTACTTTTGCCGCTTGAGGTTGACCTGACGTGCTCGGAAGATGTCATGTCGCAAGGGTATGAACGCAATTAGCGTCCCACACCAAAGCCCTCCCCATCTTCCAGGATAGTAAAGACATGCCGTCCGGTCTCTTACCATCGTCGCCCAATAAATCATTTGGGTTCTGTAACAGCCGGTATACCGTCGGTGATAAGAGATAGACGGATAATTTCGTTAATATTGGCATGTTTCGATATTCTGCCTGCACTGTTGCCGCACGATAGGCCGTGGTGATCGAGACCATCAACTTGCCCTCCACAGTGACACTGATGCGGAGAAAAAAAAAGGAACACCCAAACGAAGGCAAGCTGCAATGCCGATAGTAGTATCATCCAGCATAGTACCTATGTTGGGCGACGGTAGTGCCTGTATCCAAATATCAGATTCCCACTTTGACACAGCCAGCAAACGAGCGCGCTCTGCCGACCCAATAGAGGTATTTACGAGATTTTCTCTAATGGCTCTGCAAAGTGGCAAGTCCCACTGTCTATGAGAGAGAGGATTGGTGGGCAAAGCAGTGTTTGTATAACCCATTTTTCAACGTTCAAAGCATCAGTCTTACATAATACTTCTGAATTAACCAGTGTGTGCATTAAAATTTTCCTGGTTAAATCTTCTGTGCTATGGACTGTGGGTAGGAATGCCGGTAAGCTCATACTGGAAATTTTGCATATACTAATTGATAAGTGAACCGATAGTGATGCTTGCGGTTATGAGCATGAATATGTTCAATAATTTAGATGTATTTACATGTTCATACATTTGAAATTTTAATAAATATATTAAAATAAAATGTCTTGAAATATTGCTGCTTTACACTTGAAACGTTTATGTTAACTTAGAAGTTGGTAGTATGCAGACGGTTTACTTTGTATTAGATGAAGAAGCAATTCTGTGAACTTATATAAATGTCATAACAGGACAGGGTGTTGATAATAATATGGGTCACACATAAATGAAATCCCTATTCTTTTAATTAACTTGTACGATATTTACGGCAATTTCTTGTCTTATCTTACTTCGTCGTATAGTGGTGGCTTAAGGAGTACAAAGAGAGTGGGCACCAGCATTCTATGGGAAACATTATAACACCATCCTCATTTGTTTACCTACCTAAGCAGCTTGGCAATTATGGCATTATTTCTTCTTGGACGCTAATGTATTACAGTTGACGTCCATATGCTTTATTGCTTAGTCAAATGGGTTCTGAGTCCTATTTCAATCCATATTATTTGCTTAATGATGGTGGCTGTGAACACTACCAACTCTTACATTACTTGTGGATATCGTATAAGACGGCTAAGAGTTTTACACTGACCTAGGTCAACTCCATCTTGTCAATAATTACATTCACAAGGAGGTTTGATATCAGGCGGGCAGCTACTCATAAAACTTTTGCTATATGTATAATGGAAGATAAGTACATATTGCGACAATTTCATAATTGGGATAAAAGCAGGATGATCATAATGATGATGAGTACTATTTCAGTAATATAGTCTATAATCAATCGTAGGAGGTTACGTGCTAGTTGGTGGTGCGATATGCATGGAGCTACTGACGAAGCAGGGCTGGTCGTCAGCGTACACGGTGGAGGCGGTCATCATGCAGATAGCTGCCACGTTGGTTAAAGGCAAGGCGAGGATTCAGTTCGGCGCAACCAAGCTAGTGTCACAGTCACAGTACAGCCTGGCGCGTGCGCAACAGAGCTTCAAGTGTCTTGTACAGATACACGAGAAAAATGGTAAATAATGTAACAATATATAATATATATATTATATATGAATGGTTCTTGGAAATACTAAGGGCAATAATTTGGCCTAATACATTGATTCATTTCTACTTAAATCTACTCTATTTTTCTTTTTATGCTTTTGAAATGAAACTATTTTACGGATTCTATCGCGTTTGTATTTGATTTTTAATTTCTCGACGTTTCGAACTCAACTTTTTGTACTGGCAATGAATGTGTATTAAAAATGTGGGTCAAAATTTAATAACTGATACTGTAAGGGGTAGATATAAATCTCTGTAATAACGATGACTTGTTGGACGTGAGACACTTTAGTGCACCCGTAACCAAGAACCCTCTAAACTGTTCTAAACGTCGGGCAATTAAAAATCAAATACAAAGCTATAGTCCATAAAAATGGTTTTATTTCAAATGTGTAATACTTGCATAAAAATCAGAAATCATAATGATATACTTTTTTATTCCTGATAAATGTACAAATATATTTTATAACTATTATTTTAGTTCGTATAACTACATGGTTAGCATGGAAGGAAATTTGATCGATGTACTAAATTAATATTGTCACACATGGACAGCATAACTGTCCTATGTGGTAATGGATCCGGAATGCAGCGTTACCACATTTTATTTGCCCGTGAATGTCATTAAAACCGACTAAGGGGTTACTATTGAAGTAAAGGAACATTACAACACTAATTGGAATTGCCTGTCAGCCATGCGAGGGCAATTATGGCATTATCCCTCTTTTGTGAGGAAGCCTATGTCCAACAACAACACCAACACTTTCCAACACTTTAGCATGCTGATGGATAAATGTATGGATAGATAGATATCATGTAAGTTGACATTCCTCATGTGATGATGAGTTAAGAGTAATAACCACGCCGTACTGTCTAGCTTACAATAGGGGTTAAACTGCTTGACGTATCACTAGGGGAGGACAGCAGTTTCTGAGAAACTTATAATAGCAACTTCGATTGCCAAACCGCCTGGCGAGTGTGGCGATTGTGTTTATAACCCTTGCAAAATCCAATGCCCACAGTGGCCTTCAATAGGCAAGTTAGTTTATTTAAGTATTTTGTCAGCTGCATTATGAGTAGGCTAAGATCATGTATCCTGTTCTAAAATATTGTAATTTTCATTCTTAAACAGGGCAGCATAATCTTATGCCTTATATTTGGAAATTATATTACATCATAGATCAAAGGCCATCACACTGGAGCTGCTAATACGTACTAAACATGCATATAATTTTAATAAAAATAATAAAGTCAGATTGAAATAATAGACAAACTCGCTGAGTTTCCTGCCAGATTTTCCCAGTGCTGGTCACATTCCGATCAGGTGGTAGGTTATTGGATTAATTTAAGGTTAATTGTTAAAATTTACAATATATAACACCCCCAGCGGTGTTTGTACATTATAAGATTTGAATTTGAACAAGTATTTTAAAATAATGTTAACAGAATATATTTGTAGGGACGGGTGAAGATCCTACCCCGTACTTTCCCAGTCGTAAAACGTCCCAGGAAGACCTCTTATTCCTATGAAGTTCAAGGCATATGTAATATGGCCACAATATTTTGGCTATGGTTTTCACGTCCAGATTACGTGTTGATGCTTCTAGTACGCCTTGTTATATGTTTTCCTTTAAACTTAATATCTTTTAAGGAAACTCTCTGTGTCATGGGGACTTTACAGTCATTTGTGGATTCGCATAAAAAAGTCGCCTGGAAGGACTAGTCCTTCTAGACCTATTACCTGATTTTGCTATCAAGATTGTCACGCCATCTGTGATGTTGCTCATAAATGTTGTTTATTATTTTCAGGATGGTTTACACCCCCCAAGGAGGATGGCTAAATGGGCCCCACACCTGCCATTACATTTAAGACTATACGTGCAACATAGATAGTAACGCCCAAACAAACAACCTCACTGTAATTTGAAAAGTGATTTTTGAGTTTGCGTGATACATTATGATTCCATATCGATGTTTGTTTGTTTGTTTGTTTACGCGACGCAATTATGTATGTGTTGAGTATGACTGAGAGAAGACATTATGTGGTCGTTGACTTGTGTATATTATATGTACTTTTATTGTTAAGTGCTAATAATGTTCAGTATGATGTGACGGGCGTTCGCGAGAGACTCTACAAGACTTATAGGAAATGTTTTAACTGTGTAACGTTTTTTGTAATCATTAATTTTCTCGAAAAAAAAAGTTATCCTTACAAGTATCCCTAGACGTTACTGAGAGTGTAAAGTTGGAAAATTCTTTGCATTTCTATTTAGTTATTGAAATAAAAAAAACTGTGATTCTCATGTGTGTTTTCATCACCCGATTTATTAAGTTATAATTTACTTATTATTAAGAAATAGTAACAATAGATCGACCAAAGCATAGCGTAATGATTTTGGATATCACTATCCTCCATGACGGCAATCCCGTGAGCGCTGAGAAAGACAATGACCAATAAAATATCAAGACTTGTTCACGAGATTATCGACATATTATGAACACAGCAATCGTTTCGTTAGTCATTTCAATAAACGGTCTAATACCCAAAAGCTTTCATCAACACCTTAAGAAGCTCGCGTTAGGTAGTGGTCTGATGCAGAAGACAATATTATACGGTACGAATTATGAAGAAGTTCCTTTTTGGAGCCCTAACTACGGACGACTTGGCCCTCTGTATTCGCTGCTGGCGGATCAACAAGCTTTTTTATGTAATATTATATTATAGTAATTATAATATACATTGTTGTTTAGTGACCCAAAGAACTTTATCAGAGCCTTCCTTTTCTCCGCAAGTGTCGCAAGAGATGACTCAAGGCTTGTTTGCTCTTAATATTTCAGTCATATACATATATATATAGTTTACGTAATAAAGGTTACGTAATAAGGTTACGTAATAAGGGTAAAATATACATAGTTTACGTAATAAAGGGTTTTCAAACCACAAAAATGTAGTGAAATGGTGTTGACAAAGATTTATTTGCATCATACCTGCTTGCTATCATCAAACTATATAAGGCCAACATTTTATTCGAACACATTAGTTGTAGGTAGGTCCTTTCATCTTGTAAAATTATCACTTAGGTACGTACAATGCGAACAATGTCTATACAGAAGAAAGTTTAGCTAACTGAATTACTCATAATTGCTAATGTAGTCCGATAAGCCGATGATGAACTAAAGCCTCCACCGTTAAACCTAAATAACAATTGAGGACCTTGCAACAAAAGGGGGGCAGATCAACATTTTAGCCGTTTTTCTTTTTTTCACCTACATTTTGAATAAAATTAGGGCTATCGTTGGTGCAAGAACGAGATAGATCCGATAGTAAACAAGCGCTCTATATCAACATTTGAATCTGCCACCCTATATTGTTTGGTGCAAAAAAGTGGCATAAATTCGTTATTTGTTTTAAACATTCGTTCGTTTCTGTTTTTTTTTATAGTTTAACCATCCATGTGCTGATTAGTATTCTTGAAATAAAGATATACTTATATTTGTTTATTTTATTATCTACAATACAAAATAAGCTTATATTTTTCTTTAATTTTGGTGCATAACGGAGGCAGATCCAAACTTTAAAAAAATCGTAGTTATTCTAAAACTCATTTATTTACTTTAAAATCTCTATTGAAATATGTAAATATGCATATTTTATATTATAAAATTTAACTATTAGACGTAAGTGTAACAATTGATTTTTAGACATGTTTTATTTGCATACCCAAAAATTTTGAAATTTGGAGCTGCCTCCTTTTTGCTGCAAGGTCCTCAATTAGTGATGTTCTGTTCTGAAAATGTTATGCGTACTGGAGAGCGCACTGTGGATGTCAATGTTTGACAGTAGCAAGTTAATTTCTTCTGTTTTAAATAAGAATAAAAAGTCTGGAGAGCTTATTTTGAGGGCGGCTAGTCCAGTGGGACAAATCAGCCGAAAAGCCCGCGGTACATTATTTTTTGAAAGAGCCTAGATATTTTCAGAGTAGTAGGCCTATTTAACATTTTTTTCTGCTTTCCTCAAAATGGATTAATCACAACTTGGACTGCTGGAAGCTTTTCGTGTTCTCCATCAAAGCTTTTAATCCAGCCACGTGTAACTCGCTTCCTGGTATGTTGATGTTTTTGCAGTAATCAGTTTCATTCATTTTGTCAAACCATAGCTTTAATTTAGGATATCTGCGAAAATTTAACAAGATTTTTATACATACATATCATCACGCCATATCCCTTGTAGGGTAGACAGAGAGAACAGAGTGCCAGAGAACTCTATCCTTGCATACTTCACTCGCTTCCTCAACATTCATAATTCTTTTCATACACGCTCGCAATAAATTGTACTAATTGTATGAAGATTTTTATGATTACGAAAAATCTTTTTCACTTTCATTATTACACTTAATTTATATAAGAAATGTCTACTCGAGTCTGTGTAATATTAGTATTAAGCTCGCGATAAAATAGTATTAGTACCTCAGTTATTCACGTAAAAATAAAAATTAAGATAGATATTACGTGCGATCAAACACGTTTTGAATTTTTTTAATAGTGGTTATTTTGTTACTGAGATCTTGTTCAATTTATATTTCACTAGATTTATTAACATTATTTTTATTGCTCATGGCGGTAAACGAGCAAGCAGCACTCCTGATGGTAAGTGTTACTGGTTACTGCCCCCCATTAGACATTTGCAATACCAGTGGTACAGCTAGACCGCTGCCTATCAACGAAAACTCCAAACCCATCCAGAAAATTGGGCTGCTTGCTTTTTCGCTCACCAAACGAAGCGCAACAGCGCATCGCCACTGCTCAGACGTCGATTCCCTACGAGAGTGGTAACTACCCCGGACGGACCAGCCCGCGGCTGTAGACAGAAAATTGTCAACAGTAAGGCTCTATCACTATTAACATTTTCACTGCGTGATGACTAGCTAACAATACCTAAGTCATTACCCGTTACATATCCGTCAGTGCCGTAAAGACCTAAGTGAGCATCAGGGAAGTAAGTTCTTGTAAAACTCTTAACACCAACTGCGATCACCTTCGTTTCTGGGGAGGCTTATGCCTAATAGCGAATGTCGATAGGATGATGGATGGATTAACGTTTACGTTATCTGTTGCGCTGCAAACCACGTTACGTTTGATCCCATAAAATCTTGGAAAAACCAGACCATATAAGAATTCTTCAAAACGGACCATTATTTAGACTAGCTAGTTTGATTTGAAACTTTTCAGTATTAGAAACTTAGGTTTTTTATTATTAATATAACCAGCGCAATCACCGATTAAGAATACAATTCATCCACCCATTTTCTTGATGACGTAAATGACGGCTAAGGGATATGATATGCTAATAAAATCTAGCAATAGAAGTAAAACATGGGGTTTTACTTCTCCGACACTACTAACCAGCGTGATAAGTAAACTATTTTTTCTTCTATTATGCTGAAGGCGGGAGTCCAGCAGTGGTACGTATGTGAGCTGAGATGATTATAATATGATCAATATTTTACATACCTTTTCCCTTCTATAGGTACAAGTCCATTTAAAGTACCTACGGTAGATATAATACTTATATCTGCAATAGTAACTACATCATCAGCCATATATATATTTTCTGATAAATAATCTTCAAGTTTCGAATAAGCATCATCTATATTGGTGATCATGGATTTAGTCATTTCTGATAGTTTGCCCAAATATGTTCGTGCCTGATAATATAATTAGAATTTTATATTTATAGTATAAATGTCACTGCACTCTTGCCATATTCCTTCATGCTGCCCTTCGTGCCAAGTGTTTTATGTCGTCGATCCGCAAGTTTTGAATTTGGTTAAGCTTTTATTGTTAATTGAATGTTCGTAAAGTCATCCATACAGCATATGCATTACTTATTTGTCGTACAAGAATGCAATTCATCACACCTGTTGTTGGTGGGTGTCTTAAAAGATGATTAATATGCATATACAACTATCCGTAGAATAAAGTTACATCTGCCTTTAGTGAAGAGCTATTTATTTGTCAAACACAAAATCAGATTTATCATTTTTCTTAATTGTTTTGTATAGGACTGATTCATTGCCTAATATTGGTTCCTCATATATATATATATATATATATATATATATATATATATATATATATATATATATATATATATATATATACATATATATCAGTTTAGCTTTACAATAAAAATGATTTGGTATTATAATTATATGTAACTTTGTTTTTCGTACCTATAAGTCGATATAACAGCTATACAAGATAAGGAAAACTCGAAATAAAACCCTATACCAACCTGACCAGCGTGTTATATTTGGTTACTTTTCATACTATTGTGAAGAAACCTTGCGCCCAGCCGTGGGATATGAGCTCGGTTCGTGATGACAGATCTAATATTGTAAAGATTTAGTGAAATCAGTGGGTTTCATCATCGTTTCATATATCCTTGATATTTGCCACAATATTGGGAGTGTTCGCGTGACGCGTAAAAATATGTGGATTTCAATATGCACAATGAAATTATATTTACCATAACAGATCTTAATCTTGGAAATAAAATTCCACAATCAAAAAACAGCCTCTGGTGGATTGTTCCACGTTTTCTAGGATCAGTGGGGTACAAATACGCATGCTCAGGTTTCCCATATTTTTCTAGTAGGTAAATAATTATTGCGTGGCTGTAAAATATGAATAGATATATCAATTTTTCAGTCATTATGTGTCTGCAAATAATGGAGATCATCAGAACTGAATAATGGAGTGTGCACAAATCAACGGTTACGAGTTTGAATTAAACGCACATATTGTTCCGCGATTAGGGTAGTTTTCCAATTACAGCACTAGAGCGCATTATGCGGCATAATGCTTAACGTTGAATGTTCCAACTACAGCAACGCTTCGCACAATCGAGCACTCTTAAAAGTAGTGCTTTCGTCTGATGCGTGCAATCGATACCAACTTAGTGACTGAAAATTAACAAGTGTTTTTTCTTTAAGTTGACAAATAATTCTTTAAGTTGACATATTGATCGAAATGCTATATTATCGTTAGTAATATTATTTATTGGTGAAAAAAATTTTAAAGCTTTCGTTTCGTTGTAGTTTTTTGGAAATAATGAAAGTTAATTCAACCTGTGTTAAAAAATATATAATTATGAATGAAGGTACAAAACATTGACTTTTTTTTTTATATTCCACATTTAAAATGTGAATACAATTTTATTATTTATTTTATTAGCGCACTCTGCTGGTGCATTTAAAAACTAATTCACGTTCCAATTAAGCATCAGCATAATTCGGCATTGTGCGCCACTGAGTCGCATAATGCTCTGTAATTGGAAAACTACCTAGGTCTCTTACTAAATATTGCCGACTTTCATTAGTAGTCGTAGCTTTGCTTTTGCTTAGTGCATTAGGTATTATATAGCTTAGGTATAGCTTTTCTCGATAATCAGACTTTGTACAACAAGAATTTTTGTAAAATTAATTGAAGTTTCTAAGGATAGTGCGTTAAAAAAGTAGAAATAAATGAAATAAAAAGGTAAAAT
Source organism: Lymantria monacha (assembly GCA_905163515.2). Classification (NCBI taxonomy): domain Eukaryota; kingdom Metazoa; phylum Arthropoda; class Insecta; order Lepidoptera; family Erebidae; genus Lymantria; species Lymantria monacha. The sequence continues at coordinate 21,789,963 of LR991097.1, read as the reverse complement.
CCGATTACGAAATGAAAAATGATGTCGCAAGCGGGATTCGAACCCGCGCCTATTGGGCCTTTTTTCATTTCGTAATCGGATTTTATAAATAATTAAGCATATTAAATGCTAATTTTCAGTAATTTAAATAACAAGGTTGTGTCATCGTTTAATACAATTCTAACTGTAAAGTTTGAAGTATTAAGCCTATAACAATGTGGAAACATTGTCGGGTAGATAGCATACCGTCACCTTAAGACGTAAATACAATACGAAATGAAATTTGCATGTCCTACAATTAGTCGCGGTAGTGTAGTGGCAGCACGATGGGGCCGGCATCCCAATAGGCGCGGGTTCGAATCCCGCTTGCGACATCATTTTTAATTTCGTAATCGGATTTTATAAATAATTAAGCATATTAAATGCTAATTTTCAGTAATTTAAATTAAAAAAGTAGTTATATAGACAATAACTTTTCTGTTATATTTCTTATGTCATTAATTTTGAGTTGTCGGTTATGTACCTACCTAATCTCTAACGTTTAATTTTCTTTTGTGAATTTGTTAAGCTCCAGTCTACAAATATCTCTTTTTTTATTAATCATTATCAAATTTGTTAGACTTAGACGTTGAGGTTGAATTAGCGTACTCATCCATCCATCCATCAGCCCGTAAACGGCCACTGTTGGACATAGGCCTCCCCACAAGAATGCCATTTGCAACGGTCCTGTGCCACCTGCATCCAACGGTTTCCTGTGACCTTGATAATGTCATCAGTAAACCGAGTGGATTTAGAGACCATGTTTCAGTGCCATAAGTCATCGTTGGTAACACGCACTGGTTATAGACCTTTGTTTTTAGACACTGGAATATTAGACGAGAAGATCTTCCTAAGTTTCCCGAACGTAGGTACTATGGGAGACAAATTAGTTGCGTTCATACATAATATATTCGGCGCTATTTAACCAATTGAAATGAGCCATCTTGTGCACAATACGATTTGGAATACTATCCCACCACAATACCTGTCTGCCAGCCAATAGTCTCCTTCATCTAATAATGGAATGGTTCTCATAGGATTTTTCTAAAACAAAAAAAAAGTTGAAGGCATCAATATAAATCGTATTTATTGTTATTACCTACTATACTTTTACGCAAATCCTATTTTATCCGTAATCTCACCTTTTTAAGCTCGGGCGTATCTTGTTCTCGTAAAACCGCATTTAAATCTATTTGATCGAATTTTAATCCAAGTATGTCGACTATCATCATAACTGCTCTAGCTGGTGGACTAGCGTCTGCTTTATAAAGTTTTGTGGACATTTTGTGGAATTGAAGGAATATAGGTACAAAGTTAAAATATCTATTAAACTTTTATTAGGTAGGTATATTAAATCAGTTAGCTTTAGAAAACAACAACTCACAGTGACAATATAATATTCACAATAATCGATGTTACAGTCTAATCAATCCAAACTCAATAAAAATTTATGATAAGCGTGATAATGTTCGCTGAGTGAATGGCATGTGCATCAATTGGCTTATTTAATATTAATTATAACCCGATTTAGTATAGGTATATTATTATTTATTACGTGTAAGGCCTATGCTAAAACTCAACAACATAACTAAATAAAACACAATGCATGGCAACTAAAACAAGAGCGATTAAGGTATATTAATCTATGGCGCGATTGCCCCACTGACACTGTACGCTACAGATAATATAGGTAAATGTTCAACTAAAAATAAAATATACGTACCTAGGAACTATTAAAATTATATTTAAAGAAACAGTTCTAAAAACAAGCTCTAGTTAAAAAATAAAAAGTTAAAAATTATTTATTATATTTTTGTTTTGGTATTAGATTATTTTTAGCTATTTAGTTCTTAACTAAAAAAAAACATGAAAAACAAAAGTTATTTTTAATTTACGGCAGCCATTTTGGGTTTAGTATGATCTCTCTGAATGAATCGTTTTCTACTATTTAAGTCTTTAGAGCTGGCAAATGCGACGATGGTAATTCCAATCCTTATCTGGGATGGAGAAGAAGAAAAAAAAAGTCTTTAGAAAATGTAATCTGTCATTTTGGAGGAGTGGCTTATGCAATATGTATTTAGTTTAGTATAATGTCACTCATTTTAGCTTAATCGGACATCGGAAAGTGTGCTAATTTAACGTCCAAGATGTTATTAGAGACAGATATACAGATTCGGTGCAAAAAGTTCGCTTCGTTCCCTTTAGTAACTTTTTTTTATAATTAGGTATTGCCGCCATCTTTGGTTAATCTGTAGACAGTGAGGTGCGAGTTAGACGTTTGTTAATTCAAAACGGTACTAACACTAAGATACAGAATTCTAATGTATTAATGTTGTTTCTCGCTAAAATATAAAATAAAAGAGATATTACATAAAGTAATTTTGCGATAAAGAAAGGTTTAACTTAAAGGTCCTAGTAACCATGCCATAAAATTACTAAAAAAATAAGAGGGAGTAAGTTTTTGGTGGGAATATGAAAGTGTCATGTGGTGATCTTGTATTACATTCAATATGTTTTAACGATTTATATTAAATCATTTTGACGGCAATATATGTAATGTAACGCCAAGGGACTGCTGGGATGTAGTGATTGTAGTGAATATGATATAAAAGTGATTTACAACATTTTCGTTTTCCACCAAAATTCCCAGAAGACACCATTAACAATGATGTCATAGCACTGTTGATGGCGACAATTTGACTTACTGACGGACAATGACTAACAATAAGAAGCTAAAGACAAGAGAAAACAGTAATTAGATGGACTTTTGACGGGAATTTGAAAACGTCATGTGGTGCTCTTGTATTATATTCGACATCTTAGTGTTTTAACGTGTTATATTAGATAATTTTGATGGCATTTTATGTAATATGATGTGCGTAAATACTGGGATGTAGTGAATATCATATAAAAGTGCTTTACAACGTTTTCGTTTTCCATCAAAATTCCAACACGATACCATTAACAGTGTGGCCATTGCACTGCTAATGGTGACAATTTGACTTAGACAACGACTGACTTGAAAGACTAAAAACGTGAAAATATTTATAACTTGACACTGGCACTAATAGCTCGTATATGTAGCTGATTGCCAATACCTATATAAGAAGAAGAAGAAGTAATTAGACATTGGCAGGAAGATGGCTCGTATAAGTAGGCAATGGCCAATACAAAAAGGAAGTAGACTGAGTAAAATAATCAAACAATTAAAAGTATTATGAAAATATTACAAAATAAAGAACAATAAATCATTTAACGTTAAATCATTGAAGATATAAATAAATACATTACAGGTTACATTATAGATATTTAGTTTTAATCATTTATATAAAATCGTTCAGAAAACATTTTCAATAAGATAGATGATGTGTTAATTAATTAACTTAATCGTTATATGACGATCATCTATTATTGTTTTTGGATCTTCCTTCCTAGTCTGCATTTTAAATTATTAGCCAATAAGTATCTATAGTTATTCAACAATCGTGTTCAAGTTGTAAATTGATTACGGTACCCTGCTCAATTATCTGAGAATAGGCGAGGGAACACGGTGAGTAATGGGGCCGAAGCCATTTTGTCGCTACGGATGTGGAACCTGATCATAGGCGATTATAATTTTATCACTCTTGCAGTTAGAAGAGAGATGGAATTCGTTATATAACCTTGCATCAATCATGTTTTAACCAGCATGATATATTAGGGTTACTTTAGACCTATTGAGTAGGAGGATCCATGCTCAATAGTGAAATGTGAGTAAATATGTATGTACCTATATGATAATGTATGGCTATGACACTTAGATCATTCATCATTTAGCCTTTCACTGTCTACTGTCAGACGTAGAACTCTCCCAGAAACAAGAAGATAGTGCTATAATCAGCACGCTTAACATTCGGTACAGGGTAGATTTCTGAGGAGAGAGCTGTTGTCCATTCACCTATTTTTTTTTATCGCTGTGGAAACGCATTTACGCGCTATCCCCCGCCGGTGACAGACGAGGGGGAGTGTGGGACTCACCGGCCAGCTGGAACCCGGCCGGAATACCCACTAAAACCACAGCGGCCCCTTCCGCGTTTTTACGGGGAGCCGGAGAGATCGTCTACTGACATTCGATCCCCGGCACCCCCACGCTTGGCCTTCTGGCCACGTCCTATCGTCCCTCAAGGCGGTGGGAGGAGGTGCGCATAACGGCGCCTCCTCCTCCCTGGTCGCCGGCGACGAAGCGAGTCAGCTGACGCAAGGGCCTCACATTCCCGCTCCGCGGCCTCCTTCCTTTTCATGATGACCTCGCAAAATGAGGCCATCGACGACCAGCACCTGTTGCTGTCAAGCATCTTCGAGATGATGGTTGACAACGACAGGTCTCTTCCAACGATCGCCGATAGGACGTGGCGCTGGGGCCCCCAGGCAGGGCATACCTCCAGAGTGTGACGCACATCATCTACTGGCGCACCACACTCGTGACATCCTGCGGCCCCTTCTCTTCCAATTCTGTGCAGGTACTTACCAAAGACCCCATGCCCGGTAAGCACCTGCACCATCCTAAAGCTTAGGCTGCCGTGCCTTCTATTAATCCAGCGGTGGAGATGTGGCGCAACCGCCTCTACAGTACCCCGCCCTGCTACGGGGGACTCCAGATCTTCTCTCCACCGCTGAGTGACTCCCCTTCGGACCACTTCCAGTACTCTGCCCAGTATCCTTACGGAGACTTGCTTGTCATCGGCCCGCGCCGCGACGCGGAGCCGGTAAACCTCAGCCAGGGCCTCGGCCACAAGTGGCCAAGGTGGGTCGCCCGCCAGCAACGTCGCTGCGGTCCATGACACCGTACGATAGCTCCTGACAGCCCTCACCGCCATAGCCCTCTGAGGGCGTCGCAGAAGGGCTCTGTTGCGGACGGTGAGGGAGTCGCCCAAATAGCGGCACCATACAGCACCATGGACCGCACCACTCCGGCGTATAAACGCTGACAGGACGACCCAGGACTGCCTGTGTTTGGCAGAAGCCTACCTAACGCCGCGGCTGTTTTGACGAGCCTCGGAACGAGCTGGGCAAAGTGCGGCCAGAAACTCCACCTAGAATCAAGGTACAGACCCAGATATTTCATCTGGGCCCGCACCGGCACAGCAACCCCAGACACGCTGATGTGTGCTCCTCGGGGGGGACCTCGACCCGGGCCATAAATAGGAGGGCCTCGGTTTTCTCCACCGAGACCCTCAGGCCCAACATGCTGATCCGGCCCACGACGAGCGCAACCCCTCTTCTGCCAATCGAGCAGCCCCCAGGAAGTCAGGCCTCCTCACCGTGACGAGGGGTTGTCCATTCGCCTATGGTGACCCTTAGTCGATTTTTAGCAAGGCAAGCAAGGGTTGACAACAATTGTATTGTTATCCTATCGCTACTCGAGAAGCAACATAGGACTTTAGCTGCTTAATAAATATAATTTCTTCAATTTGAATACCTTTGTGTAGAATAAATAGAAATAATATCTCTGTGTGTCACTGTCGATCATCATCGCGAAGATGCTTGACAGCAACAGGTGCCGGTCCTTGATGGCCTCCTTTCGTGAGGCCATCATGAAAAGGAAGAAGGCCGCTGAGCGGGAACGCGAGGTGGTTGCGTCCGCTGACTCGCTCCGCCACCGATAACCAGGGAGGAGGAGGCGCCGGCCGGCAAGTCCCATACACCACCCCGTCTGTCACCGACGGGGGATAGCGCGTAAATGTGTTTCCACAGTGATAACAGCAAAAAAACTTATAGGTAGCCGCGGCCGCGGGTGATCAGACGCAGAATAGTAAATCACCCACAGCGAGGTTGGAGTGTCATTGCTCCGAGCAGAAGTTACTCGAAAGGGGAATCCGCTGGACGGCTACCGAAATTAAGGCAGCAATGCCGATAACTGGCCCAAATGATAGTATGTAAGATTTCTTGAATAAGTCAAGAAATCTTACAAACCTTTTCTTGTTTCAATATTCTAACTTTCCAGTTTAGAATTGCAATGAACGATGACACGACCCAATTATCTAAAATACTGAGATTTAGCATTTTACTTGCTAGATTATTTATAAAAACTTATTTTTTAAATAATTTTTTTCAATTGATTACTGCCACACGTGGGATTTGAACCCACTTCTACTAGAAGTCCGATCCAATCACTTTATCAACTTAGATGAGCGTGACCTCACGTGTAATAATTGTTTTCGCTTGTATCTTCGTCTTTATGAAGACATTCCAGACATGTATCAGAGAATCGTTACAATAGTTCTTATTCAGTATATTTAGCTATGATTCTATAAAAGGTGATGAGGGTATGGAGATAAAGGTGTTATGATGTACGTATGATGAAATTTATAATCTATTTCGACATAATTACTAATACAAGAGGTCATTATTAGTACATTTTGATAATGTAATAATAAATATTTGTTATAATTAAAAATTATAGATAAACAAAAGTAGTTGCTTTGTTGGAATATTTAATTGCTTGAATCGCACAAAGAAAACCGTAAACATAATTAATTTATCATGTTTGATTACTTTTTATTGGTTTTGGGGTCGATACAATATGTACTATTCTTTCATAGTACATATTGTAGAAGTTATTGGCAATAGTTTTATGACCGGCCACCTGCTAGACATCAACCCTCAATGAGAATGTATTTGTTGACCAAACGGCATCAGATGGAGTTGGCCTAGATCGTTATAAGGCTTTTAGTCTTCTTTTACGATATCCACGAGCATAGTAAGGGTTGGTAGTATTCGAAGCCGCTACCACGCAGCTTAGTAGTATGAAAACTTATGGTAGGTACCTACTGTTAATGATGGAGTATTAACAGTAAGCTCTAAATTATTATATTTCACATCAGTATTTCTCTTAATTGGGAATATACACTTAAGTATCTTCTCTGTTCGGTTAAGTTGTTATTATGGGAAGAGTTTGAATATTAGTAACAGGGTATCGGACTTGGAATACTAATTAAATGGATTCTACTAAGGATCATCTTTCCAAATTTTTACTGACGCATTATGGTCTTGGCATTTCTAAGTTACCATATTTTGGTAAACGGTATAGAAAAATCATCAACAATCACACTACTGCTCCAATCAGGAATATTCTCCTTTATCCATATAATGCAATCAATAATGCAATCATCATATAAAGCATTATAGAAAAAAGTGTGAAATAGATAAAATAAATGAAATAAAATAAATTAGGAATTAGATTATAATTATTGCTTATATTTAGTTATTACCTCTTACATGATTTTTAAGAAAAATATACATACCTATAAATTTTTAAAACAATTTTACATATAATATCAAAACATTATTATAATGTAAGGATATTCTTTAAACTAATTTATATATATATATATATATATATATATATATATATATATATATATATATATATATATATATATATATATATATATATATAACTAATGAAGTATTACAAATAATGCTTACTCTTCTTCTAACAAAGATGAGATTCGACTTCTAATAAGGTACATTAGTGAATAAATAAGAAACGGATTCTGCATAATGGGTGCGTCTTATTGCTTCAGCTAACATCACAGATATATCAATGGTTTGAATTTTTGGGCATAGTTTCATATGTTTCTCTTGAGGAATCGTATTAGTTACCACAATAGCCTCGAGGCTGGAGCTATTGATTTTTTCAATAGCATTGCCCGCGAATACTCCATGAGTAAGAATAGCATATACTTTATTAGCACCAGCTTCATATAGAGCCTCAGCTCCCTTAACAATGGTGTCACAAGTATCTGCTAAATCATCCACCATGATGGCTGTCTTATTCCTAACACTTCCTACAAGTACTGTAGAATCACCCTCATTAGCGCGCTGCCTTTCTTTGTGAATTATAGCGAAATCAATATCCAGACGATCAGCGATAGCTGTCATTCTTTTCACTCCTCCTGCATCTGGTGATACCATCACACTACTGCTCCAATCAGGAATATTCTCCTTTATCCATTTGGTGATTGCCGGTTCTGCATAAAGATTATCTACTGGAATATTGAAGAAACCTTGTATTTGTGACGAATGCAAGTCAATCGTGATTACATGGTCAGCACCAGCAACTGATACCAGGTTTGCCAACAGCTTAGCCGTAATTGGTGCTCGGCTTTTCTCTTTCTTGTCCTGCCTGGAGTATGGGAAGCAAGGGATTACCGCTGTTACACGGGAAGCTGATGCAATCTTGCATGCATTAATCATAATAAAAAGTTCCATAAGATTGTCATTGATTTCTCCACAGCCACTTTGAACAATATATACATCTTCACCACGAACTGATTCACCTATTTCCACATTAGTTTCTTTATTACTGAACTTCTTTGTAGTAGCTCTACCCAAATCAAGGCCAAGTCTTGCGGCAATCTTCTTAGCGATGTTAGGATGCGATGTGCCGGTAAATATTTTGATGTTCGGCATTCTGGGACCTGGATTTGAGAAGTGTCTAGTTAATTTCACTTCTGTAGGTTCCTTGAGATTTTCGTCAAGGTTCATGAGAGTTGTAACTAAGTGAAGAGGACCTTCACGTCCCACGTTTGATGATAAAATAGCTTGTTATTTGCTTTGACCGAATATCTAAGTTCACAAAGAGGTCATTTTATTATAATCACACTCCCCCGCAATGGAATTGTACACTGTCTTATCCATTTCAATAAATAAGTCAATATAAACACTTATACAATTACATTATATATACTTGTCACAAAATAAAGCGTTACGTAAACGGTATCGTTGTTTCGATTGTGTGTGTATAAGAAAATAGTTCAAACACTTTTATTTATGTTTTGCTAAGATAAAGGGGTCATAGAGATCTGCCTATAATTGCATCATTACTGATAACACGCGAATTATTGAGTATGACTTGTGGTAAGCTGTTTCTGGCCGTTGTTATGGTTACCTGTTTCAATAATCGATTTACTTTAGATATACCTACCTACTAATAGCCCAGTCAAATTATAATAGAATTTTAAATTACATTAATTCCGCACAGCAATTTTGTTTTTGCAATCATTAGGGGGTCCCTCTGGTAGTTTAAATCTCGATTTTCGACCGCCTAGGGGGTGTGCGTTAGCCGCCATTATGGTTTTTCCAAAAAAAAGTTTTTGGCGAATAACTCGTACATTTTTTACTTTAGGTGAAACTACAAAAGGCAAAAGTTTAAGTATTTCTAGTTTAAGTTTGAGTATTTCTAGTACGCAGCCACGGAGGCGACGCGTACCGACACGCCCCCGTCGGTACGAACTTCGGCAGTTGCGGCGATGGGGGCCGCCACCCATCACGCCTTGCCCAGTCAGGCGAGTCGAGGAGAGCAGAGTACCGGGTGGGCACGTGGAATGTAAGAGGTTGTGTGGAAGGTAAGTTGCACGAGCTAATATCCGTCATGGCGGACAAACAGCTAGACGTGCTCTGTGTAACAGAGACCAAGCGAAGGGGCAGCGACGCCTGCGATCTTCCTGGTGGCGGGATGGCTCTGTGGTCTGGTGTACCACAGAGCGATCGAGCCAGCATGGGGGTAAGAGTACTGCTGTCCTCTCGCTTGGCCTCAGGTGTGAAGGATTACGGAATGTATGATCCCAGACTTCTTTGGGTCCGTATAAAACTTGGTGTCACCAAGGTATTCATGGTTGTAGCATATGCTCCCGTAGGATCCTCGGTGGCATCAGACCTAGAGAAGTTTTGGGATAATGTTAGGGAAGTTCTGGATATGGCAGAAACCAGTAAACGCGTGATTGTATGCGGAGATTTGAACGGATGGGTGGGGACCAAGCGTCCTGACTATGAGGACGTACTTGGTCCATTTGGTGATAAGAGAGTGAACGACGCAGGTAGGCTCATAGCGGGTGTATGCATGGAGAGAAACCTTATTGTGTCAAACACATTTTTCCAACATAAGGACATCCATATGTATACATGGAGAAGGAATGAACAGAAAAGTATAATAGATTTAATTTTGGTAGACAGTCGCCTCTAAAGCAAAATATTGGACGCAAGAGCCTACAGGGGCCCCACAGTCGATACGGACCACTATCTCGTTATTGCGAGATTTAGTGGTCTGTTCAGAAAGTGGAGGCACTGGCGAGAGCGTGTCCACTTCGGAGGGCTTGAAAGAATAAAGGTTGAAAGGTTGCAAGAAGAGTGTGTAAGAGAAAAGTATGCAGAGGGTGTCCGAGAACGGCTGACGATGGCAAGCCAGCCGCAATCGGACATTGAAGAATGCTGGAGAGTATTGAAAGAGAGTATGGTAGACACAGCGAAAGAAGTATTTGGAAGTTCAAAGAAGCATAGAAACACAAATGGTGATGCATGGTGGGATGCGGAAGTGGCAGCTTCCGTAGAGCAAAAGAAGAAAGCGTGGCTGGACTATGTCTCTTCTTTGAATCTGAATGACAGTATGACTGAACAGAAGAAAGAAATATATCGGCAATGTAAGAATGACACCAAGGCCTTAGTGAAAGAGAAACGTGATAGAGCAAGTATGAGTGCAGAAGATAGGCTGACCAAAAACTTCGAGGGTAACACCAAACTCTTTTGGAGGGAGGTGAAGAAGTCTCGGGGTGGTTGGTCAGCCTTCAGAATGAATAAAATAAGGTCTAAAGGTGGAGACATTCTTACACAAACACAAGACGTGTTAAGCCGATGGAGTGAATATTTTGGCGATATGTATGCGGATGCTACGGTTGGCGCCGGTGTCGCATGTGGTCTAGTAGATCAACATTCGGTGACGGCGTCCTCCGATGGCATCAGTATGGATGAAGTTGAATGGGCGATAAGAAGTTTGAGAAATGGTAAGGCAGCGGGCATTGATATGGTGTCTGCCGAGATGATCAAGCTTGGTGGCTCCTGTGTCCGGGAGGCGTTCCTGTTGCTCCTCAATTTATGTTGGAGCTCGGGAATGGTTCCCGGGGACTGGAATAGCGCAGTCATCGTGCCTTTGTTTAAAAACAAGGGTTTACATTATGACTGCGCAAATTACAGAGCCATAAGCTTGACCAGTTTGGCAGCAAAAGTGTATGGTAAAATTATTGAAAGGAGAATGAGGATGGTGTCCGATGGTTTACTGTGTGAGACACAAGGAGGTTTCAGGAGTGGAAGGGGATGCATGGATCAAGTGTTATCTCTGTGCAACATTGTGGAGAAGCATCTGGCCCTAGGTCAGAGTGTTTTCTGCAGTTTTGTGGATCTGGAGAGAGCATTTGACACGGTTGTACGAAAGGAACTTTGGGACATTTTACCGGAGTATGGTATTAACGGTAAACTGCTGCAAGCTGTGCAATCCAGTTACATGGGCTGTAGAGCCTGTGTGCGGCTGGATGATGGAATGTCGCCTTGGTTTGACGTCAATATCGGCGTTAATCAGGGCTGCGTTCTATCAGCCAGGCTGTTTATCATATATCTGGATAAATGTCTCCAAAGGTTGAACGATATGAATGTGGGAGTCCAGGTGGGTGACTCAGTGGTCTCTGCTCTGCTTTATGCAGATGATGCAGTTCTGCTGGCACAGTCAGCGACTGACCTGCAGACCCTATTCGACACAATGACAGAAGATTGTAAGAAAAGAGGTCTACGCGTGAATGTGAGCAAAACCAAAATAATGGTCTTTGAAAGAGATGAAGCCAGAACAGATGTAAGAGTAACAATAGGTAATGATGTACTAGAGCAAGTGGATGAATTTGTATATCTTGGATGTGGATTTAGCCGAGATGGACGGTACACCACTGATATAGAGCGAAGAGTGAATGCGGGAAATAGAGTGAACAGAGCGTTGGGGCAACTTCTCGGCAGCCACCACCTCAGCCAGAAGGCACGTGTAGCAATACATAACGCAGTGCTTGTCCCAACACTACTGCATGGAAGCGAGAGTTGGGTATGCAGAAAAGAGTATGAAAGTAAAATTAATGCGGTCGAAATGCGATCTCTTCGGAAAATCTGTGGAGTTAGGCTGACCGACCGCATTCGTAACGACGACGTAAGAGAGCGAGTAGGTATGAAAGAGGGTATTGGTGTAAAGATGCGAAAGGGAATGCTCCGATGGTTCGGTCATGTGGAAAGAATGCCGAACGAACGTCTGGTTAAGAAGATATACAATGCGAAAGTGGAAGGATGTAGGTACCGAGGGAGACCGAGACTAACCTACCTAGACCAGATCGGTCAGGTACTGAAGGAAGGTGGAGTCAAGAGTCTCCGAAACCGGCGAGCGTGTATGAAGAGAATTATGAATGTTGAGGAAGCGAGTGAAGTATGCAGAGATAGAGTTCTCTGGTACTCTGTTCTCTCTGCCTACCCTGCAAGGGATATGGCGTGATGATATGTATGTATGTATGTAGCCACAGACGCTCTGCTCAGTTTTGGATTGGGCGTAGGACCTTAAATATTGTTTCTACGAAAAAAAATATACTTATCAAAATTACAGAGAATTTAATTCTCTATAACTTTGTTTCAGACCATATTTTATCTAAAGTTGAAAAAAAAAACAAAATACAGCGACATTTTCAGAAGAATGCTTTTTTTATTGACAACTCAAAAAATATCGATCCTACAAAAAAAAAATTAAGAGATCAAAATTGCAGAAAATTGAATGTCCTACAACTTTTGCCTTTTGCATTTTCACCTAAAGTCAAAAATGACCAAGTTATTCGCCAAAACTTCTTTTTTGGAAAAACCAAAATGGCGGCTAACGCACACTCCCTAGGCGGTCGAAAATCGAGATTTAAACTACCAGAGGGACCCCCTAACGATTGCAAGAGAAAAATTGCTGTGCGGAATTAATGTAATTTCACGTTGAATTTCGGTCTAATTTGACAGGGGTATTTGGATATTTAAAAATGGAGTTGTAAATAATTTCGCCACTATTCTTTTTGAGGAAAAGCTATTTAATATAAACATTAATAAACTAATCTTCAGCTTAAACTAGAGATATAAACACAGACATTAATCTAGCACTCGCCTATAAAATTACCTAGGTAAAAATGAAGCTATGATATTCAATTATCCTTGTTTCTGAAAGGGAAAATTGTATATTATTAAGAATGAATTAAATTTCAGCTTAAGAATCCATTATGGATACGTCCGCAGGCAACTAATTTCACTCGTGTTATTTTTATCTTCAAAAAGTTTTAAGGTTGACATATATTTTCAGCCTCCATTAATTATCCTTGAGATTCGGTCATAAGAAAACAATTTTCGAAATTATAATTAAATACTAAGATACATAAATAAATATATTATGTACATAAAAATTAACGTGTATTTTCTACAACTTCAAGAGCATTATTCCTAATTCTATACTGGCATAATATCCTGATAAAGGTTTCGTGGTGTACACAATCAAATGATACTTCGCAAAATATACCTACCCAAAACCTGGATTCTTCCTAAGATGTAAAGATATTATTTAATAATTCTACACCTACACCAGTAGTAGAGAAATTCTAAGTAAAATCGAATTGATATCCTATCAAAAATACGGTGCCTGATAAAATGATTTAACATTTGATTAAGCATTATGAAACTACTTGGGGCCGCGAAAGGGACGTCGTGCAATTCCATAATTTACTTTAAAATATCCCTCTGTCGCCATTTGGGCGAAACAGAGTTCTTGCTTTTGGTAGCTTAAACGGTAGATAGATTAGACAAAGACAAGTTATGATATAATCTGTTGAGGCCCTTGTGCGGTCAACCTCTTTACGGATAGCATACTAATATCCGATCCAGCCACTCGTAGCTTCGGCAATAGTCTCACGTAGGCAGGGTAATCTTGGGATTGATTCATAGACCTCTAATATCAGGAGCACAGCTAGATCGCTGCTTGCTGTAAGTTGGAGTATAAGCATCCAGCTATCATTCTCACTAAACGAATCGCAGTAGAAAATTCCCACTGCCTAGACGCTGGTTTTCTGCAATAGTATGTGATATTACCCGGAACCCGCTGGCCTATTTATTTTGGTTCTTTGGATTTTGGATACAGGCAAACACAACTATCAGTAGCATGGCCCTACCACTTTTGATTAGATTCTTTAACTTGACATCAATGTTTTCTTTCTATCATCGACATATAACGTATCGTATTACTCGAGATGGCAGTAAGATTTACCCATAACACTTGGAAACGATATCATCCTTGATTATACATTTTCCGTGTTAATTTTTTCTACATATGTGCAGGCCCTGGAATGAACTAATTGCTGTGGTATTTTTTTTTATTTCTTATGGTGGCAAACGTGCAAGCAGCACACCTGATCGTATTACTGCCGCTCATGGACCTTTGCAATACCAACCACAACCCACCCAAGATGGGCTTCCGTCTCTGTTGCTCACTGAACGAAGCGTATTACTGCTCAAACATCGATTTTCTTCGATAGTGTACCTTGTATTGATCGGCCTTCGACTGTACACAGAAAACTGTCAACAGTGTGGGCTTACCATTATTAAACTTTTACTTTCACCGATCACTATGACATGCTCATCTTCAAATGAGGTTTAAGAAGAGTTCTTTTCTCATAGTAGACTAGACTTGGTTGTACCACTGGTATTGCTGAGGTCTATGAGCGGCACTTGCCACTCACAAAAAGTACTCACTCAGTAAAAGTTATTGGCATTCGTTTTATGACCAGCCGCCTGCCAGACGTCAACCGTCCTTAGGAATGTAATTTTTGACCAAACGGCATCAGATGGAGCTGGCCCAGGTCATTATAAGGCTCTTAGTCGTCTTTTACGAAATCCACGAGCAAAGTAAGGATTGATAGTAAGTATTCATAGCCGTTACCACACAGTAATTCATTCTAATCTGCGATCAAAAGGTAATAAATATATACTCAGCTCTATTCAGATAAATATAATTCATTTATTTTAAGTTAAACGAGACTAACCTACCTAGACCAGATTGGTCACGTACTGAAGGAAGGTGGAGTCAAGAGTCTCCGAAACCGGCGAACGCGTATGAAGAGAATTATGAATGTTGAGGAAGCGAGTGAAGTATGCAAGGATAGAGTTTTTTGGCACTCTGTTCTCTCTGCCTACCCACTACTCTGCAAGGGATATGGCATGATGATATGTATGTACATATATATATTTTAAGTTAAAAAATTCATTGAAGAGATTGTTATTTAATCTAAATTGGTTTAATTATGAAAATTCTATTTATGTTTAGGCAAGAAAATATATACTCAGAGCGTCTTTATATAGTCTGAATAGGATATCTCTAAAGAACGTTTAATAAATACAATAGCGTCGGAGATGTCAAGTAATTGATAGGCTAGCTCAAATCTTTATCCATCCATCATTGTATTTACTTCTATTGTACATATACACTGTTGAACATACCCTTATTTCTACTTCTCCACGAAATGGGGATGATGTCATAATTGACATGTTTTTTTTACTAGTTTTGCGTCATTTTATTAATTTCTTGGCTGTGAAAGATGCCATGCTTAGCAGGCGATTTATGTATCGCAGAATAAAATTCCCAGAAGAATGCTTCATTCTCATGGTGATCACTAAATCGGTTTTCAGGACTGCCGCTGAAAAGTAATTAATGAACTGTTTTCTTAACTCGGGAAATATCAATAACAGTAAATTTAATATTTATAATATACCTAAAGATGTTTTAAGAGAAGGAAAAGATGAAATAAAACTCTATAGGTACCAGCCCCTCTGATCAGCGTGGTAAGTCAATTTCTCTCCTATTGTGGAGGAGACTGGAACCCCGTAGTGGAATGTATAAGAGTTGAGATGATGAAGGAGCTGTAATATGAATGTTTAAGAAAAGCATTGCTACCCAATCTGATGGTCGTCTAACCGTTTGTTAAGTTTCCCATGTGAGAGTAAGGGGTGACGACACTTTGTATTTTTAAGCTGTCATGACACGGCACGCTTTTAATATTAATATCATCTTACTTTCATCTCAGCTCATATATGTCCCACAGTTGGGCTCGAGCCTCTTCCATAATGGGAGGGTAATTGACCTACTATACCAAGCTGGTCAGACGTATTGGTATACGGTTTTGTTTCAAGTTCTCCTTCTCTCAAATAAATATTAATGTGTTTTATATCCCTTAGTCGTCTCTTACAATCACCCACGGGTAAGATAGGGGTGGTAAATTGTATTCTTACTCCGTCACCACACGGAGAATTATCATCGAAATTTTTAGGTGCAATTTTTTATAAGCGATTCAAGTGAGAAAAAATTAAATCTACTCTTTTAAAACCTATAAATATTTAGGTAATTACATGGATGTAGTATTGTAGTAAAATATATTTTTGCTAATCGAATATAACGTATATTTTTGCCAATAGGACTCCTCATTTTGCCATGTGAGTCATAAAATCTGGTTCAGGAATCACAAGCTAGCAGCATTCTACTTAGAGACACAAATTGTGATCGCCTCTGAAGCTTGATTAAGGCATTATTCTCCATGGGAGAGTTCAGTATTAATTGGTTGATACATGGATGGAACATTACTGCAAGAGAAGGAAAACTAGTGAAGAAGAGAAGAAAAAGTCTGGCTTGCTTGGTATAATAGACTAACGATTTTGTAGATCCCATTTTAGAAGAAGCTAGGTGGGTCATAAATTATTGCTGCACTCATCATCATTCTCCTACTCTTATCCCAATTATTTGGGGTCGATACAATATGTACTCTTTTTTCATAATACATATTGTAAAAGTTACTGGCAATAGTTTTATGACCGGCTACCTGCCAGACGTCAACCCTCATTGGGAGCGTAATAGTTGATCAAATGGCATCAGATGTAGTTGGCCCAGGTCGTTATAAGGCTCTTAGTCGTCTTTTACGACATTCACGAGGAAAGTAAGGGTTGGTAGTATTCGTAGCCATTACCACACAGCTAAAAATTATTGCTGTACTATATGGCAGAATATCAGATACACACCACGTTGCGTCCGGGGTGACGGAAGGACGGTGTGTGGCCCCATAACTCATTGTGTTCCCTCCCAATCGCCATCGAAACCGGCCACTGGCACAGTTTCCTTGACATCCGTGGTAGATTATTAAGCTACGGTCCATTAGGTTTTTTATTTTTTTTTATTTTAAGCTATTCCACAGACTTTTTGTTCGTGCTCTTTTTATGTTTAATTTAATTGTTATGGTGGTTTATTTACAAAAATATTTTCTTGAACTGGCTTTATTACAGTTGGTTAAAGCTTTAAGAGCGCAATTCATGTGTCATAGATGTTAAGTGACTACATGTCTTTTTGGGGCTTCATCTTGGCGCTGGTGGTCTTGTTATTAGTGAAACCCTTCTACTTGTAGATGTTGTTGTAGTTATGATCATAATGGTGTGATTGGTTTCTTGTGTTGTCTTCTCCTGCTTTCTCTGAGTTTGTGGTGTTATATTTTGTGATGGGTTTAATTTGGATGTCTACTAGGTTGGTGGTGATTAACTCCATGCTTGTGTTGTCCATTAGGTTAACTAGTTAAGGGCTAGTTATTATATTATACCATCCAGAAATCTCTTGAGCTTGTAGATAGCATTTATTTGGCATTTTAAGTGGTTACTTAGACCACGTCGTAATCTGTACAAGCATCTATAGGGACGTAATAAATTTATTCATAATATAATTTGTAATAAAATTATGAATAAAATTATCTGTTTATTCAGCTACAAGGGAAGCCATTCAATCTTTATGGAATATTAAACAATATATAAAGCATTATCAAGAGGTCATTTACTTAGGCAATAATGTCACATTTTTTATGATACGGATCGTTAAATTGCTAATGCTTTATTATTAAGTGCCTAATTAATATTGTAAGACCTTGTGCATAACTTGGCGAACGCTTCGTTATTCGCTACTTTTATTATTAAAAACACAACACGCGGTATTAAGGCAATAATCCTTGTATTGCGGGGGACTGTACAAATATTCAATTTAACGGATACAAAGTATAACCTTCTAACACTCGGCATTAAGGAAATAATCTTTGTATTACGGGGGACTTTACAAATATTTAATATAACGGACACAAATTGTACTCGCCTTAAAACAACAATCTATGGATCACACAAAGTATTGTATTGAAATTGAATCCTACTGGCATGTTAGGTCGATATCTTAACTACCCCATTTGTGCAGTCATTATTTAATGAAAAGAATAACTTCTTCTATTTTATTTTTATTGTTCTAAGTCATCATGAACTTAGTCAAAGTTACCCCTGACTTGATCAAGGACCTAAATTAGTTGCGTAATTTATTAGCAGTTACTATAACATTAGTGAAGATAATAGTAATGAGAGATTAAACATTAGTACTATATAAAAGTAGGTATTAAGAGATGAAAGAAATAACAAAGGTAGAAAAAAATGAAAGAATACATAGTAATATTATAAGAGTTAAAATAAACTTAACAAGGAAATATTAAAAATAATTATACTATTAGAGAAGTAATAAAGTTGTTAAATGGAAAAGAGGAAATTAATAGCGCTTAAGTGTATAATGAAACTATTTAGATGTAGAAAAAACAAGCAATAAGTATCAGGGACCTAAGTTAGTTGAGGTAATTAATTAACAATATATGTATATCTGGTTTTAGAAAAGGAAAAACAATAGTAAGGAAGGTGAAGAAAGGAAGAAGGAAGGTGGAGTCAAGAGTGTTCGAAACCGGCGAGCGTGTATGAAGAGAATTATGAATGTTGAGGAAGCGAGTGAAGTATGCAAGGATAGAGTTTTCTGGCACTCTGTTCTCTCTGCCTACATAATATGTATGGATGTATGTATGTAAAAACAATGGGGATGTCAAACGAGCATGTGAGAATATTCCACAAATGGAAAATGTTTTAATAGACAAAGATGATGTAACCTGTGCAGTCCGTTCCTTATCTAATTGGAAATCACCAGGACCGGATGGACTGCACAACTTCTGGTTAAAATGGTTACACAGTGCTCATGCTCGTTTGGCATCTCACTTTCAGTCGGCTTTAGTGTCTGGGACGTTGCCGGAATTCATGACGACTGGCATTACTCACCTGCTCCATAAAACAGGTAGTACCACTGAACCATGTAACTATAGACCGATAACGTGTTTGCCATCGGTCTATAAGCTTCTTACATCTATTCTGAGTAACAAAATTGCTAAACATGTTCAATTAAATTCGGTTATGTCTATCTCTCAGAGTGGATGTAGGAATGGGGGACGTGGTACTAAGGAGCTCCTCCTAATAGACACGGCTATTAGTCAACAAGTTCGTCGCAACCGAAAAGATCTGTCGGTATGTTGGATAGATTACAGGAAAGCGTTTGACTCCGTGCCACATACGTGGCTCTTGAGAGTGCTGGAGTTGTACAAAATTAATTCACTTCTATGCACTTTCTTGAAGTCTTGTATGGGGCAATGGAAAACGTTTCTGAAATATCCAATGCACCGACTGAATCTAGGGAGTAGCGAACCGATATACATCAGGCGGGGCATATTTCAGGGTGACAGTTTGAGTCCTCTTTGGTTCTGCCTAGCACTGAATCCTCTTAGTATCTTACTAGAACATTCAGGGTTAGGCTGCAGGTTACGAAGAGGTGGTCAAATAATATCTCACCTGCTTTACATGGATGACCTGAAATTGTTTGCACCAAATAACCCACAATTGGTGAAATTACTAAAAGTCACTGAAACTTTTAGTAGTTCTATCAAAATGGAGTTTGGTGTAGATAAATGTGCTGTCATGCATGTAAAGCATGGTGAGATAGTGGAGGTTGATAGAGGTCAACTCTTCAATACTCTACAATTTAGACCACTTCAAGTAACTGATACCTATAAGTACTTGGGTATGTCACAGGCTTTGAACATTAATGAATCGGACATGAAACAAACGTTGCGGGAACGTTTCTTTGGCCGCCTGAAGAAGGTTTTAAATAGTCTTTTATCGGGCGGCAATAAGGTGCGTGCCTACAACGCATGGGTCATGCCGATTCTAATGTACTCCTTTGGCATACTCAAGTGGACTCAAACCGAATTGGACGCCTTGGACAGGAAAGTTCGTACTCTATTGACATCACATAGGATGCATCATCCTCGTTCATCAGTAATGAGGTTGTACATTCCGCGAAAATGTGGGGGTCGAGGTTTTCTAAATGCTAAAACCCTCCATAATCGCGAAATATACAACCTCAGGGATTATTTCCTCAAGATGATGAGTGGTATGCATCTTGATGTGGTAGCAGTGGATAACGGGCTCACCCCGCTTGGGTTGGCTAAAGAGAACTGGCATAAACCTGCAGTACTAAGCACCAAAGATCGCGAGAGTATATGGCAGAGCAAGGAGCTGCATGGCAGGTTCTACGGGGCCCTAAATGCCTCGGAAGTAGATTTCTCAGCCTCTGTGACCTGGTTACAATTCGGTAATCTCTTTGGAGAAACCGAAGGTTTTGTCTGTGCAATTGCTGACGAAGTTATCAAGACGAATAACTACCGGAAATATATCTTGAGGGATGGCACGGCTGATATTTGTCGGGCGTGTCACCTACCAGGCGAGTCCCTCAGGCATATCGTTTCCGGTTGTTCACGTCTTGCTAACGGCGAGTACTTGCATAGACACAACCAAGTAGCCAGGATCATCCATCAGCAACTTGCTTTGTTATATAGACTTGTAAGCACAGAAGTGCCGTACTACAGGTATATACCTCAGCCGGTTCTCGAAAATGGTCGTGCCACATTGTACTGGGACCGATCTATTATCACTGATAGAACCATTGTGGCTAATAAACCAGACATCGTGGTGATAGATCGGCTACAGCGCCGTGCAATGATTGTCGATGTTACTGTTCCTCATGACGGGAATCTCGTGAAAGCTGAGAAAGATAAACAAATAAAATATCAAGACTTAGCTCACGAGATTGTCGACATGTGGGATGTAGACACGGCAATCGTTGTACCGATAGTCATTTCGACCAATGGTCTAATTGCCAAGAGCCTCGCTCAACACCTTAAGAGGCTCGCGTTAGGTAGTTGGATTGGGGGTCTGATGCAGAAAGCGGTGTTGCTCGACACGGCACGCATCGTGAGAAAGTTCCTCTCTTTGGAGCCCTAACCACCGGCGGCTTGGTCCCTGTATTCGCTGCCGGTGGGTCAACACGCTTTTTATATTTTTAAATATATTATTTTTTTATATTATATTTAGAAATGTATTAAGTAGGTGTAAGTTTAAATAAAGATAATAATAATAATAATAGCTTTTTATAATAAAAAGCGTGCTAGTGACATTAGTGAAGATAATCAGTAAAGAAATATGAAGCATTAGGAATATATAAAAGTAGGTATTAAGAGAGGAAGAAGATAAGAAAGATAAGAGAAGTTAGAGAGAATACATAGTGACATTATAGAGATATGGTAACAAAAGTGAAACTTCTTCTATTAAGCGCTGTAGTAAAATTTCATTTGTGCAGAATACTCTAAGTATTTGGTACTGTTCGATTTCGCTAACGATACTTGAGTTTTAGAAAACTCCTAAGATAATTTAAAGATCAATGTGTTGCTCACGTAAAGCAATTTGAATATCATTTGTTATATATTGAATGATACATAATATTTTTCAATTATTAATGTTATGCGTCACATTGATTGGATTAAGTATTACATAAAATTTAGACTAAGTTAGAGAAAACAAGCATAAGCTTATGACTTGCCACTTCTTGTCACTGGGATTACTGCCGCATCTAACACTATTATCATTCATTATTTTCCTGTTCTTATCCCAATTACTTGGGACCGGCGCTATATGTACTCCTCTTCCTACATATTGCAAAAGTTATGGGCAATAATTTTATGACCGGTCGCTTGCCTGACGTCAACCCTCTTCGGGAATGTAATTATTGACCAAACGGTATCAGGTGGTGTTGGCCCAGGTCGAAATAAGGCTCTTAGTCGTCCTTTACGACATCCACGAGCAAAATAAGGGTTGGTAGTATTTGTAGCCGCATCTACTCGTAACACTAATGGTAATTAAAGAAAAGTAATATAGATTACACCAGTGTTTCCACTATCAGACTTTAGTTTTACCCTAGATTTTTCTATTAATTGCCCTAAATACCTTAATTATTCTCTGAAAATCCTTGATTTAGGGCGCAAAATTTAAATGGGTTCAAAATAAAACAAAACTTGATGGTTTGAATATTTATTTTAATTTTCGTCAATTAATAAGAGGTAGTAAACAATTAATCATAAGAAGAATTCATTTTAATCTGTGGAAGAAGTAGATGGTGAACAATGTGATGCTGAAGCTGAAGCACTGGGCTTAAGTTTTTGAGCTGCATTCAATATTTGTCTGTTGGGTTCTAAAATCGAGCCTGTCATACCTACTCGTAGTTTGGTATGCAACAAACCGTTGAGGGTTTCACTGTGAAGCCTATTTCCTTAATAAGTTTTACATTTTTTATTATACTTAATAATCCTTCCACATCAGTATTCGATGATGGCAGTGCTAATAGAAGTGAAATCACAACTTCGTGGTTTTGGTATCTGTAAGTTCCTTGTGATCTTTTAAGCCCAACACTTTATTCCAGTATACTTCCGCTGGTAATTTTGTGACCTCTTCTTCACTTTTTATCTTGAAATAATTCGTTTCAATAAGGGCTTCTTGACGCCATTCACTACCTGCTTTTTGTATATTATATTTATTACTTAAAAAACTGAAATGGCTGACACATCCTTTAAAGAATGATTTTGCAACCGTCGTGAAATTTGTGGGTCTACATATTTTATCAAATAGAAAAATCATTTTTAAAGTCAAATCTGAATTCATCATCATCATTTCAGCCTATCACCGTTCACTGCTGAACGTAGGCCTTTCTCATGTTACGCCACAGAGTGCGGTCCTGTGCCGCCTGCATCCAACGACGCTCAGCGATTTTCACCAGGTCATTTTACCCCAAATTACCCTAAATCCCTAAAAATATTAAATAGCCCTAAACCATATTTTAAATTTGTAGTTTCGCCCTGAAATAGGGCGAAATCCTTAAAAGTGGAAACACTGGATTACACATCTAAAGAGTCTGTTCTTGACAGGTTTAATGTGATACCAATCCTTTCCACTACATCAAACAAAGAGATAAAAGTACATATAGACGCTAGAAAGTATAAACTCGGGTAATCCACAAAATAAAAACGTGCAAAAATAAAATTAAAAAAAAATTGTAACTAAAAGTAAAAAGAAATAAATTTAAAATAAAAAAAAAGATTAAAAAAATCAAAAAACCCGACTGCGTAAAAATCGTCCCAAACTCGTCACCAAAACTACGTACATAATAAAAAAACTGAAAGAAAAAAACAAGCACTTAGATGTCCGGTGGTCTAGAATTCCATAATATATTATTGAATAAATACTATTGCAGAAAATGAAATATATTTTAATAATAGAACATGACAACTGAACAGTCGGGATCCATTGAAAAATTAGATTTGCTGTCGAATAAAGGATCCCGACTGTTCAGTTGTCATGTCTATTATTAAAATATATTTCATTTTCTGCAATAGTATTTATTCAATAATATATTATGGAATTCTAAACCACCGGACATCTAAGTGCTTGTTTTTTTCTTTTCAGTTTTTTTATTATGTACGTAGTTTTGGTGACGAGTTTGGGACGATTTTTACGCAGTCGGGTTTTTTGATTTTTTTAATCTTTTTTTTTATTTTATACTTTTTAGTTATAAATACTTAGGTAGCTATAGTTATCTTATTTATTAATAAGTAGGTAAGTACCTAACTATACATAGTTTTTCGATTGAAGTTGAGTACTAAATCGTTAGAAATTGGAGATGGGCGACCGCGTCAGACATTAGATACTTTAGGCAGGACTACCTATGGTATATTGGATAATATACCTACTAGATACTTCAGTATATCTCCATCCACATCCAGTTATATGAATTTATCGCCTTTTCATCGTAAATTTCTACTGTCTAAAAAAACCTATATGTGAAAAATGTTGTTACGAAACTTTAAATCGATATAGATCCTAAACGGCCAGTCAAATCGAAAAATGTTGAGAGAAAACTAAAAATGATTTTTAAATACCTATTTAACGATACCCCACTCGATATAGTTTGTTGACTTTATTTTTTTTAATTTTCACAATATGGCGTCCAGTAGTCGCCATATTGAATTTTCAATAACGTCATATCTTTAGTGACACTCGCCGGATTAAGAGGAATTGATTGACGTGCGAATCATAAAAATCGTCCCAGGCGTTTGGTATATATAGTGCTTCAAAGGAACATACAAACATACATACATACATATATAGACTGTTAAACACAATACCACTCCTTCGCAGTCGGGTAAAAAATCGTGAATCTATAGTTGTTGTTATTGGCTAATATCCAAAAGCGACAACTCTAGATTCACAATACATTTTATAAAAGGGTTATAAATAAAAGGGTGTTTTTCTAGTGTAATTTACAATTTTTATCATATATAATTTACAATTTTTATATTAATATATATATAATCCTCTATACTTTCTTATCATTCAGTGTTTTGCCATTCACTGCTGGTCGTAGGCTTCTCTCATATTTCGCCACAAAGTGCGGTCCTGTGCCGCCCGCATCCAACGAATTATGCTTTCTAGTATCGATGTATACTAAATATGAATAAACAATATAAACAACATAACAGTATATTATAATTAAGTTTTTGAAACACGTTTGACTTGTAGCAGTATCTTTATTTTCTATCATGAAACAACTTTAAAATATGCATATTTATATACGAGTATATCTGATGTTAAAACTTGTTTTACGGATTCTATCGCGTTTGTATTTTATTTTTTAGTTTTCCGACGTTTCGAACACTTTACAGCGTTCATAGTCACAGGAGGTCCTCCAGTGACAATAAATCCGTAAAAGTAGTTTTATTTCAAATGTGTAATACTCGCGTAAACATTAGAAATCATTATATCTGAAGTTAATTTCATTGTCCGTTTGTAAATTACAAAGGTTTATATTAGCTTGCAAGTGGCGATGGTTATCATAATTATTTTTATCACTGTTAAGTCCATATATGTTGATATTCGAAATTGCGCTATTCCAGGTGGCTTCAGCAGAGTTACAAATAATTGCAAAATCTTCTCCTGTTGACGTAATGGTCAGAGTTTCAGCGTCTGCCTCAAATGAAATTATCATTTCAGATGTCATCTGTAATTTTCCTTCAGCTAAACATACACTGAATGTAGGATTTAACGTTGATAATGTTTCGGTAGTAGTAATAGAAGCGTCTATTGTTGTTGTATCAATGTCAGCACCATTAAGAAGATTCATTGTTGTTGTAGCTTCTGTAATATTTTTCTCTTCACAATGAAGGGCAATTATAAGAGTGAATGGTGACATCAATTGAGTTTCTCTTGTAGTTAATTTGATGTCCTGAGAAGTAAGATTTTTTATTAAGTTAGTTACATCAGGCAATTTAGTGTCTGCGTTGCTGTAAGATTCAAATAGTTACATTCTGCATATAATGTATGTGTATTATTATTTTGTTTGTGAATATGTTTAAAGGGTATTGTCATTTTATGTATATTTTTCTACCCACCTAAAGAGTGCAACGAGGGTGCATAATTAAATTTACTAATACTTGTTCAGTGGCTGTGAGTCTTCAAAAATACCATACTTTGTTGTGACAGGAGCAGGGAGGTTTGTAGAGTGTTATCACGTAGCACAGTGTTTGATGGAACCAAAAAAAAATCCCTCTGCTGTTTATAGTTTTAATCGATCAAGGTATGTATTTAAAATTCACGAATTTAAAACAATCAACTTGGATAGTCACATTTTCAGAATTAATTTTATTTTTTTAAAGTTAAAGGTCACGTAAAGTTCAATATTTTTTATAAAAAAAAGTATTTGAATTTGACACGTGGGAGTTTTACTCGTGCATTTTATAAAGCTATAAACAGCCGAGGGATTTTTTTGGTTCCATCAAACACTGTGCGTAGTCAAGCTTATTTTAGATATGGTGTGTAGTGTTTGCGCTTCATAAACTCTCAGATGACAGCACTAACACATATGTATGTTGCGGGCCGTCAGATCCATCGAGAAATCTATGCACATTCACTATTTGAATAATGCTACTATCGTCACTCTTGGATTAATGTCTTAAGTTGTCTAGAAAAATAAAGCTACACAATCTCCTAGTGACTGCCATTGTATTATTTCTATAGTTATAAAAGTGTAACTGTTTTCATAATTACAAAAGTGTAAATAATACCAGAAAATTAAGTAATGAAAGTCCTAATGTTTCTGGAGTTAATTAGCGATAAAACCGTGTTTTAAAAGGTTATGAATGTTACAATAAAGATTTTTAATAGTTGCCCATAGCTCGATTCAAATATAAAAATAGACAATATAATATTTTGTCAAAAAATGAATCTCATAAGACTTAGTATAATACATTAACCAATATTAATACAAAACAATGCTAGAGATTATTTTTTTTTATAAATGATTTTACAGTGATTTTATTTAAAATATATGAAAGAATAGTAAAATTACCTCTTGCTTCGGTATAATGGATCCACCTCGTATTAGTGTAAAGAAATCTGCATCAGTTGTGGTCATCGTTACTGTTTGTCCTACTTCTCCTTCAATCTTCAAACCACTCCCAAACTCATACCACTGTCCCGGAGGCATCCAAATATGAACGTGACTTTGACTCGGTTGAAGATTCGGCACTATTAATAAATCATTTCCAACAGCAAATTGAGTAGTTAAATCTGTCAGTTCCTCAGTGTAAGGAAACTGGTAAAACATAGGCCTTAGAAGTGGCCCTTGTTGGAGAACAGTGTAGAAATAGGACATTAAGGTCATTCGTCTTTTTAAAGAAGTGATCATATGCGCTTTATCAGTACCAATGAATGACAAAGGATCTCTCCGAATGTCTTTAGAGTGTATGTTAATCATTGGAAAATAAGTCCCTGCCATGTACCACTTAGCGCATAAACGTATCTGTGTGGAATTATTGAAGTCATCCATATCACCGCATATAGGAGAAGACCAGTACCAATGACCAGAAATACCTCCTAAACTTGCCTCAACCAGTTCCCTTTGTAGACTACTCCATGAAGTTTCTATACCTTGTCTATTTATACCCACGTTTATATTCATCCATTGACTTGTACTCATAGTTGGTACTGCTTCTTTGATTATATGGAATGCAGTAATAAAGTGGTTGCCATATTCATTATGTGTATAAAGATACATTTCTGGTTGTGTAGCATTCCATGGTGGCGTGTGTTCAAAAGCCTTTTCAAAATCCTAAAAGAGTTAAACTTTAAAACATATGTCTAAATAGTTTCATCATTCTCCTACTCTTATCCCAATTACTTGGGATCGATACAATATGTACTCTTCTTTCTTAGTATTATACATATTGTAAAGTTATTGGCAATAGTTTTGTGACCGGCCGCCAGCTAGACATCAACCCTTCTTAGGAATGTAATTGTTGACTATACGGCATCAGATGGAGTTGGGCCAGGTCATTATAAGGCTCTTAGTCGTCTTTTACGACGTCCACGAGCAAAGCAAGCGTTGGTAGTAATCGTATCCGCTACAACACAACATTATATATGTCTAAATAGATTATATACTATTAAATTATAATGTCATACCTCACTAAAATATGGCAACAGTAAACGTGTTTCGTTATGCATTTTTGTAGATTCATCTAAAGGCCAATTATTTTCTAAAACAATTCCATCAATATCACCGTACGCCCACAATTTTTGCATAAACTCTTCACTAATATCATTATAGTTAGGATAGATAACATCGTGGCCATCTACTGTACCAATATATATTTGATCTGATTCATCATCTCGAATAATATATTTTTCATATTTTTCAACATCAAAGCAAGGTTCATTTGAATCTGATTTTGTTATATTTTCATCGTCTGTATCTTCTTCTGTTTCATATATTGTAGGCTTGGAATATTGTATCTGAAAGGTATTTGATGAAATAATTATAAGTTAGTGGTATTTATAAGTAATTATCTTATCTTTGTAGTGGTAGGGCAATAATGTTAACAGTTTTATGTCCACAGTTGCAGGTCAGTTTGTACGGGGTAGTATCACACTCTCGCAAAAAATCGACGTCTGAGCAGTGTGCTTTTATACTACGTTGAGTGAACAAGAGTTAGAAGCCCAACTTTTTGGGTGGGTTTAGGTTGATCGGCCTACTTGTAGCCTTGGTACCGCAAAAGTACATGAACAATAATAATACATACAAAAAGGTGTGTTGCTTGTTCGTTTGTCACCATAAGCAATACAAAAAAAAAATAAACGTCACGCTGGTAACCTCAAACAACATTCCACATACCATACCACAGTATCACTCATACCATGACATATCACTTGTCTTACAAAATATCATATAATATAATGTACCATGCTACATATCAAACCATAGAACATGCTATACTATACTATACACTGGTGCTGCTGTTTAGAGCAGGACGTTGTCTGCCGGGGCAGGACGACGTCTGCCGGATACGCAAGTATGTATATAGGTAGATATAGATATGTTGTTTAAAAAAAGGCTAGAAACTGCATAACAAAGGCTACCAGTCTTTCTGGTCTTCTTCTCTCCTCTTCATCATGAAATTGATTAGAGAGCATCTTTCTATTTTACATTTTTTTTTCTGAATTAAAAATTTTGTCTAGTATCTCACCTCTGCAGTACATAGTAGCAACAGTATCGGAATTATTGTATAATAACAAGGTAGTATCCTACAATAACAAGATAAGCGTTATATATTTTACTGGGTAGCCTTAAAGTAAAAACAAATTGGTTTTCACTAAGCTTAGTGGGCTTTACCACCCCATCTGTCGCCTCTTTCTATTAGGTGGGATTAAGTTAAGCAATTGTTCTAATACTTAAGTATTAGAACAATTGCTTACTTAAGTAAAAAGGTAAATTTAAAGTCTTACAACTGCCAAGTATAGACCATATTCCCTAACCGAGGCTTCGGGTGATCGGACCGGGGAATTGTCCGGTTACCCGACGTGAGGCCACCGCGTGAGGACGACGCCTCGACGGCGAAAGCTGTCGGGGCGTCGACAGGAGAGGAGCCCAAGAGGGCATACCGCCGAGCGGGCCACCGAAGACAAAGATCGGGTACCGGTGGCCCGCTCGTACGGCGAAGAAGAGGTGCTTGCAGGGTGGGTCAATGGGGTTGCGCGCCGCCTCTTCCGTCACCCCGGACCGATTTGGCGGGGTGCGACGTCCATAGCCCACCGCAAAAAAAAAAAAAAAAAAGCAAAAAAAAAAAAAAAAAAAAAAAACAAAAAAAAAAAAGTATAGACCATATTTGATTAGGCAACAATTAATTAGAGAAGGCGTTATAAAGAATATTTTTTCCGTGAAACATACAAAACAAAATTCTTAAAAGAAATCTATTCAATGAAACCCCGCCGAATTCATTTAAGTGTATTTATAGAATTATAAGAATTACTTCTTTGAAATTATTAGGTTCATGAATTATAATGTTAACTATATTTATTTCATCATCATCATCATCACAGCCCATAAATGTCCCACTATTGGGCTCGGGCCTCCTCCGTAATGGGAGGGAAATTAACCTACTATACCGCGCTGGTCAGACGTGTTGGTATAGGGTTTTGTTTCGAGTTTTCCTTCTCTCGCATAGATGTTATATGCGTTTTATAGCCCTTAGTCGTCTCGTACGATCACCCACGGGTAAGATATGGGGTGGTGAATTGTATTCTTACTCCGCCACCACACGGAAAATCATCAATTATTTCAAAAATCATCAATCAATATATTTATTTATCTTGTAAATATTTAATTTAATTTTTTGATTGTTTATGGTGGCAAACGAGCAAGCAGCACACCTGATGGTAAGTGTCACTGCCGCCCATGGACCTTTGCAATACCAAGCGTATTGCTTAGGCCGCTGCCTACCAATAAAATCCCCCAACCCACCCAGTTGGGCTTTCAGCTCTCTCGCTCACCGAACGAAGCGCAATAGCACATAAACTAAGTGAACACGAGGCTGTACTTCCGACAGAAAAAAACAATTTTCAGCTGTACCACAGTGAGTGTTATAGACGCTTTACGGCTTTGCCCCCAAAGTATCGCAAAATAATACCAGAAGATGCATCTGCTGCGAGATTACGGTATGTATATAAATTATAATTTTTTTGGGTGGGTAGGAAATAATTATTGAGTCGCGTAATAGATGACGCTTTCATTGACATTAGTGGCGACAAAAAAAATCGAGAGTGGCCTCTCTATTTCCAATGTATTATATTACTCTATGATTAGGACCCTTCTTTTCTACTTCTAAAAATGTTTTCCAGTGCCCTCAACAAAAGGGTACCCCGAGCATGCGTACAACTAACCCCCTCCAAGCGTACCTTAATACTGTCTATGCTATGCTAGCGTGTATTGTTTGAATCTTTAAAAATAACAAGAATAATTAAAAAGACGTCATTTCCTCTCACATGAAAATTTGTGAGCTGATTTTAAATATATTTCTGTGATAAATAAAAAAAAATCAGCTAGCAGTAAGTCGAGGGAAACTTAGTCAGCTGATGCATTTAAATAGTCAGTAAATGCTTCTGGCTAACTTCTACGTAACGACCTTCAAATTATCAGCTGACGATTTTTCCACCGAGATACAGCCAGCTGACGTATATATTTATCAATAGTTACATATAAGCTATCATCAGGTAAATTTTTATTTGAGAGGATATCACTGAAAGTGAAGTTTTTTTCCCCATGATCGAGACATCAGCTGACGTACAATACACTATGTTATAGCCAGCTGATTTTATTTTTTTGTTGAGATATTGGGTTAGCTATAATTTGATAAATTTTTAGCCGAGAGGAAATGAGTGAATGTATTTTTTTTTTCTTCGAGCGTGGGAGGTTACAACTGCTCATACCACCCACCGAGCCGCAGCTGACGTTCACGAGACTTTATGGTTCGATTTTCTGATGCATTTTACAAATTATCACTTGAGAGGAACTTGGTCATATATATCTGTTACTGGCTCTCGGACTATTATAAAAGTGCATTTTACCAGTTCCATGACTTTCATTGTTCTAAATTGTAAATAAAATTCTAAAGAAACGCTATTTTTCTCCAATTACAAGTTATCAATAATAGAATTATATTATTTTTTATTTTTATACTATAATATAACAATAGCGATGTTTTAATAGTATATTACAAATTAGTTTCTTATGAAATATTTGTATGAAGCTTTTGAGAAGGTTACTAAGGGTTGTTACAAATGTTTTACTGTAATATACATTGAAAGATTTTTTTTTATTTAATTGGTTACAAATTGATTAAATCAAGAATTAATGATGATATTAGATTTTTTTTGTGGTGTGTTTTTTTTTTCAAAATAGCAGTAAAATAAAACTCATCATCCGTGTGGTGATGGAGTAAGAATACAATTCACCACCCCCCTGATCGTAATCGTAAGAGACGTCTAAGGGATATAAAATGCATGCATATAACATCTATGGAAGAGAAGGAAAACTCGAAACAAAACCCTATACCAACACGTCTGACCAGCGCGGTATAGTAGGTTAATTTCCCTCCCATTATGGAAGAGGCCCGAGCCCAAGAGTGGGACATATATATGTTGTGATGATGATGATGATGAGTACAATAAAACTTATAGTACAAACTTTAGATTAGTAAAGAAATTGTGGTCACTAATTCTGGTAAACAGAAATTTGAGTTTTTTATCAAAAGTATCACTACATATTCCTATACGTATCCGTATCACCCAATATTATTCACATCACATCGGCTCATATAGCTCAGCTCGTCACCTCCATAATAATAGCACAATTTACCTGCCATACCTTCTTGGCCAGACGGCTTCATAGATCGTTTTATTTCGAGAATTCCTTATCTTGCATAGATGATATATATATTACATCCTATAGCCGTCTTTTACGATACCCAAAGGGGTGTTGAATTGTATTCTTACTTCGTCAAAAAGAAGATATTTATTACTAAATATAAATAGTTTTTTCTATTTATCGACCAACTGCTAGGATAAATAGATTGCCACGGATGGCAAGGAAGCGGTACCAGAGGCCGGGCCAATGTCGATGGGTAGGGAATACAGTGGGTTATGGGGCCACGCGCTGCCCTTCCGTCGCCCCGAATGGAACGGGCGGCGTGTGTCCGAACCATAGCCTACCCAAAAAAAAAGGATAAATATATTACATATTGTAATAATTATTTAGAATTATCTGTTGTTGGTATTTGCTTGACCTTTACATAAAGGTCACTACATTGTGTAACATAACGCAGGTGGAAGATTACAAGTAAAATTATTAATATACAATTTCATTTCTTAGCCTATGTTGTATATAGATCTCTGTATGCCGGAAGATAAGGTCGTATTTGCTATGCTTAACAGATGGATTGCCAATTAGATTGGTGTGATAAATTGCCCAGGAGAGTGTTTCTTCCATTCTAAGACATTCATTCTTAATTGATTTTAAGACGCTTTCGAACAAGTAATCGATAATATCTGACTGAATTCTTAACTATTCACCACATAGTTGAATGCATTTATATAGGTATTTTCCTTGTGATGACGGAGTAAGAATATAATTCACCACCCCCCTAACTCACCGTGGGTGTTTTAGACGGAGTAAGGGATATAATATGCATAGGTATAACATCTATGCAAGAGTAGTAAAACTTGAAATAAAACTATATAGCAACCCGTTAGACCACCATGGTGTTGTAGGTTAATTTCCCTTCTGTTATGACGTAGACTCACGCCTAGCAATATAAGGTGTATATATTGAGATGATTGGTGTATATTATAATATACATAAACTAAGACTTACATAGGGAGATACATGCGGTACAAATTTCTTTCCGGCAAGCCTCAATGCTGTTGCACCGTCATCAACTAATTTTAAATAATCACTGTTGTAACTGCTATTGAACACTATTGGAGTGGCCCCACAATGACTTTCAAACGGCATAGACTCTGTGCTGGCAGTACTGATAAAGTTTCGTAGCTCTGCTAAAGAGTCTGAACTTGTTGATTCGCTGGAATAATATTAAGCTATATTTAGACATTAACTAATGAAAGAACTAATTGGATTTAGGATTAAGAAATCTGAAAAGCGAAAAGTTTATAAAAGAAGTAGAAAATTGGATGGTTGAAAATTTACCAGTTTGTGAGTCCTCAACGCTCAGTCGTAGTCTGGGCAAAGTTGTCAAACCCATCCATAGCTAGCAACTGCATACCCAGACAAAAAAAAATGACAAATAAGAAAAAGAAAATTATTTTTAAACTATGTCGAAGTTAGTGTTAAGTTTGATGTACATTAAACTAGTTATTTTACAAAAAGCCTAGTTATTTTAAATAATATCTCTAAAATTCTAAAAATTAGACAATTACGTTTCTCTATTTCAAAGGTCCACAATATCCCTTTTATATAATTCAAAGAGAACCAAGGTTGGCTAACGTATTATCAAACTTTTAAACACCCGGAATGAGGGTGATTTTGTAATTAAACCAACATTCTTTGAACGTACTTTCGTTGATTAACTTTAAAGAAATTTCTGTCTGCCTTCTGCTGTCATAGCAAATCAAGGGAAATTTAAATATTTATTTCATAAAGATAGTTTTAAAGTAAAGGTTTAAGAAAAATAATGTTATTCAAAACAGATAAAAAGGCATTTATAATGAAATAAACAGGTGAGAAAGGCATTTATAAAAATGGTACTTATCTAACGTACGTATAGTAATCAAATTGCTACTCATATTTATGTCTTTACGGGAGACATTTTTATACACGCCGTCTATCACAAAAGTTTTCACATTGTTTTTATACTCTAACTTTTCAATTGTGTTAAGCGAAGACATGACCCAATTTTCTAAATTTAGATATATAAATAACCATATTATCCTAATTTATAAGGATGTTGACATAGTTTCCAATAGATATGGATGCAAGTCTTTTGTATGGTAATCATTTTTCGCTCCCTAATAAGTTTTTGTATATAGCTTGATAGAATTTCATAAATATAATAGATTGAGCACATCAATTTCTAAAGCCCAATAATTTAAATAATACATTTTGTAGGCTTTCAAGTGACTCTATTAAACCAACTGCAGTTTTAGGTATACAAAACCCACTCCAAGTTTAAAAGGTCTATTTATTTCACAAATAATCACATGATTACCGCCTCTGGTCGACGGCGTGCTTGCATTTCCAACGTAGTTGATGTTATAACTCACCTACAAAAGTGTGCACCAAGCATCCAGTATTCAAGTTGTCTGTGACCTCCAATCCATTTCATAACATCTCTCATTATATCAGCAGGTTCAGGACCCACGAATAAATGAAATTTTAAACCCCAATTTGTTATGCTGCGAACAACTATTTGATTCTCGTTACCTATATGAATTTCAGTAGGTGCTATTGTATCAAATAAAAGTCCGTTATAAGTGCCGTTTGATTTTGCAAATATGAGCGGTATCGAACTTAATCCTCCTCTGTGACTATAAATTACTTTTACAGTGTCTTCTTTCAAAGGTATTTCACCTAACCCATACATAGATTCATTTGTAATTGTAAATGCCATTTCCCATATATTACTGGAAGCTATTATAGGGCCTCGAGCAGTATTAAATATATTTCCTTGTGTAGCATTAACAACAACATTTAATTCATCTCCTGTGACTTCATATACATAATCTTTTTCTTCTATCCGTTGTCCAAGTATCAGATCATCAGATTTGTAGAATGTCATAGACAGATGCGTTGTTGAAATTTCATCTATTGCCAGCCTAATATGTTTAAAACTCTCTTGTGATCTATAAGGTACTGTTGAAATTCTAGAAGTCAAGAGTACTTCTTCCGACCATTCTTGATCTAATAGATAAGAGAACCTAGATGGAAATCTGTGAAAACATACACCATTACTGTGATCATAGCAACAGTCGTTGTGGCATTGATCTATGGTACTATTGCCATAGCCACATAAAAGTCTAGATTGTCTTGCGATTAAGCATGAACCTATCGAGAAGCCATCTGAAGGTGGTGTATCGATACTGGTGAAGAATAGATAATTGTATATAAGTACAGGTGCTATTATAGCGACTATAATAAGCGATATAATTACTTTTAAGGGTCTGTTTAGTAAAACCTTGTCTTGCCATTTAATTTCTGAAAAGAAAAAAGGTTAGATTTAATAAGTATATTAGAATTACATTCATAATGAAGTACATAAGTTCGTAATTCTATTGCGTATAAACTAGTTCAGAGATTTGCTTATACATTTCGGTTAATTTTTCTTTACAAATAGGTACAAAGTAACGAAATGCTCGTGGGTGTATGCTGGTTGGTTAACAATTACTATCCCAAGTAAAGTTGATGTTAGAGAGATAGCCGATCATAAAACTATTGCCAAAACTTTTGCAATATGTACGATTGAAGAAGAGTAAAAGAAAGCAGTGGAGGGTGCTGTTAAGTTTGAAAGTTGTGTCAAAACTATTGAACTGGACTAACAGGGGTGACTTATTTTTATAAATCAGATGCAATCTAAATAGATTTTCATCATTTAGATTTGTAGGTGGAACTGCTGGTAATTAACAATTCAATCCCAAAATTTATTTTGTTTGACACCCGCGGAATAGTAAGCGCATATAGGCTCATTTTCATTGGTCGTTAGAGCTCGCAATCGGAATACGGGAGATTTCTGGTCACGCATGCTGCCATAGGGACCGCATACTGTAATCTCTTTCATTGCCCGCATGCGGGGTACGGGCGATTTCTCTTTAGCCATGCCATACGGCCACCGGTATGAATTTTATTGATTGTTTGTTACACCAACCATTGGTTATTACACCAACCGTTGAATTGATGAACGCGGGGAATACCTGCATGCCGTATATCGACCAAGATATAAATAGCCTACTTTCATTAGTCGATAGCTTGTATTCGGGGACTCCCCGCCTACTCCACCCCATGTCAAAATAAAAATAGTATTTTCTTCCAAGTTAGAGTTTTTTTTGTGGTTGGCCCAACGACGAAGGCGACGTCACGGGTGGATTACGGGTGTGCGTGCTTACGCCCCTCTGTCACCCCGGACGGAGTGGTGCGAGGAGTGTGCCGACCGTAATCCGCCCCAAAAAAAAAAAAAAAAAAAAAAGTTAGAGGTTTAACTTGAATCGTAATGTGATATTTGGTGTACAATTTTATTGGCTGGGTTATAAAATACAAAAAGTTTTAATACGCTCTTTTTAGATACATATATCGTAACAAAATTTTTCAACATAATTTTGCCAACCTCGAGATATCTCATTATACACGTATCAAGAGCCGACTACGATACAATAAAATGAACAGAAGCCATTTTGTTTTTGAAATAAAACTATTTTTACGGATTTAATCGCGTTTATATGTGATTTTTAAAGAAGAGTTTATTTTCAAGAGTCTCTGAAATCGGCGAGCGTGTATGAAGAGAATTATGAATGTTAGGGAAGCGAGTGAAGTATGCAAGGATAGAGTTCTCTGGCACTCTGTTCTCTTTGCCTACCCTGCAAGGGATATGGCGTGTTGATATGTATGTATGTATGTATTTAAAAAAAAACCACAACAAAAATGTCTAACATCATCATTAATTTGTGATATAATCAATTTGTAACCAATTAAATAAAAAAATCTTTCAATGTATATTACAGTAAAACATTTGAATGTACCCTATCAAACCAATTTATAGGTACCTTACTAAAATTGACCAATTATTCCATTGAAAAATTAGATTTGCTGTCAAATAAAGGATCCCGACTGTTCAGTTGTCATGTTTTATTATAAATATATTTCATTTTCTGCAATAGTATTGATTCAATAATATATTATGGAATTCTAGACCACCGAACATCTAAGTGCTTGTTTTTTTTCTTTTCAGTTTTTTTATTATGTACGTAGTTTTGGTGACTTTTTACGCAGTCGGGTTTTTTGATTTTTTTAATATTTTTTTTTATTTTACACTTTTTAGTTATAAATACCTAGGTAGCTATAGTTATCTTATTTATTAATAAGTAGGTAAGTACCTAACTATATATAGTTTTTCGACTGAAGTTGAGTACTAAATCGTTAGAAATTGGAGATGGGCGACCGCGTCAGACATTAGATACTTTAGGTAGGACTACCTATGGTATATTGGACAATACGCCGGGCGGGCCACCGAAGTCAAAAATCGGGTACCGAGCGGGCCACCGCGGTGGCCCGCTCGCACGGTGAAGAGAGAAGGTTTTACGGTGGGTCTATGGGGTCACGCGCCGCCTTTCCGTCACCCCGGACCGATTCGGCGGGGCGAGACGCATCCATAGCCCACCAATAAAAAAAAATGGTATATTGGACAATATACCTACTAGATACTTCAGTATATGTCCATCCACATCCAGTTATATGAATTTTTCGTCTTTTCATCGTAAATTTCTACTGTCTAAAAAACCTATATGTGAGAAAGGCTGTTACGAAACTTTAAATCGATATAGATCCTAATCGGACAGTCAAATCGAAAAATGTTGAGAGAAAACTAAAAATAATTTTTAAATAACTATTTAACGATACCCCACTCGATATAGTTTGTTGACTTTATTTTTTTTAATTTTCACAATATGGCGTCCAGTAGTCGCCATATTGAATTTTCAATAACGTCATATCTTTAGTGACACTCGCCGGATTAAGACAAATCGATTGACGTGCGAATCATAAAAATCGGCCCAGGCGTTTGGTATATATAGTTCTTCAAAGGAACATACAAACATACATACATACATACATATATACATACATACATACATAGACTGTTAAACACAATACCACTCCTTTGCAGTCGGGTAAAAAAACAACATCATAATCGGTCTATTCGTTTAGGAGTTACGATGCCACAGACTGATATTAATACATAGACAAGTCAAACTCAAAACACCGCTGTTTTTGCGTCGGGGATTCTTTATTTTTTATTTATACTACTATCATGTAGTTGGGTATTTTCCCGTCAAAACACAGCGTAGCGCGGGTATTTTGTTTTAATTGTCGCGCCAAAATTACATATATTGGGTACCGTCGACAATAAATAATGCACGAAACCTCAGTTTAGAGTAACCGAAGAGTCCCTTGACAAGATTCTTACGCCTTACTATTCACGCAACAGAACAAAGTAAACTGGTCTCCCGCGTTTTACTATAAAAAGGGGGTTTTATTACATATGGTTATGTAATGTTTTATTTGATTCGGCAGGATTACTCTCTGTTTGTGTCTGATTAAGTTATCAAAGCCTTATATAGCTGATACATAAAAAAGTCAAGACATCCATTAAAAAGGTTTATAAATAAATCGTAAAAGGTTAGGCATATTAACAGTGATAGATGATACGAAAATATTTTTATAAGGGAAGCCTTTTAAGGGTCGTGAGGTCTTTTTATATACGAATTTATGTTTATCTTCATTGTATGTAGGACCATTTTAATATTTAGAGATTTTTGATAATTGCTATTAATTTTTAATTTCCGAAACAAAAAGAGGGATGATACAGGGTTATAAGTTGACGTTGCTTCTAGTGGTGATGGAGTAGAATACAATTCACCACCTCCTATCTTGTCCATGGGTATTATAAAAAATACCAAGGAATATAATATGCAGATAACATCTATGCAAGATGATGTGTGGTAGCGGCTAAGAATACTACTAACCCCTACTTTGCTCGTGAATGTCATAAAGGACGACTAAGAGCCTTATATCGACCTGGGTTAACTCCATCTGATGCCGCTTGGTGAACAATTACATTCCCAAGGAGGCCGTCTGGCAGGCAGCTGGTCATAAAACTATTGCCAACAATTTTTAGAATATGTACTATGAAAGAAAACGCCCCAGCCTGCTGCCAGGACATCGACCTCACGCGGTCAGCCTCTCTGCGGGTGATGGACTATTCCCCGGTCCAGTCAACCAGACTTTGTTTCCCTAGTAGGACAGTTCTTTGCATTATTCACATTTGTGATGACAACAA
Organism: Lymantria monacha; assembly: GCA_905163515.2. Taxonomy (NCBI): domain Eukaryota; kingdom Metazoa; phylum Arthropoda; class Insecta; order Lepidoptera; family Erebidae; genus Lymantria; species Lymantria monacha. Next base: position 21,750,880 of record LR991097.1, on the reverse strand, counting down.
CGATTTCATTGTTGTGAGTCTGGGTGTGTTTCTTAACTGCATGTTTTTCGTGTGGCGTTGGAGTAAGAATATAATTCACCACCCCTTATTTCACCGTCCTTCCGTCGCCTTGGTCGGAATGGGCAGGGTTTGTTCAAATTATACTCCTACGAAAATAGCTTCGTGATTTTAAAATATAACCAATTTTTACCATGTTTAAATCCCTACACTGTATATAAAGATTTTTATATACCCATAAAATATTATAGGTATTCAAACATTTAAAGATAAATATTTATATGTTACAAAATTAAGAACGTAAAAAGAAACAATCAAAAAACCAATTAGAACTATTTTCGACTTTTACGCGGACGAAGTCGCGGGAAAACGCTAGTACGTATATAAAATCTATGCTACATAAGGCAAGCTTGAAATGAAATTCTATGTTAACCCAGCGTGATATTTTAGATCAATTGCCCTCCTCCTATCATGGAGAAGGCTCGTACCTGGCATTGGGACATATACTCCTATGAGCTGAGATGCATGTTTGTGAAGTCACACAAAACACAAAGATTCATTCTTTGATGTGGAGCATTGTTTGTATATATGAATTTGACAAGACAAGAATATCCTTTACTAATGAATTATCTTGTGTTGCTGTGGACTTGACAAACATATAATTAACAGACACAAATTACTGTCAAACCAACGATACCCGATACGGAAGATTACCAAGTATTAACAATTTACGCCATCTGCGTATTTAAATTAAAATATCTGGATGACCGGATCAGTGTTCATTTTCGATAAAATTGAGTTTTTCTTGTGAAATATATTTAGATATTAAAGGGTACAGATGATGAAAGGGACGGAATTAATTACATACTGATGAAATATATTTTTTTTTATTGCTTATGGTGGCAAACGAGCTAACAACACCTGATGGTAAGTGTTACTGCTGCTCATGGATTTAAAATACTGACGGTACAACTAGGATGTTGCCTACCAAACCAAATCTACCCATAAAGTTGGGCTTTCGAATTTCTTGCTCAGCGAATAAAACGCGATATTACATAGCTACTGCTCGGACGTTGATTTTCTACGAGAGTATGGTACTACGTCAGACAGAACGGTCCGAGAACAGCCTCGGCTCACCCTCTACAGAGAGGGAAAACTCACAACAGCGTGGTCCTTCCATTACCAATTGTCGTGATTAAGCGATTACTTGATTTCAAAATGGAGTCCTTTTTATTCTTGATGATAGTGGAGAAATGTACCTTCATATTATTGTTATATTTTTTTCATTGGCGAAAATACTGAGACAGTGTTATACACGTACGAGATTTTCTCTAAATGAAATCTAGTTAAGTCGATCACCGCACCCGAAACTTTCTGTATACTAAATTTCATGAAAATCGTTGTAGCTGTTTACTATATTCTGAATATGTAAAAATATTTAAATATACAAGAATTATTACTTTAAAAATTATAACGATTATGACTTGGCTGCAACACGATAACATGGTTATGTGATAGCAGAGTGCTGTGGGTTCCCATTAAGTCAACGTGGTCAAGCAATCAGTACAGCAGGTCAGATCCATAGCGATGGAGAAGAGATGCAGTAGGACATGAGGCCGCAGGCCGCCTTTCCGTCGCTCCGACTAGATCTAATGACTCCATTAGATCTAGTCTAGACCTTAGCCACAACAGAAAGTGGATCCCTATTACTTATCGCGTGACCTAATATTGCCTCCTCATTTAGTCCATATCATTATGAGGGATGCCATTTAAAAACTTGATTTCATCTTATCTCTTAAGTCACGTTCGTGTTACATGTGATAAAATAATTATAAATATAAGAATCATTTAAATCAATCTCTGTATAAAATATTTTTGGGGATTCAATTCAAATATATTTTATTACCTTATATTGATTCATCTGTTCCGTTTGGTGATGGACTAAGAATATAATTCACCACCCCCATCTTACCCGTGGGTGATGGTAAGAGACGACTAAGGAAATTAAACGCATATAACATCTACGCAAGAAAAGGAATACTCGAAACAAAACTCTATACCAAAACGTCTGACCAGCGTGGTAGAGTAAGTTAATTTCTCTTCCACGGAGGAGGCCTGAGCCCAACAGTAAGACATATATGGGCTGTGATGATGATGATGATTCATCTCAGTTCATATAGGTTCCACTGCTAGGCCTCCTTCATAATTGGAGTGAAAATGATCTACTGTACTACGCTGGTCAGATGCGTTAGTAATAGTTTCATTTTGAGTTTTTCATCTATTGGATAGATGTTATATGCATAATATATCGCCTTAGTCGTCTTTCCAGACACCCACGGACAAGACTGGTGAATTGTATTCTTACTCCATCACCAAAGAAAAAAAAAAGATAAGTAGATTATCTAAATTTCATGGTTCCGTGTGGTGACGGAGTAAGAATACAATTCACCACCCCCTATCTTACCCGTGGGTGATCGTATGAGACGACTAAGGGATATAAAATGCATATAACACCTATGCAAGAGACGGAAAACTCGAAACCAAATTCCTATACCAACACGTCTGACCAGCGTGGTATAGTAGGTTAATTTCCCTCTCATTGTGGAGGAGACTGGAGCCCAACAGTGGGAAATATATGAGCTGAGATGATGAAATCTCATGGTTAAAAAATTAAGAAAATTTAAGATAAAATTTAATGTAAATTAAGATTAAAGATTAAATTAATCTCTCGATAAATAATTATAGGTGTTCATTTAAAATATATTACGTTATGATCATCAAAATATTGTTTTTTGGTTATACAAATTCCAAATTTCAAAATTTGACGGTTCACATTTCCCGTGGTCAGAGTATAGAGGCACTTACGTCAGCTTGCTTCGTAAAAATGAGCACATTCAAGACATACATACGTTTCATTATTTGGTTTCATATTTGTGATTGATGCTGCGCATGTAATCTTGAATTCTCTGCAGCTAACTATGAAGAAACTTGGCATCTGATTAGCGAATGGTATGATAACAAAATAATTCTTATCAATCATCACTTAGATTCTTTATTTAGTATTCAGCAACTAACTCATGAGTCAGATAATTCACTTTGTTACTTAGTTAATAATGTAACTAAAAATCGAAGACCTTATAATTATTAATTTACTTTTACAATTCTATCATAATAGAATTTGATTTGACTTTACATAGGCGCTTGGGGATTACTCTTTCGGGTAACTACCTCTAAGCATCATTCTAGTGTACATTGGCTAGCCGATTCCTTGTACAATCGATCGAATCGACCTCGGTAAACAACCCGCTGGGTGGGGAAGGAGATAATTCCATACGCCACGATATTTACTTAGCTTTTATTAAGAGACAAATCGTTAGAAAACGTTTGCTCATGTTTATAAATACACAAAGCTAATAATTTCTGATATATTGACCCAAGCATTTGAAATAAAGCTATTTTTAAGGATTTACACGCTTTTAATTTACCGATGTTTCGAATTGCAGCATTCATGGTAACGGGAGGATAAAGGTGTCTCTAGTTCAAAAATTTATCTTTATTACAGATATTTATATCTATCCGCTCAACGCTTCGAACATGTAGTGTTCAAAAAATCAAGAATTTAAAAATAAGTAAGTGAAAATATATATTCTCCGTGTGGTGACGGAGTAAAAATACTATTCACCACCCCATATCTTACCCGTGGGTGATCGTACGAGACAACTAAGGTATATAAAACGCATATAACATCTATGCGATAGAAGAAAAACTCGAAACAAAACCCTATACCAACACGTCTGACCAGCGCGGTATAGTAGGTTAATTTCCCTCCCATTACGGAGGAGGCCCAAGCCCAGCAGTGGGAGATTTATGAACTGTGATGATGAAGTGAAAATAGTTGTATTTGAAATATTTTTAAACTAATTGAAGATTTGGATTTTCTTTTTATCTATATAGAGTTTTATTTATAATAATGAATACTTACTTTTAGTTCTCTCAAGGTCATAATCTAAATCTATGCTATCTTCCAAATTTTCTTCATTCTTATTAACATATGGTATCATATTTAATAGTCATATATGGAACAATCTGAAATAAAAACCATAATTTACACTGATAGCTGTATGAGCGTAAGGTTGCAGAACAAATAAAAGTTAGCATTTTATATATTTGACTATTTTACTAATTTTATTTGCAATATTATAATGATATAATTCGCACAAAGCTATCGACTATTGTAGAAGGAACAAATGATTCTTAATAAAATATTATATGGCAGACTAAAAGAAAATTATTTAAAATTTTAATTAAATTTTTTAAGAAGTAGTTTGTAGGACACATCATACAAAATACCTACTTCTTTACATTTTTAGCCTACCACATAATATATATTTATATAATTTTGTATTAATAGTACCACACTGTTGACAGTTTTCAGTCTAGAGCCACGGGCTGTGCCATCCGGGGTAGTACCACACTCTCGCAGAAAATCAACTTCTCTGCAATGACAATGTGCTTTTGCTCTTCGTTCGGTGTGCATGAGAGCCATAAGTCTAACTTTCTGGGTGGGTTTGGGTTGGAAATTAGCGGCCTAGCCGTACCTTTGGTATTGCAAAAATCCACATGACCGGCATCAACACTTTACATTACATGTGCTGCTTGCTCCTTCACCAAAGCAATAAATAAATATTTATAAAATTATGTTATTGATAATTTCATGTTGACACTGCATACACAGCTGGTTAGCGGTTTTCCGTGTGGTGAAGATTTAGAGATACAATGTGTCGCCAGTACTATTTCTTTACTATCCCGTGGACGTCGTAAAAAATATTTAATGCAGCACTAGTATGGGAGTGGCAAACAGCACTCTTCTAGGTAACTCACACAACTAACTGCGATTGTCATAACGCCTATCACACGTGGTTATTTATAGTCATTCGCCATCTTTGAGAAGCCTATAGCCTATAGTGGATATGTGAAGGTGGGCTGATGGATAAACTAGCAGTTTTTTTTTTCTATAAAACCCTGCACTAAAGAAATAATACTTGTCAATACATACAATAATTCCACAATCGGACATTACAAGCATATAATTAATGGAGAATTACACCCAGACTCAGAACATAAATTTGTAGATACCATAATGTGTTGTTCTGCATGGGTATCGAACCCAGGACGCTAATATTGTAGGTTGGTATCTTAACCACATCATCTTTGGACATCGCTAATGCATTCAGTAGTCTGTCATTCAGCTATCTCAGGGAGGCGCTGCGTTGTCACGGGTTGCCGTTTATACTTGAGACGGCTGGTGGCAGACTATTTTGAGGGGCGCAGCGTCCACTACGTTGGCCAAGTCTGGGATATTGTAGGGGCGCCCATGTTGTGCTGTGTCCCACAGGGATCGGCCTTAGGTCCGACCCTGTGGAGTAACGGCTATGACTGGGCGTAGAGAGATATCTTCCCTCCCGGGCTGGACGTGTGTTCAGACTATAGCTTTTGCAAAAATAGTGTGGTCTTTAAAAAAAAAGAAAAAAGCAATAATGAACTTAGACCGTAATTTCCGTATTGTTACCCTAACGGGTTCATGCCTGATAGTTCTTTTCAACTTTTTTGTTTTTCATCACCCCATTAGTTTTTACAAATTACATGTAGGAAGTGACATTGTTTGGTATTTGACCTACATATATAACGTGATCTTGGTAGCGAGCCAATCGTATTCATATGTATATTAGTTCCTACAAAAACTCTTTGGCGAAAGTAAATACAAGCATAATATACTTAATCAGAGTTGTTAATAAACACAGGCAAATAATCTGAGTCAAAATAACTTCTAATATAGGTAACTATAACAAATTTCTTTAATAACAATGGCGCTACGTGATAACGTTCAATTTACCTTTATAAATAAATACGTTAATATATAAAACACCTACTAGGTGTAGATAAACCTAAAGACGTTTTTATCAATATCGTTAGTTGCAAACTGAGAGTTGCAAAATCCCAGTAACTAGGTGTTCATAAATTTCAATTAATAGCATCAGAATACTAACCTTAGAATAACATAATTTCCTTGCGAGATTAATACGATTGTAATAAAAGTAAATACAATTTGAAAATACTTCGAACGCACTTTAGTTTTTATATTAATACACAAAATTTTTCTTTGTGTCTTGACTATATTTAAAATATATAAATACAATAATAAGAAATCACATCGACTTCGTTCGGTTATTATTACTATCAATGACGTTGATAATAAAGAAAATTTTAATTGTAATCGGATATGAATTGATAATGCGAAGTTTCAACAGAAATAAATGATAAGATTTAAAACAGATATATTTATTTGAATCGATAACAATTTTTAATTATTGGCAATGTGATTGATTCTTCCTTGTGATGAAAGATTAAGAATGCAATGTTTTCCCATTCCCTTTCTGTTAGTATAGTATAAGACAACTAAAAGACATAAGCAGAAAACTACAGTGCTCGAATATTTTAATAAATCGCATGTCCAAATTTATGTATCCAATTAGTGTAATAAATAATATAATGTCAACAAGCACCACATCCTCGTATCTAGGAGCAGGTACGACAGTTACCAGTGCTGGATTTAACTCGACAAATATGATATCCATTTAATTAGTATACTCGACCTTTGATCGTTCATTAACTGTCTGGGAAATAATCCTATTTCAATTTATTTATAACAAATAGATTTCTAATTAGATATTGAACGTTTTACGTTGGCGGAGGTCGACTTGATCTTATTAATTTTTTTATTTATTCGATATTCATAAATCAACAGTTAACATGTCAATTGTAGGTCATTCATCCATCAGCTCGTACAATAGACGTCTTATTGTTGGACATAGGACGAGAATGCTGCTCAGAATGGTCCTGCGTCATTTGCATCCAACGCCTTTCTGCGACTCTTAAGATATCGTCAGTCCATCTAGTATTACTACCTACACTAGATGAACTGACGGCATCTTATAGTCATCCTACCCAGCGTCGTCCATTTTGTGTTCGCCACTCGAGAACCTTTCTTCCATAAGAGTCAATTCGGCGATCGCTGTGGCCTGCCCATCGCACGCCTGCGTCGTCCATGCGCCACTGGGGAGCGTGTCATGGAAGAAGATTTCCTCTTTGTGGCGAACGCATCTCAGTTCTTGACGCCGTGTCACCGACACCCAATGGCAGAATCCAGCGAGCACTTCCATGCATGGGTTAGTTTTGACCAACAAGCTGCAGTACTGCCACAGTTGCAACTGCATCAAAGACTATGGTTTATGGTGCTATAATCTTTTCGTAATCAGGTGGCTTGGAGTCATCAAGCTTGTGAATGAGTCGATTCGTAATGACTTTTGAAAACAATTTGTACATGTGATTCAGGAGTGAGATGGATCTGTAATTCCTTAAGGCTCTTGCCTTTTATCGCCCTTTTTTGAAAAATAGCACCACCACACTCTTGATCCACGATACTGGAACGTCACTCCCGAGAATATTAGAATTGAATAGCTTCGTCATTTGTAATTGATTAAAAAAAACCGTGTGGTGATGGAGTCAGAATACAATTCATCACTCTTCTCTAGCCCGTGGGTGTCGTAAAATAGGACTAAGGGATATGATATGCAGATAACTTCTATGTAAGAGAAGGTAAACTCGAAATAAAACCCTATACCAACACGTTTGACCACTGTCCTATAGCAGATCAATTCGCCTGCCATTCTGGAGGAGGCTCGAGCCTAGCCTAGGTACGTATATGTATTAACATGATCATGATGATAAATATAAAAATATCTATAAATAATTCGCACTACATTTCAGCCCACCGCCATCCACTGCTGGATGTAGGCCTCCCTAATGGTACGCAACAGAGTGCGGTCCTGTGCCGTCTGCATCCATCGATGCCCAGCAACTTTCACCAGGTCGTCTGTCCACATAGTGGGGGGGCGTCCTACACTGCGTCGTCCGGTACGTGGTCGCCACTCTAGAACCTTTTTTTACCCAACGGTTGTCGGTTCTTCGAGCGATGTGGCCTGCCCATTGCCACTTCAGCGTGCTAATTCTTCGTGCTATGTCGGTTACACCCGTTCTTCTGCGGATTTCCGTATTACGGATTCTATCACGCATAGAAATCCCGAGCATAGCTCGCTCCATAGCACGCTGAGCAACTTTGAGCTTGGTTATGAGGCCTACATTTAGGGACCACGTTTCCGTGCCGTAAGTCATCACTGGTAACACACACTGGTCGTAGACCTGTGTTTTCAGACACTGAGGTATGTTGGACGAGAAGATCCTCCTAAGTTTCCCGAACGCTGCCCAGCCGAGTTGGATTCATCGGCTGACCTCTTTCTCGAAATTGGATCTACCTAACTGAACTGTTTGTCCAAGGTAAACATAATGATCGACAATTTCGAGAATCGCATTGCCAACTAGGACCGGTACAGGAATGACATGGGCATTTGACATGACTTTCGTCTTGTCCATGTGCATTCGTAACCCCATAAGTTGGGATACCCTGCTGAGATTGTTGAGCGTAGTGCCAAGATCCTCCGTGGATTCTGCCATAACGACGATATCGTCTGCAAATCGAAGGTGAGTGATGTATTCGCTGTTAATGTTAATACCGAGTCCGGCCCAGTCTAAGAGCTTGAAGACATCTTCCAGTGCAGTGGTGAACAGTTTTGGAGAGATGACATCTCCCTGTCTCACGCCTTTCTGCAACTGGATCGGTTTCGTACTCTTATCCCGGATACGGACTGACATTGTGGCGTTCCTGTACAAACACTTCAGCACTTCGATATAACGATGGTCGATTTGGCACCGCTGAAGGGACTGCAGCACCGCCCAAGTTTCGACTGAATCAAAGGCTTTCTCATAGTCCACAAACGCTATACACAGAGGCCGATTGTACTCCTCGGTCTTCTGGATAATCTGCCGGAGCGTGAGGATATGGTCTATGGTGCTATAGCCTTTTCGAAAGCCAGCTTGTTCGGGCGGCTGCAAGTCATCGAGCTTGCACGTGAGTCGATTGGTAATGACCCTCGAAAACAACTTGTAGACGTGGCTCAAGAGTGAGATGGGTCTGTAGTTCTTTAAAAGAGCTTTGTCGCCCTTCTTGAAGAACAGCACCACCACACTCCTGGTCCACGACTCTGGAACGTCGCCCCCGAGGATAACGGAATTAAATAGCTTCTGAAGGGCTTTTAAGACCGGCTTGCCGCCTGCCTTCAGGAGCTCTGCCGTAATTCCGTCATCTCCCGGCCGCCTTACCGTTATTCGTACTACGATGAGTTTAAAATACAATGCTTATTATATACGTTTATAATAGAAAGTTGCGGATATTAAACTATTTTGGAATATCTGATAGTTTCGAATAGTTTCAGTTACGAATATTAGATTTTCCGAGAATTGTAAAAGTTGTGAAATCTTAAGCTTGGCGATTATAGTATTATTTTAGTTCGTAGAGGTTTACATTCAATATTCAATATCGATAGACTGAAGAATGAAAAATATAACAACGTATCTTTAAAATTGTGCGCAGGTAGGCTGTCAGCTCGGCTAGTTCCAATTAAATCTGTTATAGGTCTGTCTTATGCAGACGCTATCCGAAATTATTCAGAAGTTTTATACCTATAAGATTTGATTACGGATTTGGATAGGATCAATTTTTATTTACTATGATGCCAAACGAGCAAGTAGCATGCCTGATGTTAAGTGTTACGCTCATGAATCTTTGAAATACCAGAGGTATAGCTAGATCGCGATTAACCAACCCAAGGCTATCCAGAAAGTCAGGCTTTCGGCGTTACATGCATTAAACATAATGATCGACAATTTCGAGAATCGCATTGCCAATTAGGACCGGTACAGGAGTGACATGGCCATTTGACATGACTTTCATCTTGTTCATGTTCATTCGTAACCCCACCAGTTGGGATACCCTGCTGAGATCGTTGAGCATGGTGCCAAGGTCCTCCATGGATTCTGCCATAACGACGATATCGTCTGCAAATCGAAGGTGAGTGATGTATTCGCCGTTAATGTTAATACCGAGTTCGGTCCAGTCTAAGAGCTTGAAGACATCTTCCAGTGTAGTGGTGAACAGTTCGGAGAGTAGTTACGATTACTTAGCTGCAAAAAATCCCGTCGTTAACTCGAAAACCTGAAATCTCCAGATAAAAATTTAAGCTTATAGCTATAGCTAATTTAACCATTGTGCCAATGTCGCTCCTATCATAGAAGAAGTTCATGTGCCATTATCAAATTTATATAGAACTAGCAGACCCGGCCACGCGTTGCTGTGGCTAAGGTAGCGTCAGTTACACGTGGTGGTTATGCTAATAAATTGTAGCTTATATGAAACGTTTCTACGTTTAACATAGCGCCATTATATACTCACTCAATCCAGTCAATAGATACCGCCATCTGTTAGAATCGATCGAATCGATAATCGAATCGATAACAGATAATTGTGACTGTCAAATAATAGACAAATAATTTGCAATAAAATAATATTGTGACTATAAATTGAGATGGAAGCTATCCTATCTTTTAAGTTGGATCAAACTACACATATTATGCAAATTTGAATAAAATCGGTTAAGTACTTTAAGAGTGCATGGATGATATATGGGCTGTGATGATGATGCGGCGGAACTACTGGGATGTAGTGAATTTCATATAAAAGTGCTTTACAACGTTTTCGTTTTTCATCAAAATTCCCACAAGATACCATTAACAGTGTGGCTATAGCACTGTTGATGGTGACATTTTGACTTAGACAATGACTAACCTGAAAGACTAAAAACGTAAAAATTATTATAACTTGACACTGGCACCAATAGCTCGTATAAGTAGCTGATTGCTAATACACAAAGAGAAGAAGAACGTTTATGTGACATCAACCTTTTTAGAGTTCCATACCCAAAAGATAAAATAGGACCCTATTACTAAGACTCTGCTGTCCATCCGTTGCTTCGCCTGTCTGTCACCAGGTTGCTCTCATGAACCGTGATAGTTGGACAGTTGAAATTTTCACAGATGATGAATTTCTTTTGCCGCTACAACGAAAAATACTAAAAAACAATAAAATAAATATTTAAGGGGGCGCCCACACAACAAAGGTAATCTTTTTGCTCGTTTTTGCTCGATATTGATAACAAAAATAGGTAGACGTTTGAAATATTCACAGAATATTTAGTAATATATTCCCTTTAGAAATAAATAATTAAATTAAAATAAAACAAATAGAGAATTTAAGCTCCTATACAACAAACATGATTATTTTGTCATTTATAGATATTGGTACGGAACCCTTTGTTCGCGACTCCGAGTAGCGCTTAGCCGGTTTTTTTAATATAATCGAATTAAGTTTTCAAACATGTGTCAAAATAAAATGTCTTTCAAATCAAAATCACTAAGAAGTATTGATATCAACTTTAAAGCAAATCACCCCTAAAATAATTTTTCCACCCCTTTTTAACCCAGTTAGGAGATAAATCTCAATAAAATATGAATCACATCTTTCATCAATTCTGTTAAAAAATGTTTTTGCAAAATTTGAAATAGATTGGACCAAGGAATCACGTTGTCCCATACAAACTTTGCACTGCTTTTTCACCCCCTTAGGGATATAATTTCGTAAAATCCGTTATTAGCTGACCTCTACTCGGCAAAAGAAATATTCCTACCAAATTTGAGATTTGTAGGCCTTATGATTCCAGAGATATCGTGATGAGTCAATACATAGGTGGAAATCTCTTATATATATATATATAGATAAAAAAATAACTACTATATCAAAATATTATTTTTCTCAAACATGCTTGGAAATTTGAGCACTATTTTGACAACCTTCTTCGAGATAAATCGAAATTGCTGTACTGACTAAAGACATGCGAGCAGCGGCCGGCAAAAAATGTATGAAAATCCATATCTGTCGTGTTTTAGTATATATATATATATAGCGCCATTATATACTCACTCAATCCAGTCAATAGATACCGCCATCTGTTAGAATCGATCGAATCGATAATCGAATCGATAACAGATAATTGTGACTGTCAAATAATAGACAAATAATTTGCAATAAAATAATATTGTGACTATAAATTGAGATGGAAGCTATCCTATCTTTTAAGTTGGATCAAACTACACATATTATGCAAATTTGAATAAAATCGGTTAAGTACTTTAAGAGTGCATGGATGATATATGGGCTGTGATGATGATGCGGCGGAACTACTGGGATGTAGTGAATTTCATATAAAAGTGCTTTACAACGTTTTCGTTTTTCATCAAAATTCCCACAAGATACCATTAACAGTGTGGCTATAGCACTGTTGATGGTGACATTTTGACTTAGACAATGACTAACCTGATAGACTAAAAACGTAAAAATTATTATAACTTGACACTGGCACCAATAGCTCGTATAAGTAGCTGATTGCTAATACACAAAGAGAAGAAGAACGTTTATGTGACATCAACCTTTTTAGAGTTCCATACCCAAAAGATAAAATAGGACCCTATTACTAAGACTCTGCTGTCCATCCGTTGCTTCGCCTGTCTGTCACCAGGTTGCTCTCATGAACCGTGATAGTTGGACAGTTGAAATTTTCACAGATGATGAATTTCTTTTGCCGCTACAACGAAAAATACTAAAAAACAATAAAATAAATATTTAAGGGGGCGCCCACACAACAAAGGTAATCTTTTTGCTCGTTTTTGCTCGATATTGATAACAAAAATAGGTAGACGTTTGAAATATTCACAGAATATTTAGTAATATATTCCCTTTAGAAATAAATAATTAAATTAAAATAAAACAAATAGAGAATTTAAGCTCCTATACAACAAACATGATTATTTTGTCATTTATAGATATTGGTACGGAACCATTTGTTCGCGACTCCGAGTAGCGCTTAGCCGGTTTTTTTAATATAATCGAATTAAGTTTTCAAACATGTGTCAAAATAAAATGTCTTTCAAATCAAAATCACTAAGAAGTATTGATATCAACTTTAAAGCAAATCACCCCTAAAATAATTTTTCCACCCCTTTTTAACCCAGTTAGGAGATAAATCTCAATAAAATATGAATCACATCTTTCATCAATTCTGTTAAAGAATGTTTATGCAAAATTTGAAATAGATTGGACCAAGGAATCACGTTGTCCCATACAAACTTTGCACTGCTTTTTCACCCCCTTAGGGATATAATTTCGTAAAATCCGTTATTAGCTGACCTCTACTCGGCAAAAGAAATATTCCTACCAAATTTGAGATTTGTAGGCCTTATGATTCCAGAGATATCGTGATGAGTCAATACATAGGTGGAAATCTCTTATATATATATATATATATATATATAGATAAAAAAATAACTACTATATCAAAATATTATTTTTCTCAAACATGCTTGGAAATTTGAGCACTATTTTGACAACCTTCTTCGAGATAAATCGAAATTGCTGTACTGACTAAAGACATGCGAGCAGCGGCCGGCAAAAAATGTATGAAAATCCATATCTGTCGTGTTTTAGTATATATATATATATATATATATATATATATATATACATACATACGTACATACATATCATCACGCCATATCCCTTGCAGGGTAGGCAGAGAGAACAGAGTGCCAGAGAACTCTATCTCTGCATACTTCTTGCTCTAGTACATCATTACCTATTGTTACTCTTACATCTGTTCTGGTTTTATCTCTTTCAAAAAACATTATTTTGGTTTTGCTCACATTCACGCGTAGACCCCTTTTCTTACAATCTTCTGTCATTGTGTCGACTAGGGTCTGCAGGTCAGTCGCTGACTGTGCCAGCAGGACTGCATCATCTGCATAAAGCAGAGCAGTGACCACTGAGTCGCCCATCTGGACTCCCACATTCATATCGTTCAACCTTTGGAGACATTTATCCAGATATATGATAAACAGCCTGGCTGACAGAACGCACCCCTGCTTAACGCCAATATTGACGTCAAACCAAGGCGACATTCCATCATCCAGCCGCACACAGGCTCTACAGCACATGTAACTGGACTGCACAGCCTGTAGCAGTTTACCGCTAATACTATACTCCGGTAAAATGTCCCAAAGTTCCTTTCGTACAACCGTGTCAAATGCTCTCTCCAGATCCACAAAACTGCAGAAAACCCTCTGACCTAGAGCCAGATGCTTCTCCACAATGTTGCGCAGAGAGAACACTTGATCCATGCATCCCCTTCCACTCCTGAAACCTCCTTGTGTCTCACACAGTAAACCATCGGACACCAAGCTCATTCTCCTTTCAATAATTTTACCATACACTTTTGCTGCTAAACTGGTCAAGCTTATGGCTCTGTAATTTGCGCAGTCATAACGTGAACCCTTGTTTTTAAACAAAGGCACGATGACTGCGCTATTCCAGTCCCCGGGAACCATTCCCGAGCTCCAACATAAATTGAGGAGCAACAGGAATGCCTCCCAGACACAAGAGCCACCAAGCTTGATCATCTCGGCAGACACCATATCAATGCCCGCTGCCTTACCATTTTTCAAACTTCTTATCGCCCATTCAACTTCATCCATACTGATGCCATCGGAGGACGCCGTTGTCGAATGTTGATCTACTAAACCACATGCAACACCAGCACTAACCGTAGCATCCGCATACATATCGCCAAAATATTCACTCCATCGGCTTAACACGTCTTGTGTTTGTGTAAGAATGTCTCCACCTTTAGACCTTATTTTATTCATTCTGTAGGCTGACCAACCACCCCGAGACTTCTTCACCTCCCTCCAAAAGAGTTTGGTGTTACCCTCGAAGTTTTTAGTCAGCCTATCTTCTGCACTCATATTTGCTGTGTCACGTTTCTCTTTTACTAAGGCCTTGGTGTCATTCTTACATTGCCGATATATTTCTTTCTTCTGTTCAGTCATACTGTCATTCAGATTCAAAGAAGAGACATAGTCCAGCCACGCTTTCTTCTTTTGCTCTACGGAAGCTGCCACTTCCGCATTCCACCATGCATCACCATTTGTTTTTCTATGCTTCTTTGAACTTCCACATAATTCTTTCGCTGTATCTACCATACTCTAAAATTTGACTAATTTTGACTTGTTCGTTTCGACTCTAATTTTGACTTGTTCGTTTTTTTTGTACTAGGATGCCACGCACAACCATATGGCGTAATCATTGTATAACCATTCATTTAAGCGTGGCATAACCGTTCTGCAGGTTTATTGGGCATTTTATTAGTGAAAAATTATTAATAAAATTTTTGGCTAAATTTTAGCCATAAACTCGTCTACAGCGGAAACAATTCATTGCTATGAGTTCGTGTCCTAAAAATGCATGACCTCTTTAAAGCTTAGAAAGCTTCAAATACCGTACTAATATAATACGGTGACTTTCGAGATGTTCCAATTTTAAAGAGTATTTGCACGATATGCGTACCGCAATGTGGGTTAGGGCGTCCCCCGGAGGCATCGCGTACCGACCCGCCCCCGTCGGTACGAACATCGGCAGTTGCGGCGATGGGGGCCGCCACCCATCACGCCTTGCCCAGTTAGGCGAGTCGAGGAGAACGGAGTGCCGGGTGGGCACGTGGAATGTAAGAGGTTGTGTGGAAGGTAAGTTGCACGAGCTGATATCCGTCATGGCGGACAAACAGCTAGACGTGCTCTGTGTAACAGAGACCAAGCGAAGGGGCAGCGACGCCTGCGATCTTCCTGGTGGCGGGATGGCTCTGTGGTCTGGTGTACCACAGAGCGATCGAGCCAGCATGGGGGTAGGAGTGCTGTTGTCCTCTCGCTTGGCCTCAGGTGTGAAGGATTACGGAATGTATGATCCCAGACTTCTCTGGGTCCGTATAAAACTAGGTGTCACCAAGGTATTCATGGTTGTAGCATATGCTCCCGTAGGATCCTCGGTGGCATCAGACCTAGAGAAGTTTTGGGACAATGTTAGGGAAGCTCTGGATATGGCAGAAACCAGTGAACGCGTGATTGTATGCGGAGATTTGAACGGATGGGTGGGGACCAAGCGTCCCGACTATGAGGACGTACTTGGTCCATTTGGTGATAAGAGAGTGAACGACGCAGGTAGGCTCATAGCGGATGTATGCATGGAGAGAAACCTTATTGTGTCAAACACATTTTTCCAACATAAGGACATCCATATGTATACATGGAGAAGGAATGAACAGAAAAGTATAATAGATTTAATTTTGGTAGACAGTCGCCTCCGAAGCAAAATATTGGACGCAAGAGCCTACAGGGGCCCCACAGTCGACACGGACCACTATCTCGTTATTGCGAGATTTAGTGGTCTGTTCAGAAACTGGAGGCACTGGCGAGAGCGTGTCCACTTCGGAGGGCTTGAGAGAATAAAGGTTGAAAGGTTGCAAGAAGAGTGTGTAAGAGAAAAGTATGCAGAGGGTGTCCGAGAACGGCTGACGATGGCAAGCCAGCCGCAATCGAACATTGAAGAATGCTGGAGACCATTGAAAGAGAGTATGGTAGATACAGCGAAAGAAGTATGTGGAAGTTCAAAGAAGCATAGAAAAACAAATGGTGATGCATGGTGGGATGCGGAAGTGGCAGCTTCCGTAGAGCAAAAGAAGAAAGCGTGGCTGGACTATGTCTCTTCTTTGAATCTGAATGACAGTATGACTGAACAGAAGAAAGAAATATATCGGCAATGTAAGAATGACACCAAGGCCTTAGTGAAAGAGAAACGTTATAGGGCAAGTATGAGTGCAGAAGATAGGCTGACTAAAAACTTCGAGGGTAACACCAAACTCTTTTGGAGGGAGGTGAAGAAGTCTCGGGGTGGTTGGTCAGCCTTCAGAATGAATAAAATAAGGTCTAAAGGTGGAGACATTCTTACACAAACACAAGACGTGTTAAGCCGATGGAGTGAATATTTTGGCGATATGTATGCGGATGCTACGGTTGGCGCCGGTGTTGGATGTGGTTTAGTAGATCAACATTCGACAACGGCGTCCTCCGATGGCATCAGTATGGATGAAGTTGAATGGGCGATAAGAAGTTTGAAAAATGGTAAGGCAGCGGGCATTGATATGGTGTCTGCCGAGATGATCAAGCTTGGTGGCTCTTGTGTCTGGGAGGCGTTCCTGTTGCTCCTCAATTTATGTTGGAGCTCGGGAATGGTTCCCAGGGACTGGAATAGCGCAGTCGTCGTGCCTTTGTTTAAAAACAAGGGTTCACGTTATGACTGCGCAAATTACAGGGCCATAAGCTTGACCAGTTTGGCAGCAAAAGTGTATGGTAAAATTATTGAAAGGAGAATGAGGATGGTGTCCGATGGTTTACTGTGTGAGACACAAGGAGGTTCCAGGAGTGGAAGGGGATGCATGGATCAAGTGTTCTCTCTGCGCAACATTGTGGAGAAGCATCTGGCTCTAGGTCAGAGGGTTTTCTGCAGTTTTGTGGATCTGGAGGGAGCATTTGACACGGTTGTACGAAAGGAACTTTGGGACATTTTACCGGAGTATGGTATTAGCGGTAAACTGCTACAGGCTGTGCAGTCCAGTTACATGGGCTGTAGAGCCTGTGTGCGGCTGGATGATGGAATGTCGCCTTGGTTTGACGTCAATATCGGCGTTAAGCAGGGGTGCGTTCTGTCAGCCAGGCTGTTTATCATATATCTGGATAAATGTCTCCAAAGGTTGAACGATATGAATGTGGGCGTCCAGATGGGCGACTCAATGGTCACTGCTCTGCTTTATGCAGATGATGCAGTCCTGCTGGCACAGTCAGCGACTGACCTGCAGACCCTAGTCGACACAATGACAGAAGATTGTAAGAAAAGGGGTCTACGCGTGAATGTGAGCAAAACCAAAATAATGGTCTTTGAAAGAGATAAAACCAGAACAGATGTAAGAGTAACAATAGGTAATGATGTACTAGAGCAAGTGGATGAATTTGTATATCTTGGATGTGGATTTAGCCGAGATGGAAGGTACACCACTGATATAGAGCGAAGAGTGAATGCGGGAAATAGAGTGAACGGAGCGTTGGGGCAACTTCTCGGCAGCCACCACCTCAGCCAGAAGGCACGTGTAGCAATACATAACGCATTGCTTGTCCCAACATTACTGTATGGAAGCGAGAGTTGGGTATGCAGAAAAGAGTATGATAGTAAAATTAATGCGGTCGAAATGCGATCTCTGCGGAAAATCTGTGGAGTTAGGCTGACCGACCGCATTCGTAACGACGACGTAAGAGAGCGAGTAGGTATGAAAGAGAGTATTGGTGTAAAGATGCGAAAGGGAATGCTCCGATGGTTCGGACATGTGGAAAGAATGCCGAACGTACGCCTGGTTAAGAAGATATACAATGCGAAAGTGGAAGGATGTAGGTACCGAGGGAGACCGAGACTAACCTACCTAGACCAGATCGGTCAGGTACTGAAGGAAGGTGGAGTCAAGAGTCTCCGAAACCGGCGAGCGTGTATGAAGAGAATTATGAATGTTGAGGAAGCGAGTGAAGTATGCAGAGATAGAGTTCTCTGGCACTCTGTTCTCTCTGCCTACCCTGCAAGGGATATGGCGTGATGATATGTATGTATGTATGCATTGTATCAAGCTTTTATGTGAGTTTAAACTTTTTTGAATAGAATCTGATTAAGGTACGGTAAGGACAATAATTTGATCTACTATAACATGCTCGTCAAAAGGGTTGTTATATGGTTTTCTTTCCATGTTCTTCGTGTTTTTTGTGTCAGTTTTTAGAGTCTCTCTAAAAATAATTAAAATGTTCTTATTAAAATGTAGTAATGTCTAACTGAGGGTTCCAAATATCATTTAGTTAAGTATTATATTTTGTAACATAATTTATAGAACGCCTGCAAATTGAGCCGCTAGTAGCAATCACCGGTAACTCAGTACAGGCACTAATGGCTAACTGGCAGCCGATAGTCGCTTCCTCTTGCACGAACCAAATTTGGCTGTAGAATACCATCCATTCCGTCAGTACTTATATTTGCAGGAGTCGAAGGTGTTCGTAAGATGGAAACCATCTTGAGTGAAGAAGTGTAATTTATCGTTCTGTTCATTTTTACACATACCTTTACGCGGAGCTGAAAGAAGTCGGCGACTGTGACCGAGTTCACGATTTATGCTAAAACACTAGCAAAAGCGGGTGATACCCGCAACTTGTGATTTGAGCGCTCAGTTTGCGCTTATGATGGGCATCGGATGTGCTCGAAATCCGGGTCGATATAATCGTTTCTAAGGCTACGTCCTAATTGACAAGTCGTTCTACGACAAAATCGGTAGTTCGCATTGCCGTGCAACATAACTACTTTAGTTGGTCGTACGACAATATCATTGTGTCCAAACTGCATTGTCGTCAGTCGTCAAGATATGATATATGTATATTAAAGGCTGCTAGTGCTTTACTTAAGTGAAAATTGTTATTTAAAATATTTATTAGCGGAAAAGCAAAATAAGATAGGCTGAAATTTGGCGAATTTTCCACCTGTACTGTCCGCTATGATGAAACAACAATTTATTTTACCAATACACTAGAATGAAGACATTGATTATATTCTTGAAACCATAACTATAGAAGAAATACTAATTTATTGATCTTCCAAACAATTTAGTTTTGTAAAAAACTAATAAAACGGCATATCTACGCAATATGACCATAACGGTAAAAATAATAAACAATAAAGCAGGTACTTAGTGTTTTTTTTTAATGTTTCTTAACCATTTTTGTTAACCAAAATACGATAATATGTAGTTTTTGTCCCATTTTGTAAAAGAAAAACACGTGTGCCCTGAACGATCGATCGACAAAATAGAACCAGTTTGAAATTCAAACTCGCCGACCGACCAATGCGATGTTGCACGTCCGTGCGAGTTGCCAGTTAGGACAGTTCTATTCAAAAGGATGTGTTTAAATTTTTTCGCGTTTGTTGGTCGGTTGGACAACAAAAGTTGTGTCTTATTACGACAGGCAATCAGGACATAGCGTAACGCGAGAGTATAGCTGTTTATCTCACTATATCTTTAAATGAGCAATTCTTGTATATATCTCACTATATCTTTAAATGAGCAATTCTTGTATATATATCTCACTATATATTTAAACGAGCAATTCTTGTATATATATATATATATATGTAACCTGAATCTCGGAAACGGCTCCAACGATTTTCTTGGAATTTAGCATACAAGGGGTTCCTGGGGCGATTAATCGATCTAGCTAGGTTTCATTTATAGGAAATATTGTATTGTTAGTACTTTTCGGCAATAAAAATATAATTTTTCGTTGTATTAGAACCATTAGAATATGAAAGTTTTCAAATTTTGACGCTGTCATTAAGAATAGACATTTAGCTCAGTTGGTTCAATCGTGTAGTTTAATCCAAACAAACCGGCGCTCGGTTCGGATCCTTACTTTCTTTTATTTACTTTTTGGCTTTTTTTTATTATTTTATTAATTATTATCATTTGCCCGCATTTTTGTCTGCGTAGAAGTCGAAAATGGTTCTAATAGGATTTTTGTTTGATTTTTACGTTATTAATTTTATTGTTATAAATGTTTGTATACATACTTATATAGTACATACATACACATATATAGTACATACATATACATACATACGTACATACTTATACCTAATAACAATCTTATCTATGTGGTGATGGAGTAAGAATACAATTCACAATCCCCTATGTTACCCGTGGGTGATCGTACGAGACGACTAAGGGATATAAAATGCATATAACATCTATGCAAGAGAAGGAAAACTCGAAACAAAACCCTATAACAACACGTCTGACCAGCGCGGTATAGTAAGTTAACTTCCCTCCTATTATAGAGGAGGCCCGAGCCCAACAGTGGGACGTATATGGACTGTGATGATGATGATGATGATAACAATCTTTGTTATAGTGTAGAGTAGGTTCGATAAACATAAAAATCAAATGAAATTTTGTCATATATTATGAACACCAGGCTTTTTCTTAGCAGGCCATGTTTTAAACACACCGCGCTCATTCCAACCGGAAGGGTAGTGTGCGGCCCCATAACCCACCATCTTTTCCATCGAAATTAGGACGACCACTGGTACCGCTTCTTTGACATCCACCCGCGATACTACACCTATTACAGTATTTCTTTGTAAACAATATGTTTTGATTTTCTTTCGGATGATAGAATAACCAGGCTACTCTGTGAGCTTACTCTGAAGCATGTGACAACATACAACTGCCCATGGAAGAAGCAGCTTTCTCTCAAGTCTACTCCCGCTACCTCAAGAATTTGACCTCGAGCTTTGTTTGTGGTTATTGCGAAGCAGACTTTAATGGCAAACTGCACTCTCTGAAATTCGAAGGAGTAATTTGATGGTATTTGGTGAATCCTAGGAATAAATACAGACTTTGCTCGAGAACAATCGTTCAGTATAGTTGACCCGATTACAATGCAATGTAATGTTTTTTCTTGCAAACTGGTGGCATTGTTTAATTTTGCCGCCCCAGCTTTCAATTTTAAGATGTGAGTTGGAAGACTGGGAGCCTTTAGAGTATTCAGGAACTCGACCGGTTGTCGGACTAGGAGTTTATCACTTATTCGAAGGATTTATTTTAATATTCGACCCCTTCGAATGATTTAAAATATTTGCAAGTAAATAGTATAAAGAAATCGAAATGACCATAGTATCGCACATAGGTACAAGTAGGTCATGGCGTCTTGCGACCAATCTAATCAGCATTAACATCCTGTCTCCCTATCGTATCTTACTGATTGTTCCTAATATAACTCAGCCTTTTCTCTCGATTTTTACAAATATGTTGATTAAACGCTAGCTAAACAGCGAACAAAAATATAGCAAATGACTATCTCTCTTTCCTAATCATTATGCGGTAAAAGTACCCTCGCCAGAGTAAAATTTAAACGGGTAATACATCTTATGAGCGATGAATTTCAGTTATACGATGCAATGTGTTATCATGGCTCTCAATTACAGTATTCGGCTTAGAAAATTACTGTCCAACAATTTAAAATTTCAAACTCTATGTTCCTATGACGCCATGTCCTAAAATTGTATGACCTCTTTATAGCTTAGAAACTTTCAAATGCCGTGTTAATACAGTATTGTGACTTTCGAGACATTCCAATTTTAAAGAGTATTTCCATTGTACCAATCCATCCATTCCATAGTTGCTTTTATGTGAGTTCAACCTTTTCGGGGTTCCGTACCCAAAGCGTAAACGGCACCCTGTAACTAAGACTTCACTGTCCGTTCGTTCGTTCATCTGTCTATCACCAGCCTTCAGTGTATCTCATGAACCATGATAGTTAGACAGTAGTCAGACAAAAAATTTCATAGATGATATATTTCTGTTGCCGCTTTAACGAGAAATACTAAAAAATATTTAAAATAAATACTTAAGGGGTGCTCCCATATAACAAACGTGATTTGGGTTCCTTTTTGCTCGATACATTTTTTAACTTCTATTTTTTGTACTTTTTGCCTTTTAAATTTATTTTTCATTATTTTTATTATATTTAAATATATCTTTCAAAACACACTAATAAGAAAATACCGAGCAAGGCTCGGTCCTCCAGATATTGTATATATATATGTAATCTGAATCTCGGAAACGGCTCCAACGATTTTCTTGAAATTTAGTATACAAAGGGTTCCGGGGGCGATTTATCGATCTAGCTAGATTTTATTTATAGAAAATATTGTTTTGTCAGTATATTTCGGCAAAAAAATATAATTTTTCGTTGTACTAAAACTATTAGAATATATGAAGGTTTTCAAATTTTGACGCTGTCATTAAGAATAGACATTTAGCTCAGTTGGAAAATCAAGTGGTCTAATCCAAACAAACCGGCGCTCGGTTCGGATCCTTACTTTTTCTTATTTACTTTTTGGCATTATTTTTTATTATTTTATTAATTATTAGAATTTGCCCGCGTTTTTGTCTGTGAAGAAATCGATAATGTTTTAATAGGATTTTTGTTTGTATTTTACGTTATTATTTATATTGTTATTTATAGATAATTATGTATAAATGTGTGTATTCTTATATAGTATAACAATCTTATCCGTGTGGTGACGGAGTAAGAATACAATTCACCACCCCCTATCTTACCCGTGGGTGATCGTAAGAGACGACTAAGGGATATAAAATGCATATAATACTATGCAAGAGAAGGAAAACTCAAAACAAAACTCTATACCAACACGTCTAACCAGCACGGTATAGTAGGTTAACTTCTCTCCTATTATGGAGGAGGCCTGAGCCCAACAGTGGGATGTATATGGGCTGTGATGATGATGATGATAACAATCTTTGTTATAGTGTAGGGAAGGTTTAATAAACATAAAAATCAAATGAAATTTTGTTATATATTATGGACTCCAGGCTTTTTCTTAGCAGGCCATGTTTTTAACACAATGCGCTCATTGCGACCGAGGCGGCGGCAGGGTAGTGTGCGGCCCAATAACCCACCGTCTTTTTCATCGAAATTAAGCCGACCACTGGTACCGCTTCACATCCCCGCCCACCCACGATTCTACACCTATTATAGTATTTCTTTGTAAACAATATCTTTTGTATTCCTTTCGGATGTTAGAGTTACCAGGCTACTCTGTGAGCTTACTCTGAAGCATGTCACATACAACTGCTAATGGGAGAAGCAGCTTTCTCTCAAGTCTACTCCCGCTGCCTTAAGAATATGACCTCGAGCTTTGTTTATGGTTATTGCGAAGCAGACTTTAATGGCAAAGTGCACTCTCTGAAATTCGAAGGATTAATTTGATGGTATTTGGAGAATCCTAGGAATAAATATAGACTCTGCTCAAGAACAAACGTTCAGTATAGTAGACCCGATTACATTGCAATGCAATGTTTTTTTTTGGAAACTGGTGGCATTGTATAATTTTGGCGCCCCAGCTTTCAATTTTAAAATGTGATTTGAGAGACCGAGAGCCTTCAGAGTATTCAGGAACTCGACCGGTTGTCTGACTAGAAGTTTATCACTTATTCGAAGGATTTATTTTAATATTCGACCCCTTCGAATGATTTAAAATATTTGCAATAAATAGTATAAGGAATCGAAACGACCGTAGTATCGCACATAGGTACAAGTAAGTATGTCATGACGTCTTGCGACCAATCTGATCAACATTAACATCCTATCCCCTATCGTATCTTACTGATTGTTCCTAATATAACTCAGCCTTTCTGTCTCGATTTTTACAAATATGTTCATTAAACGCTAGCTAAACAGTGAACAAAAATATAGCAAATGACTATCTCTCTTTCCTAATCATTATGCGATAAAAATACCCTCGACAGAGTAAAATTAAAACGGGTAATACTTCTTATGAGCGATGGATTTCAGTTATACGATGCAATGTGTTATCATAGCTCTCAATTACAGTATTCGGCTTAGAAAATTACTGTCCAACAATTTAAAATTTCTACTTTCCTATGACGCCGTGTCCTAAAATTGTATGACCTCTTTATAGCTTAGAAACTTATAAATGCCGTGTTTATACAGTATTGTGACTTTCGAGACATTCCAATTTTAAAGAGATTTACATTCTACCAATTCATCCATTCCATAGTTGCTTTTATGTGAGTTCAACCTTTTCGGGGTTCCGTACCCAAAGCGTAAACGGCACCCTGTAACTAAGACTTCACTGTCCGTTCGTTCGTTCATCTGTCTACCACCAGGCTGTATCTCATGAACCATGATAGTTAGACAGCAGTCAGACAGAAATTTTCACAGATGATGTGTTTCTGTTGCCGCTATAACGTCAAATAATAAAAAACAAAATAAAATAAATATTTAAGGAGTGCTCCCATACGACAAACGTGATTTTGGCTCCTTTTTGCTCGATACATTTTTTATTTTCTATTTTTGTACTTTCGCCTTTTTAATTTATATTTTCATTATTTTAAAATATATCTTCCAAAACACACTAATAAGAAAATACCGAGCAAGACTCGGTCCTCCAGCTATTATATATATATATATATACATATACATATATATATATATATATATATATATATATATATATATATATATATATATATATATATTTTATAACTAACGCCACGGGACAATGTGGTAATTCAAATAAAATAATAGCTTTAAATACACAGTAATGCATTCAATGGTAAGTGCTGTAACAGCTACTAATAATTAAACCACATAAGAGCGGTATAAATTAAAAAAAAAATCTACAAAGATTAATATTTTGTAATACATTTTTTAATTTATCGTGTCCGGCTTATCTCTAGGTACTTACGTACAAAACGACTTACGTACAAAGCACCGATTTAACTTAATTGTGTCATTTGTTAGGCTTGGCTACCCATATGGTATCAGAGGTTAATCTCATTAAATCCAATAGAAGGATTCGTGTCCTTCGGTAGTACAAAAGTGGGACGAAAAGTTTAATGGAAATAAAGATTTCTATGTCAATTGGATTAAAATAAAAACTTTTCTATTACAATTACATTATTCATCCTTTTTTTATGGTGTCAGTATAAGAATATAATTCACCACCCTTCTCTCGTCACCACCATCTTGGTCTTTGGGTATTGTAAAACACGACTTTGTAAAAGACGTAGTAAAAGACGACTGCAAGAGAAGGTAAATTCGAATTGAAAATCTGTACCAACACGTTTGATCATCATGTTACAGTAGGTCAATATCTTTCATACGGTACAGAAGGCTCGAGCCTAACGGTGGAGCTATATACATACATACATACATATCATCACGCCATATCTCTTACAGGGTAGGCAGAGAGAACAGAGTGCCAGAGAACTCTATCCTCGCATACTTCACTCGCTTCTTCAACATTCATAATCCTCTTCATACACGCTCGCCGGTTTCGGAGACTCTTGACTCCACCTTCTTTCAGTACGTGACCAATCTGGTCTAGATAAGTGAGTCTCGATCTCCCCCGGTACCTACATCCTTCCACTTTCGCATTGTATATCTTCTTATCCAGACGTTCGTTCGGCATTCTTTCCACATGTTCGAAACATCGGAGCATTCCCTTTCGTATCTTTGCACCAATACCCTCTTTCATACCTACTCGCTCTCTTACGTCTTCATTGCGAATGCGGTCGGTCAGCCTAACTCCACAGATTTTCCGTAGAGATCGCATTTCGACCGCGTTAATTTTGCTTTCATGCTCTTTTCTGCATACCCAACTCTCGCTTCCATATAGTAATGTTGGGACAAGCACTGCGTTATGTATTGCTACACGTTCCTTCTGGCTGAGGTGGTGGCTACCGAGAAGTTATCCCAGCGCTCCGTTCACTCTATTTCCCGCATTCACTCTTCGCTCTATATCAGTGGTGTACCTTCCATTTCGGGTAAATCCACATCCAAGATATACAAATTCATCCACTTGCTCTAGTACATCATTACCTATTGTTACTCTTACATCTGTTCTGGCTTCATCTCTTTCAAAGACCATTATTTTGGTTTTGCTCACATTCACGCGTAGACCCCTTTTCTTACATGAGTATGAGAGAGTGGAGCTATATTGAAGTTATCCATATAGCCTTCAATGGGGATAATGCTATAATCGCCACGATTAAAACACATGTTAGTGATTGAAAATACAATTCACTGTATCTTACCCGTGCGTGATCGTACGAGACGACTAAGGGATATAAAACGCAAATAACATCAATGCGAGAGAAGGAAAACTCGAAACAAAACCCTATACCTAACAAAAACCAACACGTCTGACCAGCGTGGTATAGTAGGTGAATTTTTCTTCGTTTATGGAGGAGGCTCGAGCCCAGCAGTGGGACGTATGTGAGCTGAGATGATGATGATGATGATGGTGATTGTACTTGGTGATGTCACATTGCTGTTGCTGCCGTACTATTAATCATCCAGGGATCTCTCACCTGTGTATTGCGACATCCACAGAACAGATGTTAAAGTAAGGGGCGTCACCTTTTTTTTTTTTTTTTTTTTTTCTTGTGGTGGGCCATGGACGTCGCACCCCGCCAAATCGGTCCGGGGTGACGGAAGAGGCGGCGCGCAACCCCATTGACCCACCCTGCAAGCACCTCTTCTTCGCCATGCGAGCGGGCCACCGGTACCCGATCTTTGTCTTCGGTGGCCCGCTCGGCGGTATGCCCTCTCGGGCTCCTCTCCTGTTGACGCCCCGACAGATTTCGCTGTCGAGGCGTCGTCCTCACGCGGTGGCCTCGCGTCGGGTGACCGGACAATTCCCCGGTCCGATCACCCGAAGCCTCGGTTAGGGCGGCATCAGGCGCAGGTATTCGCGCCTGCGCCGGCCCGGCCGCGGGCGGCGGCCCGGGTCACGGGAATCCTCCCGGTCCCGTTCCGCCGCCTCCTTCTGCGAGATGACAGCCTCGCAGAAGGCGGCGACCGCGTCCCAATTCCTGACGCTGTCGACCATCGCCCTCGCGACAGCCGGCAGCGTCAGGTCGGCACCGATAATAGCGACGAGGTCGCGGCGCTGCCCGTCCCAGCCCGAGCATTCCTCGAGCGTATGTTGCGCCGTGTCCTCGTCACTACTGCAATGATGGCAGCCCGGAGTCCATTCCCTGTGCACGACCGTGTGCAGGTATTTCCCGAAACACCCGTGCCCCGTTAACACCTGCACCAGTCGGAAGGTGAGGACCCCGTTAAGGGGGCGTGACCTGCAGTGCGGGAAAAAACCATAGTCTTCTATGTAGTACGTAGACCGTAATTAAAATTTGATCCAATGTTTAAAACAAATGAATACATATTTAAGATGTACTATTAAGCCCCAGTTCTGTGGTATACCTATCTTAATACAAAGTCACCTAGTCCTTGTGACTACGCGAAAATATTTTATACTATAAACTATATTATACACATGACAAAAAAGTTTTTACAGTGTTGCTGGCCTTGTGCTGTCACAACAAAAGTTTTATAATCCGTTCAAAAGCGCTTAGGGTCGCTTAAATGCAAAGTAGATATATATAAATCAATGACGTTGTGAATGTACTGAAGCGTCACATCACGTTATGTTATATTTCTATAAAAGTATGGATTATATTATAATATTAATTTATTTTACTAAAATTGAAAATAATTACTACAATTGAAATAGATGAAGCCAGAACAGATGTAAGAGTAACAATAGGTAATGATGTACTAGAACAAGTGGATGAATTTGTATATCTTGGATGTGGATTTAGCCGAGATGGAAGGTACACCACTGATATAGAGCGAAGAGTGAATGCGGGAAATAGAGTGAACGGAGCGTTGGGGCAACTTCTCGGCAGCCACCACCTCAGCCAGAAGGCACGTGTAGCAATACATAACGCAGTGCTTATCCCAACATTACTGTATGGAAGCGAGAGTTGGGTATGCAGAAAAGAGTATGATAGTAAAATTAATGCGGTCGAAATGTGATCTCTGCAGAAAATCTGTGGAGTTAGGCTGACCGACCGCATTCGTTACGACGCCGTAAGAGAGCGAGTAGGTATGAAAGAGAGTATTGGTGTAAAGATGCGAAAGTGAATGGTTCTCCTATGGTTCGGACATGTGGAAAGAATGCCGAACGAACGCCTGGTTAAGAAGATATACAATGCGAAAGTGGAAGGATGTAGGTACCGAGGGAGACCGAGACTAACCTACCTAGACCAGATCGGTCATGTACTGAAGGAAGGTGGAGTCAAGAGTCTCCGAAACCATCGAGCGTGTATGAAGAGAATTATGAATGTTGAGGAAGCGAGTGAAGTATGCAGAGATAGAGTTCTCTGGCACTCTGTTCTCTCTGCCTACCCTGCAAGGGATATGACGTGATAATATGTATGTATGTATGTATGTGTAGACCAGATTGGTCACGTACTGAAGGAAGGTGGAGTCAAGAGTCTCCGAAACCGGCGAGCATGTATGAAGAGAATTATGAATGTTGAGGAAGCGAGTGAAGTATGCAAGGATAGAGTCCTATAGCACTCTGTTCTCTCTGCCTACCATGCAAGGGATATGGCGTGATGATATGTATGTATATATGTATTTTACTAAAGTAATATATATTGCAAACAGGAACGGATCTACTTAAGAGCTTTTTCGACTGCAATCTAGGGTCCAATGGACACAAGTAGCCCCTAGGACCCATTGAAAATAATAGACGATACAATGTTTTAAAAGTAAAATAAGTAAAATTAAAATAAAATTCAATTATAAGATTGGTAATCTTGAGATCGATCAACTCGTCTATTGAACGATACGAGGAATTCTCTGTCGCTTTTGTCGGTCGTTCTCGAGAGCTGTCTATTCTATCTACGATTCTCGAGTATATTCTATCTACGATTCTCAACAAGTTAAACGATCGAGTTGAATAATAATTTATCAATACTTTTAAGAATTTGTGAGATGACGAAGAGTTTACATTGTGAAGAGCAAATAAAAGAATTTCCAGCACCAAAAGCCAGAAGGCCTAGTGTATAGTTTAAGTATATGTCGTTACTAGATACGGTTACAGTTGCTGTTCGTATAGGTACCTACATAATGACTTAATTGTAATAAATAAATTAAATGTTGTCTAAAATTTTCACTATTTTTCATATAAGTTTCATTATAGAAAAGTATCTTGACAGAATGACAGTAAGTTGAATAATTAGTAGGCCCCTGTGTAGTATTAGCAGAGAGTCCCAAAAATTCGCGATCCACCCCTGATTACAAATATAAAATTTACATAGAATAATTAAATGCTGTATGCGCCAGTACACGAGCTACAAAAGCAACGGATAAGAGACGACTTCTTATAATAGAGATGCAAATGTTGAAATGGATGAAGTGGTGAGAATGGATAAACTAAGCAATGAATGTAAGCTCCCTTATCTTATGGTGACGAAATTAGACTATAATTCAACCCTTCATTTTTTTTTGGGTTTGGCTACGGTCGGTGCACTCCTCGCACCACTCCGTCCGGGGCGACAGAGAGGCGTAAGCACGCATACCCGTAACCCACCCGTGAACCTCGCTCCTCGGAGCAGCGTGAACTTGTCGTCAGTGGCCGGCCCGACGGAATACCCCCTGAGGGTTACCCTGGCCCGACGGAATACCCCCTGAGGGGTCCCCTCTCCTTCAGCGACGTCCCAACCGGGGAGGACGTCGGTCGTTCCTCGCGCGGTCAGCCTCTCTGCGGGTTACGGACTAATTCCTCGGTCCAGTCCACCCTTGCGAAGAAGCTGATGTACAGTAGTAGATCGTATATCAGCTGAGATGATGAGGTATCAGAGAAAGTTGGAAAGTTAGTAATGGCAAAGTTAAAGAATAAACGCTTAACTTGGTAAGGATATGGGAGGAGATGGGATGAAAGTATTGCTGTAAGGAAAGTTTTCAGTATAGTTTTAGAAGTAAGAGAAGACCAAAGAAAAGATGGATGGATTGCGTGTAACATGACATAAATAGAGTGAGAGTTAACACAAAGATGACATCTGATAGGGTTGTGTGGAGAAAGAGGACATATTGCGTTGACCTCAAGGATTTGGGATAAGATTAGGGTGATGATGACGATTTACATTGTTTGTGTATCATCATTCATCATTCTTCTACTCTTATACTACTACTAATACTCCTTGGGGATGTAATTGTTGACCAAACGGCAGCAGATGGAGTTGGCCCAGGTCGTTATAAGGCTCTTAGTTGTCTTTTACGATATCGTCGAGCAAAGTAAGGGTTGGTAGTATTCGTAGCCGCTACCACACAACTAGAGAGGAAGCTTAGATTGTTTGTGTATATACCTACCTTTTATGTTACTATTAGCTGTTCCCACAGCTTCGTTATAACGTAGATTCCTAATAAAATTAATTCACGAATTATCGTATATATTGTGAGTATGAACATTCGACACACCACATTCTCTAGAAATGCAATATCTGGCTTAAATTATGTAAAATGTTATGTTAGATAGCTTTGGTTAACAGTATATGACTGGAGTAACAATACACGAATATTGTAGAAACTCGGGTGAATTTTCATTTATATGTTCAATGCTTCTAGAGCAGTAAATTACAAGGTTAACATGTTAAAATTAAACTATAAGCTTTGTTATATACATAATACTTTATTTTTCGTAGTAAAATATATCTTTAAATTAATTAATTAAATTAGTTTTTAATTAAGCTTCTTCTTCTTCTTAGTCCATATATGTATGTCCCATTGTTGGGCTCGGGCCTCCTCCATAATCGAATAGTAATTGACCTACTATCCCACGCTGGTCAGACGTGTTGGTATAGGGTTTTGTTTCGAGTTTTCCTTCTCTTGCATAGGTGTTATATGCGTTTTATATCCCTTAGTCGTCTCGTACGATCACCCATAGGTAAGATAGGGGGTGGTGAATTATATTCTTACTCCGTCACCACACAGAAATTTTAATTAAGCAAATTGTTAAATTTTATACCCTTACAAAGGCCACAACACACTTAGTGGGAGGATCCACATTACATTCTACAATAAATTGCCCGTACAAAAGAATGGTATTATAGAATAGTGCAAATGCCTATTCTTACTGGTAATCACTTGCGTTTCATGCGGCAACAGCGAAAACATATTGAATTTTTATTAATTGATGAAATCTCTATGGTACCATATGAAATGCTTAGAACAAATGAAAAAATATTTTATTTATTTTTTAATTTAAATGATATTTTATTTATAATACATACGTATAATAAATACATACCATTACCATAATAAATACTGAGCTGTGTGGTAGCGGTTAAGAATACTACCAAACCTTACTTTGCTCGTGGATGTTGTAAAAGACGACTAAGAGCCTTATAACGACTTGGGCCAACTCCACCTGATGCCGTTTAGTCAACAATTATATTCCCAAGGAGGGTTGACGTCTGGCAGGCGGCCGGTCATAAAACTATTGCGAATAACTTTTACAATATGTACTATGAAAGAAGAGTATACAGGGTGGAAGGGGATCGCTCCCGAAAACAAAGACAGGTAACCCTACTAGTCCTACTTGTAATGATAGGCTAGAAAAAAAATCGATTCGGATGAAAAACAATTTTTTTTTTCACCGCGCGAGGTCGTTTAACTCTTGAACATATGATCGTGAGTTTTGAATAGATTGCGTCTTTTCTCATCTGAGTAAAGTTACGTATTTTTTATGGAACTATCGTTACATGGCACTGTCCTAATACGATGGAATGTGAAAAAACTTAAAATTCGTTGTGAACAAAAAAAAATATTTTCATTCGAAACGATTTTTTTTGTAGCCTATCATTACATGTAGGATTAGTAGGGTCACCTGTCTTTGTTTTCGGGAGCCGACCACTTCCACTCTCTATATTGTATCGACCCCAAGTAATTGGAATAAGAGTAGGAGAATGATGATTACCATAATAAATACATACATATAAAAGTACATACTAATAATGGTAGGAGCAAACTGTTGACAGTTTTCTGTCTACAGCTACGGGCTGGTCTGTCCACGGTAGTATTAAACTCTCGCAGAAAATAACGTCTGAGCAGTGGCAACTTACTGTTGTGCTTCGTTCGGTGAGCGAGAAAGCTGACAGTTCAACTTCCTGGATGGGTTTGGGGTTTTCACTGGTTGGCAGCGGCGTAGCTGTATCCCTGGTATTGCAAAGGTCCATGGGCGACAGTAACTCTTACCGTCCTGAAGGTTGCAAATGACAATAAAAAAAATGTTATACCAAAAAATATCAATATTTTAACCGTTTAATGTTTTTTTTCTATTAAAATATAATGACTGATGTTTTATTTTGGGGTCTAATTTATTTGCTTATGTTATCCAGTTTTCAGGTTTTCAGTAGGAATACAATAATCACTATAAGGAATAGGACCTTCTCTAGGGGTATCGTGTTATAGATGGCCATAGTGGCTAGGGCCATACGCGGATACCGCAAGGTAGCGACGGAGGCATTGTGTCTGTTGGCCGGAACTCTTTCGTAGGACTTGGAGGCGGAGATGCTCGCCGGGCTGTACCGGCGGGTGTCGGCGACGAGGGGCAGGGAGTGGTGACATGGCCGACTGGCGGGGTGACGCCCACTGTGACGTCATTGTTCGTTGGGCAATCTGGCTGGAGAGGCCTCGGTTCGGTGCTCGGACCTTCTACGCCTTCCGGCCGGTGCTGATAGAGTGGTTGGGTCAGCAGCACCGGGTCCTTTCCTTCCGACTTGTGCAAGTCTTGATGGTGTATGGTTGCTTTGGTAAGCTGGACACGGACGTGAGGAGGTTGAGGACATCATCCTGCCACCATTGCGATTGCGACGAGGGCAATATAAATCTCATATTTGGGTACTTTTGACCCATGAAAAATATATTAAAAAAAGAAATAGAAATAATATATTTTTTTTAATTCTTTATACAATAGTTAATAAGATTCTTAATAGAGATTTAAAAAAAAATCATTGATTATAATACCTGTTTTTTAATTATCAATTTCGCGCGATCACAAGTATGCGTCGCTTACCTTTAAGTATCGCCGTCTCTCTCTGACTCATGCGCTGCATCGGCCTCTCTGTTTCCTGAATCATTATTTATCATTTATCTTAAAAACTATTAACTTTTTTAAGATTGTTAAAGAGAGCAATGTTATTAACAATTAAATTGTCTACAATTTGTTTTTGATAGTTTTTTTTCTGGAATCAATTTTACAAACGTTATTTAAGCATGAATCGGAACATGTAATTAAAATTACTTTTTTATCAGTTTATATTATTTTTTTGTTATTATCATAGTAATTTATGAATTTTTATCAACAATAATAATATATAATGGTATTTGAACATTTTTTGGAATCACAATTATATATAAATAATGAAAAGATATTGGTACGCATTTAAATGTTCGAATTGAAAAATAATAACATAAAAAATAATATACGATACTTAAAGGTAAGCAAGCGACGCATACTTGTGAGCGCGCGAAATTGATAATTAAAAAACAGGTATAATCAATGAAATTTTTTAAAATCTCTATTAAGAATGTTATTAACTATTGTATAAAGAATTAAAAAAAATATTATTTCTATTTTTTTTTAAATATATTTTTCATGGGTCAAAAGTACCCAAATATGAGACTTTTTGAACCTTTAAAAATTCATATCTCTAAAAATATTAACTTTATCGTGAAAAGTCATAGGACCTTTTTTATTTGTATTTTAATAAAGAATATAAAAAAAAATTGTCCGGTTGAAAAATAACAATTCCTTGCAATTGTTTAAATTATTTCGGTTTAAACAATATGGCACGGGGTTGCCCCATGGCAACATGCATTTATATCATCAGTAGGGCAATTTGAAGGGGATCGCATAAAAAAATTGAGATGGAATATTTTTCGGTACTCATGCGCCGATTCCTCCTGGACTATATAGGGGATAGTGAATTGGATTATTTGTCAGTCACTACACGGAAAAATCTTTAATAATATATCCACGTTATTTTGACTGGGGGAAATTAATTGAGACCTACCATTTGTCTGCGGTCACATAGAAGTAAGAAGATTTCTTTATATGCTAACCCACTTTAAACCTATGCTATTTTTCTAACCTTCGTGAGCTGTGCGTTGAATTAATTAACAGTGGGACAATGGTAGTTCTCTATTCTTATCCTTAAATAATAATAATAATGCAATTTGCAAATTTGACTTCACAGATGGCGTAATGGTTAAGGTCCTACTGTGCCAGTGTTGTGGGTTTAATTCCCAGGTGGTACAATACTTTGTGCGATCCACAAATTTTGTCCTACACACATCACACATCACAGCCCATAAATATTCACTGTTGGGCTCGGGCCTCCTCCGTAATGGGAGGGAAATTAACCTACTATACCTCGCTGGTGAGACGTGTTGGTATAGGATTTTGTTTCGAGTTTTCCTTCTCTCGCATAGATGTTATATGCGTTTTGTATCCCTTAGTCGTCTCGTACGATCACCCACGGGTAAGATATGGGGTGGTGAATAGTATTCTTACTCCGTCGCCGCACGGAAAATTTTGTCCTATGTCTAGGTGTAATATATCTGCGTTAATTATATGTTTGTAAAGTCTCCCGCAATACAATAATTATTTCCTTAGCGCAAACTGTTGTCTTAAAAAAAACCAAAGATGGATTTCTGCCATGTATTGTTTAATTGAATCAATAATATTTTCGCAGTTTACCTATATAATTATATTCAATGTACTTAGTAAATACTTCCAGTATACATATAATTAATTAGATACGCGTGTATGAGCCGGCGCTTAGCTGTACTTTTACTATTTTTGTTTGTACATGAGTTCATGAAAAATCGGTTCATAATTCTCCTACTCTTATCCTAATCACTTGGGGTCGATACAATATGTACTCTTCTTTCATAGTACATATTGTAAAAGTTATTGGCAATAGTTTTATGACCGACCGCCTGCCAGACGTCAACGCTCCTTGGGAATGTAATTGTTGACCAAACGGCATCAGATAGAGTTGGCCCAGGTCGTTATAAGGCCCTTAGTCGGTTATTATTTATAAATAAAAGAAAAAAATAAGAATGGATTATGTGAAATTAGATAAGAATCTGCTTTCATGTGGTGATCGAGTAAGATCTTCTTCTTGATCATAGGACGCCACCAGATGAGAAAAATTGACTTACATAATAGAACACTGGCTGAATGTTTTGGCATAGGATTTTATTTCAAGTTCACATACGTTACATAATCGAGTTTTTTTCGATAGGTAAAGAAATGATAGCAAACATTATACCCTCCTATATGATGTTGATGATGATCATCATCATCAACATCATTACAGCTCATATATGTACCACTATTAGGCTCGAGCTTCCTCCATAATGAGAGAAAAATTACCTACTATACCACGCTGGTCAGGCGTGTTGGTATAGGGTTTTGTTTCGAGTTTTCCATCTCTCGTATAGATGTTATATGCGATTTATAACCCTTAGTCGTCTCTTACGATCACCCACAGGTAAGAAAGGGGGTGGTGAATTGTATTGTTATTCCGTCACCACACGGAAATACCCTCCATCACTACAAGGGTATAACAAGTTTCATTTACTTATGTATAAAGCAAGTGACATACCTCAGTGTTTGAAAACACAGGTCTATGACCAGTGTGTGTTACCAGTGATGACTTACGGCACGGAAACGTGGTCCCTAAATGTAGGCCTCATAACCAGGCTCAAAGTCGCTCAGCGTGCTATGGAGCGGGCTATGCTCGGGATTTCTCTGCGAGATAGAATCCGAAATACGGAAATCCGCAGACGAACGGGTGTAACCGACATAGCACGAAGAATTAGCACGCTGAAGTGGCAATGGGCA
The DNA here is from genome assembly GCA_905163515.2 of Lymantria monacha. Classification (NCBI taxonomy): domain Eukaryota; kingdom Metazoa; phylum Arthropoda; class Insecta; order Lepidoptera; family Erebidae; genus Lymantria; species Lymantria monacha. Next base: position 21,714,543 of record LR991097.1, on the reverse strand, counting down.
GGCCACATCGCTCGAAGAACCGACAACCGCTGGGGAAGAAAGGTTCTAGAGTGGCGACCACGTACCGGACGACGCAGTGTGGGACGCCCTCCCACTAGGTGGACCGACGACCTAGTGAAGGTTGCTGGGCGTCGTTGGATACAGGCGGCACAGGACCGCACTCTGTGGCGTAAAATGAGGGAGGCCTACGTTCAGCAGTGGACGGCAATAGGCTGAAATGATGATGATGATGAAAGCAAGTGAACCTTGTGTAGATATTGAAAGACGGCCAATAGAATGATGACATGTGAAAGAAAACAACATATACTATCTCTTCCGATTATTATCAATAATATTAACAGGAAAATTCGTTTCGACAATGTATGGCTCATAATATATTATGACATGACTACGTTTCTTATATAGATTACACAATTTGTTTGATACACCACTTCGTTACCGTCCAATTTATGCCAATATATCAACTTCTTTAGTATATCAACAGAAAAATACTAAACAAAGATATAGTATCTGTGCTATATTTTCTGATGTTCAAGTATAAATAACGCAGGCAGTGTAATGTGACATGTAATACGCATAAAAAAGTAATATTCTTTATATAGTAAGGCCACGAAAGATAAATAGATTGTGTAAAGAAGCATACGAATGTTGATGAACTCAGAGACGATATCTGGTAGAAGTTTGTTAGAGACATATACTCGTATATGTTGTATCCATTATAATTAACTGACATAAAGATAGAAGGTTGATGATGATATGAAGATATGTGTCCAACACTGGGATTATATAGATTTAACTGCACAGATGGCGTAGCGGTTAAGATACCGACCTTCTGTGCCAGTGCCGTGGATTCGATTCCCATGCAGGATAAAACTTTGTATGTTCCACAAAGTGTTGTTCTGAGTCTGGATGTAATGTATATGTGTTAATTGCCTCGTTGTAAAATCTCCGGCAATACAAGGATTATTTTCTCAGTGTAGGGTGGCGTGCCTTTAAAATCAAAAAATAAAAGAAATTATGTAGGTATATATAATATTGAGAATAAAACTGATATTTTAATAATTCTTATGGCTTGCGCGTTGAAGATCAGTGAATACAATTATAGGTCATGCTGCTACCTAATCAAATTCAAGGAAAGGGTATTATAAATAGGAGGTGAGAGGTAATAAGTTATGTTATGCAGACGCACGGGGCCCTTCCAGAAGTTGTTCATATGGGCTGTGACCAGAACAGAGCCTCTCAAAATAAAGACCACGCTGTTGAAAATTTCCTAACTGTAGTTATAAATGGACCGGCTCGTCTAAATACTGTCTTATAAAAGAATGTGGTACTAACCACTGTCCCTCAGAAAATTTACGTGAGAGACTTATAAATTTATAATAATATCGAGAAAGCCAGAGACTCCAATCTCGTTCTTTCCTGTCCTATTCATTTGAGTTCTACACTTCCACTAAAAGAAAATTGGCTGTACTCTTGGTATTAGTTAGGGCTATTAATGGGTGTTACTACATCATCATCATCTCAGCCCATATATGTCCCACTATTAGGCTCGGGCCTCTTCGATGATGGAAGGAAAATTAACCTACTATACCACGCTGCTCAGACGTGTTGGTATAGGGTTTTGTTTCGAGTTTAACTTCTCTTATGTTATTACTTACTTGTTGCGTAATAGTTGCATTATTCGGTTTATAAACAGTATTTACGCGTTGCGTAACAATAAATTCGTACCTACATCAATTATCATGGCAATAGTTGCACGTGTGACTATAAAATGAACAAGATTACGGTTGACAATTTTATTTAAGGTCAGTTTATTGGCAACCTTAATGAGATAAAAGTTTCGTAAATGGGTTCATTAACTTTTATATTCTTTGATCTTCAAAGTACGCAATGTTACGGTGAATTCATTTCTAAGTAATTAAAACGACCTGTAATATAAAGTGCCTTCCCCTATTTCTAAATTACTTCAAATGTCACTAACACCTAAGATAAATACTTTCGTCTTCATATTTAATTTTATGGGCACATAAATTAAACCATATCTTAATTTCAACTGCGACTGAGACACTAATGGCCGTTTTCAGCAATACCCTAATATTCAGTAACAATTAAAGCAGTCCACATGATACTTACTATCAATGATTGACTGATATTAAGTATCATTCAATAAGTATATTAAATACGTTAATGATATTTAAACTGCCATAAGTGTATAGTATAGTAAGTAATGGCGATGGGGAGGGAACACTGGGTTATGGAGTCGCGCGCCGTCCTTCAGTCGCTCGGATGGAACGGATGGGCTGTGTCCAGACATAAGCCTGCCAAGAAAAACAAGTGTTAAGTAAAATTTAGGTGTCTTCGGTGAAATAGAGCATTATATTCTTTAATATATTGATCGTCTTGACCACGAATTTTGTATCTCTGATAATTAACCTGTAGGTAAGATATTTATTTTAATGATATTATGTAAAAGGCAGTTTTAATCTCCATTAAATGCAACATATTCTTAATGTATTTAATTGGATAAGAAGTAATATAGTATTGTTTAAAATAGTTTCGTAAATGTTGTAAAATTGTTATTGCGGTGGACTACGGATGTGGTCGCGCTCGGCCAAATCGGTCCAGGGCGACGGAAGAGGGGGCGCGCAACCCCATAGACCCACCCTTCAAGAACACCCCTCTTCGCCGTGCGAGCAGGCCACCGGTACCCGATCTTTATCTTCAGTGGCCCGCCCCGCGGTTTACCCTCACGGATTTTTCTCGAGTCGATGCCCCGACAATTTCAGCGGGAATATGAAAACGTCATGTAGTGGATTTGTATTATATTCCTCATGTTAGTGTTTTAACAACTTGTATTAAGTAATTTTGATGGTGTTTCATGTAATGTGGTGTGAAGAATTTGTAGGATGTAGTGAATATGATACAAAAGTGTTTTACAACGATCTCGGTTTCCATCAAAATTCCCGGAACTGTTGAAGGCAACGATTAGACTTACAAATGGATAATGATTAATATGAAGAGATTAACTATAGAAGAATAATCTAGAAAAAGTAAAGGCATGCGATTTCCGTGTGGTGAAGGATTAAGAATACTATTCATTACCCGTGGGTGATCGTAAAAGAGGACTAAAGAATATAAAATGCATATAACATCTATGCAAGAGAAGGAAAACTCGAAACAAAACCCTATACCAACACGTCTGACCAGCGTGGTATAGTAGGTCAATTACCCTCCCATTATGAAGGAGGCTCGAGGCGAGGCTCGCCCAACAGTATGACATATATGAACTAAAATGATGATGATGAACGGCTGGTGTATATAGACATAAGAATATTTAATAAAGATTTATTTAGTCAATTCACTCAGTCATACCAAAAATTTAATCAATCTTCGTTTGAACGTTCCTTCGTTAGCATACAGTACGTCAAAATTAGGTTTCCAAGGATTTGTTTAAGATTGTTGCGTGTAGTTGGTTTAAAATTAATATAATGAAAGGAATTTAATAAGTTTAGCAAACCAAAACTCAACCCATTGTAAAGATTTACGTAAGTAATTATTCGCTTAGTGGGTATAAGAATTACTGGTAAATTTTTTTTTTATAATGATTTCTGATATTTACGGGAGAATGTGTAATACAAAAAATACTATTTTTAATGTATTTAATTTTTATTTATTTAGTCTTCCCATGACCATGAACGCTATAAAGTTATCGAAATGTCGAGAAATTAAAAATCAAATGCAATTATGATAGAATCCGTAAAAATAGTTTTATTTCAAACGTTTCATTTCCTTGGTCCTTTACCCTTTCCTCTCATGAGTTTAATGGTTAAATTTATAGTCTTTACTCATTCATTGTAGGTTATGGATTACTAACCAGCCTATGCATTTGTTATAAATATATATATTATTTTTTATTTTGAAGAATACATTTTTAGTGATTTTTATAAACTGTTGCACAGTTGGGTCATTTTACCGGAGTATGGTATTAACGGTAAACTGCTACAGGCTGTGCAGTCCAGTTATGCATGGCCTGTAGAGCCTGTGTGCGGCTGGATGATGGAATTTCGCCTTGGTTTGACGTCAATATCGGCGTTAAGCAGGGGTGCGTTCTGTCAGCCAGGCTGTTTATCATATATCTGGATAAATGTGTCCAAAGGTTGAACGATATGAATGTGGGAGTCCAGATGGGCGATTCAGTGGTCACTGCTCTGCTCCATGCAGATGATGCAGTCCTGCTGGCACAGTCAGCGACTGACCTGCAGACCCTAGTCGACACAATAAGAGAAGATTATAAGAAAAGGGGTCTACGCGTGAATGTGAGCAAAACCAAAATAATGGTATTTGAAAGAGATGAAGCCAGAACAGATGTAAGAGTAAAAATAGGTAATGATGTACTAGAGCAAGTGGATGAATTTGTATATCTTGGATGTGGTTTTAGCCGAGATGGAAGGTACACCACTGATATAGAGTGAAGAGTGAATGCGGGAAATAGAGTGAACGGAGCGTTGGGACAACTTCTCGGTAGCCACCACCTCAGCCAGAAGGCACGTGTAGCAATACATAACGCTGTGCTTGTCCCAACATTACTATATAGTAGCGAAAGTTGGGTATGCAGAAAAGAGCATGAAAGCAAAATTAATGCGGTCGAAATGCGATCTCTACGGAAAATCTGTGGAGTTAGGCTGACCGACCGCATTCGCAACGACGACGTAAGAGAGCGAGTAGGTATGAAAGAGAGTATTGGTGTAAAGATGCGAAAGGGAATGCTCCGATGGTTCGGACATGTGGAAAGAATGCCGAATGAACGTCTGGTTAAGAAGATATACAATGCGAAAGTGGAAGGATGTAGGTAACGGGGGAGACCGAGACTCACCTACCTAGACCAGATTGGTAACGTGCTGAAAGAAGGTGGAGTCAAGAGTCTCCGAAACCGGCGAGCGTGTATGAAGAGAATTACGAATGTTGAAGAAGCGAGTGAAGTATGCAAGAATAGAGTTCTCTGGCACTCTGTTCTCTCTGCCTACCCTGCAAGGGATATGGCGTGATGATATGTATGTATGTATGTATGTTGCACAGTTATCGATATGATTGAATTGTAATATGGAATATCTGCGTGGTGACTGAGTAAGAATCTTGGCTGTGGGTAACATATAATATACTTATAAAAATCAATTCAAAAGAAGGAAAAATCAAAATAAACACGATGCTAAGCTTGCATTCATTTGTGAATATGGTTTGTGTCTAGTAGTGGGACGTATAAGGAGTATGACAAATCATAGAAAGTTTAAACAACCACTATGATAGATAGGTTTTAAAAAAATCTAGTTGTCGATTCCTTCTAATTGAAAGTTCTTAAGATTTAAGACAACTTCATACTAAATTTTTGCAATGCAATTACAATTATTTTCTATTAAAATTCACTCAATATTATTACTATTTACGATACTCTTAAAATATAAACGTTGATACTCGCGTGATGTATCAACTGTGTAGGCTATTCAGCACGTCGACCTTTGCTCTCGATATTTCTAATTCAATTGCTAATTTAGTTTATCATTCAAATATCTCTCAAAAGAGATTTCACTGAATATGTTGATGCTGAAGATCTCAGTACGTCTTAAGGTTAAATTGTTAAGCTTTGAACTATTTCAGTTCTATAATAAAATACTGTAGAATATATTCTAAGATTAGGTATCTACATTTACTGAATACTGTCCAAGATTTTCATATCTTCTTATACCATCTTAATACTAAAGATTTTCGTATCTTGTATCTTTATAAAGCTTTCTTATTTATTATTATTGTATAAACGGATAATCGTAAAGTCTCTAAAAGCGCTTAAGAATTTAATTTTCTACAATTTCACCACGAAACACGTTCAGAAATAATGTTTGATTATATGTATCGATTTGCGTAAACATTTACGAGTAAATACAACTTAATCTGACCATGTTCAACTATTATTTGAGTCACGTTTCATTTATGCCACACTGTTGGGTATTTACCTCCTCGATAATGTTGGAGAAATTGATCAATTATAATGACACTGGTCACACTGGATAGTTTACGATTTTATATTGAGATTTATTTCTCTTTCAAGGTTATTGAATATTAAAAATAATAAATTTTTAATCGAAGAAAAAAGCAGAGGAGGTTCTTAATTCGACGCGTATATTTTTTTTATGTATGACCATGCACAACTTTTTATAGAGAAGTCGGATTTTAATAATTCTTTTTTTATTGAAAAGGGTATATCCCGAAGTTGGTCCTATATACATTTGGAAAAATATCTAATCTTAAGGGTAAGAAAACAGGAAATGATTTATGGTTCATTCACAGATTTTAATGCTGAGTTGTGTATTACAGTTAAAAGTAATCAAAATTTAGCACGTAGGAATTAGTACATTATAGCCAAAAAAAAATTTTTAACAAAAAAGATATTATTGACAATCACATTCAGCCTAAACCGGAAGGACTGAATGGCATGAGTGAACTGAATGGCACCAGTGGAAAGGAGAGCACCTCGTGCCGCCGTTCTAACCACTGCACCAGCACCGGCCGGAAGGCATCCACGGTCCGCACACCGAACCGAGGCCCCTCCAGCCGGACTGCCCAACGGGCAAAGATATCTTGGCGGGCGTCGACGCGCCAGGCGGTAAGTTCCCTTGGCGGAGGGCGGTAACGGTCTGCACCGCCTTCCGCTCGCACCCCCGACACCCGCCGATACAGGTCGGCGAGCATCTCCGCCTCCAGGTCCCACGGGAGAGTCCCAGCCAACAGGCACGCCGCCTCCGTGGCCACCGTGCGGTACCCGCGTATAGCCCTCTGTGGTCGCCACAGAAGAGCCCTGAGTCGGACGGCCAGAGACCTCGCCCACACCGATGCACCGTACAGGGCCATCGACCGGACGACCCCTGCGTACAGCTGTCGACACGTAGCGAATTAATTGTAGCCCTAAAGCTCTAAATATTACATACATACATACATACATATCATCACACCATATCCCTTGCAGGGTAGGCAGAAAGAACAGAGTGCCAGAGAACTCTATCCTTGCATACTTCACTCACTTTCTCAACATTCATAATTCTCTTCATACACGCTCGCTGGTTTCGGAGACTCTTGACTCCACCTTTCTTCAGTACATGACCGATCTGGTCTAGATAGGTGAGTCTCGGTCTCCCCCGGTACTTACATCCTTCCACTTTAGCATTGTATATCTTCTTAACCAGACGTTCGTTCGGCATTCTTTCCACATGTCCGAACCATCGGAGCATTCCCTTTCGCATCTTTACACCAATACTCTCTTTCATACCTACTCGCTCTCTTACGTCGTCGTTACGAATGCGGTCGGTCAGCCTAACTCCACAGATTTTCCGTAGAGATCGCATTTCGACCGCATTAATTTTACTTTCATACTCTTTTCTGCATAACCAACTCTCGCTTCCATACAGTAATGTTGGGACAAGCACTGCGTTATGTATTGCTACACGTGCCTTCTGGCTGAGGTGGTGGCTACCGAGAAGTTGTCTCAATGCTCCGTTCACTCTATTTCCCGCATTCACTCTTCGCTCTATATCAGTGGTGTACCTTCCATCTCGGCTAAATCCACATCCAAGATATACAAATTCATCCACTTACTCTAGTCCATCATTACCTATTGTTACTCTTACATCTGTTCTGGCTTCATCTCTTTCAAAGACCATTATTTTGGTTTTGCTCACATTCACGCGTAGACCCCTTTTCTTACAATCTTCTATCATTGTGTCGACTAGGGTCTGCAGGTCAGTCGCTGACTGTGCCAGCAGGACTGCATCATGTGCATAGAGCAGAGCAGTGACCACTGAGTCGCCCATCTGGACTCCCACATTCATATCGTTCAACCTTTGGAGACATTTATCCAGATATATGATAAACAGCCTGGCTGACAGAACGCACCACTGCTTAACGCCGATATAGACGTCAAACCAAGGAGACATTACATTCCATCATCCAGCCGCACACAGGCTCTACAGCCCATGTAACTGGACTGCACAGCCTGCAGCAGTTTACCGTTAATACCATACTCCGGTAAAATGTCCCAAAGTTCCTTTCGTACAACCGTGTCAAATGCTCTCTCCAGATCCACAAAACTGCCGAAAACCCTCTGAACTAGAGCCAGATGCTTCTCCACAATGTTGCGCAGAGAGAATACTTGATCCATGCATCCCCTTCCACTCCTGAAACCTCCTTGTGTCTCACACAGTAAACCATCGGACACCACCCTCATTCTCCTTTCAATAATTTTACCATACACTTTTGCTGCCAAACTGGTCAAGCTTATGGCTCTGTAATTTGCGCAGTCATAACGTGAATCCTTGTTTTTAAACAAAGGCACGATGACTGCGCTATTCCAGTCCCCGGGAACCATTCGCGAGCTCCAACATGAATTGAGGAGCAACAGGAACGCCTCCCAGACACAGGAGCCACCAAGCTTGATCATCTCGGCAGACACCATATCAATGCCCGCTGCCTTACCATTTTTCAAACTTCTTATTGCCCATTCAACTTCATTCATACTGATGCCATCGGAGGACGCCGTTGTCGAATGTTGATCTACTAAACCACATGCAACACTGGCGCCAACCGTAGCATCCGCATACATATCGCCAAAATATTCACTCCGTCGGCTTAACACGTCTTGTGTTTGTGTAAGAATGTCTCCACCTTTAGACCTTATTTTATTAATTCTGAAGGCTGACCAACCACCCCCAGACTTCTTCACCTCCCTCCAAAAGAGTTTGGTGTTACCCTCGAAGTTTTTAGTCAGCCTATCTTCTGCACTCATACTTGCTCTATCACGTTTCTCTTTCACTAAGGCCTTGGTGTCATTCTTACATTGCCGATATATTTCTTTCTTCTGTTCAGTCATACTGTCATTCATATTCAAAGAAGAGACATAGTCCAGCCACGCTTTCTTCTTTTGCTCTACGAAAGCTGCCACTTCCGCATCCCATCATACATCACCATTTGTTTTGCTATGCTTCTTTGAACTTCCACATATTTCTTTCGCTGTGTCTACCATACGGTCTTTCAATATTCTCCAGCATTCTTCAATGTCCGATTGCGGCTGGCCTGCCATCGTCAGCCGTTCTCGGACACACTCTGCATTTTTATTCCTTTTTTTGTCGGTGGCAAACGAGCTAGCAGCTCACCTGATGGTAAGTGTTACTGTCGCCCATGGACCTTTGCAATATCAAGGGTATAGTTAGGCTACTGCGTACTAATACAACCCAAATTAAATTAAATGTGTTTAAGTTATCAGTGTTAAGTGAATATGCCGATATATATGCATTATCTGAGACATTCCTAACAAGTACTGTTAAAGATGGCGAAGTGTTTCCCGACGGGTATATTGTTATACGCCGCGATCGCCCCAACGATGCCGGTTGGGGAGGTGTACTATTGGCGGTACGCGCACAATATTCTGTCCAACAAATATTTGATATTGATAACTACACTTACGATATGGAAGTTATAGTAGCTACTGTAAATTTAAACTATAAGCGTATTATATTGTGTGTTGTTTACATTCCACCCAATTCTACAGATGATAAATATGTAAACACATTTATACTCTTAGAAAACATTATTGAGAAATACACAAAATTAGATATCGTCGTATTAGGTGATTTTAATTTGACTTCATGTAGTCAAAATGTAAACCTACATTTTACTTATCTTTTATCTTTTTGTAAATTATATCAACACAATACAGTTAATAATACTTATGGTAATATGTTAGATCTGGTACTGAGCAATCTGGGAGGCGAGTGCGTGAGTGTTGTTGGCGATGTTGAGCCGTTAGTGCCGGCGGACGCGCACCACCCACCGCTCAGCGTGCGGCTGAGCGTTCCGCGGCCGGCGGCTGAGCGGGCTCGGGCAGCACTGCCACATTACACATTATCTCAATATGACACACCTCAATATGACACACCTCAGTGGAACTTCAGAAAAGCTGACTTTCAGACTCTGTATGAGTCGGTTGGGTCGATATCATGGTCTACAGTATTGAATAGTACTAACGTTAATAACGCGCTTGATGTTTTTTATTCTCATCTTAAAACAACCTTAAACGCTAATGTACCTCCGAAAAGACAATCTACTCGTATTACAAAGTATGTATATCCCATATGGTATACCTCTGAAATTATAGAAAACATTAAAAATAAGCATTTTCATTTGAAAAAATTTAGAAAATTTCAATTAATTTTTAATAAAGAAATGTTCAAATTTTACAGACAACGAACTAAGGAAATGATAAAGATAGCACATGCCAACTATATAAATAGCGCTGAGGCGGGTATACGGAAAGATCCGAGGTCCTTTTGGAACTTTGTCAGGAAGCAACGTTCGTTGCGAAATTCCTGTTCCGATTACCAATTAGATGGCAATATATTCTCCGGATTGAATGCTGCGAATGGTTTTGCAACATACTTTAAATCTATGTTTATAGCAAATTCGCCCACATTATCAATGAATATCCCACAAAACGAAGAACGTAATAGTAATTTGTGTTCTTCGCGTATTAGCATCGAGCTTATTAGTAAATCGGAATTGTTACAGGCTGTCAAACGTTTGAAAGCTCAATCTTCGATTGGGCCCGATGGTATACCTGCTTATATCATAAAGGATTGAATTGGAGTATTAATAGATCCACTATTATACATCTTGAACTTAGCAGTAAAAACAGCCACCTATCCTACGTTATGGAAGATTTCACGTGTTACACCGGTACACAAGAACGGGTTAAGTTCTGAAATCATAAACTATAGGCCAATTGCTATTCTTTCCGCATTGGCTAAGGTATTTGAATATATTTTAAACAGCCACATTACCAAACAGGTTAAACAGCAACTCAGCGAGTGTCAGCACGGGTTTAGAACTGGCAAATCGACTGCCACCAATTTAATAAATTTTGTTGACTATTGTGTAACCGAGATGGATCATAATAGGCAAGTTGACGCGGCATACTTTGATTTTAAAAAAGCGTTTGATCGCGTTCACAATGACGTGCTTTTACAAAAATTTGCTGATTTTGGTTTTACTCCTAACCTTTTAAAATTATTCGCTAGTTATTTTACTAGTCGAATACAATATGTACAGCTAGGTAAATACCAATCGGAACCATATTTTACTATTTCTGGTGTGAGTCAGGGCAGTGTCTTGGGCCCAACTCAGTTTTTAATTATGATTAACGACCTGCCCAATGTCATCTCTTCGGCACAATGCCTCATATTTGCGGATGACCTGAAGGTGTTTTTAGGCATAAAATGCATGGAAGACTGTGAAGCGCTCCAGCGTGAATCAATAATCAGTCATATCAGTGTTATTGCCTGGGGTGCGCGCAATCGCTTAGAGTTTAATACATCCAAATGTAAAACCATAACATTTACTCGATCGCGCGCTCCATGCACGTACATTTACAACATATCTGGTGTACCGTTGGAGCGGGTCACACAAATCCGTGACCTAGGCGTTACACTTGACACGTGTCTAACATTTAATACGCACATCACAACCATTTGCACACAAAGTTTTAAATCACTTGGCTTTGTGATGAGACAGTCTACTCAGTTTCAGAATCGGAGTACTATTATTGCGCTATACTTTTCCTTTGTTCGCAGTACTTTGGAGTATAACTCCATAATCTGGGACCCACACGAGGTCAAGTATAGCGTGATGATAGAACGTGTACAACGTAAATTTTGTAGATTTTTGTACAAAAAGCTTTATGGTTATTACCCTTACTTATATCCGTCTCTTTTTGTATCCGGAATGATAGGTCTTGATACTCTTGCGTTACGACGCAAGTGTGTTGATACATTATTATTTATTATTTAACAATAAAATCGATAATCCGAATGTATTATCGCACTGTTCGCTATCAGCACCGTACCTATACACACGACTTCGCTCGCGCCATCTGCTCGCTGAACCACAGGTGCGTACATATACCGCACAATACGCACCTACCAGCCAGGCCGTTGCACTGCTTAACTCACTGATCGCTCACTATCCAGAAGTTGATATATTCTTCACTAAATTTGATTTATTTTTAAAATATTGTTTATACTTTTTATCTTATAATTATACACTTAAATTATAGAATTGTAATGGCTCACTACACGTATTGGGAAACTGTAAGTGTAGTGAGCAGTTGAATAAAATAAATAAATAAATAAATAAATAAACCCACCCAGTTGGGCTTACGGCTCTCTCGCTCACCGAACGAAGCGCAATAGCACATTGTCATTCTTTAGACGTCGATCTTCTGCGAAAGTGTGGTACTACCCCGGACGGACCGGCCCCCGGCTGTAGACAGAAAACTGTCAACAGAGTGGTCCTATCACTAAACTAAAACTAAATTTGTTCGTAGAACACCACTAAATAAACCACTATTTACGTCACTGCACATTTGCTCCGCCATTAAACCTTAACAAGTAGGTCCTGTTTTAATTAAAATTCTACACACGCGCTCATTAATATTCTATATCACTATCATAAATAAAATATATTATGAATATATTTAAAAAAAAAACGTTATGAATATTTAACAGAGTACACAAATTTACACAATACAATAAATACACAGGGATGGCTGAAAATCAGCGTTGTACTTAATGACAGCAAAAGCTGAGCCAATTCCTTTTAGTTTTAATTTTCTTTTATTATAATTAGGGTTGCCACCCGTACTTTATTATAAAGTATTGTACGTTATTTCAGATAAATGCACTCTATACTTTATGAGAACAATAAAGTATACGAAAATACTTTATTTCGTATGATATGAATTCTTTAGGATTTTGTAAAGTTTATTCGTAGGTATTTTTACAAGCTTTTTATTAGCGTGACCTGTATGTTTGTAACCGACTCCTTTGGACTTGATTTTGACCCACTTCGAACTTTCAGATTTCATTTAAATTTAGTAGACTTATCGAGGACCGATGACAATGCAATAATTTAATAAGATTACACCATTATCCTAATCAGTTATTGGGATAGTCAGGATTAAATTGTTGAATTTAAGTTTCCAATTTCGAATTACGCGCCTAGAGGGCGCTACCGTAAAACATCACTCTCTAACAATAACAATTCTGTCTAATTCGTGACATCAAGGTCATCTGTCAAGCCACTGTGTATGTTTTTCTTGTTAGTTTCATATTAAATAGTTAATAAAACTCGAGCTACGTCGTTCAATTCATCAGGTTAAGGGCCCAGAAAAGCTCAGAAATAAAGACAGTGTAATATCTAATGGTGAAATCAGTGATCAAAGACATTGAAGTGATCATTAAAAACGTAACGTAGTTCGTGTAAAAGTTTTTTTGTTAGGTCTTTGCGAAGTATGTATATAAGTATTTGAATTGAGATATCTATTTGAAAATGGCGTTAAATAATACTCTCGCATTTATCGAAAACCTGTCTGGCCATACAAATTATGCAACCTGGCGTTTTACAATGCATACTTACAACATGAGGAACTCTGGGATTGCATAGAAGACTTCTCAGAAAGTGTAGATAAGAAACGAGACGCTAAAGCTAAGACGAAGATAATACTCTCAGTCAATCCAACAAATTATGTGCACATTGAAATCTCGTGTATTGCCAAAGAAATAAGGAGAAATTGACAGGAATTATCTGTACAGTCCTCAGGACAAGTAAGCTTAGACACTTATATATTATAAAGTTAATGACAAAAAGGTGCTGTTTAATAATGTTTTACATGTTCTCAAACTAGCAACCTAGCAATCTGATATGTGTGAATCAGATTATTCAAAGTGGTAGCCAAGTAAGATTTACAACTGACTGTCATTATAAACAGTAAAAATCAGAAAACAACAGCTAATTTATAATCAATAACATATACCGGCTGAACATGGATACAAGTCATTCACTTACTGGTTATGTTTTCATCAAGAACGGGGCGGCTGTGGCTTGGTACAGCCAAAGACAACAAACTGTGGCTCTATCTACTACAGAAGCTGAATTTATGGCAACTTGTGCTGTTAAAAAGAGGCCATGTGGATCAAACAGTTTTTAAGTAAAGAGGACTCTGTCTTAATTTAGATAACCAAACTGCTATCAGTGTCATTAAAAACATTAATTTCCATATGAAGTGTTGAAATTAAATATACTTTATTAAAGAAAAGTATTATAAAAAGATAATTGTATTAGTTTGTTAGTAGTGATTGACAATTTGCAGATATATTTACTTACAAGAACATTGTTTAAAGATAAATTTCAATATTTAAGGTCAAAGCTTGGAATGTTATCATATAACATAGTTTTCAACTGATGCAGTGCTTATGTGTAAAGTTAAAAATTAAAATGGTATTATATAACTCACTTTTGTATTATTATAATATTTAAGATCTAAGCTAGGAATGTTATTATAAAACATATTTTTTTTTTGGGACTAATCCCACCACACATTCCCACCATTGTAACTCCTGTAAGCCAGGATCCACAATGGTCACTATAAATGACACCAAGGTTTGACCCCCAGGCAGTCCCGGGATATGATTTTAATTGTCTTGGAACCCGCAACAAATTTAATTAGAAAAGGTTAAAGAGGAGGAGTTGAAAAGAGTGATTCCACTTCCCTCCTAGGCAAAGCGGGAGACAGGAAAACAAAATGACTAGTCAGCTAATAATTAAAGAGGTGTACGGCTACGATAAGCGCAGCCGTACGGCGCCACGGTTACGGAATAGCTTAACGGGGCCTATATGTGAGCGTTAAGATTGATTGCTACAGTAGGTATGGTAGAAACGCATGATGGGCGGCGCAGGCGCGAATACCTGCGCCTGATGCCGCCCTAACCGAGGCTTCGGGTGATCGGACCGGGGAATTGTCCGGTCACCCGACGTGAGGCCACCGCGTGAGGACGACGCCTCGACGGCGAAAGCTGTCGGGGCGTCGACAGGAGAGGAGCCCGAGAGGGCATACCGCCGAGCGGACCACCGAAGACAAAAATCGGGTACCGGTGGCCCGCTTGCACGGCGAAGAAGAGGTGCTTGCAGGGTGGGTCAATGGGGTTGCGCGCCGCCTCTTCCGTCACCCCGGACCGACTTGGCGGGGTGCGACGTCCATGGCCCACGGCAAAAAAAAAAAAAAAAAAAATGGTAGAAACGCATGAACGCACGGAAATTTTCTCGAGTTGCCACAAGGTCCGTATAGTATACTACTCCACAGGTAACTTGCAATCTGTTTAACATAAGGTTACGCTCGTTTCGCCAGAGATCGCACTCCCAGAGAATGTGATGTGCTGATTGTTCATACTCATGGTCAGCTGTGGAACATTGACATAGTGGTGAAGGTACGAGTTTAAAAGAAAATAATTTACTTTTAAAGTTGCCATGTCCAGTTAAAAATTGGGCCACAAAATGATCAATCTCTAGCCACACTTTCTCCAGGCGCTTTCGGATGCATGGAAAAAATTGATAAAGATGACGGCCTTTCGATGATGAATCCCATCTTTCTTGCCATTCAGTTAAAAGCTCTTCATAGACGTTGTAGTTTATAAAACATATGTAGTTATTAATGCAGGAATAATGTAAACTCAGGTTTTAATTGTTCATTTGTGAGTTATTGTCTAATTTAAAAGAAGTACTGGTTCCGACTACTTAAAATTTTAATCAATTGTTAAATATAGTAAAAGTTATATTTTCATATAATTTCAAAACATTAACATTTATATGAATTCAAATTTATAGATATTTGCACTTATTACATTTTTATGCAGTAGGTAAGTTGGATAAAAAATTGCCGAATATGGAACTGCTGAGAGACAAATGTTGCCATTGACATTCTGAGTTGGGCATCGAGCGTCCACAAGATTCAAGGCTGTACAGTTGATCATGCAGTCATTTATCTAGGCTCTCGACTGTTTGCTGTTGGACAAGCTTATGTAGCACTTAGTCATAGTCTTCGTAATCGAATCATTTCATCTAAAGCTTCTCTGTTACATAGCATTTGATGAAATGCTTCAATGCTTCGATTATCAAGTAACGAGACGAAAATGTAAAATTATTTTATGAATTTTAAAAATCGAGATTTCACGATTAGTAAATATTTAATGTTTTGGAAAATAATTACAGTTACCGATAGTAGTTACAGAATCATAGTAGATTAAAATAAATAATATCGCGCTTCTGTATTTAGCGGAACTAAAAAATAGAAAATAAATAATAGTTTAAAAAACTAAAAAAACAAGCTTTTATATATAAACCAAACTAAAAAGTAGAAAATACCTTTTTTAATAATTCATGTTAAGGCAGAGTGATAAATAAGAGAAATTATTTTAATGTAAAAAAGCGTGGGGTGTTTTCTGAAAATATTTCGATAATGTCGCTACTCCTAGTATCTAGTCATATGAGGCAAGTGTGCGGTATGGTAAGTATGCAAATCCATGTATATCAGTCCAAAGCGCACCAGGCACCCCTCGCTTTTTTATATTAAAATAATTTCTTTTATTTATCACTCTGCCTTAACATGAATTATTAAAAAAGTTATTTTCTACTTTTTAGTTTGGTTTATATATAAAAGCTTGTTTTTTTAGTTTTTTAAACTATTATTTATTTCATTAAGGAAATTAACCGCCACTCGCCAGCGCCACATCACTTAAGCACTCATTTTTAATTATGTCTGAACGCAATTTAACCTCAAATATATCAATTTCTTGGCGTTTTTGCGCAAAATGGTTTGAGTGCACTAAGAATATGAATTAAAGTTTCATAGATTTATGCCATGGTAAATTATGGACAAGAATACTCCTCATATACCTTCAAACCCAACTTCAATAGTGAAACGGAGCAAATAGATAGTGAATATGTTACATCAAAAAAATGTTTAAAAAATGAAACAAAACAGAGAAATAAAAACTATTGCAGAAGTATAAAAATCAGTGGGAAATCGAACAAGGTGATTGTTTAATTAATGATCTACAAAATGAATACAGGCAAGCTGCAAAAAGCAATAAAAATATGATTTTAAACATAATAATTAATATAAATAAATTGTACTTTATTTGATACTCTGTACTTTTTTTTCTTACCCATAATAACCAATGTACTTTATTTGCAAAGAAAAAAGGTGGCAACCCTAATTATAATTGTAAGTTTTAGTTTTAAAAAGGCTATAATTTATTATTATCATTTATTTATTATTATTATTTTATTGCTATCTCGCATATGTTGATTTTCTAAAAGAATATGGTGTTATCTCGGACGAGTTGATCATTTACTGCTGTGGGCAGAAAATTGTCAGCAGTAAAGCATTAAACCTAAAGTTTTATTACTTCTCGTTCCAAGCGAATAAGTAGGAATAAAAAAGCTATGTAAGAAATTCATCACCCCTTCTTATCTTGCCCGTGGCTATCATATAAGACGATTAAGGGATGTATTGTGTATATAAATATGTTATGTGGAAGAGAAGGAAAACTCAAAATAAAACTCTATACCAACCCTTTGACTAACATGATATGATAGGTCAATTTACCCTTATATTGTGGAGGAGATCCGTGCTCAGCAGGAGGACATATATGAGCTGAGATATTTGAGCATCTTGAATTATTAGATACTATTAAGTATTAGTGTCGGCACTGCTAATAGAAAATCCTACCTATGTCAGCTTATGGGGTGATGCGCCGCCCTTTCTGTCGCCCCGGACTTGGATGCGGTGTGATTATACCACAGCATGCTCAAAGAAACATATTGGTTGAAAGTTCTCCTTCTTTAGAACATAAAAAGACAGATAACTAGAAAGTTATATTTACATTATTTCATCATCATCTCAGTTCATATATGTCCCACTGTTGGGCTCGAGCCTCCTCCGTAATGGGTCCACACTGGTCAGACGGTTGGTACAGAATTTTGTTTCGAGTTTTCCTTCTTTACATAGATATTATTTGCGTTTTTTATCCCTTAGTCGTCTCTTACGATCTTCCACGGGTAAGATAGGGGGTAGTGAATTGTATTCTTACTTCGTCACCACACGGATTATATAGGATTTCAAATGTGTAATACTCGCGTAAATAATAATGATAATACAACATTAGAAATCATTATATATATCCCCAACGCAAAAAGATTTATGAGTTTGATGTGTCTTTTTATCTGTCTGTGGCATCGTAGCTCCTAAACGAGTGGAATCATTATGATGCAGTTTTTATTTTATTTGCAAGCTGACATGATCGAGATAGTTTTTAGCTTCAATTTATAAATATCTGCTCAGGTATTTTTGATATTCAGGTCATTAGATCTTTTTAGGAGGGGACTTAGATATATAATGGATATGTATTTTACTTTCAAACATATGCGATCCAACATATGAAGTACCCTTGTATGATGGTATCGCCGTATTACTCAGATGATAGAGCCTAATGATACGACACGAAATCTTGGAAGTTTAGAAGTAGACCCATCAAATTTGGGCTCATGGGATTCAGCTCAACTAGTTCTGTTCTTTTCAAAGGAGAAATCATTAATCCATAGTATCAAGTGGACGTGATGCTTACTTTTTACTATTTTTTTCGTTCGTGTAGAAGGTTTCTCAATATCTTTTTTTAATATAAATATTAACAAGCCCGCTCTTTAAATAAAAAAAACTCGTAGTTAAAAAGTGTACTTGTCTAAAAAGTACATAATCCTACATTAAGCTTGTTACATTTTAATTAAAAGAACAAAGCTACAATACCTTGTTTTTCAGGTATTATTAAATTTTCGGGACGCAAATGACTAGACTAAGTCAACAACCTGAAGGTTTACTATAGAGATTTAGTTGCCTATATTTTGTAGGCAAAGAGTCCTTGGCATTTCAGAATACTAAATAAATTTATAGTAGTTTATATTATTTTTAATTGGATAGGCTGTTGATTTGTTTTTATAGTCAAGCTTTTATTTTCAAATAGGTAAAACAAGGGGAAATACACATATCTCGCTGTATGAATTTTTTAATACTATACAGGGTGGAAGGGGACCGCTCCCGAAAACAAAGACAGGTAACCCTACTAGTCCTACTTGTAATGATAGGCTAGAAAAAAAAATCGATTCGGATGAAAAAAAAAATTTTTCACCACGTGAGGTCGTTGAAATTTTGAACATATGATCGTGAGTTTTGAATAGATTGCGTCTTTTCTCATCTGAGTATAGTTACGTATTTTTATGGAATTATCGTTACATGGTACTGTCCTAATACGATGGAATATGAAAAAAACTTAAAATTCGTTGTGAAAATAATATTTTTTTTATCCGAATCGATTTTTTTCTAGCCTATCTTTACAAGTAGGGCTAGTAGGGTCACCTGTCTTTGTTTTCGGGAGCGGTCCACTTCCAACCTGTGTAATTACTATCAAAATGATTACACAAATGGCGCAGTGGTTAAGTTACTGACCTATCTTACCAATTATTGTGGATACAATTATGTGGATGATGTGAATGTGATGTATTTTCATGCATGGACATGATAATACATTGAGCAATCTACAATATGTTGTTCTGTGTCTGAGTGTAAATTGCGTCCTTTAATAGTAATATTATTTCCTTAGACAGTTTGCCGTTTATAGCCGCGGGCCGATTCGTCGCGATAATACCATACTATCGAAGGAAATCAACATTTGAACAGCGGAAATGTGCTGATGTGCTTCGTTCGGTGACCGATAGAGCCGGAAACCAAACTTTCTTAGTGGGACTTTTGAGATTTTCATTGATAGGCAGCGGCCTAGCTCTTCCTCTGGTATTGTAAACGTTGCAAATGAGCGGCAGTAACATTCATATCATACGTGCTGCTTGCTTGTTTGCCACCGTAATCAATAAAAAAAGGTCCTTATTGTACATTTACTTTATTACAGCGCCTCAATAGTCCTTTTATATTCTGGAAATAAAACAGTGAAGTGCAATCGTCTATAGTGAACCTTGCTATAATTACGCTGATTTAAAACCGTAACTACTATTATGGAAATTTAAAGCAGTTACTTATTCAGCCCTGGCTTCCTTGACGATAGGAGGGAAATTGACCTGCTAAGCTACGCTGGTCAGACGTGGTCATATAGAGTTATATTACGAATATTCTCTTGCAAAAATGTTATATGGATATTATATTCCTTAGTCATTTTTACGACACGTCCAAGCAGTGGTGAATTGTATTTTTACACTACACGGTATTTGTGGTGTAAACATGCGAAAGGGCATGCTCCGATGGTTCGGACATGTGGAAAGAATGCCGAACGAACGTCTGGTTAAGAAGATATACAATGCGAAAGTGGAAGGATGTAGGTACCGAGGGAGACCGAGACTAACCTACCTAGACCAGATCGGTCATGTACTGAAGGAAGGTGGAGTCAAGAGTCTCCGAAACCGGCGAGCGTGTATGAAGAGAATTATGAATGTTGAGGAAGCGAGTGAAGTATGCAGAGATAGAGTTCTCTGGCACTCTGTTCTCTCTGCCTACCCTGCAAGGGATATAGCGTGATGATATGTATGTATGTATGTACGATATTTGTTATCATCCATCCATCCATCAGCCCATAAACGTCCACTGTTGGACATAGGCCTTCTCACGAGAATGCCATTCGCAACGGTCATGTGCCACCTGCATCCAGCGGCTTCCTGCGACTTTTTTTAACGTGGTAATTCTTCGGGCTATGTCGGTTACACCCGTTCTTCTACGGATTTCCGTATTCCAGATTTTATCACGTAGAGAAATATCGACCATAGCCCTTTCCCTAGCACGCTGAGCGACTGTGAGCCTTTTTATGAGGCCGACATTTAGAGACCATGGTATTTGTTATAGTTCAGATTAATTATAAATACACTTTTATACACCTTTACTTACGTTTTACACGCGTAATAGAAAGCGAGTCTTACATGTTGCCGTATCTGACGGTTTAAGAACACAATACGGTGCATCTCTTCTGTTTTTGTAGCAAACTCCTGCATAATATAAGCCTAGGTTTATTATCTAGGCTATTAATATTTCGTCAGGCGTCATCTTTATCAACTTTGAAGTACCGGCATTGTGGCTAAATGCTTTCAATGACTCTTCCCGACAGATAACTTTTTAGGTATATTCTCCCTGAATAACATGCTAGCCTACTTCGCATTTAACGGCTATATTTTTGGACTTACTGTGGGTGGCAGATTGACCTACGGCTGCTGGAATGGTAGTCTATGATAGAGTCAGATGCATATACACGTACTTGGGGGACGTTCAAGTATTACGTAACGCAATTTTTGAAGGTTTTTGATCCTCCCTCCCCCACATGTAACGCGCCGTAACGTATGTCTGTACCTCCCTTCCCCCCCTGAACGTTACGTAACACCCAAGTGACGTGTATATGTTGTTTACTAATCATCTAAAAAATAAAAAATTGTTGGCCAACTTAGGAAATTTTAATTCCTTAATTTTTCATTTATTAAAAAAACAATGCTACGTAATGCGTTGTTTGAACTCCCCTCCCGGCTATGTGACGCATTGTAACATTTAAGAAGAGCCCCCACGTTACATAATACTTGAACGGCCCTTTGCGATACCCGAAGGGGTTCTTTTGCACAATCGTAGTGAATAAAATCTGTTACCAGTTCATACATGGAGTATCCAATATGCGAAGATGAACATTACAAATTGACTTTGCCGTGAAGATACTAGATTGAAGAAAAATATGTTTTTAAGAGGAACGCTTTAAGTTACCATGAACAGCAACAATAGCGTGCTGTATGGTAGCGGCTACGAATACTATCAACCCTTACTTTGCTCGTGGATGTTGTAAAAGACCACTAAGAGCTTTATATCAACCTGGGCCAATTCCACCTGATGCCGTCTGGTCAACAGTTATATTCCCGAGGCGGCCGGTGGTTAATGTATTTCCAATAACTTTTGCATGATGTAGGAAGAGGAGTAAATATTGCGTCGACCTCAGATACTTGGGATAAGAACAGGAAAATAATAATGGACAGCAACAATAGAAGCTCATTAATTAGCAGTAGTTAATAAATAATATACAGTATATATATACACTATTTCTAATAAATTATTATTAGCTTGGTGGCTCTTGTGTCTGGGAGGCGTTCCTGTTGCTCCTCAATTTATGTTGGAGCTCGGGAATGGTTCCCAGGGACTGGAATAGCGCAGTCATCGTGCCTTTGTTTAAAAACAAGGGTTCACGTTATGACTGCGCAAATTACAGAGCCATAAGCTTGACCAGTTTGGCAGCAAAAGTGTATGGAAAAATTATTGAAAGGAGAATGAGGATGGTGTCCGATGGTTTACTGTGTGAGACACAAGGAGGTTTCAGGAGTGGAAGGGGATGCATGGATCAAGTGTTCTCTCTGCGCAACATTGTGGAGAAGCATCTGGCTCTAGGTCAGAGGGTTTTCTGCAGTTTTGTGGATCTGGAGAGAGCATTTGACACGGTTGTACGAAAGGAACTTTGGGACATTTTACCGGAGTATGGTATTAACGGTAAACTGCTACAGGCTGTGCAGTCCAGTTACATGGGCTGTAGAGCCTGTGTGCGGCTGGATGATGGAATGTCGCCTTGGTTTGACGTCAATATCGGCGTTAAGCAGGGGTGCGTTCTGTCAGCCAGGCTGTTTATCATATATCTGGATAAATGTCTCCAAAGGTTGAACGATATGAATGTGGGAGTCCAGATGGGCGACTCAGTGGTCACTGCTCTGCTTTATGCAGATGATGCAGTCCTGCTGGCACAGTCAGCGATTGACCTGCAGACCCTAGTCGACACAATGACAGAAGATTGTAAGAAAAGGGGTCTACGCGTGAATGTGAGCAAAACCAAAATAATGGTCTTTGAAAGAGATAAAACCAGAACAGATGTAAGAGTAACAATAGGTAATGATGTACTAGAGCAAGTGGATGAATTTGTATATCTTGGATGTGGATTTAGCCGAGATGGAAGGTACACCACTGATATAGAGCGAAGAGTGAATGCGGGAAATAGAGTGAACGGAGCGTTGGGGCAACTTCTCGGCAGCCACCACCTCAGCCAGAAGGCACGTGTAGCAATACATAACGCAGTGCTTGTCCCAACATTACTGTATGGAAGCGAGAGTTGGGTATGCAGAAAAGAGTATGATAGTAAAATTAATGCGGTCGAAATGCGATCTCTGCGGAAAATCTGTGGAGTTAGGCTGACCGACCGCATTCGTAACGACGACGTAAGAGAGCGAGTAGGTATGAAAGAGAGTATTGGTGTAAAGATGCGAAAGGGAATGCTCCGATGGTTCGGACATGTGGAAAGAATGCCGAACAAACGCCTGGTTAAGAAGATATACAATGCGAAAGTGGAAGGATGTAGGTACCGAGGGAGACCGAGACTAACCTACCTAGACCAGATCGGTCATGTACTGAAGGAAGGTGGAGTCAAGAGTCTCCGAAACCGGCGAGCGTGTATGAAGAGAATTATGAATGTTGAGGAAGCGAGTGAAGTATGCAGAGATAGAGTTCTCTGGCACTCTGTTCTCTCTGCCTACCCTGCAAGGGATATGGCGTGATGATATGTATGTATGTATGTATTATTAGTATATATACTGTAATACTTAAAGAATAGACTAATATAATTTTTCCCAGAGCTGTACCTAATTTATTATAATCTAAGGTTACAAAAGGGTCCTCGAGAGGCAGCAAATCAAGCGTTGCGTAATTTATAGAATCGTTACCAAAAATCTATTTACGCTTTGGAAATAATATAGCTACCGATTAAATTACGTATAATCAGTGAACCAACATTTTCTGATCTTTCTTCTCAAATACCTACGTGTTGGACATAAAAAGTGGGCAATTTAACTATACTCTATTTGTGGTAGGATCACGCTGTTGACAGTTTTCTGTTTACAGCCGCGGGCCTATCCGTCCGGGGTAGTACCACACTCTCGCAAAAGATCGTCGTCTGAGTAATGGTAATGTGCTATTGCGTTACGTTCGTTGAGCGAGAGAGCCGGAAGATCAAGTGGGTGGGTTCGGGGTTTCTATAGGTAGGCAGCGGTTTAGCTATACCCTTGGTATAGCAAAGGTCCATGGGCGGCAGTGACACTTAACATTAGGTGTACTGCGTGCTCGTCTGCCACCACAAGCAATAAAAAAATAACTCTAATATTATGAGCTGACGTAGCCAGGGTGCTATATGGTTTTATTTCGTATTTTCCTTACTTTGCCGTAATGTAATTGGCGTACATACTTTTTTCTGGACTGGCTGTGGTTCGGCTTGATACAGTTGGTTGTCCATAGGATGATAGGTCACCGTAGACTATATAGTTTTTTTTAAATTTCTCTCTTCATTTATTCACCAGGGTACTAAGAAACTGATTTCTTGACTTCAGTGGCTTACCACGCGTGTTCTTCTTTTGGTTATCCTCTCCTACCTCGCCTTCATGGGTCAGCCTCACAGTTGGTAGTGAATTCTTCCGCGGTCTGGTCTCTTATAGTTTAGTTGAATTTTTTTTAAAGTGAAAACAGACTATATGCTATGTTAACATACGTTTCTTTGAATGATTCTGCATGAACGTCTGCACAGTGGCTGATGGGTTATTGTCTCTATCAATTTCAAAGAATTCTAATTACCTTTTTTTTATTTTTTTTTATTGCTTATGGTGGCAAATGAGCAGACAGCACACCTGATGGTAAGTGTCACTGCCTCCCATAGACGTTTCCCGATGGTATAGCTAGGCTATCAATACAAACCCCGAACCCACCCCAGTTGGGCTTCCGGCTCTCGCTCACCGAACGAAGCGCAATAGCACATTGCCATTACTCAGACGTCGATCTTCTGCGAGGGTGTGGTACTACCTCGGACGGACTGGCCCATGGCTGTAAACAGAGAACTCTCCACAGTGTGGTCCTACCACTAGATTTGTATAAACAGCGTCTTTTGGATCAGATGGTATAAAATATAACAATATTAAACTACATAATATTTTTTGCTCCCCATGGGGTGATGGATTAAGAATAATTTGTATGTGTGTATGTGTATGTGTTCATAACCCACGTCACCCTCAATTCCCTGTGTGTGTCGTAAAAGCCCTGAACGATTATCAGGAGACTAGCCGATAACACTTTCTTGGGATATTTACAACACCAATTTCAACCTCTTCGGTCCCTAATTTCAATAGCCTATTTCTAACCTGCTATAACGACAGATTAACGTTAATATCTGTGTGGTGACAGAGTAAGAATACAATTCACCACACATCTTACCCGTAAGTGATCGTAAGAGACGACTAAGGGATATAAAAGGCATATAACATCTATGTAAGAGAAGGAAAACTCGAAACAAAACCCTATACCAACACGTCTGGCCAGCGCGGTATAGTTGTTTAATTTCCCTCCCATTACGGAGGAGGCCCGAGCCCAATAGTGGGACATATATGGGCTGTGATGATTATGATGATGATGATGAACGTTAATATAAATAAACAGGTCAGCAATAACTGGTTCTATAAACTTAAGATTTGAGAAATATCATTAAAGATATAATTCTCTAGCTAACAGCTGCCAGTAACGGATCTGGTTTCTGATTAATATAATTATAATTATATCGCTTTTGGAGAGGCCTATATCTAACAGAAAATATTGATAGGGTTTCGGATAGATGGATAAAACGATACTTAAACTAATATTATTAGGGATATTATAGAGCTCCGTAATGATAGACTGAAATATTTGGATATTCCAAATGATAATCTTTTTGGATTATATCTGAAACCGTAACCGATGTAAAAGTTTCAAATAATTTCGGATGGAGTTGGTTTCTGTATGAGGTTGTTTCTGTTAGGTTTTATTTCAACCAGCTGAACAAACAGCTTAAACGTAAACCTCTCTAAGAAAGAAAGTATTTAAACTAGAGATGTTATGGAGCGCCGTAATGGTAAACTGAAATATGTGGATATTCCAAATGATAATCTTTTCGGATATATCTCAAACTGTACCCGATGTAAAAGCATCGAATAATTTCAGATGGAGTTGGTTTCTGTATGAGGTTGTTTCTGTTAGGTTTTCTTTCAAACAGCACCGGCGGAGTGGTTGAGATTAGCTTGCAAGAACACCTATTTTACCTACGGAGTTGTGGGTAGTTACGTAGAGGTACACGCGGTGCGTTCGGCCGCGCTTTCGAGATGCTTCCATGTTGAGGCGGGGAAGGCAGTCGTCTGACGATAGTGCCCGTGAATGGGTGTGCGCACGTGTAGTGTCGCCATTGTTAATATTTTCTAATACATGTGATTTAATTTATTTATCTAAATTCTATTAATAACATAATAATAATAAATAATTTATTTCTCAGAATATGGTTCACTTAGTTGTTAATAAATTTTGCGTCTCACATTCTACCGTGTATCGGTGTAGAAATATTACATCTGATTTAGTCATTATTTCTATTAAATGTTTATTAAATATTAATAACTACATGTAATGAGAAGACGTAGAAGATGGACATGTAATGAGAAGGGATGAAAGGTTTGTGACAAGAAGGGTTATCAATATGTTTGTAGATGGACGGAAGAATCGTGGCAGACCCAAAAAGAGATGGATGGATTGTGTGAAAGAGGATATGTGTATGAAAGGTGTAAGTGCAGATATGACGGCTGATAGAAGCGTATGAAAGGCTAGAACATGTTGTGCCGACCCCACTTAGCGTAGGAAGAGGGCAGGCAAATGATGATAAATATTAATAACTACATTAAATTAAATTATAAATTTATATTATCCGTGTGGTGACGGAGTAAGAATACACCATCCCCTATCTTACCCGTGGGTGATCGTACAAGACGACTAAGGGATATAAAATGCATATAACATCTATGCAAGAGAAGGAAAACTCGAAACAGAACCCTATACCAACACTTCTGACCAGCGCGGTATAGTAGGTTAATTTCCCTTCCGTTACGGAGGAGGTCCGAGCCCAGCGGTGGGACATATGTGAGCTGTGATTATACATTTATATAATTACAAATATATAACAACAATAATTAATGTCTAAATTATTTTTTTTAAACAATTACATTATTGCCTTGGCACTGGAGGCTGTATCAATTACAATTACTTTCATGTCGCCTCATTACATGTTAATACTATGTCAGCCGTTCACTCCTTAACTTTTCCGTCACTGGCGTTTCGTGATTTTCAAACTTCCTCTACTATGTTCATTTCCTATACCTATATGTATATATGCTGTTCCATACAGTACAGCAGTAACCGAAACCGGTATAACGTCAATCTAATATTTGTAACCGTATCCAAATCCGAAACTCCACATCTTTTTTCAAACAACATTCCTGGTTAGTATAAGTATTTATAAAAAGAAATTAAAATTATAGCAATGTGCCAATTTTTATATTTTTTATCTCTTCTATTTTCTTGCTAAAAAGTTAGCGAATAAGTAATTTCTAACTAGTAATATCTAAATTCTTTTTATAACAGTGTCATGCAACCCACGTTTTCATCACAAAGTTTAGTAGCCGAAACTTCTGAATTGATACAAGAAAACTTTTTCAACTTTATAAATCTCACAAATGTATCATAATCTCGTAAATGTAAGTTGGATATTAGAAATAAATTTAATATATAAACTCACTAATCACAAACAAATAATACAAAATTGTATCTTAGAAAACAAGAACATGTAAAAATGTTTACAATGGCAATTTTCTCTTCATTGAATTTACCGATAAGTTCTCAGATTCTTATTGAATTATAAGACTTTTTGCTTCGATAAAGATTTCTAATATATCTGTATATTGTTATCATCAATTTTGATATCTGTATGTGATATACAACAAGTATGTAAATATTTCAAGCGTCAACAAGATATATTTTATTTCAAGCATCTACAATAAATATTATATATCCACAAAAGGAAATGTTTTTATATACGTTTGAAATTCGTCCGTTGAAGAGCACACTAAACCGTCGATATCAGCTGTCAGGCATAACTATAATGCCGAGACGTCATCGCCCGTTGGGTTACGCGGCTGGAGAGGCCTAGACACGGTATCGTGACCGTCGAGGCCTTTCGGCCCGTATTGATGAAATGGATGGAGCGGCGGCACGGGGTCCTCACCTTCCGACTGGTGCAGGTGTTGACGGGGCACGGGTGCTTCGGGAAATACCTGCACACGGTCGTGTACAGGGAGTGGACTCCAGGCTGCCATCATTGCAGTAGTGGCGAGGACACGGCGCAACATACGCTCGAGGAATGCTCGGGCTGGGACGGGCAGCGCCGTGACCTCGTCGCTATTATCGGTGCCGACCTGGCGCTGCCGGCTGTCGCGAGGGCGATGGTCGACAGCGTCAGGAATTGGGACGCGGTCGCCGCCTTCTGCGAGGCTGTCATCTCGCGGAAGGAGGCGGCGGAACGAGTCAGGGAGGACTCCCGCGACCCGGGCCGCCGCCAGCGGCCGGGGCGGCGCAGGCGCGAATACCTGCGCCTGATGCCGCTCTAACCCAGGCCTCGGGTGATCGGACCGGGGAATTGTCCGGTCACCCGACGCGAGGCCACCGCGTGAGGGCGACGCCCCGACGGCGAAATCTGTCGGGGCGCCGACGAGAGGAACCCGCGAGGGTAAACCGCCGAGCGGACCACCGAAGACAAAGATCGGGTACCAGTGGTCCGCTCGCACGGCGAAGAGAGAGGATTTTACGGTGGGTCTATGGGGTCACGCGCCGCCTTCTCCGTCACCCCGGACCGATTCGGCGGGGAGAGACGCACCCATAGCCTACCAATAAAAAAAAAAAGGCATAACTATAATAATCGATATGAAGAGTCAGTATTATTCAATATCTTAATATATGGTCTAATCAGCGGAAAAACGAATTTCTGCATAAACTGGATAGGCTAATACGAATGGGAATAATTAAGACTGTTTATTATGGGTGGTAGGACCACGTTGTTGATGGCTCTCCGTCTACAGTCGCATGCCGGTCCGTCCGGGGTAGTGCCATACTCTCGTAGAAGATCGACGTCTGAGTAATGGCCGTTTGCTATTACGCTTCGTTCGGTGAGCGAGAGAGCCGGAAAACCAACTGGGTGAGTTTGGGAAATGTAATGGTAGGCAGCGGCGTAGCTATACCCTTGGTATAGCAGAAGTCCATGGGCAGCAGTGACACTTACCATCACGTGTGCTATTTGCTCGTTTGCCACCATAATAAAAAAAAAACAAATTATATTATTCCCATTCGCATTATTTCTCCTTTGTGTTATTTATCCTCACTACTTATTCCAGAAGAAGGAAAACTTTAAATGTAAAAGTTTAAAAGCTCGTCTCATCAGCGTGATATTATAACTAATTACCTTCATCTGGAGCAGGCCTGTGTCCAACGTGAGGCTGAGCTGAAAAAAAAAATTGATGTCTTAGAATTTCAGACGTCAAAATTCATGTTCTACCGGTGAATTATAACCTGCGGTATAATTACAGGTTATAATTGAAAGCTCAACTGTAATAAAAAAAAAAGTGAATCATTCTTACTAATATTATAAATGCGAAAGTAACTCTGTCTGTCTGTCGCTCTTTTACGCCAAAACTACTGAACCAATCTAAATGAAATTTGGTACACAGATAGCCTAGAGCCTGATAAATGGCTACTTTTTATGATGAAAAGTTGTAAGGAAGTATCGTCATTTTTAAAACCAGAAGCTTGAAACTTATTTTTAGGCTATTGATTAGATATAAATATGACATTAAAATTTTGTAAAAAGCACCCTTAAGGGGTAAAATAAAAATAGGGGTTGAAAAACTTTAGGAAAGTAACCTTTTACGCGGGCGAAGCCGCGGGCAGAAGCTAGTATTAGATAATTAATTTATACAAACATGATTTATTTGTTGAATGTAGCTTAAAGCCTTTAATTCTAAAAATATATCTATGTGTAGCTTACAATTTTATGGTCTAAAAATTTTAAGTTAAGCAATTGCTATATTAAGATATTCTAAGAATACGTCTTACGGACCGATCTAGACCGGTTTCTCATGAATATTCTTTTTTATTGAGGAAGTTTTATTTGTAGATATTATATTATTAGAAATGTTCGCTACAATTGATGTCATCGCTCTAGTATTCTTTATCCATCTTTAAACGAGGTATTACTATATATTTTCTATATGTATTACTGTATATATATATTTGTTTGTATACTTATGGTTTTATTTTATCAGAATCTCAGCAACAGCACCAGTGATTTCATATAATTTAGTGCGCAAGAGGCTGTGGGGTTGATGAATCGATCTAGCTAGGTTTCATTTAAAGAAAATATCATTTTATCAGAATTTTCAATCAACGTAAATATTTTTTTTGCTTACAAACTATTAGAATATGAAGGCAAATTTGGTCGCTATCATTGAGAATAGACATAGCTCAGATGGAAAATCGAGTTTAGTTTTCCTTTTCTTAATTTTTTAACCGACTTCCAAAAAGGAGGAGGTTCTCAATTCGAACGCTATTTTCTTTTTTTTTTTTGTATGTTTGTTACGCGATAGCAACGCCAATTATGGATGGATTTTTATAATTCTTTCTTTGTTAGAAAGAGGATACTCTAAGGGTGGTCCCATATGCAGGGTATCAGGATCTGATGCTGGGATCCTGGGTAAATCGAGAGTAATTCCTTAAAATGTAGGGCAAAAATGCTGTTTCTGACGCCTCTGTACATAATTTATAGTTCGTCTAATCTAAGAAGTGCATTTTGACGTTTTGCATTTTTTTAATACATAATAACCTCGGTCAAACGTTGATGACACATGATTATAAACACGAAATCTGAAATTTTAAACAACTATTAAGTTATTTACATAATTAACATTGCGGGTGACTCTCTTGTACAATAATACATACCATGACGCCATGTCCCTTGCAGGGTAGACAGAGAGAACAGAGTGCCAGAGAACTCTATCCTTGCATACTTCACTGGCTTCCTCAACATTCATAATTCTCTTCATACACGCTCGCCGGTTTCGGAGACTCTTGACTCCACCTTCCTTCAGCAAATGACCGATCTGGTCTAGGTAGGTTAGTCTCGGTCTCCCCCGGTACCTACATCCTTTCACTTTCGCATTGTATATCTTCTTAACCAGACGTTCGTTCGGCATTCTTTCCACATGTCCGAACCATCGGAGCATTCCCTTTCGCATCTTTACACCAATACTCTCTTTCATACCTACTCGCTTTCTTACGTCGTCGTTACGAATGCGATCGGTCAGCCTAACTTCACAGATTTTCCGTAGAGATCGCATTTCGACCGCATTCATTTTACTTTCATATTCTTTTCTGCATACACAACTCTCGCTTCCATACAGTAATGTTGGGACAAGCTCTACGTTATGTATTAGTTTTTAAGCTACACGTGCCTTCTGGCTGAGGTTGTGGCTACCGAGAAGTTGCCCCAATCATCTCTTTCAAAGACCATTAATCTAATGTTGAAACTCGTAAAAATAATTTAAAATAAAAATAACATGATAAATAGTAATTGTTATTCACGACCTAACAATGTCACTTCATCGCGTTCTATACAGTAGTGCTTGACAACTTCCAATTCACGAATATCCAAATAATCGGTAAAAATATTAGAATAATACAATTAATCGAATAGAGATTTTGACAGAGATGGCCATTTCGACACTTTGATTGATGAGGAAATAATTATTAATGTTCGCGACGCTGATAATTCAAGTAATAGTAGTAATTCTTAATAAATAGCCATTTTTAAATCCAGTTTTATTTTTAATGAACCTAATCCTACTAAATATGATGAATAGATTCTATGCCGAAATAATTAAATTTTTTTAGTACTAATTTAGCACTTAATTAATTCATCACCTTTTTGAAAAGTAAAAAATAAACCGATTATTAATTATAAAGAATCAATATCGATTTCGCAGTAAAATCGGATATTTTCGATAGCGATTATTTGGTTCACATACCTAGACAACTTACTCAGACAGCTGTCAAAGTGGACTTCTTAGATTAGACAGACTATAGTTTGATTATTTGTGTATGGAGATTATCTTTATGAGCTTTAGCTGGTAAAACAACAATGTTAATAAGGGGTAAAATAAGGGTCACGGGATGAACATTTATATGGAAGTTTATCATTTTCAAAGTAGTTAAGTACGAAATTTCGCACACCTACATCTTTTTAGAAATAAAATAATATGTGTGTTAGCGTTTTTTCAAAATTTCACTACTAAGGGTTAGTATAAGTAGTATAAAATAGGTAAAAACAAGTGAAAAAAAATAAAATATATTTTTTTAAATATTGTATTTTTTTTTCAATTTTGTTAAACTTTCGTGTATTAAGCTAATACGTTAAGATCGTTGCTCCTCGATTTAGTTTGATAAAGTTCGCGAATCAAACTGAGTCGCTGAGAATGACTTTCTGTAGTTTCATTACGCCTAGATAAGT
Source organism: Lymantria monacha (assembly GCA_905163515.2). Lineage (NCBI taxonomy): Eukaryota > Metazoa > Arthropoda > Insecta > Lepidoptera > Erebidae > Lymantria > Lymantria monacha. The sequence continues at coordinate 21,682,108 of LR991097.1, read as the reverse complement.
TTGTGTATGCCCTCATCTGAGAAAGCCTATTGACCCGCTGCTCATCACTCTCATTTGTAATATTTATCCCATTTCCTAACCCCATTTTTCTTTAAACGACTTTCGCTCTCGTCACTCGTATCTTCCAAACGGTGCTGTCTCATTTGAGCAGCCCGTTTACTAGGTCTACCTATTAAAAAAAATCTGAATTCACTTATTTTCCACTAAAAACTGGCAAATAAAAAAATATTTTATAAAAAAACAAAAACCGACTTCAAAACTATACCTACGATAAACGATATACAATAAACTTACACTAAAAAGTAGAAAATAATTCTTTTAATTAGTTTAATCTCAAAAAAATAACAGAACAATTTACGAAATTATAGTATATCTACCTATTTACAGGTAGGTATGTAAAAACTTATAGTATGTCAAGAAAAATGGATAATAATATTATATTTTGTATTTCAAAGCAAGGAGCATTGAAATACAATAAACGAAATTATTAATATTTATTTACAAGTACTATTTTTTTGGAGTCGGTGCCAGCTAAATCAAAATTAAATTCCCTTGCATAAATCTTTTAAGCGCATTAAATCATCAATCAAATCTGCCCGCGTTCGGGTAGTTCACTCAGTGACATCGCCCCTCTTTTCTCGCACCTGCCTCGCTCCGGCTATCGCCCTATTCGAAGTGATCGTCCATCTTTGCGTAGGTCAGGTAGGTACTGCGTGAGCCGCGTGATGTTCGCAAAGTAGAAAAACTTTCCTTGGCTGGCACCGACTCCAAAAAAATAGTACTTGTAAATAAATATTAATAATTTCGTTTATTGTATTTCAATGCTCCTTGCTTTGAAATACAAAATATAATATTATTATCCATTTTTCTTGACATAGTATAAGTTTTTACATACCTACCTGTAAATAGGTAGGTATACTATAATTTCGTAAATTGTTCTGTTATTCTTTTGAGATTAAACTAATTAAAAGAATTATTTTCTACTTTTTAGTGTAAGTTTATTGTATATCGTTTATCGTAGGTATTAAGTAATTGGGATAAGATTAGGAGAATGATAATATATTTTTCTTTATTATATAAATTATTATTTTAATATTTAAATATTACTTCAAAAAAGACTATAGAGAAAATACTGAGCTAATCTCGGTCATCTAGATATCATAAAATATAAGTGCCAACTATAACTCAGGTACATTAGTGTTCATAGCATCGATTTGCAATGTATATAAAAGAAAAGTGCCAAAATATAAGTAGTTTAGCCAAGGCGTGGAGATAAGCCGATTTAGATTACAAGATGTTTGTGTTGTATTGGTGGCAGTTTTCCTTACAATGTCTAATTTTATTCTTAAAGCAAGCGAATGTAAATAATTTGCAAATTAATAATGCATTTTATTTTAGCTTTTAATGTTTACGCAAGTATTACACATTTGAAATAAAACTACTTTTACGGATTCTATCGCGTTTGTATTTGATTTTTTTAATTGCTCAAAGTTTCATACACTTTACAGTGATCAGTCCTCCCGTGACCATGATCACTGTAAAGTGTTCGAAACGTCGGGAAATTTAAAATCAAATACAAACGTGATAGAATCCATAAAAGTAGTTTTATTTCAATATGTTTGATTGTATGCATATTAATTTGATTGAATAATTCGAAAATAGAGTACATAGCCTGTCAACTTTAAAAGTAATCTATTGATTTTTCTATTAAGTTATAACTATTCCATGATATGTATTTTTATATAGAAAAAGGTAATACTAAAATGATTTATCACAAAAGCTGGATGCACATATTTTCTATTGAGGTAAGAAATAAATTTCATTTCTTATCGGTACCATTTATTTTGTGGAAGTTTGCAAAATATGCTGTCATAGCAATTTTACCTTTAAGTTTACTGTTCATTGGGTAGTATGTGTGGTGACCTGGTTTTACTGCAATGTAAGGAAATGCGTCCTTCACTGACCAGGTGTGACAACATTAGTTCCGTTTATTGATTCAAAGAATTGGTCCTTGACAACATTCTATTTGAAGAGTCTATTACAGTTGAAGGTTTCATGTTTCATTTGAGTTTCAACGGCCGGTGTCAACTAGAAATTAATAATGGTGCTAATAAAATATTCTTTTAAAATATATCTCGTGGATATGTTTTTAGTGCGATAGTAATGGCCATATCATCTCATTATCATTATAATATAAGCAGCTTATATATACATCCCTCTGCTCGACTCGAGCCTCCCACAAAAATAGGGAAATTGATCTAAATCCAATGTGTATTGGTCAGAGGGATTGGTAGTGTTTTAGGTAGAGTTTTCTTTTTCTTATGCAGATTTTGTCCGCATATTATATCATTTAGTCGTTTATTACAACATTTACGGACAAAGAAAGGCATGGTGAATCTTACTTCGTCATTACAATAAAAAAAAAACATTATGTATGTAATAAATTTTCTCATTCTCTCCGCACTTATGTGACAATTTAAATGTTTATTATAGCATGCCAGCAAAAAAAAAAAGAGTTTTTTACATAAGACCGACGATAAAAATAAGCTCATTTCGTGCATTTAATGAGCACTGCCGTACTCGTAAACCTATCAAAAGCAATGTATATCTGCTCTTCTATAAAATATTAAGACTTAATCGAGCATCATAAGGAGATTATTCTTAGTTAAAAAATTATAGGTAAACGTGTTAAATGACTTTTCTATTTATATTTTTTAAAGTTTTGTGAAAATTTACGTAGCTAACGGCTTGGTGAAAATTACAAGGATTTGTTGAGCGAGCGGCATTGATTACGCATTAGGCTTTCAAATGAGGATATCCTTCTAGCAGTAGACGGAGAAAGGGTAAATGATGATGATGGCTATATATAAAAGAAATTTAATATTACAAAGTTAATTACAAAATTAACCTAGACCAGATCGGTCATGTACTGAAGGAAGGTGGAGTCAAGAGTCTCCGAAACCGGCGAGCGTCTATGAAGAGAATTATGAATGTTGAGGAAGCGAGTGAAGTATGCAGAGATAGAGTTCTCTGGCACTCTGTTCTCTCTGCCTACCCTGCAAGGGATATGGCGTGATGATATATATGTATGTATGTACAAAGTAAATCTGCTATTTTTGAAAAAAAAATTTTCATCACAGCCCATATATGTCCCACTGTTGGGCTCGGGGCTCCTCCGTAATTAAAGGGAAATTAATCTACTATACCGCGCTGGTCAGACGTGTTGGTATAGGGTTTTGTTTCGAGTTTTCCTTCTATCGCAAATATGTTATATGCGTTTTTATGTCCCTTAGTCATCTCGTATGATCACCTACGGGCAAGATATGGGGTGGTGAATAGTATTCTTACTCCGTGACGGAGTAAGAATACACACGGAAAATTGTATTAAGTAAAAAAAAATCCTATTTATTTGCTCCTTTTATTTGGAAAATATTCTTGCTACAGAATATAGCTGTGAAATTATATACCATCCACCAATAATATTAGGCGGAAAATGCAGTGAAAATACTTTTACTTAAGGCCCCTTACAATTATTATTAACTTATAGCGCAATCAACGTAATTGACTAGGAAAGCGTAATAGTCACGTGCAAATGTGTTAATTATATTTTGACATGAGTTGGGATATTATTAATATTGGCTTACGATATAAATTAATTCAGTAAATTTTTGAAGGGATGCACGGATGGAAGATGATTCGACTTGGATGTGACCGGATGATCTGTTAAAAAAAATTGTTTTTGTGAAGCATATCCTAGAAATTTTATATGTGTCGGTGGCTCGCTTAAAGATGGAGAAAGAGAGAGAGAGTTTTAAGTCTCCTTTCTATTTTTATCTTATATTAAATTTATGTTACTATTGCTGTGTGGTAGCAGCTACGAATACTAGCTATCCTTACTTTGCTCGTGGATGTCGTAAAAGACGACTATGAGCCTTATAACGCCTTATAAGCCTTATAACCTGGGCCAACTCCATCTGGAGGTTTGACGTCTTACAGGCGGCCGGTCATAAAGCTATCGCCAATAATTTTTACGATATGTACTATGAAAGTACATATTGTATCGATCTCAAAAAGTTGGGATAAGAGTAAGAGAATGATGATGATGATATTAAATTTATGTTACTACAAGTGTAACATACATTTTATTATCAAAATAAGTTTAACAGTTGTTTTACTGAAATATAAACAAATACTTACACATTCTTACGTTACGTTTACGTTACGTTTTTACGTTATGTTTTCCTTCAATAGGATTAATGCTAACATTAATTAAGCATAAACATAAACAAGTTTTTAATGAAATGTTAGAATACGATGGCTTTTAATTCTATTAAATCTCTGGAGGAGTAAGAGTATTAGAAAAGGTCAGATATATACTACGTATGTGTATATAATGAGATAAGTATTTTATGCGTTAAATTTGCTATTAAATATAAATAAACTTTTTAGTTATATTACTTTATGAACCAATATGTTATAACGAGCTTCAAGGAAATATTTTGCTGTACGAAGGACAAATATTACTTTGATGAATAAACATTAAATATGTGAAATCATTTCTGATGTTTATGCGAGTGTTACATATTTGAAATTAAACTATTTTTAAGGATTTTATCGCGTTTGTATTTCATTTTTAATTTCCCGATGTTTCGACGTATTTTTTTTATTAAATAAATTGTTGGCCCACAGACTTTTGTCTGTGCCTTTTTTATGTTTTATATTATAGTCGTTATGTTGAAGTTGAAGTTATATAATTCAATTTTTCTTGAAGTGGCTTTGATATTATATATTTATGATAGTAGGTTTTGACGTTTACAATATTTAAGGTCACGGGAGGATTAAGTCTGAGAAATTAAAAACTCAGTATTTTTTTTTATTACTTATGGTGGCTAACGAGCAAGCAGCGCACCTGATGGTAAGTGTCACTGCTGCCCATGGACCAAGGATATAGCTAGGCTGCTGCCTACCAATACAAACTCCAAACCCACCCCAGTTGTATTGCCGGCTCTCTCGCTCACCGAACGAAGCGCAATAGCACATTGCTATTACTGAGACGTCGATCTGCTGCGAAAGTATGGTACTAACCCGGATGGAACCGGCCCGCGGCTGTAGACAGATATCAGTCAACAGCGTGGTATTTATTAAACATTTAATTGTATAACATGGGTTTATAATTATAGAAGGTAAAAATATGAGATTCATGTTGCAATTTACGTCTAAAATGTATATCTAGATTTAAATTAAGTTGTAAAATAAAGCACATATATAAAAATATGTAACAGGTTTTTTTTATTTATTCATACTCTGAAGAATAATCATATTCACAAAAACTGTTATTCTGTTAGACATATTTTATTTGTTATGGAGTTGGCTGCATTGGTTTTCGTTATATTTTTGGATAGCGATGCTATCGATATACAGACATTTTTTACTATTTTTTCCAACAATTGTTGCATTTTTTTGCGAATTATAAGAAGAAATCTTTGTTGGATCAGACTTTTCTTAAAAAACAAAATAGTGGTTATATAGTCTGTAAAATAAAGGACTAAAATTATTCAAGAAATATTCTATTTGATCTTGAAGCATAAAAAGACTGAATAAGTTTCTAAATGTTAGCCTCGTAAAAAAAGCTTCAAATCGCTCAGCGTGCTATGGAGAGGGCTATGCTCGGTATTTCTCTACATGATAAAATCCGGAATACGGAAATTCGTAGAAGAACGTGTGTAACGGACATAGCTCGAAGAATTACCATGTTGAAGTAGCAATGGGCAGGTCACATCGCTTGACGCATCGACAACCATTGAAGACAGACAGGTTCTCGAGTAGCGACCACGAATTGGACAACGGAGCGTAGAACGACCCCCCCGGTGGACTGATGAGTTTACGTAGATCGCAGGAAACCATTGGATGCAGGTGGCACAGGATCGTTACGAACGGCATTCCCTTGGGGAGGCCTATGTCCAACAGTAGACGTTTACGAACTGATGGATGGATGGATGGAATATTATTATATATTACCTATTTACCTTATTTAAGATCATCGTTAACTACTGTTAACGATGATCTTAAATTTTCATACCTAAATTAAGAAATTATTTTATTTGCGTAGTGTTTATCTGGATGTCTGATTCAGGTTTGCATCACTTACGAGATTGAGACGCAATCAGATGCTTATTTTATTTTTAGCAATATTCATTATTCTGAATTATTCTTTAGAGCACTTTTACTGATATTACTGTGGAGTTATTTTCTTCTTTACTTTAGATTTTCACAGTAATCGGGGAACATTAATTGTATTATCTACTAAAAGAAACTTATCACAGAAAATATTTATTATATTGATTCTAATTTTATCTATTAGTATCTAATACCAAACAAATTAAACTTAGTATTAAAAGTTCACAATGATGAGTCTTTTTAATTTATTTACTAGTAAAGTTTACGCCTAAACTTCAGGTTTGACATTGATAATGACCACTTAACAATAGATTTTAGTGATCCCTTGTATTGGTTACTAGACGAAAATTCGTAATTTATAAATTATCTCTATTCTCTATATTTGTAAAAGTTAATATAAAGTGACTTCTTCAATTATATATGTTTATTTTTAAATACACTAATTGGAAAAAAAAAAATATAAACTTTTATTTATTAAACTTAAGGATTTTAAGTTCCTATGCGTATGTAATTATATTTGTAAAGGTGTTTGCATGTAATATATAGTGCATTTTTTTTAGGGTGCGTTACGCTCGGCGCACTCTTCGCACCACTCCGTCCGTGGCGACAGAGGGGCGTAAGCACGCATACCCGTAAACCACCGTGAACCTCGCCTTCATCGTTGGACCGGCCACCGGAGCAGCGTGAACTTGTCGTCAGTGTCCAAATATATAGTGGATGGATTTATTCACTACTCACTCTCACGTACAACGGTCAAATGTGGACTCGATTATTAATCTGTGACGATTTATAGTCTGTGAGAGGACGACATGCAAACGCCCGCATAAGAAGGCAATAATATTTCCGTGTACTACTCGTCATCGTATTTCTCATGTAATCTTAGAATAATATTCACCGGCTCTTTACATATTATTATGTACCGTACAATCTCCCTCGTTTGACGGCCTACGAACGAGTCTTACGGGACACTGGCGAAGTTACTGTCAACCGCCAACAAAAGTCGTTCATCAAAAACTGAACTGACAATAATAGACGCATTAACCTCATGATCATTATATGTATAACTGTTCAAATGCAATTGTTAAACCTATTACGAGTTTTGATTTCAGATAGCTCAATATTCTTTGTTTAAGCTGCTCCGTGGTGTATAGCACCACCACGTACAAGCAGTCCATACATTATCCATCCATTGCGTGCAGTACGCCTCATAAGCGAAGCTCTACTCTCGACATATGAAAATCTTGGACTTTTTAATGCTAAAAGTGACTATGATTTTCTCACACTGCTTATAGGATAATAATATCATACATATGTAAGAAGAAACATTCATTTAAACGCATTTGTTATTTTTAAAAATCAATTATTTGTTTAAAGTATTGTTTAAAGTAAGAAAAAAGTTAATTAAAAAGATATTTGAGGACGTCCGGATTTTCAGTATGGATCTGGCACTCTAATGACCCTAAAAATTAATGTATCGAAGTTTTTCTTTCATTAAAAGCTTCATAATCGCAACGTGCTGTTTCCTTTTGAAAATGGCTTGGTAATTCTTTGTTTAATTGTAATTAATAAAAAACTAAACTGCTTAGTCCTGTTTACAATGCTTGCAAGCTATGTTTTGCGCTACGTTTTTTTTTTGATTCTGTTCGTCTATTAGGACAGGCAAATAAAACAAAGCCCATACAGCCAATTCACGCTACGTGCGGCGTGCACTTTTGGATTTTCCAAACTATATTAATATCTTCTTTCAATTCATTCGTTTGTTACAATTGTATAAAAAATTGTAGATAATTGTTTACTGCTACGGGAGAGCTAACTTAAATCTAGACCGTATTATTTTTGGCACTAATCGCATCACACATTGCCACGATTATAACTTCTGTAAGTTAGAATCCACAATGGTCTCCATAAATGATACCGAGTTATGACGCTCAGGCAGTCCTGAGACAGGATTTTAATAGTCTTGAGACCCACAACAAAAATTAGAAAAGTTTAAGAGTAGGAGTAGGAAAATAATAATTCCACTTTCTATCTAAGTAATGCGGTAGACAAGAGGCAAAATTGACTAGTCAGCCAATAAGTAAAGAGGTATACAGCTACGATAAGCGCAGTAGTACGTCACTACGGATACGGGTGAGCTTAAAGGGGTTCTATATGTGAGCCTTAAGATTGATTACAGTAGTGGGTATAACGAAGTAGTATAAAACCAAGTAATAAGTAAAAATCCGTAAAAGAATATATAAATATGTTATCTATTACTGCCGAAATCGTATAGTAATCAACGTGAGAATTTATAACCTATGATTGAATCTAATTATTGTAAATTGTGCTTGAAATTTCAAGAGAGGCGACAAAAGAAAATTAAAACTGTATGGCTCGGGATTAATAATACTTACTCTAAATTACGTGATCTGAGAAATCAGACCTAGATCACTTAATAGTCGTTTCTTTACATCTTGAATATGACGGCAGAGGCGAATATAATGCACTACAGATAACAAAGACAATGTACCGGTGAACTGCCAACAAGGTGCTACAGAGGGACGTGCATGGCAGGTTAAGGGTCGCTTGCCATTCCCTCCGTCACCTCGGTTGGATACGGCAGGTGGTGTGATAAATATAATGTATCATCCCTCTGTTTCTGTGGATATGATAGACCGATTAAGATATATTTTACAACAAAAACATCGCACTCAAACACAGGAATTCATATCATCATCATTATCATCCCGCTGCTCTTATCCTCATCACTTGTGGTCGACAGAATATATACTTTTCATCCATCGTTCATGTTGCGAAAATTTTGGGAATAGTTTTATAACTAATCCTTTTTTTTTGACGGCGGGCTACGATAAGTTACGTCCCGCAATATGATATAAATCCGTACGGGGCGACAGAAGCAGCGGCGCACGATCCCGTAGAACTAACCACCCGCCTGACGTCAGCCCTCCTTGGGAATATAATTGTCGACCAGAAGATATCAGATGGAGTTGGCTTAGGTCGATGTAAAGCTCTCAGTTACCACATACGGCACCCACTAGCAAAGTGAGGCTTCATAAACTGTATTAATGCGTACATTTTGTTCCGGCTTTAGCTTTGTGTCGTGCTATTAATATTTCTCTTAAGTGGATGTAATTAGACTTAATAGTTGTATCCTTATCTATATTACCATATAAAATTCTTTACTGTATTAATTAAGAACAAAACAAAATCAGAGGCAACAAAATTTCATGCGTGGATATTTGCTAACTGTTTATACTCCCAAAGGACAATTATATTACGTAACCTAGTACGTAGGTTTGTTTAACAAAAGTATCGCATGTTGTGACGTAATATTACACGTGTATATACACGTGTATATACCTACCATGTCTAAATAAATTCGTTACCTTGTTTTTACTGTTCTGGCTCCACTAGCTAACTAACTTGCCTGTTATATATAATTGGATATAAATAATTGACAAGCTTTTTAGTAACTATCTAAGATATATATTATCCACCATATTGAAGAAATGCATTAAGTACCTAAATCATAGCTGATACAAGTCAATTCTTTATTAGTGTGTTATAAAATGAGTTTATAGTAGTGAATAGTATAGTAGTAGTACATAGTATAACTAGTAGTAGATACAGTACATATATTTTTTTTGTGCTTAGCGTAATTAATGGACGCCCGTCCATTAATTACGTGAGGCATTTTTGAGGACTTCTTGATCCGTTATCCCACCTAAGTCAGATGTTGTAAGACTTTTCTCGACCTCCGCCCCTTTCCCCAATCTCACGTGAGATTTTTCAAAACTTGCATTTTGGGTAGAAAAGCGTTGGATTTATTTAAAGAAAAAAAACACAAATTGCTGAATTATTTTTATTTAATACTAGCAAAGATTAGTATTTGAGAATATTGCTGTAATCTTAAATCACAGTGATAAAATTAGATAGTAAATACTTAAACGAAAATAAAATATTTATTGCAGTGTTTAGACAAATACAATAAATATGATTAGGTCAGACTTTGCCATATTTTTTCAAGATACTTTTATGCTTTCATTTAACTATAATTTAACTTAACTTTCACACAGATTCACTTTGTTTTCTGCTAGAAAAAAATACGTCATATTTTCAAGACCCCCGTCTCCCCCAACCCGAATCTTACTAAATCTCAAGTAATATTCTACTCGATCCTCTTCCACCACTTTTTTTTTTTTTTTTTTTTTTTGCGGTCGGCTATGGACGTCGCACCCCGCCAAATCGGTCCGGGGTGACGGAAGAGACAGCGCGCAACCCCATTGACCCACCCTGCAAGCCAGTCCGAGTGTTGACGTCGCTCCTCGAGCACTTCGAGCCTCGCCTCAGGCAGCTGTTCAACGCCTGTCTGACGTCTGGACGGTTCCCTGAGTGCTGGAAGGAAGGGAGGTTGGTTCTCCTGCCAAAGCCGGGACGGTCCCCGGATTTACCGTCGGCCTACAGGCCCATCGTGCTCCTCGACGATGTGGGTAAGCTGCTGGAGCGTGTGCTCGCTGCCCGCATCGTCCGACACCTGGAGGAGGTGGGGCCCGATCTGTCGGACGCTCAGTATGGGTTTCGGAGGGGGCGTTCGACCATCGGGGCCCTACTACGCCTGAGGCAGACGGCCGCGGAGGCCGTCGCCGGGAAGGGAGTGCTGTTGGCGGTATCGTTGGACATCGCCAACGCATTCAATAGTCTGCCATTCGGCTGCATCAGGGAGGCGCTCCGTTTCCATGGAGTGCCCCTGTACCTCAGGCGGCTGGTGGTAGACTATTTGGAGGGCCGCAGTATCCTCTGCGCGGGTCCCGCAGGGGACATTGTGTGGACGCACATGTCGTGCGGCGTTCCACAGGGGTCGGTTCTGGGGCCGACTCTGTGGGACATCGGGTACGACTGGGCGTTGAGAGGGAGTCTCCCCCTCGGGCTGAGCTTGGTGTGCTACGCTGACGACACGCTCGTCACAGCCCGGGGCAGGACACTCGAAGAGGCGGCGAGCCTGGCCACTCTCGGCACCGAGGAGATGGTCAGGCGGATCGAGGCGCTGGGGCTCAGGGTGGCCCTTAACAAGACGGAGGCCCTACTTTTCCATGGGACCCGTGTGAGGCTACCCATCGGCGCCTCGATAGTGGTAAACTCCATCCACATCAGCATCCAGGCCCATATAAGGTACTTAGGTCTGGTGCTCGACGGGCGATGGTGGTTCCTGGAGCATTTCCGACAGATTGCTCCCCGGCTTGTCGGCGCGGCGTCCGCCCTTTCTCGACTCATGCCGAACGTGGGCGGACCCAGCTTCGAGCTCCGACGGCTGTATGCGGGGGTCATCCGCTCGATGGCCATGTACGGCGCACCCGTGTGGGCGAGGGCTCTGAACACCCAGCTCAGGGCGGTTCTGTGGAGGCCACAGAGAGCCATGGCGGTCAGAGCCATTCGTGGGTACCGCACGGTGTCGACAGAGGCGGCGTGCCTGTTGGCCGGGACCCCCCGTGGGACCTAGAGGCGGAGATGCTCTCCGACTTCTACCGGCGGGTTATCACAGCGCGCGAGGAAGGTGGCTCCCCATCGTTGAGCGAGATAGCCACCTGGCGCGTGGATGCCCGCCGAGACGTCATCGCCCGTTGGGCTACGCGGCTGGAGAGGCCTAGGCACGGTGTGGAGACCGTTGAGGCCCTCCGGCCCGTATTGATAGAGTGGATGGAGCGGCGGTACGGAGTCCTCACCTTTCGGCTGGTGCAGGTATTGACGGGGCACGGGTGTTTCGGGTTGTACCTGCACAGGGTCGTGTATAGGGAGTGGACTCCGGCCTGCCACTACTGCAGGAGTGACGAGGACACGGCTCAACACACGCTGGAGGTGTGTCCGGGATGGGAGCGGCAGCGCCGTGACCTCGTCGCTGTCATCGGTGCCGACCTGACGCTGCCGGCCGTCGCGAGGGCGATGGTCGACAACATCAGGAACTGGGACGCGGTCGCCGCCTTCTGCGAGGCTGTCATCTCGCAGAAGGAAGCGGCGGAACGGGCAAGGGAGGATTCCCGCGCCCCGGGCCGCCGCCAGCAGCCGAGGCTTCGGGTGATCGGACCGGGGAATTGTCCGGTCACCCGACGTGAGGCCACCGCGTGAGGGCGACGCCCCGACGGCGAAATCTATCGGGGCGTCGACGAGAGGAACCCGCGAGGGTGAACCGCCGGGCGGGCCACCGAAGTTAAAAATCGGGTCCCGGTGACCCGCTCGCACGGCGAAGAGAGAGGAGTTTTTACGGTGGGTCTATGGGGTCACGCGCCGCCTTCTCCGTCACCCCGGACCGATTTGGCGGGGCGAGACGCATCCATAGCCCACCAAAAAAAAAAAGAAAAGTTAAAATAAGGGGTCGTGAATTATATTTTTACCTTATCACCAACACGGAAGGGTCGATCCCTATTTATTGCCATTAAAAGCATAATAAGATATGTGTATTACACCGCTATTTACCCATTCCGCGAAAAAATCTCAAGAACATTGTAATAACGAAAACCAAGAATGTTTTCTAAATTCTCCGTATCATGAATGAATGATTACGAAACCTTATGAATCATATCATACAAATCAAATGTATGTAATCACTTTATTGATTGAAACAAGATGCCAAGAAGAACAGTCGAAGTTATACATCCTCACAAGAGTCTCCTTACTCAAACACAAAGAAGATAATATATATGTACATATTGTATAAGATTAACTTGGAAGTTATCCCGAGGTAAACAAAATACACACAGCGTCATATATACGACATATTGAATAAATCTTTGTGTTTTGGCATTGTTTTATTTCATTTAAACACATATATCTTCAAATAACTGAAATTTAGCATTTAACATTATACAACATAACTTAATTATTCATAAAAACTTGATTTCGAGCGAAAAATGAATGTCACACGTGTGACATTCATTTTTCGCCCGTAATCAAGTTTTTACATATATCTTCTTCTCACCTCATATACCTAGTCTTGCTATAATTACTGTAACAAAGAAAAAAATTCTATTGGAAATACCATTAATGTTTTTACAGTGTGTTTAATACATAAATATAAAACAATTTAAAATATAAAAGGCTTATTCGAAGTATTCTCTATTGGCTGCAATACAACAACAGAAGCAAGTCAACAGAAGCACGCACTCTTTCCATGGGAAAATTCTTCTCTGCCAATCGTATGGATTGTTTTAGAGACTCCAAATTATCATGGCATTTAATGCAACTCGTACGTCTAAAACTGTACATAAATTATAATTCAGCGGATTAAAATCGGGACTAGACGACGGCCAGTCTTCAGCTCTGATGAATTACGAAACGTTCGTTTCCAACCAAGACTGCGTATACCGAGCTTTATGACCTGGCGCCGAGTCTTGCTGGAAGGACCATTCTTGGTTATTGAACATGGTGTTGTTAAGGGGCATCACTATCTTCTCAAGAATGGTATCTTGATACACCTGTGCCAATGCTTTGATACCATTTTCACAAAAGTATGGCTCAGTCACTCCTTCATAGCTAATACCCCACCAAACCATCACTGAAGTTGGATAATGCCCTCGTTGCACTCTGTCGACTAATTGGGAAGCTTCCTTAGAGCTTTGGGTATAAATACGGTAATTGTCTTTGTTAAAATGTTGCTCAATTGTAAAATTTTTCTCATTTGTAAACAAAATTTTTCCGTGACCTCCCTTTGCGTACCGCTTCAGAAGTTGTTTCGATTTTAACACCCTATTCTTATTTAAATTATCAGTTAAGAAATAACCAGTACGTTTCTTATAGGCTGCAAGTCCTAGGTCATCTTTTAAAATAAGCGACATGGTTCTAAGTGCTATCTTCATCTCTCGAGATAAAATCTTTTTGCTTTCAGACAGAATTTCTTAGAATTCTTTCCCTTACTTCTTGAGACCACCTTTATCGTACGAACACTATATGGAAGGCCAGATCTTTTTCACAAACACGTCACAAACAGAGGAGATCTCATCGTACCTATTAAAAGCCCCGAACATAAACATTTTACTAATACCAAGCGTATGGAGAGTTTTAAAAATTGCATTTGACTCTATACCTACTCTGTGTAATGCAATCACAGCGTAGGTATAGAGTCATTTATTACCTCACTCCATTTTCATATCGCAAAATATAGTACAATGTATTGGCGCCAAAATGAGAAAACACAATGAACAATCATATAAAAATGACAGATTCCAAATCCAAATTTAATATTTTGTTTATTTTTAATTGTAACACCATTTATGGCCAGACTAAGTATATCTTATTATTTGGCACGTATTTCCTTATTACTCTACTAATATTACAAATTTGAAATTTTGCGAAGATGCTTGTTCCTCAATCCCGCATAAACATTTGAACAAACTTTATGCTTGTAATGACCACATTGTTTGGGATAATAGTTCAAGTTTGGTGAAGGTTATTGTTAGTAGCCGAAGCCAGGGGCAGAGGCTAGGAAATAAATAAATCCTTCTTAAGATCATTTTATCATATTAAGAAGCTTGTAGCGTGTATTCAATAGGTACTAATTGTACTGTTATTTTAGATTGACTAGTCGGATTAGACTAAATGGACTTATGTGTAATAGACATGATGACTAATGTTGAAAAATAACTCCACGGTGTTATACACCTTCTACTTTAATGAAAATAAATCTAATTGCCGCAGAAAAAGTTAATTTATGTATAATAAAACTACTTTTTTAAAATCAAATTTAAATTTCGCCCCAAAACGGTGCAAAAGTAATGGCGTCCGTCTATGACGTCACGCGTTCGTATGCACTTGCAAGTAGCGTTGTTATTGTTTATTGTAATCCCTAATTTCTATAATTTTATGTAATTATAAATGAATAAGATAAATGCTAACGTGTATAGATGGTGTGCAGTTCCTCTATGTAATAATACATCAATAAAAACCCTAACTGAGTTATTTATTAACGTTTCAATAAAGAAAAATGTGAGAAATACTTGTTTAAATCTTATAAATAGATATTCCTATGCATGTTAACTGTTGCAGAACAATATTTATTATTAATTTATCTACCTAAGTTTTTATAAAACTAAAAACGCATTTGTAAAGTTACAATACCATTCAGTGTACGCTAGGAAAACATGTACAAATAGGACTTTATAGGTCACTAGCTAAAATAATTACCTTAAAAACTAACCAATTTAAATAACTTATATACTTTTGCATATTAACTATAGCTGAAGGTTCTAATATAAATAAATCTGGGTATAAGGTTAATATTTTAAAAGATAGACTTAGTTTTTATTGTTTTGTTCTTGTCTTAATTAATCTCGGATTATCTAAGCGACAGTACAGACTGGCTATGAGCAGCTCCTCATTCAGCAATTACCTTGTCTTTGTAAACTGTTTGTTTTATGTTTTTTTTATAATGATCTTACATACCTGTGAAGCGTAGCGTGTTTTGCCTAACGAATTTTGATTTTGGTTAGCGTTAGTAATACATGGTATTGGTCATGCTCACTGAAAGGTTTACTTGCGGTAGCTGCGTCGAGCGGGTCCCTCCCTTCCCTTCAAGGTGGTTGAGGGGAGTGATGGCTGCTCTAGTATTAAACTCGTGATCGGGTGCCGCTTGTGGGATCTGGTCCAGCCATTGGCTATTTTACATTGTATTTAAACTATTAGGTTCGAAGGGCATCACACTGGAGCTATTTCTTTCATGTACCATTCTTTTTATATATATAAAAAAATGAAAAGAAATAAAAATAGACAAACCCGCTGAGTTTCTTGCCGGATCTTCTCAGTAGTGGTCTAGTTCCGATCCGGTGGTAGTTTATTAGATTAAAATTAAAATGTTAATACTGACAATATGTAAGTGCCCTCACAGGGTTTATACATAATAAATGAATTTGAACTTATTGGTTCAATTAGATTGTAAACTTAGAATAAGTACAGAAATTTTTAAATGAGTAAACATTTTTTATTTAAAAAAAAGTTGAAATGAACTATTATATAACAATGGATATATACATTTTATTTTCACAGACCCAATAACAGTTTCTGAAAATCAGACATATAAAAGCGTAATCATACATAATATTTATGATCACAACTTTTCATTAGTGTTGTAGTTGTTGTCTACTACACAGAAGTAGCCTTTTTGTAGCGCTGTAAAATACATTTGTATCTGCATCTCTAAATATAGTGTTTGAGTTCTATATTGCGTTTAGGTTCATAAATTAAACAATATTTACATGGAAGTTATTTCGAAATTCTGCTGAACAAAAATCATTGCTTGATGCAAAAACTTTCCAGTATCGACGAGTCGATTTTCGGCAAATTTGAACTATATGCTTTGATAAATCCTAGTTTCATCGCTAAAGCTTATATACAGTAGCACAAAAGTGATATCCTTTATAAGTTTTTACAACAAAATATCTGCTAAACGAATTAATAATACGATAACGAGCTCAGTTCGAACTATGATGCTAGCGAAATTTACTAATAAATGAAAGCGTGACGTTATTCGCTTCTGATTGGTGTTCGAGCCAATATGGCGAAATGATATATTTCGATTTTTTTGTTTTTAATATTTTAAAGTTAATCGCGCTTGCTATTTCATAACAAGAGCGTTTTTACAATCTTTGTATCCTATATTGTTAAATTAAATCACTATTTTAGTGATTTTTAGTTACTGTCATCATGCCTATTGTTCGGTTTGATTTTAACTAGTTGTATGTATATATAGTCCTATTTTATATACTTGGAATCCACTACCATCTCCCATATCACCTAAATAAAAAACATTAATATTATTCTAATTGGCTTAAAAGATTAAATTGAAATTTTAAAATAAGAATATTGGAACACAGATGACTATTTTTTTTACAACAAAGCACTAAAGAAATCATTTTTGTGTTACAGTGACTTTGCAAAGTTACAATTAACGGACACAAATACGCCTATTTTTTTTTTGGGCTGGCTATGGTCTCACTCATTTCATCCGGGGCGACAGAAGGTTGGGATGTGGCCCTATAATCCACCGTATTCCCTCCCCATCGCCATCGTGGCGGCCACTGGTACCGTTTCCACGACATCGATGCCCAACTCAGCGGGTTATTCTTTCGGACATCATCTCCGTGGATGCTCCGGCAACAAACAACTGTATTGTGTTAGCAGGGCGTCGCCTTCACGCTGTTGGTCTCTCTACAGATGGTGGACGAATCTTCGGTCCATCCTCCCGTGACTTTGGCTAGGGCGGCATCAGGCGCAGATAGGTACTTATGCCTGCGCCGCCCCATGTGCCGGTGGCGGAGAGTGTCAACGTGGAAGGTTTCCTCTTCCGCCCCCTTCTGGACCGGCGACCGCGTCCTAGTTCCTGACATTGTCGAGCACCGTCTTAACGATGATCGGTAGCGCCAACTCGGCACCGATGATTGCAACGAGTTTACAGCAATGGTCTGCCCAAGTCACGCAGTCCTCGTGGGTGTGCTGCGCCATGTTCTTGTTGCAATCGTAGTGGTGGCAGAACGATGTCCCTTTCCTCCTTGCAATTATATGCAGATGCTTGCCGAAGCAACCATGTCAATACCTGCATCAGTTCGAAGTAGAGCTCAAGCGAGCGCATTGTACAAAGTTATGGACCGAACCACCACCGTGTACAGCCGTCGACACGTATCACAAATACACCTAGACTTGGAATAAAATTATGAATTGTCCAAAGTGTTGTCCGTGGAGTAAAGAGCTGTGCATGGAAATCGAACACTGGCACAATAGATCAATATCTTAATCAATATGTCATCAGTGCAGTCAATTAAGTCAGGATTTTGTAAAAACAGCCATTAAAGTCATAGAATGCCAATCGGCAGTGAGGCCTAGTATGAGGTCGCAAGCCAACTTGCCGTAGCCTCGAACGATTTGGATAGTATGTGGGCAGACTATAACTTCTCAAAAAAAAACTGCCGCTAAAACTTCGATTTCGTGACACAATAGAGTGTGATTGATCGAACTAGACGATAAGCTATGCGTTCAATTCAGAAAGGAAATTGAAAAAACCCATCATTAACCCTTTTATTTCTATCTTTATAGCGAAGACAAAAAGGATTGATAAAAGATAGTTTTGCTTCAGATACAAGGAAAAAATAAGAACGGCATGTTCATGGCTAATATTTAGTATTGAATCATTTGTAAAAGTATAAAAACCATTTATCTCAGTTCAGGTGTTTATATTTTTTATGTATGTTCAGACTTTGTTATATATAGACGAGATTCATTCCAAAATACACCAATTTGATTTTTTTAATTGCTAATAAGAGTTTCGGATATTGACTACGACGGCATCCTTCAATAAATTGCAGCAATAAAACTAAAACGTAGTGGAGAAAACGTAGGATCGTGTAAAATCATTCTCTGAAAACCGCGCTTGATTTCGCCGCTGCCGCTGCTACGAATATCATATATGTATTTATTGGAGCTTGTTTTTTGTTCTTTTTTGCTAAATCAAGTAGTTGCTTAAACCAAACTTGTTTACCTTCTTTATTATTTATTCCTTTTTTAATTTTTATATTTTTTTACTACATCGTCAATTATTTTAAATTTATTTCATTTAAATAATAAGCTTATCTCTTTATTATATCGGCTGGATATAAAAATATTTATATTTATACACTATTTAATTTACATCTACTCCTAAATATATTTCAAAACTTCATTACAGCCCTTTAATATCTATATTTGGCGACAAAATACACAATACTAACAAAAAAATTTCAGTTAGGCACGGATCCATCTGTCATTCAGATGTTAATGTTTCATTTAGTTAATTTATTAATATTATTCTAACTAAAATATTATAAAATATTCTAAATACAGATGAGAAGTCTTTAGATCATGTGATTTATAAATTACTTAAGGAGGTGGTAATCTTAAATAAATAACTTCTACATGAGTTACTAGGGAGTTATAAACCATATGTAATTACAATCTGCGTGGGTGGAACATATTACAGTCTTGTTAGTTTACTTAACTCTCAGATTTATGGCCACAAATTTATGTTAGTGGTTGTTTTGGAAATTATACGTATTAATTTACTGGAGTATCTATATCCTAATAATATAA
This sequence comes from Lymantria monacha, assembly GCA_905163515.2. Taxonomy (NCBI): domain Eukaryota; kingdom Metazoa; phylum Arthropoda; class Insecta; order Lepidoptera; family Erebidae; genus Lymantria; species Lymantria monacha. Next base: position 21,662,830 of record LR991097.1, on the reverse strand, counting down.
ATTTTATTGTAACTGTTTGTTTGTTTGTTACCCTTTCACGCTTTAAATTACTTCCTGGGTTTTCTTGAAAGTTCACTATTTTCATATATGTTGTGAGGGATACAGAAAAGTCTTTTTTTTTGTAGGCTATAGTCTGGACACACGTCGTCCTCTCCGTCTGGGGCGACCATAGTCCACCGTATTCCCTCCCCATTGCCATAGGGACAGCCACTGGTACCGCTTCTTTGACATCCGTGGCCAGCCCGGCGGATACAGAAAAGGCCTACCTTTCATCCAGGAAAGTGTTGTTACCGAGGGAAAGAAAATTCTCTAAAGAAATCATTAGTGGTAATTTTGTCAATCGAAACCGATACTTGAAGTGGAGCGGAATCGTAAATTGCCGCGAATAATTGACATAGCTCCATCGCACCTAATTTCATCATAAAATGCGTGGATATGCGTTTAAAAGCTTAAATTGCTCCTTAGTTTCTTTTCTTCATTAATTCGGGCAGACACGTAGGGTGTAGCGATCTCGGTTAATTGGAACTCGCAATTTGCTGCCGGTATTCTACACAACGGCAACAGAATGCTAGATAAGTGTAGGAGAAAGTTTGCGGTGTTAATGTTTGTATACAATACATACACTTAGTCTGGCCATAAATACTGTTAAAATTAATTAAACTTTAAAAAAAATGTAAACCGACTTCAAAATAAGATCAGCCAAAAACCATACTTACTTAAAACACTAAAAAACGAAAAATAAGATGAACTATTTAATTCTTGCCTAATTCTAATTATGTATTAATTTTTATAAAATATAATTACAATGTATGCTAGAAATCCACTAACACGATTTGAAGTCGGTGCCAAGCCAAATAGGTATACTATATCGCATTCAAACCACGCCGCGCTTGTGACTGAAGTGATCTGAACGCGCAAGCGGTTAAGCGATTTAATCCATACGGGCAGACGTCGTTCATGGTTGTGTCAAGTGGTATTAAACTTGTGGCGTTATAGTGTTCTGAATACATCTTTTAATTATATTTCTTTTAATAATTTGATTTTATTAATTTTTCACCCTGTGTGTACATCATTAAACTTATTGTTTTTTGTTAATTTAAGATTGGCACCGAATTCAAATCGTGTTAGTCGATTTCTAGCATACACTGTAATTATATTTTATAAAAATTAATACATAATTAGAATTAGACAAGAATTAAATAGTTCATCTTATTTTTCGGTTTTTAGTGTTTTAAGTAAGTATGGTTTTTGGCTGATCTTATTTTGAAGTCGTTTTATATATTTTTTTAAAAAGTTTAATTATTTTTTAATTTTTAGTGTAAATAATCGTAGTTAAGTAATAATTTTAACTAGTTCATATAAATTAAATTATTTATTAAATATAGCAACTATGAGTAGATCGACTAAAAATGCACGTGGCACGAGGCAGAATAGAAGTAGGGAATCAAAATAAAAAAATAAAGAACATATTTCGAAAAAATGGAAATGAAATGCTGTATCTCGTTGCCAATGGTTTAAATTTCACTGTTTCAATCAATTCGCGTATACGTGCTTGGCGGGCTTATTGCCTGCCGCACACGCGGGGCAGTGGGTCGGGGCGGCGCAAGATGCCGCCACGTGCCCGGTCTGACCGCAGTGGAAACACAATCCGCCGCAGTCGAAGCAATTAGTGCACGTCGGTCGAGTGTGTCCGACCGCCATGCACTTGTAGCACCTCGCAGGCCGGTGCTCAAGCACGGTTACCCGCGCCGAGCTCCAGCCCACGAGGAGCCTGCCTGAGCCGGCCAGTTGCCTGACCGACTCCACCGGGCACTGCGCCCAGGCAGCACCTGCGCCACCCGGACCGGGACTGATGGCACCGACTCGGACGGTGTCTATGGGACACCCGGTTTTCGAGGCAATAGCCTCCCGGATGTCTTCCACCGTCACCGAATCGTCCAAACCCGAAATGCGCATTTCGGCGCACTTGACAGGCCTGGCGATCTTGATGCCACCCTCCTCAGCGAACAAACCTCGCAGCTTCTCGGCCACGCTGTCGGCCATCTTGGCGCCCTCGGCCCCTGGGAACTCGAGAATTCGAGCCCCCGTCCGGGCCTTGCGGGTCCTGGCTTCGACGCCTCCAATATCGGAGACTTCTAGCTCCCGCCGGGCCTTCCTCAAGACGGCCTCATAGCTGAGGCCCTTCTCGGCCGCCTCGGGCAGCACAGTGATCACCACTGCGGCCGTCTTCGGCGGCTTAGTTTGTTGCGCCAGCTGTCACTTTTAAGATGTGAGCTGGGATACCGGCAGGCTTCGGTGTATTCCGGAACCCGACCGGTTGTTTGAAGCGAGATTTATCACTTATTCAAAGGATTTATTTTGATATTTGACCCCTTAGAATGTTTTCAAATATTTGCAAGTAAATGGTTTAAAGAAATTGAAAGACCATACTAGCGCACATAGGTACGTCATGGCGGCTTGCGACCCATCTGATCAGCATCAATATGCTGTCTCCATATCGTATCTTATTGATTGTTCCTAATATAACTCAACCTTTCCATCTCGATTTTTGCAAATATGTTGATTAAGAGCTGACTAAACATCGAACAAAAACATAGCAAGTGACTATCTTCTCCTTTCAACAACATTAGGCTTAGAAAATCGCTGTCCAACAATGTTAAATTTAAAACTCCACGTTCCTATGACACTGTGTCCTAAAGGTATATGAACTCTTTAAAGCTTAGAAAATTTCAAATGCTGTATTAATACAGTATTGTGACTTTCAAGACATTCCAATTTTAAATTGTATTTCCATTGTACCAAGGTTTTATGGGAGTTCGACCTTTTCAAGGTTCCGTACCCAAAACGTAAAACAAAACCTTATAACTTAAACTTCGCTGTCCGTCCATCCGTCTGTCCGTGTGTCACCAGGCTGTATCTCATGAACCATGATAGTTAGACAGTTGCAATTTTCACAAATGATGTATTTCTGTTGCCGCTATAACGACAAGTACTAAAAAAAAAAAAAAATTATTAAGGGGGCTCCCATACAACAAACGTGATTTTTGTTCCTTTTTGCTCGATATTTTTTAGTTTTTATTTTTTGCTTTTTTTCATTATTTTTATTATATTTAAATATATCTTTAAAAACACATTACCATTAAAAAGAAAATATCGAGCAAGGCTCGGTCATCCATCATATATATATATACTCCCTATAGACTTTACACTCTAAATAATATCCTTAAATAACCTTATATATATTTGATGGATAGTTTCTTAATCAACTCTGTAACTTACTAGAAATATAGATTTATATATTTACAGAAATTTATATTTACAATTTTCTATTTCGTTTGGTGTAACCAAGATTAAATATACAACACCTAATTATTACGATACACATACAATATGACAGGTTTTCAAAATCCTTGTAATGTATTTTGACAGTTATTAAGGTATTTTCTTTTATTTTTAATCTTCGTAGAGGCTAGCTCATGGATCTCTACAAAGTAAATTTCACTGACATACACACAGCATCTATGCAATTTCCCTACACATCTGACCTTCACGTCTGAGCAACGCGGTATAGTAGGTCAATTTTCCTCTCATTATGGAGGAGGCCCGAGCCCAACAGTGCGACATATGTAGGCTGAGATGATATAGAGAAAAGTAATACAATATTTCGGCTATGTAATTCTTGTTCGATTAGACTCTCGTCGATTAGGGGAATATTAAAAAAAAATGACACAAATGACGATCAGTCAGAACAAAATTTACCAGAACAATTCATACACATTTATATTTTTAAACAACATATAAAAGCTGAGACGAATGAAATGAATGAATTACAGATGTTATGTTTTCATTAGCCTTAGTTTTTCTATTATGCACGGTATTTATGGTACTTTAATTTACAAATTGTTTTCATAAAAAGCTAATAAAATGCCTTGAAACTTTTTTGTAAAATATGTTTCTTCTTATAACAATAAACCTATATTAACATTTTAACTTTATAGAACTTTGTAACTCGGTACGTTAATTTCCAATATTCCAATTCTAAAACATTTGTTTAGCCCGACTCTTGATTCAAAGTTTGGCGGTATTTCCTTTGGAGGTAATGTGCAAATAATCACTTTTGGTCTTAACAGAGGCCTGTTTAGTCATTTATTTAAAACAAATATCCTACCATCTTAGAACAAAAACACATAGAAGGATAATTCGGTACTTTAAGTGTTTAAAAAAGTGAAGCCAAAAAGCCTGTTAGTGTGCAAGCGATTACATGAGTATACGCATACTACTATAAAATGGAAAACAATGACCTTGTACACTACGGAACGGGCCGGCATAGGGTGACAATTCTGACAACAATTTAGTGGCGTCAAATATTGTGCATGGAATTGGTTTCTATGTGTTATTATTTTAAGCCTACTATGTTACTAACCTTCAAGCATTGGTGTAGGTATATATCTAGTCGGATCGCTTTTTTGAATGTAGTTTTACTAAGCCTCCTTGCGTGGTGGTCGTCTACCACTCCTTACAATAGTCTCCTTACAATAATCCATATTAAAACATTAGGTTATTTTAAAAATTTGTAACAGTTTAATAATCTTATTTGACGCGTTACCAATCATATCAATATGCACCAATACCTTTTTTTTAAAGATGGCGCAAAGTTCCTTTTTCAAAATTATTTGAATAATTTCTGGCCAGTGTTCGAAATTTTCATTTAACAAAGGTTTGAAAAAATCTATGACCTAACTATGTATACATATAATTGGTGTTCGTTAATCTTCGTTCATGTTTCTACTCCAAAAAAAAACAATTTATTAAGACTTTTTAAATTTTCATAATCGAATTGCTTGATCTTGGTTTGAAACGCTACTGCGTGTTTAGATATAGATATGTTAAATGTTTCATTACGCATCATCATCATGAGCGACCACGCCAGTATTTGGGACGCAGATGATAACTACACCTTCTGGTGATGTCACGTAATCGGGTATCAGGTAGAGTTTGAGCTCGCCATTGAAGTCGTTGAGGACTTAAAATGAGAAGAGCGGTTGACTACGGATTATGAGATCACAAAAATTCTAAAAGTGGCTTAAGTCATTTTTAATCAGCTAGCATCTCTATTTAAACAATTAATTTTAGTTTTACTGCTGGGTACTAGCCTTCTCTTAAAATAAGGGAAAAATAACCTATTTATCAACTAGTAAGTACAACTATTGTAAGTAGTAAAACTATTTAGCGGCTTTTATTAAAAAAAAATCCTTCATGATATATACTTTATGTTCCTTTGGCATCTTTTAGCTTATGGGTATTGCCACATTATATTTTTCTTTACAATATATTTTATTTCTTTATAATTAATTATTTCTTTTGTGTTTATAAACTGTTAGCAAAAGATGTAGATCCTATACCCACCAGTATCTATCCAGGTCAGGTAGAATATAGAGATATTTAATAACTATATAATATAATGGACCCGTGACCGTAGCTGCGTATATGATATTAGTGGGAATGTAAACAAAGAAATTGTTGACGACTTTCGGCTCGCCGGCTATAAATATAAAAATAAATACAGCAGTAAAATTTGACCCATTTCCTAGTTTTCTCATGATTGTGTGAATATATGGGTTATATATTGTAACCTCGCACTAAGTCGTAAATTTGGACAATACACACGTAACAAAACACACATTAGTACCTGGTTCAAATTTTAGGTGGAGTTCTATTACAATTTATGTGAGAGTATTTTATTAATTATATGAATTTAGAAGCAGCACTCTCTCTCTCTTTTTGGCAGGCATGATCTGAACCGTCCAATCCATCTAGAACAACGAAAGGGTGGCGTGCGACCCATAACCCACCGTCTTCTTATCGCCATTAGGCCGACGGATTTCTGTATTTCGGATTCTATCTCGCATAGAAATTCCGAGCATAGTCTGCTCCTTATCATGCTGAGTGACTTTGTGCTTGCTTATGAGGCCTTCATTTAGAGACCACGTTTCCGTGCTACGGCACGCACGGCATGATATACGTATCATCACTGGTAACACACACTGGTCGTAGACCTGTGTTTTCAGACACTGAGGTATGTTGGATGAGAAGATCCTCCTAAGTTTTCCGAACGCTGCCAAACCGAGTTGGATTCGTCGGCTGATCTCTTTCTCGAAATTGAATCTACCTAACTGGACTGTTTGTCTAAGGTAAACATAATGATCGACAATTTCAAGAATCGCATTGCCAACTAGGACCGGTACAGGAATGACATGGGCATTTGACATGATTTTCGTCTTGTCCATGTTCATTCGTAAACCCACTAGTTGGGATACCCTGGTCAGATCGTCGAGCTTGGTGCTAAGGTCCTCCATGGATTCTGCCATAAGGACGAAATCGTCTGTAAATCTAAGGTGAGTGATGTATTTGCCGTTGATGTTGATGCCGAGTCCAGTCCAGTCTAAGACCTTGAAAACATCTTCCAGTGCAGTGGTGAACAGTTTCGCAGAGATGACGTCTCCCCGTCTCACGCCTTTCTGCAACTGTATCGGTTTCGTACTCTTATCCCGGGTATGGACCGACATTGTAGCTTTCCTATACAAACACTGCAGCACTTCGATATAACGATGGACGATTTAGAGTCCCTGAAGGAACTGCAGCACCGCCCAAGTTTCGACTGAATCAAAGGCTTTCTCATAGTCCACAAACGCTATACACAGAGGCCGATTGTACTCTTCGGTCTTCTGGATAATCTGCCGAAACGTGAGGATATGGTCTATGGTGCTATAGCCTTTTCGGAAATCAACTTGTTCGGGCGGCTGGAGGTCATCAAGATTGCACGTGAGTTGATTTGTAAAAACTAATAATAAGAATTCTTAGTTGTTTGCGAGCCAATCTGATCTCGCGTAAGCTGATGTCCGGGATTGCTTCGGTATAGTGCCGAGTTAGCTTGGATGTAGGATCTTGGACCAAACCGACAACAGAATTTCGGGATGATTTATATAACTGTCCATAGAACCTTTCCAACTCTCCCAAGATTTCACTTTGGGATGAAATGACAATGCCATCATCGGTATTCAGCTTAGTCATTTGGCTTTGGCCAATTGACAGATGTTGAACAATCACTTTCGAGCCCTTGATTTCGCTCTATCGCTTCTTTAACACGGAGCGTATTGAATTGACCAATATCGCGACGTACAGACCTGGAGATCTACTTATGTTTGTACCAATCAGCTGAAGACTGTACTGTCATTTTTTTCTCCACTCCATGAGCTTGAGAGTCTGGTCAGAAAGGAAGAAGAAGAGCAAGTTTCCAGACCGGAGGATTGTCGGGCCCTCACCCTCTCTGCGCACTTCTGATAATCCTACAATGTCCCAGCGGATTTTGCTCAATTATTCTTCCAGTTCGATGACTCTCTCATTGGTCCTGAGTGTCCGAATGCTGTGTGTTACCAGAGCCAAGGGTCGTTTTGATTGGTAGTCGAATCGCTGCCGGAGATTCTTCGCACCTACCGCTCCATTACTACTGAGCCCGCCACCAAAATGAGTGCGTAGGGTACCGGAGCTGCCGTGACTGGAGGCCATTTCATTTCTGCTTGTTATGAGGGGATAATGCCGTAATCGCTACGCTTTGCAGGCGGGTAGGCGATCGCAGTGAGATGTTTTACATTTCCCAGGAGAGTGGGCAGCAGCTCTCTGCGCTCTCAGCGTGAACACTTAGCCAATTTTTACGACGCCTACGGACAAGCAAGGGGTGGCGATAATGGTATTGTTATCTCATCTCCACGCGGGAAAAAATTACATACATTTATAAAATTGTATTAAAATTAATTACATATAAGTAACTCGTGGTAGGTAGCGTGAAGGAATATTTTAAGTAAATACTTTCATGTAATCATGACATTTTTATACAGGAATTTTTAGAACAATAAGGCGGAAAATATTTTTTTTTGTATAATGAGAAGACTAACATATACCTTATAAAGGAAAAGTGAAAGCAAGTTAATAAAAGAATATATATTATCTCAGTGTAAAAATAGTCCAGACGCTTATGTAACAAATTACACCCACTTATTGGAAAATAATAACGTGGTTACGGACTTTTCTTTTTATCTTTCCACCCAATGTGATCTTCCAGATAACGCTTTTTATGGCAAGTCTGGTGATTGTAAAACAGAGAAAACAATATCTTAATAACTTTAATGTTGGATCATGGCAAATGTCTAAGCGGAATTCCAAATCAGCTACATCTATATCTATATATATATTTGTTATTTTTTTCACAAGATCAGCAATGGCACCGACGATTTAGTATGCAAGCGATTCCGGGGGATGTTAAGGTGATCTGGCTAAGTTTCATTAATAGAATAAACTTGTTCTGTCAGTGTTTTCAACGAATGAAAAAACATATTTTCGTTGGGGGAAAATTATTAGAATATGAACGCTGTCATTGAGAATAGCTCAGTTGGAAAATGTCTTATTTATAATTGTCCATTTTTTTATTTTTATAATTTAATTTTTAAGGAGGTTTCAGGAATAGAATGTATGGATCAAGTGTTCTCCCTGCGCAACATTGTGGAGAAGCATCTGGCTCTAGGTCTGGAGAGAGCATTTGACACGGTTGTACGAAAGGAACTTTGGGACATTTTACCGAAGTATGGTATTAACAGTAAACTGCTGCAAGCTGTGCAGTCCTGTTACATGGGCTGTAGAGCTTGTGTGCGGCTGGCTGATGGAATGCCGCTTTGGTTTGACGTCAATATCAGCGTTAGCAGCGGTGCGTTCTTTCAGCCAAGCTGTTTATCATATATCTGGATAAATGTCTCTAAAGGTAGAACGATATGAATGTGGGAGTCCAGATGGGCGACTCAGTGGTCAGTGCTCTGCTCTATGCAGATGATGCAATCCTACTGGCGCAATCAGCGACTGACCTGCAGACCCCAGTCGACACAATGACAGAAGATTATAAGAAAAGGGGTCTATGCGTGAGTGTGAGCAAAACCAAAATAATGATCTTCGAAAGAGATGAAGCCAGAACAGATGTAAGAGTAACAATAGGTAATGATGTACTGGAGCAAGTGGATGCATTTGTATATCTTGGATGTGGATTTAGCCGAGATCAAGAGGATAAGAAATCGTCTGCTTGTACTAAATTGTGTTCAAAATGTATTCAAGGGATAATGTAGTACTCTGTCTTTTTTGTTGATCCAATAAACAGATAGTAATTTCAAACTCATCGAAAAACAATTGAGGACAATATACTTGTTAAGATAAACAAATAGTCATTGAAAATATAAATCACAGCACCCAAATTATAGTAGCTAGAACATTGACACTAAGCTTTTTAACTATATAATAGTAAATACAGCCTGTTGGTTTGTTTCTAGAAGTCGATATATCGTAGCGCCGCCTGATGGCGAGTTACGTCAATTGGGATGTAAACTTTCTCCGCGAAAAAATATATAACGATCAGTCAAATAGTTTCTGAGTTTAACGATGTTATATATATATAAATATCTTATTCTGTATTTTTGTAAATATTTACGAGTCTGGCAAAAAAGGGCAGATAATATGATTAGAGCCAAGTAAGGAACAAAAAGAAAATTAAAAGATTGGATGTTTGTTACTCAATCACAAGTAAATCGTCAAACACATTTAGATGAAATTTGGTACATAGATGAGTCATTTCCTGGATTAACACATAGGGTAGCTTTTTATCCTTTTTTGTGGTAGGCTATGGTCTGGACCTACGCCGTCCGTTCCGCCCGGGGCCAAGAATAGGCAGAGCATGGCCCATGACCGGTGGGTCACGGTGGAAGTACGGTGGTACTCCCTCCCTATCGGCATTGGGCCGGCCACTGGTACCACTTCCTTGCCATCAATGGCCAACACGCTGGGTTACCCTTTCGGATGCCATCCCCCGTCGACGCACCAACCTGCTGCCAGGACGTCGTCCTCACGCGGTCAGCCTCTGTGCAGGTGACATGGACTATTTCCCGGTCCAGTCACCTGCGGCCTCGGTTAGGGTGGCATCAGGCGCCACCTTGGAGGCTTCGATACGGCGACTAGCACCGGGCCTCGTCCTGGTCCTGGTGGACTTCAATGCCAAATCCACGGCGTGGGGGTCCCCGATGACGGACGATCGCGGGCAGGCGATCGTGGAGTGGGTGGCGTCACTGGGCCTCTGTATCCTAAACAGAGGCTCAGTGAACACGTGTGTGCGACAGCAGGGTGGGGATAGTGGACTTGTCGTTCGCTAGCCCCGCTGTCGCACCACGAGTGAAGAACTGGCGTGTCCTGGAGGAGGCGGAGACCCTGTCGGATCACCAATACATCCGGATGGAGGTCTCCCCTCTCCGGGACTCCAGTAGGGGTCACAGGGCGGACCGGGCTCCCGCATTTCCGCGGTAGACTGTGGGGCGGCTGGACAGGGACCTACTGGCGGAGGCGGCCATCGTAAACACGTGGCTGTCCTCACCACCCCCAGCGGACGGAGTGGACTTTGAGGCTGTCCGCATCCGCAGTGCGCTAACGCAGGTCTGCGATGCGGCCATGCCCAGGGTGCGGCGTCTACCTCCGAGGCAGGGGGTCTACTGGTGGTCCCTAAGACTGGCGGACCTTAGTGCGGCGTGCATTAGTGCCCGAAGGTCCTACACGCGCAGTCGGCGGCGTCGCCGCGATGTTGAGCGTGAGGGCCAGCTGTACGAGGCGTACCGCAGTGCGCGTACCGCCTTTCGGCTGGCCATCCGGTCCGCCAAGGATGCAAGTTGGCAGGAGATGCTGGACGGTCTCGACCGTGACCCCTGGGGTCGCCCGTATCGCACGTCGCTGAACAAGCTTCGCGCGCAGGCCCCCCCCCTCACCGAGACACTCCAGCCCGACCTGCTTCGTAGAGTGGTCGAGGAGCTGTTCCCGCGGCAATCGGAGCACACGCCTCCGGTCATGGCTTCGCCAGATCACGACCGGGAGGCCGTCGAGAGTGTTCCGCCCGTGACGGAGTCGGAAGTGGGGGCAGCCGTGGCGAAGATTCATTCCGCCACCACGGCCTCCGGCCCAGATGGAGTCCCAGTCCGGGTGTTGACGTTGCTCCTCGAGCATCTCGAACCTCGCCTCAGGCGACTATTCAACGCCTGTCTGACGTCTGGACAGTTCCCTGAGTGCTGGAAGGAAGGGAGGTTGGTTCTCCTGCCAAAGCCGGGACGGCCCCCGGATTCGCCGACGGCCTACAGGCCCATTGTGCTTCTGGACGATGTGGGTAAACTGCTGGAGCGTGTCCTCGCTGCCCGCATCGTCCAGCACCTGGAGGAGGTGGGGCCCGATCTGTCGGACGCTCAATTTGGGTTTCGGAAGGGGCGTTCGACCGTCGGGGCCCTGCTACGCCTGAGGCAGACGGCCGCGGAGGCTGTCGCCGGCAAAGGAGTGCTGTTGGCGGTGCCGTTGGACATCGCCAACGCCTTCAATAGTCTGCCATTCAGCTGCATCAGGGAGGCGCTCCGGTTTCATGGAGTGCCCCTGTACCTCAGGCGGCTGGTGGCAGACTATTTGGAGGGGCGCAGTGTTCTCTACGCGAGCCCCGCAGGGGACATTGTGCGGACGCCCATGTCGTGCGGTGTTCCGCAGGGGTCGGTTCTGGGGCCGACTCTGTGGGACATCGGGTACGACTGGGCGTTGAGAGGGAGTCTCCCCCCTTGGGCTGAGCGTTATTTGCTATGCTGACGACACGCTCGTCACAGCCCGGGGCAGTACATTCGAAGAGGCGGCGAGCCTGGCCACTCTCGGCACCGAGGAGATGGTCAGGCGAATCGAGGCGCTGGGGCTCAGGGTGGCCCTAAACAAGACGGAGGCCCTACTATTCCATGGGCCCCGTGTGAGGCTGCCCATCGGCGCCTCGTTAGTCGTCAACTCCATCCATATCAGTATCCAGGCCCATATGAGGTACTTGGGTCTGGTGCTCGACGGGCGATGGTGATTCCGGGAGCATTTTCGCCAAATTGCTCCCCGGCTGGTCGCCGCGGCGTCCGCCCTTTCTCGGCTCATGCCGAATGTGGGCGGACCCAGTTTCGAGGGCCAACGGCTGTATGTGGGGGTGATCCGCGCGTGAACGCACAACTCAGGGCGGTGCTGTGGAGGCCACAGCGAGCCATGGCGGTCAGAGCCATTCGCGGGTACCGCACGGTGTCGACAGAGGCGGCGTGCCTATTGGCCGGGACACCCCCGTGGGACCTAGAGGCGGAGATGCTCTCCGACCTCTACCGGCGGGATACCTCAATGCGCGAAGAGGGTGGCTCCCCATCGTTTAACGAGATAGCCACCTGGCGCGAGGACGCCCGCCGAGAAGTCATCGCCCGTTGGGCTACGTGGCTGGAGAGGCCTAGACACGGTGTCACTACCGTCGAGGCCCTCCGGCCCGTACTGATGGAATGGATGGAGCGGTGCTACGGGGTCCTCACCTTCCGACTGGTGCAGGTGTTAACGGGGCACGGGTGTTTCGGGAAATACCTGCACACGGTCGTGTACAGGGAATGGACTCCGGGCTGCCATCATTGCAGTAGTGACGAGGACACGGCGCAACACACGCTCGAGGAATGCTCGGGCTGGGACGGGCAGCGCCGCGACCTCGTCGCTATTGTCGGTGCCGACCTGACGCTGCCGGCTGTCGCGAGGGCGATGGTCGACAGCGTTAGGAATTGGGACGCGGTTGCCGCCTTCTGCGAGGCTGTCATCTCGCAGAAGGAGGCGGCGGAACGGGCCCGGGAGGAATCCCGTGACCCGGGCTGCCGCCCGCGGCCGGGGCGGCGCAGGCGCAAGTACCTGCGCCTGATGCCGCCCTAACCGAGGCTTTGGGTGATCGGACCGGGGAATTATCCGGTCACCCGACGCAAGGCCACCGCGTGAGGACGACGCCTCGACTGCGAAATCTGTCGGGGCGTCGTCAGGAGAGGAGCCCGAGAGGGCATATCGCCGAGCGGGCCACCGAAGACAAAGATCGGGTACCGGTGGCCCACTCGTACGGCGAAGAAGAGGTGCTTGCAGGGTGGGTCAATGGGTTTGCGCGCCGCCTCTTCCGTCACCCCGGAACGATTTGGCGGGGTGCGACGTCCATGGCCTAGCAAAAAAAAAAAAAAAAAAGGATGGCATCAGGCGCAGATATTCATGCCTGCGCCGCCCAATACGACGGCGGCGGAGCGTGTCAGCGTGGAGAGTGTCCTCTCTGTCACGCCCCACCACCTCCTTCTGCGAGACGACTGTCTCACAGACAGGTGACCACGTCCCAGTTCCTGACGCTGTCGAGCAACGCCTTAGCGATGGTCTGCAGCGTCAGGTAGATTTTTATCCCAATAATGTGTTCCTTGGGATAATTTAGTGTTAAAGTTTTACATTATGAAAGTCACTTTTTATGCGGGTGAAGCCGTGCGCAGAAGGTTATATTTAAAAATAATAATATATAAATTCATTCATTTTATGTAATAAATGTCAAATAACAATTTTGTTTTGACTACTAAATCAAATGAATGTTCGTATAACACTTAAAGTAAACAAGTACCAAATGATATTAACCTTTCCTAACAAAATGAAAGTCAAAGCCTAACTAATCAACTGCAAGCAGGTATTTGTTGTAACACCAGTGATAACTTTAATTATTTATTTATCAGGTCTCTAACAGCTTAATAATAAAACTCTAGATGCAAATATTTGCTGGACAGGCCACCGATGACAAATCCTGGGTATCGGTGGCCCGCCCGCATTTCGCAGAGAGGTATGTACGGGAATAGTACGGGAGTTTATGGGATCGCGAGCCGTTCCTAACATCAACCCTAATAGACTGAGCGAGTTGTGACTATACCCATAGCCTGTCCCCAAAAAAAATATAAATATTCTTATTTTATTTTAGACATATATTATATTATATTTCTATTTTTATTTTATACATGAAGCCAATAAATGGTCTTCACTATAATGCTTCATATCAAATAATAGAAAACGAGAATAGTACAAATGCCTAATATCGCTGTAATATTACGAGTATTCTTTTGATATATTTATCTTAAATGTTACTTAGGAAAATGTTGTGAAAAAATCAAGGCTAAGTGTCTAATCCTTTTTATCGTTAAATATTTCGAATTTATGATTCTTGTATTAGTTATTATCCTCGTTTACCGCAGGAATGCATTTTGACTGTATTTAGTAGATATATTTCTTGTATACACCACCCTGTCGTAATAGGTTGGTAGATAGATCTTAGTTGTAATTTTTTCATGTATTGCCATAATGTTTCATTTTACGTACCCTTATTTAATTGTCAAAAAATTAAAAAAAAAATGCAAGTCAAGAAACATTTTGTCTTGCAATTTTTAGTTTTATTTAATTTATTTATTTAGATAGGAACATAATAAATGTCGTAATAGGAACATAATAAAAGTCGGTGCCAAATCGACCAGCGTTATATTGAAGTGCTGAAGTGTTTGTATAGGAACGCCACAATGTCAGTCCGTATTCGGGATAAGAGTACGAAACCGATCCAGTTGCAGAAAGGCGTGAGACAGGGAGATGTCATCTCTCCGAAACTGTTCACCACTGCACTGGAAGATGTCTTCAAACTCTTAAACTGGACCGGACTCGGCATCAACATCAATGGCGAATACATCACTAACCTTCGATTCGCAGACGATATCGTCGTCATGGCAGAATCCATGGAGGACCTGGGCACCATGCTCAACAATCTCAGCAGGGTATCCCAACTAGCGGGTTTACGAATGAACACGGACAAGATGAAAGTCATGTCAAATGCCCATGTCATTCCTGTACCGGTCTTAGTTGGCAATGCGATTCTCTAAATTGTTGATCGTTTTGTTTACCTTGGATAAACAGTCCAGTTAGGTAGATCCAATTTCGAGAAAGAGGTCAGCCAACGAATCTAACTCGGTTGGGCAGCGTTCGGGAAACTTAAGAGGATCTTCTCATCCAACATACCTCAGTGTCTGAAAACACAGGTCTATGACCAGTGTGCGTTACCAGTGATGACTTACGGCACGGAAACGTGGTCCCTAAATGTAGGCCTCATAACCAGGCTCAAAGTCGCTCAGCGTGCTATGGAGCGGGCTATGCTCGGGATTTCTCTGCGAGATAGAATCCGAAATACCGAAATCCGCAGACGAACGGGTGTAACCGACATAGCACAAAGAATTAGCACGCTGAAGTGGCAATGGGCAGGCCACATCAGTCGAAGAACCGACAACCGCTGCGGAAGAAGAAGAAAGAAGTTCTAGAGTGGTGACCACGTACCGGACGATGCAGTGTGGGACGCCCCTCCACTAGGTGGACAGACGACCTAATGTAGGTTGCTGGGCGTCTTTGGATACAGGCGGCACAGGACCGCACTTTGTGACGTAATATGAGAGTGGCCTTTATTCAGCGGTGGACGGCAATAGGCTGAAATTATGATGATGATGATAATAAATGGTATCAGCTATATCTTGTCTTGTTACTGACGGTAACATGTGCAATCTAGCTCACAGCTTCAGATAATTTTCAGATCATCCTCTAAAATTGAATAAATTGAATACAATTTATTTTTAAAAATTATTCAATTATTTATTGAATAAATTGAATACAATTTATTTTTAAAATTTATTCAATTATTTATTGAATAAATTGAATACAATTTATTCAATTTTTAGATAGTAACGTAAATATTAAATAAATTTTCAAGACGCGAAAAGTAAATGTCTTAATGAGGACTCCACATCTGGCTAGTTTGTAAATGCGCTGTTTTTTGGCGGCGGGCTATGCAATGGTGAAAAAGAAGAAAAGGGGCGCGACCCCATAGAACGTTCTACATGTACCTCTCTTCACCGAGCAAGCAGGCCACCGTAACTCGGTCTTTGTCTTCGGTATATTCTAATACGCTACGTATTTTCAATACAAGATCTTGAAATCTTTTGCGTCCTTAATAGAGCCAGACATACGCATTATAAAACCCAATGACTGAGATGCTTTCGACACAATAGTATCTCAGTGCTCGTCAAAGAGCATCTTGGAGTTATGCGTGATACTTATACCGTATGTGTTGTTAAACCTTCGAAATTTATGGCCTTTCAAAATTTTTTGAAAGGCCATAACTTACTAGTTTTCACAAATTGTGAGACTAGTTAGTCCACACAAATTGTGTAATTCACTGCGGAAAGTGATGACCAAACAATTCGAAGGATTTTAATCTAATTTATTTTTAGAGCAGCAATCTTTGTCAATCTGATTCGAGTGTAAGTGCTTCAGTAGACTATGAAGTAGCTGACAAAATTCTTAACTAAACTAATATTAACTTAGTAATAATACAATTTAGTTACTAAAGATGTTGCGATAGAATGTATACATGGTACAATGATCTAAGAGTCTCTTGGATTTAATTTCTAGGCTGATTAAATCTTTGAATAATCTTCAGAGAATTATTCTGGATCACAGTGTAATTTGTCTTCGTTAATTGCATGTCTGTGAAGTCCAGCAACTCCACAGTGTCTTTTAATAATAAAGGATTTATGTCCTATTTTTTTAATTATATGATATTAGTAAATATTATCGATGACAGACAACTGCACGTGGTTGGGTTACTAATATTGAATCAAATTAGTAGGGTGATATGTATTTATAGACACAACGGCGGAGGACTATACTCAACTGTATACGTCAAGAGGCTAGGACTGAATAAATATTAGAGGATGAACGAAGTAATCGATGAAGGGAGTTTGTTATTATATGAATCTGTTGTGAATCTTGCTAAGCAAATATAACCTATAAATGTGAAAGGTTATAGAAAAAAGACCAAAAACTGACAACGTTTGTAAAATGTTAAGAGCACAGATATTACATATGTATTATCAATTTCTTGCACAGAGTTCACTTATAATAAATACCTTTTAAAAACAATAAAAAATCACTACAATTAAAAACTTAGCTTTTCTTTTTCAAAAGTTAGCTTTTCTTATTTCTTGCTTCTTCTTCTTCTTTTCTCTCTGCTGTAAGCCATTCCACCACTTTGCTTAAAGGGGTTTTTAGATATACACCACCCTATCGTAACAGGTTGGTATAGTCATCTTAGTTGTAGATTTTTCTTGTATTGTCATAATGTTTCCTTTTACGTACTCTCATCTTGTTATAAAAAAATAAGAAAATTGTAAGGCAAGAAACATCTTGTTTTGCAATTTTTATACTTATAGTTATAACAAAATTTTAATTCATTTAATTCTATTCTTAGCCTTACATGCAATAGTTGTTTAATATGTTTATCTAATTTTCTTTAAAAGAATAACATACGTTACAAGGACTGGGTTGAACAACAAGCTAATTAAGATACATGGTTTTAAATTAACTTGACCCATATTTCAATATATTTCCTTAACAAACGCGATAGAACCGTGAAAGTAATTTTATTTCAAATATTTCCTTAATCACCAACCTTGCACTTTGCATTGGATGGATTGAAAATAAAAATTTCCTTATAATTTTTTTTATCTGGCATAACATTGAACTAAAAACCTCATTTGATACACAAGCAATTAGCAATTAAGGTTTAGGAATTTTAACTATTTACTATAATTATATAAATATAAACCTTATGTTTATAATTCTAACATTGAAAATAAAAATATATTAGTCGATTTTAATTTCGCAAAAGGACATAGTTTCCTTTTTAGTGTCGATAGTATCTAATAAAATCACTCGCGCTTGAACCTAATTTATCTCTTTACTTTGAGAATAAAACGGATTAATGTAAGACGAAATTATAGTTTTATGTTGGGTGAAAGAGCTTTATTTACATGTAAATATTATAGGTATTTTTATAATGGGGACATCCGCTACTTCGCAGTCGATGCTGTCTGGTATTCACAGTCTCTTATGGAAGCATTTATTAGATCCGGAAACGACGAGTCATCGTTAATTTTAGCCTTCATAATAGAAATGTTATAAAAAATATATTGCGAAAATCTATTAGTAACAAAAAATATATAATTTTTCATTGAAATTGTTTTCATTAATGTAAAATAATCTATGAAAAAACACATTGTGTTAATTTATTTGAGCTAATTTGTTATTCAAATATGTAAACGAAAAAAATGTTGTACATTTATACCAGATAGAGTAGTATTTTATTCTATATATTATTATCTTTAAACAATATTGTATAGTAAAATGTATATAAAGGCAAGTTTGTTACTACTTAGAGTCATTGTGGTATACTCTCTCTACAAATGCTCGGTGTTGAATTATTGAAAGTTCCAAGTCATAATTGCTACAATGAATTTGATGTTCTCCATTTTATTGTGTACCTGTTTTCTTGTTATTTCTACGGAAGCCAGTATAGAACAATTTGTAAGTTAATTTTGAACATTCATATTTAAATCAAACGTAATAGTTTTTTTTAATATTTTTAGTTGGTTATCAGTTCTATACACTGCTTGAATATCATGTTCTATTTAGAATAAAGAAAAATGTGTCAAGTACAAATATTTTTGTTAGAACTGGATTTATATATTGAGTGAGCGTTTTGTTTTCATTCCAATAGTAGGTAATAAATACTTTTAATATATTTAAAATTAAGAGAACTAGTGATTTTTAATGTTTACGCGAGTTTTACACATTTGAAATAATGCGTTTGTTTTTTTTTTAATAGAACCCGTTATCCGCGTGGTGACGGAGTAAGAATACAATTACCACCACCTTATCTTACCTGTGGGTGATCGTAAGAGACGACTAAGGGATATAAAACACATATAACATCTATGCAAGAGAAGGACACCTGGAAACAAAACCCTATATCAACACGTCTGAAAAGCTTGGTATAGTACTACTACTATTAGGGAAATTAACCTACGTTAATTTCCCTCCCATTACGGAGGCGGCCCGAACCCAACAGTGGGACATATATCGGTTGTGATGAAGAGAACCAGTAATGTAATGTGAGTGCTAGCAGAATAGGTATAAGTATATCATAGAGGCTGGTGATCATATATATATATATATATATATACTAGCTTCCGCCCGCGACTTCGTCCACGCAGAAGTCATCTCTGACAGAGTTAAATAGAAAAAGCAATGCAATGTGTTGAAGGTTTGTCGCTAGGACGATGATTAACAGCGTCAGAAACTGGGATGCGGTTGCCGCCTTCTGCGAGTTAGTTGTCTAACGCAATAGGGTGCGTCCGAGAGAAAATACTTTACGTTGACACGCTCTACAGTCGGTGCTTTGGGCGGCGCAAGCGTGATTACCTGTATTGAGGTTCACTGCACCGCGGTGGCGGTGGCGGTGGCCCACCCGATGTACGTGTACGGCGCGCTATGGGGTCACGCGTCACCTCGGTCGGATTGGGCGCGGTGTGTCTATATACCATAGCCGGTCACTAAAAAAAAGGTTGATCAAATTACTGAAATTTAGCACTTAATATGCTTATTATTTATAAAAACCCGATTACGAAGCGAAAAATGATGTCACAAGCGAGATTCGAACCCGCGCCTATTGGGATTTCGGCCCAATCATGCTGCCACTACACCACCGTGAACTATTGTAGGACATGCAAATCTCGCTGTGTGTGTGTGTAGTGGCAGCACGATTGGGCCGAAATCCCAATAGGCGCGGGATCGAATCCGGCTTGTGACATCATTTTTCGCTTCGTAATCGGGTTTTTATAAGGTTGATCAAAGTTCTATTTATTCTACAAATTATATTGCCTTTAATATACTATTTACGGTATGACCATGAGTTAAAAATATAATTATCGCCACTCTTTATTTGACTGTTTTGTTTCACAGAGTTGCGACCTCGTTAGATTTATTATTTGAGTTATAGAGTGAACATTTTTAAAGCTAAACTTAACCTGTATCTTAAACCCTTAAGCAAGAACCTATTGCCGTCTACTATGTGTATCGTGTGAGTTCTCACACCGGCACTGATCGCCACGACGGCACTGGTGCGGGTGATGGAGAGGGAGAGAGAAACACTTGTTTATTTATTTTTACCGAAAAATATTTGTACGTAATTTGAAAAGAATCGATAAAGAAATTTTCTCCCCACACACACACTTTGCCACTTTATTACCCCTTAGGGGCGGAATTTATAAAATCCTTTCATATTGAATCTCTATGTCATAAAAAGAAATGTGCATCAAAATTGAATGTTTCTAGCTTTAATAGTTTCAGTTGGGCGGTAATGAGCCGTTCGACCCACTTCACAGGCTTAATTTACTCAACCAGAGGGTGAAAATTGACAAATGTCGGATATTACCATAGAATATTTGATTCGACTCGTAATTTGAAAAGAATCAATAAAGATTTTTTTTCTCCCCATACAAACTTTGCCACTCTGTTCCACCCCCTCAAGGGGTGTAATTTCGTAAAATCCTTTCTTAGTAAATCTCTACGTCATAGAAAGAAACCACTGTCAAAATTTCAAGTTGCCAGCTTCAATAATATCGGCTTGGCGCTAATTACTTAATGAGTCGTCCAACCCGCTTCGCAGGCCTAACTTACACCCCCAGAGCTGAAAATTAACAAATGCTAAAACACGTGTTTATTTATTTTTACTAAAGAATATTTGTACGTAATTTGAAAAGAATCTATAAAGATTTTTTTCTCCGAGCATTTTTTAAAGTGACACTGTGAACTTTTTTATTTATAAACCAATTGACATGAAATAAAGCCTAAATGTTAAGTGAAGCTTACCACAATATATTTGTGAAAACTGCATCTAAATCGGATAAGCCGTTTCTGAGATTAGCGTGCACAGACAAACAGACAGATAAACAGACAAACAGATAAACAGACAAAAATTTTAACAATCATTGTTTTGGGTTCTATTTGTGTTGATAAAGGTCCCAGTAATATTTTTTCTCGTATATCTTCCATGTACAGATAGCGATCCGTTACATTTTTTAACCGATTTCAAAAAGGAGGAGGTTCTATGTTTCATATTATATGTATAGATATATAGATATAGATTTCTTTTATATTATCTATTTATTCTCTGACTTTCATTACATTCGCTGAAACGAATGGGACTAGAAAAATGATATAATACTTTTATTGTCATTACATAAGTCACTTTGAATTTCTTACAATTCAATACGTGGGGTAAATCACGGCTTAGCGTGCACAATGAATCAGCAATTTCAAAATTATTAAGGATTTTCTATTGTTTATTATCGCGGATTTCGTTTTTTTTTTGTTTATGGTGGCAAACGAGCAAGCAGCACACCTGATGGTAAGTGTCACTGCCGCCCATGGACCCTTTGCAATACTATAGGTATAGCTTAGGCCGCTGCCTACCAATAAAAATCCCAAACCCACCCAGTTGACCTTCCGGCTCTCTCAGTCACCGAGCGAAGCGCAATAACACATTGCCATTACTCAGACGTTGGTCTTCTGCGAGAGTGTGGTACTTCCCCGAACGGACTGGCCCGCGGCTATAGACAGAGAACTGTCAACAGCATGGTCTTACCACTATTAAACCTACCACTGTTTTTTTAAAGTCTTAAATATGTAGATTTACTTACAAGGCAATCGATGTTAAGAATAGGAGGTTAAGAAATTAGTACCAGTAGCCAGCCAATGGCAATGGTGAGAGAATACAGGGGGTTTTGGGGTCATGCACCACTCTTTCGTTGTCACATACAGAACCGGTGAGATGCCTAGACTATAGTTTATCAGAAAATAATGCTTATTTACGATATTGTCACGCAATACGTTGAGTAAAATTATAACAATATTAAAATACTTAAAAAATATAAATTAATAAAAAATCTAGTTTTATTTTTTCTCATTATTTATTTAGAGTGATCTATACTTATGTGTGTATGTTTTTTTTTATTATTATTATTTATTTTGCTGTGTGCTGAGGGCTACGAATATTAACAGACCTTACACTGTTTTCGGGTGTCGTAATAGACAATTAGAAGTTTTATTTCGAACTGAGCCAACTGTATCCGATGTCATTAAATCAATAATTACGGATCCTGGAAGGGCTTAAGTATGGCAAGCGCCCGGTCCTGAAACTATTCCCAAAACTTTATCCAATATGTAAGATGGAAGAAGACTACAAACTGCATTGTTCTTAAGTAATTGAGATAAGAGCAGAATGATCATAATAGTACGTATCATAATGTATATTGTGCATAAACCACTGAATGGATTTTCATGAAATTTTATAACTAGCATGTTATTAATTATCATCTTATTCACCGTCATCATTATCATTACCCTGCTCTTATCCCAATTACTTTGGGTCGACGTAATATGTAATGCTCTGCCTATATATTGCAAAAGTTATTGGCAATAGTTTTATGTTTGAAATAAAACAATTTTTACGGATTTTATCGCGTTAGTATTTGATTTTTAATTTCTCGATGTTTCGAGCGAACACTTTACAGTGATCATAGTCACGGGAGTCAACGCGATAGAATCCGTAAAAGTAGTTTTATTTCAAATGTGTAAAACTCGCGTAAACATTAGAAATCACTAGTTCTCTTAATTTTAAATACATTAAAACTATTTATTACCTACTATTGGAACGAAAACAAAACGCTTACTCAGTAAATAAATCCAGTTCAGTTTTTATTTCAAATGTGTAATTCTCGAATAGTAATAGGAATGTAATTGTTGACCAAACGGCATCAAGTGGTGTTGGCCCGGCTTTTACGACATCCACGAGCAAAGTAAGTATTGGTTGTATTCGTAGCCACTACCACACAGCTGTATCATCCTATTCACCATAGTGTGATAATTAGCAGTAATTGATTGTTCTGTAATGTTTTATGCAGATTTATCCTTAAGGGTTAAATGAACTTTGAGGCACTTTTATGATTGGTATTACTATGCCGTATAGACTTGCAATGAATGAGGTTCATGCTTAACTATGGGATGTAAATGGTCATACTTCAATTCGTCTGGGGCGACGGAAGAGACGGCGCACGACCTCATAATCTGCCGTGCACTTACCTCTCTAGGACTATGTAAGCGCGCTACCGGTGTCCGGTTCTCGTCATTGGTGGCCGGAATGTAAGTAGCCTAAGAATTTTTTTTAGCCTTATAAGATAATAACATATTTTTTTTTACAGATAAGAAATATACGCATGCTAGTTGGGCAGACTGAGGATGGCATATTAGAAGTAGCAAGTAAAACTTTGACAAGTACCTAGGCGTTGTCTAGAGTTCATAAAAATATGTCTTTGCCGCCCCTTAGTTAAATCAAGGCACCTACAATTTTTTTTTATTTTTGTCCTACAATTTCCTGGCCTTCCTATCTTTAAAAAAAAAAAGAAACTATGTAGCTTACTCTGATTTACCATAAACATTTATGATCCACTTTGGGGCATTTGTCTAATGTCTAATATATTCAATGATTTTATTTAATTTATTTTGCTTCTTATTTTATTACATGATTTTGTTTTAAAATGCTACTATTGATGGAATAGTCCCAAGTTCAAATATTCTTTGTCAAAAAAATCTTTATAAACAGTACATAGTTTAAGCTCCGATGGGAAAACATCATCACAGTCTTACCAATTAATTTAATCAATTACATTATGATACAATGGTAATGTTAGATGTATTATATGTGTTTAATATTATAATTATACAATCAGTTTCTAGAATTGTAACACGACTGTTCGCTATGACCCAAAACGCACAAGTGTTACGAGACAAGTCTCTACCGCGTTCTTATAGCTACATATCGTTCTATCTACTCACGTTTACAAATTATATTAAGTAAGTTTTATGAACAAAAGCTAGCAATAGTTTAGAACTATGTTCATTAGATGGCCCACTTGACTGCCAATATATACCTACAATTATTTATCTTTATATATATTTTACTTCATAGGTCAAGATCTGTAATATCTATCCTTTGATATTTATTGGCCATACATAGATAGGCATTTAAGAGTAGAAGAATGCTACAGTTCTCACCTTTCAAATATCATTATAGGTGTAGATTATTAGAGATTAATTTGAAAGCTAAGTAAATTATACTATATATTACATTCTGTGTTTCTCAAAAAAAAAACAACTTAAAATTTATATGATTAGGTTATCGATATATTAAATTATAGCTACATATGTTCTTCACACCTGTGTCTCTATGTATTTAGACTATATTCTGTATTTTAGAGTTAAGGGTACTTAAAACGGCTGAGCTGATGCAAGCATTATTTGTTCTTAGATGTTTGTCACCAAATTCCGTTGTCTGCGTAAAATTACTTGTTTATAGACTTTGAATGTCGAATTTAAAATATTTTCAATTTGTTCACCTTAATTAATGTCATAATGAAATATATCATTATTTATGGGCAACTATTAAAATCGTCTTTACCTCTAAAATAATTAAATAAACTACAAATTTTGGTGAAGTTACTGAAGATTGCGTTATATTTAGCTGTCTTATTATAAAAATATCAGTTTAAAAAAATAATGAACTAAATATATGTGTATTTAATGTTTAAAAGATGTTTGTTATCAGATTGTCATTAAAGACATTTAAAAAACCTTTTTTTTTTTTTTTTTTATAGTTATATAACTTTCGTAAATCATTTCTTTCTTCTTTTACAGCTGTCTTTGAACGGCTTGGTTCTATAAATCTTAATATCAGTCTTTTACTCTATATTTACATTTGTGTAATATAAAATTACCAAACCGATTAACATAAGGTTACCATAGCAACCTATAGGTGTATATTATTAAGTTTTAAATAATTCAATTCTATGGGATAATAAGCCATGGTAATGTAGTTTTTAGTGGTATGACCACGCTGTTGACAGTTTACTGTCTGCAGCCGCGGAGCGGTCCGTCTAAGACAGTACCACACTCTTGCAGAAGATTGACGTCTGAGTAATGACAATCTGCTATTGCGCTTTACTCAGTGAGCGACAGAGCAGGAAGCCCAACTGGGTGGGTTTGGGGTTTGTATTGGTAGGCAGCGGCCTAGCTATGTTCTTGGTATTGAAAAGCCCATAGGCGGCAGTAACATTCACCACCAGGTGTGCTGTTTGCTTGTTTGCCACTATAAGCAATAAAGAAAGTAATTTAGATAGTTAGAAAGGAATGCAAAATTAATTATTTCTGTAGTTTCAGCAACATTAAATTGTTAAGGAAAATTATACCATTATTAATTTTACATTTTTAAAACGTATTGCATTCAAATACCTAATTTGTTTCCATGTAGTGATGGCATTTTGTACTCATTCCTTAATGGTGGGTATTGTACAAGACGACTGAAGGACGTAATAACTGAAAGAGAAGGTTAACTCTATATAAAACCTTACACCACCTGTACTGACAAGCGTCGTATATTACCCTTAAACTAGCTGTACTGACTAGCGTGGTACATTTTCTTCGATTGTAGTTTATGCCATTTATGCCAAATAATAGGATTTTAACGTTAGAGAATACATATTAAAATGGATTGTCTTCTGGCAGTAAAACTATTTAACTAAGAAATATCAATATGAAAGTTTGAAAAATAGCCACTTGCTCGTAAAAAGAGTAAAGACCTTTAGAACTGGAAAAATAACTGAAATGTCAACAACGGGCTATTTGTCACAATCAAAATCCGTTTTACTTAGATATAATATCTTCAGGGACACCAATTCACTCCGCTAAAGGGACGTCTGGCAAGGACAGAAAGGCTGTTAAGGGATTAGGTAATGGAAAATTCATGTAAAATTTGAAATAAATATTCAAAACGCTGTAGTATTTGGGATAAGTAGTTAAGTCTAAATCTATATTTGATTATGTCGATGGTTTCGTTGGCATAACGCGGAAATTGTGAAGTGTCGTGCTCCATTTTTGAGTCGATAGTCTTAGTAGATTATTATTATTCCTGTGTCGGGTAAGGGGGAACACTTAAATCGTGTTATCACTCTTTACTCGTTCGTGGGAGTCATAATAACTGGCTGAAGGAAGGAAAATGTTCAGTTCTATCCCAAAAACGCATATAACATCTATGCAAGAGAAGAAACTCGAAACAAAATCCTATACCAACACGTTTAATGTGGTATAGTAGGTTTGTTGCCCTCCCATTACGGAGGAGGCTCGAGCCCAACAGTGGGACGTATATGAGTTGAGGTGATGATGATGATGATGATATATATAAATAGCTAAAAGTTAAAGTACAGAAAATCTGTACTTTGATATTAGCTTCATGGAATAAAAATATCTACTGAGAGGTTATTAAGAGCAATTTCCCCTTCTTTAGTTCCTATATTGCGGATGACTCGGGTAATATACAAGTTATAGATACAAATTACACTCAAGCTTACAAAAGTAATTTGTAGATCACATGAAATATTGTTCTACATATAGGTATATCTTGATACAAAGGTCGATATTTAAACCACTATCCAATCGTCCAAAATATTATTTTTAAATGAGAACTAGGATACATAATGATTAGGGTGTCGGAGATAAAATGTCAATAGACGATTTCTCCGGCACCCGGTAAAAGCACGGAAGATACCGCAGTGGTTTTAGTGAGTATTTCGGTCAAGAAGTCGGCTGCCGAGTCCTACAAACTCCCACCCTCGTCTGTCACTGGCTAGATAATACGCAAATGCATTTCTACAGCAGCGTGTACAAAAAATAAAAGGATAATATAATGAGTATTTTATGCCTCCTTCGTATAATATCCGATACCCTCATACGAATTGATATTTTAATATGGACATTCTTGGGTCTCAAGGTCTTTAGAAGGATAAGTTTAGGTTTGATATTATCTTTATATATACATACATGAACATGCAAATCAACTTCATAATTATTCTAGACACGTATTTTGAGACCGAGCAAGGTATTAAAAGCTGATAGCTTGCAAATAATATAACTATATTCATACGTTATAATTAAGAAATGTCTTATTGGTATATTGCTGTAAGTTTTTGGCAGCTTTGTGAGTGGTTTTTTTTTAAGTTCTGCACAACACGTTAGGTTAACAATATAAAAAAAACTATGTTTAAAAAACCGACTTCAAAAACAATAAAGTCTAAAATAACTTAAAATACTATCGTTTGTATGTGCTATCTATTGATAGGTTTGAAATCGGTGCCAAGCCCTAAACAAAATTACAAACAGCTTACATACTGTAATGAAATTCCTACACTAAAGATAACGACACTGGCACCAACTTGAAACCTATTAATAGGTAGCACACACAAATGATAGCATTTTAAGTTATTTAAGACTTTTTTGTTTATGAAGTCGGTTTTTAAGTGTAGTTTTTATTTTAATTTTTGACTTTTTAGTGTCTGTAAAAGGTTGTTCTATAAAGTACAGTAGCACTTTTCTAGATTACATAAGGTAACTGTAACATTTTTTGCTTTTTATTGTCATATATTAAATACTTAGTAATTTTTTTAAGTAGCTATGGGTAGGACCACGAAAAGTTTACGCTATTGCAGTAAGTTCAAAGATATTATGAAGGTCACATAAAAAAGTACATGGTATGGCATTATAATTAGTAGCGGGACGAATCCCACTTGTCGCGACATCATGCTATGTAGTTTCACAAAGGCGCTTCCGACACTATAAATAAAAAAAGGTTCATAAAATGAAAACTACTGGGTCAAACTCTTAAATTTTATGGGACCAAATGGCAGCTATTCCGCATCAAACTAAAGAAAAATCACGTAAATCAGATTATAAATCTCAGTGTAATTGATGTACATACATAAAAAAATATACCAATCGAATTGAGAACCTCCTCCTTTTAAAAGTCAGTTAAAAAAATAAAAGGGGTTTAAATATGAAATTACCGTTTTAAATTATTATACTAGCTATTTCGAATTAAAATTAAACCTGCATGGCGTCAGATATCAAAGTGAAACTGTTTTCAAACGAACATACTAAATTTAAAAAATGTATGTATATATATATATACATTTGATCGTTCGATGTTCAATAGTTTTTACATTCAGCTTTTGAAGTGAACATGGATACGGCGAAAATCAGAGTAATTTTCGAATACGAGTTCTGACGTGAAACTAACGCGGCAGAAACGGCTCGTAATAACATGTCGCATGCTGTATACAATGCTGTGTTTGGAGAAGATACGACTAACGAACGCACCGTGCGTTTTTGATTTAACCGCTTTCATAGTGGAAACTGGGACTTGCAGAATGAACCACGAGGAAGACCAGCCACTAAGGTAAATAACGATGAATTGAAGGTGATGGTGGAAACCGATCCGAGTCAAACTACCAAGGATTTAGCGGCATGGTTTGACGTTAGCATATATATGACCGCAATATTGACCCATTTGCACCAAATCGGTAAAATGAAAAAACTTGAAAAATAGGTGCCTCATGGTTTGACTGATCTGCAGAGAGTAGTGCGCGATGAAGCTTGTCTTATCCTGTCAAACCGGTATAGAAATGAAAGAATTTTGGGCCAAATTATGACGTGTGATGAAAAGTGGATTATTTATGATAATCGCAAGCGAACAACGCATTGGCTCACCCCAGGTCAAACGCCACACCAATGCCCTAAAGCGAAGCTTACGCATAGACAGGCGATGGTAACTGTTCGGTAGTCACTTCATGGTGTAATTCACTACAGCTTCCTCAGATCTGGTTAAGCAATAAATGCAGATGTCTACTGTGCAAAACTCCGAGCAACCTCCTCCCTGACCGTCAAGGCCGCCGCTAGGGCCGATGCCGCGGAACGCGGCGAGGACCCGGATGCGGTCTCACCAACGATACTCCTTTCCTCTTGGGACGGTTTTGCGACATCGCCACCCTCGTTCATTTCTGCGACAGATCTACTGCCCTCATCGTTGGACAGCTCTGCGACAGAATTGTCGCCCTCGTCCATCGAAGGCTCTGCAGTAGATCCTCCGCCATAGCTCAAGGAAGCAGCCGTGGCAGCCTCCCTGCGAGTCCGCAGTCTCTCCAGGCGCCTCAGGTCCTTCTCTTGGGTGAACCTCTTCGCCCGACGCCTTTTTGTCTTTTGGGCCTCCCTGAGTTCCGAAGAAGAGGCATCGTCTGCACCAGTTTTCTGTTGGCTTGGCCAAGGCCTTAGAGTGGGAATCCATTGGATCCCCGTCTTGTGTTGGTGAAGTATTTGAAAGAGTAAAATCCATTTTGATTCCCACGATTACAAGAGAATTGACGGTCGACCCGGGCAGAAATCCCTGTACCCGGGCAAGCCTATATTTACCAACCAGGGGGTCGGTACCCTGGCTGGAGCGTGCTAAGAACTGAACAGCCATGCATCCTCTCGCCGCACGCCAGAACTTAGGAATTCTGGGTGATTTTTTATAGAGATTGTCTTCCTCGCGGTCCGGGGGGTTAAGCCAAGACCCTCGCTCCTGAAACTACGCCTCACGAGAAGATGTCTTGAAGCAAGATATCAGGTTTACGATATGTCGGCGGTCTTGCAGTTTTCTTAGGCCAGGACAGCTCTAGCCTTTCCTGGGCAATTTATAGTACAAACTGCCATCACAAACCTACATTTTTACTTTTAAGTGTGGTTTATTCAAGATAATTGCATATTATAAATTATGGAATTGGCTCGCTGAGGTTTTTGAAGAAAAACCTATATATATAAGCAGTGGTCATCTATAGCTTGGATGGATGGAAATTTATAGATACTAATTGTTTCACATGCGGTGATGGCGTATGGAAGAATTGTGGAGTATATATCCCATTAAATCAAACATAAAGGATACTTACTCATTGACAATTTAATAATTTTCTTCATTCGCCAAGAAACTCGGCGGGCTTGTAATTTCGTCGTTAATTGTTTTAAATAAAATTATAATCAACATGTTTAGTAAGTATTAGCGCAAGTGTGATTTATTTTATTAAGAAAAAAGCCTTTTGTCTTCAAAATATAATACAAAAAAGAAATTATGCCTATACCAGATTCCACAAGAGGTCCTTATATTTTCCAACGCCTATTTTCACAGGACAATGTCTCAAAAGTCAAAAGTTGGGTGTCGTGTTGATAACCTCATTATATTTACTTTCACTTTAAAAGAAAACGATAATATTATTTATAGTGTTTTCTAACAGAATGAGAAATTCAGTGGATATTTCTCTTTACCTTTGATGCTAAAATAAATAAAGGGGCACAATGTATTTCTGTTTGATTATCAAATTGTAGATGTAATATGAATATGATTTTAATTAGCTTCAGAAAACGAAGTAGTTCAAATAGCTTAATTTAATTACCTATTATAATGTTGAAATTGGTAAATATAATTACCTACTATAATTAATTAAGTGTAAATTAGTATTAAAAATACGAAATTATTTATTTTTACAGATTTTAAAACGTTTGTGCTAGACCAGGGGTCGGCAACCTGCGGCTCGTGAGCCATATGCGGCTCTTTGGATGTGAAGTTGCGGCTCTTTAGTTCTAAAGGAAAACAATATTTTATAAAGAAAACATTTAAAAATCGTTCTGCATTGATGAACGAGCATTAGGCACAAATTATTGTAAACAAAAAAAAATGTGGCTCTTTAAAAACTATAAACTTTTGTAAATTCAAATTTTTGGCTCTTCCGATTCAAAAGGTTGGCGACCTCTGTGCTAGACGATGAATTCTTTCAGCGTTTGCAGTACTTCCGTGACGATGAACCACGAAAAGAGTTTGATTTATTGGGCAAGTAATCAAATGCTAACGAAATAAATCCTAAGAATGGTTTCATTTTATAAGTGTACGTGTGTATTAAGAATCAATTTAGTAATATTATTTATTAAATTTAGTAATATTTATGTTAATAATTTATTTGATTAATAATTTTCCAGGCAATCGATATCCACTGTTAGATATATTTGTATTACAAAAGGCAGACAAAAGGCGACGGAAGACCGAGACGACTGTGAATTTAACTCAACCAAGCGAACTTATTATTTTTTATCCGTTTAGGTCAAAATAAATTCAGTAACATAATATCAAAAAAGCCTATTCCATTCATTTTATTGACAATTGGCGTCAAAAATGATAAATATTGTAGAACTGGCAAGGTTTTATGAAGAGATCTCATTACTTTAGTACTACGTGCTCACGACAGTGAAAATTATTCAGGTTACTTTACTCAAAGCCTGGCTGTGTGTTGATAAAATACGTGACAAAAAGTACTGAGCGGTGATACTGTGCCAATGGAAATGTATAAAAACTTTGAATGTATATATTTAATGAAATAATATTAAAAAAAAAAAGAAATGGGTGCGTATACTTATGTACGTGCATGAGAAGTTATACTTCTTTGGCATCATTAAATAATATTTAGTATTCAATTATATTAATTAATAATATTGCGCGCCACGATATTTTAAAAAGCAATTATTTTGTTTAAAGTTAATTAGTAAATTAATGTATTCATTTTTTTTTAAGCTTCATAATCAAGTAAATTAATGTATTCATTTTTTTTAAGCTTCATAGCTTTATAATTGCAACGCGCTGTTTCCTTTCGAAGATGGCATGGTAATTCTTTGTCGTTTAATTGCAATTAATAAAAAACTAAACTGCTTTGTCATTAGTGTATGTATATTTTATGAAAATTGCGTTCGCTTACATTTTTTGTTCGTCCATTCGGATAGGCAAAGGAAACAAATCCCATACAGCCTATTGTAAACGAATAAAAGCTATGTTTAGCACTACGTCGAGAATGGCACCAAATTTCAAAAGTATTTCTTTTTGTTTTTATTTTTATTTATGACATTGGGTAACAGTAAATGATAAATAATATAAAAATTATGAGGCGTTCACTGGAATTTCTAATATTTTAATTTATATCAGTAAATAATACATATGGATAGTTAATCTCAATTATATTGGAGCACTTGAAAAATATAAAAGCACATTTATTTTTTACTAATATTTACGATTAGTAAACAATATTAATTAAAGTATTTAATTTAAATCACTACGAACATAATTTATTACCAAAAGGTATATATAATTCGCTCTTGTGTGAAACTAAAACACGTGAATGTAGAAACTAGAAAGAAGTTCTATTTTTATTTTGTTGGTAACTTTTTTTTGAGACTTAATGAGCGGTTTAGTGGCCAGCTTCTACCTTTTACTGTTGTGTTACAGTGATTCGCGCGCATCTTACAATTTCACTCTCATAATTTTTTCATAACGCGCCTAAACAAGTATAACTTTTTGAGACTTTTGACGGGAATTTAAAAACGTCATGTGGTGCTCTTGTATTATATTCAATATCTTAGTGTTTTAACGTGTTATATTAGATAATTTTGATGGCATTTTATGTAATGTGATGTGCGGAAATACTGGGATGTAGTGAATATCATATAAAAGTGCTTTACAACGTTTTCGTTTTCCATCAAAATTCTCACAAGATACCATTAACAGTGTGGCCATTGCACTGTTAATGGTGACAATTTGACTTAGACATCGACTAACTTGAAAGACAAACAACGTGAAAATATTTATAACTTAACACTGGCACCAATAGCTCGTATATGTAGCTGATTGCCAATACATAAGAAGAAGAAGAAGAAGAAGTATAACTTCAAAAAATGTTAATATATATTTTATCGCGTTTGTATTTGATTTTTAATTTCGCGACGTTTCAAACACTTTACAGTGATCATGGTCACGGGAGGACTTTTTAAATGTGTAATACTCGGGTAAACATCAGAAACCATTATATATTTTATTTTAAATGCTGCACTAAGGAGTTAATCCTTCTATAGCGTGGAAATTCATAATCATAATTAATTGACACAGATACAATTAAGAACAATTATTTCTGGACCGCACATATTTATCTATATATATATCTTTTATGGAGAATTTTGTAACTAATAGTAATTCATATATTATGCGCAAGCCCTTAAGGGTAATTATCCTGTATAAGTATACTTATCAATTTTACAATGATTTTTTAAATCAATTCAAAATAATTTATCACCGCGTCGGTAAGCGGCTACAAACTGAAAAGATCCGGCTAGAAATCGTGCGCCTATTTTTTAAGTTACATGTATTAATCAAAATTATATGTATACATGTTTAGTAAGTATTAGCTCCAGCGAGATGCCCTTCGAGTAAGTTAATAAAATTATTTATTAAATATTAAGTAGATCAATTTGGCCTGCTTAATTCTTAATGCTGAATCCACATGTAGTGTAGGTTCTAGTCAAGTCACCATGCACGGTGACGGTGTAATAACAGTTCTGTAACATCACTGTATGCAGGAGCAGCATGTTCGTTTATAGGTGGTATTGTCGTTAACATATAGTCTGCGCTGAGCCCCTTATACCGCACTATCTCACTGCTGGTGGATACATATAGTGCAATTTTTCATACCAAAAATAGAGGTTTATCGTTTGGTCAACATGTGACTAGGCTGAACTCTTTATATAGAACGTATACCTGAAATGTATATTGACGAAATGGTTTTGCTAAACTTTTAACTGCTAAACTAATTAAAAAGCTAATTAACATCGCAAAGATTTATGAACTACTAGCTCCCGGCAGACGTTGTTCTGTCCGGAACAGCTTTAGGCGATATATCGATAGTAGCGCCACCTACTGGGTCCAATTGTGTTTTGAAATCATCCAGGGACCCATCGGCATATACATAGAATATTTCATCTCAATCAGTCCAGCCGTTTGACATACCAACAACGGCGCTATCTATCAGGTCCAATTGTGAATTTAAACCATTCTCGAATCCCCTCAAACACACACACAAATTTTCATCCCAATCGGTTCAGCCGTTTAAGAGGAGTTCAGTGACATACACACATACAGAATATATAAAATATTAAGCAATCCGAATCTCACAATGTATCCTATCCAATTGAACCGGCTGTTCACACACGGACGGAAATGTTAATATTGACAGTGATCACTAACTCGCTGAGGAAAATTTGAAGTGAAAATGTTAATTAGCATTCGAGAATTGTTGAAATCGATTTTAATTCCACTCACGATGTTATTCGAAAAAAAAACTGCACAGTAAATGCGTTCGGAACGTCAATCTACAGCCAGATCCTTCACTATATAAACAATTGTTGCTTAGCAACTGTTTTTATTTTTTTATTGTCTCTATGTGCCTACATTCCCTCCCTCTCCATTTACATTGGAATGATAGTGATGCCATCTGTCGAAAATTGGTCGTACCAATTCAGAGACCTTCTTTGGTTCATGCGCAAAAATTTT
Source organism: Lymantria monacha (assembly GCA_905163515.2). Classification (NCBI taxonomy): domain Eukaryota; kingdom Metazoa; phylum Arthropoda; class Insecta; order Lepidoptera; family Erebidae; genus Lymantria; species Lymantria monacha. The sequence goes on along the minus strand of LR991097.1, from coordinate 21,628,674 downwards.
GCTAAGGATCATCATATGATCAAATGCATAATTAACGATTCTATAACATACAGACAAAGATTCATTTTTATATATAAATATATGAATATTTTTTTTTAAACTACAACGCTCTGCATATTCGCCATTTTGAAAAAAAAAATAAAAACTCTGAAAATAAAATTTCATATAATTATAGAATCCTGCTGCTCTGCAACATTTTACAACAATTGGTTGACAAATGTAATCTGTTGAAAAGAACAAACGAACATTCTGACATACATAATAAGTAGAAGATACTCTTCGCATATAGTCTGTATAAACTTTTTATAAATCTCTTTGGCTATAGGTACTGGTTGTATCTGACTGGTTTTGATGCCATTTAACAATATATACAATTTACTAAAATTATGTTTCCCGCCGTTTTTCATTTGCTTTTCTTTCTGTCAATATGAGCGAATCTAATGAAGAATTTTGATACATACATTTTAAAATTTTATTTATTACAAAAAAGAATAAATGCAATACAGGCCGTGTAAAAAAATGTGACGTTTATGGACTAACTGCAGTGTTACTGGACCGTCTGCAAAAATGTCATACATTTTCATACAGAATGCGAAGAAACTTTTCTCGACCTTATTTTTTTCTCTGAAACCGGCGAGCGTGTATGAAGAGAATTATGAATGTTGAGGAAGCGAGTGAAGTATGCAGAGATAGAGTTTTCTGGCACTCTGTTCTCTCTGCCTACCCTGCAAGGGATATGGCGTGATGATATGTATGTATGTATGTATGTATACGTTATCGATTGTGACCAAGGTCAGATTTCATGCTTGCTCGGTCAATAAATGTGACACGAAGTTTATTTCTTTGTTATGTTTCAAGTAAGCAAATGTCTATCACATAATTTTTTCATTACGTTGTCAGGGACGCAGAAAAAGACTGAGATTTTCATTAAAAAGTAGTATTCCCGATGGATAAAAAATAACTTTTGACTCTCTTTTGTCGTAACAACTTGGCCTATTGACATGAACAAATTCTATCCATACTATATTAAGCTGAAATACAGGCAAATGAAACGGGACCGTATTGTTCTGCGAGAAAATCTGATTTCAAAAAGTATTCCGCCAGTGAATCAACGGATTCAAAATAAACAGATAAAATTTACATTTCAAAATGTTTTAATTGGGCAATATCATCACTCCTTACTTTTCTGTGAGACTCGTAATCACTGACTGAGGGATTATTATGATGATTAGAAAAAGGCCGGGAACTTCTATTTTTTTTTGCGGTGGGCTATGGATGCGTCTCGGCCCGTCAAATCGGTCCGGGGTGACGGAGGAAGCGGCGCGTGACCCCATAGACCCACCATGCAAACTCCTCTTTTCGCCGTACGAGCGGGCCACCGGTTCCCGATCTTTGTCTTCGGTGGCCAGGCCGGGAACTCCTGGGAATTTTATAGCACCAACTGTGGTTGCCAATTCTAAGCATGACATTTATGGCGCATAAGATGTTGATGAACTAATAGATAATAGTGTAAATGAGCTGGTTGCTTGTCTATCAACATTTCATCATCATTCTCCTGCTCTTATCCCAGTTACTTGGGGTCGACGGAATATGTAAACATACATATTGCAAAAGTTATTGGCAATAGTATTATGAAAGGCAGCCTACCTGAAGGCAACCCCCATGGGGAATGTAAATGTTTACCAAACAGCATTAGATGGTGTTGGCCAAGGTCGATATAAGGCTCTTAGTCGTTTTTTACGACATCCACGAGCAAAGTAAGGTTTGATAATATTTATAGCCGCTACCACACAGTAATCTATCATCATATCATGATCCATTTTTTTTTGCTTCTCAGATGAAATATGTGCCTTTGATTTGCACTGGTCTACTACATATTTGGGAAAATAGTATACTACAATCTTGCTAGTTAGACGGGTTTGTATAGGGGTTTTTATTATTATTTTTTTATTTATCCACATCAGTATCCAGGTCCATATGAAGTATTTGGGCCTGGTGCTCGATGGGCGTTGGTGGTTCCGGGAGCATTTCTGCAGACTGCTCCCTGGCTGGTAGGCGCGGCGTCCACCCTATCGCGGCTCATGCTGAACGTGGGCGGACCTAGCATTGAAGGCCGACGGCTGTATGTGGGGCTGATCCGCTCCATGGCCATGTATGGTGCACCCGTGTCGGCGAGGTCTCTGACCGTCCAGCTCAGGGCTTTTCTGTGGCGCCCACAGAGAGCCATGGCGGTCAGAGCCATCCGCGGGTAACGCACGGTGTCGACCGAGGAGGCATGTGCATTGGCCGGAACATCCCCGTGGGATCTGGAGGCGGAGATGCTCTCCGATCTCTATCGGCAGGTTTCATTAGTACGCGAAGAGGTTGGTTTCCTATTACTCAGCGAGATAGCTACTTGGAGGGAAGACGCCCACCGGAACGTCATTGGCCGTTGGGTTACGCGGCTGTAGAGGCCTCGATACGATGTTCATACTGTTGAGGCCCTCCGGCCTGTATTGATAGAATATGGAGCGGCGGCCCGGACTCCTCTCTTTCCGGCTGGTACAGCTCATTTCGGGGACCGATTGCTTCGGCAAGTACCTGCACATGATCGCAAGGAGGGAGTTGACGCCGTTCTGCCAACAGTGTGGCAGTGACGAGGACACGGCAGCGCTGTGACTTTGTCGCTATCATCGATGCCGACCTGACGCTGCCGGCTGTCTTGAAAGCGATGGTCGACAGCGTCAGGAACTGGGACGCAGTCGCCGCCTTCTGCGAGGCAGTTATCTCACAGAAGGAGGCGGCGGAACGAGTCCGGGAGGATTTCCTCCATGCGGACTCGGGCCACCACCACCACGATGCCGCCCTAGCCGAGGTATCGGGTGATCGGACCGGGGACTAGTCCGATCACCCGAAGTGAGGCCACCGCGTGTGGACGACAACCCGACGGTGAAAGCTGTCGGGTCAGCGACTCGAGAGGAACCCGTATGGATAATCCGTCGGGCGGGCCACCGAAGACAAAGATCGGGTACCGGTGGCCCGCACGCACGGCGGAGATAGGCGCTTTACAGGGTGAGTCTATGGAGTTGCGCGCCGCTTAATACGTCACCCCGGACTTGTTTGGTGGGGCGTAACCACTCCATGGCCCACCGACAACAAAAAAGATAAAGGGTTTTATTTCGAGTTTTCCTTCTCTAAATTTTCTACTTATATTCTTTAATCTTTACGATACTCACGTGAATGGAAAGGCAAGACCATTATTATTCAGTTCCCGTATTCTAACTCCATCACCACACGAATAAATAATTATCACCGAAAGCCATAATTTCACTGAAAATTAACTTTATAATATTCTGCAACCATTTTTTAAAACATTTATTCGACCAAAATGATGTAATTTCAAAACTAGGTCGTGTTTTACAAGCTTTTGTTTGAGTTTAGTTTGTTTGTTAACAAAGTTCTATTTTTGTTATGTCTACGTAAAGGGCGTAGTGGTAAAGATACCGACGTACTGAACTAAGTGTCACAGGTGCAATTCCCATACAGGATTAATTATTGATGTTCTGAGTCTAGGTGTAAATTGTGTCTGTTAATTGTTCATTTGTAAAGAGCCCTGCAATATAAGAAGTTTGAACCAATCACTTTCGTGAAAATATATACCTAATTTAAAAAAAAAATACGAGCCCACTGACTTTATTGCCGGATCGTCTCAGTTTGTGGCTGCTTTACGATCCGATGGTAGATTAATTCAATTTTTTTTTTAAATAATGTAAAATTGTCAATATTTAAGTGCCCCTATGGGACTTATGTATAATAAATGATTTGATTTGTTAGTGTAAAGTGTTGCCTTTAAATTTAAATGAATATAGGCAAATTGAGTAACTGAATTTTGTATGTAGCAGTTTACTAAAATAATATTAGATAACTGGTACTTGGAATCCATGCAACTTCGTGAATATTGAAATAATAGAGGAGCTTAAAAATAGCCAGAAGTTCCATTCGTAATCCCTAGATTTGTATGTTATTTTTAGTTCTTTGCATTTATTTTAAAAACAATAAAGTTTTAGTTAATGAAATTTTAATGATAAAATAAATTGAAAGTTTATTATTATATTAAAAGATTTAAAAAATAATTATAATTACTTTTACATAGAATGAAACTATAGGAAGAGACTATTTAACGAAGCAAATTTAAAATATTTACAAGCAATAAGAATACAAAAATAATTTTTTTTCGTAAGACTTGGTCTATAGAAAACGTACGGGAAATTATAAAATTTAGATACGTGCAAAAGATTATTTATAAATTACTAGCTTCTGCCCGCGGCTTCGCCCGCGTAATAGGTTACTTTCCTAAAGTTTTTCATCCCCTATTTTATTTTTCCCCTTAAGGGTAAATTTTTACATGTTAATGTCATATTTATTTATATCTAATCAATAGCCTAAAAATAAGTTTCAAGCTTCTGGCTTTAAAAATGACGATAATTCCTTACAACTTTTCATCACCCTTTACAACCCTTTTTTATATTAAAAAGTAGCCTATGTCCTTTATCAGGCTCTAGACTATCTGTGTACCACATTTCATTTAAATCAGTTCTGTAGTTTTGGCGTGAAAGAGCGACAGACAGACAGAGTTACTTTCGAATTTATAACATTAAGTAAGGATTAGGTAATATTTAATTATTTAATGTCACATTTATGTTAGGCAGCTACCCCTGTCATACTCCCGCATACACAAATGAATAAAAAAGAGCGGCGTAGTATCACAGCATGACCACATTTGCCTTATTACCTACCCAATCTATCATTTCCAGTAGTCGACACAATTTTACTGCCAAGGCGCGAAAAAAGATGTTTCATATCACAAACTTTCAATACCTATCTATTATATACAGGTATAGTATGTTATTTACAAATCGATAGTGCTGTCAAACATACAACAATCATCTTTCTAGCCATATTTCTATAGTGCGCCCGGTTGCTGCCTGACCACAGCACTGCGCACTCTTATTGTCCTAACTTTTGAAATACTGTACCAAACGACACACGGTAAAAGGCAAAAAATACATACATACATACATATCATCACGCCATATCCCTTGCAGGGTAGGCAGAGGGAACAGAGTGCCAGAGAACTCTATCTCTGCATACTTCACTCGCTTCCTCAACATTCATAATTCTCTTCATACACGCTCGCCGGTTTCGGAGACTCTTGACTCCACCTTCCTTCAGTACATGACCGATCTGGTCTAGGTAGGTTAGTCTCTGTCTCCCTCGGTACCTACATCCTTCCACTTTCGCATTGTATATCTTCTTAACCAGGCGTTCGTTCGGCATTCTTTCCACATGTCCGAACCATCGGAGCATTCCCTTTCGCATCTTTACACCAATACTCTCTTTCATACCTACTCGCTCTCTTACGTCGTCGTTACGAATGCGGTCGGTCAGCCTAACTCCACAGATTTTCCGCAGAGATCGCATTTCGACCGCATTAATTTTACTATCATACTCTTTTCTGCATACCCAACTCTCGCTTCCATACAGTAATGTTGGGACAAGCACTGCGTTATGTTTTGCTACACGTGCCTTCTGGCTGAGGTGGTGGCTGCCGAGAAGTTGCCCCAACGCTCCGTTCACTCTATTTCCCGCATTCACTCTTCGCTCTATATCAGTAGTGTACCTTCAATCTCAAGATATACAAATTCATCCACTTGCTCTAGTACATCATTACCTATTGTTACTCTTACATCTGTTCTGGTTTTATCTCTTTCAAAGACCATTATTTTGGTTTTGCTCACATTCACGCGTAGACCCCTTTTCTTACAATCTTCTGTCATTGTGCATTGGCAAAAAATATGTACTTTAAATATCGAAAGTAATAAAAGCATTTGTTTGCATAAGAATCAATTCGTTACTATAAAATGTGCATCGGCAATAAATACTAAATTATTTTGAATTTTTAATTTACTATTTTAACGATAAATGCTTACATATTAAAAATAGATATATGCTGTTGCGGACTTTTTTGTAGAACTATTTAAGAGGTACATTTCCACAATACATAATATTCGTCTGAGTTTCAAGATTTTCGCAGCGTATGCAAAAATAGCTCGCAGATGGGCGTTTTTTTCTGACTTAAACAATTTTTATCGTTATATTTTAGCCTATTTACAAAATATCTGTATAAATTATAGCCTATGTGTTATTCTCATGTGTAAGCTATATTACTATAAAGTTTCATCAAAATCCATTCGCTTGTTTTTACGTGAAAGAGCAACAAAGATGTTCACATCCATACATTATTACAAACTTTCGCGTTTATAATATTAGTAGGATCCAATGTAGTAAGCGAATAAGCTTTTTTTTATACAGACTAGTAGCTGTTAGCATTATTACCTACCTGAAAAGAGCTATGTCTAATAATAAACACTCGATGTATAAATAAAAAGAAGAAAGAAATGACTAATAGGATTCATTCCAGATATTTATAATAATTAAAAATTCCTATTATTTACCTGAAAGTAAGGCAATATTTTTATTCTATTCAAGCTATTTTTTTTAGGGATTAATTTTTTGTTAGTGATACAACAACAATAAAGAAAGCTTCAAGTCAATTGTGTAAATATCTGGTATTTTTGTGATAATTTATACAATATGAATACACATTTCTATTTAAAATTAAACTACTTTTACGAATTCTATCGCGTTTGTATTTGATTTTTAATTTCCCGGTCCCATCGTAACTTTTTGTTGCAAGTACCTAAAAAAAAATCCTTGAAAGTTTTGGGCTCTTAATATTAATATTAAGTCCTCGACCAAGGTGTGTAAAGATTTTCCATTAAAAAACACAGAGACTATTTTTTATCTTTAAATTTCTATAGCTCAGTTGCATTTCATAGCACCGCTTCGACCATAGACAACTTTTTTTTTTAAATTAAATGTTCTACAAAAGTGTCCATTGCGGCCAAGCTGTAACTTGAATCGGCGAGGTAGTACAGGCCTCTAAACTTGATTTTGACTTGATTTGATATATATATATATATATAGATAAATATATATATATATATATATATATATATATATATAAATATATATGTGTGTGTGTGTATATATATATATATATATATATATATATATATATATATATATATATATATATATATATATGTGTGTGTGTGTGTATATATGTATGTATATATTGTATATCTTATACCCAACTATGGCTGCTCTAGTAGATAATTTCATGATCGGGTATCTAGTTTAGGTTTTCTTACGTGGGTTGTAGATTTTCATATACGAGTTAATGATCACATAGCATCACACTGGAGCCAGTAGTGTGACCTTTAACTTGTACAAACATTTAGTCTGTATAATATTATAACAGAAATAGAAACAATTCAAAAGAAAAGAGCCGTGAAACTCTGAGATTTCTGATTTTATCTTTAGGGCCGCATTTCAGGGCGGTGGTAGATAAGAAGATATTATGTAAGGTTGCCAAAATATAAGTGCCCCTGAAGATTTTATAAAAACACTAGTGGATTCATGCAGGTTTGCTGTGTAAAAATTTTAACTCATAAGGATGTTTTAAATCAAAATTCTTTATCATTTATATTCTTCTCTGTACAAAATGTCACTCTCATAAAATAACTCTAAGGATAATAATTCAAAAACTACTTGGCAAAAAATTTACTTTCAGTTATAAAAAAGTATATTTTTATATACACACTAGATAAAAACTTTCAAGCAGAGGATAGTGCTCCTTCCATCTTCATGCTTTTTAATGTGGGTGTTGCCGAAAATCACAATTACTATCATATGTCTGAATTATAAAATAAAGCTACTATATGAATGCTAAGTCTTTCGTCCTCAAAGTTTTGGCTATATATTTTTATGGAAATAAGATTCAGACTCATATTTTAAATTAACTTTTACCTACTTAGGAAATAGGTAAAATTTTAATAATATTAAGCACGTATTCAATTACTTAATACAGAATTTCAAGTTGATGTTCGACAGATATGTCTAGACGATGACCTGTTAATGTAAAACGTAATTATTAGTAAAAATACAATATTCGTACAGCATGTATATAATATTTCTTTTTTTTTTGTGCTGACGGAGTAAGAATACAATTCATTACCCCCTTTCTTATCCTTGGGTGATCGTAACAGATGACTAAGGGCCACAAGCAGATAACAACACTTTTTTGTTTTTTTTTTTTGCCATGGTCTGGACATACGCCACCCGTTCCGTCTGGGGCAACGAAAGGGCGGCGTGCATCCAGTCGACATTCCGGCTAACAGCCGGGGCGTCGCCCTATTGCAGTCAGCCTCTATGCTGGTGATGGACTATTCCCTGGTTTAGTCACCCGCGACCTCGGGTAGGGCAGCATCAGACGCAGGTAATAAATAAGTAGGTATCAGGTGGCGGTTCTCTCGGAGCCACCCTACCGCTTTCTTACGTGAGACAACTGTCTCGCACAAGGCAGCGTTCGCGTTCCAGTTCCTGACGCTGCCATACATCGTCAAGCAGCGTCAGGTCAGCACCGATGACTGCGACGAGTTTACGGTGCTGCTCTACTTAGGCATACACACACACACACACACAGACCTCATGCGTGTGCTCCGTGTCCTTGTAGCAATCGCAGTGGTGGTCGGACGGTATCCTCTCCCTCCTCACGACCGTGTGTAGTTACTTGCCGAAGCAACCATGCTCCGTCAAGACCTGCACCATTGGAAAGAAAAGGACCCCTTGCTGCCGATCCTACCACTCCATCAGCATCGACCAGAAAGCCTAGACGGCACAAACACCGAACCGAGGCCCCCCCCTAGCCTGATTCCGAACGTGAAATGACGTCATGGTGGGCGAGATGCTGGCCACCTCCTGCCCACGTTGCCAACATCCGCCGGTATAGTCCAGCGAGCATCTCTGCCTTCAAGTCCCACAGGGGAGTTCCGGCCCACAGGCACGCTGCCTCTGTCGCCACTGCCCGACCCTATAGACCCGCCCTACATGTACCTCTCTACGCCGAGCGAGCGGGCTACCGGAACCCTTGAACCCCTGTCTTCGGTGGGCTCCTCGAGTTGATGCTCCGGCAGCTTTCGTCGTCGGGGCATCGTCCTCACGCGGTGTGGCCTCGACCCGGGTGACCAGATTATTCGCCGGACCACCCACCCGCTGCCTCGGCTAAGGCGGCGAGATTACAACACTGCGAGAGAATAAAACTCGAAGTAGGACCGACTATTCTGATTAGTGTGGTATAGTAGGTCAATTTCTCTCTCACTGTGGAGTAACTTTAAGCCCAACAGTGGGATGTATATGAATTGAGATGATGAATGTGTATTATAATTATCCAAATCCAATTAGCCAAATCGTTAAGTAAATGTATCTCTGAACTACTAACTTTAAATTTAACTTGAAAAAGTGTGACCTTAGCTTTAGAGTGTTTAACTTTTTTATAATATTTTCTTTTTCTTTTAACGGTATAAGATATACAACTCATAAACTTTACGATATATCCAACAGAATGGAATTTATCACTTCTTATTGCAAATACTACAGACGAAATAAAATATTTTGGAGTAATAAAATATTTTTCATCACGCAAATTTGCTGATACGTTATCTTTTTTGCTATATTTATAGCCAGGGTCTTTACCCCCAAAGGGATGGGCAGTATCCCATTCATAATCTGATTAACAGTTTGTTTGTAGCAACTGATTAAATCTACAATATCGGCAACACCAACTTTCTTTTATTGGCGATAGGAACATATTTAGAGTCGCTAGATGCGGGCGGTACAGGACTGCACTGTGTGGCGAAATATGAGGGAAACCTACGTCCAGCGATGGATGAGAAAATGTTGAATGATGATGATATCTATTTGTACAACACTTGGTGATGGGGTTAAGATGTAAGTTATTTATTTATTATCTATTGGGCTATTGGATGATGATATACTATTGGATGGCGCAGGCCGTGGTCTAATATGATACTTTAACGTTAGAATAAAATTATTACGGAGATCTATGCTAAATAATGAAATGAATCTGGAATATGTATATATATATATATATATATATATATATATATATATATATATATATATATATATATATACATATATATATATATATATATATATACATATATATATATATATATATACACCACGCTGTCCGGGCGCTAGTACCACACTCTCCGTCTGAGCAATGGCTATATGCTGTTGCGCTTCGTTTGGTGAGTGAGAGAGCCAGAAGCCTAACTGGGTGGGCTAAGCGTTTGTATTTGTAGGCAGCAGTATACCTATACCTCTAGCATTTCAAAGGTCTATGGGCGGCAGTAACACTTACCATCAGGTGTGCTGCTTGCTCGTTTGCCATCATAAGCAATAAAAAAGAATATACACACGATAATTTAAGAAATAATTCTATAAAAATAAAAAGAGCATATTATACTATTAGAAATATTAATCAATCATTAGATTCTTTCCTAAGTGCTAAGTTGTGTTGTGTGTACTTAAGTAGTTGTTACTTAAGTATTTACTAAGGTTTGTAATTTACTGACTTTTCTTATTTGTTTAGTAGGCCTCATTCGCACGAGAGCTTTATCAAAGTCCGTTAGAAAAGTGTTGAAATTAAGTAAACGTCAATGCAAGTATTAATTCACATGTCAGCGTTTCCTAAACACGACTTTCTACTATTAGCGATATTTGAAAATAAGTCTTGAGCTGCGGGTGTTAAGTCGAATTTACCATACAATACTTTATGTAATATCAACGCCTTTTTTGACTGGCGTTGATAAAGCTCTCATGTCAATGAGGACTTATTTAAGTAAATTTAAACAGAGCTGGTAAATTTAAACTGAGAGACTTATAATACTAAGTACGAGTATCAGCCTGCTTGCAATGATGTTGCATTTCCCCTTGTATTCAGCAACTGACGTGAATTGGTCGGATGAATGGATTTGAAATACAATGAAAATTGAATACGACCCTAATTAATTAATTATACATAAATATGTATGTTGAATCGTTATTGTTAATTAGTATCGTTATTATATGAATGAAATATTTTACTATGAGTTATCGTATATCAGTCTCGAGTGCCCTCCTCTCTGCGTCACATTGTGATACGCCGCTACGCTCAAAACACGTCTCGTAGTCGCTACGAGAAATCGTAGCCGTCGTTGTAATTTTGGCGCAAACTTAACAAAATTAAACCTTAGTGTTAATAATATTAATTTAACGTGTGACTTTATCATAATTAATTAAATATAAAATAATTATTTATTAATAAAATATTTTAGTTGATAGTGTATATATATATTAATTGGCAGTGTTGAGTGAAAAGTTTTATTAATGTTTAAGTGGGATTTACAATTTTTTACAAAAAATTATGTGAAAAATAATAAAAATGTTACAAGATATTCCGCCAACAGATACTCATATAGAGTGTGAACAAAAGTTTTGGGATTATTTTGATATGGATGCAGCAAATAATATAATTAATGTGACGGAAGTTGCAGACGTTATTCCTGCTTCTGAACAAAGCTTTGTTATTGGTGTTTATAGTGCATTATTAGCTACAGGAGCTGTAGGTAATATTGGAGTTTTTACATCTCTCGTTCGATCACGAAGGCGAAAATCCAGAGTCAATTTACTGATGACACATTTGGTGATTGCTGATATGATTGTAACATTCTTCGTCATTCCTCTAGAGGTTTGTTTAGATAATTTTGTATTATAGAAGAATTTATAATATTGTTGTTTTGTTTCTGTAATGTAATGCTTACTGCATTAGTATAAATGCATTTTACAACTCCCTATTATGCTAGAGGGTGTCGAAAGACTAATAAAAAAGAAAGATAAGAAGATATAAGCTTATAACATCTGTGTAAGTGAAGGAAAACTCTGAATAAAACCATATTTTATTATATTCGACCAGCATAGTACAATAGGTTAATTTCTCTTATTTTGTGAAGGGGGCTTGAACCTAGCAGTGGTTCGTATATGAGCCGAGATGGTGTTGATGATACTGATTTTTGTCTGCTATTTATTATTCTATATGATCACTGTAGGAATTATTTGCAATTAACAGTATTGTACAGCGTATTTTTTTTAAATACTCATAGTTTAATAATCATTTTTATTTTTTTTAATACATTACAATTAAGGAGTGATTTATTGTAAAGGAAACACTGAAAATATAAAATTAATATAAAATAATAATCCACTCACCTATTCGCAAAAACAATTAGCGAATTACACAAATAATTATTTCGCATGGTAATCAAATCCACGGTACTCACGTGAGGTCATTGTCTAAACTAGAATAATATAATATTCAAATAGGTTTAAACATAATTTCCTATTTAGTAATATTTAAATATTTTGAAGATGTATCCAATGACGTAAATATTTTATTTTTCATTAAATTACGGCAACAGTGTGTCAATAATCAAGAGATGAGTAATGAGCATGTAAATGCATATTCGCCTTAAGCTGTTTAACTTATTCGCCGTGTCAAGTGAACTTCTAATATAAAATAAGAAGGTTATTTATTAAAATATATAATAAATAAAAAAAATATTTATCAAGATACTTCAGGGTTTTCAAAAAAAAAAGTATGTAGTAAATATGAACCAATGTCGAGTTCTGCAAATACTATAAAGTTATAAAGTATTCCAAGAACAAATGTAAATATTTCAGAATATTTTCCGTGTAGTGACAGACTAAAAATATAACTCACCACCCACTATCGTTGTTATGGATATTGTAAAAGATGACTAAGCAATATAATATGTATAAAACAAGATCAGCGTGGTATATTAGTTCAATTTCCTTCCTATTGTGCAGGAAGCTCGAGCACTGCAGTGGATATATATGAGCACAGACGACGACGATGTTGAGTCTCAGGAAAAAAATATAGATCGCTGATTTTGTTTTCATAGTCAGTGTATCCGTATTACTTAATTCTTGAGACTTTATTCCTACAATATCTTAGTACGGAGTTCGCATAAAATTAAATCAAAGGATACGTTGCATATTATAAGTTTTTAGAGTACTTTATAACGAAAGCAACTAAATAATATTTGTAAATGTATTCTAAATAAACTCATCATCTTCATAATCATCAACCTGCTTTTACCTAATCACTTGGGGTCAACGCAATATGTACTATGATCATACATATTGCAAATAGTTATTGGCAACAGTTTTAATGATCGGCTGCCTGCCTGACGTCAACACTCTTTGGGAATGTAACTGTTGGTCAACACCAAACGGCTTTAGATGGAGTTGGTCTAGTTCAAGGAGAAGCTCTTAGGCATCCTTTATGACACCCACAAGCAATGTAAGGGTGGTAGTATTCATAGCCGCCATCACACACCAATGTATTCTAAATATACTATAAACTACAATTGTGGTTTTAAGAATACTCGTTTCTATAGTCTTTGTAAAGCCGTGACGCAAGGCACAAGAGGCGTGAGAGGTTACAAATAAAATTAAATAATGGCTTATGTAGTAACATAATCTCCTAGTTCAATTTTTAAAATTATATCAAACTGCTTCTGCCTGTGGCTTAGCCCTCGTAGAAATTAACTTGCCCAAAGTTGAATTGTTGTTACAAGAGAACATAGGTATTAACGGGGTAAAAGAATCCTATGTGTTAATTCAGGAAATGATCTATTTATGTAGTAACGGCCTACTTGAGTAGCAAATATCTAAACATCCTCACAAAAATAATAACTTTAGTTTTCCTATCTATTAGTCTATCCACGCCTAACGCGCGATGTTGTTAGCTGTAGCCTCTGAAAGGGTGATAATGAAATAATTGTCCCGCATGTGGTGGGTTGACGATCGCAGTCGACGCAGCTACCTGTTTTCCTGGTAATATCTCAGCCAGTTTTCACAACTTCGCGGAGCCACTCATACCACTCATAAAGTTAAAAATAAACCTGCACTATAGAAAAGAAAAAAAAAAAAAAAAACAAAAAAACGCTGCACTTCAACGCTCTCTGGTATAGTAATCAGAAAACAGACAGCTATATCAAGTATGATTATGGTTCTGATCTTTTGGAACATGTAAAACTCAAACGATGAAGCATCTGTAGATATTCTATCATTCTAGCATTTTTTTTTGCATTCAACATAATCTATAATGGTGTTACATTCACTTAAAACTTTTACTAGAAATTAAGTGTAATTTGTTCCTATGCAAGATAAATTTTTGTGTAACCTAAATTATTGTTAAAAGTATGTGAGTAATTTCTACTTTAAAAAAAAAATCTTTGTTAAATACCCATTATTTAAGGATTTAGAATTTTGAAATAAAACTATTTTCAAGGATTCGATCGCGGTTGTGTTTGATGTTTCATTTGCCAACGTTTCGGACACTTTACAGCGTTCTTTGTTGCGGGAGAACTAAGGTGTTTCACGTCCAACAAGTCATCGTTATTACAGAGATTTGTATATTTACCCGCTACAGTATCGGTTATTATATTTTGACCCACATTTTTTAATACAATTTCATAGTAAAAGGAATAAGATTCTATATAAGTTTATGATTAATTATTATTAAACATTTAGTTTATGATAATTATTATCTTGTGGCAATTTACTAGTTTAAAAACTAACAAATCTATTAAGCTACCACCGAATCGGAACGTGGCATCACTGACAAAGATCCGGCAAGAAAACTCAGAGGGCATAATACTAAATTATTGATTACGAACTTGTCACAAAAAAGATTTTTATTAATAACTTTATTGCAAAGAGTTTTTAAGTAAAGACATATTTTTTGTATATATGTGGTGATTTAGAAGTGCATACGCACTTGTAAACGTAACTTTTATAACGAATAAGTTAATAGCTAACTAAAAATTAATAGTTAAAATTAAGTTAATAGCTAACTAAAAAGTTAATAGCTTAAAAAACAACTAGTACTGAACATAAAATTAGTTAATGTACATTTTTAAGTCGAAACGGCGTCGCAAATCGATCATATACAAAAGGATTTTAATATAAAGCAGCTTAGAAACTCTTAAACATCTGTTACTTTCATTATTAAACACTAATATTTCTCGTATTACATTTCAAAACCCCTATTATAATCATAAATTTCTGTATCTCATATATCAGTTCAATATAGTAAAGGTTTAATGGGAAAACGTAGTAGTTTGTCACCAATAACCACGAACAATTCCAGTGGGTAGAAATGCCCTGGTAACGCGCGATAAATTACGTAATACTGGATTTGGTTTTAGATACGTACATAGTAGTAGTAGTAGGTAGTTCTAAGAACCACTTTTGTTTTATTATTTGCCATAAAACGTAGTGACAGTGATCTTAAGATTGGGGATTACTTAGGTTTGACTTTAAAACTAAGGTCTACGGATTTGGGTGATAAAATGTTAGCTCAGGATATATGTATATGACAATACATGACTTAATATTGATTTTCTGAGAGAGAAAAAGCAGGAGAATGATAATATCAATATATCATCATTCTCTTATTCTCATCCCAATCGCTTGGGGTCGATAGAATATGTACTAGTCTTCCATAGTAAATATTGTAAAAGTTATTGGCAATAGTTTTATGACCGGCCGCCTGCCAGACGACAACCCTCCTTAGGAATGCTTTGACTGCATAGATAACGGAGTCTAGATACGGACATCCCATGCCTAGTGTTACGAGGTTGATTCCTATTCCTAGCAGGCTAATTTTTTGCACGCTTCATAAATTTTTTTTTTTTATTTTTTTTATTGCTAGTGGTGGCATAAGAGCAAGCAGCACACCCGATGGTAAATGTCACTGCCGTCCATGGACCTTTGTAATACCAAGGGTATAACTAGGCCGCTGTCTACCAATATAAACCCCAAACCCACCAAATTGGGCATCCGGCTCTCTCTTGTTATGAGTTTGGATGTAATTTGTACGTTTGTGAAGTTCCCCGCAATGGAAGGCTTTATTCCTTAGTACAAGATCTTCTAAAAGTAAAAGAAAGAGAAGATAAGGACATACGAGTGTTGTTTTTAAAATGAAAGTAAAAAATACATTCGATTATTTATCAATATATTTTTAAATAACACTTAGGATATTTCTTTTTATTTAATAATAATAATAACTCTTTATTGTACACCATATATAGGTACAAGAATAAAATAAAAAAGACAATAAATAAACTTTGGTACAATTAGGCGGTTTTATCGCATACTGCAATTTCTTCCAGACAACCTTGGGATGGATTTTAATTTTAGTGAGCAAGTTACTTGAGGTGTATTAAACAAATAAAACCATCCATGTAGTTCCTAATGTTCTGGGCTTCGTAGCCCTTCCACAATATGAGAGAAATTGGCATATCACGCGAAGTAAATCAAATTGGCTTAAAGTTTTGTTCCGAGGTTTTGGAAAGTTGAATCATTACTTGATATGAATTGTTTTCTGACATATATACAAACGTTAATACAGTTGTTAATAATAAAGTAAATACAAGTCATCATAGATTTGTATTTGCTTCCATCGATATTAAATTAGATTTGCGACTGGGATAAATAATGTCAGTATGATATCAGCATTATTCATCACCATGATATAAGTTGATATATTAATATATACATTACATATACATTACTAGAAATATAGATTAAATTACGAATTTTATTAATATAACAACTTCAGAAATTTACCATGCTTATCTACGTACCTATCATGATTATAACAGTATAAATAGGATAGGTATTTAAAGTTGTTTAAATTTTTGAATGTTATTAGTAAGATAAGATTTTCAAATAACTGAAATTTAGCATTTAACATGCTTGATTATTTATAAAAACTTGTTTAACGATGAAAAATGATTGATCCCAAGTGTGACAACAATTTTTCGCTCGTGATCAAGTTTTTATAAGATAAGATTTTATTAACATGCTTTGTTTGACCGCTATTTATCGAAAGTAAGAAAATAACTTTCTATTTAAATTCGTCCTTCCTTTTGACTTAATATTCACGGCAACTAATCACTAAACTTGCATTTAAGTAACAAGCGTCTAAATTTTATTGATTTTGTTTGTAGAGAGTTAGCTGAAGTTTTTTATCTATATCTTTACTTGTACTATCTCTATCAATTATATATATATATATATATATATATATATATATATATATATATATATATATATATATATATATGTATAGTCTCACAAATTGATACAAGAAGTTATTCAAACAATGTGAATGATTTGAAATCAATACCTAACAATCAATAGTTATATGCATAGCACTTATCGAAAGACTGGAAAATCATATTGAGTGGTTATAACATTCCCTTTAGCAGTATCAAAGTTATATTGCTAGTCTTCGTGTAAATGTATAGATAGAATATATAATTTACAAGAACACAGAACACAAAGAGAATATTGAAATGTGAGCAACATATACCATATTTTCGAGAATGCTAATAATATCTAAAATTGTTAGTGTGCATATTTGAACGGGATGAATTTAGAATTTAATAAATTGACATTTATTGACAGTAGACATTTTATGAAATAATCTATACTATTATAAAGCTGAAGAGCTTGTTTGTTTGTTTGAACGCGCTAATCTCAGGATGCTTGGATTTGAAATTTATTTCAATATTGGATAGCTCATTTATCAGCCCTCATTTATCTAGGAAGGCTCTAGTCTAGACTATATATCATCACACTAATAGGAGCAAGAACACCAGTGAAAAATGTTAAAAAATCGGGAGATTTATTTTCCTTTTGAGAGCTTCCGCTGCGTGCGCTTCGCGAACGGTTTAAGTTTCGTAGATATCATGTACGACAGAATTATTCCCCTTTTAAAGTCCTAAAAAAAAGTCTGCGACAGCATATGTAAGCGGTGTAGCTCTAAGGGTTGGCTCGCTATAACCTTTTTTTATGCTAACCAAATTTATTCTAAAATAATGTGAAATGCGCAATATTTGTAATTGCGCGATAATTGTATAAACATGATATTAATATTTGTCTCAATAAATACTTCATTCATCACAAATATTTAATTTAAAACAAAATTGCCCTTTACATCATTTGATTTTAATGAACATCACAGCACAGCAAAATAATAATCAAGTACTGCGCGCGTATTTATGACTAGTTACTGTTCGCAACTTTGTCCGCGGCGTGGAATAGTTACATTATGCTAGCATTAACTTTGACCCGCGACTTCGATTAAGTAGAAAATGAAAACAATATGTATATTAAGGAGCTATTATAGGTATCTACATGATTCTTATATTAGTAATAGTGGAACATTAAAATACATACACGTGCCTTCTGGCTGAGGTGGTGGCTGCCGAAAAGTTGCCCCAACGCTCCGTTCACTCTATTTCCCGCATTCACTCTTCGCTTTATATCAGTGGTGTACCTTCCATCTCGGCTAAATCCACATCCAAGATATACAAATTCATCCACTTACTCTAGTACATCATTACCTATTGTTACTCTTACATCTGTTCTGGTTTTATCTCTTTCAAAGACCAATATTTTGGTTTTGCTCACATTCACGCGTAGACCCCTTTTCTTACAATCTTCTGTCATTGTGTCGACTAGGGTCTGCAGGTCAGTCGCTGACTGTGCCAGCAGGACTGCATCATCTGCATAAAGCAGAGCAGTGACCACTGAGTCGCCCAAAATATTAGGTAAAAATAATCTGTCGTATAATCTTATATCATGTAGATTGTAGGTTATTCTCGAAAAACTTAAAACTAATGTTATTTTGAAGTACTTCATGCACACTATATCTTTAGTGTTCTATCTTCTTATGACCTAGCTTTACACATCATAAATAATAAAAATAAGTATAGATAAGACTCAACACTTTTACCTAATGTTTTGATGTTCTATTCTTACTGGTAAAAGTGTCATTTAGTATTATTTAGTTCTACCTAATCAAAGTCGCAAGTTAAAGTTACCGTTAACCCAAAGTAACTATTCCACGCTAATGAAGTTGCGGGCAGAAACTAGTTATATTAATAAAAAGGTGTCACTGTTGATAATAAAGACTTGTTGGACGTGAAACATTTTAGTCCTCTCGTGATCATTACCGCTGAACAGTGTTCGAAATGTGATATTGTGATTCGTTGTTAAGATACAAATTGGATAAAAGTCACTGTAAAATTTCGTGAAACTTATTACACGAGCCCCTACTCAGATTCATATTGGTCCCAATTTCAAGAATTACTTTGCGCTAAAGTGTTATTATTCACCCAAAATAATTTTATTATTGAAGAGAATGATACAATAGACATATTGATGAGAGAATGAGGGCAATATGAAAAGGGTTACATAGTTATTTATTTATTGCATTTTTGCTCTTACCAAAGTTACAAGCCTTAGATTTTCGAAAAATATTAGAGGTAGATTTTTAAGTTAAAATATATACCTGTTAATAATAGTTAGTTAAATGCATATATATATACGTTTATTGCATTTTTTTCGAGTAAACACAGAACATCAAGAAACTGATAAACACCAAGCATTCAAACACAAACCATTTCAACTCGAGAAAATTGCAATATATGGTATAGTATAAATCCGGGGAAATACCATAGGTTAATATTTATTACATTCAACTTCTCAATGTTTCGATGTTTTATTGAATCATTAAATAATGTGACTCGTACTAAAGCTAAAGGAGATTAATTGGCCTCAGCTATATATTGCCAAAGTTGAACAATAAGGAACAATTCAAGTAAAAGTGTAGAATATAATGTTTTCAAAGACCTTTAATTTTGATTAAAGGTCTTCATTTCGTACTACCAAAAGTTACGTCATTGTCGCCATTCTCTGTTTTTTATTTATAATTGTTATACTAGTTTTTTTTTACAAATTATAATTTGGCAATACCTTGACGGAACGGCGGTGTGTGCCCACATAATTTGCCACATTATTTTTGATCACCATTTGAGCACACCAGTGATAGTTATCGTAACTTTCCACCTATAGGCTGATGGATGTTAATTGTGTATAAAACAAAACTGTATCTCATGCAATTACAAGAGTAACTTTAAATATCAAACAATCCGATTAAATATATAAATATCAACAACATTGTCATATCAATAAACATTGTAAGGTAGATGGCACACGTCTCCTTAAAGACGTAAATATGATAGGAAGCGAGATTTGAATGTCCTACTATAGTTCACGGTGGTGTAAGTGGCGGCACGATTGGGCCGGATTCCCAATAGGTGTGGGTTCTAATCCCACATGTGACATAATTTTTCGCTTCGTAATCGGGTTTTTATAAATAATTAAGCATATTAAATGCTAAAAATTTCAGTAATTTGAATATATAAATATCATTATCACATTAACCAGCAACGTGATAAGTATTAGGTATATTTCATAGTTTTATCTTGCGGTTTATTATTTATAAAGTGGCATATAGAAATGCTTAGTATCATAGAGTACGCACACTAACAATTTTTTTACTGGACCCACTATAATTAAATATTTATGGGGAGCGGTCAAAGGCAGGTTGTGTAAAGAGCAAACAAACTGACTACCTTTTATGTACAATGTTTCCTCTTACATCTTTTCTATATATTGGGAGGTATATATACAAGAAAAACTTTAATTAATTAGCACCATCTTTGTTTTAACACTTCGTGTGTGTGGTCATTATATATTGTTCATTTTAACGAGTAGAATGTTATTAATAAAAGTTTACCTGCGTGGCTTTAAAAAAATATATATTTATTGTTCTTGTACATTATTAGATATCAATAAAAATGCATAAACCTTTCGTGATCCATGATTCCTTGTAAGCGTTCAGTATTAAGTTTGACACAATGAATATATATATATAGATAGAAGAAACTGAGCTAAGCGCTTTTTTTTTAAAAGGAGTTTTTATTTATTTGTTGCTTGATGCATGCACCTGATGGTAAGTGTTACTGCCGCCCATGGATATTTGCAATATCAAGGGTATAACTAGGCCGCTGCTTACCAATACAGACCCCAAACCCACGCAGTTGGTCTTCCGGCTCTGGGTGGAGTTTATAAAATATCTGAGAACCTTTGTCTTACGTGCCTTGTATGCATATACGTATATTTGCACATATTTTAGAATTTCATGAGAGCGAATTCTTTTTATATCTACCCTAATGGCATATATTTATTTGTAATGCTTAAACGATTATATATATTATATATTTCTGACGAATTTCATTTCATTCTTATGAAACTTCTTCGGTAACATTGAACAAATATTGAAATTGCTTGAAATGCCATTATGAAAATAATTGCCGTCATTAATGTTGAAAAATAAGTCTCTTAAAATGAATATTATCATGAAAAATAATAGTTTATAATTTATGTTACGAAATGCCAAGCTAGTAGTGATTCGTTCATTGTAGCTGCTGTGGGGATTATTAAAAAGGTAATAATCAAAAAATAAATAACGCCATCTGTTAACAAATCTTAATAAATATTATAATTTCTACAAAAAAATAGGTAAAAGTGATCGTAAAATAAGCAAATATAGACAAATAAAAGAAAGAAACCTATTTTATAGTAGTGCGAAGTATTTTCACTGTTCTTGTAGTTATTATTTATTTATATAAGACTACATGTTAGTTCTGTGTAGTAACTGCCGTGGTCACTACCGAAACTAACCTAACATTTCTCTTGGGTGCCGTAAAAACCAACTAAAGTTCCATATTGATCCGAACCCTCTCCTTAGCGGTATTTGGTTGCCGACTATATTTTCAAGGAGAGTAGAGGTCCGAGAGGCAATCGGACTTAAAATTTAGTAAAACCCGTATGAATTATATTCTTTTCTTCACTTATGTAAGTAGAAGAGGTTAAATTGGAATGAAAATATAAAATGATGAAGTATGTTTATTATTATCTTCACTTTCTTTTTAAAAGATGAACACCAGGGTTAAATCTTTTGCTTCGGCAAGTACCTGCACACGGTCTTGCGGAGGGAGTGGACTCCGTCCTGCCACCATTGCAGTAGCGATGAGGACACGGCGCAGCATACGCTTGAGGTATGTTCGGGCTGGGACGGGCAGCGCCGTGACCTCGTCGCTGTCATCGGTGCCGACCTGACGCTGCCGGCTGTCGTGAAAGCGATGGTCGACAGCGTCAGGAATTGGGACGCGGTCGCCGCCTTCTGCGAGGCTGTCATCTCGCAGAAGGAGGCGGCGGAACGAGTCCGGGAGGATTCCCGTGACCCGGGCCGCCACCCGCGGCCGGGGCGGCGCAGGCGGGAATACCTGCGCCTGATGCCGCCCTAACCGAGGCTTTGGGTGATTGGACCGGGGAATTGTCCGGTCACCCGACGTGAGGCCACCGCGTGAGGACGACGCCTCGACGGCGAAAGCTGTCGGGGCGTCGACAGGAGAGGAGCCCGAGAGGGCATACCGCCGAGCGGGCCATCGAAGACAAAAATCGGGTACCGCTGGCCCGCTCGCACGGCGAAGAAGAGGTGCTTGCAGGGTGGGTCAATGGGGTTGCGCGCCGCCTCTTCCGTCACCCCGGACCGACTTGGCGGGGTGCGACGTCCATGGCCCACCGCAAAAAAAAAAAA
The DNA here is from genome assembly GCA_905163515.2 of Lymantria monacha. Taxonomy (NCBI): domain Eukaryota; kingdom Metazoa; phylum Arthropoda; class Insecta; order Lepidoptera; family Erebidae; genus Lymantria; species Lymantria monacha. Next base: position 21,606,119 of record LR991097.1, on the reverse strand, counting down.
AAAAAGGGTTAAATCTTTAAGTTGGCCACCGAAGACAAAGATCGGGTACCGGTGGCCCGCTCGCACGGCGAAGAGAGGTGTTTGCAGGGTGGGTCCATGGGGTTGCGCGCCGCCTCTTCTGTCGCCCCGGACCGATTTGTCGGGGCGCGATCACATCCCTGGTCCACCTTGCAAAAAAAAGCGTTAAATCTTTAAGTTGCGGTGGCCTTTAATCACATGTAGATTGTGTAAAGACCTATACTGCGTCGGCATGAAACCTAAGTTAAGGGTTGCATCACTTGGAATTGGAGGTCTTTACTTGGACTACTAAACCATCTGCACAGTAAAATATACAGCAAGAGAATGAAAACCTCATCCAAAAGACTAAAGAGGTCAAGGCGTGATAGAATACAAGTCTTCTTCAAAGAGATAGTGCGTGTTTAGTAGTAAAACGTATGCAGGCTGAAGAAGAATGTTATACATAGGAGAATACAGAATTACGAGTGACAGAATTTTAATATTTATTAGTATATATTTTTCATTATTTTTGTCAAGTTATGTTATTTTCTCGTATCTATCCCATTAAAATAAAATCCGAAGAATCTCATATTAGAATTATTATTCCGATCTAATCAAAGCTTCAGCCGAAGGAGAAGGAGGCAGCGGAGCGAGTCCGGGAGGATTCCTTCAATGCGGACTCGATCCGCCGCCGCCGCTTTGGCCGGCACAGGCGCGAATATCTGCGCCTGATGCCGCTCTAACCGAGGCTTCGGGTGATCGGACCGGGGAATAGTCCGGTCACCCGACGTGAGGCCTCCGCGCGAGGACAACGCTCCGAAGGCGAAAGCTGTCGGGGCGGCGAAACGAGAGGAACCCGCGAGGGTAAACCGCCGGGCGCGCCACCGATGACAAAGATCGGGTACCGGTGGCCCGCTCGCACGGCGAAGAGAGGTATTTGCAGGGTGGGTCTATGGGGTTGCGCGCCACCTCTTCCGTCGCCCCGGACCGATTTGGCGGGGTGCGACCACGTTCATAGTCCACCGCAAAAAAGAAAAGGGTTGACTTTATAAAAAAATATTTTCGAGATTCATATATTACTATACTACGAGTATTATAACTATGTAAATTTGAAATTGTTGACGCAATAGCCATATAACTACAAAAATCAAAAGTATGGAGATTGAAATCAAGACCTACGTAGCAGTCCATTAGTCGTTCAGTCAGAAGCAATTTAGCAGCGATATTGGGTGTAAAATTCATTTTAGAAAATGTTAATCATAAAATAGTGTATTAAACTTTGGATTGAATTTCCTCAATTTAGAGGCTTCAATCGTTTAAAATAAGTGCCTATAGACGAACTCACCACCATTCTCGTGTTACGTAAACTAATTAAACTTTTCCATTTCTGTTTCTGATCCATTCATTTCTTTCATAGTCATTTAATATCCAATTTAGTTATTCAGTCGAAGAGTACCGTGAACACTTTATATAACATCTAATTAAAGTTACATAAGCTATTAATATAGATTAATTAGGAATATACACTTTATAAACTTTAATTGTATATGCTCTTATGTTAATGCAGTTTGCATTTGGAAAGCATTACCAACAGATTTGAGTTAAAGTTCTATCTGTGGTAATCTATTTGTTTAGTACACATATGAATTTGATAAAACAAGAAACGGTGATTCAACCGTTGATACGGGTTGAGAGCCCTCAGCGCTCACCCACAGTCCGGGTAAAGTTGTCATAGCCATCTGAGGCTAACAACTAAGACACACAAAAAACAAAAAAAAATCAACCGTTGAAAATTTATTAAATTTTTATATACCTACATAATTCTTGTGCAATATGACTAAATCTAAGAATAGTATAATTTAGAAATTGGATCCAGTTGGCGTTTAAAGATATTTCTCTTTTTTTTTTCGTTTTTAATTTGAATTTTATTTTAGGTATTTATACGGGGCAGCCTTTGTTGAATCAGCCAGCATTATAATTATTTTACCAATATATAATTTACACTATTATTTTTATTGAAATGATTGTTTGACTGATCCACCTGCAATTTCATTGATGAGGAATAAATTCTATTCATAGCTGAGAGAGATAGAGCTACAACGGCGCTACAAAAAAAAAGAAGGATATTGAACAGAAGATAACACTATATCCTATTTTAATATAAATGCTTTTTATATTGGAAATACTTTTAACGCTTTGTACCAGTTGAATTTCATAATATAAGGTTCATAAGTACATAATATAAGGTCTTAGTTGTATAAGTGGTTGATTATCTATGATCATTCTTTCTAGGTCATATATTAATTAACTAGGCATTTATTCATATCTCTGCTAATATTCTCATATTTGGATTGGTCATATATAACATGAAATTATTTTTACAGATAATCCATCGATCGTAGTGGTCACAATACCAAATTGTCGTGGCGAGTGTTAAAAGCTCGATTCTCAGGCATGACATTTTTCCATAAATTATGTTTAAATGTGCCTTGCGATGTATAGCTCTATACTTTAGATATTATTATAAAATAAATAATGTAGTCACACGAATAGAGTAGAGATGAGAAATGGAAGATTGTAAGGGATTTTAAATATCGCTAATGAGATGGTGATGGTATCGCTCTCTCATCATCATCAACTTACTCTTATCCCAATTTATTTGGGGTCTACGCTTCTATATATGTCTTTCCTTCCATACAACCCTATCAGACGTCAGCTCTGTGGTCACTCCTTGTCTATCCATGTCATGTTTCACACAGTCCATACATTTTTTTTTTGGTCTTCCCTTACCCCTAAAGTCTTCAATATTCATACTTAAAATGATGGCCTCGCTCTCTGTTCATCGATATATCAATGAATATGATATTGAAGCTTATCTTCTTTTTTATGGGGGCTAAGTTCTAACCATACTCTGTTCCCATATTTGTTATGTTTTCCCTTATCGCCTATACAGTGATTGATTTCAGTAGCGGGCTTTTTGCTACATCATTATCTACTGCACGTTGTACCACAATATAGAATTGTACTAGATATATCTGGCAACTTTTATTTTTTATTGCTCATGGTGGCAAACGAGCAAGCAGCACACCTGTTGGTAAGTGTCACTCCCGCCCATGGACCTTTGCAATACCAAGGGCATAGTTTAGGCCGCTGGCTACCAATTAAATCCCCAAACCCATCTTCTGCGAGAGTGTGGTACTACTCCGGACGGACCAGCCCGCGGCTGTAGACAAAAAACAGTCAACAGCGTGGTCCTACCACTAGTAAAAGTCAAGATCAAGAAAGACATCGAAGTCAAGCATTCATCTCCAATGACTTAATGGTTGAAAAATACGGTTTTTATGGGGTCTTATAACATCTTACTGTCAGTCCGGGTCAAATGTTGTGTGGTCAAACCATTAGCCGGCAATCAAAAAGGGTACGAACGGAGTACGTACTTTAAATACTTTGTAACGGCATCTAACGGCAAAACTTTGGAAACTACAAAGGATAACGATATTAGCAAAGTTGTTCACCATATGCCATTGAGCAAAATATTTATGTTATAGTGCCAATTTAATTAGTATATGTACAGGCTGACCTATATAGTGTTCAGAGTTATAGCCATTTAGTAGGTATTGTCTAGTATTAATATTAATTCAGTGCTAGTTCCAAGAAAATGAAAGAACAACATTAGCTCATAGCAATCTGTTGCTATAATCTTTTCAAAGTACATACCATAACTGTACTGCGTTTTAATTTTCTAATGCAAACGAATATACGTTATGCAGATGAAAATTAAAAATATTTCTTTTATTTATATGTGGGAAATTATATGAAATATAATAGTTGTATAAAGGACTAACTGATAGTACATATGTGTATGTCATTTAATTAGCAATCTGATATGCCTAGTTCATGAGTTCTATTCTCATGCAAGGAAATTTATTTAAGACAAGTTAGTTTTCAGAGTATGTATGCGATTTGTATTCCTCATTAGTACTAGCTTTCATTTTAAAAGAGCTCTGCTTGCTAGAAATAAAATATAAAAAAACTACTTGCTTAAGCTTAAAGCTTATTGTGTATTCTATTTACCATTATTAAAATCTATTTTTATAGTTGGATGTTGATTATTGCTGGCATATACATTAATTACTTGTATTTTTTTACTTCTTTTCTATCTATGTATATATCATTTTTTTACTTTACACTGGAATGAAATTATTCTAGTATATCTAGCAAACGGATTTGCATCTAATTTTGTTCCGATTTCTTTCACCTAAATTCTTCTTAGTTGTCTCTTATAATACTTGAGAGAAAGAAAGAGCTGGTGGCACATTGTTTTCTTACTCTATCACTACATGGTAAGTATAATGAGCTTCATCTTCAATTAATACACGTTCTTGTATCGGATACAGCTTTTCTCTAGACTAGGAGTGAAATTGACATACCGTATCTGGCTGATCATTAAATAAATTAAATAATTTCATTTGAATAAACACGCTGTTATATATGTACACCTACTATAAATAATTAGACTAATTAATTTAATAGTTTAATTACTTCATGAACCATCAATTGATTACTTAAAGATTTTTTGATGTTAAATTAACGTTACCCGTGTGGCGACGAAAAAAGAATACAATTGTCGTCACCCCTTACTTGCCCGTGGGAGTCGTAAAAACCGGCTAAGGTTCACACCGGGAGAGTGGGCAGCGGCTATTTCCCGGGAAACTTCATATCATCTACCGCGATCGCCAATCCGCCTGCCAAGCGTGGCGATTATGGCATTATTCCTCCCCCCCCCCCAAAATATGGAAAACGCAAAGAAAGTCTCGGCCCTCAGTCACGGCAGTCTCGCTGTTCCACGAGCTCATTTTGGTAGCGGGTCTGTTGGTAGCGGGCAGGGGGTGCTAAGAATCTCCGGCCGCGATCCGGCTACCAAAACAATCGACCCTTGGCCCTGGTAACACACAACATTCGGACGCTTAGGAGCGACGAGAGGGTCATCGAGCTGGAAGAGCATAGCATACTCCGACGACGTAGTGGAGGCCTTATACGAAAACATCTCGAAAGCCATCCATACGTCCAAAACCCACTTCACGGTAGTTATGGGAGATTTCAGCGCAAAACTAGGAAAAAGGACAGACGATGAGCTGAGAGTAGGGCAATATGAATTTGGACAGAGAAACCAAAGGGGCCAAAAATTGGCCAACTTTTTGGAGAAGGAAGGCCTCTTTATGATGAATTCCTTCTTCAAGAAGCGGCCAAAAAGGAAGTGGACCAAGATTAGCCCTGATGGATCCACTAAAAATGAGATAGACTTCATCTTGACGGACAAACGGCAAATATTCAATGATGTCTCTGTGATCAGCAGGATTAAAACTGTAAGTAATCACCGGATGGTTCGAGGCCCATTGAATCTTCGTACGAAAGTCGAGTGGTCTCACTTGATGAAGTCTATACTCCGACCTACACCTGTCTAATATCAGAATCCCGACAGCTCTCAACTCGAATTACATAATCGCTTCCGATGCCTGGCAGAGTGCGAATCTTCGAACGATACGAACAACAGGTTCGTGAAAACTGTCCACGCTATCAGGTCAAAATTCTTCAAGGCCCATCGCGCAACTAGAACAAAAAAGCTTTCTGACCCGACTCTCAAACTCATGGAGAGGAGAAAGGAAATGACGGTACAGTCTTCAGCCGATTAGTCCGAACTCAGGCAGCTTAATAGACAAATCTCCAAATCTATGCAACGCGACATTTGCCGATTTAATATATTGCGTATTGAAGAGGCGATAGAGCGAAATCGAGGCTCCAAAGTGTTCGCTCAAGATTTGTCTATTGGGCAGAGCCAAATGACTAAGCTAAAGACCGATAACGGTACTGTTATTTCATCCCGGAGTGAGATATTGGGATAGGTCGAAAGGTTCTATGGGCTGTTGTACAAATCATCCCCGAATCCTGTTGTCGGCTTGGTCCAAGACCCCAGATCCATGCTAACTCGGCACTATACCGAAGAAATCCCGGACGTCAGCTTGTACGAGATCAGAATGGCTCTAAAACAATTAAAGAACGGAAAGGCACCGGGAGATGACGGAATTACCACAGAGCTCCTGAGGGCAGCCGGCAAGCCGGTTTTAAAAGCTCTACAGAAGCTGTTTAATTCTGTCATTCTCGGGGGCGACGTTCCAGAGTCTTGGACGAGGAGGGTGGTGGTGCTGGTGAGAATTACAGACCCATCTCACTCCTTAGCCCTCGTGTACAAATTGTTTTCAAGAATCATTACGAACCGACTCGCGCGCAAGGTAGACGACTTCTAGCCACCCGAACAAGCCGGTTTCCGAAAAGGTTATAGTACCATAGACTACATCCATACGCTACGCCAGATCATACAGAAGACCGAGGAGTATAATCGGCCTCTGTGTCTAGCGTTTGTGGACTATGAAAAAGCCTTTGATTCTGTCGAAACTTGAGCAGTGCTGCAGTCCCTTCAGAGGTGCCAAATTGACTATCGATATATCGAAGTGCTGAAGTGTTTGTATAAGAACGCTACTATGTCGGTCTGCATCCGTGATAAGAGTACGAAACCGATCCAGATGACATTGTCAAGGTCGCAGGAAACCGTTGGATGTAGGTGGCACAGGACCGTTGCGAATGGCATTCTTGTGGGGAGGCCTATGTTCAACAGTGGACGTTTATGGCCTGATTGATGAATGGATGGATGAATATACTCGTATATTTATATAAGTATATTTGTATTTTATATGTATTACATATTCTCGTTTGTATTTCTCTGTTTACATAATGTATCATTTAGTTTAACATTTTCTTTTTTTCAAATAACTTCCTCAGCACATGCACCTACCTTTTACCATCTCTGCGTCACCTGTGGTTGATTGGTAGAGAATGCCTCTGGCATTAAGTCCGCCAATGTACATGTTGCATGAAGTTTAAATAAATAACTATCAACAATAAAATTATCGTAATATACAAATGACTTTTTTATTATCTCACCAGTTGCTATGAAAGAGCGACCTCGTAGAATGTTTAACGATCTTTGTTTTTATTAGTACTATTTCTCTCCTATTTGTAGCATCGTAGATAATCTTCCTCAATAAATAGGCTATCTGAATCCGAGAGTTAGTGTCTAAAATAAGCTATCTAAAATATTATTGTTCATATATAAAAAAATAAAAGGAATATGTACGTTATATGTTTTTGTATTACCTATCAGTTTTATGTTGTGTAGTAGCAGCTACGAATATTGCCAAATACTTTGTTCGTCGATGTCGTAAAAGACGACTAAGAGCTTTATATCTACCTGAGTCAGTTTCACTTGATCTCGCTTGGTCCACAATTACATTCCCAAGGAGTGTTAATGGCGGCTGGTCATAAAACTATTGCCAATAATTTTTATAATATGTATACATATTGCGTCAATCCCAAGTAATTGGAATAGCAGCAGGAGAATTATGATGATGTATACTTAGTGACTATAAGAGCTATGAAATTACTTGAATACTTCCGACTAAATTTCAGAGGCAATAACTTAATAAAACTACGTTTTTCTAAGTCAAAAGCCAATGAACATACAATTTTTTAAGTCAATAACCTCTTGAAACTACGTTTCTGTATGCATTCAAGATTTCAAGAGATTTTAACTTCAAAAGCGGTAATTGATCACAAATTCGGATTAGTTGCGCTAAACTTGGTAAAATTGCTTAAAGATTAGACAAATAGTTATGATCGTTTGAATGAAATAATTTAATCGTACTTGAGAGTTTTAAGTACATAAGTTGTGTAAATAGCGTAAACAAATAGAAACTAGTTTCGTTGAATGTTATGGATTTGATACTTATGTAGAATATTTGTGTAACTTCAAAGGTTATTGAAATTAGATCAACTTTACACCGAATACAGGAAAGTATATTTCAACTAGAGTCATTTTTAATATTTGTATTTATTGTGCTAAGCGAAAACATGTTAACAAAGTGTTCAGTGATCGTGCCACCTAGCGCAAACTTACTTTGAGACACGTATAAAATACAATGAGTGAGCTCTGTTTAATAGTCTAGGCCCGCGAGTGGCCCTCTGTCTCCTAAACAGAGGCTCAGTGAACACGTGTGTGCGACAGCATGGTAGGTCGATAGTGGACTTGTCGTTCGCTAGCCCCGCTGTCGCACCACGAGTGAGGAACTGGCGAGTCCTGGAGGAGGCGGAGACACTGTCGGACCACCGGTATATTCGGATGGAGGTCTCCCCACACCAGGATCCCAGCAGGGATCACAGGGTGGACCGAGCTCCCGCGTTGCCACGGTGGGCTGTGGGGCGTCTAGACAGGGACCTACTGGCGGAGGCGGCCATCGTGAACACGTGGCTGTCCTCACCACCCCCAGCGGACGGAGTGGACGCTGAGGCTGGCCGCATTCGAGATGCGTTAACGCAGATATGCGTTGCGGCCATGCCCCAGGTACGGCGTGTGCCTCCGAGGCAGGGGGTCTACTGGTGGTCCCCAAGGCAGGCGGACCTTCGTGCGGCGTGCATTAGTGCCCGAAGGTCCTACACCCGCAGCCGGCGGCGTCGCCGCGATGCTGAGCGGGAGGGCCAGCTGCATAAGGCGTACCGCCGTGCACGGACTGCCTTTCGGCTGGCCATCCGGTCCGCCAAGGATGCAAGTTGGCAGGAGATGCTGGAGGGTCTCGACCGTGACCCCATTTTTTTTTTTTTTTTTTTTTTTTTGCGGTGGGCTATGGACGTCGCACCACGCCAAATCGGTCCGGGGTGACGGAAGAGGCGGCGCGCAACCCCATTGACCCACCCTGCAAGCACCTCTTCTTCGCCGTGCGAGCGGGCCACCGGTACCCGATCTTTGTCTTCGGTGGCCCGCTCGGCGGTATGCCCTCTCGGGCTCCTCTCCTGTCGGCGCCCCGACAGCTTTCGCCGTCGAGGCGTCGTCCTCACGCGGTGGCCTCACGTCGGATGACCGGACAATTCCCCGGTCCGATCACCCGAAGCCTCGGTTAGGGCGGCATCAGGCGCAGGTACTCGCGCCTGCGCCGCACCGGCTGCGGGCGGCGGCCCGGGTCACGGGAATCCTCCCGGGCCCGTTCCACCGCCTCCTTCTGCGAGATGACAGCCTCGCAGAAGGCGGCGACCGCGTCCCAATTCCTGACGCTGTCGACCATCGCTCGCGCAACAGCCGACAGCGTCAGGTCGGCACCGATGACAGCGACGAGGTAACGGCGCTGCCCGTCCCAACCTGAACATACCTCGAGCGTATGTTGCGCCGTGTCCTCGTCGCTACTGCAATGGTGGCAGGACGGAGTCCACTCCCTCCGCACGACCGTGTGCAGGTACTTGCCGAAGCAACCATGCCCCGACAAGACCTGCACCAACCGGAAAGAGAGAACTCCGTGCCGCCGCTCCATCCACTCTATCAGTACGGGCCGGAGGGCCTCAACGGTAACAACACCGTGTCTAGGCCTCTCCAGCCGCGTAGCCCAACGGGCGATGACTTCTCGGCGGGCGTCCTCGCGCCAGGTGGCTATCTCGTTGAACGATGGGGAGCCACCCTCTTCGCGCATTGAGGTTACAGGCCGGTAGAGGTCGAAGAGCATCTCCGCCTCTAGGTCCCACGGGGGTGTCCCGGCCAATAGGCATGCCGCCTCGGTAGACACCGTGCGGTACCCGCGAATGACTCTGACCGCCATGGCTCGCTGTGGCCTCCACAGCACCGCCCTGAGCTGGGCGTTCAGAGCCCTCGCCCACACGGGTGCTCCGTACATGGCCATTGAGCGGATCACCCTCGCATACAGGTGTCGGCCCTCGAAACTGGGTCCGCCTACGTTCGGCATGAGCCGAGAAAGGGTGGACGCTGCGCCGACCAGCCGGTGAGCAATTTGACGAAAATGCTCTCGGAACCACCATCGCCCGTCGAGCACCAGACCCAAGTACCTCATATGGGCCTGGATGCTGATGTGGATGGAGTTTACCACTATCGAGGCGCCGATGGGCAGCCTCACACGGGGCCCATGGAAAAGTAGGGCCTCCGTCTTGTTTAGGGCCACCCTGAGCCCCAGCGCCTCGATCCGCCTGACCATCTCCTCGGTGCCGAGAGTGGCCAGGCTCGCCGCCTCTTCGAGTGTCCTGCCCCGGGCTGTGACGAGCGTGTCGTCAGCATAGCACACCATGCTCAGCCCGGGGGGGAGACTCCCTCTCAACGCCCAGTCGTACCCGATGTCCCACAGAGTCGGCCCCAGAACCGACCCCTGTGGAACGCCGCACGACATGGACGTCCGCGCAATGTCCCCTGCGGGACCCGCGCAGAGGATACTGCGGGCCTCCAAATAGTCTGCCACCAGCCGCCTGAGGTACAGGGGCACTCCATGGAACCGGAGCGCCTCCCTGATGCAGCCGAATGGCAGACTATTGAAGGCGTTGGCGATGTCCAACGACACCGCCAACAGCACTACTTTGCCGGCGACAGCCTCCGCGGCCGTCTGCCTCAGGCGTAGCAGGGCCCCGATGGTCGAACGCCCCCTCCGAAACCCAAATTGAGCATCCGACAGATCGGGCCCCACCTCCTCCAGGTGCCGGACGATATGGGCAGCGAAGACACGCTCCAGCAGCTTACCCACATGTAGGCCGACGGAAAATCCGGAGGCCGTCCCGGCTTTGGCAGGAGAACCAACCTCCCTTCCTTCCAGCACTCGGGGAACTGTCCAGACGTCAGACAGGCGTTGAACACTCGCCTGAGGCGAGGTTCAAGATGCTCGAGGAGCAACGTCAGCACCCGGACTGGGACTCCGTCCAGACGTCAGACAGGCGTTGAACAGTCGCCTGAGGCGAGACCTCCATCCGGATGTAACGGTGATCCGACAGGGTCTCCGCCTCCTCCAGGACACGCCAGTTCCTCACTCGTTGTGCGACAGCGGGGCTAGCGAACGACAAGTCCACTATCGACCCACCCTGCTGTCGCACACACGTGTTCACTGAGCCTCTGTTTAGGACATAGAGGCCCAGTGACGCCGCCCACTCCACGATCGCCCGCCCGCGATCGTCCGTCATCGGGGACCCCCACGCCGTGGATTTGGCGTTGAAGTCCACCAGGACCAGGACGAGGCCCGGTTCCAGTCGCCGTATCGAAGCCTCCAAGGTGGTGTGGGAGGCCCCGAAATCGTCCATTCTCCTGTTAGGGGAGAGGTAAACGCTGTAGAGTGTGACCCCTGGGGTCGCCCGTATCGCGCGTCGCGGAATAAGCTTCGCGCGCAGCCCCCCCCGCCCCCCACTCACCGAGACCCTCCAGCCCGACCTCCTTCGTAGGGTGGTCAAGGAGCTGTTCCCGCGGCAGTCGGAACACACGCCCCCGGTCATGGCTTCGCCAGATCACGACCGGGAGGCCGACGAGAGTGTTCCGCCCGTGACGGAGTCGGAAGTGGGGGCGGCTGTGGCGAAGATTCGTTCTGCCACCACGGCCCCCGGCCCGGACGGGATACCAGTCCGGGTGGTGACGTCGCTCCTCGAGCACTTCGAGCCTCGCCTCAGGCAACTGTTCAACGCCTGTCTGACGTCTGGACGGTTCCCTGAGTGCTGGAAGGAAGGGAGGTTGATTCTTCTGCCAAAGCCGGGACAGCCCCTGGATTTGCCGTCGGCCTACAGGCCCATTGTGCTTCTGGACGATGTGTGTAAGCTGCTGGAGCGTGTCCTCGCTGCCTGTATCGTCCGGCACCTGGAGGAGGTGGGGCCCGATCTGTCGGACGCTCAATTTGGGTTTCGGAGGGGGCGTTCGACCATCGGGGCCTTGCTACGCCTGAGGCAGACGGCCGCGGAGGCTGTCGCCGGCAAAGGAGTGCTGTTGGCGGTGTCGTTGGACATCGCCAAGGCATTCAATAGTCTGCCGTTCAGCTGCATCAGGGAGGCGCTCCGATTCCATGGAGTGCCCCCGTACCTCAGGCGGCTGGTGGCAGACTATTTGGAGGGTCGCAGTGTTCTCTGCGCGAGGCCCGCAGGGGACATTGTGCGGACGTCCATGTCGTGCGGTGTTCCGCAGGGGTCGGTATTGGGACCGACTCTGTGGGACATCGGTTACGAGTGGGCGTTGAGAGGGTGTCTCCCCCCCGGGCTGAGCGTGATATGCTATGCTGACGACACGCTCGTCACAGCCCAGGGCAGGACACTCGAAGAGGCGGCGAGCCTGGCCACTCTCGGCACCTAGGAGATGGTCAGGCGAATAGAGGCGCTGGGGCTCAGGGTGGCCCTAAATAAGACGGAGGCCCTTCTATTCCATGGGCCCCGCGTAAGGCCGCCTATCGGCGCCTCGTTAGTCGTCAACTCCATCCACATCAGTATCCATGCCTATATGAAGTATTTGGGTCTGGTGCTCGACGGGCGTTGGTGGTTCCGGGAACATTTCCGAAAGATTGCTCCCCGGCCGGTCGGCGCGGCGTCCGCCTTTTCGCGGCTTGTGGGTGCCGAACGTGGGCGGACCCAGTTTCGAGGGCCGACGGCTGTATGCAGGGGTGATCCGCTCAATGGCCATGTACGGCCCACCCGTGTGGGCGAGGGCTCTGAACGCCCAGCTCAGGGCGGTTCTGTGGAGGCTACAGAGAGCCATGGCGGTCAGAGCCATTCGCGGGTACCGCACGGTGTCGACAGAGGCGGCATGCCTATTGGCCGGGACACCCCCGTGGGACCTAGAGGCGGAGATGCTCTCCGACCTCTACCGGCGGGTTACCTCAGTGCGCGACGAGGGTGGCTCCCCATCGTCTGACGAGATAGCCACCTGGCGCGAGGACGCCTGCCGAGATGTCATCGCCCGTTGGGCTACGAGGCTGGAGAGGCCTAGACACGGTGTTCTTACCGTCGAGGCTCTCCGGCCCGTACTGATGGAGTGGATGGAGCGGCGGCACGGAGTGCTCTCCTTCCGGTTGGTGCAGGTCTTGTCGGGGCACAGTTGCTTCGCAAGTACCTGCACACGGTGGTGCGGAGGGAGTGGACTCCGTCCTGCCACCATTGCAGTAGCGACGAGGACACGGCGCAACATACACTGGAGGTGTGTCCGAGCTGGGACGGGCAGCGCCGTGACCTCGTCGCTGTCATCGGTGCCGACCTGGCGCTACCGGCTGTTGCGCGAGCGATGGTCGACAGCGTCAGGAATTGGGACGCGGTCGCCGCCTTCTGCGAGGCTGTCATCTCGCAGAAGGAGGCGGCGGAACGAGCCTGGGAGGATTCCCGTGACCCGGGCCGCCGCCAGCGGCCGGGGCGGCGCGGGCGCGAATATCTGCGCCTGATGCCGCCCTAACCGAGGCTTCGGGTGATCGGGCCGGGAAATTGTCCGGTCATCCGACGTGAGGCCACCGCGTGAGGGCGACGCCCCGATGGGGAAAGCTGTCGGGGCATTGACGAGAGAAGAACTCGCAAGGGTATACCGCCGGGCGGGCCACCAAAGACAAAGATCGGGTACCGGTGGCCCGCTCATACGGCGAAGAGAGGTGCTTGCAGGGTGGGTCCATGGGGTTGCGTGCCGCCTCTTTTGTCGCCCCGAATCGATTTGTCGGGGCGCGACCACATCCGGTCCACCCTGCAAAGGAAAAAAAAAAAAAAAGGCCCGCGAGTGGCACGGTGCACATAGGTCTCGTATATCGCATACCAACCTACGTCAACCATGTAGGCCTCTCTCATGCTGGTACTCGTGTGAGAGAGAGTGGTGCCATGGATGCCGCGTTTGGTAGGTGGGCCGACGGTAGGGATGGATGTTGTACATTTCGCGGGGAAGAGCTGTTGCTCGTTCTCTTGGTAAACCCTAGGGCGATTTGGCTGAGGAATCCATTGGCAAGTAATGTAACGGAGTGGCGCTGGTTGTAGTCTGGTCTCGTGGTCGCACGAGTAAGTCTATCCTGTGTCATCCATACATACCATATAGTTATTTGTACAAAGGCGATTGCCTGGGTCTGCTCTGTGAGTTAACTTAAAGTGTGAGCTGTGATTGATATACAGGTGTGAAAGTAATTGTGATTACTTGCAGTACCTACGATCATCTGCAACTTTATATCGTGTGTGACCCATTCGTTTACACACACACACACACAAGCACGCGCGCACACACACACACGCGCACACACACACATACACACACACACACACACAATATGTACTCTTCTTTCATAGTACATATTGAAAAAGTTATTAGCAATAGTTTTATGACTGTCTGCCTACCAGACGTCAACCCTCCTTGGGAATGTAATTATTGACCAAACGGCATCCGGTGGAATAGGCCCAGGTCGTTATAAGGCAAAGTAAAGGTTGGTAAGATTCGTAGCCGCTATCACACAGCTATATGTATATATATATATTCCATTTCCGATTTCCACCTATGTATTGACTCATCACGATATCTCTGGAACCATAAGGTTTACAAACCTCAAATTTGGTATGAATATTTCTTTCGCCGAGTAGAGGTCAGCTAAGAAGGGATTTTACGAAATTATATCCCTAAGGGGGTGAAAAAGCAGGCCAAAGTTTGTATGGAACAACGTGATTCCGTGGTCCAATCTATTTCAATTTTTGCGTAAAGATTCATTAACAGAATTGATGAAAGATGTGATTCATATTTTATTGAGATTTATCTCCTAACTGGGTTAAAAAGGGGTGGAAAGTTATTTTAGGGGTGATTTGCTTTAAAGTTGATATCAATACTTCTTAGTGATTTTGATTTAAAAGACATTTTATTTTGACACATGTTTGAAAACTCAATTCGATTCTATTCAAAAAACCGGCCAAGAGCGACTCGGAGTCGCGCACGAAGGGTTCCGTAACATTATTTATAAATGGCAAAATAATCATGTATGTTGTATAGGAGCTTAAATTCTCTATTTGTTTTATTTTAATTTAAGTATTTATTTCGAAAGTGAATATATCACTAAATATTCTGTGAATATTTCAAACGTTTACTTATTTTTGTTATCAAAATCGAGCAAAAACCAGCAAAAAGATTACCTTTGTTCTGTGGGAAACCCTTAAATATTTATTTTATTGATTTTTAGTATTTGTCGTTGCAGCGGCAAAAGAAATTCATCATCTGTGAAAATTTCAACTGTCCAACTATCACGGTTCATGACAGCAACCTGGTGACAGACAGGCGAAGCAATGGACGGACAGCGGAGTCTTAGTAATAGGGTCCTGTTTTATCTTTTAGGTATGGAACTCTAAAAAGGTTAATGTCACATAAACGTTTGGTATAATACAAATACTTTTTTGGACTTTTGACGGGAATTTGAAAACGTCATGTGGTGCTCTTGTATTATATTCGATATCTTAGTGTTTTAACGTGTTATATTAGATAATTTTGATGGCATTTTATGTAATGTGATGTGCGGAAATACTGGGATGTAGTGAATATCATATAAAAGTGCTTTACAACGTTTTCGTTTTCCATCAAAATTCCCACAAGATACCATTAACAGTGTGGCCATTGCACTGTTAATGGTGACAATTTGACTTAGACAACGACTGACTTGAAAGACTAGAAACGTGAAAATATTTATAACTTGACACTGGCACCAATAGCTCGAATATGTAGCTGATTGCCAATACATAAGAAGAAGAAGAAGAAGACAAATACTTTTTAAAATTGAAATGTCTCTAATGTCACCGCACTATATTATTAGTACGGTGTTTATAGGTTTCTAAGCTTTAGAGAGGTCATGTACTTTTAGGACACGGCCTCATATGAACGTAGACTTCGAAATTTGAAATGATTGGACGGTAATTTTCTAAGCAGAATATTGTAATTCCAAGCCACCATGGCTTGGCATTTTGAATTATGCTAGGATATAGCCATTGCGATACCAAACCACAAACACCGCTTTATAAAATTATATCTAATGCAACTTTTTATTTTACCCTATAATGATTAGGAAAGGAGTATAAGATCATCTGCTATATTTTCGTTCGCTGTTTAGCCAGTTTTTAATCAACATGTTTGCAAAAATCGAGACAGAAAGGATGAGTTATAATAGGAACAATCTTAATATATATAAATTACGCGTCGCGTTGTTTGTCCGCCATGCACTCTTAAAGTACCTAACCGTTTTTAATCAAATTTTCATAGTATGTGTAGTTTGATCCAACTTAAAAGATAGGATATCTTCCATCTCATTTTATAGTCACAATACTATTTTATTGCAAATTATTTTTCTATTATTTGACAGTCACAATTATTTATTATCTCCAAACGATTCTAACAGATGGCGGTATCTGTTGACTGGATTGAGTAAGTATTTAATAGATGGCGCTGTGTTAAAAGTAGAACAGTTTCATATAAGCTACAATTTATTAGCATAACCATCACGTGTTACTGAGGCCACAGTAACGCGTGGCCGGGTCTGCTAGTATATATATATATATATATATATATATATATATAATACATATATACATACATACATACATATCATCACGCCATATGCCTTGCAGGGTAGGCAGAGAGAACAGAGTGCCAGAGAACTCTATCTTTGCATACTTCACTCGCTTCCTCAACATTCATAATTCTCTTCATACACGCTCGCCGGTTTCGGAGACTCTTGACTCCATCTTCCTTCAGTACATGACCGATCTGGTCTAGGTAGGTTAGTCTCGGACTCCCCCGGTACCTATATCCTTCCACTTTCGCATTGTATATCTTCTTAACCAGACGTTCGTTCGGCATTCTTTCCACATGTCCGAATCATCGGAGCATTCCCTTTCGCATCTTTACACCAATACTCTCTTTCATACCTACTCGCTCTCTTACGCTGTCGTTGCGAATGCGGTCGGTCAGCCTAACTCCACAGACTTTCCGTAGAGATCGCATTTCGACCGCATTAATTTTGCTTTCATGCTCTTTTCTGCATACCCAACTCTCGCTTCCATACAGTAATTTTGGGACAAGCACTGCTTTATGTATTGCTACACGTGCCTTCTGGCTGAGGTGGTGGCTGCTGAGAAGTTGCCCCAACGCTCCGTTCACTCTATTTCCCGCATTCACTCTTCGCTCTATATCAGTGGTATACCTTCCATCTCGGCTAAATCCACATCCAAGATATACAAATTCATCCACTTGCTCTAGTACATCATTACCTATTGTTACTTTTACATCTGTTCTGGCTTCATCTCTTTCAAAGACCATTATTTGCCGAGTTAAAGGCGCAGATGGCGCGACTCATACCGCCTGCGCCACCCGCGCCACCGGCCAGCGCTGGCCGCCGAGGAGCTGCTGATGCCACCGCTCCGAATCCACCCCGAGGAGCTGGCCGTCCAACGGTTGCCGCTGCGCCGAAGACGGCTGCAACTGCGGAGCGCGCGCCGCCGACAGTCACCAGCCCCCCAAACGTCGTGGAGCAGGCCCCGATAGCGGCCCAGCCGGTAACACCGACCCCGCTGCCCGCGGTGGGAGTCGTGCCGGACGAGGCCTTGCGCGCCATCATCGACTCGGTGGTCAAACTGGTCGATGCACGCTTGGCCGTTCTGGAGGCAAGGCTGCCTCCGGAACCACGTGTCCGGCCGCCTCTGGCTGCGGACAAGCGGCCATATGCGGCACCAGCCTCCGCCCCGCTGTCTTGTCAGGGTGGCCGCGTGGAGGGTAGCTACGCCGCGGCCGCGGCTGGGCCCAAGTCCAAGGGGCCCACTCCCGCGACGAAGAAGAAGAAGGTGGCACCGGCTCCTGCCGGACTGCAGTCGTCGCCAGCACCAACACCACCAGCGACGACCAGCGCGCCTGCGACTGCGCCTTCCGCGCCTGGCACGCCCGCTGCGCCCGAACAGGGTTGGCAGGTGGCCGAGCGCGGCAGGAAGTGTCGCGGTCAGAGGAGGAGAGCGGCGGCCAAGCGCGCCACTAAGGTCGCCGCTCCCCAGGCAGGAGCCGGAGGAGGTAGCAGCTTGAAGAGGAAGAGGCCGTGCAAGGGGTTCCGGCCGCCGAAGACAGCCGCAGTGGTGATCACTGTGCTGCCTGAGGCGGCAGAAAGGGGCCTCAGCTATGAGGCCGTTCTGAGGAAAGCCCGGCAGGAGTTCGACGTCTCCGACATAGGAGGCGTCGAAGCCCGGACCCGCAAGGCCCGGACAGGGGCTCGGCTTTTGGAGTTCCCTGGGGCCGAGGACACCAGAACGGCCGATAGCGTGGTGTCGAAGCTGCGAGGTCTATTCGCCGAGGAGGCTGGCGTCAAAATCGCCAGACCCGTAAAGTGTGTCGAAATGCGCATCGCGGGTCTGGACGACTCCGTGACGGTGGAAGACATCCGAGAGGCCATTGCCTCGAAAACCGGGTGTCCCCTGGACACCGTCCGGGTTGGCGCCATCTGACCCGGTCCGGGCGGCGTAGGTGCCGCCTGGGTGCAGTGCCCAGTGGAGTCGGTCAAGCAACTGGTCCGCTCAGGGAGTGGTAGGCTCCTCGTGGGCTGGAGCTCAGCGCGACTAACCGTGCTGGAGCACCGGCCTGCGAGGTGTTTCAAGTGCATGGTGGTCGGGCATACCCGGCCGACATGCACTAATTGCTTTGACTGTGGCGGTCTCTGTTTCCGCTGCGGTCAGACTGGGCACATGGCGGCATCCTGCGCCGCCTCGCCCCACTGCCCCGCGTGTGCGGGTGGCAATAAGCCTGCCAAGCACGGCATGGGCTCTGGGGCGTGTAGACCTCCAGCTTCGGCTCCAAAGGGGCGGAGCGGCCCTACGAACGCGGCCGCTCCCGCTCCTAGTGCGGCCCGATCGCCCGGCGCAAGCCAGGAGGTAATAATGGACACGGACCATTAATGGCTGCCCAGTCCACTCACCTCCTGCAGCCGTAGTCGCGGAACCGTACGTTGTGCCTGATCGCCCCAATTGGGTGGTCAGCTGGAACGGAACCGCGGCAATCGTCACCTCCACGCAGCGGCGCTTCCCGTCCTTATCCCTCTTGGATAGGGGCGAGGAATTTGTCGCGGCGGATTGGGGAGGGGTCACGCTCTACAGTGTATACCTCTCCCCTACTAGGAGGATGGATGATTTTGGGGCCTCCCTCGCCACCTTGGAGGCTTCGATACGGCGACTGGCACCGGGCCTCGTCCTGGTCCTGGGGGACTTCAACGCCAAATGCACGGCGTGGGGGTCCCCTATGACGGACGATCGCGGGTGGGCGATCGTGTAGTGGGCGGCGTCACTGATCACGTGTGTGCGACAGCAGGGTGGGTCGATAGTGGACTTGTCGTTCGCTAGCCCCGCTGTCGCACCACGAGTGAGGAACTGGCGTGTCCTGGAGGAGGCGGAGACCCTGTTGGATCACCGTTACATCCGGATGGAGGTCTCTCCTCTCCAGGACTCCAGCAGGGGTCACAGGGCGGACCGAGCTCCCGCATTTCCACGGTGGGCTGTGAGGCGTCTGGATAGGGACCTACTGGTGGAGGCGGCAATCGTGAACACGTGGCTATCCTCACCACACCCTTTTTTTTGGAGATGGTCGCGCCCCGACAATTCCACCCGGGGCAACAAAAGAGGCGGCGCGCAATCCCATGGACCCACCCTGCAAACACCTCTCTTTGCCGTGCTAGCGGACCACCGGTACCCGATCTTTGTCTTCGGTGACCCACCCAGCGGTTTACCCTTACGGGTTCCTCTCGTTTCGACGCCCCGACAGCTTTCGCCGTCGGGGCGTCGCCTTTACGCGGTGGCCTCACGTCGGGTGACCGGACAATTCCCTGATCCGATCACCCGAAGCCTCGGTTAGGGCGGCATCAGGCGCAGATATACGCGCCTGCGCCGCCCCGGCCGCTGACGGCGGCCCAGGCCACGGGAATTTTCTCGGACTCGTTCCGCCGCCTCCTTCAGCGAGATAACAGCCTCGCAGAAGGCGGCGACCGCGTCCCAGTTCCTGACGCTGTCAACAATTGCTTTCGTGACAACTGGCAGCGTCAGGTCGGCACCGATAACAGCGATGAGGTCACGGCGCTGCCCGTCGGACATACCTCGAGTGTATGTTGCGCCGTGTCCTCGTCACTACTGCAATGGTGGCCGGACGGAGTCCACTCCCTATACGCGACCGTGTGCAGGTACAAGCCATAGCAACCGTGCCCTGACAATACCTGCACCAGCCGAAAGGAGAGGACTCCGTGCCGCCGCTCCATCCACTCCATCAGTACGGGCCGGAGGGCCTCAACGGTAACAACACCGTGTCTAGGCCTCTCCAGCCGCGTAACCCAACGGGCGATGAAATCTCGGCGGGCGTCCTCGCGCCAGGTGGCTATCTCGTTAAACGATGGGGAGCCACCCTCGTCGCGCACTGAGGTTACCCGCCGGTAGAGGTCGGAGAGCATCTCCGCCTCTAGGTCCCACGGGGGTGTCCCGGCCAATAGGCATGCCGCCTCGGTTGACACCGTGCCGTACCCGCGAATGGCTCTGACCGCCATGACTCACTGTGGCCTCCACAGTACAGCTAAATAAATCTAATAATCTCTAATAACAAATCATATCTAACGAGGTCGCAACTCTGCTGGTGGTGGAACAAAACAGTCAAATAAAGGGTGGCGATTATTATATTTTTATCCCATGGTTTTACCGTAAATAGTACATTAATGGCAATATAATTTGTAGAATGAAAAGAACTTTGAACCATTTTTTTCTTTAGTGACCGGCTATGGTATATAGACACTCACGCGCCATACACACACACGTACATCTACGTTGTGCGGGCGGGCCACCGCAACCGGGTATCATCTCGAGTCGAAGCCGGACGGTAGAGCGTGTCAACCTAGAGTATTTTCTCTCGGACCCACCCTATTGCCTAATTCTATTATACAACTAACTCGCAGAAGGCGGCGACCGCATTCCAGTTTCTGATGCTGTTGATTATCGTCCTAGGGACAAACCTTCAACACCTTGCGTTGCTTTTTCTATTTATCTCTGTCAGAGATGACTTCTACGTGGACGAAGTCGCGGGCAAAAGCTATTATATATATATATATATATATATATATATATACAAAACTACTATAATTAAATACAATGGAATTATTTTTGTGATGAAATGAAGCACCCAAAAAATGAATGCTGCAAACAAAAATACCTAAACATGGATGCTTCAGATTGATATCTAGCTTGCAGGAATTGTTTAGATCCACATAAAAGAAAGACATTGTGTCTCTAGATGGCAAAAAGCTACTCAACAAAATCTCTTTGATAAATTCTTTTGACTAAGTGCTTGTTTATATTTTCCATTTATATTTACTGCAAAATATTGCTTTTAATGTGTCAACTCTTTTAAATATACATGTCTATTCTTGGAAATAAAGTATTTCAGTTACAAGCAAATGTAGAGATGCCATCATTGTGAAATAGCTAGAGAAAATCGCTTGAATTTTATAGACCACGTACCTATGTGCGTGTGTTAAAGTTTTATGATAATGGAATGAATAGTATATTCAGTAAAGTAAGTGTTTTAAAAACCGTGATGATTACATACTTACATACATATCATCACGTTATATCCCTTGCAGGGTAGGCAGAAAGAACAGAGTGCCAGAGAACTCTATCCTTGCAAACTTCACTCGTTTTTTCCATGATGATTATGTGTTTTAAAAGAAATTAAGATGATTTTCATGGAACATATTCCGTTAAAACCATCTTAATATCTTGTAACTTTATTATGTGTATACTTGTAGCTTGTATACGTGTAAACTTGTAACTTTTTATGTGAATAAAGAAATAACGACGGCAGGTAGCTAATTGACGCAGCATATTCTAACTAGTGAAGCCTCATATTATTTTATTTGATCTGTTAAATTGACAACGTCTCGCCCTAATAAATTAATTGCTGTATTGCAAGAATTTTGTAAACATATAAATAAAGCAAATAAATTATGCCCAGATTCAAAACAATCATTTGTAGATTGCACAAAGAATTGTCCTGTGTGAGACTCAAATTTATGATACTCATCGCTAAAGCTTAGTATTTAAGCTACTTCACTTCAAAATTATATACATTTGATTAGTGAATCACTATCGACAAAAAATCGGCCAAGTGCGAGTTGTACTCGCGCATGAAGGGTTCCGTAAAACTAAAAAAACATGTGATGTAACTAAAAATTTAAGGTTTTCGGCATTTTTCCTTTATATATGCTATAAATCGTTGCTTCATGTAAAATTTCAAAATTCTAGGTCGACTGGAAGTACACTTTAGGTTTTGATTCCCTTGCGAGTAGTTGCGTGTTTGAAAATATGTGTCTTATAGATCTGAGTATTTTATATGAATTTCAATTTTATACCTCTACGCGTTCATGAGGAAAGGGGTAGTAAGTTTAAAATTATTAAAAATATTTTTATTATATGATGTAATTAAAAATACACAGTTTTCGCAATTTTTCCTTTATCTTTGCTATAAGACGTTGCTTCGTACCAAATTTTAAAAGATTCTGAGTTCACGGGAAGTACCCTGTAGGTTTTGATTCCCTTGCAAGTGTCGAAAATTTGCAGAAATTTGCGGCATAAACGCCTGTATCTTTTGATTGCATTGGCTTAGAAGTTTAATTTTTTCACAGCTTTAAGGGACAGTAGACTTGAGTATTTCAGCTTGATATCTCTACGCGTGCCTGAGAAAAAGGGTCTTGACAGACAGACAGACGGACGAACGGACAAACGGACGGACGGACAACAAAGTGATCCTATAAGGGTTCCGTTTTTTTTCTTTTGAGGTACGGAACCCTAAAAATCACAAATGAATAATATAAATAATAAAATCATGCTAGGAAATGTATGCTACAGATTTTATTATTTATAATTTTTTTTTAAGTCGCATGACTAAAATAATTCTACATAGAGGATGTATTCTCAGGGTCCAAGGATCAAGCACTCTTTATCTTAGATAGTTTAATTAAAACGCATGAGGGTGATTGATCATTATTATATTTTAAGCGAATTATATTATGGTTCAAAGAGCATCACAAAATTTATTGTGAATAGAAAAATACTTGTTAGAAAAATTTAATACACTTTTAATAAGATCAGACCGCTGAGGTTCTTGCCGCACGTTTTCAGCGGCCACTGTATTTCGATCTTGTTAGTAGATCATCTAATTTGAGGCAATATTTAATTATTTTTTTTTGGACATTTAGAAAGAATGAGTGACGAGAGGTTGACGAAGCAAATATATAAAGCAAGCGTGAATGGGACGAATACAAGGGGAAGACCACGTCATACTTTTCTGCACCAAGTTGGAGATGTGTTAACGAGAGGTCTTATTAAGAGTATGCGTAATCGTAGAGCATGCATGAAGACTATTATGAGTGTGAATGAAGCGATGGAAGTATGCCAGGATCGTGGTTTGTGGCAATCCGTAGTCTCTGCCTACCCCTCTGGGAAACAGGCGTGAGGCTATGTATGTATGTATTTAAAATTGACAGTAAGCAATGAGCGTCTATAAATGATTTTGAATTATAAAAGCTCTATATTTGACTTATTATTTGAATCTACTTTTTTTTTGGCGCTGGGCTACGGTGTGGTTACATCCCGCTAATCCATCCGATGCGACGGGAGAAGCGGCGTGCGACGCGTAGACTCGCCCAACAACGTACCTATCGACGGCGTGCGAGTGGGTCACCGCAACCCGATCTTTGTCTTCGGTGGCCATCATTTGAATCTAGTAAAGTATATTTAAAATCACTTATTTAACATTTACTTTTGGTATACTAAAAAGTTTGTTCATCATCATAACTATCCTGTTCTTATCCCAATTGTTTGGGGTCGACGTAATATGTACTCCTCGTACATCGTATCGTGAGGAGTACCCTCTACTCAACCGAAGTACCCCATCGGGGAGGATGTCGGTCTTTCCTCACGCGGTCGGCCTCTCGGCGGGTGACGGACTAATTCCCCGATCCAGTCACCTGCGGTCTCGGCCAGGGCGGCATCAGGCGCAGATAATCGCGCCTGCGTCACCCCAGTCGCCGGCGGCGGCTCGCGTCGTCGAGGAGACGTCGATGGTCGGCAGCTTCAGGTGACTTGAACCCTTACCTATTGGAAATCCGTTCTAATCGTGCTTCGTATATTATGTTTCACTGATAGATTGTGGTGACGGAGTAACAATACAATTTGCCATCCTTCTTTCTTACCTGTGCATTAAAATCTTAACTGATTGAAATCTTAAGAGACGACTAAGGGGTATTAAACGCATATAACATCTCGTGCAAGGGAAGGAAAACTTGAAACAAAAGTCTCTACCAACATGTCTGAGAATTTTTCTGACAAATTTCCCTCCCATTACGAAGGAGGCTCGAGCCCAACAGTGGGACATATATGAGCTGAGATCATAATGAATTTGAGAAATTGACATACTACAATATTTCATCGTCCTCATATACATCCCACTGTTGGACTTCAGTCTCCTCCGTGATGAAAGGTTAATTTACCTAATATACCACGCTGATCAGATGGGTCACTATAAGGTTTTATTTCGAGTTTTCTTTCTCTTGCATTAATGTTACATGTGTAATATATCCTTTAGTCGTCTAATGTCGTTTAATAATTAACATAACACAAAATTTAATAATAAGTTAATTTTAATTTATGTTAGTATTTGAAATCAAACAATTTTTACGTCGTAGGACTAAGGCATAGTGGACTAAGGTGTATGTTCAAAATTTAATAACTGATACTATAGCGGGAAATATAAATATCTGTAACGATGACTTATTGGACGTGACACCTTAGTCCCCCGTGACCATGAACACAGCGTTCAATTGTTCAATTCAGCGACAATTGACTTGCACCAAAATGTGGTTAAAAATTAATATCTAATAATACTGTAGTGGTTAGATATATTATATACACTATAATGTAATAGCAATGGTTTGTTGGACGTCAAGCAACTTAGCCTTGTATAAATACTGTCTCTATAAGTCTTGCCATGACAATGAATACTGAGAAATATTAGTCAAAGAAATAATGGCGAAATATTAAGAACAAAATGAAACACATAAAAGGTCTAGATATATTTCAAACAATCACAACGAAATATTATTATTTCACGAAATAATCTAATTCCAAATTATTTACTTTAAATTAAATCCTCTAAACAAGAATTTATTACTTTCAAAGATAAGATTATACCGAAGGTCATCGATGACTCCATTTCAAACTTAATAAAATAAGCAAATTCAATGTTGCCAGAAATTATTGTTAAAGATTGGCAAATTGAATTTATTCGTTACAGATGAAATTTTTAATATGTTATAAGATTCATAATATTTTATTAAAATACATTATTTAAGTATTCGTAAGAGGAATTATTCCACTAACCACAGCAGGACTGAAATTTTAAGCGTGAAGTTTTGACTTTGGCAAGATGTCGAAGGAAAATTGGTACCCAAAAATGATAACTCACCTAGCAAGCTGAAGTCAAGAAACTAATACTGGCTTGCTGAATCGGTGCTGAGGGCTCATATGCCAGGTTGTTGCCGTCCTATATGGCCTCAGATGGCCTGGGCTGGGTGTGATCATATACCACAAACTGTCAAAAAAGATTATGTGTTATTTCTGTGTGGTGACGGGGTAAGAATATATTTCAACATTCTATATCTTGTCCGTGAGCATCGTAACAGACGACAAGGGCTACAATATGCATGAAAAATTTGTACAAGAGGAGGAAGGCTATAAGTATATATCAACACGCGTTACCAGCGTGGTATACCATGTTGGTCAGACGTACGAGTAGATCAAATTTCCTGCCATTATGGAGGCTCGAGTCCACTAGTGAAATTGCCAAGAATTATGATCATGATAATGATGGTAAATGTATATTTAAGCCAATACAACCTCACACTTAAGCACGAACTTTTCTGGTAATTGAAGATACACATACGCCACTAAAAGTATACATAAAAGCTCTCTTAAAATCTGTTCAAAAATTGAATTGGCGCTACTTCTAACGTTATAGGTACTTTGCACTTCAAAAATGTTCAGATATAAATAGATAAAATTTTTACTAAAAACCTTTTACGTTGCAGATCGTGGCAGGGCTGGGCTAACTTTTAAACGAATGGATTGAAACTCGAGTGTCACCTTGTGTACTACACGAATGTTGCTATCGGAAATTTATTTTAACTTTTATTTTGGAAGCATATATTTTGATAAAATCACTAGACATTTTGATAAAATTACTTTTTTTTAAGACAACACCCCGCACTACGGAAGTGTGTCTTGCAGGGGACTATAACAAAATATACGTCTTGAAAGATGAATCATCATTCTCCTGCTCTTATTCCAATTACCTTTGGTTGATGGAATATTTACTTCTATTCGTACATATTGCAAAAGTTATTGGCAATAGTTTTATGACCGGTCGCCTGCCCAACCCTTCTTGAGAATATAATTGTTGACCAAACGACATCAGGTGGTCCAGGTCAATATAAGGCTATTAATCGTCTTTTACGATATTCACGAGTAAATAAGAGTTATGTATAGTACGTGGATAAAGAAAACTCGTAAACAAAAACTCTATACCAACCCGTCTGTCTGATTAGAGCTATTTAGTAGATCAATTTGTCGCCTATCATAGAGGAGGCAAGCTCAACAGGGCACTTTATTAGCTGAGATTAACGATGAATGATAAAATACAAATATGTAATTCTTATCTCCTATTGTTCTCATCCAATATACGTACCATTATTAGGCTCGGGTCTCCTCGATATTAAAAAAGAAATTGACCTACAATACAATGCTGTTTTATATCAAGTTTTCCTTTTCTTGCATATATAATATCTGAATATCCCTTAATCGTCTTTTACGACAATTACAGGCAAGATAAGGGGTGATGAATTGTATTCTTACTCCTTCCCTAAACAGAAAATATAATTAACAGACAAATTATACTCAGACATAGAACAACAATTTGTGGATTTATTGTCATTTATTGTCAATTACTTGAAAGGATAACCCGTCAGGCTGGCCAAGGACGTCAAGGATTCGGTATCAATGGTTGGCCCATGGTGATGGCGAGGGAATATGGTGAGTTATGGGGCCACGCGCCGCCTTTCCATCGCCCCGGACGGAATTGTTGGTATGTTGAACACATACCATAAAAACCATACCACCATAAAAAGAATATATTGGAAATTGAACCCGCAACACTTGCCGCGGTTTTAGTTATATTAAGTTGATATAGACATAATTGACATATCCGGTGATAGACATATTTGGTATATCATTTGGTGACGGAATAAGAATACAATTTACCACCTCCTATCTTACCCGTGGGTGATTATAAGAGACGACTAAGGGATATAAAACGCATATAACAGCTATGCAAGAGAAGGAAAACTCGAAACAAAATCCTATACCAACACGTCTGAACAGCGCGGTATAGTAGGTTATTTTCTCCTCCCATTACGGAGGAGGCTCGAGCCCAACAGTGGGACATATTTGTGTTGTAATGATGATGATGATGATGAGACATATTTGACTCAAAAGTTTTCATTTTCGGCGCGCAGTCTTGCAACTGACAGCGTTTTAAAAGATAATTAGATTATTGTTTTTTTCTCCATGCCATGTATCTTTTTTTTTATTATTTTAAAAACAACATCTGTACTAAGACATAAATCTTGAAGGTATCTCGAGGGAAAGTCCCTATAGACACATTGTATATGTCTTAAAATACATAAATTACATCCAGACTCAGAGAATTTTTTTATGGATCGTACAAAATATTATTTAGCGACGGATCGTACCATCCGCCAGAGCGATCTCTGTACCTATATATGAATACCGATGTATCTACTCGTAGACCACTTAACCATCTCTACATTCAATTAAATAAGCGCA
This sequence comes from Lymantria monacha, assembly GCA_905163515.2. NCBI lineage: Eukaryota > Metazoa > Arthropoda > Insecta > Lepidoptera > Erebidae > Lymantria > Lymantria monacha. The sequence goes on along the minus strand of LR991097.1, from coordinate 21,578,327 downwards.
ATTAGGCTACTAACTATCTATTCATTCACCAGTCTGTCAATGTCCATAGTTGAACCCCACAACTTAGTATTGATATTTGCGACTCTCGGCAAAATAAAGGGTGGAGATATTTTGTATTTTTAATCTGTCAATTTCTGTGGATTTATTTCTTAGTGCGGAGCGAAAGAAAACAGTTTTTCGATTAAATATAAATATTTTCGCATGGTGATAGGTTAAAAATAGAAATTGTCACAAAATGGCTAACGGATTATTAGGAAAATTAGGAGTAATACTCGCCATGCTTTGTGAATCAGTTCTACAGTTAAAATTAAATTATGGTGACTTAGCATACAAATTTCCATGTGGTGACGGAATAAAAAATCAATTCACCACACCATCTTACCTTAAAAGACAACTAAGGGATATAAAATGCATATAACATATAAATATTACACGCATATAACATATTGATCTTGCATAGGCAAGAGAAGGAAAACTCGAAACAAAACCCTATACTAACACGTCTGACCAGCGTGGTACAGTAGGTCAATTTCCCTCCCATTATGAAGGAGGCTCGAGCCCAACGGTAGAACATAAATAAGCTGAGATGACGATGATGATGATGAGTATGCGAATACATATTGGTTACTTTGTAAAACAAAAAAAATCATAAAGAGTATACAGAGTAAAACAAGTTTTACGGATGCTATCGCGTTTGTATGTTGTGTGTTTTGTTTGTGTATTTGGTTTTTAATTTCCCGACGTTTCGGACACTTTATAGTGTTCATGGGCACGGGCGGACTAAAGTGTCTCGTCCAATCAGTCATCGTTATTACAAAGATTTATATCTACCTACTACAGTATCAGTTATTAAATTTAGACCCACATTTTTGATTTTATTCTATTAATCTAGCTCTAGATACACATACATAACCACTCTCGCATTCCTTAATAGTTTTAATTTTTTTTCTATCATCAAATTTTGGACAGGAGTATAAAATACTTAGTTTCTTTTTTTTGCCCTTTTGTTTGATTTTTTATTTTCTAGGCAATTAATATCAGTCAGCTCCCTTTTAGTCTTTGTGCTGCGTTAAGATTATAAAAGACTTACAGTGCTGACTAATTATTAAAACTAAAATAAAATAAATGGGTAGATATTGTAGTTACATTAATTTTAATAATCTGGTTTTTGTACGCATTATTAATTTGGATTTTGTACTTGCAATATCCATTATCTAGCTTATCTTAGTTTTCGTTTATATTCGTATTATAAAGCTGACGAATGTGTTTGTTGAATAGCTCAACTGTTATCCAGTTTAGTTTATTTTGAATCAAAACACAAACATATAACCATTAATCTATTTAAGAGGATTTTGTTTCGAGTTAAATTTGAATAAATTAATTCATGAAAATGTTTGGCTATTTCTCCTTATTCTTCATACTACCCTCCACAATTGAAGAAAAATTTACTTGATATTGTATAAGGTTTAGAACCTTATAAAATCTTTTCTAGCATAGCTGTGTGGTAGCGGCTAAGAATACTACCAACCCTTACTTAGCTCGTGGACGTCGTAAAAGACGACTAAGAGTCTTATAACAACTTAGGCCAACTCATCTGATGCCGTTTGGTCAACAATTACATTCTCAAGGAGGGTTGACGTTTGGCAGGTGGCCGGTCATAAAACTATTACCAATAACTTTTACAATATGTAGGTACTATGAAATAAGAGTACATATTGTGTCTATCTCAAGTAATTGGGATAAGAGTAGGAGAATGATGATTTTATAAGGTTTAGCACTTTATTCCTAGTTTTCTATCTCTTATATTATTTATTTATATTTAGTCATATTTTATGACAGAAAAGGAAGGTGTCATTATTCTTTCAGCATCGTTACACGAATATGAATAATTGACTGCATAGATGGCGTAGTGGTTAATATGCCGACCTTCGGTGCCAGTGCCGTGGGTTTGATTTTACGCAGGACAATACTTTATGCGATCCATAAAGTGTTATTCTGAGTCTGAGTGTAATTTATCTGCATTAACTTCATGATTATAAAGTCCCCTGCAATACAAGGATTATTTCCTTAGTGCAGAGTGATGTCCCTTAAAAAAAACAATTAGTAATAAATTCTTTTTTTTACAACTATTCTGTAGATGACAATATATTCCAGGGTTAAGTAAATTGGGGTACTATCCCAGAAACCTCCACGCGGTGTACCCTGGGTGCGGGCGGCGGTCCCCAGTTCTTCTGTTGTACTGTCGTCCGTAGCGAATATCTGCGCGATTTCGCTCCTTACTCTACTACAGTCGTAGTAGAGGTTATAGGACGCGAAATATCGGGACGGGCTCAGTCACTCATTCATTTGAGGGCTGGGCAGGCACTTGCCACCGCCCACACATCGTAAACCTGATTCTTTGCTTGTCTTAGCTTCAGGAGCGAGGGTCTTGGCTTAACCGCCCGGACCGCGAGGAAGACAACCTCTATAAAGAGTTCGAAGTAACATTCGGACTCGGAAATCACCCAGAATCTTAAGTTCTGGCGTGCGGCGAGAAGATGCATGGCAGATGGGTTGTTCTGTTCTTAGCACGCTCCAGCCAGGGTACCGGCTGCCCCCCTGGTTGGTAAATGTAGGCTTGCCCGGGTAAAGGGATCTCTGCCCGGGTTGACGTATTGTATCTCCCATAATCGTGGGATCAATAATGGATACGCAAAAATTAAAAATAAATAACGACGGGGATCGTAGCGATCTTCACCCCAAGGCCCGGTTAAGCCGATCAAAAACTGACCTAAACGACGCCTCGTCCTCAGGACTTGAGGCGTCCGCCGAGGGCCCGGCACAAATCGTGGAGGCCCAAAAAGTGAAGCGGAAGTCGCCCAGGAAGAGCCGGGGGCAGGCTTCCAGCTACAAGAGGAGGATGGAGGAGCGGCGTGCGCGGAGAGAGGCTGCCGCCGCTGAAAAGGAGGATGGTGGCAGAAATGCTGCAGAGCCGTCTACGGACGAGGGCGACAGTGACGTCGCAGAGCCGTCCGTGGATGAGGGCAGCAGATCTGCCGCTAAGATGGACGAGGGCGGTGTATCCGCAGGGCCTTCCAGAGGAGAAAGCGGGTCGGACGCTAAAGCCCCCGCTAAGTCGTCGCCGCGTCCTGTGGTGACGGCTGAGAAGACCAGGGAGGAGGCCCTCCCCTCGCAGGTGCGAAAGCGCCCCCTGAGCAAGGGAGGCAGCTCGGGCGCCGACTCCGAGGGGAGCGGGACCATCATGCCTCCACCGAAGGTGCCGGCTTCTCGCAGGGGACGAGGGGCCGCAGTAGCAGGAAGAAGGTCGGCGACCCCTCGGCGTGAGGTGGCGCCTGCTGCGAGCGACGGCCCCCTGGACCTGCAGGCTGAAAATGCCCGCCTTAGTGGCGAGGTCTCAGGCCTGCGGGACCTGAACCGCCAGTTGGAGTCCGAGCTGGAGTCGGTGCGTCGGGTAAACCGCATGTTGGCCAAAGACATGGCCGACCTGCGGGCCCAGATGGCACAGTTCCTACCGCCTGCGCCAAAGCCGTCGGCCAAGGCGCGCAAAACAGCTGCCGCGGTGAAACCCGTCCCTGCGGCGAGGAGGACGCCCCCCGCTGCGGAGGGCACGCCGCCGGCTGAAGCCGTCACGGCCACCGAGCCGACACCTGTCCCGGTAGCGAGGAGGACGACTCGCGCCACGGCGACGAAGTCGCCAAGCGTCTCGGAGCGGGCCCCGGTGGAGGCTCAACTGGAGGCGTCGACCCCGCTGCCGACCCCGATGCCGACCCCGATGCCAACCCCTGCGGTGGGAGGATTGCCGGATGAGTCCCTGCGCGCGATAATCGACGCAGTGGGCAAAATTGTCGATGCGCGCTTCGCCGTTCTGGAGGCAAGGCTGCCTCCAGAACCACGTGTCCGGCCGCCGCTTGCCGCAGATAAGCGGCCACATACGGCACCAGCCCCCGCCCCGCTGCCTTGTCAGGGTGGCCGCGTGGGGAGCTACGCCGCGGCCGCGGCCGGGCCTAAGCCCAAAGGCCCCGGCCCCGCTCCGAAGGGACCTGCCCTGAGGAGGAAGACGGCGCCGGCTGCTGCCGGACCGCTGAAGCCGCCCGCAACGAAACCGCCGGCGACGACCAGCGAGGCTACGACGAGGCCTTCCGCGTCTGGCACGACTGCCGTACCCGAAGAGGGTTGGCAGGTGGCCGAGCGCGATAGAAGGAGTCGTGGCCAAAGAAGGAGAGCGGAGGCCAAGCGCGCCGCTGAGGTCTCCGCTCCCAAGGCAGGAGCTGGCGACAAGAAGAAGAGGTCGCGCAAGGGGCTCAAGCCGCCAAAGACAGCCGCAGTGGTGATCACTGTGCTGCCTGAGGCGGCCGAGAAGGGCCTCAACTACGAGGCCGTCTTGAGGAAGGCCCAGCGGGAGCTAGACGTCTCCGATATTGGAGGCGTCGAAGCCAGGACCCGCAAGGCCCGGACGGGGGCTCGAATACTCGAGTTCCCAGGGGCCGAGGGCGCCAAGACGGCTGACAGCGTAGCTGAGAAGCTGCGAGGTCTGTTCGCCGAGGAGGGTGGCATCAGGATCGCCAGGCCCGTCAAGTGCGCCGAAATGCGCATTTCGGGTCTGGACGACTCCGTGACGGTGGAAGACATCCGGGAGGCTATTGCCTCGAAAACCGGGTGTCCCATAGACACCGTCCGGGTCGGTGCCATTCGTCCCGGTCCGGGTGGCGTAGGTGCTGCCTGGGCGCAGTGCCCGGTGGAGTCGGTCAGGCAACTGGCCGGCTCAGGCAGGCTCCTCGTGGGCTGGAGCTCGGCGCGGGTAACCGTGCTTGAGCACCGGCCTGCGAGGTGCTATAAGTGCATGGCGGTCGGACACACTCGACCGACGTGCACCAATTGCTTCGACTGCGGCGGATTGTGTTTCCGCTGCGGTCAGACCGGGCACGTGGCGGCATCTTGCGCCGCCCCGCCCCACTGCCCCGCGTGTGCGGCGGGCAATAAGCCCGCCAAGCACCGCATGGGTTCTGGGGCGTGCAGACCAGTCGAAAGGCCGCCCAGACCCTTTGGGGCCGAAGCAGGAGCTTCGGCCCCAAAGGGTCGGGGCGGCCTTTCGACCACGGCCGCTCCCGCTCCTAGCGCGGCCCGATCGCCCACTGGCGAGGCGGAGGTGATGGATACGGCCCACTAATGGCTGCAGAATCCATTCACCTCCTGCAGGCTAACACCAACCACTCCGCCGGAGCGCAGGATCTCCTCCTGCAATCCATGGCGGAGTGGTCGATTGGTGCAGCCGTAGTCGCGGAACCGTACGTCGTGCCTGATCGCCCCAATTGGGTGGTCAGCCGAAACGGAACTGCGGCAATCGTCGTCTCAACGCAGCGGCACTTCCCGTCCTTATCCCTTTTGGATAGGGGTGAGGAATTTGTCGCTGCGGAATGGGGAGGGGTCACACTCTACAGTGTTTACCTCTCCCCTAACAGGAGAATGGACGATTTCAGGGCCTCCCTCACCACCTTGGAGGCTTCGATACGGCGACTGGCACCGGGCCTCGTCCTGGTCCTGGGGGACTTCAACGCCAAATCCACGGCGTGGGGGTCCCCTATGACGGACGACCGCGGGCGGGCGGTCGTTGAGTGGGCGGCTTCACTGGGCCTCTGTGTTGTTAACAGGGGCTCAGTGAACACGTGTGTGCGGCAGCAGGGCGGGTCGATAGTGGACTTGTCGTTCGCTAGCCCCGCTGTCGCGCCACGGGTGAGGAACTGGAGTGTCCTGGAGGAGGCGGAGACCCTGTCGGACCACCGGTACATCCGGATGGAGGTCTCCCCCCGGGAACCCGGTAGGGGTCACAGGGCGGACGGAGCTCCCGCGTTTCCGCGGTGGGCTGTGGGTCGTCTTGATAGGGACCTACTGGCGGAGGCGGCCATCGTTCACACGTGGCTGTCCTCACCGCCCCCAGCGGACGGAGTGGACGCTCAGGCTGTCCGCATCCGCAGTGCGTTAACGCAGATCTGCGATGCGGCCATGCCCAGGGTGCGGCGTCTACCTCCGAGGCAGGGGGTCTACTGGTGGTCCCCAAGACTGGCGGACCTTCGCGCGGCGTGTATCAGTGCCCGAAGGTCCTACACCCGCAGCCGGCGGCGTCACCGCGACGCTGAGCGGGAGGGCCAGCTGTACGAGGCGTACCGCAGTGCGCGGACTGCCTTTCGGCTGGCCATCCGAGCCGCCAAGGATGCGAGTTGGCAGGAGATGTTGGACGGTCTCGACCGTGACCCCTGGGGTTGCCCGTATCGCGCGTCGCTGAACAAGCTTCGCGCGCAGGGCCCCCCCCTCACCGAGACCCTCCAGCCCGACTTCCTCTGTAGGGTGATCGAGGAGCTATTTCCACGGCAGTCGGGACACACGCCCCCGGTCATGGCTTCGCCAGATCAAGACCGGGAGGCCGACGACGAGAGTGTTCCACCCGTGACGGAGTCGGAAGTGGGGGCGGCAGTAGCGCGGATTCGCTCCGCCACCACGGCCCCCGGCCCGGACGGAATACCAGTCCGGGTCTTGACGTCGCTCCTCGAGCACTTCGAGCCTCGCCTCAGGCAACTGTTCAACGCCTGTCTGACGTCTGGACGGTTCCCTGAGTGCTGGAAGGAGGGGAGGTTGGTTCTCCTGCCAAAGCCGGGACGGCCCCCGGATTTGCCGTCGGCCTACAGGCCCATCGTGCTTCTCGACGATGTGGGTAAGCTGCTGGAGCGTGTCCTCGCTGCCCGCATCGTCCGACACTTGGAGGAGGTGGGGCCCGATCTGTCGGACGCTCAATATGGGTTTAGGAGGGGGCGTTCGACCATCGGGGCCCTGCTACGCCTGAGGCAAACGGCCGCGGAGGCTGTCGCCGGCAAGGGAGTGCTGTTGGCGGTGTCGTTGGACATCGCCAACGCATTCAATAGTCTGCCATTCAGCTGCATCAGGGAGGCGCTCCGGTTCCATGGAGTGCCCCTGTACCTCAGGCGGCTGGTGGCAGACTATTTGGAGGGGCGCAGTATCCTCTGCGCGGGTCCCGCAGGGGACATTGTGCGGACGCCCATGTCGTGCGGTGGTGTCGCTATTATCGGTGCCGACCTGGCGCTGCCGGCTGTCGCGAGGGCGATGGTCGACAGCGTCAGGAATTGGGACGCGGTCGCCGCCTTCTGCGAGGCTGTCATCTCGCGGAAGGAGGCGGCGGAACGAGTCAGGGAGGACTCCCGCGACCCGGGCCGCCGCCAGCGGCCGGGGCGACGCAGGCGCGAATACCTGCGCCTGATGCCGCCCTAACCCAGGCCTCGGGTGATCGGACCGGGGAATTGTCCGGTCACCCGACGCGAGGCCACCGCGTGAGGGCGACGCCCCGACGGCGAAATCTGTCGGGGCGCCAACGAGAGGAACCCGCGAGGGTAAACCGCCGAGCGGACCACCGAAGACAAAGATCGGGTACCGGTGGTCCGCTCGCACGGCGAAGAGAGAGGATTTTACGGTGGGTCTATGGGGTCACGCGCCGCCTTCTCCGTCACCCCGGACCGATTCGGCGGGGCGAGACGCACCCATAGCCTACCAATAAAAAAAAAAAAAAAAAAAAAAAAAAAAAAAGGGTTAAGTAAATTACGCTTTTGAGGGTAAATGTGTAAAATTAAAAATAATAATCCAAACTTTTCTTTATTAACCGTAAGAATACAATTCACTACTCCCTCTTTGTCCGTGGGCATCATAAAAGACGATTAAGGGATGTAATATGCATTTCAACATGAGACTGAAAACTCGACGTAAAACTACCTAATATGAAACCATCTGATCAGTATGGTGTAGTAGGTTAATTAGTCTAACTACATAGTAAGCGCGAGCCCAACGAGCCATATACGACGAGGTGAAATGATGATGAAATTTTTTTACAGATTGGTTGGCGATCAACAAATGCATGGCTCGCCGGTAACCTGGCTTGCAAGTTTTTCCTTGTACTAAGAGCTTTTGGTCTATACCTGTCATCTAATGTATTAGTCTGCATATCACTAGACAGGTAAATTTTTAATGTTGTTCTTTTTATATACTGCATAGATTTTTTTAATAATGATAGTTCTGTGATGTGTTTTTATCGGTGTGTAATGGTATATTTCATTTAATGCTCTAATCACAAGGTCTTTGAGTCTGATTTGAATTTTGTATTTTTTATTGCTTATGGTGGCACACGAGCAAGCAGCACACCTGATGGTAAGTGTCACTGCCGCCCATAGACCTTTGCAATACCATGGATATAGCTTAGGCCGCTGCCTACCAATAAAATCCCCAAACCCACCCAGTTGGGCTTTCGGCTCTCTCGCTCACCGCGTAATAGCACATTGCCATAGACGTCGATCTTCTGCGAGAGTGTGATACTACCCCGGACGGACCGGCCCGTGGCTGTACACAGAAAACTGTCAACAGCGTGGTCCTCCTACCACTATCAAGAAACATTTTTCTTTCTTTTATCATGTGAAATATTTTTCTTATTGGAAAAGAATAAGTGTACGATTTGTTCACGATTACACAAAATACCTAGAGATACATATTTTACATTATATTACTATGTGGTAACTTTTTAAATATACGCCTTTTTACGTAAGTAAAACATGACGATTGATCAGACACCTTGTGGAATTATTTATATATTTAATACTCTTATTAGTTAAGCTGTGTGGCAGCGGCTAAGAATACTACCACCCCCTTACTTTGCTCGTGGATGTCGTAAAAGACGACTTTATAACGACGAGCCTTATAACGACCTGAACCAACTCCATCTGATGCCGTTTGGTCAACAATTACATTCTCAAGGAGGGTTGACATCTGGCAGGCGGCCGGTCATAAAACTATTGCCAATAACTTTTACAATATGTACTATGAAAGAAGAGTACATATTGTATCAACCCCAAATAATTGAGATAAGAGTAGGAGAATGATGATGATGACTCTTATTAGTTAATATCGTAAATTGTACCTTTTATTTAAGTTTATAATATTTTTTTTGTTATTATTTTATTTATTTAAACCTCTTTATTACAATTCTCACGTGACAGAGATTTTTATTGCTTTTGGCGGAGAGCGGCGCATCTGACGGTATTACTGCTAATGGACTTTTGCCATACCAGGGATACAGCTAGGCCGCGGACTACCAGTGAAAACCCACCCAGACTTTACAGAACACTGTCAACAGTGTGGTCGTCTACTAACTTGTGTATGATAGTGTAATGCCATCTCGGGCAAATTGCGCTGGATGCATGTGACCGGATCATAGCTTATTCTTCCCCCCAAAAAAAAAAAAGTATGATATAGTATGCTAGTTTTCATATAAACATAGTTCGTTTATTCAACATCTCAACTCAGCTCATATATGTATGTCCCACTGTTGGGTTTGAGCCTCCTCCGTGATGGGAGGGAAATTAACCTACTATACCACGCTGGTTAGGCGTGTTGGTATAAGGTTTTGTTTCGAGTTTACCTTCTCTTGCATATATGTTGTATGCGTTTTATATCCCTTAGTCGTCTCTTACGATCACCTACGGGTAAGACATGGGGTGGTGATTTGTATTCTTACTCCGTCACCACACGGATTCTATTTACGGACGTCTATTGCTACTACTAGTAAAATTTATGAACTAATACTGTAAAATTTATGAACTCTCACGAATAGTAGAATTAAAATAAACCAAGATAATTTTGTAATTATCTTGGTTTACTTTATTGACATTAAAGTCGTATTAAGAATAATAAGTATGAAAGTAGCACCAGTGATAGAGAAGATTAGGAGCGCGAGATTATCTTGGTATGGACATGTGATGAGGAGGGATGAAAGACATGTGACAAGGAGGGTTATCAATATGCTTGTGGATGGGCGTAAGACTCGTGGGAAAACCAAAATGGGATGGATGGATTGTGTAAACGAGGATATTTGTATGAAAGTTGTGAGTGCAGATATGACGGCTGATAGAAGATTATGGAAGGCAAGAACATGTTGTGCTGACCCCACTTAGCGTGGGATGAGGGTAGGCAAATGATGATGATGAAAGTCGTATTAAGACAATTCAACATTAACAAAAACAAGCAAGGACATTCCAAGGGTACTATCTCTTTGGAGGCGGCGGAGCGCGTGCGCGAGGAGCGTCTCCTCGACGACGCGAACCGCCGCCGGCGACTGGGGCGGCGTAGGCGCGATTACCTGCGCCTGATGCCGCCCTAGCCGAGGCCGCGGGTGACTGGACCGGGGAATTAGTCCGTCACCCGCCGAGAGGCTGACCGCGCGAGGAGGGAACGACGTCCGCCCTTGGTCGTCGCTCAAGGGGAGGGTACCTCTCAGGGGGTATTCCATCGGGCCGGCCACTGACGACAAGTTCACGCTGCTCCAGTGGCCGGTCCAACGACGTAGGCGAGGTTCGTGGGTGGGTTACGGGTATGCGTACTTACGCCCCTCTGTCGCCCCGGACGGAGTGGTGCGAGAAGAGCGCCGACCATAACCCACCCCCCAAAAAAAAAAAAAAAAAAAGGGTACTATCTCTTCTTTATTGATGTTTATATTGGTGCTGGATTAGCTAGTTACCTATTTACGATATTGAGGGCAAATAACCTTTATAAAATTAGTTTGTAAATAACTGAATGTTTCATAATATAAACACCGCTATTGTCGGTGTTTCTAAATGAATGAAATGTTATATTAATCATCGCATTTCACTAATAGAGCAAAGAATAAGCATTAAAAGTTTTCTTTGGCATTTATATATTACTGCCCTTTAGGTACTAATAGAAACATGACAACGCTAAAATAAGTACACATCAAACATTGTAGAGTACTGGATAATTAAT